>OY776107.1:52816-4852816 GCA_963675205.1 Catocala nupta | reverse complement strand
AAAATGGTTAAACTTACATATAGTTATACTTTTTTTTGTAAGACAAACATCCATGTTCATGCACACAAATGTTTGACTTGTGCGGGAATCGAATCGAAAATCCTCTAGCTAAACTAAAGCACTAAAAAGCATTCCATTTAAACTTGTCACCCTCAAAATCATAAGTTTCATTATCTCCCTTCCCTTTTCCCACGGGAGAGGGAACTGTCATTTATATTTTTTATCTGTGCCCGCCTCCGCCGTCAAAAAAATGTTTTCTAGATAAACTGTGGTAACAATGAGTGTTATCTGTACGTTTATGTGTGTGTCATAAACAGATGCTTTTGTGGGGTAAGCAGAATGTGTAGTGTTGGTATCTTTTAATAGTTGTTCAGTTAGGGGATTATAAGTGTGCAGGATATGTATTCAAGAGCCGTTATTAAACATAAAAATAGAAAATAGGGCTACAAGCTACAAGGTGCCGATGCTTTAGTAGTTAAGTTAATTAAATTATACAGTGTGACTGATAAACCCTATCCGATCCATTAAGGGCTTTTTTCTCTCTTAACAAACATACTAAGAAAAATAACAAAAAAAATCTATATCATCGTAAAACGTCTTCATAATATTTTAAGTACAGTATTGATCAGCATTTTACCCTTAAATTACTGAAATTTCGCACAGTCTAGGAACACTCCACTAAACTTGACAAGGACGCGGAGCGTGGCATACTTTTGGCGGCATTTTATTAAGGCGTAGGTAGGCGCGGCGTAGCACGGCGCGGCATCGGTGAACATTTATGAATTTTATGATATTTAGGGATTATGATTAATAAGTTGTCGGTGTTGCCATGGGTAATCTATTAATATATTATTTTAAATAAATTAAATTTACTGGGGTAATTTTTCCATTGATTTTTATAAAAGGATGTCACTTACGTACTCATAATAAGCTACTGTATAACACCTAAACTTTAAGGATCGGACAAGGTTGATTATATAAACTGTATGTAGCATCGTTATTAGGCAAGCTAGCATTCATAAGCATTAATATGAACAATACTTTTATAATTTTTACTTAAAACGACGTTATATCCTTCTTGTAGGTTTTATGAATGTGTCCGTAAATTGAGGCATGAATCAATGTTGTATACCTTATGACTATGCTCTCTAGAGCCTAACGTATTCTTTTTTGTAATGTTGTATTTCGTTTACGCAAATGTTATCCATTGAAATTAAACTATTTTATACGAATAATACGTGATTTTATGGATAACACTTTTAGGTAATTTTGATTTCTTTATTTTTATAACTTAATAGGCTTGCATTTGACCGCGATCTCACCTTTGTAAAGTGACGATGCAGTCGACGACGGAGCAAGCTTGCCTAAAAGATACCTATTCACTCGCGACTTGAAGACACCCAGATTGTACTCATCGGGAAATATTGTTATTATTAATCTATCTAGTCTTAGAATACCAAACATAATTTAAAATCGATTGAGTCTTACCACCGGTGTGCCGTTGCAACTCTATAGGTGTCATTATTTACATTTGCAATCCTCCGTAGTTTCGGTTGCTTTTCGGCAGTCATAGTCACGGTGAGAATAAGATGGTAATCGGTTCAATATCTTGAAGTGTAGTTATACCAAAGTACCCGAACATAATTTAATTATTGGTGTTCCTATTTACGCAGAATGAGCTCAAAGTATCATGAAGTCTAGCTGTAGTATTTGACTATTTGTATTACTGGATTCCGAGCTGGTGGTACATTCCAACCATCTTCTCTATTGAAGATTATTTTTTTATTTTAATAGCCTCTAGGCATCCTTATAAACATGAAACTAAATAGTTAAATATATTTAAATAGTTTAATAGTAGTAATAGTTTAGTTTTTAGTAAACATAACAACAATTCTTAGACATTGTTTAAAAAAGACAACTCCAGCACTAGGAATGATTCTTGTGTCGCGGGAGACATTACAAACATTCAAACAACGGACACAGGGAACACATAGACTTGGAACAACTATTTTTGAATCACACAAATTTTATTCATTTTATTTTATTTTTTTACATCGACTTCTGGGACAACCTGTATGTCATCGATTTTGTTCTGGAAAAGTGTAACAAACAAAACTAAAACCGCTCGCAAGCTCGATTTGTTTTGAAACGTCGCCTCCGGAAATAATATCACACATCACTACACTGGACGATGACATCCGGTCCGTACCGGATATAGCTGTTTCATGCTTCTAAAGATTAAATAAATCGGTATTTTATACGATAGGTTTTGCCCAAACACATTGTTTTCAGAAAAATATAATTTTTGTACATCGAACTGCACGGATGGCGTAGTTGTTTAGATGGTCGCCTCGCCACTGCCACCGCGCCAGTGCTGTGGGTTCGAACCCCACACGGGTCAAAATTTGTGTGATCCACATTATAATATAATAGTTAATCCGAGACTGGATGTTCTTTGTGTCCATTCTTTGAATGTTTGTAAAGCCGCGACACAGGATTTATTTATAGTGCGTGAGATGTCTGTAAAAAAATTTAAAATACAATTTATTTGTCTATTATAATTTTGTTGTTATTGTGTTAGTGTTCCTAATTTATTTAATGTAAATGGTTTTGTATTGGTGGGATTATACTGGACTTGGTAAATAAAAAATCTGGAAACTGTGGATGACGTGTATTCCGTACAATATCAAAAAGCGAAGTGGAGTAAAGGTCGGTACACTAATCGGTTAAAACTAAAAACAATAATTATGTTCATTGCTACGGGTTAGCAATTACTTCCGATGAATATTGCGGTGACTGAACCTGCAGGCGCTTCAACATGTATCATTTTAATAAACTATAGTTAAATAAATTAATAAAATCCATCCTCCTTATTTTAAAACATTGGCAAACATATAGACTCTGATATGGATTAACACAAAAGAAAACAATTTATTCTGGTAACTATTGACTCACGCGACGAAATCGCGGCCAGATGCTAATGATATGTAAAGAAACCGATATTCACTCAATTTCTTCTTTCCCAGGTCATCCCCACTTCTTCAATCAGCTGTCCTGTGGTCTGGACATCATCTCTTTGGCTGGAGAATGGCTGACCGCCGCTGCGAATACCAACATGTTCACGTATGAAATCGCGCCTGTCTTCATCCTGATGGAGAATATTGTGCTGGAGAAAATGAGAAGCATGATTGGATGGAAGACTGGAGACTCTATTTTGGCTCCTGGTAAGTTGAGGGTAGAGATATGCCTGCACATGTTTAGGGGTGAGCGAAGGTATAACGCCAACAATTCCTTAGCTTTATTTAACTTTATGGCGATATGGACCAGGTCTAAAGCCGTCTAAAACTAATAACATAAGTGTTCTTCCAATCTGAATATCGAAACCAGGAACTCTCATTAGGTCCTAATGCCACCTACGGTCTACTCGAAACTTTGACGTATATAAGATGAGGCCGTGTCCACTCGAAATTGTCTGATGCTCACTCCAGGATGTATAGCTTCTACTTGAAATTTAGATCGGTGTACAGGTCATCGCTGTTTAGGAGTCGTGGAAATATTCGTAGGTAAACCAATGCCTGGGCATCTAAACCTGTATCACTCGATTGACAAACTAGTGCAAACAGATATCGCTGACCCTGAATGTGAAAAGTAAATATTACAAGCGATCGTAAGCTATAGTCACTAATTAGCTTCAAGAACCGGTTCAGCTTTATCAGTATTAAAAGAAATAAAGAAAAAGATTTATATCATAATAGACAGTACCTTGGCTTTGCTGAACACATGAGCATCCTTTCTCATTTTTTATACCATCTAGACGGAAGACAACTTAAAAACCTCTACGTCAATAAGTGTTACTTTGTGGCCTAAATGCATGTTTTAACTTTAACCACTTACGGTCTGAAGGTCACCAAGTACCATAACCTATGGCTCCTTGTAACGACAGGGCTGGTCTCCCCCAATACCAACACTGCAAAACCTTTATTCTATATCTCATAAAGTATCCCACGCTGTAGCCCCAAGAAAACCCACTTACCACGACGTCTGACTTGTACATACACCCAGGACTAATAAGATATACCCTTGTTTTCTCCCACCAGGTGGATCCGTGTCGAATTTATACGCGTTCCTGGCGGCTCGCCACCACAAGTTCCCGCAATACAAGGAGAAGGGACTCTCCATCATCGGTGGACACCTCATCATGTTCACTTCTGATCAGGTGAGGACAACTGCCACCCAAGACCTAGCCTGGCTACAAAACATGTCTAACTTAAAATGGTTTAGGAATTCTTGTTATATGAAATTGAACTTTTCAAAGATTAAACCGCTAAAGCTCTATTCATTTTTATTTTGTGGCTGGAATCACAGGCTGAAAGGGTCAAGAAGATAGCTAAATATTTAATTTATTAAAGTCTAGACATAGGTACATGCAACAAACAATTTTTAACACGCTTTTATTAGCTTCATACGTGTGTTAGTATGTATGTAACGAAAACTTTGAACGTGATTTTCATCCCTTTCAAACCGACGAATTAATTTGAAATTAAAAAAGAAGAAAATAAAACTCGCTTTAACACTTCCCCGGACAGTACGTCGAGAGACGTGAATTATGACCCTCATAATATGGCACGACGGCTGTTAGCGGCGATTTAAAATACACTAAAAGTAAAACTCCGTCCACGGCCGACTATTTCATAGCCATAGCATTTATAGGAAGGATATGACTCTGTGCCATTTTAGGCTAAAATACAGACCACTAGAGCCACAGCAAACACTCCTGCCGTAACACACGATTTAGAATTCACTTGGTATGAATGTCCGCCAACAAGCGGTTACCTCTCTGACCGTTATTGCCGCAACACATACTTTTAAAAGCATGTAATGAGGCAATACGTCCTCAGACGTGATGTCACTTGGTATGGAAAGTTTAAGTGCCATATCACAAATTATTGAGAGTGGTTTTGTGTCCGTGAATGTGTTAATAAAAAAACCAAACTAACTTTGTTTTTTTTAATAAAGCGTGCTTTTTAGTTTTTTAATTATTATTTATTTGTGATAACATACCATTTTTTGGTACCTCCTTTGGTATCCCGCAAGGGGTAGGCAAAGGTATACCTATCAAATGCATATTTTGCTAGCAATGTTGTAAGTCTTAGATAAAAGAAGACAATATTTATCTCGAAAATACATAAAAAAACAACTTAACGAATTAGACGTTAAGATTTCACATTGCAACAATCTTATAAATATGAAAATGTATTAAGAATTTTGCATGTTTGTAACTGATGAAACTTGACCTACAGATAGATCACGTCTTGGCTTTACACACGAGATACTTTTATAACCAATATGGATTCCCGTGGGATCTACGCAATGAAAGCCGCGGCCCGAAACTATTTTATAATATTAGTAGGATCTAGGTGTATATCTATTAATCTCTTTCATTTCGATAGACCACCCTGACTCAAAATTCATGATGGCCCGAAAACGACCCGAAGTGAACAGTGCTCTTGGTTTTATGACTATGCTTACCATTCTGTTTGTCCCCCAGTGCCATTACTCCGTGAAGTCCTGCGCGTCTGTCTGCGGGCTTGGAACTGACTACTGCATCAGCGTACCTTCGGATGAGCACGGCCGCATGATCCCATCCGAGCTGGAACGTCTCGTCAAGTACCACAAGGATAGAGGCAATGTAAGTATATAATAATGTTGGTATAAGCTGTTCCACTGCTGAGCATGGGCTTCTTCTTAGTGTGATAGAAGTAGGGCTATAGTTCACCATGCTGGCCCAGTGCGGGTTGGCAGACTTCACATATCTTTGAGAACATTATAGAGAACTCTCAAAAAATAGGTTGCCGCATGATTTTTTCTGTCACCGTTAAAGCGAGCGATATTTAACTATTTAATCCGCACTTAACTTCGAAAAGTCGGTTCAAGATCGCGTATTGATATCATAATCGAGTCCTCTGCGGGGTACAATTATCCCACTGGGCTATCGTGTAACTTTAGGAAACACACACTTTAAACGAATGAAATGTTATCTTTGGATCAGGTGCCATTCTTCGTGAACGCCACGTCGGGCACTACCGTGCTTGGAGCCTTCGACCCGCTCATGGATATTGCTGACATCTGCCAGAAATACGACTTGTGGATGCATGTAGATGTAAGTATGCAACTGACTTATTTTTCTTTCTGTCTTGCCATCTCTTCTTTTAAGAGTTCTACTTCCGAAAGATCTGGCACACTAAAAAGGAGGGATGGAGTTCCAGATCTTTTAAATCAGGAACTTTAAATTGGAGGATAGTATTTTCATAGAAGCAAGCATTATCTCAAACATGGCAACTAAGATGAATGTAACTTCAGTCGAAATTGATTTAATTACTAGTTTATGCCCGCGGGTTCGTTCGCGTTTATGAAAACTTTGTCAATGAAATTGTATCCCTCGCGACAATCCTTTTTTTGGATGAATTTGACTCTATGGCATTTTCTGTACTCCTGACAACGTGTGTGCGAAATTTTATTTAAAAACAATAAGTTTATAAAAAAGAAATAACATAGCAGTTATGGTCGCTGAAACCTAATAGTAATAATTTAACAAAAAAAGATTTCAGAATAAATGGTGACAAAATCAGTGTAAACTAGTATTATTTCAATGTATAACTTTCGCGTAAACATATGTATGTTTATTATGATAAATAGGTTGATGTTCAAAATCATTTAGATATTTCATAAAACTGTTATTAAAACGCTATATTTCTTTGTCCAGGCTGCATGGGGCGGTGGTCTTCTCTTCTCAAAGAAGTACCGCCATCCACGTCTCACCGGCATCGAGAGGTAAGTGTTCAGAATATCTATATATAAATAGAGAAAGACAAAATAGTTCAGTACTTTTTACTTCTCTGTTCATCAACCGATTTTCTTTTTTCTTTCTTTTTTTAATGGCTACTGAATATATTTAGCGGTATCTATAAGAAGTGATAACAGCTTTTTTTGTTTAGAGAAAATTAATTCATATAATTTGCTTAAATTTTCAATAAAGTTTATGGTCGAATAATACCACTGGGCGAATACTAATCTTGATATTTTTTTGTAATGTTAAAGTGTCTTTCTTCTCTTTTAAACTAATATTGTAATACAAATTTTGTTTAACCACGTTAAGTCATATATGTATTACATTTGCATTCGTCACAAAGTGTATAACTGGTATAATAGATATGACAAAAGCTTTTGACTTTGTATGTCACAAAACGCTACTGTCAAAAATGTTCAATTATGGAATACGCGGTAATGCTTATGAGTGAATCAAACGTTACTTAGAAAATGGACTACAATGTGTCGAAGTAACTAAAACTTATAAAACTATACAAAACAAGTACAGATCCTCATTGAAACATCATAAATATGGTACTCCACAAGGGAGAAAATTATCTCCACTTTTATTTTTATTATACATAAATGACCTTCCAGATGCTATATATTATGACTCTATCCTATTCGGAGATGACACTAAACTAATAATTAAAAACAAATAGCAATGTTCAATTACAAGCATACATCAATCTAGCTCTATCAACTGGCTAAACCTAAATAACTTAAAATAAACATATTAAAAACGAACGTAACACAGTTTCAGACATAAAAAGCAAGTATTGAGTATCTTAATATGCAGCAAAATGGATTACAATTGAATACTGTAAACGATTGTGTATTCTTAGGTATCACTGTAGACAAATATTGCAGTTGGAAACCATATTTGGTGGTTACGGTCTTGGGAGAGAAAATAAATAAAATAATTTTCAGAACGAATCTGATTTTGTATTTTGCACATAAGTCCTAACACATTCGTGGTTTGAATTAGACTAAAACTTACATGCTAAACACACACATACTTAATCGAATAACTCCCTATACACACATATGCATCGTGAGGGGTATCACATGTCGCTACACATATATTGAAAAACTAACCTGTAAGATATATCGTTCTGTATACATATTAAATAAAAATTAGGCAAACAGTAAATAGATATAGGTACTGCGTTAATTACCTACCATGCATATGTCTCGATAATTAGGTACCTATGGTATAATTGTGTGGGGAAATTCAGTAGACGTAGACAGAATTTTCGTAGCACAGAAGAAATGCATTAGATCAATATGTGGGACCAGCTTCCTGGACAGTTATAGGTCACTATTTATTAAACTTTTCGCGGATGACACTAGCTCTATTATAAGCGCAAATGATGTTGTCACTTTAGAAAACAAATTAAATAGTTTTCTTAAAGCCTGTGAAAACTGGTTTTCTATAAACAACCTAAAACTTAATGTTAAAAAGACCAAGTGTATGCTATTCAAAACCACGGTTAGAAACAATACTTGTATAAATGTTCTATCATTAGGAAATAAAATTGATATCGTTGACAATATAAAGTTTTTAGGGGTACAAATTGATTCGCTTTTAAATTGGAAACCTGAGTTAACCTCAGTTACTAATATAGTAAGTAGTGCATGCTATGCAATAAGAACTCTTAAGGATGCGTTATCAATGTCTCAGCTTCGTACTGTCTACTTTGCCCTGGTTGAGTCCAAAATCAGGTACAGCATCAAATTCTGGGGAGGCAGTTATAAATACAATATAAGTGCTGCCTTTATTATGCAAAAAAGAGCACTTAGAACAATGCTTGGCATTGACCAAACCGTATCTTGTAAGGAGTATTTTAGTCAACTAAAAATCTTAACAGTACCATGTCTATACATATTAGTACTACTTACGCACTTTCAAAAAAATTTGCCTAAGTTTGAGACAAATGAAGAAAGAAAATGCAGAGTAGCAACACGGAGAAAAGATTTACAGACAATTTTACACGCAAAATTTAATATTGTTAAACACTCATCTTATGTGCAGTCTGTAAATCTTTTTAACAAATTACCTGCCGAATTGAAAAATATTGAGAGTGTTAACATATTTAAAAATAAACTTAAGACACTACTACTTGAAAAGTCTTATTATACTATTGATGAATTTTGTAATGATAAAATATAATTATTTAAATTTAAATTGAATTTGAAATTGAATATTTTTTAATGTTATACTTAATTTTATTAATTATCATAATGAATTTTGACATGTTTTAAAACTTTAATATTTTTGTAATTTGACATGTGCATGTTATGTATTTTATAATGTTTCCTATTATTGTTTTTTTTTGTTTTTCTGTAAATTATCGACATATATTTCGACACAAATGTATTTTTGTTATGAAATTATAATAAATAAATAAAAACATAAAGTACTTCCCTTGCTCTGTTTATACATACACGAAATTTGTACATATCTAAAAAAGTATCCACAGTGTTTCGAAAGTTTCAATAATATGTTTAAGGACCAAAATAAATTGAATTTATCCCAAATATGTTTAGAAATATTTAAAAAATGCGTATTGTATGGCTATTAGCATATTTAATAAGGTTCGCCAAACCATTAAACAGTTGCCAATACATCAATTTAAAAATAAATTGTTTAATTTACTTCTAGAAAAATGTTATTATAGAAAGAATAAAGAATAAAATATATAAAGAATACATAGAAGACAAGTAAAATTAATGTATGCTAATCACAACATTTTAATGTATTTGTATTTGCACGCTCTAAGGAGCAGAACATGTAATCTTTTTCTAATGTGTAACAACTATAATGTACCATGTTTCGAGCAACAAAGGTATTGAATTTTTAAATTTGAATGGATGCAACACTATCGATATGTCACGGTAATGTTATCTAAGAATATTGTAACTCGGCTCTGTCCTTGAAATAACTGCCCACCTACAGTATTTTAATATCATCTACCTACTTGAGTTTCTTTCTAGTTTAGTAACTACAAATATTACATTTTATTTAAAAAAATGTAATTTTGTTGTGAATGAAATAGGAAGTGTTGAATAAAAATCATGTTGTGTTTTTTTAAATAGATTGAATAAAAAACAACCTTTTTATTTGAAACTGAAAAATATTTGCGCCTCGACTGAGACGTACGAAAAGTTTTATTATTAAATTTAATAGTATTGTAGAGTGTACTTCCGTGCGCGGCGCTAACGTCAGAGCGAGCCGTTTCCCACGCAAATGGAAGCCATTAGTCTTTTCTTGTGGTATCATGCGTGTGCGGTTCAAGGCTGCATACCGGACAATATAAAAAAATCCGCATTCGGATAAAAAATTTAATTAAAATACTTTTGTTTGCAATTGTACTTTGCCATAATTATTATATAAATACTTGAACTTATTTCAATCATATAGTCACAAATCGCACGCTTACTGCTAACAAAACCATCACACCGTCGGTTCGTCACAGCGGCGTATTCGCGACCGATTGTGTACCGAGTGTATACCGACCTCGAGGCGTGTAGGTATGACTCGCGTTGCGACCGTTTGTATGAAGATAGAATACTGCTAGATAACATTAGCGTGGATATGTGTTGTAAATTAACGAAATTGTAAATAATGGTAACAGTACAGTCAGCATCTAGGTTGTTAGTGTTAGCGTAGCACACTGAGAAGAGGCTCATGCCCAGCAGTGGGACAGTTTATATATAGGACTGACATAATATACTAATGTCGCTGCCTGTACGCTGACTGCAAGAAACTCAAGGCACTATGACACTAGCCTAACGACTGACTCTCCTTATTAAAAACTCTAATCCAGGTGATACAAAAACGATTTTAAATCGAGCACTAATACTTTGGCATGATCATCTAACAAAGGCCTAAGTATCGAAGTGGTTTAAGTCGCCACTGCGCCGAGCGTTGTGAGTTCGATCCCCATATGGGGTAAAATTTGTGATAGTTGTTCCGAGTCTGGGTGTTCTTTGGGTCCATTGTTTGAATGCTTGTAAATTCCACCGTGACACAGGAATCATCTTTAATATCTTACTAACTATATATACTCCTATATTAATATTAAATAAAAAAAGATTTGATTTTTGTTTTTTTGTTTATAAGGATTTAACTCAAAAACTAAGAAACCGATTTAAAAAATTCTTTCACCATTGAAAATCTGTAATATCACCTAGTATCTTATCTTATCTTATGAGGGGGCCAGTCAGTACAGACTGGCGACACTTCGACCCAGTGGGATCTTCTGTGTTGACTTCCCCAATAACGACTGCCATAGATGTTCATGGCAGCCGGAACCGACGGCTTAACGTGCTCTCCGAGGCACGGAGCAGGCGATAATTGTCAATCAATACGCACATAATTTCGAAAAGTCATATAACTTCATAAAGTCAGTGGTGCGCGACGTGGGTTCGAACCCGAGACCCTCTGCATTGCAGTCTGTTGGTCTCCCCACTGAGCTATCGCTGCTTGTCAATATCATCGAGTAACATAGGCTATATATTTTTTTAGAACTCTGTTACTAACATAACCTAATCTACTTTTATGCAAGTGAAGCCGCGCGCAAAGCTAGTGCCTAATAAAGGTACTCTCTTTAACAAAATACCAAGAAATAAGTATGTCATATATGTATATGTTAGGAAATCCCTCCATAAAAGGGCACAGCTTTTTAAAAACTCGTACAATTAATTACTTTCTCGTGTTCACTGGAGGCCCTTAAGGGTCCAAAAAACAAGTAGGTCGTATTATCCGATGTTAATCCGGCAGCCATTAGCGTCTATCAATCATGAGTGTTCGCGTTAAATGCGCCAAAGCTTAGCCGAAGTGCGCTTTAGTGTAGGGAGGGGACAAATGTTAACGATAAAACATTTTAATTATTTGGAACTAGGTGAGGAAAGCTGCATGTCTGAGAGTTCTCAATAATGTTGTCGAAGACACATGAAGTCTGCCAACCCGCACTGAGCAAGTGTGATGGACTGCATGCCCACTGCCAACAACCACTGCTGGCAGTGGGCAGTTTAATACAGGACTAATATTGTTCTGCTAATGGCTAAGCTCGCGTGGTCTATAATATTCGTATAGTATTTTTATTGTTTATGCAGGTATGCGTGCATGGTATGCGGTCGTGTATATTGACTCGACTATTTAATTTTAATAGTCCCCGAATTTTATCATAATTAGTTAATAATTTAATAATAATATAATATTCCATCACATACATACAACACCATCCAGCCCAAACTAAGCAGAGCTTGTACTATGGGTACTAGACAATGGATAAACATACATATATACTTTTTTTTGTAAAAACATACATATTATACATAGAAACACCCAGACCAAGACAAACATTAATGTTCATGCACACAAATGTTTGACTTGTGCGGGAATCGAACCCGCGACCTCAGGCGTGGCAGTCGGTTACACTAACCACTGCGCCATCGAGGCCGTTCATAATATGCCATAGCCGTAATAATGATAAACTTATCTATACACATTAACACTTTAATATTTACCTTTTAAAACTTAATCAGCAGACCGAGATACATAACTAAATGCGTAGTATATATTATTTGTGCATGAAGTCCCAGGATCGATTACCGAGCAAAATGTTATTGAGTTGTACTAAAGATATTATAAGTAGCATCACGGAGAAGGTTTCTATGCTCGATAGACGGCAATAAGCTCGCTCTACTACGTTAAGCTAAAACCATAACTGGTGAAATGCGAGTGAGCCCTTAGGCTATATACATACGTCACACTTTATAGCATATTACACTTTTGAAACACAAATAGAATGTTTATGTTATCGATAGTTAATCTATAAGTGTTGCACATCACTAGAGTGAACGCCGAGGCTGGGCGCGAGGTGCGAGGGAAAATCAAGCTAAATGCGGCAGACATGCGTCCAGTGATGCGTGCGACACATGATGTAGGGATGGTAGACATCGACAATGTCTTTATAATATTGTAGCATATATTTGGCATTGACAGACATTACATATTTTTGAGAGAACATTATGTATGTAGAAGTCTCAACCATCCGGGCTTTCCCACAGTGTTTTACTTCACAGTTAAATCAAGTGATAATTAACTATTTAATACGTATATAACTTTAAAAAGTCAGATGTGCGTGCTTTGCAATTGAACCCGAGACACCCGAATACCCTTTGTATGGCAGTCCAACCGTGTTCCGCTTCCAATGGAACGTAAATTACACATCATATATAACGCTTGTCAAACACAGATGCTAAACAGAGATGCGCGACACATTTTTATGTATTTATGTATTATAA
This sequence comes from Catocala nupta, assembly GCA_963675205.1. Taxonomy (NCBI): domain Eukaryota; kingdom Metazoa; phylum Arthropoda; class Insecta; order Lepidoptera; family Erebidae; genus Catocala; species Catocala nupta. The sequence continues at coordinate 4,839,634 of OY776107.1, read as the reverse complement.
TATTTATGTATTACAATTTTGCTAACTAGAATCAAAGTTAAGAGCCTATTGACGTTTATCAACCACCTTTCCCAGCTCTGTACTTGGCAATTTTCTAACAGTAGAATCCAATAATATTACCCGACCCGGTAATCAAAGCCAGAACATTGCAGTTAATAATAAGTATAAGCTAAACCTCGGGGTCATCGGCGCAGTCTTGACAGATGAGAAAAGTATCCTAAAGAATTTAAAATGCTGCAATGTATTCCGACCGATTAGCCATTTCAGTTTAAAAGAGTGCAATTTCCCCTAAATGCAGCATTTACGATAATAACTAACAAAAGCTAATCAAAACATCTATGGCACTCGTTACTGGGAAGTCAGTGCCCTATAATATCCTGGCACTGGTCTAGCCTTAGGGTATGGTTAGCCTTCGGGTTGCAGCGGTCAGGTGGCAGCCGCTCCGTGTAAAAACTGATATCCAGTCAAATCCGGTTAGACTAGAAAAGCCGACCCCAAGTGACTTGGGAATAATAAAGGCTAGGGAGATGACTATAAACGCTATTCCACGCGGACGAAGTCGCGGGCACAAGCTAGTATTAAATATTATATTGCCAACCCTAGCACAGACGTCAAGGATTACGGCCTCGTAGCAATGCTACGAATGGGTCTACGGCGTAGCAGCCCGTAGTTCCCATGTCCTTTCTCAATGGGAATACGATCTCAATCCTTCGGGATAAACGTCTTGATGCCTTTATATCGAACTGTCTGCGTATTAAAGATCGTGTGATGTGTTTATAAATACGTAGTGTGATTAGTTACGTGACGTCTTATTACACGTAATTTCTGGGCCAAGAATCAATTGCGGCATTTAACAGAAAATATGTCATATTGATAAAAAATTTATTTGCTAGGCATAAAAATTTATTTAAGGCAGATACATTCTAATTTCCTGTTCTGTTTATCTATATAATATATTATTATAAAGAGAAAATTTGTATGTTTGTATATTTCGCACAAGTCAAACATTTGTGTACATGAACATGGATGTCTTGGTCTGGGTGTTTCTATGTATAATATGTATGTATTTACAAAAAAAGAAGTATATACCTATGAATGTTTATCCATTGTCTAGTATCCATAGTACAAGCTCTGCTTAGTTTGGGCTAGATGGTGCTGTGTGTAAATGATAGAATATATTATATTATATTATTATTATTATTATTTGGTTGTAATTAATAAACTAAAATCTATTAGGTCTTTTAAATAAACCTTTACCGTTAGAAAGGTGCTTTATCAAGAAATAGCATGGGCTATATAACATCGCGCTATAAGTCACGAGGGTGGAACAGTAATCATACATGTGATTGAAACCGCGGAGAAAAAGCTAGTTTTAAATACGGCATCCGAACATGTATGACCTTACGATGATTTTACAAAAAGCTTACCAGCGAATAAAGAATACTCAGAATAGATACAACCATTTATAGATAGAAAAGTTGTTGCTTATGGTAATCGAACTCGGAATATACAGTGCAATGATAATGGCATCCACATAAACAACAGTGCACTGTTTTAAAAATAATACTTTATCGATATTATGTTGTTGGGCTGCTTCTGTCGCTATGGCATAGCGGCTGTGAGTGCTACTGCTAAATATGAGTCTGGAACTGTGGGACCCAATAACCCAAAAAAGTGTATATTTTGAGGTTCCGTGTTCATCTTACGGAGCGGGTAAAGTTAACAATTTTTCAATAAAAAGGTTTTCTGCATCAGCGGATACGCTTAAACGGCGTAAATAGCAAAACCTTATTGGTGAGTACATATTTGAGCCGTTTGGTGTCGAAACGCTGGGCCCATGGGGTCAATCGGCCATCGACGCTTCGCGTGACCAGAGGGCTGGTATTTTCATGGCACAAAGAATAAGTATTCAACGTGACAATGCTGCCAGTCTTCTGGGCACGTTGCCAATTCGGTAGTATTACGTGGTACCTGAAGCCTTATCTGTATATTTGTACTCTTACGTCACTTCCCCATTACTGAGATAATCGCACCAATATACCATTTAAAAGGCCATATTCTTGTATGCAACCTTGCTTGTATTAAAAAGCACAATAATCCATTGTACACAGCTGTTTTTCTTCAAAAAACAATCGTTCCATTTTCCTCTAAAACTATGCTTAATCTCCCCTCCGAACGTCACTATTAAACCTCTCTTAAGATTAATTAAAAGTCCCTAGACAGCAAATTGCGAGGGTCTGAGCTGAGGCAACAAAAAATAAAAAGTACACGCCCGCACGGCGAACGTGAATTAGTTCCACGAATATTTTAAAGTTAGATTCCTATTACACCGTAATGAATTCACCTTGCTACCCTACATAATCATTTTCTAGAGAGTAGAAAATAGTTGTTATTAGATACTTATTAATAATCCCTACTGTCCTCCTGAGAGGGGGGGACTGACACACGATACAGAGGCGCGTGTGGGAACACGCATGCCACCTCTTGGACCTGGTGTTGATTGGGTGGCGGGCAGGCCCACGAACCCCACCACCCCCAGGTCAAACCTCAGGGTGTCTGGAATTCCTCTCGCGCCTTCCGGCACCCTGCTCTGCGGTTGGGAGAGGGTTTAAGCGTTCCCTCTCCCGCTCCGCCACCTTCTTGATGGAAATCACTTCCTCACAGAAGGAGGCGACGGCGTTCCCCGACCTCTTACTCCGGACCATAGACTACGGTCGGGAGCGAGAGGGCAACCAATCCGCCTAACGCGATCAACTCACGGCGCTGCGATGCCCAGGCGGGGCAATCCACCAAAGTGTCCAGTGCTATGTCCACAACAACATCGCGGCAGTCGCCGCAGTGGTGACAACCGGGCGTCTCTTACCGGCTTATGCGACACAGGAACTGGCCAAATCAACCATGGCCAGTCATTACTCGTGTCAGCCGAAAGGTGAGGGCGCCATGCCACCTCTCCAGCCACTACCTCTCAAACACGGGACTTAACGCCACAATAGTGGCGTGCCCGACCTTTAATCTAGATAAAAGTACTGGTACTAACCTAACCTAATCTACAATGACGAGCGAGCAAAATCGAAAACTAAATCCAAAAGAATATTAATTTATACCTTATTACACTTCGGTGTAAATGACAGCGGACAGTTGGAAGCTGTGAAAACAGGGGATTAACTGAAGGGAGCTCGAGCGACGAGCGCCGCACTGAGTCAACACAAGATAAACTGATTGTTTGAACTTGTGCTTACCGACACTGCGCACATGCTAATGGAACTCATTCGTATTCATACGTGGGTTAAATATAAATATGGGTATCCAATTGTTAAATGTAATTTTAAACGTGCGGATTTGAAAAAGAAAAGGAATAAGTAAAACTAATAAATAAATGTACAAGAAACAAATTATTTGAAGCTGACTCGAATGGGTAAGGACCCATTAAATCAAGGGGTCGTAAGTTTAAATCCCCACAATACTGACGTAAACTTAATTTCACGCTTAACACAACTCACTCCTAACACAAGTATTCTAGTTAAACTGGAGGAGTTAATTGCAAATCAAATACTAGTTAGTTGCAAATCAAACTGGTAGCAATTGTTTTTTAAATAAATTTACTGATATATGGGAGAGAGTTGCATGATGGAAATTGCCGACCGCGTGAAAATGCTGCTGGCTTCGCAAGTATATAAGCTATGACATACAATTATCACCATGCGATCTCTGCTCTAGGAGCTGGCCAGGCTAAGATAAGGATACTGTAATTAAACGAAAGTAATAATATTGTCTTATGTTTACGCGAATGACTTTGAAATGAAACAATTTATACGGATTTTGTCGCGTCGTTTATTTTACTTTAAAACACTTTTATTACATAATTTTGAAAACTCTAACACTATTATTATTGAACTTTACTACTATTTAATTTAATTGAATCTATTTATATTTAAGTTTACACTTTGCTCCGACGTTTCGCTTGCTTTACAGCAGCCATGTTCACGGGGAGACTAAGATGGTGGTGTGATAAAGGTGTTTTAAAGTAAAATAAACAACGCGACAAAATCCGTATATAGTATTTAATTTCAATGAAAGAAATAAACCTAAATTATCTTTAAATATTTTCATGCAAAAGGTTATAGAAACTAGGAATGCATGCGGAAAACGATAATTCCCAAATTGACTCTTTCCGTTGCGCTGACACTGATTTGTATTCAAATGGACCTAATAATAATACCAGCCCTCTATATGAACTGTCGCTCAGCAGGGTGGCTTCATCTCAGTGCAAGAAGTGGCCATAGGCCAAAGGCCATAGTCCACCACACTAACCAAGTGCGGGTTGTCAGACTTCACATTTCTTCGAGAACATTATGGAGAACTCTCAGATAAACGTTAAATGTTTTCCTTTACCGTTGAAACGAGCAATATTTAACTAATACGCATGTAACTTCGAAACCTCAGAGATGCGTGCCATGGGCTCCAACTCGAGTCCATTACGTGAAAGTCCAACGATCTTACACTATCGATGCTTACGCCTTTACACACTCCGGCTGGCGCATACAATAGTTTTTAATTATCATTGGTATCCTAAGACTTGAAAGTTTAAGAGACGGTAATATAAAAAGAGAAAATTCACACATTTGGCTACGTTAGGGATCTAAACTTAACCACATAAAACCCATAATTCTAAAATCATATTGTCCAAACATCAGCCCCTATGTGTGAATCAATTTCCCACAACAAATAGAAGGGGTAGCACAGGGCTGATATACAATTGATTAGCGAATTATGTAAATCAACCCCTGGGCGACAATCCACCCCTAACTAATGACATTGGTTTAGTCAAAAATCAACATTGAATTTTACAATCAATTTATTAAAATGCCACTCTTGTGGTTTGTTGAATATTAGATTTGAAAGTGTTGTTCCAAGGTTTAAATTATAAATGCGTGCTACTGCGCTTAACTATGATCAGGCTTGGGCAACAATGATATCTGATATATAAATATTATTGTAGGTTAGGTTAGGTAAGTAACAGATTTCTCTGGATGAAAAGTACTCTATATCCTTTTCTATAATATTCCCCTGACAACGTGTATGAGAAATTTCATAATAATCGGTCAAGTAGTTTAGGCGTGAAATTGTAACATATAAACTCACATTCGCAATTATATTTTAGTTAGGATTAAATCAGATTAAAATTTAATTTAAAAGTGTCGTTTAAAGATTGTAATCATATATTCGTCCTAAGTTTAAATATGGTAAGGTTTGGATTGTTTATAAATATAATCACTATCACTTCATATTATAAAACAAAGTTGACGGGAGACGACAAAAATACGTCACCTACTACATGCTATATAATATATATACATAGGTGTCATATATAGGAGCTACTTGCTATTATGTGCCATAATTATTATTGTTGTTATTATTGCTCTTCAAATACCACGCTTGGTCAAAGGGGCGGGTCGAGAGGTCTTATGTTTTCGTCATGTAGTGAATATTCTCTAGTGAAATCTCGCACTTTTTCAAGCTATATTCAAATATGGTGACAAATATGACCTCAATTATAATTTCTAACGTTCTTTTTGCAAAAAATGATTTAAAACAATTCTTATGAATTACTAGGTGAGAGGAAGGGGTTCCTTCCTCTCATGACTATACTACTCATGAAGTATATAATTCAGATGGTTACACCGAGGGTTCTCTTACTAACGCTGCACTACTGAGGCAGTATACTATGTAAATATGTTTCTATTATAACACTTGTGCCTTTGTCCTCAGGGCCGACTCCGTGACCTGGAACCCACACAAGCTGATGGGAACTCTCCTGCAGTGTTCCACCGTGCACTTCAAGTATGAGGTACGTACAAATAATTTCGAAAGACTGTAAGATTTGCACACTTCCAAAAATAGCAGTGTGTCATCAGGAGACATAATTTTCTCAACATCTTACGTACGTTTTACAATTTGATTTATAAATGACCATAATTTTCTTACCCAAAAACAACAAACAAAAACAGGCAGTAAACAGGCGTGAATCTATGTATGTATGTATGTAATTTTCTTTTTCTCTGGTGTCTTTTTTTTTGGAGAGAAAACAGGGTTTTTTGGGATTAACGCTGCTCGCATCTTGTCATCATAAAGGCCGTCTGACACTTGCGCCAACATCGCATTTACTGTAATTGAATAGCTTCATAATATTTATTATAATATATATATATATTTATAATATACCCTCAGGTATTTTTGAGAAGATTTGTTAATATATATTTAGATTTATATACCTAGGTATAGTAGAACATAGCAGTATTTCAATGAAAATTTCAATGGCACGCAGATATTCGTCTCTTTTCTTTCAGATCTTTTCTTTTCTTTTAAAAATACACTTGCCGCACTAGATGTAGTTCCTATACCGTAGGGGGCTCTACTAAGGGAGGTGCCTCATTAGTGCGTTGCGTTGCGTCGTCGTAACGGATCAACGCATTGTACCACATCTGCGCTGCGACGACGCACGACATCGCAGCGTAAAAGGCGACGACGCAACGCATTAATGTGGCATGTCACAAAAAATATATGGAAAACGACGCAGCGTCGTCCCTTTCAATCTTTATTCCACAATGGATCGGAACACTGTCCGTCGTCGCACCGGAGCTCCGACAGCGCAGCGCAGCACCCTGCTTCCCGCTTCGTTTCTCGTCCGTCAATCCGTTAAAACGTCGCGTGCGACGACGCAACGCATTAATGTGGCATGTCACAAAAAATATATGGAAAACGACGCAGCGTCAACGCTGTGACGACGCAACGTTACGCAACGCACTAATGAGGCATCACCCTAAAGTGCAAACAACGGTTACAAAGAAAATCCAGATTTGGAACAACCAAATAGTTGTTCCAAATTTTTATCTGGGGTTCGTAACAACAACACACTAAGCGTCGTGCCAGAGGCGAGGCGACCACTTAAACAACTACGCCACCCGTGTGCCCATTTAATTTCTAGCGAAGTTTTATTATTTGAAAAACAACTCTCATACGTTTAACTGTCATGAAGCGTATAAATTTCTAGACTCCGTACTGACAAACGATTAGCAAAACCCAATACCACTGCCTAACCCAATAATCGAACCGGGCATCTCACGATCCGCCCCAAACATAAGCACAAATATATGACAAGGCAAGCTTTTCAATAACAAGAATTCTCTTTACGGAAATATATTCGCAATAATCGTGCAAAATATTCAATAATAACAATACAAAGAATATGTACTCTTAATGATATGGCAATAAGGTACAATTTCTATTGTTATGTCGGTTAGGGTTGTCCCCAATTGGCAACATATGTTTCGAAGTGTCGGGAAAGGAATTTTAATTAAATGTACCGCGTTCCGACAGTTGGTACTAGTAAAGGGACATTTTATCGATAAAGTACAATTTGTGGGTAATTTTTGAGGTGGTGTATTATATTGTAGATACATAGTAAAAGTGCAAGCGAGCCTATTATCGTCTGCTGAGCACAGTTCCAATACCTGCTTCTATCAAGAATGATCACAAAAATCTCAATGTTACCGACGTGAAATCGAAATTAAGATCTCATGCACTGCTGTCATATTCACAATAATTGCTTTATGAGTATTTTGTAACATGCTAATCAGACAGAACTTTTAATATCCTAACTTTACCCGCTTCCAACTGCTGCCTGCCTTATTGATCGTGAGACATAGACGTAAATCGTGCCCGGATCACTCAAAGTGATATTGTAGCTGTAAAAGATCTCAGTAGTAGCCTCGAGTCTAATTATAACTCCCTACTTCTGTATATGCTGTGAGTTTCAATCCCACACGAGACAATTATTTATGCGATCCACCAATAATGATGGATAATGGCAGCAATGGCGAGATGACCGCTTGACAGCTACGCCATTTATGTAGTCACTAGTGACCCGCTCCAGCTTCGCAGGGGTAGTACAAAATCTTAGCAAATTATACACCTAAACCTTTCTCATGAATCACTCTAACTATTGGTGAAGACCGCCTGAAAATCCGTTCGGTAGTTTTTGAGTTTATCGCGAACAGACAGATAGAAAGACGCGGCGGGGGACTTTGTTTTATAATATGTAGTGATAATAGTATTTATAATGTGAGCCATGTGCAAGAGTGTAATTGACGATAATAAGGTCTCGGGTGTAATTTCTAAATTGAGCAAGTCTGGATGTCTGGATCCTAGATGTAATACCTAGAGCTCGAACTCAAATGCAGTAGATGTCTTTAAAAAATATCGACCTTTCATGTAATTAGTTATCGATATGACGATTTTCCCATCCCTAACTCCAAAAATTCTATGTAGGCGGGGTCCACAAGAATTTATCATGAAGCATATTGTTCCGACGTCCTACAGCTACTTTTCTAATAGAATACAATAGCTCTTACTACAGGAGGATAAGGTTGATAATCGCTTGAACATTACATTTGTTAGTTATATGCAATTTAGCTGTTTATATCGAGTGGATTGATGCGAAAGCTAAGGGGAGTTATATTAAAGTAGTTATTGACGGGGAAAATTAATAGTTGTTGTTGAAATAACATTGTAAACCACGAATTGTGCAAAACGCAGCGGGCGTGTGTGCGACTGTGTGGGATCCTTAGTACGATTCCCTAGTCAGGCAAATAAATTTTCATAAGCAGCACGGTGTCTGGTGTGTCCGGTAAGCGGCGATAGACACGGTTCCTATAACCTGGAATTAAAAACCATAGCCAACCAAAGTAGGTGTAATATAATTCTGAGATAGGCTTTTGATTAATGTATGTATACTTAGAAAAGCTGGCACGTTTGGTTGGTACATACCTTTCTTCACGATCTTTTCTCATAAGTTGACATGTCTTCATACAATCGAGCTATATTTTACACAGCATCCAATCCAATCCAACGTAAATGCCGAAATTTTTGGCTGATTATTCGTACTACGAAACACATTTACTCTGAAATTCTTTCCAAATAAAGTATTCCGACCATCTAAGCCGTGTGTCATTTAAAAGAAAAAGAAACAAAATTCAGGAAGAAACAGAAATTTTCTTTGCATTTATTTCGTACGATTCGAAGTTTCGGAAAGCCATTTTCATGGCATCTATATCACAAGAATTGAGCCTCTTATATAAACTAAAAGTAGTTCTTATCATAGTCATTTATTCAAAACTACGTGTTTAATAATTAATTATTCTTAAAATTTAAATAAAATGATAAACTAAAACTACTTCTACTACTAGTACAGGTAACGCCATCTATCTCACAATAACGTAAACTTAAACAAAATCTTGCAAATACGCCTCCCTGTCGTTTGGGAGGGACCCTAACATTCTGTTTAGCATATAAATCACAAACAAACATCTGTGGCCGACAGATAACCACAGATCTGCATAATACTCGACTGACTTTATGAATAGAACGTAAACAGAGATGAATGAAGTAGACCCTATATTTGTCACTTGAAGTTGTTGTTCAGAATTAATGTATAAAATAATCTACAAAAATATCAACCTTCTATATAAACTGTTGCACTGCTGGTAACGGGCCTCTTTTCTTCACATATCGTCGAAAACATTATATCGGTATTTATGAAGAACTCGCAAATTTACGAGCTTAAAAAAACCTCGTTTCTTTGTATTCACCTTCGCCTTAAGGTTCAATATTAATTGAAATTATTAGCTTTAGCTAGTAATTTCAATTAATATTGAACCTTAACTCTAGTTATAGAAACAGCTAGACAACATCTAGACAAGAGAACATCATCAAAGTAGTCGAAGTCAACCAATACGCATTATTAAGATAACTCGAAAACAACTGATCAGATCTTGATAAAAATAAAGGGACCACAATGGAAGTACCAGATTTAAAAAAAAAAGAGAATCATCGAAATCAATTTCTAGAAAAAAAGTTCTGTAGTGTACATAAAAAAATACAATCGAATTGAGAACCTCCTCCTTTTTTTGAAGTTAGTTTAAAAATGGAGAAACGTAGCATACTTAAATCTCAAATAGAAAAGCGGCATCGATGGCTCGTGGCGCCGGATTTGCATTCACTAGACACCTATTACTAAATCAGAATAACCTTACTTCAACCTACTACCTACTACATTTAGTGATCCTGACTTTCCATTTTCTTTGTTAAAGGGTATTCTCCTGAACTGCAACGCCATGTCTGCCGAGTATCTGTTCATGACAGACAAGATCTACGACCCGAAGTACGACACCGGAGACAAGGTGATCCAGTGTGGCAGACATAACGACATCTTCAAACTGTGGCTGCAGTGGCGTGGCAAGGTGAGAGCTGAAGAGAAAAATCTTTCAAATACATATCTTGTCTTACGTTTATGCGAATATTATTAATTGAAATTAAACTACTTTATACGGATTTTATCGCGTTGTTTATTTAACACTTTTATTACATAATTTTGGATCTATTACACTAGTATTGTTAAACTATTTATATGCTAAAATGTGTTGAAATTAAACTACTATATACGGATTTTATCGCGTTGTTTATTTAGCAGTGTATTACAAAATTTTGAAAATATTACACTACTACTACTATTGATTTTATTTTACTAATTTATAAGCTAATAAAATTATTTAAACTATTAAATCTATTTATTTTTGATTTACACTTTCCCCGACGTTTCGGTTGCTTTTAGGCAGCTATGGTCACGGGGAGACTAAGATGGTAGTTGTCTTAATGTTCCAGTGTAGTTGAGATTGAGACAACTACCATCTTAGTCTCCCCGTGACCATGGCTGCTGAAAAGCAACCGAAACGTCGGGGAAAGTGTAAATCAAAAATAAATAGATTTAACCAAAAATAATAATTTTATTAGCTTATAAATTAGTAAAATAAAATCAATAGTAGAAGTAGTGTAATATTTTCAACATTTTGTAATATTGTAATAAACAACGCGATAAAATCCGTATATAGTAGTTTAATTTCAATGAATAACATTCGCGTATACAGAAGACAATATTATGCTAAAATGTGGTTTATACAGATGGTGTGATACAAGATTACATACAAGATAGATTAAATTAGATACAAGATACAACAAATCAGCCATCAAAGTTATGGCATGCAAATATAGTTTTCTGGAACAGTAAAAGTGTTAGTACCTGTACTTTCGGACATAATGTTGCAAGTTGCCTGAAGGCAGCTAACCTAATCATTCTGATGCTAAACGAAAACTGTCGATCTCTCTAATAGCTGTGTTTTATCTCTAAGTATTGTAGAAACAATGTCAATAGAATTTGGGTAGTTGATTGTTGTCAAACAAGAGCGAACAGAAAGTCTAGTTCTGCTAGAAAATTCTCAGAAAAACTGGTCTGGAAATGTACCTTACATTTAACACATGGATAGGAAAATAAAAAAGACTTCTACCTACCCCTTCGGGATCAATCATACATAGTATGATTACAAAAAGTTCAAGTTTAATAAACTCAAGACCTACTTATCTGTTATTGAAAAAGAATAGTAGTTTTATATTAAAAGCTATAGAATAAATCGGAAAATAAACCTTCTAACATCAGCTAACCTTTCTCGTCTTCCAGGGCACCTCCGGCTTCGAGCGCCTGATGGATCGTCTGATGGAGCTGTCCGAGTACATGGTGCGCCGCATCAAGGAACAACCCGACAAGTTCCACCTGATCTTGGAGCCGGAGATGGTGAACGTATCCTTCTGGTACCTGCCGAAGCAGGTGCGAGGCCTTCCCCATGACGCTCACAAAGAAATTAAACTTGGAAAGGTAAGTACCCATAGTACTTAATGTATTTATAAAGAGGTAAGGCAACTTATCCAAGCCTCTCGAACTTGGAGTCGTTTGTGCCTCCAAATCTGTTGGATTTGTCTTCGTATAAGTATTATGGTATGACCTACGACACGAGAGAATATGTAAACATACTACCTATTATTAAACATACAGTTGCAATTTAATACTAAAACAAAAGGTATTGAAAATCTCAGTAATAAATATTGAAATTAAAGCTGTAGATGTTTTGAATATAAAAATGTTAAGAACAACTGGTCAGTTGTCAACTGGTCTTACTATAGTTAGGGACACAACCATACCTACCCTTCTTACGCCGAGAAGAGGCTCGTGCCCAGCATTGGGACTGTTTATATAAAGGGCGGTTATTATAATAACCATACAGCTTGGTTGAAGTTAAACATTATGACGTCCCCTGCTGCTATATCGTCCGACAGGAGCCGATTAATGCTACTTACAGCAGGAATATGATACAAAGTAGATGGATACGCATATTATAAATCCTAATGTCCTCAGGTTTGCGCTAAGCTGAAGGGCAGGATGATGCAAGCCGGCACCCTGATGGTGGGCTACCAGCCCGACGACCGCCGCCCCAATTTCTTCCGAAACATCATCTCTTCGGCAGCCGTCACCGAGAAAGATGTGGACTTCCTTCTTTCCGAGATGGACCGCCTCGGACACGACATCGTCGTCGACTAAGCTTTAAAACTAAAAAACGACGAGGACTTAAAATATATGTAAAAGAACACGTTTTTAAAAATAAATGTAGTAATTATTATCTAAAAAAATGAACGGAATTGAATGTTTTGCTCTCATAATAAATGTTACGAATGTTGTTTGGTCGAAGTTGTCAATCATAAATGTAACTTCAATTAATGTGTCAAATTCCATTTAATTATAACAATAAAGTCTTCGCCGTCAATATTTATTTAATATGTTACGTATGTACGTGTATTGAAGGATCTAGTAACTTATTTATATAGATAATTGCTGTAAAAACGCATAGAGAACTTAGGAATGCGTGGGGAGGATATTCATTCACAAGAATCACTAGTCTAAAAGCTTCATTTTCGCCATCTAACGAGGAGTAGCGAAACTAAGTATTAAAATGTTGAGTTAAAATAAAATGAACAATAAAACAAAAATCGGAAAATTGTCTTTTGTATCTACCGATTGTGTCTTGTTCAATTCATTTAAGTGAAAACTGTAGCTAACTTTAGATGAATATAACTAGCATTTTTTTAGTCAAATTAGCGTTTTAATAAAAATAAACAACGACTTAAAATTATTTTAATGATAATTTCTGCTTAATAATATTTACCGAACTAAAATATTTAATTTTACTTCGATTTTGATATAGGTACCTTGAATTTAAATAATAATAAATTAAATTTGAAGATCAAGATTTTCGACTCCTCAATAACTTAGTGGTCCACTATCTTCCCAAAACGTAATAACTCTAACTAGTGTGATTTTAAGAAAACGACGAACCGTCTCTTCTATATAAAAATAAATATATATTGAGTGTTGGCCGTTCTTCCATATAAACATTATATATATTTATAATATGTATATAACTATATATATTTATATTTGACAGTGAAAATGTATTTTCTAATAGGTTATAATATAGATATATCACAATAAAAATTAGATGACGCACATGTAATTCCATTTGGCTATACGTGTAGATTTATTTTGGTATATTTTATTTAAAAAAAGTACTTTTTGATATTAAGTGTTATGTATGTATATTAAATGTGTGTATATTTGTGTGAACAAAATATGACATGAGTAATAGTATGTGTTGTAATTATAAGATATATGTAATAAAATATAATAAAATACTATTTATTTATATGTAACATAAAATAGGCATCAATTATATTGATATAAATACGTTAATTATCTATTGAAGTATATATTCATCTTTATAATATACCTTTAATTATTGAGATTATTTGTCTTTATACTTCGCTCAAAATATTTTAAGATATAATATATTATATTAAGTGATTGATGCCTATAAAAACAAAAATATATGTATTACGTTAAAAGCTATATATTTATTTTTTGCTAAATTAAAACTTAGATTGTAAGAAGCGCATAGCGTTCATACAAAGAGAACGGGTGCCATATATCTAATAAAAACATTTAATTGAATAGCTTATATATTTTTACCATTCTCTTTGTATAAAAGTGTTGTTTAAGAATAAAATTTATATATATTTATTAATATTAATATCGGAAAAATCTCATTATATACAAAACATATCTCCCGTTTTGCCAATTAAACGAGTATTGTTAAATTTTTATATGTTGTGGAGCGCATTGTAGACAGCTTATTGGTGCTTATCGAAAAGAAATAAGATTAAATTTTGTTATAATTACTTGCTCATCGCCAAAGAAGTGTCTAGAAGACACTTTCAAATAATAACGCCATCATGTTGTGAAAAACTAAAACTTTTCGCAATTTGATTACATAAAAGAGTCAACAGATGGCGGTGTGCTAATTAATGCTAAGATAATTAATTTTGTGGTGTATTGTCGGAATATAATTATTACTGATCATATTAAACCGCATTCATTAGTTATTAGGTGTAATGTACGTCGATGTTTAGAACAAATTAGTGAGTAAGTGTTTTCATAAACTTTATTTATTACTTTTATTTATTAAGTTTGTATAAAAATATATATTTCGTTATGATATATTTAAAACAATGATTTTACTTGAATTGTATGAATTACTGATTAATTTTTACTTACTTTTTGGAATTATTTTAACTATTTATGTCAGAAAAGTATGAGATAATTATTTAAATTAAATTTATGTTTAGCTAAGTAGTAATAAGAATGTAAATATAAGAAAAATACGATGTGACGATGACAATAGAAAGCGTAGACTAATATTTGTGGTGGAATTGATTCCATTGAGTGCGAAGGTGGGTTAAAGATGTTAGATGTTCGTGATTGTGGTATTATTAACTTGATGTACTACTAGTCCTGTGAAATTACTTGAAGCTAGCTCTATCTAGTAGCCAATAGCATTCTTTTTCAAAATTGAAATGAAACTATCAGTCAAATTATAAAATTATAAGTGTAAATATGTAGTGTGAAAATAGACAGTGAGTGGCTAGAGTCATTATGAATCAATTGCTTTTTCAACTAGCAGATGTATTGTTTTTACTATTCTAAAACAGAGGGCAGTGCGCTAGCTATATAGAATAGTTCATAATTTTAATAACAGATGTCGTTAAATTAAGAAAACAATTTACGCAAGCAGTGCTTCCATTATGAGTAGTTGTAAAAATACTTGATATATAAATAAGAGGAAATGTATTTTCAATGTCAAATAATATTATAATTTTAGCAAAACGAGTCTTCCAGTATTGTCTTCCCATAAATATTTCTTTTAGTATAAAATATATATTTAATATATTTATTATAGGAATATTTAGCGTTTCGAAAGGTTTAGTATTTAGAAGCAATATTATATTGTTCACTTTTTGATCACTTATAATGTGAGACAAAATTAGTAAATCTATCCTATTATTGTTGCTATATGTAAAAATCTGTATAACCAAATAAATGGTATTGTTGTTAGTTTGTTGTAGTTTTATTGTAAGCTAGAGAAATAGTTTATTGTCGTTCGCTGTACCAATGAAGGAAGACATAGTGAGGAAACTTGCAAGTCTGAGAGTTCTTGATAATGTTCTCGAAAATATGTGAACTCTGCCAACCCGAACTGGGTCAGCGTGGTAACTATGGCCTAAACCTTTTCACCATGAGAAGAGGCCCGTGCCCAGCAGTGGGACAGTATATATTCAGGGCTGATATTATTATTATGTTTCTCTTATCACAGGTATTTTTTAACATATTATATTAGAAAATACATGGCCCTTTGGGAGGCTTACACGGAGACGTGGGTCCAACGTGAAGAGGCCCTTCGAGAGTTTTAATCAAAGGTGGGATGGAACACTTACAGCGGCACTAGCCGCAGCAGGCGTAGGACTAATTGTTACGTATGGATCTAATATATGGGCTATGGGTATGAGTGTTTGGTGGATCGGTATATTGGTAACTATGGAAGTCTGCGTCTAGAACGGCGTCTGCCCTGAATACTCTAATAGCATCAATGCAATGGGCAGACGGTGACTCGCCAACTCACTAGATGGGCTTTCTGAATAGTCACTATAGGCATACAAGCCAGCAGCAGAGGGCAAGCAGTGCGAGTGTCCAGCGGTGCGGCGCCGGTTTCACCATCACGGATCTCGTGACAACGGAGACCCGGAGCGGGTTTCTCCGTAGTTATGCCCTTGAAAATGACGCTTCCTACCCCAAGCATATAGCACTAGCGGCCCCCCTCTGACCGGCCGACCAAGACAAACCAGAGTAGAGTTGAGAGTCCTACGGGCGCTCTTGAAGCTCTTTCCACCCTAGCCAACCAGTAACGGCAAACCGAGGACGAGGCCCTAATCGACTCTCTGAGGCATTCGCGATCGCAGTGCCTCCAGCTCGCCATAAGCTGCCCTGCGGTATGTGCGCTTTTATTTAACCTGGTGGTACATTTTTTGTTTATATCACAAGGCGAAGGTGGTAGTTTAAAAGCTAGTGTACTGTGCCCTCCGATATCGCGTTAGTCTCATGATGAGATAACGACTGTCCCAGACGGGTTTATTATTATTATTATTGTTATAGAGAATCAGATTGCAGCGGTATCTTACTTAAACCCTGGTAATCAGCCATGAGTGTCCAAATGATGGTTGATATTTTACAACTAGCTATCATTCGGGCTCAGTACTTTTTTCCTATATGAAATGTATCTACCTCCTTTTCTGTACCCCTGACAAAGTGTATGTGCAATTTCATGATGATTAAGTCAAGAAGTTAAGGTGTGAAAGCGTACCAAACTAACTCATATCGTATTTATAAATCAAGAAAGCGACAAACATTGGACTTTCTGTATGCGTAAAAATATAGCTCACGCATACTTTCTCGTTTAGTAGAGACGAGCAGTGGATCATGTCGGGCTCTAACGGCTAAAGTCCGGGACTACTTATGTCATGCTTTCGGTATGTGTGGGTCGCTGAAGCTGTAACTACATCGGCGATCCACCCAGCAGCGCCGAATGTAGGACAAAGGCCTGCGACGATTCCGAGGCAAGGAAAGGTACATCTTTTAGCGACTCACACAGGCTAAAAAGTATCGATACATAATAAAAGATGGCGCTGTATACAATTACTTCAATCTTAAATCATGCAAGCGAAGCTTACACAGCGAGATACTAAATAATTACAAGTCCCTGAGCGCCGCCATTTATTTATTTACTGAAATGAGATTGTAGGTTTACATTGATTTAGGCTATTATATGTTACAGGTATTAATTTATACTCGTAGTTGACAATATGCGTAATCTACATTAAGTGATGGGTAGAGTACTGTTATCCTAGATAGGCTACTGAGCAGCCTGTGTTTAGGAGTACAATGCCGGTCCCCTATAGGTAAATTTCTATTTTTGATGCACGTGTCATGTTTAATTATTAAAATTAATAACAGCAGTAGTTTATCAGTAAGTAAAAGAATTAGACAATTACATGTCTTATTAAGTAGTGTATGTGTGTGTATATGTGAGAGTGTGTGAGGGTGAGTGTGTGAGTGTGTGTATGTATGTGTGTGTGTGTGTGGGTGTGTGAGTGTGTTTATTTACATAGGAATTCTTCGGTATTTTCATAACTAAAAGAAAGGAGCAATTTTATAATATTACTTTTGCAATGATGGTGTGACAATCCGTAGATGGGACATACTGCGTTTATTTTGTTATAGAGAGAAGGACCGAGATAAATGGCGAGTTTTTTAATGAAGGAGGTGCGAGCGGGTTTTAGTTTATAGATTTTATCTTTCCGTCGTTTAGTAATTTCTATAAAAGGAGTTCTATGATGTTGTAGTATGGTTAGGTGTAAAATAAATAGCTGCCTTACATTAAGTAAATTACACGCCTTATATAGCTCGTTTGTTGGGAATAATATAGGTCGGAAAGTTGAGACCTTAAGTATGGCTCGATGAGCTATCTCCAGTGGCTTCATAATGGTCTTAGCTGCTCCTCCCCAACTAGAGATACAATAAATGATGATTGACTGGCAGAATGCATAGTATACATTACGAATGATAAAAGGGTTAGCTACGTGTCGCAACGTTTTAAAAAATGAATATAAGCTTTCGAACCCGACCTGATAAAGTGTTAATATGAATTTTTATATTAATATGTGTTAATATTAGATTGACGCCAAATATTTTGACAGCGAGATCATGGCGTTGAATCGCCCGTGGGATAGATCTCGAACGTTTGTTGAGCCGTTTCCTCGCTCCTATCACAGTGATGACAAACGGAACTAGGTTCACTTTTAATGATCATGTCGCACTCTCAATATAACAGTGACTTAACTAACAATTTGGAAGTAAGGCAATTTAAACTCTAATTGTGTGACTATGAGTTCTAATATTATCTTTGTGTTAAATAATTGCAACAGAGTTAAAAAAAATTAATCCAAAATACTTAGAGGTAGGTCCATAGATAAGACATTATATACTGTCTCTATTTTATTAAGAATGCGATGTGCAAATATTTGCCACTATAGCCGTGCCTTGAA
This sequence comes from Catocala nupta, assembly GCA_963675205.1. NCBI lineage: Eukaryota > Metazoa > Arthropoda > Insecta > Lepidoptera > Erebidae > Catocala > Catocala nupta. Next base: position 4,821,202 of record OY776107.1, on the reverse strand, counting down.
AAACCTAAATGGGCTGGAAAAGGCGTTGCAGTCCTTTTCCAGCCCGTGTAGGTTATTCAAGGTACAGGCCTGTTGCCGTGCCCGCTTTGCTAACAATCGCTAAAGTAAAAGGTAGCCTCCTAAAATATATGTTGACACTACAATTCTGGTCTCATCAGCTTTATAGGCGAATAATATTATCTTTCTGTTTAAAAGACAATACCTGGACTGGATATGAACCCCTTGTCGCGAGGCACTTTACAGACATATAACTAATGGATTTAGAATAATAAATTGAACCATTCAAGTAATTGTACCAATATTGGCTAGAGATTCACAATTACTCCTATTAGCTGTTACTTTACATAATTACTTTATGGCCACGGTAAAAACTAGAGGTATCGTCAAGGTACTGCAAAGGGGAGAAGGGTAGCTGAAGTGTTTATTGATCTATTTTAAGTACGTGACGATACTGACCTCTGCTACATACCTGACACTGCACTTATATAGTAGTTGGGATAGAAGGAATAAATTTCGAACAATTATTGACAATAATGATAGATACGTCATAATATTATTCTTCTTTGTTTTATAAGACAACTCCCGCAGTAGGAATCGATTAAATAAAAAGGTATCAGAAACATTAAAACAACGGACACAAAAATCACCCAGACCCGGCACAACAATTTGTGGATCATACAATATTTTGTTCCGTGTGGTGACCCACAAAACTTTGCGCAGTGGCAGTGAAGAGGCCACCATTTAACTCATTATGTCATCCATGCAATCATTATAAATTAGGTATTAGGTATGTGACGTCGTTATAAAACCCAGCTATTAATATACAGGCTGATTGGTAAAAGACTAGACATATTGAAGAAGGGTATTCGGTACTTGATTCTGGACACTATGGGGAAATAGCACGGACACACCTTCACTATTTTTATTACAAAAAAAGCTTATACGCATTTTACTCAAAAGTAACTGACAGCTGCAAGCCATATTTTAGAGAACATGAAATCTTAACTCTTCCTTGCATATACATACCGGAATGTTGTAAATTTGTAAGGAAATATCAAGAATTTTACACAACAAGAGAGGATAAACAATTAAAATATTCACTACGGCTCAAAAACAGACTAAACCTACCAACGTCTAAACTTAGTATACACTCAACAAGTCCTTAAGTAATGTCTATCAAACTTTTTAATAAACTACCGGAGGCAATTAAAAACGAACATTTTAAACTATTCATAAGTAAAACAAAGACATACCTAGTCAATAAATGTTACTATGCCGTAAATGAATTCCTAAATAATAAATTTCCATAATTAAAATAAATCAAATTGATTCAAATATAATATCTAAATAAAAAATATAAAATCTAAATATAAGATCCCGATATAGTATTAATGTAATTTGTAACAATAAAATAATAAAAGTTATATAAAAAAAATATAATAATAATGCTGACATACTACGAATATAATATACTTATTAATAAAACAAATAACGCAATACCATACATACTATAAATAATATACTTGAATTTTATAACAATTTTAATATAATATAATATATATATATAATTACAATAAAATGATGTAGTAACAAAACAATAAATGTGATATAAAATATTAGTTTAATAGATTGATAATGTACCTAATCACAATTTTAATAATACAATTTACAAACAATTATTATAATATAAGCTATTTAATTTATTAAATCTCTCATTTAATTATAGTTTAATTAAGAATCAAAATGTGCAATTCAGTGTATAACACGGCAATCGTATAAAACAAAGCATACATTGATATATATTATGAAATTGACATATCTATAGAATATAATATTATTGTATCTGAATAGTTTATGTTTCCTCTCTCCTACGTTGCTGTGCCCGACAGGGTCCATAATGAACTGTCATATTATTTTAACTTACCATCTAAGCCTACATTGTGGAACACAATAAACAATTGAATATTGAGTATTGAGTATTGAGCCAAATATCTAAAAAATAGGTACTTAAAATATGACCTGATTATTCAATAAAAACTTGTGCGGACACTCTTGGGCATATAACAAAGCTAAATAAAACCTCCACCCCCGCCCCCGCTACCGCACTCCGCACTCGCTACCGCACTCCGCACTCTTCCGAATTTGCATCCCCGTCCGCCCTTTTCTTATTAAAGGTCATTAGCCTCCGACAGCTGTGTGCGACGTGCGCAGTGTCCACATTTTATGGATATTTCATACAAATTTTCATAAAGGTTTTCTTTGCAGGTTTCACAATTTTTTTTGTATACATTTCGTCTGACCGTCTATTATCATGCCCTTAAGTATGTACAATATTTAACCAGTCACACTGTATATCTACTTAGGTACATACGTTTTCTAAAAATGTGCGCGTAAAAGTCAATCGTGAAATGGAAATCATATAGAAAGATATGCTAAGAACTATGAAATATAAGATCTTGTATCAAGATAAGCCTCGCTTTTTAAAGGTCGCCTATGGCTAGAGCAGAGAAAGGATGCCATTGAACCAGAGCCTGATTTACATTTTTCCACGTATTAGGCTTATCCATAACTAATTTTCCTAAACCTATTAACCTATTTGACTGCCTGACAAGTCATCTAGCCCAGGAAATCGTGTTGGAATAACCCCAACACGTCGGTACTGCCGTGGACTGGTCTGTATGTGTACCACAGTGTATTTATTACTCCTCCTGAGGTTACTGCGACAAGTAGAGCTACAACTACGCTCATGGTATTACCTAGTCGACAGTGGTCGGGAAATGTCTTGAGAGATGACTATGCGTTCGTTACGTCGTATGTTTTATAAACAGTTCGATTAAAAACTGCAGCCCTATTGGTCGTCTACCTTTTTGACTTACATAGTTGATCAGTCCCTGGGTTTCGGACAAAATTTTAACCGACACCTATACCTCTAGTTTGTAATATTCTTAGTATGCAATTTCGCTTGTTTGCACAGTCGGGTAAATCCCGGAATACGGGCACATCGGCTAGTATACGTAATAGGGATACCGTGAGTGTAGTGTGTGACGGTACATGGACAAATAAAACCATGTCAAAAGTGAGGGTGGATCAAGATTTCTCTGCCTCACAAACGGAGACATGACATCGCCGCATCAGTCAGCTTGTGACCACGGTCGGTGTAACCTGGTCGAAACGTAAAGCTTTATAAAGGTAAATATGCATGCGCGTTGATACCCGATACATATGTATTATATTATATAGATTACGAAACAGTTGGATATAGTACTTAAGTGAATATGTCTTTGAGGTCTCAGGTCGACGTTATTTACACTGATTTCAGCAAGTGTTTCGATCCTATAGATCATATCTTACTATTACGAAAGCTTTTCAAGATCGGAATCAGAGGAAACTTGTACCGTTGGTTCACGTCCTATGTACAGAATAGGTGTCAAACAGTAGCTCTCAATGGTTACACTTCCAGAGCCGTAGTGATCCCGTCAGGCGTTCCTCAGGGATCCTTACTAGGTCCTCTCTTGTTCAATATTTTTATAAATGACGTCGGTGCATGCTTTCAGGATTCTAAAATCGTATTATACGCCAACGACATGAAAATATTGAAACAAGTAAAAAGCGCCAAGGATGCCCAATCTTTGCAGGACGATTTAAACCGGTTCTTAAGCTATTGCTGTCGGAATAAATTGGACTTGAATGTCGCCAAGTGTTACACGTGTACCTTTACCCGCAAACCAAACCCCATTAAAACTACTTATAAGCTCTGTAATGCACCAATAAAAACAGTCTACACTATCAAAAATCTTGGAGTAATATTTGACGCAAAGCTAATATTTGATTCGCACATTGATGATATTATAAATAAAGCATCCAAAGCATTGGGTTTTATATTGAGGCTATCATCTGAATTTAAGAATATCAAAACAATTATAATTCTGTACTGTACTTTTGTCTGTAGTCACCTCGAATATGCATCGCAAATTTGGAATACAATTTATAATGTATACATTAACCGCCTTGAAGGTATACAAAATAAATTTTAAGGTATTTATAATACTGATCGAATACCTACTTACCTAACTACCTTAATCGTTGTAGAAAGTTTCACATACTCCCACTATACGAACGCAGGAAAGTAGCAGATCTAACATTTTTATACGACGTTATGAATGGCTTAGTTGATGTTCCTGAGTTAGTTAACAAGGTTGGACGAACGAAGAACAAATCTTCTCGATGTACCTCTAGCGAGAACAACGTACAGACAAAATTCATATATTGTTAGAGCATGTCGTACGTTTAATGGGGAGTGTCGGAGAGTCGATCTTGACTTGTTTGCATCAAGCATTGCTTATGTAAAAAAATCCATTAGCTATCATCTTTTGATACCTAGTGTTAGATTTTCTTCTATGTAATCTTTGTATGAAAACATCGCTGTCTACGATAAAATAAAATAAAAATTATACTATTAATAAGTGAAAACTTGTAATTGGCCTTTTGCTAATATGTTTTAACTTATAAAAATTATTAGCTGTAAGTTTTCCTTAAATAATAAAATAAAATAAATATAATTAAATTAAATACGCTATCAGAAGAACAACGATAATTTTGTAAGTTGATCGTTTCCTAAAACAAGAAAGAGCATATATGTTTTGGCATACGCAAGCAACCGAAGTGAGACAACACCATTTCTACAATTTCGTCATTGCCATCCAGTTAATTTATTGACTTTAAAAATAACGAGTAAATACTATGCCACATTAACCTCAAGAATAATAACTTATAGTACGAGCTACGATAGCAGCTTTAGAAGGCTGTTTACTAAATAAGTTTGAGCTTAAGATACTTAGTTAATGATTTGATAACTAATATTAATGAATTTATGTACAATTATCGTAACGAGGTGTTATTATTGAATATATGGATAAGTAGTAGTAGTAGTCTCTGCCTACCCCTCTGGGAGACAGGCGTGAATCTATGTATGTATATGGATAAGAGGCTTTTAATGTTTCCGCTCACAATTTATTCACACAATACATAGGCATAGGTACCTACTATTTTAGTTACTTTTTTGTGATAGCTACTCGGCTTTAAGTACAGCCTTACTGTATTGATTGGGCAGGGAGGAGACCTTATCATACTAAAAAAGCTTGTTAGAATATTTTTTTGTCGAAATGTTCTTATTCCTGCGTAGTTTTGCTAATAAAACAACTTAATAAGATTTGAATTACATCTGATCAACGTAAAATGCACTTATTCTTGTACATTATTAATTTAAATACCTAAATAATCAATTTATAATCGACTATTACTGCTATGTGCCCATACTTATCAACTATAATATTACAATAGTACGTCTCTCAGCACATCACTAGTTGTCGTTGTGAGAATCGTTGCAAAGCGTTTGCCTGCGACTGCGTAAAATTTTGATTGCAAATTTCCAATTACGTTCGCAACCACTCATAATTTATCAAAGTTATTACTAGTAAACACAAAGTTTTATTAAATGGCAGACAAAAAAGGTATTTATGCAATTTAATTAATATTTTCTTTGTTCTTTTCTTATACGTTTTGACATGTGTAACGTCATAGGAGGGCCTTGAAAATCTAGTTTTATCTATTATAACAATAATTTAAACGTCGGACGTTGGATTAATGCTTTAGGGTAGCGTATTAGGTGCAAAATTTGGTAAAAATATTAGTACAAAACTAAGGCGCGGTAGATCGATAATGATTATAATCCAAGATGGTTGACCACCCTTATTTCAAGGCGGGATTTATTCTGTTCTAATTTTAGGTCTATTCATCATTATCATTGATTGACGAGCGCTCAATCTACCAGTAAATGCTAGCTTTTAACTTAAAATTTGTTCTAAGCGTCTTTTATAGTGCGCAAAACGAACATATTATTTGTGAATTAGCAGAATGCCCTGTCCATGGCTGAAAAATGTGTCAGTTTATTGACCTGAAGCATTTTATGCATACATATTTCATCTTTTATTGAGCTGGGATAAGTAGGTCACGAAGTATTCCCCATTATGGTGGATGATTAATTATTTAAATATTTAGACTGATATGAAAAAGCTTTATTGCTTTATTTTCTCTCTTCTCATTGGTGAGAATCTTCTGTAAAAAATACAATAAAAATATTACCTTAAAATCTTAAATAATTTCTGAGGAGTTTAGATTATCTAAATGTCCTACTTGAACATAAAACTAGCTATATTAGCTAAAAGATTATCTATATTATAAAAAGGTTGACCATCTTTTATTACTAGTCTGTGAACAAAATAAATTATACCATGTTCTCTTTGGTCAGTAAACTTAGTATTCATAATATAAATTAGTATGCAACCTTGATGGCGTTACATATGTTAGAATGCTCTGACTCCATATTATAAGCTTAGTAGTACCATTACAATTCCAAATATATTATGAAATGAAGACACTGGCTGTCTGGAGTAAGTGCCAGTGTCAATAAAAATATATAAGGCCCATAGATACAGTAAGGATGGCTGCACACTGAGTGAAACTGTCTTAATCAGGGTCTGCAAACATTGGTAAAAACATTGGCAGTAAATTTTAGAGAAATTTCTTACATATTGATTCTATAATGATGACTCAGCAATATATCTAATGCAATGGGATGTTTACATATTTTTGTGTTGTCCACCATTCACAGTACCTTCAAGAGGTATTGTGTGGATGCATACTGACTGATATGTAAGAAGTAATTCTCTAGGAGTGTGTGTGAGACAGTTTTGACTCTTGCGCGCAACACTGAGATTTGATGATAATACAAGTTACCTACACCCTCCCCACTCCCAGTCGCCGCCCCCCCTCTACAGGAGCCGCGAGTGCGCCGGCGCAGTCCCCGCGCGGCAGTCGACTAATCGCTATCATGTAATGAAATCACATAGAATTTTTCTTTCTTTATTTTCTTTTTTTTTGGAAACATAGTTAAAGAGAGACAAATATGATATGTGCGTATCGGCGTGTGGACGATCGTATGTGTTATTAATTCGATTGTAACCAGTTAATTATTGATTAGACTGTTGTAATTATTTGCTTTCTAATGATGTGCAACTAATTGTCAATCCACATTACATGTAAATTTTTAAAACCTGACTTGTATGTTGGCTTATGTAACTTTAGAATATACCTAAATAGAAAAAGGTTATTTAGGAAAGAAATATTGAAACAGTCTAATCTATATGTTTTTCTATTTAAATCTGATAAGCAATTATGTATTTACTAAAAAAAAACTTTGCTATATTTTTGTGTATTATGTATCCATTTACATAACACAAATCCAAATGGGCTTGTTGACATGAAGCTAAATGGTTGGCTGTACAGTAGATGTCTTTGCTTGATACTATTTGTATAGTGTTTGGTGAAGTCCTGGATTTGTGTCTGAAAATAAAACGTAATTGCTTGTCCGGTTTCTTAGTTAACCATGTCTTACTATAAAAAATAAGTTGTTCTAAGTACCCAAGTTCTGCCTGATAATAAAAGTTTAAAAGTTAATATAAGACAGAACTTGTTTCTTAAATTATATGTGTCTTAGCTAATTTTAGTTTTCCGTTTATTATTTTTTACAATATTTAGTTCACAGCTTATTTTTTATTGTGTTTAACACTTTATTTTTAAGTTATAATAATTACTGGTGATAGATTGTAATAATCTTTGCCAATGTTAGCAAAAAGCATTATTTTTACATAATAAAAGCCAGTAATTATTAATTTGTTGCTAGTTCATGCACCTTAATTAACTATGACGCAATATTGTTTCTGTTAGTTTAATTAAAAATAAATAAATCATATATATTGCCTCATTAGTTACTGAGCTTCCCTATTGTGTTTAAAATTTTAAATAGGGATGTCTTGTGTTTGTTTTATTTTCGTTTTCCTACTATAGACTAAGCTAACTTTTTAGTAATAATGTTACAAAAATAAATGACAAACATATTTGATAAATAAAATATTTTTATTGTTCATTTAAATAATACTACTATAATAAATTTCTAATTATAAAATGCAGTCATTTATTTCTTGTGCTGTTCTGAACTTTTCAAGTATTTGGGAGTTCAGAAACAGTGGCACATAAAAGCTAGCTATTTTTGTTACTGATTCTAGGTACGACTTTTGCGTTAAATATTTAACAATAATATTTTATTAAAATAATTTTAATTACTAGTAAAAGTCGTGTCTACTATTTTATAAGATTGTGTGTCTACTAATACTAACATAAATAAATACAAAATAGCTATATTTAAACATATGGCTATTTTATTGAAATAACAGATGTCTATTTTGTATTTATTTTATTGTCTACAAATATAATTTTGTAGACATTTTATGTAAGGTGATGGCAAAACTGGCACTGACAATAAAAATAAATAAAATAATATTAAAATAAATATAATTGTTATTGCCAATTTTTCTAGTTGTATGTTTAAATTACACAAATATGTTTAACAATTGTTTTAGATAGTGTATCTCATTTATATAGATACATGTTCTAGAATCCGACTTTGAATCCTATACATCAGAAATTTGGTAAATTAATATTATTAAGCGGTGATAAAGATGCGAGGATTTTAGGTCAACATGAGTCAAATATGTTAACAGGAATGACACCATTGTTAGTGCGTGTGTGATTAGATGTAAGTTAACAAATATATATCACCTGATATTATAATTAAACATATGTTTTTTGTATACAATGTGTAACAGATGTTTGTGATAACACTTCAACATCATCATAAGTATCTTCTCAGCTACAGACTACCCATAGAATATACTTAAATTTCTGCAATCAATTTCATTCAGTTTTATAGCAATATAAGCTATTAAAATTCATTGATTTGGTACCCATATTGGCATAATAAATAATAATGATGGCAAGGAAAAAGAAAGTGCTATTTAAAATTATTTTGAGTCTTTGAAGTGTCTGATGAGCTATTAGTGTAGGTTTGCTAAGTAACAAATTCATTTTAAAAAGAACAATTAAGCTATAAATATATGCCATTTTGACTCCATGCTGCAGTTAAAATTATCAACTTCTGTTACATATTCTGTATATTCTAAACTTTTATTAATCATTTGGCATGAGACAGTGATATATACTTGTTGAATGTTGCCTTTAGCATTGTACCAGTGCTACAGACAACACTGCATGCAAATATAAGCTTAATCGAAGGACAGGGAAGTATGCCAGTTGTGAGTGTCTCAGATAACTGGACAATATAATACAAACACTCAAAACACGGTCTTATTATATTTCAACACCATTTTTATAGGAGCCACATTATTTTTATATACAATTTTATTTTTCTTTTACTCAACTTCCTTTTGGTCTTTTCTATGTCGGTTCTTTCGAGTCTTTTACAGGGATCCGGATGTTAAAATGAAATTTTTATACTAAATTTATTCACAGCAGTCATAAATATACATTATAATAGTTTGTTGTTATATTTTTTTAATATAGCAATGAACTCCCTGCTTGTTGCAAAAATAATAAAATTAAGCTTTTACAACTTGAAAGTATTTTGTGTCTACCATATTGAAGAATTTGTCCGTTGACAGAAATGGGGCAATGTTTTCAGTATCGGTTATAATTTAGTACTTAATGTTTAGGTAAGGGATGTTACCAGGTTTTTTGTGGTTTGACATCATCCATATATATGACAATTTTGCTGTTACTAGCAGCTGTTTTCAGTTTAATTTGTGACAAGCATGAGTTTGATGTTTTTGTTCATTGTTGCTTCTACAATAGTTTATTGTTTAATGTTTTAGTGTTAGATATTGATGTGCATCTTATTATTAAATATAGGTTTTTAACTAAGTTGTTGGTTGTGTAAGTTGTTTGCATGTCTAGAATATGTTTTTAGCAGATTTTTGTGTTGTCACATCTGCATGTTTCTGTGTCCTTCAACGCACTGATATCATAGTTTTGTTTTTATTTTATTTCTTTGCTTCTCCTGCATCAATATGCTTATTTAGATTTGAACAGCAAAATATCGTATATTAAATTTAATAACAGTCAACAAAAAATCTTGGTACACTTGTTGAATATATAGTTAGTTATATAATAGAATATGAATATTTTTTTTATTTCAAGGAATGTTCACATCATGTATACACGTTTTGAATGCCAGTCTTGGCAGCCGTTTTATGACTCTGAACTTGGTTGTACCAATGATAAAATATACCAGCTTCGAAGTTAAGCCAGTACAAAAAAAGTTGCTCACCGATTACAAGGCAAAGTTCAAGGTCATAATTATAAATAAATATTGTACTTTTTAAAAGGTTCCTTATCGTGTGATGATTGTTTTGTTATTTAAGATTTCTTAATGAAAAACATTTGGATGGTCACACTAGCTTTTTTGCACAAAGCTTGGTATAAAATGTTCTGATTATATGAGAGTTAGAGCCATATATATGTACATCATTAACATAAAATGGCTGGATCGAGAGTCAGGCGTTATTTTAAGGTGTGACCCTCGGTAGATTAATTTTTACGTTTCATATAGTCAGTTTAGCTAGGGTGACCATGAAAAATAAGGAATGCATTGTAAATAACTAATTTGGTAGGCGATCAGCACTCACACTCGTGTTGAAACATTAACGAAGCCTACCAAATTTAATGTATTTTTAACTTCGGACCGTGAGTATAAATATTTTTGTTTATGTAAAGATATTTTTGTTCGTCGGTCCGGAGTGTTGTCACCACAATGACGGGTTTTTCAAAGGAATTTCTGTTTAAGTGTTAGTTTTGAAAAACGTCGTTTAGTGGTTACGCGTTGTATGGGCATCGCTTGTCGTTAACACTGACGCAAGTGATAATAAATATGGATGAAATAACACAACGAATATACATAAAAAAATTGATATTAAATGTTGAAACAGAAACATTGATAGATTTTCATCCATGTTTAACGCCGTGCTAAAACAATGCTATAGGTAAACAGAAATACTGTTGTCTCTTTTTTACATTTCCCTATAGAGATGTAAGAACGAAACAGTGTTGCACTTAACGTTCAATAAATTCTATGACGTCATAACTATGTATAAAGATAAAGCTATAGCATTGGTAACACATTTAGCACGGCGCCACCGCTGCGTCAAGCGTGAATGCTCGGGCTTGGGTTGCGGCGCGCAATGCGCGACACAGCGCACTCTACACATTGCCACAACCACATCACTATTATAATAACAATAATAAAAAAATGGGGATTTTAATAAAACATTTAGAAACACTACCAGCCAAATACCGAATTCTAAACATTCAAATATCGAAAAAATATGTCGTTGGCAAATTTCAGCATTTGGCGTCAGTGTACCCCCTCAACCTAAACCTAAGTTCTATTTACGAATTCAAATTTAGAATTAGTTTATTTTTGATCTTGTTAGTCGATTGTTTATTCAAATTCCCTGTTAGCGAATAGCTTGTGATGTGTGTTGTGCGTTGTGTGGGGCCGTGCGTGAGGGTAGTGTTGTGCGCGTTTAGAACATACAAGTTGTTGCAGTGACCCCGCCGCTCGGTGCGTACCCTCAGCCACAGCCGCCGCAAGGGCCCTTCCTGCCGGCACCGCCGCACCAAGCCGCGCCGCAGTATGGAGGTTAGTCTATCTACTTTAGTGTGTCGGATAAATGTGGTCGTTGTGATGTAATTTTCAACGGAGTTTTAATTGGTCTATGAATATTATTGATGTTTCATCAGTCTTGCTGGTTCTGCAAAGTAAGTTTGTGTTTTATCGTGAAGTCTAACGTTTATTTTTGGATCTGGCGTTAAACTGGTTAATACACAGTTTATCAACCCGTGTTTAAGGTCTTACGTATAAGGTCCAACCGAACCTTGAATTTTTGTCTTGATACCGAGAATAAAATACATTTTCGGCCAAGACCGAAACCGAGACATAACGCAATAACATTTAGTATGTTAAAAAGGTCTTTAAATATTACGAAAACATTATTGTCAAGCAAAAATTTATGTGTAATGTTCAGAATGATATTCTAACTAACTTTCCATATTATACTTAGTGATCAAAAATAGAATCAGCGTTGTACCCTTCAAATTATATCGTATTTCTTCTTATAACTGTCCGGCTCAACTCAAAAGTTGTTCAATGGCGACGCTTGGTGGTTGGGATTGAAAGAAATGTAATAATTGTTGCTGGCTATAGAGCTTTATATGGAAATGAATGCCAATATTTAAAATAGGCCTCGGGCTATATTCTCGAAGTTTATAGGCTGACAAAGATATTGAGATCTGGGCTAGATTTAAATAAATTATTTTAAATTGTATGTCAATTTCAGTAATTTTATTTATGACTTACTTAAACATCTATACAAAAGCATTACATCACTATCAAAATAGCACCTAGTAATTTTTCGGTTCATGAAGGTCACTGAGTCAGCATATAGTGTTGTTTAAATATCGACAAGAATATGCTGATACCGATAAATTGATAAAAAACAAAATGCTATTATCTTAGTGAAATTGCGTAAGAATTTATTTGTCTTATACTATATTATGTGGCACTTATATATGGCCACATCTTTCTGTTACACGCTGTATAAATAGAAAAGCCGGATATAGTCCGGAATAGAAGTGCCTCATAGCACGACAGCTGGGGGGGGAGGGGTTACCTATTACGATTCAATACATAAAAGCACTATAAAGGCCAGTCCGACATAAGGAAAGAAAGATGATGTAAACATATAAAGACTGCGCCGAGCGAAATGTGCCAAAACAGGCAGTCACAGTTAAGTTGATAAAATCAACACTTTTTGTTTAATACAAATATAAAGTATAAATTTACCATAAAAATAATGTGTTTAAAATTACTCCGTGTAAAAATCATAAAATTAATATATTCGTCTACAACATTTTGTAAATTTGCACGAAAAATGTGTTACGTGATTTTAGATTATAACAGTAGAAATCTATCCTATTGTACAGTTTAAACGAAACATAAATAGTTATATTACAATTTGTCAGTCCCAAATATTTAAGTTATTGGTTGACAATAAAGATACATATTTATCAAAAAAGTACTTCAAATCCTCCATACAATTTTATCTACTATGGCGGCCGCGCGCGGATTTGAATATCGAGCTCTTACATTCAGTCCAACCGCGTCTTACGCTCGGCGCAGTCTTAACACCCACATTACGCCAGCAGGTTTTGTCCCACATAATGATCGCTGAAGTAGTTTCAGTTTCAGCGAGCCACCCCCTATTCAGGGCAGGAATAGGCACACCGTGGTAGGCTTAATCAGTAGTACCCGAAATGTTCCATCTTTCCCCGGGTGAACCCGACATAGCCCCTCTGCGCCCCTTTTTCCACGTAAAAAATAAGGTGATGGACCTTATTTTTATTGTTTGTATATTGTATTAATAGATAGCAAATCTATAGCAATGCTCTGTGCTTTTAATCGACGATTATGCCTGATCTGGAAAATCACGTAACACCTCACGATCGTACACAAGTATATTCTATGCCTACATCTTCAGGTATATGGGCGGGCCACCACATATTGTCCATTAAATGACTTTTGTTACGCAGTTGCCGGAGGCTCTCCGTACGGCGTGACGTTTGGAGGGGCGGGCGCGGGCGCAGGGGGCGTGTACGCTCCACCCCCGTATGAACAACTACAACACCATCAGGCTATCCCAGCACTTAGCCAACAGCTACCCGTAAGTACCCTTAACCTGAAGAAATGGAAAGCTACATGAAATTAAGCATAACTAGCGGTCGCCTAGTGGTCAAAATTCGACCAAAATACCTAAGCTTGCTATTTTGTTTCTTTTTTTTTAAATTACATATAAATAACGTATAGGTAACCATAGTTAAAAATAATTGTACGACATCAGACGAACAATGCCTAAATACTACGAACGCGATTCGACTGCGTATGTCAAATGCATTCTTGTGTGCGTGTAGTGTTTTTTCATTAATTTAATGTATTTTTAATGCATATTTTATAAAAATATTAGAGTTTTATAATTTGTCCCTCCTTCTCCATATAAACTTTAACTGTGCCAAATTTCATACTCTCCGTTCGCGCAATTTTCGTGAAAAAGGGTATAAAGTTTTAGCTTCACGTATTAATATATAGATAATAATATAAATCCTGTTGAAAAATGTCTCGGTGTTCGACACGGGCATGCTTTCAGTGTGTGAAGGGTTAAGCCATAGTAACCACGCTGGACCAATGCAGGTTGGCAGATTTCACATATCTTCGAGAATCTAGAATCCTCATCCTTCTCCGAAGAAAGGTTAGGTGTTTATTTTCACCGTTACAGCGTGCGATACTTAACTATTGTATACGAATGTTACTTTGAAAAGTTAGAGGTGCTTGCCTTAGGATTGAACTACTGCTATATTAATAGGCAGTAATATATAGTATAATATTCATATACAGGGTGTCACAGAAGTCGACGTCAAGTCGGAATCAGGTAACAGGCTAAGTTATAATAGATAGCAGAAAAAAATTTAAATTAAGTAACGTATTTTAAAAATTATAGGCGTTTTAAAAAGAAAACAAAAATCTGCACTCTGTGACTGTCTTTTCACTTTCAAAATAATAAACTCTTATCTCTACAAATTACAAAACAAAGTTCCCCGCTGCGTCTGTCTGTCTGTCTGTTCGCGATAAACTCAAAAACGTATCGAACGAACGGATTTTCATGTGGTTTTCACCAATAGACAGAGTGATTGATAAGGAAGGTTTAGGTGTTTTATTTGTTAAAGTTTTGTACTACCCGTGCAAAGCCAGGGCAGGTCACTAGTAGAATAAAATAAAATATATTATGCAACACTCATTTTAGTATAACAGGCTGTTCTTGTGGACGGACGTATGTAAAGGTACTGCCACTGGGCAAAATAAATGACAAGACACAGAATATAAAGTGCAATGGCGCGCGGCGTGCATCGAGAACTATAAAACTCGTGCCCTTAGGGATTTAGCTGGAACTAGGGCAAGCTGGTATTCTTATTTATCGACTAACAAATTGAAGTGTGACACTTTGTTTAGATTTTACTGTTAATATTGCCGTGACATAAAATTGCAGCTGATCGCGAGATTCTGGATTTGATTCTCGTGTTGCAAATAAGTGAAAATTATGTTTTGCTGTCAGTAAATTCTAAGGAACTAAACAGAACTGGCGAAATATAGGTCCGATACATCTATGCCGGATATCTATATCTATACTAATATTATAATATATAAAGGGGAATGATTTGATTTTATGTTTCTTTGTAAGAATTTAACTCAAAAACTGATTTTTAAATTATTTTACCAAAAGCTATACTATCGCCGAGTAACATAGGCTATATTTTATTTTAAAATTACTGTTCCTAAGATAACCTAACCTAATTTTACGCAAGCGAAGTCGCGGCCAAAAGGCTATACAGGCTAATTAGTAAAAGTCTGGACATATTGAAGGAGGGTATTCTGAACTCGATTCTGGATCCGAATATCAAAAAAAATTGGTATTTAAAATTTGACCTAGTTATTCAATAAAAACTTAATGTGCGGACAATCGCGCATATACCAAAGCTAAACAAAACCTCCGCCCCCCGCCCCCCCGCTACCGCACCCTGCACTCTCCCAAATTTGTACCCCCGCCCGTCCTTTTCTTATCATTAGCCTCGGTAGCAGCTGTGTGCGACGCGCGCAGTGTCAACATTTTATGGATATTTCATACAAATTTTCATAAAGGTTTTCTTTGCAGGTTATACAGTTTTCTTTTTTTATACGTTACGTCTGACCATAAATTATCATGTCCTTAACAATGTTTAACCAGTCATACTGTATGGATATTAACATCTGTTCATGTATGTTTGTTTGTCTTGCAGCAGATGTATAGCCCTGCTGCAGCGATGTACGCAGCGGCGGCAGGATACCCGGGGTATATTGGGTACCCGGTACAATACTACCCATACTACCCAACCGCGGTGCAGCCCTCCATACAGCCACTCAGACCCACGATCATGATACCTGTACGTATATAAAATAATATGCAACTAATATTATAAGTATATAATATAATATTATTTGTTACTTACGTGAATGCTTGACTGCACGGATGGAGTAGAGGTTTAAGAGATCACCTCGTCACTGCCAATGCGTAGAGTGTTGTGGCTTCGAATCCCACCCGGGACAATAGTTTGTGTGGTCTACAAATGTTTATTCAGAGTTTGAGCTTTCTTTGTGTCCATTGTTTGAATAGTTGTAAATTTCTCTCCGATACGGGCATCCCAACTAATATTATAAATGCGAATGTGAGTCTGTTTGTTTGTTACGCTTTCACGCCTTAACTACTCGACCGATCAACATGAAATTTTACATACACATTGTCAGGTGTACGTCAGGAGATAGAGTACCTTACATCCAGAAGACATGTTTCCGAGGAACAGAAGTTTATTGACAAAATCTACATTAACGCGAGTGATGCTGCGGGAAAATCTAGTGATATTATAAATGTGAAGGTGTGGGGATGTTTGTTTGTGACTTTTACTGCAAAAACAATTGAGCCGGCTCTTTCCTACCATTACGCCAAGTGTTGTAGGTTCAGAGTTAAGTCGCCCGTGATATAGGAATTATTTCATAGTGGAATTGGAGAGATAGTACTTTATGGTATACTGGATGATGTTCCTGGGAGTTCCAAACGGGCGAAGCCGTGAAGAGAAGTTAGTTTTACATATTACTATTATATGCCATATTGTTTTACATATTTTTATATTGAATATTTTTTGATATACCATATCAAAAGCGAAAGAATTTTCTATTAAAGTTATTTAAAAATATCCTAACGAGTCAATGAGATCCCTTACAAAGAGATGTGTTATTTCGAATCACATGCGACGAAAGTATATTTTCAAAATAACTGTATGAGGTTCGTCTGTAGCAGGCGTTATGATTAAGACGTGTTATGTTTGCACAGAACGGGTTCGAGGCCGGCGGACGCTTCGAGGGCCTGGCGCAGACGCTGCTGCCCCCCGCGCCCCCCGGCGTGCCCCCCTCCCCCGCGCACCTCGCCGCCATACAGCCGCACCAAGTGCTGTGAGTATACTTGCTGCATAGTCGCGTGCTATCGTGCTGCAATATGTCATGTCGTTATGTAGTATGCCATAATGCGGCATCACGTTATGCTAGTATGTGACATGCTGATATATAGTTGTGATGTGGTATCACGTCATGCTGGTATTGGCATGCCATAATGCGACATCTCGGCATGCTAATATGTAGCATCGTGTTATGTTGGTATGAGGCATACCATAATGCTTTTACACACTTTAGACTGCTATACTGCTGCGCAATGCGGCATAATAATTGTACCAATATCATGCCGCATACAGACATGACATCTGTTCTTTTTTCGATTTATCTTTAACTTTTAATTAGTGCAAGTTTGTGACCTAAACATGTTTTGTCAACAGTTGGCGCTAAACGTCCGTATTTGCGCGAGAGGTCACCGACATCAAACCTGCACCAATCGTACCTATCCATGCAAGAATATAACAGAACTGTGAGACGACCTACTAACTACATACATGATACTACTAGGCGAACATGTGATATAAGTACTGGCTAACACTGGCGTGCCATGACAATTTCATTTTTATATACATTTTATTTTCAGATACACTGTATTAAAAAATATACATTGTATTTTAGATACATTGAATTTTCATATACATTGTATTTTCAGATACATTGCATATTCATATACATTGTATTTTCAGATACAATGTATTTTCACATACATTGTATTTTTCAGATACATTGCATTTTCATATACGTTGGATTACCAAGTATGCTGTATTTTGAGTGACTGATTTTCAGATACTCTGTATTATTGAATACATTTTGTTTTCGTATATATTGCATTTTCAAATACATTGTATATAATACAATACAAGATACATTCTATTATCAGATACACTGTATTTCCAGAAACTCTAACACAATGTATTGTCATGGCACGGCTGAACAAGTCTTTACTGTCGCTACACTATCTTTATATCAAGTTCTACTACTTCTTAGCGCTGTACCACATCTTATACGATCCCGGTATCGTCGGCAAAAGTCGACGTGACTAGGATCGAACGACTTCGATCAGAGTGCCTAATGCGAGTTTTTTTTACGTTTATGACGTTTAGCGCTCCGATAGGCCCGCTCCAAGCTCTTAACCAATCAGAGAGCCAAACGCGGTAAACGTTTCGATGGCGTTAACGTAAAACCAAATCGCACTGGGCATCCAGATGGGTGTGGTACCTTTACAATGATAACTGGTCATATAGCGAGCTAGAATTTAATCAAACAATAGTATCTTGATCCCGTGGATGTTTCATTGGAGAAGTTTAGGTATAATATGTCTCTGCTTATCCCTTAAATGTGCTATATGACGAGATAATGTTGTATGTAGCTGTCGCCTAGAGGTAATGATTACATATATTTTAGTAGGGATGTGATTAACAGGTTAATAACAGAGTGCGAATCGATGTTTTGCTTGCCGAAATGTCGATACAAAAATAATCGATATTTGTAAAAATCGCCCTTTTTATTTATCTCGGTGAATAGCATAAAACGGAAAAGCCACGTATTTTTAAAACATGTTTTCAAAATGAAATAGTATTTACTAAATCTGCCGACGATTTTCAAATTATCGATTGTTTTTCACGTCCCTAGTTTGAAGTATCATCGATTTTCTTTTATTTTCCTGAAACGGTCGTCTTGGACAATTAATATCATGAAAAATAAGTATATATGTATTTAATAGTATTAAATATTTGATATAAATGAAATTAAATGATGGCGGTGTGCCTCGCGTCAGCGGTATTAGTCCGATATTATTGACTGTGATGACATGCTATACGCTCGCTCGAACTATGGTACGGTTAGTTAAATATACTAACGTCTAAGTAATATAGGTGAAAATTCATTAACACTTATATTAAAAGTCCAGTCGTTTTAGCTACAGACAGTTAAATTTTAAATATCTTTCATACAATATGTAATAGAAATTAACTGTTCGTAGATAAAACGAATAGGCATCGTATCTAAATGAATAGCACTACAACATGTTCTCAAAATTATTTGAACCAACTCACATTTGGTTACTTGGTCTTGATAATTTATTACACTATGTGAAATTACGCTCTCTAACAAAACAAATATTTATTATATTTTTATTTTCATATTATAGATCACAGTAGCAGTTCGTTATCAGGCATAGCCGGGCAATATAATCAAATTTTATAACATACTACGTAACTGATTAAATACAGGTGCGATTGACCTTCATTTAACTCCCTATGGAGTTGTCTACATTTAGATTGCGTTATTTATTAACACAATGTTTTTTAATATTAACCACTTGTCGTAAAACCCTATGTCATATTGTCATACTAGCTTTTCGCTAGTAAAAGTATGTTATGTTAGTAACAGTGTTTTTTTTTTGTAATAACATGTAGCTTATGTTAATCGGTGATAATATAGCTTTCTAATGGTAAAGAATTTTAAAATCGGTTGAGTAATATTTGAGTTCAATCCTTACAAACAAAAATTAAATTATCCTCTTAATAATATTAGTATAGATACGACTCGATTGTCGTAGAACTGTCGTATGTAGTTGAACGAGCGCGTACGCATGTAAGCACCCGTTACGGCGGTGTCAACGGTATAGTATTATAGTTATATATATCATAGCTGTGGCTATGGTATGGCTGGCGGTGATGGCCGGAAACACGTGTAAGTCTAGTATAGACACGTGGCGTGGCTCGTGTCGGTTTGTCCGACAACTAGGATTAGACAATGTTCGGTGATTAAGCATCTCGCGGTGATGTAGCGAACATCGCGGTTATTGTAAAAATGTTTATATTTTAACAGAGAATCTTTAAATTAATGATTTTTGAATTTTCAGTGATTATTAAATCTAAATATATGTATGTCTTATATCAATCGGATATGCTTTGAAGGCATTCGACAACCTTCGGTGATTAATTAATTATTATCGACCAATTTATTTGCTAACTGGAAAATTACCACATCAATCGACGATGTTCTAAAAAAATCTATTTGACAATTTTTGGTAATTATCAATCAACTTATACCAAGATATATCGTACATCCCCGCTAATCGTAATATATTTATTTTCCATCAATGGGGGATGTTTGTTAAACGAAATTAGACAAGATTCGGACAATATTAGTCACTGAGGAACGTAACAAAAATTCCCGAAACGTAATATTTTATCAAAAATCTTTAGAGATGTATTAAAAATATCGCCAAAGATCCTAGGCAGCATTTTGTGATATAATTTAATTCAGAAAAGGCAAGCTCGTCCCTTATTTCTTGGGACTTAAAATACTGCCAAATTGTGAGTAAAATATACTACTGCCCTCTACTTTGGGGATATATATACATAAATATTTCTACAAAAAAAGCGCAGTTATATAAAAATCTTAATTTATTAAAATCTACAATTTCTTTTTAAATCATTTGTACAGACTAAAAATGTATTTTTAATTACTATTTGGTATATAAACGCACAAAATTATACAAAAAAATTAAAGAGAATAAATTTAAGACCGATACGAGCCGGCTACGTTTAGTTTAAATAAATAAATATAACAAGTGGTTGTGCGTGGCGTATGAGCGAGACAACGAGTGTGCGAGCGAGATCGAGTATTGTTTGCGTTGAGTGTAGGGGCTACTGCAAAATGTGAAATGTGAAGAAAATGTTAAAATTATTCTAAATTAGAAGTTACTCAATTTTGATGTGAATCTTACAACCTAGTGTTTTGTTTCTGCGATAAGTAGGGTTTCTAGACTTCTAGAAAAGAGTGTCTCTGTAGACCAGCTACCTGTGATCCAAGTTTCATGATCATGTGTTGCTGTTTTGTCCAATACCGCGTAACTTACATTGTCAAATACCGCATAAGTTCCTCCCGCAAATTTTACAGAAGAAGGCAAAATTGTTTCCCTTAATTTGATACGAACTCTGATTCCGAAACATTTTATTCTTCTTGACTATAAGCACTGTTTAAAAATCACTATCAGTGCAGCCGCGATTTTGGTTTATTGTACATACGTGGTAAAGAACGTAAGTAACGCTGTATTGGAGTATCAGCGAGGTTTTATAGACGGGCCGCCAACGCGTAAGTGATAGCCTATTATAACAAGCGTCCATGAGCTACAATACCACTTATCATCAGCCGGACTGTGTGTTTGTCTTAAAAAACAATGTAAAATCAATAATAATTAATACAAAAGCAATATTAAGGCCCCAAAAATATAATCACCCGAAAAAACGTGGCCTTTCTTGGGTGAAACGAAGACATGAACTAACAAAATTCAATCTACCCTCTATATTTTAAAATTACTATTGAATATTGCAGATATGTATCTCCAAAAGGTTTTTTAAATAAATTTCAAAATAATTATATATATATGTCTAGAAACTGTTTTAAAGAAGAGAGCCTTTTCGATTTCTGGATGAAATAAATACTGTTTTTGCCACAAAATATTTAAACTGAACGACGGGATAATATAACGCCAAAAATTATGTATTCACTAAATGGGCGTGCGTGCGAGGAGCAAGCCGATCTGTATCTCCGCGTCATACTTGGATATCCAAATATGTGTTGTTTATACTATTATATAGCCCCTACACCACTGGTATATTACAGTATGTGACAGCAATTTTTTAAGCCAATCACGTGTTAATCCTCTTTGATTGGTCTGCTGAGTTTATGGCAACACTGCATCAATGTTGCCAATCTATACGCTTGGTGTGGCTGCTTTAAAAATGTACTTTAGGATAGTTTCGTTGTTTATCGTCGGGAATTGTGCTGATTCTGAATTAAACTTGTTTCTAACAAAGACAAAAAGATAGATTGTGACATCACTAGAATCACATCAACTATAAGTTAGTTAACGTGATTTTAGTGATGAGACATTACATTATTGACTTAGTCACTCTCTAAGTAGAATGACCTAGTATGTCTTGTGTCCTTATCTTCTAGTCGTGATTAGAAAGAGATACCGTATCATCAGAATCAACACACCGCCGTATAGTACCTCTATACTATAAAAATTCCAACGATATATTTTAAATCTGGCAACACACAGTGTTGCCATAAATTGAGTGATATTTATATAAGCTGTATATTTTCCATTTGTTTAAGTGCATGTGATTCTAAGGAATGTGTGCCGGAATCTCAGTTTAACTGTATTGTATAGTGTCTATGCCTCCATAGATAAAACAGTTTGTCTTTTTAAATTAGTACAAACTGAGCGAATTCTACTGTTTTTATGCCCAACGTATGTAAAGTTATTGAATAGCCCTTAGGAGTAATTTATAGTCAAATTTCCATTAAGTCAAACTCGCCGCCATTTTGTTTCCAGCAAATTTTAAAATAGGTCACCTTGTCACATGAAACGTTATGGTGTCGAGTGTGACTTGACGGAAGTTGAGTAACTTAGACTGAAATGTAACATTTTTGTGTTAATGTAACATTTGGGGCAAATAATCTCAGAATAATCTAATAAAATCAGACTGTCTCTTATAGAAACGGTACACGTGTCGAATTTATATTAACATTCGTATATTGTTATGTTACATTATAGCCAAAATGTTACACACCAGTCACACCTTTACGACAGCTATTACGTCATTCCTCGCCCCTTTATAAATATACGACTTTAATATAACTTTTGGGGCAAAATGGGCGGCTTATGACTATTCGTATGCCATGATAATATAGAGTACTTATAGCTCTAATAAAAATAATATCATATTAAATTAATAAATATCAATATATAAGTTCTTATATATTTAGTATTATGTATCATGGCGTGGCAAGCAATAAATTTTATTGATAAAAAGGGCAATAAATACCGAAACGTAACAAAAATACAAAAAGGGGCAAATGTTACAACTGTCTGATGAAATAGAGCAACAATTAATATCCGAGGTACAAATATGTATGATGTAATGGGGCAAAAAATGTCTACGTTTGACAAAAAGGGCGACAAATATCTTTGACATAGATTAATTGTTGACGAATGTTAATTCCGTTAATTGTATTTGATATGCCGTGATACAAAATATTGTATTTAAAATACAAATGTATTGCTCTATAGCTTCTATACAGCGATGAATAATAAATTATCTGAAAAGCAAGACGTTTTTCAAAGTTGCTTTTGAAAATGTTATCACCGGAATTTAGTACCTAATTGGTAATATTTAGTACCAGTATTTAAAATAATACTAAATTTTCGCTTTTAATTTCCAATGTAGGTTAAATTTTACCAATTTGGCACTAGATGCCATTTAAAAGATATTTGTACAAAGGTATTTTTATTGACATTTGCGGTATAGAACCTATAGAATTATACTTAGCACTCACTATAGAATTCAGTGATTATTTTTTCGAAAATAATATATTGAACTTCATAATTCTGAAGCATGTTATGCAACATTTGTATTTAATAAAAAACATGTTTGTTATACACTTATTGAATTGAAAAACTGTGTTTTACAGTGAAACTCGAATATATTTTCTCTTGGGGCACTGTTTGCCCGTGATATTTTTCTGTTGGGCAAAATGCCCGCTGTAGGTGAATTATTTTGATGAAATGATGCTCGTTTGGCAATGTGACAATGTATTATCGATGATGTTTGTCTTTAAAAGTCTGTAATATTATGTAAAAGAGACCTTATTTTCGTAAAAACTTGAACTAAAACAGATCAAATAAATAAAGAGGAAACTTCACTTTAAAGAATTTTAGAAATTTGAGCTCAGCTAAGAGAATGAATATTTTAGATGCTGGTTAAAATCAGGGCAGCTATAATCAACTAGTGGATTGTCTCATTCTAACTTATGAAAGCGTCTCGCTCTCACAACAGTATATTTTTTGTATGAAAATAAGAATCTTTCTGATATACAGACTTACGTTATCGTTTCTGATTTGTATGGTCACATTACTAAACAATGCTACCGAACGAATATATCAGTGAACGAAATCTCTTGCTTTCTCAGCACGCCATCTTGGATTTACTATTTTCAAACCGTGAATTTATTTTGTATGGTTAAGATTTATACCCTTGATGAGGGTCCGTAGGCTACAGTAACCGCTTACTATGCATACGGACTGTATTCTTACCATCAAAACATGATAAATAAAATTGTCATGTTATATTATATACGTAATCAAAATGGCGGCACAGCTGCCAAGATGGCGTACATTTCGTTGACAGATGTTTTCGTCTATGTTCCATTTGTATGGTCGTAGAATCTTTTTGTACTAGTTTATATTTGAGCCTTTTTGATTATATTGCATTTTTTTGTTGATCGAATCATGATGTTGTTGAGATTTAGTTGGAAATGGAATAATTTGAGGATTATGTGGCGATGTAGCGAGCTTGTTGCGTTGGGAATAATGTCTCACCGCTGCGATCTGCGGTCGCGATCATATTAAGACAAATAGACTAACTCTATCCATAATTGAACGTAACTGATCGCTACCGCGGACGCTAAACGCGTTTCTATTTACAATAATGCAGCAGTCGTAAACTCGCTGAAGGCGTCTAATTTAAATCTGCGGCTCGAATTATGTTTGAAGTTTGAAGCGTTATAGTTCTGCCAATCTTGCCACTAAAATTTTCATAAGACTTAAAACGCAGCCCAAGGGCAGTCGGGCTACGTTCGAACTGCAATTGCAATTTTGGCAAGTGCAGGAAAATTGCAGTCTAAATTATATTGCAATAAATAAATCGACCAATATAGGCTTCAATCAATATTATTCGCAACGCAACAAAAAAATATGTACCCACTGATAGCTCCCAACGCCTAAGGGACCAGGTTTGAAACCCAAACACATCTTACCAAGCATCTGTATAAAACGAGGAAAAACATCGACAAACCATATTGACTGTTCTTTTTATTTTATTTTCTGACAAGTCAACATTTTTTGCCGATATTTTTTTTATCATGGTAACACTGGATTTCTATTGTCGATATTTGGCGGATAAAAAGTTTCATCCTAATTATGGTCGAAGAAAATCAGATTCATTGATGATTGATAAACACGGAAATGATACTTTCAATTTGATTGACAGCCATCTAAGACATGGATTCCAATGTAACATTCGGTGATCAACAGATGTTTGACATTCAACAACTTGTAACTTATTACTTGCAAATAATAACACAATTTACTCGAACGTTAGCTATGAAAATGGACTTTATTTAAATAATATAATTATTGTTTTCATTTATATAATTATTTTATAGCTAATGTTCCTAGCAATAAATATTAAACGTAATAATTATTTTCTCGAAAGAAGTTACAAGTATCTGAAACTTTATGGTGAATATATTACTAAAAGGATTAGTTTTTAGTCATATAATCGACTAATAGTTTTAGTAAGTAACAGTAATTCCGTTATTCGCCTAAAAGTTTTGTTTCTATTATGCAGTAAGTGAAATTGTTTGTTCAAAAATACTGCGTTTAAAGTTGTGATCGCACTGTGCGACTTGCGTTTTTAAAGTCGAGTGCGTTTGTCTGGCATATGTAAGTGAAAGTGGGGTTTTGCTCAAAGTATGGATCTAGACTTGCGAGTCACGTGCAATATATAGCATAATTATTATTTTGTTTCCAATAAAACTATTAAAAAATCGACTTGTGTGTTTTATTTATAATTCTTTAACCCTTAACCGCCACGTCAAAAAAGCAAAATGTTCTCGGCGCCGCGTAGTCGTGACCGTGACGTGCTGGATATATTTTGCCTTGTCCTGTATACATGAGTGTGACGGTCAAATGGTTAAAAGACTACGCTCCCTAAGAATAAAGCCTGTGTTGCGGCGCAGTATAGGTAGGTTCTACTTGCAAATTCCACATGTGTGAAGTCAGACGGAGAAGACTAGTCTAACAACTTGAATGTTTACAAATATGAAGGATTTGGACGAATAATTGCAAAGAAATCTTAAATGTCAAAAATCTAAATTCTCTCAATTAGATTTTGGCAAATATTTATTTAATACATAGAAATCTCGGGTCACGGTATTTGTGGTCGCACTCCTCCGGAACGGCTCGACCGTTTTTATAAAGATTTTTATGTATATTTGGTAGGTATAAGAATAGGTCGTAAAGTATATTTCATACCGTTAGGTCTTGTACATCAGAATGGCGGGTGTAATGTTACGAATCAACATGAAATAAGAATATAAAGATAGATTTAGAATATAAAGAAAGCAATTCTACCTCTGAGTTCAGAGATAGCACAAAAAGAAAGAGAACCGCCTTCTCTTGGTAAATGAAATATCATTTACCAAGAGAAGGCGGTTCTCTTGGTAAATGATATTTCATTTACCAAGAATCCTGCACTCAGAATACTGCAAAAAGTAAATGACAAAGTATATACAACAGTTATGTTCCTGGATATGTCAAAAGCTTTTGATCTTGTCTCACATAAAGTGCCTTTGACGAAACTTGAACAGTATGGTATAAGAGGACCAGCACTTAACTGGCTAAAAACTTACCTAGAAGATAGATTTCAAAGTGTAGATATCTCTCAGTTGAATCCTAATGATTACATTCAAACATACAGGTCAGATTACAAAAAGAACGAATTTGGAGTTCCCCAGGGAAGCGTATTGGGACCTTTGCTTTTCCTGGCGTATATCAACGATCTACCTGATGTAGATGATAGAACACAAAACTATACTGTTCGCAGATGACGTATCGATTATAGTGACTACTAATAAAAAAATGACTATTAAACAACATGAACATGACATTTATAATACATTAACATTATTTATTAATTGGTTGAATAATAATAATCTTAAAATAAATTTCTCAAAAACAAATATCATTTATTTTAATAATTTTAAAAATAATAATATAATTATCATTACACATACATTATCGAATGCAAATTATGTTACATTTCTGGGAATTATAATAAATTCAAAATTTGATTGGAAAGAACAAATAGATAAAGTATGTAACAAAATAAATGGTTTCTCATACGCACTTTATAAATTGACAAAAGTTGCAAACCAAAATACTGCACGTACAGCTTATTTTGCCTACGTAGAATCTGTCCTTAGGTATGGGTTACTGATATGGGGCAATAGCTCACACATACAAAAAGCATTTATGGCCCAAAAACGGTGCATAAGGTCAATTTGTAACATTGCTCCTGACATTTCTTGTTGACCTTTTTTCAAATCATTGAAAATACTCCCGTTGGCTTGTCTCTATATATTAGAAATGGGCAAATTTATTAAATATCATCCAGACTTGTTAAGTCAGGCAAAAGATGTCACTCGGCGTGATAATATAAGAAATCCGGACAGGCTTGTTCTAAACATGTTACCCAGAAGTAGCCGGCTTCAAAACAATTCATACGCCATGTGTATTAAAATATACAATAAATTACCAAATTTTATGAAAACTCCCTATAAATAAATTTACAACAGTTCTACGTGGTTGGCTCATGCAGAAAAACTTATAATCTGTTAAAGAATTTATGGAACTTACGGCGCGGCGTTAAGAGTACCAAATTGACCTACTAATCAAATACGAATTATGACATTATTAATTTAAAATGTGTTATGATTGTTTGAAGAGAAATGCTATTTTTTTTTAACCTGGTTGAATGCTTTGACGCTTATCTCTCCTCGGGGCGACGGAGAGGTTATGTCGGACTCACCGGGGAAAGATGGTGAGTGACATCCCGGTAATACCGATTAAACCTACCACGGTGTTCCTCGACATAACCGCAGTCGGCGGGGCCGCGCCAATCGCTTTCACATGCAATCGCGACCCCGCCGAGGTTTCGGCCAGCCGTATGAAGCGGCAGGCCACTACACAAATAGACAACCCCAAATTTTGCATTTTCAATCACAATTTTTTTAACAGGCTTGTTCTAATTTATTATAGTATGACATCAATGTAATGTACCTTGTTTACAGCAAATAAAGATATTCTATTCTATTCTGATGCACACGTTAGGTCAGCTAGTAGATTTATAAAAATCAAATTGGGTCCAAACCCAATTTATTTTATTCGGCTATATATTTAATACCTAAAATACACATAACATAACGATGTATAATATTAAAATTTTATTTTTTTATTTTTTTTATTTCGGTATGCATAGGCCCATAGATAAATACCTTAACCTAGATTTACATATTATAAAATTTTATAATACACTAGCTGTCCTGACAGACGACGTCCTGTACGAGCGAAAAAAAAAAACAAATATACCTACCATCCTCGAATCCACTTGAACACACAAAAAATTACATTCAAATCGGTTCAGCCGTTTAAGAGGAGTTCATTGTCAACACACGTACAGAAGAATTATCTATATATATACTACTCAAAACAAAATAAGGGCCACTAAGATCTTTTGCTGTACCATGAAAACAATAAAGACATTAAATTGTTTAACTTATGTAACTACAAAATAATGTTATTGGTTATAATATAGGCTAACAATTGTTTAAAATATTGATCATGAATTGTTTTTTTAAAGTTCATAATGAAATTGGCCATTTTGAATGGAAAACATGAACAAAAGAAATCACCGGAAAGAGACAAAATACTGTTCTTGTCACTTTTGTGTCTTCTGTTTAGTAACGAGTATGTCCTCCTCTCTTAGCAATACACTCCTGAAGCCTCGTATGCATACTCTGCATCAAATTCGTCACGTTTTCATCTGGAATCTTCTCCCAGGCACGTTTTAAAGCGTCAATCAGCCGCTGTTGGTTGTAGACCCCTTGCTCATTCTCTCTAACCCTTCGTTTCAATTGGTCCCACAATTGCTCGATTGGATTTAAATCCGGACTGTTAGCTGGCCATGGTAATACCTCAATATGAGACCCTTCTAGGACAGTTTGGGTCGATCGAGCTGTGTGTGCACGGGCATTGTCTTGCATCAGGATGAATCCAGGCCCCACTCGCTGTGCAAATGGGATCACTTGAGGCCTGATGACGTCCTCGATGTAACGTTCTGCAGTTACGGTACCCGCATTTAAAATGGTGAGCTCGGTTTGACCCTGTAAACTAATCCCACCCCAAACCATTACGTTGGGACCACCGAAACGGTCAACTTCGCGGATGCAGAACTCTGAAAACCGCTCGCCGCGTTGTCTCCAGACCCTAACACGCCGATCATCATTAAAAAATTTACTTTGCACTCGTCTGTAAAAACCACCTTGCCCCACTGGTTAATCCCCCAGTTTAAATACTGACGGGAGAATCTTAAACGGTTTGCACGTTGAACCCTGGTCAGAGGAATTCGAACAACTCGTCGTCTTGACATTTGCTGGTGGTTCGTGCAATCGATTACGTATAGTTTGATCACTGACACGGGTACCCGTTGTCAGCCGTAGGTGGTGTTGTAACTTACGGGCCGTTACTGTATGATCACGACGAGCACTTAGTTGGACGTACCGATCCTCGTGCGCCGTTGTTACACGAACTCTACCTGAACCGGGTCTCCTGGCAACACTGCCGGTCTCTTGGAAGCGATTCCATACATTTTGGACAGCTCTTCGAGAAAAACCCAACTGCAAACCCACGTAACGCTGAGAACGTCCTTCTTGAATCATAGTTATGGCTCTGGTTGCTGTAATTGTATCCATGTGCATTCGTACTGGTGGCATGATCAACGCGAGATACTAAATGAATCAATTAAAATTGAAAAGTAAAACTGTTTTCCTAAAATAACCGAAACAAGTTAAGAAGACAATCGAAGAAAAACATAAGAATAACATCCAATTATATTTTTCTTAAAATGATGGCTAATACTTTTCAAATTAGGAACACGAACACCAGCATAAAAGAGATCAAACACCAAAGAGTTCGTAATATCGATATAATGCTACTTAACAGTTACTTTCAGTTTACTAAAGTGCACTTAAATGTAAATAAACTAGTGGCCCTTATTTTGTTTTGAGTAGTATATAAAGATACACACAACACCATCTAGCCCAAACTAAGCAGAGCTTGTACTATGGGTACTAGACAATGGATAAACATACATAGATACTTATTTTTTTTTATACATGCGTACATATTATACTTAAAATTATATGGTTGATGTTCCAGGTATTAAATAATTCTCAACATTAAATTCTTATAAATGATTCATTTATTTATATTTACAAAATTATTAATATACATAGGTACATACTATTGAACAACTTAAAGCTAAGATTTTTATATATTTGAGAATAACGTCCATTTCCCACCGCATCTGAAATATAAATTAAATAAATATTAAAAACAAATTTTAAGGGATTTAGAATTTATATGACGTAGTTGTGATTGTTGTGAATGCGAGTGCTGTGCATGACTTCTTAGGTTAGATACCCTGGTCAGGCAGTGTTATTGGGTTTGTCTGTGAAAATACTCAGTAGCACATTGCAGTCTTGAACTGTGCCTGACAGACTGTAAAAAGCCCGCTACCTATTTACGTAATAGGAAGCGGCTTTAAAACCAATGCTGGCAAAATGTTGGAGTAATATAACTCAGCTTACCCCTCTTTGAGGTTATAGGTAAGTACACGCCGTAGTAACTTTATCTTAGATTTTTTTATTTGGATTATACTTCTGGTCTTTATCCCTTTGACCGTCACAGTACATTTATACATGACAAAGCAACATGTGTCCAGCACGCCACGGTCACATGACAAATTAAAGTATAAAATCGTAGCTTGCTAGCCTGTCAAAAGGTTGGTCCGTAATATCACGCTGGGGAGCGCGCGGGACCCGCAGCGAGTGTGTAGTACGTACCTGCAGGCGGCGAGGAAGCGCGCGTCGTAGGCCCTCTGTAGCGGGTGTCGCTGTAGCGCGCTGGGGAGCGCGCGGGACCCGCAGCGAGTGTGTAGTACGTACCTGCAGGCGGCGAGGAAGCGCGCGTCGTAGGCCCTCTGTAGCGGGTGTCGCTGTAGCGCGCTGGGGAGCGCGCGGGACCCGCAGCGAGTGTGTAGTACGTACCTGCAGGCGGCGAGGAAGCGCGCGTCGTAGGCCCTCTGTAGCGGGTGTCGCTGTAGCGCGCTGGGGAGCGCGCGGGACCCGCAGCGAGTGTGTAGTACGTACCTGCAGGCGGCGAGGAAGCGCGCGTCGTAGGCCCTCTGTAGCGGGTGTCGCTGTAGCGCGCTGGGGAGCGCGCGGGACCCGCAGCGAGTGTGTAGTACGTACCTGCAGGCGGCGAGGAAGCGCGCGTCGTAGGCCCTCTGTAGCGGGTGTCGCTGTAGCGCGCTGGGGAGCGCGCGGGACCCGCAGCGAGTGTGTAGTACGTACCTGCAGGCGGCGAGGAAGCGCGCGTCGTAGGCCCTCTGTAGCGGGTGTCGCTGTAGCGCGCTGGGGAGCGCGCGGGACCCGCAGCGAGTGTGTAGTACGTACCTGCAGGCGGCGAGGAAGCGCGCGTCGTAGGCCCTCTGTAGCGGGTGTCGCTGTAGCGCGCTGGGGAGCGCGCGGGACCCGCAGCGAGTGTGTAGTACGTACCTGCAGGCGGCGAGGAAGCGCGCGTCGTAGGCCCTCTGTAGCGGGTGTCGCTGTAGCGCGCTGGGGAGCGCGCGGGACCCGCAGCGAGTGTGTAGTACGTACCTGCAGGCGGCGAGGAAGCGCGCGTCGTAGGCCCTCTGTAGCGGGTGTCGCTGTAGCGCGCTGGGGAGCGCGCGGGACCCGCAGCGAGTGTGTAGTACGTACCTGCAGGCGGCGAGGAAGCGCGCGTCGTAGGCCCTCTGTAGCGGGTGTCGCTGTAGCGCGCTGGGGAGCGCGCGGGACCCGCAGCGAGTGTGTAGTACGTACCTGCAGGCGGCGAGGAAGCGCGCGTCGTAGGCCCTCTGTAGCGGGTGTCGCTGTAGCGCGCTGGGGAGCGCGCGGGACCCGCAGCGAGTGTGTAGTACGTACCTGCAGGCGGCGAGGAAGCGCGCGTCGTAGGCCCTCTGTAGCGGGTGTCGCTGTAGCGCGCTGGGGAGCGCGCGGGACCCGCAGCGAGTGTGTAGTACGTACCTGCAGGCGGCGAGGAAGCGCGCGTCGTAGGCCCTCTGTAGCGGGTGTCGCTGTAGCGCGCTGGGGAGCGCGCGGGACCCGCAGCGAGTGTGTAGTACGTACCTGCAGGCGGCGAGGAAGCGCGCGTCGTAGGCCCTCTGTAGCGGGTGTCGCTGTAGCGCGCTGGGGAGCGCGCGGGACCCGCAGCGAGTGTGTAGTACGTACCTGCAGGCGGCGAGGAAGCGCGCGTCGTAGGCCCTCTGTAGCGGGTGTCGCTGTAGCGCGCTGGGGAGCGCGCGGGACCCGCAGCGAGTGTGTAGTACGTACCTGCAGGCGGCGAGGAAGCGCGCGTCGTAGGCCCTCTGTAGCGGGTGTCGCTGTAGCGCGCTGGGGAGCGCGCGGGACCCGCAGCGAGTGTGTAGTACGTACCTGCAGGCGGCGAGGAAGCGCGCGTCGTAGGCCCTCTGTAGCGGGTGTCGCTGTAGCGCGCTGGGGAGCGCGCGGGACCCGCAGCGAGTGTGTAGTACGTACCTGCAGGCGGCGAGGAAGCGCGCGTCGTAGGCCCTCTGTAGCGGGTGTCGCTGTAGCGCGCTGGGGAGCGCGCGGGACCCGCAGCGAGTGTGTAGTACGTACCTGCAGGCGGCGAGGAAGCGCGCGTCGTAGGCCCTCTGTAGCGGGTGTCGCTGTAGCGCGCTGGGGAGCGCGCGGGACCCGCAGCGAGTGTGTAGTACGTACCTGCAGGCGGCGAGGAAGCGCGCGTCGTAGGCCCTCTGTAGCGGGTGTCGCTGTAGCGCGCTGGGGAGCGCGCGGGACCCGCAGCGAGTGTGTAGTACGTACCTGCAGGCGGCGAGGAAGCGCGCGTCGTAGGCCCTCTGTAGCGGGTGTCGCTGTAGCGCGCTGGGGAGCGCGCGGGACCCGCAGCGAGTGTGTAGTACGTACCTGCAGGCGGCGAGGAAGCGCGCGTCGTAGGCCCTCTGTAGCGGGTGTCGCTGTAGCGCGCTGGGGAGCGCGCGGGACCCGCAGCGAGTGTGTAGTACGTACCTGCAGGCGGCGAGGAAGCGCGCGTCGTAGGCCCTCTGTAGCGGGTGTCGCTGTAGCGCGCTGGGGAGCGCGCGGGACCCGCAGCGAGTGTGTAGTACGTACCTGCAGGCGGCGAGGAAGCGCGCGTCGTAGGCCCTCTGTAGCGGGTGTCGCTGTAGCGCGCTGGGGAGCGCGCGGGACCCGCAGCGAGTGTGTAGTACGTCCCTGCAGGCGGCGAGGAAGCGCGCGTCGTAGGCCCTCTGTAGCGGGTGTCGCTGTAGCGCGCTGGGGAGCGCGCGGGACCCGCAGCGAGTGTGTAGTACGTACCTGCAGGCGGCGAGGAAGCGCGCGTCGTAGGCCCTCTGTAGCGGGTGTCGCTGTAGCGCGCTGGGGAGCGCGCGGGACCCGCAGCGAGTGTGTAGTACGTACCTGCAGGCGGCGAGGAAGCGCGCGTCGTAGGCCCTCTGTAGCGGGTGTCGCTGTAGCGCGCTGGGGAGCGCGCGGGACCCGCAGCGAGTGTGTAGTACGTACCTGCAGGCGGCGAGGAAGCGCGCGTCGTAGGCCCTCTGTAGCGGGTGTCGCTGTAGCGCGCTGGGGAGCGCGCGGGACCCGCAGCGAGTGTGTAGTACGTACCTGCAGGCGGCGAGGAAGCGCGCGTCGTAGGCCCTCTGTAGCGGGTGTCGCTGTAGCGCGCTGGGGAGCGCGCGGGACCCGCAGCGAGTGTGTAGTACGTCCCTGCAGGCGGCGAGGAAGCGCGCGTCGTAGGCCCTCTGTAGCGGGTGTCGCTGTAGCGCGCTGGGGAGCGCGCGGGACCCGCAGCGAGTGTGTAGTACGTACCTGCAGGCGGCGAGGAAGCGCGCGTCGTAGGCCCTCTGTAGCGGGTGTCGCTGTAGCGCGCTGGGGAGCGCGCGGGACCCGCAGCGAGTGTGTAGTACGTACCTGCAGGCGGCGAGGAAGCGCGCGTCGTAGGCCCTCTGTAGCGGGTGTCGCTGTAGCGCGCTGGGGAGCGCGCGGGACCCGCAGCGAGTGTGTAGTACGTACCTGCAGGCGGCGAGGAAGCGCGCGTCGTAGGCCCTCTGTAGCGGGTGTCGCTGTAGCGCGCTGGGGAGCGCGCGGGACCCGCAGCGCGCGCACTGCCGCCAGCGTGCCGGCCGGGATCCGCCGCCCAAGTACATGTACCTACCGACATTAACCAACTAATTTAAAAGTTTTTATGGACATTATATTGTATTTAAGGAGCGTGCGCGTCATTACTCGGTTTTTTTGTCGGCTGTCGCTCGGAGCGGAAGCATCGTCCAAGAGCCGTGAGAGTATAATTTTTTTCTATTGTTCACTATAATTGCTCATTATTGTTTTGCTCATATATAAATTTAATGGTTGTATAATTAAAATGTTGTTTATTGAAGAAATCAATAATTAGAGTAGAAATACAGTGCGTTGTGTTTTTTTTATTAATATCCACTTCTGGTTGCTTAAATCAGAAGTGAGATAAAGGACCTAAAGGCTCACTATTCTGCTAAACAACCAAAGAACAAAATAACCGTCACTTTTGAATTGTGCTTTGCATTTAAGTGTTTTTGATTTTGTTTTATGTTTCTATTGTGTACGCGTATAGTATCTGAGTGTTAAGCTGGCCGCAAACATACGGTTGCCTGATCAGGTTTCCAAAACAGGGATTCAGATTTGTCATTCTGTTAGCTTTGCGCAGACGTTGTTTTTTTCATCAGGAATTAGTACTACCAGTACGTACGGCCTAGTGCGAATTTATTTTACGTTAACGCGATCGACACGTTTATGACGTTCGGCGCTTCGATTGGCCCGCTCCAAGCTCTTAAACAATCAGAGAGCCAAACGTGGCAAACGTTTCGATTGCGTTAACGTAAAAACAACTCGCACTAGGCACCCTGATGTATTCAGAATGGAAATTTCCGTTCGTTTGCGGCGATACATACAGAATGCTAGCGAGCGCGCTGTTTTCGGAATGACGTCATTCGGTTTTTTTCCGTTCTTCATTCATAACACACCAGCGAGATGCCGAATCGAACGACGGGAATTATTATCGCACGGAAAATATAAGAACGTGTGCGGTATATAGCAAATTAGTATAAAAAGTATCCGAATCTGAATCAGGAAACCTGATCAGGAAACCGTATATTGGCGGTCAGCTTTAAACATGGCTAGGCAATCTAATAACCGTCGTTCGCGAAGTAGATCATGCAATCGTTTACGAAGTAGGTCACGTACATGTTCGCGAAACGAATCGCCAGGTGGGAATGTTAGTGATGAACCCATACATAACTCGCGTCGTAGATGTCGTCGGACTCGCCGCCGCGAACGTAGTGATTCGGAAGGTAGCTCACTCGATCGCCGTTAAAATACGCGCCGGCGTCGGCGTCTTTCTAAGACTAGATCAAGATCGACATGATCGCGTAGAACGCCGTCGTACCATAGGCGCCGCTCAGTATCTCCTAATAATAATAGCACATTGCAAAGTACTCTCAGTGACATAGTGACGAGACTAAGTGCCATCAAACGAATAAATACTCATGAAAATTCGTTGCGTAAAGAGAATCATTACCGATAATTCTGGTCGTGGTGTCACTTCGTGCCACGATACCCTTGCGGCCTTGGGCGTTGTTTCTCAGCGCGCTCGCGTAAACGACTCTGAAGGCTTTTTAAATACCACTCGTACTCCCGATCCGACTGCTCGTGGTTTCGATACGCCATCAACTATAACCATGCTCACACAACCCGCCAGATCACGTAACTATTACGATTCTCATATACTCGATATCGATGTATGGTGTGAAGAAGTGTATCGCGCGCTAACCGCTAACAGTTGGAACGACTAAGAGTGTCTCTCGCGAGTAGCTTCATGTCTCAGGGGAGACGCTAAGGTGTGGCTAAGTGAGAGGGTTACAAATGACCGCACTTGGTCTAACTTTAAGATCAAATTTAAGCCGCTTTGCCTTCGGAAGTTGGATTACGCCAACATTTTATTCAAAGCAATAAACACGACATCCGACAAATTTTCGACGTAGGTATGCTGAATACGCCCGGCGTACCTTACTCCGGTTACGAATAGTCAAGGGTCTATCCGATGAATTGCGCACCCTTACGTAATACATGGCAACAATAACCCTCAAGATAGGACCGCCGCGGCCAATGCAAACCTGACGATGGAGGACTAGGTTTCGTTTCTTTCAATTTATGAAATCAAACCGCGTTAACATTGATCCTCGTGGAGGAATTCCTAACATAAAGGTCGAAAATCGCATGCACCTGTTTTCTGATAGTCATTTGTTTTGTAGACGTTCATTTGTTTTGTAGACGTTCATTTGTTTTGTAGACGTTCATTTGTTATATAGACGTTCATTTGTTTTGTAGGCACGTTCATTTGTTTTACTAAAAAAATATTCTAAGTTATTTTAGGTACCTATCCCCGTGGTACAACTAGTTGGACATAATTCCACCGTTGTATTACGGATCATAATCATAAATTGACTGAATTTTATTGACTTACCATAGAAAAACGTTATTTTATATATAAATAAAGCAATACAAAATGTACTTAAGACATGTACCTACATATAAGATTTTTGTATTTTATTTTATTAAGTAATGTTAGTAGAGCATATATCATGACGTCACATTAAAATTTCAATTGGAGGCACGAAGAGGAAATGAAATTCCTTCTCGTACCTAATGTGCCTATCATCCTAAACTTTTATAAAACCTGTCAAGTTCCAGGCAATTCAATTAACTGCCTGGTTTTGTTTCGTATTATGACATGTAAATAGTTGATCGTCTTCATGCTGGCTAGTTTGTCACTGGCCGATTTGTGACTAGACGTGCATCGTTCAAAAATAATACATCCATATTTGTCGGTAAATAACGGTTTTAATTTTATCGTATTTTCTATGATAATATAAATAAAACTATTATTTGTAGGCAAAAATAAAATAAATATATTATGCTCTCATATGATGAATTTTATTATTAGGAAGGCCATTATGAGTATCTCAAGATGCCATATGGTTTGACGAACTCCCCTATCGTGTACCAGCGCATTATTAACGAAACCCTCCCTAAATTCATAGAAGTGGGCAACGTCCTGGTGTACATAGACGATGTTCTCCTCCTGAGTAATAGCGCTGAAGTAGGGTTTTCTTTGCTCAGAAGTGTCTTGCAAACACACAGATGCAGGCTTTTCCATTAACATAAAAAAGAAATGTCTTTTCTAACCACTGAGGTTGAATATCTGGACAGAGTGATAGGCTTCGGTCAGGTTCGAATGCGAGAGCGATCCGCGTGGCCTCGCCATAAAGGTATGAGGAACACCGCGGTGGTTTTAGTCGGTTCAGCCCAAATCCATCTTAGGGGCTGGATCCCGACATATCCCCATCGCCCGCCCCAAAACCGGCGATGGGGAATGTGACTTGCACACTTCCCCACACCCCGCGTAAAAAAAAAAAAAAAAAAAAAAAGATTTCTCGCAAAATTGAAGCTCTTATAAACTCTCTAGTACCAGGAAATGTTAGGCAAGTCCGTCAGCTACTGGGACTCGCTGGATATTTTCGCAAGTTTTGGAACTTAATTCTTTCATGTATAATAAGAATAGGCGACTAGAGGAAATTAGGCACAAATGTTCAAAAATACTAAATAAAACTCCAATGCCAGATCTAGGACCTAAAACGCTTCCTTCAAGCATCCCGTTCTAGGAATTCCTTCCCAAATTAACTGCCTAGTTTAGCGAGAGGGGACAGCACCTAAATCCAATCCAAGTTTGCCAAACCTCACTCGGCCAGTGTGATGGACTATGGAGTATCTCTTCTCACACTGAGAAGTGTCCGGTATCCAGCAGTAGGTACGTTTATATGGAGGGATTAATTTTGACAAAGCTTTATGTGGTTTACTCGCTAGCTTCAAATAAAGGCGACATATACTTATAGGTTTCCATTCAAAATTAAAAAAGCTGTGACATTTACTATGCAGAGTTTAGTACTAACGATATGACACACCAATAAAAACTATGTAACGCTATCACGCCTTAACCACTCAACCGGTCACCATGAAATTTCGCAGACACGTTGACAGAGGAACAGAAAAGAACATAGAGTATCTTTCATCCAGCAAAAATTACTGTTGCTAACCTAACTTTTCATATTTTAACGCGGAGGAATGCATTGACGCGTGCCTATCCGCGGGGCAGCGGAGATATCAGTCGGATTCACTCGGAAAAAAAGATGAGGTCCTACTGACTAAACCTACCATGGTGTTCCTCGATGTTAACAAAGATATTTTACAGGCCACGCGAATAAATATTACATGCAATCGCGACGTCGCCGAGCACCTAACCTAAACTAAACTACATTTACATAAACACAATCTAGTTATACTATAATACATACCGTATAGCATCCATAGTGACGGAGGGCGTGGTCTCGCACTGCGCGTACGCAGGCGGTTCCGGGGTGTAGCGCAGGGCTTCGGGCTCCACGCCGTACTCCAGCTGCATGCAGGAGACATGGTTATAGCATCAGCGGTAACGACTACCCAGTCTCGACACAAGAGACAGTTATGTCGTGCTTATTAAATCTCGGCATTTTATAATCGGCATTCTGTATATGTAGCAGGGCTTTGCGGATGCAGATTTTTTGACATCCGCGGATGGGGATGTCCAAATCGATGCGGAAGCTCCGCAATTGCTGATGCGAATGTTGATGAAAATTGTTCATCTTATTTAATAAAAAAGTATCTAATATCACCACCTTCGCACGTTTTTGCAAAGGTTCATAAATTAAACACGTACTACTGAACAACGGATTTCTTTCTTATCGAAACCTTCGCTATATCTGGATCCGCATTAACATCCGCGTTGATTATTGCGGATGCGGATGCAGATGTCCAAATCGATACGGAAGTTTCGCAATTGTGAATGCAGATGCGAATATTCGTAACATCCCTGATATGTAGTATGTAAAATATGTCCAATCGACACAGGATATGCAGCCGAAACAGAAATTGCGGCCAAAAAAAAATATCTATTGTATTCTGAAATTTAGTATGACAATTCATGAACAGCGTAATTCAGCACAGTCATCTTCGTTTAGTTACTAAAAATAGGGCACTATTTTAGGAGGTTATGTCAGTCAATTATCTATCTCGGCGGGGTCGCGACCGCATGCGAAAGCGATTCGCGCGGCCCCGTCGATAGTGGTTTTGTCGAGGAACACCGTGGTAGGTTTAGTCGGTATTCCGGGAGGTACATTATCTTTTAACATCTTTCTTTTACCCCGGCGAGTCCGACATAATCCCTCCGCCCGCCCCCGCGGAGGGGTATGCGTCATAGCATTCCCCCACGTAAAAAAAAAAAAAAAAAAAAAGTCAATTATCTATATCCCCCCTAGGGGGGAGACAGTAGGGAATTTTTATGAAGTGAGTCCTTTGGGTAGGTCTCATGTGTAGTGGCCTGCCGTTTCATACGGCGGGCCGAAACCTCGGCGGGGTCGCGACCGCATGCGAAAGCGATTCGCGCGGCCCCGTCGATAGTGGTTTTGTCGAGGAACACCGTGGTGGGTTTAGTCGGTATTCCGGGAGGTACTTTACTATTATTCCATCTTTCTTTTACCCCGGCGAGTCCGACATTATCCCTCCGCCCGCCCCCGCGGAGGGATATGCGTAATTGCATTCCCCCACGTAAAGAAAAAAAAGAAAAAAAAAAAAAAAGTCAATTATCTATACATAGATAGATATAAATCTACCTATCTATGGATTGCAGGAAATATCGGTACTTTGTATATACTTACATAAAACGGCCACTGTTTGGAATGAGGAGCGGAGATGCTACAGCGGGGTAGCGACTCCCACACCCGCGCGCCTGACCACTGCGCTGTGAGGGATGCGCATTCCTCTGAAGCAGAAAATTTGAGGTAATCTAACTATCAATACTATTTTTACAGAATACTTGACATACAATATTGAACATCAGATGTGAAATTGTGAATAGCACTTGAGGTTTAAACAGAAAATCTGACTATCTATATCTTCTCCCTAGCCTTTATTATTCCCAAGTCACTTGAGGTCGGCTTTTCTGGTCTAACGGGATTTGACTGGATATCAGTTTTTACACAGAGCGGCTGCCACCTGACCTCCGCAACCCGAAGGCTAACGATACCGTAATGTTAGACCAGCGTCAGGATATTATAAGGCACTGACTTTCCAATAACGACTGCCATAGATGTTCATGGCAGCCGGGACCGACGACTTAACGTGCTCCCCGAGGTACAGAGCAAGAGATAATTGCCAATCAAAACGCATATAATTTCGAAAAGTCATATAACTTCCGAAAGTCAGAGGTGCGCGACGTGGGTTCGAACCAGAGACCCTCTGCATTGCAGATTATAGATAGATTACTTTTTAACATTAAGCATTACGAATCGCCCTTTAGGTTTAAAGATATACGATTAGTTAACATGCGGCGGTAAGCATTATCGGTGTAAAGCATACCCGGTAATGGCCGTAGCAGTGGGTTGGAGGTTGTACAGTCATCGCCTGAGTAGTAACGGACGGTATGCGTACAATTATATGACAAGAACCTACGGAATCCTAAAGTACCTATAGTCCTATCAGCCCTAATACCCTAGCCTACCATATATTCTTTCTTTTCGTGTGGTTAATGGCCAACCTGTTGTCAAGAGTTGTTCAACCCGTAGGCCTCTGAGATAACGACTGCTGTCAATTTGGTAGCAATCGTGACTGACTTTTTACGTGCCCTCCGAAGCACGGAGACGCTCAGATGAAATACCACTAAGCGGTCACCCATCTATAGACTAACCGCACCCAACGTTACTTAACTTCGCTAATCGTTTACCGATCAGCGAGTGCAACTGTCTATGAATAAATAAATACATAGATAAATTCGGGATGCACCACGCGTCCTAAGGTAATAGGCGGAGAGTAGACGGGATGTCCAGGATGAGGATAGATAACTCACTGCCTCTGATAGTCGAGCAGAGTCACACGAGTGATCAGAGATGGCTATAGGTCGGTAAGGCACGTACCGATGAGGTCGGGTTTGGGCGTGGGGCAGGCGGCGAGGCGCGCCAGCGGGCGCAGCAGCGGGTCGGGCGCGCGCCCCGCCAGCCGCGCCACGCCCGCCAGCTTGCGCAGCAGCGCCACGCCCGCCGGGTCCGCCCACACCTCGTACCTGCAGGAAAACACCATACTTCTAAAGGCTAGATATTCCAAATCAAAAATTCGCTGACTCGCGAGTCCGCCAGGGGACAGTGTTCGTTTTACTTGACTAATAAATTAAACATTTCTTCGCTTCTTAGTTTACGAACACTAATCAGATTTATAAAATACTCGCATGTTTAAACATGACATTGCAATGTGGCAAATACCAAACAGCATTTGCCACATTCCACCTCCTCCGCTTTGCCACATTGCAGCAGTACACGAGTGTACAGCAAATATACTAAAAGTAAAAACTAACGATACATAATTTCAGAATCTATAGACCTACTAATTAGCGATGGACTATTTCAAGTTGACTCAACAATCGAAAAAGTTACTGTCGTCAGAATTTTCAGTTGAATTTTTGGTTAATTCATCTAGTGAAGGAAGACAGTCGAGCTATTACTTGATTAATTATAAAAACATAATATAATTATCAGATATTCACTCAGATGTTCAAGCAATGAATAATTTCCAACT
This sequence comes from Catocala nupta, assembly GCA_963675205.1. Classification (NCBI taxonomy): domain Eukaryota; kingdom Metazoa; phylum Arthropoda; class Insecta; order Lepidoptera; family Erebidae; genus Catocala; species Catocala nupta. Next base: position 4,779,438 of record OY776107.1, on the reverse strand, counting down.
TGAATTAATACATATTAACAAATAGAACATAAAAATTTGTATGCATATTAGCAAAGTATTTGATTGTGTTAGCCATTTTACTACAAAGTTTTTATACTGCAAAATATTTTAGAATCCTGCGAAAGAGTCCTGGTATTTAATCCTACATATGTGATAAAAAATCCAACTAGCGGCAATTATGCACAAATATTTTAAATCACAATGAAATTAAATATGCGTTTGATTCACGATCTATAATCTAAAGTTATGTAGGCACATTACAACTAAGTCACCTCAATATTTCAGATGTACTTACGACCTCAATTGTATTCCTCAATTGTAATTATTATTTTATGTTTAACTTAGTCATATATTTCTGTTTACATGTGTGTATATGTGTATGCTCACACATAATTAATATTATATTATAAATACTTTCATCATGATCAAATAAATAAGCATTTTGAACACGCAATCGTAGTTTTCACTACATATAATAACTAAACTTTACATACAAGAATACAAAAAGCTACTGGCTCGAATTTGTGAATGAAACATAACTTCGAATATGTCTACTCGTAGTAGACAGATTTAGAGCATTCAGACAATTCATTGAATACAGTTCACATAACATCGGAGTGTTTTTGAGCTATTGCAATATACAATTTCTCGTAGAACAGGCTACACTAGTGTGGAAAATTTTATTGATTCAGAATTATGTTGAATACTGTAAACAAACTTTTTATATGGGTCCTTGTTTAGTACCTATTATTTGTAATTTCTATGGTTTTAAAATGTTATTACATTGTTACAGCCAGTGCCGAGAGATGGCATTGGCTGTAACAATGTAATAACATCGGCACTCGGCACTGTGGGGAAGACTCGGCAGTTCCTTCTAATAATTTATTACAGCGCCACCTAGTGACGTCTTACTGAACTACGTAGCTTGTTAGTACGCGAAGAGTAGAGAGAGCGTTAGAACTTTTTCGTAATGTTTATACCAGATATGGCGCTTCTAGAAAATATCAGAAACGCTTGAATTACATATAAAAATGCGGCCAGTCAGTTTACAATTGTAAGCGGTCAAGTATTCATCGAAGCGAACGGAAGCGAAAATACTACAGAGTTTGCAGCAGTTACAGTGGAAAAGTGTAGTATAGTGTGTGTTGTGTTTTAAATTGAGTTAGAATAAAACGTGTTTTAGTCGAAAATATTGTTTAAATTTTTATTCCTCGAACCCAGAACGTGACAATATTCTAAAATAATCAAGCCAAGGAATCAATTATTTAACTTTATACAAGCAAGAGAAGAAATCCTCCTATAAACTTTTGATTAAATTCGTTTTCCGTTCGAAGACAGTTGCTGAACCCGGCTACACAAGTGTTATAATAGTGGAAGAAGTGTGGGTCAGACTAGTCTCAAAAAGATATATTTTAAAAGTACAAAAGGCGTGTACTCACGAATGGTGCATGAGATGTTGGTGTTGATGCTGACAGAGGGACAGCAGCGCTGTGAGTGCGATATCGACTGCTCGCTGTAGCGCGAGGCGCAGTGGCGCCATCGACGCAGCCTCCATTATCGTGTCACACTTCGATTCCAGGCTTAGCAACGTCTGATGATACAAATATTTTATTAGGTAAAGTCGGCTCCCGCCTTAAGAACGACAAGGAACTTCTGTGTTGCGAGGGTCTTTAGAAACATTGAATATGGATCACACGATTCTTGGTCCTGGATGGGCAATGACAAGGTGTCTTAACCTAGACCAAATTATCTAGTCACCATTTATCTATAATCTCAGGAACAGGTATGACAAATACAGTCTTTATTTCCAAAGGGATTCTTCCACTTTCCGTCCTTTGACAAATTTGCGCAACCTGCTACTTTCCACAAGGAAAAACCCTACGCCACCTAGTAGGCATAAATACAGGCAGCTACTCATTCATCAAACTCCTTTTCAACATTGCCATCAGTGACAGGCCCTCTATGTAGATGTTCAGACCGAGGAGACACCGGCTCACGTGCTCGCACATTACGAAAGCATGAGCAACCACCAGGTGAAATTTTTAATCAATGCAGAAACGATGAAGGAAGTGCTGCGCTATATCTGGCCCCTACTATATGTACATTTAAAAAAAAAAATCATCTCGTGCACTAGGAAATAATTCTGTGTCGCGGGGTCCTTTATAAACATTGAAGTAACAGACATAAAGAACAATCAGACTCGGAACAACCATTTGTGCATTACATAAAAGTTTTATCTCGTGTGGGATTCGAACCCACAACACTCGGCGCGAGGGCAGTGGCGTGGCCTCGCCACTTAAACTACTAACACTACGCCATCCAGGAATATTTCTGGACGGAGTTGAGCTGGTATGAGTAACTAATAATTTTACGCGTCACTCACTTACGTACAATGGTCCAATAAGACTAAATGGTACTGTGCTCAGCCTGTACATACCTTATCATGGTCGTGTGCGTGGTCGTCCAGTAGCGCGGCGAGCGGTGCGGTGTCGGGCTTGTCGTCGGCGCGCAGCGCGCTCAGCACGCACGCCCACGCCGCCTGCAGCGCCTGCAGGCACGTCAGCCACGACACCGAGCTCTGCGCCATGGGGACAAGCCTGCACCACACATGCAAACATAGGTGAACCATGTTTAACCGTAGTAACCACCACCACCAAGAACATAATTGGCCTTCGAAGGAACATGGTCTTCCATGGTCCACTCACCTTCAACGTACTCTTGTCGATAGTCAAAGATTGTTTGAAGATTGTTTTCGACCATAGTTTTAGTTTCGACCAAAAATCATCCAAAAGTTCATCGCACCGAAAATCAATGTATTATTGTAGAGATGTACTTGAGTACTCTTGTTGATTGTCAATAATTGGTTGAAGATTGTTTTCGGTCATAGTTTCGGTTCCCACCGAAAATCATAGAAAATTCGGCTGCACCGAAAATCAATGTATGTACCATTGTAGAGATGCTTTTGTCGATAGTCTTGCTAAATGAAATGCTTGACTATCCTCGAGACTGTTTAGGAGTAACCTCTTTCCTAAGTAATATTATGCATACAAAAGTAAGTTTGTTTGTTAAGGCTAACTACTCGACCGGTCATTATGAAATGTCGCATGCACGTTATTCAGAAAAGAACATAAGGTACGTTTTATTAAGAAGAAAGTATTGTTACTAATCTAATCTAACACAATTTATATTTACGCCAGCGAAATTTCGGATATATGTCCGGTAATTAATGGATAACCTTGAAATGTCTTATAGTAGAAACGAAGGCCGTTGAGAAAATGAAAAAAAAAAAATTTGCAAGCTATTATAGCATAGCATACTTTTGATTGTCTATCTATTAGCATAATTAGTGTTTAATAATAAAACAACAAAAAACCGATGGATTTCATTCATATATGGTCGTAGTATACAAGAAAGTTATAAAAAAACACATTTCTCAGGTAGTAGTTAGGATTCATTTTTTTTTCTGAACGGCCATCAGTTCCACTATAAGACATTTCCAGGTTATCCATTAATTACCGGAGACCCTGTATAATAAAATTCTAGTATATAATAAAATTGTAGTGACCGACCATTGATCGGTTTCGGTCAGCTGCGGCCAGAGATCTAGTTTTAATCATAGTCTCGGTTTCGGCCGAAAGTCATCCGAAAGTTCAGCCGCACCGAAACTCAATGTTCGTGAATTATCGCGCTTCGTACGTGTGAGTTCGTCCTCGGGGTTACAAGCTTAGTTCTTTGTTATAGCTGCGAGAACACTAAACCTAAAATTTAAATAAACTGCTTTTCTTGGCATACGATATAAAACTTTTAAATTATGAATACTAAAAGTAGTTAACTAATAATTACATTTTTAACTCTTCTAAATTGTGTAAACTTGATGATCGTACAAATAAATATTGCTATTTTGATTGAGATTGATAATTAGATATTTTTTTAATCACCAAGTGCAAAAAATAACTATATTTTCTGCCGAAATTTTAATATGTATAAATAAGTTTCGGTAACGGCCGAAAATGAGACTGAGGCCGAAATTTCGATTTCGGTTTCGGCTAGAAAACTTTCGGTCGGACACTATAAAATTGTAATAGGTCGATGTATGATGGAATAAATAATAGATAAACAGTAAAATCAAGCCAAAGAAAACGGCACTTTAGCTTTGTGTGTCCCTGTTACACTTATAGGTCTTCATGCATTTGTTAGTAGGGTGACCACTTATATAAACAGTGGTATGGACTGGCCTATAATTACAATTTACGTCATACTTAAGTTACGGTTTACTAAGGACAAAAGAGTTTAAGGCAAATATAATACGGTCTCATTGGTTTAACTTTTAGTCCAACATGCTCAGTACCGCGTGGTCACACTTTTCTAAAGGACACACAAAACTTTAGAACGTCTTTTTTGGCACGCATTATCCGCAGTAGTGAACTTTCCTGTTGTACAGTCAGCGATATAAGTCGGTAAATATTCGCGAAATTTTCATTAGCTTTTTCATAATTATCCAAATATTAGATATACTTGGTAGTTTGCATAAAAAAGCCTTTCACACACACATACAATCAGGTATACGGCACACACGCACACATTCAATACAGACCAATTGTTTGTCTAGTTTTAACATAATATATATTTTTAGTACAAATAAAAGCATCAAAGAGTCAGGACGTATTACAGTGTTTTTATTTCATCCAACTATAGTTGAAAACCTTATTACATTAATTATTTAATAATTTAATTATTATCCTAATTTATTTAATTATTATCCAATAATGGTAATTTCTCAGCTTTTACTGCAGTAACAATTAGACACATGAGCAAAAAGCAAACAAAACAAATATTTTTGAGTAGCTGTGCACGCGGTTTCATCCGCGTTTATAGTTACTGCGCCTATCCCGTGGGTCGTAGCGTGATGTTATATAGCCTATAGCCTTCCTCGAAAATAGGCTATCCAACATAAAATAAATTGTCATATCGACCCAGTAGTTCCTGAGATTAGCGCGTTCAACCAAACAAACAAACTCTTCAGCTTCATAATATTAGTAGACATTAATGATACTTTTTTCACAAAAAGATAAGAAAGATAAAGGACAAAGTAACAAATATTTCAAATTTGGAAATAAGAAAAGTGTGGATATTTATTTATCTCCCTCGGACAGCTGCGTTCAAATAGCGGTTACGTCACAGTTTGTATCGAGCGTCCTTTTTCTGTAATTTGAGAATTATCCCTACTACCGAATTTGAAATTCTAGTATCTTATATATTTGTAAGAAAATTTAATTTGGATTGGTTTATTATAGGGTTTGGATAATGTAACTAAGTAACTTAAATAATAAAAATTGTGAGTCGACTACCCTTTTGAATAAATGGCTTTCTATAACTAAAACATGTTTAATTAAAAGATCTGGCTTCACACATTATCACATTATTAATTCCATAGACCAAAACTAGATGTCAAAACTGTCAACTCTCACTAAAATACGAATGTCAAAGGTCGGAAAAGGATATTTTGCATACTTACCGTTCCTTTTACATAATGATAATATATTAATATCAGCCCTGTATTAACTGGTCTCACTGTTGGGCACGGACCTCTTCTCAGTGTGAAAACGGTTAGGCCATAGTCCACCACGCTGGCTTACTGCGGGTTAGCAAACTTCACATATCTTCGAGAACATTATGGAGAACATCGTGAGGAATCTTGCATGTCTGAACATGCCTGTTTCTGCACGTTTTATTCTTCACCGTTAAAGCGAATGATAATTAACTATTAAGCTCATCTTCTTTCAACTTCGAAAAGTCAGAGGTGCGTCGAAAAGATGTCTTGGGATCGAACTGGAGACGTCTGCGTGGCAGTCCAACGGTTTCCCATTATGCTATCGCTGCTATTACCATGTTTAAACAACATTTCAGTAAACTGACCTGCACAAAGCTATCCTCATTTTCAACCAGCCATGGAAGTAATACTGTTGGAACGCGGCCGGCTGTCGCTGGAATGTTTCAGTCAATCTGAAAATATACAGTTCGTTATTCAACTAATTCATATGTAATATTTATTTTTAAGATTATCAGTAGCTTGGGTTGTAGCGCCTCCACACAGATGAAGAAGTTACGATAAATGTCAATAGATGGCACTATACACAATTACACACTTCGCTATAAAATCTTGAAACGCGCAAGCAAAGTTTACACTGCGAGTTACTATAGTTAAAAAAAGGATATACAAAGTCAATAATCATTGATTCATTTAGGTCACAAAGTAACACTTATGAAGGTGTAGTGAAAACTACGATTGCGTGTTCAGAATGCTTGTTTATTTGATCATCGAAAGAGTATTAAGTATGTATGAGCATACATATATGCACACATGTAAACAGAAATATATATAATATTGTCTTAAGTTTACGCGAATGTTATACATTGAAATTAAACACTATACGGATTTTGTCGCGTTACGTACTTCATGATACTTTGAGCTCATTCTGCATGAATAGAAACACCAAAGATTAAATTACGTTTGGGTACTTTGAAATAATTAGGTACACTTCAGAACGTTAGGACAACTCCCATCTTAGTCTCCCCGTGAACATGGCTGCTGTAAAGCAACCGCCGGGGCAAAGTGTAAACTTAAATATAAATGGTTTTAATTAAATTAAATAGCATAGTAAAGTTCAATAATAGTAATGTTAGAGTTTTCAAAATGTTGTAATAAAAGTGTTTAAAGTAAAATAAACAACGCGACAAAATCCGTATAAAGTGTTTAATTTCAAAAAGAAATATATAACTAAACAATAAAAATAATTCAGCACAATTGAGTTATATAATTGAGGTCGTAAGTACGTCAGGTGACATAGTTGTAATATGCCTACAAACTTTAAAATATGTATATAGGTTAGTGATTGAAATTAAACTACTATATACGGATTTTATCGCGTTGTTTATTTATCACTGTTTACAAAATTTTGAAAATATTACACTACTACTACTATTGATTTTATTTGACTAATTTATAAGCTAATAAAATTATTTAAACTATTAAATCTATTTATTTTTGGTTTACACTTTCCCCGACGTTTCGGTTGCTTTTCGGCAGCCATGGTCACGGGGAGACTAAGATGGTATATAGTATATAGTAGGTTAGTGAGTTTACTGAAGCTACATTTAGGTTATTTACTAGGTTCAGGCAAAGAGTTGAGCCTATGAGAAAATCTCGGACATAACTAAAAATCTATTGTTCCTGGTCACTGGTGTGCTGCTTCGACTCAACAGGTTAATATGAATAATATCTAAATATACAACATGTAACATAATAAACGCGAATCCTGAAAGTAGTTTGTTCAAAATCGGCTACTGAATCAATTCCAGCAATTTTTAATAAAGGTAATTTTTTATCCCTAAAATAATTAAAACGAATTAAATTATAGTCACCCATTTATTAAACAGCTGAAATAAACGAAAATGTATCATAATGCAAGGCAATAAGGTTTTGATGCAATAAAGGCAATAATGTTAGATTTATTGTAATATACCCATACTATCCGCAAACAATAAGGAGAACTGATTCGTTAAATTAAAATATTTAAGTACATAAAAGTAACATTTAAATGTTTATATTATTATAATGATTTAATAATCTAATTGGGGTGTTTGAGGTTGTGCGATATATCTGTGACATGTTGTATAAGAGCCGTTTGATTATCAAGAATCAAGTGTCAAAAGTAAAGTTAAAAGTGCCTGAACCTTGCAACTAACATAAATGTAAATTCAGTAAATATAATAAACTCACTAACCCATTTGACGTTCATAAGTGTTACTTTGTGACCTAAGTGAATAAATTATTTTTGCCTTTGAAAAAAAAACACATCTATATGTAATGTTACCTCTCATATACAGGTTCAACGACGTTCTGTTTCAGGGTCATAAGCACATCCAGGGCATCGATCCCGGATACCAGCGCGTATTCAAGCAGATTCGTCGCGTGTTGAACTGCTAGCGGAGTCGCTGTAATAACAAAATGAAAGGAACGATTGTACATAATAAAAATAAAAATATACAGGATGTCCCGTAAATAATGGTCAATCCTGAAACACCTTACTATAGAGGTATTTGGACCCAAACAATATAGAACAAAACTTCACCGTTAAAACAAGTCATTATTAACAATTTAATTTTAATATAATCACATTTTATGATAAAATATCAATGAATATTGATTTGAAAATAATTGCAACAACAACATATAAGATTTTTATATACCTATAGGTAGTCTATGAAGAATATTATATCAATAAAAAAAAAGCAGTTCATTTATTTGTAGCCATATTGTGCAAAACAGCAAAGAATTGAGAATAAACATTTTTTTTATAATAATGACGTAGGTAACTTTTTAAATTAAAAAAGCATATTTCTGTATTTTATTTTGAGCTGCCATTATCTCTCATTTAAGGTTTTACAGGATTAACCACTCTTTACTGGTAAAAAGCATAGTTCCTCCGTTAACGCGAGCGTAGCCGCGGCCAAAATCTATACTAATATTATAAAACTAAAGAGTTTGTTTGTTTGTTTGGTTGAACGCGCTAATCTCAGAAACTACTGATTCGAATTGAAAAAATATGTTAGTGTTGGATAGCCCATTTATCAAGGATATAGGCTATATAACATCACGCAACGACCAATAGGAGCGGCGCATCAATGGAAAATGATGCAAAAACGGGGCAATTTCTCTTATGTGAAGCAGACGAAGTTGCGCGGGTTAGCTAGTCTAGTATCATCATCATCATCATCATCAGGTTATAATAGTCCACTACTGGACATAGCCCTCTCCCAAAGAGCGCTACAGCGCCCTATCTTCAGCTTGCCGCATCCAGCATCTGCCTGCAGTATTTCAGTCTAGTATATTATAAAGGAAATACATACGTATGTCAGCCCACGGCTGGGGCAGTTTGTACACGTGTAGTTGTGCGTGTGTGTCCACTGCGACTACAACGCCACCTAGCTGCGACATCTCCACGCACGACACTACAGCACATCCTCCTCCGTTCTGTCAACAATATACACATCATTGTGTTAATATTTTAATTTGTGTGTTCTACAAATACGGCAGACGCAGCAGAGGTTCTCCACTACATATTGAATTAATTAAATTATGAAACAAATCTCATATCCTGTGACCATGGCCGCTAAAAAAGAAATATAAATACAGTTTTCTCCCTAGCCTTATTAGTCCCAAGTCATTTGGGGTCGGCTTTTCTGGTCTAACCGGATTTGACTGGATATCAGTTTTTATACGGAGCGGCTGCCACCTGACCTCCGCAACCCGAAGGCTAACGATACCTTAAGGCTAGACCAGTGTCAGGATATTATAGGGCACTGATTTCCCAATAACGATGGCAGGCGATAATTGTCAACCAATACGCACATAATTTCGAAAAGTCATATAACTTCCGAAAGTCAGAGGTACGCGACGTGGGTTCGAACCCGAGACCCTCTGCATTGCAGTATGTTGGTCAGTGGTTATAATAAACCCTGTCCGATCCTTAAAGGTGTTATACAGTAGCTTATTACGAGTACGTAAGTGATATCCATTTATAAAAATCGATAAAAAAATACCCCAATAAATTTAATTTATTTAAAATAATATGTTAATAGATTACCCATGGCAACACTGACAACTTATTAATCATAATACCTAGGTATCATTAAAGTAAATAAAGGTTCACTGATTCCGCGCCGCGCTACGCCGCGCCTACCTACCTACGCCTTATAAAAATGCCGCCAAAAGTATGCCACGCTCCGCGTCCTTGTCAAGTTTAGTGGAGTGTTGCTAGACTGTGCGAAATTTCAGTAATTTAAGGGTAAAAATGCTGATCAATACTGTACTAAATAATATTATTATAAACTGCCTCCGTGGCGCAGCGGTAGTGAATTCGACTGCTGTGCATGAGATCTAGGGTTCGAATCCCGGGTCGGGCCAACATAAAACGTATTGGGTTTTTCTGTTAAAAAATCTCAATACGAGCCCAGAGTTAGGAAGTTGGCGGTGTTAGACACTTCGTGCCTCGGCAAGCACGTAAACCCGTTGGTCCTGCACCTGATCTTTCCCCGGTCGTGTCGGATTATCCGTCCCACCGGATCATGACAGTTAGGGAACAGGGAGTGCACTTGTGTGCGCATTGTGTTGCGCACACACTTGTGCAATATCTCCTGCGCAGATGGCCAGTCTCCGTTAAGATTGTCCGCCGTGACCGAAATTCGGTCTGGAGGACATTATTATTATAATAATATTATGAAGACGTTTTACGAGGATATAGATCTTTTAAATTATTTTTCTTTGCATGTTTGTTAGAGAGAAACAAGACCTTAATGGATCGGACAGGGTTTATTATACACACTGTATAACTAGTTTAATTACTTAAATAATGTTGAGGTCACTATTGGTCCACCTTTACCAACAAAATCAGATATTGTTGTTTTAACTTTTATACCGTCATAAAGTACAGAATTTATTGTTATTTATTGTCGGCCTCGATGGCGTAGTTGTTAGTGTAACCGATTGCTACGCCTGAGGTCGCGGGTTCGATTCCTGCACAATTCAAAAATTTGTGTACATAGACATAGTATTTGCCTTGGTCTGGGTTATATAATATGTACGTATTTACAAAAAAAAAAACATGTATATATGTATGTTTATCCATTATCTAATACCCATAGTACAAGCTCTGCTTAGTTTGGGATAGACGGAGTTAAAAAAAAATTGATACAGACATCTTATGAACTATAGCCAAATATTCCCTCACCAGTAGCGCGATTTTAAATATCACAACAGCTGAATTTTCGATCAATTCGATTCAATGAAGTATAATTCTGTTGCCCAGACCGAATTTTGCGACCAATCCTAACAGACTACCTATTTGCACAGGAGATATTATAGTGCACAATGTGTCTGCAAACAGAAGTGCACTTTCTGTTATGTTAATATTTTAATTTGTGTGATCCACAAATACGGTAGACGCAGCAGGGGTAGGTCCTCCACAAGGTGGACTGACGACCTGGTAAGGGTCGCGGGAAGCGGTTGGATGCGAGCGGCCCAAGACCTCCTGCCTCTTGAGATATACAGGATGATTTTGAAATCGTGTAATTCCTTTTAACCACGCATTCGTTACGTTTCGGCAAAATTAGAGTACAGATTTTTTTCATGAAATGATTTCAAATAGTCATATTTTAACCACCTTTTTTTTTTTTTTTGACGCATATCCCTCCGCGGGGGCGGGCGGAGGGAGTATATCGGACTCGCCGGGGTAAAAGAAAGATTTTGAAAAGATAATGTACCTCCCGGAATACCGACTAAACCTACCACGGTGTTCCTCGACAAAAACCACTATCGACGGGGCCGCGCGAATCACTTTCGCATACGGTCGCGACCCCGCCGAGGTTTCGGCCCGCCGTATGAAACGGCAGGCCCCTACGCAATAAGACCTACCCAAGATAGGTACTACAAAATAAAAGCCCTACTGTCTCCCCCTAAAGGGGGAGACGGACACGACACAGAGGCGCGCGTGGGAACACGCACGCCGCCTCTCGGACCTGGTGCTGAACGGATGGCGGACAGGCCCACAAAGCCCGCCACCCCCAGGTCAAACCTCAGGGTGGCTGGAGGTCGTCTCGCGCCCTCCGGCGCCCGGCTCTGCGGTTGGGGAGAGAGTTTATATGCTCCCTCTCCCGCCCCGCCGCCTCCTTGATGGAAATCACTTCCTCGCAGAAGGAGGCGACGGCGTTCCACGACCTCTCACTCCGGACCATAGACTGAACTACGGCCGGGAGCGAGAGGGCAACCGATCCGACTGCCGCGATCAAATCACGGCGCTGCGATGCCCAGGCGGGGCAAACCGCCAAAGTGTGCAGCGCCGTGTCCTCAGTAACGTCGCGGCAGTCGCCGCAGTGGTGACAACCGGGCGTCTCTTGCCGGCGTATACGACACAGGAACCGGCCAAAACATCCGTGGCCAGTCAGAACCTGTGTCAGCCGGAAGGTGAGGGCGCCATGCCGCCTCTCCAGCCACTCCTCAAACACGGGACTTACCGCCACGATCGTGGCGTGCCCGATATTTTAACCACCTAACACAATCTTAATATTTTACTAATTTAAAAATAATAACATAACAATAACTGATGTCGTAAATAATAAGGGGCGATAAAAAGGACCGCCCGTTATTATTTACGATATTAATTTTATTATTAATATGTTTTTTTATTTTAATTAGTAAAAAATTAAAATTGCCTCGGTTGGTTAACATATGACTATCTGACACCATTTCACGAAAAAAACGGAATAATAATTTTTCAAAAAAAATAAATCTAATTAAATAAAAATATGGTCAAGGTTATTCTATATCACCAGTAGAATGCGTGGTTAAAAGGAATTACACGATTTCAAAATCACCCTGTATAATGAATAGAATGAGATATAGAATATATTTTTGTTGGTTAGACCCGGGACTCAAACCTGGGAGCTCACGATCGGTTAAACAGAGTTATATTGACTTACCGGTGTAACTCCAGCGCCATATTTAGGCTTCTTAGGCGGTGTGGTGGCTGCTTCAGTCAGATTCGAACTCACACCACCGCTCGTGACTACAATTCGACTGCATAACTGTAACAAATACAATAAAAATATCAGTACTGTATCTAATGTCCTCCAGACCGTATTTCGGTCACGGCGGCCAATCTTAACGGAGACTAGCCATCTGCGCAGGAGATATTATTGTGCAAAATCGTGTGCGCTAACACAAGAATGTGGCGACTATCCGCCACAAATACTTCACTGGTGACCTTAGAATTCGGAGTAACCCGCTTCGCTTAAGAATATTGAGCCGTCCTTCAACAACATGGACGACGGGTCAATCACACTGGTCCACGCGGCCAATGTGATTGGCCAGCGGAGTTACAGGTGCCAACACCGTTCGACCCTCAGTGCTGCCGCGCATGGTGACAAGGGACAGCGCGGCACGACACTCGGTTCGCAGCTCTGTTCGAAAAAGTTCGTTTCGCGCTTGCTATTCATATTTGTGTAACTTTAAATATAATTGCTACTTGTTCATCTAATAAATCATATCTTTCAGTTTAAATATATAATTCATTCTTCGTCTATCGTTATCTATTATTATCACGAAACCATAACATATCATTGCTATGTTTCGCCTTCTGCTTACGTAGTTGCTCGAGCTTAGGTTCCGGGTTTGACACCCGGGTGAGTGAAAACAAGTGTAGTGTGGGCAACAACCCTACAAGAGCACTATCTGCCCTTAACTGTCATGATTTGATAGGACGGTAATCCGACACGACCGGAAAGAGATCAGGCGCAGGACCAACAACTTTACGTGCTTTCCGAGGCACCGGGGTGTCTAACACCGCCAACTTCCTAACTCCGGGCTGCTATTGAGATTTCTTAACAGAAAAATCCAATAACTTTGTGTTACCCCGACATTGGAACCTGAGACCTCATGCACAGCAGTCGCATTCACAACCACTGCGCCACTGAGGCAGTCATTGTTCGCTTAGAAGCCCTTAATCGAAGATTTGCTCCGGTAGCGCAGCGGCAGTGAATATGACTGCTCTGCACGAGGTCTCGGCTACGATTCTCAGCAGCAGTTAAAACTTAATGGCACTGTATAGACTTACATAGTGGTGGTTGTCTTTGGCTACGAGGTGAAGCGCGCGCGGCGCGGCCAGTACTGCGTGCGGTGCGCTGGCAGGGTGGGAGGCTCGTGCCGCGCACGCGCTAGTGGCGCCCACGCTTCCTTCTATAGGCCACGCTGCTGCCTTCTGCCATACCTACAAGGGAAAAGGAGTACTTGGTCTAACCATAAATACCGTAACAATTTAAAAAAAAAACTTAATATTACGTTTGAATTTGGAATCTGTCCTTATTATATGAACGTTTTGGACTTCATTAGAGCTGAAGATTGACCGTCATCTAGATCTTAATCCGCTGGATTGATTTATGGTCAGTTTTAGAAAGTATGGCATGCTCTAAACATCATGATAATTTTGAGTCCCTAAAACAATCCATAAGATTGGCAGTGAAGAATTTTCCTATGAAGAGAGTGCGTGTTTTTATTGATAATTGACCCCAACGTTTAAAGGACTGTATCAAAGCCAATGGAAATAATTTTGAATGAGCTTCATATTTTTTTAATATTATTATATTAATGTAGGTATAAACAAACACACACTACTTGCGTTGATAATGACATGTATCTTTTTTCATTTTTTTATCATACTACTAAAGTGGCAAACAAGCATACAGCCCATCTGATGGTAAATGGTCACCGTAGCCTATCGACGTCTGCAATACCCGAGGCATTACTTGCGCGTTGCCGACCTTGTAAAAACTTTTTAACGCCCTTTTTGAAGAACCCCATACTGTAGTCCAAAAAAAGTAGTTAACAAAAATTAAAAGTACTTAAAAATCCAAATAGGCGATTTTATGGTTTCTAAGTAGGGCTTAAAACTTCTCCAGTCTCAGCTTTCATAATCATAAAAAAATAAATTGTACTTAATTGTACTTTTGCTAAAATTTGCCTTCAAAGACATCAAGGTGGAAAATTCTTAAAATTACCAATTTGAATAAAAAATTTGTTTGTTCAATTTATTATTCCTTTAAGGTTAATTAGTTTGTTAACCAACCAAAAGATTGCAAGAAAACTAAGATCTAAGATTTAATAAACATTTGGAGGTTATTTAGGTTTAATAAATAAAACGAAAAGTAATCGTCTTAAAATTATTTATTATAAAAAGTTTTTAAAATGTCGACCTTCGTGCTCGATACATATTCTACATCGTCTTAATAAGTTTTCTTTTAGTCTTATGAATGCTATTCTGTTGTTTTTAATTGTTTCTTCTGCCTGTCTCAATTTTCTTCTTAATTCTGCTACGTTGCTAATGTTTTTAGCGTAAACTATTTCTTTATAATATCCCTAGACAAAGAAACCGATTGGATTCAAGTCTGGGAACCGTGGCGGCCATGCAATGGGCCCTCCACGGCCGATCCATCTGTCTCTAAATCTTTCTGTTAAATGTTGTCTGACAATTCTTGCAAAGTGGCATGGAACACCATCGTTTTGGAAAATCATGTTCCTACGCGTTAACAGATCTACGTGTTCCAGTAAAACGTGGAAATCATTTCTTAAAAATTAAAAAAGTTCACACGGTCAGGTAATTCAAACGGCCCAATCAGCTGTCCGTTTAAAATGCCTGACCATAAGTTTACGCTGAATTGCTCTTGAAAATTGGATTCACGTGTCAGGTGTGGATTTTCAATGCTCCAAGAATGGTAGTTGTGTATGTTGAAAATTCCGCATCGCTTGAAGTCAGATTAATTAGTCCACAAAATAGCGTTAAAAAAAATTTCATCTTCAGCGTGGCGGCGCAACATTTCTTGACAAAACGCCACTCTTCTCGGGTAGTTTGCGGGCTTAAGCTGCTGAACTCTTTAAATGTGATACCAATAAAAGCCCTCTTGTCGGAGTATTCGATGTGCTTGTAATTTTTGAATTCCGATTCTGCGTTCTATTGTCCTCACACTAACTGATGGATCTCTTGCCACTTCTTCGCGTACTAAATCGACATCATCTGGGTCATGCATTTGTCAAGGCCGGCCGGATCTACTGCCTGGTAGACGTCCATCCATGTAAGAGTGATGGACTCTTAAAATCATACGATGATCAGGTCAAATTTCGGGCTGAGGTCCATGTCCATTTTGTACTTGCTCCCTGTACAATCTGGCTGCTTCACTAGCATTTCTTCTTGCATAACCATAAAAGTAATGCATAAGAGCATAGTCTCTTGACGTAAAAGCCATAGCTCACCAAATTAATGTGCTCGAAAAGTCCGTTGAGAAAGCAAAATTCGTTGAAGTCCGTATCTACACAAAAACGAATCGTAAACGCTTTCAAAGTCCGTAAAGAAAGCAAAGTTCGTCAAATAATCACAAATGAGGAGCGTTTTGTACACAGCATGTTGTACAGTGCAAAGGCAAGCAAGCGACTGGCCGCTGAGATGATAGACCAACATTCGCATCGCACCGCCCCGTACCCCTCCCCGCGCCTCATCCCTTTATAACGGCTTACTAATACTAACAAACAACGAAGCTTCGGTTGCGTGCTGCCAACGACTACACGCGCTGCCCCTCTCGAACGAACGAAAGTGAGAGAGATAGCAATAAACCGGTTTTCCGGTGCACAAAACATGATCCACGAGAACGAATGTCAAAATTAATGAAACTTAAACTTAAAAACCTACCAATATTTAAATCTTAGCTTTCCTACAGCCATTTTTGGTTGGTTAACAAACTAATTAACCTTAAAGGAATAATAAATTGAACAAAAATTTTTTTTATTCAAATTGGTAATTTTAAGAATTTTCCACTTTGATGTCTATGAAGGCAAATTTTAGCAAAAGTAGCCGCATTACAATTTTTTTTTTATGATTCTGAAAGCTGAGACTCAGGAGAACTTTTACGCCCTACTTAGAAACCATAAAATCGCCTATTTGGATTTTTAATTTTAAGTTGAAAATTGAAGTCATAGTTCTCAGAACGTAAAATTTTCACTTTACACTTAGATTTTCATAATTTCCATCAAAGTTAAGAAGCTGAATCTTTTAAGCGGAAAGGTACAACTCATGACTATTCAGTTACAAAAACAAAAATTCTAATAAGACTTCTACCTCTTTTTAGAAATTTTTAAAGTTGTTCATGTGGAAAATTCTCAAAAACACATAAAAAAATTCATAACTCGAAAACTGTGCAAAATCGCAGAACATACATAGGGGTGATTCGGATACCCCAAGGGGTGCCCTATCTCTGGAATTCCGCTTGACACTACTTTTTGGGGGAAAGATGTGGTCATATTTAAGTGTCACATATTTATTCAGTCGTAACAAAACATTTGTGGCGCGTTAATTTTAATGCCAATTAATAATAGGTAAAGTGTGACTGAGTTTACAAAACTATATATAATATCAGCCCTGAATTCAACTGCCCCACTAGTCCCACCCACAAGGGTTAGGTCATAGTCCACCACGCTGGCCTAGTGCGGGTTGGCAGATTCCACATATCTTCGAGAACATTATCGAGAACTCTCAGACATGCAGGTTTCCTCACAATGTTTTCCTTCGCCGTTAAAGCAAGCGATAATTAACTATTTAATACGCATATAACTTCGAAAAGTCAGAGATGCGCGCCTTGGGATCGAACTCAAGACCTCTGCGTGGCAGTCCAACGGTTTCCCACTAGGCTATCGCTGTTTTACAAAACAATAAGAAATGTAAACATATACAAACTGTAACCTTTATAACGATAAACTCTTTTAATGAATAGTAGATTTGGTGTGGATAATTGCAATATCTTATATTATTCTTGTTAATAGTCTTATATATATTCCTGTTATAATATTGTCTTACGTTTACGCGAATGTTATGTATAAATTGATACGTGCTGGGTTCGAAGGATAAGAATATAAAACAATATTACCGACTAAAACGTTTTGTTCTATCACACAATTAAATTTAAAACACAGCAAACACTATACTACACTTTTCCACTGTAACTGCTTCAAACTTCGTTGTATTTTCGCTTCTGTTAGTTTCGATGAATACTTGATCGCTAACGATTGTAAACTGACTCGGCGGTGCGCGTGCGCTCTATTTATACGCGGGTAAAGCGCTTCTGGAGTCTTCCAGAAAAGCCATACCCGGCACGCAACAGCACGATGATTCGAGAATATGCCAGTGCTCTCTCTACTGTGCTCGCACCGACAACTACGTAGTTCCGCAAGATGCCAAAAGATGGTGCTGTAATAAATTATTAGAAGGGACTGCCGAGTCTTCCCCACAGTGCCGACAGAGGGCACTAGCCGTAAAAATATTAATACGTGACGCAAAAGCTCTGTACTTCTTTTACGAACATTGCGCGGACGGAGGAGTATGAAATTTGGCACAGTTAAAGTTTATATGGAGAAGGAGGGGCTAATCCTAATATTTTTATAAAATATGCATTAGAAATACATAAAATTAATGTAAAAACACTGCACGCACACAACCATGCATTTGACACAAGCAGTCGAATCGCGTTCGTAGTATTTTGGCATTATTCATAACTATGGTTACATGTGTATGTGGAGTAGGTGACTAAATGAAATGTGATTAAAAGGGTATATTTATAGATAATAAAACCTTAATAACGACCAAACTTAAAATTTTAATCAATTATGGTCGAATTTCGACCACTTAGCGACCGCTAGTACATTGAAATTAGACAAATTTATACGAATTTTATCGCGTTGTTGTAAGATGGTTTTAGTCTCTTCTTGAACTGCTGCTCAAAAGCAACCGAAATGTCGGGGAAAGTGTAAAATTAAATCTAAATTGTTGTATAATTTAAATAGCTTAAATTGAAGTAAATAGTAACTAGCAAAAGTGTTTAACAACAGTAGTTTAAAGTTTCAAAATTATGTAATAACAGTGTTTTATAAAAAACTAGCTGACTCAGCAAACGTTGTTTTGCCATAAAAAAATGTTTTGACCAAAAGATTTAAAAAAATGTTATGGTTGGACAACCCTTATCACTAAGGGGTATGAAAAATAGATAGTAGCCGATTCTCAGACCTACTAAATATGCATGTAAAATTTCATAAAAATCGGTCAAGCCGTTTCGGCAGACTATGATAACTAACATTGTGACACGAGAATTTTATATATAAGATAAACAACGCTATAAAATCCGTATAAATTTGTTTAATTTCAATATATTACTGTTGTAACAATATAATTACTGGGTACCGTCAACGACGAGATAACCACTACAACCCGTAATGATAGTTCTATGGGAGATAATCATATTTTCAAAATCTTACCAGTGTATTGAAGCAGTCAGCTCCTGGCTTTGGGCCACCTCCAGGAGTAGTACTCCCTTGCAGAGGACCTAAGGAAATGGAAAACTACATGAAATAAAGTACCTATAATAATAATAAAATAATATCATCCTGTATATAAAGTCCCACTGCTGGGCACGGGTCTCGTCTCTGTGTGAGAAGGGTTAGGACATAGTCCACCACGCTGGCCCTATGCTTGTAGGGCAAGAATGTAGGCTTGTATTAAGGCCATGGTTTGTCTTAAATTAACAATAACATCAACCATAATGTAATTTTGGCGAATTAAAACAATTAAGTTATATGGGTACAACTAAGTATAAAAGGTTATTGATATTTATTAACTATACTAATATTATAAAGTTGAAGAGTTTGTTTGTTTGTTTGCTTGAACGCGCTAATCTCAGGAACTACTGGTTCGAATTGAAACATTATTTTAGTGTTGCATAGCCTATTTATCGAGGTAAGCTATAGGCTATATATCATCACGCTACGACCCACGGGGGCGGCGCAGTAACGACAAAACGCGGGTGAAACCGCGGGAACATCTAGTTTACATGTTATTAATAAAACATAGCGTTTAACAGCAATGTGTGGTCATATAGAACCGTAATATTTATCTGAAAAATAAACTATGTGCCTTATCAAAACAAAATAATTTAAATTGCATGCAAATTTCAAACATTTTATACTAGCTGTACCCGCGGTTACACTCGCGTTTATGGTTACTGCACCGCTCCCGTGTGTCATAGCGTGATGTTATATAGCCTTCCTCGATAAATGGGCTATCCAACACTAAAATAATTTTTAACTCGAACCAGAGATTAGCGCGTTCACCCAAACTAACAAACTCTTTCAGCTTTATAATTTTAGTATAGATTATTTTAACACCCCGTAACAAATGCATTACATGATTATCAAATGATAATTTCGGTTTTTACGGAGGTCACCTTGTCGTTTAAATATCTACTAGAACGTACTAATGCATTGATAAGGCAATAAAAAAGAATATTTAAGAAAAAAATGTATACGTACCTATATATTTGTCGGATTTCCATTGTACATGAGCATTATGAGACGTTTAAAAATGACCACACCTTATATATATCTTATGTAACACACTGTATGCAGTATTTTGTCGAAATATAAATTATTTAGATTTTTTTGAAATAACTGTTGTATTTCGTACTGAAATTTGTAATTTAAATGTAGGACATAAACGGCAATTTCATAGTTTCAGACTGAATGTCTAGTATATTAATATTCTAGAATAATAATATAATACATACCTTTAGAGAGTAACTTGTGGACTTGATGAGATCGCTCCGTACACTTCCACAGCGAGAGAGTCGCTCCAGCTATGAGCAAGGAGTCAGGATCTTCTCGATGCCACCACGTTATGGACACTGGAATATATTATCACGCTTATGTATGTCTTTAAAAGGGTAAGCAGAGCTGGATCATACATACAGTGCAGTTAGCAACTGTACTGACGTAACATTAAAATGAATAATAAACCGCTGCCTATCGATTGGGATACGAACTTGGAACAGTCAGCAAAATAAGTAGTTGGTTATTTAACACAGTAAAATAATGTAATGAATTAAAAGTTATAATTATTATTCTTTATTTTTGAAGAATGTTTAGATCAAGGTAGATGGGCGTGAGTCGGTATGCATGTGTGAGTGTGTGTCCGTGTGCATGTGCGTGTGCGTGTACGTGTGCGAATGCGTGTGCGTGTGTGTGCCTGTCACCTGGCACCGAGGGCGCGTGTGCGATGTCCTGCTGCGGCAGGTAGATGGTCGGGAGAGGCGACAGCGTGAGCTGCACGGACGGCGCGGCCGAGGCGACGCTGCAGTGCGCACAGCGCACGCACCAGCGAGCTCGCGGGCCCCCCGACCGGCACACAGCCGCGATGATGAGGCTCCCGTCTGTGGCCACACAAACAACATCATAATTACGTTTATACGGGTAAATAATCCAATATTAACCTCAGCGAAATCGCAGCGGAACACTGGCTGCCAGATACAATAGGTTTTTAATTATAAATGGTTTATCAAGACTTGATAGGCCAAACAAAAAAAGAAGGTACTATACCACTTTTAAAATTATCCTCAACTTTATAAGCTGTCGCGATAACGTTGATTGTGTATTTTTTATAAAAAGCTAAATACAGCGATCGAACCTACAACACACGACGCTGGAGCAGTGGCGATGCGACCACTTAAGTCACTACGCCAGTCATGACATCTCCTACGAAGATATCTGGTTTCGTTAAGCATGGCTGTCTGGAAGACATTATTCTTCAAGTGACTTACTCTTATGCGCAATGCTGGCTGCAGTGATGTGATCCCTGGTCGGCCTGAGGCAGTCTGTCGCCACTTGGGCCTGAGTGGAGTCTGAACTGGAGGACGGAGTCAAGGCTCCGATGAGACCCGTAGCTGTGATGATCAGAGCGCCCTCTAGCGGCGTACCGCTGTAACAATTATTTAGGATTCATCTCTTGTTTGTTCCCTTAGTGAAATTATAAATAAATAAAGTCCACCAGACCACATTATAGTCCGACACGACCGGAGAGAAAGATCAGGAGCAGGACCAACAGCTTTACTTGCTTCCGAGACATGATGGTGTCAAACACCGCCAACTTCCTAACTCCGGGCTGCGATTGAGATTTCTTTTCAGAAAAACCCAATACCTTTTTGTTGGCTAGACCTCAGAGACCTCAATGACACACCAATCGCATTTACTACCGCTGCGGCATAGAGGCAGTTATGTGTAGATATGAAAATTAAATGTAGACGAATAATATGTTTATAGTTAAGTTTACATATGCCTAAGGGGTAAGCAGAGATATCACACCCATGTTTGCTACCATCAACTTTTAGCGGATTATTGTATACTAGAATTTGCCCATGGCTTCGCTTGCGTAAAATTAGGTTAGGTTGGGTTGACCTGCCCATATCCGATCAGCACCAGGTCCGAAAGGTGGCGTGCGTGTTTCCACACGCGCTTCTGTGTCGTGTGTCCGTCTCCCCTCAAAGGGACCGTAGGGTTTAATATAGTAGTGCCTAAAGGGTAGGTCTATTTGTGTAGTGGCCTGTCGTTTCATACGGCGGGACGAAACTTCGACGGGATCGCGATCTCACGTGAAAGTGATTCGCGTGGCCGCCGATTGCAGTTATGTATGAGGAACACCGTGGTAGCGTTAGTAACAGAACTTTTTTCTGGATGAAAGGTACCCATGTCCTTTTCTGTGTACCTGACAACGTATACACAATTTCATGATGATCGGTTGAGTCGTTAAGGCGTGAAAGCGTAACAAACAGACTCACATTGGCCCTTTTTTTTTTTTTGCTCTTCTACATGATCACACTCCGCCAGATGGTAAGCAGTCGTGTGGTCTAAAAGCAGTGGCCTCCACATCGTCCTCATAGCAGCCGATGCGATGTTGAGGTCTCTACTTTGGCGGCCTGAGAAGGTGCTTTTTCACGCCTCGCTTAAAGGACCCAGGATTGAAGGAAGAAGGAAACACGTGCCGTGGCAGAGAATTCCATGCCAATATTATAGTTAAGATTACATATAGGATTTTGTACAAGGTGTCGATTTTCTTCAGGGACGTAGAGTCCTTCGATGGTTTTGATTCACAGTTGAATTCGATAGGTGACGATGCGATCAGTCTAGTCGGGCAGGAAAACGTCTGTCCAGTGTACCAGTATAATATATATAATTGGTAGACATTGATATTTCTTTTCGAAAATCCACACTACATTAGACAATGTAGTGTGGATTTTATTATTAAACCCGTGGCGATTTCTGGATTAGCCATTCTCACTTAAGAGGATTTATTTATTTAATAAGGCACACAATACTAACCATAGTGCAAATAGTATAAAACTTATAAACTATTATATATATAGGTATGTGTTTACATCATGATTATTAGCTACATGTAGATCAGTACAAGATGACGCTACAAAGCTCTAATTAAAAAGAACGACACAGATAATAACAATTGACTCAATCTTACTGAGTAAATTACAATACGTATAAATAAAATATGACAGTATTTTTAAATTGTATAAATTTTATAGTTAAAAACGTCATACATACATACGACACATTGTGACCAACGGATTGTAAAAAGATGTGTTATTGATGTGAACGTTCAAAATGAAGATTAAATAAAGATTGACTTGAGCTTACCCAAATCCTTTGAGTGTCGGTGTGGGCCTCAGCAGTTGTATTCTATCAGTAATGGGTGTGTCCGGTTTCTTATCAACGGCGATGACTCGACGACCATTGTGGAAGAATATTGAGCGGATTATATGCTCACCTGTCAAAGAAGAATCATACACGTTAATTATAATACAATAAAGTCTTCTTAACTTTATTGTATTATCATTTGTTTTTCACCCGCCCAACTTCGCACCGGTAGTATAAAACTTAAACAAATGGAACACCTAAACCTTTCTCATGAATCACTCTGTCTATTCATGAAAACTGCAGTAAAATCCGTTCAGTCGTTTTTGAGTTTATCACGAACAGACAGATAGACGTGGCGGGGGACTTTTTTTATAATATGAAGATTAAGTCATTGAAATTAAACTACTTTTACGGATTTAATCGCGTTGTTTATTTTAAAACACTATTATTACATAATATTGAAATTATTAAACAAGTAGGTACTGTTAAATAATATTGTCTTTTGTTTACGCGAATGTTATTCATTGAAATTAAACTACTAATTCAAATAGATAGACTTCATGATGCTTTGAGCTCATTCTGCGTAAATAGAAATACCAATGACTAAATTATGTTCGGGTACTTTGAAATAACTACACTGGAACATTGAGACAACTACCATCTTAGTCTCCCCGTGACCATGGCTGCTGAAAAGCAACCGAAACGTCGGGCAAAGTGTAAAATTAAATACAAATAGTTTAATAATTTAATAAGCTTAAAATTAGTAAAGTTTAATAGGAGTATAGTAGTGTAACAGTTTCTAAATTATGTAATAGAGTGTTAAATAAACAACGCGATAAAATCCGTATATAGTAGTTTAATTTCAACAAGTACTGTTAAACTTTACTGCGTACCTCGGCAGAGGTTTAGCTATGGGTTAAGGTCAAACATAATAAAAGACTTATTGCCGTTTATGGGGCAAAGTGGCATACTCCGTGTATCTCGGCTATTAAGATTTATTGTCAGGCAATCCCAATAATACTTTTACCGACCCGGGAATTGAAGGCGAGATTTCAGGTATCAACTAATGGAATAATAAATTATAGATGACTGCAGCGTGGGTTACATTATAGTTGCATAGTAGAAGCAACGATAGTGTAGTGAGAATCAGAGGTCCCGAGTTCGATCGTAAGGCGCGCATCTCTGACTTATCGAAGTTATGTGCGTATTAGGTAATTAAAAAAATATGTAATATAAAACTTTAATTTTTTTTTTCTTTATGAACCTACTAGCATATTGCGTTACAAATCTATACTAATATTATAAAAAGGAAAGATTTGATTTTTTGTTCGTTTGTATGTAAGGGTTTAACTCAAAAACCACTAAACCGATTCTAAAAATTATTTCTCCATTAGAAAGCTATATTATAACGGAATAGCATGGGCTATATTTTATTTGAAAAACATAATGTTACTAACATAACATAATCTACTTATACGCGAGCCAAGCCGCGAGCAAAAGCTAGTTACTAATATTCTTGTTAAACCCTAAAGCTAAGCTAGTAGTAAGTAGATATGAGTGGTTTCACGTAGGTAGTGCAAGGGATGGGATGCGAACCCGAAACCTCTCGATCACAAGTTCAATTCCACATCCATTGGGCTAAAGCCGCTTTTAAAATGTATTGTTTAAATCTATACTAATAGAGTTTGTTTATTTGTTTGTTTCTTTGATAGAACGCGCTAATCTCAGGAACTACTGGTTCGAATTGAAAATATCTTTTAGTATTGTATAGCCCATTTATCGAGGAAGGCTATAGGCTACATAACATCACGCTACGACCAATATGAGCGGCGCATCAATGAATTTTTTTTACAAAAGCGAGGAATATTGTCTTATGTGAAGCAGGGCGCATGCGCGTGTCAGCTAGTCTTACATACATCTAAAGTAATATAACAAAACTGAAGAGTTTGTTTGAACGCCTTTATCTCTGGAACTACCGGTCGGATTATAAATGTTATTTTTGTATGTGTAAGCGCAAATCTTGAGGAAGCTTATCTACACCTACTAATATTATAAAGTTGAAGAGTTAGTTTGTTTGGTTGAACGCGCTAATCTCAAGAACTACTGGTTCGAATTGAAAAAATCTTTTAGTATTAGATAGCTCATTTATCACGCTACGACGAAACGGAGCGGAACGCTATGAAAAAATGTTGCAAAAACGGGGAAATTTGTCTTATGTGAAGCAGACGCATGCGCGGGTCAGCTGGTAGACTGTATAACATGACGTTACCGGCCACGTGATAAACATAAATTTGGGCGAAACCGTGGGAGACACCTAATACTTTTCTACGTATTTTTAAGGATATACTTACCATTTCCCAGAAACTATAATATATTAATCTATAATTAATAATATAATCAAGTGCCTTATTACAAGTGATTTGTTTACGAGGAAACTGGGTATATACCTAAGTGTTAACCTCTTAAAAGATAAAGCTTTTAATCATTATTTCAGGTACTCAAGCGTCATACGAAAATAAGACGTCATACTCTTATGCGAAGTAAGAGCTCTCCACACGAATAAGTCCCGGTTCTTTTAATTAAAAAACGAGTCGTTATAAATACGGACATTAAAATTTTGACATATATTGTATTAAAACATGTCATAGGTAGGTAGGTGTAGCAGCGATAGCTCAGTGGGGAGACCAACAGACTGCAATGCAGAGGGTCTCAGGCTCGATCCAACGTCACGCACATCCGACTTTCGGAAGTTATATGACTTTTCGAAATTATGTGCGTATTGATTGACAATTATCGCCTGCTCCGTGCCTCGGAGAGCACGTTAAGCCGTCGGTCCTGGCTGCCTTGAACATCTATGGCAGTCGTTATTGGGGCAGTCGACACAAAAAATCTCACTGGGTCGAAGTGTCGCCGGTCTGTACTGACTGGCCCCCACAGAAGATAAGATATATATAGGTATATGCAGGGTGTCCCAGAAGTCGACGTCAAGCTGGAATCAGGTAACAGGCTAAGTTTTATTAGCTATCGTAGTAAGTTACGTATTTTTAAAATTATAGGTATTTAAATAATACTTGATAAAATAACAAAATAAAATTCAATAAACAAATATAAAAAAAAGACAAGGTAGTCTTAGTTAAGTTTCAAATCGGTAGAGTACCAACTATCTGACCTGGGGGTGGTGGGCTTCGTGGGCCTGCCCGCCATCCAATCAGCACCAGGTCCGAGAGGCGGCGTGCGTGTTCCCACGCGCGCCTCTGTGTCGTGTCAGTAGGGCTTTTAAGTGAGAAGTGCCTACTTTGGGTAGGTCTTGTTGTGTAGTGGCCTGCCATTTGATACTGCGGGTCAAAACCTCGGCGGGGTCGCGACCGCATGCGAAAGTGATTCGCGCAGCCCCGTCGATAGCGGTTTTGTCGAGGAACACCGTAGTAGGTTTAGTCGGTATTCCGGGAGATATATTACTATTTATTCCATCTTTCTCTTTTACCCCGGTGAATCCGGCATAACCCATCCGCCCGCCCCCTCGGAGGGGTATGCGTCAAAGCATACACCCAAGTAAAAAAAAAAGAAAGGGTGCCAACTGTTTGGGGACGATACTAATGAGCTGGTTCACCTAAAGTGGTACTTTTACATTATAATAATATCAGCTCTGTATTAAACTGTCCCACTGCTGGGCGCAGGCCTCTTTTCAATGTGAGAAGGGTTAGACCATAGTCCACCACGCTGACCCGGTGCGGGTTGGCAGACTTCACATGTCTTCGAGAACATTATAGAAAACTCTCGAACATGCAGGTTTCCTCACAATGGTTTTCCTTCACCGTTAAAGCGAGCGATAATTAACTATTAAATATGCACATAACTTGGAAAAGTCTGAGATGCGGGCCTTGGAATCGAACTCGAGACCTCAGTATGGCAATCTAACGGTCTCCCACTAGACTATCGCTGCTGTCGTTCTACATACGGAAAGTTACATTTTGATAAATATTCTATGAAGAATCCTAACTAATATTATAAATGGGAATGTGAGTTTGTTTGTTACGTTTTCATGCGTAAACTACTTGACCAATCATTATGAAATTTTGCATACATGTTGTCAGGGGAATATAAAAGGACATAGGGTACCCTTTATCCAGAAAAAAGTATTGTATTCTTTTTTTTTTTCACGTTGGGGAATGCTTTGACGCATATCTCTCCGCGGGGCGATAGAGACGTTATGTCAGGCTCACCGGGGAAAAGATACTCCGGTAATACCGACTAAACCTACCAAGGTGTGCCTCGACATAACCATAGATGGCGAGGCCGCGCGAATCGCTTTCACATGCAATCGCCAGCCGTGGTTTCGGCCCGCCGTGTGAAACGGCCGGCTACTACATAAAAATGCTTCCTCCACCGTCCCCCTCGGGGAGGACAAAGACACGACACAGAGTTGTGGTTGGGGAGCGGTTTGAGCGCTCCCTCTCCCGCTCCGCCGCCTCCTTGATGGAAATTACTTCCTCACAGAAGGAGGCGACGACGTTCCACGATGTCTCACTCCGGACCATTGACTGAACCACGGCCGGGAGTGAGAGTGCAACCAGTCAGACAGCCGCGATCAACCCACGGCACTGCGATGCCCAGGTGGGGCAATCCGCCAAAGTTTGCAGCGCCGTGTCCACAACAATATCGCGGCAGTCGCCGCAGTGATGACATCCGGGCGTCGCCTGCCGGCCTATGCGACACAGTAACTTGCCAAAACAACCGTGGTTAGTCATTACCTGTGTCAACCGGAAAGTGAGGGCGCCATACCGCCTCTCCAGCCACTCCTCAATAACGGGACTTACCACTACGATCGTGGCGTGCCCGATTGATACTAATCTAAACTAACCGAACCTACATTTACGCGAGCGAAGCCGCGGGCAAAATCTAGTATATCATAAAACTGTCCATAACTGAACGACTCGTTTCTTGAATATTGGAACCGGCCTTAAGGGTATAATAATTATCAAACTGACGATAAAAACTTTAAAACGAAATATAAAATATTTCTTTTTAGTCTTAACTAAGCTCCTTATCTATACCTACTGTGTACTAGAAACTTAAAGACAAAATATAAAATTATATTTTTAGTCTTAACTAAGCTCCTTGTTATGACAAACTACCCTTCTGGTCTTAACTAAAATCCCAATCTGTACTGTATACCGTACCAACTATTTGGGGACGATACTAATTAGCCGGCGCACCTAAAGTGGTACATTTACATTATACAGCGGTAATGAATGCGACTGCTGTGCATGAGGTCTCGGATTCGAATCCGGAGTCGAGCCAACAAAAAGTTATTGGGTTTTTCTGTTAAGAAATCTCAATAGCAGCCCGGAGTTAGAAGTTGGCGGTGTTAGACACCCCGGTGCCTCAGAAAGTACATAAAGCAGTTGGTCCTACGGCTGATCTCTCTCCGGTCGTGTCGGATTATCGTCCCATCGGACCATGAGACTTAGGAAACAGAGAGTGCACTTGTGTTTCCGCACACACTTGTGCACTAAAATATCTCCTGTGCAGATGGCTAGTCTCCGTTAAGACTGGCCGCCGTGACCGAAATTCGATCTGGAGGACATTATTATCACCGAGTAACAAGGGCTTTATTTTATTTGAAAAAACCAATTTCGTTTACACCAAACCTAACCTACTATTACGCGAGTGAAGCCGCAGGCAAACGCTAGTTATTTTTATAAAATAAACAAAATAGCTATGTATTTCCCATCGTATGTCATTACAACGTAATCATCAAGCACTTTCCAGATAAGTGCATACGCTTATCAATAAAGTGGGGAACAACAAGCACTCAAAACTGAGTATATTAACTAAGGAATTTAACCGCAGCGTTCAATCGCAGCTTAGTTAGTTGCGACAGTTAGATAGTTACGAGGATTGTCGAACCCGCTTACATCATGTTGGTATTCGGAACAATTTTGGCAGTGTGCTTATTGAACAATGCGTTGGCTGACGCCGTAGAGTCCGACTCTGGGTAAGATGATTTCAGTTTTATATTTAACTATCCGCCCTGGCTTCGCAAGGATGGTACAAAACCTTAATAAATTATACACCTAAAACTTCCTCATTTATCACTTTGTCTATTGGTGAAAACCGCATGAAAATCCGTTCAATAGTTTTTGAGTTTATCGCGTACAGACAGACGCGGCGGGGGACTTAGTTTTATAATATGTAGAGATATTTTTCAGATTGTTTTATTAATCTGTACTATTAGCAGGATATTGAGTTAATATCAGCCCTGTATTAAACTGTCCCACTGTTGGGCACGGGCCTCTCCTCAGTGTAAGAACGGTTAAGCCCTAGTCTACCACACTGGCCCAGTGCGGGTTGGCAGACTTCACATGTCTTCGGGAACATTACGTAGTAGGTACTCTCAGACATGCAGGTTTCCTCACGATGTTTTCGTTGGACTCGCGGGTAACTTGACAAACATTCAAATAACGGACACATATGTAGATAAAGCATTTCCGGATCACACAAATTTTTGTCACGTTTGGTGATCGAACCTACAACACTCGTAGCATTGGCGGTGGTGAGCCACTTCAACTATACCATCTGTGCAGTCAAAATAAATGATCTTGACAAGTACAAAAGTAGGAAAACAAATTTGCCTGGTCACATTCTCTGTCACAGCCGTTGCGCATAAATTTAATTTGCTTACTATTGAACTTTGACGTTTTACTTTGTGATCTGAACGAATATATGACTAAGAACCACAAAGTTAGGGTTGCCACTTTTATTTTCAACAAATAGAGTACATTTACTATCTGAGGCAAAAAAGGTACAAGATCTGAATATAAAGTATTATTTATTTAACCTGCTGTTTTGATACCATGTTTTTGTTGATGTTAGTAACATCGGGCCACAATGGCGTAGTGGTTAGTGTAACCGATTGCCACGCCTGAGGTCGCGGGTTCGATTCCCGCACAAGTCAGAAATTTGTGTGTTTGACTTGTGTTTGTCTTGGTCTGGGTGTTTCTATGTACAAGCTCTGCTTAGTTTGGGCTAGATGGTGTAGCAAGATAGAATATTAATATTATAATATTAATTACTAAAATTAATTTTTAAGAAATGCCCTAACCGTATCTTTACAATATATTAAGATAGATAAACAATTATTTTATTCAATTTAGTGGATCTCTATAGCGTTGCTTTAAGAAAACAATAAATAAAACCCGTAAAAGTTGACATAGGTAAAATAAAGTATTTTCACGTACTTTTTTTTTCGTAATAAAGTATAAAGTACGCTTACCCCAAATAACGTACAATACTTTATTATACACTACGGTTGGCAACCCTAAGCACAATACCAACAATTTATTTTTTTGCCCAGCCGGAACCATGACCCATGCTCGAGGCACGCTAGAAGTTGGGTCTCGTGTTCTGCTGTGAACTCAACAGACGCGCTACTTCCCCACCCAGACGACTGCAACCTCTTCTACTACTGTCCCCACCCGTCCTTACCGCCTGTCTGCCGAGAATGTCCTGCTGGGCTTCACTTCAATCCAGTTAGTCACGTGTGTGACTGGCCAGAGCAAGCTGGTTGTCAAGAACCCGACACGGAGCCTCCACAGACGACAGGATCATCAGCTGATTCAGCGTTTGGAAAGTAACTATATTGATTATAGATTTTTTCCGTTGTCTCGATCGCGTAAAAGTAGGTTAAGTTACGTGTACTTTTTATTAAAATAAAGTAAAATGTGTTTTTTTTTTAAATCTAATAGTTTTTGAGTTAAACAAAAAATCAAATTTTTCGTCTTTAAAATATTAGTATAGATTCATTATACATTCTAGATTTTGTCCGCGGTTTCGCTTGCATAAATGTAGGCTACATTACTTTTTCTGGATAAAAGGTACTCTATGTTCTTTTCTGTTTCCCTGACAACTTGTATGCGAAGATTCATAACGATCCGTCAAGTAGTTAAGGCGTGAAAGCATAACAAACAAACAAACTCACATTTGCATTTATAATATTAGTACGAATTATTTCAGGCTAGGCAGTTGCTCTCATCAGTCAGAGTCTCCTGTGTCGTGTGAAGATGAGAATCCCCTCGCAGTGATCCCTCACCCAGAAGACTGTAACGCATATTACTTCTGCGTTCTCCCGAAATTACGTCCTTTCTGTATGCAATGCCCTGGCGACTTACACTTAAACCCTGAGTCACATATTTGCGAGCCACCTGAGGAAGCCGGTTGTGAAGAACGCAACTCAACTTTAAGACCTAACCAACCAGGAGATTCATCTGAAGGCCCAGGAGATTCGTCTGAAGGCCCAGGAGATTCGTCTGAAGGCCCAGGAGATTCGTCTGCAGGCCCAGGAGATTCATCTGAAGGCTCAGGAGATTCGTCTGCAGGCCCAGGAGATTCGTCAGAAGGCCTATCAGATTCGTTTAAAGGCGCAAGAGATTCATCTGAAGGCCCAAGAGATTCGTCTGTAGGTCCAGCAGATTCGTCTGAAGGCCCATCAGACCTGACTGACGATCTAGTAGTTTACACTTAAAGTCCAACAACAATGTCTATACCGTAAGAGGTAACGTTTGTATAGTTCCTACAAGTCTAAATCTGAAGACCTATCGACTACGACATAACAGAAACCAGTGAACGAAATAAAATACATGGAAGTATTGTTCTGCTATAAAAACCCACTGCAGAATCTTCTTCAAAGTAGTTAAGCTTAAAAACTAAGTTGCATCGCTATAGTAATATATAATTATATTAATGGGTTTGCGTTCTTGACATTGATAGCAAATAAAACAGAACAGTTAATAACTATCTTGCCTCATTAACAGTAACGTCCGTCTTTGAGTTGAGTAAGTAGCAGCGGTGTCAATAATAAACTGTGGTTACTATGAAAGTACTGGTTCCATGTTTTGTTACGTTCACTGCCGGTCACCTATAACTGATACTCATGTACCATGGCTGCATAAGGAACACCGAATTACGGTCGAAATAAATAATCAATCTAAATTAAAATGAGTATTTTTTTGATGCCAAGCGAATTTTTATTGTATTTTTTGGTTTAGTCTTTATTTTCTCATAACACTTAGACGAAAACATTTTATATATACTAGTAATAAAACTTCGAAATTCAGACATAAAATTCTAGCTTATTAATATATAAATATAATGAAGAGATAATCTTGCTGAAATTGTTTTTGTATGTTGGTACAGCCGGCCAAGAAAGTGGTCTACCACTGACAAAAGTTTCTGTGAGTTCTAATTATCGGTTAGGTTGACTTTTCTAACTTGACACATGGCATGACGTAAATATAATACATGATAAAGAGAACAATAGTCACTGTCGTAATATTATTGCAAGGGAAAATCGACCTTGTTGTTTCTTAATGTTCAAATGAACTTCAACTGTAGGGTGGTAGACCACATTTTTGACCGAGTGTACTACAACAAATCAACACAAAAAGAAATGGAGGATTTAAATTAGATTGGTTATTGACTAGACCGTTACATATATAATTAATTAATCATACAAATTTGGCAATCGTATGACAACAGTGAGTTCGCTACCGATAAAATAAATAACGCTACTTATAATGAATAATCAAATCAATATATTGTATATCTAAATTCTTGCGTATAACCATCTGTCAATGATTTTTGTGTTTGATATCAGAAACCATTTGTAAATCTTAATTAATAAACTTATATATTTGCCAAATAATACCGTGTTTTATTTTAAATTAGCGATAACTATATTTACTACACATAGGCAGAAATTTTGTTCACACCTACCAAGGTACATTTCTCCCTATATTATAACTGCTTAGTCATAAATCACATATATTTTTTATGGATTGACTGTATGGATGGCGATGTGGTTTAAGTGGTTACCGCCGCTAAGCCGAATGTTATAGGTTCGATCTCCACACGGGACAAAAAAATGTGTGGTGCACGAATATTATATAGTAGTCACGACACAGTATATGTTCCTAGAGCAGGAGCATTTTTTTTAAATACAGAAACATACCTTTGATATCTTTATTAAAAACTCTCAGGCTCATTTTCGCACGATGTTTTCCTTAACCAACTATAAATATATAACTTCGTAAAGTCTGAAGTGATTCGAATTTGAGACTTTTGCGTGGAACTCCAACGGCTTCCCACTAGTAGCCTAGACTCTGCTTTTTTATCATCTTTATATTTTCTGACACAAATTACATCTGGTTCGAGTATAGAACCGCCAATCAATGTTCACTTACCAGAAAAATTTGCATTGTATTGGCAAGTCCACTCGTTCAGTAGGTAATCCTTCTGAATGTATATGGACACCTCTCCAACTGTCGTAGCCACGAGGAGTTGCTTCCCTTCCAAGTCCCATTCTAGAGCCGAAATCTGAAAATAATAACATATATTGAATCAAATTATGCGTTACTTGGCGGAAATCCATTGTAATAAAATAATTGGGAAAAGAGGAACCCGCCACGCACCCTCGGTTTACCCACCCCAACTATTGCAATAGAAAAAGGTTGACAATACCGAACTCTTCTGGATAGGAACAGCTGCGTCGTGGGATTGTGCGTACTTTATCTTGCAGTATTCCGCTTACAACAAAATATATACGTCGACACGTGTTTTGCTTTAGCGCCAGGCATCTTCAAGATCGTCTGGCAACGAATTGCACGGTTCAGAGAAGTTTAGAGTTCAACCTTTTGTTATTGCAATAGTTGGGGTCTGCAATCCGAAGGTGCGTGGCGGGTTCCTCTCCTCCAATTATTTTAATAATAACATACAGACATAATTTCATGACCCTATCTTCAAAAAGGTAAGCAGAGGGGTGTCAATAAGAAAAGAAAAAAAACTCCATTTATTCGTAAATAAATTAAAAAAGTTATTATTAAAAAAATCCTACTATAGTGTCGACGAATATTTAAGTGATAAATCTCTAATACTTGAAAAATAAAGTCTTTTGTAATTTAAATTCTGATGTTAATGTTATGTCTATGTTTTTAGAATAATTTGGATTGTTATAAAATACTTAAATGATAAGTCCTCTCCACATTTACATTTTTTTTATTATATCTTGCTGTGCCCGACAGGGTCCACGATTGTTACCTACCAAATAAATGTTTACCACCTAAGCCTACATTGTGGAATGCAATAAAGAATTGAGTAATTGAGTAATCTATTATGTTTTTAGGTGGCTGGTAGTAGAGGAAAAGCCTATTGTTGTCTATTGGCATAGTGCCAGACTCCGTGCTGCAACTGAGAATTTCTTGTCAGCAAAACCCAATAATACTTTGCCCGAGCAGGAAATCAAACCTATGTATCCTATTATAAGACCTTATGTAACACACCACATGCATAGCAGTCACATTCACAATAAAAAATAAAGTTTAAAAAATATAACCCGACTACGTAGAAAAGGGGTCTGAAAAGGACGAAACAAGAAAATAATTCAGATAGAAATCTAGAAATGCATAGTTACAACAATGGTCAAGGCAGAGCCGTGGTCGCACCTACGTCGTGTTTTTAAACTTTTATTGTTATTTATTTTTAAGTTTTTATCAAAACACAATGATAATATTTTCATATATTTTGACTTATACAATATGATATATATACATATTTGTAATGTGCTCGCCAAGAACTTTCTTTTGATACCAAACACGTGATGATTATCTCAGTTAAATTTTTTTCGAGTTCAGAATCTGAGGTTTAAATTCCGTCATATAAAATTTTGATAAAATTTATATAGGCTATGTCATCCTGGCCATTATTAAGAATCTATTGACACCTCATTCATTAAAATCGGTTCAGTAGTTTAGGCGCTACGGTGGAACATACAAACATACATGCACAGACTGCCAAAATCATTACCCTTCCTTTTGGCTTCGCCGTAGTCGGGTAAAAACCGCGCTGTAGAGACATACAAATATTTTTTGTATGGTGGATCTGAGACATCTGGTTAAAGCAAGGTTAAGTACTCTAAATTAAAGAACAAGATAGGGCTGTGTAAATCAAGACAGATATGAGAGATACCTATGTCAATGTCACGGTCAAAAATACACACCTTATAGTTACATGCTGTATGATGATGATTAGATTCATTCTGAACTCTGAATATACATAACATTGTGTTATGTTCTTTCGCTATAAAAAGTCTCGAAGTTCAGTGTGCCTTTTGGCATAGGCCTCCAACATACTCAACTGTGCTCTGTCCAGTGCTTCTCCAATGATGTCCCGCTGTGAGTCTCAGGTCATCCTACCATCTTGTTTGTGAGCGTCCTCTGTTGCGTTTTCCATCTCTTGGATACTAGTATGAGATATTTGTATAACATTCATAAAATAGTTACACTCACCGGATAAGAAGTACTGGTAACTTTATGACTATCCCACGGTGTATCCAAGTCACATACATACACATGTCCTCCCCAGGTATCACCCTCCGAGTCAGTCAATTCAGTTGGTGATGAAAACGCTATGATATTAGCATTGGATATTGTACAGATGGGCCGAATTACATCATGGTCTGACGGACTGTAAGATAAAAAAATATTGTAATAAATTTTGATATGGTTAAATTAAAACACATCCAAGAACAGTCAAAGTCAAAGGTCATTTATTAATTTAGATCAGAAAATAACACATGAATGTAAAAATACATAGCTTATTGAGCTAAGTCCCTTAACTTAACTTACAAAGGTATTTTTTATATTTTGACTTAATGTTTCTAATACACACACACATTGGGAGCTTAGTTAAGGCTAACAAGGTAATATTTATATTTTGTCTTTAAGTTTCTAGTACACCGTAGATACAGTTTTGGAGCTTAATTAAGACTAGAAAGGAAATATCCACATTTCGTTTTTAAGTTTCTAGTACACAGTAGGTACTCAAAGTCAAGTAAAGGTCAGAAAACATTTATTCATTTAGGTAACAATGTCACACATATATGCACACCAAATATAGGTTGGTGAGCTTACTAAATAACTAAAGCTACATTTAGGTTAGTTGCTGGGTTCAGATAAAGGGCTGACCCCATGAAAATATACCTACAAAACTGTAACTAAAAAATTATTATATCATACTGATATAATAAAATATGTGAAGATGTTTGTCTACTTAAAACCACTATGCTAGCAATTAATAATTGTCATAATATTAAAGTGTTTTAATAAATGCCGCATTGGGAATTTTTTGCTTTCCATTGAGATTATAACCAAGTTACAAAAATTGTTATTTAGTTTATCATGTGCAATTTTACAGTTACTGCGTTGTCTAGTAACATTTCTAGTAGATACCTATTGCCTATTGACTCACTTTATTACATGGTCCTCAAAAACATAATAGTAAATTACTGGAATCCTTTAACACACATTTGTGTAAATTCATAATCCATTTATAATTGGTAACAGGTATTAAGCAAGTAACCTTATGGTACCCCAGAGAAGATACCATGGGAAGACGATATCCGCCTAACCTTGGGACCATTCTGGACCAGAGTAGCAGAGGACAGAGTCCAGTGGAGAGAGCTGGAGGAGGCCTATGCCAGAAGGCACGCCGAGTTGCGAGACATACTTTAACGGATGAAAACATGTATTGCCATAGCCATAGTGATTCAGAACAAATGGGCTTTATTATTATTAAGCCTCTGATGCATAATGTTTACCTTATTTATGCTTGACATTTGAACCTGGTGTAGGTTACCACCGGCCGTGGTCACAAGCTGATTAACATGGCTTTGTTTGAGGCAGAACAATCTTCATCTACCCTCACTTTTTGTATTTTATTTTCCATCTACTAGTGTAACGGTAACATTATGCATGACCGCTACCCATTACAAAGTATATACAGTATATCATGCAATGCAATCGTTTAAAAGTTATTATTCATAATCTAGTTTTGTAAAATGAGTTTGGCATAACTTTTATTGGCACTATAATACTTCGACATAATTTATTTAGTAAGTTAACTATATATTATATGTACAGTAATATAGTTATATACTGTAACTGTGTATTTTTAAATGCATAATCCTACATGTAAAGGGTTTAAGTTTAAGTTGAAAAATAAAGTGTTGTACTTTATTTTTTATATGGAATAGACATGTTACACAATATTATACAAAAATAAATAAGACAAGTGTTTCAATTCTGGTAGTAAGGGTAAAAGTCAAATGACAGAAAAAGGATTCACTATACAAACTGTGAAATAATCACTATTTAAGAATTGTTGTCTGAATGTTTTTGTTTTTTTTTATTTATTTACTTATTCCGATTATTTTAATTATTATCCTTGTCATTGTTATTATTTTTATTATTTTTCATTAAATTCTATAATTATATTTGCATGCCACTATATAATGGCAAACAGTTATGAACAAAAAAAATTTAATAACTTGCATGCATTATTTATTATGTATGTATACACGTGTTTGAGCAAATAAATAAATAAATCAATCAATCAATAGCATAGGTAGATAGCCCACAACAGCCCCTCGTCTCTAATATCCAAATTTAAGACATTAAATACTCTTGTATTCAGCAACTGATTTTAATACCACTTGCACAAAAAGATGTTTTTGATTGCTTTTTGCTCAAGAGTATAGAATAATGTACAAAATTAAACAGTCTACCCTATTCTTTTAAAATCTAAGGTATTTAATTATAAACTTTAACACACATAAATATCCTAACTAATATTGCAAATGTGAATGTGAGTTTTTTGGTTACACTTTCATGCTTTAACAACTCATAAGGAAATTTTACGTACACATTGGTGCCAATTCTGTTGTCACAAAATTCTCTTATCTTAACTAAAACTCACATTTTAGTACTGTCAATAAATTGATAGCACTAAACTAAATTTTAGTGATCAATTTATTGACAGGACTAAACTAATTATGAGTGATTTTTAGTTAAGATAAGAGAATTTTGTGACAACAGAATTGGCACCATTGTCAGGAGAACAGAAAAGGTATGTCTTTTTCTGTTCCCCTGGGGGAACCTTGGCTTTCATCCAGAAAAAGGTATTGTTATTAACCTAACATACATGAGCGAAACCACTGGCAAAATATAGTTGTTGTTATTAAAGCTAATTTTAAACCTTGGCAAAATTAACCATTGTAGGATCGGCTGAATAAACTATTCTTACAAATTTAATTAAACAGTTGTGGATGTTTTCTGAATAATGTGCCGTAATTAAATTAACAAGTTTGCTAAGTGTGCGTAACACACATCCATCTAACTAACAGATTAAACTACTATGAATTTTGTTACTTTCAACATTTGGGATAACCCTTGTATCAAAGATACTTTACATATATTGAAATATACTATTGTTGTTTTCTGGGTGTTCCTTGAGTCTGTACCCAAGGAAGCCCTTAGAAACAAGTATTTTTGTATAACACAAGTTTTCTGGTTCAACACTCTGTGCAATGTTGCAACCAACTGATTACCCTGAATGGGTAAGGTGTTATTAGGTTTTGCTCTCATGCCATTCTTAGAAGCGGTATTTAGTTTACACCTATACCTGGTAAACGGCAATAGCCCTGCCCTTTATTATGTAGAAATAGTGTGGGTTTAAATTATAATACACATTCTCCTACTTCTTCATGTATAAAGGCATGAGATCTTATATGTATGATAAAGTTGAAAATCATGTATTCATTTAGTAAATAAGATTTATGTGTGTAATTATTAGGTACAGAGATTAGGTACTAATTTATATTCATGTTAGTTGAATATATTATTTGTTAATATTAAATAATTTAAAAATTCATGTAAAATAAATCATTTGGAGCTAGGAAAAATTGATTAAAATATTAATTTTGAATATTAAGCTATATTTCAAGACTTATTCTGTACTAATTTAGTTAGTCTGTCGTATGGGAAGTTGTAGTTGTTATAACTGTTTGAAGGCATTGTGACATAGATATAAAAAGGAGGAAGAAACTGTTAAAGACTGATTTTCTGTAAAATCGATGGTGTGAAAATAAACTAAGTGTATTATTTTCATTATAATGGACTCTGAATATCTGACATCTTGGCATGTCGCCGACATAAGCTGTTTAACATACTGCAGGTTTATATAGGTAAATATAGATTCCTTTCCTCTTGGGAAAAGGATCTATACTTATCAAAAAAACATTCTAAGATTCATGTGCCTGTCAAGAATTTCCTAACAGGAAAACACAATACCACTAACTTTTGACTACCCCCAGACTGGCACACGCTTTATTTATATATACTTAGTAACTTTAGAATTGTTAGCACAATTTTGAAGGAATAATTAATCAGGACCAAAATCGTAACAAAAGTTTTACCTTTCAAAATGAGGTGGCTCGCATTTGAGAGGCTTACGCCTCATAGAGTATATTAGTTCCATATTTAAACAGATTGCTTAATAATAAAATAATCAATTTGGTCTGTGTAAGCTGAAATAAATGTAAATAAACTTTATGAAGCCAACAACTTAGGGCTAAATGAAATTTTTGACACTTTGACATCTGACAGTTCGCTGAACACTAGTGTTGTGCATCTAGCAATAAAGCTTTATTAAAAGTAAAGTATTTCTATTTCCACTAGACAATTACTAGACTTATACGAATGACTATCGATTATCGCATACTGACAGACTGTATCATGGGTACAATTTGCATATAATACAATCAAATTTAATTAATCTATTGTGTCGCAACGGCACACCGGTAGCCAGACACAAAAGATTTTAACTATGTCTGGTGTTCTAAGACTTGACAGAATAATATATATCATATGAAAGGTATTTATTAGAAGCTGACTTCATGTTGCTAGATTCTCTGTCCTGAATCACATATGACATGATACATAACAATCATTTTCTATTGTGTCTATCTAACGTATGTATCTACTATATGTAACGATATTGTTCAATTCAGATTACGTATGAATATCGACTAAGACCGCTCACTGGCTTCTCTTTGTCGAAAAGAGCACTTTATCGTATAATTTACACAAAATGAAAAGAGCAAGCAGCTTTTGAATATTTTATTTCTTTTCTTCTGAGAACTGAGAAGAGTGATGGCATACTCAGTCATCACGTAATTATTTCATCATTAGTGAATTTCTGATATACTGAACCAAATATAAGTCGTATTTATTTTAATTTATTTATTTATTTAATCTTTGGAAGACCAACAGCAAACAATAACATTTTAAATGCATACAATACGCAACAGATAGCCAATTATAGGTCTCCGCTTTTAGCTACTTTATATGAAAATTAAAAAAATGAATGATGCGTGAACACTGAACTTACAAACAAGCATATTAATAATGTACGAAATAATGAAAATTAAAAACAATGTAAAACATTAAGACGTAAAAAAATCTAAATTAATTATACATACATATCTTTTAATTTCAATGATAATTTTGCTCAACTCTAGTGATTAGTGTTGTGAATCGTGTTATTGAAATCAATGACAGGCGTAGACAGAAATTACCTATTTAAGCGTTCCAGTCCATACTTTTGTGAACTTTTGAAAATTCTAACTGAAATGACGTGAGATAAAAATACTATAATAGTTTTGAAGACCACCGAAGCTTAATAAAACAAAATACTAACATTTAATATCCATTATCTAAATATTCTTTCTTTGCAATTTACTGCTTTGTCAACTCTGTCGATAAGCTTACATAGGTGTAAGCTTATTAGTTATACCTTTGGCTTATCACCGATGGTCAACTCCTGTGTTAGATTTCAGGATCAAGTAAACTGGAACTGAATTTTCTGTTAGGAAATCCTTAGTATCAGTACGAAACAAAGCGAGCGAAATGTGACTAAGATACCTTTAATAAATATACGCGGTGTTTTCAACTAAACTCACAAACGTAAGAAACTATAATTCTGAAACTTAAATATCTTAACTTAATTTTCTTAATTATTGTTTTCATATGAGTTCACTTACACACGTGGACCTATACTATTTAGAATATACGTCAGTCAGTCATCCGCAATAAGTAAGCAGATTGTTGTCAGGTGGCTGAAATAATATTTGATAAATAAAAACAACAATGATTATTTAACAGGCAATCTAAAGCTTAAGTTTCACGTTACACATTCATTACCTTTTACATTCCTTTCCTTCCATCTTTGATTCCTCTTATCTAATGTTGGCGATGCTTAAGCGATTTGCCTAGTATTACAAGCGAATATTGGCTACGACTGACCATCAGACAAGCCACATGCTTGTTTGCCACCATTTATAAGCCAAATATAGTATCATGCTAAAAATAAAGACATTTCTGACTGGAACTTTACTACTCTGTGATAGTAGTTTTAGTGTTTTGATTTTAGGAAACAGTAAATAAAACAATGCTTTAAATTATATTTTATTTAACTGGAACAAATAATTTACGTACATACATATATCTCGACTTCAAATAAGTAACTTATATGAAATTTATGAGAGAAATATTACTCGATTCTCTATTATCGATAAGCGATCTGCAGTCAAGCTTTACCCTAGTACTGCGCCTATCTTCACGGCAACTTAACCCTCTAATGCTACAACTTCACGCAACTCACACCCGGGCATTGCCCTTTCATTATTGAGTTGAGTTTCCGAACGCAGCAGTGCTCGCTCGAAAATGGCGGATTGTCCGAAGTAACATCGGTAAAACGCTGTGTGAAATATAACATAAAATATTCGTGAATTTTATGTGAAAATGTGATTCGTATGAATTAAAACATATTGTGTAGTGTTGTTATAGTGTATTGCAACATGTGGCGGACAGGGATGTGTCGTTTCGGTGTCGGGAACTGGATATTCTTGTTCGCCTGTCTCCATTTGTTTACATACGCTCAAGGTAAGCTCTTTATAAATATTACCATTTACTATCGATCGTTGTTTATGCATCTGTCGACGACAACAGGATCTTTATAATTATGCAGTAAATTGCATCTAGGCCCATGTAATTTAAATACTTGAATGTATATACCGGGTTGCGTCGCGTTTAAACTTGAAGTTGATTTCTCTCTAAGCTATAGGCAATTATGGATACATTGTTCATGTTGCCCGACTGCATTGGCAGTGTTGACTATATTTATGTTTGTTATTGTTTTTTTTTTTAATTAGAGAGCGCGCTATCCTCTGTCAATGTGACGTTTTGTGTGCTTCTAACGAATTTATTGTATTATTTACACCCTTGGGTTTAACGGTTAACATAAATAGTGTAATAATGAGTTCTTTCAGTTAATTAGGTGGTTTAATTATATACGTAAACAGATTGTAAATTTTTATGGTTTTACGGTTCCCATTGGAACGAGTCTGGAGTGCATCCAAAACTGTAGTTACGGTTTTAAAGTTGTTTAGATGGCTGTAATTAATGATGTAGGTCGTCTATTGTGTTTTCACTGAAATAGATTTACTTCCGCAAATGGGAGTGTATCTCTGAATCATAGACTACTGTAATTTAAGTAGGTATTAACTTACACGATAAAATTTGCTATATCCAAATACTTTGGGTAAAGTTTAATAATTTTACTGAACTGCCATAGATATATGTAAGTGTTAGCCCATTGGACCAATGACGACGAGGTGTCCTTATAAGTGATATGTCCATCCGTAGAGGTTGACAAAGTTGTAGTTACTATTAAAATCCCACGTAATAGGGATGAGCCTATTATTGTCAACCGACTATAGAGCCGGAGACGGTTCTAGGATAACATAACAATTTCTTTTCTTTTTATACTCTATACTTACGCTTATACCTCCTACGGGACAGGCAGGGGTGTATTATTCTCACATTTCGCCAGCCATGAATTTAGGTTGCATGTGATCGAAGATTAATCCTAAAGCTGTCTACCGAGCACAATTTTATATTCCGTACTGCTACGTGAAACAGCAGCGATAGTCTAGTAGGAAACCGTTGGACTGCCACGCACAGGTCACGACTTCGACTTCCCAAGGCGCGCATCTCTGACTTTTCGAAGTTAAATGCGTATTAAATGTTTAATTATAGCTTGCATTAACGGTGAAGGAAAAACATCGTGAGGAAGCATGTCTGAGAGTTTTCCATAATGTTCTCGAAGATATGTAAAGTCTGCCAATCCGCACTCGGCCAGCATGGTGGACTATGGTTTAAACCTTTTCACACTGAGAGGAGGCCCGTGCTCAGCAGTGGGACAGTTTAATTCAGGGCTGATATTATTATTACTTAAAATTTCTCGAAAGAAAACCCAATTACATTTCCACGACCCGGGTACTGAAGTCGATACCTCATGCACAGCTGTCGCATTTAATCTCTGCGTAACCTAAAAATCCACCAACCCCTTTCGCCACCCGAGATTCAAATTTACAACCTTTATCCATCGATCAAATATACCATTGATCGATGC
Organism: Catocala nupta; assembly: GCA_963675205.1. Taxonomy (NCBI): domain Eukaryota; kingdom Metazoa; phylum Arthropoda; class Insecta; order Lepidoptera; family Erebidae; genus Catocala; species Catocala nupta. Next base: position 4,735,952 of record OY776107.1, on the reverse strand, counting down.
CTTTATCATAAACGAGAGACAGCAAAACGGTTATTCAATTCTTATTTATTAAGTAGCGATTATTTCAATGGCCCTGTGGCATAACATTGCACTTATTCTTCCCTTATTCCCAAGTTCTTATTTTCTTTTTTTATATACAACTAAAGTGGCAAGAATATATATATAGCAGCCCCACCTAATGGTAAGTAGTCACCATAGCCTATGGACGCCTGCAACACCAGAGGCATCACTTGCGCGTTGCCGGCCCTTTAAGAAAGGAAGACGAGAAAAAGGAAAGATTGGGCCTCTGGCACTCTCACTCACCGAACGAAACACAACACTAGGAATACTGCTATTTCACGTCGATATTCTGTGAGAGGTACCTAGATCTGACAAAGTGGTGTTTATTGTAATTTTTGTCTCACATGCCAACCCCATATCATTCCTTTCATCACGTCTTTAATTACTTTTAACTTACGAGGAAGAATTAACTGCATGGATGGTGTAGTCGTTACGTGGTCGCCTCACCACTGCTACTGCGCCGAAAGATGTTGGGTTCGATCCTCACACGGGACAAAATTTGTGAGATCCACAAATGGTAGTTCTGAGTCTGGGTATTTGTGTCCGTTCTTTGAACATTGTAAAGTCTCCCTGCCCGTGGCAGGAATGAATCCTAGTGCGGAAGTTGGCCATTTTCTTTTCAAATAAAGTAATCTTCAAAACGTAGTTCTTGACAGAATGCTGTTAAACAATAATTTCCTAGCCACGTCTTTAAAAATATATAGGTACTAGCTACCCGCCCCGGTTTCGCATGGCCGTACAAACCTTAACAAATTATAAACCGATACCTTCCCTCATGAATCACTCTGTCTATTGGTGAAAAACGCATGAAAATCCGTTCTGTAGTTTTTGGGTTAATCGCGAATAGAGAGACAAACTCGGAGGGGTACGTTGTTTTAAAATATGTAGTGACTAGCTGACCCTTCTGCTTCATCTGCTTCATATAAGAGAATTTTCCCCCTTTTTGCAACATTTTTCATTGCTGCTCCACTCCTATTGGTCGTAGCGTAATGTTATATAGCCTATAGCCTTTCTTGATAAATGGGCTATCCGACTCTGAAATAATTTTTCAATTCGAACCAGTAGTTCCTGAGATTAGTGCGATCAACCAAACAAACAAACAAACTCTTTAGCTTTATAATATTAGTATAGATTAGATGTGCCCGCGGTTTCACCCGCATTTATGCTTACTGCGCCGCCCCTGTGGGTCGTAGCGTGATGTTATATAGCCTATAGCCTTCCTCGATAAATGAGCTATCCAACACTACATTTTCAATTCGGCCCAGTAGTTCCTGAGATTAGCGCGTTCAACCAAACAAACAAACAAACTCTTCAGCGTTATAATATTAGTACTGATATGGAATCCATGGAATGGTGTTATTATGTATATATGTATATGCCTAACGCCGTGTATGTTGCCTACCCCCTTGGGGATATCTAGGTGTGAGTGTACAACCTCTAGTTTGATACGAGACCTACACAAGAATACCTACCTCATATTTATTATTAAGTTGTTGACAATGGCGCGCTTAGATCCGAAGAATTTAGAAAGCTAGGATATCTAGTCGCTGGTACGACGTTCTATATTATCTGTGGCTATACATATGATTACGTTTGGAAGGCTGTTGCTTGTCTATGGCAGATATCATAGTGTTGTAATGCTTGTATTGAAATCGCTTTGGAATTTTAGTTATTATCTGTTGAAGTAAATTTGTGAGGAATTTATTACTATTCGACTGCCTTGGTGGCGCAGCGGTAGTATACGCGACTGCTATGCTTTAGGTCTTGGGTTCAATTTCCGGTCGGGCCATAACCCGAAATGACCTGTCCCAGTCTGGGGGGTAGGCAAAGGTTAGTAATATTGCGTTTACCGGTTAGGATATTTTTAATAGGAACATGAATCCAGGAATGTGATTTTTCGTATAGATATTTTTCCAAAGAGGAAAGGAATCTATTGCCATTAACACCATAATTTTTTTTTGGTGTAATGACTGCTATGTCTGTTAATTTTTTTAGATCCTCAGACCTTGCGAAAAAAGTCCAATAACACATATGTCCATAAAAAGACGTCGCAGACTCGTTTCCTATTACGTGGTATCACTCGTAATTCATTAAATGGATTTGGGTGAATCTTGGTACACAAAGTAACTCGGTAATACATTCCTGTAGGATACATACAGACGAAGCCACGGCAAGAAACTACACATTTTGTCATACAAACGTAGTAATTTACGTACATTTTTCATACATCACACAAACATAGTCAGATAGTCAAAAATCCAAAAATAATTGTCTTGGTTTCTATAGCTCTTATAAAGATCCCTTACATATTTTCCCTTAAATATAGGTATCCTATAGCTTTTGCCCGCAGCCTCGCTCGCGTAAAAATAAGTTAGGTTATGTTAATTACAGTATTTTTTTATTCAAATATAGACGATGATACTCGGTGATAATATAGATTTCAAATGGTGAAAGAATTTTTAAAATCGGTTCGGTAATTGTACAAAAATCTAATTTTCAATCTTCATAATATCTATATATTAATACGTGAAGCAAAAACTTTGTACCTCTTTTTACGAAAATTGCGCGGTCGGAGGAGTATGAAATTTGGCACAGTTGAAGTTTATATGGAGGAGGAGCGGCGAATTCTAATATTTTTATAAAATATGCATTAGAAAGATATTAAATTAATGAAAAAACACCACACGCACACAACCATGCATTTGATGCACGCAGTCGAATCGCGTTCGTAGTATTTCGGCATGGTTCGGTTGATGTCGTACAATTATTCGTAACTATGGTTACATACCTTAGGTAAGTACCTATTGCAATTTCGCGGTATATATAATAACGACCAACTTAAAATTTAAATTAATTATGGTCGATTTTTGACCACTTGGCGACCGCTAGTTAGTATAGATGTACAGTCATCGACCAGTTGCAATTTTATTATCAGCATAGATCCAGTGAACAACAAAGAGAAGTTTAAATCCCGAAATATCGCACTGTTCCCGAGGGATGCAAACAAATTAGACGAACAAAAGCGTAGTGTACAATGGACTAATGCATGTTTATTGCTAACCTTTCATTCGTAATCCAATACTTTACAAAATAAAAAGGGCCAATTTAATCCGAAATTCATTAAATGGCAACATCGTTATTTAAATTCATTGTTCAAAGTTTATTACTTAACTAGATTTTGCCCGCGGTGTCGCTCACTCGGGAACTGTTTTATTTTTGGGTTTCAGGACTACAGCAAAGGGTATAGAGTATCTCTATAACCTTTTCTGTATTCCTGACAACATGTATGCGTAATTTCGCGATGATCGGTCGAGTAGTTAAGGTGTAAAATCGTAACAAACGAAGAAAATAACTTACATTCGCATTCATAGTATAACTAGATTGTGCCCACGGCTTCACTCGCGTAAATGTAGTTTAAGTTAGATTAGTAACAGTCCTTTTTTCTAGATTAAAAGTACCCTATGTCCTATTCTGTACCCCTGACAACGCTAATGCGTAAGTTCATGATTATCAGTCGAGGAGATACGGCGTGAAAGCGTGCCAAACAAACTCACATTCGCATTTATAATATTAGTTAGAATTTTATAAATATTTAATACGTTTATTCAAGCGTTTAGATCTTACTAAGGATTTATTGGTATTGTCCACCTCACGGCATATGAATAGGGTTTTAAAATAATCGTTGGACCATAGACAAGGGACTGCATAAATGTCAATATTTCCCGCGCAATTTCGCAATAATGATAAGGGTTGTCGAGTTAAAATATTCTTTTGATTATTTTACATTGTGTTAGTGTGTACTAGATGACGCATGTAACTTCGTCTGCTTGTTGCTTCTTGTTTTCTCAACATTTTTCATTGATGCTCCGCTCGTATTGATCGTAGCGTGATGTTATATAGCCTATAGCTTTCCTCGATAAATAAGCTATCCAACACTTAAAAAAATTTCAGTTCGGGTCAGTAGCTCCTGAGATTACCGCGTTCAACCAAACAAACAAACTCTTCAGCTTTATAATATTAGTATGTATTATGGCCTCGGTAGTGCATGCGACTAATATGCATGAGGTCTCGGATTCGAATAGAGTCGGGCTAACCAAGAGTCGTTGTGTTATTTTGACAAGAAACTCTCAGTAGTAATCCGGAGTTAGGAACTTGGCGGTAGAAACCCCCGTGCCTCGGAAAGCGCGTAAAGCCTTGAGTCCTGCAGGCCATCTCTTTCCGGTCGTGTCGGATTGCCGTCCCATCAGATCATAGGTGTTAGGTAACAGAGAGTGCACTTCTATTTGCGCATATACTTGTGCACTATTACATCTCTTTTGCCAGCCAGTTGCACTCACTGATCGGTAAACGATTAGCGAGGTTAAACAACGTTGGGTGCGGTTAGTCTATAGATGGGTGACCGCTTAGTGGTATTTCATCTGAGCGTCTCCGTGCTTCGGAGGGCACGTAAAAAGTCGGTCCCGGTTGTTGCCAAATTGACAGCAGTCGTTAAGCCATGTCAGAGGCCTACGTGCGGCTTGAACAACTCTTGACAACAGCTTGGCCACTAACCACACGAAAAGAAGAAGAATAATAATAATATTAATAATGATAAATGATCAACGATAGCTGTAACTATTTTAGCGGTAACCTATCCCTATGTTGCTTATTCGGAGTCTCAGTGCAGAAGGCCGGCTCCACGTGTGCACAGCCGTTGAATAACTTCGGTGAGTCATTCCCGCAAGCCGCATCGACGACAGCTCTCGTTCACTCATTCATTCGATGCGTGTTGGACGAAGCGTTGCCAACACTTCTTGACCTGGGAATTGAACCAGCAACATCAACACCGCATTCACAACCCATGCGTCATCAACGCAATATTATTAAAAAGCTGGTTTAAATTGAAATGTCCTGCTGGTCCCAAAGAGATTCGCTCTCACAAAATTAATTAAAATTCGGCTCGATAGTTTAAAAGTCGACGGTAACATACATTTTGTTGACAGAGTTACTGTGTTTTCAATTAGTTAAGCTTTTCATTTAAGTTAATTAAATAAAGCTGTTGGCTCCGTGGGTTAACCAACCAAGCTGCTGAGTATGAGGTTTGAATGTCGTTAAGTGTATGAAGAGTGAGAGTCTTTACTCTAGAATAGTATCAGATTCTGCCAGCGGCTTCGCTCGCATAAATATAGGTTAGGTTAGATAAGGAACAGAGCCATTGAGTCGGAGCGACGTCCTTGGTCGTGCCGGAGAGTCGCCCTGAAGTCGACGTCCGCAGGCATTTTCGCCTTTTTGTAAATACATACATATTATATATAGAAACACCCAGACCAAGAAAAACATCCATGTTTATGCACACAAATGTTTGACTTGTGCGGGAATCGAAACTATGACCTCAGGCGTAGCAGTCGATTACAATAACCACTACGTCATCGAGGCCGTATAAGGTCTATGGTTTTATAGCCTTTTTTTTTTTTTTTTTTTTTTTTTTTTTTTTTTTTTTTTTTTGATACCCAGGAAAAATGCTTCATGCACTTCCCGCCGGCTAGGGGACGGCACCGGCGGGGCGTGTGGGACTCCCAGCAAGAAGACGCGCTGGTATACCCACTAAAAAACCTGGGGTGTTCCCTCTCTCACCCAATGAGGGGGGCCAGTTGGGAACTTAGAAGATTCAACCATAGCAGGCCCCCCCGTGTGGGTGCCGGCCGGATCATTTTTTTTTTTCGGACCCGACCACCTCTCGTCCCCAGGGGAGAGCCTGACTGCTCTCCCCTTTCGACATTAGAAAGGCGCGCGGGAACACCGCGCGCGCCCTCTCGGGGCTTTTAGTTTACGGGTGGCAGGGTCCCCTGAGGCCCCGCCACCCGGAGCCCCTAGGTGGGGGGCAGGAGAGCGACATAAGCGCGTCTCCTGCGCCCCATCCTCCGGCGGCGGACGTCCGGGGCGTAAGGATCGTCCTCACGCCCCCGCTCCGCCGCCTCCTTCTGCGAGATGACAGCCTCGCAGAAGGAACTCATTGCGCCCCAGCACCTGTCGTCGCCGACCATCTTGGATATGACGGTCGGCAACGAGAGGCCGGGGCCAATCACGGTGACCAGGGCACAGCGCTCCGCGGCCCACGCCGGGCACTCCTCCAGCGTGTGCTGCGCCGTGTTCCGGTCACACACCTCACAATGGTGACATCTGGTTGTCGGCTCCCTACCGGCTATCTTGCAGAGGTACTCTCCGAAACACCCGTGTCCAGAGAGCACCTGAGTAAGCCGGTAGGTGAGCGGTCCGCGCCGTCTGTCCGCCCATTCTCTTAGTACTGGACGGACAGCCTCGACTGTCCTCACCCCGTAGCGGGGCTGGGCCAGTCGCTCATTCCACCTGGCCTCCAGGACCAGTCGAGCCTGGGACCTTCGCGTCTCCACCGCCCTGTGCGTGGGCTCCTCGCCATGGAGGCGGAGGTCAGCGCGCCAGTAATACACTGACGCTTGGACCTCCGCCTCCAAATCCCAGGGCGGCGATGCCGCCAAAACGCACGCCGCCTCATAGGAGACGGTGCGGTACGCCCGCGACACCCTGATCGCCATCGCCCTCTGAGGTCTCCTTAGGAGGGCGACGTTTCGGCGATTCAGGGCGCTAGCCCAAATGGGCGACCCATAAAGGGCCATCGACCGCACCACCCCTAAATAGAGGCGGCGGCAGATGACACTCGGCCCCCCGATATTCGGCAGCAGAGAGCTAAGCGCTCCCGCCGCCGACATCAGCCGGGGGGCCAGGCGGCTAAAATGGACGCGAAAGTACCTATGGTTTTATAGCCTACTAATTCTTTTCCGCGGCTGCCCTCGCATATATGTAGGTTAGGCTAGTTAAAGTATTTTTCTTGATGAAAGGTACCCTTCGTCCTTTGCTGTACCCCTGACAACGTGTATGCACAATTTGGTCTTGTCGGATTACCGTCCCATCGGATCACGAGAATTTATGAGTAATGTTTGCGCATACACTTTTGCACTATAATATCCTTTAGCAGGTAGCCAGTATCCTTTAAGATTGGTCGCCGTGACCGACATTCGGTCTGGAGGACATTATAATATTAGTATTTAAGTATTAAATACTAGCCGACCCGCGCATCTTCGTCTGCTTTACAGATTTTTCCAGTTCCTGCAACATTTTTCATTAATCTCAATTCCTATAGGTCGTAGCGTGATGTTGTATAACCAATAGCCTTCCTCGATAAATGGGCTACCCAACAATAAAATAATTTTTCAATTTGAACCCCTAGTTCCTGAGATTACCGCGTTCAACTAAACAAACTCTTCAGCTTTATAATCTATATATTAATACGTGAAGCTACCCCTTTTTACGAAAATTGCGCGGACGGAGGTGTATGAAATTTAGCACGGTTAAAATTTATATGGAAAAGGAGCGGCGAGTCCTAATATATTTATACGATATGCATTAGAAATACATTAAATTAATGAAAAAACACTACACGCACACAACCATACATTTGACACACGCAGTCGAAGCGCGTTCGTAGTATTTCGGCATTGTTCGTCTGACGTCGCACAATTCTTCGTTACATACCTTATTTATATGTAATAAAGAAAAAAGAAACCAAAGTAGCAAACTTAGGAATATTGTCAATGAAAGAGTATAGTTACGTAATAATATTCTGTCACATACACACAACACCATCTAGCCCAAACCAAGCAGAGCTTGTACTATGGATACTAGACAATGGATAAACATACATATATACTTTTTTTTTTGTAAATTCATACATATTATACATAGAAACACCCAGACCAAGACAAACATCCATGTTCATGCACACAAATGTTTGACTTGTGCGGGAATCGAACCCGCGACCTCAGGCGTGGCAGTCGGTTACACTAACCACTACGCCATCGAGCCCGACTAAATACCAATTTGTTTGAAAAATATAGGTAAATTTACCTGTATAGCCTTGGCGAAATCTAAATAAAATGTTATTATAAGGGTAAAGTTATAGACAATAAAACCTTAATTACGATCAAACTTAAAATTTACTTACATTAATCATGGTCGAATTTCGACCACTTGGCGACCGCTAGTATTCGTATAGATTAACGAACAGGGCTTATCCTAATTAGCTAAGACTCTAAACAGTAAGTTTCTGTAATAAGAACTGTCATTACCATCTAACAGTAATTGGGTTCATTTAAACCGGCACACTTGCTGTCTTTATTACACATATTAAAATAAACATCACGCAAATGGCAAACACTTAAGCTAATATAATTGAGAGATATTTGGACCATTTGACTGGCTGGGTGCAGCGGTATTGAATGCGACTGCTGTTGATAAAGTCAAAGGTTTAATTATCGGGTCGAGTAAAGGGATTTTTTTCCTTACTATTCTGCAAGTGTTTAGTATGACTGCTTTTTGTAGCAGGCAGTAGGTCGTAGGTGGTAGTTTTAAAGTTTTGAGTGATTGGTGTAGTTGTTTGGGTATGACTCCAGTAGTAGAATAATTAATTATTATTATTATTATTGTCCCGTCTAACATGACTAAAAAGCATTACTGGCTAAGGGGTACTTTTTTCTTTAACATGCTTTTATTAGCTTGGTATGTATCTATGAATCTATGTAACGGAATCTTTGAACGTGATTTTCATCCCTTCCAAACCGACGGATTGATTTGAAACTTTGCACTTATCGAGGACCGATGACAATACAATAACTTAATAAAAACCATAGCTTAATAAAAATAAATAATAGTTTAAAAATAAAAACACGCTGTATTAAAAAACTAAACTAAAAAGTACAAAATAATTTAGTAATTTTAATGTAAAAAAGCGTGGGGTGCTTTCTAAGATATTTGATAACTCCCACCCCACGCTTTTTTACATTAAAATTATTAAATATTTCCTATTTTTTAAAGCGTGTTTTTTAGTTTTAAGCTATTATTTATTTTTATTTCAAATAAGTAACGATCCGTCCCGACTTTGTACGGGTAGTTCAAAACCTTAACAAATTATATACCTAAACTTTCCTCGTGAATCACTTTGTCTATTGGTGAAAACCGTATGAAAATCCGTTTTTGAGCTTATCGCGATAAGACAGACGCAGCGGAGGACTTTGTTTTAAAATATTTAGTGATAATGTATATAAGCGATCCACTGCTGGGCACGGGCCTCTTTTCATTGTGCGAAGGGTTAAATCATAGTCTACAACGCTGATCCAGTGCGGGTTGGCAGACTTCACATATCTTCGAAAACATTATGTAGAACTCTCCGACATGTAGTTTTCCTCACGATATTTTACTTCACCGTTAAAGCCAGCTATAATTAACTACTTAACCTGTCGGTTATTGGAACGCTAGAAATAATTGAAAGGCTACTGTGTCTACCCGCCGGTGTGCAGCTTTAAGGTCATAGCACACATATCAAGGCAAGGGATTTCCTTTAAAAGGTCAGAGATGTGTGCCTTGGGTTGGGATTGAACTCGAGACCTTTTTGTGGCAGTCCAGCGGTCTCTCACTAGGCATACGCCGCTTATTATTTTACAAAACACTAGCTTTTGCGCGCGGCTTCGCTCACGTAAATGTAGGTTAGATTATGTTGTCACGCGGACCGCTCGCGCCAGGACGGCCGCGCGAGTCGGATCGGTGGGTGGCGCCCCTTTTCCTCTCCTGCCCGGAGGTAGCGGATATATAAGCCGATCGCCTCCTGGATCGAGACCTCTTCCGGCTGGCTTCAGTGTCAAGATTAGTGTCCTTGCTTCTGAGGAACCACGGAGCAAGCCTTTTTTACGAACCACGCCCTGTCTACTGTTCGCGTAGAATTGTGAACCTATCTTGTGAATATTGTTAAATACATATTTCTTATTTCTCGTTACTAGTCAATTAAAAGTGTTAATTGTTGTTCTATCTTTTAATAATCTCTGCATAACTTAAGATCAAGACACCACGTCCCTACGGCGTGGCCTGTCCTATATCTGGATCGATCAGATCCCTAGTGAATAACCACATAAAAGGTTACAATGTTAGTAACAGTGCTTTTTTAAATATATTACCTATAATATTGTCTTAAGTTTACGCGAATGTTATACATTGAAATTAAACACTATACGGATTTTATCGCGTTGTTTATTTTACTTTAAACACCGTTATTACATAATTTTGAAATTAGAAAAAATATATAGCTTAAATAGTAGTAAAATTCAATAATAGTAGTTTTAGAGTTTCGGTGCCTCATGCATGGCTTTTGAGGGTGTTAGAGTTGTATAAAGTAAATGCAACTCTGCGCACCTTTTTGAAGTCATGCATGGGGCAATGGAAAACGGTTCTTAGCTATCCAGGATGTCGACAGATCCCTGGGAATGGCGAATTGATAAAAATTGAGCGGGGTATATTTCAGGGCGACAGCCTGAGTCCTCTTTGGTTCTGCTTAGCATTGAATCCTCATAGTACATTACTAGAGGGTTCAGGGCTAGGTTACAGGTTACATAGAGGATTTTGGTGTGGACAAATGTGCTGTCATCCATGTAAAGCAAGGCAGGATAGTGGAATCCGAAGGAACACAACTTTCGGATTCCATTAACCTACGATCACTTCTTGTAACCGATACTTACAAGTACTTGGGTATGTCACAGGCGTTAAGTATCAATGAGGCTGACATGAAGCAATCGTTGCAAGAGCGTTTCTTTGGTCGCCTGAAAAAAGTTTTAAAAAGTCTTTTATCAGGTGGCAACAAGGTGCGCGCTTGTAACGGTTGGGTCATGCCGGTGCTCATGTACTCCTTTGGCATACTTAAGTGGACTCAGACTGAACTGGATGCCCTGGACCGGAGGGTCCGTACACTCTTGACGGCATACCGTATGCATCACCCACGTTCGTCTGTGATGAGATTGTATATCCCGCGGAAATGTGGAGGCCGAGGCTTTCTGAATGCCAAGGCCCTTCATAACCACGAGGTATGCAACCTCAGAGAATACTTTCTTTAGGCAGACGTGGGTATGCATCGGGATGTAGTTGCTGTAGACATCGGACTCACCCCGCTCAGTTTGGCTAAAGAGAACTGGCGCAAGCCTGTAGTACTTAGCACTAACGATCGCAGGGATGTATGGCAGAGCAAGGAGCTTCACGGTAGGTTCTACAAGGCTCTATATGGAGCTGATGTAGACCTGTTAGCCTCCGTGAACTGGCTACGTTTCGGTGACCTCTTTGGGGAAACCGAAGGGTTTGTCTGTGCTATTGCGGACGAAGTTATCAAGACGAATAACTACCGGAAATATATCTTGAGGGATGGTACGGTTGACATTTGTCGAGCGTGCCACCTACCTGGTGAGTCCCTCAGGCATATAGTTTCCGGTTGTTCTCGTCTTGCTAACGGCGAGTACTTGCACAGACATAACCAAGTAGCCAGGATTATTCACCAGCAACTTGCTCTGAAATACAAACTTGTAGATGTTGAAGTGCCGTACTACAGGTATGTAGCTGAATCTGTTCTCGAAAATGGTCATGTCACGTTGTACTGGGATCGAACTATCATCACAGACAGGACTGTTGTGGCCAACAAACCTGACATTGTGGTGATAGATCGATCAGAGCGCCGCGCATTGATTATCGATGTCACTATTCCGCATGACGGCAATCTCGCGAAAGCTGAAAAAGATAAGCAAATTAAATATCTCGATTTGGCTCGCGAGGTTGTCGACATGTGGGACGTTGATTCGGCAATCATTGTGCCGATAGTCATATCTGTCAATGGTCTAATAGCCAAGAGCCTCGATCACCATCTAAAGAGGCTCGCGTTGGGTGCTTGGATCAAGGGTTTGATGCAGAAGGCAGTGCTTTTAGATACAGCACGCATTGTGAGGAGGTTCCTATCTCTGGAATCCTAACCACCGGCAGCTTGGACCCTGTTCCCGATGCCGGTGGGGTACCATATATTTTATATTTTTAAATGATATGTATTTTTATAGATATATGTATATTTAAAAATGAAAAATGTATTGAAAATATTTAAATAAAGAGAATAATAATAATATATGTTTTATGTGTGTTTGTCTTATGTGCAGTCGAACTCAAATGACAATATAAGCGCAATGGCAGGCAATCACTTAAACTTTTACGCTCCCTGCATTAAATTACAAGGTAACCTTGAACCCTGCTTTCTTCCTTTTAAATTACAAGGTAACCTTGAACCCTGCTTTCTTTGGCTCTTGAAGGTGTAAGAGAGGTGACGGCTATTAATCACTCGTTGATCAATGATCGCCAATACGGCTTTCGGGCTAAACGATCAACTGGTGATCTTCTAGCGTTCGTCACGCACCTCTGGGGTGAGGCTATGGACAAGCACGGCAGTCTTTGGCTATCAGCCTAGACATAGCCAAAGCTTTCGATAGGGTCTGGTACCGGTCTCTTTTTTCCAAGCTTCCGGCCTATGGCTCGCCCCCTCAACTGTGCACCTGGATTGCAAGTTTCCTGCAGAAGCGTCCTATTCAGGTCCTTTGCGACGGTCGCGCTTCCAAAATGCAGGTCAATGCAGGAGTGCCTCAGAGATCTGTCTTATCCCCTACGCTCTTTCTTCTGCATATCAATGATATGTTGAATCTCGGCGACATACATTGTTATGCGGACGACAGTACCGTGCTTGGGCGATATCTCGGACATCCTGGGGCCAAACAGGCTGAGGTTGAGAGGAAAAGGCAGGATCTTGTCGTTGAAATTGACCAGACCTTGGACCGCATCTCTGAAAGGGGTGCCAAGAACTTGGTCCAGTTCAACGCCAAGAAGACCCAGGCATGCGAGTTCTCAACAAAAAAGTCTCCGTTCCTTCCCCTCCCTTCTCTGAAGAACACTCCACTAGTGATACGTGACAGCCTCTCCATCTTAGGTATGGATCTTTGCCGCTCTCTTAATCCCAAAACCTACATCGAGAGTGTCATTAAGCAAGCTTCGCGAAAACTCGGCGTTCTGATCAGGGTGAGTCGGCTTCGCACCTAGGCAGCTGTGCCTATTGTATAAGGCACAAGTGCGCCCTTGCGTGGAGTACTGTTCTCATCTTTGGGATGGTTCCGCGCAGTACTTGCTAGACGCTCTTGACAGGTTACAGCGGCGGGCTGTCCATATCATCGGAGATCCAGAGGTCACGAGTTCACTGGAACCTCTGCAACTCCGTAGCGACATTACCTCATTGGCATGTTTCTACAAAATATACCACGGGGAGTGCTCTGAAGAGTTCTTCCACTTTATACCGCCCTCCCCTTCCCTATCCAGAACAACGCGTGCTGGACTCAGATGCCATCCTTACACGGTGGAGTCGACTAGAGTGCGTACCAACAAGTTTGGGTCCTCATACCTCTGCGAACGATCAAGGCATGGAATTCTCTGCCAAGGCACGTGTTTCCTTCTTCCTCAAATCCTGGGTCCTTTAAGCGGGGCGTCAAAAAGCACCTTCTCAGGCCGTCAAAGTAGAGACCTCAACATCGCCTCGGCTGCTATGAGGACGATGTGGAGGACACTGCTCTTAGACTATACGACTGCTTACCATCAGGCGGAGTGTGGCCATTTTGAGTAGCAAAAATAAAAAATGACAAGTATTAAAATAATATATAGATAGCCTAGTGGGAAACCGTTGGACTGCCACACAGAGGTCTCGAGTTCGAATCCAAGGCGCGCATCACTGACTTTTCGAAGTTATATGCATATTAAATAGTTAATTATCGCTTGCTTTAACGGTGAAAGAAAAGGAAATTGTGCATGTCTGAGAGATCTATGTGAAGACTGCCAACCCGCACTAGGCCAGCGTGATGGATTATGGCCTAACCCTTCTCACACTGAGAAGAGGCCCGTGCCCAGAAGTGGATCAGTTTAATAGAGGGCTGGATATTATTATTATATATTAAAATAATTATGACAGATTTCATAAAACAGATAATAAAAATGTGAAGTGCTTAGCTTAGTTTTATAAAGACCTCTCAAATGATGTATGAGGTACATTTTTGCTATAATATTTATTTATAAAATTCTTTTGTGCTTATAACAGTTATAACGCAACTCAGTCACTGAGTATTATAGGAATACTAGATTTCCGCGGCATCGCTTGCGTAAGTTGAGGTTAGATCAGTAAAAGTAATTTTATTTGGATAAAAGGTACCTACTCTATGTCCTATTCTGTACCTCTGACAACATGTATGCAAAATTTCGTGATGATTGGTTGAGTAGGTAAGGCGTGAAGGCGTAACAAACAAATAAACATGCAGACAAACTCGCATTTGCATATTAGTTAGGATATTTGCAGCAGGCATATCCACTACGGTCCGGGGACTCTATCTACCCTACTCTAAGAGACAAGTCGTTTTACCCACAGACAGTTAATTTTTGTCAAATATTCTAGACAAAATTTTATATTTAACTATCGTTGCTAAAACGACTCGTTTCTTAAATACAGGGACTGGGTCTAAATGATTTTGCTTTACCCTTCGCCTTAAGAAAATGGCGGAAAACCACATCTGGGGAGCGACATTTTTGGCGAGAAAGCGATAACGTCGCATGATCTACATCTGTTGGGTTATGCTGATGGGCTGGAGAAACTGGTTCCGTAGATAGCTATAACCAACTGCCCTTGAGATAAGAGGACTGTCTTTAGAGATGGATATAAGGATGTAGATATTAATATGATTGCCAAGATGGTGCAAAGGTTTAAATGGTCACTTTGCCATCTGCCACCACGCGTTGTAGCACAGATTTTTGACTTTGATGTCTGATGAATTTGTAGGTCATATCAACACCTCTACTCCGCGGCTTTACTCGCTCGTGAACTATTATTTTTTTTGGATGAAAGGTATGTCATATTATGTATGTGAAAAATGCGCTATTAATCCGAAACAAAAATAGGTTCTTCAAAAGAAGTTGCTATGCAGCAGGCGTCAAAGACCGCTGTGCTGTCAGCGTGGGGCTGACAACACAGTGCCACCTTAAAGTGCCTGGAAACCATAGAAAATACTTTTCTGAAAGGTCTTTCCGAAATGTTTAGTATTATAATCAATAGGCTAAAGTAACCAACTACCAACAGAGCCATACCGGTCGTTGGATACCTAACTGCCACACTTAGGACTCCGAGCATACTATAATAATAATAATAATAGTGTCATTTCAAGGGCATAACTACGGGGAAACCCGCTCCGGGTCTCCGTTGTCACGAGACCCGTGATGGTGAAACCGGCGCCGCACCGCTCGACACCCCTAGCCACTCGCACCGGTGTTGCCCTCTGCTGCTGGCTTGTAAGCCTATAGTGGCTTATCAGGGGGCCCATCTAGTGAGTTGGCGAGTCACCGTCTGCCCATTGCATTGATGCTATTAGAGTATTCAGGGCAGACGCCGATTTTCATCCATAGTTAGCAATATACCGGTCCACCAAACACTCATACCTATAGCCCATATATTAGAATCCATACGTAGCAATAGTCCTACGCCTGTTGCGGCTAGTGCCGCTGTAGGTGTTCCATAACACCTTTGATTAAAACTCTCGAAGGGCCTCTTCACGTTGGACCCATGTCTCCGTGTAAGCCTCCCAAAGGGCCAGATATTTTCTAATATAATATGTTAGAAAGTACCTGTGATAAGAGAAACATAATAATAATAATATTCTACCACATACACACAACACCATCTAGCCCAAACTAAGCAAAGCTTGTACTATGGGTACTAGACAATGGATAAACATACATATATACTTTATTTCTTTTGTAAATACTTACATATTATACATAGAAACACTCAGACCAAGACAAACATCCATGTTCATGCACACAAATGTTTGACTGGTGCGGGAATCGAACCGGCGACCTCAGGCGTGGCAGTCGGTTACACTGACCACTACGCCATCGAGGCCGACTATTCGTTGTGTAGTACACTGAGATATTTTAAGTAGTAAGTCAGCAGAGAGGCTATAATTGAAAAAAGAAAATAACTGTCTATCAATATCTTCCAAATATAAAGAAATTTGTCGCGAATTTGAACGTTAGTGCGCTCGTGTCAACATATTTAATTGTAATATTAATATTATAATTTAATAAAAAATAATTAACATTATATATACACACATTTTTTACAAGAAATATTAATTAAAGAGAAAAATAAACAATAAAATTAAAAAGCGTCATGATATTCTTCCGCGTCGTCGTCAATTGGCAACGTGCCCAGAATAACTTATATATTAATAATATTGTTAATATCATATAATTCATAGTTAGTTCTGGTTAGTACTGGACACCAACCGTCGGGCACGCCACGATCGTGGCAGTAAGTCCCGTTTTTGAGGAGTGGCTGGAGAGGCGGCATGGCGCCCTCACCTTCCGGCTGACACAGGTTCTGACTGGCCACGGTTGTTTTGGCCGGTTCCTGTGTCGTATACGCCGGCAAGAGACGCCCGGTTGTCACCACTGCGGCGACTGCCGCGACGTTGTAGAGGACACGGCGCTGCACACTTTGGCGGTTTGCCCCGCCTGGGCATCGCAGCGCCGTGAATTGATCGCGGCAGTCGGATCGGTTGCCCTCTCGCTCCCGGCCGTAGTTCAGTCTATGGTCCGGAGTGAGAGGTCGTGGAACGCCGTCGCCTCCTTTTGTGAGGAAGTAATTTCCATCAAGGAGGCGGCGGAGCGGGAGAGGGAGCGTTTAAACCCTCTCCCCAACCGCAGAGCCGGGCGCCGGAGGGCGCGAGACGACCTCCAGCCACCCTGAGGTTTGACCTGGGGGTGGCGGGCTTTGTGGGCCTGCCCGCCATCCGTTCAGCACCAGGTCCGAGAGGCGGCGTGCGTGTTCCCACGCGCGCCTCTGTTTCGAGTCCGTCTTCCCTCTAGGGGGGAGACAGTAGGTGAAGTAGTGCCTATTTTGGGTAGGTCTTTCGTGTAGTGGCCTGCCGTTTCATACGGCGGGCCGAAAACCTCGGCGGGGTCGCGACCGTATGCGAAAATGATTCGCGCGGCCCCGTCGATAGTGGTTTTGTCGAGGAACACCGTGGTAGGTTTAGTCGGTATTCCGGGAGGTACATTATCTTTTCAACATCTTTATTTTACCCCGGCGAGTCCGACACAATCCCTCCGCCCGCCCCCGCGGAGGGATATGCGTCATTGTATTCCCTCACGCAAAAAAAAAAAAAAAAAAAAAATGGGCACCAACCGCGCCGCGTTTGTATTCATTGTCAATCATATTTCATAACATTATAATTTTTCCTTCTTATCAATAAACTAGTTTTGAATCTCTTTCAATTCTATCAAGCTATCAAAGAATCCGTACAAAATTAAATCGTTACAAAACAAATCAAATCGTTCGAAAATTGAACTGTCGAGTGAATTTTTATTGGCCTCTTGTAACAAAAGCCGCATTCCGGTCACAAACTCATATTTCCTCCGCACGTATGAACAAAAATCTAAATATATGATATTCCTCGTTCCCAGGAATAAGCGTATTATATTACAGTGATAATAAAACATCTTGTTGCACACATGCCGGATATTTGGCGCGTAAATTATTCCGTTGTTCCGCCGCCATTATCGCAGCCATTTTTTATTTTTCTCGCGTTTATTGTTACGCGGCAGCCATCTTACATTTTCGTGTCTGTTGGTAGATGTTGTGGAAATATTTATATTTAAAATACAGTAGCTTAACACTCATTTTCTGTAATGTAAGACTAATCGGCTGTGCGGTCCGAGGCTTAAATCCTGATTTTGATGGTGGTTCATTCAATTACCGATACGCTCACACTTGTGCATTATAATATCTGCTGGGCAGATGATCCGTCTCCTTTAAGATACGCCGCAGTGACCGAAATTTAACCTAGAGGATATTATAATACTAAAGTGGCAAACCAGCATATGGCTAGCCTAATATTAAGCGGTTATCGTAAGCAACATGCGGGGTAAAGAATAAAAATTAATTACTTGTATAAAAGACTAGATTTTGCCGGGCCTTCGCTCGCGTAAAAGTATTACCTATAAGGTTATGATAAAAAAGTATTTTTTATAATTATAGCCTAAATTACTCGGTGACAATATAGATGGCAAAAAACGTAAAAAAGAATTGGTCTGGTAGTTTTTGAGCTTTTTTTATTTTGCTCGTCAAAATGATCACTTTCCGCCTGATGGTAAATAGTCGTGTGATCTAAGAGCAGTGGCCTCGACACCGTCCTCATAGCACCCGAGGCGATGTTGAGGTCTCTACCTTGACGGCCTGAGAAGGTGCTTTGCCACGCCACGCTTAAAGGACCCAGGATTGAAGGAAGAAGGAAACACGTGCCGTGGCAGAGAATTCCATGCCTTGATCGTTCGGCAGAGGTATGAGGACCCAAACTTGTTGGTACGCACTCTAGTTGACTCTACCGTGTAAGGATGGCATCTGAGCCCAGTACGCGTTGTTCTGGATAGGAAAGGGGAGGACGGGATAAGGTGGAATAACTCTTCAGAGCACTCCCCGTGGTATATACTGTAGAAACATGCCAACGAGGCAATGTTCCTACGGAATAGCAGAGGATCCAGTGAACTCGTGACCTCTGGATCTCCGATGAAATGGACAGCCCGCCGTTGTAACCTGTCGAGAGCGTCCAGTAAGTACTGCGCAGAGCCATCCTTACAAATCAAATCTTTCCTCTTTATAATGTATAGATAGCAGCTGAAAATGGTAATAATATCAAAATTCAATTGGGTATTACAGGACTGCCTACATAGGCGGGCTTTCTTGTCGAACACTTTTTAATTAATTAGTGTCGGATTGATATTACTTTTTAAAGAATTCAAAATTAACTTGACTATTTGACTGGTTTGAGAATCTTCTTAAAGGGATATTAGAGTTGCTATTTTAAAGACAGCGGGTGCTACTTTTTTCGGTTTAATAGATATTTTGTCCCCGGATTTGCTCGGGATCAGTAATTAAAGTACAGGCTTTTTGACTACAGAGCGTAGGTCATAAAGCTTTATCTTTATATATAAGCGTAAAATATCTTTTTCTGGATGCATGGTATACTATGTCATTTTCTACACCCCTTACAACGTGTATGCAAAATTTCATGATGATTGGTCGAGTAATTAAGGCGTGAGAGCGTAACAAACAAACAAAGATATTCGCATTTATAATATTAGTGAGGATGAGAATAATTAACCTGTGAAATCTTGATAATCCAGACATAATTAAAAACCTATTGTATCTGGCCGCCAGTGTGATGCTGCGGCTCAATAGGTGAATAAAGAATTTAAACCACTATATTGTAGAAAGACTACATTGCTATAGAAAGATAGAATAAGGAATAGTGTGATTAGAGATGCGGTATGAAAGTCGATAAGTATAGAAAAGGGTATGTTAAGATGGTTTGAGCATGTAGAAAGAATGGACGAGAAAAGACTGACTAAGAAAGTTTATAAGGCTAGTGTAAATGAAACCGTCGCAAGAGAAAGACCGAACGTTTGTCGATCAGATCGGAGACGTTTTGGACAATGTCCAGGTTAAGAGCACCTTAAACCGGCGAGCGTTTTTATGAGGAATGTGATGAAAGTGAATGAAGCCAGAGAAGTGTGTCAGGATCGTAGCAAATGCAAATCCGTAGTCTCTGCCTACCCCTCTGGGAAACACTAAGCCATGCAGTAATGATTATCTGGATCAAACAAATATCGGCACGCACGGATACAGAATCCTGTAATAACAGTGACTACTTAATCCACTGAGTTAATTGTGCAATAAATCGTAGTGCTCGATGCGATTGGCACAGAATGCGCAAATGATTGCGTCCGTTCAACTTAGCGGTTGGCTATTAGTCTCTAGATTACTATACGACCTCTTTACTTGACCTCTGGGAAGCAGACCTTGGCATGTACTATCTACTTATCATTAAAATAACATAGACACAAGTAAAAACAATATTTTTTTGCACATTTTTGTTACAATTGTTTGTTACGTTGATTACAAAAAACACAAAATAAATTTAGCAATGTTCTTTTTAATTACATCTTAACATATACTAAACATATTTAGTACGAATATGGCAAAGCTAAAAAATACTGGGTTTCTGTTTTTTAGTCCTGCCCAAGGCCATCAGCTTGGTTATTGGATTGGATTACTTGGATGGATATTTTAAAAGAGAATTCTTTAGGAAGCTATAAATATTGACGTGTATTCTATAATATAGCTGTTGTTGCCGGATATATTGGATATTATATTTATCTTTTTCACAATAATTGCATTTTGTTCACCCAATGTCTGATTCCTGGTAACTTATTGTATCACTTTGGATAGCTGAAAAGTTGTACAAGTTTTTAAAATGTTCTGCCGATAAAGTATATCTGTGTTTTTTTTGCAGAAATCGGACATTTAAGTCAATAAATCTGCTCAAAATTATGAATATAGTAACAATTTGTAGCTCTGATTTAAAAACTATTGAAGATAAATTGACATTTTATGGTTGATTACTATGTAATAAAGTGTAAGCAAGCATATAAGAATAATAAAAAAATATTTTATGTATTGTTTTTTT
The DNA here is from genome assembly GCA_963675205.1 of Catocala nupta. NCBI lineage: Eukaryota > Metazoa > Arthropoda > Insecta > Lepidoptera > Erebidae > Catocala > Catocala nupta. The sequence continues at coordinate 4,715,421 of OY776107.1, read as the reverse complement.
TTATACATTTTCAAAGTTGTATAACGCAGATATCTTAAAAAAACATAATATTTCAAATTACTCGAAAATGGTCGACATTTGCACAGGGTTTATAGAAGGTCATTTGTTTGCAAATGATCTCTTCTACATCCCCTTAATGGATTGCCGTCGTATTACCAGTAGGATATACAAGGTTACTGTCGTCTTTATGATATTATTATACAGGTATAATAATATCATAAAGACGACAGATTTGTATTTTTTTTATGCAACTACGGTGGCAAACAAGCATGCGGCCCACCTGATGGTAAGTGGTCACCGTAGCCTATAGACGCCTGCAACACCAGAGGCATCACTTGAGCGTTGCCGACCCTTTAGAAAAGGAAGTGGGAAGGAGAAGGAGCAGTAAGGGGGAAAGAGGGTAATTGGGCCTCCGGCACTCTCACTCACCGAACGAAGCACAGCAGTAGGGATACTGCTATTTCACGTCGATACTCTGTGAGAGGGTAGTCCTTCCCCGGTCGAGCCGGCCCATTCATGCTGAAATCAGCAAGGCTTTACTACTACTATTTTTGTCTGTAATTAATTGACTCAAAAACATATTCTTTTATCAATAAAAAGCTGTTCTTAGCCAAATCTAACATAGGCTATATAACATAACGCTACGAGCTACGGGAGCGGAGCAGTAATCATAAACGTGGGTAAAACCTTTACAAATCTTAATTTATAATAAATGCGAATATGAGTTTGTCTGGCTTTCATCATGAAATTTCACATACACATTGTCAGGGGTACAAAAAACATTCATTTTTCCCTTTTTTTTATGGCATAGGGGGGCAAACGAGCAGACGGATCGCCTGATGGTAAGCGATTACCACCGCCCATGGACACCCGCAACCCCAAAGGAGCTACAAGTGCGTTGCCAGCCCTTTAAAAAGGAATGAAGGAGGGAAAGGACAAAGGAAATGAATAGGAAAAGGATCGGGGTAACTGAGCCTCCGGCTCTCTCACTCACCGATACGAAATGCAACAGTACGGGTACAGTTACTTCACGGCGGTATTCTGTGAGAGGGTAGTACTACCCCGGTTGATCCAGCCCATTCATGCTGAAACCAGCGAGGATCTACTACTACTGTTCTACTACTGTTCCCAAGTGGTAGCTAGTCTTATATAATATCTTCTCAGAAAAATACCCTAATACAAATAGCTCTATACAAAATACGGAGGGTAGTCGCAAATAATATCACGCATCTCAGTTATTATTAGAAATACCTCCTTCAGGAGTACGTGAGGTGAATGCCGTATGTACTGTTGCCTCATTTATTTTATATAAGAATGGCGACCAAATATTGTACGAGTTGGAACTCTCGTGTCATGATACTGAAGATACGGCTGAAGTTATTTTATGAAAAATTCAAATGCTGCTGTTTTATGTATGCGTAAAGTCTCGTCTAAGTTCGAAAAAATTAAGTTATGAATTATGTAAGTTCTAGAAAAAATGTTGTTTATACATAAATATATAATATTAGCCCTGAATTAAACTGTCCCATGAGTGGGCACGCGCTTGAGAATGATTATGCCATGGTCCACCACGCTGGCCTACTGTGGGCCTACTTCGAAAAAACAGAAGTGCGTGCCTTGGAATCAAACGCGAGACCTCCGCGTGCCAGTCCAACGGTCTCTCACTAGGCTATCGCTGTTCTGCCGGGGCTGCAGGATGAATGCTCAATAGATTCCAGCGCCCCGACCATAGACCGTGTGAAGGAACATCGTGGTAGGTTTAGTCGGTAGGCCCCGTACTTTCCATCTTTCCCCGGGTGAGCACGATACAACGAATCAGCTACAGCATTTCCCCACGTAAAAAATAATTCTGTGGCTGTTTTAAACTTATTTAGTCAAACAAAAACTTATTTAATCAAACAAGTCACGGTTAAAGATGCCTAATGTTTTCAATTATTCCTGTATAAGCAGCAAGTCGGTGCATACGAAGCGTATAATGAAGTAAGCTATGCATTCATGAACAGTAGACCTTAACTTTTAAACCTATTCTACACGGTCGGGACAACCGCCCAACTCAACTAAGGTCACGTCGAACTTGGTTGAGTTGAAGCCAAAATTGATCGTGTGGTCGTTTGTTGGACAACTAAATTGAGTTGACATCCAAACAACCTTGATTACCAGCGCTGCGCTTGCATCAAAGGGCGAATAGAAGGCGTTGAGTTGGCCAACCAAACGTGTGGAAGCTTGTTGCCCGACTGCGCGTATTCATTATGACCGAGGCGTCGCGCGAAGTGGACGTGGAATGGAAAGCGAGCGTGCAACATTGTCGGCATTTTTAGAACTATACCTCTGTATAGTTTTCTATCTTTCCTGTTTGTGGGACTTAAGTTCCGATGATTATGGGGATAAAATAAAAAACATAAGCATGGAAATTGCTGGCAGACAAGTTAAAAGTTCTTGAACCTGAAAATATCAAAGACGCAAAAAAACGCATTTAACATATGCGTACCGCTCACAAAAGGCAAGCGAAGAAGGTAGGTAAGATTCATATTATTATATAGTAATAATAATATCCTCCAGACCGAATTTCGGCCACGGCGGCCAGTCTTAACGGAGACTGGCCTATTACGCAGGAGATATTATAGTGCACAAGCATGTGCGCAAACACAAGTGCACTCTCTGTTCCCTAACTCTCATGATCCGATGGGACGGTAATCCGACGAGACCGGAGAGAGATCAGGCGTAGGACCAACGGATTTACGTGCTTTCCGAGGCACGGCAATCTTTTTATTAGGTAGATAGACAGTATGGGTACTGTTTTGCGTATTTGAAAGTGTTCCATCGACGTGAATACTGCTCGCCGCTCACGTTAAAACTGAAGTTGTTTCCAATCACGCGATCGTGTAGAACCGCTGTGCAGTTTGGTTGACTCAAGCAAGAACACAGTGGTTGCACGGTTGACCCGACCGTGTAGAATAGGTTTTACTGAACACTTCTGTTCAGTAAAACCAGGATTGATGGCGAGACTTCTCTCGCCATCAATCGTAATACTAACTAATTTAAAATGCGAATGTAAGATTGTTTGGTACGCTTTCACGCCTTAACTGTTCAACCGATCATCATAGAATTAAGCATACGCGTTGTAAGGTGTACAGAATAGGACATAGGGTACTATTCATCCAGAAAAAGTACTAATTGTTACTAACCTAACCTACATTTACGCGAGCAAAGCCGTCGGTCAAATCTAGTTCAATATCAAATCTATTTTGCCCACGTTAGCATATTTATAACAGTGTCTAGTAGATTAATTAAACAGAAAGGATGTTACGAACACATATTTACTATGTATATAAGATAAAATGCTTGGAATTGCTAAGATTAAATTTCTTGGAACCGCTCTTAACAACAAGCTATTTCTAAATGATTATTATTAAGTGAATATTGTAAATAATTGGCGTTTGAGTAAGAGCGGCCATTAGATTCTTGCCTGCTTGTTCTCATGAGAGCTCTAGACCTTGAACTTTTAATCAGTTTATTTAATTACAATAATGCAATATTAATATAAAGTAAAAAGAGCAGCGATAGCTCAGTGGGGAGACCAACAGACTGCAATGCAGAGGGTCTCGGGTTCGAACTCACGTCGCGCATCTCTGACTTTCGGAAGTTATATGAATTTTCGAAATTATGTGCGTATTGATTGGCAATTATCGCCTGCTCCGTGCCTCGGAGAGCACGTTAAGCCGTCGGTCTCAGCTGCCATGAATATCTATGGCAGTCGTTCGTTATTGGGAAGTCAGTGCTCTATAATAGCCTTCCGGTTGGGAGGTCAGTGGCAGCCGCTCCGTGTAAAAACTGATATCCAATCAAATCCGGTTAGACCAGAAAAGCCGACCCCAAGTGACTTGGGAATAATAAAGGCTAGGGAGAAGAAGAAGAATACAATATTAATATAATATAAAAAATTGACGTTTCCAAGAAATGTTAAACATCTTTGCTACATAACTTGCCCTTGTTTTCTGCGTGGATTTGTGCGTAAAACTGTATGTGTGTAACATACAGATTAACTCCTAAATTCCCGAAAGGGTAGACAGGAGTGTACCACACCCTGATTTCTCCAACTTTGGTTCAGGTACCACGTTATTACGTGCATGGCTATTGCCAGAAGCTTTCCAGTCACGGCAGCTGCTGAAAAATATTAAACAGAAAAAGCCAGTTACACTTTTTGACCTATTTACCAGCGCTGTGCCACCGAGGCAGCCACAGTTCGGTTTCTGACATTAACTTTATTGTAATTGTGAGTGCAAAAGACCTATCTACATATATATGTTCATATGTTATGTGTAAACTCAACCAGCCCTGACACATGGTAATTCAACATTTCAATCTTCAGATAATGACGTCGTATCCGATGTTATCTCATTAGCGCGCATCGGACACCTTGTGTAGGGCTATCTACGACTTGTTGACCGGTTAAGGCCAATGTTGGGCGTGGGCATGCTTTTATCCTGTATATATATTTACTATCGCCTATATTAATAGCAGGTTAAGGTGTACAACATCAACAATTCGTTTAGCTGTGACTGGTGGCACATAGCCACATATACCTATACATTTTTTATAAAAGACAACTTTCGCACTAGGTTTTATTCCAGTGTCGTTAGAGACTTCACAAACATACAATTAACAAAGCTCAATAATTTATGCATCACACAAATAATTACTCCGTTTGGGATTCGAACACATTATGCAAGCATCCGCACAGTTAAAAGTTCCTATATCGGGTTTAGAACTTGGTATACAATGTAAAGTTGTGTAATTAGTCGTGTTGAGCGTCCCTGACGACAGAGGACGTGCCGGTCGACACTCTACGTGCTAATTGTACCATTGACATGTAATTATCTGTGTGGGACGGTCCATTGGAATACTGTTTGTAAGCAGTTTTGCAGCAGGAGTGTTTTTATATTACAGCGAATAACAGAACATCGTGCAAGCGAAGTCGATGTCAAAGTCAAAAATATTTATTTCCGTATAAAATGTGTAATCTTGGACACGTCAGTTAACTAATATATTAACAAAACAATTATTTTTTTTTGCATTGAGGTAGCCTGTTCGAGTAGTAGAGCTTTAATGAGAAGAAGCAGGCAAGTAACTCATGGCCATGGCCATTTCAATTGCCAAATATTTATTAACAATACAAATCAGTTTTACATTATTTTTCCTATATGGGCTGTGCTGTTTGTAGTTGTTACAATAGTTTATTTCAATAAGATTTAAAAGTACCTATATTTGGTCAGGAGAATGACTATCTGGGTCTGCAAGTTATAGTATTGATAATATAAATTAATTATGTATATATACTAATTATTATTCATTCTGTTTGTTTCAGGTAAAGGCAATTTTCTGCGTCTGTTGAAGGATAATTCAAAAATGGCTGGTTTGTTTAAAATATTTACGTTACATATCTCGTAAGATAAATATTTTACTTAATATAAACAAACATTTGTAAAACAGTTTTAGCGAAGTTGTTACTTATTATTCTTTATTATAATGTTATCTATAAAACGGTTACATTTCCGTTTCTACACAATATCTTAGTTATAACTAAAAAGGGAAAAAAAAGCCCTTATAAATCAGTTTATTGTCTGTTTGTCAAGACCCTTTTCCTTAAAAACGCATAGAAGTATCAAGTGATAACGAAAAATATTAAAGTTGAAATCAATATCAAATACACAAGTCTGCAATCCTCTGGAGCTATAAAAAAATTCTGTGTCACCGCAATCAAAAGATACAGCCTTTTATGCCACATATGTATATTGATACTTGCAAAGATCAAGAAATCTCACAGATAGATTGGAGTCATTGGAGCAACGGAGAAAATTTGGGTCTCTCTGCTAGTTCTACCGACCCTTTCAAGGGGAGTGCTCTGAAGAACTGTTTGATTTGGTACCAGCGGCCCCTTTCTATCACCGTATCACTGAACAACGAAGCAAGGTTCATCCATATCACCTGAAAGCGTTCAAATCCAAGAAGGTACGCTTTCAGCGATCATTTCTCCCACGTACGTGCAAGCTCTGGAATGAACTGCCTGCTTCGGTGATTCCCGAGCTCTATGATATGTCCTTCTTCAAACGAGGTTTAAAGAGAGCTCTTCTTTTACGGTAGGCAGCGGCTTTGCTGTATCCTGACATTGCTGAAGTCCATGAGCAGCAGTTACCACTTTCCATCAGGTGGGCCACTTGCTCGTCTGCCACCAAAGGAAATAACAAAAATAAAAGAAATATATATATATTAAAACCTATGAAATTTGGCAAGAAACAATGTTTTATATAGCACAGGTTAAGGGAAAATCTGAAACACGTAAATTGTATTTATTCGCAAATTTAAACATGTTTGTATTTTACCATCTGTGTGCAAATCCATCTCGCTCTTATTCGGATTTTTAATTATAAAATTAATATTATACTGAGTGTGTACAAGGAGTTGCACGTTTCTAAAACTTATCCAGGCGGCGGCCATGATTGTCAAAGACAGTTTAAAACAAAGATTTAATTTATAGATGTGCTTTCACCGTACTTAAATCGCGCGAAAAAGTGTTCTTATAATAAGAACAGTGAACTCATACATTACATACACACGATAGAGAACAATAGAGTACTATTTTCCTTACCAGTGGACTTGATAATACTAGGTAGGTATATAATTCAAATGTCATGTTGGCATTGTGTGTCAGATGACAATACAACGTCCAGAAAAATCTATTTATTAATACGTGAAGCAAGAACTTTGTGGACTTTAAAATTTTTACGAAAATTGCGCGGACGGAGGAGTATAATTTGGCAGGGTTAAAGTTTATATGGAAAAGAAGGGGCGAATTGTAATATTTTTATAAAATATGCATTAGAAATACATAAAATTAATGGAAAACACTACACGCACACAACCTTGCATTTGACACACACAGTCGAATCGCGTTCGTAGTATTTCGCCATTGTTCGTCTGACGTCGTACAATTCTTTGTAACTATGGTTACCTAAACCTTATTTATATGTAATAAATAAAAACAGAAAACAAAGTAGCAAGCTTAGGAATTTTGGTCGAATTTTGACCACTAGGCGACCGCTAGTATATTTAAACGTAGGACGCATAGGATTTTAACTAGCTAGTTTTTGGCCCGCGGCTTTGCTCGCGCGTAACAGCACTTTATCTCTGGGTGGACGGTACCACATGTCCTTTTCTGTACCCCTGACAACATGCATGTGAATTTATTGATGAGTAGGCGTGAAAGCGTAAACAAAGTCACTTTGGCATTTATAATATCAGTTAAGATTTTTTCGCCAAAAATAAACTCTCACAACCTACCCACAATATAGACAAAAAAGATCTTAAAATCTCGACCCAATAAAATTCTTACCAAGTGATCGTGTATCAACGCGCGTCGGACCTCAATCTATTTAAAAAAGCTATATTGACGGAGACCCAATGGGACTTCTTTTTTTTAGACTTTTTATCGGCAAAAGAATTATACCTAATACCTTCTTATTGAGAATCTGCCCACGTACTTGCAAGATACGTTTTGCGGCTACAAGAAAGTTGTTTGCGAATATAATGGTATTGGGTTTGGGTTTTCGTAGTGCATGTGTAACTTGGTTTTGTGCTGGATAAGGGATTCCTGAATTTTAATAAAATGAAGTGTCCTCAGGGCTTGGATGTGAGGGAGTCTTGGTTTGGTTGGTTGGCAGTTTTTGAGGTTATAGGATGCTGATATGTATTAGTGGCGCAGCGGTAGTAAATCTGCTGTGCTTGTAGTCTCGGGTTAGATTTCTGAGTTGTGTAGTGTTATTGAGTTTTCTAATGCACGGTAGATGACAACAGGCGAAGGCATGGTTCTTGTACCCATGATTTTTTCGCCTGCGTTAATGTAGATTTTTGTTAAGATAGATTTTGGTAGCCTATATGTTATTCTGATGTATAACTAATAGTACTGTACAGTTTCATTAAAATCCGTTCAGTAGTTTTTGTGTTAAAAAGTAACAAACATCCATCCATCCTCACAAACTTTCACATTTATAATATTAGTAAGATTCTATATTGTTAATTCAGACTTGCCAAAAACAGCTCAGCTTATCCATTAACAATAACTAGACCTTAAATAAATAATTAATAAAAGTACATTTTAACTAAAACTTGTAAATAATTAACAAAACTTACGCAAGTTCGCGTAACAGGTCGGACGTAGACGCTATTAACCCTTCCCTCACCGGTTATTAAAATATTAAGTTACCTTTGTAAAGGTACCCGGGCGCGGAAGGGTTAAATATTCAACGGCGATTATGGGAACTTAATTTATTATGCAATATTGTGTAAATAATTTTGCATACGATATTTTTACACAGTACTGTGTGTGTATGCGCCATCATGCCATCCTGCTGTATATTATAAATTAATATTAATACTACGAAACCCTAATTATTTCATGTCCTTAATATTATTGTGATTTTTATATTTACATACATATGTACATACATAGATTCACGCTTGTTTCCCAGAGGGGTAGGCAGAGACTACGGATTTCCATTTGTTACGATCCTGACACACTTCTCAGGCTTCATTCACTTTCATACCATTCCTCATACACGCTCGCCGGTTTAAGGTGCTCTTAACCTGGTCTTTATCCAGAACGTCTCCGATCTGATCAAGAAACGTTCGCCTAGGTCTTCCCCTTGCGACTGTTCCATTCATACTAGCCTTATAAACTTTCTTAGTCAGTCTTTTCTCGTCCATTCTTTCTACATGCCCCAACCAGCTTAACATACCCTTTTCTATTCTCGTCACTATATCCACTTTTATGCCGCATCTCTCTCTAATCACACTATTCCTTATTCTATCTTTCAGAGTCACACCACATATATTTCTCAACGCTCTCATTTCTACAGCATTTATTCTTATATTTAATATATATAATATCAGCCCTGCCAAGCCCCAAAACTGTGCCACTATAAGGCACGGGCCTTTTCTTCTTTCTTTTCTCACTGTGTGAAGGGTTAGGCCATAGTCCGCCACGCTGGCCCCCTATGGGTTGGCGGACTTCCCACATTTTCAGAATATCACATATCTTCGAGAACATTATGTAGAACTCTCAGACATGCAGGTTTCGTCACGATGTTTTCCTTTACCATCAAAGCGAACGATGATTCTCTATGAAAAGTGATACAAGTCAAAAATCAACAATTTACCGGACAACAAAAACAAGATATAAAAACATCTAGTTTGCGTTCTAAGTAAGCTAGGTTAAACTTCAGTACTTTTTTTGTAGATAAAATCATTCATTTTCACTGTTCGTTTACATTTTTTGTGGTCAATATTATAGCTTTAAAGTAATTCTTAAAAATCCTGTGAAATGTACTTTATTTTATTTATAATACATGCTAAAATGACGTGGTAATAATACAATTACAGTTAAATTATATTGCACTTATAAGTTGTCTTTGTGTAAGATGAAAAATTAAATGTGCATATAAATATATGTCACATTTATACAATGAAACACGAAAAATAATGTGTGCACCAATGATTTATAGAGGTTACAACATGAAATATATCTATATATATTCAAGATTTTTTTGCAAAAATCCTGCTATTTATATCACTTTCCACAAAATTATCTCCGAAACTATGGTAGATAGAAGAACGTGAGTTGGATCAAAAATTTCCAATAATTTTCTGTTTATTTTTATGTAAAAATTACAAAAAGGGTACAACTCGACTTACATCACTCAGCACAGAAGGCACAGAACTGTTTAAGCACATAATTTTAAAGTCAGAGGTGCGTGCTTTGGAATCGAACTCGTGACCGCTGGCAGTCCAACGGTCTACTAAGCTATCGCTGCTAGATTTCTTTTTACAATACCTACAACAATTTCCAATACTTAGACAGGATTTCGTCTTTTACTACAATTTACTAAGAACTCCAACTAAAACACAAGTTGTACCCTTCAAAGTTTGAAGGCCTCCCTTGTACCCTCTGAGCCTTGGGCCCTCTAATGAGGGAACATCAAAAGCCCTCCGGCCTTTATATGTAACAAAGATTATAAACTTACTGTATATCAACAAAAAATGTTATCCCAACTAATATTATAAATGAGAATGTCAGTTTGTTTGTTTGTAACTCTTTCACGCCTCAATTACTCGACCGATCATCGTGAAATTTCGCATACATGTTGTCAGGGGTACAGAAAAGGACATATGCTACTTTTTATCCAGAAAAAGGCCCAGTCCCGAGTAAAACCGCAGGCAAAGCTAGTACTTAATAATATTAAGTAAAGAAAAAAACAAGTGAGAAACGGCAATGAATTGCCGTAAATCTTAGAGTTCGAAAAAATGGTTGAAATAATATGCAAAGGTCACGTGATACCACGTGACCCTGAGGTCAGAGGTCAAAGGTCATAGTCATTTCGGTGGTATATCGACCGCGAGTCTCTAGCTCTTACAGTTCTTGAGTTGAAAGTTGTATAACAGACAGACGGACGGACAAAGCTGTTGTATAAGAGTTTTTTCGAACTCTAAAATACGGCGCGTTTTATATTATAATAATTTATGAATTAACAGACCTTACGAGCAGTAAACAGTTACTCAGACTCCGTTAATTTAAATCCAATTTAATGGTGGTCAACTTAATCGATATATATTGATTGTAAATCATGACGCATTGACTTTAAATGCGTTTATATGGTACGTTATTATGACATATGACCACTATATACGCACGGATGGCTTAGTGATATAAGTGGTCGCCTCGCCACTGCAATTGTGCCGAGTGTTGTGGGTTCGAATCCCTCACGGGACTAAAAATTGTGTGATCCACAAATGGTTTTTCCGAGTCTGAGTTATGTCCGTTGTTTGAATGTTTGTAAAGTTCACCGCGACATAGGAATTAATTAGAGAGCGAATTGTCTTTTAAAAAAATATATAAAATTAACTGCATGACAAGATAACGTCAGATTTATTCAAGCAATAATTATCAACTGTTGCAAATAGGTAGGTAGACTCATATTTTTTTATTATTTAGGTCGAATTTAATTTAATATTTACTTTAACTACAATTAATTTAATCTGCCTCAGTGAGTCAGCGGTAATTATTGCGACTACTGTGCATGACGTCTCATGAGGTTTTGAGTTTATTTATTATTATAATATAATATTGTATCACATACACACAACACCATCTAGCCCAAACTAAGCAGAGCTTGTACATACAGCGACACATCAAGTTAGACACCCTATATACGCATAACTACGCTACATACAAAATAGAGAATTGTCGGAAAGGGACAGTGCATAGTGGTGTCGATGGAATGGTAAAGATAGAGCGTAACAAAAATATAACGCACACGCACGCACGATTCGCAGCGTTCAACTTCTAATAGTTCAAAGTACAAACAGTCTAGGTTGATGCGTCGCTGTGTTTACTATGGGTACTAGACAATGGCTAAATATACATATATCCTTTTTTTATATACTTACATATTATACATCGAAACATCCAGACCAAGACAAACATCCATGTTCATGCACACAAATGTTTGACTTGTGCGGGAATCGAACCCGCGACCTCAGGCGTGGCAGTCGGTTACACTAACCGCTACGCTATCCAAGCCGATAATAGATTGTGCCTGCAACTTCGCTCGCGTAAACGTTTATGTTAGGTTATGGTGAGAGTCAAGATGGCGAGTGTACCATAGCGAATTAAATTGTACCAATTACCAATATAATGGTTAAATAATAAATTATTATAGAAAACATCTTGATGGCAATAGTGCGGATGTATCTTAATTACGAAATAATTTTGTTCTATAGGAGGTACAGATTTTTTAAACCTATGTACAAAATAGTAAATATCAGGTAAATTTTTTTGGTAATTGGTATAATATAATTCGCTATGGTACACCCGCCATCTTGACTCTTACTAGGTTATGTTAGTAATAGTAATCTTTTAAAATAAATAAAGTATAGCCTATGTTACTCGGTGATAACTGATAATATAGCTACGTAAAATATTTTTTTAAATCGGTTGTGTAGTTTTTGAGTTAAATCCTTACACACAAATAAAAAAAGGAATAATAATAATATTCTACCACATACACACAACACCATCTAGCCCAAACTAAGCAGAGCTTGTACTATGGGTACTAGACAATCGATAAACATACAAACATATATACATTTTTTTTGTAAATACATACATATTATAAATAGAAACACCCAGATCAAGACAAACATCCATGTTCTTGCACACAAATATTTGACTTGTGCGGGAATCGAACCCGCGACCTCAGGCGTGGCAGTCGGTTACACTAACCACTACGCCATCGAGGCCGACTAATCCGTCTAAATCAAATCTTTCCTCTTTATAATATTAGTACAGATATAGACAAACAAAAATATAAACATACATACCTACATACAAATCTTCCCATATAGCAATTCTTTTTTTTTTTAAAGATTACTACTAATTTGGTTTTCAAATTACTAGTATTCTTGTGAACTCCTTTTACTCTTACTCTTATTAATATTTTTATGTGTATGTGAGTTTGTTTGTTCCGCGTTCACTCCTTAACTACTTGACATACATAGGTCACAGCTGGAAAATTTTTTGGTGAAATGCACCTCTGCTTATCCCTTTAGAAATATGGTCGTAAGTGTATATATGTAAGAACATCAGCTACCGGTGTCCTGAATAATTACATTAATTAATTCGTATGATTGTGTAGTATGTCGAAATAGTGGCAGCAACGCGACTTGCTCGACCGGTTTAGGTCAAACTACCAGTATTTATAGGTTGTCAGCTTGTGAGACGGTTTAGATGTGAATATTAATGTTGTAGCTTGTTTCTGAAGGGGTAGGCAGAAGAATGTTAGATAAAAAATATTTATTATTAAAAAGTATAATATTAAACATAGTACGTTGGCCCCACTAGGCAAGCCTGTCCTGTGGATGCCTGATTAAGTTTATAATTGAAATACAATTGATGTATGGGTGCAATGGATTTAGTGGTGCGGGTTCGTATACCGGGCCTTTAATTTATATTTTATTTTAGCATTTTAGGAATAGCTAAAATAATACAGTTAACATAATATTAAAAAGGTGATGGCCAATTAAAAGTTTTCACTGATAAAATACATATATAACCGTGAATGTAATTATACGTAAAAGTAGACATATTGTGATATCACTCTTTACGTCGAACTCGTTACACAATTGTTTTTTTAATTTAGGCACACTAGTAAAGAAAATGTCAATATCAACATTAAGTACCTATCCTTGGTTATAATCTAGAATATGATCTATCTGTGTGCTAAGTTTTATATAAATCTGTTTAACGGTTTGTTTAAGTAACAAACATGCAAAATTCTTAAACTTTAGCATTTGTAAACTACTAGGTTGATTGAAAGTGATTGCAAAAAAACAAAAAACCTTAGTGTTGTTAGTGTAAATATATCGTATTGTAAGTTATATGAATCTTTCTGAATCTTATTTTAGATCTGACGTTTCAAGTGACATGACTCTGGGCACATAACGGTCCAGCTGCCAAGCCAAATGGTATCTGGTATCTGATCTGGATCTGTCCAGCGCCGAGTCACGAGTGACTCAACGTCTGAACTTTCGTGTCCTTTTGTTTTATAAGCTATGTTAAGGCGACGGGCAAGTGACGTTTATGCAATGGCGGGGTGTCAAATACATATTTCTTTAGAAGAATGATGTTTTATTAGATACTAATAATATTGTCTTCCGTTCACGCGAATGTTATTTATTGATAATCTGTAACATTCGCGGAACTGTAAGAGTACTATTTAATAATATATGTATCTCGGAGAGTTGGACGACAACTCGCTTTTGACATGATGAAGCAAAAAAATCGTGATTTTGAAATTGTGTAATTCCTTTTAACCACACATTCTACTGGTGGTATAGAATAATACCTGACCATATATTTTTTTTATTAGAATTATTTTTATTGGCAATATTTATGTATGTGTATCATTTGTTTTTGTGAAATGGTGTCGGATAGTCATATGTTAACCAACCGAGGCAATTTTAATTTTTTACTAATTAAAATAAAATAACGTATCAATAATTAATGTCGTAAATTATAACGAGCGGTTAAATTAGCAACATATGACTATCTGAAACCGTTTCATGAAAAAATCGGATCATTAACATTTCAAAAACATTATTCTAATTAAAAAAATATATGTTCAGGGTTATTCTATATCACCAGTAGAATGCGTGGTTAAAAGGAATTACACGATTTCAAAATCACCCTGTATATATTATATTATATATACATATATATGTATATATATTATATATACATATATATGTATATATATTATATATAAGTATTGTATATGTATTTGTCTATCATTTGTACTTCGTACTAGTGTACTTCGTTCAAGCGTCTCCGGCGCTTTTATTCTGCATGCTTCGTTCTCGATATATGTTTACCAGGCAGCTTCTTTGCGTCACTCGGCAACTTTAACGCAGTTTTAGAGCTAAAACTAAACGTAAGTATTATATGCATTATCTGTTCTTCACGCCGATCATCATAATGATCGAACATCACAGGTAAGTTCGTTTGATCATTTAATATAACGTCAATATGACACTGACAGCCATAACTGTCACTCCAACTGACACATTGGCTCAGTGGCGCCCTCACTGAAGCTTACGCTTGACTTTCTGAAACATACCAATAGATAGCGCCTTATTCAACTCCAATTACAGTAATAAATTGCATTCCAATTATTATTTTTTGACGCATTGATATTAATGTATAGATGACGTAGTGATCTAAGCGGTCGCCTCGCCACTCTATTGCGCCGAGTGTTATGGGTTCGAATCCCACTCAGGACAAAAAATTGTGTGTTCCACAAATGGTTGTTCGGAATGTAGATGTTCTTTGTGTCGGTTGTTTGAATGTTTTTAAAGCCCTCCACGACACAGTAATTATTGCAAGTGCAGGCGAAGTCTTTAAGCATAAAATTTCACTTACATGTTGTAGGAGGTATAGAAAGAAAAGGACATAAATTATCTTTTATCTTGAAAAAAGTACTGTCGAGATTTGGGGACAAGACCTGTCTATAACTGGTCTCGGAAGGTGCTCTCGGGCACTGGAAGGTACAGCGGCTCCACCTAATATAACCTTAATGGTTGGTGTAGGGGATCGCTATATTATAAACTGGACTAGTCGTAGAGAGAGGGGATGTTCCTAAACGAGCGAAGGCACGGTCCAAAACTAGTGCCTATGCTATATTTTCGCTGAGAAACCTGTATAATATAATACCTCCATTCCGTATAACCTTTTTCTTCTTCGCCTTAATGCTTTAGATGGTACGATTGTGATTGTGGGTGGTATAAACTTAAATTGATCCTACTAATATTATATACTGACTCGGTGGCTCAGTAGTGAATGCAATTGCTGTGCATGAGAACTCGGGTTCGATATCTGGGCCAGGCAAATTGTTGTTGGGCTTTTCTGTAAAGAAATTTTCGCCAGTAAATTTTCGAAATAAGAGACCGATTTTCAGACCTATTAAATATGCATATAAAATTTCATAAAAATCGGTCAAGCCGTTTCGGAGGAGTATGGTAACTAACATTGTGACACGAGAATTTTATATATAAGATTATACAGCTGAAGAGTTTGTTTGTTTATATTTTGTTTGGTTTAACGTGCTAAACTCAGGCTATAGGCTATATAACATCACGCTACGACGAATAGGAGCGGAGCATCAATGAAGAATGTTGCAAAATCGGGGAAAATTCTGTTATGTGAAGCAGACGTTGCGCAACTAATTGTAAATCGTATAAATTTTCTGACTCGTGTGTTTATCGAATCCACTACACCCGTCGCGGTGGCACGTTAACCACTACGCCATCCGAGTATCATATGTATTGATTGAGTATTTTTCTCCGTGTGGCATTTCCCAAGTGCATTAGCGAGGTGGTGGAGATTCGCACCCGTGGGTGTTAATTAAGTGTTAAACAAATGCGTTTGTTTAACAGTAAGTTTTAAACAACGGTACTGATTCTACTTCGTTAAAAGAAAAAATATGTTTTGTTTGTCTTGTTGGTACCGTCGCATAAAGAGGTTATGAGGTTTCAAAGTTGGTGCCCGCGTCGGAAAATAAATTGTAGCATCTCCTTATCTTATCTTGTGTGGGGGCCAGTCAGTACAGACCGGTGACACTTCGACCCAGTGGGATCTTTTGAGTCGACTTCCCCAATAACGACTGCCATAGATGTTCATGGCAGCCGGGACCGACGGCTTAACGTGTTCTCCGAGGCACGGAGCAGGCGATAATTGTCAATCAATACGCACATAATTTCGAAAAGTCATATAACTTCCGAAAGTCAGAGGTGCGCGACGTGGATTCGAACCCGAGACCCTCTAACCATCTCCTTAATATTATTAAGTACCAGCTTTTCGCGGCTTCGCTATGATTCAGTGGGTACTTTTTCCTGGATGAAAGGTACCCTATATCCTTCTCTGTATCCTGACAATGTATGTATAAGTAAAGTATGTAAGGAAATCGATACTGTAACTCAAAACACAGTCTCATCGCGACCCGGGTATCGAACCCGAGGCTCACTGTTAAATAGACCTTATCGCTAATGAACCGACTAAGTAATCATAAAGTAATTTTTAAATCAAACCTTTTCATAAAATTGCCTTTTCATAATATTAACATTACAATGGAAAGTAATACAAAATGGCGTCATTATAATAACAATACGTGGTTAAGGTCACGGATTCGAATACTTGGAAGCGAAAATAAGTACTTTCAGTACTAACATATTGTATACTAGGTTTAGTTCGCGGCTTATCCCGCATCATCATATGGAAAAGTATTCCGGGATACCAATCCAAGTCATGGTAGATATGTTTCTTTTGATCCAAATTCGTTCAACGGTTAATTATCAAGGGTTATTTATTAACCTCTGAGTCTTCTTCGAAGAGTATAATGAAATCACTATGTGGGTCTGTGTGTCTGTCTGTTAATGACATGCATAGCTTTGGAACTACTGGACCGATTGACTTGTAACTTGGTGTACAGACACCTTGGGGTCATCCCTCGGTCGAGTTTGAATATGGGCCCTGTGGGTCAAAATACCCCCGTGATATAGGAGTCACAAGGTCATAAGGTCAGGGGATATCCACCAACAGAGTGATTTGGAAGCCCAAGGCTTTTGCCCAGCAGTAGGACATTACAAAAAGTTGATGGAAAAAAAGGCCACATGAAGACGAAGAGGTTGAATCCTGGGGTTTTACACCCATCTCGTTTATATGTGGAAAAAGGGTTTACTCGTGATCGAGTAAAAAACTTACAAACTTCTCAGACTGTCTTATTTGTAATATTAGTAGCTTTTGCTCGCGGCTTCGCTCGCTAAAACTAGGGTAGGTTATGTTAGAAACAGTACTTTTTTAATTAAAATATAGCCTGTTATTCGGTGATAGTATAGTTTCCTAACGGTGAATGAATTTTGAAAATCGTTTCAGTAGTTTTAGGCCAAATCCTTATAAACAAACAAAAAATCGAATCTTGACTTTATAATGTTAGTATAAATTAGGACAACATACACGTAACTAGGTACTCACTGAACTGTCGTGCTATTATTTAAGTGATCATCTCGACTGTTAGTGCGCGGAGTCTTGTAGATTCGATTTCCAGTCACTTTACAAACCCATGTTAGCAAAGGCGTTATTGACATCAATAACGCCATTATTTGTGTAAGCATGTTATCGAATCCACGACTATCCCCGACTTTGTTATTGGTATCGAATCTGAAATGCTGAATCTATTGGCAATTGTGAGGTGATTTTAATCCTTAAAAGTATTTCTTAATAAAAATACAAAATAACACTTAACCCTAACGGAATCGAACCCATAATCTATCTCATTACAGAAATAAACTGCTATAATAATAAACTGAGTCACAATCACCCTCTATCTCCCAGCACGTGTTTAACCAAAAATAGTCCATCCAACTGACATATGAAACAAAAATAAAATACATCTACTATTGTAAGCAGACTGGCAACTTTTTGTCGCCCGACGTTATTCATTATGTAAAAAGAAAGATTATTTTGAATCACATCAAGATACTACAGTAAAACAAAGAAAAACAAAATTTTATCTCACGACGTGATACAAAATTACATTAGTGGTGAACATAGATGCGGCAAAATTATGCGAATTAATTACAATAATAATATTATTGGTTATAATATATTGACAAATATTAATTTCAAATGAGATATTTACAATATATTATACATTATTTATTAAATTAATCTAATTATTTACAAACGTATTATAAAAGACAAAATAATTACAAGAATTAATAAAATAACTTGTACTCACGGCTACACATCAAGTTCGACACCCTATATACGCGTAACTACGCTACATACAAAATAGAGAATTGTCGGAAAGGGACGGTGCATAGTGGTGTCGATGTAATGGTAAGGATGAGGGTAACAAAAATATAATGCACTCTCTCGCACGATTCGCAGCGTTCAACTTCTAATAGATCAAAGTCCAAACAGTCTAGGTTGATGCATCGCTGTGTGTACTATATCTAAAAGAAAACAACAACTTGAAATCATATTTAATTTTCATCCTAGTATTTAGATAAAACATATAGCAACTTGTACAAAAAATCTTCATTATTATTTTAAACTTAAACACACACACAATTCTAAATACAGCTTACAGCAATGTTAAAAAATAATAAATTGTTTTCTCTAAAGTAATTTTTTAAAGATCTACATAATTTCTTTCTGTTTAACTTATAATATAGTATAGCATTATTGTTTTGCTATATTTAAGTATAATATATGTTTATAATCTGTTTGTAACTATAATATGCATGCCGTGGCAACCTTTAAGTAAGGTATCACTAAACACTAGCTATAAGTACTAACCATAAGAACATGTTACAGAGTATACCTTGTTGGTTGTCCGAATTAAATAAAAAAATCTGTGCTTATCAATGTTGTGTTCACTGGGTTATGGCCTAGCCAACAATGTAGTTATCGTCCAGCGCTAAAACATAAATTGAAAGTATTGAAGTATGCATACATTTCAAGTCTGGCACGTTTCCAAATAAATTATGAACGAGATCCTTCCGTATTTACTATTCGATGATACACACGATAAACTCTAACTGCATTGATGCTGCAGCAGGCAAGCGCTTAATTGTCACGATTGCCACAGCACTGATTATTGTCTTCGGATAGCACTTCTTCTTCTCCCTAGCCTTTATTATTCCCAAGTCACTTGGGGTCGGCTTTTCTGGTCTAACCGGATTTGACTGGATATCAGTTTTTACACGGAGCGGCTGCCACCTGACCTCCGCAATCCGAAGGCTAACGATACCCTAAGGCTAGGCCAGTGTCAGGATATTATGGGGCACTGACTTCCTAGTAACGATTACCATAGATGTTCATGGCAGTCGAGACCGACGGCTTAACGTGCTCTCCGAGGCACGGAGCAGGCGATTTGTCAATCAATACGCATATAATTTCGAAAAGTCACATAACTTCCAAAAGTCAGAGGTGCGTGACGTGGGTTTGAACCGGAGACCCTCTGCATTGCAGTCTGTTGGTCTCCCCACTGAGCTATCGCTGCTACTGTCTTCGGATAGCACTAAGGACAATATTTGTGATCCACAAATGATTGTGTTGAGTCTAAGTATACATTGTCACAGTGAACACAAATAATTGTATTGATATCTAAACATTTGGCGATTGAAAAGAGTGGCCTTGAGTTTCTTGCCTACTTCTTCTCATGAAAGCTCTCCTCCTCGAACAGTCTTTTTTCAATGCTAAATTTTTATTTCCTTCTATTTATTTTTTTTATTATTTTTTATTAATATAATAGTGAATTGACGTGTTCAAGAATTGTTTGCACATTTTTACGGAAATAAAGATTTTTGACTTTGACTTTGACTTTGTATTCGTTTATTAAATATTTGTTAAGACGTCGCGACATAAAGCTTAGACCCCAGTGTGCAAGGTATCAATCCTTACTCATTTTATAAACGCGAAAGTTTTTATGGATGTAAGGATGTTTGTTACTCTTTCAAGCAAAATCTACTGGACCGATTGTGCTGAAATTTGGTACGTAGATGGCTGGAGACCTGGATTAACACATAGGCTACTGTTTACCCCGATATTCACACGGCATTGGGACATATGCGGGTGCAACCGCGGGGCGCAGCTAGTAAAACTATAAAAAAGTGATAATATTACCTATCTGTCGTGACAGGATGCTTTAACTGCCCGGCCATACTAGTTACGCTACTGTTTAACTACAGCGCAATACAAAATAAAATGACGCGGAGTCTTACAATGACTCTTATCATAAACGCAATGGACCAGCGAAATACTTAATGCTTCTCAGTTTCACATGTTTATATATTATATATAATATCAGCCCTGTATTAAACTGTCCCACTGCTGGGCACGGGCCTTTTCTCAGTGTAAGAAGGGTAAGCTGCAAGCACGCTGGCCTAGTGCGGGATGGCAGACTTCACATATTATGGAGAACTCTCAGACATGCAGATTTCCTCACGATGTTTTCCTTCACCGTCAAAGCAAGCGATAATTAACTATTTAATACGCATATAACTTCGAAAAGTCAGAACTGCGTGCCTTGGGTTCGAACTCGAGACCTATGCGTGGCAGTCCAACGGTTTCCCACTAGGCTATCGTTGCTTTTCACGTGTTTACTTCAGACACAGAACAACCATTTGCGTACCACAGATTTCATTTTCTGCGTGATTCAAAGATTCAAACACTCGGTTTAGCAGCAAAAACAACTATGCCATCCGTGTAGCGTTGCCACAATCGCTCGACACTCAACTAAAAGTCGCTCGTATGCTACCCGTCTACTGGCAGAAGGAATTAAAATAAAATAAATGTAATTGTGGACTAAAATGGACGTCCGATGCGCGCTTTGATGTCAGTTCAATTAGTCAGGGACGGAACCGCGCGCCGCAATTAGTGTTACTGTAAAACCCTGTATAAAATACTGTGCTAGGGCTGTGAGCTGACAGATTTTATAGTTAACTAGTTTCTCCCCCGGCTTGGCCTGCGAGATTCTTACGGGAACACTTAAAAATCAAAAAGAGTTATGGAAGACGTAATTTATCTGAGTGCCTTTAGGTTTTATTGTGTAGTAAATGACGACCAGACAAATAGACCAGTGGCACAGGTACATGGCGGATATATACCACATTTACGCACAAAGCGCTTTGCTTCCACTTTTATAATGCATAGATACTGCAAAGGAGAGGAACTTACTGCCTAAGTCTGTGTTTCCCGATGAGTACGATCTTGGTGTCTTCAAGTCTAGAGCATATAGATATCTTCTTGGCAAGCTTCATCGTCGACTGCATCGTCTTAACATTAGGTGATGTCGCGGTCGACCGCAAGCCTAATACATATAAAAAAAATAACATGCAGGGCAGTCTTTGGGGATTGCCGATAGAAGTGAAAAATAAGTAACTAGCATGCGGTGACGATGACGCGAGTTTCACGCTTTTTGTTCACCCAAAAAGTACACATATATACACAGTATACATATAGCTCATGGAAAGCGTTCGGTGACGATGACGCGAGTTCCATGGTTTTTGTTCACCCAAAAAGTGCTCAACGCGCCTAAAGAAGTATTCACTTCAAAAAATGAAAAGCGTTAGTGCAGTAACTTAATATGTAAATTTAGTATTGACTACCAAATTTCTAACGCAAAGGAATGCAACCGTCTCTACACACATACATACCTACATCACTGTACATTACACACACATACATACGTCCGCGATCCTATTCATGTTCTTGAAAATAAAATGTGTGCCGATTTTCATCCCAATGCGTTGACATTTACGGGTGATTGACTACGAAACATTGAAATATCTTCACAAACTTTCATATCTTAACTAATATTGTAAATGCGAATGTGGTTTTGTTTGTTTGTTACGCTTTCATGCCTTAACTACTCGACCGATCATCACGTACTTACGCATACACGTTGTCAGAGGTATAGAAAAGGACACCGAGTAGCTTTCATCAAGAAAAAAAAAACGGATCCCGTGTTAGAAATTTACTGAACAGACATAGACTAATGCGGGCGAAACCGCGGGCAAAAGTCTAGTCTAGTTTACAATATTAACAAGCGCAGCAGTATTGTTACGTCCACTAATTAAAAATCACTAAATTAAGTAATATGAAGACGAATATTTCAGAGTAATAGAGCCTCGCTGATTGCAGCCTGAATGGGCGGGCTCGACCGGGGAAGGACTACCCTCTCACAGAATATCGACATGAAATAGCAATATTCCTACTGTTGTGTTTCGTTTGGTGAGTGAGAGTGCCGGAGGCCCAATCACCATCTTTCCCCCTTTCTCCTAAAGGTTAGGCAACGCGCAAGTGATACCTCTGGTGTTGCAGGCGTCCATAGGCTACGGTAACCACTTACCATCAGGTGGACCGTGTGGTAGTTTGCCACCTTAGTAGTATAAAAAAAAATATATATATATATTACATAACCACTTTTTAGTAAGCAGTTAAAACGGCCTTAGGTTCGAACCGGGCTTCGAACCCTCATGATGACGTAGGACATCCCACCATTACGTGACGCCTAAATCATATTTTATTGGGCGGCCTCGATGGCGTAGTGGTTAGTGTATCCGACTGCGACGCCTGAGATCGCGGGTTCGATTCCCGCACAAGTCAAACATTTGTGTGCATGGACATGGATGTTTGTTTTGGTCTGGGTGTTTCTATGTTTAATATGTATGTATTTAAAAAAAAAAGTATATATGTATGTTTATCCATTGTCTAGTACCCATAGTACAAGCTCTGCTTAGTTTGGGCTAGATGGTGTTGTGTGTATGTGATAGAATATGATATTATATTTAGCGAAATATCGGTAAAAATGCAAGCGTATTCCTTCAGAGATATAAATGTGAGACTATGTAGAAGTTTGTGTCCAGTGTGGTGATCAAACCCACAACAAATGCCGAGGCGATCATTCAAACCACTTAACCGTACCTCGAAACAGCTGTGCTTCGTGAAGTATTTACATAGGCAAAAGGCAAAAATTGCCCCCAAAGCAGTGGTACTAAATACGACAGCTGTAATTGTTTTTGAGAATCACACAGTTTCTGTGTGAGAATGGAACCCACGACACTTGGCGTAGCTTACACTACCCTTTATATGTTTTATCATTTGGTTTGACATAAATACTTTCTTTCCATCTTTCCTTTTAAAATGACTTCTTCTGATCTAGGATAAAACTTGTTTTGCGAGGGTCTTAGCAAACATTCATACATCGGACACAAAGAACATCTAGACTCGATTTTTGTCGCATCTAGGATTCTAACACACAACACTCGATATGTTGGATTACGACCATTTAAACTTAAATTAAGTTTTTACTGTGCCATCAGGACAGTAAACATAAGAACTAAAAAAAATGGTCTACCTCGAGATCGAACCCACACAAACCATTTCTGTTTTATTATTTGTTTTCAAATCATATCGTGTGTTGTGTCAGCCCTGTAATACGACCGGACGAGACGGCTGCGAGACTGCGCTTGCGCACGTCTGTGGTTCTAAGGGCCACATGTGTGTTGTCAGTCAACGTATATCTTGCTTATTATTAGACCGAGTAAGCAGGGATCGACTAGTCTAATGATATGGTGGTATATTAGTCGTTTTATGGAGAAACTGGTTAGTGACTTTGACTATACGGATGGTTAAGTGGTTAAAGACGCCTCGCCATTGCCGTTGCGCCGAGTGTTGTGGGTTCGGTTCACACTTCATCATCATCTCAGTCAAAAGACGTCCTCTGCTGGACATAGGCCTCCCCCAAGTCTTTCCACACAGACGGGTCTTTCGGTCCCCACACCGGACAAAAATTTGTGTGAACCATAAATAGTTGTGCCGGTTTGGGTATTCATTGTATCCGTTTTTTGAGAGTTAGTAAAGATGTTC
This sequence comes from Catocala nupta, assembly GCA_963675205.1. Classification (NCBI taxonomy): domain Eukaryota; kingdom Metazoa; phylum Arthropoda; class Insecta; order Lepidoptera; family Erebidae; genus Catocala; species Catocala nupta. The sequence goes on along the minus strand of OY776107.1, from coordinate 4,691,381 downwards.
ACTACGCAGGATTTATTCCTAGTGCAGAAGTCCTCATTTTAAGATTTTAACAAAAAGGACTGCCTCTGTGGCGCTTTGGTAGCGTATTCTATTGTCGTGCATGAGTTTTTGAGTTTGATCCCCAGCAGTAATCGAAATAATTAGAATAGGTACTTGTAATTTATTATTCGAAAAAATTGAAACCTTATCTATACTAATATTATAAAGCTGAAGAGTTTGTTTGTTTGGTTGAACGCGCTAATCTCAGGAACTACTGGTCCGAATTCAAAAATTATTTTAGTGTTGGTTAGCCCATTTATCCAGGAAGGCTATAAGTTCTATAACATCACGCTATAACCAATAGAAGCGGAGCATCAATGAAAAAATGTTGTATAGACGGGGAAAATTCTCTTATGTGACGCTGATGATGTTGCTCGGGGCAGTTAGTAACAAAATATAAGGAACCGATCGTATTGGCGACCCTAGTCCAAGAAAGATGAGCTTTCTTGACAAGTTGAGTTAATAAACTACTAACTGATAACACTTGACCAGTCTATGTTATCAATTAGTTAGAACATGTTTCATAAGTTTGTATGTCTTTAATAAACCACTGTATGTAATAAAACGTTAAATAATGAAGTAAATATAATAAGACTAGATTTTGACCGCGGCCTTGCCTGCGTTTATATAGATTTTGTCGATATTCTTTTAACTCAAAAAATATAGATTCTTTCTTTAACCTTGACAATGTGTATGCGAAATTTCATGTTTATCAGTCCAGTCGTTCAGTCGTGCAAGCATAACATTTGTTATATTCTGACTAGTTGAAAACAAGAACATACTCTGTGAGAACTGTGAGAACAAATACGCACCTAATCAATGCTTCAGGTAATTTTCGTCCAAGATGATTCATAGATAACCATATGCCCGTCTTCCTTCACTACCCAGTTGTGTCCAAGAGGCGTCAGAGACTTGGCGACTAGCACGTCTGTGTCAAGATATAAACCCCATTTATAAAGAGTTAGGTATCTAAGGATGTCCGATATAACAAATTAACAATCGCGTTTTTTATATTAGTTAGGATACAATCTTTAGGCATATTTTATGTAGACATTAATTGGAACTTTATTCTGTGAACATCCTTTTGAGGGTGCCTTCTACCTGAGTGAATCATTCATATCTTCACCTAAAATTGACAACAGCGCGACCGAAATTCACGATATTTATTACATCATACCGAAGTCCTCTAAACCATGCATCAATCCATAAATCTAATATGTATATATTGAATATTCTGTCTGTCGATCCGTCGACATTCGTCATTCGAATTGACAGATGTATGCGGACATATTATCTATTTCGCGGGTCAATGATTCGATACCCGTATGAAACAAATCAACGCTGTTTGTATAAATTTCTATTTGAGAGAAATATGTTACGAATGTATGGTAATTGCGCGGATGGCGCTGTGGTTAATTAGTATATGCCAATGAGTGTTGTGGATTCGATACTCACACATTGTTATCATAAATACCTACTCCGCTCAAATATGGTCATCTTTCTGGATGTTAAGTTGTCCTCGATGGCGTAGTAGTTAGTGTAACCGACTGCCACGCCTGAGGTCGCTAGTCAAACATTTGTGTGCATGAACATGGATGTTTGTCTTGGTCTGGGTGTTTATATGTATAATATGTATGTATTTACAAAAAAATTGTATATATCTATGGCTTAGAGTGAAAACCTCGGGTATGCAATTTTAGGTTAATTTATTTTATCATATTTCTGGAAAGAAAACCTTTTAATGCACAATCTTGTTTTTCATCTATGATCTTGAAAGCATACCTTGTAACTACTCGCTCGAGTCAGTTTGGTGTGATAACCTCGCGACGCCGCATCAAAACTTGTCCAAAAAATACAAAAAAAATATTTTTAAATACATGATAATAAAGGTCTGTTTGGTTATTGGTTTCTGCAACAAAATTTTATAGGGCGCAGTTTTTTGTGCCTCCTGAAAAGTTACGTATTTCGCAGTTACGAGGTATTCACTATAAGACATGGATATGTATGTTTATCCATTGTCTAGTACCCATAATACAAGCTCTACTTAGTTTGGGCTAGATGGCGTTGTGTGTATGTGATAGAATATTATTTATTTATTTATTTATCTGACACACAATGTCAACATGACATCTGAGTAATAAATATAGTATTATCATCACGCTTACTCAAATAGACATGGATCTACGGTTCTCTATTATATTAATGTAAAGTAACACCTCTCTCTTCCTAGTAAACACTTTCTCGTGCTATCTAGTATGGCGAACCTTCGATTAAAATTTTTTTACCCACGGAAATATTAGTCTGATTTATTAACCTCTGAGTCTTCTTCGAAGAGGTTAATGAAAACACTGTGGGTCTGTTATTGACAGTTTGTTAGTGATACTACACTGGACCGATTGACTTGTAACTTGGTGTGCAGACAGCTTGGTCATCCCTCGGTCGAGTGTGGGTCAAAAGACCCATGAGATATAGGGGTAACAAGGTCATAAGGTCAGGGGATATCCATCAACAGAGTGATTCGGAAGTCCAAGGGAGAGGCTTTTGCCCAGCAGTGAGACAAAGTCAGATGAAGACGAAGAGGTTGAATCCTGGGTTTTTACACCCATCTCGTTAGTGTCGAATCTAGGTGATCCTTTTGCCGTTTATTGAATGTTCGTAAATTTCTTCGCGACACAGGCATTGTTTTTGATCAATGATGAGTCGTCTTTTTTAATAAAATAAATAAACTGATTTTATTAAAGAAACCTATGTATAGTGAGCTGCGAAAATGCATACCCATTTCTAAACTAAAATGGTATTAGCCGGTAATTGACGCCATCTAACAGATATCGATACAAGAACTGTTAAGTAGTTTATTTATATCGTAATAGATGGCGGTGCACTAATATAAAAAAAAAAGTAGATTTCTTAATTATTCAATTTTGATAAATTTGTATTAAATAATTTTTTAATCTAAAAAATAACATATTACAGGGTAAAACAAGTAGCAAGGAATTACAAAGAAATTTATAGATTTATAGTAGGTAGTTTATTTTATAGATATTTTCGATGATTCGCTGTTCTGTTCGTACGCAAACGTTATTCTGTCCGTGTTCCAGTGCCTTTTCGGTTGAGATTATAATTTCTTATAAATTTCACCTGTTTGCTAAGATAAGTATCTACGCGTTGCAATATTTATCAAACAACGCCATCTATTTCATTCATATTCAGTCTAATTCGAGTGTTCACAGGATTTTGGACCTTAAGGTATCCATGCACTATAAAAGGTGTCTGTACTGTTGACTGCATGGAAAGCTAGAACAGCAAACTCCAGTGAGTGTTGTGGATTCGATACCGACACGACAATGTGCAGATGTAATTGCTAGATATAGGCAGAGAGGTACTGTTTATCTGGCAATATTTAGTAATACACTTCTGCCTACCCCTTCAGAGTTACAGGTTTGAGTATATGAGTGTACAAACTATGTTAAACATAGTTAAAAGTTGCGTATAACTTTGTGTGCGGTCAGAATAAATTAACTATGCTGTCGTATTATTAAGAAATATGTAATAATGTGAAGTTACTAGTAAATATAGTAAGTTCGGTCAAAGCTTTCGCAAAATATATCATGATGGTGATGACGTCATCGTATAGTATATAAAGTCATATGGAAAGAAAGAAAATATTTTTATTTGTATCTCCTTTACACAATACAATAAAATATAAATATATACAGAACAGTATATAGTATGGATACCAAATTAGGTATCTGCGTTAGCAATTGTTGCAGTTGAAACTGCAACGCTGGTATTCTCGCTGGACCTGTACAGCATGTGAGAAAATGACAACATACAATAATTACCGTTCAAACGCTGTAACAGCCCTCCTTATTTAAAACAATCAATATCTCAATATAATTATATTTAACAAAGCAACAATTATAATTTATATCTTAACTAATATTAACAAACCTAACCACTTATAAATAAAACATGAAAGTAACAAAATATGGGTCTATAAATTTAATATAAAGAAAGGAAATGGCTGGTTCAGGCAGCGTCATAAAATTCCTCAGAATCGCTGTCGACCGGGAAAGTGCCCAGGAGACTGGCAGCATTGCCACGTTGAATGGCAATGCTGATTCTTTGAGCCAAGAAAAGTCCAGCCTTCTGGTCACGCGAAGCGTCGATTAGCCGCTTAGATATATCTCTAAAAAGCGCACGAGCGCCCGGACCCCATGAACCTAGCGTCTCCACCCCAAACGGCTCAAAAACGTAATTACCAATTAAATTATATAAATTCAATATCTTAAAATATATATTACTATCACGGATATATCTTTATAATTTGTATATATACATAGCAATATATCAATAATTTTATATATAAACTACAGACTCTACAGACTGCGACCAATGGGCGCGTAAGCTACCGGAACACCACATTCCTGGTACCGATATATTTGAATGCACGGATGGTATAGCATTTTAAGTTGTCGCTTCTCCACTGTCATAGCGCCGAGTATCATTGGTTCGATTGCCACACGGGACAAAAAAAAATGTGTGATCTACAAATTTTGTTCCTAACTTGGGTATTCTTTGTGTCCCCTGTTTGAATAGTTTTATAATACCCCAAGATACAGAGGTCATCTATATATTAATACGTGAAGCAAAATCTTTGTACCCCTTTTTACAAAAATTGCGCGGACGGAGGAGTATGAAATTTGGCACAGTTAAAGTTTATATGGAGAAGTAAGGGCGAATCCTAAATTATATAAAATATGCATTAGAAATATATTCAATTAATGAAAAAACACTACACGCTCACAACCATGCATTTGACACACGCAGTCGAAGCGCATAACTATGGTTACATATTATATCAATATATAATGACATATATCAGCAATATCTTACAGGCAAACTTTGGTCGAATTTTTCCTATTAAAGCTGATGATTTCATGAAAAATATGACTTCTACGAACTTTTTGTTTCAACTGTGTAGATAGTAAAATACTTTGCCCGACCGAGGAACTCACAATCAAACGCAAACATTATCCTAAGCTTATACAGTGCCAAAGATTATCTACTAGTTATTTTTTAACTTTACGTATTTCATGGTTTGACAGTAACATAATAATATACAAATGACCGATTGCCAATAATGATCACGTTGCGCAGACGCCGATCATTTACTGTCTCTCCGGGTGGGGTTGTAATTGCAATGTTAATTTGATCTATCTTATCTTGTATTTTATTGATTGTCCTATAAGTCCTGTAGCATTTATAAACATTTATGGTCACGACCAATCTTGTTCCTGGTTTGAGATCCAGGTATCGCTGAAGTAGTTTCATCAATATATTTTTTTTTATTTTTCGTTTGGTTAGTGGCCGATCTGTTGTCAAGAGTTGTTCAAGCCGCCCGTAGGCCTCTGACATGGCTTAACGACTGCTGTCAATTTGACAACAACCGGGATCGACTTTTTACGTGCCTTCCGAAGCACGGAGACGCTCAGATGAAATACCACTAAGCGGTCACCCATCAATAGACTGACCGCACCCAACGTTGCTTAACCTCGCTAATCGTTTACCGATCAGTGAGTGCAACTGGCTATGAGCGCCTCACATATTTTCAATTTATTTATTAAGGATCTCTTACAAGAAATACTATGTCTCAATCAATACATCTTGATAATTAAAACAATATAATATTCTACATAATATTCTACCTCATACACACAACACCATCTAGCCCAAACTAAGCAGAGCTTGTACTGGGTGCTAGACAATTGATAAACATACATATATACTAATTTCTTTGTAAATATATACATATTATACATAGAAACACCCAGACCAAGACAAACATCCATGTCCATGCACACAAATGTTTGACTTGTGCGGGATTCGAACCCGCGATCTCAGACGTGGCAGTCGGTTACACTAACCATTACTACTGTCTCACGTTTCCAAAATTTTCTTACGTTTCCTCAAAATTTCCACCGACCCAACCACTATTTAAGCCAGTTAATTGGCACACCATAATTGGTTCAGTCGGTGGGACCCGGAACGCCCATATTTCCTGAGTAAGCCCGACATACTCCCTCCGCTTCCCTTTTTCCAGGGAGAGGAATGAGCAAATGGCATATCATACGTAAAAACCGGTTTGATGCCCAGTTGGGACAAATTAATCTACTCCATACGATTTTTTTCTATACTAGTTTCTGCTCGTGGCTTCGCCCGTGTGAATCTCTCTGGAAAATTGGGAAAAAGTATCGAGGAGAGATAGGATTTAAACCTAAGACCTCTCAATTTCAAGCCCAACGTGTATGCGAAATTTCATAATGATCGGTCGAGTAGTTAAGGCGTTAAATCGTAACAAACATACTAACATTCGTATTTATAGTATTAGTTAGGACACCATTTTTTCGTGGGTTTGCCCGCATAAATCCGCAGTGGAACTGGTCTATGCTAATATTATAAAGCTGAAGAATTTGTTTGTGTGTTTGGTTGAACGCGCTAATCTCAGAAAATCCTGGTTCGAATTGAAAAATTCTTTTAATATTGGATAGCCTATTTATCAAGGAAGGCTATAGGCTATATAACATCACGCTACAACCCACAGGGGCGGCGCAGTAACGATAAACGCGGGTGAAACCGCGGGGACATTTAGTATTGGTATAAAAAGTGACCTGTATTAGTTTGTACTACCCAGGATAACGGATTTATTTTAGACTAGTTTCTCCTTACGGCTTCGTCTTCGTCCTCCTCCTAAACCCACACAAAAAATTGGTATAAAAATATCTAGTGGATGTGGGACTCAAACCTAAGACCTCGTGCTCTCAAGTCCAATGACTTAACCACTGGACTGCACAATTAGTACATATGTGTGATGGCGGAAGTATACCTTCAGCTATCACACGAGTATCGGCCGGGTCCCGACGTTTCGCTCCATTGAACCAGACGACACACGTCGCATACTCTGATTGCAAACTGTTGCCAATAGTTTTGCAAAATTAGGTTAGTTGTTTTTGTTTAATTTTGTATATTATAAGAGTAAAAAGCAATGAAAAAAATCTTTTTGTGAAGATAGTATTAAAATTAGTTGCAAAATAAGTGGGTAATTAATATTTTAATACTAATATTATAAAGCTGAAGAGTTTATTTGTTTATTTGGTTGAACGCGCTAATCTCAAAAACTATTGGTTCGAATTGTAAAATTCTTTCAGTGTTGGATAGCCCATTTATCGAGGAAGGCTATAGGCTATATAACATCACGCTACGACCAATAGGAGCAGAGTATAAATGAAAAATATTGCAAAAGCAGGGTAAATTCTCTTATGTGAAGCACACGATGTTGCACTAGTCAGCTAATCAAGAATAAAGTACAGTTACAAATCTAACCAAAACTACATTTACGGGAGTGAAGCCGAGGGCAATATTTAGTTTGGATATAAAAATAGTGGGGCTGTAGTAGGAATATCTCGCTATCTCCCTCGGACAACAGCATTTAAATAGCAGTTACGTCACAGTTTGTATCGTGCATCCTTTTCCTGTCGCATGACGTTAACTCCTACTGCCAAATTTCAAACGTGACCTGTGTTACTCAGTATCCAGGATAGGTGAGACTCAAATCTACGACCTTGTGCTCTGAAATCCAATGACTTATCCATTGGACTGTTCTATTAGCATATGTGTGTGATGCCGGAAGTATACCTTCAGCTATCACACAAGTATCAGTCGGGTTCCAACGTTTCGCTCCATTGAACCACACGACACACGTCGCCTACTCTGATTGCAAACTATTGCCAATAGTGTCTGAAGTGATTAAGAGCAATTCTTCTTAAGTATAGGGAAAGATTTTATATTATACTAGTTTTTACCCGCGGCTTCGCTCGCGAAATGTGGACCATGTCAATTTTCCATCCCTCGTAATTAGTAGGTGTTTCTGAATGAAAGGTACCTTATGTCCTTTTCTGTTCCAATTGTGTATCGATTGATTTATTGATTTAATTGATTTATTTTCTCTTCACAAAAAAGGTAAATACAAATTTCATAATACAGGGATAGTGTATGCGAATTTTTTATGATTAGCGGTCGAGTAGTTAAGCCGTGGAAGCGTAACAAACAGACAAACAAACTCACATTCGCATTTATAATATTGGACTTTCTAATGGAGAAAAATAATGATTAAAATCGTCGAGTAGTTTTAGGTCCAATGTAAAAGAGGTGAGCCTATTACCGTTTTTACCGAAACAGGTCTAGACTTCGTGCTGCTACTAATTGCATAACAGAACACATAATAAAACACTTCCGATCCGCGAATTGAACCCGAGACCTCATTGCACAGCAGTCGCAAACACTACCACAGCGTTACCTTTAACCTGGAACTGGAAATAAAGTATGAATATAAAAGTAATCCAATCATTATTCATTTAGGTCATATAGTAACACTTACGAACGTAAAGGTTACAGTAACTAAATTACCTATAACAATTACCTGTCGCCAGGTTCAGCAAGGCGAGGGCGTAGAACTAATGAGAAGATCGAGAGAGAAACACACTACTATACATACCACTGCCAATATCTTTGCTAATATACAGTCGTATATTATATATTTTGCGGCATAAAAGTGGATATAGTGACGAGAATAGAAAAGGGTATGTTAAGCTGGTTTGGGCATGTAGATAGAATGGAGGAGAACGGACTGACTAAGGCTAGTGTGAATGGAACAGTCGCAAGGGGAAGACCTAAGCGAACGTTTATTGATCAGATCGGAGACGTTCTGGATAAAGGCCAGGTTAAGAGCACCTTAAACCGGCGAGCGTGTATTAGGAATGTTATGAAAGTGATTGAAGCCAGAGAAATGTGTCAGGATCGTAGCAAATGGAAATCCGTAGTCTCTGCCTACCCCTCTGGGAAACAGGCGTGGATCTATGTATGTATGTATGTATATTATATATAAACATCTACATTAAGCGCCCTTAAAACACTCCATACTCGAAAAGCAGCTATGCATGAAAACAAAAACTACTTGAACAAGATAAAATGTTGCTATTTTCCTCAGCGTTAAGCAAGTTAGTGAGCACGTTTTACTGCGCACGCTCGCTGTTATACAAGAAAATACTTTAGAAAGGATACTAAAGTGCACTCATGATATAATTATTGTGTTAGCTGTTACGTAAGGGTGAGTTTAAATAATGCATGGGTGACAGTGGGTTTAGAAGACGTCTTGCCACTATCAGTGCGTCTAGCGCTGTGGGTTTGATGACGGGATAAATAGGTATTCCTGTGGATATATAGGTATCAAATGAACGGTAAGGCGACCGCATAAGAAACAGCGACATGCGTAATGTTTTTTCAAGTGTGTGCATGTAATTCGCACGCATACCTTACACATGTAGCCTGCGCAAGAAGCTTGCATATGTAGGCCGTGTAGCCTACGCGAGTAACCTACGCTTGTAGTCCACAGGAGTACTTTGCGCATGTAGCACGCGTGCATAGGCTACGCTTGTAACTCGCACGAGTCATCTACGTAAGTAGCTTTTGTATGTAGCCTGGTAGCTACACGCGTCGTGTAAGAACACCTAAAGCTTGAACAACAAATTTTAAGAGAGGAGGCACATCGGTGGTTTATTCTAGTCTAAGACGTAGATTTCGGGATTTTGGCAGATGCCGTGCTGATATGAGAGTTTCATATCACGTTTGCACGCTAACATAAGCTTAAACTCATGCTACGAAACTGAAGTCTTAAGTAATTTTAGTAGCGATTACGGTAACAGCTTTAATAGTTAACTGTCACTCGCTTTAACAGAGAAGGAAAATATCGTGAGACTACCTGCATGTCTGATAGTTCTTCATAATGTTCTCGAAGATGTCCGGAGTCTGCCGACCCGTATTGGGCCAGCGTGGTGGACTATGTCCTAACCCTTCCCAAACTGAGAAGAGTCCTGTGGCCAGTAGTGGAAATTTTAGTATAGGATTGATATCTGTCAAGAAATCCTGACTAATAATATAAATTCAAAAGTAACTCTGTCTGTTACCGTTTCACGGCTAAAACACTTAACCATTTTAGATAAAATTTGGTACAGATATAGTTTCATACCTGGGGAAGGTAATTTTTTTATCAATGTAGGTACCACGCGGGTGTAGCCGCGCGCAAAAGCTAGTTCTTAATAATAGCACGACAATAGGCTCGCCCTCATTAGGACTTAAAACAGCTGCCAAATTGTAGGTGCGATTCACCTCCGCCTACCTTGTAGGTGTAATTAGGGTTGCTAGCTTTATTTTGGTTGAGTAGTTTCTGAGTTAAATCCTTACAAATAAACAATAATTAAATCTTATATATTATCATCAAATCTTAATATATATTTTCTTTTTCTTTTTCAAATCTTTCCTCTTTATAATAGACGTATAGATGGTGGTGATCCTAGGTGCAATGCAGCTCCGCTTACCCTTTCATATACAAACGTGAAGGGACTTACAGGATTCAATTATAATAATAATATTCTATCACATATACACAACACCATCTAGCCCAAACTAAGTAGAGCTTGTACTATGGGTACTAGACAATGGATAAACATACCTATATACTTATTTTTTTGTAAATAAATACATATTATACATAGAAACACCCAGACCAAGACAAACATCCATGTTCATGCACACAAATGTTTGACTTGTGCGGGAATCGAACCCGCGTCCTCAGGCGTGGCAGTCGGTTACACTAACTACTACGCCATCGAGTCGTCAATGTATGTATAATATCGCTTACGTACACCCCAGTGTGTACCGTACCTTACAGCCGTCGCATTAAGCTCATAATCCCGGGAGCGTAATTAATAATTCGCTTTAATACGTTAATAACATTAGCATATAACGTCGGGAAGGTAAAGTTGTCTCTTCAAACGACGTCTACAAGCACTTTTAGCTTTTAGTTTCATATGTAGCTGTTTTATGGAGGGTAGGTAGATATCGTAGCTCTTCAGATATGATATCCGAACTAATGTTATAAATGTGAATTATTGTTCTTTCTGAATAAAGGCCAGGTTAAGAGCACCTCAAACCGGCGAGCGTGTATTAGGAATGTTATGAAAGTGAATGGAGCCAGAGAAGTGTGTCAGGATCGTAGCAAAAGGAAATCCGTAGTCTCTGCCTACCCCTGGGAAACAGGCGTGAATTTATGTATGTATGTATGAATGTTTGTTTGTTTTTTACGCTTTTACGCCTTGACTACTCGACCGATTATCATGAAATTTCGCATACACGTTGTCAGGGGAACAAACAAGGACATGGGGTACCTTTCATCCAGAAAAAGGTACTGTTAGTAATTCTTTCTTCTTCTTTCTGTTTCTTTCTTTTTTTTTAGACTGTTAGTAATTTGACTTAACCTAATTGACATTTCCGAGAGCGAAGCTGTAGGCAAAATCTTCTGTCTTATACTTTCTACTACACATTCGAAAACATTATCTAGAATTCTAGGACATGAAAGTCCGTCACGATGTTTACCTTCACCGATAAAACGAGCGATAATTAACTTCGAAAAGTCTGTAATTCCTGTGTCGCGGGGGACGTTACAAACATTTTAAACAACGGACACAAAGAACACAGACATTCATTTTATTTTTTTTATTTGTGAACAACCGGTACCGACGTTTTACGTGCCCTCCGAAGCACGCAGACGCTCAGATGAAATACCATTAAGCGGTCACCCATCTATAGACTGACTGCAACCAACGTTGCTTAACTTCGGTAATCGTTTACCGATCAGTGAGTGCAACTGGCTATGAGCAGACTTGGAACAACCATTTGTGGATCACACAAAGTTTTGTCCCGTGTGGGATTCGAACCCACAACACTCGGCGCAATGGCAGTGGCGAGGCGACCACTGTTCTTTGCCTAGCCTTCCTCGATAAATAGATAGCCCAACACTAAAATAATTTTTGAGATTTCTGATTAGCGCGTTCGACCAAACAAACAAACAAACTCTTCAGCTTTATAATATTAGTATAGACTATCAGCCCTGTACATAAAATGTCCCACTGCTGGGAACGAGCCTCTTCTTAGTGTAAGAAGGGATCTGCAGTAACCATCCGCCGTAGCCCAGTGCGGGCAAATTGACTTTACATGTCATTGAGAACAATTACGTAGAATTCTTCGACATGCAAGTTCAATATTTTTCCCTCACCGTTAAAGCGAGCGATAATTAAATTCGAAAAGTCTGAGGTCACAGCCTCGATTGAACTCGAGACCTCTGGATGGCAGTCTAACAGTCGCCCATTAGTCTTAAATCTGAGTGCCGAGTGCGAATTTGTTTTACGTTAACGCGATCGACACGTTTATGACGTTCAGCGCTCCGATTGGCCTGCTTCAACCTCTTAACCAATCAGAGGGCCAAACGTGGTAACCGTTTCGATCGCGTTAACGTAAAAACAACTCGCATTCGTCACCCAATACCTATAAGATAAATAATATAATCTTAATGTGTAACTTTCGTCTAACATAACATGATATTATTCGAATACTGTATCCATATTCGAATATTCGAGATCTTATTCGTAGCAATAATACATCGGTACACTATACTATATACTACTAAACACACTCCTTACAACTATAAATCAAAACTTAATTAGTTTGACCCACAGTGATATGGAGCATCCATTAATGTTTACGTGAAAGGGTAAAAATAACACGCGATACACACGTTTATGTATTTGTGTACATCTTTATATATATAATTCTTCTGTACGTGTGTTGACAGTGAACTCCTCCTAAACGGCTGGCCCGATATGAATGATTTTTTTTGTGTGTGTTCAAGTGGATTCGAGGATTGTTTAGAGACGTTTTTTTTTTTTCGTCTTTACAGTACATCGTCTGTCAGGACAGCTAGTATACATATATGTTCATGAAAAAGTCGCGGGCAGCGGTTGGATGTGGGTGGTCCAAGACCTGTCTATGTGGAAGACCTCGGAGGAGGCCTATGTCCAGCAGTGAACGTCTTTCGGCTGAGATGATGATACATGCTCGGTAGTACTTATATACCCCGTTGGATATGGCACTGGACTAGTGAGCGGTTGTGGATTCGAATCCGACGTGAAGACGTGCATAGGTATTAGCTTAGCTGGAAGGGTTAAGTCTGTGTTTAGCATTTTGACAGATTTTTCTGTCATGAAAATCTCAGTAGTCGAACTGAGTTTTGGAACTACGTTCGATAGACGGCAATAAACAGTACATTAATAGACAAGCATTAATATTATCTTAATTCTAATTTATTAACTAATATTGTCTTTTGTTTACGCGAATGTTATACATTGAAATTAAACACTTTATACGGATTTTGTCGCGTTGTTTATTTCACTTATTTTAGTAAAGTTCAATAATAGTGGTGTTAGAGTTTTCAAAATTATGTAATAAAAGTGTTTTAAAGTAAAATAAACAACGCGACAAAATCCGTATAAAGTAGGTATTTAATTTCAATTACTAACTAATATCATAAATGTGAGTGTGAGTTATTTTGTTACGCTTTCACGCCTTAACTGCTCGACCGATCATCGTGAAATTTAGCATACACGTTGTCAGGGGTACAGACAACGTTATATGGTACATTTTATCCATTTTTCTCAGTGAATTTGATACCGGTGTTACTTTGCCAAGCATGTTGACAACTTACAATATTGTTTGTGCATTTTCCTATAGAGTGGTTCGTAATCCTATATCATAATCACTATTATAATCAACTCACAGTGATATCGGATTAAGTCACAATTCATTGGTCACCCATCACGAGAAAAACAGAGCCATAAACCCCTTTACGCCATAAAACATTAACTCTATATCTCCATATAGCATCATGCAAAATTAATTCCACTAATTACGCCATCACATCATCTAAGTACACGTAAGTGCAAAAAAATAACCCAGCGTAGTCAGACAAGTCTCACGCAGTGTAATACCCCGGGGTAATGCTGTGTTAATACTCTTGCACTGCAGTGTACAGCCGCTTTGATGTCTCGAGTACTAGTGATGTGAACACGGATATGTTGCGAGTATTATTTGTAGTCATTAGCCATAGACGAGAATCAAAATTTTCATATAAATGTAAACCCGTTTTGGATACTCAATTAACTTATACATATACAAATAATCAAAATGTATAAAAAAAAATGCAACAAAAATTAAACATATATGTATGTTTAAGTAGTTAGCACTCATGAAAAGAAGCAGACAAGAAAATCCACGGCTACTCTTTACTCTTTTCAATCGTCAATTGTTTCTGTGTCAATGTCAATTCTTAACACTTCAAATCAAATTATTTACTTATTTTTCTTAAATGAACTGCTTTTTCTATTTTGTTATTTGACTTAAGACTTACGGATATAGAGACCGGTTTTATTGCTATTTATGACTCGATGACGCAGCGGTAGCGAATGCAACTGATGTGCATAAAGTGTTTTGTTCGATTGTTGGGTCGTGCAAACTGTTATTGGAAGAATTTCTCAGTAGTAGCACTGAGTTTGGAAATATATCCGGAAAACATAATACTATCGCAAACTCTTTCGTTGAATTGAAAAACCAAGCTGGTGAAATTTGAGCGTAATACATATTTGCCTTTAACCACGAACGGTCGCAAACATAAGTAGAAACCTATATTATGCGTCATTGAGACAGTCTTCAATATACCAAACAAGTAAAATGAATTGCGGATATGCGTAGGTATACCAACACACAAGAACAACACTATTCGTGCTTTGAACCTTTAACACTATCACTTAAATTTAAACCTTATTCCTTAACCATTAAGTCACATATCGTCGCTTTTCTTGTTTGGAGTGAAGTAATTTTGAATGCAGGATTGTGCTGATGGAGATTTTTTGTTATGACAATATTACATTCTAATCGCAGCGGTGGCCTACTAGGAGTACATAGGACTGCAACGCAGAGGTCTCAAGATCAATACTAAGGTGCGCATCTCTGACTTTTCGAAGTTATATGCGTATTCCCACTTGGCCATCGCTGCTTTTCTATGATATATATGATATATGATGCTAGTCTATGATATAAATCGTTTACCCATACGCAGACTAAATACCATTTGACATGTCATCGAAAACTCACTCGTCTGTCTTCATATTTAAGATACATTTTTAAATGAAGTTTACCATTGAAGGATTGCAATGGCGTCCACTTATTACTTTCAGTTGAAATATTTCGTTTAATATTGTTTACCAATTAACATTCGTGGTCATTTAATCGTTAATATTTAAATGGATTTCATTCGGTTCTCTTTATTCATTTCATGTTATGTTGGTTTCGAAGAGATGAAGGATTTTCAACGGAGCACGATTGCACGGATGGTGTTGTGATTTCAGTGATCACCTCGCTTTTGCCATTGCGTATAGTAGGTTCGACGATAAATGGGTAGTATCTAGAGCCTCGCTGATTTCAGCATGAATGGGCCGGCTCGACCGGGGAAAGACTACCCTCTCACAGAATATCGACGTGAAATAGCAGTATTCCTACTGTTGTGTTTCGTTCGGTGAGTGATATTGCCGGAGACCCAATCACCCTCTTTTCCCCTTCCCGCTCCTTCTCTTTCCCACTTCCTTTCCTAAAGGGTTGGCAACGCGCAAGTGATGCCTCTGGTGTTGCAGGCGTCTATAGGCTAAGGTGACCACTTACCATCAGGTGGGCCGTATGCTTGTTGCCATCTTAGTTGGATAAAAAAAAATGAAAACGTGTCCTTCGAGTTTGGGTGTTCGTTAGAGGCTGTGTTTGAATGTTTTTAAAGTCGCCTGCGACACAGGAATTGCTTCTAGCGTAGTAGGTTTTAAAAAAAGACATGTGAATGGTCTCAAGTTCGATTCCAAGAAACGCACGTTTGACTTTTCAAAATTATGTAGGTACGTTATAAATATAATATAATAATAATATTCTACACATACACACAACACCATCTAGCCCAAACTAAGCAGAGCTTGTACTATGGGTACTAGACAATGGATAAACATACATATATACTTTTTTTTGTTAATACATACATATTATATATAGAAACACCCAGACCAAGACAAACATCCATATTCATGCACACAAATGCTTGACTTATGCGGGAATCGACATACTTGATTATAGCGTGATTTAACGGTAAAGGCAAACGTCGTGAAGAAATCTGCATGTCTGAGAGTTCTCCATAATGTTCTCGAAGATATGTGAAGTCTGCCAACTCGCACTGGACCAGCGTGGTGGACTATGGACTAACATCTCGAGCCGTTGTCCAGTGGCAGCGTAATAGGAGGACGAACCAACAAAACTAGAAAATTTATATCAATACTAGATTTTGCTTGCGGCTCCGCTCGTATAAATGTATTTTAAGTTAGTTTATTTTCTTCTGGATGACAAGTGGTACCCTTTTCTGTCTGTTTTGTCAACATGTTTGCGAAATTGCATGATGATCGGTCGAGTAGTTAAGGTTTGAGAGCGTAACAAAAAGAAAACTTATAATATTACTTAGGATAAATACATAATTGACTATGCGTCGAATTAACCACTGCACCATAGGTAAAACTCACATGTTCACATCGAAGTTTGAATACGCGGCATATTATATTGAATTCTGAACAAACACACATTCCGAAACTTGGTAGGTATTGTTCGAAGTATGTTCACGGTATGTCTACATTGCGCACGTGAGTAGGCAGGGAAGGGGGAGTAGGCTAGCGAATTTAAATTGATTGCATATATAGTATGCTTACAACGTGTAACAGTTAAGCGTGGTCAACATTTTATTAAAAATCGTACATTTGAACGATAAATGGGAAATTGAAATGGGGAAACAAAAATGGCAGATGTCTCAATAGTTAGATGAACCAATTTAGCTGAAGAGTTTGTTTGTTTATTTGTTTGTTTGGTTGAACGCGCTAATCTCAGGAACTACAGGAGCGATTTGAAAAATTCTTACAGTGTTGGATAGCCCAGCGTTGGTCATTGGTCAGCGATAGCTCAGTGGGGAGACCAACAGACTGCAATGCAGAGGGTCTCGGGTTCGAACCCACGTCGCGCACCTCTGACTTTCGGAAGTTATATGACTTTTCGAAATTATGTGCGCATTGATTGACAATTATCGCCTGCTCCGTGCCTCGGCGAGTACGTTAAGACGTCGGTCCCGGCTGCCATGAACATCTATGGCACTCGTTATTCAGCGCTCTCTAATATCCTGACACTAGTCTAGGCTTAGGGTATCATTAGCCTTCGGGTTGCGGAGGTCAGATGGAAGTCGCTCCGTGTAAAAACTGATATCCAGTCAAACCGGTTAGACCAGAAAGCCGACCACAAGTGACTTAAGAATAATAAAGGATAGGGAGAAGAAAGTGTTGGATAGCCCATTTATCGAGGAAGGCTATAGGCTATATAACATCACGCTATGACTAATACGAGCACAGCATAAATGAAAAATGTTGCAAGAACGACGAAAATTCTTTTATGTGAAGCAGACAAAGTTGCGCGGGGCAGCTGGTTAATAATATAATGATAAAAATGAAATACCAGCCCTATTTATAAACATTAGCATTGTATGAATTACTTAATAGTCGACTGCATGGTTGGCCTTCTAATGTGAGTGTTCGCCTTGCCACTGCCGTCGTGTTGTGAGTTCGAATCTCACACGGGATAAAAGTTAATCTGATCTATAAATAATTGATTCGAGTGTAGATATTGTCTTCTGTTTACGCGAATGTTATTCATTGAAATTAAACTACCTACTAGCAACCATGGCTGCTGAAAAGCAACCGAAACGTCGGGGAAAGTGTAAACCAAAAATAAATAGATTTAATAGTATTGTCTTCTGTTTACGCGAATGTTATTCATTGAAATTAAACTACTATATACGGATTTTATCGCGTTGTTTATTTATCACTGTATTACAAAATTTTGAAAATATTACACTACTACTACTATTGATTTTATTTTACTAATTTATAAGCTAATGAAATTATTGAAACTATTAAATCTATTTATTTTTAGTTTACACTTTCCCCGACGTTTCGGTTGCTTTTCAGCAGCCATGGTCACGGGTTAGTAAAATAAAATCAATAGTAGTAGTAGTGTAATATTTTCAAAATGTTGTAATACAGTGATAAATAAACAACGCGATAAAATCCGTATATAGTAGTTTAATTTCATCGAGTGTAGATGTTCTTTGTGACTGTTGTTTTAATGTTTATAAAGCATTTCGAGACATTAATTAATCATAGAGAGATACTGAGAGAGATGCCTTTAAAAAAGTCTATTTATCGAAATGTAGGTGTAATACAACTCTGCTTACCTCTTGAATACATAGGCGTGAGTCTATATATCCTAACTAAAATTATAAAGGTGAATGTAAGATTGTTTGTTACTCTTTCACGTCTTAACTACTCGACCGATCGTCATGCAATTTCGCATACAGGTTGTCAGGGAAACAGAAAAGGACATAGAGTACCTTTATTCAAAAATAACTACTGTTACTAACCTGACCTATATTTACGCGAGCGGTACCGCGGGCATAACCTAATATCTAAAATAAAAAATATTTTTTATGTTTACTTCTTTTTTCATATTTTACTAGTAAAAAATATGTTTGTAAATTAGTGATGCGAGCAAACTCACATTCTAAAGTTAGTTAATAATTCGGTATTAGCTGAACATTTCACGTTATCAATATTTGTTTTAATCTTCGTTTGAAGCCGATATTTGACCAATAACCTATTTGATAGGTCCTTTACAAATACCATTGCCAAGGGTTTTAATTAAAATTATTACTTTACTTTATCGATACTTTACATATTAATATTGTATTAATTGAAATTTAATTCAAATTTGCTAGGTAGGTATATATAAAAAACAGTTTCAGAAATAATAAAATTATGTTCGGGTATTTTTTAAATAATTACACTTCTTGACATTGAGATAACCGCCATCTTAGTATCCTGGTGAACATGGCTGCTGAAAAGCGACCGAAACATTAGGGAAACACTAAATTTTAATCGTTTTAATAATTTAAATAGTTTAAAATAGTAGCAAATTTTATTAATAATAATAATTATTAGTTTCAATGTTATGTGAAGAAGTGATTTTCAAATAAATAACGCCATAAAATCCGTATAAACCGTTTCAATTATATAAAATATCTTTTTTTAATAATCAATATACAAACTTGGGATCTCACAATAAGTTTATTTTAAAATAAATCACGATAAAATTCTCAAAATGTAGTTTAATTTCAATCACTCACAAAATTTGCTATCTAAAAATCTCGGTAACATTTTACCCGACTTTGCAATCAAATCCAAAACCCCACTATAGGCCGTATTAACAAGAAACCTTTGATAGCGAAATTTCATTAATTAAAACTTATTTGTACTAAATTTCAGATGAAAACTCTATTTAAGCATTTTAAAATATACTTTGTTTCAATGGAATAAAGTTTATGATTGCTTGGTATAGATTTGAACTATAAAATAATTCTATCGCTATAGTAATTATCGAGAACAGTTAAGATAACGGCCTGTTGAACGCTAATAAAGATCACATTGTGGTCTCCCGCCCTAGAGGTGAACCCCAACTTTTAATTAATTTTTAACGTGGCGTAATGCTTCCTATGCATACACTCTCCCGAGACTTCGGACCTACTGATTAAAACCACCAGAGTGTTCCATCTCGCTGCTTTGTATGATGGGTGGGCCGCTGGAACTGAAATTACATCAGCGACCCACCCAGCAGTGCCCAATGCAGACAGGAAGGTGTACCTACTGCACCTACATTAAGCTATCTCTGTTCTGTCCCTCATAAGGGCGAGCTTATTGCCGTTTACCAGGCTCAGTTCCACATTCCGTGCAGCTACTGAGAGAATTTCTTGACAAATAAACGCAATAAGACTCGCCTGATTCCGGAATAATAATAATAATAATAATAAAACCGCAGGGCAGCTTGTGGCGGGCTGAATGTGAGTGGCGACACTGCGGTCCTGAATGCCTCAGAGAGTTGGTTAGGTCCTCGTCCCCGGCTTGCCGTTACTAGTTGGCTGGGGTGGAACTTCAAGAGCGCCCGTAGGACTCTCAACTCTGGCTTGCCTTGGTCGGCCGATCAGAGGGGGGCCGCTAGAGCTATATGCTTGGGGGTGGAAGTGTCATTTGCAAGGGCATAACTACGGGGAAACCCGCTCCGGGTCTCCGTTGTCACGAGACCCGTGATGGTGAAACCGGCGCCGCACCGCTCGACACCCCTAGCCAATCGCACCGGTGTTGCCCTCTGCTGCTGGCTTGTATGCCTATAGTGGCTTATCAGGGGGCCCATCTAGTGAGTTGGCGAGTCACCGTCTGCCGATTGCATTGATGCTATTAGAGTATTCAGGGCAGACGCCGTTTTTCATCCATAGTTAGCAATATACCGGTCCACCAAACACCCATACCTATAGCCCATATATTAGAATCTATACGTAGCAATAGTCCTACGCCTGCTGCGGCTAGTGCCACTGTAGGTGTTCCATCACACCTTTGATTAAAACTCTCGAAGGGCCTCTTCACGTTGGACCCATGTCTCCGTGTAAGCCTCCCAAAGGGCCAGGTATTTTCTAATATAATATGTTAGAAAGTACCTGTGATAAGAGAAACATAATAATAATAATATCGTTTATTTCTCCTCACACAATAGACTATTTCCATACAGTATAGTGATACATATAACTAATAATATTTTACAGTCCAGTATATGTGAGGAGCTGGTGTCTGTAGTAGGCTAAGACCTGTATTACCGATCTCCAGGTCCCCACCCCACAGAATAACATGTTTACAATTACAATTGTTACCATATGTGACGGGTATAATGCTCTGTCATAAGTTGTTCGAGAATATCTGAATACACTTTAAAGATTTTGTTTGTGCGTGTGTGTGTGTGTGTGTGTGTGTGTGTGTGTGTGTGTGTGTGTGTGTGTGTGTGTGTGTGTGTGTGTGTGTGTGTGTGTGTGTGTGTGTGTGTGTGTGTGTATGCGTATTTATGTGTGTGTTTCAAATTAATTTGAACGGTAGGTCAAATAATTTTCAATTTTCAATGGAATCAAGATCAATACCTCATGTTCAGCAGTCGCATGCACTACTGCGTCATCAAGACGGTAAAAAATACATAATGTAGTAATAAACTAATGAATTCTTATGTCTTGTTACAGGTATTTTGCATTCTACATTTATTCTGGTCGTCTTCTGAAGCTACCATTGAAAAGTAAGATTGAATTATGCTGCCTATTTAATTTTTAACATGGTGGAATTCCATTTACGTTTCCACAAAAGGGGATGTTGGTGGAATTCTATTTACCCATCCTCAAAAGGGGATTTCGGGCTCATCCGGGAACAGATGGGAAGTCCCGAGTCCTACCGATTTGACCTACCACGGTGTGCCCGTTCGCTGCCTGGGTATGGTGGGTGAGTCGTTTTTTTTACTTGGTGAAATGCAACTGATGCTTACCCCCTCGCGCCTCGTCACAAGAGCAGGCGGGAAGGTTATGTCGGGCTCTCTCGAGGCTTTCGGGCTACTGACTAAAACCACCATGGTGTTGCCAACTCACTGCTTTGCATGGTGGGTGGGTCGCTGGTGCTGAAACTACATCAGCGTTCCACCCAGCAGTGCCCAATGCAGACAGAGAGAAACAAATTGTCCGATCCGCTATTTAGTACGAGGAACGCCTTAAGCGTCCGTTCGCGTGTATATAACTATTAGCTTACAGTACCGCCTTACAACCACTTCATAACTTCAGGATACGACCTCGTGGGATTGAAGGCCGTACCAAATGTTCAAGTTATGATAAATGACGTCTTAATACGTTTCTCACGGTTATATCCTCAAGGGGGTAGGCAGAGGAGTACTAGCTACATTTCGCTGGATTGCAGTAGTTTACTGGTTTCTTGTTACGTAGCGAAATGCCTTGTTGCCGTCTACCAAAAACAGTTCATACCCCGTGGAGTTTAGCAGAAACACCTAATAGCACTTCCTGACCTGGGCATTATGATTTGGCTACAGCACCGTCGTTTGAATCACACAGGAACGCATGCCATAATTAAAAGTCTCCTATATTATAATCAAGGACATGTTCTAAAGAATGTATGCTTCACAAATATGTAGTTTTTTCGACTCTGGGTGTTCTTTGTGTCCCGTTGTTTGAATGTTTGTAAAAGTCCTCTGCGACACAGGAATTATACCCAGTATGGTAATTGCTATAATAAACAGAAGAAAAAACAAAACACAGCAGTTGCATTTTCAACCACTGAGCCTTTGAGGCATTATTCAATGTAAATATATTATTTAGTATAGACAGATTGAAGGTAGGTAGGTGTAGTAGCGATAGCTCAGTGGGGAGACCAACAGACTGCAATGCAGAGGGTCTCGGGTTCGAACCTACGTCGCGCACCTCTGACTTTCGGAAGTTTATGAATTTTCGAAATTATGTGCGTATTGATTGACAATTACCGTCTGCTCCGTGCCTCGGAGAGCACGTTAAGCCGTCGGTCCCGGCTGCCATGAACATCTATGGCAGTCATTACTGGGCAGTCAGTGCCCTGTAATGTCCTGACACTGGTCTAGCCTTAGGGTATCGTTAGCCTTCGGGTTACAGAGGTCAGCCGCAGCCCGACATGGCAGCCACTCCGTGTAAAAACTGATATCCAGTCAAGTTATCAGGTTAGACTAGAAAAGCAGACCCAAGTGAATAATAATGGCTAGGGAGAAGAAGATAGACTGTGGGTATTGTATCATGATTACTGCTCCGCTTCCGTGGCCCGTTGTTGCGTGCTTTTATAACATAAACCTTACGCGAAGAGATATAAAATAAATATTTTAATTGATAGCCATCAAATAAAAATATTTCTTTAAATTCGACTTTTAGTTTCAAAGATTAGTGCGTTCAAAAAAAAAAAGAAACCAGTTCTTTATCTTTATTATATTAAAATAGATTAACTATAGTTTATAAATTATAGCTTACGTCCTTTGACAGCTATCGGGGTACTTCCCACAGGCTGCGACAATGATCATCATATTCGACTATAAAATTATCGATCTATATTATTTATCTCATTGATCTTTGAATAATTATTGTACCTGATGTTTCCTGCACTTAATAATTTTAAATTGTTTTCACACATTAAAATGTGAATAATTAAGTTCAGAAAAATTCAGGTGAACGTTTCAAACGCTTTATATTGTGTTATTCCAATAATTATAACCAAATGTAAAACTTGATATTTAATTATCAAGCTTAGATGAAACAAGGACGTCACTATTCGCACACTCCTACCAATAAAGAATAATATAATTTTACTAACATTATACTGTCATGCAATACGGAATTTGATGGACTTGATCTGGATGACATCTCTCACAGGACCCGAGCTATATTTTACGTATATATATATATGTATATTCTTGAAACCAGTAGCAATTAATATATCTTATTTAATCCCAGTTATATGTAAGCTCTCTTAAACCAAGTTAATATATTGAAAATAAGTATATTATCAAATACAGCTAGTTACGACGTCCGGGCCAAACTCGCCCCGGGCTGCGAACATTCAAATTTATCACAATAGTGTCTGCAGCGGAGGGGTTGAAAACCTACCTACTCCAAAAGTATGAAATTGTCTGTTTGTTATGAAAAGCTGGCTCGTTAGTCTATCGTCAGATGTCGGGTTTGATGCCTGGTTCAAAAAGAAATGTCACAAGAGATTTCCTTTTAAGAAATTCTTAGTGATATAAGTTTTGGAATATGGCCGGTGAATTGGCATGCCTTATTACGTGGGTATACAGATTAAATATTTAACTACTAGATTTGGTCCGCGGGTTCGCTTGCGAAAATGTAAGTTAGGTTAGATTATAAACATTTTTTTCTGGTTGAACGGTACCTTATGTCCTTTTCTGTACCCCTGATAACGTGTTTGCGAAATTTGGTGATGATTGGTCGAGTAGTTAAGACGTGAAATCATTACAAACAAAGAAATTACATTCGCATTAATATTAGTTAGAGAACAGTCCTGTGTGAGTACACAGGACTGTTCCCAGTGTTAGAAGGATTAGGGCGAAGTCTACCACGCTGACCCAGAGCAGGTTTGGCTCACTTCACATATCATTACGAACATGGAGAGATCGTAGACATGAAGGTTTCCTCACAACGTTTTTCTTCGACGTATTTTAACACTAAATTAATTTTGGCTGGGATAGTATTGGTGAATTTATCTTTTTTAAATGTTGCTAATAAATAATTTGATTTACAAATTACAAGCTTTTTTTTTATGGCCTGGGTTGTTAAACGAGCAGACGGATCGCCTGATGGTAAGCGATTACCGCCACCCATGGACACCCGCAACCCCAAAGGAGTTACAAGTGCGTTGCCAGTCCTTTAAAAAGGAATGAAGGAGGGAAAGGACAAAGGAAAGGATAGGAAAAGGATCCGGGTAACTGGGCCTCCGGCTCTCTCGCTCACCGATACGAAACGCAACAGTACGGGTACCGTTACTTCACGCCGGTATTCTGTGAGGGGTAGTACTACCCCGGTTGTTCCGGCCCATTCATGCTGAAACCAGCGAGGATCTACTACCTTTAATTAATAGTATATGCTTTGTTCACCCCGGTTTAGCTAGAATGCTTGTGTTATTCGTAGTTAGTCTGTAGTGTCCTAAGTGGTCTTCGAACACATGACCTCTCTCTTCGCAAATGCATTTGCTTTGGACTATTGGTCCATTGGACTATTAATATGTATTATAAAATGTAACACACCCCTAAGTTGATACATATACTACATATACTATACTGAAACACAGGTCTCTGACCTAGTTCAGGTAATACAATAAAAAACAGACTTCATATACAAAGTCTAGAGTCCAATATTTAAATTGTAATTGTTTTCCTTTAGATTAAATATAGTTTTAATGTGAATTTAATACAATAAGTAGCCTGTAATGTGTTTGTAGATTTTTATTTATTGAATAAAAATTTATTATTATTATTAAATTATTATATAGTAACATCACCATAACGTTCTCGAAGATATGTGAAGTCTGCCAACCCGCAATAGGCCAGCGTGGTGGACTATGGCCTAACTCTTCTCACAGTGAGAAGAGGCCCGTGCCCAGCAGTGAAACAGTTTAATACAGGGCTGATATAATATTATTATATATATGGCGCTAATGTGCATGTATTTATCAAATACAACTAGTTAGGTCGAACTTACCCCCGAGCTGTGAACATTCAAACTTATTACAATAGAGTCTGCAGCGTAGGGGTTGAAAGCCAGTCGAATTGGATAAATTTGTCTGTGAAGGGGTTTAATAAGGAAAACTTGTTTCATTGCTACTAAAATTGTTTATTTCGTAAGTTTGTAAATACATATGAATGCTAGATTTTGTGTGGAAAATATACATAAATGTATACTACACTTTGGCCGTGGCTTCGCTCGCGATATACTGGATTATGTTAATAAATTTTATTGCCTCTCGAGAACAGTACTTTTACTGGTCGCTCATAGCCAGTTTGCACTCACTGATCGGTAAACGATTAGCGAGGTTAAGCAATGTTGGGTGCGGTCAGTCTATAGATGGGTCACCCGCTTAGTGGTATTTCATCTGAGCGTTTCCCTGCTTCGTTCGAGGGTACGTAAAAAGTCGGTCGGTTGTTTCTAAATTGACAGCAGTCATTAAGCCATGTCATAGGCCTACGGGGCAGCTTGAACAACTCTAGACAACACGAAAAGAAAGAAAGACTGGGTACAAGGTACCCCTCTGTCCTTTTCTGGAACCCCTGACAAAGTGTATGCGAAATTTCATAATGCTCGTTCAAGTATTTAAGACGTGAAAGGAAAGAGTAACAAACAAACGGACTTTCACATTTATAATATTATCATTTGTCGGCCTCGATGGCGTAGTGGTTAGTGTAACCGACTGCCACGCCTTAAGTCGCGGGTTCGATACCCGCACAAGTCAAGCATTTGTGTGCATGAACATGGATGTTTGTCTTGTCTCTGGGTGTTTCTATATATAATATGTATGGATTTACAAAAAAAGAGTATATATGTATGTTTATTCATTGTCTAGTAGGTGCCCATAAATCTCTGCTTTATATGTGTTAGAATATTATTATTATTATTATTAGTAACGATTTCCGAATTACATACAGATGTGGGCAGTAGTATATTACAACGGAAACTATCCGAATACCTGGTTCGATTCCTCCAGGTAGGACAGAACTAAGAAAATTTAACGCGGATATTAAAAAAATATATTAAGTCTCTGACTAAAGAAATTTGCTGCAGCAGCACAGAGACCGCAACTTAGCCGGTAAATGGCAATAAGCTAGACTTCTATTTCTATAACCATTTATTTTAATTTACCGATTCAGTTCGGTCAACATTCAAAGAAAGAAAAAGTAAACAATATTTTGGTACACATCTAGAAAAACAACATTGGATTTTGTTAGATTAGCATAAACAACACATAATGAGAAACAAGGAAGTACAAAAGAAAATAACAATTACCGTTGTCAATAAATAAATTGGTTTAACTCAATGATATAAAAGAGCATTTTATTTATCATAGCAATCCTGGGAGGATCTTTCTTACTTATGCTGCTTAGCCAACTGCACAGTACTGTAGACCAGGTACTCTACAAATATGAATAATAACAGTCCATTACGCCCGCCGACGGTTACAAGTTCAAACAGCTTTCATCTTTAACGCGAACTCATTGTGCATTATTATCATTCAGCACACGGCCAGATACTCCTATATAATTATGTCGTCGTAAAAGTTTATGCTATAGGTAAGGAAGAGTACCAGAGTCATTAAGAGAGTAGATCAGTTATCAGAAAGCTTACGAATATTGGTACTCATTTCAGACAAAGCGGTGGTAGACCAATTGATAAGCAATCGGACTTGTGATCGAGAGGTTCCGGGTTCGAATCTCACTCATTGCACTACCGAAGTGAACCCACCCCTTACACAAGCATTCTAGCTTAGCTAGATTGATTAACGAGAGTACTAGTAATTTGGTACCTAAATTACTTGGAATCTAAAAAACTGTTTTCTTTATTTCAAACTATATTTTCCCCGCGCCTTCGCTCGTGTAAATGTGGGTTGGATTAGGTTAGGAACAGTATATGTTTTTGGTAAAAAGTACCCTACATCCTTTACAGTACTCCTGATGACGTGTTTACAAAATTTCATAACGATCGGTCGAGTAGTTGAGACGTGTAAGCGTAACAAACAAACTAACTCACATTCATCAGCTCAGCTGAAAGACGTCCACTGCTGGACATAGGCCTGCTTAAGGTTTTCTCAAAAACCAAACCTTCAAACTCACATACGAATTTATAATATTACTAGTTTTTCCCCGCGGTATCACCCACGTAAGTCCCGTTCCCATGGGAATATCGGGATAAAAAGCCTATGCCTATGTGTGAATCCAGGTTTCCAGCTATCTACATACCAAGTTTCATCGCAATCGGTTAAGTAGTTTTTGCGTGAAAGAGTAACAAATATCCATACATCCGTAAATCCATATAAACTTTCGCGTTTATAATGTTAGTAAGGATAGTTAGAATAAGAAAGATTATAGATGCGTCTTTGCATTGTTGCAGTCAACGGTTTTCCATTACACAATCACTACCATTTTATAATTTTTTTAAAATATCTTTCCATTATTGCCGAAGCTCCATTTTTGCTCTCATTATAAATCCTTTAGTAGCAGACCATTTCATCCAATTCGGCTCGCTACGCCTTTCAACTTCTGCACTGCAGACGACATTGTAACAAGTTCGAATGTGCATCGCCCGGAGCGAGTTGAGCCCGGACGTCGGAACTAGCTGTGTTTGTTAAATACATACATACATAGTTCCACGGATATATAATATTTTACGATATTATAACACTTTAATATTATAATAATATATTAGCTATTTTAAATATAATAATATAATATGATGATGATGATGTGATAGACACATATACACAACACCATCTAGCCCAAACCAAGCAGAGTTTGTACTATGGGTACTAGACAATGGATAAACATATATATATACTTTTTTTTGTAAATACATACATATTATACATAGAAACACCCAGACCAAGACAAACATTCATGTTCATGCACACAAATGTTTGACTTGTGATCAAGGAATCGAACCCGCGACCTCAGGCGTGGCAGTCGGTTACTAACCACTACGCCATCGAGGCCGACAAATTAAATGAGAGACAAAGTCAAAGATAATCTATGTATAGTATGATGTAGTACGTGTTGAAATCGTAATAATATTATATATGCGAGTGAGAGTTTGTTTATTTGTTTGGTACGCTTTGACGCCTAAACTACTCGACCGATTATCTTGATATCGCATACACGTCGTTAGGGGTACAAAAAAGGGCATAGAGCACCTTTCATCCATAAAACTTTTATAGTACTGTTTCCTACAAAAGCATGTACCATGTAAAGGGAATGGATGCGATCATATAAACATGTTGTTCAGTGAGATAAATAACTCAATATGTTCCTATATTATTAGTTTGAATCGGGCGTAAGTTCCTGCAATGTGAACTTACACAAACTTTGGTACATCCAAAATTATTTAACATGAATAATTACATTATCAATGTTGATTTAGCTACGAAAATCTTCATATCTTTCTTTTAACCCCATCTTTCTTTTAACCCCATCTTTCTTTTACCCCAGTGAGTCTTACATAACCCCTCCGCCGCAGAGGGGTATGCGTCAAAGCATTCCATAACGTAAAAGAAAACTACGAAAATCTTTGCGATATGACGCTGTGATATTGTAATGATAAATTAATTGTTTTAAATGTAGAGATGCAGTCTTAGATATCTTATTTTATTTATACATACATACTTATTTTTATCTCTGCATCGCCCTAAGGTCGACTGGTAGATAATGCCCTAGGCATTAAGTCCGCCATTGTACAATTTTGTGCATAGAGTTTTAAAATTAAATAAATTATATAAGTAGCAGGATATACGTATCTTAGTTTCTGAGAACTCTACTCTTCGAACTGGTTTTTAATGCTACGTTTTTGTTTTATTATAATAATATAAATGATCACGACCTCTGCTTCGTACAGGACTACAAATTATAGAGAGATCAAGCTATCTCCTACAAACTGCTAAATCATATATTATATTCTTCACGGTAGAGCAACTGTATATTTGCATAAGTTTTATTAAATTTCGTCCGGTAATTCTAGTAGACAATACAGAAAAACCTATATATGTATGCTTTTGCCCGCGGCATTGCTCGGCAAAAGTACTTTTTTATGAAGGATAGGTACTTTATGTCCTTTTCTGTACCCCTGTAAAATTTCATGATGATCGGTCGAAAAGTGATAGTGTGAAGGCGTAACAAACTCGCATTGCTATGTGTAATATTAGTCAGGATGTATTTTAAAACATACAAAATTTATTTTCCTACTTTTCCATAAAATCAGTATACTTTGTGACCTCTATAACTTTAATAAACAGATAGCCTATTTACGTGGTTCATGCCTCACAGTTAGAATGGTTAACCTTTTTGTAACTGTTTCATGTTTCGTGTATTCATGGTAAACTTCAGGACGAAGTTTTCAGCGCAAACAAAGACCGAAGCGCTGTGAAATTTGGATTATAAATCTTAAATAACTTGCTGAATTAAATCGCGTGAGTCGAGTTTCAGGATGCATTGTATTGTAGCTTGTATAAACTAATATTGTTAGACTGATATATGTGCAATTATATTTGGGAAGTAGGTCATTTCTCATGACGACTGAAACTATTTTAAATGTAAGTATTTTGTGATACGCCCGATAGATCTCTTGTTTGATTTCCAGAAACAGCCATCAAGTAGTTCAATCAATTTTATAAGTAACTAGATTTTGCCTGCGGCCTCGCTCGCATAAAAGTAGGTTCGGTTCAGTAATTTACAAAAAAAATATGTAGTCTATTTTACTCGGTGATAATATAGCTTCCTAAAGG
This sequence comes from Catocala nupta, assembly GCA_963675205.1. Taxonomy (NCBI): domain Eukaryota; kingdom Metazoa; phylum Arthropoda; class Insecta; order Lepidoptera; family Erebidae; genus Catocala; species Catocala nupta. The sequence goes on along the minus strand of OY776107.1, from coordinate 4,661,334 downwards.
GTAAATATTTTTTAAAAATGGTTGAATAATTTTTGCGTCTAATACTTACAAACAAGCAAACATACAAAAATTCTAAACTCTCCTCTTAATAATATTAGTATAGATGTATTGTGTAACTAGCTGACCCGAGAGTCGCAGTCCTGTCAATCTATACAAATATATATATCACGTAATTAAATTTCATATCAAAACTTCGAACAATTTTTCTTCATGTAAAAATACCATTTAAATTTTCATTTCCCGAAGATTTTTCGCAAAGTTTTGTTCGTGCAAACCTTGTGCTCATAAGTGGTCACCGTAGCCTATAACGTACATACGCCTGCAACACCAGAGCCATCACTTGCGCGTTGCCGACCCTTTAGGAAAGGAAGTATGAAGGAGGAGCGGGAAGAGAGAAAGAGGGTGATTGGGCCTCCAGCACTCTCACTCACCGAACGAAACACACCAGTAGGAATACTGCTATTTCACGTCGATATTCTGTGATAGGCTAGTCCTTTCCCGGTCGAGCCTGCCCATTTATGCTGAAATCAGCGAGGCTCTACTACTCTCAAAATACAAAATACCATTTTGTAGCGGTGAGAATATTAATACTAGTTAATAGAATAAATGCGAGTGTTGGTTTGTTTGTTTGTTACGCTTTCAACCCTTACCTCCTCGACCGATCATCATGAAATTTCGCTTGCACGTTGTCAGCGATACAGAAAAGGACATATGATACCTTTAATCCAGGAAAAGTACTTTTCCCGAGGGATAGAAGTTTATTGTCAAAATCTTGTACTTCCATTCGGTTCACTGGGTAAAAAGACAATAAATTTTGACAAAAGGGTGTTTTTTTGTGTTGTGTAAATTACATTTTGGTAACGCTGGATGTATTAGCTAGCGGGGCTTCCTTTAAGTCTCTTGGTCTTCCAAGTGCCGCACTGACGTGATGCGACTACCTGTGGTGGGGTGTCGCTTCTCCGTCTTACTACAGCCGACCGGAGTCCATCTCTGAAAATGTTCGTAGACCAGACGCCATCCAAGTGTATGATCATGGGTCTCATGGTCACACACTTCGGGCGTCCAGAAGACTCCACTTTCAAAGATCTTGGTCGACGGAGAGACTCAATGGTAGCCCGGGAGTGCTACAATCGGATTTGTATATATACGAAGTTCTACAAAAACTTTACTTTAATGCGATTTGCGATTCAGCACTGTGACTTTATCGCGTAATATCTTCTAAACGGTTCATTTTTTTGGAATAATTTATTCTGCAAAAATATTCACAATTTAATTCTGAATCGATCTGCTTTGTAATTTTTTATAGTTTTTGTCAAAATTATTATTATAAATTTGAGTAAAATTTTTACACATATTAGATGTATATTGACCAATAGCAAAGCGTTCTGTTAGGGGAAGTCCCTAAGTTGATAGCGCGACCTGCGCCTGCGCCGATGCTCGATGTCGTCACACGACTAACGGGTTATGCTATTTTAAACCATAATCTAAGGTCGACAAAGTCTCTAATTAATTACGTTTTGGTTTTAAATGACTCATGAATGTGGTTCATAAATGATTATAAATTACAATCGTCAATTATTCATAATCTATGTAGATCCAATGTACGAGAGACACTGTTTTAAAGCGTGTGACTAAAAGATGTGGTCCTGCATTTGATTAATGAATATGCATGCATATACTTACGAGTGAATATCTACGATGGGGCAGACAGTGAACCATGGAATTTCAGGTTCAATTCCCAGGCCAGGCAAAGTATTATTGGGTTTTTCTGTGAGGTATTTCTGGTAGCGATGAATGTGAGATTGCCCGCTTGGCAGCAATATATGCTGCATAATATTTTGGGCAAAACATCATATCTGATAAAACTTGGATTTATATTACTCCTCTTTCCACTCTTTCGGAGGGCTATTTGCTAAGTTTATATCGGTGCAATGACAGGCAGTCTCAAATAACGAGCTGCCACAAAAAAAAAATTGGCTGCATACCACCACGACTCTTTAGCAACCCGGAAACAAACCCGAGCCTTAATGCATAGCAGTCGTATTAACAATTGACTTATTAGCTATTTTAATATAATCTACATTATTTCATCTGTAAACTTGGCTAGTGAGCCAAGTTTACAATTTGCAAAAATGTTAGCTCAATCTACAGATAGCTGTATTGGGTTACGGAGAACCTGCTTCTGTAAATCACAGTACTTACCCGTTTGCGGTGAGAATCCATGCCTATACTCCTTATGGTCTCATCAGCGAAGTCGGTCATGTTTCTCAGGAAGGTGTTCGAGTCGTTGCTAGCTCGTGACCGCGAAGTCTGTGTACACGAGTAGCACGTCTGACTTCACACAATGTAGTTCGGAGGCCAGTCCTTCGCTTCTGATGAGTCTGGTTGGCTACATTCACGTATATCACCGCCTCCTACAACAAAATTTGATCTGTTAGTTCTTTAGCTTAAAATTAATGGAATGCTAGCAATTTGCAATGCAAATAATTCGTCTTGCTAAAAAAATAAGACAACTCAATGGTTTGGAAATAACTAAAGTAAGGCCTAAATTTCGTTCAAACTGAACAAAATATAAAAAAATCGTGTTCTACATAGCTGTATATTCACGTCATTCTCACGATCAAAAAGTAGACTTTAATATCTAACTAATAAAAAATAATTATAGTAATCGGTTTATACGACCAGTAGCAACGAAGCATCAATGAAAATTGGAAAAATTCTTTTATATGACGCAGGTGAAGTAGCGCGAGTCAGTTATTTATAAATATTGACTGTACTTTCTGTGCACGAGGTCTCGGCCTCATTTCCCGAGTCCAGCAAGGCTCCAGCAGTTATTGAGTATATCTGTTAACAAATCCTCAGTAGCCGCACGAAGTTTGGAATTGTTCGGTACAACAATAGAATCTCTATGACGTGAAACCTAAAATTATTGTTAGTGAAATGTGGGTGTAAAACACCTCTGCCTACCCCTTCAATATCGGATATGGGCGTGAGTATTCTACTAATATTATGGATGTAAAAGTTTGTGAGGATGGATAGATGTTTGTTACTCTTTCACGTAAAAACTACTCAACCGATTCCAATGAAACTTGGTATGTAGATAGCAGGAGACCTGGATTAACACATAGTTAACTTTTTATCCCATTATTCCCACTGCATTGGGTAAAACTGCGGGTTGCTGCTAGTAATAAGGATAAAAAAGAATTCTTTTCTTCCAAACCGACCTTTTCACAAGCATCCGTTGAACTTAACTTAAACTAAGCCTTCCCAATTTACCTAACAGCTCACACTCAATTCCACACAACCTGACTCCTCCATCTCGTTCTAACAACACAGTTTTTATCGGGCCTCTCGCTTTACGGACGAAGGGGATAATAGGCTGTTTACACACGAGTGTCTGGTGTTAACACATAGGGTTGTAACCGCAGACGTGAGGGTCTGTAGCGTGTAGCCCGCCTACACAGATACGTGAACTTGTAATAGCGTTTTAAATTGGAAGGTACGTTTTTATTTTCAGGAGGAAATGTTTTGGAATAGTTGGAAGATTTTTACGGAAAACATTGTTTTACAGGATTTCAGAGCCGCTAGACTTACGCCATTTTATTAGAGCTTTTTCAGTGAATACCTTCGTATAAATATAACATTTTTTCGCGTCTTCGCTTGCGTATATGTATGTTAAGTTAGATTACAAACAATACTTTTTCTGTATAAAAGGCACTCTATGTCATTTCCTGTACCCCTGAACAACGTGTATGCGAAATTTCATGATGATCAGTCTACAAACTCATATTTGGATTTATAATATTAAAGTTGTTTTGTATAGCTCAGTGGGGAGACCAACACACTGCAGTGCAAAGGGTCTCGGGTTCGAAACCACGTCGCGTACCTCTGACTTTCGGAAGTTACATGACTTTTCGAAATTATTTGCGTACCTATTGATTGACAATTATCGCCTGCTTCGTGCCTCGGAAAGCACGTTAAGCCGTCGGTCCCGGCTGCCATGAACATCTATGGCAGTCGTTACTGGGAAGTCAGTGCCCTATTATATCCTGACACTGGTCTAGCCTTAGGGTATCGTTAGCCTTCGGGTTGCGGAGGTCAGGTGGCAGCCGCTCCGTGTAAAAACTGATATCCAGTCAAATCCGGTTAGACTACAAAAACCGACTCCAAGTGACTTGGGAATAATAAAGGCTAGGGAGAAGAAGAAGTTGTTTTGTATTTTTGATTGTGATAAACGACAAAAATTAACGGACCTATTTTAAAAATTCTGTTGTGCTATTTTATCCAGAAACTATTTGTCCTCCAAAATTTCACTCACATGTATGATTACTGCTCCGGTTTTATGGCTCGTTGCATAATATTATATCGCCTATATTATTCCTGGATAAATTAGGTTCTACCCTCTCCCCAACCGCAGAATCAGGCGCGAGATGACCTCCAGCCACCCTGATGTTTGACCTGGGGATGGTGGGCTGTGTGGGCCTGCTCGCCATCCGATCAGCACCTCTGTATCGTGTCTTCGTCCCTCTTCCCCCAGGGAGACGGTGGAGGAAGTACTTTTCTGTAGTGGCCTGCCGTTTCACACGGCGGGCCGTAACCACGGCGGGGTCGTGATTGCATGTGAAAGCGATTCGCGCGGCCTCGCCGTCTATGGTTATGTCGAGGAACACCGTGGTAGATTTAGTCGGTATTACCGGGGTATCTTTTCCCCGCTGATCCCGACATAACCTCTCCGTCGCCCCGCGGAGAGGTATGCGTCAAAGCTTTCCACAATGAAAAAAAAATGTTTATAATGGTGAGAGAATTATTAAAATCGGTATATTTTTGAGTTTAATCATTGCAAACAAAAATACAAACGTACAAAAACAAATATTTTCTCTTCTATATTAGTGTATAATTATTTTCTTTAATAGCTGTTCCTAGCCTGGTTCTTCGTTGTGTCCATCGTTTGTGTAAGGTCGCCAAGACAGAGGCAATATTCCTAGACTGAGAGATATTTAAAGAAATTACTTCTTCTCGCTTCGGCTACCTAGCCTTTATTATTCCCAAGTCACTTGGATCGGCTTTTCTAGTCTAACCGGATTTGACTAGATATCAGTTTTTACACGGACCGGCTGACACCTGACCTCCGCAACCCGAAGGCTAACGATACCCTAAGGCTAGACCAGTGTCAGGATATTATAGGGCACTGACTTCCCAATAACGACTGCCATAGATGTTCATGGCAGCCGGGACCGACGGCTTAACGTGCACTCCGAGGCACGGAGCAGGCGGTAATTGTCAATCAATACGCACATAATTTCGAAAAGTCATATAAATTCCGAAAGTCAGAGGTGCGCGACGTAGGTTCGAACCCGAGACTCTCTGCATTGCAGTCTGTTGGTCTCCCCACTGAGCTAGCGCTACTACACCTACCTACCTTCAATCTATCTATACTAAATAATATATTTACATTGAATACTGCTTCAAAGGCTCAGTGGTAGAAAATGCGACCACTGAGCTATCGCTATTGATAACACTAATATATAATCGGCAAATGGCATTGCCTAAAAACTTGGTTACTTTCAAGCAAAGCCGCGGGCAGCCCCTATTCAAATATAATTTTCGATAAACACACAGTCTTTTCTATACTGCTTTCAATTTGAACTTCACGTAATAATAATCACGAAAGATAACTCGTTTTCCCCCACAATACATACATTTACCCTCTGAAACTTATTACGAGCAATGTTATAATATAAAATTTCCAATATAATATGAAAAACATCGTATTTTCCAGAAAACCCCTCTCATTTGCGGAGTATAACGAAAAATCGCATCCACCCAAAACCCATTTTGTTTTAGGAGCATATTTTGTGGAATGATTTTTTAGTAAATAACATCAAGATCTCTAAGTAGATATTATCTTTGTATTAAAGAATATTCTGTTTATAAATTATAAAAACAAAAAACCCGACTGCTTAAAAGTAATGAACTGAAAAGAGAAAAAAAAGTATCACAATATCTATATAAAATTCGATTGACTAATGCATTGTTTTGTAAGCTTACTTTATCAAATAATGAAATAACTACATATGTGTATTCAAATTAGTTAAACTAAGCACTTTTATGGTGCCGCATACGGTGACAAGCGTAGTTTTGGTAGATCTTTCTTTGCCCGTAGCTAACAAAGTATTGTTTGTACCCGCAGCAATAATATAAACGTCATATGATACACATATTTTTGAAATGGTCTTTTCACGGTCTTTCATTTGATATCCATATTGCTAAAGTAAGAAAAATAAAAACAACCTACCCTTCTTTTTTTTCATTTGGGGGCGCCATTTTGAATATTTATATAGCCTATGTCACTATCACAATTCTGATGAATTCAACCTCACCTCAAAAATCGTCCAGCCGTTTGGGCTGTAGGGCGTGCCAAAGAAATGGACATACATACATACGCTCGAAAAACATTACCCTCCTTCTGACGCAGTCGGGTAAAAAATAACTTGAACTGCCTTCGTGGTACCGCGGCCTAAGGTTCGGGTTGCGATTCCTAGGTCAGGCGAAGTATTCGACATCTGAATTGTCCTATACCCATCTTGTCCGTAGTAATATTATATAGAGGAAAGATTCGTGTTTTTGTATGTCATGAAGAATATCATGACTAATAGCACCAAAATACGACTATACGTAGAGGGTGAAGAGATCGCATATGTCCAAGAGTATTTATATCTGGGCCAGGTAGTCTCTTTCCAGTCGAGACAAGACAAAGAAATTGCCCCACGTATCGGAAACTCCTGGAAGAGCTACTGGTCGATGAGGGATCTCATGAAAGGAGACCTTCTTTTATGTCTCAAACGTAAGCTCATATGCATTCTTCCCATTCTCACGTTTGGTGCACAAAAATGGTCTTTGACTGGTCAGCAGAGGTCCGCGGTAGAGGTTTGCCAGCGAGCCATGGAGCGTAGTATCCTAGGGGTACGGTTAACGGACCGCATTAAAGACTCTACATTTCGCTTCAAAACACAAATCGCAGACGTCACCCAGAAAGTCGCCAAACTCAAATGAGATTGGACTGGACACGTTTGCCGTATGCCGCAGGAGCTTTGGGCTAAAATCAGCACAGATTGGATCCCAGACGGTGCTAAGCGGCAACGTGGTAGACCAAAACGTCGACGGCAAGACGAATTAACTAACTACAGGTGAGACTGGTGCAAACTAGCGCATAATAGGGATATGTGGAAAAGCGGGCAAGCTTGCAGTGGGACAATACAGGCTCTAAATAAATAAATAAATGAAGAAATTCAAAACCATAGCACTGATATTAAAACTTTCGCCATTTGAAAGCATTTCTTTACAAGTGACATAGGCTTTGAAAACTGCCTTGTTGGTCCCGCGGTATAAGTTTCGGGTGCCAAGGTTGAGCTAAGTGTACTCAGAACCTGAACAGCTCCATTCTATCCTAACTAATATTAGAAATGTGAACGTGAGTTTGTTTGTGACGCTTTACGTATAAACTACTCGACAGATCATCATGAAATATTGAATACACGTGGCAGGGGAACAGAAAAAAAAATACCTTTCATTCAAAAAAACGTTCTGGTCCCGAGCGAAGCTGTAGGCAAAAGCTAGCCTTTAATACATATGTTTTGGATTTATATAGTTATTATTATGTAGTATAATGGATGCAACACTTTGCTGATATGAGTTTTAAAATATCGAAATCCTTGGAATATTTAGCGGTTATTTAAAAGAGTGGCTGTGACTTCGTGTACTTTTTTTTCTTAATAGCGTTTATTTTAATAAAATTAAAATGTGGTACATTGTTTACAAACTCGCCAAACTGTAAACACAGTTTGTTGCCGAAAGAGGCGCTCTTTCTTAATTCTTGTTACCTACTTATACTAAATTATTATTTATAGACATAATATTGTTAAGTAGAGTACCTATAAGAGCAGCGATAGCTCAGTGGGGAGACCAACAGACTGCAATGCAGAGGGTCTCGGGTTCGAACCCACGTAGCGCACCTCTGACTTTCGGAAGTTGTATGACTTTTCGAAATTATGTGCGTATTGATTGACAATTATCGCCTGCTCCGTGCCTCGGAGAAGCACGTTAAGCCGTCGCTCCCGACTGCCATGAACATCTATGGCAGTCTTTATTGGGGAAGTCGACACAAAAGATCTCACTGGGTCGAAGTGTCGCCGGTCTGTACTGTCTGGCCCCCACACAAGATAAGATATGATAGAGTACCTATAAAAATATTTTCGTTGGCTTCCTTTGTCTGAACCAAGCGAAATAAAAACTTTAGAATAACTTCAGTATACAAGCTAACTGCTAAACTTCTACGTTTACAAGTGTTATTTTATGACCTAAACAAATAAGCCGTGTTACTTCGTCTGCTTCACATAAGAAATTTTTCTTCGTCCTTGCAACATTTTTTATTGATGCTCCGCTCCTATTGGTCGCAGCGTGATATTATATAGCCTATAGCCTACCTCGATAAATGGGCTATCCAACACTAAAATAATTTTTCATTTCGAACCAGTAGTTCCTGAGATTATCGCGTTCAAACAAACAAACAAAACTCTAGCTTTATAATATTAGTATAGATGAGTAAACGGTTTGTTTTGTTATAAACTTTCTCTATTAGGATATTCACTGTAGATTCCGTTCTAACACCCCGTTCCTTATGAGCTAATCAGAAGCGGAAGCGGAAGCGGTAGTGAATGTGACTGCTGTGCATGAGGTCTCGGGTTCGAATCCCAGGTCAGGACAAGAAAAAGTTATTGGGTTTTTATTTTCATGTTTGTAAAGAACCCGCAACACAGGGCTCATTCCTTTGTTGCTTTTCGACTGACATTTGGCTGACATAATTTGAGACTAACATCTTTGTAAGAGCTTTTACGCTACTCATAATATTGTCTTCTGTTTACGCGAATGTTATTCATTGAAATTAAAATACTATATACGGATTGTATCGCGTTGTTTATTTAACGCTTTATTGCATAATTTAGAAACTTCTTTCTTTCTTTTCTTTTCGTGTGGTTAGTGACCAACCTGTTGTCAAGAGTTGATCAAGTCGCTCGTAGGCCTCTGACATGACTTAACAACGACTGCTGTCAATTTGGCAACATCCGGGACCGACTTTTTACGTGCCCTCCGAAGCAGGGAGATGCTCAGATGTAATACCACTAAGCGGTCACCCATCTATAGACTGATCGCACCCAACGTTGCTTAACCTCGCTAATCGTTTACCGATCAGTGAGTGCAACTGGCTATGAAAGAAACTGTTACATTACTACTACTAAACTTTACTAATTTTAAGCTAATTAAATTTTTAAAACTATTAAAGCTATTTATATTTAAGATAACACTTTCTCCGACGTTTCGGTTGCTTTTCAGCAGCCATGGTCACGGGGAGACTAAGATGGCAGTTGTCTCAATGTTCCAGTGAAGTTATTTCAAAGTACCCGAACATAGTTTAATTATTGGTGTTTCTATGATAGTAATGAGCTTAAAATATCATGCAGTCTGGTTGCTCATTTTCTGCAAAATAAGGTTTTGATTTGATTTGAAAATGTAGATGTAATTCGCTTCTACCCACCCTATCAGAGATAAACGTGTAACAATATATGTCTCAAAGAAGCTCAGTCCACAATCAGCACCTCATATCTTTTACGAGGGCCGTCTCTTTTTATTGTATCTTATCGGATACCTACCGGTTATTGTATCGTACACGATACGGCACAATTATTGTTGCGATACGTTTTATCTTTGCAGTAAATAGTTTTAGCTTCGAGTCCGAGATGATGCAATCGTTTATAGTTTTATGACAGTAGGTTACGATATTTCTGTGTGGATATAATTTTCTGTCGTTTCGGTTTTGCAACAGTTCTTTTTTCTGTTATGTGGGTTCAATGGCGGTGAGTTGATGATCTTGTTAGATATATATAGACTACTAGCTTTTGCCCGCGGATTCGCTCGCATAAATACACTAATGGTGATTATAGCGGCACGAAATATACTTTACGACCTATTCACATAACTACCAAATATACAAAAAAAAAACATGCGGGGCAGTCTTTGGGGACTGCCGATAGAAGAGAAAACTAAGTAACTTGAGTGCGGTGACGATGACGCGAGTTTTACGCTTTTTGTTCACCCAAAAAGTAGGTACACATATATACACAGTATACATATAGCTCATGGAAAGCGTTCGGTGACGATGACGCGAGTTCTATGATTTTATTCACCCAAAAAGTGCTCAACGCGCTTAAAGAGCTATTCACTTCAAAAATTTCCGAAGAGTGCGAATACAAACACCGTGACACGAGATTTTTATATCGGTATATAGATTTGGTTAGATAGCCAGATCGGGTATAGTGTTATTTTCTATTATGACAGCTTTTTTTTTAGTACTAGGTACTCCAAAACTGAAATAATTTCTGTGTCCCGGGTAACTTCAAAAACATTTAAACAAAGAACATCTAGATACGAAATTAAAAAAAAAAATAAGAAAAAAAATGTAAAAATTTCTTAAATCTAAGATGTATATTAACAATAAATAAAATAATAGTCGCAGTAACTCATATTTGCAGTTAACTTATCCTTTGTGTGGAAGCAACACAATAAATCTTCGCTATATAAAATGCAGATAGTTCGTAGCAGTGCTACGTGATTACGACGTAGCACGTAGCGGTCGTAGCATGTCTATTCAACGTTAGATATAATTGTGATGTAGGCAAGGCGATACGTCATAGTGATGACGTCAAATTGTATGCTTATCGTAATAAAAGTATTTATGAGTGAATCTGTGCCTTTTTACAACACTAAGATGGCGAACAGACATATAGCAAGCGGTAAGCGGTTACCGTAACATGCGCTCGCTTGTAGTATATTAAGAATTATTTTAGATATAACTCATCCTAACTAAAATTATAAATGTGAATGTGAGTTTATTTGTTACGCTTTCACGCCTTAATTATTCGATCGATTATCATGAAATATCGCATAAACGTTGTCAGATAAGGACATAGGGTACCTTTTATCCAAAAAAATACTGTTACTAACGTAACTTAACCTAAACTAACCTACATTCACGCGAGCGAAGCCAGTGGCAAAACCTATACAATCATACTCATTAGCAAATCCAATGCATATCCCTGCAATAATTAAATATACTAGGATAAGGGAAGTTATGAAAAAAATTGAATTTGTAAATTCAGGCCATTATTCCGAGAAAATCGTTGGAATATTCGTCACATCAATTTTCTGACTCTGAATGCAATACTATAACTTAATGCATAAATAATACAACATTTTTACTAAAATACAGCAATGTAATATTAATCAGCTGTTTTAATGCGCGCGGAACGCAGAGGTCGTTCCCGCCGGCGGGCGCAAGCAGTGCATTGTATTGGTAGCAATCCATTGCGTACCGCGTAATAATGTTAATCAATATAAAATCTTAACCTTGAGTTTTTTTTTATTAATAGAAATTTGCGTCGAGATAAGTACCTATAGAAAGACAGACGTCTTTTGCTAAAGTTTTCGGTGCGTTATCCTTTACACCCGTATTTATTTAATAACAACAGAGTATGTGCATAACACATCTTTCCTTGCCCCATTGTGATATTCAAAGCGAGTCTATATATACAACAATACGTAATCATATCACCCCTCGTACCGGGTCACTTAACAATCTTACAAAGGTCAACCAGGGTCTAAGGTCACGAGTTCGTCTCAAGAGGTCGGCCATTAATAAATATGACCTTTTTATTTAGATAAAATTATCAATGCTAATTCGGACGTTGCAAAGATAAGTCTATATTTATATTTATGAGGTCTGTAGCACAGTAGAGATAGCCTATTGAGAGACCGTTGGACCTTTGAACTACTTCGCAGAGTTCTTGAGGTCGATCTCAAGAAAAAGAAGATATATAATGCATATACCTCTGACGTTATATGAACTAATAAATAGCATAAATAATTTCTAAATAATAATTTATTAATATATCTTTACTAATAATGTAAAGCTGAAGAGTTTGTTTGTTTGCTTGAACGCGCTAATCTCAGGAACTGCTGGTTCGAATTGAAAAATTCTTTTAGTGTTAGATAGCCCGTTAATCGAGGAAGGCTATAGGCTGTATAACATCACGCTACAACCAATAGGAGGGGAGCAGCAATGAAAAATGTTGCAAGAATGGAAAAAAATCTCTTATGTGAAGCAGACGAAGTTTGGAATTAAGGGACAAGCCCTCTACCTCTGTCCTAATATATTTAGTATGCTGTGCCCGGCAGGGTCCACAATTGATTCTTAGCTATAAGTCTTCCGTCTATTATCATATATACCTATTACATTGTGGCAAAGCAATAAAAATTTGACTATGAATTTGAAGTTACATACGTCATTATTTAAACTAGCGGTCGCCAAGTGGTCGAATTTCGACCATAATTGATTTAAATTTTAAGTTTGATCGTTATTAAGGTTTTATTGTCTAGAACTATACCCTTAACAAGGGTACATATTGAACCATAGTTACGTTAATTCTACGACATCAGCCGAACAATGCCGAAATACTACGAACGCGATTCGACTGCGTGTGTCAAATGTATGGTTGTGTACGTGTAGTGTTTTTCCATTAATTTAATGTATTTCTAATGCATATTTTATAAAAATATTAAGATTCGCCACTCCTTCTCCATATAAACTTTAACTGTGCCAAATTTCATACTCCTCCGTCCGCGCAATTTTCGTAAAAAGGGGTACAAAGTTTTTGCTTCACGTATTAATATATAGATAATTACCGTGTCTATTGTTAAAATGCTAGACGAGACATTTTTGAAAGTCAACTGCTGCACTTAGAATAATTCCTGTATTGCGGGGGACTTTACAAACATTCAAACAACGGACATAAAGAACATCCAGAATTGGAACAACTATTTGTGGATTACACAAAGTTTTGTCCCGTGTGGGATTCGAACCCACAACACTCGGAGCGGTGGCAGTGGCGCGTGGCGGGGCGGCCACTTAAATCACTACGGCATTGCGTAGTAATATTATTTAAATAGATAAAAATTTTAAGTAGTTAACCTGTCAATTGTGGACTGAATGGAATGAGAAATGAATGAATAGAACAGTCGCAAGAGGCAGACCTAGGCGAACGTTTCTTGATCAGGGTGCCGAGTGCGAATTGTTTTTACGTTAACGCGATCGAAACGTTTACCTCGTTGGCTCTCTGATTGGTTTAGAGCTTCGAGCAGGCCAATCGAAGCGTCGAACGTCATAAACGTGTCGATCGCGTTAACGTCAAAACAACTTGCATTCGGCACCCAGATCGGAGACGTTCTGGACAAAGGCCAGGTTAAGAGCACCTTAAACCGACGAGCGTGTATGAGGAATGTGATAAAAGTGAATGCCAGCCAGAGAAATGTGTCAGGATCGTAGCAAATGGAAATCTGTAGTCTCTGCCTACCCCTCTGGGAAACAAGCGTGAATCTTTGTATGTATGTATGGCAATTGTTGAAATGCCAAAAATAATAGAAAACCTGCACTGCGGCTCAATGGGTTAATTATCATTCGCTTTGACGTTGCTCGATTGACACGCAGAGGTCTAGAGTTCGATCCTAAGGCATATACAAAAAAAAACAAATCTTTGCCCTTTATAATATGTATAGACTAGCTATACCCGCGGTTTGACTCGCCTTTATGGTTACTGCGCCACCGCGCTATGGGCCGTAACGTGATTTTATATGGCCTATACTTCCTTACTCGATAAATAGGCTATCCAGCACTAAAATAATTTTTCAATTCGAACCAGTAGTTCCTGAGATTATCACGTTCAACCAAATAAACAAACAAACTCTTCAGCTTTATAATATTAGTAGGTATATGTAAACTATTTAAAGAAGTATAAATAAAGAAATTTTTATTTTTTATTGTTCTCTAGTAATGTCTTCCCCAATTAATGACGTAAGCATTCTGTCACGTACCCGTGACATTCCGTGACATGTGTAGAACTTGCCGTGTCACGACGGGACGTACGTTGTTTAATAATTAGCACGGCACATCGTTCATTAGTGAAGCTATTACGTTTTATTATTTGTGACAGTTATAACGCTCGCATTTTGTGAGGGGAGAGTGTCTGTTGGATTGAAGAGAACGTGTAGAACCTATGTATATGAAAATATTTGTTTGTCTGTCTTTAATTCCTTATTGTATGTGTACTATCAAGTATCTAATCCTAACTAATGTTATAAATGCGATAGTGAGTTTCTTAGATTGTTACTGTTTCACGCCTTGATGACTCGACCGATCATGATGAAATTTCGCATACACGTTGTCAGGGGAATTGAAACGGACATAGGGTACCTTTCATCCAGAAACAAGAAAGGAACAAAGTATTTATTTTATCTTATCTTGTGTGGGGGCCAGTCAGTACGGACCGACGACACTTCGACCCAGTGGGATCATTTGTGTCGACTTCCCCAATAACGACTGCCATAGATGTTCATGGCAGTCGGGACCGACGGCTTAACGTGCTCTCCGAGGCACGGAGCAGGCGATAATTGTCAATCAATACGCACATAATTTTATTTCACATAATAACAAAGTATTTAACTCTTAGTATAATGTATATATATTTTTAATTAAAACACAGCCTAAAAGTTCTACCATTTTGCCTTATTAAAAAACTAAAAAAATATAATCGATATTAAAAAAACATAACATATCTTTATTTATAATCATAATAGCAAAAAATTACAAGTGAGGAACGGCAATGAATTGCCGTAAATCTTAGAGTTCGAAAAAATGGTATCACATGACCTTGAAGGTCAGAGGTCAAAGGTCATAGTCTAGGTTTACTTCCTAATATGTATTAACGAGATTTTGCCCGTGGCGTCACTCACCTTTTGGGGATAAATTCGTGACTATGTAATATATAATTTAGTGAATATTACAATTGGGAAACATAATTCAAGTTACGTGACGGGTGATTGTACCGATAATGTATTTTATTACCTATCTGATATGTAATTATTCACATTATTATCAGTTCAAAGCGACAGTAAAAATATCGACCCTTTGAGTATGAAATGTTGTAAAAGCCATTTTGGTCAATTTTAGTTATTCATGTAAACTTATTTAGTTTTTCGAGCTGCAACGACCTGTGTATTTAAAATGACGATAGACCCAAAAAAAAAAATACTTGTACGACCCAAAAAATACCGTAGAATAAATCTGGTATTATAAAAGTAATAGTGTAAATCATACTTAAAATCGCCACCAAATGCTGTAAAAGGTTTAATTTGATATTTATGGAATATAAAGAACTAAAAAAAATAAGCGCAGCAGAAAGAAAAGTATTTAAAGTTTTTTGCTCACCTGGATAGTAGTATTTTGGCTTTTATTACTGTTCATCCTCGAAGGTCCGGTATCTACAGCGTGTAAAAGCAAGGTGACGTATTTTAATCAAGTCGCAGCGGCACACGGGTGGCCATACACAATAGATTTTTAATTATATCTGGTATAAGACTTGACAAATTAATAAAAGAATACTAGCCAACTACTAGTTAGAACGCAGTGATGGCCTACTTGCCATCGCCATTGCTTCGAGTGCTGAGGATCCGATCCCTACACGCGTGAATAAGTTGTATGATTCACAAATAGTCGTTTTGGAACACGCGGCGTAAATTGGCGAGGAGATTCCTTAAACCATTACGCCATCGGTATAGTCAAACGAATGCCACTGCACAAACGTGGTCCTTATAAAGCAACTAGCTGTGCTCGCGGTTTCACCCGCGTTTATGGTTACTGCGCCGCCCCCGTGGGTCGTAGCGTGATTTTATATAGCCTATAGCCTTCCTCGATAAATGGGCTATCCAACACTAAAAGATTTTTCAATTCGAACCAGTAGTTCCTGAGATTAGCGCGTTCAACCAAACAAACAAACTCTTCAGCTTTATAATATTGGTATAGATTTATAACCAAAACTTCATCCAGTATTATTACTAACTGGCTGTCTCCCACGGTTGCACGCACGTTTATGTTTACTGCTCCGCTCCCGTAGCTTGAAGCGTGATGCTATAGAGCCTATGTTACTACTGAATAAAGAAGCTTTATAATGGTAAAAGATTTATCGGTCGGTTTATTTATCGGTCAAGTAGTTTTCGAGTTTAATAATTACAAACTAAATACAAATCTTTCTCTTTATAATATTAGGAAGTTGGCTTGGTAATTAGGCTTATTATATGCTAAAAGAGTTTTTAAATGCAACCGATGGTTTCAGAGATTGGCGCGTTTAAGCAAAAATCAAACTCGTCAGCTTCATTAACCTCAGAGTTTTCTTCGAAGAGGTTAATGAAAACACTATGAGGGTCTGTGTGTCTGTCTGTTAGTGACAGGCATAACTCCAGAACCACTGGACCGATTGACTTGTAATTTTGGTGTGCAGACACCTTGGGGTCATACCAATTTAAATATGGGCCCTGTGGGTTAAAATACCCCCGAGATATAGAGATCATTTCTTTTCATTACTTTAACTTTTAAGACGAAGAGGTTGTATCCTAGGTTTTTACACTCATCTCGTTATATTTCCAGTTGTCTCTCGCGCTTTCACTCATACTGTTGCGCTCTCGTGGCTCATAGCGTGATGTTATATAGCCCATACTACATTTGTGTAAAGTAGCTTTCTAATGGTGAAAGAACGATTAAAATCGGTCCAGTAGTTTCTGAGTTTATTCATTACAAACAGAAATACTAATCTTTTTCTCTTTATATTAGTGAAGATATGTAGGTATAGTATAGATATTTATGATGTCGTGTGCGGGCAGTAGGTTCGATGACCGACCGTGTCGTTTGTTCGTTTTATTTGCGCGTGTATTTTCGTGAATGCGCATTGGATAAAACGTATAAATAAGAATAAGATCATGTTTTGTGATTGGTAATAACCATTTTGATACTGTTATTATTTTTTTGGATGCGACTTTGTATGGAAGGTCGGTATTTTCATATAAGGCAAAAAGCCGGTTGTTGCCTTAATAAACTGCTAAATTCAAGAAAGAAAGAAAACAGTTTAATTTTGCCTCTACACTGGCATAAAACAAAAAAAAGGGTCTCCTGTCTAGGTCTCTGGTTCGATTTCCGGGTCGGTCAGTGTTATAGGATTTTCTGACAAGAAATTGGTGCCAATTCTGTTATCACAAAATTCTCTTATCTTAGCTAAAAATCTCTAAAATTTAATTTAGTCCTGTCACTTTTAGCGATTTTAGAATACAAAATGTCGTTTGACAGGACTAATCTAAATTTTAGAGATTTGTAGCTAAGATAAGAGAATTTTGTGACAACAGAATTGGTACCATTGTCAATAGCAGCACGAAGACTAGATCTGTTTCCTGTAAACGACAAAAGGCTCGCCCCTTACTACGGCTTAGTAGGCGTTTCGGCCGCTGAGTTTCGTCCGATCCGGTCAAAACGGGCATTTCATTATTTTACATATTTTTGAGTGGTGTTTCGGACTATCCTTTTTTTAAGCAGATTTTGTACAGTCAGAATGAAAAGCCTTAGATAGGGTTATATTATTTAAGGATAGTATTTAACTGCACAGCAAAATATGTTTACCAAAAATACTAATTGCACAGCAAAATATATTTTAAGAAATCAAACTAAGTCGACGGGTTTTAGAAGGAAGCTAACATAACCTAACCTTTCCGAGACGGAATGTAGTGATTTGAGGCGTATACGCTCGTTATGATATATTTTAGTAAGCATATTTTGCTGCGCAAAAAAAAAGTAAAATAGGTATGATTTAATAATGTTTCTGACGTTACTTTGCCTCTAAAATAGATTGATCCGAAACACCACTCAAAAATATTAATAATAATAAAATTCCTGTTTCGACCGGATCGGACGAAACTCAGCGGCCGAAACGCCTACTAAGCTCTTACTACGTAGGATTTGAAACGATTGTTAGCGAAATGTGGGTTTAATTCACTACTACCTACCCCTTTGCTGATATAGCCGTGAATGATATAGGAGTGATGTGTAGATATTTATTTAAAACAACCGCACCCAGCTTGGTAACTTTGTCGGGAGTCACAAAAGAATAGTCTTAAAAATTAATTGTGAGTTAATAATAAATCGTGTGGGACTCGAACTCACAACACTCAACACGTAGACAGTGGCGAGAAATCTAACCATAACGCTATCTTATACGAATTCACAAAACTCGACACACAAACATTGGCAAGACGACTACATAAATCAATATGCCAGCTTTACAATCACAACTCAGGGTGCAAGTTACCAGACAACATGTATGCGTAATATACCTCTCTGCCTACCCTTTCGGAATATATGCGTGAGACTATGATCATACAAAACTCTGTAGAACATCCGCGTACCCGCCAACACATTTTTCTCCTTTCAATTAACATAAATTCAAGAAATCGTTGTATGAACAAGATTCCAATCCACCCAAACACGCAATAAACAACTCTTTTATATGCACATAAGGTTCAATTTTCATTGAAAACGTGCTGTACCTTCTTCAAGATATGGAGACAAGAGAATTGCAGCTTTATGTTGTTGTGTTAAAGTCGATATTCTATTGATTAGTGTTTAAGGATAATATTTCGCTAAAGCGGTTTGAACTCAAGTCAAATGCAGCCTTCTGATAGTATCTTTAAAGTTGATGTTTCATTGGTGAGTGTTTAAGATAATATTCAGCTGAATCGTACGTGCCATCATGTTTATATTCGCGTAAATTTTGAACGCTAGCTTGTAACCCTGGTTTTGCTTGAGTGGTGTATTCTGTATAGAACATTTATCACAACCTTTGCAGTTATTAAAATTTAAAAAACAGCCGACGTAAAATTCATATGATACCCATATCGAAGGAGTCGTGAAAAAAAAAGAGCCATTTGGTGCTGGCGGCCATCTTGGATTTGAAATTTATCATAGTGTATAGTATTCTATTAGTCAAGCTCTTTCATTTAATACCCATATTGAGGGAACGTGAAAATATGTAATCCGCCATTTTGTGGCGGCGGCCATCTTGGACCGATTTTCATCAAACATAACTAAGAACACTCCCGACTAATCTACGTTTTAAACAAAAAAAACAAAATTAAAATCGGTTCATCCGTTCGGGAGCTACGATGGCACAGACAGACACACACACACATTATAACACCCCGTCGTTTTTGCGTCGGGGGTTAAAAAATGCAGTTTAGCGGTAAGTGTGTTTACTAAAGATACACTTAAGTGTTTTATTTCGCTAGATTCAGAGAAAGAGTCATTAAAACACGGCCATTCTTTTAAATTGACCTTACATATTCTAAACATAACGATAATTTAAACCTCATATCTGCAGTGTTGCAGCTATTATACCATGGACTATACAAATCCAAAGTATAGTATTAATAACCAGCTTTTGCCCGCGGTTTCGCTCGCTCGGAAACAGTACTTATTTACTAGAGAAAAGGTATACTATGTTCTTTTCTGTACCACTGACAACGTGTATAAAAAATTTCATGATGATCGGTCGAGTGTTTAAGGCGTAAAATCGTAACAAAGAAACAGACTGAAAGTCGCATTTATAATATTAGTAAGTAAGGCATTAAGGATTCCACCTATGATATACTTTTACTATAGTATTTAGAGTGTATATAAACATACTAGTTTTCCTCCGCGGTTTCACCCGCGTAAGTCCCGTTTCCGTGGGAATATCGGGATAAAAAACCTATGAGTAAATCCAGTCTCCAGCTAACTACATACGAAGTTTCATCGCAATCGGTCCAGTAGTTTTTGCGTGAAAGGGTAACAAACATCTATACATCCATACATCCTCACAAACTTTCACATTTATAATATTAGTAAGGATGTATTTTTCTTTAAAGACAACTCCCGCTCTACGAATAATTCCTGAGACTTTTTAAACAACGTACGAAAGAACACCCAGGCTGGGCACAACCATTTGTGGATCACACAAATTTTTGTCCCGTGTGGGAATCGAACCCACAACACTCGGAGCAGCGGCAGTGGCGAGCCGACCACTGAAACCACTACACCTTTCATGCAGTCAGTCATTTATAAAATAAAGTTCAAATCAATAAATTACATTTACTTAGCCAATATGTTTGATTATTTGTTATTCAACCACGCGTAAACTAGTAAACAGATTTGAATGAAAGTTGCTACACCGATAGACCATGTCCTGGATTAACATACCTACTTATAATAATATAAATTAAATAAAAATCGTTTATTGCCAAAAATATTACAACAATGTAAAATATACAGTGGCCCGTCAGTCGATTACAATTGTACATTGCACGGTCGACATTATGTTATTTAAATTGACTTGTACTGATTTATTACATTAACTTTACAAAACTATCTAAACTACTATATCGGCCTCGATGGCGTAGTCGTTAGTGTAACCGACTGCCACGCCTGAGGTCGCGGGTTCGATTCCCGCAAAAGACAAATATTTGTGTGCATGAACATGGATGTTTGTCTTGGTTTGGGTGTTTCTATGTATAATATGTATGTATTTACAAAAACGAAGTATATAGGTATATATGTTTATCCATTGTCTAGTACCCATAGTACAAGCTCTGCTTAGTTTGGGCTAGATGGTGTTGTGTGTATGTGGTAGAATATTATTATTATATTACATAAACGAAAGGTAATTCCAAAAAAAAAAGGTAAGTGTTAAAAACATGAACAAGAAATAAAAAAATAATATGAAAGAAAATATTGATGCTAAATTCTCATGTTCATGAAATATAATACACATTATTATTCAAAATGTATGTATAAATAGATATATACATTATTATATTTTATACTATAGGAGATTTCTGCGTTCCAATGCGGTTTACGCGAGTGAATCCGCAGGCACATATTAGTGGTTTCGGTTACGTGAGTGTGTGGGTTCGGAACTCGGTTCAATCCGCAGTAAATACGTAGGCGATATTATTTACTGTTAGGGATAATATAAGAAATAACTGTATTATAATAAAAAAAATTACGTGGCTTAAATTTGCAGTTATTGGGTGTGGTCTGTCACAAGTCGGATATACGATATAAATAAATAAAATATCTTTATTTCAGGCCTTAAAACGTATGTACATGAACAGTCCATAGGTTGTTTAGTAATAGACCAGGGCTGAAGCCTTTGAAAATGGTAAAATTTGAAAAAATAATAGTAGGATGAAACCAAAGAGAATATAACAAAAATGAAAGAAAAATAATTTACGGGCGATCTGAGGTCGGGTAGTCCCCTTCCACTACCCGACCTCAGATCGCCCAGATCAATGTGAGTTTTCAAGGTTAAACAATGGTTTATCTCGATTTCCGGCAAAATTACAAGTCCTATGGTACAAAGTTAAATGGCGAAGTTGTAGGTAATAAAAAGATCTAAAACTTTTGTATTTACACTTTTTTCACATAACCTCAAAATTTATGTGAAAATTCAAATAACCAAGTTTTTAGTGTTTAATTATCGTTTAGAAAAAAAAATCTATACTTTGGTGAAATCTTAAAAAGTTATGTCCCAAACAGTGTATTTTAAAAAAATTAAAGTATTAATTTTTCACCTTATTTTGACTTAATATCGAAAGTGTTACGGATTTGACTCGGCTTTAGTGCTCGCCCATGTAAAACTGATGGTTTTGGATACTTTTTTTATTTATCTATAATACCGTAGATATTTAAAGTAAGTTTTTCACACATTGCTTATTATAGTCACACGCATTTTGCTTATTATAGTCGTTTTCAAATCGTACTTCAATATTCAAACACAACAGTTTTACAGTTTTATATTAGTAGATATAGAAAAACAAATCACTATATCGCACAGACAAAACCACAGACAGCAGCTAGTATTAAACTAAAATATTAAAACTTATAAGCTAGACTTTACTATCAAACACTCGACGAAACTTTGCATCCCTTGAGTTTCAACTTCAATTGTAACTTGGACGAGATCCGAAGTTTCCCGAAGTTTGGCGGACATAGCCGAACATCGCAAAACGCCAGTGGCAAAAGGTCATAGTCATGAAATTCTAATATGATAAGTAAGTATGTGATATTTTAAATTTGAGACTGAAGACCTGCTTAAAATATTGATACTGTAAGTCAGAGGTTGTCATAGACCACTTTCAAAATTTAGCTAGGTGGACAAATTCGGAATATATTCGGACCAAAAAGTTAAAAAGGGCTAAAATTAAAAATTTGATCAATTCTCTACAGGCTAAACGTCTTTTTTTTAGAAATTCTCGGGTCTTCTGCGGGTGGTATTCTTCAAAATATCCGTCGACCGACAACCGACCGTAACAGTTGCTGAGCTTCTTAATATATTATCTGCCTACATTGATAGGTGAAGTCAAGCCAACATTTTAGTTCATCACTATCGAAAGCAAATAAATTTCCGTACCATTTTTTTTGTCATGCCAACGTAGATCCCGTGGAGTCTTCCGTAGACCCCTAGGGGTCCACCTGGACCACTTTGGTAACTAAGGCTGTAATTGAAATATAATAATATCAGCCCTGAAGGTAAACTAGGCCACTGCTGGTCACGGGCTTCTTATAAATGTGAGAAGGGTTAGGCCATAGTTTACCACGCTGGCCCTGTGCAGAGTTGGCAGACTTCACACTCTTAGATACGCAGGCTTGTTCACGATGTTTTCTTTATATGTTAACTCAAAACAATAAATTTAACTTGACAAATCGGGTGGCGTATTCGTAGATGTGGTCGTTTCGCCACTACCGCTGAGTTAGGGGTTTGTTCCCCAAACGGAGAGACGTTCCGGAGGGAGGTGTCGTGCGGTGTTCCGCAGGGTTCCGTTCTTGGACCGATCCTGTGGAACATCGGCTACGACTGGGTTCTGCGGGGCGCCCTGCCCCCGGGCGTCGGCGTAACTTGTTACGCCGACGACACGCTGGTCACGGCCCGGGGAGAGGATTACGGGGCAGCTGCCCGTCTTGCCACGGCAGGGGTGGCCCTGGTCGTCGGTAGAATTAGGATGTTGGGACTGGAGGTGGCGCTGGAAAAATCCGAGGCCCTGTTATTTCATGGGCCTCGGCGGGCGCCGCCACCAGATGCCCACATCATAGTTGGAGGGATCCGCATCGGGGTGGAGCCGAGTATGAAATACTTGGGGCTCCACCTCGACGGCCGCTGGAACTTTCGCGTCCATTTTAGCCGCCTGGCCCCCCGGTTGATGTCGGCGGCGGGAGCGCTTAGCTCTCTGCTGCCGAATATCGGGGGGCCGAGTGTCGTCTGCCGCCGCCTCTATTTGGGGGTGGTGCGGTCGATGGCCCTCTACGGGTCGCCCATTTGGGCCGGCGCCCTCGATCGCCGAAACATCGCCCTCCTGAGGAAACCTCAGAGGGCGATGGCGATCAGGGTGTCGCGGACGTACCGCACCGTCTCCTTTGAGGCGGCGTGCGTCCTGGCGGCATCGCCGCCCTGGGATTTGGAGGCGGAGGTCCAAGCGTCGGTGTATCACTGGCGCGCGGACCTCCGGCTCCATGGTGAGGAACCTACTCACAGGGCGGTGGAGACGCGAAGGTCCCAGGCTCGACTGGTCCTTGAAGCGAAATGGGAGGAGATACTGGCCCAGCCCCGCTACGGGGTGAGGACCGTCGAGGCTGTCCGTCCGGTGCTAAGGCAATGGACGGACAGACGGCGCGGACCGCTCACCTACCGGCTTGCTCAGGTGCTCTCCGGACACGGCTGTTTCGGAGAGTACCTGTGCAAGATAGCCGGTAGGGAGCCGACAACCAGGTGTCACCACTGCGAGGAGTGCGACCGGGACACGGCGCAGCACACGCTGGAGGAGTGTCCGGCGTGGGCCGAGGAGCGCTGTGCCCTGGTCGCCGTGATTGGCCCCGACCTCTCGTTGCCGACCGTCGTATCCATGATGGTCGGCGACGACAGGTGCTGGGGTGCAATGAGGTCCTTCTGCGAGGCTGTCATCTCGCAGAAGGAGGCGGCGGAGCGGGGGCGTGAGGAAGATCCTTACGCCCCGGAGATCCGCCGCCGGAGGAGGGGGCGCAGGAGACGCGCTTATGTCGCTCTCCTGCCCCCCACCTAAGGGTTCTGGGTGGCAAGGCCTCAGGGGACCCTGCCACCCGTGAGTAAGAACCCATAGAGGGCGCGCGCGGTGTTCCCGCGCGCCTTCTAACGTCGAAAGGGGAGAGCGGTGAAATGCTCTCCCCCGGGGACGAGAGGAGGTCGGGTCCCACTGACCCGGCCGGCACCCACATGGGGAGGCCTGCTATGGATGAATCTTTTTAGACTCCCAACAGGCCCCCCCCATTGGGTGAGAGAGGGAACACCCCAGGTTTTTTTAGTGGGTATACCAGCAATAGGCTGGTGAGTCCCACACGCCCCGCCGGTGCCGTCCCCTAGCCGGCGGGTAGTGCATCAAGCATTTTTTCCTGGGAATCAAAAAAAAAAAAAAAAAAAAAAAAAAAAAGGGGTTTGTTCCCCACACGGGACAAAATGTACATACATACATACATACATAAATTCACGCCTGTTTCCCAGAGGGGTAGGCAGAGACTACGGATTTCCATTTGCTACGATCCTGGCACACTTCTCTGGCTTCAATCACTTTCATAACATTCCTCATATACGCTCGCCGGTTTAAGTTGCTCTTAACCTGGCCTTTATCCAGAACGTCTCAAATCTGATCAAGAAACGTTCGCCTAGGGACAAAATGTGTGACCCTGCCACCCGTGAGTAAGAACCCACAGAGGGCGCGCGCGGTGTTCCCGCGCGCCTTCTAACGTCGAAAGGGGAGTGCAGTGAAATGCTCACCCCCGGGGACGAGAGGAGGTCGGGTCCGATTGACCCGGCCGGCACCCACACGGGGGGGCCTGCTATGGATGAATCTTTTTAGACTCCCAATTGCCCCCCCCCCCATTGGGTGAGAGAGGGAACACCCCAGGTTTTTTTAGTGTGTATACCAGCACTAGGCTGGTGAGTCCCACACGCCCCGCCGGTGCCGTCCCCTAGCCGGCGGGTAGTGCATCAAGCATTTTTTCCTGGGAATAAAAAAAAAAAAAAAAAAGGGACAAAATGTGTGGTCCATAAATATCCGGTGCATAGTGTAGTACTTCCACAAATTAAGTCTGGGTGTTGTTTGAGACAACCAAACTCGAAATAAGTGTTTGCGGATCACACACACTTTTGTCCCGTAAAACTCTTTGACCATCCGACTACATAATTTTTTGTCCCGTAAAGAATCAAACCTAATCGACTGCGTTATCCGTACCAGTCGTTGTTAGTTTACACCTTACTAGTTTCTACATTTACTCGCTTCCCGCTTTTCGTGTCCGGTTGGACAAATGCCGGGGCAAATGAGTCAAACACATCGGCTACATAATGGCTCTGATTGGGTCCATTGTGCGCTACAATGCATTCCCCGGGCCTTTGACCTTAAGCCTGACCTCTAGTGTTGGACATACCCTGTCGTTGGTAAACATTCTGTTGTACTAATTTGAATGTATCTCTTTCTAATCATGAGTGTATGATAAAGATGGAAGATTTATGGTATTTGCTGAATTAGTTTACTTATTTTTGTACATAGGTATATACTAATATTTTTGGTAACTTTTATATATAGGTATGTTTGTTAATTCGTGATCACAGTTTTTAATATAAATTTTATCGTTCTGCTTTTCTCCATTTGAACTTGAACTTCCATATCTCAAACTTCTCCGTGCGCGAAATATGTTTAAAATTGGGTGCAAAGTTTTCTCTCCATACTAATAATATAAACCTGAAGAGTTTGTTTGTTTGGTTGAACGCGCTAATCTCAGGCACTACTTACTGGTTCGATTTCAAAAATTATTTTAATACTGGATACCCCATTTATCGAGGAAGGTTATAGTCTTTAGTGAAAATGTTGCAAATATGGAATTCTCTTATGTGACGCAGACGAAGTTGCGCGGGTCTTCTTGTGTATATAAGAGATAATAAATAAATATATTAACATAGATACATAGACTGAAGCCTATCTATTCTCAAAGCTTCTCAAGCTGCATTAATAATAATAATCATGATTTATTTATTCCAGAATTACTTGTTCCATATACAGCATATAATAGTTAATTAATAAATCCATTATATTAATATTATTACATATAAAAATCATAACATTAAAATTAAAATTTTCAGTATAAATTAATCAATGAATAAGCGATAAAATCCGTATATAGTAGTTTAATTTCAGTTAATAACATTCGCGTAAACAGAAGACAATATTATGTTCATTAATGAATTTTCATTGTAGTCTAATATATTATTTCATTAGCTAAATTAAATTACAATAAAAATGTAAATACGTAGGCTAAAATAAATTACTTTTAAATTAAGACATGTCATAAAATCAGGTAAAAAGAAAATTACGAGAAAGGACAAAACAAAAAACACCAGGAATCAATAATACACACAAAAAACATTAAATGAACCAAGTCATTATCGCATTTTTTATTATACCAAAAATTATAAATGACTGTTTATTTATTTATCTTGATAAGTGTCGTTATATTTTTGACAATAAGTTATCAGTTATCACATCACATACCAATGAAATGATTAGTAAACGAAATATGTATTTATCTATTAAAATATTGTTCACTGGATTTTTTTATTTCGGTACAAATTAATTATGTTAGGCTTAGTAGGCAGACACAAGACACGAAGACACGGTTTGTCAAAGTAGCTGGTTTAAGTCTTGGTTCATCAATTGCTTTTTTTTCTGTTATAAATTACATTCTACCTTAGCAAAGGAAATGCTTATTCTGTTCACTGATGTAGTTTCAGTTGCTGCGAACCAATCGCCATACAGTACGATAGGCCCGAAGTCTTAAGACAGCCCGACATATCCCTACCCTTGTGGCGAAGGGGCATACCTCTTCGCCACCAGAAACATTTCCCCAAGTTAAAAAAGAGGCAATGCTTATTCTAAAATTTACTACAAATATATGATTTTTACTTCATAACAATAAGTTGATGACATTGCAATCGAACCCACAATACTCGGTATACTAGTGACGGCAAAGTGATCACATTATGCAGTCCCAATGGTCTAAATATTAACCTCAATTAAATTTCTACACCATATACCATAAGTTACGTTCCACCTTTGTCCTTTAACAATTGGTGCTCTACAAATGGTCACCTACCATTGTTAGATGCAGTATGGCCATCGACGCCATATCTACGTGCCTATAACAATACGCGGTATAAGCAGATGTTTGGTTGCGCAGGAGTATGGCTGGAGCGAAGTGTAGGGTGACCAAGGAACTTAAGATATCCTTACTAGCCTTTACTAATATTATAAATGCGAATTTGAGTTTATTTGTTACGCTTTCCCGCCTTAATTACTCGACCGATCATCGTGAAATTACACCTGTCATATGTTAGGGTCATTTGTCAGGGGTACATAAAATGACATAGGAAACCTTTTATTAAAAAAAAAGACTGTTCACGAGAAAAAGAAATGTATCTACATAATCTACATTAACTCAAGCAAAGCCGCGGGCAAAATCTAGTTATTAAAAGGCGAAATTCTGCCACCATATTTCTTTTTCAATCTTCATTTAAAGTAAACTTGTTATGCATTCTACCTATTTAAAATCCTTACTAATATTATAAACGCGAAAGTTTGTATGGATGTATGGATGTTTGTTACTCTTTCACGCAAAAACTACTGGACCGATTGCGATGAAACTTGGTATGTAGATAGCTGGAGACCTGGATTTATACATAGGCTTTTTATCCCGATATTCCCACGGAAACGGGACTTACGCGAGTGAAACCGCGGGGAAAAACTAGTAATCTATAAATAAGACATATAATAACTAAAATTATAATAGAGTACACAAATAATGTATATAAATAAAATATATGGCTGTTTTAAGCGGCATTGTAAAATTATTCAGCAAGCTGGTGAGCCCAAAATAAATCGATACACAGCTATAGTTTCTGAAATAACACTCAACCCACGTCGTATTTCACTCAATACAAGTATTTATTTTGTCCGCACATTTTCGTACGCATGGTGCACGTATCGATGCGCAGGCGCACCTGGCGCGCACGTGGTGTTTTGTTGTGCTTGTAATAGAAGCTCCGCTCTGTTTGAATGTTTAACCTTGATGGTATGCGCCATTGTTGGATGTTTGGATGTCAATCAGGATGTTTTATAAATTATAATGTGGATTATATTTATTTTAAAATTCTGTTGGTGGTGTTAGCAGGTGTGCGTATTATTAGTAATCGCGTGGTGACGAATGTTGAGGAATGGCGATGAGGGTTTTGAATTAGTTTTTATTGCCACTGCAATAATGGTAATTCTTTTGCTATTTGTCACCATTTGTCAAAAACTATTAAATATAAATATTTTATTATGTGCAAGCCCTGTTATATGTTACCCTATTTGAACTTTTAACAAAAAAGGTAGGTATTCATATTTTGAAGTCTGAAATAAAGTTGAAAACGCATTCATGGTAAACCTTTGGACTGCCACGAATAGATTTTGAGTTTGATCCCAAGGCATCTCCGGCTTTCCAACATTATGCGCGTATTAAACAGTTAATTATCGCTCGCTTTAACAGTGAAGGAAAACATCGTGTGGAACCTGCAAGTCTTAGACTTCAACATGATGTTCTAAAAATGTGTAGTCTGCAAAGCTGCATCTGACCCTTTTCATACTACGACTAAATCCGTGCCTATTAGTGGGACATTTTATAAGCAAGCCTGATAGTATACTAACTTAATATTGTCTTCTGTTTACGATGGAGACGCTAGGTTCATGGGGTCCGGGCGCTCGTGCGCTTTTTAGAGATATATCTAAGCGGCTAATCGACGCTTCGCGTGACCAGAAAGCTGGACTTTTCTTAGCTCAAAGAATCAGCATTGCCATTCAACGTGGCAATGCTGCCAGTCTTCTGGGCACTTTCCCGGTCGACAGCGATTCTGAGGAATTTTACGACGCTGCCTAAACCAGCCATTTCCTTTCTTTATATTAAATTTATAGTCTCATATTTTGTTACTTTTCTTGTTTTATTTATAAGTGGTTAGGTTTGTTAATATTAGTTTAGTTGTAAATTATAATTGTTGCTTTGTTTATGTAATTAAACTCAACAATTGAATAAAAAATATTAAACTTGTTTATACGGATTTTATCGCGTTGTTTATTTAACACTGCTTACACTTTCCCCGTCGTTTCGGTTGCTTTTCAGCAGCCATGGTCACGGGGAGACTAAGATGGTAGTTGTCTCAATGTTCCAGTGTAGTTATTTTAAGGTACCAGAACATAATTTAGTCATTGGTGTTTCTATTTACGCATATCGAAGAAGAATCCGTATATAGTAATTTAATTTTTTTCCAGTGTCACACAGTGAACATTGAGACAACTACCATCAACCGAAACGTCGGGAAAAGTGTAAGCAGTGTTAAATAAACAACGCGATAAAATCCGTATAAATGAGTTTAATTTCAAAGTACCTTTTTTGTTTTTACTTGGGGGAATGCTTTGACGCATAGGGATATGCGTCAAATCCGCCCGTCCCCGCGGAGGGATAGGCGTTCCCCCAGTAAGCATTCCCCCAAGACCGGACTCACTCCGGACCATAGACTGAACTACGGCTGGGAGCGAGAGGGCAACCGATCCTACTGCCGCGATCAACTCACGGCGCTGCGATGCCCAGGCGGGGCAAACCGCCAAAGTGTGCAGCGCCGTGTCCTCAACAACGTCGCGGCAGTCGCCGCAGTGGTGACAACCGGGCGTCTCTTACGTATATGACACAGGAACTGGCCAAAACAACCGTGGCCAATCAATACCTGTGTCAGCCGGAAGGTGAGGGCGCCATGTCGCCTCTCCAGCCACTCCTCAAACATGGGAGAAAGTACCTATACTAACTTAATATTATAAAACCCGTCCAGTGTTGAAGTGGACGTCCGCAAAAAAAATACATTGTGCAAACAATACACAAACGGACATACGTTTGTCCGTTTGTGTAATGCTTGCAAAATATTTTTTGTCGTATGTCTTCCTGATTCTGAAGAGGTTTAATGCGAATGTGACTTTGTTTGTTTATTACGCTTGCTCGCCTTAACTACCTACTCGATCGATCATCATGTAATTTCGCATACACGTTGTCAGGAGTACAGAAAAGGACATAGGATACTTTTGATCCAATAATATATTTTGATTAGTAGAGCCTCGCTGATTTCAGCATGAATAGGCTGGCTCGATCGCTCGGAAGGGCTACCCTCTCACAGAATATCGACGTGAAATAGCAGTATTCCTGCTGTTGTGTTTTTTGGGTGAGTGAGAGTGCTCGAGGCCCAATCACCCTATTTCCCCTTTCCCGCTCCTTCTCCTTCCCTCTTCCTTTCCTAAAGGACCGGCAACGCGTAAGTGATGCCTTTGGTGTTGCAGGCGTCCATAGACTACGGTGACCACTTACCATCTGGTGGACCGTATGCTTGTTTGCCACCTTAGTTGCAAAAGGACTGTTCCCAAGCTAAGCCGCGGGCAAAAGCTAGTTTTTTTGTACACATATTTTAACCACTTGCTGGGCAAGACTACTGCGACAGACAGGCAGACAGACAGATAGACAGATATACAGACAGACAGACAGACATACATAGAGACAGACAGACAGACATACAGACAGAAAGACAGACAGACATACAAACAGACATACAGACAGACAGACAGACATACAGACAGACAGAAGTTTTAATAACCATTTTAATACGGAATCCAAAAACACTCGCTTATAAATATACTTATTTTTCAATAGCCAGATTGAAATGCCATGTTAAGCTGACAATCCGTCGTCCATTCCAACGAGTCGATCAGCTGTGTGGATGTGTCGCCGTGAGCCAGCTGCACACGTGCGACCGCAATAAATCAATGTCGACACTCGACACCGCCGTGTGTGCGGCCGGACTAACGCGAGATATTAGTGAGACAACTCATTTTAGATGATACTAGTTGCTGCCCGCAGTTTCACCCGTAAAACTGTAAGAGTTCTTGTGCAGCATTATCTATTCATAAGTTCAGAATTGCAGTATTGTTCTGGCACATATACGATTTATTTACTAACATTAAATCATTTCTGCAAACTCTGGAATGAACTGCCTGCTTCGGTGTTTCCCGAGCGCTATGATATGTCCTTCTTCAAACGAGGTTTAAAGAGAGTTCTTCTTTTACGGTAGGCAGTGGCTTTGCTGTGTCCTGACATCGCTGAAGTCCATGAGCAGTGGTTACCACTTTCCATCAGGTGGGCCACTTGCTCGTCTGCCACCAAAGGCAATAAAAAAATAATATATATATTTACATGTAGATATTTTTCGCGTTACTGTATGCATCTTTTTTTTATCCCTGCTTCACTCTAAGGTCGACTAGTAGATAATGCCCTTGGCATTAAGTCTGCCATTGTTCTATTTTGTGCATAAAGTATTAAAATAAATAAATAAAATAAACAAGAATAAAATGCATAGAATTTAGTACATAGTAAATTTGTGATTTTGTTAGTCAAATAATTAGTTATTGAGTTCATTTTGAATACGTAGGAATTAATTTTGCAACGAATTCTAGAAATAAAGTTAGTAACGAATGATTTAACATTAAGGCACAAAAATAAAGAATTTCCATAGTCGGAGTCGAATTTACCGTCCATTGGAAAAAAGAAAGTCGTTTTCGAAACAAATTATTATATCTGTCGACGTGATAAGGTTGATTTTGTGTGACAGTCTATTGGACACTAAATAAAAATGACCCTATGAATTCCCAAGTCATTTGGGGTCGGCTTTTCTGGTCTAACCGGATTTGACTGGGTATCAGTTTTTACACGGAGCGGCTGCCACCTGACCTCCGCAACCCGAAGGCTAACGATACCCTAAGGCTAGACCAGTGTCAGGATATTATAGGGCACTGACTCCCAATAACGACTGCCATAGATGTTCATGGCAGCCGGGACCGACGGCTTAACGTGCTCTCCGAGGCAAGGAGCAAGCGATAATTATTGTCAAATAAATAAAAATGACTACGGATAGTTATAATTACATATAGTTACTGACGACGGACGATGTACACTGATACACCGATGACTGTGTACTTTAAGCGAACTGTAGGGTATCACAGAATTTCTATGTTCTGTAATAAGGAAAACTACAAGATTGCAACGAGCGCACAACTCCTTAAACCTTGTCGATATCGTCTCGTTCTCGTCCCGTCGACGTCTAAACATCTTACATCAACATTCGTGTTGAGCCGGAACAGATTTACGAGACACGTGTCGCCGCTGACGCTCAAGAATGTCCGCACAATGCCGCGGACTTAGGCCTCGGTCTCGAAGTCAGCGATTTCGGAGCGGAAGCGACGGCGGCGCAGGGAGCGGCGCGGCAACGCAGACCCGGTCTCGAAGCCAGCGGGCTGATCGCACGGCGCTAGAGCAGCAACGTGTTGTGTTATGAGAAATTAGTGGCTTTGTTCGCGAAAGAAATGTCTAAATAGCGACGACGACATCTTTTTGATACAAACATCGGTTGTTAAATAGAAAAAACTAAAATGCACAATACTACATGAAGGCAGACAGACGCGTGAGCACCGCTAAATTGACGCGCACCACTCGTACGCCGCTCACCGCTGCTCGCTGCGCCCGCGCCGCTGCCTTCTAGACCAGGTCCATATAATAATAATATTCTACCACATACACACACAACACTATCTAGCCAAAACTAAGCAGAGCTTATACTATGGCTACTAGACAATGGATAAACATACATATATACTTTTTTTGTGAATTCATACATATTACCTATACATAGAAACACTCAGACCAAGATTATGCATTGAAGCACGCCGCGTACAGCGTAACTACCCGCGTCCTCTGATTTCGTGTCCCTAGCCTTAGTTACGGTGTTACATATTTGTGGGATCACATTCTGGGGCGCCGCGCCGGTAACATTGGGTAACTTTGCCTATTCTCTTGTTTACTTTTGATACAAGCTTTTGTATGCGACTTGGGTTACGTTAATCTTAAGAGAATGTGGACCGGGATGAAAGGTTTTCTGGTTTAATCCAGGAATTGATCTATCTTTGTGCCAAGTTTTGTTCGAATCTGTTCAACGGTCTACGCGTGATCATAAATATTTTTTTAGTTTAATATAACAAAAATGTTTCGATTTTAAATAAATTAATATGCATTTAAATTAAAGTACTTCATATTCCGTATAA
This sequence comes from Catocala nupta, assembly GCA_963675205.1. Taxonomy (NCBI): domain Eukaryota; kingdom Metazoa; phylum Arthropoda; class Insecta; order Lepidoptera; family Erebidae; genus Catocala; species Catocala nupta. The sequence continues at coordinate 4,628,073 of OY776107.1, read as the reverse complement.
AATAGTTTAATTTTTATGTATTTTCTGATAACGTAAGACAATATTGTATTTAAATAACTTTTATTTTTCCAGTAAATCTCGCCAAGAAACTTTCTATGGTACCTTTGGTAGAAAAACTAACTCTTTGCTGACCCGATTCAAGATTCGAACCAGAATACCTTCAGTACAGCAATCGCATTAACTACAGATGCCCCAGAAATAAATAGCACTAATCTCTTTATACTCCAGAGATTACTACCCGTTACTCGCGACTGCGTTGTACTTTAGAGTCTAAATCTAGCTATGAATGGAATACAGACGCGTTCCCAGATTGGTGCGTTGCCAAAATCGATGAGCCTCCTGGCTGGGGCACAAACGAGTTCACTATTCTTACGGCGAAGGACTAGCATCCAAGTTTAATGAACTTTATCAAACACTAGATATGGCCTAACGCTTTGCTCGGGAATAATAGTTGTTTTCCTGGATGAATGGTATCCTATGTTCTTTTCTGTACTCCTGACAACGTGTATGCGAAATTTTGTTAGGATCGGTCGAGTAGTTAAGGCGTAAAAACGTAACAAACAAACGAACTCATGTTCGCATTTATAATATTAACTGATTTTTGCCAGCTGCTTCGCTCCTATAAATGTAGGTTAGGTTAGATCAGTAAAAGTCGTTTCTTCTGGATAAAAAGTAACTTTTGTCCTTTTTTGTTACCCTGATTTCGCATACACGTTGTGTGCGAAATTTCATGATAATCGGTCGAGTGCCTAAGACGTAAAATATACAAACAAAATCACATTTGCATTTATCATTTATTTATTTATTTAAGTTAACATATTATGATCAACATTGTCCTAACTCTCGGCATAAGTGTAACAGAACCCATGATTTTACGATGTATAGTGTATAAGATTTTCCATTTACTCTAAAATCAGTTGTGCTAAAATAACCTAGCCACTGTGGAATCTCATGCTACACAGCCATATTTTTCCGCAATATGCCCAAAGAAATTGAATAAACTACTTTTCTATCGAATATCGCAATATTGCCAATGCACTCATCGAAGTGCACCGTCAGCTATTGAATAAACCGATCGAAGGTGCAGGCATGCGCTTTAAAAGGATTTGTGGATCTGCCCGGTGCCTTAATGCGATAGCCAGCGTTATATTTTGGTTTACTTTGAATCCTAGTTTCCATCGGCTGGCGTATTGGCACTGTGAGTTTTGAGTTTGTATTTCATACCGATTGGAGATTTGCCGAGTTCAATTTCCCTGACGCTTTTGGGAGGCAATTTTCAGTTGCGGATAAACTGTGTAGTAGATATGAATTTGGCGTGAAAAGTTTGGCTGTGAGTTTCTTGCCTGCTCTTCTCATTGGTTCTACGCTCTTGCTTTGCTGAATGTGGCAACAGGTAAATGTAGATTCACAGTTAATAAGTGTAATTTTGACGTTCATGAGTTTTACTTGTATTGTGATTTTTGATGTTTATAACCAGGAACACCGGCATAACCGAAGAACATCCGCAGATACAAAGCATTATACACTCGGTTTTCACTAGATCTGTATGAAAGCTCAAATTATTTATTCAATAAAAAAAAATCACTTCAAATATTCGATCGAAAATCTAACCTACTTATTAACCTCAAGATAGTTGCAATTGTATAAAGGACCTCCAGACCGAATTTCGATCACGGTGGCCAATCTTAACAAAGATTGTGCGAAACAAACAGAACGAGATCATGCGTAAGTCCAATGGCTTCACGTACATTCTATTTTAAAAATGAAATACCAGAAAGTCCCATAATTCCATAAGTTTTTGTTGGTTTGACTTAGGATTCGAACTCAACAACTCAAACACAGCAGTTAACTTAACTACATTTGAGCTACCAAGATAACAATCATATACCAACAGCCCACGTCAGTCCAATTACAAAGCCCACAATTGCAGTATCCCAGTAGTAACTCAGTATTCAGACAGCATCACCAATTGAGAGGGTTATCTCCCCTCTCGTAAATCACCGGTCGTAGATACAGAGATAACCGGACGATAGTCGGTGACGTGCGGTGATTTACAATGTGATTAACACACGTGCTGTCCTGGGTATCCCCGAAGGTAGTTACAAGTATAATATTCAAAATTTTGCTCGGTCTGTTTTGATATGGTGTAACGTGTTTGATGGTGGGTACTGTGACAAGTTCGAATCGCTAATGAGATCTTCTTTACAGAATACTCTGAAAATATTTAAATTAAACACTTTATACGGATTTTGTCACGTTGTTTATTTTACTTTAAAACACTTTTATTACATAATTTTGAAAACTCTAACACTACTATTATTGAATTTTACTATGCTATTTAATTTAAATAAAACTATTTATATTTAAGTTTACACTATGCACCGACGTTTCGGTTGCTTTACAGCAGCCATTTTCACGGGGAGACTAAGATGGTAGTTGTCCCAATGTTCTGAAGTGTCACTTGTACTGTCAATTAAATAGCATAGTAAAGTCCAATAATAGTAGTGGTAGAGTTTTCAAAATTATGTAATAAAAGTGTTTTAAAGTAAAAAAACAACGCGACAAAATCCGTATAAAGTGTTTAATTTCAATGAATAACATTCGCGTAAACATAAGACAAATTATACTCTGAAAATACTTTCCCCACGTCACGGTCAGTTTTGAACTAAAGCGTTATTGTCATTAGTGCAAGAGGCAACTGTCTACATAGTCTCACGCTTTTATTCTCGAAGAGGTCGACAGCGGTGTATGACATCCACATTTCGCCAACTATGATTAGGGGTTAGCTTACGTTGTCCTTAATCGGGCACAATTCCAATCAAGAGTTTTAGGTTTGGTTCCAATTTAAAGTCCTTAGTCGCAGCTCAGGTTGCTTAGGTTCAATGTTTCGGGTTCGATACCCGAAACATTTATAGTAGTCGCGTTCTCTATCGCTGCATCACTGAGGCAGTCACACAGGAGAAAACTGTGATTCTTTGGATATAAATATCTCGGGTATCGGAGAGAAACAGACTATTATTTTCTACCCGAGTAGGTAAGCTGTGTTTTCAAATGTAATCTGTTATATAAGATTGATTGTCGACTCGTCGAAGGTTTTTGTGGATAAGCGCGCCTTAGGTAATATTTTGTGACAGTAACAATGAGCCGGCACGCATAGAACAGCACCACCACTTACAGGATACCGTCGTTAGAGTGGCAATACAATTGACTGCATATCACTAAGTGAGTAACCGTTGGTTTTGATAATCAGTTGAGATTTGCTTTCTCAATTCAGGAACTATGGGGTTAGAGGTAAAGGATCACATACCTATGTAGTAAGAAAAATTATCACCACGACTAATTGGAAAATCTGTCAACAATATGTATTCAATCTTTCGAATTACATAGGGTATCTTTTATCCAGGGAAAAAGTAGTTCCAGAGGGAATGAAAATTATTGATAAAATCTAGATTAACGCTAGTGAAGGTGAGATAGCCTGGTGGGAAACCGTTGGACTGCCACGCAGAGGTCTTGAGTTCGAATCCAAAGCGCACATCTTTGACTTTTCGAAGTCATATGCGTATTAAATAGTTAATTATCGCTTGCTTTAACGGTGAAGGAAAATATCGTGAGGAAACCTGCATGTCTGAGAATTCTCCACAATGTTCTCAAAGATTTGTGAACTCTGCCAATCTGCACCAGGCCAGCGTGCTGGACTATAGCCTAACCCTTCTCATACTGAGAAGAGGCTCGTGCCCAGCAGTGGAACAGTTTAATACAGGGCTGATATTTTATGAAGTTTATGTCAAATGCCTATCTCCAGTACGTTGAAAGCTGATAGAGTGGTTATTAGGAACTTTAAGTATACTAACCTATAGGTACCAACGCCACAATCTGCCAAACATTGCAAATAGTAGAAAGTGCGTTGTAGCTCACCGCGTAGGCGGACCGGTGTGAAAGGATTTAGCCGGCGCCTGCGCATACTAACTGTAGTGTACGCTCGTCCATTTTGTTTATAAACGGTTAAGGAAATATACATACATTTTAATTGGTAGCAATTATTTGTATTTAATTGCAGAAGTGTATAAGCAGCCTGAACTCGAACAGGACTTTTTCAAGGAATTTTTATTTAAAAAAGTTTTTTAATTAATATTTCTTACTAGCTGACGAGCAAGGTCGTCTGCTTCACATAAGAGATTATTTTCCCGTTCTTGAAACATTTTTATTGATGCTCTGCTCCTATTGATCGTAGCATGATATTATGCAGAAGGCTGCAAAAATATTTTATTGTTGGATAGCCTATTTATCGAGGAAGGCTAAGGAGCCTTCGTCGATAAATAGGCTATCCAACAATAAAATATTTTTCAATTCGTATTAGTAGTTCCTGAGATTAGCGCGTTCAACCAAACAAACAAATAAACAGACAAAGAAACTCTTCAGCTTTATAATATTAGTGAAGATTTTAAATAATTAATTGATGTTTCCGAGAAGAGATAGCACATTTTTAAGGAAATAAAAATTTTCGATTTTGTTTTTGAAGACCAATCCTAGTAATAAAATATGTTAAAAATAGAGTACCGATCATCCTCAAATATATTATAAATGTGAAAGTTTGTGAGGATGTATGGATGTATAGATGTTTGTTACTCTTTCACGCAAAAACTACTGGACCGATTGCGATGAAACTCGGTATGTAGATAGCTGGAGACCTAGATTCACACATAGGCTACTTACTTACCCGATATTTCCACGGGAACGGGACTTACGCGGGTGCAACCACGGGGAAAACTAGTGTCTAATAAACGTATCATTATTTTACAAATAAGAGCTAATAGCAATCATAAGAACATTTTTTGTGAAAACAGTGTCAAAATTGGTTTCAAAGAAATTTATATTTTTAATTTGGTTTCAAGAAAATGTAGTGGGGATTTATGCTCATCTCTCTCGGCTAAATACATTTAAGAAGCGGTTGCGTCATAGTTTGTATATTGCATCCTTGTTCTGTCATTTGACTTTTGGTACCTATCCTACCAAACTTGAAAGGGTTGCATCTTATTAACTTTTAATAGTTTTCATAAATTCTTTGTATTTTTAAGTTTGTGTAATGAACCTACTTTACATAAATAATAAGCCAACTACCTTATTGCCCCGTGTGGCATATGACACTAAACCAATCAGTGCAGCAGCAGCGGCGAAGCAATCGTTTGGCTGGGGTATCCATGCAGTCTTCTAAACTCTAAAACATATTTTGGGAAGTGAAGGTGTTTTGCGGCGTTGATGGCGTAATGGTTAGTGTAACCGACTGCCACGCCTGAGGTCGCGAGTTCGATTCCCAGACAAAACAAAAAAAATTGTGCATGCACATGGATGTTTGTCTTGGTCTGGGTATTTCTATGTATAATATGTTTATCCATTGTGTAGTACCTATAGTACAAACTCTGCTTAGTTTGGTCTAGATGGTGTTGTGTGTACGTATTTGTAAGAATATCAATACACTTCTGCCTACCCTTTTGGGGATTTGGGGTGTAAAGCCATCTACGTAAATTCTAATCCTAACTAATATTATAAATGCAAATGTGCGTTTATTTGTTACGCCTTCACGCCTTAACTACTCGACCGATCATTATGAAATTTCGAATGACGTTGTCAGGGGTGCAGAATAGATATAGATATACCTTTCATCCAAAAAAAGGTGTTGTTCCCGAGGGATAGAATTTTTTTAGCCAGGGGTAAAATCTAGTACCTTAAAACTTGTCTGTCGTATTAGGGCCACCTGTAAAGATGGATAAGTGTGTGAATAAATAAATAAATAAATAAATAAATTTTCGCTACACAATTGTAAATAGTATTGAGTGTGATACGACCATATTTATAATTCATACACGTTGTCAATGCTACAGAAAAGGGCATAGGATACCTTTCATACAGAAAAAAACGCGGACAAAGCCGCGGGCAAAAGCTAGTAGTTCATAAATACTCTTCTTCATTCACGTATTCACTCAGCTAAGTAAACTTAGCGCAAGTTGTTTTAAGTTGTATGAAACAGGCCCCGTTATCTCTGCGTTTAGAGGGAACTACCCTCGCGAGGGGGATGGTTATCTAAGATTTATTGAATCTAATATATCGTACATTTGTCGTTTGCAAATTATCTTACTTACTGTTTAAATAATTGCTTTATATTATAACTTTGCATGTATGGCGCTGTAGTTTAAGGCATTGCCTCGCTGCCATTGTGTCGTGTGTAGGTCTCCACACATCAGAAAACTATTTGTGAATATACCAATATTTTTAAAATACTAGGTAAAGATAAGCAGCGATAGCCTAGTGGTAGACCATTAGATTGCAAGGCAGAGGATTTGAGTTCGATCCCATATCTTATCTTGTGTAGGGGCCAGTCAGTACAGACCGGCGACACTTCGACCCAGTGGGATCTTTTGTGTCGACTTCCCCAATAACGACTGCCATAGATGTTCATGGCAGCCGGGACCGACGGCTTAACGTGCTCTCCGAGGCACGGAGCAAGCGATAATTGTCAGTCAATACGCACATAATTTCGAAAAGTCATATAACTTCCGAAAGTCAGAGGTGCGCGACGTGGGTTCGAACCCGAGACCCTCTGCATTGCAGTCTGTTGGTCTCCCCACTGAGCTATCGCTGCTCTAGTCACTTAGTCTTTAAAATGTGTTTGCGTACATATCTATATATTTATATACTGAACGCATAGAACAGCTTTATTGGATCTTTATTTTACTGTGATTTAATGTATAAATCGTATGTTTCTACATTTTGATTTACAAAGTTCATGCATATATTTCTCTGAAACCCGGCAAATTACGTACATGATGTTTATTTTTTATTAAACTACATACTAATACGAATCTTAAACAGTCGTTTTCATCTTTACACTGTAATATTTATACAGATACTATTTCCTTAGACGCTTGGGCATTCCCTTTTCTAAAATTATTATTATTTTAGTGTTTGGGTATTGTAACTATTTGACTGAAATAAGGAAAAAAATGTGAGTCAAATACCCTATTGAAAACTTATTAGACTCGATAGATATTTCCAAATTTTTTACAAAATGAGGCCCATCTAATTAATTTAATATACCACTATGAAAGCGTTCATTTATTGAGAACTAGCTTTTACCCGCGGCTTAGCTCGCGTTAATCTAGGTTACTTCTGTCAATTTTCTATCTCTAGGAAACAGTACTTTTTCTAGATGTCTTTGTACCCCTGACAACGTGTATGCAAAATTTCATGATGATCGGTCGAGTAGTTGAGGCGAGCAAGCGTAACAAATAAACTCACATTCACATCCTACTAATATGGATAGTTAAATGAATGTTTGATACACTCTCACGCAAAAACTACTTAACCGATTGCTATGAAACTTGGTATGTAGATAGCTATAGACCTGGATTAACATATAGGTTAATTTTATCCCGATATTTCTACGGAATCGTGACTAACGCGGGTGAAACCATGGGACGCATCTAGTTTATAATATTGGTTAGGAATTAATCTCATGAAAATACTTCACGTGGGCGAAACTGTAGAAGCTAGTTACAAATATATTCTGTTGATGTATTCCCTCAGTACAATATAACAGAGCTAGAAGGATGGCGCCATTACACACAGCTGCTTGTCCGCCATCTTGAGCGACATTTGCATTTAATGATACTACGTTCTACTGAGAAATCTACGGCTCTTGACCTAGCTGTAACTGTTCAGATAGCGTAGTGATTCAAGTGTCAGTACGCCATTACCCCTGCGTTGTGTTGTCAGTTCGATTTCCACATGGTACAAAAATTTGTGTGATCCACATATAGTTCAAGGTTTGGGTGTTCTTTGTGTCCGTTATTTAAATGTTTGATACCTGCGGCATAGGATTTATTACTAGTGCTATCTATTTTAAAGCCAGATAAAATATTAAAAATTGGTTTGGATTGCAATGAGTAAGCTAGAATGCCATCTGATTTTGTATCGTCGTATTGCATAAACGAAACTTTTATATCTTCTTCTTCTTTCTTTAAACATAATAATAATGTCCTCCAGACCGAATTTCGGTCACAGCGGCCAATCTGAACGGAGACTGGCCATCTGCGCAGGAGATATTATAGTGCACAAGCGTGTGCGCAAACACAAGTGCACTCTCTGTTTCTTAACTCTCATAATCCGATGGGACAGTAATCCGACACGACCGGAGAGAAATCAAGCGCAGGACCAACGGCTTTACGTGCTTTCCGAGGCACGGGGGTGTCTAACACCGCCAACTTTCTAACTTCGGGCTGCTTAACAGAAAAACACAGTAACTTTTTGTTGGCCCGACTCGGGATTCGAACCCAAGACCTCATGCACTCTATATCCTTGAAGGGGTAGGCAAAGGTCTATCACACATATTTTGCCAGCTATGATTTAAGGTCTTGCGTAAAAGGAAGCCATTATGGAACTTATCGGCAATAAATTCTCAATGGCAGGCCTGAGTTGGAAATTTGTGATGTTTTATACCCCGTGCCTTGGAAAGCACGTGAAGTTGTTGGTCCTGCGCCTGATCTCACTTCAGTCCTTTCGGTTTGCCGTGCTAGCAGACTATAAGCGTGATGGATTAAAGAGTGCACTTCTGTTTCCGCACACGATTGTGCATTATATCTTCTGCACAAAGAGCTAGTCGCCGTTAACGACAATAAGCTGACAAAAAGCGCCTGAAAATTGCGCTTTTTTGACCACACCCGGAACTACGTTTTGCGTTTACCTTAACCCGACTGGGAAAAAATATGTTCGAGCCTAATTATTCCAGGGTGGATAAACACAAGTAGATATCAAAGTAACTGAGCACAAAAACAGATTATATGTGTTATAATACTTATAATTGAACTGTCAAATGCACCCATATTCCCTCGCAACCCTTTGTGAAACGCAGAATAACAATTTATTATAGATACGAACGGGTCTTTGCAAAATATGAATTAATATTTTGTAAAGTTAACCAATTATCTATATAGACGTATCTCAGAAAGGGTAGGCAGAGACACATCGTCAATTTATTTATTTACTAGCAGTTTGGTTTTACCCAATTAATAATAAATTTTAGTCAATTTATTTATTTACTTCTGAACAAAGTAGCTATCTAATGGTGAAAGAACTATTGAAATCGGATTGGTAGTTTCTAAGTTCATTGACTACAAACAAATCTTTCCTTTTCATTATTTAGTACTAGATTTTCCCCGCAGTTTCACCCGCGTAAGTCCTGTTCCCGTGGGAATATCGGGATAAAAAGTAGCTTATGTATGAATCCAGGTCTCCAGCTATCTACATAGGTACCAAGTTACATCGCAATCGGTTCAGTAGATTTTATGTGAAAGAGTAACAAACATCCATACATCATCACAAACTTTTACATTTATAATATTAGTATAGATATATATAGATTTGGTTTAATTAGAACGGTAACAAGTTAATAATACGTAGCTTTGTTTAGACACCTTTAATTTTTGAATAAAAGATGTCTAAACAAAGCAGTGATCTCCACGGATAACATAGTCGTCTAAATGGTCGCCTTGCCACTATGCCGAGTTTTGTAGTTCAGAATCCCACACAAGACGAACATTTGTGTGATCTACAATTGGTTGCTCCGAGTCCGGTTTGAACATCACTCGCGAATCGCGATACAGGGCACATTACATTACATACTATGGCGCCAGTTAAAATGTAAATATTTTTACGAGGCGTCATTCTCGAGTGTTGGATAGAAAAGTACTAAGGAGACTAGTGCTAAGGATTTAGAAAAGTACTAATAATATCCCTTATAGCGTAAATAAATAAACGCACGAACAAAAATATCCCTCAAGGCGATAATAGTTTGGCCATAGTGCTATCAGTCAGATTTCTTCATTCCGTACTGCTATAGAAAATTGCCTACCAGAAAATTTCGATAACAATTTATTCTACTCTACTATAGAACACGAGACCTCACCGTTCATAACCGCTGCCTTGTGCCATGGGACCAAGAGACGGTCACTTACTCGAGTTCATGTATTACTTATTGCAAAAGTTTTGATTAGTTTTCAACAACTATTTGATTCATTTTTTTATGATACTAGCACCAGGGAATTTTATTTCGAACCTGGGGTCAACTGACTGCATAATTATAAACCTATTGAAGGTCACAGCCAAATGACACTGTGTTGTTTCTGCAGTGAAATGACCGGATAGCTTTTTTTATTATCTCTAGTTGTAGACGTGACAGCGGCTCGCTTAGTAAGTAGTTACCGCCGCTCATGGACTTTGACAATGTCAGGACTATACAAAGCCTAGCTGTGGGCTACCGTAGTAGTAAGACATTCATAGTCTCTCTTGCCTCTGTAAGTCACGTGCACATTTTACAAGCTATGATCTTTGAAGCCATCTCTAAAAATCATAGATGGCAAAATGTTGATGTTAAAAATTCAGTAGCATCACGGAGTATGTCTTCTTCTCCCTAGCCTTTATTATTCCCAAGTCACTTGGAGTCGGCTTTTCTGGTCTAACCGGCTTTGACTGGATATCAGTTTTTACACGGCGCGGCTGCCACCTGACCTCCGCAACCCGAAGGCTAACGATACCCTAAGGCTAGACCAGTGTCAGGATATTATAGGGCACTGACTTCCCAATAACAACTGCCATAGATGTTCATGGCAGCCGGGACCGACGGCTTAACGTGCTGTCAGAGGCACGGAGCAGGCGATAATTGTCAATCAGTCCCGAAAAACGTTAGTAGACCCAAAACATTTCGTGACGTAACAAAATTTTTTTGACAGTATTCCCATTAACTCTTTGTCTGACCTGAAAATTGTCAATGAATAGTAGTAGCATTGACACAGAACAGAAGGTATTAACTACTAAATGCGCCGCAGCACCGTGTTATTAGGTATTTCTGTCGTCAAGTTTTAAGCACCCAAAACCATAGCCGGCGAATTTGCATGTAATTTATTTCTATCTACTTCTTCGAGGATATAGATATGGCATTTTATATGCATGTAGGTATTGAGCTGATCTATTTCTGTTTAATTTATATTAATTTGGATTATATTGGCATTCGACGTGGCAATGCTGCCAGTCTTCTGGGCACGTTACCGTTTTTGTAAATATTAGTAATATTATAATTATTAGTATTTTATTATTACTTTGTCTTGGTAATACGTTTGTAAATATATATAAGATTAATTAGTGTAATGTATAATATTATAAACACATCTTAAAAGTCGTCTGCGACCGAGTATGCCCGAGACTGTCGTAAACGAGGGTACTTGTACATTTTGATTAAATTTATAAACTTTTTACTACGTTTTAATATTCAGCACTCTGTTTTTGTTTTATACTCTTGAGAATATCCATTGCTGTGGCTAAAGATAAATGAGGCTATATAAATTTACTAGTTTCTGGCCGCGGTTTCGCTTGCTCCTTTTGGATGAAGGTACTCTATAACCTTTTCTGTAAACCTGAAACACTGTATGCAAAATTTCATCATGATCCGTCGAGTGGTTAAGGTGTGAAAGGGTTTCAAACAAAAAAACAAACTTACATGCGAATTTATAAAATAAGTTATAATTAGGATTTTGAATGGTTGTTGGTGGTGTGAATGTTTGTAAAATCTACGCGATATAGAAATTACCTCTAGTGTAGGAGATATCTTTGAAGTCAAATTTTGCATCTGCACTAAAGAGCTTTTCGGTCTAATGGATTGCTTGTCTAAAGATCTCCATGTAACCTAGTAAAGCGATCGACCTGTGCATGAAACGCTTGATGATTTCGTACAGTCCTATAAGCATAACAGTATATTATATCCATAATCTCCTGCACTCTACAACCCTAACAGCCTAATATGCATATTCAAAGCTAAAAATAATAAAATATTCAAACTCCGTAAGTAAAATGCATCATTAAAATAATCTTTGCAGATTAAAACCCATTTTGGGTGGAATGAACGCTATCTGCGTTGTATTCAGATGATCTTGCATAATGTAAGCGTCCGCTCGCAACTGCGGTCGCGGCGAGACTGACTGGCGCAGTGCCAAACTACCATAGAGTGTAGAGCGACTCATCATTCTTGTCTGTGGTACTTATTGCTTAAAATTGTTTTTTTTGTTGCAGGTACTTTACTATGCTGTCAGGGAACTGAACTTTTGTGAATATAAATGATTTAGTAAGTTATTTGAGCGTCTGAGATTTCAAGACGTCAGAAGATCTATGACTACGTTTATTGGATATACGTTGAAATATATTAAATATTTTTATTTTTTAAATTTAATGGTATCATTGTTACCGACTACGTTTTAAAAAGGTCACCTTTCTGGACGTTAAGTTGTCATCTGACACACAATGACAACATGACATCTGAATTAAAGATATAGTATTACTACGCTTACTCATATTTAAATTTACGCTGTCTTTCTCTTTGTGAATGTAATGTGTGAGCTCACTCTTCTTAGACATTTTTTCAATCAATGTAAGTAAAGTGAGAACACATCTATAATTTAAATATTTGCAGTTAACTAATATCGACTCATTAGAATAAATAAATCTCCTGGAAGCCCTATAATAATAATAATATGACTTTATTTCAGACCAATAGTGTCCATTTTGTTAGTAACAATTATCTTATAAACTAGTGTTAGTAATTTACATTTCTAAAACATACAATAAACAAACAAAACAGAATTATCATTCATTGCTGCACCAATCCATGAGAAATGGCGCAGCAATGATTGATGTAACTACAGTCTAGCCGACTCGCAATCATGCTAAGGATGCTGTTGGTACCGCTACGCACTCTGCGCACCAGGGATGCGCATCTCTTACGCATCGTAGCATACCAACAGTCTACGTGATGTTCAGCAAACATCCCTGATGCACTACAGTATCGCTATGCTTATATTATTTACTTTATAGTTTTTTCAGTTGGTAACACAGTAACCAACCGAAGCGTATCTTATTTTAATGGCAACACAAAGCTGCATTGTTCCGTTACCATTAGTTTCACTTGATTGGTAAAACATAATGAACTTAATTAGTTATCTTTAATGCGGCGTTCAGTATATATTGTCGGTAAGGCTTGTGTCATACTGGCAGCGAGTAACAAGATACACGTGAGGCCTACTGCCTACGGAGGTAGATTTATAGCCGCGTATTTGTCATAATGCAGTGTCACCGCCTACTACTTTACAAGGAGCAGGTTCGGCCTCACATGGAATACTGTTCTCATCTTTGGACAGGGGCACCCCAGTACCAGCTTCTCCCTCTGGACCGCATTCAACGGAGAGCGACTCAAATCGTCGACTGCCTGGTTGTTTCAAATCGGCTAGACCCCTTGGCGCTGCGTAGAAATGTGGCCTCGCTATGCATCTTCTGTCGCTTCTACTATGGGGAATACTCCGAGGAATTGTTCGGACTGATCCCTGCCGCCTCTTTTCGCCATCGTCCTACGCGACTGAATTTCCATCCCTATCATTTAGATGGTTGGCAGTCCACATCTGTGCGTTTTTCCAGAAATTTTCTGCTTCGCACAACTTAACTATGGAATGAACTGTCGCCTGCGGTATTTCCGGACCAATACGACCTACAAACCTTCAAGAAAAGAGCGTACTCCTTTTTAAAAGGCCGGCAACGCTTTTGTTACTCCTCTGGTGTTGCGCGTGTCCATAGGCGGCGGTAATCGCTTACTATCAGGCGATCCGTCTGCTCGTATGCCTCCTATCTCATGAAAAAAAAAAAGAAAAGTGGTCGCCTCGCTACTAGCACTGCACCAAGTGTTGTGGATTTGATCCTCATAAGGGATAAAAAAATTGTAAGATCCACAAATGGTTGTTTTAAGTCTATGTGTTTTTAGTGTCCAACAAAACAGGAATTATTCCTAGTGCGAAAGTTACGTATTAAAACCAAATTAAACCTGTTTTGCGATCACGAGTTTGATTTCTGATTTGGACATGTAATCTAAATGTTGGCCTATTTTTAAATTAACTGAATCCATCGGACTGCCCATCTGTGCAGTATGTAGTACGTAGTTTTTAAATGGTGGCTTAGCCCCTGCTATTGCGCCGAGTGTTGTGGGTTCGATTCCCAAACAGGAAAATAATTTGTGTGATCCAAAAATAGTGTTTTCGGGTTAGAATATTCTTTATGTCACTTGTTTTTATGTTTGTTGACCTTTCTTTTTTAATTACCTGTCTAGTTTTATTTTTTGTAACGTGAAGAGCGGGGGCTCCTAACACAAGTATTTCTGTTACTTAAAAGGAGTACCTCAATTAATGTATTGTGAACTAGCTCGTAAGTAAATGAAAATAAACTATTTAATTTAAATTAAGTTTAAATCTTTATAAAGTTCGCCGCAACACAGGATTTACTACAAGTGCAGAAGAAGTTGTATAAAAAGAAACTGGTAGCTTAGAATAATAATATATTCCTACTAGCCTAGAATAGTAATCATATAACTCTTATTTATTTTACTACCTCTTTATATCCTTCTCGCTTTCCGCTCGCAGTGGGACGTGTGCCCAAAACATTGAATAGCTCTCATTACCACCGAGAGACCTCTTTAGTATTTATAATCTAATCACCATTCTAACGCAGCTGTATTTGCTGTGAGCTACAATTTGTACTATGACTCGGAGCATTAGCACTGGTTTGTGTGCCAATTTGTTTGTTTATTTATTACTAGTGGCCTGACAGACCCCTTACTGGGTCCAATTGACTTAATCTAACCTCACAAAATCCTTATCCTAACTAATCCTACTGTGAAAGTTTTTGATGATGAATGGATAGATGGATGTTTGTTACTTTATCACGCAAAAACTACTAAATGCATTGAAATTAAACTACTATACATTTTTTCTGAACGGCCATCAGTTCCATTATAAGACATTTCCAGGTTATCCATTAATTACCGGACACCCTGTATACGGATTTTACCGCGTTGTTTATTTGACACTCTATTACATAATTAAGAGACTGTTACACTACATACTACTACTATTAAACTTTAATAATTTCTAAGCTAATCAAATTATTAAAACAATTTATATTTAGGTTTACAATTTCCCCGACGTTTCGGTTGCTTTACAGCAGCCATGGGGACAGTCACGGGGAGACTAAGATGGTAGATGTCTAAATGTTCCAGTGTTGCTATTTAAAAAAAATGCGTAAGCAGAAGACATTATTATACTGAATGCATTTTGATGAAACTTTACAGTATTATTGTTTATAATCAGAATAACATATAGGCTACTAAACTATTAAACATGTTAACATAAATCTAAATTAACGTGCAAATCTAATATATAAATGCGAAAGTGAAAGAAAGCAGGATAGAAAGAAATCTTTATTGCTATTATACAGCTTTCAGGTGGACACAATGGGTATGAAGGTAAAAAAAAATAACAATTAGGTACAATAATAAAAAGGACTTATTCACCAACTCGGCCATGAGAATCTTGTCCAAGTGGCCGAGTCAGGAAGATTAAATACCAATTAATCTTTTGTTATGTATCTCGGCCGAACCACGTGGTCGAGTCGCTGAAGTTATCATTTCGTAATGAAAATATAAGGCACTATTGTACAGTGAAGTATAAAAGTGGTTCGTTTTAAATAAATTTTTGTTCTTCTATGGGTAAAATAAAAGAACTGTTCAATTAAAATATGTATATTTCAAAAATCAACATGGCAGTGATGTTGAGGACTTCAAAGTTTACATATAAACGTTATTCAAGCAATGATCGATTGATCATTATATTGTCTCTTACCTGCAACGAAAAAACAAAGTTGCAAGAAAGAAACAAAACTCTAATCAGGATATATATATGTAAGGGCTACTTTTTTACAAAACCGAAGATAGATGATATGTTAGCACAGCACGCATATTATTCTAGCTAACAAAATAATTGTTTCCATGATATGCCTTAAACATTTTTCTACCAGAATGTACTTTTTGTACCCGGTCGAGATGACGAACAAACAAATTCACAAAAAATAGGTGTATCAACTCGACCGCGTAGTTGATATGCCTTCGGTCGAGATGCATAATAAAACAATAGGTAGAATTAATTATTCCCAACTCGACTACATGGACGAGATTTTCGCGGTCGAGTTGACGAATAAGTCATGAAAAGGAAGAAATAACAATATAAAAAAACAGTAATATAAAATATTTAAACCTCTTGAGACACATGCGTCCCACAGCTGCAGCAATCAGGACTCCAGTTCAGCATTTGCCTGGTCCCAAGAACCAGGCACTGGTCTTCCACTGGAGCCAGTTATTGTGACGTAAGGAAGCCAACGAGTATAACGATATATACATAGTTATATATAATTTAGAATTATATACATTTATGTATTTGTTGATTACGGTTTTACGCCTTAACTACTCGACCGATCATCATAAAACTTCGCATACACATTGTCAGGGGAACAGAAAAGGACATAGAGTACCTTTTATCCAGAAAGAAAGTACTATCATTGACCTTACCTAACCTACATTTACGCGAGTGAAGCCGCAGGCATAATCTTATCTATACTAATATAATAAAGCTGAATTTGTTTGTTTGTTTGCTTGAACGCGCTAATCTCAGGAACTACTGATCCGAATTGAAAAATCCTTTTAGTGTTAGATAGCTTATTTATCGCGGAAGGCTATATAACATGACGCCACGACCCACAGGGGCGGCGCAGTAATCATAAATGTGGGTGAAACCGCGGCCACATCTAGTTAAGATTATAAGTACATTATACTTACGCGTATATGGCCCTGGAGGAGTAGGTAGAGGTGTGTTAACAGGAGTTAATGCAGCTGCTGTGCATGAAAGTTCCATTCACATATTGATTAATGTCTAGATAAACAAAATAAAATTGATACGTGCTCCTCAGTGTTTTGAAATCGGTTTATATTTTCTGTAAAAAGACTTATCCAAATATGTTGAGATATATCGTACATTATATGTACGATATTTCTCAACATATTTAACATACCTAACGCTAAAGCTAACATACATAACAAAAAAATCAAAAGCTGTTTAACAACTACCTACCACCGCTTTTTAAATTTAATTTTGGTTTTTATGACACAACTCCGGCACTAAGAATGAATCCAGTATCGCGGGGGACTTTACAAACAGTCAAACAACGCTCACAAAGAACACCCAGACTCGAAACAACTATTTGTGGATTACGCAAAGTTTTGTCCCGCGTGGGAATCGAACCCACACCACTCGGCGCAGAGGCAGTACCGAGGCGATCACTTAACCCACCACGTCATCCATGCAGTCGAAATGCTGTCATAAACAAAAACATACCACATAAACACATATATCTGCAGCAAGAAGATGCTTGAGCCTTAACTTTTTTCCTTGACTTCATTTCATATACAGGGTGTCCGGTAATTAATGGATAACCTGGAAATGTCTTATAGTGGAACTGATGGCCGTTCAGAAAAAAATATGAAAAAAAATCTATCCTGACTACTACCTAAGATGTGTTTTTTTTAATTAACATGTATAACTTTCTTGTACGACCATAAATGAATGGAATCCATCGGTTTTTTTTGTTTTGTTATTAAACACTAATTATGCTAATAGATAGACAGTCAAAAGTATGCTATGCTATAATAGCTTGCACTTTTTAATATATATATATATATATATATATATTTTATTATTTTTATTTTTCTTTACGGCCTTCAGTTCTACTATAAGACATTTCAAGGTTATCCATTAAATACCGGACACCCTGTATAAGTAGTTTATTTTAGATATAATTGGTTTGATAATGTTTAATTTTGTCACATTTTTAGGCACTTAAAAATAATGTAAACTTCCTTACTAATATTATAAATGTGAAAGTTAGTGAGGATGTATAGGTGTATAGATGTTTGTTACTTTTTCACGCAAAAACTACTGGACCGATTGCGATGAAACTTGGTATGTAGATAGCTGGAGACCTGGATTTACTCATAGGCTACTTTTTATCCCGATATTCCCACGTGAACGGGACCAACGCGGGTGAAACCGTGGGAAAACTAGTATATACATATGTATGTCAATAACTGCACTATACGGTAGACTTGAATCAGTCACACTTAATTATTAATCAACTTTATATAAGCGAAGACCTGTAATTGCCTTTCTGTCACTATTCTACTGCTAATCTGTTAATTTAGCTGTAAATATTTCATAGAACAAATAAATAAATCTACAATAATTTCTCTTTAACTCGTTTCATTTTTGAACACGCGTCATATTATGTACGAATCTGCACATCTGTCAGTCTGTTTCAAATTTTAGCACAAGTGCACCTGAGTGAGCAACAAGGTCGTTCCTAACGAGGTTTGTTAGCTAGCCTCTCTGCTGACCTATTAAATTATATTCAGTTTAATTGCATTGTATTCAAAGTCAATTTGATACATACAGATTAGAGTGCTTAATTATTATTTTAGATAATTTGGTTAAGAAGCAAACGAGTTTTAAAATGGAATGGAAATTATAATAATAATAATATCAGCCCTATTTATATGTCCTACTGGGGCCTTCTACCGATGTGAGAAGGGTTAGGCCATAGTCCACCACGCTGGCCTAGTGCGAGTTGACAGACTTCACATATCTCTGAGAACATAATAAAAAGCATGAAGGTTTTCTCTGGCTATCGACCAAACATAACCTCGAAAAGTCACAGGTTGGGAGCCTTGGGATCAAACGCGAGACGTCTGCCTGGCAGTCTAACTGTATCCCACTAGGCTCACTTCTCCATAGTCTTTATTATTCCCAAGTCACTTGGGGGCGGCTTTTCTGGTCTAACCGGATTTGACTGGATATCAGTTTTTAGACGGAGCGGCTGCCACCTGACCTCCACAACCCGAAGGCTAACGATACCCTAAGGCTAGACCAGTGTCAGGATATTATAGGGCACTGACTTTCCCAATAACGACTGCCATAGATGTTCATGGCAGCCGGGACCGACGGCTTAACGTGCTCACTGAGGCACGGAGCAGGCGATAATTGTCAATCAATACACACATAATTTCGAAAAGTCATATAACGTCATATTCCGAAAGTCAGAGGTGCGTGACGTGGGTTCGAACCCTAGACCCTCTGCATTGCAGTCTGTTGGTCTCCCCACTGAGATATCGTACTAGGCTATCGTTGCTTAATACCGTAAATTGGTAAATTGGCTTTCTAGAGGTGGACGACGCACGAGGGAGGAATACTCATGAATTGAACTCTTGCAATTATAAGTTTGTGTAACTGGTTGAAGACTAATTCTAACGAGATTTCTATTAAAATTATTTGAGCGACACCTCCGTGCCTAGGGAAAAACTAAAAGGCGATGGTCCTGCGCCTGATCTCTCTCCGGTCGTGTCAAATTGTTGTCCCATCAGACTGTGAGGGTAAGGAAATAGAGAGTGCACTTGTGTTTACGCTTTTACATTAGAATACTGACAATACTAATCTATACTAATAATATAAAGCTGAAGAGTTTGTTTGTTTGGTTGAACGTGTTAATCTCAATTATTCAAGTTTAACTAAACTAAGTTTGGGGTGGAGACGCTAGGTTCATGGGGTCCAGGCGCTCATGCGCTTTTTAGGGATATATCTATGCGGATATCGACGCTTCGCGTGACCAGAAGGCTGGACTTTTCTTGGTTCAAAGAATCAGCATTGCCATTCAAAGTTGCAATGCTGCCAGTCTTTTGGGCACTTTTCCGGTCGACAGCCACGCTGAGGAATTTTACGACGCTGCCTAAACCAGCCATTTTTATTCTTGATATTAAATTATTTATGTATTTTATTTAGGAATAACTTTAGACGCTCATTTTACATGGAAGGAACATATTGACAAGATATGTATAAATAAATAAGTTAGTTTTTGCCATACGGAAAGTTAAAGAAACAACATCCAGGCAAACTGCCATAATGATTTACCACTCATACATTTGCTCTATAATACGTTATGGCATAGTTGTATGGGGCAACTCGAGCGAAATTTTAAGAGTTTTTATAGCGCAAAAAAAATGCATTTGCGCATTGTTCGGTATGAAATGGTCGGAGTCCTGTAAACCTATTTTCAAGTCGAATAAGCTATTAACTGTTCCTAGCATCTATATTTATGAAGTGGCTAAATTTGTCAAATCTAACAGTTACTTTTTTGAAAAAATCGACAATACGAATAAGCGACATGTCACCCACTTATCCATAAGAATGCCTGTGCCCAAGTTGGAATTATTTAGGAAAAGTTATGTCTATATGGCACCACTCATTTTCAATTCTTTGAATTGTGAATTTACCAAATAAGAACTTTTGTTGTGCTTTGCGGGAATGGCTTATCCAGGAAAACTTTTATTCCATCAAAGACTTTTTAAGTAATACTTAGTTCTTGTCGTTACTGCACTTCTTAAGAGACATTGTATTACGATTAAAACTCGGTGTTTTAAAATTCCTAATTTAATGTTATGCATGTTTTGTTTTTATTAATTATTTCTACTCACTTAATTCAATTAATTTTGACATGTAAACGAAAAAGAAAAATCCTTAATTTTACATATAATTTGATTAAAATATTATAATATTTTTATTGAAATGAACTGGATTTAATGAATTTACTTACAATAATAATTAATCTCAAATTCAATATTATCATGTCCCTAATTCATTTAATAAAAATGTAATTAAGTAGCTTAATTGACATATAATTTTGCATACCTGTATTACGGGTGAAATGTGTATTGTTCTAATTTATATTCTGTAAAATCTTTGTGTACCACATTTGAAGCAAAATAAATACATTATTATTATTATTATAATTTTACAGAACTACTGGTTCGAATTGAAAAATTATTTTAGTGTTGGGTAGCCCATTTATCGAGGAAGGCTATAGCCTTCCTCGATAAATGGGCTACCTATAGGCTATATAACTTCACACTACGACCAATAGGAGCGTAGCAGCAATGAAAAATGTTGCAAAAACGAAAATTCTCCTATATGAAGCAGACGAAGTTGCGCGGGTCAGCTAGTAATAACTATAGGTACATTCTGTTACTAACCCATTACTTAACACCCTATTGACTGTTCATGTATGTTCATGTCTGAAATAAAGATAATTTATTTAAATTTATAATACCACTTGCGCAATTAGCTAGTCTACATTAAGAAATTCAGTTTGGAGGACATTATGTTTTTCTCTATTGGGCAGAAGACGTGCTGCTGCAAAAAACCCCTTACGCTAAATCCTATAACATTGTTCTTAGCATTCGAATCCAGAACCTGACGATCAGCCGCCGAAAACCCATAGCCACTGTACCAACGAGACCCTTATCATCGAGAATATAATACTTATCTTTCTAATAAGGCTTGAAGCTGTGACAGTTGAATAAGAAATGTCGATATCCCAAAACATTAATATTCTAACAATGTCGGGAATTTGAGGCGTCGGCAAACTTTTCAAACAAAAGGGACTGAACCGAGATTCCTCCCTCAGCGCTCTCAGTGCTGAGACCGTTGAATACGGACACCAAATTTTTGTAAATATCCGGATTGTAAAAAACATAATAGCTTGGCAAACCAGCGCTTCAAAAAAGCACCTTTTCAGGCCGTCAAACTCAACCTCAACATCGCCTCAGCTGCTATAAGGAAGGCGTGGAGGCAATCGACCGATTAAATTTTTTTTTCTGTCACCCATAGAAAGCTTCTTTATCCAGAAGTAACAGAAGCTATAGAATATCAAGCTACGAGCCACGGAAGCAAAGCTGTAATTATAAACGTGGGTGAAACTTTGGGGACAGCTAGTCTTATAAATTTTCGTTTGTATCTTAAAATCTTAACTAATATTATAAATCCAAACTAGTATTTCGCGTGGTAGGTGTACAGCGAGGGTGGAAGGAATTAAAAAAACTAACTTTAGATTCGGATTCAGGGACCTTGAAAGCCCCTGAAGCCAAAAATGACCTATGACCCCCGGTGACCTTAAAATGACCTTTTCTGGAACAATCTCGTCTACCTCTATGACATTTGTTCGCACCCACTCCGCCTATCTCTAACCGTTTCATAAATATTAGAGGTCAATGTTTGTATGGCGGCCATGTTTTTTTGTATGGAAGCCATGTTCTTTTTCGCCACCCTTAGAAGTTGCCAGGGTCTTAGGAAGATTTTGTTCGATAACAACTCCCGTAGATATCACCGTTTCCGAGACCCGATGGGGTACCACCATCAAGAGCTGACCTTCCGAAGGTCAGGAATTTTGCCCGGGCTTTCAAAACGATTCTCTATACGACGCTTTATTTACTTATTTCCTACGACTTCCCCTTGTATGACTTCTATTTCTCTAAGTGAGTGGTAATTTAAGTTTATATAATATGAATGTGAGTATTTTTTTTGTTACGCCTTCACGCCTTAACTGTTTGTCCTATCATCATGAAATTCTGCATACACGTTGTCAGGGGAACAGAAAAGGACATAGGGTTACCATTCATCCATCAAAAAGTACTGTTACTAACCTAAAATAACCTACATTAACGCAAGCGAAGCCGCGTGCAAAAACTAGTAACAAATAGTTTCTCAGTAGCAATATGAATCGTAAAGTTGTTTGCCTTCAAAGAAAACAAAATAAATGTCTGTAGTTTTTGTCCGAACATTTTTTAAGTGACGTAGTATTCCTACATCGGAGAACAGTGAGTTTGGACTCATTCCCGGGGCGAGAGGCTAATCTGAGCAGAAACGAATGTTCATTATAAATGAGGCGGGACAAACAGACGGGCAACTTTTAGTTGTACATGTTGTTGCAACATTTTATGTTGAAAATACTTTTGCTGCGGCTTCTACTGTGTGCAATATTGAAATAAAGCTTTAAGATTGATTTCAATATAATAAGATTAAAAGGAAGCAGACTAGATCCCACCATACTATTATAAATCTGTATAAGGTTTACGTACGATCGGTTCAGCGTTGCAAAGATAAGTCTTTACAGACAGAAAATCGTATGGCTGATATTGATAAACAAAATATACAACATTAGTTGTTTATGTTTTCATAACTATTATTTATAATTTCAGCCTGTATTGTCCCAGTGCAGAGCAAAGGACTCCTTCTCACTTTGCCACATCTCTTTGTTATGCGCTAGTTTACTCCAGTTTTCATGACTATGCTGAATAAAATATATTCATCTTCTTCTTCTTTTCATGTGGTTAGTGGCCAACCTGTTGTCAAGAGTTGTGCAAGCCTTCAAGGCCTCTGACATGGCTTAACGACTGCTGTAAATTTGACAACAACCGGTACCGACTTTTAACGTGCCCTTCGAAGCACGGAGACGCTCAGATGAAATACCACTAAGCGGTCACCCAACTATTTTTTTTTTTTTTTTTTACGTGGGGGAATGCTGTGACGCATATCCCTCCGCGGGGGCGGGCGGAGGGATTATGTCTGACTCGCCGGGGTAAAAGTAAGATGGAAATAATAGTAAAGTACCTCCCGGAATACCGACTAAACCTACCACGGTGTTCCTCGACAAAACCACTATCGACGGGGCCGCGCGAATCGCTTTCGCATGCGGTCGCGACCCCGCCGCGGTTACGGCCCGCCGTATGAAACGGCAGGCGACTACACGAAAGACCTACCCAAAATAGGCACTACGTCGCATAAAACCCTACTGTCTCCCCTAGAGGGGAGACGGACTCGACACAGAGGCGCGCGTGGGAACACGCACGCCTCCTCTCGGACCTGGTGCTGAACGGATGGCGGGCAGACCCACAAAGCCCACCACCCCCAGGTCAAACCTCAGGGTGGCTAGAGGTCGTCTCGCGCCCTCCGGCGCACGGCTCTGCGGTTGGGGAGAGGGTTTAAACGCTCCCTCTCCCGCTCCGCCGCCTCCTTGATGGAAATTACTTCCTCACAGAAGGAGGCGACGGCGTTCCACGACCTCTCACTCCGGACCATAGACTGAACTACGGCCGGGAGCGAGAGGGCAACCGATCCGACTGCCGCGATCAAATCACGGCGCTGCGATGCCCAGGCGGGGCAAACCGCCAAAGTGTGCAGCGCCGTGTCCTCAACAACGTCGCGGCAGTCGCAGCAGTGGTGACAACCGGGCGTCTCTTGCCGGCGTATACGACACAGGAACTGGCCAAAACAATCGTGGCCAGTTAGAACCTGTGTCAGCTGGAAGGTGAGGGCGCCATGCCGCCTCTCCAGCCACTCCTACCCATCTATAGACTGACCGCATCCAACGTTGCTTAACCTCGCTAATCGTTCACCGATCAGTGAGTGCAACTGGCTATGAGCGCCAGTATATTCATGAAATTATTTGTCAGATTTGAATTACTGAGTTTAGTATCCAAAAGGATTCTTTCGTATTACGTGTCACTTGTATGTAGTTGTCAAGTATGACTAAATAGAATATGTCAAAAAAGTTGCGCAACTAATGTGCGTCGCAACTGTGGTATTCGCATCGCCAATCTACCCAGTGACGAGTGGGTCACTCAAGTATGTATGAGAGTTTTGATTGTCACTGGAATTCGTCGCGCTGCAGCTACGAGATAAGGCTGGGTACCTATTAGAATAAGGACGGTTACACACTGGCCAACTACAATATTAAATTGTACTATCTACTTGACTGCTCCTGAAGACCACTACCGCGCTGCGAATAATTCTTTACAAACATTCGAACAGCGGACACAAAGAGCTTCCAGACTCGGAACTATGATTAGTGGATCATATTTTTTTACAAGAATTAAACCCACTAGGTACACACAGAGACACATCAACGTAGACTGTTTGGACTTTGAACTATTAGAAGTTGAACGCTGCGAATCGTGCAAGAGAGTGCGTTATATTTATGTTATTTTGTCTCATTCACGCTGAACGGGACGCGACGCTCTATCCTTACCATTACATCGACACCACTATGCACTGTTCCTTTCCGACAATTCTCTATTTTGTATGCAGCGTAGTTATGCGTATATAGCGTGTCTTACTTGATGTATAGCCGTGTGTACATCCGGCGCAGCAGCAGAGATCAAGCAATTACTCAAATTGATACGTCACCCGTACAGTCAGTCAATAACTTTCATTACATTTTTCATGCACGCTACGTGGTTTACTTTACTCGTACTACTTTATTTATTAGAGAAGAGGCTCGCTGATTTCAGCATGTATGGGCCGGCTCGATCAGGGAAGGACTACCCTCTCTCAGAATATTGACGTGAAATAGCAGTATTCCTACTGTTGTGTTTCGTTCGGTGAATGAGAGTGTTGGAGGCATAATCACCCTTTTTACCCCTTCCCGCTCCTTCTCCTTCCCACTTCCTTTCCTAAAGGGTTGGCAACGTGCAAGTGATGCCTCTGTTGTGACCACTTACCATCAAGTGGTGCGTGCTTGGTGCCGTGTGCTTGATTGCCACCTTAGTTGTATAAAAAAAAAAATAGAAGCTTGCCTGAAAGTAGTAACTGAATGATTTTGTAATGAAGTTTTCTCTACCAAGTAAGATAAGTAAGAAAATATGGACCATATATATGTGTGTTCACTGATTGGAGTTATCAAGGTAGCCGAAAGGACTAGCGGGCTGTGCACTGGTTGGAGAAAGGGTACTGGCTATCAGGATGGGCAGTTGAGGGTACTTTCATCGATATATGATTTATTGTATATTTTCTATTAACGAATTATTCGGTCTAATGATCATAAATCTAATGTTTGTTATTTATAGAGCTATGATTATCTATATATTAATACGTGAAGCAAAAACTTTGTACCCCTTTTCACGAAAATTGCGTGGACGGAGGAGTATAAAATTTGGCACAGTTAAAGTTTATATGGAGAAGGAGGGGCGAATCCTAATATTTTTATAACATATGCATTAACATTGACTATGGTTACATAATATGTATGTGGAGTAGGTGACTAAATGAAATGTGATTATAAGGGTAAAGTTATAGACAATAAAACCTTAATAACAATCATACTTAAAATTTAAATCAATTATGGGCAAATTTCGACCATTTGGCGACCGCTAGCAGTAAGGGCCGGTTTTTCAATCGTCAGATAACTTTTATCTGAAGAATATATATGGCGGTATGACATATTTTCTATACAAAAGCTGTCAAAACGTCAAACATATTCCCCAGATAAAAGTTATCTGACAATTGGAAAATGGACCCTCAAAGATGTGGAAAAATACATTAAACAATTATTTCGCGCTAAAGTTTTTCCTGTGTGGCGGTAGACTTTAAAAACATTCAAACAACGGACACTATGAACAGCTATACTTTTTTTTGTTTGTTTGTTTGTTTTCTCTTTTTGGATCACACACATTTTTGTCGTCTGTGAAACTCGAACTTATACTAACCCATGTCTCTTGAGATTGTCAAACTATTCGATCTGCAGAGCCTGTGGTGAACAGGACGAGTCCATATCACACCTACTGTGTGAATGTCACGCGTTGCTAGACTAAGGATGAGTCTGATGGGATTGGCATACCCGAACCTTGAAGAGATCAGGCTTCTTTCTCTGAAGTGTACGCTGCGACTGATGCAGTACATTCATAGGGAGATAGCTCAGGGATAGATCTCGGGGCCTACACAAAAGATCCCACTGGGTCGAAGTGTCGCCGGTCTACACTGACTGGCCCCCGAATAAGATAAGATAAGATAACCCATGTCTCCATGTGACCATAGTTGCTGAAAGGCAATAAAAACGTTGGGAAAAGTGTAAATATAAATAGATGTTAAAATAATATTAAAATATGCAAATGTATAAATAAATATGTAAAATGTTGTTTAACTTCAACGTGTAACGGTCGCGTAAACGTAAGACATGATGTATTTTATTTTATATGTAAGAAACATTTTTTGTAACACACTATATTTATTTTCAATTTTAATTGATTATAATAATACCGATATATAAATAATGAATATGCGACTTAATTGACGTAGTATTGAAGAAGTATTTATAAATTATAATATTTTTTTTTACTTCTTCTTTCCGTAAGGCAATCTTTATATGAAGGAACTACCTGGTTTCTAAAATGTAGATAAACACAAAAAAATGTTAACAGAAAGTCAAACGCACTGCTAAGATTGGCTTTCGATATGAATTTGATTTTGACATGACGTTAATAATAATGTAATTGACTCAATAGTCTTATTATTAAAGCCAACGAGTAACATTACCAAAAACTTTAAAATAGATTTACTATTTTAAATCTACTCAAAAATGTAAAGGATTAATGCGTTTTAAATCTGGTACTAGGAATAATTGTCAAATGACAGAAAAAGGATGCATGATACAAACTATGACGTAACCTCTATTTAACCGCAGCAGTCCGAGAGAGATGGCAAGATATTTACACTACGATTCCACTTTTTCTAATATCCAAATTTAATATATTCATTTCTCGATACAGTTCCAACCAGAACCAATTTCGATACAGTTTACACAAAATTATTTCTGATTGGTATTCGCTCTTGTGTGTAAAATAATGTAAATACAAAATCAAACAGACAAATACCCTAAGTTATAACTGTAATACCAGTTGTTAATAAGGCTGTGTTCACAGAAGGCGCAATACAATTGTATTTTACCTTCTGTGAACACAGCCTATTCTCTTACAGAATGTTACAAAGAATTATACATGTGCTTCTTTGTGACACGAGAGGCAAGTTCGGCTCAGCCATAGAATACTAAATGTGTTGCAGATAAGTCAATCCGTACATCTCCTGCGAGTTCTTTATTGGCTGTTATTCTATTTACGTAGCTCTGGTTTGTTTCTTGTTTTAGATCGCGAGTAATTGTGTTTTTGTACATAAAGCTACACAGTGAGTAATACATACGCGTGGTCATATCTTTACCTTTCACCAATATTTATTATGGCGGCATAGTAGTTAGTGATCGACTGTTACGCCTGAGGTCGCGGGTTTGATTCAAGTCAAACATTTGTGTGCATGAACATGGATGTTTGTCTTGGTCTGGGTGTTTCTATGTATGATGTGTAGATATTTACATAAAAAAGTATATATTTATGTTTATCCATTGTCTAGTACCCATAGTACAAGCTCTGCTTAGTTTGGGCTAGATAGTGTTGTGTTTATGTGATAGAATATTATTATTATTTCCAACCTTATGTCGGATAGAATTGGTGATAAATAGCATCGTGGGCCAAAGAAACAAAATATTTTTGATGATAATCCATTTTCTATAGGGACCATCCGTAAATTACGTCACACCAGTTTCATGATTGTTTGACCCCACCAGCATCCTTGTCACAGCTAGTCACATTTGTAAGACTAACGTAACGTAATTTAACGTCACATATTTTGGAATTTTACATCTAGAAATTATTAAATTGAAACAGCAGTTCCAAAATTAGTCTTATTTACATTTAGGAGTGCCCACTTTTCCTCGTCTATAGCGGGGTATTACTGTTTTTAGATATATTAGAGTTGGAAATGTGACGTCAGGAAATTCAGGATCCTCCCACCTCTTGTCACACTTCTTCGAACCCCTCCCTCCCCCTTAACGTGTGACTTAATTTATGGATAGCTCCTTACTGACTCGGCAGTACATATACTAAAAATATTTTCCATGCTGTTACACAGTTCAAGATAAATGTTTTTGGAGTTCCACAATTTATACACATTTTAATATAACTAATGTAAACTTGCTGATATTGACCATAATCTGTTTTGTTTTTACCTATCTATATACATGCGAATGTGAATTTGTCTCTTTGTTACGCTTTAACGCCCTAACTACTCGACCGACTATCGTGAAATTTCGCATACACGTTGTCAGGGGTACAGGATAGGAAATAGGGTAACTTTTATTCAGAAAAAATACTGTTACAAACCTAACCTACATCTAGTCAATTATACTACGCTGAATTAAATCTAATTAAAAGTAATACCACCTACCCTTTCGGGATATAGACGTCAAACAATGTTTGTGTGACGTTATTACGAAGGCGGCCATTTTGTTCGAGTGACGTCATCACATTTATGACACGATGACGGTTTAAATGGCTGTGGAATCTCGACGAAGTTGACAATACCCTCTTTTATTGTATAACCCGTTTTTATTATGTATGATTGAAATATTAGTTTTACCTTTAGTTTTCTTTTTTAGTAGTTGTTGTATTACGTATACATACATAAATAAATTATTTGTGAAGGAAAACATCATGAGGAAACCTGCATGTAAGAGTTCTTCGTAATGTTCTCGAAGATATGTGAAGTCTGCCAATCCGCACTGGACTAGCGTGATGGACTATGGCCTAACCCTTCTCACACTGAGAAGAGGCCCGCGCCAAGCAGTGTGTAGTATATTTGTTATAACCAAACTAACTTTTGCCCGCGGCTCCGCTCGCGTAAAAGTGGGTAAGGTTATGTTAGAAACAGTAAACTTTAAAAAAAATTGCCTATTTTACTCGGTATAGCTTTCTAATGGCGAAAGAATTTTTAAATACAGGTTGATATTATATTATTATTACTAATGCCCTGATTTATAATAATATAAAATTTATTGTTTGATTCCTACCTACCAAGTACTAAAATACCTACCAAGGATGCTTCGCGAGACTATTAAAATCAATAAGCATCCTAATTTCAATCGATAAGATGGTTGGAATGTACCACTAGCTTGGGATCTAGTAATTCAAATGGTCAAATTCAAGAAGAAGCAAACCACAGCTAGTCTTAATAATACTTTGAGTTCATTCTGCGTAAATAGAAATACCAATGACTAAATTATGTTCGGGTACTTTGAAATAACTACATTGGAACATTGAGACAACTACCATCTTAGGCTCCCTGTGACCATGGCTGCTGAAAAGCAAACGAAACGTCGGGGAAAGTGTACACTTAAATATAAATAGTTTTAATAATTTAATTAGATTAAAAATTATAATAGTAGTAGTAGTGTAACAGTTCTTAATTTATGTAATAGGTACAGTGTTAAATAAACAACTCGATAAAATCCGTATATAGTAGTTTAATTTCAATGAATAACATTCGCGTAAACAGAACACAATAAAAGATAAAAAAGAAATTAAAAAAAATAATGAATTGTATGTCTTATTGACAAAGCAAAGTAATCTAACTATCTACTATTTAAGATATTTTATTATTACCTTTTATACCTATTTTAATAATTCCTGATTATACGGAACCAACACAAAAAAGCTCCTACCCACATTTATCCATTTTCATTAAAACTGTCAATAAAACCGTCAGTATTAAATTAGGGCGAGTGCGCGTTTGATCTTAAGTGCGACTTTTAAAATCGCGTGTTGCGTGTCGCACCCGCGACTCGCTCCTTATCAATAAAACGTTTACGTGCTATAACTAAACGTTGCGACGCGTTTTGTTATTGCGCGAGTTATTGTTTGAATCAAGTTGTAATTTTAATATTTTGTTTTGTTACTCATAAATGGATAATTACGTGAATATTCTTAAGGAATATTGTTTATTTGCTGCGTAGATTTTATTCTTGCTTTGTTACAGAAATAAATTAAGGGTTTATTACGCTTACATTTTGAGAGCTGTTTAGTACCTACTGATGTATTAGGGAGCTAGATTAATGCCGAGTATTCTAACTACACGTAGTGCAACAAAGAAACAACAATTTCCGCACAGGGAATAATGATTGTGTCGCGGTGAACTTTACAAAGATTAAAACAAACAGATACAGGTAACAGCCAGACTCGGAACAAATATTTGTAGATTACAAATTTTGTGGATTGTTTGAGGATTGAATCTATAATACTTAGGGTTGTGGCAGTGGTGTGGAGATCATTTTAAGCGCAGTCAGCAGCTCAATTATGCACCAATTTATCATTTCAAGATCAAGCAGTTCGATTGGTACCGACTCCTTCTATAAAAATAAGTTTAGGTATTAGTTATATTATTAGGGTAACCGAATTACTGTTTCGGGTACAATGGGTTTGATATTTTTTATATGAAGAAAAATCGTTAATAAAATAATTAAAACAAATATTAAAAAAATGATGAAGCAGTTATCTATTACATATTTTTACAATACCTCCTTGCTTCCTTTTTTGCATTTAAATAAAAAACAAAGTTTACAAAATATCTCATATAATTTTATATCTTAATTAATATCATAAATGCAAATGTGACATAAGGTACCTTTATCCGAAAAGTATTTACTGTTTCCGGGCGAATCCACGGGCAAAATCGAGTTACCTAATAACTCACAAAATATTAAACAAAAACCCGCATCCATCAAATTACAATGTTTTAAAACATATTATCTAACTTTTAACTTAATAAAACGCATGTCAGCTCCGAAGTGAATCTTTCTTTTTTAAAAGGAAACTCCCTCGCTTTACAAAAAATACGGTATCGTTGGGAACTTTACAGAAGATTTTAACAACAATATAAAGAACAACTGTTTATGGATTTACACAATTTGACTGCACGGATGCCGTAGTGATTTGAGTAGCGCCGAGTGTTGTGGGTTCGAATCCCATACGAGACAAAAATTTGTGTGATCCACAAATGGTTATTCCGAGTCTAGATGTTCTTTATGTCCGTTATTTGGATGTTTGTAACATCCCCCGCGATATAGGAATTATACATAGTGAGGGAGCGGTCTGTAAAAAAAAAATATAGGGATTAATTGGGGTTCGAATCCACAACACTCGCCGTAATGGAAGTGTTGAGGTGACCACCTAAACCATTACAGTATACGTGCAGACAATTATCCATATATCATTTAGAAATTCATTATTGTAATATATTGACTTCAAGCAGTAACTTATACTAGCGGTCGCTTAGTGGTCGAAATTCAACCATAATCCGTTTTCATCATTGTCGGCCTCGATGGCGTAGTAGTTAGTGTAACCGACTGCCACGCCTGAGGTCGCGGGTTCGATTCTCGCACAAATCAAACATTTCTGTGCATGAATATGGATGTTTGTCTTGGTCTGGGTGTTTCTATGTATAATATGTATGTATTTACAAAAAAAATTGTATATGTATGTTTATCCATTGTCTAGTACCCATAGTACAAGCTCTGCTTAGTTTGGGCTAGATGATGTTGTGTGTATGTGGTAGAATATTATTATGTTTCTCTTATCACAGGTACTTTCTAGCATATATTAGAAAATACCTGGCCCTTTGGGAGGCTTACACGGAGACATGGGTCCAACGTGAAGAGGCCCTTCGAGAGTTTTAATCTAACGTGTGATGGAACACCTACAGCGGCACTAGCCGCAACAGGCGTAGGACTATTGCTACGTATGGATTCTAATATATGGGCTATAGGTATGGGTGTTTCGTGGACCGGTATATTGCTAACTATGGATGAAAATGTGTGTGTCAAATGCATGGTTGTGTGCGTGTGGTATTTTAATGTATTTTAATGCATATTTTATAAAACTATTAGGATTCGCCCCTCCTTCTCGATATAAACTTTAACTGTGCCAAATTTCATACTCCTCCGTCCGCGCAATTTTCGTAAAAAGGGGTACAAAGTTTTTGCTTCGCTTAATAATATATATGTAGATAACATCCAAGTATAAGCAAAAATATTTGTCGTACCAGTTGCATCATGCAACAAAATAATGATGGAATTATCAGTAGGAGAATAATCCAACAATACTTGCCTCTCTTTATATAAATAAACAAAAATCCCATGTTACATACTAGTGACTCGCCCTGGCTTCGCATGGGTAGTACAAAACCTTAACAAACTATACACCTAAACCTTCCTCATGAATCACTCTGTCTATTGGTGAAAACCGCATGAAAATCTGTTCAGTTGTTTTTCGCGAACAGACGAGAGACGCGGCGGGGGACTTCATTTTATAATAATAATGTCCTCCAGACTGAATTTTCGGTCACGGCGGCCAATCTTAACGGAGACTGGCCATCTGCGCAGGAGATATTATAGTGCACAAGTATGTGCGCAAACACAAGTGCACTTTCTATTCCCTAACCCTCATGATCCGATGGGACGGATAATCCGACACGACCGGAGAGAGATCAGGTGCAGGACCAACGGCTTTACGTGCTTTGCCGAGGCACGGGGTTGTCTAACACCACCAACTTCCTAACTCCGAGCTCGTATTGAGATTTCTTAACATAAAAACCCAAAACCCGGGATTCGAACCCGAGACCACAGCGGTCGCATTCACTACCGCTGCGCCACGGAGGCAGTTTTATAATAAGTAGTGATGATACCATAACCTAATATATCCACAAAATATTAAACAAAACCCGCATCCATCAAATTACAATGTTTTAAAACATATTAGCTAACTTTCTAACTGAATCAAATGCAAACCCAGGATGAAATTCCGAAGTATAATAAATTACATTACGAGTATCCGGCCTCGTTTTATTTAATAATATGTGTGACAGTTATGTTCACCTAATCGCATTGGATGGTAATGAGTTTGACGGGATTTGAACCTGCCCGGTCAGTTTGGCTGAACGCGGAATTTGAATAAAGGAAGGGACGTATTTGCCGCGGTAAACTTTTTTACCTTAATAAAGAGCAGGGAAAGAATTTGAAATACTGATTTTGTGTAGGTATGGCAGTGCAAAGGGCAGCAGTGAACCTTGTGGAAAATGTTGGACTGCCACGTCTTCAGTTCGATCCCGGGGCGCGCATCATTGACTTTGCTTTTCTGCCTCGCACAACTGTGGAATGAACTGTCGCGTGCGGTATTTCCGGATCAATACGACCTACAAACTTTCAATAAAAAAGCCTCCTCCTTTTTAAAAGGCTGGCAACACATTTGTAACTCCTCTGGTGTTGCGGGTGTCCATGGGCGGCGGTAATCGCTTACCATCAGGCGATCCGTGTGCTCGTTTGCCTAGGCACCCATATAAAAAGTTATGTGCGTTTTAAACTGTTCATTATCGCTCGCTAGTTTGAAATTTACTCAGAAATCAATAAAATAAAAGCGTTTCAAGTTTCGTAGTCGAGTATTCAGATATATCATGAGTACTCAGAGATGCTATAAAGGTCCAAAATTATTCCAAGGAAATTATGACCATTCCTTAAAGGAAAACATAAGTACTCAAAGATCGTTATGGAAAGGTCCAAAAAATATTCCGATGAAAGCATGACCATACCCTAAACAAAAAATTGGATTAGCCGACCCACTCCCGTAAAAAGTATTATTTCGTTATACAGGGTGTTTTCCTCATTGACAAAAACAGAATGTTGTCCCCACTGATATATACAGGTTGTTGTCTCCACTGACATATACAGGTCGTAGGTAGACATGTTGCCATGTTAACACCATTTTAGAACACCCTCTGTTTAACATAAATATAACTTATTTCGTATGTATGAACTTAAGAATCTGCCTTTTAAAATGTTGAATTTTGATGCGCCATTTTAATATGAAATGTCGCTTTAATGAAGATGAAAGAAGGCGGGATGAGACCTTTTTCTGTTTAATATTTTAAATATGTGAGTGGAAGATTGCCTCGTGCGCAGTGGTAGTGTATGCGACTGTGCGTGACGGCTCTGGTTCGATTCTCGGGTCATGAAAATTTTAGTAGCGCCGTGCTGCTATTAAAATCTAGATCTGTAGACGGCTAACCTCGCTTCTTATTACGTAGGACCTAAAGTAGTTAGTGAAATGGGGGTTTAGTGCACCCCTGGCTAACCTTTCGGGGATATAGGCGTGGCACTATGTATGTGTGTGTGTGTGTGTGTGTGTGTGTGTGTGTGTGTGTGTGTGTGTGTGTGTGTGTGTGTGTGTGTGTGTGTGTATGTGTGTGTATGTGACAGTTTAGCTTTCCCTGGAAATTCACGAGTGTCAAAACTCGGTGTCCATGGTCACCACTACTGAACCTATCTACACATCCCAGTGACTGCTCAGATAGCGCAGAGGTTTCATTAGTCGCCTCGCCACTGCCATTGCGCCGAATGTAGTGGGTTCGTTCCCGGGGCAAATATTTGTGTGAACTACAAATAGTTGTTCCCAATCTGGTTGTTCTTTGAGTCCGTTGTTTGAATGTTCGTAAAAGTTCTCCGAAATTATTTCCAGTGTGGGAGTTGTCTGATTATTACAAATGTGTATTTACGAAATATATTATAAACATTTGGCGATTAAAAAGTGTGGCCATGAGTTTCTTGCCTACTTCCTCTCATGAGAGCTCTATTCCTCAAAGATACATTTTCTGTGCTAAATTATTGTTCCCTTTATTTTGTATTATTAAATTAGTTATATGACGTGTCCAAGAAGTGATTACCATGTTATAAAAAAAAGATTTTTGACTTTGTTGCAGAAAACCTACTATAGCATGATTTTAATCTATAATTAACAACCATAATTAAGTTACTCTAAAAAATAAATAATATAAATCAGAACAGCTCGCTCCAGACTAACTAAAAATTGATTAGGTTCTATTAAAATCTTAGTCAAGACTAAAAGGCTTAATTAAATTTTCTGCTTTTCAGCGTATTTGAAGTTTGTATTTTATTCTTTAGGGTTTCGTACTGAAATTGTAGAAATTGGCACTGAAAACTAATATTATACTATATACTAACTTAATATACCTAAATATAATAATTCTACGACATCAGTCAAATCACCAGTTATACAATAGTAGCTGACCTTGCTTCGTCTGCTCCACATATGAGAAATTACCCCGTTTCTGCAACGTTTTCCATTGATGCTCCGCTCCTATTGGTCGTAGCGTGATGTTATGTAGCCTATAGTCTTCCTCGATAAATAGGCTATCCAACACTAAAAGAATTTTTAATTCCATCCAGTTGTTCCCGAGATTAGCGCGTTCAAACAAACAAACAAACAAACTCTTCAGCTTTATAATAGGAGTATACATTCTTAAAATATTTGCCAACGCTATAAATCGGTTGCCTAAACTAGGTTAGACCTGTGTTTCAGGCTGTTTGTTGATTCCAGTATACTGCTTTTAAGGTAAAATATGCGTCGACACGAGTTCCGCCTCTATGAAAAGCATCCAGAACGATTTGGAGTGAGACTAATATGTACTGGCTATGTATCTATGTAACAAGCTATCTGTCAAACGCTATGTATCTATGTAACAAGCTATCTGTCAAACGCTATGTATCTATGTAACAAGCTATCTGTCAAACGCTATGTATCTATGTAACAAGCTATCTGTCAAACGCTATGTATCTATGTAACAAGCTATCTGTCAAACGCTATGTATCTATGTAACAAGCTATCTGTCAAACGCTATGTATCTATGTAACAAGCTATCTGTCAAACGCTATGTATCTATGTAACAAGCTATCTGTCAAACGCTATGTATCTATGTAACAAGCTATCTGTCAAACGCTATGTATCTATGTAACAAGCTATCTGTCAAACGCTATGTATCTATGTAACAAGCTATCTGTCAAACGCTATGTATCTATGTAACAAGCTATCTGTCAAACGCTATGTATCTATGTAACAAGCTATCTGTTAAACGCTATGTATCTATGTAACGAGCTATCTGTCAAACGCTATGTATCTATGTAACAAGCTATCTGTCAAACGCTATGTATCTATGTAACAAGCTATCTGTCAAACGCTATGTATCTATGTAACAAGCTATCTGTCAAACGCTATGTATCTATGTAACAAGCTATCTGTCAAACGCTATGTATCTATGTAACAAGCTATCTGTCAAACGCTATGTATCTATGTAACAAGCTATCTGTCAAACGCTATGTATCTATGTAACAAGCTATCTGTCAAACGCTATGTATCTATGTAACAAGCTATCTGTCAAACGCTATGTATCTATGTAACGAGCTATCTGTCAAACGCTATGTATCTATGTAACAAGCTATCTGTCAAACGCTATGTATCTATGTAACGAGCTATCTGTCAAACGCTATGTATCTATGTAACAAGCTATCTGTCAAACGCTATGTATCTATGTAACAAGCTATCTGTCAAACGCTATGTATCTATGTAACGAGCTATCTGTCAAACGCTATGTATCTATGTAACAAGCTATCTGTTAAACGCTATGTATCTATGTAACAAGCTATCTGTCAAACGCTATGTATCTATGTAACAAGCTATCTGTCAAACGATTTGAAAATGTGACCATTCTTGTAAAATCAAGAATGGTCACATTTTCAAATCGTTTGATGAATTTTATGAAGTATTAGCTTATGCCCGCGGCTTCGCTCGCGTAAAATTAAATTAATGCATGCGAAAGCGATTCGCGCGGCCCCGTCGATAGTGGTTGTGTCGAGGAACACCGTGGTAGGTTTAGTCGGTATTCCGGGAGGTACATTATCTTTTCCACATCTTTCTTTACCCCGGCGAGTCCGACATAATCCCTCCGCCCGCCCCCGCGGAGGGATATGCGTCATAGCATTCCCCCACGTAAAAAAAAAAAAAAAAGGTTAAATTAATAACAGTACTAATTTTTTAATATAATATAGCCTTTGTTACTCTGTTCTAGAAACATCCAGTATATCTAAAACTTCGAGCCGAACGAAAATAATTTGTTAAGAAGTTTCATCGGGTTTCTTTCTTTCAAAATCACATTATCCGTTGTCGGACTACTTCGTAAAGGGTTTAGGTCAATCAAATGGTCTACTACCCTACGGTTGAGTTTAATTAAGACGTCATGAAACAACAAAGTCAATTTCCCCTTACAATAATAAATAAAAATAAATAAAATAATTTACTTCTTCTCTCACACAGAAAATAGTTAACAGAAATCAATTTTAACCTAGATATACAATTCAAGATGTGATAAATAATATTATGACAGTGACCATTGCTCTTTTTATCATGTTTATTATATTTACGTCATGCCATGTGTCAAGTTAGAAAAGGCAACCTTAGCGATAATTAGATCTGACAGAAACTCTTGTCAAAATCAAAAAAACAAAATCATAATAAATTTATTCAAGTTAGGTTACAAGGCAACACTTATGAATGTCAAAGTTACACGTAAATATTTCCTGTGAATTTACATTTACTGCCACGTTTAGCAAAGCAAGGGTATAGGGCTCATGAGAAGAACGGGCAATAAACTCATGGCCACTCTTTTTAATCGCCAAGTGTACAATAATAATAATAGTCGGCCTCGATGGCGTAGTGGTTAGTGCCATGTATCCGTAGTATCCGACTGCCACGCCTGAGGTCGCGGGTTCGATTCCCGCACAAGTCAAACATTTGTGTGCATGATGTTTGTCTTGGTCTGGGTGTTTCTATGTATAATATAAATGTATTTACAAAAAAAAAAGTATATATGTATTTTTATCTATTGTCTAGTACCCATAGTACAAGCTCTGCTTAGTTTGGGCTAGATGGTGTTGGGTGTATGAAGTAGAATATTATAAAATATATATATATATATATTTCGTTTACAAATTATAACTGTAAGGTGCTGCAACCATTTCTCCATGAACTTCTACTGAACATACTCAAGCATTTGATAAAATTGATGGTAGCCTCCAAAGCAGCACTGTGGTAAATAGGAGCATCCACTTACATGTACATAAATAATCAAGACATGGCATGATTGTAGACCGTAGTTTAATTTGACACAACTGGTAGACCATATTCTTGCCCAACTGTATCGAAATTGAGGACACATTTTGGAATACATATGTTTCACGGTACAAACAATCTGCCCGAAACTTCGACATTAATTTTTTATGAATAGTACTGCCTTCAGAAATGGCGTAATATAAAGCGAGCTAAGCGAGGTGACCACATAAACCACTACGACATCCTCATCCCATTGTATAAATATTAAGGCATAAGAAGAGGGTCCAATAAAACAGACCTTAACACCGTGACCCTCTCTTCGAAACAGCCTATTAATTACCGTCTAAACTGGTAAGGGACCTTAAATTTGTTCCGGCGAAGACAAAAGTTCACTTCTTAGGAAATTCGTCTACTTGACACCGTGTCTTGAATACGTTATGAGACAGACAATAGATCGGGGTTGTACAAAAAACTGGCTTTTATCTACGGCGTCACCTGCATAAATCCTTTGGGCGTTAAATGAAACTAATAGTTTATTTTGTGGAGGTAGTCGTAGAGGTTGCGATCAAAAGGACGCAGGTTGGAATCCTCCTTATTATCCGATGTGAACCAATTCCTAACACAAGCATTCTAGATTAACTGGAGGGGTTAATAAGAATACTAGTAATTTGTAAACCATTTTTTTTATAAATAGTTGTATTATTAAAAGTATATTTATTATAAAAACGTCTCTGCTCGTTACGGTCGTTGCTATTTAGTACAATAAGAGTTTTCAAATCTGGCTGTAAGGTACTAACTAATTATTAGGGCATCCAGGGCTTGTCCTACCACCTCCAGATAGCATTTATCTATAAGATAAAAGTCTCGCCATCTCTCTTCTTTAACCTAACAAGAATGAGACAGCATACGATTTATCTATCGGATAACTTTTACTTGTAAGTTGTAGGAATGGCCGTAAATCATACAAAACTATTCAGCTTTATAAACTATTTTTTGTAGGACTTAGTCGCGTAGAATTCTAATTCGCTAGTTACCTTTTGTATTTCTTTCTCTAAACAACTCCCGCACTAGTTATATCGCCTGTGTGGTGGCGGATTTTACAAACATTCAAACGACGGACACAAAGAAAATCCAGATTCGGTACAATTTTTTGTGAATCACACAAATATTTGCCCCGTGTGGGTATCGAACTCACCATCCATGTAGTCAACTTGTGCGAGCCAGAAATAGTTGTTCCAAGTCTGAATGTTCTTTGTGTCCATTGTTTTAATATTTACAAAGTCTTCGGCAGCAAGGATTATTCAAATGTTGACCTTTTGAATAAAGACAAAGCTCCATAGGTCAGTTACAGCTTAACTGCCACTGAAAAGTAAGCCTGCTTACAAATATACACTGAAAAATAAAAACGCACTTAAAAAATTCACTAAACACCCCCGTTATAAATAAAAAGCGTGAAGTTACAGCTCTCGTTGCTTAAGTACCAGGAGAGCATGAAACGCAGGAGCTCTTAATATAATTGTCAAACAAAACAATCGTTCCACCCTTCTCATTAAATCAGACAAAGGACTTTCCACCTTAAGTGCTCAACTTTAAAGCAGATATTTGAATATCTCTTGACCACCCTTAATGAGTTTTACGTCTTATTATGTTGCTGTTGGTGTAATTTGAACTCTATTTGTAATGATATAAGGTTGTTTGTTTAGTTGGTGAGTGAAGTGCATGTTGAGGGCTCAGGGGAAATCGTTCCGATAATGGCTAGCAAATATTGTCTTTAGTGGATCACATGTAGGAATTAAAAGGTTTTGGATGGACTTACGGGTGGACTCATAATAAGTATACAATATCATGACAACACTGAACAGGGCTAGGCTGGGATACACCTTACGCATACATCTATGAATATATTTAACTTTTGTTGACTGTTATGGTAATGTAATGTAATTGGACTCCCTTTTCCGCATTTGAACTCCAAGTTGGTCCATGCGTGAGAGTCGGCTGGTTATAGAGATAGCTAGCCCAACTCCGCCCAGAAGCACAGAAGTTACCTGGGGTCTTCGCAAGCTTCGCGGAGTGACCTCAGGTTGTTGAGGATTTACTTACGCTTTGCAACAGCACAGCGCAGTGTGTGAGTAACAACTCCCACACACTCCAGGAATACGTGGGCAGCAGATTCTTATTCGGTCAGACATCCCCTACAGGGAGGGCTGTCTGTTGCTCCGATATTGTACAGATGTTTGTTCAGGGGACCGCGTCCTGTTAGGGTCCCCACGATGATCCGAAGGTCCAATCTTTGTTGATTGAGTAGGCGGTGTGTCAGACGCGGTGAGATGGCCGGCAAGGCTGCTCTCGACTGTCTGCAGTCCGTTGCCCGTGCCCAGCGTTCATTATGTTGACTCTGAGTGCGAAGCCGCATCCATGTTTTTAGTTGTGAGAATGGCTCTACCATTCTGAGGAATGGAGGTGGACCTTCTGTGGTGGTTTCCGATCCTCTTCTAGCCAACTCATCAGCAGCATCTTTGCCTAGTAATTCACTGTGCCCCTTTATCCATTGTAAAATCACAATGTTTTTGTCGAAATTCTTTCAAAGGCTTTCGTAAACGAGCCTGGAGTTGCAGCTATTGCTCTTTAGGGCTCTAAGTATTGCTGTGCTGCTGGAGAGGATTCGTATCCTGTAGCCTTTAATCCATCTCTTGTCGATAGCGGTAGTGGCCTCCGTGATGGCCACACATTCGCATTGAAAGATAGAACTGTGAACTGTGACTGTTATAGTTCCGTGGCAATGGTTTGCGGGTCATAAACTGCATGAAAGGCGTAATGGTCGGCTTACCGCTGCCATAGTGCCGAGTATTGTGGTTTCAAGAACAACACGGGGCAAAAAATTGAGTGTTCCATATTTTGTTGTTGCAAGTCTGGATGTCCCTTGTGTCTGTGGTTTAAATGTTTTTGTCGTCGCCCGCAACACAGGAATTAGTTCTGATGCAGGAGATGTGCTTTTTAGAAAGAAAATACAGGCACCCGAGCTCAAGTCCTTTGTTGACAAAAGTGTTCTGAGCCTGAAGATGTGGAAATGGAAGTCTAGTTAAAGAAAGTTACTATAATCGACTTTTTAAATGACATGATATGTTTGTATATCATGACGTTATTTATTTAATATTTGGACAACCTGTGTGTTATAATATGCTGTATTTCCATTTATTTCCTAAGATCCCTACTAGATACTATTATATTCTTCCGATTTAGTATTAATGTTTTTATTTACATAAACAGAGCAACAATTATAATTTACAACTTAACTAATATTAACAAACCTAACCTCTTATAAATAAAACATAAAAAGTAACAAAATATGGGACTATAAATTTAATATAAAGAAAAGAAATAGCTGGATTAGACAGCGTCGTAAAATTCCTCAGCATCGCTGTCGACCGGGAAAGTGCCCAGAAGACTGGCAGTATTGCCACGTTGAATTGCAATGCTGATTCTTTGAGCCAAGAAAAGTCCAGCCTTCTGGTCACGCGAAGCGTCGATATCCGCTTAGATATATCTCTAAATTAAATTTTAGAATTAATTGATTTAATATGTGCGTATTAAATAGTGGATTATTGTCTACTTTAACGGTGGAAACATCATAAGAAAACCTGGAAGCCTTTGACCTACTGTTCCATACTTAGAAGAAACATGTTCAACAATGGGATCGTTTATATACTTGTCTGATATAATATAACTATTACATAAAGACACGCTTATATAGGCGTAAGTCTTTGTGTATTATAATAACATCATCTAAAGTTTTGGTGACACGTTGCGTATTATCCGAAGCTCTTTATGTGTAACGGTGAAAAGGAGACGTCCGTGAACAAACCTGAACAGAAATTGTATTTGTTTTGCCAACTCTCGATTCGTTCGCTTTTATACTATGGTTAGGCTGATCACATAGACAGACGGAATTTTTGGAAGTATTCAGTATATAGTACTTATTGCTAAGAGGAAACCATTGGACTGCAGAGATCTCAAGTTCAAACCCAAGCACGTACCTCTGACTTTTCGAAGTTATGTGCGTATGAAATAGTTAATTGTCGCTTGCTTTAACGGCAAAGGAAAACATCGTAAGGAAACCTGCATGTCTTAGAGTTTTTCATAATGTTCTTAAAGATATGTGAAGTCTGCCGATCCGCACTAGGTCAGCGTGGCGGATGATGGCCTAACACTTCTTACCCTGTGAAGAGGCTTATGTCCAGCAGTGGCACAGCTTATATACACGGCTGATATTATATATATATATATATATATATACTAGATGTGGCCGCGGTTTCACCCGCATTAATGATTACTACGCCGCCCCCGTGGGTCGTAGCGTGATGTTATATAGCCTATAGCCTTCCTCGATAAATGAGCTATCCAACACTAAAAGAATTTTTAATTTCGGATCAGTAGTTCCTGAGATTAGCGCGTTCAAGCAAACAAGCAAACAAACTCTTCAGCTTTATTATATTAGTATAGATATTGGGTTTGCCATTGTCTCAAAATAATTAAGCTGACAGATTAATAATTGTACTTATATCAAGGCTTTCTAGCGACAGGTTTTGATTCCCGGATCGAGCAGTCTTATTTGGTCTATATTTCCGTTTTTACTTCTTTGTTTTGGGTAAATTTATGGTCATATATAAGACCATAACTTAACCTGAGCATTTATAAACTCTTATTATAATATTATGTTATCTCTGGTCTTGTTAAACTATTTTATATACAGTCTGAAGCAGCCATTTTAGCTGCTTCAGACAGAGGCGCTGACAGTTGCAGAACTGATGAGAAAATATATTAAATCGCATCTTTCCGTTCGAGATTTACAATTATAAATATAGTTTATTACGTTAGAATGATAATATTAGTAAATCATCTTAGTAATTTTTTTACTTGAGCATCTGTGTATAAATTCGAACATGATATCAGCACACTAGGGACTCATAACTTACAGGTTTTCCGATCAGCCCATCTAAC
This sequence comes from Catocala nupta, assembly GCA_963675205.1. Classification (NCBI taxonomy): domain Eukaryota; kingdom Metazoa; phylum Arthropoda; class Insecta; order Lepidoptera; family Erebidae; genus Catocala; species Catocala nupta. Next base: position 4,584,617 of record OY776107.1, on the reverse strand, counting down.
TAATGAGAAATTGACTGTATCCACAAATTTCATTTCGATATTCTTATGTTCAAAATATTGCTTCGTACAAAAATTAAGCACCGTCATAAAAATAATGAATTTTTCTTTAGTCGTAGTCTGCTTAGAGTCTTATTTTCATATTCAAATTCAAATCTTTATTGCTTTGCCAAAATGTAGTATGTTTATAATAAATTTATTGTGGATGCTGCCGTGCACAGCATACTAAATATATTTGGAGAGAGGAAGAGGCCTTGTCCCTTAATATTTTTAATATATTAATAAATTTTTATTTATGCTATTTATTAGTGTTTGCAAATATTTTATTACATGCTTTTATTTAGTTATTTAAATTATTAAACTTATTAAACCATATTAAAATTTTCATGGGTTATATAGTATGTAAGTAGTTAATATATTTAATTATTGCATTATTTATTTATTATATTTAATATGATTCTCTGAACTAATTGTATTTATTGTTACTAATTCTAATATTTGGAATATAATTTTCGACTCAGTCTGTTCGGAATTTTACGTAATACGACTTTACATACATGTCTGTGTGGCGCCCCGCTACTGCCACCGCACCGAGAGTTGTGGGTTTGATCCTTACACGGAACAAACAATTTTCTATATCACAAATAGTTCTTTGTGCCCTCTGTTTGAATTTTTGTAAAGTCCTCCATGACAGTAACTATGCATAGTACTGTCTTCTTATCTTATACAATTATTAAAAAACAGCTCCCAAACAATGCATAGTGTGGGAGCTGTTTTTTAATAATTGTATAAGATAAGAAGACAGTCGATGGCGACGGGGCAGACCGAAACGGAGATGGCGAGACGACTTGGACATCTTCAAAAGGGACTGGCAGGAAAGGTCTTCAAACAGATTGGTTTAGAAGTCCAAGGGAGAGGTTTTTGCCCAGCAGCGGGGCATAATAAAAGGATTGGGAACAAAAATAAGAAAAAGGGATTGCTTATTTTAGACGCTTTTACCTATTTTTCTGCTTACCCGCTATCTCCCTCTTCCTTAAACACATCCTAAAGATAATATTCACAGAATATCATGCTTATATAGACAGGGCTATGAACAAAAGTTGTTTGCGCTCGGTCCCTGTTTGGGCGCCAATACCCGCCTCTTACGTTTGTGCTCGTCACAAAAGCTGTGTAACCCTGTTTGTATTGTTATATTTAGTTATAACACCTTAAGCTTTTATTATAATAATATGTATATAGAGAATGTGTTTTAGCTTTTTTATGTGATGAAGATGGGCGATAAACATGTGGCCTGTTCTTCTTTTTTCTTTTCGTGTAGTTAGTGGCCAACCTATTGTCAAGAGTTGTTCGTAGGCCTCTGATATGGCTTAACGACTGCTGTCAATTTGGCAACAACAGGGACCGACTTTTTATTTGATGAAACACCACTAAGCGGTCACCCATCTATAGACTGACCACACTCAACGTTGCTTAACCTCGCTAATCGTTCACCGATCAGTGAGTGCAACTGGCTATGAGCGCCGCATGTGGCCTGTTTGTTAAATATGATAGAAGTGAAGCATTAGGTTAATAAAGATAGGATGAAAAGAATAGTGGGAGAGGCAGGTATGTAAGTTTGGCACTATAACTTACTGGGGCGTACCTGTCCTCTGGGCGGATACGACGATTATAAGACTACATTTTGCACGCGGTGTCGCTTGCGTCAATGTAGGTTAGGTTTGTAACAATACTTTTTCTGGATGAAATGTACGCTGTCTTTTTCTGTTCTGTGTATGCGAATTTTCATGATGATCGATCGAGTAGTCAAGGCGTGAAAACGTAAGAAACAAACAAGCAAGCTCACATTCGCATTTATAAGATTCAAATAGAGAACATCTTTTATATTGTTGAAAAAGATGGCAGATTATTATGTGAATAAGATGGCACATAAATACGTGGCCTGTTTGGTGAATACAATAGAAATGGCAAGCATTCGGGAGTTAAAGTTGGGTGAAAGGAATATAATGACTGAGGGATGTAAGCCTTTGGCACTATTACTTACCGGGACGTACCTGATCTCTGAGCGGATGCGGAGAGTTTTAATTTTTTGAAGTGAAAGCAACTTTCTTCTATAGGCGCGTTGAGCACTTTTTGGGTGAACAAATATCATGAAACTATACTGTGTACATATATGTACATTTTGGGTGAACAAAAAGCGTGAAACTCGCGTCATCATCGCCGCACGCTACTTACTTAGTTTTCACTTCTATCTGCAGTTCCCACAGACTGCCCCGCATGTTTTTTAAGTTTTTATAAACAGATAACTTTTGCATTAGAAATAATTCTTGTTTTGAAATTAAACACTTTATACGGATTTTGTCGCGTAAGTAAGTAAAATAAATAACGTGATAAAATCTGTATAAAGTGTTTAATTTCAATGTATAACATTGCGTAAACATAAGATAATATTAAATAATTCTTGTTTTGCATTTTGGGAGACTTTACAAACATTTTTACAACGTTACATTTCTTACATTTCTGGAACATATAAAAGATTGCCTGCGTGAGTATCTACCACTGGGCGCAATGGCAATAACAGGGCGACAATGTAAGCTACAAAGCCATCCTTGCAGTCATTACTTAAAAAAGAAACGTTATAATACATAACTGTCACGATGCACGGAATCTGCTATATGGACACTGTAAATAAGTATGGGTACTTTGATACATTTTCTTCCACAGTGCGTTCTACGTGTGTATTAATGTCGTGTGGCTGTGTGTCTGCATCCCTCACGTTGGGCACAATGTCTGGTGTCCCGTGGGCATCGTTACAGGAACAATGCGTTTGATGGCGCCGGCCCCACGTTGGGCGCCATTTACCGGTCGAGCCACCGGCCGCCAATGTTTTGAGCATTTCGTCTTTATTGTACTTACGCCCTTGGGAATATGCAGTGTAATAGAAATGTGGTGATGTGAGGGTTGTGGGTAGTATATATGATAATTGTATTAATTGAAATGAAACTTCTTTAAATTTAAGTTACTTAACTTAAAGTCGTTATAGGCAAGCAAAAAGCACTTGTATACTTAAATTATCAATATTTATCGTTATATCAATATAATCCACTAGATGGCCCTAGTCATAATTATTTAATTATTACTTTACTAGCAATTTGTATATAATATATATTTTAATATTATCTCGTATTAGACTATTCTCTTTTTTATATTATCTATTGAATCTTATAAATTTATTCTTCATTATAATACCGTACTGCCATCTGGGAGTCGCTCGAAGGCCTCAGCTCAAAATCAGCGCCGCGGTCATCCACAGCATAGGCTGAGCTGGAGCGTTTTAGACTTATTGATGCTAAAAAATGTTGTTGACTGTTTTGTGAGTATTATATAATCTCTGTGTGTCTAATAAACTGTTCATTCATTCATTCATTTATGCGGATTTTATTACAGTTTATTTTAATTTAAAAGTATTAACAGCTAACGGTGATTAAACTATTTTACGGATTTTATCGCAGTTCACTTAAATTACAATTTTTGAATATTTTTATATCATAGTTTGATAAAAAATATTCAAAAGGATTAATATTTACACATGCCTATTTTTTAGAGTCTTGCCGTCACTATAGCTACTGGAAAGCAGTCAAAACGTCAGGAAAGGTGTAGACATATTTAAAATAATATATTTTTTTATACAATAGTATCGAGAATATAAATAGGTGAAATAATATAAAATAAGTTATATTGTAGTATCGATGCTTGTAATCTTACTCTTTATACAAACAACATAAACATTTTAGTTTAACTAAAGAGGTTAACAAGAATACTGCCAGAAATAATTCCAAAACATCGCACCGAAACGCACAGAAATTCTTACTCTTTAATACGAGATCCGTTGCTGTAGATTCAAACCCCACCCATCGCAATTCTAACACAAAAAATTAAGCTTAGCTGGAGGGCTTAACAAGAATACTACAATAAAGTTTTTGTAATTCCTTTTTTTAACTTTTACTCATGGCGTATGTCAGTTCCATCGTTCCTTAACTAATATTGCTACTTGCATATCAAACTATTTAAGTATATCCGTCATGAATTTGAACAGAGCTTACTAATAACGGATAAAAAGAAAACGCACTGAGACGTAAGGCAAATTGTGCTACACCACACGGGATCCACGTAATACACAAGAACAGCAATGATTTGTGGCTCCCATAAATCTATGAAGGCTACGCAAGAAGTGCAGCGAACAGATCCCTTTCAGCGCACATCGTAGCCCGCACTAATGGCGCCCCAACAGGGCCCACTTAGTAACACTTCGTTCTATTTATCACCTCACGTGCGTCACCTCACCTTATTTGTACAGTCAGTAATATAAGTCGACTAGCTTTTGCTCGTGGCTCTGCTCGCGTAAAATTAGGTTAGGTTATTCATTGAAATTAAACTGCTATATACGGATTTTATCGCGTTGTTTATTTATCACTGTATTACATAATTTTGAAACTACTACTACTATTGAATTTTACTAATTTACAAGCTAAAAAAATTATTTAATCTATTAAAACTATTTATATTTAGGTTTACACTTGTGAGCAGCGATAGCTCAGTGGGGAGACCAACAGACTGCAATGCAGAGGGTCTCGGGTTCGAACCCACGTCGCGCACCTCTGACTTTCGAAAGTTATATGACTTTTCGAAATTATGTGCGTATTGATTGACAATTATCGCCTGCTCCGTGCCTCGGAGAGCACGTTAAGCCGTCGGTCCCAGCTGCCATGAACATCTATGGCAGTCGGTATTGGGTAAGTCGACACAAAAGATCCCACTGGGTCGAAGTGTCGCCGGTCTGTTCTGACTGGCCCCCACACAAGATAAGATAAGATAGGTTTACACTTTCCCCGACATTTCAGTAACTTTTCTGCAGACATGATCACGGCGATACCAAGATGTTGTTTGTCTAAATTACCTGAAGTAACATTGTATCTTATCTATTCATGAGTAGATTCTAAAATTTATTTTTGTTTTATTGTTTGGGGAACGTATTTGATTTAAATAATTAAAAATGTGACTCTATTACCCTATTGGCAGGTTAATAATTAGGATTATTAATAATAAAATAATTTTAAGAATTTGTTGCTATTATGTTGCTGACTGTACATATATGACATTTTAACGTAGAGTGAGTAGTAGAGCTTCGTATAGCTAAAAGGTTTATTTCATTAATATGGACCGAATTGACAGTAATTGAAATTCGTTAGTGTGCGTTTTTTATTTGTATTAAGTAGGTGTGAACATCTTATACAAATAAAAAACGCACGTCTCATACTACGCACATACTTAAGTATTTCCAACTATGAAATTAACATTGTGAAAGTTTCTAAATATCTATGCTTGATACTCAATTTCGCGTAAACAGTTGAATAAAACACAGTCAAAACCAAAGTTAATAAAGAATACTTAAATGTGTAAATAATTCTTGGACACGTCAACGTCAATAACTTTATTAATAAAAAGATATAATCATAATAAATAAATTAAAGAATATAAAAATCAGCAATGTAATGAGAATAAATTAAAATTAATTGTGAATTCAGTAACTTCACTAAACTTACTAGCTCATTAACTTTGACGTTCATAAGTGTTACTTTGTAACCGATACGAATAAATAATTTTTGACTTTGATTAAAAGAGATTTGCCAGAATCGTAATCGGAAATTCGTGGTCTCTGTCTATTTATCGGAAACAGACGTTCATATTAAACTACTTTGTATGAATTTTATTGCAGCTTATACATCCTTAGAAGCAGAGCAGTTGAAACCGCCCAGGTAAATTTGAGCTACGGTATACACGTAAGTGCTAGATGAAAACACTTAAACACACATCACGCAACGTATCATAGAAACAAAGCGGTTGAAACCGCCCAGCGCACTTAGTATATCTTGTGTGGGGGCCAGTCAGTACAGACCGGCGACACTTCGACCCAGTGGGATCTTTTGTGTCGACTTCCCCAATAACGACTGCCATAGATGTTCATGGCAGTCGGGACCAACGGCTTAACGTGCTCTCCGAGGCACGGAGCAGGCGATAATTGTCAATCAATACACACATAATTTCGAAAAGTCATATAACTTCCGAAAGTCAGAGGTGCGCGACGTGGGTTCGAACCCGAGACCCTCTGCATTGCAGTCTGTTGGTGCACTTAGTATAAGTATGTACGAAAATTTGTAAAGTGCTTTCAAGACATTGCTAGATTCACCTAAACACAACCATCAAAAGCTGTATATCCTACACAGAATACGTGATCAGATAACCTATCCTCATTCTCGCATCTTTAAAGCCACATAAACATTTACGTGGTGAAGATTCCGGCACTTTTACCAACCTAGTTTCGCGAGGAATCTCTGAATAATATATGTTGGCTAGTCGCCTGCCTGCCCCAATTGAACCCGAGTGTTTTGGAACTCATCTATATTATTCAGTGACTTCAGAGCTTTCCCACACTACGTTCAAATTAAGAATATATATCTTAGTGAATGTATAAATATACTTCAGAGAGTTTGAAGGAGCCGAGATTTTTTGAAAGTTGTTTTTGTGTCTCTGAGGATTCTGTGACAATAATCGCTGTGTTATATGAACTGTTTTGTTATTGTAGTCGTGCCAGTGTCTCTTAAAATCTGAACATGCCTGTAGAATCATGCCTGTACCTGGAAATAGTAAGCGGCAATTTTGATACTTACATTTTGGTAGCTGTGTGTTTTAGGTTCCAAGTTAGAATGCATGGATGACTCGTTGAAGTGGTCGCTTCGTCACTGCCGCCGTGTTAAATGTAGTATATTATATTCCCAGACAGAAGAAAATATTAATGATTCACAAATGTTCCAAGCCTGGGTATCATTGCTGTCTGTTGTTTGAATGTCTGTAAAGTCCTCCGCAACGCAAGAGTGATTCTTAGTGTAAGAGTAGTCTTTTATAAAGAACACAAAATTTTAATATAACGTAGGTACTATTGCATTTCGGTTTACTGTAAGTGTTGCCTGACTCCATGTTGCTACTGAACCTTTCCTAACGTCCTATTTTATTCGGAAAGCAGACTCAGCAACTGAAGCCATAAGCGCAGGGGCAGCATAATGCCAAAATATTACATTCTACTGGATTGTCTCGATTTTTTGTAAACTTACTAGGTACTATCATATCAAACCGTAACTCGAATCTAGGTTTTTATGACCAGCTGCAATCATAGTGTCAAAATCTCCTACACTCGGAATAACTACATTATCACGAGGGCCTTTACAACCACTTAAATAAAGAACACCTGGAGTCAGATTAACCATTAGAGGAACATACCAATTTTTGTCCCGCGTGTTCGAACCTTGATACTCGGCATTGTGGCTTTGGCGAGGTGACGATTTAAACCAATACGCCGCCAACCAGTCAAGCAATGGGACGAACGGGACAATTAATGCGTGGCTAATAGCTAAAAGCTGCATATAGAGCCGCTGATCAAAGTGAGCCACAGAAATATAGGGGTGCGCCCACTTCACCTCGAGTATTCGGCTTAATTGGTGGGGTTACATTTATAATGCACACCCCTATATTGGGGAAATTTCTTAATATTATTTTAAATCCTGTTGAAGATTTTTGTTGAGCTAGCTTTTGCCCGCGGTGTCGACCACGTGGATTAAAGCTGTGACGTCATGACGTGGTTTAGTTTTTAGGCTAGACTCTAAGGTACTGTGAAATTCGTTTAGTAGCTTTTAAGTTATGCTCGAACAGACTAAAAGACTTTAAAAGAATAATTGACTTGACTGTACGGGTGGCGAAGTGGTTTAAGTAGTCGCCTCGCCATTACCATTGCGCCGAGTGTTGTGGGTTCGAAGCCCGGACGGGACAAAATTTAGTGTGGTCTATAAATGGTTGTTCCGAGTCTGGGTGTTCTTTGTGTCCGTTGTTTAAATGTTTGCTAAGTCCCCCACGACACAGGATTTATACTTAGAGCGGGATTTCTCTTTTTTTAAAAGGAAATAAAATATCCTAATCTGTAAATTAAACTTATAGGTAGGTTCTATTATAGCAACGAGGTTTTCAAAAATAAATAAACAGATCAGTTAATTATCCTCTAGCAACTGTTTGTGGGCCCCGAGCCATTCGTGGGACTCTCTGAGAGCACCGTCAAGGCAGCTTTGAATGCACATGGCAATGACAAACACAGGCTAGAGTGGAAGGCCCTGAGGGGTCTGGAACACTCCAAGAAATTCATTGCAAACAGAGCCACAGGCTTCACCCTGAAGTTCTGCGGGTATAACAAGAGCCAAATACGCCTGCTCACAGGAGCGTTCACTGGCCATTTTGGCACCAACGACTTCCTGTGCAGATTGAGATTGGCTCACAATTCGATCTGCAGAGCCTGTGGTGAACAGGATGAGTCCATATCGCACCTACTATGTGAATGCGACGCGTTGGCTGGATTGAGGATGGGTCTGATGGGATTGGCATATCCAAACCCTGAGGACTTCAGGCTTCTCCCTCTGAAGTGTACGCTACGACTGATGCAGTACATTTATAGGGAGATAGCTAAGGGCTAAATCTTGGGGCCGACACAAAGATCCCAATAGGTCGAAGTGTCGCCGGTCTGTGCTGACTGGCCCCCATACATAAGATAAGATAAGATAAGATAATTATCCTCTATAACAAACCCCCGTGGTTTTAACCACGTTTATGATTACTGCGCCGGTCCCTTGGGTCGTAGCGTGATGTTATATACCCTATGATACATCTGGATAAAATAGTTTTCTAATGACGAATATTCCAAATCTGTTCTACAATTCTTGAGATAATTCATTAAAATAAAATATACAAGTTTATCTTTTTTAAATACTAGCTATGCTTGTACTAATTAAATTACAAACTAGGTTTTATCCGCGGCTTCACTCGCTCGGTAGCATTATTTTTCTGAATCAAACGTACTTTATGTCCTTTTCCGTACCTTTGACAACGTGTGTGCAAAATACCATGATGATTAATCAAGTAGTTAAGACGTGATAGCATAACAAACGAACTCACATTCTCTCACGTAGAATTAGGTTATGTTAGTTAAAATACTTTTTTCTGCATGGTAGGTACCGTATGTTCTAATCTGTACACCTGACAACGTGTTTGCAAAATTTCATGATGATCAGTCGAGTAGTTAAGGCGTGAAAGCGTAACAAACAAGTTAACAAAAACACATAGCCATTTATAATATTAATTAGGATTAGTATAGATAACATCGAAGCATTAACGAAGACATTAATAGACAATATTATTTAATTATCCCTATAAGTTGACTAGTTCTTGTAAAACACGCCATGCACATAACATAGTGGAGGATATTATTTTTACGAGCGCCAATTAAGTCGTAGCACTATACCGGAGGAATGAGTGCTCTTCTGCAATAAAAGATAATTGTTTTTGTGTTTATTGCATCATTTTTATTTTATTTACTCTGTCCCCTATTATGTGGGAACTTAACATACCTACGTATATAATTAGGTAGGGAGGACATATATGAAGATACTTTACTACTACTTTACTTATAAGAAATTCTCACTAGCATCACGGTGATTGGAATCATGTCCGGTAGACAAAGTAGGCTCGCTGACTATCACTTAAGACTATAGTTCTCTCTTTTACATCCAGGCTATAATGGTGTAACCCACATGGTGGTGGGAGGGAAATTTATTGGCCCTATTGATAATAAAAATGACTTATAAATTCAATACGAGTGTTACATAACAGACAATGAACCAGTGTTGCGATTTGCTGATGCGCGGTTTTATGTCACTAATACACAAAAATGCACACCTACAACTATGTACACACGCGCAATATGTACCTATGTTTTTAATAATGAATTAGATAATATAGGTTATTATCTAATTCATTATTAAAAACATAGGATTCTTACCTATATTTACGAAATTTGTTATTTCGTCGATGTGTTAATTTAATTTAGTATTTAATTTTTTACCTATGTTAATATTTATAAAATAGCACTATACTTGATTATATATTAAGACTGCGCCGAGCGTAAGACGCGGTTGGACTGAATGACAGAGCTCGATATACAAATCGGCGCGCGGCCGCCATAGTCACATTGTATGTAGAATTTGAAGTGCTTTTTTGATAAATATGTATCTTTATTGTCAAACAATAACTTAAATATTTGGGACGGACAAATTGTAATATAACTATTTAAGTTTCGTTTAAGTTGTAAAATAGGATAGATTTCTACTGTTATAATCTAAAAATCACTTAATACGAGCTTACGATTTTGCATTTTTTGTGCAAATTTACGTAATTTTGTAAGTGAAAATATTAATTATTTTAAGTTTTTTACACGGAGTAATTGTAAACACATTCATTATTATGGTAAATGTATATTTTATATTTGTATTAAACAAAAAGTGTTGATTTTATCAACTTAACTGTGACCGCCTGTTTTGGCACATTCCGCTCGGCGCAGTCTTAAGTCTGTTCCTTGCGTTAGTTTACTGAATTTGTTCTATTGTAAGGCCCCGTCACCTGTGATACAGTTTCTTAACTAGAACAGGGATGGGTGACCTTTCTACTAGTTTAATCATTTTGTACTTATAATTTTAATATGTTTACTTTTACACAATATTTGTAGCATTGATTATAGAAATAAAATTTATTATTTAATTTATAATTTAATTTAATTAAAGATATTTGGTACATAATCACGCGTCAACGTAAAACAGATTTAGACTAAATTAAGCACAGATCTGGCGTATCCTGGATTACATGATATGATCAATTTTATCTTGGTATGCGTTGCCGTGGGATTCACGAAAACTAGTGTCTAATGAAAAAATCTGTGATAGGTCAGCAATCAAAAGCCAAAATATTAAAGTTGCCAGTGAAGCGCTACCTGTTTTAAAGGGTTATAAGTAGATCCTGATGCTACAAACGATCATCGGTTATGGTGACCGCTTATCAACAGGCCAGTTGTACGCTTAATTTTATTCATTTATTTTGTAAAAGGCATTTCTTGCTTTAAGAATAATAAAGGTATCGCGGCGTAGTGGCAGCCTCTATGACAACCTCTACTAAAAACTGTCCTTTTGTGTCCTTTACATTACGCCTGACGGCTAAACAAACATAATTATATCTAATTAGTATTACAACATAAATTACGACCAAGAGGTAATTTTTACAAAATCATTTGCTTCGATCCTCCTGTCCCTAAAACTCCGGAGGGTAATACGTACTCAATTAACCCTCCTGCCTCCACGCTCGTGTGTTTGAATGCCCCCCTGCCCCACGACTGTCCCCTCACAGAGGGCTTGGTCAAGAGGCGACAGGCTTTTAAAAGTGTTAAAGGGTCCGGAACAGGAAACGCCGTTAAAGACCTTTAAATATACGAGATTATGTTATTTTTGCACGCGTATTCATATGTAAAATGCCTGACTTTGAGGCAGTAGTAGAAAACGCGACTGCTATGCTTGAGGTCTCGGGGTCGATTTTCGTGTTGAGCAATTTGTTATTGGGATTTTCTGACTAGAAATTCTTAGTGGCAACACGGAGTTAACAGCAGTGTCCGATAGATGTTGATAATTTATTTTATGTGGGACTTAAAACTTAGCTAGTGGACTGTCGGCAATTCATACTGTTCTGCCTATCTCTTTTGGAGAAATACTAATGGGCTTGACCTTATGTGTTTATGTACTGGAAGATTGATTTATATATGTATGTACTGTATATACATACATAGCTTCACGTCTATATTCTGAAAGGGGTAACCAGGGGTGACACCAGATGTCGCCAGCTATAGTTGAAGTAGCACTTAATAGGGGGTGAACATATTACTGTCTGCCGAACACAAATCCAATGGTGCTACTGAGCATTCCTTAACAGAAAAAACTAATAACTCTTTTAAACGGCCTCGTAGCGTAGTGGATAGTGTAACCGCCTGCCACGCCTGAGGTCGTGGGTTCGATTCTCGCACAATTCAAACATTTGTGTGCATGAACATGTTTGTCTTGGTTTGGGTGTTTCTATGTATAATAATATGTATGTATTTACAAAACAAAATTTAATATGTATGTTTAATCCATTGTCTAGTACCCATAGTACAAGCTCTGCTTAGTTTGGGCTAGATGGTGTTGTGTATGTGATAGAATATTATTATGGAATAGAATAGAATATAAAATTGTTCAGACATAAAGAATCGTGTTGAGTAGGTATGAGGTGTAGAATTTAATTTCTAGATATCAAATCTAAACATTACAAGTTCGTTTTGAGCTTCCTCTTGGAACATTCTTCTAGATCTTAGACTCTTAAATTCCAATCCGCCATTTCAGCATAAAAGTATGAAGAGAAACACTTGACACGAACGGTAAAAAATGTCGAATCATTGAAGCAGTTCATCATATCGAACTGGGATCTTTCAGTCCAATAAAATTATTGAATAATGCCGTGGAAAATATTCACGGTGAAAAATACCGGTAACAGCTGCGACGGGATAATTTTTCCTTGTACCTTTAATATTTTTCATTCGAAATGTAGGATGGTTATGTATTCATTGTGTAGTAAAATTTGTCCGTATTTTAAGATCATATAGTTAATCTTTGGTAATAATTAAACGTGAAAACTTTATTAAAGTTTCAGATTTAGAAAATAAAAATATTTTGAAAACGTGCGTAGTGATTTTGCATTATGTAAAAATACAGATTGACTTGTTATTGTAGTATTGAATAACTGATTGGAATACCGCATATTAATACCTAAATACGCAAGAGTTAAAAAGAAACAAATGACATGAAATAATGGCGATATACCAAATATTTCATTAGAAAGAAAAGCTTATTTGTATGAACCGTATATAGTATGCGAAGAACATTCCCAATTTAAACCAGAAAAGTCTAACTATTAGGAGCTACAATACGAATACAACACTCTACCGTACTATGATATTTCTTTTTTTATTTTGGATAACAAACAATTTTACGTTACTAATGTATAGTGCTTATTAAATTCTAACAAATATTATAAATGCGAATGTGAGTTTGTTTAGTTAAACATCTTAACCGGTCATCATGAAATTTCGCATACACGCTGTCAGGAGTGAGGAAGAGGACATAGGGTACCTTTCATATAGAAAAGTGCTGTTCCCGAGGGATAGAAAAATTGACATAACCTACATTTACGCGACTGGAGGATCACAAAACTTAGTAACTTATAAAAAACTACAATCAACCACATATTTCAAAACATAATTGTTAAAGTATTGTGGGATGAACATTCAAAATTATATCGTTTTAGTTCATATTACTATTCATCACTGAACTCAACTCTGAACCATGACCACACTTTATTGTTACGCCCTGAATAACTGAACATAGCCTTTGTATAATAATCAGTGAGCGTGGCCTTCTGAAATATGAATATATTTTAAAAATGCGGTTTCTAAACGAGCAGTTATGAAAAAATTTTAATCAAAAGATCCAGTGCCGCCGTAATGAATCAAAAGATTGGGGTCTTTGTTTTAATCAGGCATCTGCTTAAGGAATAACAAATTACCTGCCGATCTGTCTACAGATATTTTTTGCGGGTAGGCAATAAAATGGATGATGATGGTTTTAAATGAAGATTGTTCTTTTTGGAATTTAGCAGCGTTTAATAGTAATCATTAATTAATTCTAAGAGTTTGTTTTTACAACAATGACTACTTTAAAAAATAAAATATTGCGTATACGTATAGTTAAAACAAATTCAATGCATTGTGTAGCCATATATATTTAAAATCATTTCGGTATAATTAGCAAAACTAAAATATTTTCCCTCACAAAAAATGGTTGGACAAACATGTGACACTACAGTTATTCTCTTTTCTGTTAACTCTGTCTTTTTTGTTTTTAATTTATAATATGCTAGTCCCATTGTAACCATAGTTTATACTAAATACAAAAAATAAATAACACTTAACCAACTAGGTTACATATTGATCTTGCTGCCTCATTTACTGGTTCGGCCAATATATTTCGGATGCTGCCCATATCTAACCTGATTTACGTAAAGTTATGGATTACTCTTTCGTCGCCTTTAACCTGTCAAGTTTTAAATGCCAGACGTCATGAAAATTCTATTTACAGCAGGAGTACAACAGATATTTGGCTGCAATTCTCTAGGGTACAGACACAGATCCAGTACAGAACTCTTGCTATGCCATACCTCGTGAAGATATCTATATTTACTGGTATGGCATAGCAAGAATTCTGTTCAAGCCATGACGTCATACCTTAGGACTATTATCTACACAAGCAGTAATAACTGCATTTACTACTAGACGCAATACTAGGGGAGAGCATCTTAAATGAGTCGGACTTGAGGGTGACACTACGTGCCCCACGGTGGGCGCCATTAACGTCAATTGACAATACCGTGTTATTGACACGAGTGCTTAGAGCTATCTCTCTTTCCATACGGGAAACAGGCTCTACAGTTCTATAGTTACGGGGTGTAACATGAAATATTAAGGTCGATTTATTCAGCAAGAATATTAAATGAGATGAATCATAAAACGATGTACTAAAATGATATAACAAAAAATGTTTTCATAAATATATGCTTAAGAAGTGAAATGTTACGACTGCGGTTTTATTCACCTAGAATTATTGAAAGAGGTGAATTATAGTACATGCGATATAACAAAAAAAATGTTCGGTCAAAATATCTATTAATATTTCTAATACGTAGTTAAGATAATGAGCATGACGCGACGACACACCTATCTTTAGTTAGCTCGCACAAGTACGGGGCGTCTAGTCAATTCACAATTAGGTGCGCATCTTATCTGGGTTCATTTGAATTTACTAATTACATAACTCGTGTTTTTTAGCGATTCAATTAGGAAATATTATTTAATAGCTATAGCCCGCGGCTGCACTTGCTCGGTAAGATTATTTTACCTTATGTCCATTTCTGTAGACCCGACAACGTGTATGCGAAATTTCATGATGATCGGTCGAGTAGTTGAGGCGTGAAAGCATAACAATAGCAAACTCACATTCACTTTTATAATATTAATAAGGATATATTATTAAAACCCGTACTTAAATATATTTAAGTATTGCAGATTCTGCTGCACTGCATTTTATTATTCTATATTGTAGAGTTTATACGGCGACGGCAACTGACCTGTATAACATAGGACTTAACGAACCACTCTATCTTGTTGTTACTATACAAACGTCAGTTTTGTGTAAATGTAGGCAAATGTCCTTTTCTGTTCTTCTAACAACGTGTATGCGAAATTTCATGACGATCGGTCGAGTAGTTAAGGCCTGAAACCGTAACAAACAAATTCCCATTCGCATAGTTTGAACTGAAATCGAACAACAGACAGATATGGTGATCGAATACTGACAGCCGTATTCATCGAGATAAAGCTGCAGTGTAGCTACGGAGGACGATCTCCCGTGGGCTATTGGCGCCGCGAGGGTAGAGCCCTTAGCGACCCCACGTTGGGCGCCATTTAAATTTACCTTTCGATTACTTAATGTTTCTAACGCTGGTATTAAAAGGTTCTGAATATATTTTCTATCCTTTAAAAAGTGTGAGTTTATGTATGGAACCGTATGAATAAATGCCAACAAAATTCTGACAGTGGTTACTGGCATACATTTTCGTCGAGATAAAGTAACATTAGTGTAGTTATGAAAGACAGACATCGGCGCTGCAGACTAGCGATGGGCGTCAAATCAACGAACTAGTTGAATCAACCGTAGATCTGCTGTCAACGTATCAACGTTAACTGTTTATGAATCAACTAGTTGAATTCGTCAACGACATTAATGAATTTAACTCGATACTTACGTTGAAAATAACATCATACATTGCAAACAACGGTCGAATTTAAACTCTAAGTTACGTAGACAAGAGTTATTTTTAAAATACATATTTGTTTAAAGAAAACGATGACGAATTTAGTCAGTCGTAAGCCTGAAGAAAAAGTATGAAGGGAAGTTCATCTAAGTAATAAGTAAAAAGCATCAATTAAACGTTTTTCATTAATACATTTAATCAAATTGTTTATAAATAAACAATAAAATATCAGGTCAAATAAAAAACGTTCAATTAATTAACGGTTTACGTTACAAGTTGACATTAGTAGTGCGTTAACTCGTTGACAAATTTAACTAGTTGATTGACTAGTTGACGAACGTAATTCAACGTTAACGTTACGTTAACGAAATAACCGTCAACGACCCATCGCTACTGCAGACGTTGAAACATCAGCGGTCCCACGTTGAGCGCCATTTAGGTTTACCTGTCGATTACTTGATGTGTTTTAAACGTACGTATTAAAAACTTCTGAATATATTTTCTATCCTTTAAAAAGTGTCAGTTTATGTTTGGCGACGTATAAACAGATTCCTAAAAATATAGATAGTGATTACTGGCATTTATAATCGTTGTGGTAAAGGTGTATAAATAGCTACGAAAGATAGACTCCCGTGAGACATCGGCGCTGCAAGCGTAAGGGACATCAGCGATTACACATTGGTCACGCCATTCATGTTTGTCTGTCGATTACGTGATGTGATGAAAACCCTATGTTTGTTCGTCTTTAACTTTTATGTCAACTTATGAACACATTACAACAACATGCTAATTGTGAATACTGGCATACACATTCGTCAAGTTAAGTAATAAAAGTGTAGGTGCGAAGGACAGACTGCTTTGGGACATCGGTGCCCCGAGCGTAGAGACGTCAGCGTCCTCACATTGGGCGCCATTTATTTTTACCTGTCCATTACCTATTACCCTATCTATTTTAAATGTACGTGTAAAAGACTTTGGCTACATTTGTAATTCTTAAACCAATATATTCCAACAAAATGCTGATAGTAAATACCAACAGTTGTATTCGTCAAGGTACAGCAATATGGAAGTTACGTAGGACCTAGTCCCGCGAGACATCGGCGTCGCAAACGAAGGGGACATCAGTAGCCCCACGTTGGGCGCCATTTATTTCTACATGCCAATTACTGTATCTGTTTGAAGGTATACACAATACACTTTTGCCTACATTTGTAATTCTTTAATACCATTTGTGAATCTCACAAAATGTTGTCGTGTGGGATTCGAACGCACAATACTCGGCGCAGTGGCAGTGCTGACCATTTAAACCACTTCGCCATCCGTACAATCAAAAACTAAATACCAACAGTCGTATTCGTCAAGGTACAGCAATATTCAAGTTACGAAGGCCAGAGTCCCGCGGGACATCGGCGCCGCAAGCGAAGGGGACGTTAGCGGCCCCACGTTGGGCGCCATTAACGCGCCATTCAAGTTTACCTGCCGATAACATGATGTGTTTTTATTTATGAACGTAAATGAGTGAGTATACATGTACATAACGATGTTTATTTGCTGGTGTTTTTTTGTTTGTGGGAATAACATTCTTTGTGATTGGAAAATTTGAATTTCTGCAGGGGTGTTAAAGACATTTCTCCGTGAGAAAGATTGTATACATTGATGACTTTTTCTTCACATTTATGAAGTTTATTTAATAATATTGTCTTCTGTTTACGCGAATGTTATTCATTGAAATTAACTACTATATACGGATATTTATTAGTTTTTTTTTTTGTTTGCCAACGATAAATATATAAAACATAATAAATGTGACAAGAAAATGTACATTTAACGATTAAATGCTACCCAGCACTTATGCATACTACATGTGTCATGGTCATAATACTGTGTTAAATTATAATATTTAATTGAAATTAATAACAATATATACGGCACAAATCGAATATAAATTATAAATCAAAAAATATATAAGAAGAATATCAGTATAGTGCTAAAATATAGCCTTCAATTCCTGCGCAACGAGGTACCAGATTCGATTCAAGATTTAAATCGTAGATACAACTCACTGTATTTTTTTTATTTTGCTCCTCAAAATGACCATACTCCGCCTGATGGTAAGCAGTCGTATGGTCTAAGAGCAGTAGCCTCCACACCGTCCTCATAGCAGCTGAGGCGATGTTGAGGTCTCTACTTTGACGGCCTGAGAAGATGCTTTGGATCTCACGTAAAAGCATCCGTACTTAAAAGAGTTAGCTTACACGTTGGTTATGGAACGATAGTGTACAATTTTTAATATGACAGAGCGCAAAGGGTAATCCGTTGCTTATACTTCAACAAGATTTTGCCCACGGCTGCGCTCGCGTAAATCTAGGCTATGTCAATTTTCTATCCCACGGGTAAAGTAATTTTGTTCTGGATGATAGGTGCCCTATGCTCTTTTCTGTACCCCTGACAACGTGTATGCAAAATTTTATGATGATCGGTAGAATAGATAAGGCATCATACCGTATTGTATTCAGTGTTATATTTTTTTTCTAATCCATAGCTCTAAAGTGTAGTCAGTATTTCTTTAATAAAATTTATTTATTTATACGACTATCTACAAGACATTATTTGGGTGCGCACTTACATATTATAACAAAATTGTAGTACCGGCTTGAGGATTTTGCGCACTTGGCTGGTGGAACTTCCATCCTTTGTTACAAGGATAGTGCCGCGGTGGCTACTATCATTGCGCTGAGTGTGGCAGGTTCCATCCTTGCACGAGACAGTCATCGTGAACCCAAATGCGTGATCACTCCTTAAAATCAGTATTTTCTTAATTTTCATAATATCAAGAGGTCTTAAATTGTAAACAGCAATTTAAAAAAAAAACATGTTTAGCCAAACGTCTATAAATTTAATTTAAAAACATAATAGATATGGCAAACAAAAATATAATTAAATTCACATTTATAATAATATAAGTTAGGAGTCTACGCTTGTTTGTTATATAATATGTAATGTGTTTAACAGTAAGTCTACTATGCATAATATAATTACATAACTACTAATAATGTTGCTTCTAAGGTAATTTTAGTGCCCCCAGGTACTGTACTTGTCTCGCTTAAAAGCCTATGTCACACTTAGCATATACACTATCCCTGACCAAAACTACGTAACCGCTGCGCAAAAGATCAAACCACCAATCACACTCATAAAATCAGCAAGGATAGATAAAAAAAGGAATTAGGATTCACCTCTTCGCCGTTTATTACGTAAATTCAATCCATATGAACCTTCCTCCTGCCCCACTCAAAGCGCCGACTATCCTCTGAGGGTAATACAGAAAGATTACAAATTTCTACAGCATGGGCTTAATACAAAAAATACGAGTGGATTCAATACAATCGCGAACGAATGTCGCCCTAGGGACGTACACTGCTTCGGCACATGACGGTAGGGAATAACATCGATATATCGATATTGTTTGATACTGGTATAATAAGTAATATAATTTAAGTAACTTACGTGTAGAGCTCGAATATATTATTAAAACTTTAGCAGCAGTAACTATTTATTCACCATCGGAATCGATTGCTCAATACATGCATGCAATATCAGGCGTATACCTTGTGCGTTCAAGAGTCAACCTACGGACTAGGAGACGACTAGGACGAGGAGGATAAAAAGAAATAAATGAAAGACGTAGATGTAGAGAGCTAGAGAGCTGAAGGTAGAGAGCTTTTCATTTTGACCTTTAATTTTTGTCTTCTTCCTTTACTTTACCAGCAAAGTAACTTCTTTTCACGATAAAATAATATTTTTATTTGCAATTAACTCGTGCAAATTCTTTATAACTATTGTAGAGTTCTGCCTTTTAATTACAAGCTCTTAGCATTTGATGCCATTGTGATAAGCATCTGTGACAAAGAATAATTGTGATGACAACATAAAGGATTTTGGTACCGCTGAACGACAACAATAAATTACACCGACATGATTTGAAGTCTCACGTCATAGAGAGGAAACCTATTGCTGCCTGCCTGCAGTTCTAGACTGCTGCTGCTGCAATTTATTTGACATAAATTTTCAATATTATGCTAGCCTAGACCCTCATGCACAGCAGTCGTATTATACGTATATAAACAAAATATCGATATTTTTATCGATGCTGTTTTTCCCATCCCTATTCTTCACGCGTACCGTACATCTGTTCATTTCTATCATTATACTTAAAGGTTTCGTTTCATATTTTAGTTATGTATTGAGATAAAAATCTGTTTTTATGAATCGTCTGGCGAACATGTTGTGTATTTGATCTTTCTCGACTCGCTATTAGTGTAAGATCTTTGGAGATATTGGTTGCAGAACTCGTTCAATCGGAAATCCTGTGGATTGACGGTGGTGCTATACTTTAGCGATATAGATACTAAAAACCTTTTTTACTGTCTGTACCTACCTCTCTTCTCCCTAGCTTTTATCATTCCCAAGTCACTTAGGGTCGGCTTTTCTAGTCTAACCGGATTTGACTGGATATCAGTTTTTACACGGAGCGATTTTACACGGCTTACGATACCCTCAGGCTAGACCAGTGTCAGGATATTATAGGGCACTAACTTCCCAATAACGACTGCCATAGATGTTCATGGCAACCGGGACCGACGGCTTAACCTGCTCGCCTCTCTCTATACTAATATTATAAAGAGGAAAGATTTGGTTGTTTGTTAGTTTGTTTGTAACGATTTAACTCAAAAACGACTTAACCGATGTTAATAGTTCTTTAACCTTTAGAAAGTTATATTTTCACCGAGTAACATAGGCTATATTTAAATTTTAAACTGGTTCTGTTACAAACATAGCCCAGCCTAATCTACTTTTAGGCTAGCGAAGACGCGAGCAAAAGCTAGTAGGTATACCATAATAAGCTGCCTCCAAGATTTCACCCACGTTAATAACTTAGTCTTTATAGACTTAGTTATTATAGACTTATATACCTAATGAAATGTATGTAGAAAGAATGGACGAGAAAAGACTGACATCTTATTGAATTAATAACCGCTATATTTTGTAGATTAACTTAATTAATTCTCGTGAAAATAACTCATTTGATAACGCCTTATAAAAATTTTATGGCAACCTTGATAAAAATATATTGCTTTACGAAAGCTATGGGCGTAATTTATTATGCCTCGATATTAAAATTGAGTTTCGAAGAGATAAGAAAATGTTATGTTTTTATTTTATATCTAAGATTATACTTACGTACATAAGTCTTACATAGGTCGTTACAAGTTACTCAATGGGGTTGGCAGGGGTACTAGCGTATATAAATGGGGAGCCAGGTGGTCTGTGCTCACCCCAGAATTGTCTGCTGTCGACATGAGGATGATGGGTTTCAACTCAAAACGTCTGGGATGTTTTTATATAGACCATCCCGGTTTAGGGTCACCGTACAACATATTTTGTAATCATATCGCTGCCAAAAAATTAATTTGCTGTCACATTTCCAGACGCCACGTTAATGCTAAGAAATTCCTAATAGAAATATTCTAAAGACATGAATATGACCCAGCATTAAAGCCCGTTACAGACAGATAGCGGAGGCGGACCGGAAGCGTAGCGGTATCCGTGGCATTTCTGTTGTATTGTTCAAATTAGAATTAAACGTTACAGACAGAATCCGGTGTAATAATATGTAATAATACAATACAAACAATCAACTGCCACGACAGTTTCATGAATTACCTAATTTAAGTTTAAATTCATTCAAGAATTATTTTATTCTGTGACGAGTACTTAATGTTAATAATTTCAATTGTACAAGCACTAAATGTTAAATTCAAACTTATTTTAAAAAAATAAGTTTGAATTTAGGTTAGGTTAAGTAATAGGTATTTGTGTAACCTTTTTGTATAAATATTACTGTTGCTAAGTGTTGTTTGTTTTGTCTCTCTATACGGTTATTTATGTTGTATGCTTGATTTCTTGATTTTTGTATTTTACAGATTTATTCGTTTTGGTTTTAAATATTAACTATAAACATTGTATTTTATTTTTTTTTTTAAATTCTTATACTTTTTGTTCACATTTATATTGAATTTATTCGTGTAATCAATTTTTATATATTTTTTAAACATTCTTGTTATTTTACATGTGAATGATGTGTTAGCTCGTAAGTGGCATGTATATAAGAACGTTTGTGTATAAGATGTTATTGTGAGTGTTTTATATATATGCTGTGAGTTGACCTACTAAATAAATAAATAAATAAATAATTTAAAAAATAATTAAGTAAATAAAAAAAATTAAGTACATAATTGTGACTATATTTGCATGCCATGTGACTTTGATGGCAAATGTGTTGCTCTAATCTTGTATAACACCATCTGTATATAAAAAACCCACATTTTAACAAATAAACGATATGAATTTGAATCCGCCTCCGCTGTCTGTGTAGCGGGCTTCAAGCCTGGAATCTCATTATAGAATGAAATCTTAGTACCAACGAGACTGTTTTAATATTAATTATACTAATAAATGTTTTCTTTGTTTCCAGGTAAATAAAGTCTTGCAACTAAAGAAGTAACTTCAAAGGAAAGGTGATACCACATCCGTGTGTACGAAGCGTTTTATTTAAAATATTAACAAACACAGCCTTTAATAAAAATGAAACTGTGTTGGCTGACAAACCTATATTCTATTCATAGTAAACTGTTGAACAGATTTCGAGGAAACTTAGTACACGGATAGATCATCATAACTACATAGGATAACAGTTTAACTTATAAGCTATTTCCCCGCGGTTTCACCCGCGTAAGTCTCGTTTCCGTAGGAATATCGGGATAAAAAGTAGCCCATGTGTGAATCCAGGTCTGCAGCTATTTACATACCAAGTTTCATCGCAATCGGTCAAGTAGTTTTTGCGTGAAAGAGTAACAAACATCTATACATCCATACATCCTCACAAACTTTCACATTTATAATATTACTAAGCTACTAGACTTTGCCCGCGACTTCGTTCGCGTAAATGTAGGTTAGGTTAGTACCAGTACTATATTCTGGATGAGAAGTACCCTATGACATTTTTTGTCCCCTGGCAACGTGTTGCGAATTTTCATGATGATCGGTCGAGTAGTGAATACGGGGAAGCATAAACAAAGAAACAAACTCACATTCGCATTTATAGTATTATAGTCCATAGGCTACGGTGAACACTTACCATCAGGTGAGCCGTATGCTTGTTTGCCAAGTCGCATTCCCTACCAGGGCATCCAACAGTTACAAACGCACACATTATTTACGAATACCCTCACACAAAACATTACAAAGTACGTATTTTCTTGTTCAAAGCATTCGCCTGAGGCTCGTTTCAGCTAATCCTGGTCCTTGTACCCGACCTACCTATTACAACAACTTATTTACCTTTATTTTTTTTAATTAACTTAACTTATTTACCTTTATTTCGCTTAAGTCTTGTGCCGGGAGGTAAATTTGTCATGATCAGCATCGGATATAAAAAATATCTTGTTACGTAGCGAGTATCGTCATGTAATATATATTGTTTTTATTTGTAGCTTAATAGACAATTGTGTTATTTACTTTAAAATGTATTTCTTAATTATTTAGTGCTATAAACACTCGTCATGGACGGACACCAAGCATATTTTTTATTCCTAGTGCGGGAGTCGTTTTGTAACCCACATAGGGTTACAACTTACGACTCCCGCACTAGGAATATAATTCCTGTGTCGCGGGAGACTTTACAAACATTCAAACAAAGGACACAAAGAACAACAAGACTTGGATCAATCATTTGTGAATCACATATTTTTGTCCCGTGTGGGATTCGAACCCGGCGTAGTGGTGTGGCGTAACGACCACTTAAGCCACTAACCATCCGTGTTTAAAATAAAACAACCAACAGGTAAAACGATTCAGATATATCACTTGATTTATTACATCATAATAATTATTTTATATACAATATGTGATAATAATCGGGTCAACCGTACAACTTTTAACTTCTTCCTTCGCAACAGCCAAAACCAAAGTGATCCGATCGTCCCGCAGAATGCCAACCGTCATAAACAGTTTGACAGAAATGAATACCACAGACAATAAAATTATCTTTGGATCTAATCGATTATAATTAATTAGGATATTAAGTATTATAATTTTAAAATGTTAACACGTGCAGTCATCAATTAATTTTATTTGTGTGAACATTCCGTTCTTGTAAGTGTGGGGATAAACTGCTCATACATAAGGCGTTTACGTGACGTTCTGGATTTTTTTATTAACCTCTAAGTCTTCTTCGAAGAGGTTAATGAAAACAGTATGTGGGTCTGTGTGTCTGTCTGTTAGTGACAGGCATAACTCCGGAACCACTGTACCGATTGACTTGTAACTTGATGTACAGATAACTTGGCGTCATCCCTCGGTTGAGTTTTTGAATATGGGCCCTGTGAGTCAAAGACCCCCGAGATATAGGGATCATAAGGTCAGGGGATATCCCCCAACAGAGTGATTTGGAAGTCCAAAGGAGAGGCTTAGGCAGCAAGTGGGACATTACAAAAAGTTGATAAAAAACACATGAAGACGAAGAGGTTGAATCCTGGGTTTTTACACCTATCTCGTTGGATTAGTCATAGATTTATAACGTACAAGAAAAAACGGCAGAATAAATATAATACAAAAGACATAATATGCAAATGTGTGAGAACAATAGTGTTGTCATGATACAGTTTAATAATTATAATAAATGTTTATTCAATATATAAAAGTCTTTACAAAACACATTACAAGCTACTTAATGTATTAAATTCACATTAAAACTATATTTAATCTAAAGGAAAACATTTACAATTTAAACATTGGACACAAAAAGACTTGTTTATGAAGTCTGTTTTTACACTGTTTTACCTGAACTAGGTCAGAGACCTGTGTTTCAGGCTGATTCTAATATTACATTTTTATTCTACTGTTAATAAAGTCAGGGTCTACAAAAACATTTATACATGTACTGCAAACATATATAGTTAAGTATACAATTAAAATAGTTTTAAACAATAACAATTATAAATGAAAAATAATTATTATTATCGATAGCTTTAATAGAAATTAACCTACTTTATACAGATTATATTGTTTCTGATTTATTTTTGATAATCGGTTTATTTAAATAAATACTTAAATACAGTTCTCCTAATATTTTATATTAAGAGGAAACACAAGGGCCGTTTTTCCATACAAATGTAGTCCCCTGTTTCCTCCCTGGATAATGCCAGTAGAACAATAATATTTTAAAATAACATGTATAGCCTCTATTGGCATGTCCCTATGTTTTCCTTTTTTTCATTAATTAATTATTAAAAGAGATATGAGCCTTCAAAAACCTCAAAAATTGGTCAGATTTTCCGCTGTGTTCAAACATCCAGAAAACAAATTTGAGTAGATTATATAAAAAAAGAAAAACATAGAAAC
The DNA here is from genome assembly GCA_963675205.1 of Catocala nupta. NCBI lineage: Eukaryota > Metazoa > Arthropoda > Insecta > Lepidoptera > Erebidae > Catocala > Catocala nupta. The sequence continues at coordinate 4,559,288 of OY776107.1, read as the reverse complement.
ACGGCCAAAGCCTTTCTTCAATTTTAATGAAATAAGTAGTTAAATCGGCCAAGTGTTGGAGAAGGAATCAGGGGACTACGAAACGTTGATTTTGTGTACTTTTATAGGTATTTTCGGTCCAAGGTGCAGTTGTCTCTATCACGCTCTGCGAGCACTGCGCGACAGCAATAGATTTTACAAATACCTATTTTTCAATTCTCTCGCCCGTGGTGTTTCCTCTTAACACTTTCGCAGGCGTGATTTCCCTGCTGCGAGAACGACATGGAAATGTCATTATTTTATAATGTTTACCAAATAATTATAATGAGTATTCTCTTTCTATTGACTAACTATTATGCAGCATGTATCAAATACATCCCAAACAGGAAACATTTTGCTTTTACATTTTAAAAAATCATCAAAATCAAATCGTTATCATTATTTCTAGCGAGCACAGCCGTCCAATATAAATATTTTCACAGTTTGCAATATTGAATTGCACTTTCCCGCGATCAAATATACGTCGAGGCCAGACTGTCATAAAAAATTAAATGGCCGACGCGTATGCTTTTTTATAGACATTTTTCACTCACAACAGAACACTGTCAGTGGTCATATGTGTGTAGATTTTGGCCTGCTAGTTCAATTCAATTCTTTATTGATTAAGGTTTTCATACTGTTTGTTTGTTACATTAATGATATTATCTGCTCTTTGGACCCATGTCCCCGTGTAAGCCTTCCAAAGGGCCGGGTATCCTCTCAGTACGTTAGAAATTAAAAATAATTATTTTTACACTTGCCCCGACGTTTCGGTTGCTTTTCAGGTGCCATGGTCACGGGGAGACTGATACGATCAGTTTGAACTCAATTTATAATCGATTCTAATCGCATTGTTGAATGTTTTATAGATTTAAAGTCGAAAATACGAGGACAATTATTAATAGTTCTGCATAGCTGTACTGATTTTTTAGGAAATGCTTAATAGCATCATGGATTATGGAAATATGTTGAGTACATGTCAATTGAATTGCTTACTTAAAATAATGCTAGGGTCTTACTCGTGTGATGTGAGCTCAGCTGCGCTCACATCAGACAACCCATGACCACGATCGATGCAAGTCGGTCGAAACGTCAATCAATAGGTGTTTATTATCTTTTAAATACTTTATCGCGAGTAAGACCCGTTACCTAGCATTATATTAAATATGTGTCAAATTGCGAAAGCGTAAAATACCTCAAGATTTAATACAATCACAGTAAACACAGCTACTGTTAAACAATGAGGATGTGACACAGGCCACATACCGAGCGTGCCAGCGATAGCACCAACCAACATACTGCTGAATGTCCCACAAAGGAGACAGACTGTAGTAAATAAAGAAAAATAATATAAAAAGAAATTGCGAACGTCTAAAAACGTTTAATTGGCTTGCTCCTTATTAATTGGAATCTAAACATACGTAGCTAGCGAAATGTAGGTGTCATACATTTTACCTATTCGGCGGTATAGGTATAAAATTATTAGTAGTAGCAAAAAAGATCGGTCACTACTATTTCACAATGATAACGTACCTATATATAGAGTTGGATTGCTACAGAGGCAAGATGTCACAAAATGGTGCTTGATTTCTTCTGTCTATTTGCATAAAAAGACATCTTCGGCACTAGGAATATTGATGAAAGACTTTACAAACATTCAAACAAAAGAATAACCCGAAATAACCATTTGTCGATCGCACAGTTTTTTATTTCGTATGGGAATCGAAGGCATATCCCATGGCGTACTGGCAGTGTCGATGCAACCATTTAAACCATTACTCCTCATTTAGGGTATGCTAACATAATCTTGTTTGACTAGTAGACCCAAAATCCCATTACACAATCCCTATCACCATCATGTCAGTCTACACAACAAATCTCAACGTTTCTTAAATATATAAGTATATCAGTAGTCATATAATATAATAATGTCTGCAAGCTCCTTAAGAATAGCGTCGTTTATCGCAGACAGAGTAACAGACAGCTCGGGGTCGGCGCCCGCTCGTCACTACTGCAGGGTGAAGGACAAGGGTGGCCGAGGGATGAGGATGTCACACTATCGATATTTGATAACTTATATATTATCGATACGTTTTGATTTTACATAATTTTCACGATGAGTGCAATCTGGGTGTCTTCAAGTCGCGAGTGAGTAGGTATCTTCTAGGCAAGCGGCTCCATTGTCGACTGCATCGTCACTTAACAACAGGTGAGATAGTAGACAAACACAAGCCTGTTAAAAACTAAAAAATAATCTTCTACGTGTATATGGAGTTACGCCTATACCAGTAGGTAAATGTGTATGGCAAAATTTGCTTAGCCTCAGGCAGAGGTACAGATTCCGTATCATGCATGTTTATTAGTGAAAAATTATCGTCAAGAAACCTCAATTTTCTTAATATATAAACCCTATAACACTTTCCTCAGGAAACCTTAATTACACTTTCTCGCTCCGGGAACTGGATCCGAGCGACAGCTCACGTGCAGAAACTGTTCACTAATGCTGCGCCACCGGAAGGATTTATCGATAATTTAAGATTCGACTTAATTAAATACTGTAATCGCATGTTATTATTGTCAGTAAATTCTAGATATACAAACTGAAGCTGCTGAAAATTTTCTTATATAAAATCCCTATAACACTTTCTCCGATCAGGGTATCGAATTCTCAATCGCACACATTGAGCAGTCGTTTGATAGTTACTTTGCCGTGGCAGTACAGTTTGGAGGTGGTTCTTACAATCAGACAAAAACTTGTGTGATTCACAAACAGTAATTTTTCTAGGTGTACTTAGTATCTGTTTTCAATGTTTTTAAAGTGGCCCGCGATACTTGTCAGAGCTTTCTATTTAAACGAAAATACTATCGATACAAATCGGAGTGAGCTGAGCCCATCACTAGCTAACAAAATAAAATAATAGGTAGATTAACATGTCATTTCGTGAACTATGTTTATCGCCCACACCAAATGATGTATTTTTCAAATCCGTTTGTTTTAATTGTTCAATACGGATTTACTTTATACCATTTAATGTGGTCGATAATATGAATATTAATGAAGTTATTAATGACTGTCTTGGTGGCATAGTGGTGGTATATGCAACTGCTATGTTTCGGGTTCGATGTCCGGACCGAGCAACATGTTAGTGAGTTTTTGTGCCAAGAAATCTCAATAGCAGTGTGGAGTTTCTAATTACGCCTGGCAGATGACAATAGGCTCGCCCTCTATTACATAGGACTTACTTTTTAGTTGGCGACAGATGCTATAAACCTCCTTTCGGGGATTTAATCGTCAGGATATTATCTTATCTTATCTTAATTCGGGGGCCAGTCAGTGTAGACTGGCGACACTTCGACCCAGTGGGATTTTTTGTGTCGGCCCCGAGGTCTATCCCTGAGATATCTCCCTATGAATGTACTACATCAGTCGCAGCGTACACTTCAGAGGGAGAAGCCTGAAGTCTTCAGGGTTTGGATATGCCAATCCCATCAGACTCATCCTTAGTCCAGCCAACGCGTCACATTCACACAGTAGGTGTGATATGGACTCGTCCTGTTCACCACAGGCTCTGCAGATCGAATTGTTTGACAATCTCAATCTGCACAGGAAGTCGTTGGTGCCAAAATGACCAGTAAACGCTCCTGTAAGCAGGCGTATTTGGCCCTTGTTATACCCGCAGAACTTCCGGGTGAAGCCCGTGGCTCTGTTTGCAATGAATTTCTTGGAGTGTTCCAGACCTCTAAGGGCCATCCACTCTAGCCTGTGTTTATCATTGCCATGTGCATTCAAAGTTGTCTTGACGGTACTCTCAGAGAGACCTACGAATGGCTCGGAGCCCACAAATAGTTGCTCCGAGCCGTTCTTGGCTAATACATCAGCCTCTTCATTACCCTGCACCCCTGCATGCCCCGGAACCCACACCAGACTGACTGTTTTCCCTGCCAAGTTTCTTAAGGGCTTTAACACAGTTCAGGACCAGTGCTGAGTCCACCCTACAGGAGTTCAGAGCCTTAAGAGCAGCACGTTTTAACGTTTCTTGCCTGAACGAGTAGCTAACATGAGATGCCCGCGCAAGTAGATTGCGTATGTAGTCGCTCAGACAGCTTGCGCGCTTAGCTCGCACGAGTAGCTTGCGTATGTAGCAGTATAAGATATTTGTAAGTGTAGCGCGCGACTACGCGAGTAGCTTACGCATAGGTAAAACTCGCGGCTACTTGCATTGTAAACAAGCACCATAACAGTGCAAACGCTCTATTACACATTGTGTGTCAATAAAACATATATCACTGAACTTCAGCGCCTCCATATGTCATTTATTTATTTTTATTTCGACTACACAAACTGCATACTAGCCGATATTTCGCCGATCGTTTTAAAGTTTTTGTTTATGGAGCACGATTCAGTTAGCTTTTACATTTGTTTTTACAAACTGTACTACATACATAGTCTCATAACTATACATCTGAAAGGGTAGGCAGAGTGTATTATGCCCACATTTTGCCAATGTACCAGGTATCGGGTATATTTGAAACTATGTTTTGGTGCATCGGTCGGCAACGCGTGGCCCAAGAGCCTCCTATTTTGCTGCAACTGTTTTGTGAATAAAGTCTTTTCAATTGAGATTTTTTTAATTTAATTTTTTATTTTAAGTCAGCACATTCCTCGAAAGCCGGAATTGGGCCACAAAACTACTCCGCGCGCGAACGTAATGACTCGACATTTGTGGTAGTTTCTTTTTCCATTTCTAACATAATCGATATAGGTACACAAAATTATGAACAAGTGTCGGCCCGCCTTTATTTCATTTTGCCACTATGTGGCCCGTGCCTGAAAAAGGTATTTATCAAGACCGCTATTTTAGTGCATTACCAGATGTCCTCGCGGATAAACTATATGATAACTGCGTATTTGTAGCGAGATGTTATATAGCCTATGTCACTTCTAGATAACGTAGCTTTCTACTAGGAAAATAAATTCTTAAATCGGATCTATAATTTTAGAGTTTATTAATTACTAGATTTTGACCGCGGCTTCGCTCGTGTTTTTAGGGTTCCGTACCGCAAAAGGAAAATTTTAGACGTCCGTCCGTCCGTCTGTCAAGACCCTTTATATCGGAAACACGTGAAGGTATCGAGTTCAAATTAAAACATAATATTGTCTTCCGTTTACGCGAATGTTATTCATTGAAATTAAACTACTATATACGGATTTTATCGCGTTGTTTATTTTATTTTTATATATTACAGTTAGAATATTAAAATACAAAACTTTTCTCTTTATAATATTTGTCTATATGTATAGAGTGCGAGCCGATTGTTCTCAAAAGCCGGGTACAGACAAGTGTAACGCGTAATGTAATCTATCGTGTAATGAAACACGAATTCTGCGTGTGGACGGTACTACGAGCATTTGACAGAAAAACTAAATAACAATTTGAACTATCAGGGATATTTACACAAAACCTCCTGTCTAATGTTTATATGCGAAGCCTACGCGAGTAGGCCCGTGACTATGTATATATGTGCGTAATAATAATCTCCTCTAGACCGACTTTCGGTCACGGCGGCCAATGTTAACGGATACCGGCCATCTGCGCAGGTTGCGCAAGTGTGTGCGCAAACACAAGTCCACTCGCTGTTCCCTAACTCTCATGATCCGATTGGATAGCAATCCGATATGACCGGCGGCATCAAGCGCAGGACCAAAGTCTTTACGTCCTTTCAGAGGTACGGGGGTGCCTAACACCGACAACTTCCTAACTCTGCTATTGAGACAAGAATAGCTTCGTGTTAGTCCCAAGATTCGAACCCGGGTCCTTGTGCACAGCAGCTGCATTCACAACCGCTGTGCCACGTAGGCATGCTGGCAACGACAGCCTCGATGGCGTAGTGGTTGGTGTAACCGACTGCCACGCCTGATGTCGCGGGTTCGATTCCCGCATAAGTCAAACATTTGTATGCATGAACATGGATGTTTGTCTTGGTCTGCGTGTTTCTATGTATAATATGTATGTATATACAAAAAAGTATATAGATATGTATGTTTATCTATTGTCTAGTACACACAGCTACACATCAAGTTAGACACCCTACATACGTATAACTACGCTACATGCAAAATAGAGAATTGTCGGAAAGGGACAGTGCATAATGGTTTAGACCCATCACGGTGCACAAGCGCGTGCGGCGACGCCCGCGGCCCGTTCAGCGTGAATGAGACAAAATAACAAAAATATAACGTACTTTCTCGCACGATTCGCAGCGTTCAACTTCTAATAGTTCAAAGTCCAAACAGTCTAGGTTAATGAATCGCTGTGTGTACCAGACGTAATACAAGCTCTGCTTAGTTTAGGCTAGACGGTGTTGTGTGTATGTAGTAGAATGCAACCTCTCTATCTTCCATAACATTATAAATGTAAGTTGTCTACCGTTCCACTATTCCCTCTAGTACTCCAACACAATGAGATGGAAATACTTTCATTATCAAATACGAATGTTTTAAACAAACGGACGACACTCATGAATTATGTATATAGATGAAATAGCTTTGGACCCGAGCTTCTATAGAAGACTTGCCTTTAAGGCAAAGATTTGAATCAAAGATTCCTATTATGTTTAAATATTGACTGCCTGGATGGCGTACTGATTCATGTGGTCGTCTCGTCACTGCCATTACGCTGAGTTTTATTATTTCTTTTTTTTATGCTACCAAGGTGGCAAACAAGCATCTTATCTTATCTTGTGTGGGGGCCAGTCAGTACAAACCGGCGACACTTCGACCCAGTGGGATCTTTGGTGTCGACTTCCCCAATAACGACTGCCATAGATGTTCATGGCAGTCGGGACCGACGGCTTAACGTGCTCTCCGAGGCACGGAGCAGGCGATAATTGTCAATCAATACGCACATAATTTCAAAAAGTCATATAACTTCCGAAAGTCAGAGGTGCGCGACGTGGGTTCGAACCCGAGACCCTCTGCATTGCAGTCTGTTGGTCTCTCCACTGAGCTATCGCTACTCATGGCAAACAAGCATACGGCCCACCTGATGGTAAGTGGTCACCGTAGCCTGCAACACTAGAGGCATCACTTGCGCGTTGCCGACCTTGTAAAAACCTTTTAACGCTCTTATTGAAGAACTCCATATTGTAGTCTTGTGGAAAACCTGGAGATCTTCATATGGAAAATGTTTCTGATGCACAAATAGTTATCAAAGTCTGGGTCCCTACGCAAAGGAGTTCGGTATTGTCAACCTTTTTCTATTGCAACAGTTGGGATGTGCAATCTGAGGGTGCGTGGCGGGTTCCTCTCTTCGCAATAATTTTATTGCAATGGATTTTCGTCAAGTAAAGCACGCATAATTCAATTCAATATACAAAAGAAGATAGGAAGAATAATATTAACACGCTTTTATTAGCTTCATACGTATGTTAGTATGTATGTAACGGAAACTTTGAACATGATTTTGACCCCCTTCGAAACGTCGGATTAACTTGAAATTTGGCATACTTATCAAGGACCGATGACAATACAATAATTTAGAACAAAAAAAATGCTGTCTGAGATATTTTGATAACACGATGTTTTACATAAAAATTATTAATTTTTCTATTTTTTAGTTTGCTTTTTAAATAAAGCGTGTTCTTTAGTTTTTTTAAACAATTATTTATTTTTAATTCTTATATACTCGTATTATCCGATTCGATACGAATCCTTAGTGCTTTGATAATAACAACATCACATCACAGGTTTTACATCTTGTCATGCATGATGTCTTCACGGTCTCTTTGGTAGATGTTGCCTTTATTTCATACGATTGATCCAAGTCAAGTTCTTTGCGTCTATTGTTTGGATGTTTATAAAGTATCCCGGGACACAAGCTATTTTTCCAGTGTGGACGTTGTCTTCTTAAAGATAAAATAAGAAAAAAAGTATCTCGGCAATGGTTCCCATGATAAAAAGTAAGAAAATCCTCTGTTACATACTACTGTAAAAAGTATACAGCTGTCAATCAGCTGCAAACTCTTTGCCTGCTTGTAAAATACCCTAATGTTACTAGTAGAGCTGTGATGTATTATTACGAGCACATAATGTTTGAGTAATATTGACAGTGATGAATGTAACGATTGGGCATACGTTTAATAGTTTGAGTGTAAATAGTAGTGTTTGGAAAATGGCGTTTCTTTGATTTTATATCGATTAGAAGCTTGTGGGTAAATAATGCTATGAGTTTTCTGTCGATCCGTTTTAATATTATGTAGTCAAATCAAATCAAACCTTTCTTGCATATCACGTGTTTATTTTGGATGTTACAGTTTAAAATAGTTCAGTACATGAAACCCTGTTAGGGAAATTTTACTAATGTAGTAAACTTACACATACTTATAGTTAATATATTACTTTATGTTAATTTTGTTTATTTATAAAAAACTAGCTGACCCGCGCAACTTCGTCTGCTTCACATACCTAAGAGAAATTTCCCTGTCTTTGCAACATTTTTCATTGATGCTCCGTTTCTATTGATCGAAGCGTTATGTTATAATTATTGCCTATAGCCTTCCTCGATAAATGGGCTAGCAAACACAAAAAAAAATTCATTTCGATCCAGTAGATCCTGAGATTAGCGCGTTCAACCAAACAAACAAACTCTTTAGCTTTATAATATTAGTATAGATAAAAATAATTCTCGCTCTATCTTTATATATATAATTCTTCTGTACGTGTGTTGACAGTGAACTCCTCCTAAACGGCTGGACCGATTTGAATGAATTTTTTTGTGTGGTTCAAGTGGATTCGAGGACGGATTAATGTTTTTTTTTTTTTGTCTATACACGACAGCCGTCTGTCGGGACAGCTAATATATGTATAATACCTGTTTAGCGAGGGACTTTACAAACGTTTACACAATAATAAACACCCAGACTTAGAACAAGTATTTGTGAATCACACAAATGTTTGGGCAGGGATCAAATCCACAACTCTCGATGCAACATAGTGGTGAGATGACGAATTGGATGGAAAATTTAATTTAACCTGGAAATGTCTTATAGTGGAAATGATGGCCGTTCAGAAAAATATATGAAAAAAGTCTATCCTAACTACTACCTGAGATATGTGTTTTTTTTTAATTACCATGTAAATCTTTCTTGTATACTACGACCATAAATGAATGAAAGCCATCGGTTTTTTGATGTTTTATTATTAATTAAACACTAATTATGCTAATAGATAGACAGTCAAAAGTATGCTATGCTAATATAGCTTGCACTTTTTATTATATAGGTATATATATATATATATATTTTATTAATTTTATTGTCATTTTTTCTGAACGACCTTCATTTCTACTATAAGACATTTCAAGGTTATCCATTAATTACCGGACACTCTGTATAACGGTAAAAATAGGCGCTTAAATAATTAAACTATCGCGGTTCAAAAGGGTTACGCGCACTTCGTCCCATTCGCACTTCGTCCTCCATTCGCAAATGGTCCCATTTGCAGTTAGTCCCATTCGCAGTTAGTCCCGTTCGCGGTTAATCTCATTCGCGGTTGGTCCCATTCACAGTTTGTCCCATTCGCAGTTGGTCCCATTCGCAGTTTGTCGCAAACTACTTGTAGTTTGTAAGAGAAGACATTATTCAAGAAAAACTAGATTATTCAAGAAGTATATTATATTTTCTATCAAAATTAATATATTTGTTGATATTGTATTCATACCACCCACTTCGGTCCATAATCCTACCTCTGCCCTTACAAACTACTTGCATGGGACAAACTGCGAATGGGACCAACTGCGAATGGGACTAACCGCGAATGGGACCATTTGCGAACGGAGGACGAAGTGCGAATGGGACGAAGTGCGCATAACCCGTTCAAAATATCTGTGGTCAACAATTAGTTAATCTATGTATTGCTTGTTGATTTTTAATAGTTGTAGTCTTGTTTCTGGGTTCGATTTCAACGTTAGACGTTTCCTTTAGAGAATTCGTAGTAGCAGTATGAGTAGCAGAATTGCTTATTCACCAAAATAATCCTAATAAAATAAGACAAATGGTTTGCATATAATTATCTGACACTGGTGATCTAACACATGTTTTTCCTATAGACACCAGCGTCTCACAAAGGAATGAGAATTATTTCAAGATGTATTGTATCAGAAAATAAGTACTTACCTTTGTGAAAGATGAAATAAATATCTTTAATATTATTATTATTTTAAACATTATAATTTTAAAACTGTTGCGTCTATTCCTTAGTATGTAGTGAAATATATCAAAGAAATATTGTACACATCTGCCTAGCCTTTCGAGATTTATCTAGTCCTGTTTTAACAGGCGTGAACACTTTCATGTACATCATACATCGTTCATTATTCATTGTAGTATCATACAACGCCTGTTCTTGTTTATTGGCGCCCAACATGGGCCCGTCATCCATCACTGGCGTGTAAAGTCACAACACACGCTCTCTGTGACGTCACAGCTGTTCCATGTGACTGATTACAGCGGCATCTTGTGAGATAGAACATTTTGGGGAGATGATGTTTTGGCGCCCAACGTGGGGCCTTGTCATACAGTCTTGTGTTGAAAGTAGGTTAGGAGATTTCTTTTTTATTTATTGTCTAAAATGTCTTGCAAGTAGCACAAAAGCGGGACGATCTAATTCTATAAACTATATGGCGACAAATTGTGAAGCTTGCCACCATCCCTGTCATGACGACCACGACCACTCTGCCAAGAGTGTGACGACAGAGAAGAAGAGAGATAGTGAATAGGTATCTTCTGGGCAAGCGTGCTCCATCGTCGACTGCATCTTCACTTAACATCAGGTGAGATCTTGGTCAAACGCAAGCCTATCTATACTAATATAATAAAGCTGAAGAGTTTGTTTGTTTGCTTGAACGCGCTAATCTCAGGAACTACTGATCCGAATTAAAAAAATATTATAGTGTTGGATAGCTCATTTATCGAGGAAGCCTATAGGCTAAATAACATCACGCTACGACCCACGGGGGTGGCGCAGTAATAAATGTGGGTGAAACCGCGGCCACATCTAATTACAATATAAAAAACAACTATTTAGTAGATGACGTTTCGTTTCACACCTATATCCACGAAGGTAAAAGTGTATTACAACTGTATTCCACCAACAATGATTGTAAATCTAGCGTTAAGAAATGATTTTATTTGACAAAATAGAGGTTTTACAATAACACTAAAAACAAAGTTATAGTATATAGTAATAAGTAAGATCTATTGCTATCTATCGGGTACAGACTCAGAGTCCTTGCCGCTAACAAAAATATTTAAAGAAAGAAAATATTCAACCCGATTCGGTCAATACTCTACAGAGTTATTATGAACACTGAATTTTTTGACACTGAAGAGTCGTTTAGTATACCTACAGTCATACATAGTTTCAATAGCTCGTAAAAGCAGCGATAGCTCAGTGGGGAGAGCAACAGATTGCAATGCAGAGGGTCTCGGGTTCGAACCCACGTCGCGCACCTCTGACTTTCGGAAGTTATATGACTTTTCGAAATTATGTGCGTATTGATTGACAATTATCGCCTGCTCCGTGCCTCGGAGAGCACGTTAATCTGTCGGTCCCAGCTGCCATGAACGTCTATGGCAGTCGTTATTGGGAAGTCAGTGCCCTATAATATCCTGACACTGGTCTAGCTTTAGGGTATCGTTAGCCTTCGGGTTGCGGAGGTCAGGTGGCAGCCGCTCCGTGTAAAAACTGATATCCAGTCAAATGCGGTTAGACTAGAAAAGCCGACCCCAAGTTACTTGAGAATAATAAAGGCTAGGGAGAAGGAGAAGACAGTCATACATTGTTTCGCACTTCTAACCCCAAGGGTAAGCAGAAATGAAATGAAAATGAAATGAAATGAAATGAAATGAAATGAAATTTATTGAGTAAAGAGAGTTCATTATTCAGAGTTGCATTAAGTCTAAATACTAACTAGGATATAAGATCCAACTTACTACCAGGTACTCCGGGCCCGGTTCTAGGCTCCGTGATGCTACTAAAAGTATCTTGACACCTTAACACCTAATAACACTTCTCGTCGCCCCGAACCCGAGACATCAGGCACTAGTCGCATTCACAACCAATGCACTACCGAGGCGTATAGGCACAATATAATATCGCACCCATCGGAATGTTCCGTGCAAGTTAGCGTGGTTGCAGCGTGACGTAACTATAACACTATCCTTCGGAAAGTTTTTTTAACATGCTTGACTTTATTCCTCCTCTCCGTGGAAAAGGAGAGTGGAGAGGCTATGTCAGGCTCACCCAGGGAAAGATGGCACGTTCCGGGAACTACCGTCTAAAACTACCACGGTGTGCCATCTCGCTGCCTTGAATGATGGGTGGGTCGCTGGAACTGAATCCTCTGGAACTTAACCCTAGTTGTCATGACCGCTAGTCACATGCATAACCGATGCACCATTGAGGTATATAGGTACGATATTGTATCGTAACCATCGGAATGTGTCGTGCAAGTTAGTGTGGTTGCAGCGTGACGTGCGAAGCGGCCATAATATTGTAATGGCTCCAGTCTGTCCGCGATGCACATGCGATTCACTGCAGACAGGATATGCCAATATTTATAAACGTTTTGAATTCTTAAATTGATGCTTTAAACATTCACAATATTTTTTATTATAACTTTTTATTCTGTTAAAAGCAACTACAGGAAATAGTTAAATTGTGTCGCGAGGGACTTAACCCATACAAATTTTAGTTAAAGGATTTGCCGAGTTTGGATATTTTTTGAAATTCCAAACTGCGTACAACTATTTGTAGGTTACACTAATTTTTGTCCTGTGACAGGATCGAAGTCACTACACTCTGTGCAGTGGCTAGATGACCTTTTAAACCACTACGGCACCCGTGCAGTCAAATTGGATTCATCAAAAATCATTTAGAAACATAAAAACATAAGAATCTAAGCTGCTGGTGGTCAGGAATCAACGAACAGCTGCTCCCAATGCGTGCCGTATCTAGCACCACCGCCTTCTGCACCAAACCATTGACCCAAGCGCCTAACGCAAATCTGTTTAGCTCGTTTCCTATTTTCAAGAAACAATTCGTTTTATCTACGGACAGTAAACTTTTGACACATATTCTATGAAAAATATGTTAGAATTTAACTGCACGTAACCAAAACCGTAGCCTAGTGTGAAACCGTTGGACTGCCACGCAAAGGTCTCGAGTTCGATCCCAAGGTGCGCATCTCTGACTTTTCGAAATTATATGCATATTAAATAGTTAATTATAGCTTGCTTTAACGAAAAAAAATATAGAATTAATTACGAGATAATTCACCTATCTCGTAATTAATTCTATAATTTTTCTTAATATTGTCTTATGTTTACGCGAATGTTATACATTGAAATTAAACACTTTATACGGATTTTATCGCGTTGTTTATTTTACTTTAAACACTGTTATTACATAATTTTGAAAATTCTACCACTACTATTATTGAATTTTACTATTATTTAAGCTATATATTTTCTAATTAAAACTATTTATATTTAAGACGTTCTGAACACTTCAGAACGTTGGGACAACTACCATCTTAGTCTCCCCGTGAACATGGCTGCTGTAAAGCAACCGAAACGTCGGGGCAAAGTGTAAACTTAAATATAAATAGTTTTAATTAGAAAATATATAGCTTAAATAATAGTAAAATTCAATAATAGTAGTGTTAGAATTTTCAAAATTATGTAATAACAGTGTTTAAAGTAAAATAAACAACGCGATAAAATCCGTATAAAGTGTTTAATTTCAATGTATAATTTTTCTTTTTAAAAAGACCACTCTCGTTCTAGTAATAATGTTTGTGTCGCGGGGGACTTTACGAACATTCAAACAACGGACACAAAGAACACCTAGACTCGGAACAACCATTTATGGATAACACAACATTTGTTCCGTGTGATTCGAATCCATAGCACTCGCCGCAATTGCAGTGGCGACGCGACCACTTATTATATTTGATTTGTTTTTTTTTATTTTGTTTTTTTTGCTCTTCAAAATGACCACACTCCACCTGATGGAACCACGTGTGATCTAAGAGCAGTGGCGTCCACATCGTCCTCATAGCAGCCGAGGCGATGTTGAGGTCTCTACTTTGACGGCCTGAGAAGGTGCTTTTTCACGCCCCGCTTAAAGGATCCAGGATTGAAGGAAGAAGGAAACACGTGCCTTGGCAGAAAATTCCATGCCTTGATCGTTCGGCAGAGGTATGAGGACCCAAACTTGTTGTTCAAAATTCTATCTTTTTTTTATGTATATAGCCTAGTGGGAAACCTTTGGACTGCCATGCAGAGGTATCGAGTTCGATCCCAAGGCGTTGTGTGACTTTTCTAAGTTATGTGCATATTAAATAGTTAATTATCACTTTAACGATGAAGGAAAACATCGTGAGGAAACCTGCATGTCTGAGAGTTCTACGTAATGTTCTTAAAGATATATGGCATAACCCTTCTCACAGTGAGAAGAGGCCCGTGCCCAGCAGTGGGACAGTTTAATACAGGGCTGATATTATATTATTTATTCTGTCTTGCGTAAGAGTGTAAGAAAGACTTGTCCAACAAACGATGTCCTGCAGAATATTGTACAATTGTTAGTCACCATCGCGCCACTGGCCATGTCGATATTGGTTGGGTTTACCCGATCATAGACGCACACTAACACACTTCACACATTTGAACTCACACATTTGAACACACACATTTTCATATGCAAACACCGGCAGCTTTTGCCATGTTAATCCCTTTTGGGAGTTAAAAAATATGTAGTTTGTTTTTTTGGCGAAGTGTCCATTCGATATTTTTATATGCCGCTTTTACTGTTATATTTTTTTACTTATTTATAGTTTTACGTATGGTCGTGGTTGTGGACGGATAATAAACAGGTCTAATATGACATACATATATGGATTCACGCCTGTTTCCCAGAGGGGTAGGCAGAGACTACGGATTTCCATTTGCTACGATCCTAACACACTTCTCTGGCTTCATTCACTTTCATAACATTCCTCATACACGCTCGCCGGTTTAAGGAGCTCTTAACCTGGCCTTTATCCAGAACGTCTCTGATCTGATCAATAAACGTTCGCCTAGATCTTCCCCTTGCGACTGTTCCATTCACACTAGCTTTATAAACTTAAGACTGAAAGTTTCGTCCATTCTTTCTACATGCCCAAACCAGCTTAACATACCCTTTTCTATTCTCCTCACTAGATCCACTTTTATGCCGCATCTCTAATATTGTTATTATTATATTAATAATAATAATACCAGCCGTGTATTAAACTGAACCATTACTGAGGACGAGCCTCTTCTCAGTGTAGAAGGGTTGGGTCAAAGTCCACCAAGACGGCACAGTGTGTATTGGTAAAATTTACATCTTCAAGAACATTATGTAGAACTCCCAGACATGCTGGTTTCCTCACGATGCGTTCCTTCACCGTTAAGACTGCACCGAGCGAAATGTGCCAAAACAGGCGGTCACAGTTAAGTTGATAAAATCAACACTTTTTGTTTAATACAAATTTAAAATATACATTTACCATAACAATGAATGTGTTTACAATTACTCCGTGTAAAAAAACTTAAAATAATTAATATTTTTGCCTACGAAATTACGTAAATTTGCACGAAAAATGCAAAATCGTAAGCTCGTGTTACGTGAATTTTAAATTATATCAATAAAAATCTATCCTACTTTACAGCTTGAACGAAACATAAATAGTTATAATACAATTTGTCCGTCCCAAATATTTAAGTAATTGGTTAACAATAAAGATACATATTTATCAAAAAAGCATTTCAAATTCTCCATACAATTTTACTATGACGGCTGCGCGCCAATTTGGATATCGAGCTCTGTCATTCAGTCCAACCGCCTCTTACGTTCGGCGCAGTCTTAAAGCGAGTGAATTCGAAAATTCAGAAATTACGCGACTTGGAATCGTACTGTCGAGATCTCTGCGTGGCAGTCCAGCGTAACATAACAACGTAATTTTATTATAAAAAAACCAGCCATTATATTATAAGATATCTTGTAGGATACAATTGTTATACCGCGACCAGAGACAACAACACTAAAGGTAAAGCATAGACTATAAATGAAAGTTTTATTAAATGGCGATGGTCTAGAGTGTTTCTCTTTGGGTAAAATACTATTCGCATTGACATTGACACATTCGACGTTTGAAATAAGGAGGGCAAGGGGCTAAGAACACACATTAATGTTATTGTTCGCTATCTGTATACCTAATGTAATATTATAGACATCTTTAACATTATTTTAGGTGCTATGTAATCAGCAGCTTTTTGTGGTATACTGGACGTAGTTCTAGACCAGAGGTTCCTAAACTTTTAAGATAACGGAACCCTCACCAAATATATTTTATTTTATGGAACCCCATATCAAATGATTACAAATCAAAGACACTGTAATTTAAATAAGAACAAAAACTTCGCCTAACATATTTAGCGCTATTTCAAAATAATATTTGGTATTATTTGACTGCCAAAAATAAATGATTTCGTGAAACCCTGGTGACTTTCCAAAGCAACCCCTAGGTTCCACGGAATCCACTTTAGGAATTGCTGTTCTAGACACTGTATACCTACTGAGAAATTTCATCATAATCAGTCGAGTAGTTTAGGCGTGAAAGCGTAACAAACAAACGCACATTCGCATTTATAATATTAAGTCTGAGAAGCTTACCTTGGAATCGAACTTTAGACCTCTGTATGGCAGTCCAACGGTCTTCCACTATGATAAACATAGCTTGCCAAAGAATACAAAGATATAAATTATATTCAATATGGATGCAACAAGCGTCGCCATTGAGTCGTGATCGTCGTCAATCGTTTGTGTCGTTAAACAAACGTGTGCGCGAATATTAATTATAGCTATATTTAAACCTGCTGTATTTAATTATAACTGCAATAGTAATATTATTAATAATAGCCATATAGACTAGACGAATAGCACAGCGGGAAAGCGGTCGACTAGCAGGTTTCAAACTACACAGAACAAATATTTGTGTGATCCACTAATGATTGTACTTTGAGTGCACGAATGACGTAGTGGTTTAAGAGATCGGCTCGCCACTGCCGTCGCATTGAGTGTTGTGAGTTCGATTCCCATACGGGACAAAAATTTGTATGATCCAGAAATAAGTAGTTGTTCCAAGTTTTGGTGTTCTTTGTGTATGTTGTTTGAATGTTTGTAAATTCATCCGCGACAATGCAATTTTATGTAATTATCTATAGGAGATGTATATCAAAAATCAAGAAAAAGACTTTGTATCCGTTTATTGTATTTTTGTAAAGACACTCGCGACACAGGGTGATTTGCATCTTATAACAATCTTAACTATAATAATAATGTCCTCCAGACCGATTTTCGGTCACGGCGGCCAATCTTAACGGAGACTGGCCATCTGCACAGGAGATATTATAGTGCACAAGTATGTGCGCAAACACAAGTGCACTCTCTGTTCCCTTACCCTCATGATCCGATGAGACGGATAATCCGACACGACCGGAGAGAGAGCAGGCGCAGGACCAACGGCTTTACGTGCTTTCCGAGACACGGGGGTGTCTTACACCGCCAACTTCCTAACTCCGGGCTCGTATTAAGATTTCTTAACAGAAAAACCCAATACCTTTATGTTGGCCTGACCCGGGATTCGAACCCGAGACCTCATGCACAGCAGTCGCATTCACTACCGCTTCGCCACACTAATATTAATGTGAATGTGAGTTTATTTGTTTGTTAAACTTTTATGCCTTAACTGCTCGGCCGATCATCATGACATTTTGCATACACGTTGTCATGGGTACAGAAAAAGACATAGGATACCTTTTATTTAGAAATAAGTAATTTACTAGCTTAACCTAACCTACATTTAAGCGAGCTAAGCCGCGGGCAAAATCTAGTCGTCTAGTCTAATCCTTCATAAAATTAATTCTAGAATGTAAAAAATCTTTAGTGTAACCGACTGCCATGCCTGAGGTCGCGGGTTCGATTTCCGCACAAGTCAAACATTTGTGTACATGAATATGGATGTTTGTCTTGGTGTTTCTATATATAATATGTATGTATTTGAAAAAAAAGTATATATGTATGTTTATCCATTGTCTAGTAGGTACCCATAGTACAAGCTCTGCTTAGTTTGGGCTAGATGGTGTTGTGTGTATGTGATAGAATATTATACATTATATTATTATTATTATTATACTAGCTGACTCACGCAACTTCGTCTGCTACACATAAGAGAATTATTCCCATTCTTGCAACATTTTTAATTGCTGTTCCGCTCCTATTGTTCGTAGCGTGATGTTATATAGCCTATAGCCTTCCTCGATAAATGGGCTATCTAACACTAAAATATTTTTTCAATTCGAACCAGGAGTTCCTGAGATTAGCGCGTCAAGCAAACAAACAAACAAACTCTTCAGCTTTATAATATTAGTATAGATTATATTATTATATTAGTAATTTCACATTCTTATTCACATCACGCTATTTTCTGTTACTTATCTAACCGAACCTCATTTACGCAAGCGAATCGAGCAATATCTAAAAAAAATTCAAATAAATAAATAAACTGTAAATTCGCATTCTTATTCACATTACACTATATTTCTTCGAAACATGCTTGAAGTTTCAAATAGAAAATAACGCGATCCTAGTCTCGCATTAAACAAGATCGTAATCCTTCGATAAAGAATGTAATATCGGGGTATGGAGTCAATTATTTATTTGTATTAAAGGACACGTGTTCACTGTGTGCGAGGGGCAGACGGGTATTAAACGCAAGGGGCATTATAGTAGGGACTACACACAGCGGTTACTTATAAGAGAATGCCGAGGTTTGCAATATACTAGTGGGTCTGTCAGACGTTGTCCTGCTCGAAGCTAGAACTTGAACGCAGCGCCACCTACCGAGTCCTTTTGTAAATCTAATCCATCCAGGGACTCACTACAACATAAAAATTTGCATCAAAATTTATCAAGCCGTTTAGAAGTTCAGTGGTATAAACACGTTTCTGGATTTAGAACTCGATTGCAATGCCACCTAACGGGTCCAGATATGAATTTTGAAAATTCGTATCTAAATCATTCAAGGATCCCCTGAATGGTTTAGATTCAAACTCAAACTTACAAAATGTTCAAAAATTCAGTTAGACTAATTTCAGTCTCGACATGGCATGGCTCTTCTTAGTTTAAGAAGGCTTAGGACATAGTGTGCCATGCTGGCCCAGTATAAGTTGGCAGACTTCACATATCTTCGAAAACGTTTATGGAGAACTAGCCGACGAGCAGGTTTCCCCACGAAGTTTTTCCTTCACCATTAAAATCAGCGAAAATTAGCTATTTAATAACTTCAAAAAGTCTGAGGTCGAATTCTAGACTTCGGCGTGGCAATCTGGGTGTTTCTATATATAATATGTATGTATTTACAAAAAAAAGTATATAAGTATGTTTACCCATTGTCTAGTACCCATAGTACAAGCTCTGCTTAGTTTGGGCTAGATGATGTTGTGTGTATGTAGTAGAATATTATTGTTATTAATCCAACGGTTTTTCACTTGATCATCGACGCTGTTCGAGGTTTAATCTGAGGTAACGTCAGACATCTCACCTTTCTGTTTGAACTGTGTACACTAAAGCTAAGAGGAGATACCAGGCCTAAGGAGTATTTCGATTTGTCGAAATGAGCGTGAAGTTTGAGAACGCACTCATCGCGCAAGATAAGTGTGTATTCCGAGGCACTCGGGCTTTTTCGCAGTTGTAAGTCGACTGCGAAAATGCCCGACAGTCAGCTTTTCTGGCAATATTAGGTAAGTGTCAGCTATACTTAGGTACTGACCCGGCAAACGTTGTTCTGCCATATAAATTATTCATTGAAATTAAACTACTATAAACGGCTTTTATCGCGTTGTTTATTTAACACTTTATTACATAATTTAATAACTGTTACACTTCTATACTACTATTAAACTTTACTAATTTTAAGCTAATTAAATTATTAAAACTATTAAAACTATTTGTATTTAAGTTTACACTTTCCCTGACGTTTCGGTTGCTTTTCAGCAGCCATGTGCCATCTCCCCGTGACCATGGCTGCAATGGCAATAATATTCGCGTAAACAGAAGAAAATATTATATAAATTATTTCTTAGTGGTATGAAGTATACTTTACGACCTTTTCTCATACCTACCATTACATACATAAAAAATTCATAGAAATCGATCAAGCCGTTTCGGAGTAGTGCGATCACAAACACCGTAACACGAGATTTTTATATAAGTAATATATTTATATTAATATATAAAATTCTTACAAACAAAAAATATACAACCGATTAAAAAAATTCTTCCACCATTAGAAAGCTATATTATTTGTATTAACATAGACTATATTTTATTTAAAAGCTAGTGTTACTAATATATTCTTACCTAACCTACAAGCGAAGCCGCAAGCAAAAGCTACTCATGCATATTTACACATCTTTTTAACTCTTGCCTTTTCAGCCATGGCGATGTCACAAAGAGAGTCTAATATTCGTTTACACAAAATACCATGCAGTCATCTACAATAACACAAAGCGGAGTATCCCAAGAGAAAGTACACAGATCAAAAGCGCTCTCTATGCTTTGTTACCTGACCCGAGCATCGAACGTTTGAAAATGCAAGCGCACGAATATTCTCCCTAACAGATCGCGCAGTGGTTTAAATGGTCGCCTCGCCGCTGCTAATACGCCAAGTACTGTAGGTTCGAATCCCATACGGGACAAAAATATGTGTGATTCACAAATGGTTGTTCTGAGTTTGGATGTTCTTTGTGTCCATTGTTTTAATGTTTGTTAAGTTCCCCGCGACACAGGATTTATTCTTAGTACGGTAGATGTCTTTTAAAAACTAAAAATCGTAACTTCCTTACTACTATTATAAATATGAATGTGAGTTTGTTTGTTACGCTTTCACGGCTTAACTACTGAATCAATCATCATGAAATTTTGTATACACTTAGTCGGGGTGCAGAAAAGGACATAGGGTTCCTTTCATTCAAGAAAAAACACTGTTGTTAACCTAACTTAATCTACATTTATGCAGGCGAAACCACTAGCAAAATGTAGTATAATATAAATAATAATATTCTATCACATACACACGACACTATCTAGCCCAAACTAAGCAGAGCTTGTACTATGGGTACTAGACAATGGATGAACATACACATATACTTTTTTTTTGTAAATACATACATATTATACATAGAAACATGGATGTTTGTCTTGGTCTGGGCAAGACAAACATCCATGTTCATGCACACAAATGTTTGACTTGTCGGGAATCGAACCCGCTGCCTCAGGCGTGGCAGTCGGTTACACTAACAACTACGCCATCGAGGCCGACGTAATACAAGGAGACACTAATATTCGTGTACACAAATACCATCCTGCAGTCATCTGCAGTAACACAAAGTGGAGTATCCCAAGAGTAGGTGCTTGGAGCTATCAACAAATCGCTCTCTTTATACTTTGATTCTTGATCCGGGAATCAAACTCTTGAAAATGCTAGCACGAATACCGACTCTAAAATGGATATCCAGTATTTATGATTGATGGAGAACAAGTGGAGCAAGTGAAAGAGTTTGTAAATTTGGGTACTTTGTTTACAAGGGATGGTAAACATAAGGGAGATATTGAAAGAAGAACGATTGCTGGCAATAAAGTGAATGGCACTCTACGCGCTTTTATGAACACTCGAAATGTATCCGAAAAGGCACATTTGGTTGTTCATAGAGGACTATTAGTGCCTACACTTATGCATGGAAGTGAAAGTTGGGTATGGCAAAAGAAGCATGAGAGTAGAATAAATGCTGTAGGAATGAAAGCGATGAGAAATATATGTGGTGTGACTCTGAAAGATAGAATAAGGAATAGTGTGATTAAAGAGAGATGCAGCATAAAAGTGGGTATAGTGACGAGAATAGAAAAGGGTATGTTAAGCTGGTTTGGGCATGTAGAAAGAATGGACGAGAAAAGACTGACTAAGAAAGTTTATAAGGCTAGTGTGAATGGAACAGTCGCAAGGGGCAGACCTAGGCGAACGTTTCTTGATCAGATCGGAGACGTTCTGGATAAAGGCCAGGTTAAGAGCACCTTAAACCGGCGAGCGTGTATGAGGCATGTTATGAAAGTGAATGAAGCCAGAGAAGTGTGTCAGGATCGTAGCAAATGAAAATCCGTAGTCTCTGCCTACCCCTCTGGGAAACAGGCGTGAATCTATGTATGTATGTATAGTGTCTCAAAGCTTATATAGACACTCTTGACAATTAGTCCTGAATAGCTTTTGCTTGCGGCATCGCTCGCTTAAGGTTAAGTTATATTTGTAACAGTACTTTTATAAAAAAAATACAGTCGAATTGAGAACCTCCTCCTTTTTTTTGAAGTCGGTTAAAAATAATATACAGCCTATATTACTTGGTAATAATATTGGTTTCTACGGTGACAGAATAGGTTGAGTAGTTTTTAGTAAAGTCTTTACAAACAAACACACACACATTTATCATAAACGTGGGTGGAACCACAGACAGACAGTAGTAAACCTCAGTAATATTATAAATGTGAATTTGAATTTTTTTTATTCGTTTAATACGACCAAACCACTTGACCGATCGTCATGAAATTTCGCATATACGTTTTCAGGGATAAGTACAGAAAAGGACATAGGGTACCTTTCATCCAGGAAAAGTACTCTTTCCGAGGGATAGCTGGAATAATAATAAAACTGAAAAGTTATAAATAAACAGGAAAGTCACCTTATTAGAAAGTTAGCGGTATTAGAAAAACCATGTTCAGTCGCTTTCGTCTGGAAAGCCTACAAATGAGATAGGGTACCTTTCATCCAGATAATAGTACTGCTCCCGAGGGATGGACATTTCGCACGCTAAATAAAAGAGAGACTAATCTAAGTATTTTGGATTAAACAAATTTAAACTCTGTTGCAATTACTTAACACAAAAATAATATAAGAATTTATAATCACACAATTACAGTTCAGATCGCCTAATTTCCAAATTTCAAGTTAAATCGTTGTTTTATTTAAGAGAACGATTTGCGCAACATCTAGTAGAAAATGTGAGCTTTAGTAAAGTATTTTTCAGATCTCACACTCCGGACGCAAGAAATCACTAAACGCAATCATTCTCGACCTTGATACAAAACTACGCATTACCATATAGCATGGGGTATTACACGACCCCACACTAAAGCACGTGGGGTTAATACATACCCCAATAACACGCTAACACACTTTCATTGTTATTCAATATTATTATTGAATAATAGTTTGGCCTGCGGCGTTGCTTGCGAATTTTCCTCCCTTTGAAAGGGCTGAGGTAATAAGTTGCGTCATATTCGTAAGCAGAGCGGTTCTGAGTTATAATATGCACTAGAATTAGCCCGTGACTTGGCTCGTGTTAATGTAGATTTTATCACCTCGGGAACAGGACTTTTTCTGAATGAAAGCTGCCCTATGTCCTATTCTGTTGGCCTGACGTGTATGCGAAATTTCATGATGTTCAGTTAAGTAGTTACCGCTTGAGCGTAATGAACAAACAAAATTCCATTTGCATTTATAATATTAATTAGGATATGAAAGTTTGCGAAGATGTTTAAATGTTTAAATAATATTGTTTTACGTTTACGCGAATGTTATACATATGTACATTGAATTTAAACTACTTTAAATAGATTTATCGTTGTTATAAAGTAGATTTTTTAAGTTTATAAAATTATATAATTACTATGTTCGTATGTTTGTTACTCAAATAACGTAAACCGTTGAACGGATTTGCATGAAACTTGATGACAGATAGACCACGTCTTACATAAAAACATACATATTATCCTGAAAATCATTTTTCAGTATTGACATAATTTACACGGACAAAGCTGCAGGCTACAACTAAATTTCTTGATAAAATCCCAAAAGCACTTAACCAACACAGGAATCAAAGCTGGGTCTTTATACACAGTCGCATTCACTAACACTACGCCACGAATTAATAATAGTAAAACTTAATAACATACTGATACGGGCTTTGAACCCGAGACCTCACGAATGACCAAACACAAGCACAATCTTATGTAATAGTACCAAAACAGATTTTTACCCTAATATAAATAAGTAGGGTAAATCATTTAATAACACGCCCGCTCCCTTAATAGTTATAGAAAGCATAGGCGCGCGCCCCGGCATCGATCGGCATTTTTATATAAATTAGTTTACGTGACATCGCGTAAAATAAGGGTATTTTTTGCTTATAAATTGTTTAATTAAAATGTAGTGGGTATTTTATGTTCTTTTAAAATATATTGTGGGTGCTTATAGCGTTAGGGTATTTTTTAAATCATGTATAAGACTGCTGTGTATAAGGTCCCCAATTCGAATGCCGGGTCAGGTTAGAGCCTCACTGATTTCAGCATAAATGGGCTGGCTCGACCGGGAAAGGACTACCCTCTCACAGAATATCGACGTGAAATAGCAGTATGCCTACTGTTGTGTTTCGTTCAGTGAGTGAGAGTGCCGGAGGGCCAATCACCCTCTTTCCCTCTTCTCGCTCCTTCTCCTTCCCACTTCCTTTTTCATTTCCTAAAGGTTCGGCAACGCGCAAGTGATGCCTCTGGTGTTGCAGGCGTCTATAGGCTACGGTGACCACTTACCATCAGGTGGGCCGTATGATAGTTTGCCACTTTGGTTGTATAAAAAAAAATGTAATAGGAAATACAATAACACATCTGTCAAGAAACAGGAGCAGCACGGAGTCCGGGATTATGCCCGGTAAGGCAATAAGCAAATAACTTTACATTCCAACAAACGGCACAATAAAGACCTTGAATCGAATCAAAAACTTGTGGATTACAATTTTTTGTCCCGTATAAGAATCAAACTCGCGAGTATGGAGTGGTACTGCGCCCACTTTAACTACTGCGCTATACTAATATTATAAATAAGAAAGATGTATTTGTAAATTATTGATAAACTCTAAAACTTCTGAACCGATTTGAATAACTCTTTCATTGTGTATTAATAAATTATCGTTAGTAGGCCTGCGAGAATACCAGCTTTGCAGTCTATACTGCAACAATACCTGACGCAGTGTCTAATTTCATCTCCATGTACTGCTTTCTGTTTAATTGTATTTAATATTGATTTAATAGCCCAATGGGTAAGGTATTGGACTTGCGATCGAGAGATCGCGGGTTCGAATTCCACCCATTGTACTACTGACGTGAACCCACTCCTAATACAAGCATTCCAGCTTAACTGGAGGGGTTAACAAGAATACTAGTAATTTGAAACCCAAATTGCTAGTATAATTAAAAAAATAAAAAAACATTTTCCTATCCTTTCTTTCATTATTAGTAAGCTACGTTATTCAGAAGAAATATAAAATATACTATTGAAATTAAACACTTTATACGGATTTTATCGCGTTGTTTATTTTACTTTAAACACTGTTATTACATAATTTTGAAAACTCTAACACTACTATTATTGAATTTTACTACTATTTAAGCTTTATATTTTTTTTAATTAAAACTATTTGTATTTAAGTTTACACTTTGCCCCGACGTTCTCCCCGTGAACAGGGCTGCTGTAAAGCAACCGAAAAGTCGGGGCAACGTGTAAACTTAAATACAAATAGTTTTAATTAGAAAAAAAATATATAGCTTAAATAGTAGTAAAATTCAATAATAGTAGTGTTAGAGATTTCAAAATTATGTAATAACAGTGTTTAAAGTAAAATAAACAACGCGACAAAATCCGTATAAAGTGTTTAATTTCAATGTACCTATAACATTCGCGTAAACATAAGACAATATTATAGAATATACTAGCTGAACCGGCAAAAGTTGTTTTGCGATAAAAAGAAAATTTTACCAAAGATTTAAAAAAATGTTAGGGGTGGACAACCCTTATCACTAAGGGGTATGAAAAATAGATGTTGGCCGATTCTCAGACCTACTCTTATTGAGTAGGTCACAAAATTTCATGAGAATCGGTCAAGCCGTTTCGGAGGAGTACGGGAACGATAATTGTGACACGAGAATTTTATATATAAGATAATATCATGCTACAAGCTACGGGAGTGGAACAATAATCATAAACGTGGGCGAAACAGCAGAGACCAAGCTGGTAATCTTAATTATTATTATGAATGCGAAGAGTGTGAGTATGTTTGTAACGTTTTCACACCTTAACTCTTCGACCGATCATCATGAAATTTTGCCTACACGTTGTCAAGGGAACAAAAAAGGACATAGGGTACATTTCATCCAGAAAATATTGCTCCTGAGGGATAGCGAGTATCACTATCATTACATGTTATAACTAGCTGACTCGCGCAACTTCGTTCAAAAATTCTCTCACGTGAAGCAGAACATAAGAGAATTTTTCCCGTTCTTGCAACATTTTCCATTGGTGCTCCGCTCCTATTGGTCGTAACGTGATGTTATATAGCCTATAGCCTTCCTCGATACATGGGTTATCTAACACTAAAATAATTTTTCAATTCGAACCAGCAATTCCTGAGATTAGCGCGTTCAAGCAAACAAACAAATAAACTTTCTTTAGCTTTATAATATTAGTATAGATGAAACAAAGTGTCCCAAGGGCTCGCACCGCCTCTGTCTGTCTGTTCGCGATAAACTTAAAAACTACTCAACGGATTTTCATGCGGTTTTCACCAGTAGACGGAGTGATTATGAGAAAGGTATAGGTGTATAATTTGTTTAGATTTTGTACTAACCGTGCGAAGCCGGGGCGGGTTGCTTGTATGATAATAAAATTGCAGCGCTATAAATAAATAGAAAAGTCACCTTTATAACTCCATTTTCAGACGCTTTCGTCTGGAAAGCTTAAAAAATAGGTCATCTAAATATGTACTAGCGACCTTTACAGTCAAATATAACTCGGTTAAGGCTTCGTACGTCAATCAGCATCGCACTTCGCTATATTAGATTCAAACTCTGAGAGCATAATATTAGATTCCAATTAGTGATGCGACCTTATTCGAATATTACTCGAGTAACTCGAGTTAAAAAAGTATTCAAGTAAAAAATATCGATCTGAATTCATTCTTTCTTTCTCGGCGTCGATGGCGTAGTGATCAGTGTAACCGACTGCGACGCCTGAGGTCGCGGGTTCGATTCCCGCACAAGTTAAACATTTGTGTGCATGAACATGGATGTTTGTCTTGGTCTGGGTATTTCTATGTATAATATGTATGTATTTACAAAATAAACCAGGTATATATGTATGTTTATCCATTGTCTAGTATCCATAGTACAGGCTCTGCTTAGTTTGGGCTAGATGGTGTTGTGTGTATGTGATAGAATATTATTATTATTATTATATTTCTTTTCGTGTGGTTAGTGGCCAACCTGTTCTCAAGAGTTGTTCAAGCCGCACGTAGGCCTCTGACATGGCATAACGACTGCTGTCAATTTGGCAACAACCGCGCACCGGGACCGACTTGTTACGTGCCCTCCGAAGCACGGAGACGCTCAGATGAAATACCACTAAGCGGTCACCCATCAATAGACTGACCGCTTGCTTAATCTCGCTAATCGTTTACCGATCAGTGAGTGCTAGTGGCTATGAGCGCCCAACTTAAATTCATTGAAATTAAACTACTTTCTAGAAGTATTATCGCGTTAACGTTCTTTTTTAATTAGTTAAGTTTTAATGTATAACATTCGCGTAAACGTGGGACAATATTATTTGACTCGATATCACTAGAACTCGCTCATTTCAGATTTAATTTATTTAAATATTTGTTTGTATCTTAGTTCATATTTTACTCATTGTTAATTCTTTATAATTTTACTACTTCGTACTAATTCTTGATAACGGTGTTACGCCATAATTATGAATGCTGTGACACCTTAAAATGATGTGCATTGACTCACTATTTATGGTCTTATTTAGTTATATTGAAAAAATGTAACAACTACTGGCAATACATGAATAAATATGTTACTCGCTATGTCAACCCGCAGACAAACATAAAAAAAGGTTTAGAGTTGTACGCGATGCGGATAGTTGCGAAATAAATAAAAACGTTTGTGTTTTGTGATATCTGAGTATTATTTCTAAAGTTTGACATGATAGAATGTGACTCGAAATGACCGATTGTTTGAGTGACTCGGCACTCGAGTGATCAAATTGGACTAGAGTCACATCACTAATTCCAATTGATATTGAGGCCTCTTCATACTAGCTTGGCTTGCTCCAGTGTAGATATTCAGACCAGTTAAGTTCAAACTACCAGTAGTTATACATACATAGATTCACGTCTGTTTCCCAGAGGGGTAGGCAGAGACTATAGATTTCCATTTCTTACGATCCTGACACACTTCTCTGGCTTCATTCACTTTCATCACATTCCTCATACACGCTCGCCGGTTTAAGGTGCTCTTAACCTGGCCTTGGTCATAGGTTAGGTTAATGCTTCCGTGGCGCAGCCGTAGCGAATGCGACTGCATGAGGTCTCGGGTTTGAATCCAAGGTTGGGTCAACAACGGAGTTGAAAGAAACTTGACATACAGATACTCCATGTCCTGGATTTGCCCTCACCGTACTTACTTTGCACGAAAGAAGGTCCACACTAAGAAGAGTGAGCTCACACATTTCATTCTCTTGATAGAGAACGATAGTGTACAACTTTCAATATCTATACTAATATTATAAAGCTGAAGAGTTTGTTTGTTTGGTTAAACACGCTCATCTCAGGAACTACTGGTTCGAATTGAAAAATTATTTTATTGTTGGATAGCTTATTTATCGAGGAAGGCTATAGGCTATATAACATCACGCAACGATCAATAGTCGCGGAGCATCATTAAAAAATTTGCAAATACGGGGAAATTTCTTTTATCTGAAGCAGACGAAGTTTCGCGCGTCAGCTAGTCTAGACATTTATTTTAATATAATATTTTTTTTTTACATAAACAAAGCAACAATTATAATTTACAACTTAACTAATATTAACAAACCTAACCACTTATAAATAAAACATGAAAGTAACAAAATATGGGTCTATAAATTTAATATAAAGAAAGGAAATGGCTGGTTCAGGCAGCGTCGTAAAATTCCTCAGAATCGCTGTCGACCGGGAAAGTGCCCAGGAGACTGGCAGCATTGCCACGTTGAATGGCAATGCTGATTCTTTGAGCCAAGAAAAGTCCAGCCTTCTGGTCACGCGAAGCGTCGATTAGCCGCTTAGATATATCTCTAAAAAGCGCACGAGCGCCCGGACCCCATGAACCTAGCGTCTACACCCCAAACGGCTCAAAAACGTAATTACCAATTAAATTACTGTATTTGCGCCGTTTGAGGTTTTCCGCTACAGCAGCAGCACTGGCTAGTCTAGTATATTTATAATTCAGATGTCATGTTGTCATTGTGTCAGATGACAACTTAACGTCCAGTAAGATGACCATATTTGAACGCAGTAGGGCGCGTCTATGGTTGAATTCTTTGGTTATTATATAAAAGTTGGCTTACACATTAAAGCTACAGACCCCTCTATGAAGGGGTGTGTGGGGTGAAGTGAGGCGAAATATTGGTTATAGTTAGATCGAATCAATTTGTACTAGATGTGAAGGGATGCTGATTACCTATTATATAAGAGACACGTGTTCTTATGTCGTTTGTATAAGTTAACGAGAAGTTATTGGCTGTTTTAGTATACCAGTGTTAAGCTTCACGTTTACGTGTTCAGAGAGGGGTAGGCAGAGATCTGCTACACCCACTTTTTCTGCCTAAATATCTATTCGTTATGTATTTTTACTAAATTTTGAAACAACAGTTCTGCCAAATCTGGGTTGTCTGTGTATAAATTGTCATTTTTGTACTTGTTTTATTTTGTAAACGTCATTGTCATTATGCAAATGATTTTTTTACTCTTTTAAACTATATTCGTTTTCTAATATATATAGATACATAGATTCACGCCTATTTCCCAGAGGGGTAGGCAGAGACTACGGATTTCCATTTGCTACGATCCTGACACACTTCTCTGGCTTCATTCACTCTTAGTCAGTCTTTTCTCGTCCATTCTTTCTACATGTTTTCTAATAGAGATGAAGAAATAAAACTGATACACGACTAGTAGAAAAATGGATCACAGAAATTTGTTTTGGATGTACTGTGTAGGAATCGAACCCACAGTGATAATAGCTGTATTTATTTTCTTTTCTGTCACGGGGTACTTTATAATTGTTATAACAATATATACCTACAAAAGTAACTCTGATTCGGCTCAACCGTTTGAGGATCACACAAAGGGGCATGCCAGTATTAGACCCAGAAGTGCACAAGAAATTGGCTATACTAAAATAATATGTATATTAATATTTATCCTAGTTTTCCCTTGTATTTATTATTCTGTACAAGTCGCCGATCCTTTTTTTCTTAGAAATGCTTTGGTCCTACCATCCTACTGGCTGAACCTACCGCGGTGTTCCTAAACGAGCTTATTTAGGTATTAAAGACAATGGTATTCACCAAAATATCCGTCGATCGATGTCTAAGCAGTACGGAATCCCCGTAAAGAAAAAAAATAGGGATGCGAATTGAGATTGTTGGCAATCGGTAGAAAAATCGGGCGAAATTCCTTCCATTGATAAAATCGTAAAAAAATTGTTCCATTTCGGTATTTCGGTAGGACAAGCACCAAATCGATAGAAATACCAAAAAATCGGTAGCTTCGAGACCACTGCAAGTCGGTAATATTTTCTTAAATATTAAACAAGAAAACGACTAAACTATGTAATGGAACTTGCAAGCAAGTACATTAACATGAAAATGTTGCCTTTACACAAAATATGTTGACAGGTAATTAATTAAAATAATAATTTACCATTGCTATATCATATAATTATTATTTTAATCGTTCATTTAATTTTTTATGCAAAAGTAATACAAAAACTAATAATAATTATTATTTTTATCTTTGCGGGATTGCTTTGATTAACTTAAAGTAATGTCTTTTATCGATGTATCAAGTTTTCGTGTTTATTATGGCAACACCATCTCTAACTTGTATGACGCCGAATAACGTAAATGTGATTAACATTGCTTGTTTTACAACTCCTTTGTGACAGTTAGTGTTTATTTCTTGCGGTTAATATCGACGACTTTTATCTATAGGCTATAAAACTGTAATGTATTATGTTTTATTTAATCCCTAATAGATTGGACTCATAAATAAATTAAAATAAT
This sequence comes from Catocala nupta, assembly GCA_963675205.1. Lineage (NCBI taxonomy): Eukaryota > Metazoa > Arthropoda > Insecta > Lepidoptera > Erebidae > Catocala > Catocala nupta. The sequence goes on along the minus strand of OY776107.1, from coordinate 4,527,924 downwards.
GTATATAATGATATAGCACATATTTAATATAAATTGTATCGATGAGATATAAGAAGATTTGATAATTGAAATTAAACTATTATACACGGATTTCATCGCGTTATTTATGTAACACTTTATTATTACATCATTTTGAAACTGTTACACTACTACTATTATTGAATTGACAAATTTTTAAGCTAATAAAATTATTAAAACTATTTATATTTAGGTTTACACTTTCCCCGACGTTTCGGTTGCTTTTCAGCAGCCATGGTCACGGGGAGACTGCAAGTGAAAGTGTAAACCTAAATATAAATAGTTTTAATAATTTTATTAGCTTATAAATTAGTAAAATTTAGTAGTAGTAGTAGTGTAACAGTTTTAAAATTATGTAATACAGTGATAAATAAAAAACGCGATAATATCCGTATATACATAGTAGTTTAATTTCAATGAATAACATTCGCGTAAACAGAAGACAATATTAACATTTGATAACTTTAAAATGCCAAGATTTTTATAAATCACTTCGTATGCTAATTAATTATTAACATTGCTTACTATTATCTCCTTTATAGGTGTGCACTTTGGGCCCGAATTACTATGGCGTCTTGGCATGCCCATTTGTGTAGCGTGCCACCTAAAATTTGAACCCGTAATATATGCATTATACGCTACCGTTGCGCCATCGAGGACATAAAAGTTCCTTCGACCGTTTGGAAAAATAACAACTCCGACTTCGTAACGATACCCCAAGTATAGCTTTATCAAATCTCTGCTTATGCCAAACAAAATACACAGATATTAATTATCATCCCCTTACACAAGCCACCCTTAATAATAACGCGTTAGCAAAAATAGCCCATCAACTGTGCGTACTAAATTAGCTCTTAAATACATCCAGCATAAAGATGTTATTACCGTGTATCTGATTATAATGAAGACATATTTCTGAATGAATTTAAGCAATATTTAATCTTATGGCTTTTGAAATAATGGTGATAATACCATAATAATTTTATTGTTATATTCATTGGAGTATAAAACAGGCTCTATCTAATATAAAGAGCAAAAGATTTGATTTTTTGTTTGTTTGTTTGTAAGGGTTAAACTCAAAAACTAATAAACCGATTTTAAAATTCTTTCACCATTAGCAATCTATACTATCACAGAGTAACATAGGCTATATTTTATTTTAAAAAAGTACTGTTACACCTAACGTAATCTACTTTAAGCGAGTGAAGTCGCGAGCCAAAAGATAGTACACATATATAAAGATTCAGAGCTCTTATCTTTGAAGGGTTAGGCAAATGTGTATTAAACACGTATTATATATGTTTTCAATACACCTCTGCCTATCCCAGTATTTCCGGACCAATACGACCTTCAAACCTTCAAAAAAAGAACGTACTCCTTTTTTAAAGACCGGCAACGCACTTGTCAGTCCTCTGGTGTTGCGAGTGTCCATGGGCGGCGGTAATCGCTTACCATCAGGCGATTTGTACGCTCGTTTGCCTCCTATCCCATAAAAAAACACGTTTTACCAGATTTGTTTTTAGGTCCTATTCTACTATGTGTACTAATGTATAGATGGCAATAATATCGACCTCTACCAGTCAGACGTCCAAAGTCCGAATATTTGCCGAAATTTTTTTGCCGAACGGTCAAGGCATGGAATTCTCTGCCAAGGCACGTTTTTCCTTCTTCCTTCAATCCTGGTCCTTTAAGCGGGGCGTGAAAAAGCACCTTCTCAGGCCGTCAAACTAGAGACCTCAACATCGCCTCGGCTGCTATGAGGACGATGTGGAGGCCACTGCTCTTAGACCATACGACTGCTTACCATCCGGCGGAGTGTGGTAATCTCGAGAAACAAAATTAAAAAAAGGTACTAATTTTTGACTCTGGCTTCGTCCTCGCGAATACCACGGGAATGTAGTACCAGAATGAATATATTATAAGTATGTGTTGAAATGACGTAGGTATCTTTCACAGCTCGTCTTTGGCCGCCTAGCACAAAAGAATATAAAATGTTAATATTTCGCAACAATGTGCTCTTAGTCTGTTTGTTCAAGATTTTTGTACTTTATATACAGTGTAATAAGGTTCAAAATTGCTTGTATTTGCTGACTGCATTACAAAATTTCGACTGCATGCGACTATTTCAAGCAATTTTCACGCTTATTTATATACTCGTCAAGACATGTTTTCCCATGTATGTTAATGTGATATTAGGGTGGTTTGCACCCCACATAGTAATGTTAAAAACAAATATATCTTGTTTATAGTTTATTTGGCTAATTTGTTAGTTTTACGAAGGGAGAGTTTTTAATTAACTTGTTTATGGATGCATCTAAGAACTTATTCAAACAGTCACCCTCTATAAGATATATACGGACCAAAATGTTATTAAAATGTCTACATCCTCTCTTTCTCTTCCTAGCTTTAGTCCCATATTGTGGTGAGGTCAGCTTTCCTGATTTTCTGCCTCCACTTCTCTCTGTAATCGACCTCGTGTTCAATCACTTGGCACTCACTCATATCTTTTTAACCCCCGACGCAAAAACGACGGGGTGTTATAAGTTTGACGTGTCTGTGTGTGTGTGTGTGTGTGTGTGTGTGTGTGTGTGTGTCTGTCTGTGGTATCGTAGCTCCCGAACGGATGAACCGATTTTAATTTTGTTTTTTTTATTTGAAAGGTGAATTAGTCGGGAGTGTTCTTAGCTACGTTTGATAAAAATCGGTCCAAGATGGCCGCCACCACAAAATGGCGGATTATATATTTTTTCACAACTCCCTCAATATGGGTATCAAATGAAAGGGCTTGACGAGTAGAATACTATACACTATGATAAATTTCAAATCCAAGATGGCCGCCACCAGAAAATTACAAATTTCCACAAATTAAAATTGTTCAATATGGGTATCAAATGAATATTGTGTCGGAGGTTTTTTAAATTTTAAATTTATTGCATTACATCTTTCCATCTTGTCTTGGGTCTGCGTCTGGATCTTTAACTTGTGAGTGAAAGATGTAGTGCTAAATTAACGAAGCGCGACGTTAAAAAAATATAATGTTTACATCCAATATGCCTAAATATTGTATACATGTATTATGCCCAAACATAGATTAAATCCTGTACGAATATAGAAGTAAAAGAAAGAAAGAAATATGGATCCTCGTTCTTTATTTGGATATGAGACCGGTTCAGGTCTCGGGTTCGAATCCAAAGTCGGGTCAACAACAGATTTGAAAAAACTTGGCATCGAAATAGACCATGTCTGGATGGAGAACATGGGATTTCTTTTTTCTCGAGTACTACGTTCCTGTGAACGAATTTCAACGAAACTTGACATACAGATACTCTATGTCCTGGATTTGCTCTCACCGTAATTACTTTGCACGAAAGAATGTCCACACTAAAAAGAGTGAGCTCACACATTTCATACTCTTGATAGAGAACGATTGTGTACATCTTTCAATATCTATACTAATATTATAAAGCTGAAGAGTTTGTTTGTTTGGTTAATTTCAGGAACTACTGGTTCGAATTGAAAATTATTTTATTGTTGGATAGCTTATTTATCGAGGAAGGCTATAGGCTATATAACATCACATTACGACCCACGGGCGACGCAGTAATCATAAACACGAGTGAAGTACCAAATCATTTCCCTTATCCAAAATTGTCCAGTGACGATCAAAATGGACGGTCACTACCCATGCACTAAGGAGGAAATTATTACCAAGTTGCTTCTTGTTGCTACTAATCGTCAGATAATAGCTACCACCGATTTTTTTAATTAAACTACTTTTCAAGGTGATGGGCCATTCTGATATCAGGATGGCTGGTCACCTATCCAGTGAGAACAAACTGCGCAAATAAATCGCGGTTTTTTTTTAAACAATAGTCGCTAATAGTATATAATAGTCAGCTGTTCCATACATTTTGTCGAGGTCAAAGTCCAATTTTGTATGGAACAGCTGCAATTTTTCCGCAATTTCGGCAATGTCCCAGAACAAAAGTTGTTCATAATAACAAGTATAATCACCACCTGATAGGTTTTCACTATACTAAGAAACATCCAGTATATGTACTATCGACTTGAGCGACGGTTGACCATTTCAGAAAAATTTACTCCGCCCTTAAAAAAACCCTTGTAAAAAACTCAAACAAGTGTTGGCCTGCTATGCGATTTTAACCATAGGAGTGGTCAACCGTCGCTCAAGCCGATAGTACATCGGCAGCTGCTACTGTACCTCACCATTGTCGCACTGTCTTGAACGACATCGTATCGTAGGTATGTACTCAAACAAGTTGAGACTCTGTTTGTAAAACTGGTAAAATAAAGGTTCTTAATGTTTCCTGTACCGGTGCAGGTTCTAGTATCGAAACCGCTGAGTGCCTACTGGTTCTTTACCCGTAATATGGAACCTTTTCAATCCTTGGCCCAAACATGCTATTTAGTGTAACTTGTCATTCGGTATAAACATTTATTCGGGACATAATTTCGGTCACGGCGGCCAATCTTAACGTAGACCAGCCATCTGCGCAGTATCAAGTGTGTGCACAAACACAAGTGCACTCTCTGGTGCTCTCACTCTCATAAGATGATGAGACGGCAATCCGACCGACAGCTGCCAGAACAAAAGCTTCATGTGCTTGCCGAGGCACGGGCTTGTCTAACACCACCAATTTGCTTACTCCTGGACGTATTCATTCTTCACAAGAAATGATGTAATAACTATACATTGGCCGATTTTATATTGATGCAGCAGGCTCATAAGGTGGACCGACGAACTGGTAAGGGTCGCAGGAAGCGTTGGATACGGGTGGCCCAAAATCGGTCTGTATTGAAAACTTTGGGAGAAGCCCATTTCCAGCAGTGGACGGCTTTTGACTGAGATGATAATGATTGTCGACCTACGGTTCGAACCTTCCCTATAACCGAGCCAGTCAAAGTATCGTTGAGTTGGCAACACAGTTGTCTTTTTTTTCAGTATCGGCAAAGCGTGAATCGTTTTCATAAGCTACAATAACTACTTATCCAGGCAAAGCATAACTTTACTAGTCACAAATAAAAGAAAATACTACTACCCACATTAATTACCAGTGAACATTAACTGACACACACAACACATTCAAATATGACCTTTATGACAAGGATTTAGAGTCGATAATTGAATGGCAGTGTGTAATCATTTTTCTATAAAGATATCAGCTGACCCAATACATTGGAATATCGACCTTAAGTATATGGTATAAGGTTGAAAATACATCGTGTGAATATAATTATGAGTTTACAGCCTCGGGTAATTAGTTCACGTCCAATCTTATTAAAAGGCGTCTGTATATTATGAAACTACTTTATTGGTGGTGTAAAATTACATGGGGCCTGAGGTCCCGAGTTTGATGCTCGGTTGGGTACAATGTTATTAACAAAACGACTTTTGTTAAATGAAACAGAGTAATCTGAAAGTATCATGTTCGATTCCTAGGTTAGCAAAATGTAGTGGCATTGCTGTTAAATTAAATTTAAAGGCTTCTGAAATGTGCTTGGTAGATGGTATTAGTCTTTCTTCATTATTTGAGACCTAAAGCATATTTAGCCTTATCTAAGTGCAGTACACCTCTTTCTACTAGGATTTAAAGCCATGGGTCTAAACTTATGTATATTATAAACTTGTAGCTCCTCCTCCACCTCCATGGCGCAGCGGTAGTGAATGCGACTGCTGTGCATAAGGTCTCGGGTTCGAATCCCGGGTCGGGCCAACAAAAAGTTATTGGGTTTTCTCTTAAGAAATCTCAATACGAGCTCGGAGTTAGGAAGTTGGCAGTGTTAGACACCCCTGTTCCTCGGAAAGCACGTAAATTCGTTAGTCCTGCGCCTGATCTCCCTACGGTCGTGTCGGATTATCAGTCCCATCGGATCATGAGAGTTAGGGAACAGAGAGTGCACTTGTGTTTGCGCACACGCTTGTGCACTATAATATCTCCTGTGCAGATGGCCTTTAAGATTGGCCGCCGTGAACGAAATTCAGTCTGGAGGACAACAAACTTGTAGCGTGTTAATGATAAACCTGTGATAAACCTACATAAAAACTCTACCTACGATTTTAAGGACGTTATGCTATGCATATAGTTCCAGGTCATACATATCTTCAAAAAGAAGGCAGATATGTATTCCAATCACATTACCCTAGTTATGTCGTAAGTGCTTAGTAAAACAGGGAAAGCCTATTGCCTGAATTCGCGATCCCACTTAATAGATGACCAGACTACTGCCATCATTCGTGAATCAAAAAACCCTATTGCCACCAACAATTTCCAAATAAGCGAACTTTATGTCACTACTCCTACCTGGGAATGCAAACGTGGGACCTGCATTAAAAAAGTCCGTACAGCTACAAAAAATTCTAAACAGAAACCTCCAATAACGTTATGCCCGAACCGAGCATCAAACTCGAGACCGCAAAATTATGCTACAGCACCATTAAGCTATCTAAACTAATATCATAAAGAGGAAATATTAGATATTTGTTTGTTTGCAAGGATTAAACTCAAAACATAAACAAGCGATTTAAAAAAATGATTTTATCGTTATAAAGATATATTTTCATCGAGTAACATAGGTAACACTTTATTTTAAAGAAATGTACACGTTTTTTTAACGTGGGGTATGCTTTGTCGCATTCGTCTCCGCGGAAAAGGGGAGTGGAGAGATTATGTCAAGCTCACCCAGGAGAAGATGGAATGTCCCGGGTACTACCGATTAAACCCACCACGGTGTGTCAGCTCGCTGCCTTGAGTGGTGGGTGGATCGCTGGAACTGAAACTACATCAGTGACCCACCCAGCAGTGCCCAACGCAAGCAAGGAATGCCTGTCCTCGCAGAGGGATGCGACCGCTATACAGTTCCTCTCGCTGTCGATCATGGCTTTGATCACGGCCGGCAGCGAGAGGTCAACAGCCACAATGTCGATAAGTTCACGGCGCTGCACCGCCCAGGCAGGACAAGCCTCGAGCGTGTGCTGCGCTGTGTCCTCAATACAATCGCAGTGGTGGCAGATGGGACTCGGTTCCCTCCTTGCGACTGTGTGTAGGTACTTGCCAAAGAAACCGTGCTCTGACAACACCTGCACTAGTTGGATGGAAAGGGTCCCATGCTGCCGCCCTGCCCACCGCTCTAACACCGGCTGGAGGGCCCCAACGGTTCTGGATCTGGCTAAGGGCATCTCCAGCCGCGCCTTCCATTTAATAAATACGCCCTTGCGGGCTCGTTTTCTTGTGTCAGTTAAGACCTCCGGGAGGAGACGGACACCAAAGAAATTTAAACATTTTTTTTTTACACCCAAGAAAAATGTTTGATGCACTACCCGCCGGCTAGGGGACGGCAGCGGCAGGGCGTGTGGGACTCACCAGCCGAGCGCTGGTATACCCACTAAAAACCTGGGGTGTGCCCTCTCTCACCCAATGAGAGGGGGGGGGGCAGTTGGGAGTCTGGAAAAGATTCATCCATAGCAGGCTCCCCCGTGTGGGTGCTGGCCGGGTCAATCGGACCAGACCTCCTCTCGTCCCCTGGGGAAAGCAATACACTGCTCTCCCCTTTCGACGTTAGAAGGCGCGCGGGAACACCGCGCGCGCCCTCTATGGGTTCTTAACTCACGGGTGGCAGGGTCCCCTGAGGCCTTGCCGACATAAGCGCGTCTCCTGCGCCCCCTCCAAGGGGAGTCTAACACCTAACCTAACCTGCTTCTACGTGATTGAAGCCGCGATCCAAAGCTAGTCAGTTATATAAAGGACTAAAATATTGAAATTGAACGTTGTAACTATATGTCTGTTCAATGTCGATAAGGTAGACCGTCATCTCGTACTGAAATAAAACCTTTTGAGGGTCACATTTTATGGACCACTAGTAGATTTACATAATAGCATATACCCTTAGAGACCCTAGGAATCAATGGTCTGATCAGACATTGATTTTAAATATATTTTAATCAAAAGCGGTCTTGTATTTTGGGATAACTTATTCCTTTTATCTTTTGCACGCGACTTCGCTCGCGTAGTTTTAGGTTAGGTTAGTAATAATAGATTTTTCTGGACGTAAGGTCCTATTCTGTACCACTGATAACGTGTATGCGAAATTTTATGATGATCGATCGGGTAGTTCGTAGTGAACGCGTAACAAATCACACTCGCATTTATAATATCTGTTATGACTAGCTGTCCTCGGCAGTCATCCACGTTTATGATTGCTGCGCCGATCCTTTGGCTTATAGCGTGTTCTATAACCTGTGTTACTCTGGATAAAGTAGCCTTCTCATTAGAAAGCTACTCAGAATATCCCATCATTATTTCATCATTGTGAAAGAATGATTAAATTTTTTGGACCGATTGCGATGAAACTTGATATGTAGATAGCTGCAGACCTGGCTTCATACATAGGCTACTTTTTATCCCGATATTCCCACGGGAAAGGGACTTACGCAGGTGAAACCGCGGGGAAAACTAGTATAATATAAAACGTAAATATGTAGTTCTAGTGGAAAGGATCACCCGTTTCCTGTACTAGTTAAAATAAACTGTATAACAGGAAACAGGGCCTTCCGTGTAGTATGAGACATATAAATGAGATTCTTAATGAGAATGCAATTTAAAATATATTAAAAACAATCGGTACAACTAAAATAAGGGTTAAATGGAAGCACAAAATAATAGAAAAGGAAATCTTTATAGATAATTTAAATAAAAATACGTGTGTGTGAGAGTGTAAAACAATCGCTTTAATACACAATTAATATTGTGTTTAATTATTTATCACAAACAAACAAAAACAATCACACACCAGATGTTACACGATACGTTGTGAGAAAAACACAAAATGTCCGAAACCAATAAACAAAAATATCCAGAATTTTGTTTGTTTTAATAACATCGTACTTGATAACTGTTTGTTATTGGAGCTCAGTTTTTCACAGCCATGTATTGTGGTATTATTTCGGATGTTTCGGTATCCACCTGTACTTAAATTTGGATACACTATTGGAACTTCATTCCAGACTATTTATTAATTAGCTTTTGTTCGCAGATTTTTTTCTGTATGAAAGGTATCATGCGTCGTTTTCTGTACCTTTAATAAGGTGTACGCGAAATTTTATGATGATCGGTCAAGTAGTTAAGTCTTATCTTATCTTGTCTTATCTTGTGTGGGGGCCAGCCAGTACAGACCAGCGACACTTCAACCCAGTGGGATCTTTTGTGTCGACTTCCCCAATAACGACTGCCATAGATGTTCATGGCAGCCGGGACCGATGGCTTAACGTGCTCTCCGAGGCACGGAGCAGGCCATAATTGTCAATCAATACGCACATAATTTCGAAAAGTCATCTAACTTTCGAAAGTCAGAGGTGCGAGACGTGGGTTCGAACCCGAGATCCTCTGCATTGCAGTCTGTTGGTCTCCCTACTGAGCCTTCGTTACTCAGTTTAGGCTTGAAAGCGCAACAAACAAACAAACCCACATTCGCATTTACAATATTAGTTAGAATTCAATAGCAAATCTATACCAATTATAGTAATAGTTTTCTCCCGCGGTTTCAGCCGCATAAGTCCCGTTCCCATGGGAATATCGGGATAAAAGTAGCCTATGTGTGAATCCAGGTCTCCAGCTACCTACACACCAAGTTTCATCTCAATCGGTCCAGTAGTTTTTGCGTGAAAGAGTAACAAACATCCATACATCCTAACAAACTTTCACATTTATAATATTATAGTAAGGATAATATCAGTCATGTTAATAAACTGTACCACCGTATGAGGTTTAGACAATAGTCCACCACGCTAGCTTATTGCGGGTTGGTAGACTTCACGCACCTGCGAGAACAGTGTGTAAAACTCTTATGGTACTCCCACACTGGCTGTTACAAAATGTTTACAAACATATCTAACACTAAACATTTATTAACAAATGTTAGAAGTTGTTACATTATGTTAAGAATTGTTAAATGTTTTGAGTGCTTTGTTTAGTGAGTTTTTCCTATGCTGATGGAAAATATCTACTAACATTTTAAAACACGATATCGGTTCGCAGTTTGGATTTACGTCCCGAAGCGTCTACACGAAAATGGAAGAAGATTTATGTACTCATTGGATTAGCTTTTATTTTTTGTTAAAAAAAATAGAAAAACTCGCTCTAACTGGATGCGCCAAACGCTAAGTGCTAGGTATAGTATAGTAGACCCTCATGTCGTCTGAATAAATGTTTACGAACAAATGATAACAGATGTTTCAATTTGTTACTATTTGTTAACAAACAATTTTAAAACATTACCCAACCTGAAAGCATTTTAAAACATTTTTTAACATTGTGATCAAATGTTTGCTAAAAATGTTTACTAATGTTTGTAAACATTTTGTTACAGCGGTGTGGGAGCACCATTAGACATGAAAGATTCCTCATGTTTTCCGTCTTCCTTAAAATACAATGCAAAAGTCTATGTGCAAATTTTATTATTCGTGTCAATACCTCTCTGTTATAGATTTGCCATCTCCATCACGCAACAGTGCGTGCGTACACAAGTGCACTCTCTGTTACCTAACTCGCATATTCTGATGCGTCGGCAATCCATAAGAAAGTAAAAAATATGTGCAATAAACAGTATGACAAATTATTTAATATATGTAAAGGTCTGCCAATAGAAAATAAAGTAGAATATCTAATAGGTCTGGAATACTATTATAGAGAACAATATAAATAGCTTATAGAAAATAAATTTAATACCAAGAGGGCTAGAGAACAGAGACTAATTACACCAAAAATAACGAATTACTATGGAGAGAGAACAAATAAGTTTATTGTACCTAAAGTATTTAACAATATAGACATGTTAAAAGAAGGTCATATAATTAATACGACCTTATTAAAAAAAGATTAAAGAACACATTGTCAAATGAAATTTGAATTAGTGGTATATTAATGCAATATGTTCTTATATACCACTGACTTAAATTAAAATAATAATATTTATTTTTAGTTACCTTTTGTTTTCGTTTTATATTTTTATTATTTTTATTTCTTTGATTAATGTGTATAACGAAGGTTAATTAATAGAATTAAGAGCGCTTCTCGCCGTTAAATAATTACGTTTGGCGAGTTTACATATGTAGTACATCTAAGTTACTGTATAATCGGGGTTTATTTTTATTTTTGAATTTAAAAATACTACCGGCGAGAGACCATGCGTTTGTCTTAATGGTAAATACTTCTATAGACCCAATAACCGCTTCCCATCACACGGGTTATATGTATGTGCCTTTCTACTTTACAGGATTTAAAAAGAAATCCAGAAATCCCAAAGAAATATCCTGAAATTTAATACCTCTTGTGTAAACTAATATGTATTGTAATAATAATAATAATGTCCTCCAGACCGAATTTCGGTCACGGCGGTCAATCTTAACGGAGACTGTCCATCTGCGCAGGAGATATTATAGTGCACAAGTACGTGCGCAAACACAAACACAAGTGCACTCTCTATTCCCTAACCCTCATAATCCGATGGGACGGATAATCCGACACGACCGGAGAGAGATCAGGCGCAGGACCAACGGCTTTACGTGCTTTCCGAGGCACGGGTATTGTAATAAGACGAGTATGAAATGACTAGCTGACTCGCGCAACTTCGTCTGCTTCACCTAAGAGTTTTTACCCGTTTTTGCAAAATTTTTCATTGATGCTCCGCTCCTATTGGTCGTAGCGTGATGTTATATAGCCTATAGCCTTCTTCAATAAATGGACTGTCCAACACAAAATAATTTTCAATTCGAACCAGCAGTTCCTGAGATTAGCGCGTTCAAACAAACAAACTCTTCAGCTTTATAATATTGGTATAGATAACACGAGTGTTCGGTTGAGCCGTTTATTCCACACCAAACAAGACACAGTGACACCATGTACCTACTTATATTCTATAATTATATTTATATCCTAAGTATATCCATACTTCAGTGTATTTAAAAGCATTTTATTTTTATTTTCAGGTACGCAAATGAATATGGCCGGCAAATGATGAAATACACCAGATATTGTAAGGTTACTTGTGTTTTAATGTCTAGACCAGGGATTTCTAAACTTTTAAGATAACGGAACACTCACCAAATGCCCCTTATTTTATGGCAGAACCTCATTTGTAATGATAGCAAATCAGAGACACTGTTATTTAAATAGGAACAAAAGCAAATTATTGCTTACAAGAAGGTCCAAGACGATTTAATTTAAAACCCTGTGAGGAAATAAACATTTTATTTCATTTTTATTTTTCTCATAATATACTTTGCGCTATTGCAAAATAATATTTGTATTTAACTGTGGTATTATTTAAGAGGAAACACCACGGGCGAGAGAATTGAAAAATAGGTATTTGTAAAATCTATTGCTGTCGCGCAATGCCCGCAGAGCGTGATAGAGACAACTGCAGCTTGGACCGAAAATACCTATTAAAATACACAAAATCAACGTTTCGTAGTCCCCTAATTCCTTTTTTTTTTTTTTTTTTTTTTACCTGGGGGAATGCTATGACGCATATCCCTCCGCGGGGGCGGGTGGAGGGATTATGTCGGACTCGCCGGGGTAAAAGAAAGATGGAAATAATAGTAAAGTACCTCCCGGAATACCGACTAAACCTACCACGGTGTACCTCGACAAAACCACTATCGACGGGGCCGCGCGAATCGCTTTCGCATGCGGTCGCGACCCCGCCGCGGTTACGGCCCGCCGTATGAAACGGCAGGCCACTACACGAAAGACCTACCCAAAATAGGCACTACGTCGCATAAAACCCTACTGTCTCCCCTAGAGGGGAGACGGACTCGACACAGAGGCGCGCGTGGGAACACGCACGCCGCCTCTCGGACCTGGTGCTGAACGGATGGCGGGCAGGCCCACAAAGCCCGCCACCCCCAGGTCAAACCTCAGGGTGGCTGGAGGTCGTCTCGCGCCCTCCGGCGCCCGGCTCTGCGGTTGGGGAGAGGGTTTAAACGCTCCCTCTCCCGCTCCGCCGCCTCCTTGATGGAAATTACTTCCTCACAGAAGGAGGCGACGGCGAGTCCCCTAATTCCTTCTCCAACATTTGACCGATATAATTACTTTTTTCATTAAAAATTTAAGAAAGGCTTTGGCCGTGTTTCTATGTTTTCCTTTTTTTATATAATCTACTCAAATTTGTTTGCTGGATGTTTGAACACAGCGGAAAATCTGGCCAATTTTTGAGGTTTTTAAATGCTCATGTCTCTTTTATTAATTAATAACTGAAAAGAAGGAAAACATAGGGACATGGCAATAGAGGCCATACATTTTTTGGGAAAATATTATTGCTCAACTGGCATTATCCAGAGAGGAAACAGGGGACTACTATTGTATGGGAAAACGGCCCTTGTGTTTCCTCTTAACAGCCAAAAAGAAATAATTTCGCGGAATGCTGGTCATTATTTTACGGAACTTGTAGGTTCCGCGGACTCAACTTTAGGAATCGTTGGTCTAGACTACATGAACTTGTTTATTTTTTATATGTTCATGTACGTATAGTCCGTTTTTTCTTACTTATAGGTATTATCAATATATATTTCTATTATCTAGCTATATATACGTTTTAAGATCGTATATCAGATTTTTCTTACGTTGAAACAAATAAAGAGACCTTAAACCGGCGAGCGTGTATGAGGAATGTGATGAAAGTGAATGAAGCCAGAGAAGTGTGTCAGGATCGTAGCAAATGGAAATCCGTAGTCTCTACCTATCCCTCTGGGAAACAGGCGTGAATTTATGTATGTATGTATGAAACAAATAATAATAAAGATGGGATCTACTTTTATTGCGCACGTAAGTGGCAAAATCTGCTTCATTATAAAATGATTAACAAAAAGCTATATGAATTTTTTAGTAACTATTTGAAGAGTCCTACAGACACGTTGGGTTTGCCCACGTTTTGCCATAAAAGACACCTCCGGTCAAAATTTTGCCCATGGCCAAAATGGGCCGAAGTCGAATGTTTCTAGAAAAGTTGAATGAATTGAATGTTTAGAAAGAGTTTATTTGTTATTAACCGACTTCAAAAAAGGAGGAGATTCTCAATTCGACTGTGTTTTTTTTTGGTATGTGTTTCTTCATAACTTTTTCTAGGTGAACCGATTTTGATGATTCTTTATTTATATGAAAGCTGGTGCTTGCCATTTTGATCAAGCACTGACCATTAGTTTTCGAGTTATCCTTAATAATATGTATTTGGTTGATTTCGGCTACATTGATGATATTCTCATTTATGACAACAACAAAATAAACAGCTGTGCAGGTTTGGAAGCCCCACTTAGTATTTCGAGGTAGCCCCATTCTAATTTGGTAATGTTATAATAAAGATCTTTGGTTTTATACAACGGAATTCTTTAATAAATGACAGCAAATCTGGCGTGATTGCTACAATCACATACATACATATGTATGTATATGTATATGTATTGTTTACACTATTCCAAATTGGTTTTTGATAGCATTTAATAGTATAGGATTATGTGCAACTGTTAAACTCAACAAGGTATACATAATAAGAAAATTATTTCTATAATACAACTTTTAATATGACGCTGAAGCCATTAGGCACCGGATCTCCGGAATGAAACATATCATCACAACAGTATTTGGAATTATCATGAGATACACTATGGCCAAAAACACTTTTAATGTAAGCCCGCATTTTCGAAAGCCTATATTTGCGCTCTGCAAAAGTTTCTATTGAAATGGGCCTGGAAGTAGATTTCCTATTTTGAGATAAGCGTTTCTCCCTTCCTCGTTTGTCTCATTGGTAGGTCTACCCATATTCAGACAAATAAAATCCGTTATTGAACTTCAGATTCACAAAAAACCGAGAAATGAACAACAATTTTAAAAAAAGCAAAAAAGGTTTTTCATAAAAAATTCTATAACAAAAATGCACTAAAAAGTTAAAATATAATTGCGTATTCTTGTGAATAATTAAATTATTGTTATTTTTGGAGTCGATGTCAGCCGCGTGATGCGGCTATGTATGTGTGTAATTGTGCATGCCAATGGTATGTTATGATTATAGTAAAACATCTCATGTTTCAGTAGTTACAAACTTAACTTGTCTGACACCGACTCCATTAATAACAATAATTTAATTATTCACAAGAATACGCAATTTTTGTTATAGATTTTTTTTATGAAAAAACCTTTTTGCTTTTTTTAAAATTGTTGTTCATTTCTCGGTTTTTTGTGAATCTGAGGTTCAATAACGGATTTTATTTGTCTTTTTTTTTTCAGAATATTTACTTTGGACGTCGATATTTTTATTTGTTAAAATTATTGTTTATTTATTGTGATTGCTAGGATTATTAAACCTTTGGTTTCGTCTAAAGGTTGTGGCGATAACCAAATGATCGGTTTTAGATTTGGAAGACAACAAAGAAAAGATACAGTATATAGGTAAGATAATTGTCTAACGTCTTGACCGGTGAGGACAATCCCCAGGGTGCCGAACCCCACTATACCGAATATTCCACCCTACATGTCGCATGGGGATCACTCCCCTCTTTGTATAAGGTATTCTGTTAATTGGGTAAACATTCCCCATGGTCGAGGTAAGGGCGAGGCAGTTATTTTATAGGGCTCGTGAGGTTAAGTGACTTTAAACGCGGTCAGTTTTCGGATTAGTGATCGGTTTTGATGTTACAACTTGGTTGATTTTCTAGGAGCTAGTTTTTAATTAATAATAATAATATAATATCAGCCCTGTATTCAATTGTCCCACTGCTGGGGACAGGCCTCTTCTCATGGTGATAGGGATTAAGCTATAGTCCACCACGCTGACTTAGACGGGTTGGCAGACTTCACACATCATCGAGAACATTATGGAGAACTCTTAGATATGCAGGTTGCCTCACGATGTTTTTCTTGACCGTTGAATCAAGCGATACTTAACTATTTAATACGCATATAACTTAGACAAGTCAGAAATGCGCGCACTGGGTTCGAACTCGAGACTTCTGCAACGGTTTCGCCACTAGCCATCGCTGCTTAAATAGTAAGATAATCTCATTATAATATGCTGTAAGCACATTTTGCGTTAATACTAACACCAAAAATTAAACTATGGTCGGATCCTTTTAAATAACTAAACGTTAAGACGTTGAAAAGACCACTATGTTAGACTCCCCGTGACTATGGCTACTGAAAAGTAACCGAAACGGTTGGGAAAATGTAAATATAAATGGTTTTATTATAAATAGTAAATATTTGAGTAGTAGAGTTATATATAATATACATACATACATGGATTCACTCCTGTTTCCCAGAGGGGTAGGCAGAGACTACGGATTTCCATTTGCTACGATCTTGACACACTTCTCTGGCTTCATTCACTTTCATAACATTCCTCATACACGCTCTCCGGTTTAAGGTGCTCATAACCTGGCCTTTATCCAGAACGTCTCCGATCTGATCAAGAAACGTTCGTCTAGGTCTTCCCCTTGCGACTGTTCCATTCACACTAGCCTATACATATATAATATAGTATTGCACTATATCTTATATATAAAATTCTCGTGTCACAATGTTAGTTACCATACTCCTCCGAAACGGCTTGACCGATTTTTATGAAATTTTATATGCATATTTAGTAGGTCTGAGAATCGGCTACTATCTATTTTTCATACCTCTTAGTGATAAGGGTTGTCCACCCCTAACATTTTTTTTAATCTTTTGGTCAAAACATTATTTTTTTATGGCAAAACAACGTTTGCCGGGTCAGCTGGTATAATATAGTATAGATAAACTGTGGTTAGTATGAAAGTACCTCCATGTTTTTCCTACTCACTGGTTTCAAGTTTCTGAAAGATATAACTATAAGAACGTCAGTTTCCAAATGCTGTTATTTTACCCCAATATACAGCAAAAATGCCAAACTTTTTTCATATGTAACACAACATTGTAATAAACTAGAGCCTCATGGAGGTATTTATATTACTCCATGCGATAACTATATAATAGGTATCTATACAGGGTGATTTTGAAATCGTGTAATTCCTTGTAACCACGCATTCTACTGGTGATATAGAATAACCCTGACCATATTTTTTCTTAATTAGAATAATGGTTTCGGCAAAATTAGAGTACAGATTTTTTTCATGAAATGATTTCAAATAGTCATATTTTCACCACCTGACACAATCTTAAGATTTCGCTAATTTAAAAATAATAACATAACAATAACTGATGTCGTAAATAATAGGGGGCAATAAAAAGGACCGCCCGTTATTATTTACGACATTAATTATTAATATGTTTTTTTATTTTAATTAGTAAAAAATTAAAATTGCGTCGGTTGGTTAACATATGACTATCTGACACCGTTTCACGAAAAAAACGGAACATAAATTTTTCAAAAAAAATAATTCTATTTAAATAAAAATATGGCCAGGGTTATTCTATATCACCAGTAGAATGCGTGGTTAAAAGGAATTACACGATTTCAAAATCACCCTGTATAGGGAGCACCTGTTATAACTGGGTTGCCAGGCTTGTGTTACAATTAGAGACAAACGCTTAGCTTGTGGAATGACTACCTACTATTGTTTTCTGGAGACTACAATATAGGATTCTTCAAGATGATCACTATCTAGCGTTAGTCTCCCCGTGACCATGGTTGCTGAAAAGTGACCGAAACGTCGGGAATACACTATCTTCGACGATTCGGACGCTTTTCACTAACTCAAATCTATATAATAATTAAAAATATTCGCTTTATTTAGTAATAAAGCTATAAAGAATATTGTCAACGAGCGTATTCTCGCCAACAATCTGTGTAGCTTGGCGAGGAAATTTGAATTTTGTAATTTATGCCAAAAAGGAGAGAATAAACAAATTAAAAAAATATATATATCACTAAAAAATGTAGGGCTTAGATGGCGTTGTGGTTTAAATGGTCGCCTCGCCACTCAAACTGCGCCGAGTTGCTTGTCTGAATGTAGCCTGCTGTGGGTTCGAATCCCACATTATGAGATCCACAAATGCTTGTTCTTTGTGTCCGTTGTTTGAATGTTTGTAAAGTCCCCCGCGACATAGAAATAACGACCAGCGTGAGAGTCGCCATATAAAAAAAAAAACTTTAATTTGATGGATAGCTTAAATAGTAGTAAAGTTAAACAGTAGTAGTTTAATAGTTTCAAAATTGTGTTATAATTTTGTTTGAAATAAATAACACGGTCAAAACCGTATACAGTAGTTCAATTTCAATGATCATGATCATAAAGAAATTAGATGTATTTTAAAAGTCATGGCAAATCGAAGAGGAAAATTTTTTTGAACAGTTGTTAGTGTATAACAGCTTAGAAGTGAATATAGAAGGAAGAAGAGAAAAGGGTAAACCTAGAAGGAATTACATAGATCAGGTGAAGGAAAAAAATTAATCGATGTATCAGAACTGGTACGTAAGATAGGTCTGAGGGTACCATCTGCGTATCTACGTAGATCTCACTTACTATTTACACCCACGGCGAGGACTAATTATAGGCAAAATTCTTATATATTAAGAGCGAGCCGTACGTACAATAACACATGCCAGTGTGTCGATATCGATCTCTTTACATCTAGCGTTTTCAAATTGAAAAAGAGCCTATGTACTCAGTTCTTTGAAAATAAGGCACAGTTTTAAGAAAGAGAATGTTAATCGCAAGGAGTATATTGTTTGATTGTTTAATTTTAAGGTGTTTTAGTTTTTATATACAACTTTTGTTTAATACTTGTGAAAACTTGTAATTGGCCATCTTCATTTTATAATACTTGTTGTCAAACCTTGTTAGCTGTAAGTTTTCCTATAAATTGAAAATAAAATAAAATAAAATAAAAGTAAAAGTCATGTCGTACCAAGAAGTCAGAGTAATGTTAGAGAATAGAGAGACATGGAAGAGGCTCCACCGACAAGACCGAAAAATTTAAATGGATTGTTTTTTTTAATTATAATATTCTACCACATACACACAACACCATCTAGCCCAAACTAAGCAGAGCTTGTACCTACTATGGGTACTAGACAATGGATAAACATACATATATACTTTTTTTGGTAAATACATACATATTATACAAAGAAACACCCAGACCAAGACAAACATCCATGTTCATGCACACAAATGTTTGAGTTGTGCGGGAATCGAACCCGCGACCTCAGGCGTGGCAGTCGGTTACACTAACCACTACGCCATCGAGGCCAACTAAAAGTATATATGGCTTTTCACACTCAGAAGACTCCTGTGCCCAGTAGAACGACCATTTCTATACAGGGCTGATATGATGGCCGAAAGGGATATTATTATAAACAAGGCAAAAATAATATATAAATAGGACTTGTGAAAATTGAAACTAAATGATCTATATAGTGTTTTTTTGAACCTTCGCCCTCGACTAACCGTGCTTTTTATCAAGATATCCTCAGTAGCAGTATAGAATCTGGAGCAGCGCCCGGTAAACAACAGTGGCTTGCCCCCTATTACATGGAATAGACATAGCAGCAGCGATAACTCAGTGGGGAGACCAACAGACTGCAATGCAGAGGGTCTCGGGTTCGAACCCACAAACACCACCTCTGACTTTCGAAAGATATAGAATAAAAAAAAATTATAGTAAAAATATAGTTACGGACTTGTCCACAAACGCGTGTAAAATTGGGACATCTCACACATAACGGAGAAGCCTGGTAACACAGCGTTACAGACACAGTTTATTAAATTTCCGTACAAGCTTGTTATTTCGGGACACATAAATATGTGCATTATTTACTTATAAGTGACAGGGCGTAGAGGGAATGTGTTACACAAAGTGAATATTTTCTATTCTGACGTTATATTACGAAAGGTATGTTTTCGGAGTTATTTTTAAGTAGTTTTACTCGCAACAAAGCAGTTTTGCAGCCGTATTTTTTTTTCGGAATGAATCTTCCCTAATATCTAATGTTAATTTATGGACAAGGTCAGAAATGTAGGCTTTTTTGGTTATTGCAATAGATTATATAGAACTCTAAATTGTGGTCATATTTTCGGATCGTAAATTAGCCCAACTAATATCATAAATGCAAATGTAAGTTCGTTTCTTTGTGACACTTCCACTTCTTTATATACTCGACCAGTCATCATGAAATTTCGCGTACACGTTGTCAAGGGAGCAGAAAATGACATGGAATAACTTTCATCCAAAAAAGGTTCTGTTACTAAACACCTTTATACAGGGTGCCCCAGAAGTCGACTTCTTAAAAGCTCTCGATTTTTGTATATTATTCGAGATAACATAACAAAAAAAAAATTTAAAAGTTTAATATCTTTAGTAACAGGAGTGAAAAGACCGTTATGGGATGTAGATATTTTTGATATACGTAACTTAGATTTTGTTATATTTTTCTGATAGCTATTATAACTTAGCCTGTTTCCTGATTCCGGCTTGACGTCGACTTCTGGGACACTCTGTATAATCAGGTGCCTCACAATCAGGTTCAAAATTAATTTATCCAAATACCTAGATTTTCTTTTCTAGGTCCATTTTTATATAATAGATTAAATGGAGAATTAAGTATTTATAAATTAAATTATGTTAGCTGTAAAAACATATTAAATTTTGTCATATAAGCAAACTGAGCAGTTACTTCAAGTATGTAAATCTAAATTTGCTGACCTGTCTTAGCGCATCATTATTATGGATCCACTTATTACCGGTACTGCCAGTTGCTTATGCAGGTTATTAAAATGTTATTATTGAATTGTAATTATGTAAATTTATATTGGCAAAATAGTTTGTGAGCAATTCTTCGCCCGAGCCACAATCTAGTTCAATCTAGTTCGGGCAAACAACAACAAATGTATTGAAATTAAACTACTATATACGGATTTTATCGCGTTGTTTATTTATCACTGTATCTATTACATACTTTTGAAAACTGTTACACTACTACTACTATTGAATTTTACTAATTTATAAGCTAATGAAATTAGCCCTCTCGGGTCTGCCCGTGACCATGGCTGCTGAAAAGCAACCGAAACGTCGGGGAAACGGGGAGTGTAAACCTAAATATAAATAGTTTTAATAGTTTTAATCATTTCATTAGCTTATAAATTAGTAAAATTCAATAGTAGTAATAGTGTAACAGTTTTCAAAATTATGTAATAAGTACAGTGTTAAATAAACAACGCGATAAAATCCGTATATAGTAGTTTAATTTCAATGAATAACATTCGCGTAAACAGAAGACAATATTAAACAACAAATGTATTTTTATAAATTAATGAGTCATTCATTATAAATTATTGTGCCTTTTATTTAAATAAATATTGTTATTAAATATTATCATTACTTAATAGATTAGGATGACTTAGCAATAAAAGCAAAGTGTTTCACCTGCCCACACCTTTAGGAATAAGCAGACCTAAATCTAAGGATATAATAAACAGAACGCTAGTCTTATAAACCTATCTCAAACTACGTGACATTATAAGACCCCATCAAGACCTTATTTTCTTCTAACCATTACCTCACATAATTTATTCTATGCATTTTACTGGGATAAAGACTTAGGTTGTGTGCGCACCGGCGACTGGGCCGCAATTAGCAGCGCAAATTGTCGCTAGTCTAGACTACGCTTATGTACCTTTTGCTTTTTTATGAACCTGTTAGGAAAATGTTGGATGCTGAGATTACAGTTTCTTCTTTTTGATGTTTATTTTAAGATTGTCTTGGCTGTCTTATTATACATTCAAGCCGTCTGTTTCCCAGAGAGGTAAGTAGAGACTACAGATCGCTATATTATCTTGGAATCCCTCTTTCTTCATTTATCACGCAAAATGGGTCTGAAAACTAGTTTTAATA
Organism: Catocala nupta; assembly: GCA_963675205.1. Taxonomy (NCBI): domain Eukaryota; kingdom Metazoa; phylum Arthropoda; class Insecta; order Lepidoptera; family Erebidae; genus Catocala; species Catocala nupta. Next base: position 4,506,028 of record OY776107.1, on the reverse strand, counting down.
GTTCAGGTCTCAACTGTAGTAATTTTAATTTGATGTTGATTTGAGTAATGCCAGTAGATTTGAGTGGCCGCTTGTTTGCCAAGTGTTGTAGGTTCGATTCCCACACGGGACAAAATTTCGGTCGACCATAGAGCTTGACTAGAAGGTCCCATTCGCGACTTGAAGATGTCCAAATTGCATTTATCATGTAAAACATACACGGATAATGAGCTCCACTCCTTTGCGGTACGCATTATAAAAGTGGCAGCAAACCGTTTAAGGCAGCGTATATATGGCATACTAGATGTGGCCGTGGTTTCACCCGCATTTATGATTACTGCGCCGCTGCCGTGGATCATAGCGTGATGTTATATAGCCTATAGCCTTCCTCGATAAATGAGCTATCCAACACTAAAATAATTTTTCAATTCGGATCAGTAGTTCCTGAGATTAGCGCGTTCCAGCAAACAAACAAATAAACTCTTCAGCTTTATTTTAGTATAGATGTACCGTGTATCTTTGGCACTGGTCTGTCTGATCGTCCGATGGTAGAATAGGGAAGGAGGAATCGAACTATACAATTACTCTGTACATTCTCCGAAATGTAGCCGATGGAAAACCGATAGACTTCCAACCTTTCGATGATGCTCTAAGCTTTATGGCCAGTTTCACAACTATCAAGTAAAAGTTATCCGAAAGATAAATCGCATGCTGTCTCACTCTTGTTAGGTTAAAGAAAAGAGATGGCGAGACTATTTTCTTTTTTTTATTATTATATATTTATCTTACAGATAAATGCTTTTTCGATAGCTTCTATTTTCGCTAGCTCAGTGGGGAGACCAACAGACTGCAATGCAGAGGGTCTCGGGTTCGAATCCACGTCGCGCACCTCTTACTTTCGGAAGTTATATGACTTTTCGAAATGATGTGCGTATTGATTGACAATTATCGCCTGCTCTGTGCCTCGGAGAGCACGTTAAGCCGTCGGTCCCAGCTGCCATGAACATCTATGGCAGTCGTTATTAGGAAGCCAGTGCCCTATAATATCCTGACCATTAGTCTAGCCTTAGGGTATCGTTAGTCTTCGGGTTGCGTTCAGGTGGCAGCCGCTCCGTGTAAAAACTGATATCCAGTCAAAATCGGTTAGACCAGAAAAGCCGACCCCAAGTGACTTGGGAATAATAAAGGCTAGGGAGAAGAAAGATAAATGATTTTTGGAAGTTATGTAACAGACCCTTAGAGTTTTACGTTTACCAGTTGTAAGGGTTTTTAGTTAGTAACTCCGCACATTAGTATTTGATATAGTGAAACGTAAAGTAACGTAGTAAGTAAGTAATAAGTATATTTCGGTAAAGTTACAGTTAAGTGAGACTAGTACTTTCTCTCAATGCACTTATTCGCGAGTAAATTAGTTATGCAACTGGACGACGCATTTTGTTGTATCGCAAATTTATATTAAATTGTATTGCACATAAATGCTTAGTGCGCAGTCGCGCGCGCTATGTAGGTTTTGGTGTAGGCAGCAATGTACGGTAGTTAGACCGTACACCAGTTTTTGTCACCTGAAACTGCTTCGCCTTCTTCTCAATAGCCTTCAAAGCTTATTTGATATTTTGCGGCACCGTACTAGAGGTTGTCTGCATGGATAACGTAGTGGATTAGGTGGTCGCCTCGCCAGGACTGCGCCGAGTGTTCTGGGTTCGATTCCCACACGGGGCAAAACTTTGTATGATCCACAAATGATTGTTCCGAGTCTGGGTGTTCTTTGTGTCCGTTGTTTAAATGGTTTTTTTCTTTTTTGCTCGTCAAAATGACCGTACTCCGTTTGATGGTAAGCAGTCGTGTGGTCTAAGAGCAGTGGCCTCCACACCGTCCTCATAGCAGCCGAGGCGATGTTGAAGTCTCTACTTTGACGGCCTGAGAAGGTGTTTTTTCACGCCCCGCTTAAAGGACCCAGGATTGAAGGAAGAAGAAAACACGTACCTTGGCAGAAAATTCCATGCCTTATTCGTTCAGCAGAGGTATGAGGATCCAAACTTGTTGGTACGCACTCGTAAAACTACTTACTTTTCGATGGTTTGTAAAGTCTCCCGCTACAGGATTAATTTTTAGTGCAGGAATTGTGTTTATAAAAACAAGAGGTATCATAACTCTCGCACTTGTAGCGTTCGAAGTTCGAACCCATAACACACGCCTTAGTTATTGTGGTGAGGCAAAGACTTAAACAATAAAGCTATAAAGAATATTGTTAACGAGCGTATTCTCGCCAACAAGCTGTGTAGCTTGGCGAGGAAATTTGAATTATGTAACATATGCAAAAAAAAACAAAAGTAGCTACGCCATATGCTTATTATATAGTTAGGGCGCGTGCTTAAGTATTCTTACGTCAATGAACAAAACTGTCTGAACTTCCCGACGTATTGATCTCACGATGTGGGTCCATCACTCTCAGTTGTCGCTCAGTGACAAGGAGACGAGTGTTCGCGAACAATGAGCCGGCTGGGGACTCGCTGACAACTGATATATGGCAACTTGTTGCTTTTTACTGTTGTGTGAAGCTATATAAACACCGTTTCAGTAACTTTATTAAGTCCTACCTATCCCTCGACAGCAGCTTTTTTCTAGATGAAAGCGAAATTTCATGATAATCGGTCGAGTATTTAAGGCGTGGAAGCGTAGGGAAAAACTTACATTCGCATTTTAAATTTTATTTAGGACTAGCTCTCCCTCGGCAACAGTATCTCTCTCTCGGCAACTGTATTTTTTCTAGATGAAAGGTACTCTATATAGGTACTTGTCTGTGCCCCTGACAACGTGTTGGCTCTCAGTCGTCTTGGGACTCGCTGACAACTGATATATGGCAACTTATTGCTTTTCAACACACTTTTATTAGCTTGACCTGTATCTATCTATGTAACGAAATGTATGAACACGATATTTACCCACTCAAAAACATCGGATTAACTTAAAACTTTATATACTTATCAAGGACCGATGACAATTTTATACTTTTTAGTTTGGTTTTCCATTAAAGCGTGTCTTAAAGATTTTTAACTGTTATTTATTTAACAAACTAAAATAGAAAATAAAATAAAATATAAATGTTTATTTCTTCACATACAGGGTTTTACATCAAATCGTCTTGGACCACCTTTTAAGCAATAATTCGCTTGTATTAGAGGGTACAGCTCTTCCTTTGACTTTAACATTAGTAAGTGTATGAATGAATGAAATAAAATAAATTCGATAAAGACATGCAATTTTATATCTATGTAAAAGTAAAAGTGCGCAGATGTATGTAATGTGAATGTGTGTGTGAGTGACACACACACACACACACACACATACACACACATTGTAACATTCTTTCATTCCTGTATCGCGGGGAAATTTATTACAAGTTATAGAAACACCGTTAGGTATCTTTATAAGGTACTAGCCGCCTCTCGGAAACAGTACTATTTTCTTGGATGAAAGGTACCATTATGGCCATTTCTGTACCACTGACAACGTGTATGAGAATTTTCAGCATGATCGGTCGAGTAGTTACAGCGTGCAAGCGTAACAAACAAACAAGTTTCCATTTGTATTTATAATATAAGTTAGAACGTTAGGTTTTTTTTTACATATTTGAGAAGATAAGAACCGCACGGCTCTGAACATCTATTTGTGGATTATAGATTTTGTCAGACTTCACATGTCGTTGAGAACGTTATTAGGTGGCGTAGTGGTTAGTGTAACCGACTGCCATGCCTGAGGTCGCGGGTTCGATTCCCGCACAAGTCAGACATTTTGTGTGCATGAACATGGATGTTTGTCTTGGTCTGGGTGTTTCTATGTATAATATGTATGTATTTACAAAAAAAAAAAGTATATATGTATGTTTATCAATTATCTAGTACCCATAGTACAAGCTCTGCTTAGTTTGGGCTAGATGTTGTTGTGTGTATGTGGTAGAATATTATATTATTATTATTAATATTATATTATATTATTATTATTTAATACGCACATAACTTCGAAAAGTCAGAGGTGCTACCCTTGGGATCGAACTGAAGACCTGTGCGTGGTAGTCCAACGGCTCCACGTGACAATCTCTGCGACTAAAGACACAAAACGCTTCCAGGAAAAGCGTTACTCTATAATAACACTTCCTCGCCACATATTGCTAAAGCGAAACAGTATCCCTGCCCTCCATTATCATAACTTGTGCGGCTGTACCCATCTTTTCTCCAACAAATTGGCTTTTAAAGGAAATAGTCCTTGTGTACCGGCCACAGACGGTCCGTCCGTAATATCCGGTGACGTGGCCATTTCCGGTTCATCGGCCAACGTGGCCGGACTAACCGCGTTGTGGGGAATGCAAATAGATGGGTTATTGGAAAAGGACGGGGTTACTGCGGAGATTGTTTGTCGTTAAGGTTTTTTTTTTTACGAATAGCAGCGATAACTTAATGGGGTCCACTATAATGTTATAAGGCTGAAGAGTTTGTTTGTTTGGTTGAACGCGCTAATCGCAGGAACTACTGGTACGAATTGGAAAAATCGTTAAGTGTTGGATAGCCTATTTATTGAGAAAGGCTATTAGCTATATACATCACGCTATGACCAATAGGAGCGGAGCATCAATGGCAAATGTTGCGAAAACGGAGAATGTTCTCCTATGTGACGAAAACGAAGTTGCGTGGGTCAGCTTATCTATACTATACTAATATTATAAGGCTGAAGAGTTTGTTTGTTTGTCTGGTTGAACGCGCCAATCTCAGGAACTACTGGTTCGAATTGAAATATTCTTTCACTGTTGAACAGCCTATATCGAGCGCCAGATATCAAGGGAGGCTATAGGCTGTATAACATCACGCTACGACCCACGGGGGCGGTGCAGTAACGATAGTCGCGGGTGAAACTGCGGCCACATTTAGTATTCAATAAAGATGTGTGATGTTTGCCATCCCGTACTGCGCCAGCTTACTGAACTATGCCTTAATCCTTCTCACAGTGAGAAGAGGCCTGATATTATATATCAAAGCACCTAAAGCCGTTGGTCTTGCGCCTGATCTCCCTCCGGTCGTGTCGGATTACCGTCCCTTCGGATCATGAGGGTTAGGGAACAGAGAGTGCACTTGTGTTTGCGTACACGCTTGTGCACTATAATATCTCCTGCGCAGTTGACCAGTCTCCGTTAAGATTGGCCGCCGTGACCGAAATTCGGTCTAGAGGACATTATTATTATTATGTCTTGAATGCAACTGCTGTGCCTAAGGTCTCAAGTTTGATTCCTAGGTCAGAAATAGATTTATTGTATTTTTGTCCCAAAATTCAGTTGCACGGTGTTTAAAACTGTGTTCGGTAGAGGGCATTCAGCTAGCAACATATTATCTAGAACCTATAAAATAAAGTCATTAATTTATCTATTTCAGACTCAGATGTATTTAATTATTTTGTAATTTATTATCTTATTCTGTTGACATATTCATTTTCAAATTATTCATTCATTCATTTTTTACTTATTGAATTTTATTTTATTTCTTATTTTTTGTACAAGGATATTTAAAATCATTTTCTTTTTTGACATAACATGTAAGCGTCTTGGTGCATAAACTGCAAGCTTATATTGTTTAAATAAAGAAAATCTTAATGTCACAAAAATACTAGAAGAATCTTTATATATACCTAGATAAAGAAGATGGAGTTAAGCATATCTATACTAAACTATACACTATCTATATACTAATATTCTTCTTCTTCTTCTTCTCCCTAGCCTTTATTATTCCCAAGTCACTTGGGGTCGGCTTTTCTAGTCTAACCGGATTTGACTGGATATCAGTTTTTACACGGAGCGGCTGCCACCTGACCTCCGCAATCCGAAGGCTAACGATACCCTAAGGCTAGACCAGTGTCAGAATATTATAACGCACTGACTTCCCAATAACGATTGGCATAGATGTTCATGGCAGCCGGGACCGACGGCTTAACGTGCTCTCCGAGGCACGGAGCAGGCGATAATTGTCAATCAATACGCACATAATTTCGAAAAGTCATATGACACAGTTTTTTTTACAGTAGGTGAATAATATATGGCATATAATATTTTGGTCACTATTTCTAGTGTTTAATAAGCAAATATTAACAATATTGTACAGGGTGTCCTTCCTTGGCGCTTGTAACACCTCCCCACGCGCCCCTGTAGCTGCTCTCGTTCAGAAATAAAGTCTATTCAAAATGTGAAAATTGCTACCGGACACCCTGTATATGTAAATAGGTACATGAACCCCATACTATATATACCGGATGTCCGGTAATTAATGGATAACCTTGAAGTGTCTTATAGTAGAACTGAAGGCCGTACAGAAAAAACGAAAAAAAAAGAAATATATTATAAGTGCAAGCTATAATAGCATAGCATACTTTTGACTGTCTATCTATTAGCATAATTAGTGTTTAATAATAAAACAACAAAAAACCGATGGATTTCATTCATTTATGGTCCTATTACCTATACAAGAAAGTTATACATGGTAATTAAAAAAAACACATATCTCAGGTAGTAGTTAGGATAGATTTTTTTCATATTTTTTTCTGAACGGCCATCAGTTCCACTATAAGACATTTCCAGGTTATCCATTAATCACAATCATACACCCTGTATATTGCAATTTATATACTAATATTATAAAGGCGAAAGATCTGATTTTTTGATTGTTTGTAAGAATTTAACTTAAAACCTACTAAACCGATTTTAATAATTCTTTCACCATTAGAAAGCTATATTATTTTTTTTTTTTTATTTATTTATTTAATAATAAGGCTTACCAACTAAAATACATACCAGACATTTAACTAAATAACACTTATTATATAATATTTATGTATGCTTTTAAATTAAAGGTTAGCACAGCATTTTATACTTTATGTGAGCATACTGTTATGCAAGAATTACATACAATAGGTGGTAATAAATACTAATCATAATAAAGTAATAAAAAACCAATAAAAATACTAATAAAAACACAGAAATATAATAATATGCAAAATTAACCCTTATGGCAATCCCTTATTTACAGTTTTTTTGAAGGAACCAATCTTTGCTGAGAATATGTCGATATCAAGTTTATAGGAGACTGCATTACATTTGCGGAGGATATATGAGAGAGGTGCATTACTGCCATAATTATTACGACTGCTTTTGATAGCGAACGGTTTGTAGTTAACTAACCTTGCAGATGGTCTAGGTACATTCAAATAAATTTGGGCTAGGAGTGGCGGACAATCTATGGCCTGATTGATTAGTTTGTATAAAAATAACAAACCCGAAAATATTAAATAAAAACACAAAATTATCACCGCGTAAAAACACAAAATTATCACCGCGTAACGTCATTACTTAATATTAAAAACGCGAATTTATGTTTGTTTGTTTGTTACGCTTTCACGCCTCAACTACTCGACCGATCATCATGAAATTTTACATACATGTTGTCAAGGGTAAGGACAAAGTACCCCTTTTGTCCCTTTCTATAAATCGGATATTTTTCTGGTTTAAAAAAGTTTGTGTCCTTTTTCCTGGGTGACATACCTTTCATTTAGAAGAAAATACTGTTCCCAAAAGATAATAATTAATTGACGAAATCTAAATTAATCGGAGCGAAGCCGCGAGCAGAATCTAGTCGTGTATAAATCGGCCGGCGTCTGAGCGGTCACGCTTACACCCTATTTGCACCTGAGTGTGTTCAGATGAAAGGTGTAGGGGCGGTAATGTAGTTAGCTACGTGACGGGGGTAGGCAGCCGAGCCAACGATGTGTCAAGCAAGGATTCTCGCTGATGAGCAGGAAAAACGCACTGAAAATACTTTGGAATCGAATAAGTGAAAGCTGTGTCATGATGTTTGTTTATTTGATTGTGTGTAGCCTGTCTTGTTAGTGTATTTTAGTGGGGGTAAGCAGAAATGTAATAAAGATTTTATTCGTCAGCTAAAAAATCGGAACTTGTAAAAAATAGCAGTTGTTGTCTCCGTTCTGATATCTATACCAATATTATAAAACTGAAGAGTATGTTTGTTTGGTTGAACGCGCATATCTCAGGAACTACTGGTTTGAATTGAGATATTATTTTAGTGTTGGATAGCCCATTTATCGAGGAAGGCTTTAGGCTATATAACACATATCCTTTCATCTTCTAGGTCTAGAACTAATATTGGACTTAATTCACCTATAAATAGAATGTGTAGTGATTTAAATGCTCACACAAAAAGTGTTTTCGATGCTGACATATTTCATGACACCGAAAATAAATTTAGAAATAGGTACCTGGAGTCACTAGGGATTACCGCTACATCATAGTTTTTTAAGTAATTTTAAGCAATATTTATTGTTTTGATAATGTGCTTCTTATTTTTATTGTGTTATTTTTGTTTTTGTTTTTTGTATTTTATTTGAATTGTCAATTTAGCTTATGTTAAACTCTTCAATGTCGTTGTATTCTTTTTGTGTAAGCTGTGTTATCCCGTAATTGGCATATGCATAGGACTGTGTATTGATATAATTACCTAATATATGTATATATGTATATGCTGTGGGATAACCTTTAATAAATAAATAAATAAAAATAAAAAACATTACGCTACGACCAATAAAAGCGGAGCATCAATGTAAAATGTTGCAAAAACGGGGTAAATTCTCTTATATAGCAGACGAAACAGCGCGGGGGAAAAAAAAAATTGTTGCTACTGGACCAACTCGATAAAGGTCTCAGTTATTAAAGGTTCTTAAGTGGCAAAAAGTATTGTTAAGATAGAAAAAAAATGCCTATGCATTTTTTAAAGCAAAAATTAAATGATGTTTTAATGATTAATTGGATTACTGGATCCCAAGCTGGTGGTACATTCCAACCATCTTCTCTATTCATTATTAAATAATTAAATTATTAAAACTATCAAATCTATTTGTTTTTAAGTTTACACTCTGGCACTCTCCATGGCTGCTGAAAAGCAACCGAAACGTCGGGGAAAGTCTAAACTTAAAAACAAATAGATTTGATAGTTTTAATAATTTAATTAGCTTAAAATTAGTAAAGTTTAATAGTATCGTATAGTAGTGTAACAGTTTCTAAATTATGTAATAGAGTGTTAAATAAACAACGCGATAAAATCCGTATATAGTAGTTTATCTTATCTTATTCGGGGGCCAGTCAGTGTAGACCGGCGACACTTCGACCCAGTGGGATCTTTTGTGTCGGCCCCGAGATCTATCCCTGAGCTATCTCCCTATGAATGTACTGCATCAGCCGCAGCGTATACTTCAGAGGAAGAAGCCTGAAGTCTTCAAATTTTGGTTATATGCCAATCCCATCAGACCCATCCTTAGTCCGGCCAACGCGTCACACTCACACAGTACTTGTGATATGGACTCGTCCTGTTCACCACAGGCTCTGCAGACCGAATTGTCATGCGGGTTAACTAATTCAGTGTAAGAAAACTTCTACCTAAAACTTAAACATGCGAAGCGAAGTCTTCACTCAATGCAACGATCGCTCCAGTTTCAACTCGACGTACTAACAAACCCATTACGCAAACTTACTGTTAGGGTTGCCATCTTTATTTTAAAAAAATACAGCATACTAGATATCGCGTTAATGTAAATTTTCTCAATAATTTTTCATTCAAGAATAATACCTTTTCAAGATAATAATAATAATAATATTCTACCACATACACACAACACTATCTAGCCCAAACTAAGCAGAGCTTGTACTATGGATACTAGACAATGGATAAACATACATATATACTTCCTTTTTTTTTTGTAAATACATAAATATTATACATAGAAACACCCAGACCAAGACAAACATCCATGTTCATGCACACAAATATTTGTCTATTCCCCTGATAAAGTGTATGCAATATTTCATGATGAACGGTCGAGTAGGTAAAGCGTGAAATCGTAACAAACATATTGATATTTGATATCCGTATTTATAATATGAGCTAGCACTAGCTGTTACCCGCGATTTCATCCGCGTGGAATTTTTTCATCGCGGTAACCTAACTTTTCTGAAATAAAAGCCTAACTTGCTCCTTATAACATCAGCTATACTAGTGAAAATTCCGTCAAAATTGGTCCTGCCATTTCAGAGATTAGCCGGAGCAAACAGACAGACCGACAGCCAAAATTTTAAAAATAGATTTTTTGTTATACGTACGGAATATACTTTCATATGCATTAAGTAAAAAGCTGTTATTTTGAAATCACAAACAGACACTTCAATTTTATATATTTGTATAGATGTACAATATTATATAAAGTGCGGGTGACAACCCTACTGACAGTGAGTAGTTAATTCAACTCGCGACAGTTTGCGCACGTCATTCCGCACGCAGTGTCGCTATTAGCTGTAGTTGTAGTTTGAACTAACTTTGATTGATTGTACGCTCAAGTAGTGTTGAGTGTTGAGTGAGTAAGATTTGGACGCCATCTTGTTATTGTTTTTGTTTTAAAACGTTGAGGCTGTCTAAATGATTGTGTGAACGTGTCAATAAAAAAATTTATGAATCTTACTAAGTTTGTATAAATGTATGTTAATCTTCCACGGCAAAACTTCTGGACCGATTGCGATGAAACTTGGTATGTAGATAACTGGAGACCTGGATTCACACATACGGTACTTTTATCCCGATATTCCTACGGGAACGGGACTTACGCTGGTAAAACCGCGGGGAAAAGCTAGTATTATAAATGTGAACGTTTGCGAGGATGGATGGATGTTTGTAACTCTTTCACGCAAAAAGTACTGAACCGATTGCGATGAAACTTGGTATATAGATAGCTAGAGACCTGAATTGACACACACTTTTTATTCCAATATTCCCACGGCATCGAGACTTACGCGGGTAAAACCGCGGGACGCTTTTAATCCCGATATTTTTACGGCATCAGTACTTACGCGAAACCGCGGGACGCAGCTAGTAATATAATAAAGTGACTGAATGGCATAGTGGTCGCCTCGCCACTGCCGCCGAATGTTGTGGGTTCGATCCCCATACGGGACAAATAATTGTTATCCAGATATACATAGGTAGTGGTCCCAGGTCTGCTCTTCGTGTCCGTTGTTTGAATATTTGTAATGTCGCTAAAATAAATGATATTTTTAAAATAACCATTGCATTTCTTGGCAAAATCTGGACTGCCACGCAGAGGTCTCGAGTTCGATCCCAAGGTTAAAGTCTGAGGTCAACATTTGACTTTTCGAAGTTATGTGCGTATTAAATAATTAATTATCGCTCGCTTTAACGGTGAAGGAAAACATCGTGAAGAACCATCTCTTAGATTTCTTCAATATGTTCTCGAAAATTTGTGAAGTCTGCCAACCCGCACTGAGCAGGGAGGTGGACTTATGGCCTAACCCTTCTCACACTGAGAAGAGGCCCGTGCCCAGCAGTAGGACAGGTTAATACAGAGCTGATATTATTATTATATTGCATTTTGTTATTAGCATAAATGGCAACTTTCACAGCTGAAAACCTAATACTTCAGGTCACGTACCTAACCGACCACGCCACGTGATCACTCAGTCTGTAAACTTTAAATGTTTACGATATTTGAGTTACGCAACAACATTGGCGTACCCTTTAAATCCTATGAAGTACTTCAAGGGTTGAGGAAAACACGTGTGGGTAGAACAGCACACTTCGATTAATTTATTTATTCATGCAGTTTTGACCAATAGACAGAATGTTTCATGAGGAAGGTTTAGGTGTATCATTTGTTAAGGTGTTGTACTACTTGTGCAAAGCCGGGGCAGGTCGCTAGTTAATATTATAATGCGAATGTGAGTTTGTTTGTTAGGTACGCTTCCATGCCGTAACTACTTGACTAATCATCGTGAAATTTTGCCTACACGTTATCAGGGGTATAAAAATGGACATAAGGTACACATACCTTTCATTTAGAAAAAGTACTGTTCCCAAAGGAAGAAATATAATATAATATTCTATCACATACACACAACACCATCTAGCCCTAACTAAGCAGAGCTTGTACTGTGGGTACTAGACAATGGATAAACATACATATATACTTTATTTTTGTAAATTCATACATATTATACATAGAAACACCCAGACCAAGACAAACATCCATATTCATGCGCACAAATGTTTGACTTGAATCGAACCCGCGACCTCAGGCGTGGCAGTCGGATACATTGACCACTACGCCACCTACTTTGTATTGAACGCAGATCAGAATGTATCCTAACTACTATTGTAAATGCAAAAGTGAGTTTATTTATTTGTTAAGCTTTCACTCCTAAATTACTCGACCGATTATCATGAACTTTGAAAGCATACACGTTGTCAGGGGTCCAGAAGAGGACATAATACCTTTCACCCAGAAAAAGTATTAGTAACCCCAATGACGTAATATAAATAGACGTGTCATGCATGAACATCACGGCACTCGAAAACAGCGTAAATACATATAGACAATAGACAGCTACTTAGACGCACGAAGAAAGGAAAAGAAAATTAAATGTCTACGGAATTCGTGTTGTTAGAGAGAGATAAATATATTTCTTTAATTACGTTGTCATTCTGTGGTGCATGCTCATTGGCCAAGCGCGAACACGTGACTTATGTCAGGCTACAGCCGCCATTAGAAGGCATCGAAAAAAATAAAATAAAATTCATTTCTCTTGACACTTACGCATGAAATTATACTTTTTCATCTTTCACAGTTGCAGTATAATTTTTACATTAAATTTTCTAAAAACAAAAGGCATTTTTTTTGTTTAGGAAGTTATTCGCTTAAGTTATTTTAATGACACGTACACCCGCGGCTCTGGTTTGTACGTAACTAAATAGACTTCTGGTAATTACCTTGCATTCATGTTGCTACTACAGAGCGCGGGCAACGTATCTATAGTTTATATATCATTGATTAACCCGAGGAAATAAAATTTATTGGCAAAATCTACATCAATGCGAGCGACGCCGTGGTCAAAATCTAATAGTCTAATAAACATCAAATGTAATTGAAATAAAAAATATGTTCACATTTTAATTTAGGAGAATAGTAGCATTCTCTGTGATATATATGACACTGAGACTAGATTGGAACTCTATTTTGGACAATTTTATTACGATAATGCCATGTGAAAGGCTTCTATGTACAAGTCATAATGCTTTTTACCTTGTGCCTCATATTTTGGCACACAAGCAGTTAATACCAACGCAGTTACGAATTTTTTTAATAAACACTCCTCTTTGGTCAGCTTTAAATCAAAATTCAAACAGAAATGTCGGTTGAATAGGAAACTATATTTGTAAAACAAACGGCCACTCGGATGCCATTTAGGTCGGCATCCCATTTTCCTGCGACCCATTTACCCGTTCCAGCTGTAACAGATCTATCATCCGTTCCTTTCTCCACATATTCGAACAGACAATCATTACAAAATGTCCGCCTGCCCCACATCCGCCATTTTACAATCATGGCGTTCCCGCGCTTTTGTGACAGCTAGCCTTTTTTCCGATCGTGACCAAGGCGAGCGCGTTCAGCCTTTGTGAAGACTGTTTGCCGTGGCATAGATATTGCTTTGAGTTTTACATTTTTCTTTGTCGTGTTTTTGAGGGTTTTTGATTGCGGTTTTATTTATTGGGAACGTTTAAGAATGGTTAAGGAATTTAGGGAGCTGATGATTAAAATGCTCATATTTAACTTTACTTAACTATATTATACCTGCAGAATGAAATAATTACTACACTGGCTCAGTGGTGGCAGTAGTAATGAGACTGCTGTGCATGCGATCTCGCGGGTTTGATTCCCGGATTTGGCAGTGATTACTGGTTTTTGTCGAGAATTCTCAGTATCAGCAAGGAAATTTGAACTATGCTCTATAGACGTAAATGGCATTGACACTATTAAGTGGGACCTTAATTCATAGTTGGCAAAATATGGGTGAAATACATCTATGCTTACCGCTCCGGGTATAATGGCGTGAGACTATGTTTGTCTATGAAACATAAACTGATGCCTGGAAATCTGCAGAGGTAGGCAAGTCCTTATTGCAGCTAAATTAAGCTAAATTCTTTACAATCTCTACGTAATAGCTTATTACAGTTTATGCGCATATTGCCAAAACATATGCGCTAATAATTATTATAATTGAATACAATCTCAATTTCACTAGAATTTCACAGAATCCAACCAGCGCGACCCAAACTGTGGACAAAACCGCAAATTTTTATGCAATAAACAGTTAAAACGATAAAGCCTAAATGTAAATATAAGAATAATTTATGTAACCAACCCACGTTCATCTCAAATGAAATGGATCTCGTTTATATAAATTGTAACTAAATTGAGTTACTTTAGTTTCAATGTCTGTACAAATGAACGAAAACTTTGTAATATGAAAATGTAAATTTGGAATTATTGTTCATTTAATTTTGGTCCACTATACTTAGTTTGAATATGTATACTTTTGCTTATACAGACTGTCGATCCAATCAACGACGTTACTTCCGTATGATTAAAAGTTTAAGTCATTTATAAATGTACTAGATATTGGCCGTGGTTTTACTCGCGTAAATGTAGGTTATGTCAATTTTCTATTCTTCAGAAGCAGTAGGTACTTTTTCCTGATGAAAAGTACAAGATATCATAATATTGTCTTCTTTGAAATTAAACTACTATATACGGATTTTATCGCGTTGTTTATTTATCACTGTATTACATAATTTTGAAACTATTACACTACTACTACTATTGAATTTTACTAATTTATAAGCTAATAAAATTTTTAAACTATTAAATCTATTTATATTTAAGTTTACACTTTCCCCGACGTTTCGGTTGCTTTTCAGCAGCCATAGTCACGGGCTGACTCTCCCCGTACAGCTTATAAATTAGTAAAATTCAATAGTAGTAGTGTAATAGTTTCAACATTACGTAATACAGGGATAAATAAACAACGTATATAGTAGTTTAATTTCAGTACAAGATATCCTTTTTGTACTCCTGACAACGTGTATGCGTAATTTCATGATGATCGGTTGAGTAGTTAAAGCAGGAAAACTTAAAAAAAACGCGACAGTCATAATGTTTGACGTAATCGCTATTTGAATGCAGCTGTTCGAAGGAGATAGCGATAGATATCTACACTACCTTTCCACTTACTCATATATCAAAATTCTATTTTGTAACCAATTTTGACACTATTTACACAAAAAGATTTCTCTTGATCGCTATTTGCGCTTTTGAGTAAAATAATGTACAAAATCCAACATAGGCGACTACCCTATTATTAATAAATAAATAAATAAAGGGTTTATTTCAGAAACATTATACAACTTCTACAGTATATCTCACATAGGGGACTCCGTTTAATTATTGAAAATACCTGTGCTAGAAGGTTTTTTAAGGTAGTAGATCCTCGCTGGTTTCAGCATGAATGGGCCGGATCGACCGGAGTAGTACTACCCTCTCACAGAATACCGGCGTGAAGTAACGGTACCCATACTGTTGCGTTTCGTATCGGTGAGTGAGAGAGCCGGAGGCCCAGTTACCCCGATCCTTTTCCTATCCTTTCCTTTGTCCTTTCCCTCCTTCATTCCTTTTTAAAGCGCTGGCAACGCACTTGTAACTTTTTTGGGGTTGCGGGTGTCCATGGGCGGCGGTAATCGCTTACCATCAGGCGATCCGTCTGCCCGGTTGCCAAGATACGCAACAAAAAAATTTAAATAATTTAATAACTTCTTAATTACACCAAATTCACTTCAAGTCATCATCGTCAAATAATAATAATAATAATAATAATCATGGCAACACCAGCATATGTGTCATTTTACAAAATTTTCAGCTCTTTAAAACTCCATAAAAATATATAATAATTTGGCCACAATTTCAACATAATAAATATAATTCAACATAATAAGTCTCAATTTTAAAATAATACAACCATAAAGAACAGTACAAAACAAGTAAAATCGGTCATAATGACAACACATGTCAAAATGAAAAATATATAAATTAAATGATGATGTAGTGACACGCAAATGCTAACAAGAGCCAGAGCGTTAGCACAAAGGAGACCCCCGGACTCGTCGCTCAGCTCCGCCTCGCAGCCGTCGGTACCTGCACCCGCGACTACGACGGGCAGTGAGGCGTTGAGCTCATCAAGCGACGAGTATTTCTCCCCGCCGACGTCGCCAACACCTGTACGTCGGCAGGGGAGACGCCGGCCACCGTCCTGCTTGGGACCCCGAGGCCCGCCGGCCTCGAACAGGGCCCCCGCTGTCGGTGGTGATGTGCGCCGCATGAGATGGACGAGGTCAATAAATGAAAACGTCATGCGGGCATATTTTGTGGCTACAGAGGGAGGAACCAACCTCAGTGCGTATCGTAATCGAATGCTGCCTCTGTTTCAGGCTCTTGAACCAGGCTTCAACGTCACGGCACAACGACTATCGGATCAAGTGCGAGTTATCCAGCGCAATCGGATGCTGGATGATAACGTACTTGATAGGCTTCGCTCAGAGTGTTTACGTTCGAGTCGTGCCATTCACGTCCATCCTGGTGTAACAACAAGTAGTGTTACATCGTTGCCCCAAAACATTACCAGCGAGGATGAGGATGACATGACTAATAATGTAAGCATCCAGTACAATGATGAGGTAAGGGTAGCTTTGGAATGTGCGATTCGGGAATATCGGTATACACCCCATACTATTAGGCCTCGACTGCCGCGGTTGCCTACGCATAGACAAAATATGGCATTGGTAGGTGCCCTTGACTCGCTACTGCCTAGTTATTTAGAGAATAGCGAGAATCTCAGTGATACCCATTCAATCCTGTATTGTGTTGCTGTAGCGGCATGTCGTACAGCAGGCGTCAAGTTCCCTTTGAACGACACTGCTGTATGGCGAAAAGCTGCTCCGGCATGGCAATGCAGGATTGAACGTCGTATCGCTGAGGCAAGGGCACTTATTGGTAAACTAATCTGCTTCAGGGAGGGCAATACTCGCCCTAGAGTGATGCGCTTTGTGAGTCGAGCTTTCTTGGGAACTGACACCAGCCCACAAGACTATACATCTCGGGTCACAGAGCGCATTGACTTCCTGAAGCAGAAAGTTTATGCGTGGGCAAACCGTTTGCGCAGATACAAAAAACGCGTGAACCGGTATACCGTGAATTACACATTTCAAAAAGACCAGAGACGTGTTTATAGAAGCTGGGAACGACCGGATCAATGTGTGACTGGTGGGCGGCTGCCGGATGCTGATACCACAAATACCTTTTGGCGTAGCATCTGGTCGGTGCCCATGGGCCACACAGAGGGCGATTGGATCCGTGATGTCGAGCGAGCGGTTGAACAAATTCCAGAGATGGAAGACGTAGTCATTGAAGACCAGGATGTTACTAGTGCAGTCCGTTCGTTATCAAATTGGAAGTCTCCAGGTCCGGACGGGCTGCATAACTTCTGGTTGAAATGGCTACGTAGTTCGCATGCTTGCTTGGCATCGCAGTTTCAATCAACCGTAGAATCTGGGTCGTTGCCAGATTTTATGACCACAGGAGTTACGCACCTGCTCCACAAAGCAGGTAGCACTCACGAGCCTGGAAATTATAGACCGATCACCTGCTTACCATCGGTCTATAAGCTTCTTACGTCTATTCTGAGAGCCAAAATTTCAAAACATATTGAAATCAATTCTATTATGTCGGCCTCTCAGAATGGTTGTAGGAAGGGGGCTCGTGGTACGAAGGAACTCCTCCTCATTGATATGGCCATTAGCCAACAGGTTCGCCGTAATCACAAGAGTCTGGCGACATGTTGGATAGATTACAAGAAAGCGTTCGATTCGGTACCGCATACGTGGCTCTTGAGGGTGCTGGAGCTGTATAAAGTAAATACAACTCTATGCACCTTCTTGAAGTTATGTATGCGGCAATGGAAAACGGCTCTTTACTATCCAGGGTGTCGACAGACCCAGGCGACCAGCGAGCTAATACAGATTAAGCGAGGTATATTTCAGGGCGACAGTCTGAGTCCTCTGTGGTTTTGCCAAGCGTTGAACCCTCTCAGTACATTACTAGAGGGTTCAGGGCTAGGTTACAGGTTAAAGAGAGGCGGTCAGGTCGTATCACACTTGCTATACATGGATGATTTAAAGCTGTTTGCCCGCACTGATTCACATTTGATAGACTTACTAAGAGTAACTGATTGCTTTAGTAAATCTATCAACATGGAGTTTGGTGTGGATAAATGTGCAGTCATGCATGTAAAGGAAGGAAGGATGGTGGAATCTGAGAGCATTGAACTTTCAGATTCCATTAACCTAAGATCGCTTCTCATTACTGATACCTACAAATACTTGGGTATGTCACAAGCCTTAGGTATAAATGAAGCGGACATGAAACAATCGTTGAAGGAGCGCTTTTTTGGTCGCCTGAGAAAAATACTTAACAGTCTTTTATCAGGCGGCAACAAGGTGCGCGCTTTTAACGGTTGGGTCATGCCGCTTCTTTTATACTCCTTTGGCATACTTAAGTGGACTCAGACTGAGTTAGATGCCCTGGACAGGAAGGTCCGTACACTGTTGACGGCATACCGAATGCACCATCCTCGTTCGTCTGTGATGAGGTTGTACATCCCGCGGAAATGTGGGGGTCGAGGTTTTCTAAATGCCAAAACCCTCCATAATCGTGAGGTGTGCAACCTTAGAGAATATTTCCTTCAAGCGAACGTGGATATGCATCGTGATGTTATCGCAGTGGATAACGGACTCACCCCGCTTAACCTGGCTAAAGAGAACTGGCGCATCCCTATAGTACTAAGCATTGACGACCGCAAGAGTGTATGGCAGAGCAAGGAGCTTCACGGTAGGTTCTACAAGGCCCTATGTGGACCTGATGTAGACGTTCTCGCCTCCGTGAACTGGCTACGCTTCGGTGACCTCTTTGGGGAAACCGAAGGGTTTGTCTGTGCAATTATGGACGAAGTTATCAAGACGAATAACTACCGGAAATATATCCTGAGGGATGGTACGATTGACATATGTCGGGCGTGCCACCAACCCGGTGAATCCCTCAGGCATATAGTTTCCGGTTGTTCTCGTCTTGCTAACGGCGAGTACTTGCACAGACATAACCAAGTAGCCAGAATTATCCATCAGCAACTTGCTCTGAAGTACAAACTTGTAGAGGTCGAGGTGCCTTACTACAGGTATGTAGCGGAACCAGTTCTCGAAAAGGACCATATCACACTGTATTGGGATCGATCTATTATCACAGACAGGACTGTTGTTGCCAACAAGCCTGATATTGTGGTAATAGATCGATCAGAGCGCCGTGCAATGATTGTCGATATTACCATCCCTCATGATGGCAACCTCGTGAAAGCTGAGAAGGAAAAAGAACTAAAATACCTGGACTTAGCACACGAGGTTGTCGATATGTGGGATGTGGACTCGGCAATCATTGTACCGATAGTCGTTACGGTAAACGGTCTAATAGCCAAGAGCCTCGACCAACATCTTAAGAGGCTCGCGTTAGGTGCTTGGGTCAAGGGTCAGATGCAGAAGGCGGTTCTCCTCGATACGGCACGCATAGTGAGGAGATTCCTCTCTCTGGACCCCTAACCACCGACAGCTTGGACCTTGTCTCGATGTCGGTGGGCAACCATAATTTTTATATTTTTAAATGTGTTTTTTTATAATTATATATCTAAAAATGTAATTTTTATTGATAATTAATGAATAAATGTGAATAATAATAATAATAATAACTTTATTAGCATCTCAAATTACATGTTACAAAAATAACGGTGAAACCACACTAGGCAGAGCCTGTATCGTGGCTATCAAACAAAAACGATTGCTCTAATAAAAGTAAAATAAAATAAATCTGCATTTATCATTCCCATGAGGTTGAAATACGAGTGTATTGTATGTATGTGTATGAGTGTGAAGTGTATGAGTAAGTGTTTGAGAGAGTGTTTTGTGTGATGTGAGTTATGTGTGTCGTGTATAGCGTTTGATGAGAGTGTTAAGCGTAATCCCTACACAACTAAGTCTTCAAAATCATTGAAAAAATCTGAATGCCCAGCCTGTTCATTAGCAGCTAGATTCATAAGTAGATTAGAAGGTCCACCAGCTTCTTCCAAATCCATATAGGGTCTAACGCCTTCGGGAAACATTTCATCAACTGCTACTGTTGGTGTCATCTTGTAATGAATACGAGTCGTATAGTATACAATCAAAATATTAGAATGTGTTAACTATTAGATTATTTGTCACAAAATGCCCATTTACCCTCCAAAATTACAAAGAATGTATGTAATTTATCAATTTCACTTATGAAAACAACAACAGGTATCTTATTGATGGTTATTAATAGAAATTTTAATCAAAAATTTAGGTCCGTTTTCGCTGATAACGCTGGTACATCGTGGTCTGAATTACGTCTTTCAATATTGAACGTGATTAAATCGGCTTATGTATAAGCACGGTTTGATCCGTAATACGAATTATAAATTAAACCCATCACGAGGGATTATGCTGTATGGATTGATGTATTGAAATAGTTTATATGCGAGGGTTTGCTTCCGTTTTCGGAATAAGGCCCTATTACCATTAAAGCTGAGAGGAGATGTGAGCTGGCTAGAGCAAAATGATTCTGAGTGCTGAGAAAACGCAGGCCATATACATCTCACGTTTCTATTGCATACCGCTTTCTGTTCGCCGCATACCGATTACATCTTCGATGCACATCTATACTTATATTACAAAGAGGAAAGATTTGTTTTTTTTTTTTGTAAGGATTTAAATCAAAAACAACATAACTGATTTAAAAAATTCTTTCATCATTCGAAAGCTGTATTATCAACGAGTAAAATGGGCTATATATATTTTTTTTTAAAGTACTGTTACTAACTTAACCCAACTTATATTTACGCAAGCGAAGCCGCGAGAAAAAGCTAGTGCGAAAATAAATACATCAAATCAGACAATCAATACATCTTGTGTCAGCACTTTTCAGTACTAGAGTACCGCACAGTACCGTTTTAGCCAGCTCAGATCTGTTCTTAGTGTCTAACTTGTGTGGTGGTGTCCATTTAAACCATTTATTTCCCACACCAATTACCTGTATGTTATCCTAATAAATAAAATAAAATATATTTATTTCAGACATTAATAAGTATGTACAGTCCATTTTAGATTGTTTAGTAATGGGTTAGTAACAGAATGTACTTGGGCACGCCACGATCGTGGCGGTAAGTCCCGTGTTTAAGGAGTGGCTGGAGAGGCGGCATGACGCTCTCACCTTTCGGCTGACACAGGTTATGACTGGCCACGGTTGTTTTGGCCAGTTCCTGTGTCACATAGGCCGGCAAGAGACGCCAGGATGTCATCACTGCGGCGACTGCCGCGACGTTATTGTGGACACAGCGCTGCACACTTTAGCGGATTGCACCGCCTGGGCATCGCATCGCCGTAAGTTGATCGCGGCAGTCGTATTGGTTGCCCTGTGGCTCCCGGCCGTAGTTCAGTCTATGGTCCGGAGTGAGATGTCGTGGAACGCCGTCGCCTCTTTCTGTAAAGAAGTGATTTCCATCAAGGAGGCTTCCGCTTAGAACACTGATATGTGTCGACACGTGTTTCGCTTCAGCGCGAGGCATATTCAGGATCATTGTTTGGTTACGAATGTGCGTGGCGGGTTCCTCTTTTCCGAATAATTTTATTACTCTGGATTGCCGCCATTTAACGCCTAATTCGATTCAATACCCTACCCATTGCCCAAAAATGGACTAGGAAAAAAGAAGCAATAAGGAATCCAGGAGTAATATTTTACAAGTGGAAAGAAGTCTACTGGCAATATTTTGTTTATAGTAAAACTTCATACAAATAAATAAATCACAACGGTACAAAGAGCTCCTGTAACGTCGTCATTAAAATTATTGCTCCATAAGTGGAGCAGTTGTAGACGGGCGACTAAGAAGCGATGGTCCGGCAACTGATGTAAATTCGTGGTTTTTATGGTATACTAGATTTCGCCATCAGTTTCGTTCGGGCAAATGTACTATCGACTTGAGCGACGGTTGACCACTCCTAAGGTTAAAATCGCATAGCAGGCCAACACTTGGTAGGCCACCCGTGACACGCCCCATTTTTTTGTTTGATTTTTTTTACTCTTTACATTTGTTTACTGATTCTAAGGCGATACAAACTCAACTGGTCAACATGTGTAAGCGAAAATTTTTCTGAAATGGTCAACTGTCGCTCAAGTCGATAGCATGTTAGGTTAGGTTAGATTAGAAACAGATTTTTTTTTGGATGCAATGTAGCCTTATGTCCTTTTCTGTTCCCCTGACAACGTGTACGCGAAATTTCATGATGATCGATCGAGTAGTTAAGGTGTGAAAGTGTAACAAACAAACACTTGTAACTTCACATTTGCATGTTAGGATTTCATTTACGGTTGACTATACGCGAATTTTGTTAAGACTTGCACTTAAGCTAATTTGATGACTAAGTTGCTAATAAATTTATAATAGCAACTACATATGTGCTATAATTTGTCCCACCGCTGGGTACGATTCCATTCTGTGGGAAATATAGTTTTAAGAAAATTGAACACCTCGTTGCGATATCTTGATAGTACCCAGTAAATTGATTGAATGACTATAGTCTGCCTCAAGCCAAAGAAATTCACATTGACATTCTTCAAAAATAAGTTTTGTATTCAGTTGCTACATTTAGATCTTATAAAACATTTTCTCTCAATTATTCAGTCTTAAAATGAAAGAATTAAGGTCGTAGCCAGCGGTAGGTCGGCAGTGACTAAACACGTTTGAAGGACAAAGTTACCCAGATGTTATCAGTCATCATCAAAACTTGCGAAAATAGGCAACAATACTAATCGACTGTTTAATAAAGAGAACTTTGAAATAGCGATCACCGTAATTATAAGACTAAATCGAAAATGCAAGAATAATAAAAATGGTTGCTCTAATATGTTAGAAATTAATTCAATTTGTTAAGAATGGTAATCTGTTACCGATGATGTATTCGCCATCCCTTTATTCTGCTTCTCCTGCAGCTGCTATTAAAAATATCTCCCAGGCTTCTCCATGTAATATTGTCCATTGCCCACTTTCTCTTTCAGAATTACTTTTATTTTGTATTGTTTTTAGTAGTTAATGTATGTCCCTACTATTTCCAATCATTCAACGCCAAATCAAGCTACAAATAAGTCGTGACCTATATTATTAAGTTGCCGGTCTGCAGCAGTAGTCACGGGCGCGCAAGTGTGATGTACGTTCGTGTCAACCTATTTTATCGACCAACTTCAACCAAAATTCGAGAGCCCCGACAAAGAAATATGAATTTTAATTATACACGCGCAGAGCATAAAATCAAGTGGAACTTCCTGATTTTTGGTAGTGCAATACTTTAGCTCGGCGAAGTTTTAAAGGAATTTGGACATTAATCGTATACGGGTAAAGTTTAAATTTGAATGGGAATGTTTTGTTGAGAGATTTTTGACGTTAAAGGGAACAGATTTGCATAGTTTTGTACAAGTTCGGCGTTTTATAGGTAAGGGTAGGAAGTTTTATCTGGATTTTGTTCGAAGTATAAGGGAACTGTGGAAAACGGGAGTTAGGGAGAAGGTAATGGCGATATGAAATAGGTTTTGTTTTGAGATAATAGCTGTATTGTTATAAGGATATTGCTTGTATTGGAGTTTGATTTTGTTGGAGATTTTTTGGTACTTACTTTGGTACACTCACACGATCGCTACATCACCGAGATGTAGCGATCGTGTGAGTGTTATCGGTACAGGTTGTAAAGAATGAAAGGATGGTTCCTTTCATTCTTTACAACCATTACCGATGTTGCCAATACTTTTAGTATCCATTTTCACGAGAAATCGTACATAGGAAGCTCGCAAAGGGAAATATTACATCCACAGTTTTTTGGTCTTTTACTGAGAACTGTTGCAGAATTTGTGCTGCAGAGAATTTCTTGATACAGCAGCACTTTACACATGATATAAAACAACGTGATCAGAGTCGACTCTCTCTCCTCCTAGCTTTAGTCCCACATGGTAGTGGGGTCAGCTTTTCTAATGTTTTGCCTCCACTTCGCTGTCTTCGTCCTCGTCTTCAGTCACTTGGCACTCACTCATATCTTTTTGCACTACATCTTTCCATCTTGTCTTGGGTCTGCCTCTGGATCTTTTACCTGAGAGTGAGTGATGTA
The DNA here is from genome assembly GCA_963675205.1 of Catocala nupta. Classification (NCBI taxonomy): domain Eukaryota; kingdom Metazoa; phylum Arthropoda; class Insecta; order Lepidoptera; family Erebidae; genus Catocala; species Catocala nupta. Next base: position 4,481,786 of record OY776107.1, on the reverse strand, counting down.
GTGCTAAATTACTGACGTAGTCAGGTGATCTCCTTTTTACCTGACCATACCATCGCAGTCGACTCATATACACTAATTTCTGCACACTGCCAGGTTGGCCCCAGGTGATTTTATTTTTAGTAGTTATTCTATCCATTACTGCTAATCTTTCCAACACAGAAATCGAACATGAATCCTCACGCACAGTAGTTGCATTCATTTCCGATGCGCCAGCAAGGCTAGATACTACCGCATTGTCAAATCGACATCACACTTCAACACAAAACCCAAAACTAGTTCAATATCAATCACTACACGATATAAGTGTATGCATAGTGGCGCCACTCTCGCGCGACTAATTGACCTGATTGCGTCGAAGCGACGACTGACGGCCGATGGAGATACGACATGTGTCGCTTTGTTCCCGACTGGAAGCATGTGTAACTGGGACAGTATTGACCGTTATGTGTCGATTGTAAGGATAGCGTGCATATGTGTAATAAATACTAAGTTTAGTATTTATATTATTAAGTTTATTATTATTATTCCCGTGACCAGAGGACTGGCTTTTATTTCCCGGAAAGGATAAGCATTGCCATTCAACGTGGCAATGCTGCCAGTCTTCTGGGCACACTACCAGTCGACTGTGATGCGGAGGAATTCTATGACGCCTATTAGAGGGTTTTAGTTTTCTTATTCTTTTTTATTTCTGTTTTATAATATTTTAGGTATAAGTTAGTTTTAAAGTATTAATTAATTAATAAATTATAATAAATTAATTAATTTAAATTTAATTGTGTTTATATTATGTATATAATTAATAATTTGTATTGTTATTAGTTAATAACATCTGAATAAATAATCTATATTAACTTATAATGTATTATTAAGTTTAGTACTCGTATTTATTTATTTATAGTATTTATTTATATTACTAAGTTTAGTATTTATTTACACATATGGTTTTGGTTTAAAGTCCCATTTCTATACTAATATTATAAAGAGGAAAGATTTGATTTTTTGTTCGTTTGTTTGTAACTATTTAACTCAAAAACGACTCAACCGATTTAAAAAATCTTTTACCATTAGAAAGCTATATTATCACCGAGTAACATAGGCTATCTTTTATTTAAAAAGTACTGTTATTAACATTTTTTTTTTTTTTTTTTTTTTACGTGGGAGAATGCTATGACGCATATCCCTCCGCGGGGGCGGGCGGAGGGATCATGTCGGACTCGCCGGGGTAAAAGAAAGATGGAATAATAGTAAAGTACCTCCCGGAATACCGACTAAACCTACCACGGTGTTCCTCGACAAAACCACTATCGACGGGGCCGCGCGAATCACTTTCGCATGCGGTCGCGACCCCGCCGAGGTTACGGCCCGCCGTGTGAAACGGCAGGCCACTACCCGAAGAGACCTACCCAAAGGACTCACGCTATACGGACTCGACACAGAGGCGCGCGTGGGAACACGCACGCCGCCTCTCGGACCTGGTGCTGAACGGATGGCGGGCAGGCCCACAAAGCCCGCCACCCCCAGGTCAAACCTCAGGGTGGCTGGAGGTCATCGCGCGCCCTCCGGCGCCCGGCTCTGCGGTTGGGGAGAGGGTTTAAACGCTCCCTCTCCCGCTCCGCCGCCTCCTTGATGGAAATCACTTCCTCGCAGAAGGAGGCGACGGCGTTCCACGACCTCTCACTCCGGACCATAGACTGAACTACGGCCGGGAGCGAGAGGGCAACCGATCCGACTGCCGCGGTCAAATCACGGCGCTGCGATGCCCAGGCGGGGCAAACCGTCAAAGTGTGCAGCGCCGTGTCCTCTACAACGTCGCCGCAGTCGCCGCAGTGGTGACAACCGGGCGTCTCTTGCCGGCGTATACGACACAGGAACCGGCCAAAACAACCGTGGCCAGTCAAAACCTGTGTCAGCCGGAAGGTGAGGGCGCCATGCCGCCTCTCCAGCCACTCCTCAAACACGGGACTTACCGCCACGATCGTGGCGTGCCCGGACTGTTACTAACATAACCTAACTTCATTTTACGCGAGCGAAGCCGGAGGAAAAGCTAGTATTCAATAAACGGGTCGTTTTAGCTACGGACTGTTAAATTTTGACATGTTTTATATACAAAATATAACAAAATAACTGTTATTAGGTAAAACGATGCGTTTCTTGATATAGGAACTGGGCCAAAGTGGTCGTCCCGCGATTGCTGTTACGCCGAGTGTTATGGTTTTGATCCTATGCAACAATAATATGTGGTATCCACAAATTGTTGTTCCGTCGAGTCCAGATGTTCTGTGTGTCCGTTGTTTGAATGTTTGTCAAGTCCGCTGTGACACAGGATTTTTTCTTACAATGGCAACGGTTGCTCTTTCTAGTGTGTTGCCGTTGTCTTTCTAGTGGCGCCACTGTCACGCGACTAATTGACCTGATTGCGTCGAAATGACGACTGACGGCCGATGAAGATACTTGGTTATACTTTGTTCATGACTGAAAGCATGTGTACTGACTGGGACAGTGTAAAACGTATCTTCAATAAACCAGTCATTTTAGCCATGGACTGTTAAATTTTGACATGTTTTATATACAAAATATGTCAAATGTAACTGTTATTTGGTAAAACGATTCGTTTTTTATATAGGAACTGGGCGTAAGTGATCGTCCCGCGATTGCTGTTACGCCGAGAGTTGAAGGTTTGATTCCTACACAGGACAATAATTGAAATTAAACTACTAATTTTAAGCTAATTAAATTATTAAAACTATCAAATCTATTTGTTTTTAAGTTTACACTTTCCCCGACGTTTCGGTTGCTTTTCAGCAGCCATGCAAATTAGTAAAGTTTAATAGTATAGTATAGTAGTGTAACAGTTTCAAAATTATGTAATAGAGTGTTAAATAAACAACGCGATAAAATCCGTATATAATAGTTTAATTTCAATGAATAACATTCGCGTAAACAGAAGACAATATAATATCAGGACAATAATATTATGTGTGGTCTACAAATAGTTGCGAGTCTGGGTGTTTTTTGTGTCCGGTGTTTGAATGTTTGTAGTGATCCTGGTAATACAGGACGTTTAAAAAAATGAGCGGAAACAAAAACATTTTGAGTATTTTATTTATACTAGATGTAAGACACAGTGGGATCGGAAACTAAAAAGTACATAGATTCAGAGTATTCAAGTATTATTCCGAGTTTAAAATCGTTTCTTGCCTGCTTCTTCTCATGAAAGCTCTACTCCTCGAACAGGCTTTTTTCAATGCTAAATTTTTATTTCCTTCTATTTATTTTTTATTAATATAATAGTGAATTGACGTGTCCAAGAATTGTTTGCACATTTTTATGGAAATAAAGATTTTTGACTTTGACTTTGTTGGAATTTTCTTCAAGAAAATCTTATTAGATTTTTACAGATTTAGAGATCTGGTTATAAATTATATAATATAACGGAGAAACAATCTACTTTATTAAAATAATAATAAAAAACACATATTACTAAAACGGGAATGTACGTGATTTAACAGTTTACGAAAATAACTGTACACTAGCGCGGTGTTTTAAGGTTTTGTGTCACATTCTCCGCGTAGTGTCAATCTTGTGCTTTTATCATCAGTTGAAGTTTGTGTTAAAATAAGTTCCTATAGTACCTATAAAAACCGGTTTGCAAAAGTATATGTCTGTGCTGATACTAAAAATGCTAACTTGAGTGTCGCGATTTCGATCTCAAACGGGACAATACAGTAGCTTACTCACAACTTTTTAATATTTAAGTCAAATAGTTACATAATTATATAGATTTAAAAAATCTTTCTATTTCTGTGTTAGGGTCAGAAATAGAAAGATTTTTTAAATCTATTCAAAATTAAATAAGATACATGCGTTTCAAATTTAGTAGTAATTGTCAAATGAAAAGAAAAAGGATGCAAGATACAAACTGTGACGTAACCGATATTTAATTGCAGCTGTGTAAGGGATATAGCGAGATATCCCTACTGCACCCTTACTTTTTGTATCTAAATAATTATTACTCCATCATTCTGCAATCAATATTGATACTATTTTCATAAGAAAATCCTTTGCTTGCTATTTGCTATTGTATCTAAAATAATATATAAAATCAATCATTGGCAACTACCCTATTATTTGTGTGAACCACCTGATTGTTAGTTAAAATTCAAAGACAAAGACAAAAATATTTATTTCCATAAAAATGTTCAAATAATTCTTGGACACGTCAATTAACTATATAAGATATATTAATAAAAAATAGAATAATAATAGCTATGTATCTGGATGTACTATCGACTTGAGCGACGGTTGACCATTTAAAAAAAATTTTCGCTACCACATGTTGACTTTAAGTAACTCCGCCCTTAAAAAAACCCTTGTAAAAAATCTCAAACAAGTGTTGGCCTGCTATGCGATTTTAACCTTAGGAGTGGTCAACCGTCGCTCAAGTCGATAGTACATTGTGTCTATTAATTATATAGAAATATTTGTAAAATTCTCCACGACAGCTTGAACTTGTGATCTTGACTTGAAAAATCTCTACTTTATCCTTCGGCTAGATACCATCGATATATTCCAAAACTACCCATCTACCAGTCAAGCTTAACTTAAAGAAAAATGGTCTCCCATCAAAAAGCCATACGGGCGACAGGCCCCGTCATCAATCCTTCTGGCACAACGAACAAATGCGACGTATCAATCGTTGGGACGTCCGACACGTCGGACAACTGATGCGCAAATAATAGCGACGGATCGTATCTCAGGTTTGTGAGGGTAGCTTCATATTAATAGAGGCAAAAGCGAGGTTCGCCTTTGTAAAATGACCGATAGGTGTGTAAAGATATGGTATGGATTTTTAGAAGGAAGAATAGCTTGCGCTGAACCTGATCATTAGATGCAGCTATATCTAGTAGTTTCTGGCTATTCCTTGTGTCCGTTTGAACGTTTCTAAAAGTCCACCGCGATACAGAATTATTTTTTTGTACGGGAGATATCTTTTAAAAAGCCATTGGACTGCCACGTAGAGGTCTCAAATTCGATCCTAAGGAATGCAACTCTGACTTTTCGCCGTTTCTACGTGTGTGTGATTAATCTGTTGATCATCGCTCGCTTTAACGGTGAAGGATAACATTGTAGGAAAGCTGCATGTCTGTGAGTGCGTCATAATATTCTTGAAGATGTGTGAAGTCTGCTAACCCGCACTGGGTCAGCATAGTGGACAAAAGCCTAACCCATCTTATACAGAGCAAGGCCCGTGCCCAACAGTGGGATTGTTAATAATAGGGTCTGACATTATTGTTCAACATTTAGCTGCGGCATCATATAACTTTTGAATAGGCTATTTTATTTTTCTCATAGCAATTACATAATATCCATATTAATATTATCAACATTGTTAATTTTATGAAGTAGGTACTTAGTTGTTGTCCTCCGCGGTTCCACCCACGTTTTTGATCACTGCTGCGGTCCCGTGGCTTATAGCGTGAAGTTATTTAGCCAATATTATTTCCGGATAAAGTAACGTTCTACTGGTGAAACAATATTTAAATAGCACCTGTAATTTTTAAACATTTAATTGCATACAAAAATCCAGATATCAAATCTTTTATGTTTTTAATATTAATGTAGTTAATGATAATTGGTAAATAATATTCTACCACATACACACAACACCATCTAGCCCAAACTAAGCAGAGCTTGTACTATGGGTACTAGATAATGGATAAACATACATATATACTCTTTTTTTTTTGTAAATACATACAATTATACATAGAAACACCCAGACGAAACAAACATCCATGTTCATGCACAAATGTTTGACTTGTGCGGGAATCGAACCCGCGACTTCAGACGTGGCAGTCGGTTACACTAACCACTACGCCATCGAGGCCATAATGTTATATTATTGTTTAACACATACTGTGTCCCTCTATATCTATGTATTTTATGGCCCCACATAAGAAACGACGTGTAGACAATGGTGACAGATGTCATCTCAAGTAGGGCGACCACCCGACCGAGCTTCCGCAGATTTGTCTTGTTTTGAAATAGGTCGTGTTGGTAACAAATTGGATTGTTACGTGTGTCCGGTTGAAGGTACAAGCCGTGTTGATAAGCGTATTATTTGAGAAATGATCTGTTTGTTCGAGGAAACGTTGTGACGTATAATGACGACTAGCTTCCGCCTGCGGTTTTGACTGAGTAAAACTATTACATCAAAACATTTACAGTATCTATACTTATACTAGCTGACCCGGCAAATGTAGCTTTGCCATAACAAAATGTTTTGACCAATAGATTAAAAAAAAATGTAGGTTTGGACAACCCTTATCACTAAGGGGTATGAAAAATAGATAGTAGCCGATTCTCAGACCTACTAAATATGCATATAAAATTTCATAAAAATCAGTCAAGCCGTTTCGGAGGAGTATGGTAACTAACATTGTGACACGAGAATTTTATATATAAGATAATAAAGCTGATGAGTTTGTTTGATCGCGCTAGAACTAAAAGTCTTTTTGCATTTGATAGCTCAATTCTTAAGGAAGGTTATAAGTGTGCTACGACCCACGGGGACAAAGGAGTAATCATAAATGTGAGTGAAACTGCGAGATAAAACTGGTTAGGGTATAAAGTTCTCCAAACCGAGTTTCAGTAACGGCGACCAATCTTAGCAAAGACTAAACATTTGCCTAGGAGATATCATAGTGCACAGGTGTATACGCAAACACAAGTGCACTTTCTATTCCTGTAACCCTCATGTATTGATGTGACGGCTATCCAACACGAATAGAGACAGATCAGGCGTAGGATAGACGTGCTTGCCAAGGTACGGGGCGTGCAACATCGCTAGTTTGCGATCTCCGGGATACAATTAAGGAAATATCTTGGCAGGAGAGCTCTATTTCTTGGACAGACCTGAAAGTCGAACTTGGGACCTCATGCACGGCAGTCGCATCCACTATAGAGGGTCTTAGATTATTATATTACTAACCTTTGCCCCCGGTTTTGCTCGCGTTAAAGTATAGGTCATGTTATGTTAGTAACAGTATTTTTTTTTAAATAAATGTACCCTATGTTACACGTTGATAATATAGCTTTCTAAGGGTGGTTTGCTCGCCACCCGAGCAGCACCAGTGGCGGGCCGAAACCTCGGCGGGATCGCGATTGTATGTGAAAGCGATTCGCGGGGCCCCGCCGTCTATGATTATGTCGAGGAACACCGTGGTAGGTTTAGTCGGCATTACCGGGGTCTATTTTTCCCCCGGTGAGCCCGACATAACCTCTAAAGTAAAAAGAGCTTTTATAAGGTTGATAGAATTTTTTAAATTGGTGGTGGGAGTCAGTTAATTCCTTACAAACAAACAAAAAATCAAGTCTATTCTCTTTATAATATTAGTATTGATGATAGTTAATTATATTACGTATTCAGATACAGAGAATTTTCTAGTAGTTGTAAAATAATTTCTTATTGTTTAAGCATTTTTTTATATATAATTGTTATAGTTTAAAGCTCTGTATAACTGTATATGTTTGCAGTACAAGTATAAATGTTTTTGTAGACCCTTACTTTATTAACAGTAGAATAAAAATGTAATATTAGAAACAGCCTGAAACAGAGGTATCTGGCCTAGTTATGTATAAACAGACTTCATAAACAAGTCTTTTTGATTTAAATTGTAAATGTTTTCCTTGAGATTAAATATAGTTTTAATGTGAACTTAATACAATAAGTAGCCTGTAATGTGTTTTGTAGACTTTATTATATTATTGATTAAAAAATTATTATTACTAGCGATCGCTTAGTGGTCGAAATTCAACCATAATTTATTTAAATTTTAAGTTTGATAGTTATTACGGTTTTACTGTCTAGAATAATATCCTTATAATCACATGTCATTTAGATTTCGATCTATACAGGTTAATTTACCTATCTTTGTCAAACGATTTATTATTTATTGATATATGTAACCATAATAATATATGAAGACAACTCGTGATTATGGACAGTTCCGTTAAGCTTTCTTTTGAGTCTTATTCTGAGTTCGCATGCCAAGGATCGCCATGCTCACTCAAATGTCATTGCTTGTGATCGCGTCATGGACCAGGTCGTTCCCTTCCCTTCAATATGGCGAAGGAGGCGATGGCTGGCCCATGTGTCTTACTCGTGAACGGATGCTACTTGTGGTAACTGGTCGACGTTGGTTTCGTGGAATTCGATAATTTACTTACTACATTTTATTTAAACAGTTAGATTAAACTACGGACTACAATCATGCCTTGTCTTAATTATTTATGTAGGTACATGTAAGTGGGTGCTCCTATTTACCATACTGCTGCTTTTGAGGCTACCATCAAATTTTATCAAATGCTTGAGTATATTGAGTAGTAGTTCATGAAGAAATGGTTGCAACTCCAGTTATGATTTGTAAACGGAATATTATTGTACACTTGGCGATTAAAAAGAGTGGCTATGAGTTTCTTGCCCGTTCTTCTCATGAGCCCTACACCCTTGCTTTGCTGAACGTGGCAGTAAATGTAAATTCACAGAAAAATATTTACGTGTAACTTTGACATTCATAAGTGTTACCTTGTAACCTAACTTGAATAAATTTATTTTGATTCATAGTTATGAAGAACTGTACGACGTCAGACTAACAATGCTGAAATACTACGAACGCAATTCGACTGCGTATGTCAAATGCATGGTTGTGTGCGTGTAGTGTTTTTTCATTAATTCAATCTATTTCTAATGCATATTTTATAAAAATATTAGGACTCGCCTCTCCTTCTCGATATAAACTTTAACTGTGCCAAATTTCATACAGCTCCATCCGCGCAATTTTTGTAAAAAGGGGTACAAAGTTTTTGCTTCACGTATTAATATATATGTAGATATTAATCTAGAACCTTTAGTGTACAATTCAGTCCATTTTTTGTCACTCGCCATATCGCAGTAGACATTGTATGCACATGTCACTTGTCACTATAAGTCAACATGTCACAATATGTCACTGTACGATGTTTATCTTTCGCCCGGATCCGAAATCATGTCGCACGAAATATTTATTGACAATCAACCGTGTTTAACAGTCTGTAAGAGATAGTTAAGTGTGGTTTGGTTAAGTATGGTCTGATAATGTTTGAGAAGTGACTCACAGGTTCCGTGGCATAAGTTGCCGCGATTGTGTGTTGGGTTTGATGCCCGGTTGGGATATTGTGTTGTTAGGTTTTTTGTTAGATAAAGTGACTAGTACTACACTCCGAAAGGTGTGTTTTCGATCCTAGTTTAATGCCTGGGACAAATTTATAACGCTGAAAAAATTAACTAGTAAGTATGCATGACTTGCATAACAAGATTAGTTAATTAAAACATTGTAATTAAATTAGTTAATACGAATTTTATAGCGTTTTATTTTCAAAAACACTACTATTGCTGTAGTATTTTAATTATTCAGTCTACCCATGCACATGACTATTTAAAGCAAGCGAAATGTCGTAAAAGCGTAATAATTAGCATTAGTATATAAAATACGTTTCTTAATTAGTTTAATTTAAATATGTACAATACGCGTAATATTAGACAATATTATGTTAATAGAATTTATATTAAAAAGAACATGACACCTACTTACATCGATTCCGTCAACTAAATGTCCCCGATCGCAATATCCCTTCAATGAACAATCGTAAGTGCCCCAATATTAATTGTGTATGTGTCTGTTTGTCACTCCGATTCACTTGTGATTTATTGACAACTGTCGATGCTCACACGCATGCGGGCGGACGGCGCGGCGGCGCCATCTTATATTTATTGCAACAGTAGGGTAACCATAAATATTAAAATTAGTAAATAAAATTATCTGCATTATATTGTCTTACGTTTACGCGAATGTTATACATTGAAATTAATCTTCTTTTTATGAGTAGCTTGAAGTAAACAGTAATCAGTAACACTGTTAACAATAGTAGTTTAAAATGATTTAATATTAGTGTATTTAAAACTGTCAACAATAGTAGTTTAAAATTATTTAATATTAGTGTATTATAAAAAAAATTAAACAACGCGATAAAATCCGTATAAAGTAAATACAATTTTTCTAGTTTAGAATATTTTTAAATTTAAGCATTTAACATTGTAAATGGTGGTTGAATGTTTTAACGTTCGGATTTTATACTTGGTGATATAAGTACTCTCCATTTTCCTGCTTTTAAACAGCGATTACGTCAGAAAATAGTGCCTGCCGTACCTTTTATTTTCCTGCTTTACGTCACATAATTGTATCCAGTACTATTATGTGACGTAGTTGCTGTTAAAATGCAGTAAAAAAAGAAGAGGCAGGTCGTATTGTGTGCCTTCGTTTTCCTTTTTTACTGTCGTCTGACAATTACCTCTAGCCTTTTTTTTATCGTGGGATAATGCATTGGTGCTTATCCCTCCGCGAGGGCGGGCGAACGGGTTATTTCCGACTCACCCGGGAAAAGATGGAGATATTCCGGTAATACCGACTAAACCTACCACGGTGTTCCTTCTCACAATCTATGGCCGGGGCGCATGGATCACTCGCGCATTCATCCTGCATATCTGCCGGGGCGGCAGATATGGGCCGCCACTTGCTCGTGGCGGCCTCGTCGCATTTTTGTAACACTCATTCATTGACAGGCGCGTGCGGAATACGACGCGCCGCCGTTACAGGTCTGCTTCTGCATGCCCCAGGCCAGGATTACCTCTATCCTACCAGATTCAATAGGCTTATATCATATTAACTTCAGAGTGTATTTAAAAAAGCTATTTGGCATTTGACTGCACGAATGGCATAGTGGTTTCAGTGGCCACTGCCACAGCGACGAGTGTTGAGATTTTATGCCCCACATGAGACAAAAAATGTTGCAGTCCATAAATGGTTGTCCCGAGTCTGGATGTTATTTGTGTGTGTTGTTTAAATGTTTGTAATGTCACCCGCGATGCAGGCGTTATTTCTGGTGCGAAAGTTTTCTTTTATATATAATAAATATAAAATTATTGTTCAAATTAGTAAAATAAAATTAAGTTTAAATATCCTATTGTCGTGCCGTTCACACATTGATTACACTAGTCTACAAATTTTCGCAACAGTGTAACTACATATATTTTTTGATTCATTAGGCATTACTGATTGATTTGATTTCGCTATCACGTCAATTTATTTTATAAAAAAATAGAAACAAATATTGTCTGTATAAGGTTAAGTTACATACAATTCAGATTATTTTTTCAGCGATACGTAGGTAATAAAATGTTTGTAGTCATTTATTACTTTGTCTAACTACGCAATCTTTTATTACTTTTTTGTAGAGTAGTAGCTATTAATACTGAGATAAGCACAAAGTTTTACTGCAGATCTAATAAGACAATCTTATATTACTTGGACAGAATATGGTCACTCTACTGACCGACGAAACGTTGCACACCGAATATTGCCGAGTTCAGCCGAACGCCCTCGATCTGTCGGTAGAGCGACAGATGTAACTTCGATTAAGAGGACTGCGTCATGAATTATGGGATTCAGAGTACAATGATGGTAATCTATGAAAAGCTTTTAATGTTCTTCTGTTGCCTATTTGTTTATTCATAGTTATGTCTTTGGAAAATAAAAATATATGTAACAATTTAAGCCTAACAATGTTTTCACAAGTAAAGTAATAAATTAACACTCTTTAAAAGCAGATAAAGGAGAACTGAAGTGTCATAAAAACGACTAATATTATAAATACGAATGTGAGTTTGTTTATTACGCCTTCGCGCCTTGAGTGCTTGGCCGATTGTCATAAAATTTTGCATACCAGCAGGGTAACAGAAAAGACATCTTCCATGCAGAAAAAAATACTGTTACTTACCTAACCTAATTTACATTTGTGCAAGCGAAGCCGCAGGGAAAATCTAGTATAATAATAATATTTAGCCTTATTTATAAATTGTTCTATTGCTGGACGAAGGCCTCTTATCAATAGTAGATCCTCGCTGGTTTCAGCATGAATGGGCCGGATCGACCGGGGTAGTACTACCCTCTCACAGAATACCGGCGTGAAGGAACGGTACCCGTACTGTTGCGTTTCGTATCGGTGAGTGAGAGAGCCGGAGGCCCAGTTACTCCGATCCTTTTCCTATCCTTTCCTTTGTCCTTTTCCTCCTTCATTCCTTTTTAAAGGGCTGGCAACGCACTTGTAACTTCTTTGGAGTTGCTGGTGTCCATGGGCGGCGGTAATCGCTTACCATCAAGCGATCCGTCTGCTCGTTTGCCTCCATATGCATTAAAAAAAGAAAAAAAAGTTTAGGCCATAATTTACTACCGTATTGCCTTCATAATAAAAGCGAACGATAATTACCTATTTAAACTTCATAAGTCAGAGGTGGCATGGGATCGAACTCAAAACCTCTGCATCCAAACCAAATACAACCATTTCATGAAACAGTGGCAACATCATGAAGTGATCAATAACTTCTTTAGTGAGTAAATATTTCAGCCATTTGGTATCGAAACGCAAGGGCCATGAGGCCATGACCATTCTTTCCACAAAGAATTAGCGATGAACAACCATTTCATGAAACGGTGGCCACATTATGAAGTGATCAATAACTTCTTTAGTGAGTAAATATTTTAGCCATTTGGTATCAAAACGCAAGGGCCATGAGGCCATTACCATTCTTTCCACAAAGAATTAGTGTTGATACAACCATTTCATGAAACGGTGGCCACATTATGAAGTGATCAATAACTTCTTTGGTGAGCAAATATTTGAGCCATTTGGTATCGAAACGCAAGGGCCATGAGGCCATGACCATTCTTTGCACAAAGAATTAGCATTGCTATTCAACATGAATGCTGCCAGTCTTCTGGACACGTTGCCAATTAACGGCGATGCAGAGGAATATTATGACGCTTTTTATGTTTTTCTTTTTCTTTTTAGTTTAAAATTCTTGTAAAAAGTTTGTTTACTATATTAAATTAAGTATGTAATTGTTGACTTGAAGTATACAACAAGTACTAGCTTTTGCGAGCGGCTCTGCTCGCGTGGTACCTACATCAATAAAAAGTATGTTATATGGTTTTAAAGTACCAAATTTAAGTGGTTCATCCGTAAATAGGTAACAGATAGACAGACAGAGTTACTTTCGAATTTATAATATTAAGTAAGGATAAAATAGTGATCAATTCAATGTTATGGCCACAACATACACAACCAACAGCCGGTATAGCCATCTCCGTATATTGACAAAGGGCTAACATTTGTTTATACAATCAGTGTACATACATTATACATAATAAACAGCATGTGTTAAGTAGATACAATGAACAGTGAACACGTACATTATTTGTTATTTATTGTACATATACTAGCGGCTCGCCCCGGCTTCGCACGGGTATGTTTTGTTATATCTTAAAGGGATAAGTCAGCGTTTTCAATGAAAGCTCCCAGGCGGCTTGACTTTTACCGACATTTTAAACAATTACCGTCATATTTCAACCATGACAAACTATACACGTAAACCTTCCTCATGATTCTCATGAATCGCTCTGTCTATTGGTGAAAACCGTATAAAAATCCGTTTGTTAATTTTTCAGTTTATCGCAAACAGACAGACGCAACGAGGCATTTTGTAAATATGTAGTGACTAGTATTTGTCTGCGACTTTGCCCGCGTGATTCCCAAGGGTTCACATAACTATGTCTTTCCCCAGAAACGATCTACCACCCTGCTAAATTTCATCAAAATGGGTTCAGTGATGTAGCTCTGAATGTGTAACATACAGACAGACTTTCGCATCTGTAATATTAGTTAGGAGTGACTGCACGAATGTCGTAGTGTAAGTGCTCATCTCGCTTGTCAAGTTGTAAGTTCGAATAACGGACACAAGGAATACCCAGACTAAAACAATTGTGTCACAAAAATGTTTGCACACTGTCAGGATCGAATACCAATACTCAGCGCAATGGCAAAGCAACCACTTAAGCCAAACCACTACGTCATTCGTGACGTCATGGCAATAATTTGTCAAAATTAAACTCATGTCAAGCGATTTGATTGGCTGGTGCTAATTGAGTCAGACAATCACAAATGTTGACATGCGCAATAAGCGTCCGTTAACTAAACTTTGTGTTGATCTGCGTTTCAGGCACCGGAGATTAATTCTAGCTAGTATTATAAATTCAAATGTGAGTTTGTTTATTACGCTTCAAGCCTTAGTTACTTGACCGATTATCAAAAAATTTCGCATGCATGTTGTCAGAGGTAGAAGGACATACCTTTCAACCAAGAAAAGTTCTGTTCCCGAGGGATAGAAGTTTATTAATAACAATAAAAATAATAACTTATAAACTTTCGCGTTGCATGATATATATATAATATGTACCTAATGACGGTACATGGACAAACAAAAATATGCCAAAAGTGAGTGTGAATCAAGATTCTCTTGCCTCATAAACGGAGACATGACATCGCAGCACCAGTCAGCTTGTGACCACGGCCGGTGTAACCTGGTCGAAACGTCAAGCATATAAAATGTAAACATTATGCATGATCGCGTTGTATTACATATTATATAAATATCTACATTACTGCGAGTGAAGCCGCGGGTAACTTCTAGTAATATTATAAATGCAAATGTGGATTTGTTTATTTGTCACTCTTTTACGTTTTAACTACTCGACCGATCGTTATAAAATTTCGCATACACATTCTCGGGGGTACAGAAAAAGACATAGAGTACCGTCCATCCAGGAAAAACTACCGTTGAAGAGTTATTCCACCTTATCCCGGCCTCCCCTTTCCTATCCAGAACAACGCGTGCTGGGCTCAAATGCCATCCTTACACGGTGGAGTCGACTAGAGTGCGTACCAACAAGTTTGGGTCCTCATACCTCTGCCGAATGATCAAGGCATGGAATTCTCTGCCAAGGCACGTTTTTCCTTATTCCTTCAATCCTGGGTCCTTTGGCGTGGAAAAGCACCTTCTCAGACCGTCAAAGTAGAGACCTCAACATCGCCTCGGCTGCTATGAGGACGATGTGGAGGCCACTGCTCTTAGACCACACGACTGCTTACCATCAGGCGGAGTGTGGTCAATATGACGAGCAAACTAAAAAAAAAAAAACGTTTCTAAGTAAAGACGCGGGCGAAAACTAGTAGTACATATTTAGAAATCTCTTCTTCGTGTGTGGCATAAGAAATAACTTACATTAATAGCCACAACTTAAACGATTGGCTATTAAATGAAAATAATTTGCTAAATCGTTAAAATTTCTAGCATAGGTATACATCGCTTTCCTTAACTTCAGGTTTATTTTCTTATTTTACAAAGCATTAATACCTTTGATAAAAATCAAACCGCCTCAATGGCGCAGTGGTAACGAATGCGACTGCTTGTATCTATATAAGATCTTATATTTGACTAGCTTTCCGCCCACGGCTTTGCCCGCGTGGTATTTGCTTATATCGCGCCTCTTCACCCCCTTCAGACCCTTCGAGGTGGAATTTCCAAAAATCCTCTGTTAATGCTCCCCTACACTCTCCAAGGAACACCCATCCAAATTTCAGCTTCTTGCGTTCAGTAGGCTTCGGCTTCGGCTCTGCGTTGTCTGTAAGTCACTCATTAACGGAAGAGTTTTATATATACAGATTTTCGGGTCGGGGAATATGTAATTGAGATTTTTATAATGTTTGTAGATTGGACGTTTGATGACGTTTAAACTGTTAAATGGATTCTAATCACCCTTGGCTTAGATAGGCCACATCCTGAATTAACATATAGGATACATTACCATCAATATAACAAATACGCCGTGGGCGTACAGCAATTTGGACATGGACATGGACGACCAACAAAGCATACACTAACTAGAACATTGTAATGAAACATAAATACGAATACATAACATAATTATTATGTAGTGCTGCTTTACCAGGCTGCCACGGCATGCGTTAACAAACAATATATATACATATACAGGGTGTCTGGTAATTAATGGATAACCTTGAAATGTCTTATAGTAGAACTGAAAGCCGGTCAGAAAAATGAAAAAAAATATATAAAAAAAAAAAAATAGGTATTAAAAAGTGCAAGCTATATTAGCATAGCATACTTTTGACTGACTATCTATTAGGATAATTAGTGTTTAATAATACAACAACAAAAAACTGATGGATTTCATTCATTTATGGTCGTAGTATACAAGAAAGTTATACATGGTAATTAAAAAAAACACATATCTCAGGTAGTAGTTAGGATAGATTTTTTTTTCAACAGCCATTTACACAGGGAGGCCACCATCTTAATCTCCTCGTGAATATGGCTGCAAAAATATAGTAAGATATTTTAAATAATAATATAATTATTTTAAAGTACCCGAACATTATTTAATGTTTACGCAGAATGAGCACAAAATAAGATGATGTCTATGCTCTAGCTATGTTGGTAGGACTTGGTATCCGTTTCCAAGTATCTGGTCCGTAAACTTCAGGTAATAGTTGGTCCCCTTTTGCACATATTTACACACAACAGATTTAATTGAGCGTTGCCAATTTATACCTACCTATAGGTATTAAATCGAAGTAGGCGTTACTTGGCGGCAGTCCATTGTAATAAAATTATTGGGAAAAAATGGAACCCGCCATGCACCCTCGGATTGCACACCCCAACTATTGCGATACATAAAATATCAAATCAGCTATAGTAATACATAAAATGCCAAATTGTAAAATTTCGAACAAGATATGAAGCGACATCATGTACACCGAGAGTTGTATTATTTTGTAACTAGATGGCGTTGTGCTAAGCAAAAGCTAAGTCGTATTTAGTTAATTCTAACAATGAACCGTTGTTCTTAAGAAATCTTCTATGCCAGAAATGTTTTACACGGCAGAGTAAAATAAATATATATTTTTTTTAATCACGTAAATACGTATAAATTATTATTTTATGTATTATTAAAAATTTAAGTTTTACTCATAAAAATATTACAGACGAATTACATTAAAATTAAAATAATAAAATAAAAGTGCGAATATTTAATGTACCTAGTCTTAAATAATATTATTAACGTTATAATTAACTAGTTACTGCTAAACATTTAGTTTGTATGGTACAATATGTGTCAAAAATTATTAATATCATTTAAAGCTAAGATTATAAAATAGGGTGAATTACTAAATATGAATTCAATTACAACTTCTGTCAGAATTTTCTCAGTTGCCAAAGCTGTTCTAAATAATTTATTTGCTTTGTTATAATATAAGTACTTTTATAAAAGAACCAAATATGTAACATTATAAAGTATTCACTATTTTCAAGGCTAGGAAGCAACCAAATCAATTATGTAGTCATTTACTGAATTATGTATTTAACAATACAACAAAAAGTCAAAATTTGTGAAATTTCAAGCTAAGTAAAACGCTATCATGTGCACCGAGAGTTGTCTTTTTCGTAACTAGATGGCGTTCGAATCGAGTTAGATCGCGCTATGGTTTCGTTCACACGGCGAGTATAAGTACCCCCGGCGCGGCCGGTCAGGTCAACTTTGCGCAGAGGCAATATCGTAACCAATTAGTGTTGAGTAGGACATGAATTTGAAATGAGTTTGTAAGAGTTGCCTCTTTTTTGTACTGAGCCAGTACAATGTCCCACTTCAAATGAGGCGAGGCGTCTTGAAGCACAGCGGTACATTTGAAGTTATGAGTAATTTTGTCATCTAGTGTTGATTGTACCTTACAAAATGAGGCGAGGCGCGTCTTGAAGCACAGCGGTAGATTTGAAGTTATGAGTATTTATGTCATGTACAATCTTACAAAGTGTGATTAACGTAAAACCAACCACAAAGTATAAGAAGCGAATGTCTTAGGACAATTGATAATATTTTCGTAACATTTTAAACAACGCAACGTGTCGAACGTAAATTGTTTTTGCAAAGCAACTAAAAGCACCTGTAATTTTGATTATTCGATTAAATATTTTATTTTACTAAATAGGCAATAACACAAGTTGATTTTAGAGAAGATACGATTTATTTAAAAAAGAATTAATGTTAGATTGTTTAATTAATATTTGCGAGCCTCCGAAGGCATAAAAGTAGCTACTAAGCATACCTAGCCATAAATTTAAATAATAAACAACAGTAACAAAACTCTAATAATACAAATTAAATGCTTTAAAACCATAATAATTAAATAATTTTCTAAGCATAACAAAGTCGAAAAAAGTGAACAAAAGCGTTAGGTATATCGTTGTCTCACTCGGTGACGTTTATAATTGGTAAATAAAAAGATGCACTACTAAAGTGAAGCATGTGACGTGTTCTCTCTCACTCACTCTACGCTCATGTCATACACGACGAACGCGACATAAAATTTGAAGTGGTACATGAAAAATATTTGAGCCGCTCTTACATTAGAACGTCTTGTACGGGACAAATGTCATGCCTCTTGTAAGTCCTACTCAACACTATAACCAATGAGGTTATTCCGAGGTGCGATTATTGCTAGTTGAAAACTTTACCAATACCCCGCCGTGTGGACGTGAAATACCGTCCGCTATGGCAATTTTTGAATGGCCGTAGTGGCCTGATAATACCTTTTATACTCATGGTAGAGTATATAGACGGACTCTCGTACTAGGTTAATCGGAGACTAAGCACGCCTGTTCCTAATCTATATAAATGCTTAATCTCACTTATATACACCGTTCTTCGATCCGTCTATGTAATTTCAATCTCTAGTCTAGATATCGAAATGAATAGTAAAACTTGGGATCGTTGGATTATTTTTTAATATTTGAATGGTTAGGACTGTGAGGAGTTTCAGTCGAGTAAACTTTGTAGACATTAAAAGATAATAAACAGAAGAAGTGTTTTAATTATAGTGGCGAAATGTTTTGATGATATTGTTTAAATATAATAATATTTTTGTGTTATCTTATTTATTAAATGATATAATTTATGATAAGAATTGGTATCTTCCCTTCATACTTATTACAGGTCTGACTATCACCTTACGAATGTATAAAGTTGTATGGAGTCTTGCGAAATTAAATATTTCGCAAAAGTAGTTATATTCAGCGTTCGTAAAATGATGTATTTAATTAAAATATATTAATTCTTTAAATTTACATATTTGTTTCATACATTACCTACTATTTACATTGTTTTAAAAACTACCGTAAACTTTCAAATTTTACCTTAAAAAAGTGCCACGAAACAGATACAAACAGGAAATCAGTTCCCATAAATAAACGAAAATCACCATTCCTATTTAGTCTTACGTAATAAATGAAAGACGCCTAAACACGAAATAAATAAGAATTATAAAAATAAAGAATTAAATTAATAATATCTAGAATTAATATGAGATAGTTACCTTAAAGACTCGTTACAAATTTACGAATGTATAGCCAAATGCCTGTTTTCATCTTTCTACTTTAGTTTTGTTTTGTTCTCGCTCTCCCGCGCAAACCGTTTTTCACCTGATAACCATGGCGCGTGTAACGAGTGAGCGAGAACGACCGATAGCTTGTATAGCGCTGTCTCACTCTATCTAGACGTAGGCGTTAGATGTACAAGCGGGATGGCGAAAGACGTTGTAGCTTGTGAGTGAGTGAGATAGCGTAGGAACAGGAGTGAGCGTATGCGAAACATTAGATTCTGAGTTAAAATAATATGAGTATTCAGGTAAATTATACGTATTGTCAAAATTGGATTAGGTGCCGCCTGTTTTCCTTAAATACTTAATCCTCAGATCTGTTCTAATAATTATATTCGACTCATCTCTACTTTATAGCAGTGGTCTGCAACCCGCGGCTCACCAGCCGCATGCGGCTCTTTGTTACCTCGGCTGCGGCTATTGCACGAAATATTTAGTGCAGACATGGAATATTACATACAACTATTATACCTACCAAACTGTGATTAAAACTAAAACTTATTTTACAAAGGCAAGCTCGAGTGTACTTATCTATAATGCTAATTTTTGCCGTAATAATGTCCCCTGCTAAGGTAAAGTTCAAGTTAAAAAAATGGCTCTGAATAAATTTCACTTGTGGATTGTCTTTATTTGGCTCTTTTGGACGACAAGGTTGCCGATAACTGCCTTATATTAACATCCGATGGTGTAATACTGAATAGATAACATAACATAGGTACTGATTCCAGTGATTTGTTGGATTCAAAAGTCCACTGGAAAATATTAAATAGTGGCTAAATGTACTGATTCCAGTGATATTTATACATTCCATTTATTAGGGTTTAAAAGTTCACTGGGAATAGGCATGATGACAGGGTTAAAAATAAGTGATTCTAATTGGTCCATCTTTTAGATTAGCACAAAATATTGGACACCTATTTTTTGTTTTAACAAAACAATAACAATTTATTTAGAAATAACGCATTAAAGTTCGGGAGCAGGGCCTTGTGACCTCACACTTTTGTAAAATTTGTACTGAACAGTGACGTAATACGAAATTTAAACGTGTTGTATCTTCGTTGTTATTAGTTTGTGGCACAAAAGAAAAAATACGTGTGCAATATTTTTTGATCATCTAAAAGACGGACTAAAATCTTTTTTTAGTCATCAACTCATCATGCCTATTATATATACCTAATATAGAAAGAGAGAAAGTCAAGTGAATTTAATACTTTACAAAATGGTGAAGATTAATTAAAGTTTGTCAAGTAGTAATTTTATGAATTATCGAGTATTTAATCTCCAGAACCGGACTGAAACACGTGTCAACGCAATATTGTGCTCGAGTCGGAGTACTGGAAGTTGGAGTACGCTCGAGTCCCAGGTTGTGGCTGTCCCTATCCAGAGGAGTTCTGTAGTGTCAACCTTTTTCTATTGCAATAGTCGGGGAGGGCAATCCGAGGTTGCGTGGTGGGTTCCTCTCTTCCCAATAATTTTACTACAATAGATTGCTGCCATGTAACGTCTTATTTATTAAACGAAAATATTGTGCGATACGTCACTTTTTAATATAATATTTCTGTAAGTGTCCATTCGCACACATAGGAATTATTTGGATGTGAAATGTCCCCGTCTGAATAGGAAGAAGTGCGTTATTCCGAGGTGCGACAATTCGTGCGAACAGATTCGTGTGAAACTATCATTAAGTCCCTAATTCAATTTTTACTTGCTTTTGCGCGCGGCTCCGCCCGCGTTTTAAGCTATCTCTGTACCAAATTTCATTCAAATCGGTTGAATGGTTTAGTCGTGAAGAGCTAACAAACAGACAGAGTTACTTTCGAATTTATAATATTAGTAAAGATTAATATGTTTTCTTTTCTTTCCAGGAGGCGAAGACCCTTCTACGGATCCTGGGGTCCGCTTCACGACGGAGCCATCGGACGTGGTGGTAGCCCCCGGCGATGGAGTGTTGCTGCCGTGTTCGGCGACCGCGCGCAGGACGCTCCGTCTGCAATGGCGACACAGCACCAGCGGCGCTCCAACTAGAGACCATGCTATAACCGACTCGGATAAATACAGGTACTTAATATCTTCTCCCTAGCCTTTATTATTCCCAAGTCACATGACATCGGCTTTTCTGGTCTAGCCGTAGTTGACTGGATATGACGTGACCTCCTAGGTATATACTCAATATAAAGGCAGCTCAATTATATATGCTTTATTGCCTGCTCTTAATTTGTTAAGCGTCCAAGTTCTTAAATAAATATGTTATTTATTCCATAATAATAATAGTAAAATTATTTATTTTCTCGCCACAATAACATACATTTTACAAAATATGAATAATCGACATTAGTTGCTTATTATACTGTCTCCTGGTGCCTAAATTAGGCTCATGGCCTGTATTTCAGGTAATGTTGTAAAAAGGTGGACTTACAAACGAATTAGATCATTGTAGACACACAAACACACAATAATTTAGGAGAGAGGAAGATGGCAATGGCAATCGTTTCCTTCAAAGTATCTAAATTCCTTTATGTTAATATTTATATGTTGTTATGTTTTTATGTAAATCACCTCCTTCTCCCTCGCCTTTATTATTCCCAAGCCACTCCCACTTGGGGTCGGCTTTTCTAGTCTAACCGGATTTGACTGGATATCACTTTTTACACAGAGCGGCTGCCACCTGACCTCCGCAACCCGAAGGCTAACGATACCCTAAGGCTAGACGAGTGTCAGGGGATATTATAGGGCACTGACTTTCCAATAACGACTGCTATAGATGTTCATGGCAGCCGGGACCGACGGCTTAACGTGCTCTCCGAGGCACGGAGCAGGCAATCATTGTCAATTAATACGCACATAATTTCGAACAGTCATATAACTTCCGAAAGTCAGAGGTGCGCGACGTGGTTTCGATCCCGAGACCCTCTGCATTGTAGTCTGTTGGTCTCCCCACTGAGCTATCGCTGCTCTTTTTTATGTAAATCACCATTTATACATAAGTATACATATACACACATATTCTCGCAAAACCGTGGGTAAGGTAAACCATTCTTAAAACCAGGTAATTTATAAATGTTCTGCCATACGAGCAAGCATTGGTCAGTTTATATCATACTTTCACAACTGCATCCCTAAAGTAGTAGAAGACAAAAAATAGCTGGGTGAATCATAACCACATTTAGATTTTTTTATTTCTTTATACATCTAACGTAAACAAACAAGCATACGGCCCACCTGATGGTAAGTGGTCACCGTAGCCTATAGACGCCTGCAACACCAGAGGCATCACTTGCGCGTTGCCGACCCTTTAGGAAAAAAAGGAAGTGGGAAGGAGAAGGAGCGGGAAAGAGTCTGATTGGGCCTCCGGCACTCTCACTCACCAAACGAAACACAACCGTAGAATACTGCTATTTCACGTCGATATTCTGAGAGAGGGTAGTACTTCCCCGGTCGAGCCGGCCTATTCATGCTGAAATCAGTGAGGTTCTTGGATTCATGTAGGGGCGACCCGATTGCAGTCTATGACGCACTCAGTGTGAGAAGGGTTAGTCAAATAGTTACATTACCCAAACTCTATAATATCAGCCCTGTATTAAACTGTTCTACTGCTGGACACCGGCCTCTTATCAGTGTGAGAAGTGTTAGGCTACAGTCCTCTCCTGGTCGAGTGCGGGTTGGCAGACTTCCCATATAAGCGAGAACAATATGAAGAACTGAGACATGCAGGCTTCCTCGCGATGATTTCTTTCACCGTTAAAAGGAGGGAATAACTTTGAAAAGTCAGTGGTGTGCGTGCATTGGGTTTATTCCGCGTTCGACCCTCATGTTTCGCCCCGAATGTAAAAATACGCATTTGCCCCAAAAATTGTTCCTCATATGCCCCGAAATTTAGATAAATATTAATTTCTTAACGTAATTCCTATTTCGTCCCGAATTATGTTTCTTTTCTGACCATGTTTTTTTTGTATACTAGATATTGATGTACCGTCAGTCGAAAAATATATTAAAATACCTCCTTGATCTCTCGGCGAAACCTTGGGCTTATGATTGCATGACATCACGAGCCCGACATTGAAGACTTAAAATAATTTTTAAACATGTTTTGTTTTGCTAACCATATGCTCATAAATGTAGGACGGAAAAGGAATAATTAAAAAAGAGGGGCGAATGAGGAACATTTTGGAATGTGGGACGTAATGTAGGGGCGAATGCGGAACAAACCGTGCATTTCGATCGTACTCGAGATCTTTGCATAGCAGTTCAACGGTCTCCTATTAGGCTATCGCTGTTACATTTAAATATTAGAAAGGTGAATCTTAATAAATTAAATTGCTTCATAAGCCCAGTGACCGCAAAATGGATATTTGTCGCGATGTCCCAAAATGTATTAAATACCAAATTGCTCAAAATAAATTAGGTTTTCTAAATTGAGTTTACCTGTCAGGATATTTTCAGTAGCGGCGAGAGGCGTTGGGATTACATAGAATTACTGTTATTATATTACTTTTATATGTAACATAAATGTAATTTGAAAACTAGGTGTATAACACCTTTGTTTAATCCTTCAAGGGAAGACAGGCAGAGTCATTAAGTAATTATATAAGTAAAGCATTGCCTTAGATACATATATGTATAGTTTTGGTGTCGTAACAGTAAATGCTGTGCATGAGGTCACGGATTCGATGCCCGAGTTTTGAAAATGTTATTGGATTTATTTGTCTATAAATTCTTAGGAGTAGTACGGAGTCTGGCAATGTGCCAGATGCCCGACAATAAGCTTGTTCCTATTACTTTGGCATAAAACCTTACTTGGACCTTAACGAAAAGTTAGCGTGATTCATCTCTGCCTACCCCTTCGACGATATAAGCGTAAATTATGTATGTATGTTAATTATAACAAAGGGAAAAGACAAACCATAAAGCAGGACGTAGGATACGTAGTCTGCCAACTGAGTTATACTTGGGTATAGCTCAGTTGGTAGACCGACGATACGGTTTATCAAGGTCGCAGTTTTAATTCCTGCTCTAAGGATTGTCTTTTTCCTCTGTCATAATTTACATTATACCTTAGCATGGGAAATGCTTATAAAATAAATCTAAATTGAGTCTGTATAGTATATGTTTGTATACACAGCGACGCATCGACCCGGACTGTTTGGACTTTATACTATTAGAAGTTGAACGCTGCGAATAGTGCGAGGGAGTGCGATATATTTTTGTTAGGCGCTATCCTTACCATTACATCGACAACACTATGCACTGTCCCTTTCCGACAATTCTCTTTTTTGTATGTAGCGTAGTTATGCGTATATAGGATGTCTAACTTGATATGTAGCCGTGTGTACACAACCTTTTACACTAAGAGTGATTTTGAGATCGTTTCCGTGAAATTCCTTTTAACCACGTATTCTACTGATGATATAGAAGAACCCTGACCATATATCTTTTTAATTAGAATAATGCTTTTTGAAAATTAAAGCACCGATTTTATTCATGAAATGGTTTCAAATAGTCATATTTTAACCACCCGACACGATCTTAATGTTTAACTAATTTAAAAATAATAACATAACAATAACTGATGTCGTAAATAATAAGGGGCAATGAAAAGGACCGCCCGTTATTATTTACGACATTAGTTATTGATATGGTATTTCATTTGAATTAGTAAAAATAAAATTGCCTCTGGTGGTTAACATATGACTATCTGACACCATTTCACGAAAAAAATGATACATTAATTTTTCCAAAAAAATTAATCTAATAGAAAAAAATGAGGTCAGGGTTATTCTATACCACCAGTATAATGCGTGGTTAAAAGGAATTACACGATTTCAAAATCATACTTACCCTTTGTAGATAGCTAGTCCATGTTAAGATAAACTACCATTACCGAAATTCGTTCTGAATGACATTATGTATGTATAATTAACAGTAAAATTCTTATGTTTTCAGAAGGCAACACGCGAACGGGTCCTTGACCATAGAGAACATGGCAGCGTCCCTCGCGGGGCACTACCAGTGCGTGGCGATCGTGGACGGCGTGGGCACCATACTGTCACGGCAAGCCACCGTGTTCCTAGCCGGTGAGTGACATACTATAGTCCATTATTTAAATACGTTTTTATTAGCTTGACCTACATCTATAAAGTAATAATTACCTCTTAAATACATTATCGCGAGTAAGACCCGTTACCCAGCATTATATAAAGGTATTTTATCTATCTATGTAACGGAATCGTTGAACACGATTTTCACCCACATAAAAACATTGTATTAACTTGAAAGTTTGTATCAAGGATCGATGAAAATTTAATAATTTCATAAGTTTTCCCTAGTATCTTGGCCAGGATTACTAAAATTAACTAAAAAGTTAGAGAATAAATAATAGTTAAAACAGATCTAAATTATTAGACGACAAAAAATTGTGATATTCAAATAAATAAACCATATTTGAATATGACACATAAGCATGGTAGAATATGGTTTGAAACTATATGAAACCTTGAGAACTATGTATACCCATTTTCCGAGAAATAAATGATGACTTATTTACTTATTACCACGGTTCATTAGAAAACCAAACTTGAAAGTAAAAAATAACAATCTTCAATAAGTTTAGAATAGAAAGAGTGATTAATAAAATCATTGATTTTATAGTAAAAAAACGTGGGGTGCTTAACGTCAATTGTCACTCAGTACATATTATTAAACAAAGTCCTCTGTCGCGTCTGTCTGTCTGTTCGTGGTAACCGCAAAAACTACTGAACGGATTTTCATGCAGTTTTCACTAATAGACAGAGTGATACATGAGGAATGTTTAGGTGTATAATTTGTTAAGGTATTGTACTGTCTGTGCGAAGCCGGGGCGAGTCGCTAGTTATAAATAATTTATTGATAGATATTGATGAAATTAGAGTCATTATAAAAATACCATAAATCGTGATAGTCTAAAAACGTTTATTATTTATTTAAACCTTTTCTTTAAACGTTTTCATACCCTCTTAAATACAAACTTTCGCTCCAACAAAGTAAAATTTGATATAGGTACACCTATCCAAATAAGAAATTTATTCACAAAACTCGCAGGACTATACAAAGCTGTTTCCCACGTCGTCGATAGACTACGTACAATTGATCCTTGGGCCTTAGATCACTGATACCCTTTGTAACGATATCTTAGTAATCCGGATCTGTGCCCAGGCATCAAACGGGACAATGGAAAAGATTGACCTCAGTATACCGGGTTCAGTCGAGGTCGGGCTTATAAGATTGGATAGCATTGTGAGAAAAGTTTGCTAGATTTTGTCTTCCGTTTACGCGAATGTTATACATTGATAAATTATAAAAACTATTTAGATTTAATTTTACTCTTACGCCGACGTTTCGGTTCCTTTTCAGCAGCCATGTTTACGGGAAGACTTTCTCCCCGTATAGTTTAAATAGAAGTTAATAAAATAAACTACTAAAATGTTTAACAATACTTACGACCTAGATAAAATTATCAAAATTATGTAATAAGTAGCGACGTGCCCCGGCTTCGCACGGGTAGGACTTTAACAAATTATACACCTGAACCTTCCTCATGAATCACTCTGTCTATTGGTGAAAACCGCATGATCACATGAAATCCATTTAGTAGTTTTTGAGTTTATTGCAAAAAGACAGACAGACAGACGCGGCGAGGCATTTTGTTTTATAATATGTATTGATGTAGTGACAGTGTTTTATAAAATAAACATCGCGATAGCATCCGTAGGTATAAAGTTGTTTAGTTTCAAAGTTTGCTAGAGCGATTTGGTCGTGGTCTTATCGATACGGTTATGAAATGGACATGGTTCCACGGGTTGTTTATTGATGTGAGTGTTCGTCTTGTCTATGTATCAAGTGTTTTGGGTTTGATCCCCGTGACAAAAATTGTGCTTCCCACAAATATCAAGACGACGTGGTTTTTGCGTATTGACAGCACGGATGGTGTAGTGGCATAAGCGGTCGCCTCGCCACTGCCGCCGCGCCGACTGTTGTGGGTTCGATTCCTGCAAGGGACAAAAATTTGTGTGATCCACAAATCGTTTTCCCGAGTCTGGATGTTCTTTGTGTTTGTTTGAATGTTTGTAAAGTCCCCCGCGATACAAGAATTAAGACTAGTGCGAGAGTTGTCTTTTAAAAATATTAATAATACTTAATAAAATAAAGCTATACAGATGCACTTAATATGACCTTCTTATAAGAAAACAATTGCAAGAAACTTTATAAGAAACCAATTGCTAGAAACTTTATAAGAAAACAATTGCAAGAATCTTTATAAGAAACCAATTGCAAGAAACTTTATAAGAAAACAATTGCAAGAAACTCGTGACCACCCTTTTAAATCGTCCCTATTATCTTGTTTATAATACTCTTGTTTTTCAGAGGTGCCTGATGTGAGTGGCGGTCCACGCTCCGTACTAGGCACGGTGGGGGGCGCAGCCCTACTGCCGTGCGGCGTTAGGGCTCCGCCGCGACTGGCGCTTCGCCTACACACTGCGGCGCCTCCAGACCGCCGCGTGTACGGTGCTGCGAGACTCCACAATGCGCCTCCAATGCTGAAACTCAACGTAAGCATGGTCTAGTGTCTACTAGATTATTATAGAAAGAAAACAGCCGTGATCAAATACTAGGCTGAGCACGCAGCTTTGCTTGTCCGGGAACAGTGCTTTTTTCTGGATGAAAGGTACCATTTGTTATTTTCTGTATCTCTGACAACGTTTATGCGAAATTTACACGATAATCGGTCGAGTAGTTTATATGTGAAAATGTATCAAACAAACTCACATTTATAATATTAGTTAAGATAATAAATATCAATGAACCTTGCGTCGGGCCTACCCCTGAAACTTTTAGGCCGCCACTCCAGGACCTTTCTGCCTCAACCGCTATCGGTTTCGGGCGCTTTATGTCCTGCCCACTGTCACTTCAGCTTGGCTATCTGGCTTCATATTTAAACCCCTATTATTAGTTACTAGATGTTCCCGCGGTTTCACCCGCGTTTATCGTTACTTCACCGCCCCCGTGGGTCGTAGCGTGATGTTATATAGCCTATAGCTTTCCTCGATAAATAGGCTATCTAACACTAAAATATTTTTTCAATTCGAACCAGTAGTTCCTGAGATTAGCGCGTTCAAGCAAACAAACAAACAAACTCTTCAGCTTCATAATATTAGTATAGATAATTTTAGACATTTATTTCTGATTTTAAATTATCCTCTAAACAATTTTCAGGTGACATGGTTAAAGAACGAGTCCCCAGTGCGCATAGAGAGCGCGCGCATGTCTCTGACTCCGAGCGGCGCGCTAGAGATCGAACCGCTGCGGCCGCACGACGCGGCGCGGTACCGGTGTCGTGTCGCACTCGCCGCGGCGCCGCACTTGTATAAGTAAGCTTTATACAGTAATAATAGTGAGAGACCGAGGTCGAACTGGCGACAGCGACACGATGGTGACGCGACGGTGATGCGATGGTGACGCGACGGTGATGCGATGGTGACGCGACGGTGATGCGATGGCGACCTGAGGTCGACGTAATAGTGACGACACGTTGTTGCGATGGCAGTGTCATGACAAGGCGATGGCTACATAACGGCGACGCGATTACAGCACGACGGCAACACGACTGTAAAGCGATGGCAATGCAATACAAAAACACAACAGTATTTTATTCTTGAGCGGTGTGGCTACCGGTTTGTTTTCAAATAGTAAAATACACGAGAAATAATTTGTATCGTTTACAAATAATTGATGTGAACATTGTGTCCGTTGCTTGAATGTTTGTAAAGTTACCTGCGACACAAAGAACTATATAAAAAAAAAATTGTAACATGTTATTTATACAAATTTTCAAACAACGAACCAAAATATCAGGCTGTCTTTGTAACAAAGAACCCCGTGACACAGACACTAAACCGAGGCACTTAAAAACACAGGAGTCTGTTCATAACCAGGTTGTTTTCCAGGACAAGTGAGGCCACGGAACTGCGCGTGAACACCGAGACAGCCAACGTGGAGTCTCCTCCACGGTTCATAGCGACGCCACAACCACTCACTGTTATGGAAGGTAAGTACCACCCAGTAAGGTCTGATTTACCTATCATCAGATAAAAGTTATTCTTACTTATATTATAAATATGAAAGTTTGTGAGGATGTATGGATGTATAGATGTTTGTTACTCTTTCACGCAAAAATTACAGGACCGATTGCGATGAAACTTGGTATGTAGATAGCTGGAGACCTGGATTTACACATAGGCTACTTTTTATCCCGATATTCCTACGGGAACGGGACATACGCGGGTGAAACCGCGGATAAAAATTGTTATACATAAATGTGAAAGTTTGTGAGTATGGATATATGGATGTTTGTTACTCTTTCACGTAAAAACTACTAAACCGATTGCGATGAAACTTGGTACGTGGATACCTGGATTCACACATAGGCTAATTTTTATACCGATATTTAACGGGACTTACGCGGGTAAAACCGCGGGGATAACTAGTAATATTATAAAGCTATATAGATTGTTCGTTTGAACGCACTTGTCTCTGGAATAACCACTCAGATTAGAGACATATTTCTGTAATCTGACTTTTATATAATCTCACGCTGTCGAATACCGTTTATAAACGCTATAACTCGCTAAAAACCAGACTTCGGAGAATAAAGCTGCTTTTAAATTGCTTAAAGATAATAATTTAATTTTCAGGTGCATCAGTGACATTTGATTGCGCGGCGGTTGGCAACCCCAAACCGGAAATGACGTGGCTGAATAACGGAGCTGCTATAGACCTCAGGTATACATCTTCATACGCCGTGTAGTGTAGGTAGCTTTATGTCAGAGATTTTTAAGTCACTCGAAATTATTAGTCTAGGCTTAAGAATTCTATTAAGCTTAACAATTGCGCCATAAGTAGTTATGACGTTTATTTAGTATTTGAAAATATTTTGTAGTGTTAAAATATACAAAATATTAAACACATGTGAACACTTAACATAAGCGATATTAAATGTAACATCACTATTGATATAAGCGATGTTAAATGCACTACCACGTTTAAAAGCTATGTTAAATGTGTCAGCAAATGGAACATTGGCGTAAGTACAAGCACACACACATTACACTTAACATAAGCGTTACGAAATAACAAAATCTATTTATATGTACCACCACATATGAAATAAGCGATTTTAAATGTACCATGATGATAAATTTATCATCACATTTGATATAAGTTATTTTAAATGTATCAGACATAAGCGCTATTAAATGCATCACCACATATAACACAAGCGTTATAGAATACCAATGATATTCAATGTACCACTACATTACCTACCATAAGCTATACAAAATGTGTCATCACAATTACCATAAGCGTTATCAAATGACATAAGCGATATTAAATGTATAACCACACCAATAATAAGCGTTTGTATCTTCGTGCCTGATCTCTCTCCGGTCGTGTCGGATTATCCGTCCCATCGAATCATGAATATAGCAAATATGGAATGCACTTGTGATTGAGCACACACTTGTGCACTATAATATCTCCTGCGCAGTTTGCCAGTCTCCTTTAAGATTGGCCACTGTGACCGAAATTCTGGAGGAAATTATTATTATAAGCGTTTTTAAATGCACGTTCATCTAATGTTCCTCTAACTTCCACAGTGACCTGGACTCCCGCTTCTACCTGGTCGGTTCAGGCTCGCTCCGCGTACAGTCGGCGCGCGCGTTAGACGCCGGCGCTTACACGTGCCGCGCTCACAACAGGATAGACTCCGCTGATCATACTACACAGCTACACGTTCTTGTAAGTTTCTTTTAACCTGTTATATTCTAGAGCAGTAGTTCCACGGGAGACGCGACAAGGGTCTACATTCGCGTGACAAAAAAATGGGGGTTCACAATCCGTAAGCGGGGGTCCACGAAAATTAATTTGAGAAATACCAGCTGCTGACCAGAGAATTTCTATAAAAAAAACAGTTCGGCCCGCTTACCGTGATAGATTCATATCCGAGAATTTCAAAAAAACATAAGGACAGCTCGTAGAGATTTGATCAAACAATATTTTTTTTAAATTTTAGTATATGAATATGGTTGAGATGTAGCTGCAGGAAGACCACCGGAACCAGCTAAATTTTCAAAGTGGTCTATGAGAAAAAAGTCTGGGAACCTCTGTTCTAGAGTATTGTTTTGGATAGTCGAACGAAATCACTTGATGATAAATTCTCACTTATATTATAAACTAGATTTGTCTCCCCGACTTCGCTTGCATAAAAGTATGTTAGGTTAAGTGAAGTTATGTTAGGAACAGCACTTATTCTGTATGAAAGGTAACCTATGTCTTTTTTTCTGTTCACCTGACAACGTGTATGTGAAATTGCATGATGATTGATGATTTCGCATACACGTCAGGAGTACAGAAAAGGACATTGCGTACTTTTTATCTAGAAAACGGTACTATTCGTGACAGATTTATTGATAAAATCTACATTAACGCGAGTAAAACCGCGGCCAAAGCCTAGTTTAATGCTAGGTAATGGATCTTATCTTATCTTATCTTGATTCGGGGGCCAGTCAGTGTAGACCGGCGACACTTCGACCCAGTGGGATTTTTTGTGTCGGCCACGAGGTTTATTCCTGAGCTATCTCCCTATGAATGTACTGCATCGGTCGCAGCGTACACTTCAGAGGGAGAAGCCTGAAGTCTTCAGGGTTCGGATATGCCAATCCCATCAGACCCATCCTTAGTCCGGCCAACGCGTCACATTCACACAGTAGGTGTGATATGGACTCGTCCTGTTCACCACAGTCTCTGCAGATCGAATTGTTTGACAATCTCAATCTGCACAGGAAGTCGTTGGTGCCAAAATGACTAGTAAACGCTCCTGTGAGCAGGCGTAATGAGTCTTACTTGCGATTAAGTATTTAAAAGGTAATACCCGACTTGCGACTTACATCGATCGTGGTCACGAGTTGACTAAACGCGTGACCACAATCGATAAAATAAAAAAATAAAAATATAAAAACAACTTGTTAACATTATTTGGCTTAATCTCGATTGAGTGAGACATCTGTGTCCAAACTAAATAAAATAAAATAATCTGTATTTCAGACCTCAGTGCTCTTCCTAAATTTAAAGACATTTTAGCAACCCTTCGGTAAAATAGATCGATCGATGCAAGTCTCATGAAACTTCGAGCAATCAATAGATATAATATATTACCTTTTAAATACTTCATGGCGGTGACATTCGTTACCTAGCATTATATTTAACATATGTATGTGCAAATCGCGACAGTATTTTTCTAAAATTTAATTTTATTGACCAACCAACAATTGTTTACACTTAACGTTATAATAAACAATTCACTTAACTACTTAGACTAGTGTAACAATCTCTTATAGGTTAGCACAGCATGCACAAAATACAATAATATGTTTACAATAGCACTTTACAAGTATAGAAACATTTAAACATAAAATGATAAAATATAACTAAAACGACAAAGTACTACTGAAAAGAATTAAAATCTAAACACAATATATTACAAAAATAATTAAAAACAGAGTAAATGAAAAGTAATTTTATATATGGTCACTAATATTGTCTTATGTTTACGCGAATGTTATACATTGAAATTAAACACTTTATACGGATTTTATCGCGTTGTTTATTTTACTTTAAACACTGTTATTACATGTTCACGGGGAGACTAAGATGGCTGTTGTAAAGCAACCGAAACGGCAGGGCAAAGTGTAAACTAAAATATAAATAGTTTTAATTAGAAAATATATAGCTTAAATAGTAGTAAAATTCAATAATAGTAGTGTTAGAGTTTTCAAAATTATGTAATAACAGTGTTTAAAGTAAAATAAACAACGCGATAAAATCCGTATAAAGTGTTTAATTTCAATATATGGTCACTAATTATTTTGCGGAATTTGCCAAGTGAATCGGAATATATGTCAACTAAGTCACTGCAACCATTAATTAACTTACATAGTCGAGGAACTATTGAACTTGCACCGAGTACTGTTCTACGAAGTGGAGGGTGAATGGGAGTAATACTAGTACGGGGGCATATAGTAGGCACACGGAAAAGAAACTTGTTTAGTAACTGAGGACAATCTATCTTGCCTCGGAGTATTTTGTAGAAAAATATTGAATCAGATATTCTTCTGCGTTTCTCTAATGATAACATTTTAAAATGGGACAATCTTACTTCATATGATCTCTTTTCTTTAGCAATGCCTGGTTTATATGGTTAGAATTACCATAACTTTAAAGTCTAACTACCCACAGACATCACCTCGCGTGCACATCCCGGAGGGCGCGGTGCAGACTGCGCGTGCGCGCGGTGACGTCACTCTGCGCTGTGACGTCAGAGGCCGGCCGGTCCCGTCAGTGACATGGCTCAAAGACGGAGATCCTCTAACACCGAACAACCATGATATAGCTCTCGTTGATGGGTAAGCATTGGAATATTGTTGAATCAACTAGAGGAATTATTCTCTCAAATATTCTTTAGTTATCTTTTCATTTTTCCCTTAACTTGCTATGTCTCACTGCTGGGTAAAAGCTGCTGCCTTTGACTTTCAAACCACTCTGTTTGAAGACATTCCCTCCCAGTCCCTCTCGAAGACGTCCAAGTCGTCTCACCATCTCCGTTCAGGTCAGCCCCGTCGCCGTCGACTGTCTCTTGGCACCCAATTAGTCACAATTCGTGGCCACCTCTCTGCATGCGGCAGAGGTGTCCGGCCCAGTCCCACTTCAGCCTGGCGAATTTAACACCTACGTCAGTTATACGTGTTGTGGAGCGCAGAGAAGTGCTTCGGATGTGGTCCGTCCTTTTGATTCCGAGAATTTGTTTTAGTATTAATTTTTTTTATTACCTTTATTTTCAATTTTGCAATGGACTTTAGGAACAACAAGTGTACTCTTGTACAATTTTCAATACGAGTGATAATACAATATTTATAATTCAGATGTCATGTTGGCATTGTATCAGATGACAACTAAACGTCCAGAAAGGTGACCTCATTTATAATCGAATTAGGCGTTACTTGGCGTAAATCTATTGTAATAAAATAACTAGGAAGAAAGGAACTCGCCACGCACCCTCAGATTGTCTACCTCGAAACCTGCAATAGAAAAAGGTTGACAATACCAAACTCTTCTGGATAGGGACAGTCACGTCGCGGAACCTGGGCGTACTCCAACTTGCAGTATTCCGCTTCGATCACTAACGCCCGATTGCAGTCAGTGTGCATTTGGCATGCAGTTCCAAGGACTGCAATCGCATAACTGCACAACAGCTGCAGTCAAGTTGCATGTTTGATTGGCAATTTTATTGCAGTCGCACTAACTGCATTCAAACTGCAAATTTGCAATCGGCATGCAGTTGTAGTCCGTCTGCCTAGAACACTAAATATATTTCGCCTCAACGCCAGGTATCTTCAACCGTTTTGCAGAGATGTTAAAGCCGTACTATCCATTGTCGCTAGGTCGTCGCTTCGTATCCAAGGCGTGTTGCGCGTCGACGCGGGCATGTTCCAGTGCGCCGCTACGTCCACCGCCGGCTCGTCGCTCGCTGCTCTCAGGCTCGTGGTATTACCGCCGTTGGACGGTAAGTATTTACTGTCACTTAATTGATGGTATGTTTGGTAAGGTCTTGTATGTTCGTCAGAATCTTCTTAATATGTGTACTAGACTGAGTATGTTTAGCTCAGACTACTTTGCGTTTGCGTATAAGACGATGGACGCATAAATACCAACACAGTTTTGTTTGTTGCAATATGCATGTTGACTAAAAAAAGATTTTACTCCGGTTTTAAGACTAGCAAAATATAATGGACACGTATTTTTCTTTTATCCCACGAACTAAAAATAACGAAGATAGAACGAGTTTAAATTTCGTGTTACGTCACTTGACGTCACAAGCCCCCACTCCCGAACTTTAATGCGTTATATCTGAGTAAATATTTCATGTTTTATTAAAACAAAAAATAGGTGTCCAATATTTTTTGCTAATCTAAAAGATAGACTAATTCGAATCACTTATTTTTAACCCTGTCAACATGCTTATTGTAAAAAGTAATAGTCTGTGTCATATTATTTTTACTAATAATATTATTTGAACCAAATTGCTAGTGTTTACTTTGTAGCTAATTGCTGATGAAATAATGTTTTTTTTTTAATTTAGACTGTCTATTATTACGCAATATTAATAGTTTTATTGTTTAAGTCTTTATTACTTTTTTGTTTTCCGTGTATTTGTGTCAATAAGATTTAATAATTGTTTTATGATTTAAATATATGTTAAATGTTTTAAAATTTATTTTAATTATTTTAATAAATCTTTATTTCTGTTGGTATTACTTGCATTTCTGTTTTTCAATTTTTCAATATTTTGTTTTTTTATTAGCTTTTGTTTTATTTTCTTTTCGTTATTTTTTGTTTCACATAATCTTTCCAGGCATTAGCAACATCACTATAGACCCCCCACCGCCACTGAACACAACACACGACATCTTCACCACTCTCGTATCAGACCACGACCCTATAGACCCCACACCGGATGACCCTGACTTCTTAGGAGAAACATCATCGGCTTACACATCTGGACCTGACTTAGAATACGACGACAATTATGATGATAATGATGATGATAATGATTCATCACATACAGCTGATATAGCAGATAATGGGTTAAATACTCTAGATGGTGATGATGGTAATACATCACAAGCTAAAGGGTTAAATGATGATGATGATTATTTTCACGCTGCGAAAGGACTGGACTTAGACTTGGATACGTTGAAGTCTGCGAATGCGAGTGTGGTTTCATCTCCGAAGTCATTGAAAGCTGTTATAGTGAAGCACAGGTTTGTGACGCTCAGCTGGGAGGAACCTCAACATAAAGCTGAAGAAGTCACTGGATACGCCGTCATTTATAAAGTTAAAGGGAGTGAGAGGTGAGTGATATAGTTTTATATACAGCATGTAACAGATATGTGTGGTCATATTTGAGGGCCGTGCAGATGATAAATAATTGTAACATTAGACTAAATAGCCTATATATAATTTATTAATATTTTTAGCGTTAAAAATTAGAAAGAGATGGTCGATGAAGTCTGACTTAAACGCGCGACTACAAACCGTATCCTAGCTATATTCCGTGAGCTATTAGTCAATCAGTGTCGTAGGATTATCCTACGATACTTGACTTTGAATAAGTATCTAATGATACTGAGCCATCTATCGTATAGTTTTAGGATTAGTTGTACGCACGGCAATCGCATGATTGAGATATGATAGAGGCAAAATTTTAATGCCTGAAATAGAAGCATGACTAGCTTGGTTAGTAAAGCAACGACATCGTTTGTGTATTTAATTTCTGTTGTATACAGTATCAACCTGATTTCCTTAATTATTTACTAATCAATTAATTACATTTATTACGTCATTAGATAAAGGTATTTTTATGACAAAGCCCTAAACTATCATTTTATTAAACATTAACAACATTTACCTTATTCACGGTGATTGACAATTATCGTCTGCTCCGTGCCTCGGAGAGTCCCGGCTGCCATAATCATCTATGGCAGTCGTTATTGGGAAGTCAGTGCCCTATAATATTGTTGTTGCGGAGGTCAGATCACAGCCGTGTTAAAACTGATATCCAGTCAAATCCAGTTAGAC
This sequence comes from Catocala nupta, assembly GCA_963675205.1. NCBI lineage: Eukaryota > Metazoa > Arthropoda > Insecta > Lepidoptera > Erebidae > Catocala > Catocala nupta. The sequence continues at coordinate 4,444,616 of OY776107.1, read as the reverse complement.
TAGAAACGAGAAGAAGACCTTATTCACGGACTCCACTAGCCGACGGATCATTGTGACTACACATTAATGTTAGGCGCTGTATACATAAATATTAATATTATTTTATTACTGCAGCAGTTTGTAATGAATATACAATATGTTGTTATTAGAGAGCGAGTTGCTCGCGGCGGTCCCTCTCGCCATGAGATGAACGTGGCCTCGCTACAACCTAACACTACCTACCAGTTCGCTGTACTCGCCTTCACCGAGCATGGAACCTCACCGCCTACTGACGTGAGTTATTTACTTAAGTAAAATATGTATGTCATTGATGCCTTCGATGATGGCTAGGCCTTTTGTGTGGGACGCCCTGTGAGTCGACATCGTTGCGTCATCACATTTTCCCAGAACGGCGGTTTGTGCTGGCGCTGCTGCTGCATTCTATGATTTAATATTTTGGACTGCTACCAAGTATGTTCCTTGTGGTACTCCAAAATTTAAAATAAATTATTTTCTATTTAATTGTCTTTAAGCTATGAGTTATGTGTTTTACTTAAAGTATTATTCATGTATTTCCTTAAATTAAAACTATGCAGCTGCTGAGCTAGACAAACATCTAGCTATATGTTTCTTCAACTGTAGACATAATACGATACTCATTCAAAGGCTTTTGTCAAGTCATTATTTTATTTTATTTGTACCGAAAAAATAAAATATTACATGTAAATTAAAAATCATTAATCTATTAAATTTGTGATTTATGTAAGAGAGAGAGATGAACCATAAGTTATCACTTGGCAAAGAAACATTGTTCATATAAAATTACTCTAAATATGATTTTCACCGACTGCAAAATAGGAGCAGGTTCTCGTTATTAATGAGATCGAGATGTATAAATAATTAGGTATGTATCAACATGATGTATTTTTATCGATAATATTATTTCATACAGATGATAGAAGTCCGTACTTCAGAAGAGGAAGTGACCCACGGTCCCCCACTCAACGTGCGGGTTGAAAGCGTGGGACCGCACGCTCTGCGCGTGAGTTGGAACCCGCCTGCACAACAACCGCTACCGAACAAATACTCCATACATTATACTGAGGTATGTAATCACTGCTGCCGCTTTTAAAGGGCCTGGGGATGCCCAAACTCCGTTAAGGGCACTATGATTAGGATGCCCACTCATCCTCTAAGTGTCTAGGTTTAAATCCCGAGTTTCTCTAATGGCACTAACAGTAGGACAGTTACTTCCTTACTAAGTGTCTGGGGGTAAACGAGTCTCCCCTCTACCACTGGCACTATCTATAGGACTAAAGCACTGTAATATTTTATCCCGTGCTTCAGGATAATTGATACCTAATATGTAATAGATGATTTATCCGTCGAAGTATCCGCCGTGGTACAATACCAGTTTGAGAAAAATTTTGAAAGAAAAATATAAATACCTACAAAAATACCGAAATTATGGTAACTTATCAGATTACGAATCTTTTAGTTTACTTCGAGCTAGAGCTAAAATATTAGAAGACCAATGTTACAAAGAGTATATTTTGAATACGGAGGAATCAATAATAAAAAATCCAAAAATGTTTTGGTCATTTATTAAAGCGAACAAAAAAGGGTCCAACTTGCTGCCCTCTACTATGTTTAATGAGGATAAATCCTTTAGCAGCAGCGAGAAAATTTGTGACGCTTTCGCAACATACTTTCAATCCAATTTTCTCCCAAATTCGAACCAAAATATTGTTGCTGATAATATTATAACCGCTGCTGGAACCTCAATAGCTATCAGTGACATAGAAATAGATGCAAAGTCTGTGTTCAAACACCTTAGCTCACTAGATCTCACTAAGGGCGCGGGCCCTGACAACATACCTGCGGTATTCATAATTAAATGTGCTACGGAATTAGTAAGGCCTCTAACAATAATTTTTACACGTTCTGTTAAGGATGGAATTGTACCTGACATATGGAAGACCGCATTTATTACTCCAGTACATAAAAGTGGAAATAAAGAAAATATTAAAAATTACAGACCAATATCTAAATTATGTTTATTTGGTAAAATACTAGAACGTATAATTTTTGATCAATTATATAGCACTCTTTCTGCGGTCTTCATTCCGGAACAGCACGGTTTTATCAAAAATAGATCAACTACATCCAACCTGCTGTCCTTTATTGACTTTACTACGTCATGCATGGATAACGCTGGCCAAGTAGATTGTATCTTCACGGACTATACGAAATGTTTCGATCGAATTGACCATGTAATGCTCTTACAAAAGATACTAAACACAGGTGTCCATGGCAATTTGTACCAGTGGCTTACTTCGTATATTTATAACCGAACCCAGGCTGTTGCGTTAAATGGCATAGTATCTAAGTGGCATTTAGTCCCATCAGGAGTTCCTCAAGGGTCCGTACTCGGAACATTATTATTTAATATATTCATAAATGATATTCATATATGCTTTAAAACTCGTCATTTTTGCTTTACGCTGACGATATGAAAATCTTTAAAAATATTAAGAGTGTCGAAGATAGTTATTTACTACAACAGGACCTAAATAGGCTAGAAATTTACTGCCAGATGAACAGCTTAGACCTAAATGTTTCTAAATGTCACTTGATTACATTCACCCGCAAAACAAATATAATAGCTCATAGGTACACATTAAAAAATAGTCAGCTAAAGCGAGTTGATTATATACGTGATCTAGGTGTAATACACGATTCGAAACTTACATATGAGAAACATATAGACACCGTAGTAAAAGGCCAACAAGGCCATGGGGTTCTTAAAGAGGTCTTGCTCTCAATTCCCGAACACCAAAATTATTAAAATATTGTATTGTTCTTATGTTCGTGGCTCTCTAGAATACTGTTCACAAGTATGGAATCCACTGTACAATACATATATTTCCAGAATAGAATCAGTACAAAGAAACTTTACCAGTTACCTTCAATACAAGTGTAAAACGGAAGATCCAAATTATGAATCGAGATGCAAAAGATTCCATCTATTGACACTAAAAGAGAGAAGGAATATAGCCGATATTTGTTTTCTTGTCAAGGTGGCTCAGTCATCCATTGATTCTCCGCATCTCCTCTCTAAAGTGCAACTGCGAGTTCCCACTAGATCTGTTAGGAATCCTCATCTTAAACTCAATGTGGCGCGTTGTAGCACAAATTATAGACAACACTCATTTTTCATAAGAGCCGCTAGCTACTATAATGGGTTGATCGACAACCCGGGATTTGATTTGTTTACAACTACACCAGCTGTCTTTAAGAAAGTAATGAACTCACATTGGTTCAATAACTGTACAAATTAAAGTAAGTAATTATTACTACCATTATAAGTAAGAAATTTTCTGTTATGTTACTGCTAAACAAGCTCTGTATATATTTATATGTGAAAACATGTAATTGGTAAATAGTTAAGTAATCTGTTTCTATGTTTTAGTCGATAATACTGTTTGTTTTCCTAATAAAATAAAAAAAATAAAAAAAATAATGTCCTCCAGACCGAATTTCGGTCACGGCGCACTGAGGGCTGAAAATCGACCTCCATAGACATAGAAATGAAAGTTGCTAGATGTTCGTTTTGTTGACGGATATGGCTTCTTATATATTAGCTATTATACACATAACAATGTCATCTGAGCTAACTCCGCACAAAAATGAATTTATTATAAGGTTTTTTCGAAAAAAATGTATGGAGCTAGCATGAAAAATCTGAATATCTCTGAACTTGCAAGGAAAACCGTAATATCCTCAGAGATGGTTATAGGACTAATTATTTGTGATTTTTTGACATACTTCATATAACGGTACCTGCTGCAGAATTTTTTTTAAAAATCATCTAATTTTAATTAATTTTTTTTAACATTAAACGGTTTGTTTTATTGTAAAAGTAAAGAAACAACACGTTATATGCATATAATACTAAATCTTCGCCAGTTATTTGTTAAAATATCAAGAAAATTATTTTTGCCTCACATAGTATATATGTTTTAAAACAGGTAATTGGATACCATTACTAAACTTTGCATACAGGTAAACCACTGAATATTAAATTAGCCTTCTAATGAGTTCTGAATAAGAGATTAAGTGATTTGCAATATCGCACAATGGCAACTACGGAGTACACTAATTAAATTCTTACAGGTAAGTACATAAGTAAACTAATTAGTTAATTAGACATGTTACGAGTTCTAAGAAATATTTTCGACAACTGTCTAATTATTTTATTATTATGTCTAAATGAAGGTATTTTTTTAAATCATTAAATTCTACTAATGTCAAAGTAAAGATCAATCGATAAGTTAGTTATTTTATTAACGCTAATAATAGGCATTAAATAAAAAGAAAAATAAATTAAAAAGGTATTTTTCAATAGTTGATAAAATTTATATAAAACAAAACATAGGTACAAAAGTATGCAAAAATATAAATAGGTACAAGAATAGTAATATAAAATATTTAAAAATAAATCAATTGCAAAACATAGTTACGTACCAAAGCTAAATAACGAAAGATCATGAAAAATTACATTGAATAGAATTATAATTAAAAGCACAAAATGTTTCTAGTTTTCCTTATCACTCTCGTCGATTTCTGAATCAGAATCTAGATTGCCTAGAAACTCAAAGTCAGTTTCTTGAAACTGAATTAAATTGAGGGTTTCAGGAAATAAATCCTCCTTTTTCTTGGCATCTAACTTGGGCCTTTGTACATTTATAAAAGGATCCGAAGAAACAACTAACATATTAAGGATATCATGATTCGAATCTTGCCTGCTCTTTTTCTGCGAATGATGTTCCCGAAACCTCCTAAAATCTTTATTGCGAGACTCGGATGCTTCTTCCGAGAGACTTCCTATGGGTACAACATCATTCTTCTCGATTATGTCTGCCCCGTGTATAAGTAATTTGTGGACGGTTGATGACATATAGTACCAGTCATATAATTCCACGTACCTCTCTGCTGTTTTGAAGGCATAATCTTTAAATTTAATTATATCTACTTTTTCCCCGGAAGTTATTGCCTGTAAAATCACAGCAAATCTTCTTATTAGTTCTTCGTCCAACCCAGTAATGGCTGCAGTTTTATGGGGAAATTTGAAAAACTTTCTTGCAGTGTTGCCGTCATTAGTAGTTCCGGAACCTTGTTTAACAATGTCAATCAATAGATTTAATTCGTCTTTAAATTTGTCTTGAATAATCTTTTTTCTCTTACTTAGCATTTCTTTGTGCTCGTTACCTCTCGCAGCCCACTCTTTAAAATCTAGTCTATACGAAATATGTAGTAAACATTCCATACAATTTATACGGGCGTGTAGAGATGACAATCCAAACTCGTATATATCAGAAGATACGGTCTTTGCTGTTACTACACTCAAACGGTTCATTTCTGTCGGTTTTGCCAGACACAAATAACATGATGAACTTGATCTGGCTTGAGACAAATACGTGCAGACTTTACCATCGATCATTGTCATCATTAGGTGATGATTCACCCTGTTTCTATTATTGCACTCTGTAGGAATGAGAGCCTTAATTTCTTCATCCATTCGTCGTTTGTGTTCGATGACTACTGCTTCGCTTTCCTTCACAAAAGTTAATTGAACTGGACGACAATACATTGCTGAGCATGGTTTTGGGTTCATCCACAAAGTATTGTCTCCATCAGTCAGTTTTAGTGGCACCAAGGAAGTCATGAAAATATTTGAATCGTCTTGATCGCTATCCATTTTCTGCTTGTATCGGCTTTGGTTTGACGCACCATCGAAACCCCATTTAGATATCAATTTTAAATCCTTATTTTGCACATCATCGTTAGGAAAACTTTGGAGGATTCTTTTGACCGTAATGTCGAGTAAAGCTTGAAGGGTTATTCTTGCCGATGAATCGGTCACTAACACTTATTGCTTCGGAGGATAGCATGCCAGCTTGGTTTGTTGCACTTTATAGTAGGATGGATAAATATCCTTTCTACCTTCCCGAATAGCTGACTCTCGTAAAGTGATGTATTGCCACTTTGATAATTTTAATGAAAGGAGTAATCCAAGTGCTTTTTCTGGTGTAAATAAGATAGTTTTCACCGGTTGCTTAAGCGTTTCCTTAATTTTAGAGGCTGCTTCAGGATGTTTCAGCATATATTCGATTACAGATGCGATATCCTCACAACCTTCTTCCTTAAAACGCGCTGCTGCTGTATATGCCAATTCACTGGGATTGTCAGTTTTATGCTCATCAGATCTTCTCTTCTTCTGTTTGCTTTCCAGATCTTCGAATGGTTTTCGTGACCTCTTTGTCATTGTACCAACAGAGTATGATGTTGAGGGTTCTGGAGAGATTGATCTTGATCCCTCAGCAACAGTTGGTCAATCGATAGTTGCTTGCAGCCAAATTTCGTATTGTTTTCTAAAAGTATCAAGAATTCGGTGAGATTTTTGCCACCTTTGTGATGCAGCTCGTACAAATCTCCGACAAAATTCTTTTAGAGTCACTTGATCTTCAACGGAAAGACAAACGTCTAGGCGGGATATAACTTCACTAAACAATACCTCATGATCAAATGAAGTACTCTTACATTTTAGAAGAACGAATAGGTCTAAATTGGTATTTAAACTTTCCATTATAAAATTTCACAGTGATATGTTAGGGGTAACAAAGCTTAGAATAAACTAAATTATGATGCAAAATGTTAACCATTTTATATTTCAGTCCAACATTAGTTAACGACCTCATTAGACAGTTGTCGAAAATATTTCTTAGAACTCGTAACATATCTAATTAACTATTTAAGTTACTTATGTACTTACCTGTAAGATTTTAATTAGTGTAATCCGTAGTTACCATTGTGCGACATTGCAAATCACTTAATCTCTTATTCAGAACTCATTAGAAGGCTAATTTATTATTCAGTAGTTTACCTGTATGCAAAGTTCAGTAATGATATCCAATTAACTGTTTTAAAACATATACAGGGTGATTTTGAAATCGTGTAATTCCTTTTAACCACGCATTCTACTGGTGATATAGAATAACCCTGACCATATTTTTTCTTAATTAGAATAATGGTTTCGGCAGATTTAGAGTACAGATTTTTTTCATGAAATGATTTCAAATAGTCATATTTTAACCACCTGACACAATCTTAATATTTTACTAATTTAAAAATAATAACATAACAATAACTGATGTCGTAAATAATAATGGGCAGTAAAAAGGACCGCCCGTTATTATTTACGACATTAATTATTAATATGTTTTTTTATTTTAATTAGTAAAAAATTAAAATTGCCTCGGTTGGTTAACATATGACTATCTGACACCATTTCACGAAAAAAAACGGAACAATAATTTTTCAAAAAAATAATTCTAATTAAATAAAAATATGGTCAGGGTTATTCTATATCACCAGTAGAATGCGTGGTTAAAAGGAATTACACGATTTCAAAATCACCCTGTATACTATGTTAGGCAAAAATAATTTTCTTGATATTTTAACAAATAACTGGCGAAGATTTAGTATTATATGCATATAACATGTTGTTTCTTTACTTATACACCAAAACAAATCGTTTAATGTTAAAAAAAAATAATTAAAAATAAGATGATTTTTAAAAAAAATTCTGCAGCAGGTACCGTTATATGAAGTATGTCAAAAAATCACAAATAATTAGTCCTATAACCATCTCTGAGGATATTACGGTTTTCCTTGCAAGTTCAGAGATATTCAGATTTTTCATGCTAGCTCCATACATTTTTTTCGAAAAAACCTTATAATAAATTCATTTTTGTGCGGAGTTAGCTCAGATGACATTGTTATGTGTATAATAGCTAATAGAAGCCATATCCGTCAACAAAACGAACATCTAGCAACTTTCACTTCTATGTCTATGGAGGTCGATTTTCAGCCCACAGTGCGGCGGCCAATCTTAACGGAGACTGGCCATCTGCGTAGGAGATATTATAGTGCACAAGTCTGTGCGCAAACACGAGTGCACTCTCTGTTCCCTAACCCTCAAGATCCGATGGGACGGTAACCCGACACGGCCGGAGAGGGGGGACCGGAGGCGGGGGCGGAGGTGAGACCTACTTAGTGTATGAACAACAACTATATTAATCAGTTTTCGTTTACTATGCTATTGAAAAATTATAGTTAATTATGAAATTGTCGTTTCGTGTTAGATTATAAGAAAATAAAATTTAAAAGTAGATAGTTCATAGTCTTTCAACATTTTATTAAGTCCACGTCTTTGGTATGTTTACGATGTGTTAATTATCCGACCGCACTGATGGCGCAACAAGCTGGACGTCGCCTTGCTACTGCCGCCTTATTGAGTATTGTAGTTTTGGATTCCAGACAGTAATATTAGAAAAGGGGTACTTCAGGGGCTGACATTGGGACCTACATGAAGATTGTCCGTAATCTAAAGTAGTACTCCAGGGAGTCATATTGGGTCCTTTTATTTTGTTATGGTGATATTATATTGTGACAACACAAGTAATGTTTAACCTTTGGTCGTGTTCAGGTGGAGAGCGGGCGCGAGCAGTTCCAGTGGGTGGAGGCGTCGGCAGCGGGCGCGCTGTCGCACACGCTGAGTGGGCTGCGCGCGGCGAGCGCCTACGTGCTGCGCGTGGCGGCCGCCGGCGGCGCGCCCGCCGAGCTGCGCGCGCGCACCATCAGCGACGCGCCCGCCGCGCCGCCCGCCAACGTCAGCGCCGTCGCCACCAGCGCCACGGTAACTACACGCCCCACTACTCACGCACACGCTGAGCGCACGCACCATCAGCGATGCGGGCGTGCTCCAACGAGCACTATGCCGCTTCAAACACTAAACATGCGTCGACACGTGTTCTCGCTTCATCGCTAGGCGTTCCCAAGACAGTTGGGCAACAAATGAGGGATAAACTTTCCTGGTTGTTTTCTCATCTTCCTGGGATGGGGGTGAAGACCTTTTGGAGTGGGCCTTCTTAAGGTGGTGTTCACCGCGGCGGGTATGATTCTCCGTTGGGAGAGGCCCAGCTAGCCGCCTACGAGAGAGCGTCTGTTCGCCTTCTTCCGCAGGAAGGAGTGACGTCGCCCCGCTCGTGGGCACTAGAATCAGCTCCCAAGCGAGGCGTTTCTGTCTCCTCCTTACCCACGTGGTGATGTCTGGATGGGAGAGAGGAGCTATGTTGATCAGGTGGGTCTAAACTAAGCAGTCTGCACGCTCAAACAGCCGCCCGACCAACCTGCTCATAAATCCCTCAATCGTCTTCCACTTAAGGTACCGGTGGATGGTCTCTCGGCGGCCAAGGGGTTTTCTCCTCCATCAACTGAAGGCACGGTGGTTGCAGTATTCGTCCAGTTACCATCGCCTGAGTTTTCAACAGGTTGCACTTGAACCTCCACTTCTTCAGCCAACCCAGAAGCACTTCAAGTGCCCGTTGCTCATCTACCGTGCAACGTGTCTGGCTTTCCCGGAGCTGGACAGGTAAACGGCATCGTCAGCAAAGAACGCCAACTTGACGTCCCCACCACCGAGATGTCGTTGGTATAGTGGGCGTATAGAGTGGGGGAAAGACAACTTCCCTGTAGGACTTCGGCCTGGATGGCGTTCTCCTCTGAGGTGGCGTCCAGCCACGTGGGAAAGTCTTCCTTTCAGGAAGGACGCGATGGCCGTGACGAGTCGTTGTGGGAGATTGGACGTCGACGATTTCTGGATTAGACCGTCATGCCATTCCCTGTCGAAAGCGGATACATAAATACAATACTCGCAACAACTTATTAGGTACCACCAAATAAGGTACTATCGACAGCAGCCACGGATGACCACTCCTAAGGTTAAAATCGCATAGCAGGCCAACATGGCACGTGACACGCCCCTTTTTTTTGTTTGAGTTTTTTACACTTTACATTTGTTTACTGATTCTAAGGCGATACAAACTCAACTGGTCAGCTACGACCTTTTTGTTTGAGTTTTTTTACATTTTACATTTGTATTATATGTATTATGTATATATTTGTGTACCGCCAGGATTGATTATTTATACTTAGTATAAACAGTAATATATAATATATAATATAATATTCTACACATACACACAACACCATCTAGCCCAAACTAAACAGAGCTTGTACTATGGGTACTAGACAATGGATAAACATACATATATATAATATTGTCTTCTGTTTACGCGAATGTTATTCATTGAAATTAAACTACTATATACGGATTTTATCGCGTTGTTTATTTAACACTCTATTACATAATTTAGAAACTGTTACACTACTATACTGTACTATTAAACTTTACTAATTTTAAGCTAATTAAATTATTAAAACTATCAAATCTATTTGTTTTTAAGTTTACACTTTCCCCGACGTTTCGGTTGCTTTTCAGCAGCCATGGTCACGGGGAGACTAAGATGGTAGTTGTCTCAATGTTCCAGTGTAGTTATTTCAAAGTACCCGAACATAATTTAGTTATTGGTGTTTCTATTTACGCAGAATGAGCTCAAAGTATCATGAAGTCTAGCTGTGGTTTGTTTCTTCTTGGGTTTGACTATTTGAAGTACTGGATCCCAAGCTGGTGGTACATTCCAACCATCTTCTCTATTGAAATTTGGATGTTTTTTGATCTCAATAGCCTCGCGAAGCATCCTTGGTAGGAATCGGTGTTCTTTAGCGAGAATCTGTGGTTTGTCAAATCTCAGGTAGTGGTTGGTCCCCTGTTGTACATGTTCACACACAGCAGACTTCAACGAGCGTTTGTGTTTAACGTCAGCTATGTGTTCTTTTATGCGGGTGCCTATGCTTCTCTTGGTTTGACCAATGTATGAGAGTCCGCAGTCACAATCTATTTTATAGACCCCTGCATCTTGTAAAGGTAATTGGCACTTGACGGATGGTAAAAATTGACTTATCTTCGTTGGCGGCTTGAAGTATGTGTTGATTGAAGCTCGCTTCAAGATGTAGCCAATCTTGTCAGTGACACCCCTTACATAAGGCAGTATAGCAGGCTGGCGCTCGACTGTGACTGGCTTTTCTCGGGATCTGTGACAGCGGCGCGGCTGTTGGAGCTTGTTGTCTTGCAGTACTTGCTTGACATGTTGAAGCTCGGCGTCCAGGTGTTTCTTGTCACAGATCCCGTGGGCTCTCTGAAACAAAGACATTCCCACGGTAGCTAACTGTTTAGGATGGTGGTGAGATTCACCGTTTAAGTACCTATTTGTATGGGTCTTTTTCCTATACACAGTGTGGCTCAAAGTATGATCAGGATTCCTGATGACAAGTACATCTAAGAATGCTAATGAATTATTTGCCTCTAATTCCATAGTAAATTGGATGTTGTTATTAATGGAATTAAGATGTTCTAGGAATACACTAACACTATCTGTTGGTAATATTGTAAAAGTATCATCTACAAACCTCTTATAAATCCTGGGTGTGATGGGGGCAGTCTGTAAAGCTCGAGCCTCGAAGTCCTCCATATATATGTCGGCAACAACAGGCGATACAGGGGAGCCCATTGCCACACCATCTACTTGTATGTAGAATTTATTGTCCCACAACAGATAGCCAGTTGTTAAGCAATGCTTAAGTAGTTCTGCATATTCCTCAGGCATATTGTACTCTATTAGCTTCCTTTTAGTTATTTCAATACAGTCATGTACAGGTATGCATGTAAATAATGTCTGTACATCAAAACTAACCATTGTTTCATTGTTAGTGAGACATAGGTGTTTAATCTCACTCACAAAATGGTATGAATCCTTTACATATGCTCTCGAGTTGCCTCTGAGTGGTGAGAGTATCTTCGCTACGTGCTGAGCCAGTCTGTAAGTTGGTGTGTCGATCTGACTCACAATAGGACGTAGGGGAGCGTTTTCTTTGTGTATTTTTGGTAACCCATACAGCTTTGGAGGTTTTACGCAAGCTGGTATTAATTGTTTAACGTCTAGATCTAGTCTTTCGGAGTAAACGATTCTTTTTGATTGAGTCCATTATGCGAGATAATGGACTTCTTTGATGCAGATACGTTTTTAAATATTTCAGACTTCATTAATATAATAATTATAAATGTTAAATGAATAAACCTACCTTGAAATAAATAAATAAAACAACAATATAGTTACTATCTCAGTAAAAGCATATTATCTTAAAAATTGTAAATAAATTATACTACTAATACTAAATGTATAAAGCAAAAACAAAAGTTAATACAAAAAGCTACAATTAAATTTACTATTAGAAGAGTAGAGTATTAAAGTTCTTGTGGGAGCTCGTGGTTAGAAGTTCGTATTGTGTCAACGCAACAACTGTCCAAACATGATACCATCTGGCAAAAGTAAGAAAAGTCATAAGAACAAACGGTTAGTACACTTTTTTGTTCGAAGATTCCTTTTTGATTGGTTAACAAAATTAAGGGCGGAGTCACTTAAAGTCAACATGCGTAAGCGAATTTTTTTCTGAAATGGTCATCTGTCGCTGCTGTCGATAGTACAAGCGTGTGGGGTTGGGCTCCACTGACAGTTTCCTATGGATGAGCGCTGAAGGCCCAACCCATCTTGCGTCGTAGCTTCATCTTACGCATGTTCTGTAAAACTTACGCCTAAGATAGGCCTTATCAATACTCATTATACATTCTCCATTCCAGTCAATCCTAGTGCGATGGGAAGCGCCTCCCTCCCGCACACACCGCGGCCCCCTCACGGGCTACAAGGTGCGGTACCGTGCCCTCCCCCCGCTCGCCGCATCCGCACCGCCTTCGGGCCCTGGCTCGGGGCCGGGGCCTGGGAGAAGGAAGGCTGACTCTCTCACCACACCAGCTGATCAGAGACGAGCGGAACTTCGACCACTGGACACTGCTACTACTTATCAGGTAAGCTTCTTCATAAGGTCTAAAATTCCCTGCAACAGGACAAAATATTTTCTGATTGTATTATTATAATTTAATGTGCTTTTTCTGTCAAATCTAAGTTGCGAACAAAATAAAAAATAAGTTAGCGTGGTGATAATAATGGCCTGCTCGCCGCGGTAATGTAACGCATTTTTGATTGGTTGCATATTAAGGTATAACTAAAGATTTGGCCCTAGAGTAGCTAAAGCGGTGAAAATAGACTATGTTTTTTTTTTATTGCCTTTGGTGGCAGACTAGCAAGTGGCCCACCTGATGGAAAGTGGTAACCGCCGCTCATGGACTTCAGCAATGTCAGGATACAGCAAAGCCGCTGCCTACCGTGTAATAAGAACTCTCTGTAAACCTCGTTTGAAGAAGGACATTTAATAGCGCACGGGAAACACCGAAGCAGGCAGTTCATTCCAGAGCTTGCACGTACGTCGGAGAAATGATCGCTGAAAGCGTACCGTCTTAGATTTGAACGCTTCCAGGTGATATGAACCCTGCCTCGTTGTCGAGTGGTACGGTGATAGAAAGGGGCCGCTAGTACCAAATCAAACAGTTCTTCAGAGCACTCCCCGTGAAAGAAATGGTAGAACATGCAGAGAGACCCAAAGTCTCTCCGTTGCTCTAATGACTCCAATCTATCCGTGAGATTGGGATCATCGACGATTCGAACTGCCCGTCTTTGTAAGGAGTCAAGTGGGTCGAGCTGGTATTTAAGGGCCCCTGCCCAGGGATGTGAGCAGTATTCCACGTATGGCCGGACCTGTGCTTTGTAAAGCACAAGACGTTGACCTGGTGTGAAGTACTGCCTAGCCCTGTTCAGTACACCCATCTTTTTGCTCGCTAATTTAGCTTTGTCCTCCAAGTGACTCCCAAACTGCTACATAACACCGGGGTCATTACGCTCTCGGAAGGTTGCATATTGAAGGGAGACGACGTAATTATTCACGCTCACTATAATCTGCAGAATACAGTGAAGATTAATCAAGACGAGGAGTACGTCCCGGAGTCTGGAGTCAATCATATCATCAATAGCAGCGGGGTCTCCTTTAAGCGTGAAGATCACTCAGAACAATTTCGTCACCTCAAACGGAGTTTGGACGCCGTGAAAACTCAACAAAATGCACTGAATGTGAGAGCGGAATCTCACGATACCCATCACTACACTATGTATGCAACTTTGTTACTGATTGGCGTAATAATCGGAGCTTGTGGCATTCTTAAGGTTAAGCAACGTCTCCAGAGCCACACACCACAAAGCTGCTCGGTACCTGGAAACAAGACAACCCGTACAACTGCGACTCTTCAGGACTTCACAGCTGATAACATTCAAGCGATCGAACTGTCGTCGTGTACTACGGAACGTCGAGTAGATACAGCGAGTTCACCTGTCATCAACTGTCAGGATTATTGTAACATTAGTTATTTATAGCTTGTGTCCTTCTTAAGTCGGGAGCATGTACGAACTCGTACATTATAATGTATGCTGCGTAAGCTAATTTGGCGCCTGCGTGCGTTATATATATTGAGTTCAATATGTAATATTTTTAGTGAACAATAAACACTCATTACGTTAACATAATCTATCTTTTACTACATAACACAACAACATTCCATGTTGGGAAGACTACAGCCCCAACAGGACTTGCTCTGTATTAACAAAAAAATCGTTAATTGGTATTGAAACTTCATTAGTTGTCAAATAAACTACTGCTACTTAAAAAATTGATTAGATGATGACTCTCATCTAATCAAATTTTTAAGTAGCAGTAGTTTATTTTGTAATAGTTGTTTTACTAGGTATATAATATTGGATCGGAAATTTAAGAGGGGTATGTGCATAGTAAAAGGACTACAAATATACATTACATTTCATCTATGATACACTTTTGCCTGTGTGCCTGCGTTGCCAGTGTATGAAATACTAATAATATTAATTACATTTAAAAACCTAAAAATAAGCCTCTTGTTTGCGACATTGCCATCACTAGACCAATGTAAATTTTTTCCTTACGTTGGCAGCATACCAACTTTAATTTTAAAGGATGAGACTACGGGCACTCATGATGAGGCTTGCATCAATAGAGTATCGTAACCACTTACCATTAGCGGATCCATATGCTAGTATACCACCTTTCTAGAGTAATAATAATAATAATAATCATCTTTATTGACAGTCTTTTTCGTATTTTTATTATTTTCTTATTCTTGAACTTTTACGTACAGCGTATGTCAGTTTATTGACATAGTAACATTCATACAAGTTAGTGAATTCCCTGGATTTCGCACTAGTGAGAAGTGTATTGCAGAAACCAGTGTTTCCCGCATTTTATCAGTTACATAATTATGTATATTTATGCCAATAATATACAGAGTAGTACATACATGCGTTAAAATGATTTTAATCTTAAAATAGATACAAAATGGAGCAAAATATAATACTTTCTCACTCATCATTTCAGTACAGTATTTTTTAACATGGATGTTTGTATACAGATCCGAGTGTGCGCGATAAACGCGAACGGCTCGGGACCATTCAGCGAGTGGGTGACAGCGAGCACGCAACGACAAGAACTCGACGAAAGCAGGGTGCCGCCACAACCGCCGCCATTGACCAGTAAGTCCTTACGGGCTTCACCATCACAGTCGAAAGAAGTCCACTGCTAGATATAAGTCTCCCCCAAGGTTTTCCACACAAACTGATCTTAAGCCACCCGCATCCAACAGCTTCCCCCGACCCTTACCAGGTCTTCGGTCCACCTTGTGGGAAGCCTAGCCCTGCTGCATCTTCCCTTAGTTTATTGATTTCTTTAAAGACATTTTCTGACCTGGTATCAATTCCTGTATCGCGGGGGAGTTTACTAACATTCAAACAACAGTCACAAAGAACATTCAGACTCGGAACTACTATTTGTGAAACACACAATGTTTTTTCCGTGTGGGATTCGAACATACACTCGGCACATTGGCAGTGGCGTGGCGGCCACTTAAACAAAGTGGAAAGAAGCTCTTACGGGCCTTTAGTAAGTTTTCAGGGTCCTTAGTAAGTCCTTGCGGGTCCTTAGTTTGTCCTTACAGGTCTTTAGTAAGTCCAAGGTCACTTATTAGGTCGTTTCGGTTCTTAGTAAGTCCTTATGGTTTTTAGTAAATCTTTGTCGATGTGATAAATTTTACTGGGTCTTTAATGTGACTACTGTGTACTTAGTACCGGATTCGAAAATCAGATCGTTTCAAATGGTTTCAGCCAAAAAAAATATTACTGTTAGTTGTATACTTTATTATTATGTCTATTATATAGATTTATCTGTACTATAAAAGCTTTTGTGCCCATTTGTAGAATTTCTCCATATTGTGAACCCATATCTTCACACAGAGCAAATTATAGTGTATCATAGTCCTATAACTATGATACACTATACATTTTTAATGCGAATATTTTATTAATTGTTTTACACACGTAATAAATAAACCTAAATATTTCATGTACTTTCCTTCTTAATGTCACTATTATTACGTGTAATACTAGTGACTCCTTAAGTTAATATTTATTTTGTAATACCATATGTCATGAATTTAGTTTACGTCGTATTTATTTTTAAGTTACAAATACAAATACAAAATATTTTATTTCGTTACCAAAAATGTTTACAACAATGTTTGTGATTGGATTGGAGCTTCCTTTTAAGCGCTCTTCCATAGCATGCTTGTTACATAATTTGTATATAATTGTGTTCAATTTATAAAGGAACTTAAATGAAAAATAATAATAATATTAAATAGGTTTGCGTGGAGCCCGTTAATTATATATTTTAACGCTTCATTGGTAACATTTATTGCTTTCTCTAAAGTATTCTCTTTCGTCAGTATTGTGATATCGTCCGGAAACAGTAAAGTGTATTGTTCTGTTGACCTTGGAAATTCATTTATATATACTAGGAATACTATGGGGCCTAAGATGCTTCCTTGTGGTATTCCGTATTGGTTCGCTACATATGGTGGCTTTTCGTTCCTGTACATAGCTTTTGAACCAGTTATAGGCGGTGCCATATCATACCAGTCCAATTTCTCTGGTGATTGATCATGTCTGACCCTGTCAAATGCTTTTGTTTGAATTTGATGTTACAGGGAAACAACATTTTTTGATTACCGGAAAAATATCATCGATTGAGGCACAGGGAGAGAATATTTGTATAATCCGTAAATAGTTGGACTGAATCGTGTGACATATTTTGACGTGATACTAGAATGATTACATCTCATTTCCGTATGGCAAGAAACTGTCTTTGAGTGTTTAAGATATGACATCTCTTCAGCTCGCGCGGGGCGAGACTGGATCTCGGTGTGGTGGCCAGACGACGCGGCGTCGGGCGGCGCGCTAGTGCGCGGCTACGTGCTGGGCTGGGGGCTCGGCGTGCCTGATGACGCCGCGCGCGACCTGCCCGCACACCTGCACTCGCACGTCATACGGGGCCTTGGTGCGTGTCACTCACTACCACAATACATCTATACTATACTATTGTGCGGCTACGTATTGAGCTGGTGGTATCGGTATCTGACCAGTCCAGGAGATGTCAACATTTATTTTGTTTTTCGTTTATTTATTTTAGTTTATTTTATTTATTTATTTAGGGATAACAAACAGCAGCGTATTAAACATTACTATGATAGTACTTAATAACTGAATGTACAAAATACGCCACCCACGGCATTATCCACAGATTACCATTGAGAAATGTTGTCTACTAATAAAGACAGCTTACATAGATAATACACTAATACCGGGTTAACAGCTTAGACGCTTATGCTTTACAATATAATAATACTAAACAGTGAACAAATTAATAATAATAAAAGAGAAAAAGAAAAAAATTTAGAATTGTGTTTATCAGAGATCTATGGACAAGGACAATTATTCAATACATTAATAATTCCACTTCTGAACATGGTTTTCGTAAGAAACATAATGTCAACAGAGCCAAAATGTTTGTTATAAGAATCCACTAAACGGTGAAGTGGAGAACGGACACCAGAATTGCTACGGCAAAAACTGGTTGCAAACAGATGTCTTGTACGTACTTCACGACCATGTACCGTACGTGGAACCAGGTAGCTTAAACTATTGACAAGGTCAGGACAGTCAATTTTATTACGACATAAGTTGAACAGAGTCATCATATCTAGTAGAATTCGTCTAGATTGTAGGGACATGAGATTGTAGGATTTAAGTAAGAATGAGTAAGACGCTTTTTTTCGGTAGCATCTGTAATGAACAGCACGGAGATATTTATGCTGAACTGTTTCTAGTACATCTATATATTTTTATAGAAAGGATTCCACACGGGTGATGCGAATTCTAGCTGGGGTCGGATTATGGACCTGTAAAGATGCAAGTAGGTAGACGGCCTCTTGAATGCTCTGGATTCTCGCATAACGAAGCCAAACATATTTATACTACAAAGTTGACAAACAGGCATACCATCCGGCTGATGGTATACGGTGCAACCGTATATTTCTTAACCCAGCATTTTTACGCGATGCCCGCGTTTTCATAAATATTTTATTCAGTTAAGTTTGCGTTCTCAATTATCAATAAAATCATTCATCAAACATATCGCGTCATTTCATACACATTTTAGATTTAAAAAGTTAATTCCAATATATACAGTTTTACAGTTCATTCAGTGTTTTCAATCAGTACCAACCGACGCGCCCTATCATATTATCAATCAGCAAAGTTGTGTGATAATAAGATCATAGAGATGGTCAGCGGTTACCGTAACGCATAAATACTTATAACACCAGATGAGATACAAAAGTGTTGCTCTCTATATATTTAAAAAAAGAACTGTTACTAACATAACCCAAAAACAAATGCTAGTCTAATGTAAACTCTTATGTGACATACAATTTCCACTTCAGAAATAAACAATACTAACGATATTTCCTTACTCCACCCAGTATCGAACTCAGAATACGTAATATCACTACGCGCGAGTAACTCCCGCGGTCTCGGACCGGCGGTCTACGCGACTGTGAGGACTAAACCACCGGCAGCTGATGAAGATGAATTGGATGATGAAGATGAAGAAAGTGAGGATGATGATGATGAAGATGAAAACGAGCCTCCACCGCTAATACCACCTGTGGGAGTTAAGGTTAGTATGATACTAAAAGCACTGCTTGTAAATTGTACCACTGCTGGTGACGCACTCAATGTGAGAAGCATTAGCGCATAGTCTATGATGCTGGTCCAGAGACCATATAGCTGCCTCCGTGGCGCAGTGGTAATAAATGCGACTGCGGTGCATGAGGATCCTAGTTCGAATCTCGGGTCAGCTAAACAAAAAGGTATTGGATTTTTTGTTAAGAAATCTCAATACCAGCTCAGTATTAGGAAATTAGCGGTGTGAGACACCTCCGTACATCGGAAAGCAAGTAAATTCTTTGGTCCTGCGCCTGATCTCCCTCCGGTCGTGACGGATTACCGTCCCATCGGACCATAAGAGTCAGAGAACAGAGAGTGCACTTGTGTTTATGCAAACATGTACTTGTGCACTATGATATATTTTGCGCAGATGCCGCCATGACTAAAGTTCGGTCTGGAGGACATTATTATTATATTTTGTTTGGCATGATTTGACAACGTCAGATTAAGCCACATATAGTTCGAGTACATCGCCTTGGGAAAGAATACTTCATCGAAAATTTAGAAGCGATTTTAAGATATGCAGGTTTCCTCGCAAGATTTTAATTAATACCCAATAATTTCCTTCACTATTTTAGTGAATGTAATGATATTTGAGATTAGATATGTGATCTGGTTATTTTATATTGCTTTGTTCACAGGTCATAATGCTGAGTGGAACTACAGCTGTTGTGTATTGGACGGATCCCACTCTACCTAAGGGACAGGTAAATTGATCTCTTCTTAGTTCTTCATTAGTAAGACTTTCAAAATTATGTTTGCATCTTAGTCTATTTATTGAATAATATTTATATTGTTAGTTTCGTTTCCGTTTGTAAGTTCATATGTATGTCTTAGTTGGTACAGCATAGGCGTTTTACCAACTGGCTTGTATATTACAAATGGAAAAGACCCCATTGAGATATAAATTGTCTCACATTTGTATCACAAACGTCTTGGTGACAGTGTCCCAATTTGCTTAGTTTAGATACCTTATGAACCGTACATAGTATATCAATTTATTTACTTGTTTAATACACAAAACAAGTTAAAAAATTTAAAGTATTAAACATATAAAGTTCAGTTAAATCTAAATTGCAACCAAAAACATGTGCATACAGTAAAAACAAAATGTTATCACGTGACTAATAGTGAATTTAGGCATGACTTTTTGTGTACATATTTAAATAATAATAAAAAAGGTAAAAAGAACAAATTTAAATATAGTTTACCAAAGTGTAATGGATTTCATATATTTGTAATTTCTGATAAGTTATGTAAAGATGTAATATTATTTACTTTATTCGCAGACTGCTACCGACGGGCGTCGCTACGTGGTCCGCTGGTCTAGCGCTGGCGGCCGCGTGCGGACCTTCAACGCTACAGACCTCAACTGTATGTTAGATGAACTCAGACCCTACACGCATTACGAGTTCGCTGTCAAACTTATTAAAGGTAATATTTATTATACTATCGTTTATTAAATAGTTGAGGTCCCATATTCGTACCTTGTGGCATACCTGATAATACTATAGGGGTGTGTATACTACATTTAAACTAAAGTGATATGATATTGATACATTGTTTTGTTAAATTAATTTATTATGAATTTTGAAGATAATCAAAGTGATGCCAAATCTTTATGAAAATAATAGAAATCATAATACTTAATTATGTCGAATGCTTAACTTAAATATATACTTTATATTTATTAGTCTATTTAAAAATACTAGTTCACTGGCATAAGTTTACGCTCATTTTGATTTCTCGCATTATAGTGTATAGTAAGTACTCTTCTAGGAATATATACTTTTAGGAACCAGGAAAGAAGTATATTAAGAAAATAAACAAATGAAATAACCTCTAACACAATTTATTCAGAAATATCACTTTTAAATAGCTTAAACACAACTCATAATTTTAATACCAAAATAGAATAACATTAAAAACAAAGAAACAATCAACCATCAGCTAGACAGAAAAACCGTTAAACAATTTAAATTAAATTAGCTCATGTGCGCACCAACAACCTCACTGCTCGAACGTCAACTGGCAATTGAGCGCCAGGCCTTCGTTCAACCGCTTTTATAAAGATCGCCGGTGACGTAAAAAAACAAAAAGAATTGGCTCTAATACAGCCTCTCCTGACTGTGGTCGTCCTCGGACACCTCTTCAGTGGCAACTCCTTCGGCCATACTTGCTGCTGGATTCACTGAAGGCTGGGTTGAGGATCCCGCCTCTGCCAGATCATCGTCATTGTCCTCATCTATAATCACAATTATTAGTATTAGTCTAATGCTATGAGTCTAAGTAATGCCTATTCTCTCATTCGTCTCGCATCCAAGGCCCTCTTTCATAGACACCTCTCAAAGAAAGAGGTAAAGCGAAATCTCGTTCTAAATCACAATAACATTCATCACTTTACAAACATCACACGTTCGTTCTGCATTTACTGCCATGGCTTACAAAACTTCTACACATAAAGCAATGTGTCTGAGAAGAAATGCACCGCAGCGCATTTTATATGTGTGGACAGCGATACCGCAGCACGTGTCCAACACATCTACAGGACAGCACCGTAGCGCTTTGTCCAAATCATCGGTTCGGATACCGCAGCACCGAACCGACCTCCAGGGGTGTCACCGCAGCGAACACCCCTTCTGACAAGTACCGCAGCACAAGTCAATACTTCTCTGGACCATCCGCAACACGTGAATCAGCTCAGAGTCGTCCGCATAACTGAGCGCTCGCATAACGCGCTCTGTATGCTCCTATATCACACAACCTCTGTAACATAGAACACACATTACTCACACTCAAAGAAAGATGAACATGTATCTGGGCACCATTCTCCTTTCCACGGCACCATATACTGTGCCGCCGCTTGGGTCGGTTTTCCGCGAGCACCAGCGAGCAACTTAAGCTCATATCGGTCACTTGGTAGGATCTTCTTGACCTGATAGGGACCCCTCATACCGGAGTCCAGCTTTCCAGTGCTTTGCGAATATTTGATAACAAACACCAAGTCGTTTAGTTTAAATGTCCTTGGAGGTCGTCGGTGCCGGTTGACATAAGAATCCTGTTCAGTTTGATTTTTACTCAGCATCTCACTTGCCCGGCTTCTATATAATTCTCGCCAAGCTTGATGATTAGGGTGGGAGTTTTCTACGGCTACAGCTCGAACTATACCACGAATGACTGGAGTGGTCGTATCAGAACCGATTAACAAGTTTAGAGCCGAGTGTTAAGTAGTTTGCCGTTTCGTGATATTTAATACTAAATGAAGTTTCCACAAGTAATTAGACCAACAAGCATTCTTATTACTAACTTCAATACGAATCATGTTCAAAACGGTGCGTATATAACGCTCCGCCTGACCGTTTGCATGATGCATTTCAGGCGTAATGTAGTGTATGTCAGAACCCATATCCGCAACCTGTTTTACAAAACTGGAAGCTTCGAACATACGTCCGCGATCACACACTATCAGTTTAGGTACTCCGAATAAAGAGACAGCACCGGTAAACACTCGTTTTAAATCGTCTGCGTCTTGTCTATACATAGGGTATAGGCAACAATATTTCGTGAAAGAGTCGACAATGATGAGCACAAACTTGTGTCCATTGGATTCCGGCAGGTGACCCAGGGTGTCAATGTGTACAGTATTGAAAGGTACTGACGGTTTTTGCCAAGACGTTATTGGTTGCTGTGGGGCTCTAGGGACTCGTTTCTTTGACATGCAAGCGAGACAATGGGACACATATTTATTTACAAATGATCTAAGCCCAGGGAACCAAAAATGTTTAAGAACCAAGTCTAACGTCTTGTCGGCCCCGATATGTTGGTGTTCGTCATGGAATATTCGTAACAAGCTGAGTCTGTGTCCCTTTGGGATAAAGCAAAGAAGACGAGGCTCCTCGCCTATAGGAGTATAGCGATAGTAAAGCAAATCATTTTGACAGATATATATCCGCGAATCTAAGTTACCTTCTCCAAGTTTCTGAATCAAATCTTGGGTTTCATTATCTGCACTTTGTGAGATTTGTGCCCAATTTCGAGGTCGGTTAATATGATTCACTCGCGTCGCTGGTAGATTGCTGCTAAGATAGTCGGCATGGGGCATTAATATCCCCTTTTTATATTCAATGGTGAAGTTATAATTCTGCAGGTAAATCCACCAGCGCGCCACTCTTGGAAGTAAGTCCTTTTTACGTTCAGTGGCTTTCAGAGCGTCACAGTCGGTAATAATTTTGAATTCAACCCTAATGAGATAGTGTCTAAAATGCTATAACGCCCTGACGACCGCCAACGTCTCCAGTTCGTATGAGTGGTACCCACACAGAGCCCTTTGAGTCGTTTTGCTGAAGCAGGCAACCACTCGCTTCTTACTGTCATTATGAGTCTGTAATAAAACAGCTCCATACCCCATGCCACTCGCATCCGGGTAGAGCTCAGTGGGCAATGTTGGGTCAAAGATTGCGAGTATAGGCTCACTAGTCAGCTTTTCTAACAAATACTGGCGTGCGGATTCCTGTTCAGGCCCCCATTCAAATGGCACGTCTTTTTTCATTAAACGTGATATACTTGCAGTCTTTGACGCGTAACCCTCGATATACTGGCGAAAGTAACCCGCCAGTCCCAAAAATTGGCGGACCTGTTTCACCGTATTTGGAACCGCAGTATCTACTAAAGCTGCCACATTACACGGACTCGGCCTAACCTGACCATGAGATATAACACGGCCAAGATACTCTACCTGATTAGTAAGAAATGAGCACTTTCGAAGGTTAATCGAAAAACCAGCGTCTGTAAGAGTTTTCAGAACTTCGCGAAGGAGACTTATTCCTTCATTAATAGTCTCACTTATTAGAAGGACATCATCGACGTAGACTAAGACGTTGCCGGATCAAAGTTTGACACAAAATAATTACGAGATTTATTTGATATTACGGTACCTAACATTCAACTAATGTTTTTCCAACCGAGGGTATGTCGTTATTTTCTTGAGGTATTTTGTGAGAAACTGGACGCGGCGGAGTTCGCGAAGCATCTACTGAGATTTTTTCTATAGTGTTAAGACGTGCGATTATCGTGTTCAAGGTTTGTTTTACTGAGCCGTCACAACGGGAATTTGAGTCGCATGTATTGGAACGGGATCGTCTGCGATTGTGGTAACGGGTACGAGTACTGTCCCGATCATCACGACGAGAGCGAATACGAAAATGAGTACGGGAATGAGAACGCCCGAGAGTGGTATGTCGAGATCGAGTACGAGTCCGCTCTAACGAACCTCATCGCCCATGCGAACGCGCCGACGAATGCTTATCTTTACGTCGGCGGCCTTTATTAGATAATCAACTCCGAGACCTCGAGGAACGGGACATCGTTACTGATGGCTGATTGTTTCCTCAAAAGCTCAATGAAATGTGGACACAGGACCCACTTCTGATTTTAGGAACCAGGAAAGAGGTATATTAAAAAAATAAACAAATGAAATAACCTCTAACACAATTTATTCAGAAATATCACTTTTAAATAGCTTAAACACAACTCATAATTTTAATACCAAAATAGAATAACATTAAAAACAAAGAAACAATCAACCATCAGCTAGACAGAAAAACCGTTAAACAATTTAAATTAAATTAGCTCACGTGCGCACCAACAACCTCACTGCTCGAACGTCAACTGGCAATTGAGCGCCACGCTTTTTTTTTTTTTTGTTGGTGTTAGTTGTTGGCCTCAGATGGCCTTAACAACTTTACGCGGACTGTGGGTGAGCGCAGAAGGCTTCCAACCCGTCGTCCCCTTCGTTCGACCGCTTTTATAGAGATCGCCGGTGACGTAAAAAAACAAAAAGAATTGGCTCTAATAATACTATACTTCCTTTTACGAACAATCTATACACAATAATAGCGTAGCCTTAGGCTTTATTTGGTTGTCAATTATTCAACTCTACTAACTATTCGATTATATATGGGCATGATATTGTTAAACTTACTTAATTCGCTGGCTCAGCGACCCAAAGTGGATCTTGGCCTCCGATATTAAAGTGCGTCACTCCTTACTATTTTGTGCCAAGTCAGACCAATCGAGCACATTCATCTCTTTCAGGTCTTTAGCTAGTTCATTTTTCTAGCGGTACCTTGGGTGACCCACCAAACGACGCTCAGTGTGTCGTCGGTGCCCTAGATATGCTCAGTTGGCAGCTCAATCCTCTCCCATTCTTTCCACATGTCCGAGCCAATAAAGTCGGGCAACTTATATTTTTCTTTATGATATCAATTTCGCTATTATATTTCTGCCGCCACTGATGATGATATTATTATAGATTTTGTTATTAACCGTTTGTTCTTTCACAGGTGGTCGTGAGTCAGCATGGTCAATGATAGTGTCGAACACAACACTAGAGTCGGCGCCCGGCTCTCCCCCGCGGGAGCTACGCCCCTCTCCCGCGCCTCCCCCGGCGTCGCCTGCCAGAGCTGTGGACCTCGTGTGGCAGCCTCCAGCCAAACCTAATGGAGTTATTACTGGTATGTTACTATTATAGTTAGATTCGATATAATAATAATAAAAAGCAATGTGCACAAAAAGCTTTTTTACAGTAAGGAAAATATTGACTTATTTAGCGCGGATGGCATATACATATGTATAATGAATATGTATAAAAATTAATATTTTTACCAAAAAAACCCAACATAAACTTAATTTATTTTTAGTTGGAACCACATAATCGTATTCGGGTTCTATTGACAGGTTCTCTGTCCGATGAATCACATACATATGATACAAAACAGTAGATTTTCTATTGTCTATCACGAGATAGCGAATGGGTTAATGAGCTAAATTTATGTTGACGTCACACGTTTGGAAACATCGTAGACATCTGTCATTGCTAGCTTTCCAATGTTGATTTACAAACCTGTGACGTCACCTGAGGACTCGACACTATGTTGCCAACGTATTGACAGATTAAATAATTAAAAAGTTTTGTAAAAAAAATTATGAGATGCATACTTTAAATAATTATAATTAAATGGTCAATTATTGACCAGCTGATAGCCATCAGGCTATCAGCCAAGCCATCTCACATTATTTAGTGGTCTAAATAATGCAAGATGGCTCCCAACAATTAGTCTCTAGTCTAATAGCCTGTCGATAAATCGACAATATAATGGGTGTTTCTTAGTATAGTGAAAACCTCTCTCGGGGTGATTATACTTGTTATTATGAACAACTTTTGTTCTGGGACATTGCCAAAATCACGAAAAAAACAGCTGTTCCATAAAAAATTGGACTTTGATCTCGACAAATTGTATGGAACAGCTGTTTTTTTTTCGCGATTTCGGCAATGTCCACACCCAGTATGTATAAGTGTGCTCGCTGCGTTCTTGACCTTGCAAAGTAGCCATCGGGCTATGCATAACTGTGTAAATGACATCATTAACTTAACTTTCTAAGTGATTGGGAGAACTATGATCTGTGCGTATTTTATTGAACGTTGCTGTATCTTTTTATACTGCTATTGTGGCAAATAAACCTGCGGCCAGCAAACATAAACTGTTCTACTGTGGGGCATGGGCGTCTTCTCAGTGTGATAAGGGTTAGGCCATAGTCTACCACGCTGGCCCAGTGCGGGTAGGTAGACTTCTCATATCTTCGACAACATTATAGTGAACTCTCAGACATCTAGGTTTTCTCACTATGTTGTTCATCACCGTTAAAGCGAGCAGTACCTAACTTTATATACGCACACAACTTCGAAAAGTCAGAGATGCGCGCCTTGGTCAAGCTTGAGACTTGTGATAGTCCAATGGTCATCCACTACCTAACTTTTCCTAACCTTCAAGATACAACGAGTAATGCTAGTGGATTATGCAAATTTATATTTATATAAATTATTTCTTTTAACGTGGGAAAATGCGTTCGCGCATATGTACCTCTTCGCGGAAAATGGGAGCGGAGAGTTTATATTGCGCTCACCCGGGAAAAGATGGAACGTCTCGGGTATCACCAACTAAACCTACAATGTTGTGCCAACTCGCTGCCTTGAATGGTGGGTGGGTCGCTGGAACTGAAAATACATCAGCTACTCACCCAGCAGTGACTAACGCATGTAAGAAATGCCTGCGGGCGACGATTCCTGGGCGACGCCCCGCCACGACAGAGGGCGTCGCTCCGAATAGCTGGCGGACAGGAGATCCCCGTTCTCCCGCCTTCGGCTTTGGATTATGCTAACCTAACCTTCGAGATGGAACGGGTTATACTTAGTAATGTTCTCCATCAGGCTACGTGATAATGTACGCGGTGTCCCGCGGCGGTAACAACGAGGAGTGGACGGCAGTAGCCGCGTTAGGAGAGAGGACCCGCGCGCGAGTGGAGCGCCTTCGTGCCAGAACTACGTACCTGTTCAAGCTGCAGGCGCGGAACTCCAAGGGGCTGGGGCCCTTCTGTGCTCCTGTTACATATACCACTGCTATGGGTGAGCTCTTGTTATATATTGTAATCCGTGTGTATATAATCGATAAATAGTTCAATCAAAATAATTTAGATTACAAAGTAACACTTATGAACTTCAAAGTTTAACCAAGTAAAATAGTTTAGAGATGAATGTATGATGTGTGTCCCACTAAGTCCGTTAGAGATGGATGTATGATGTGTATCCCACTGAGTCTGGAACAGATGAATGTATGTTGTAATATATGTCTCCAGAGTCCGGTGAGGGTGGTGGGCTGGCGAGCGCGACGTCGGCGTGGCTGTGGGCGTCGGCGGGCGGCGCGTGCGCAGTGCTGGCGCTGGCGGCCGCGCTCGCGCTGTCGCTGTGCTGTCGACGCTCCACGCCGCCGCTGTCGCCTGACACCAGGTAACATTAACACTAGTTGTGGGCGTCGGCGGGCGGCGCGTGCGCAGTGCTGGCGCTGGCGGCCGCGCTCGCGCTGTCGCTGTGCTGTCGACGCTCCACGCCGCCGCTGTCGCCTGACACCAGGTAACATTAACACTAGTTGTGGGCGTCGGCGGGCGGCGCGTGCGCAGTGCTGGCGCTGGCGGCCGCGCTCGCGCTGTCGCTGTGCTGTCGACGCTCCACGCCGCCGCTGTCGCCTGACACCAGGTAACATTAACACTAGTTGTGGGCGTCGGCGGGCGGCGCGTGCGCAGTGCTGGCGCTGGCGGCCGCGCTCGCGCTGTCGCTGTGCTGTCGACGCTCCACGCCGCCGCTGTCGCCTGACACCAGGTAACATTAACACTAGTTGTGGGCGTCGGCGGGCGGCGCGTGCGCAGTGCTGGCGCTGGCGGCCGCGCTCGCGCTGTCGCTGTGCTGTCGACGCTCCACGCCGCCGCTGTCGCCTGACACCAGGTAACATTAACACTAGTTGTGGGCGTCGGCGGGCGGCGCGTGCGCAGTGCTGGCGCTGGCGGCCGCGCTCGCGCTGTCGCTGTGCTGTCGACGCTCCACGCCGCCGCTGTCGCCTGACACCAGGTAACATTAACACTAGTTGTGGGCGTCGGCGGGCGGCGCGTGCGCAGTGCTGGCGCTGGCGGCCGCGCTCGCGCTGTCGCTGTGCTGTCGACGCTCCACGCCGCCGCTGTCGCCTGACACCAGGTAACATTAACACTAGTTGTGGGCGTCGGCGGGCGGCGCGTGCGCAGTGCTGGCGCTGGCGGCCGCGCTCGCGCTGTCGCTGTGCTGTCGACGCTCCACGCCGCCGCTGTCGCCTGACACCAGGTAACATTAACACTAGTTGTGGGCGTCGGCGGGCGGCGCGTGCGCAGTGCTGGCGCTGGCGGCCGCGCTCGCGCTGTCGCTGTGCTGTCGACGCTCCACGCCGCCGCTGTCGCCTGACACCAGGTAACATTAACACTAGTTGTGGGCGTCGGCGGGCGGCGCGTGCGCAGTGCTGGCGCTGGCGGCCGCGCTCGCGCTGTCGCTGTGCTGTCGACGCTCCACGCCGCCGCTGTCGCCTGACATCAGGTAACATTAACACTAGTTGTGGGCGTCGGCGGGCGGCGCGTGCGCAGTGCTGGCGCTGGCGGCCGCGCTCGCGCTGTCGCTGTGCTGTCGACGCTCCACGCCGCCGCTGTCGCCTGACACCAGGTAACATTAACACTAGTTGTGGGCGTCGGCGGGCGGCGCGTGCGCAGTGCTGGCGCTGGCGGCCGCGCTCGCGCTGTCGCTGTGCTGTCGACGCTCCACGCCGCCGCTGTCGCCTGACACCAGGTAACATTAACACTAGTTGTGGGCGTCGGCGGGCGGCGCGTGCGCAGTGCTGGCGCTGGCGGCCGCGCTCGCGCTGTCGCTGTGCTGTCGACGCTCCACGCCGCCGCTGTCGCCTGACACCAGGTAACATTAACACTAGTTGTGGGCGTCGGCGGGCGGCGCGTGCGCAGTGCTGGCGCTGGCGGCCGCGCTCGCGCTGTCGCTGTGCTGTCGACGCTCCACGCCGCCGCTGTCGCCTGACACCAGGTAACATTAACACTAGTTGTGGGCGTCGGCGGGCGGCGCGTGCGCAGTGCTGGCGCTGGCGGCCGCGCTCGCGCTGTCGCTGTGCTGTCGACGCTCCACGCCGCCGCTGTCGCCTGACACCAGGTAACATTAACACTAGTTGTGGGCGTCGGCGGGCGGCGCGTGCGCAGTGCTGGCGCTGGCGGCCGCGCTCGCGCTGTCGCTGTGCTGTCGACGCTCCACGCCGCCGCTGTCGCCTGACACCAGGTAACATTAACACTAGTTGTGGGCGTCGGCGGGCGGCGCGTGCGCAGTGCTGGCGCTGGCGGCCGCGCTCGCGCTGTCGCTGTGCTGTCGACGCTCCACGCCGCCGCTGTCGCCTGACACCAGGTAACATTAACACTAGTTGTGGGCGTCGGCGGGCGGCGCGTGCGCAGTGCTGGCGCTGGCGGCCGCGCTCGCGCTGTCGCTGTGCTGTCGACGCTCCACGCCGCCGCTGTCGCCTGACACCAGGTAACATTAACACTAGTTGTGGGCGTCGGCGGGCGGCGCGTGCGCAGTGCTGGCGCTGGCGGCCGCGCTCGCGCTGTCGCTGTGCTGTCGACGCTCCACGCCGCCGCTGTCGCCTGACACCAGGTAACATTAACACTAGTTGTGGGCGTCGGCGGGCGGCGCGTGCGCAGTGAAGTGAAAGAAATATAAATATTTGTTTTATATATACATACGTCGTAAGTACTTTTAATTTGTAGTTCACAAATTTCTCCTCTTCTACTTTGATCTACTAAGGTCCTTATAAATAGTTTAATTAAAAGATAAAAAATTGAAATACCAGATATCATTCTTCTATCTTTCAAATCACAATCATCAAAAAATGTTAATATTGACAGCTGGAAACTGTCAATATTAACATTAATTTTATTTTTATAAAATATATTATGTCACTTTAACTTAAATTTATCTTGAATAATGAAAGTTTTAAATAAATGTTATTTATAAACTAAGAATGGTCATAGTCTTTTCCTCATTTATGATTTTAATGTAAACATGCAACCAAATTTAAATTCACATATTATAATTGTATGTACTTATATAATATATTCCAGTACCTACCAGAAGTCATCCGCATCAGCCGGCATCAAACCCCCGGACCTTTGGATCCACCACGACCAGATGGAGTTGAAACACATGGACAAGAGTCTCCACAGCTCAGCTAGTAAGAGTACGATATTATATCCCTCACACACGTGTGTACGACGTATGGCAAATGTTAAACTATAGGAGAATAGTAAGAACAGCCCAATAGTTTATAAGATCTCGACTTCGATTCTGGAGTCAGTCAAAGATTTTATCTCAATTAATTGTCAGTAGCAGCACAGAGTCTTCAGATAGAGAACGAGCAAAATAAAAAAAAAAAATAAAAAAAATATAGGCTTAGTGAACAGCAATGTGCTTGCTCTCTCTTACATGAGACGTAAAATACAGCTGGTAAAATGTAGATGTTATACAACGCTCATTTAGGGATATAGCCGCGAGACAATGTATGTATGTACAGTCGCCTGTAATATCCCATGGATACCTTAAGGTCTAAAATCCTGTGAACACTCGAATAAGAATGAATATGAATGTCGTTGAAATGAAATGAATATGAATGTCGTTGAAATGAAATGAATATGAATGTCGTTGAAATGAAACGAATATAAATGTTGAAATGAAACAAATATGAATGTCGTTGAAATGACGGTTATATTAGGTTTACCCTCAGGTTTTCATTTATGTAAGAAACGTGTTTTTTTCAAATAAACTTTTATTAATAGAGATTTAAAAATTGTTTCAAGTAATTTTAACAAAATTGAGTAATTAACCAGTATACTTTTTTATTTTATTGTAGCACTGCCATCTATTACGGTATAACTAAACTACTTAACAGTTCTTGTATCGATATCCGTTAGATGACGTCAATTACCGGCTTAAACCATTTTTGTTTTAACATGCGTATGCATTTTTGCAGCTCACTGTACATAGCTTTCATTTACATACCAGAACCTAAGGGGTTGGTTCCTGCTGGTAATATAAATTGGATAAAGTAAAATATTTGTGTACTAGAAATGTATTTAGTGTCGCATTGATAGCATTTGTCATATGTCTGTTAACATGTAAGTTGCCAAGCACTTTCTTTTACTTTTTAATACTGTGGTCGTCGGTAGATAATTGAAAGTAAAAAGTATCGCTAGCTCTGCCTATTTAATTATGTTCAAGATGCGATTCACTACTTTCATCTTCTTGTTTAAGCTCTGTTTCACGTTTTGGCCAACTTCAGTTAGTAAGTCTATCAGACTCAATAATGTTTTATACGTATTGGTTTCCCAGTTTCAGTGACCTACTTTGTTGGTGAGTCTATCAGACTCAATAATGTTTTATACGTATTGGTTTCCTAGTACCAGCGACCATATTTGCTAGTGAGTCTATCAGACTCAATAATGTCTTGTACGTGTTGGTTTCCCAGTACCAGCGACCATATTTGGTAGTTAGGCCATCAGACTTAATAAGCAGTTCGTTTATATCAGCAACTAATTTTGTTCATGAGTCTATCAGACTCAATAATGTGTTGTACGTATTGGTTTCCCAGTATCGGCGAGCAGCGCGGACGCGGGCGGCGCGGCGCTGGTGTCGTCGACGCTGACGCTGGGGCGCGCGCCGCCCGCCGAGTACGAGCCGGCGAGGCACCAGCCGCCGCCGCCCGCCTCGCTAGATAGAAGACATTACGTGCCTACATATGTCGGTATGTATATTATATAATAGTAAGCGCTTCCAGAACGAACTTTGGTCACATAGTTCAGGAGATGTTGTAGGTCCTCTTCCAGAACGAATTCCAGTCACAGCATCACGGAGACCGGCCTGAGCAGGAGATATTGTAGTGCGAAACGCAAGTGCGCTCTCTGTTCTCTAACTCTCGTAATCAGATGGGACGGCAATCCGACACGGCCGGAGAGAGATCAGGCACGGGGGTGTGTAACACTGTCATTTCCTGTCTCGGGACTGCTATTAATTTGGCAGGAAAATCCAATAGGTTTTTGTTGCCCAACCTGGGATTAATAAATCTGAATAGTCGCAATTATTACCACTGCGACACTGAGATAGATAGTCATATAATATAAGATAAGAGCCGATGAGACACCAGCTGATGCCAACTCTTACTTGTCTATGCAGGGTGATTTTGAAATCGTGTAATTCCTTTTAACCACGCATTCTACTGGTGATATGGAATAACTCTGGCCATATATTTCTTTATTTAGAATTATGTTTTTGGAAAATTAATGTATAAATTTTTTTCATGAAATGGTTTCAGATAGTCCTATGTTAACCACCCGACACAATCTTAATATTTTACTAATTTGAAAATAATAACATTACAATAACTGATGTCTTAAATAATAAGAGGCCATAAAAGGGACCGCCCGTTATTATTTACGACATTAATTATTGATATGTTATTTTGTTTTAATTAGTAAAACATTAAAATTGCCCCGGGTGGTTAACATATGACTACCTGACACCATTTCACGAAAAAAGGATAGATATTTTTTTTAAAAAGAAGAAAATCTGGTAATAAAAAAATATGGTCAGGTTCACAATCACCCTGTCTATATTGGTATGTATATTGTATAGTTCGCAACGGCGACATTACATGCCCACCTATCCTACTATCTACCTATGACAGTGAACAAAGTCAGGTATACCGTATGTTTAAAGCTTCTGTCACCTCAAACCAACATGTACCCATTTACATATACAGGATATACAGGTTGTCCGCAATTTTCACATTTTGAATAGACTTTAATTTCTGAACGAGAGCAGCTACAGGAGGGGCGCAGCTACAGGCGTTAGAAACGCCAAGGAATGACACCTGTACAATATTATTAATATTTGCTTTGCTTTATTAAACACTAGAAATAGTGACCAAAAAAATTATTATGCCATATAAAATTATTACATTAAAATTATTATACCTACTGTAAAAAAACTGATAAATGATATATTTATTTAACCATTATCGTAAACTTTAATAACCGCTTACCTACATATCTATAGTATGTTCACTATCCTGGTAAATAAAAATTATGTCAATCAATAAAAAACACATTGTCTTTATCTGAAATAACTTGCTTTATAACGATGATACTCATTACGTCTTATAGCCGAGTTATCGACAGAAACATAGACACGAATTTTTTTATTGTTGTATCTAAACCTTACAAAAGCATTTTAGCTTAGTTGAAAGGTTAATAAAAGTACTAGTATTTTGTTAAGAAACTACGTCTTTTTTACTTGTGTATTCAAGATTTTGCATGATAAACAGAAGTATAAATTATAAACGAGGAAAAATCAAAACCATGAATTTGGACTTTAACGTATTATGAATGACCTAGTTAAATAACGAATCTTGCTGTCGGTTACGTGGTCTTCTCGCCACTGCTTATGCGTCGAGTGCTGGTTTCAGGTTCTAAAGATTATTGTGACCGTTGTTTGATTGTTTTTATTATCCACTTAGTGATTTGTTCAATAAGAAGTAAGAATTACTTCTTCAATTACCATTTTTGAAACATAAATATATGATAGTAATGATAATAATGTCCTCCAGACCGAATTTCGGTCACGGTGGCCAATCTTAACGGAGACTAGCCATCTGCGCAGGAGATATTATAGTGCACAAGCATGTGGGCAAACACTAGTGCACTCTCTGTTCCCTAACCCTCATAATCCGATCCGATGGTAATCCGATGCTTCATTAGCGAAAGAGGCGCTTTGATAGAACAAAAATATCATTGCGTCATTCCTCGATGGGTGTTCCATTCCATATCAGATTAAAACTCTCGAAGGTGTTTAATAATAATGTCCTCTAGACCGTATTTCGGTCACGGCGGCCATATTTAACGGAGACTGGCCATCTGCGCAGGAGATATTATAGTGTACTCTCTGTTTCCTAACTCTCATGATCCGATAGGGTGGTAATCCGAGGCGTCCGGAGAGAGATCAGGCGCAGGACCAACGGCTTTACGTGCTTTCCGAGGCACGGGGGTGTCTTACACCGCCAACTTCCTAACTCCGGGTCGTATTGAGATTTCTTGACAGAAAAATCCAATACCTTATTGCTGGCCCGACCCGGGATTCGAACCCGAGACCTCATGCACAGCAGTCGCATTCACTACCACTGCGCCACGGAGGCAGTTTAAAATATGATAGTAGTAAGTAAAGCAACGATATGGTTAATCGAGATTGCGCGTTTAAATTTTGGACCATGGTTGAAATTTTACCTCATTTATAATCATAATTTCCCATTGCATGATATTCACACAAATTATTTTTACACCGCACATTTTCTTATGATTTGCGTTTACTTTTACGTAACTCCGCTCCTTGGACGTTGCGCGTCAGACTCCCGCTCAGCGTCGGCGGCCGGCAGTGACGACACGGCGGTGCTGCGCGCCTCGCCCGCCTCGCTACACTGCCGCCGCTGCGACAACTGCGATTATATCACTAAACCATGTACGTCGCCTTCTCATATGCGCTTTTTTCTGCTTTTTTCTTCATCTTAAGTTTATTATTTTTAAGTGTATAGCGTATAAGGTGGCATGTATTAATTACGTGAGGGTTTTAGGGAGATAGTCGAGCCAATCTCATCTAATTTTACTTTGGGGAGAGGAGAAGGGGAAGAGGGGTTTTCGGCGAATATTATGTATTTGATAAATTAATAAAGCCCAAAAAAAAAAACACTATCATTTGTCAAAATCAAAGAGATAAAGGCAGACGGAATTAACATAATATACTCATGCCTATAATGCATGAAGAAATTTTCAAATCGGCTCAGAAATTCCTGAGATTATTACGATCATACATACAAATTTTTCAGCTTAATTATAAGTTTAATTAGTGTTTACTATGTTTTAAGTACCTACGTTATTATTTGTGTACAGCGATGACAGGCATGGGAGTGGGCGTGGGCGTGGGCGGCGTGGGCTGTGCCTCCACCTGCGATAGAAGGCAGCATGCCAGGATGCCGCACCCAGATCAGGTAACTAACAGATTTTAAGCAAACTAAAATACAAGTCCACGTGACTGAATGATATTTCTGTCCACGAATTTACCCGTGTTATTTTCTTGGGAACTCATATAATTTTATATACAGGGTGTCCTGTAAAAAATGATAAAGATTTTGATAAAGAATGACATTGCAGTTAAATCGTTATCGGAAGTCGAGCAATTTTGCGAGCCCTGTGTTTTCGAGTGTTGTGGAATTGAGCTAACTACATACAAAGTAATCTTATTATGTTTATACAGAACTCCCTCCTCCAATACTAATGAATTCCTTGAGAGGTTTGACAGTTTGCTATTTCAGATATGTCGTAACAAACGCAAAGCTGTAATTGTATGCGGTGACATGAATATTGACTTACTGAAAAGCTCGGGAGAAATTATTGTGTACAAGAATATATTAGAAGCCCATAACCTAACATCAGTCATCACAACTTCAACACGTATGACAATTGATACGATGACTTGTATTGATCACATCTCTACGAATATTATGGACGGATGCGCAACGGTACATGATTTAGGATTGTCCGATCACACCGCGCAAACATTTTCCTGGTCGGTTACCTCACCTCGAACATCTCTTGTAAAATGGTGGTATGAATTTAGGAGAGACTATTGTGCTGAAAACATCAAAAAGTTTTTATATTATATTGCCAAATTATCCTTCCAAGAAGTAATAACAGAAACTTCAGCAAATGAGTCCTTTAAAGCGTTTCACGATTTATACTGTTTGTTTTATTATATGTGCTTTCCAGTTATTCGAATAAAAGTAGCAAACATAGACATTCGTAAATCAAAATGGTTGACAAAAGGGCTAAAGATAAGTTGTAATACTAAACGATATCTGTATAACAAATTTAAATATACTCATAGTATTCGCACTAGAAATAAATACAATCAATATAGAGACCTATTAAGACAATGCTTTATATTCTCAAGGAAAAACAGCCATACAAAATATATTAATAATGCTGATAACAAGTGCAAAGCTTCTTGGAATATTATAAAAAATTACGTTAGTACAAATTTTCAAAATAAATCCATATCTAGAATTTGTGTAAACGATTATGTGACCACTGATGCAATGGATATTGCAAACTCTTTTAATAAGTTTTTTATTAACATTGTCAAAGATAACCCGATAATTCAGTCAAATGAACAGGACAACGTAGTGATAAATAAGGTTGACAAAACAATATTTCTGTATCCAGTAAACCATACCGAACTTATAAATATTATTAAGTCACTAAAAAATTCTAAGGCAGTGGGCTCTGACGAAATCCGGACTGATATTATAAAAAAAAGCCTTCTCTTAATTATAGACCCCTTAATACATACTATAAATTTATCTATAGAGCAAGGTATTTTCCCCGATAGTTTAAAACAATCTATTGTAAAGCCATTATTTAAAAAGGGTGACAAAAATAAAATGGATAATTACAGACCTGTGACATTAATCTCGATTTACTCAAAAATATTCGAAAAAGTTATATATAATAGACTCATCAATTTTATTGAAACACATAACATTGTTAAAGACGAACAAAACGGATTTCGTAAAAATCGAAGCACATCACTAGCCGCATTTAAATTGTTAAGGGGTATAACCGAGTGTATTGATAATAAATTACCTGTGTCAGTTTTGTTTATGGACATGAGCAAGGCTTTCGACTTCGTCCATCACAAACGCCTTCTTGAAAAGATATACAGTTATGGTATACGTGGACCAGCCTACGACTGGATAAAATCTTATCTATGTAATAGAAAACAGAGTGTAGAGATACTATCCTACAACGAAGTGTCAAAATCATTAGATTGTATTCAGTCGGAGTATTTAGTTAACGATTGCGGTGTGCCTCAGGGCAGTATAATGGGACCCTTATTGTTCTTATTATATATTAATGATTTACCTGACGCAATTGCTCAAGAGTGTGTTCTATTCGCAGATGACACCACGATTTTAATAAAAGGAACCGATAAGAACACGTATAATAAAGAAATAAATATAGCTCTTGAGAAGGCCATTCTATGGATGTCCTCAAATAACTTAAAAGTAAATATTAGTAAAACTAAGTTTATGCAATTTCATACACATAGGTCTAAACCACGTCAATTAAATGTCGCTTATCGAGGAGCTCCAGTTGAAGAAGTCCATGCATACAAGTTTTTGGGCATTACTTTCGACAGATTTTGCGGTTGGAAAGATCATGTAAATGAACTATGTGCAAAATTAAATAGTTTTATTTATCCGCTGAGACGAATAAGCCAAACTGTCTCGAAAAATGCTGCGATGACTGCTTACCATGGTTACGTTGACTCAATACTCCGCTACGGTATCATTTTATGGGGTAAATGTGTTGACATTGATAGAATACTAATTATGCAAAAAAAATGTATCAGGTCAATCTTTGGACTAAGATCGATAGAATCATGCCGACCTGTTTTTAAACAAAATAAAATATTAACTGTCCCCAGTCTATATATCCTGGAGGCATGCTTGTTTGTGGTTAAACATAAATGTCTCTTTCAACAAGCTACTAATTATTACGCTCCTAGGTCACAAAATGCCAACAAATTATATAGACCAGGCACAAAGCTGACACTGACATCAAATAATTGTTACATAATGTGTATTAAAATATTTAACAATGTTCCTCATACTTTTAGAAATTTGTCATTTAACAAATTCAAAATACAATTAATTACTTGGCTGACAGAAAGATGTTTTTATAGCATTGAAGAATTTTTTAAATATAGATAAAATGGTATATGTGACATTGTTAATAATTATGTAATGAATTTATACCTAGGCTAAGTTCACATTTATTTTCCTGACATTTATATTTAGATTGTATTTTTTTTTTCTTTTTTTATTCGTTTATTTGGACATTTTTATCCATTCATAATGGATCATTGTTTCATAATTATCATCATAATGACTAGAAATATTTTTTTTTTTTTTGAGATAATTCATTTATAATAATCATGTATGCCAGAATCCAAGGATAATGACAGGATATATATGAATGATTGTTACTTCTTATCATATTTTTGCATGTCGTTTGCGACAAACGGTGTAGAACAAATAACTCTGTACGACCTTATTGTACCACTGTTTTTCTGCAAATAAATATTTTTCATTTCATTTCATTTCATTTCATTTCATTTCATTTCATATAATGTAGAAGCTCGTCATATAAGAGGCAAAATTTACATTAAAAATGAACCATACCATGCCTACCAATAAATGAAAATCATCTGTTTTTATGATTCTGACTATACCAGTAAATATGCAATACTTAATATTATAAATTCAAAAGTAACTCACTCTGTCTGTCTATCTGTTTGTTACTTTTCCATGGCTAAACCACTTAACCGATTTAGATAGAATTTGGTACAGATATAGTTTAAAACCTGGGGAAGGACATAGGCTACTTTTATTGATGTAGGTACCATACGGGCGGAGCCACGCGCTAAAACTAGCATGCAATAAATATGCAGGCTGTAAATTCATCCAGGAGTTGGTCTACCTATGTGCCAACTGCCAAGTCGTATCATTCAAATCCAAATCAGTTTTATATAATTAAATTTAAAATTTAAAACACCCCCGACACACTATTCATTTGATACCCATATTGAAAAAAATTTATTTGTGAAAATATGTAATTTTGTGGTGACGGCCATCTTGGATTTGAAATTTATCATAGTGTATAGTATTCTACTAGTCAAGCCCTTTCATTTGATACCCATATTGAGGGAGTTGTGAAAAATATGTAATCCGCCATCTTGTGGCGGCGGCCATCTTGGAACGATTTTTATCAAACGTAGCTAAGAACACTCCCGACTAATTCACCTTTCAAACAAAAAAAACAAAATTAAAATCGGTTCATCCGTTCGGGAGCTACGATGCCACAGACAGACACACACACACACACACACACACACACACACACACACACACACACACACACACACACACACACACACACACACACACACACACACACACACACACACACACACACACACACACACACACACACACACACACACACACACACACACACACACACACACACACACACACACACACACACACACACACACACACACACACACACACACACACAC
This sequence comes from Catocala nupta, assembly GCA_963675205.1. Lineage (NCBI taxonomy): Eukaryota > Metazoa > Arthropoda > Insecta > Lepidoptera > Erebidae > Catocala > Catocala nupta. The sequence continues at coordinate 4,404,878 of OY776107.1, read as the reverse complement.
ACACACACACACACACACACACACACAGACACGTCAAACTTATAACACCCCGTCGTTTTTGCGTCGGGGGTTAATTAATTAAAAAAATGACATCTCCCGTACTAGAAAAAATTCCTTTATCGCGGGGGTCTTTACAAACATTCGAATAGCGACACAAAGGTGACCACAAATCCAGACTTGGAACAACCATTTCTGGATCATAAAATTTTTGTTCCGTGTGGGAGTCGAATCCACAACAAGTACCTACGCTATCTGTGCAGTGATTTAGATCTGGATGACACACGACGACGGATTTTACGTTTTACGATATGGCTATGGCTAATTATGTAATTATTAAGATGGATGCCACATAATAACCTTTTCAGAGTTCGAAAAAACTCTTATACAACAGCTTTGTCCGTCCGTCTCTCTGTCATACAACTTTCAACTCAAGAACCGTAAGAGCTAGAGACTCGTGGTTAGCGCCATTCGACTCAGCATAGTCGATATACCCCTGAAATGACTTTGACCTTTGACCTCTGACCTCAAGGTCACGTGGTATCACGTGACCTTTGCATATTACTTGGACCATTTTTTCGGCAATTCATTGCCGATTCTGACTTATTTAGAATTCGAAAATACGTTTATACAACAGCTTAGACCGTCCGTCAGCCTGTTGTAAGTACAACTTTCAACTGAAGAACCGTAAGAGCTAGAGACTCGTGGTCAACGCCATTCGACTCAGCATAGTCGATATAAACTCCGAAATGACTATAACCTTTGACCTCTGACCTCAAGGTCACGTGACCTTTGCATATTACTTGAACCATTTTTTCGAACTCTAAGATTTACGGCAATTCAGTGCCGTTTCTCACTTGTTTTAATAAAGAGTGATAAAGTGCCCGTCTGTGTAATGAGACATATTTCTACATATCGTCTATACCTACAGTGCGTATAATAAACCCTGTCTGGTACTTAAAGATGTTATACAGTAGCTTATAATGAGTACGTAAGTGACATCCTTTTATAAAAATCGATCGAAAAAATTACCCCAGTAAATTTAATTTATTTAATATAATATGTTAATAGATTACCCATGGCAACACCGAGAACTTATTAATTATAATACAGGGACCTAGGCATCGCGTTACAGCGCGCCTACCTACCTACGCCTTAGACAATGTCACCAAAAGTATGCCACGCTCCGCGTCCTTGTCAAGTTTAGTGGAGTGTTGCTAGCCTGTGCGAAATTTCGATAATTTATGGGTAAAACGCTGAGCAATACTGTACTTAAAAATATTATGAAGATGTTTTACGGTGATATAGATCTTTTTTATTATTTTTCTTAGCTTGTTTTAAGTGAGAAACAAGCCCTTAATGTTTCGGACAGGGTTTATTAGATATACTGTATATAAATGTAATGTGTATGTGCGTTTGTTTGCAGAGTACGCCGCTGTTAGCCGGCGTGGCACCACTGAGTTCGCCACAATCATCGCTGGCTTCGTTGGCGCCGCTACACCCGCCGCCCGCGCCCTGTACGTACCACTAACTTATTTTCAAACCAAACATTAATTTGTTATTAACCTCTGAGTCTTCTTCGAAGAGATTAATGAAAACACTATGTGGGTCTGTGTGTCTGTCTGTTAGTGACAGGGATAGCTCCGGAACCACTGGACCGATTGGTTTATAACTTGGTGTACAGACACCTTGGAGTCATACCTCGGTCGAATTTGAATATGGGTCCTGTGGGTCAAAAGACCTCCGAGATATAGGGGTCACAAGGTCATAAGATAAGGTCAGGAGATTTCCACCAACAGAGTGATTTGGAAGTCCAAGGGAGAGGCTTTTGCCCAGCAGTAGGACGTAACAAAAAGTTGATGAAAAGAAAAAAAGGTCACATGAAGACGAAGAGGTTGAATCCTTTTACACCCATCTCTTTAGAACTATGGAGGAATGTGGTTTTAAGTCCTTCTAACACAAAGAGAAGATCTTCCGACTAAGCTGTGTGTGAATATAATTTGAATCTGACTTCACACATGGCGTAGTGATTTAAGTGGTCGCTTCACCACTGCCACTGCGTCGAGTGTCGTGGGTTCGAATCCCACACGGGACAAAAAATTGTGTGATGTACAAACGGATGTTCCGAGTCTGGATATGTTTTTTGTATCCGTTGTTTGAATATTTGTAAAGTTCCCCGCGATACAGGGTTTATTCCTAGAGCGAGAGATATATATTTTTTTAAAGATAAATATAATATACTTTTTCCACCAAACATTTGTTATTTGGTTGCTTGCCAACACAATGGGTGGATCCTCTGAATAAGCTAGCTGTGATGATTGATTATAGGAAAATGCAATCTCGCAATGTAAACTTTGCTTGCCCTTTTCAGAAATGTGTGCCGACGTGTGTTATTGTTTACAGCGCCATCTCTTAATATTCGTCGTAACTTCTTCGTCAATGTGGAGATGTTTCAAAACTATCAAATATTCTGTCGGCACAATCTAGTTATAGATATAGCCCGCGACTTCGTTTGCGTTAGACTAGATTTTGTCAACAATTTCTATCCTTCAAGAACAGTCCTTTGTTCTGGATGAAAATTTTATAACGATCGGTTGAGTGGTAAAGCACGTACACGTTGTCGGAGGTACAAACAAGGACATAGGTTATCTTTCATCCAGAAAATGTATTGTTATGTGGAGGAACAGGGTGTTATGTCCCTCCAACACAAAGGGAGGATCCTCCGACCAGGCTGGTTGATCGTGCCTGGCGGGTAGCGGTCCGACAGTTGATGTCGGGAGCTTGTATATATACTTAGTCACTGTGTAAACTCCACTTGTGCTATGCAGAATAGTATGACGTCATGTTAAGCGCGATTGTATCGCCATCTGTTAAATGTAGGCGGAACTTCTTCGTCTGAGCGGAGCCGCCACAGTTACAAAGCCAACATTTAAATTAGAGTGAATATGAATAAATTAGATGGCGTTGTTTACTACTAGTCAAATGCACTTTCTACCTACTTACTTATTTTTTATTTCTTAATAAGTAATGTAAACATTGAATAGAGATTCGAAAATTGTTTCAAAGTAAATTTTACAAATTAAGTTTTAAGAAATTCGACTTTTTTATTATATATTAGTGCACTGCCACCTTTCACGATATATCTACTACTTAACTTACTTACTTCTTGTATCGATTTCCGTTAGATGGTGTCAAATACCAGCTTATACCATTTTAGTTTTGACACAGGTATGCATTTTTGCAACTTACTGTACATTGTCGCTACACTAAGACGTCGGTTACATCTATTATTCTATAACATTGTTACGTGCTGGTTTCGAGGGATAAGAATTTAAACAATATGACCGACTAAAACACATTTTATTCCAGCTAAATTTAAAACACCACAAACACTACTTAAACACCACTCTAACTGTTTCAAACTCTGTGGTATGTTTGCTTTCGTTCGCTCCGATGAACTTGACCGCTTATAATTGTAAACTGACTTGGCGGTGAGCTTGCCACGTTTTATAAGTGATTAAAAGTGTTTTTATAATTTTCTAGAAGCGCGATCTCCGGGATGTTACTCACAACAATACGAGAAAGTGTAGTCGCTCTCTGCGTACTGTTAAGCTATGTAGTTCAGTAAGAGGTAACTAGATGGCGCTGTAATAAATTATTAGAAGGCCAGGCGTTTCCTCACAGTGCCGAGAGATGGCACTGGCTGTAACAATATGTATGTGCAGGTGATGTGTAGTGTTGTGTTGTGTGCGCAGGTGGGTCGGGCGCGTGCCCGCTGGGCGCGGCGTGCGCGGCGCCGGCGGGCGGCGACGTGTACGCGGCGGCGGCGCGCGAGCGCGGACACTACGTCGCGTACGAACCGCTCGGACACTACACACAGTCTGTATACTTGATTATATTACTTATAACATAGCTGTCCTAAACATACATGTATATAACGAAGTGTGCATGAAGTTAGCGGCATAGCCGACTTCAGTAGGGTTCAACATTTAAAAACAATTATTTTGGTTTCTATGGAAACCAAACTAATTATTTTTAATTTTTGTCCGATGTCTGTACATATACATATATGTATGTTTGTACATGTATCAAGCAAAAACTACTGCACAAAATTAAACACAACTTTCACAATTATATTATTGGAGATCTAACTTCACGTAGCAGAAGCCACTGGTGGGTGGCAGGTTTGCATTTAACAGTTTCTGGTGGGTGGCAGTTGTTCGTTTAAATATTGTATCCACAATATGTTTACTATTCCATCCACAGCCGAGACTCACTGAGCAGCGACCCGGCGGGTCCCCCAGGCCTGCAAGGTCCCGTCCCGACGGGCCCCGGGGCCCTGAGCGCGGGGGGCTCCCTCCAGCGCCGGGCACACCCGGGTGCCGCGCCACTGCACAGCTTCGCGCTCGACAACGCGTCGGACCACTCCACACCCACGCACTCACACTCACACTCGCATTCTAGAGGTATGGATACTATACGACATTATTTTTAATATACCATGATATGATACCTCGGTCACCACATCAGCTTAACGCTCTCTTGGACTTTAGCCCAGAAGTTGATATTTTTGCGGATGAATGGAAAGTTTATTATTAAATAAATCATTATTAAATAGTGAAATTGGCGCAAGTCGTGCTATTTGATGTAAAATAAATAAATAATAGCGGTTCGAATAAATCAACTCGGCCCAGAAACTATCATCTTCATACAAGAAACCGACGAAGAGAATAGTTTTTTACGATACGACCGAATAAGTGCTACTCTCACAGAATATCGACGTGAAATAGCAGTATTCCTACTGTTGTGTTTCGTTCGGTGAGTGAGAGTGCCGGAGGCCCAATCAACCTCTTTTCCCCTTCCCGCTCCTTCTCCTTCCCACTTCCATTCCTAAAGGGTCAGCAACGCGCAATTGATGTTTCTGGTGTTGTAGGCGTCCATAGGCTACGGTGACCACTTACCATCAGGTGGGCCGTAGGCTTTCTTGCCACCTTAGTTGTATAAATTTTTTTTTTTATATATTTAGAATCAGTAAAAAAGGACGAATTTAAATAAAAAATTATAATAATAATAACATTCTATCACATACACACAACACCATCTAGCCCAAACTAAGAAGAGCTTGTACTATGGGTACTAGACAATCCTCGGCGGGGTCGCGACCGCATACGAAAGTGATTCGCGCGGCCCCGTCGATAGTGGTTTTGTTGAGAAACACCGTGGTGGGTTTGGTCGGTATTCCGGGAGGTACATTACTATTATTCCATCTTTCTTTTACCCCGACGAGTATATAAATTACGCACTCACAGAGGGTCTGGGGTACGAACCTACGTCGCGCACCTCTGACTTTCGGAAGTTGTATGACTTTTTGAAATTATGTGCGTATTAATTGACAATTATCGCCTGCTCCGTGCCACGGAGAGCACGTTAAGCCGTCGGTCCCGGCTGCCATGAACATCTATGGTAGTCGTTATTGGCAAGTGCCCTTTAATATCTTGACACTGGTCTAGCCTTAGGGTATCGTCAGCCTTCGGGTTGCGGATGTCAGGTGGCAGCCACTCCGTGTAAAAACTGATATCCAGTCAAATCCGGTTAGGCTAGAAAAGCCGACCCCGGGCAACTTGGGAATAATAAAGGCTAGCGAGAAGACTAATTTAGGCAATCCGCACATCAATGCATAAGCTTCATATCGTCGCGGTTATCCATGAGATATCTAAGATAATCCTGATCAAAGTTCGAATAATGTTAATAATGTCCTCCAGACCGAATTTCGGTCACGGCGGCCAATCTTAATGGAGACTGGCCATCTGCGCAGGAGATATTATAGTGCACAAGTGTGTGCGCAAACACATGTGCACTCTCTGTTCCCTAACTCTCATGATTCGATGGGACGGGTAATCCGACACGACCGGAGAGAGATCAGGCGCAGGACCAATGGCTTTACGTGCTTTCCGAGGCACGGGGTTTCTAACATCTCCAACTTCCTAACTACGGGCTCGTATTGAGGTTTCTTTACAGAAAAACCCAATAACTTTGTTGGCCCAATCCGGGATTCGAATCCGAGACCCACAGCTGTCGCATTCACTACCACTGCGCCACGAAGGCAGTTAACACTTTAACGTTAACTTTTTTCAAAATACAAAGTCTTTTACTTTTATACAACTTTTTTAATAAGCACGTCATATAGAATATCTTATATAAAATTTTCGTGTACTACGTGTATCGGCTACTATCTATTTTTCATACCCCTTAGTGATAACTTAAGGGTTGTCCACCCCTAACATATTTTTAAATCTTTTGGTCAAAACATTTTTTTTATGGCAGAACAACGTTTGCCGGGTCAGCTAGTTATCTATAAACCATTATAAATGTATGTGAATATTGTCTGCAGGTAGCGTGAGAGAAACATCTCCTTACAAGAAGAGCGCGAGCTCGTCTCCCGGACACATACCCAACAGACTGCAGCTCGGTAAGCACCTAACATATCACTTTAAATATATTTTATACCGAATTTCTAAAGACGATTTATTTGTGCAAAAAATGGTTACGCAAACACAAGCGCACTCGCAAATCTGATAAGATGGCAAACTCATCACGACCGGAGATTGATATCAGGCGCAGGACTAAAAGCTAAGTGCTTCGCAAAACACAAGTAAAAAAGCCCAATAACTTTTTTGGTGGACCGACCGGAGATTTGAACCAGGGACCTCATGACCTCCTGCTGTATACACTAACCACTTGCCTGAAGGCAGTCAAGCTTTTAACGAATTCTAGAAACCTACCCACCACAAGAATACAAAACAAAATTATTTGTCTGTCATTTTCTGTTTGGTATTCAACATAACATAATATTGTCTTCTGTTTACGCAAATGTTATTCATTGAAATTAAACTACATAGTTTATATCGCGTTGCTTATTTGACACTTTATTACATAATTTTGAAACTTACTACCATTAAACTTTAAACTATTTCATCATATCAGTCCTGTATTAAACTGTCCCTCTGCTGGGCACTTTTCAGTGTGAGAAGGCCCACTGTGGGATGGCAGACTTTACATCTCTTCGAGAACATTATGGGACACTCTAAGACATGCAGGTTTCTTCAAGATGTTTTTCTCCACCGTTAAAGCGAGCGATAATTAACTATTTAATACGCACATAACTTCGAAAAGTCAGAGATGCGCGCCTTGGGTTCGAACTCGAGACCTCTGCGTCGCACCGTTCACATTCCAACCGTTTCCCACTAGGCTATCGCTACTATTTTTTAAGGTCTATATAATACTTTTATCCATTTCAGGAGGCAACGTGACCCACTGCTCCGAAGAATTGGAGCCCTTAACCCCTTCTCGCTCCACAGAACGCCTGCATCGCGAGATGCAAAATCTTGAGGGTCTGATGAAGGATCTGTCCGCCATAACCCAGCAGCAATTCCATTGCTAGTCCTCGCCTGACGACTGTCGCTGCTGCCAATGCTATCAGTGTGACCAGTGTGACCAGTGTGACCATTGTGACCATCGTGACCAGTGTGACCATTGTGACTTGTGTATCCAGTGTGAACCGCCAAGGTACTACCGGTATTAGCAGCTGAGTAAATAGTGACCGCCGGTAATAAAATTAACAGCTCACGGGTAAAAAGTAACTGTCGGTATTACGGGTAAACTGTGACTGTCAGCTCGGTAAGTGCTGACCGTTGTAAGTAGCTTACGAGTAAGCAGTTACTGTTAGCACGGTAAGCGTTGACCGATGACTCGTGAGTATCTCACAAGTAAGTAGTTACTGTCTATACGGTAAACATTGACTTGACGTGATTATTTGTGTGTTGGTCACGAGTAAATGGTGAATGCCATACTTACGTTAGCAGCGTTCAGGTAAACTGTAACTATCAATGCGATAAACATTGAACACGATTACTCGTGAGTAGCTCACGCGTAAAAGGTAGCTACCGATACTAACATTAACAACTAAGGGGTAAACTGTGACCGTCAACCAGCTCGTGCGTATCTCACGGGTAAATGGTGACTATCGTAAGCAGCGTAAGGGTAAGCTATGACCGCCATACCTAGCCTGCCGGTAACCAGTGACCGGTCGAGTAATACTGACAGTGTCTTCATAGATCCAAGGTCATCAGATAGCACCAGAACTTTGAGTATCCTAGAACACAATAAAATAGTGCAGGAGTTTACTTGAAGATAATTATTAAGAAGCAAGAGTACTGTTCCACATATGCTATCGACCGATAGCTATATTAATACCGGGTGTCTATATTCCAAAAACGCAGAAGATGTGAACAATTTGTTTGATATGATACGAACGTCGAAATCCAAAGATATGTGTGCTCGTGTAAAATTCTTTTGGAATATAGATATTATTGGCCATTTGTACGTAAATGTGTGCTAGGTATTATGTATTGTGCTTGTCTGAGTGACAGAACGCGACACAATGCGACAAAGAACGTATGTGCGACGCAATACTAGACGTGTGACTGAAATAGACTATGAAAGATTAATGCGACGAAACTACTACGCGACACTTCGCTTACTTACAAGTAATTACGCGACAACGTTGTCAATTTATAACTCGAAATAACGAATAATCTAATCCTTTCGATATGATCTTTTAATGGTTTTTTAACTGTTTACAATAAAAATAGTCAGAAATGATACGAAACGTGAGACCTAATCGGCTCGCAAAATGTGAGTGAAGGTAATATTGTCACATTTAAATGCACATAGTACAGCATAGCTTTATATAATGTTACGCATCGCGACGCGTTAATATGTATTTATCGTGTGTAACATTTGTCGCATTGTGGACTTTATCGTTCGTAGTGAATGTCGCATTGTCGAGATATTTGTTCGTAGCAAATGTCGCGTTGTCGCTCACCAAACACAATCTGCTGTTATCAAACATACTATGGATATAACTTATATATTTGTGAGCTGGTAATATTGAAACTAATGTTGAAATCAACCGAAGTTTGAAACGATTCTGAATACGAAAGGAGGGCTAGTGGTGACAATGCAAAGGGACAGTCGTCGGCATAACGGACATTTTTGGGTAATTTTAGACATGCCAGGGTATTCGGCAAAAACCCTAGTAAGAAATTTTCTACCTAGGTTAGGTAGACGTAAAAATATTTCAAAAACTTAAAGATTGTTTGGGTTGCAAACTTTTTTCTTTGCCTATATTTACGTATGAAAAAGTGACGTACAATTGTCGAATAATGCCGCGTCTTTGTATGGTTAGCGATATAAGTACCTGAAATTGGTAAAGTTTTAAAATAATTTTATGAATACTGCTGTTATGTAGAAAGAAAGAAAAATATATATTTGTATCTCCATCGTAATTGAGAAAATACAACTGAACAGAAGGCGGTACATGGAGATAATATTAGGCAACTGCGTCAGCTATTGTTGTAATAAAGACTACAACGCTGGTGTTCTCGCAGGCCTATGAATAATAATTTTATTACATATTATATTATTATTTAGTTTTTTTGCAAAGGCTGGCAATCAAACCTAAAACAGCCAAGCTAACTGATAACCAACAAATATTTAGATACGAGAATATGAGGTAAACAATACAACCCAGTCTAATAAACGACGTGTCAAAATCAATGTCAAATGATTTGATATGTCATTGTTATTTCAATCAGCCAATCACAGTCGTATTGCGTTTGACCGAGTGTTACTAATTTTATGTTGATCTGCCTTTCATAAACCAGTGGTATGAAGATTAAAATATCTAAGAATCTAAGTTCCCTATGGAATAGACCGTTACACTATTATTTATCTACTACTGCAATAAATTGAAAAGGATCATTGTAATATAAGATTTTGCATTTTTATTAACTTATGTCACTAACTGTATAGGGCCGCGATGAATAATCGATTAATTTGTGGTCACTGCATATCATTTGAATAATTAGACGTCATTCAGTACGTAACGATACGCAAAATAACAATAAAACATCGATTTTTATTCGAATATTTAACAATAATCTGAAGAATCGAACAACTCGATTGCTTTTAGTAACAATCACGTATTGGTAACAAACATAAAATAATATGTTTCGTTAAGTGTGCAAACTTTGAGAAAGAAATGCTTGTAACGCATCACGTCAATAAAATAAGTAGGAAAAGAAACCGCAACCAATCAAATGCAAATTCAATGTCATACAATCGACCTAAAAAAACACCCAAGCTTGGAGCAAATGTGATAATGTATACCTTATTTTTAAATATTAAAATAAAAAAATAATGCATAATTAAAAAAAGAACGGAAATATAATTAATTATCGTGTATACTAGGACAAATAAACTCTCTTTTAATATCAGTCGCAGAAAAGTTTGTGCACTTAATAAATAAACATTAAACTTGACAAAACAATTAGGAACGAAAAAAATACAGAGCAATTCAAACAATTACTTATTACGCAATTATAGTAAGAACTAAATATTTTGTAAAATTTTATATCCATTGCGCTGTACTTGTCGAACGCTGTAACTAAGGCATTGAACAGAACGCGCATTGGAAATCGAATTATTGACATTCTCTCTTCGTAGATGCAAATCGTGGTAGACAGATTAGAGGCGCAGCTTGCCATATTTCTGGCACCCGCTAGTATTAGTAAGGTTTGATATAGAAATGTTCGGGTCGGTATAATCGGTAGAACCGAATGTGTGTAAATGAATGTTCGTTGTATTATTGTTAAGCCAAATGGTATTTAATTTCTATATGGGTAGGCAAAGACGATGGAATTCCTCTTGCTACGATCCTAATACATCTTTCTAGCTTCATTGGCTCAGATAAAATTCTTTATGTTTGTCAGTTTACGGTGTTATATATATGTCCTTTCTGCAATATATCTATAATCTGATTATATAACCTAATAAACGCGAGCTATTGGAGGTACCGTAAGTACTAAATAAAAGCCAATTTAATATATGTAAATGGTTGTCGAACGGAATGTGCCAATCCGAACATATCTATCAATCCTAAGGCGCAAGCCACTCAGAAATGGTGTCTGGCTTGGCGTAGATATTTTGCTACCATTTTTTATTTCTACTTAAATAAACGTGAACGATGTGAAATAGCATGCTATAGCGCTGGCGCGACAATCGCGTATCCACGTGCTATAACTCACATCAGAGCCTTTCTGTGTGGCTTGCGTATAAAATATTAGGATGCTATTATCCTGATTCAACCCTATCTGCGTACCTATTGTAATTCACGTTCTAATTGCTATCTTGTTCCCTTATACCACCTACAAAAACACGTGTGAATAAATAAGGCACAACCCTTACCCAGTTCCATTGCGTATTAACAAAGGTAGTTTAAATAAAAATCTAATTAAACAACGCAATGTATTATAAATAAAAAGACTTCGTATAAAATATACTGCCCTAAACGTATATTAAGGATGTGGAATTTAGATCAAATTGTGACATATTTTAGCTTTATTATTTTAGTTTTTTATATTATTATAAATATTTTTAATTAAATAATAATTGTTAATGAATTTTAGACATGTTTGCACTTGTCGGTAACGCACTTATCATTCGGTAAAGTATTATAACAGACTAGCAACTTTAAATCGCGTTACCGTACAGATGAAATAAATTTTGTTGCGCTTGCATACAGCCTGGCGATGTTTTGTTGTGATACTGTAAAGATTGGTGGCATTTTGTTATAGGGATTGGCAATTGTTTGTTGCTATTCTGTACAGGCTAGCCACAATTTGTCGCCATTCTAAACAGACCAGCGATTTTTGTCGCGATGATATACAGTTTTAAATTTTTGTTATATAATGCAATGCAGACCAGCAACTTTTTCTTGTGAAACCACATGCCTTATAGCAATGTTGCTATATCCTCTCTGACGTAGAACTGCGATCAAGCTCAAACAACTTATTTCTGACGGTGCTTAAACCGCATAATATCAAGACTTATGTGACGATGTACAGCTTACTCTTTCCTTACTATAAGTTGTGAGGGAGATAAGTATATTTACTTCGTGCGTTATCGACAACTCTTTCCCACGTGACGCAACGGTCACTTTTGACGCCACTGCCTATCCCCTGTATATTGTGATTATAGCCCCTATTCTGTAAATACTATATGATTAATTATAATAGTACTAATTATTACATATTTTAGCTGTAATCCGTTTAGTTATAGGACGAGTTTTATATTATTTTGACTGATATTGATATCAATACGCTGAAGTGTAATGTGGAATAATAATAATGTATTTAACAAGAAGTCAGTATGTACTACATACTAAAGGAGTCAACTAGGTTGTTGGTATCTAATCTAATTAGTCTGAGCTACTCATTATCTAACGAGACACCGTAAGAAATGACGCCATAATTATTTCGAATATCAATATTTAGCCTAAAACTGCATCGGAGGCGCATGGAGAACACAATTACTGTGCATCGGGTTTCACGTTTGATGCCCGGGCAAAGCTATCGGGTTTTTCTGTCAAAGAATTCTCAGTAGTAGCAAAGAGTCTAAAACTCTGCCCGGTAGACGTTAATAAGCTCGCACTTTTACGAAGAACATAATTCACGAAATGTAAGCGTCAGGTACTAAGCATATCTTAATCTTCAGCTTCATTCATCAACAATCATAAATAATTGAATTATTATTACATAATTTACTTAGAAACTTATCCACTCTGTCTCTAAGTCTGCGCTGACTCTAAGTCCTTCAGAACTAAAGTATACAAGTCTGAAATGATGCTACAACTAAAATTAGTCTCAGAAACTATACTTAATATAGGTTGTCATTCTAGTTTACACTTCAGCGAGTGATACACTTACAGAATCTGTCACGTTCGTGCTCCAACGCTCAATGTACTACTTGTATTGAACTGACGGCCTACGCTCAACTGTACTATAGTTTAGTTTACTATCCACAGTTTAGTCCGCTAAATACTATTGAGTCGGTGATTCACTTAGTAAGTTAGTTCTTCGGACACCTAACTATACTCTATTTAGTTCACTAAATACTATTTAGATGATTGTTTAGTCGGTAACTAATAAAATGGCACAATCAAATCACTATTATAATAAACAAAATGTTTAAAATGAATGCGAATCCGCGATGTTATGAATCTTTAAGTCACTGTATTACCGATTAAACGCTGTAGTCAACTAAAGACCAGTTGATTATTAAAAGTGACTAAGCTAGTGAATAGCCAACTAAACTGAAACTTATTTAGTTAACTATTAGGCTGGACTATGACTCAAAGCCTAAGTACGCCAGATGTTTAGTTTTATACTAACGTAAGTAGATATACATATATAATATTAGTATATATGTAATACATGTAAAATACTAGTCAAGTAATATTTGTATTTAAGCATAGTAATTAAGGACTTAAGTGTTAGATGCGTATAGACGGCCACCATCACTGATATCTGATATCCTTGTTCTTAGCAGACGGGCAACTTTCTGTTGCGCAATTCAAGTGAGATTTTTGTAAGTTTAAAATTAACAAATCCTCATAAAAAATATATGGATAAATTTCTATCTGAATGGAATCTTATAACGTTTTAATAAAAAAGACCTGAATGAATAATTATGTTTTATAATTTTTAATAAATATAACGAATATGTTTTTATCATAATATTTACTAATCGGATATATTATTCTAAAAGATCATGAGATGAGATAGTAAAGTCGTCAATTAATTTACAATATTAAATTGCTTATAGCCACAGCTAATAGTAATCATATGGCCAGTCCCACAACTAACAAGTAAAAGTTATCCGAAAGATAAATCGCATGCTGTCTCATTCTTGTTAAGTTAAAGAAGAGATATGGCGAGACTTTTATCTTATAGATAAATGCTATTTGGAGGTTGTGGAACAAGCCCTTAATATTATAAATAACTGTATACAACATGCGACAGGCACTGAACTTGATATTATATTTTGTACTTAGTAATATATCTCAAATAAAAATAAGATGAAAGTGATGTTGCCCGACTATCGCGCAACGTCGCTCCTCCAACAAAGGTCTTTTTCGTATTTTTCTCTAAATTAAATTTATAATCTTTCACTAGGGTAAATCTTCACTACAATATAAATAGATAAGATTGTAAAAACTTTTTGATACTGATAAGTATATTTGTAAATTTGCGATTTCGTACACTACACGTATTTAATGTATAATTGAGCTGAAGAGATGCTGACGCGACTAACTTAGCCGGCAATAAAGTTATTTCTAGTAATAGTATACTTGGCATAAATTAATACATTAATATACACACGGCTGGGACGTGAAGGATTGAATCACCTACATTTCGAAATTGTTTTATCTCTCACGTAATAGGATTCGACTAGTTATAATTCTAGACTCTAAAGTTTGAAAATATGATTCATAAATGGCATCAGAATTCTTATTACATGGGATATAAAACTGCGGGTGAAAGAACAGTGTAATATATCTCTGCTTAGAGAACTATCTGTTACTCGTGCAGACTAGAAACTATACTACTAGGTATTGCTACAGCTGGTTTATAGATACTATGAATACAGTCCGGCAACTATTCGTGTCAGCGTGTCATCAGCTTGTTTCTCACCGTTTGTTAAAAGCATCCACATCGTCGACGTAGCGCGTGATCAGATCTATCAACTGCAATATCGCATTCATTGTTTAAATGCGCGGATGGTATAAGTAGTTGCAATGCCACTGGTAAGGCCAAGAAAGTGTCATACGGTATGGAGCTGTACTGTATCTAGCCGGAGAAGCGTTACGGAAGCAAGTCAGAAGGTTATGTGATCGATAGTATGTTGATTGTGTAATCAGAGGCTAAATAAGCATCTCTCATTGAAGATATATTTTTATTTTACGTTACGGCATATCGAAATTGGGCTATACATTGTATATATCTAGGTTTCGTCTCTTGTGCAGAAAGATTACAATAATTCTTTTCTCAGAGATGATATTACGGTCCCTGTCAAAAACGACAGCTTAATAAAAAATAGAGTTATTAGTTAAGAATGATAATGCGAGAATAACTAATATTTGCGTTGATAGATCTGACCACACGTGAAATTTTGTAAAATTTTGTAATTTGGATATTCTTGTGGCGTTTGCATTTTCTATTACAATATATTAGTAATATCTATTGTAAATATATAATTATATGTCTGTATGTACCGAATCAATGTACGTGAAGGAATTGTGTAATGAATTGATTATTTGTACCTACATGTAATGTAGGAGCATTGACGGTAGGACATTTTATATAGTAGACTTCTTGTTGTTGTCTCTAATCTTAAGCGAGGGTAGACCAACAATCAATAGGCAACTAAAACGAGCATTGTAACTACTAAAATTTGCCTCACTAGCAAATTTTGTTAGAAAATGTAGGTACTACGAGAATTATTTTATTTTATTTAGAATCTCCAACAAGAAATACACATTTATTACAAGGCAGATTTACACTAATATAGGACATGTATTTCCTCAATAACAGGAGATCACAGCATGCAAAATAAAGAATATACAATAATGACAATTAAAATAATTAGAAGTATACATCAATTAATCAATGAAATATATAAAACTTACAATACTGTGAAAGTAAATTAAACAAATAAATTATAAAAGCAATGGATTAGAATAACTATATCAGTAGATAACTATTGTTGCACAACTTTGCATAATTGATAAATCAGTTCAACAAATAATTATCTAGAAAGAGAAATCCATGTTGTTTTTCTAGTAAAAGTTTTACAACAAAAATGTCTTAAATTTAGAGCAGACAATTTTTGATATTTATAATTATAGATTTTAATGTCTTGATAAAGACGATGCACAAAGATAATATAAGAAAAATATATATTAGTTGACGTATATCATCAATGCTCCTGCATATATAGATGTCCTCAATAGCTAGGAATACCTCTATGTTCTTCCAGCTACATAAACAAATTGATATGTTTGAAATAAACATTGGCACTAACTTTACAAAATATTTGTCATCTCATAAGAAATGGTGTTTTGATTTACTGAGGGAACAGGATGTGACGATAATGGCATAGACTACACAGCCTAGTTTGGACTGCCATTGCATCGTTTACTGTCATTAAAAGTGTGTTTATAACTTTAAAAAAGGAAGATATATTCGCATATGTTCACGCGATTGTTGCACAATAAAATTAAAGCTCTTCTTACGAATTTTGTTGCGGTCTATTTTTATTATAATGTTGATGTAAGCAAAATGGATTACGACAAAATCTGTATAAATTGTTAAATTTAAACAATTAAAGGAGGTGACCGTAAGTTATTCTGCCATGCAATGACAAGTCTATAATGGGTATGGCTCAACATTTTGCGCCAATATATTGGTACCAATGTTTGTTTTAAACGAAAGAGTAGTGCTATACTATTATAATTATATTTAAGTGAAACAATTAGACTGATTTGATGATTTTATAGCTTGTTTTAGTATTATTTTGTATGGTACGGTACGTTCTTGCACTCTGCACGCGATTATACTTTTGATTGCCATATTATTTCAACTATTTACATTAAAATTGAGGATGTAAATACGCATTACGGATGTCAAAAACTCATTAATATTAACATTTACATCCTTGGCTCAAATAAACCAGTGCAGTCTATTTAAGATACGGTATCAGGCTACCTCTCGCGTGATTAACTATTTCGATTAACATGCTAAAAACTGTAGTAGTATGTTAACAAAATCTACATCTGATCATATCGGCAAAAGTTGAGGCGCATAATATGGCAACAAAAAGTTAAAAGTGTGTTACACACGAATAACACATCGGTAACAAAATGTAGTTCGTGTAGACGCACAAGCAACATTTTATGCTACGCTTCGGCTACAAAAAGTTGCTAGTATGTATAGCTTAGCAACTAAAGTTGCAGCAGGTCAACAACGTGCCGTGAGTCTGTCAGCTTGGTTCCCACCCTCAGGAGACTGGTTATTATTTATATTCTAAATTGACTCGATGCATGTATAGTATAAATTTTGTGTTATCCAACCACTATGATCATGCAGCGCCGCCTTAAAGTAAATGCACACGCCAATGCGTTGTTTGCGGGTGTCTAATATATAAAATAAAATTAAAAAAACAGCTATTCAGACGTCTTTTGCGCACCATTCCGATGTCCTTCCGATGAGAAGTTTACCCAATTTAAAGGTACTTCTAATATGCCTTGTGATTCATACGAAACTTGTGGATAATTTAGTTAGCCTGAGTTGGCAATTATAATCCGCGTGCGACATCTGAATAGTCTGTAAAGGACCTGCAAAGAACGGCTGTATCGTCGGACACATATGTTTAGTCTGCAAAACAGATAACACTTTGCAGACATCTGAATAGTTTATTAAGATCTAATTACTCCACGATAAAAAGTAGACGAGCAATTTTTAGTTGTGCAATCGAAAGTGTCGTCTGTGTAGCACAAAAAGTGACGTTTGGAGTGCCTAATTATAGTGGTCGGGTATCACTGATGCGTGTACATGAAGTAATAATGTAAGTAGTATTATGGACGCGACATTCTGTACAATTACAATATACTTGTATTATTTATTGATATTCTTTGTTTTATTTAACTCCTTTCATAGTTACCTGTTACAATCAAACCAATAAGATGCATACAGAACAAAGTTCCATTAAAATTTGTACATCCAGTATTCCAAACTATATTTATTATGCGTCTATGATGGCAAAATATTATATTTACTGTACCTTGTCAACTGTAAGTAAACATCTGTTCTGAAACTTTGTAAATGTGAATGTTTCATAAGTTCATATGCCTCTAATAATCCAAGTCGTGCAACTATTGTTTATTAACGAAGTAAATATAATAGATATTTTGACATTTCGATGTAGAAATTTAAATTGGACCTTATTTCGTATACGTCGTTTTGAGGATGACCGTACCTACGACCATTTGCAATATTAGGAGAATCACACGAATATCCAGCTAAAAAATCTTGCTGCGCTGGCATTGCAGTTGATATATTGATTGCGGATGCTATGTTATTCATTCCTTAGTCTTCCCCGATCCCACCTAGACCTTCGTGACGCGCCGATCAAGTTGCGGTGCAGTAGCAATGAAGTTTACGTCTTAATGCAAAATTGTATTCTTGTAATTGTTTAGCTGCGCGTGAGCTGCACGTAAACTACGTGTAATACTACGTATGTAATACTTTTGACATGGCTTTCAGGATTTTGCTCCATTACATCAATTAAATTTACCCACGGTGTGGCCACATGTGGGAAATTAATTTACTCACTTAGTAATCGCATGGAATCGCACGTTAAGCGTTTCACGTTAATCGGACTAAACTGTCATTTGAGACGTCAAATGAATAGGTGAATACCGATCAAGTTGCGATCTGAATCACGCACATAAAACGCGCAGCAGTAGAATACTCTAAAGTGCTCGCGTGACGCGAACTTGACGCGAGCGTATCTGACAGCGGTTGTCAAAATTACGAGAATACGAAAAGGGCTATTTTTATCGAAACTTAACTGCAACTGCACTGCAACATTACGTGCATTAGCCTACTGGTCGTCTGCCATTTTACTAGGAGGAAGCGTCCACTCGATGTTTGCCACACCAATTAAATGTTACTACAGTTGTTCTATCTCACGAAGGCGGGTATGCTATACTTGTAGTAGTGATGTGTATAGACACGCGCTTTTGTGTGCGTGACTGCAAGTAGCGTTAGCAAGTTCGTCGTGAAGTTTGTATCTGATATCTGCCTGGCTGTATTGAACTAATACACCAAAACGGACACAAACGCATAGACAACTGCGTACAACGAATTTGAATCAGATGGGTAACTAGGCATAAGCCACACAGAAATACGCCATACAGCATCAGAGCACCAGCGCAATATCATGCTGTTTCATATTTTGTTCGAAATAAGAAAGAGACAGCAAAATGCGCGCGCCACGCCAGCGCCAGACGCCAGTTCTGTGTGATTTGCCCATCCGTGTTAACATTTATATAAGAATGAAACAACAAATCACATTGAACACATTTTTTAATTAAATATAGTATTAAATATAGTATGCGTCTATTATATTTGTCGGTTATAGAGTGCGTCAGAAACCCCATCGATAGACATAATGCGGGCGTACAATAGGATGACCGAGCAAAGTGAAACAATAAATGCACACTGATCACTTTTATTATGTATATAAGAACATTCATTTATTAAGAAAAGCGACATACATAATACATAATATAAATACAAGAAAAACAGATAATCTATTTATTTCTATTATTATTTTTTATTAATATAATAGTGAATTGACGTGTACAAGAATTGTTTGCACATTATTATGGAAATATTTACTCCTTGTTAATTCAAATTCCGTCAATATAATATATCGTCAAAATAATCTTAAACTTTATTATCAAGATGTAATTTTAAACATTATTGTTGATAGCTGTATAACAGCTAAATTATTATGTAAAATCGAATAAAATTGCACATTTTGATTATAAGTATTTGTGGAAATAAATGATATTATTAATCTATTATAAACAATACTTTAATAAATGAAAACGACTAACATGGCCGATATTATCACTCCGTATCAAAATTAATACCATGATATTCAAGATTACTTTCGAATTAATATTTTTGATAAGTACCTATGCCAACTTTTTAGATTAAACTAAATGAAAATTTCGAGACTGTCCATTAATAATTAAAAAAACAAAATTTAAAATAGATCTGCTGTAAAAGATAAAATTATAGCCGGGAAATAAAATTTATGTATAGTCTCAAATTCGTGTTTTATTAGAGTAATGTTTGAAATCAATTCCTTTGGTATTTTTTCATTTGTGATTTAAATTATTGTTACCAATAGTATTGATTATTCTTTTAAACTTAACAAAAGTTTCGTAACCATAAATACAGATACTTCATCCGAACGAGCCGCTCAAATTGTGGCATTGGTGCGGGAAGCCTTCGATCAACGAACGACTGCTAGAAATTTAAATTTAAGTTAGTCTACGGTTTCTAAAGTACACCGAAGGTTTGTAGAGACAGGTTCTTACAAAAGGAGACCCGATTTATCGGTGACGACCGATTTATTGTTTCAACTTCCCTACGAAATCGTTTCCTCACGTCAGTAAACATTAAAACAGAACTGAATAAAGTGAGTGGAGTAAACGTGAGTGCACGTACAATTAGAAGGAGGCTTAAGGAAGCGGCAATCACCCCTTTTAGATCAGCAAATGGTCCAAAGCTGTTTGCAGCTTACAGACAAGCTCGTTTAAGATTTGCGCGTGAACATCTTAATTGGACTGAAGAGCAATGGACCTCCATATTGTTCACCGATGAGTGTAGGACATGTTTAAATCGTGCAGACGGTCACAGAAGTGTCTATGTCGACGTGGGGAGAGATATGCTCAAAGTTGCATTGAGGAACGTGTTCCTTTTGGAGGCGCTCCGTTTATGGTGTGGGGTGGCATTTCGATGATCGGGCGAACGGAACTTGTGTTCATCGACATGGTTCGTCAAAACGGTAGAAGAGGTGGTTTGACGGTGTGTTTTTAGAAGCTTGCGTGATACCTTAATTGGTATTTATTAATGGGCGAAAATTTTACTCTAATGCAAGATAATGCCCTACCCCACGCCACTGCACAAGTTCGACAATATTGCGAAGAGGTTGGGATACGTACCCTTTGTTGGCCAGCACGCAGCCCGGATCTTAATCCCATTGAGCATGATTGGACAGTTTAAAAAAAGCTGTATATGCGAGAAATCCTGTGCCCACAACAGTGGCAGCTCTAAGAACAGCAATTTCACAAGAATGCAAGACCGTTTCATAACCCTAATCAGATCTATGCGGAACCGATTAGAATCTGTAATAAGGGCTCGTGTAGGCAATAGATCATTAAAAGAGTAGGCAATTAAAATAAAAAACAACGAGTGATTCAACCTTTGTTTAATTGTAAAACCAATTTTCAATAAACCAGTCAAATCCAACTTTTGTTACATTTAGGGTCGATTTTTCATTCGTCAGATAACTTTTATCTGGGGAATATGTTTGATGTTTTGACAGCTTTTCTATAGAAAATATGTCATACCGCCATATTTATTCTTAAGATAAAAGTTATCTGACTATTGAAAATCGGCTCTTAGTCCAGTACACAAACATACACTTAAAGATATGGTACTACGCTGTTATATAGCTAACGAACCAAACTATAGGTTTCAATTTAAATTTGTATAAAAAGTTTGAATAGGTACTTGTTTAACATGTTCATTTCAAAGGCGTCTTAAAAATTTATGCACACGCGTCCGTTACTGTTAAATTAGTATTATAATAATTATACAACATAATCATACTGAGCTGAGCAAGCTCAATTTATATAATTTATGGTATCACAAATTTTGTGTACAATGGGTCTTGTGACACAAAACCATTATGCTTTTGCACACATGACTTATCAAAAATAAAAATGTAATTACGTACCATACGAGTATGTAATATTGTGCTATATGTACCAAAGATAAAACACTATATACTGAGAATAGACACGCCACTCTCGAATCAGTTTTGGAAATTATGTACCGTTTACTTTAGATGGCATTATATTCGTTTAGTAATTAGGATAGCCAATAGATGGCGCTTTTATAATTCTTACAAAATCCTTCTAAATTACGCTTATTTACTTTTAATTTCTTGGAAATAGCGTAAGGCATTTATGAAGAAGTCAATTTACACAAAAAGAAAACATTATTCACCAAGAATCCAAAGTAATTAAGCGTACTTTAATTGAACACTGTATAGTTTACACTATAGTGATTTTGAAATCAAAAGCAAAATAAAAAAAACATGTAAGTATCTTTATTTAATTTTTTTTTATCTCTATTTAAATAAATCACTAAGTAACACTTATGAGCGCCAAAATTACAATAACGCAACTATACTATGAATTTACATTTACTTGTCACGTTTTAGGTAATGGTACAGTCACTTATCCAATAAAAAGGGTCAACCTCGGAATGAGAGATGATAAGCCGGAATCTTGTATCAGCCTTTATTTTTTACGTTTAAGGAAGATACAGGTGATCAATTAGATAGAAATACACAGAATTTAAAGAAACGAAAAATAATACCAACGTTGAAGTTTATAACTTCAAATTGACCCACGTCTGACGTCATATCTTAACACTTTGTAACCAAATATTAAATCATATATTAACGCCACCTATGCGACTAGAAAGAAGATGAGTTTTGTACCGTTTACTTTAGAGACCAGCACTGTCTATGAGTATTTATTTTCACATGCATAATGTTTGACAGTTTCCACATGCTGATAAGTACAATTATTTATGACTCGCCAGGGTATTTATACCTCGTCGTGTAACGAAACCATAGCGCAATTCCGCCGGACGGCACAACGCCATCTATTAAGCGTCGTGGTAAACTTTTTACCACTACCACGAGCATGACAGAATGTGCTTATAAGTCGAATGCGCGAAAAACTTGAAACACTAGACATGAAAATACATGCATAGGATAACGATCCGAATCATAATATAAATAAGAAACACAATCATGTTTGTGAATAAATATATTATATACTTCATAATAGTATTTTTTATTTATACGATTTTGCTCCTTATTCATCATAGGACATCCCCTCTCTCTACGACTAGTCCAGTTTATGATATAGCGTTCCCCTACACCAACCATCAAGGTTATATTAGGTGGAGCCGCTGTACCTTCCAGTACCCGAGAGCACCTTTCGGGACCAGTTATAGACAGGTCTTGTCCCCAAATCTCGACTTTCTCCACCCTAACCTCAGAGATACGGTTTTCGTAAGCGAGCTACCTCGTGCCCAAGTGACACTACCTATTCTTAAGATAGGTACCGGAGCAATAAAGCCGCTCACCATTCGCAACTCTGGGAGTTGCTAACGAAAACCTCGTTGAAGCCGCCTCTCATATCTCCAGTATGGTACCAGAGCTGTATAAGGCACGCTCACTGCCCGACGTACATCCATATGCCTACCCAAATAGGCCTACAAGCGGGTTGTGGCCCGAGTCACTCCAGCTATGACTCTTACTTGCTGAGCAGGCAAGCGCCCGAGGTGCGTTGTGGCAGTGAAACCACACTGCCACTTCGCTTAAGATAACTCTGTGCCTCGCGCGATCAACAGGTTCGCACTAGCCGCGCATGAGTCCGACGCTCGAAAGCCACGTGTTTGCCGAGCAACGAACATGTCGTCCTCAGCGGCTAACCATATACCCCTGTGAGTGTGAGTCCACCGCGCAATCTAATCAGCGCGGTCGATAGAACACGCCTTTCGAGGCGCAGTAGTGGGCTTCCTGGCCCCGCTGTACCCTGGTCCAAAAGGGGAGACCCGTAGTTCTCACCCCCAAACCCAATCTACTCGGGTCCTGTAGATAGGGACAATATCATAGGACTGCATGGAATACCGGGTCGAATTCCTGTGCAAGTATTTTTAAGTATGGTCGCCACCGCTGGAAACTTAGCTCGCGTCGCTAGCAGCGCTGGGCTCGGCGCGTCGCGGGTTGCAGTGCCCGAGTATTTCCGACGAAAGCCGAATGCTTAAACCGAATACGTAATGCACTATCAAATACTTTCAATCAAGTATTTATTTTAAAACCTGGTTTTCGACCATGTTCTTTGAACGACAAACGTATTCGACTCGTACATTGAGCTTTGAAGGTATCGAATTTTGCAAGTATATCTCATCCTTAAAACTGAGCAAGCTAAATTATTTATTTAGAAGGTATTCAAGGTATGATTCCAAACCATTATATGCTTTTACACACATGGCATATCAAAAATAGAACATGAAAGATGTAATCAGTGTAATCACGCACTGTGCGCATACATAATATTCTTATTCAAACACTTAAATATTAGTGACTCGCCGAGGTATTTATACCTCGCCGTGTAACGAAACCATAGCGCGATTCAGCCGGACGGCACAACGCCATCTACCGAGCGTTGAGGTAAACTTTTTACCACTACCATGAGTAACTTGCTAGCTTAAGTACGACGAAATTTGATGAATTCTTCGTATTTTCGACTAAAATTATATTTTAAATGTGTTTTTATGATTTTATATGTATACTATTATAGGAATATCATTCATTAAGAAACTGAAGGTTTTGAAGGAACTCCCACTAAACATTTTCTCGTGGTAGCGGATTTCTATCATTATATTTTGAGAATCGGTTCATATTTTATAAATGTAAAATGATATATTGCTATAACATTTTTTTTAGTTGTGTATGTTTTATTAATTATTTGCGCGTCTTATATAACAGATAAGCATGGAATGTAGAAAACTTGCGCTACATAGAGTATGGAACATGTAAAAATGGTGTGTTTATTATTTATTTCTTAATTAATTATATATCGTAACTATACCAGTAGCCACGTCGCGCACCTCTAACTTTCGGCAGTTATATGACTTTTTGAAATTATGTGCGTATTGATTGACAATTATCGCCTGCTCCGTGCCTCGGAGAGCACGTTAAGCCGTCAGTCCCGGCTGCCATGAACATCTATGGCAGTCGTTATTAGGAAAGTCAGTGCCCTATAATATACTGACACTGGTCGAGCCTTACGGTATCGTTAGCCTTCGGATTGCGGAGGTCAGGTGGCAGCCGCTTCGTGTAAAAACTGATATCCAGTCAAATCCGGTTAGACTAGTAACAGCCGACCCCAAGTAACTTGGGAATAATAAAGGCTAGGGAGAAGAAGATCAGTAGTATATAAACAAAAATATATTTTTTGTCATAGTTTGTCAATATGAAGTTTGAAATACTAATTAATGGCTTATTTCACAATCATCAAGTTAAAAGTTATTCAAGAAATATATAATTATTATGTAGTATTGTTAATTGGTTTAAAAAAGAGTGACGAAATAATTTTTCTTATAAATTATTTTTTACTTTGGCGGTTGTAAAAAATACTCCAAATAAATAATAATGAAAGCATTTAGCAGCTGTTTATACGTATTGTATACATATGTATACATTATATAATTATATACCCAGACAAGGGACCTTTAAAATTATTACTAAATAATATTATAAAAGAGAAACTGCAGGTCGGCGGCCAAGTAATGGGAGCAAGATGGGGACGGCCAATTAAATAAGATGGAGATGGGGACGGCCAATTAAATGGGAGGGAGATGGGGGCGGCCAAATACATATATGGGAGGGAGATGGAGGCGGCTCATCTGGCTATTTGCCATACAAATGGCAGAATATGAGATGTGGTCATCTGATATCTATTTAGCAATACGTCATAACGGATGCCCAAACGTGTAAGCAAGTGTGATGCATTTTGGTACAAATCAAGCTGAAT
Source organism: Catocala nupta (assembly GCA_963675205.1). Lineage (NCBI taxonomy): Eukaryota > Metazoa > Arthropoda > Insecta > Lepidoptera > Erebidae > Catocala > Catocala nupta. Next base: position 4,379,500 of record OY776107.1, on the reverse strand, counting down.
ATAGACCGATTATGACCAGAATTGACCTGAAACTGTATGTGTGAGCGTCTTATTAACCTCTTAGTCTTCTTCGAAGTGGTTAATGAAAACACTATGTGGGTCTGTGTGTCTGTCTGTTAATGACAGGCATAGCTCCGGAACCACTGGTCCGATTGACTTGTAATTTGGTGTACAGACACCTTAGGGTCATACCTCGGTCGAGTTAGACATGGGCCCTGTGGATCATAAGACTCCCGAGATATAGGGGTGACATATTTTAAATTGGAAAATATTGACATGTAACTTGGCGTGCAGATACCTTGGGGTCATACCTCGGTCGAATTTATATATGGGCACTGTGGGTCAAAAGACCCTCGAGATATAAGGGTAATTCCTTTTCATTACTTTTACATTTAAGATGAAGAGGTTGAATCCTGGGTTTTTACATCCATCTCGTTTCAGTTATACCTAGTATTTGACTGTATAGATCTCGTAGTCGTTTATGTGGTCGCCTCGGCGGTACCACTGAGCCGAGTGTTGTATGTTCGTTTCCCACACGGTACAAAAATGGTCTAAAATAGTTGTTCAGAGTCTGTGCGGTCTTTGTGCCTGTTGTTTGAATCTTTGTAAAGATCCCCGCAACACAGGATTTATTACTAATGCGGGAGATGTATTTTTATAAAATAAATTTATATGATGGATAATAAAACAAAGAATCACATTGAACACATTTATTAATTACAAATTACACATATCTTCGGTACAACACCAACATTTAACACTTATATCGATCAGTCTCACGATCGAGAAGTTAATCTACTTTCAGGTATACATAGATAAAAGTTGACCACGAGAAATGGTCACGTCTATTCTCACTCATTGTCCTTTATCATAAGTAGTGTCCAACAAAGCGGACTGCAATTCTCTTGTGTCCGATAAATCGAAAGATATTATTAAAGAAAATTGGAAATCTTGTTTCGATAAATATCGCTCCATTTATCGAATCATCAGATATAGCGGTTTCTACAAAATATATGTATAACGAAAAATTATAACGAACGTTGACGTCTCAATGACTAATTCTCGTGGTTGAGTAGAAAATTACGTATAAGAATATACAAAATAAAAATTTCTTACGACATAATGAGGCATGAATGCTTTGATATTTTTTTTATAAAATTAAAATTGAGCGTCGGACGTAAAAATCAAAAAATATCCCTGCCGCCGTTATTCCTAACTGTGCTTATTTGATATTTCTGTGTAGCTATCGACGGATAACGAGAGGAGATGAATAATGCAAAATTATTTACAATTTCATTAACTGTTCCACAGCTAATTTTGCACTATTTTGTAAAAGCGGTCCGATGCGAACCCAATGACATATATCAAAACAAGTCCTATATTTTAATAATAACAGTAAAGAAGCCAGTTATTCTAGGCGGGAATATGATAAATCTGCTTGTACTGCAAAATACCCGACGCTACCTCCCCCCTAAATAACCCAATAGCCCTCTCTCTGTTACCATCAAATGCCTAAAAGGGACGGAGATAGTCATTACAAGTTTCGTCTATCTCGTCTCGTTAACCTAAAGTATACCTAATCTAACATTTAGAGCATGAAAAGGATAAAAACATCTTTAGGCCTGTGAAATACTCAATAGTGACCGTCATGCTCTTTGACTTACTAACAGTTATACTTAGAAGGTAATCCATAATTATATATCAAGAGTATTACCAGAAATTCTGGCATTAGGCTAAGAATTTAAATAAAAAATCTCACATGTTGCTGTGCGTAGACAAGCATGAAAATGGACGTTCATGACAATCGGGACCAACGTTAGTCTTGCTTGTCATGAACGTTTATGACAACACATATGAGAATTAGCTTCCTGAGTATATATTCCGGAATACTGTGTGCTACGTTTTTACTAGAGACGAAAGCGTTAGTTCCACACTTATTGCCATATTATGTGTATCGCGGGTGTAGTTGTTGCTGACAAGCGCGAATTGTTTAGAATATGACAAGCGGGACCTCTCTAGTAGAAAGTTTAAAAACAAGTGTAACTTAATTCCGTATTCTGTTGAAAGACTGTTGTCTTTCTGTTGTATTTGGTGTTCCAAATACAATCGGATTTAATTATGTTAGAAAAAGAATACATTTACACTATACGTATATAAAAACGTTTAACAATTCAATTCCTGCTCCGATCTTAACCTACCTATATTACCAAGTCAGTCTGCATTTTTTCCATCTACCCTACATACCTGTATCTGTTTTTGCCGCTCGTCACTTATCAATTAATATGGCACGTAAAAAATAGGAAATCAGTTTTCTTTATGTTACTAAATACCACGTATAATCCCTGTCTTACGGGGGACTTACTAATCATTGGAACTACGAACAATCAAACTAGGAATAATTAATTGCATTAAAGATTTTTTTACTTATGTAGTGAGGTCAAAATTTGTTTTATTCGATGTCGTAAACAGTCATTCTCAACAAGTTTTAGTAAAATGTCAAAATATTGTATGCGTCTATTATATTAACTTCGTTATTAAACAATAGTTGCATAAGATTTGGATTATTAGATGCATACAAACTTATGAAACATCAACTTTTACAAGATTTTGAAACTAATTTTTTTTTACATTTGACGAGTTAAGAAAATATCATTTTATGCCCAATAGATAGATGCTTATAATATTTTGGCATATTGAAACTAGATTTTAATTTAAATAAGAAATTTGTTCCCTATACATCTTATTGAGATTGACTGTACATACTGGCGAATTCTAGTAATAAAAATGGTCAAACTAAAGTTCTGATTTGGTCAATATTACAAATATGTACAGTGAGCTGCAGAAATGAATACCCATGTCACAACATAATGGTATAAGCCGGTACTTGACACCATCTATCGGAAATCGATAAAAGAACTGTTAAGTAGTTGAGATATATCGTAAAAGATGGTGGTGCCTACTATAAAATTATAAAAAGGTTTCTTAATAACTCAATTTTGTTAAATTTACTTTTATAATGAAACTCACTTGTCTACGATATTATGTGGCTATATTACCAAATTCACAGAAATTAATATAATAATAACAAATTCGGATTGTTGAGAACGTCTTACTCGGTTGAATACTAGTTTTTTACTACTGAGCGATCTTTCGCTGAGAGCCCAGTCACTATCTCCCTTCCACAATACACCAATTATTCAAAAAATGTCGGTTGGCTGTGTTGCCAGTTGGGTAAATAAAAATTCCCATACAGAAATAATGTCATTTTAAACATTTTTTGAATCTCTATTAAATGTATTACATTACTTATTTAGAAATAAAAAGTAAGTAGGTAAGTATAACATTTGACTAGAAGTGTACCGTCGATACCTAATATATCAGTAATTTATAAAACAACGCCATCTAGTTCAGTCATATTCATTCTACTTCAAGTGTTCACAGAATTTTAGACCTTAAGGTATCCATGTAATAATACAAACAGTACAAGGTGTTCTCTTAGATTGAAGAACATCAGATGGTAACAAACAAACAAATAGTATTTCAGTTCACATTTGACGTTAATGAGACTAAACCAGAACTCTATTTTGAACATATTTTATTACGAAATTAAGCCCACAGAATACAAACGTAGAAACAAATTTGAATTTGATTTCATTATGATAATTATTTTCTTATTAATTTAATTACGGTTTAGTTATTCATTGTTTATTTTATTTGGTTAAATTTTGATGTTTATGTTTTTATTTACTATTTTAATTATTTAATTTATTGTTATTTATGTTTTATTACATTTATTTTGCTGTGCAGAAATAACTGTTTTCTTTTTATTTTATTATAATTGCATCAATTGTGAATAATGTGATTTAGGATTAAATGGATCATTTTTTTTGTTGAATTACAACTGATTTATTTGATATGATTATAAATATTGGTAAAATTCGACATATTTTATGGAAACTTCAGCCAATATATCACAACTTTTTTAAACCCTAGTATACCGTTTTGAGCAAGGAGGGCACAATTTTGAAAAAAGGGACGTTGTCAGCATTGTCTTGTCGTTTCTTTTGACGAGCGACAACATTCGTTTCAAATACTTTTTATATAGATAGCACCTCTGCCATAGTTGACTTGCTCATTCTATTCGATTTCAATACATTATATCACTCTCGACTTTAACCCCGAAGGGTCTGGCAGAGATGTATTAAACGCAAATATAGCAAGCTATGGCTTTGATTTTGTCTTCTACCGAGCACAGTTCCAGACTACGTGCTGTGCTCAGTCCAGTAAAATTGAGCCTAATCCGGTAATCAAATCCAAAACTACATGCACCACAATCGCGTTCACTTCTTATGAGCCATCGAGGCTATCTATATTTATTTTTAGGTTGGTGCCTGTCGAACTAATAGCCTACTCGATGGTAAGCGGTAATCGCCGTTTGTAAACCTGTGCTTTCTTTGCATTTCTATTTGCCATTAAGCATATGACCTGCCGATGGTAAGATTTTACCATACCTAGACTTAATTGCTTGCAGACCAGAACCATCACTCGCAAGTAATTAAATCAAAATATTACAAGTATACAACATTTATTTTTTACTACGATATGATAGAATTAATTTTATAAAGGACAAACATTTACTTATAATCCCCTATGATATGCGGACATTCCATTTTTTAAACACACATATTTACAATATTTAATATTTAACCGAGAGGGCTACGCTATAAATAATGTTTAGCAAAGTCGGCGTGCAAAATATTAGTATTGTCGTTAATCCGTCTTGCTAAGCTAAATGCTTATTAGGAATGTGTTAACTTTGGTAGTACCCTGGGTAGGTATTGAAATCATAACCTACCTTTGCGGGTTTTAGATCCAGTGTTTAAATATCAATATACATATGAACTAAATTGAGCGCAAGTTAATAAAATAAAGTATAAAAATCCACAGCAATTTACGTATTATTAATACATTAATTAATTAACGAATAATAAATAATATTTCGAATACAAACAAATCAATCCTGTGACCATTCAAATGATTTGGAAATTTTCACGCCAAACGCGTTTAATTTTCGAAATCGCAGCTAATCTCGGATAAAATTTTGCACAGTAATTCGATCTCAATGCTCGGCCCTAACAGAGACTAGAAAATATTACTCTGGTTAGTTAATGGCCTCAAAAAAGAAACGAACATAGCGTGGTCTGTCTATGGCATAATGGTCCAAACTAAAATATAATGCTGTATAATTACAGCACTATTAATTTTGATTATTATTAAACATTTTTATTACGAATTTATTATTTTCCCTGTATTTTTAGTGTTTATCAAGTCTCAATCTTGGCCGAGAAATTCCCGAGGAGGATTTGCCGAGGTGTCGATTTAGGCTCGGTCGAGACATAAATCTTTTCTCGACCGAGACCAAATTTGGACTAACGCTTAAAATGGCACCACACTACGCAAAATAGGCGGGACTTAATATAACTAAGCCGTATAGTAAAGTATAATTCAACTTCAACTTTTCTCGGTTTTAAATGGCTCCATCAAAATCGTATTATTAAATCAATGGGTTTGAGTTCTTGACATTGACAGCAGACCTTTTTGAGTAGTAGAATTGTGTGAGTAGCTGTGGTACCAATAATAAACTGTGGTTAAAAGTACTGCTTTTTTCGTTTCGTTCATTGATATAGTGCCATAGCCTTAACCGCAACTATAATTTTATTTTAGTAGAAAATATGCAGTTATTCGTAAGAAATAAATGTTTTAAAATTTAACAAATATGATACTTAGAAGAACAGTACTTATAATTAAATTGTGCTTACATTTAACAAAGGAGTGAATTATCATATAGGTAACATTGTCACAACATCTATCGTTTATAATTATTAATTAATAATAAAATTATTATTAAAAAATAGAATATATTATATATTTATGTAACCATCTTCTGTTGTATCCAATACAATCAGAAGCAGGCGGATCATTGGCGAAGACGAGTCGTGATTGGTTAATTCAAGGACATATTTTTAGATGGACCAATCACAGCCTGGTACTCGCAGAATAGTCAAGGGTTAAACGACACAAATTAAACAGACACAGATTGTCGGCTTAATACGATGAATCAAACTGTAGGTACGCACTTTTAGGCGAAAATTATACAGAAAAAGGCAACGGAACGGATAAGACATAGACGTGACTTAAGTTATACAGAAGAGACAAAGATACGACAAAGTTTGTATATTTGCCTCTGCTGTATACAGCTCGATGTTGTTGCGATAATAGGTCTTCTTTATAAGTGTTCAATAGCAAGGGACATGTCTCTTGCGCGCCGTCGCTTCTACAAAAGCTGCAGCGCAGGCAGCGATATGTCTTGCCTTAACGTGCCACTAGTGTATAATTCACGACGCGTCACTTTCTTGCATTTTGCATGGAAACGTTCGGAAGCGTCACCATGCCTCTGCTGCACCTGTTTCTCGTCTTCGCCGTATGCCACTTCTGTATAATTTACGCCTTAGACGCGTTCGTACAAGAGGCTCGAATCAAGTCGAGTAAAGTATCATTAACATTGCTGTATAGATACATTCATGCCGACTTAGCCGATCACAGCGACCACGTCTTAATAGTGTGCGTGAATACCGCGAAACGAAGTCGATAGTGTAGTCACTATGGACTTCGTTTTTATTTTCATTTAATTTTTTATATGGCAATACCTTAATGCCTTAATAATAATATTCTACCACATACACACAACACTATCTAGCCCAAACTAAGCAGAGCTTGTACTATGGGTACTAGACAATGGATAAACATAAATGTATACATACATATTATACATAGAAACACCCAGACCAAGACAAACATCCATGTTCATGCACACAAATGTTTGACTTGTGCGGGAATCAAACCCGCGACCTCAGGCGTGGCAGTCGGTAACACTAACCACTACGCCATCGAGGCCGAGATAATATTCTTCGACTCAACGCATCGGCAGCCAACCGGATCTGAATCTGTTTAATTTGTGTGTATTATACAGCTGATTAGCTTTTTTACTACGATAGTCGCAATAATCTCACTGTTTTAGAAGTCGCATTTTTTATCTTAGCTTTGATTTTTATTAATCCTCAATCGCAGTTTGAAACTGCTAATGGCAGCTAAAGCGAATCGTATTTATGTCTTACATGTGATGAGCAGGACGAGTCCATATCACACCTACTGTGTGAATGTGACACGTTGGCCGGACTAAGGATGGATCTGATGGGATTGGCATATCCGAACGCTGAAGACTTCAGGCTTCTCCCTTTGAAGTGTACGCTGCGACTGGTGCAGTACATTCATAGGGAGATAGCTCAGGGATAGACCTCGGGGCCGACGCAAAAGATCCCACTGGGTCGAAGTGTCGCCGGTCTACACTGACTGGCCCCCGAATAAGAAAATATGTCTAACACTATAGTTTGACTATACAATCGCAGAATCACATATTTCATTATATTATGAAGCATCAATCGTTTATTTGGTTGCAGCTAACTTGACGTTAGAATTCTTCAAGCGACTCGTAAGCTTTTTATCGGTTTTCCGTCACATTTTCGTCAAGTTTTTGTCGGGCATGTTGCCAGAATAAGTAATCTCAATAGCTTGCCCTACCGGGTTATCGTAACCAGAACCTCAAGATAGGCAGCGAAGATAAATTGAAACTAATGCCACTGGGCTTATGATACGGTCTACCTAGATTAAAGCTTAGAGAATTACATTAATAATATCTTAAACGAGTCTCACTTGAAGACACATACAAATTAAATATACATCGTGTTACAGAAAGGTGTGGTCATATATAAGTATCACACAATAGCCCCTACTCAATGGAAAATCGCGACAAATAAATCCGTAGACATTATTGTCACTAATATATATCATTTTCTTTTTATTGATTTATTAATATCAGCATATTTTAGTCGATAAATAGGTAAACAACACTACAACGAAATCGGAGGATTAAAAAATAAAAAAATACAATGTTCGAGATTTAAATAATATGGTTTGATCCGGGAATATGGCACATAAGTAATTTTCAGATATATTAAGGTCTTAAAATATGACTACACCTTTTTTTACACGCTGTAGAAGGCTAACTCAACACAACACGCACACAACAATATATATACGTACACATGCCACTCACACATAGAAACTGTCCTATAAACCTACTACACTGTCGTCATAGCAAAAAATGCGTATTCAACATTGTTTTCGAGATTTAGTTTTTTACATATTTGGAGTCAGTAACAGTTTTTGCCCGCGGCTACGCTCACGTTAAAGTAGGTTTGGGATTACAGGTAAGTACTTATGAAACAAAAATAAAAAGAAATTGTCAACAAAAAAGACAAAATCTGGATAAGGACACCCTAATCACCTGGCGGTATGAAACCTATTCTCACACCTACTAAACATACGTAAAAAATTCATAAAAATCGGTTGAGCCGTTTCGGAGGAGTGCAACTATAAACACCATGATACGAGATTTTGATATATATGTACCTATAGATATTCAATATCAAAATATTGGCAGTAACGTCTTTTTTACTTATGACGTCATTACACGGCAGCAGAATCAAAGTAGGACTTCCATAGATGTACTAGTTCCCACTTTATGAGTGCGAGGTAAATCCGTATCTAATCTAAAATTTCTTGAAAAGAAAGCCTTTAGCTATATGGTTGACCTGTTATCGAAATCGATACCATATGCACAGCAATCGCATATATAACACTGCACAACAAAATTGCAACTTTTGTCTGATGAATGACTTTTATCACATGATGTTTACTAATTCCACGTCGCTGATGCTACATATACCCTCATTTTTTTGTAACAGCTCTTGTTGAGTTAAGCTTCCACTAAATTTGCTCATAACTAGAACAATATTAAGTTTTCTTAATATAATTTGATATGGCATCGTCAAGACGTGTTTGTGTGAATAACCCGAATCATTTTTGTTTCATTTGCGGAGAGTATATAAATAATAATAATAAGCTCAGCTTTCTACCTTCAGCTTCAGCAAGGAAGTCAAATAAAAGAAAGATATTTTCAACATAAGAAGTAAATAAAATAAGATAATCTTTAAATATACTGTGTTTTATTATAAAAAGATCTATGTGTCATATTTTGTTAACTAGACCTGATAGAGAAATTTCAGTCACAGATTTGAAATTGTCATTAGAAGTTGGACTAATATCATGTAACATAACCCAATCATCAGACATGGTGTAGTGCAGTGTAATCTCCGCGACACAGGAATGGTTCCAAGTGCGAGAGACGGATATATAAAAACCAAAAATACTTTTTGGAATTTTTGGGCCAATGACGCGAAATTATGTGTTGTATTGAGCTTGCCTTGTGTGCCTATTTATTCTGTGGATTCAGTGACGTTGTTCTTGAGTATACATGAGTAAACTACAGAGCCACGTCAGCAACTTAGCGCAACTTAACTTAAATCAATTTCCAACTCAGTTTTTGAATTAAACCTTTTAACTATTATACCTATATTTGAACTATAATTAACTTAACCTTCCTTCGACTATTACTGTTGTGGAAACATGAGAACTGGAAAAAGATTTTGATTGAAACATGAATTCAATATTTAACAACTGTAGAGTGACTTTTGTCGTCGACTGTACAGCCAGCGACATATGTAGTTAAACATAAAACAAATTTGTAACAGTATTCTATGTATGAAAATTTACTTAATATTATTCTATTGTAATTAAAATAATTACTGCATAAAAATGGTATTACAATTATTGTGTTAAAGCAGTTCAAAATCTCATGAATGTTGATCTACTTATATCGCTGACTGTACATACACAATATATTTACAAAATATTTGTGGCAATATAGTTTCAAACATGCAAAATTCTGCGTGTCACATACGCGCTCTAAACTTATGTATACTATGATATAATTATACTTATATACTAAATTTACATCGAGATTAAGATTCCAGAGCCAGACTGATCAATAGCCAATAGTATTGAGAAAAGTAATTCGAATAATCGGAAATTGTATGACCGCGCTTTCGAATGGTGATCAATTCGTTGTTGATTATAATTTGAACCATAATGAATATTCGAAACTTAATTTGATGATAGAACGATTGTCAGTAATTAATAAATATACAAGTTTAAAGCATTCGAATCAAAGTTAAAGTTTCGAATAATTTGGATTTTAAATGAGTTACCGCCCATCGCTAGCCAGATTTAAGCCTTTTTAGCAAAGCAGAATTATTCTATAGTAAATATGCAATATACTGTAGTTATTTTTATTGAATGCATTACAGAGCCGGAAAACTCTAATATCGCGCTGAGTGAAGGGTTTGAATCACACTTGGGACAATTGTCCCAAATAATTATTTGTGAGGTATATTTGTAAAGAATTAAAAAAAATATATATCTTTTATAAATAAACATTTGAACACTAAACTATTTGGAAGCAGCTAAACCGAAGCGCTCATCAGCCTCAAGACAAAAAGAAAGAAAATAAAAGTTGTTTACCCACATATTACATATTAAAATCTCGGCTTTGGTAGAATTTCGTTAGTCTGCTCTGGAATCTTGTACTTATAGGATCACGCACATGTATTTTTTAAAACGGTAGGCGGATGTTTCACGCCCATGTACATCATATCAGAGATTTAAATTTCCAATCAAAAGATTCAGCTTACAGCCCGGAGTTAGAAAGTTAGTGATTTTTCATCCTCATGTCTCGGACACCATGTAAAGCTAGTCTATCTGAATTTTCCGGTCATGACGGATTGCTGTCACATCCGACTATAAGTGTGAGGGAGTTGTACGCATACACTTATATTTGCGCACACAGTTGTTCATTATAATAGGTTGGGGAGGCAGACATCGTATTTTCGTGAATAAAGTTGTAATAAAATTTCTTTGGTTGTACTGTTTCATATCTGGCTGGTTACGAATCACCAAATTGTTGCGTTTTTGAAAATTAAATAGGAGAAATATAAATTGATTCCCGCCATATCTGCACGGTTTTTCTATTTACGAAACAAGAGCTTCTGTCAATAAAAAAATGGATCTATTAGATGTATTTTTATTTATTTTGTAAGAATGTTTATTATAACGAATAATGGCTGCACACGCAGCGAACAAAGTTGTAGGGTTTATGAATATAATGAAATATCAGTGACAAAAGCACAAAATTGGTTCAAGCGTTTTTATATGCAACATGTCTCTTCAGAACTCTGGGTAGAGTAAGGTTAAGAGATCTGTCTTCTATTTCTATCTGTCTAATTATTTGCCGAAAGAAAATTGCAACGAGGGATTATGTATCATGGCAAAAAGTTATATTACAAAATGGTAGAAATATATAATAATTCAGGATAATTAAACTAGGAAAAATATGATGGAAAATGAACTTTTCGTCTAACCTTTATCTCCTACATTGTTGTCTAGTCTCCGTCGAGATCGGTCGCCGTGACCGAAAATTCAGTCTGCAGGACGACATTACGGAATCCGTGGTGCTACTTAGCTGATGAAAAACACTACTTCACTCAATCCCGGGGCGTTAACATTAACATACGAAATATATTTTACACTGTGCGTAAAATACATAAAAACGATAACCAAAGTAAAAAGAGCCTTATTTTCAAGCTCTTGAAGTTCAATTTACCATGTCTTCCAAACTTAAAATTTAAAATTTCTGTAGGTATTTCTATTTAATCACAGTTTTTCATAAGACTAGTAATTATTTACGTATTCGAGAATATTAAATATTTGTGCAAAGAGGGTTAATAGTAGGATCAAGGGTTAAAACTCACAACCTTATTATATAAATAGGTATATACAGCGTGGAACAGAAAGGTGTGGCCATATAGGTATATGTGAATAATCTAATTAATATTTAAGTCAGTCTAAAAATAGAACAGATTTATTTTTGGTTTTATAATAATAATTTCTTTATGAATAATGCTATGTTAAAAAGGTATATAGTATTTTTATGTGATGTTTAACGATATTCTTCAATTAAAATTATCAAATTATCTTTGATAATTTATAATTGATAATTATTTTTAATAAATTGATCGAAATAGTAAAGGACGATAATAAATTAAATACCTATCTTTAAATTCTTTTGGCCTTTTTTGTGTTATCTTAATACGTATTTTTAATTGATATAAACAACAACGATTGCCATTCTGAAGAAATATTTAGAGTATTTGTAAAGTTATATTACTGTGATATAATTTTTTAGATGAACGTTATTGACGAGGTTTACTTTAAGAAAAAGATGACCACACGCTCTTGCTACACGCAGTTAAGTAAAAATATTAAGAGATACTTTCATTAAAAAAATAAACAAATGTACAAAATATTGGAGGCGGATATACGAAAATGGCTCTCTGAGATTCTTAATGGCATTATTTTCTCACTCAATAGGAAATCGTATACGTATTTTTCTAATTACAAATGTACGAAGCGGTGATGTATCTTCTTGTCGTTCTTGGTGATGAAGCTGTTCCATCACGAGTGATGAGCGTGCCTATGGTACCAGCTCCTGTAAAGGTATAAAAGAAAACATGTTTGAATTAGTAAATTCTAATTTATATTCGTGGTGGAATTTTCCAGGTAGCTAACAAATATTTACGCTACAGTATTCACTTAGAATCGGCTTGGTTAAAAGGAAATAACTACTGTAGGCTATGGTAGCTTACTAAAAGGCATTTGACTTTGTATCACATAATCTATCTGGTAAGCAAGCTAAAATATTACGTTTCAGAGGCATAGTTCTAAATTGGTTGGTTAGTTATTTAAGAGATAAGCTTCAATTTGTAAATATAGTTTATCTAATCTGAAATCTTATCAAACACATTAACTATCAACTAGGAGTGCCTCAAGGTAGTACTTTTATTCCGTTTTTCTAGCTTCTTTATATATCACATAGGGATTTGCACAGTAACTTTTTAATAATTAATTAGGAATAGTGATTCACATGATATGTAAATCATATATTATATGCCTTTGAATATGTTTATGCACAACACGATAACTACTCAAGACGAGCAAGGACGCAGCACACGTATTTATGTGTAGTATGGTCAACACATTCGAATATAATTTAAAACCAAATGTTCAAATTGCTGTTCTGGCATTATTAACGTGTGACCATTACAAGATTCATTTTATTTGAGCGTAGAGAATCCTCTTATACAATCCCTTATCTCACATCCATCCATCCTGGTGAACAGTGAAGATATAAAAGCCAGGGCAACTTAGTAAATGACGACCATTCTGGCTCTAGTCTAGTCTAAGTATAGGAAAAATTCTAATAGTATATACTTACAATCAAATTAAGATGACACATTTCCAGCACCGTTTCTCCTCGCGTCTTATAATCAACCATCATAATACTATTCTCACTTGCGTCACAATTATTGTCACTAACGGCACTTTCATTATCACCACTTCTATTAAAATGTTCTTTGGCACTATAATACTAACTTGAAATATCATAACTGTCACTTTTGTTATGATAACAATAACTTAAAACACCAATTGCAGTTTAATTATTACCACTTATGACGCTATTATTGTCACTAACTAACTAAAATAGGCATCGTATTTTGTAAAAATACGTAAATATTCTAATAGTTAAGTTCAGTCAATAAAAATTATTCTTCGGTTAAGTTTGGAGAGCGAGGGTGTTGCTGATCAGTTCGATGCGCTTATGAAAGTGAACTGCGAACAAACAAACTTCTCTGTAACTTGGACGCAAAGACATGCAAAGACATTCGACTTTGTTTCACATAAAAACCTTTAAAAAAGGTGGCATTGCGGAGTTACATGGCACAAGATCTAAAAAAAAATCTAGTTTATTAATAAGACTAGTTAACCCGCGCAACTTCGTCTGCCTCACATAAGAGAATTTTCCCCGTTTTCTCACTATTTTCCATTGATGCTCCGCTTTTATTGGTTGTAGTGTAATGTTATATAGCCTATAGCCTTCCTCGATAAATAAGCTATCCTACACTAGAAGAATTTTTAAATTCGTACCAGTAGTTCCTGATATTAGCGTGTTCAACCAAACAAACAATTTTTTTAGCTTTATAATATTAGTATAGATAAGTTTAACGTGTAGACGTAGCCTACTAGGACTACTCGGTGTTTCTCAAGGTATCACCTTAGGACTTTTTATATTTTCAGTATAATATATCTATACTAATATTAGAAAGCTGAAGAGTTTGTTTGGTTTAACGCGCTAATCTCAGGTAATACAGGTCCGAAATAAAAAATAATTGTGTTGTATAGCCTATTTATCGAGGAAGGCTATAGGTTACATAACATCACGCTACGACCAACAGAAGCACAGCATAAATTAAAAATGTTGCAAAAACGGGGAAAATTCTCTTATGTGAAGCAGACGAAGTTGCGCGGTTCAGCTATACCAGATATAATTAAAAGTTTATTGTGTCTAGCCACTGGAGTGCTGCTGCTACAACTGCCACGGGTGCGGCGATAACAGCAGTAACGATAAACGCGAGTGAAACCGCAGGCAAATCTAGTTCTTCCATAAAATGATATCACTTACTACTGCTGTAAACATATGTAGTTACCTCTAGAAAAAAGTAAGCAAATATAGGACTTGTTTTATAAAAAGAGAATTAATAAAAGTAATTCTTACTCTGGCGACTGAGCGGGCTGAGATTCCTTTGAGAGAACATCAGCAACACATTCCATATCAATCTCTGGTATCTTGCTGACTAGAGTATCACTATCTTGAGGTCCAACACACGACAGGAGAATGACTTCGACTGGCGGCTGCTCAATTGGCAGCGGAATATCGTTCAGTGATACATCAATAGCAGGAGGCTCCATTTCTGGTAATGGAATCTCGTCAATATCAACGTCGCTCATTAGTGTCGCATCATCAGGTTGCGCAACCACTTCTTCAATTATCGTTGCAGTAGTAGTCTCTTCTGTTTGATTTATAGCTGACTTTCGAACAACTGTAGATTATAAATATCATTATTTAGTAACGTCGTGAACTATAATACCTTGAAACATTCGCATTGCATGATATGTATGCATAATTTGTATAATATATTTACGTGATCACCAAATGGAAATAATATTTATACTTACTCATTTCTAGTTAATTAATATTCGTTACGATTTCCAGTTAAATGAAAATACTAACCTAACCTAACCTTTTACCCGTGTCTTTATTACATCATATTTAACAACTTTTGTACCATCACCTTTTAAAAAACTAAAATGTTCCAGAAAGCACACACACTACACAATGTCTCCCGCGGTTTATTGTTTGGTTACGCCGCTGCTGCCGTGAACATGTTAAGTCTTAAGTCTTATACGTGTGATTAGAGCAACCAATTTCAATATTTGTATTTTGGAAGAAAAGGGGTAGAACAAAAGTTATTGAGTAAGGTAACAATAAGTCACGGGTACTAGTATGTTTCCATTTACTTTTGATAAAGTCAAACACGTTTCATATAATTATATAAATAAAATAACAAATAATTCTGACACCAGCAAGGTTTTTAGGATTTTCCAGAGCTACTAGTTCACTAGAACTGAATATCAATAGCAGAGCAGTATTTACAGATATGTCGGGTAGACGAAAAAAGGCTCACGCACAGCATGCGGGATACATAGCTAGCGAAATATTGGTGTAATACACCTAGGCCTACGCTTTCATGGAAATACTGGATGTCTAAGTCTGAATGTAACTCCGAAACACTTATTTTTAAAGACTGCTCTTAAGAGAAGTTCCAACAGCATTTCGAGGATTTTATAAACAAACAGTTAACGGACACAAATTACACCCAGACTCGGTACAATTATTTAAATTTAAAGATCACGCAAATATTTGTCCCCGCTTAAATTCCATTCAACACGTTGCGGCCAATGTGTTGTGTGATCGAATTCCACACGGGACAAAATAGAGATTGATTTGTTTTAGTGTACCGTCAACAGCAATTAACAAAACACGTTTTAATGAACCAAAAGTAAAAAAGTCATCTTTTATAGTAACTCTAGGCGAAAGCGTGAAGTGTGCGACACCTGATAATATTTGGTGTGATATCGTGAGGAGCCCGCTGTTGCCAAAGTGGTGACCTTACAAATTTGCTGGCTTTCCTTAGGAAGTACAACCCTCATACAAGAAACCAACGCAAGAGTAATGACACTGGTTACGTTTCGACGAGTAAGTAAAACGACGCTTACCTACTTACTTGGCTCTACATTTCTTTCATTCAAGTCAATGATATTATAGACTACATTACATATGTCACTTTCATTGTTATAGATGGGATTCTGATCCGTACAATTTGGTTATTAATAACTGTACTTGTGTTAAAAATTTGATAAATAAGTAACGCAATAACAAAAAAGATAACGTAGAAGAAATAGCTATCATTCGAACAATTGTGCTTAGACTGTTGCTGCAAGCGATTTTGTTGTACCAATTTTGTTTTGAGAAAAATCTAAATGCGGTCCAATTGGGTCGTTTCGGAGTCTTCACTTTTCGTATGCTAGTAATATATCTACGACCTTTATGTATATAATATCATTGAGTCAACCAATTTTAAGACCTGGTTATTGTGAGCGAAAATATGATAAAGTTATCGTCTATCCTCATGGTTTTTTGCCACCTTGATAGTATGAAAAATAAAACCAACTGCCCAACTATCATTGATTATGATGATAAATATTATTATTTAGTTCATTAAAATATGTTGCAAGTTTATGTTTTTTTAAACTAATGTGAAATAGAGAAAACGTCGTGACAGAATCGTCTTTGTATAAAAAAAATATTTTGTTAAGTTTGACGAAACCAGTAACTTCGTTATGTACATGGCTAAAGAGGAAAAAAAATTCATGTAATTTGCCACGGAGACAGATAGAAACCTGAAAGACACAGCCAGGCACATACATCTCACCTCTGATTCTTAATTTTGGTAAAGTTGGACTCTCGACAAGAGTTCTTATTTCACTATACCATTCACTCGTGCCCTCAACGCTCGGTAGACGTTTAAGCGTTTTGCCAACTTCATCCATACTCGGAACTTCTGTGGAATGTATGTTATGTCATTCACAAAAAAAGGTAAGATAACAAAATAAAATAAAATAAGGTAAAAGAACCCTACATCCAAATGTCAGGATACCGAACAGAATCCTCAAATCTATAGCAAACTTGTACACTATTACCACAAAATACATATTTCAATACAGAAAGTCTACGCAATGTAACGCGAGATACAGACCCAAATTATTTATAAAATTTCCAATTAAAACTAACAAATGTTAACAATGGGTATGATAGGGATAAATTTGTTCAGAAAATATATTAATGTTTAGCTCTCACTGTTTACAAATAAGTTGATCGAACAGTACCTTATGCTGGTGGCCATTTGTATTACTATATTTCGCGCTAGCATTGTATGCAAATAACATCAAATATAACTTTTTTTTTTAATAATGAATGATTCCATACGAATTCCTTTTTATCAAAACATATTCAAGAATATGTTTGAGTTAGATCAGGAATGAATAAAGAATAAAGTCTTTTTGACTCCCAGGATGGCAATAAAGCATGTGGTGTGTCATAGGCAACATTTTGCATAGGCTGTACATGCTAGCCACATCAGTGATATAGCGCAATGCTACCAGTCTCTTCTGCGAAAAGTCTTCGCTTCTTGAAAACGGTACGCAAGAAAATCTACTCACCGCATGGCATATAACAGACGGTATCTGACTACAAACTTCAGAGTGCCTAATGCGAGTTTGTTTTACGTTAACGCGATCGCGATCTCCTACTGGTGCATTATTTGTTTTATTTTATTTTATTATAATCGGAAAACAAACAGTATTGACAACTTAAAGATAAAAACAAATAATATAACTTAGCTACCAATTACATGTTTTCGCATTTAGATAACAATGTGAGCTTACTTGTTTATACATACATAATAAAAAAAAAAATATGATACACATTATAACAGTAATAAAACATCACATACAATAATACGTCGAGAAGTGCAGTATAAACATATGGATAAGTAAAGCCTTCGACCATGTTAAACACGATATACTTTTAAATAAATTATATGCTTATGGTATCAGAGGGAATGTCCATAATTTAATAACATCATATCTGGCTAACCGACAACAAAGAACAGGGGGTTTACTCTTCAAACTAATTCCATTTCCAATCTAAAGCCAATCCGATTACAATGTTAAGTTTGCAGTCACGTGATTCGGTACTCTTGAAACCAATACAGTCAACATTGGATTGAAATTGGGATTGTTCCGCGATTATTTTCTTACACGTGAAGTTAGCTATGTTTCGCCCCGCAATAGTGTTGTTCAACTCATCACGATAAACCTGTAAAAGGCTTTATCCTATCAATAACAAGGTAAATAAATAAAGATGATATAAATAGTTGATTATTTGATTAATTGGAGCGTATTAAATTCATTTGGGCCTATGAATATGATTAAAATTATAAAATTAAACACGACTTTGGCTGTATGCGGCAGGGCCGGTGCCTATACTACAAAAAAATTGACGGCGTAGAAGTTCTCCAATTTCAAAAATAAAATCAAGTGGTTTTCGAAATTAGAAGTGAATTCGAAATGCTCGTTTGTTTAGAATATTAACTTAAAGATATTTTTCGCGTGTGGTTCCTTTTCAGTAACAACAATTGATTGTCCGTTAAGTTGATGCAGCAGAAACGAAAAAGACATCAAAGTAGTTTTATCTTGTACATAATAAAAGTTTCCAATTTCAGTTACAATGACAAATCGTCTTAGTTACGCCCAATTCGAAGGTTTGATGGAATTCTTGGAGCAAAGTCCAGGCATATCTAAAGGTTTGCTTAAGACCACTCAAGGCAAAGCAGGGGCAAAAGAGTTGGCATAAAGGACTTAATGTTTTCGTAAATTTCCTCAAACAAATTAGTCACTTTATAATTTGCTTTAAATTTGTCTTCATTCATAGAAAACGCTTTGTCCGTATAACGCATCATCCGACCCTCATTTCGTCTTTGTTTTAATTGTTTTTTATCGGAATTATGTGAAATACTGTATATAACTGCTAATCGTGCCATAATATAAACTTATTACTAACTAAAAACACAAAACAATTTCAAAAATGTTACACTTTCGCTACTGGAAAAATCACAATCAACAAAGAATCCCAACGCAATACTGGCGCAATACACAGCTGTCAAAATAAAGTCAAGAGTAGCGTTTAAAGCACGCCAAGCCCGATCCCGATTTCACTTAGTTCTCAAAATGGACACCCAATTTGATAACAATTTGACGCTAGTGTCGAACTCAAGAGTACAAAATGTCACAATTCCAATGTCGATAGATCGGAATTGAAATCAAGAGTAAGCCCCCAGATGTATCTAAAATCTGTCAAAAGTCAAAAACTCTCAAGATGCATTTGTCAAACTTAAAACAAGTGCAATGTGGCGTGCCACAAGGCAGCGTACTGGGCCCATTACTATTTTTGATTATATAAACGATATACCAACTGTAACTAATAATCCCATGATTTTGTTTGCCGATGACAGTACTATTTTATTTCACAAATACTGTAATAATGATTTAATTAATAACTTCAATTTGACATTGGATAATACGATTAATTGGCTTATTAATAGCAATCTTAAAATTAATATTACAAAAACCAAAGCTATAAATTTCAAACAAAGACAAACGCTACATGACATTAATCTCAAACTGACTTATAAATGTGATAATATAGAAGAGGTAGAATCGACAAAATTTTTAGGTTTATACATAGATAACAAAATGACATGGAAACAACACATAGAGTTTTTAAGTAATAAGTTAAACAGTTACTACTATTTTGCTTTGCGTAATCTCAGAAAAGTCGTTGATATCTCAACAGCATTGACAGCATACCATGGATATGTGTATCGTCTATCCTTCGATATGGTGAGATGTTTTGGGGTAACTCAACTGATGTAGACTGTACATTCGAAGCGTAAAAACGATGCGTGAGCGCTATTTGTTGCTTAGGGCAAGTAGATTCCTGCCCATCTTATTTTAAAACGAATTTATTTATTAAAATGAATCTTTATTTGTTTGATCAACGGAAAAGAAAAGAATACGGAATGCCGATAAATTATGTATTAGACCTTAAAAACTGCTCTTTTACATAATAGTGTGTTATGCATGGGGCCTAAATTATACAATAAAATACCATTAGCTTTAAGAAATGAAAATAATATTAATGTATTTAAAAAGAAGTTAAAACATCTACTTGTAACAAAAACTTATGACTCATTGTTTAAATTTTTGAACGATACAAACATTATATTTATTTTATTTAGTTTTGACATACTTTTATTAGGTACTTATTGACAATTAAAATTTACTTAATAGTTTTAATTTTATTTTTTGTAACTTGTATATTCATGTACATATATCGATATATATTGTGATAAAATTTTAATAAAGCAAATTTTTGCATGCTTAACGGCTGAATATGGCGATACTATTAATGTTGTAATACCTATTGTTAAACCCATATTATGCGAAAAATGAATTGATTTGAATTGAATTGACACGTTTATGACGTTCGGCGCTCCGATAGGCCTGCCCTAAGCAACCAATCAGAGAGCCAAACGCAGTGAACGTTTCGATAGCGTTAACGTAATAGCAACTCGTACTAGGCACCCTGTAAGGCAGTGGAATAATCTCGTTTGTTCCCGTTCGAAATAGTTAGGGAGGCAATTCTGCTGTGTTACCTCTCAGCAATAAGTTCAAAGGATTTTTTTTTTTTTTACTTGTATTCATTCCGCTGGCTTATCCCTCCGCGGGGGCGGGCGGAGGGATTATGTCGGACTCGCCGGGGTAAAGAAAGATGTTGAAATGAAAATGGCCCTTCCGGAATACTGACTGAACCTACCACGGTGTTCCTCGACAAAACCACTACCGACGGGGCCGCGTGAATCGCTTTCGCATGCGGTCGCGACCCCGCCGAGGTTTCGGCCCGCCGTATGAAACGGCAGGCCACTACAAGAAGAGACCTACCCAAAGGCACTCACTCAATAATATACCCTACTGTCTTCCCCCTAGAGGGGAGACGGACTCGACACAGAGGCGCGCGTGGGAACACGCACACCGCCTCTCGGACCTGGTGCTGAATGGATGGCGGGCAGACCCACAAAGCCCACCATCCCCAGGTCAAACCTCAGGGTGGCTGGAGGTCATCTCGCACCCTCCGGCGCCCGGCTCTGCGGTTGGGGAGAGGGTTTAAACGCTCCCTCTCCCGCTTCGCCGCCTCCTTGATAGAAATGACTTCCTCACAGAAGGAGGCGACAGCGTTCCACGACCTCTCACTCCGGACCATAGACTGAACTGAACTACGACCGGGAGCGAGAGGGCAACCGATCCGACTGCCGCGATCAACTCACAGCGCTGCGATGCCCAGGCGGGGCAAACCGCCAAAGTGTGCAGCGCCGTGTCCTCAACAACGTCGCGGCAGTCGCCGCAGTGGTGACAACCGGGCGTCTCTCACCGGCGTATACGACACAGGAACTGGCCAAAACAACCGTAGCCAGTCATTACCTGTGTCAGCCGAAAGGTGAGGGCGCCATGCTGCCTCTCCAGCCACTTCTCAAACACGGGACTTACCGCCACGATCATGGCGTGCCCGGCACTGGGGTGCACAAGTCGCTCCTTCCAATTCACCACTAGGACCTGGCGGAGCTCGGACCTTGCCGCCTTAAGAGCGAGAAGAACAGGTCCTTCGCCTCGAGCTAGTGCCTCCTGGCGCCAACAATGGAGCGACGCCAGGAGCGCCGCTTCCAGGTCCCATGGCATCGATCCGGCGAGGAGGCTTGCAGCCTCTAACGAGATCGTGCGGTAACCTCTTATCAACCTGACGGCCATGGCGCGCTGTGGCGCACGAAGCGCCGAAATGTTTCGGGCCGTCAGGTTGTCCGCCCAAACTGGGGCCCCGTAGAGGGCCATGGACCGCACGACCCCCTCGTAGAGCCTTCGGCAGCGCCCCGAAGAATGGGGGCCAAACGTCTAAAATGGGCTGTGAAGTCCCAAAGTTCAACGGAATACTATTACCTAAATCATCTACAACCCTGTGGTTCCAACTAAATATAAATTGATATTATTTTGAGATTTTTAATCATAATAATAATTATTTATTATACTATTAAATAGCCTATTAATAAGAGAAAGTCAGTTATGATTAAGTACCCTTCCCATTATCAGTAATATGCCGTTTTCTGGTCATTGAAACCAAAAAATGAAGGTATTTCTTTATTAGCTATAATTTATATTTAATAAACATACCCACTAAGCTGGTAGTTGCGACTGGGTCTAGGTTTTTCAGTCGTGCGCCGCCCAAGGGTCTCAGTCTCAAAGTATCCTTTTTTCTATGGTTCATCCTTATATACTGCAAGATTTTTCTTTTTAGTTATTTGATTGGGTTCGTATCGCTTAGAATATGGACAACAATAAAAAGTTGGGTAGTATGTTATACCAAAAGTCAGATAGCGATACAAAATGTTGAGTTGAGTATTTTTTAATACCAAATTAACAGTAGCTAGGGACGGCATA
This sequence comes from Catocala nupta, assembly GCA_963675205.1. Taxonomy (NCBI): domain Eukaryota; kingdom Metazoa; phylum Arthropoda; class Insecta; order Lepidoptera; family Erebidae; genus Catocala; species Catocala nupta. Next base: position 4,356,862 of record OY776107.1, on the reverse strand, counting down.
TTTTATTCAATTGCATTAGTACCGATAAAAAGAGCTGTTTCTTGTGATATAACCGTAGATGTATGTATCTGTTGGCGATTCAAATTTAATTTGGGTATTCGGAAACGGAATTCTATATGCCCATATAGAATTCCGTCGCTGAAGACTATCAGATATAATATTCTATCACATACACACAACACCATCTAGCCCAAACTAAGCAGAGCTTGTACTATGGGTACTAGACAATGGATAAACATACATATATACTTTTTTTTTTTTGTAAATACATACATATTATACATAGAAACACCCAGACCAAGACAAACATCCATGTTCATGCACACAAATATTTGTCTTGTGCGGGACTCGAACCCGCGACCTCAGGCGTTGCAGTCGGTTACACTAACCACTACGCCATCGAGGCCATATAACAGAATTTGGTTTTAAATTGGCAGAAAGCTTGGTGGGGTTATAAGATGGAAGAGGTTCTTTTACCTGGCCATTTTGTGAACTTGGTATCTTTACATGTATAGGTTTGACGCAAAGGTCTCTATCAGCATTCTGAGCATAAAAATGAGCTATTGGTAATGATACACGGAGTCTAGGTCTGGATGGTGCAGGTCGGGAAGGAGGCGGTAGTGTAAGAGCTGGCGAATAAGAGGCAGTGGGAGAGAGGCAAGTAGAAAGAGAAGGGTTACTTGAAGAAGGGGTAGGAGCCAGATGTGTAGGAGAAGCAGAAGCACGGCGTGTAGAAGTAGAAACGAGTTGTGCTGATTTCCGTGGCAACACTGTTTTCATCGATGAATCATTTTCCTCAATAGCTGTGGATACGTTTTTTTGTGATTGTCGTGCGACCGTAGATTGTGCTCGTATTGGTTTAGTAATTTCTCGTTTGGTGTTAGCATTGCTTTTTGTTGCATTCTGCTCCGGTTGTATATACGGTCGTTTACGTATTGGAAGATTCTTAAAGTTTACTTCCGTCGTTGGTCTAACCTTCTCTTCTAAGGTTGTTTGTCTTTGCATGTTAGTTTGTTTTTTAATTGGTTTCTTTATTTGTATTTGCTTCGCTTTTCTTTTTACGTAATATTGTTCTTTACATTGGCGCGGTAAGTTTAGTTTCTTACTAATAAAATCTGCCTCGATATTGTTACACTCCGTCAAAGTTTTTAAATTGCCATTGTTGGATGATTCATCTCTAGGAGTTACTGCACTCCTTGCTTCATTTTGCTGCACTAGCTCTTCGGCATTCGTTGGAAGTAGGAAAGATGTTTTCGGTGTATCAATTTTGTCATTTTCATCAACCATTTTATGCGAGGCCTCAGCTTTTCCTGTTTCATCTATTTCAGGGGTATGTTGAATTAATGTAGAAGTGACGACATTTTCTGTATGAGTACTTTCAGGTGAAATATTTAGACTTAATTTCGGTGATTCTAGCGAAAAATCTTCTCTTAAGGCATCACATAGTTGTCGTTCTTCAATTGAGTTTTGGGTATTACTAGTAGATACTTCACTTAAAGCAGACCAGGCAATTAAACAAGACTGAAGATTATTTGATATGCAGAGTTTAGGAGGTGGTTCCAAAGAGGCTTCGTTAGATAGATTCTGATTTTTTGAATATGGCGGTGAGAGTAGCATTGAAAGAAGTGGGTACACCAAGTTTGGCACAGATCTAAGTTTCGATCCCGTAGGTTTTGAAAGAAAGTTGTTATACCAATCTTTTCTGAGTTTGAACTTCGCCACCGGCATCTCAAACGCCTTATTGTGATCTACAGGTGACAAACTTTGAAATGAATGTCGTTTTTGTTCTTTACACTTATGTCTTACAGTATATAACTTTGTGGAGACTTTTGTATTGAACTTAGATTTTAATTTAGTAGTTTTTTTTATTTCAGCAACAATTGCGTCTGGTATTACAGGCACGTCTTCTAATAGCTTGCCAGAGGTTTCGGAAGATGGTCGTGTCTGGTTTGGCGAACACATTTTAGATGCTTTCCTCAAAATTCTGTAATTTTGTTTTCTTTTCCTCGTTGTTTTTACTATTGTCGATTTATTAACATTTGTAGATGAATCTGATTTTACTATATCCGATTGATAAGTTTCAGATTTGGTAGGAGGTATTATTAGCCTTACAGGATCTAAGACAGCTGAGTCGGCTTGCTCAATAAAATCTATCGACAGGGGGACGTTGGCATCCGTCTGTGGTGCATTAATTATATGGTTTTTTCCCGGCGAGGATGAAGGTATCATGTACATAGAACTCTTTCTTATGCCGTCGGCAATCCGTCTCTGTACTTTTCTTACATACTTTCTATTCCGTTTTCCAGGTACTTTTGTAAGGTTCATTGCTTTAAGCCAGTACAAATCTTTAGCTATTGGTGTAGAAGACTCCGAATCACTGGAAACGTCAGTATGTATTTTCTGTGTAATATTAAAGTTGGTAGAATATGCCGAGTAATTAGTAAAATCGTTATTATTATTTTCTGGTATAGGAGAACTCATGTCTTTGGGGAAGTCAGTATTTAAATGTTTTTTTGGTGTGACATATCCAGAAGATGATGCCAAGTTGTCAATCACATGACTGTCTTCGTCTTTTGGTAAAACACTTATTGTATTAAAATTTATGTCTTTTGGGGAGACAGTATTTGAAGTTCCTTCTAATGAATTATGCCTAGAACTTGGCGTGAAGTAGTCTTTTGGTAAAGTACATATATGAGAATCCATATTCGTAGCTTTTAATAACGGATCTGAGAATAAAAAGACAGCTTTATCATCCAAACCATCATGTATGTCCTTTGATCTAACACATTCTGCAGGGTTGTCCAAATCTTTTGACAAACGGATATCTTTTTTCGGTAACAGTGTTTGAGCAGAGGCCATACTCAGGGGTGCAATATGGAGCTCAGGAACCGAATCATTTCTTTCGACAGACGAATTTAAAGTTTCGGATTGTCTATCATTATTTTCTAAAGTGATTCTGCCAGAGTTATTTTCGGGATCTCTGCCAGTAGTTGGTTTATTTTGCTCTGACACAATAGTGCGTGGATATGGTCTTTTCTTCGGTGGCTTAGATGGATATTGTCCCACAATTTGAACATCAATGTGAGTTTGTCGCAACTTATCTGGCGAGAGCATGGTTGAGAAATTATGTTCTCGTCTAAAGTGTGCATCACTTTGTTCAAATATTTTATGTTTATATTTACTACTATGTTTTATATTTTCCCTCGGTATTTGAATATACAGCGAGTTTTGAACAAGTGTTTTAGATTGTCTCAAAGCTTTAGGTGATGGCATTGCATGAGATTTGGCATTGGGATACTCTCCTACTATTACAGTTGGGATTTGAAATTCAGTAGATAAACGATGATGTGATAGATCAGACGATGGCTTTTGATAAAGATCATCTGTTTTAAAAACACTATCTTCCATATCTTCAGCAGTCGTCACGCTAGGTGTGTCTATATATAGCAGTTGCGGCTGTTGGGAGTCATCTTCATAAACAGAGTAGTCTCTCAGCACAACTTGAGAGTCATTTGAGGCTGGTATATCAATATGCAGAGGGTTAGTAGCGGTTAATTCAGTTAGCGATTCGTTAGTTTCATTATTATTAGAGTAATTATCTACCATAATGTTATTATTGTTAGTAATTTGGGTTAGTAGTGATTCATTATTATTTATTTCAGCGGGATACGCCTCAGTTTTACCTAATGGTGCACTATCTTCGAGTGTTTCAGCCAGTTCTTGTGCATCCTGTGGCGATGGTGATGCTGGTAGAGGTGGTAGTGGTGGCAGTGGAGGTGGGGGTGGCATAAGCAAAGGCTGTTCATTTAGACATTTTGTATTATAAATCTTTTCCCTTTGATATACTTTATGTAATGGTATTTGACTATAATACGATGTTTCACTGCAAAATGGTAGGTCATATGACACTAATTCACTGTGATCTGATTGACTATCTAATTGTATTTTTCTGGAATTGGTTTTCGTATGTAGCAATATTTCACTGCAATCCATAGAATTGTGGTCCGTTTCGGCACTTGCTACCTGTAAATTATTTATTAGACTTTCAGCTTTAATCTTGTGATTATCTTGTATGTCATGTAAAATTGTTTCATTGTGTACTGATGGTTCATTAGGACAGAATGAAAAAATCTTACAATCACTATTAGGTCTTGGTATCTTACTCGGTGTTGCACCATCATCGCTTGATGATATTGTATCATGTACCGATATGTTTCTTTCAATCTGTACCCTGTCTAACCGTAACTGCATTTCTCTGTGTGGCGTTTTCTTTTCTTGGCATGATGTTTTATTTTTAACCAAAGCATTGTGCATCAGTATTTCACTTTCTATTTCTTCACTGGGTAGAGGTATTTGTCTTAGCGTCGAAATCTGATTCTCTACAGGGGCATCGAGTATTGCTGTATCAATTTCTACTGAAGTATCGCTATCCGTCATGACTTCAGTAATTTCTTTGTCATGTTTATATTTTTTATGTTTGTGCTTTTTTATCTTTTCTTTACGTTTTGATTTCTTCTTTATTTTGTCATGGTGCTTTCTCTTTTTTGTTTTCATGTTTACAATTATATCTTCCATTGGTGTACCTGGTGGTTTAAAGAACTGTTTGTTAACGTTTTTATGTTTTAACCATTCGTCGTGTTCCTTGTCATAATTCGAGTTATTACTGTTTAATGTGATCGTGTCTTGTACTGTGTTATAAGCTTCCATCGTATCAGCGTCATTGTATAATAGAGGAACTGCAGACGATTTTGTTTTAGGTTTAGACGATCTTGCCTCTTTTGGTATAATGATTTTATTAAGGGCCGATTTATTCACATCGACAACTCCTTTAACACGAGTCGGAGATTCTTTATCCGACTTCCTTTTATCTTTGTTCATGGAAGATTGTGTTTTTTTGCAGCTTGATGATGGCTTATTTAATGGAGTTTTAGGACCATTATTCTGATTTAAAGTTATAGATGATAGTATTTTAATAGATTTACTTGATGGAATAGACGGCTTCGATTTTGTGGCACACTCAATGGGAGATTGCAGCTCAACATTAGAGTTCTGTGGGAAATCTATGCCAGGTGGTACGATATTTGACTCCGGGCCATTATTTGTAAGGTCGTTCTGCATACTAATGGACTCTGGTATTAATAAAGGTGCCGGTTTAACTTTACTCGGTTTTGTCACTGCTATTTGTCTACCACTCTCTTTTGGCTTTGGTAGCGCTTCCACAACCAAAGCCAGTGTACTGTCATCCAAATTTGTTCTGCAATCTGTAGCAACATTTCGCTCACTGATAACTTTAGGCGGGTTAACTGATGCCACTGTACCAGTGTTTGAGTCTACGCTATGATTAGTGGGATTCATTAGTGCACTGCTCCGAATGGATGATGATTTAAGTTCAATGATGTTCTCCCGCCCAATGAATGGCACACGAGTTGAGTTGTTTGATTCTGTGGGAGAGGTCTGCTTGCCAATGGTATTAGATTCCATGGGTGGTACTTCTTTATTTTCTGACGATGAGCTATTAATGGACGAACATTCCTGTCCTAAAATGGTTTCCCGCCAAATTAATGGCACGGACGCAGGTAATCGGTTGTTGTACTCTGTGGAAGCGGTCTGGCCACCAATGGACTGCGATATCATGGGTGGTCTCGTATATACATTGCCTGATGTTGTGCTACGTATGGTGGATCTTCTCGGTTCAATAATGTTTTCTCGTCGATTGAATGGCACAAGTATTGAGTTGTTTGATTCTGTGGGGGCAGTTTGCTCACTAGTGGGCTCAGGTTGCATTAGTGGTGCCATGAATCGGTTGCTCGATGTTGGGCTAGGAATGAAGGAACTTCTTTGTCCAGTACTGTTGTCTCGTCGATTGAATGGCACAACTATAGAGTTGCTGTCTATGAGGGCAGTCTGCCCACTAGTGGGCTCTGGTTGCATGCTCGGTGCCGTAAGTTGGTTGACCGATGTTGAGCTACGAATAGATGACGTTCTCGGTTCAAAAACCTCTTGCTGATAAAATAGCTCAGGTATTGACTCATTCGATTGTATGGAAGCGGTCTGTCCCCCAGTGGGCTTCGGTCCAATGCTGTAACGCCGCTTGCATAGCACAGGTATTGAGTTGTTTCTTTCTATAGGAGCAATCTGCCCGCTGGTGGGGTCTGGTTGAATAAGTTGTGCCATATATTGATTTTCGGATGTGTTACTAATGGACGTTCGCTGTCCAATAATATCTTGCCGAATGAATGGCACAGGTGGTAATTTTGTGGGAGGGGTCTGCCCAATAGTGGGCTCAGGTAGCATGGGTGGTGTTATCAGGTTGCCTGATGTCGTGTTACAATTTTCCGAATAATTCTTTTCAATACTGGTCTCCTGCCGAATTAATAGCACAGGCACTGTGGGTGAAGCTTGCCCAGTAATGGGCACCGGTTGTACGTTTGGTGTCACAATTGAATCGCCTGATTTCGTATTACAAATTAAGGTCGATTGGTTTGAAGTAGTCGTGTCCGGCTGATTTAACTGCGGGGGTGTTGGATTGTCCGATGTTGTGGAAGCACTTTGCCCACCAGTGCGCTCTGGTAACGCGAGTGGTTCCCTTATTTGGTCACCTGATAGTGTGCTACACATTTTGCAGGATCTCTGTGCATTATTGGACTCCCGTTGAATAAATGGCACAAATCTTGGGTAGTCCGATTCGTTGGGAGATATTTGCTTATCAGCAGGCTTTGGTGCGATGTATGGTACTACCATTAAGTAGTTCGGGTTTCTGCCATAATTTGTGGCAGACTGACCACTCATGGCATCTTGATATAATGGTTCTTGTCTCGGACGTTCCGATGTATTGTAAATTGTGGGTGCCTGACATACAGTAGGTTTCCTCGAGATGGTTGGTGCCACCAATACAATGTTCTTCTGAGTCTGTTTTGAAGTACTGAAAACTTCTTTTCTATTTATAGATAGAGATTCGCCTCTTGAGTTTATTATATTAGGTGACATCAATGACTGCTTGTTAGTAGTAGGCGGTACTTCAAACGCATTCTTATATGCATTGTTTAATTCTATAAGTTTATGAGTGGCCGCATATATTATTGATTCTGAAGTATAAGGCGCTGCAGTCTCTTCTGCGAGCGCTTGTGTTACTTCTGCGGGTGCTTGTGTCTCTTCTTCAAGCGCTTGTGTTTCGTCTGCGTGCGCTTGTGTCTTTTCTTCAAGCGCTTGTATCTCTTCTGCGAGCGCTTGTGTCTCTTTTGCGGGCGCTTGTATCTCTTCTGTGAGTTCTTCCGTTTCATCTCTGGAATCTTCATCTGATATAATAATTATATCGTTTTGTTCATCTCTTCTATTTGATATAATAACTTCATCGTCCTGTTCATCTCTTCTATTTATAACATGGGTGTATAGCTTCTGTAATAGATCTTTGTTTTTGCCGGACGCTGATATGCTTGTTTCTCCAATATTAACAGTTATAAGATCAGATTCAATTATTTCATTTTGTTGTTTAGCCAAGCATATGCTTGTGTCTCTAATTTTAACAGGTATATCATTAGCTTTATTTATTTGATTACAAAGTCTTTTTTCTTCATTATTTTGTGTAATTGCTTTATTTTGCATTTTATTAACTTCGAAATGTTGTGCTTCATTTTGTAATACATTTGCGTTATTTTCTTGACTAGATAGACGTAGATAAGATTTTGGGGGCTTGTATGACGTATTTTCACGTGCAGGAGTCACTTCTGTAGGTATTGTAGCTGTTTTAGCTTTATCTTTTTTGTTGACACCTTGCAAAAGAAAGAACTGGGTGTTCACATTTTTCTGGCGTATCCATTCATCGTAGCCTTCAAGAGATGACGTACTGGCCTTCTTTGCTCCTTCTAATATAGGATTTTTGGTCATAATGACGCAAGCATTTTGTATTTTATTAACTTCGAATTGTTGTGTAATCGCATTATTTTGTATTTTATTGCCTTTAAATTGTTGTGTTATTGCATTATTTTGCATTTTATTAACTTTAAAATGTTGTTCTTCATTTTGTAATACATGTGTGTTATTATCTTGACTAGATAGACGTAGATAAGATTTTGGGGGCTTGTATGACGTAGTTTCACGTGCAGGAGTCACTTCTGTAGGCATTGTAGCTGTTTTAGCTTTATCTTTTTTGTTGACACCTTGCAAAAAAAAGAACTGAGTGTTCACATTTTTCTGGCGTATCCATTCATCGTATCCTTCAAGAGATAACGTGCTGGCCTTCTTTGCTCCTTCTAATGTAGGATTTTTGGTCATAATGACGGATGCATTTTGTATTTTATTGACTTCGAATTGTTGTGTAATTGCATTATTTTGTATGTTATTAACTTCTAATTGTTGTGTGAACCCATTATTTTGTATTTTATTAACTTCGAATTGTTGTATAATCGCATTATTTTGTATTTTATTGTCTTCAAATTGTTGTGTTATTGCATTATTTTGCATTGCATTAACTTCAAAATGTTGTGCTTCATTTTGTAATACATTTGCGTTATTTTCTTGACTAGATAGACGTAGATAAGATTTTGGGGGCTTGTATGAAGTATTTTCACGTGCAGGAGTCACTTCTGTAGGTATTGTAGCTGTTTTAGCTTTATCTTTTTTGTTGACACCTTGCAAAAGAAAAAACTGGGTGTTCACATTTTTCTGGCGTATCCATTCATCGTAACCTTCAAGAGATAACATGCTGGCCTTCTTTGCTCCTTCTAATGTAGAATTTCTGGTCGATTGAGATTTAGTTTTGTCTGTTAAAGTAGCATTTGCAACAGATTCAGTTGTTTTGGGCACGGTGGCAGCCACAGAAGTGACTGCAGTCTCTTCTGTTGAAGACTTTTTGTTGTTCCTTTTTACTGTTTTGTTTGATTTCTTACGAGGAGGCCGAGGAGGCCGAGGATTTCGCTGTTTCAATTGTGCTTCTGTAATAAATAAAATGATGATTATCAACACGTAGGCTGCACACACCTGCATGGTGCAATAGTTTGAATAGTCACCTCGCCACTTTCTTGATATTCCTATGGCATAATTTTTCAACTTGCGTTTGCCCACACACTTTTGCTCTATAAAATCTATTATGTAGATCACTAATTTCCATTAAGATTGGCTGAGTCCGAAATTCGGTTTGAAGGACGTTCATTTTTTGTATAATATTTTCTAGTCCGAGTATAAAAATGAAGCAGTCCTGCCGTTTTTTATTAGCAGATATCATTATACCGGTTGATCGAACACAATACACACAACTATATATTGTACAGAATAAAAATAATGGATAATCCTGAAATATCTTACAGTATTGGGGCCCAATATAACATAGAAAAATGTTTTCAAATATGTAGTTTGAAAAATAAATAAATATTATTTCTTACAATACTTTGCTCTTTTGTATATGGCTACAAATTCAGAATGGAGAAGAAGTAAATTTCATATAGTAGATTATTTAATTTTATATTTTGGGCCCCCAAATGCTCAAATATGAGGTGTTTCAGGATTATCCATTCTTTACGAAACATCCTGTATAGCAATATAGTCAGCAACATAGGTTGCTACAAACCAGCTAGTATTCGAATGCCTCTTTTAAAAATAATATCAATTGTTCATATTTTATAGCAGAATTAGTAAAAATATAGTTGCTTTAATAATAGTTTATAAATGATTATTTTACAAATAATTTTACTTTTACCAATGTTCAGTTAATTATGTTGCTGACTGTCTTACATTTATTAATTTTTCTTAATTTATTTTAATTAAAAGCAAACAAATTACTATATATAGCCCTAACATATTCTTTATTAGTGAAAGAGGTGCGAGGTGAGATCATGCCTCGGTAGGTCATCCCATATCAGATTAAAACTCTCGAAGAACCTCTTTAATAATAATGTCCTCTAGACCGAATTTCGGTCATGGCGGCCAGTCTTAACGGAGACTAGCCATCTGCGCAGGAGATATTATAGTGCACTCTCTGTTTCCTAAATCTCATGATCCGATGGGGTGGTAATCCGACATGACCGGAGAGAGATCAGGCGCAGGACCAACGGCTTTACGTGCTTTGAGGCACGGGGATGTCCAACACCGCCAACTTCCTAACTCCGGGCTGCTATTAAGATTTCTTAATAGAAAAACGTAATAACTTTTTGTTGGTCCGACCCGGGATTCGAACCCGGCTCGGGTTCGAATGCACAGCAGTCGCATTCACTACCGTCGCGCCTCGGAGGCAGTTGTGTGCGTCTTTACGTGTTCTACCTAAATAGATTTTGTCCCCTTAAAAGTCTTACAAAGGGCCTGGTGTCTTTTTATGCCTTCTGAGAATGTAAAATGTTAGAAAATATTGTAAAACGAAAAAAATTATGATAAAATACACTTGCCTTTCTCCTTCCGCATAAAGGAAAGCTGGAAAAAACAGAATCTGAATTAGATTAAAAGTATGGAGAATACTGATTCATGCTGTCTTTTTCTATACACGTTAAAAAAGAGAGACATTGATATTAAACTTCTATATACGGTTTTAATCGTGGTTTGTTTAAAACTAGCTTTTGCTCGCGGCTATGCTCGCGAAAAGTAGGTCAGGTTAGGTTATATTAGTAACAGTAGGTTTTTAAATAAAATATTGCCTATGTTACTCGGTTTTAGTATAGCTTTTTAATGGTGAAAGAATTTTAAAATCGTTTGAGAAGTTTTTGAGTTTATTTTATTTAGGCATATTTACATTTATTTTCGTTGGATCCTACTTTCGAATCCCAGTTCATTATTTTTGGCGTTGAATCCCACAAAACATTGTAAATTGTAATGTATTTCCGTTGGAAGCCAAATTTAAAAAATGCAAGAAGTTTTCGTTTTATTGTCGTAGAATCCCAAAAACTATATGCTTAAAAAAATCTGGATGCGGGTACTTGCAACAACAAAACTGTTTATAAGTGCCGAAGAAAATTTTGAGCATTATGTCAACAATTTTCTAAAAGCTGCACTGCTGTAGTTAAAGAATAAGGGTAAGGGTTGAGCGATTTAATGGAAAATACAGCGTAACACAGACATTCACATATATTCACAAATCCCTACAAACAGAAAAAAATCTTTTTTCTTTATTATATTAGTACTAGCTGTCCCGGCAAACGTTGTATTGCCATAAAAAAATGTTTTGACCAAAAGATTTAAAAAAATTTTAGGTGTGGACAACCCTTATCACTAAGGGGTATGAAAAATAGATGTTGGCCGATTCTCAGACCTACTCAATATGCTCACAAAATTTCATGAGAATCGGTCAAGCCGTTTCGGAGGAGTACGGGAACGAACATTGTGACACGAGAATTTTATATATAAGATATACAATATTAAACTATTATTAATATTAACCTTTTCTACTATTAAAGTATTTAGATTTACATTTTGGTCTTAATCTAAGAATAAACAACGCGATAAAATCCGTATGAAGAAGTTTATTTTCAATGTACACACGGCTACACATCAAGTTAAACACCCTATATACGCATAACTACGCTACATACAAAATAGAAAATTGTCGGAAAGGGACAGTGCATAGTGGTGTCGATGTAAATATAACGCATTCTCTCGCACGATTCGCAGCGTTCAGTTTCTAATAGTTCAAAGTCCAAACAGTCTAGGTTGATGTGTCGCTGTGTATACATATGTATAACATTCGCGTAAACGAAAGACAATATTATATTTAAGAAAAACAATGGTAAGATTATAAACATATGTAACTATATAATTAACATATACAAAACCTTACCAAATTATACACCTAAACCTTCCTCATGAATCACTCTATTTGTTAGTGAAAACCGCATGAAAATCCGTTCAGTAGTTTTTGAGTTTATCGCGAACAGACAGACAGACGCGGCAGGGAACTGTTTTATAATATGTACTGATAAAATTAGTTACTGCCAGCTATACTCGTGTGTAAAAGTAACGACGTTTTCGCGTTTTCAACCATCTATTAATAAGTTCAGGAATAAAGTATATATATTTATTTATAACTAGTTACCCGCCCCGGCTGCGTCCGGGTATGATTTAGATTCCAACCGTGTTTGAACTTAATAATTTGAACAAAAACGGTTCTTGTGGCTTTGCTGTAATAGTTAGGCGTATTACCATTGAAGACGTTTTTGTTTACCTGAAAGTAAAAGCATCTAATAGGCGTCATAGAATTCCTCCGAATTACAATGAACTGGTAGTGTGCTCAGGAGACTTTCAACATTAACACGTAAATAGCTAAAATTAATTAAATAGAGTAAAAAGAAGAAATATAGTTACCTGCAAAATGGCGGTGATGTCATTTTCTAAAGCCTTCAGGTCGACGTCGGCCTGCTCTCGCGCGCTCTGATTACGTATGTTGCCGCAACAACAAGTACACGGGCCGTTGTCGTGTCTGCAACAAATATGTTGCTTGATGGGGTTCGCATAGATGAGTATGGTCCGGCGACCAGAAATGAGAGTTCTGGTCGTAGTTCAGTACGATCTAGAGTAGATGGAAATGAGTTCTGGTCGTAATTCAGTACGATCTAGAGTAGATGGAAATGAGTTCTGGTCGTCTGATGTTGTACACACGGCTACACATCAAGTCAGACACCCTATATACGCATAACTACGTTACATACAAAATAGAGAATTGTCGGAAAGGGGCAGTGCATAGTGGTGTCGATGTAATGGTAAGGATAGAGCGTCGCGTCCCGTTTAGCGTGAATGAGACAAAATAACAAAAATATAACGCACACTCTCGCACGATTCGCAGCGTTCAACTTCTAATAGTTCAAAGTCCAAACAGTCTAGGTTGATGTGTCGCTGTGTGTAACAATGCATGTTAGTTAAATTCAAATTCAAATTCAAATTTATTTATTTGCTAGAATGTAGGTTTACAGAGTATGATCTTAAATTCTAATGTGTTAACAAGTCGGTAAAGAGAAGACGATGTTCGTGGTAGTATATCAGAGCGATATAAGTCACCCAGCAGTAATGCCTACTGTGTGTTAATATATACAAGATATTGGTGCCAATTCTGTTGTCACAAAATTCTCTTATCTTAGCTAAAAATCTCTAAAATTTAGTTAAGTCCTGTCAAACAACATTTCGTATTCTGAAATCGCTAAAAGTGACAGATCTAAACTTATTTTAGTGAGACAGGATTAAAATTGGTTTAGTTACTCAATTTAGTCCTTTCTGCATTCTGTTGTACGGCTTATACGTCAAAAATGATCTAAAATTAGAAATGTCAAACTAATATTAGATGACATCTGAAAACATGATACGAAGTTTAGTTTTCCTAGAGATTTAGTAGCTGAGGCTTAAATAGTGGAATTTATAAATATATGAAGAGCCGTAAAAGTTCTGTCAATGATGCCATTAACCTTGGAGCCATCAGAAGTGAGGCATGTGAGGCGCACCTTTGAAAGGAAGGAATATCCCTACCAAACATATTTGTATCACCTGAAACGCCTGATTAAGGATCACCACAGGTGATCTGAAAGCCTTCAAACTATATGTCAGACTCAGATATGCCGGAGTAAGGAGAACATGATCAGGTGGAGATACACGGACGGAACTAATTTGGGTTTTTTGTTCCTGGATTTGGGATTGGATTGCCGCAACACCTGAACGCAGAAGAAATTGACGAGTGCCTCCGACAATACCTCATTCCTATTTAAAATTCTGTTAAATAAATAAAAACTGGTTCTTAAGCATTCTGTGTCAATCATTATACGTATTAAATTTTATTAAATACATAAAATATAATATTTTATAAGGATGATCCCACAGCTTTCTTTATTTCTTGCATTATCACACATTTTAATAAAACATCATTTAAGTCTTATAATTTGTATGATTACAACTCAATGTTCTTAAAATTATATACACTGTAAATACTTGTATTTAATGTAAATGTGTAGTGGCATGCCACTATACATTTTATTTACATTTCTTAGTATAATAGGGTTAAAGAATCTACTGTGTAATTCATTTTAAGGGCCCTTCTATTTCATTGCTGGCTAAAATAAATTTTGATATTAGGCTCAAACCGATGTTTCCAACAAGTTAAGCTTCTCAGGTACAAGTAACAAATCGGCACCATAATAATATATTGAATGTAAGCCAAGTATGAGTCAAACAAAAAGTACCTACTGAAACTAACATTTACCCTGCCCTTTGTGATTTGTGCCACTGATTAATAAATATATTAAATGTTAACCTACACCAATGTTGTTGTACTTCTTGTTTTCTTTATGCAATATCTTTACTAAAATATTATAATTTGGTACATTTTCATAATTATTATAGATTACAGTGATTGAGTTTCTATAAAACATTCTTTTGGAGTGATAGGTATGGGGTAGAAGAGAATAGAATATAAATTCTATTTCACTTTATTTCCAACTGCTGCTTCCTTTATTAGTTTATATCATTCATCCTTCAGCAATAGGAAATTGATAGTAATGAAAAAGGAAAGGTACTTGAAAAGTCTTTATTTGATAAGTGCATCTTGTAAATTTACTAAAGCACAGGCTGTAGTAATAACTAAGTCCAGAACCCTTAATAATTTAAGTTAATAATCGAGTGCATCTTCTGATGTTGCCGTAGACACAGTAAACTTAATTGTTGATAATTTAACATCTCTCATATTTACACCAATCTGAACCATTTTACTTCTGTAGTGTGTAACATGTACTTGAATAGCTTTATGTTCCTGATGTGGCACATCCTGTACTGCTTTATCATAAAATCTCCCTTCAGGAGGAGGCAAGACATGAAGGCTCGTTTTCTTCAATCAGTATATCTAAAAATAAAATGATAAAGAATATTTAGATAGGTACTTCCCCAATATTAGCTAAATTAGAATCATTACATAGGTAGTAAATGAAAGTAGGAATAATTATTAGAATATACCTGTACCTTGATTGAACGAAGACGTTGAAGGGTCAACAGAATATATTTCTTCTAGAAGCGATAACTTTTGTCGTTTCTTGAAGGCAGGTCGGAGTTCGTTTGGTGTGGCTTTGTGTTTTCTATCCTGTTGACAATCAAACCTCGACGGTACGACGTTTTAGGCGTATTCTTTGACTGAAACAAAAATGATTTGAGCAACATAACCTATAGAGAAAATAATAATAAATATAACTAATACTTTATTACTGATGTTAGGTTTATCTAAACTTACATCATGGTGATCTTCACACATATATAGTTAGACTTTTAGTTGATAATGACTTAGGATCTCTCCTCGCCAGTTGTATCCACAGAACAGTAATACTCTGGTTATATCTATGAATTTCTTAATTTTATATCCTTTGGTAATTGGATCCACAGCTTTTCTGGCATTTTAATACTAGTGTTTTGACACTCCGACACAATACACCAACGATGATTGCTGTATACATTGAACATCATAACAATATAATAAAATGAATCTATATTCCATACAAAATCTACGTGTTTACTGCTTCAGCGACGTCACAGAAACAAAGGTCAAGACGGTACAGCGTTTTCATGCGTTCATAAAAAAATTGGTTAAAAGTATTTATTTTAAAATGTTTAACTACATACTTATTAAAATAAATTAACATTTTTAAAGACTTATTTAAGGATAAGGTACTCTCTAAAAAGTAATACAAAATTAATGCAAATAGCATAATTTAAAAAAAAATGATAGTCTGCCAGATACATTCTCTGTTGTGCAGTATTTACTTAATTTAGAACGACTAAAATACAATTTTACTTACCGTTTATTATTTATGAAGTGTTCACAAACAATTACACGCATTTAACAAAAATAAAAATATTATTTTAAAAGGGTTTTTTTTCATTAATTCGCTCACATTCATTCTTTATATTTATGTAGTTTAAATACGGGTAACACCGCCTCAATTCAATTTAGGATTGTCAAACTCGAATTAGGTGCTGTCTAAACGAATTGTAAATTTAGTTCGATGGAACAGTAGAATGTCCTACGCGAAATCTCTTAGCTAAAATTAGAGAATTTTTGTCTAAGAGAAAATTACAACAGAATTGGCACCATTGCCTCTTATTTTCATTTTTACTCTTATTATTTCTTGATGAAAGAAACGCTGTTCTTTTCTGTTCTCCTAACAACGTGTATACGAAATTTCATGAAGCTTGGTCGAGTAGTTAGGGTACGAAACTCTAACAAACAAACAAACTCATTCAACTTTATAATATTAGTCCGGATTTTAAGTAATTCGGTTTTCCTTTAAAAATGTTCCACCTATGTATGTTTTACAGTAATCCTTTCTAATATTATAAACGCGAAAGTTTGTATGGATGTATGGATGTTTGTTACTCTTTCACGCAAAAACTACTGGACCGATTGCGATGAAACTTGTTATGTAGATAGCTGGAGATTGATACATAGGCTTTTTAGACTTTTTATCCCGATATTCCCACGGGAACAGGACTTACGCGGGTGAAACCGCGGGAAGAAACTAGTAAACCATATTTTACGTCATTACTTTTTACTAGAAGCGATCTAAGTCACCTGGCAGTAATGTCTATTTCGTGTTATAGTCCGATTCAACCCAAACTGCTGGAAAGGTAAAGAAACGGTTCATTGGTATGACCATAAATTATTCGAATGAAATGGACTGCAGTCCTTTTTATGTTTAAAAAGACAAATCGCTCACTAGTAATCATTCCTGAGTCGTGAGGGTCTTTACAAACCTTTAAAACGGACACAAAAATCTTCGAGACTCGGTACAATCATTTGTGGATCACACAATTTTTTGTCTCGTGTGGGTTTCGAACCCACTGGACCACTTAAACCATTTCACTATTCGTGCAGTCAGAATAGTAAGGAAGTATAATTACGTGTGCGGTGGCAGCGATGGCAGTCCCAAGAACTGTCGATGGTCACTGATCTCAATATGCTTGCGCGCTGGGCAGCAGTACTCGATACCAGAGGTCGACAGTTGCTCCACCTTCCCAGCGGTCTGTAACATACACTCATATAAAATAATATTAGGCCTATATACAGGTTGTCCGGTAATTAATGGATAACCTTGAAATGTCTTATAGTAGAACTGATGGCCGTTCAGTAAAAATGAAAAAATTCATTGCAATAGCTAGTGATACTTTTGATTGTCTATCTATTAGCATAATGAGTGTTTAATAATAAAACAGCAAAAAACCGATGGAATTCATTCATTTATGGTCGTAGCGTACAAGAGAGTTAATTTTAGTAAGTAAAAAAAATATCATATCTCAGGTATTCTCTCAGTAGTAAGGATACCTAGATATTTTTCATATATTTTTCTGAACGGCCATCGGTTCTACTATAAGACATTTCTAGGTTATTCATTAATCGTTTAGATTCAAAATGTCTAAATCCCAAAATGTCCAGAGGGTGCAAAACGTCCATATCCCAGAATGTCCATATCCCAAAATGTCCATATCCCAAAATGTCCATGTCCCAGAATGACCATATCCCAGAATGTCCATTTCCCAAAATATCCATATCCCAGAATGTCCATATACATACCAGAGTGTCTATTTTACTTTATTCAAACAAAATTATATGGTGAAAAGTGAAGAAAAGTGTTAGTCTTGTATTTCCATATTTTTAAATATAGAAATAGCCAGTTGCAATCACTGATCGATAAACGATTAGCGAGGTTAAGCAACGTTAGGTTCGGTCAGTCTATAGATGGGTGACCGCTTAGTGGTATTTCATCTGAGCGTCTCCGTGCTTCGGAGGGCACGTAAAAAGTCGGTCCCGGTTGTTGTCAAATTGACAGCAGTCGTTAAGATTCATGTTTGTTTTAATCTTATCATTTATTCGTTTACTTGTATAGAATTCATAGTGTAAAGTATTTAGGTAATAATAATAATAATATTCTACTACATACACACAACACCATCTAGCCCAAACTAAGCAGAGCTTGTACTATGGGTACTAGACAATGGATAAACATACATATATACTTTTTTTTTTGTAAATACGTACATATTATACATAGAAACACCCAGACCAAGACAAACATCAATATTCATGCATACAAATGCTTGACTTGTGCGGAAATCGAACCCGCGACCTCAGGCGTGGCAGTCGGTTACACTAACCACTACGCCATCGATGTGATCGATGTGTGTGATGTGTGTGTGATCGATGATTATGTTACATTTTATGTCTTGTTATTGTATGTTTTATATATTTTCTGTATAGTTTATAATGCGTAGAAACTAAGAACATCATTTATAGCATGTTATCATTGAAATTTATGATGAAAAACGCAAAATTGCAACGCGGCTCTCGTTACGGTAAATATTTGTTGTAATTAAGCTGTCACGCGGCTCTCGTTACGGTAAAGATTCGTTGTACTTAAGCTCACTACTCCGCCCCTTTGCTCTCATTGGTGGAAAGTTTTGCACCCTAATTGTTGACCAATCACAGTGCCTATATTATTTTTAGCAAATTTGGCATAAAAGAAGGGTTCGATTGCGGTATCGGTACAGTCAGCGGGCAGCAGTAAATGGAAGAACACCCCAAATAAAGAAGATTTACAAGGAAGAATTCGCCAGGCTTTTTTTTATTCTCCACTAACCCAGCACACGCACGCCTATACGGCACATACAGTATATGTATACTAGCTTTTGACCGCGGCTTCGCTCGTTTGGGAATAGTGTTTTCTCTTGATGAAATAAATTAGGGAACCTTTTAACCAGAAAACGTAGTTCCCTGTGTGTGTTCTTTTCTGTACCCCTGACAATGTGTATGCAATATTCCATGATGATCGGTCGAGTAATTAGGCGTGAAAGCGTAATGAACAAATGTAGTAGAATGTAAATTATAACCGAATAAAAAGGTCACAGGTTTAAGGCCTGTTTCAAGGATTGTCTTATTCCTCTTAGAATTTTACTAGATATCTAACAGATAGATATACTGTTTAGCTGTCAGATTAAATCGACCGACTAGAAAATATCTGACGCTAGGTTATCTATAAAGTATACGAAAAAACTTACCGGTAACTCAGCGAGCAACGTCGCCAGATCTGGCATTGATATTGTTTCTGAAACAATAATATTTATTTATATTAAGATGGTCCAAAATATCTTATGCAAACCGCCCTTGCCACAGTTCATGTTCAGCCAACACTCAAAGCCTGATTATTAAATGAACATTTAACACTCTTTTGGTACTAGACGTGAGGGTACCTTAAAACATTTAGCATTCAAAACTTAACTGTTACAAGAAAGCATATTTTTTATGACACCGATCTTCACCGATCGAACTGAATAGCAGATAAGTACATCGTTTGAATTTTTTTAAGGAAAAACCACAAACTACCTGCATTTTTAAAATGTTTAGCCAGTTAATCATAACTTAAAGTATAAACCATCAATTGTATTAAATAAAAATAAATACCATATATAATAAATAAATATAAATTGTCGTGATTTAAAAAAATAACATGTCCTGTAGAAAAAGAAATTGTGCTTATGATATTTGAGTGTCAAATGAACATTCTAAAGGTTCACTACTCTTTAGCAACTAATCCAAATGTAGCTTCAGTTAATAAACTCACTAACCTATATAAAATGACGTTCATAAGTGTTACTTTGTGACTTAAATGAATCAATTATTTTTGACTATGATTTTAACTTGACTTTTATTTTGACTATGACTTGACTTTGACTTACCTTTATTAGCTATTGTAGCTACGTCATCGGAGTCCATGACCTGCAACAAAACATACATATACTACTTTAGGAATCCTTTAGTGATACTAGGAATAATATATTAATATGTAAGTAAGTGACTTGCTTACATATACAGGTTGTCCGGTAATTATTGGATAACCTGTCAATGAAATGTCTTATAGTAGAACTGAAGGCCGTTCAGAAAAAAAAAAAGAAAATTAGAAAATATATATATGTATATTAAAAAGTGCAAGCTATATTAGCATAGCATACTTTTGACTGTCTATCTATTAGCATAATTAGTGTTTAATAATAAAACAACAAAAACCCGATGGATTTCATTTATTTATGGTCGTAGTATACAAGATAGTTATACATGGTAATTAAAAAAAAACACATCTCAGGTAGTAGTTAGGATAGATTATATTTCATATTTTTTCTGAACGGCCATCAGTTCCACTATAAGACATTTCCAGGTTATCCATTAATTACCGGACACCCTGTATACTGGGTCTTTCTTAGTATAGTGAAAACCTCTCAGGTGGTGATTATACTTGTTATTATGAACAACTTTTGTTCTGGGACATTGCCGAAATCGCGGTAGAAAAACAGCTGTTCCATACAAAATTGGACTTTGACTCTACAAAATGTTTGTAACAGCTGATTTTACTAAGAAACACCCGCTATAATTAGTATGGCCATAATACATATGCATTTTTTTTTTACATATATTTGAATTTGGTATCTGTCATTCTTATATGAATATTCATTGTATCGCGCCAATCGGTGTTAAATATTTTTGTAATATTATAATGAAGTGGGTAATAAAGAGAACCGAATTGCTATGATAGCATTACACAAAGTAGGTATGGAGCTAAATGCAACTTTTGGAACCCTCCATTCGCTTGGTATTAGTCGAACGTTTGAGTACCGGGCTATTGATAAGTACAATGAAACCTCCTCTATACAAATAGAGGAGGTTTCATTGTACCTATCACTACTTTTTCTGTCACAAGACAGAAAAAGTTCTGGACGTCCACGTAGTATTCGTACGAAAAAGGCGAAAAAGGAGTGAAGGAAAGAATTCAAAGAAATCCTGTCAGCGTGGCAGTCAAAGCAAAAGATTTTTTGCTTTCGGTCAGAATTTCTTCGAATTCATTCTTTCCTCTCTTTCTTCTCGGAAAATGAATATAGTATATAGCCATGTCACGTATTTTAAAAGATTTAGTTTGTTACTAATTTATTTTAGTGAGTTTAAAAATGAATAGTGTGGTAATATCAAAATAACTTCTTAAGCGGTACGCAAAGGGAGGTCCCCGATAAAAAATATTTACTGACGAGTTTTTTTTACTATAGACCAATGTTTTAACAAGCAGAATGACCAAGTTTACGCTCAAAGCTCTATAGAAAGTTCCCAATTAGTCAACAGAGTACAACGTGGACATTATCCGACTTTAGTGATGGTTTGGTGGGGTGTTAGCTATCAAGGAGTGACTGACACATATTTTTGTGGAAAAGGTGTCAAGACATCGGCACAAATGTATTAAGATACAATTATTGAGATGGTGGTTCAGCTTCTTAACAACACCATAAACAACTGTGGTCCTTTCAGCAAGACTCGGCACAGGGTCATAAAGCTCGATCCACCCAAGCGTGATTGGAAACGTTTTTTTTTTGGTATTCGGACTTCATTAGAGCTGAAGACTGGCCGACATCAAGTCCCGATCTTAATCCTGATTATGATTTATGGTCAATTTTAGAGAGTATGGCATGCTCTAACCGCCATGATAATTTAGAGTCCCTAAAACAATCCATAAGATTTTGAAATTAAACACTTTATACGGCATTTGTTGCGTTTTTTATTTTACTTTAAAACACTTTTATTAAATAATTTTGAAAACTCTTACTCTACTATTATTGAACTTTACTATGCTATTTAATTAAATTTAATCTATTTATATTTAAGTTTACACTTTGCCCCGACGTTTCGGTTGCTTTACAGCAGCTATGTTCACTGGGAGGAGTCTCCTCGTGAAAATTATTTTTAACGTTAAGTTGAAGTGTACAATATTATGTAATAATAGTGTTTAAAAGTAATATAAACAACGCGACAAAATCCGTATAAAGTGTTTAATTTCAATGTATAACATTCGCGTAAACATAAGATAATATTAAATCCATAAGATTGGAAGTGAAGAATTTTTCCATGGATAGGGTGCGTATTTCTATTGATAACTGGCCTCACCGTTTAAAGCCAATGGAAATCATTTTGAATAAGCTTCATATATTTTTAATGTTATTATAATAGTGTACAAACTAACGCACATTACAGAAACAAATGTATTATGCAATAGAAAAAAAAATTATTTGTAATAATATTTATGGAAAGACTAGACATAAAATAATCCTAGGTATCAGGTTTTACTCGGGATGAAGTATTTAAACGATAATAAATCTATATATTAATACGTGAAGCAAAACTTTGTACCCATTTTTACGAAAATTGCGTGGACGGAGGAGTATGACATTTGGCACAGTTAAAGTTTATATGGAGAAGGAGTGGCGAATCCTAATATTTTTATAAAATATGCTTTAGAAATACATTAAATTAATGAAAACACACTACACGCACACAACCATGCATTTGACACACGCAGTCGAATCGCGTTCGTAGTATTTCGACATTGTTCGTTTGACGTCGTACAATTCTTTATAACTATGGTTACCTATACCTTATTTATATGTAATAAAGAAAAAACGAAAACAAAGTAGCAAGCTTAGGAATATCGTCAGTGAAAGAGTATAGTTAAGTAAATAATAATTTGTTTGAAAGATATAGGTAAATTAATCTGTATAGCCTTGGCGAAATCTGAATGAATTGTGATTGTAAGGGTAAAGTTTATAGCCAAAAACCTTAATAATCAATCTTAAAATTTAAATCAATTATGGTCGAATTTTGAGCACTAGGCGACCGCTAGTACCTATTGATTGCCGTCGTTTCGACCGAGTTGCAACGATCGCGGTTACGGTTTGACTGACAAGATCAGTCAACTGACCACGATCGATGCAATTGCAAGACCCGTTACCTAGTATTATTTTTATGTACAAATCGCGAAGGTCTAAAAACTTTTAAACATATTTTCTAGTAAGATTGCTTTAGGGTGGCTATAGTTATTACTTGAGACCTAAAACTATTAGGCGAAATGAGAGTGCAGCACAATTCTGCCTACCCCTAAGGGGTTTAATGCGTGAATTTATGTATATATTACTAGATGTGCCCGCGGTTTCACTCGCGTTTATGATTACTGCGCCGCTCCCGTGGTTTATAGCGTGATGTTAAATAGCCTATAACCTTCCTCGACAAATAGGCTAGCCAACACTAAAATAATTTTTAATTCAGACCAGTAGTTCCTGGGATTAGCGCGTTCAAGCAAACAAACAAACTCTTCAGCTTTATAATCTTATATATAAAATTCTCGTGTCACAATGTTCGTTCCCGTACTCCTCCGAAACGGCTCGACTGATTCTCATGAAATTTTGCGAGCATATTGAATAGGTCTGAGAATCGACCAACATCTATTTTTCATACCCCTTAGTGATAAGGGTTGTCCAACCCTAATATTATTTTTAAATCTTTTGGTCAGATTTTTTTTTTGTGGCAAAACAACGTTTGCCTGGACAGCTAGTATAAGTATAGATTTACTAAATAATTTTTATTATCAGAAATTTCTATAATATTCAAGGACAACGAAACTAATATTAACAAACCTAATTTGTAAGGAAAACATAATAAAAAGAAATGACACAAAATATATCATGGTAAATAAATAAAATGGCTGGTTTAGGCAGTGTTGTAAAATCTCTCAGCATCGCTGTCAACTGGCAAAGTGCCCAGAAGACTGGCAGCATTGCCACGTTGAATGGCAATGCTGACCAGGAAGACTGGCAGACTTATCACGTTGAATCGCAATGCTGAATCTTTGAGTTAAAAAAAATCCAATCATTTTAACTTACCTCATAATCATCTCTTATCTTCTGCGCTTGAGTTTTACTAGACTTCTGCTGCCCAACATCCGAGTTTTGACCTGCATTTTGAGGTTGAAGGTCAAGGCAGGATACCTGATGTTCTCCAGGTACCCCAGCCGAGTTCAGACGAGGGATTTTGGCTGGTATCTCACCTGAAAATTTAGGGTATTTAATATCGCGAAGTCAAATATTTAACCAACGGATATGATTGTCGAAGGAAACTGTTGCCTTTGGACAGAAAGGTTTTGGTGTGTCGGCCATACATCGGAAGACGAAGTAGGGGTAGGCCCTCACAAGGTTGACTGACGACCTGTGATAATAATCTATACTCATTTATATGTCACAGTAGGTATATGACTAAACGGATTGGATAATGGTTTATTTGGGTCGCCTCGCCGCTGCTTCTGCGCCAAGTGTTGCAGGTTCGAATCCCACACGGGACATAAATTTATGTGATCCAAAAATGGTTGTTTCGAGTCTGGATGTTCTTCTTATCCGTTTTTTTAATGTTTGTAAAATATACAAGAATTATTCCTTGTTTGGGAGTTGTCTTTTTAAAGAATTTTAGTTTTTCATTATCTTCTTCTCCCTAGCCTTTATTATTCCCAAGTCACTTGGGGTCGGCTTTTCTAGTCTAATTGGATTTGACTGGATATCAGTTTTTACACGGAGCGGCTGCTACCTGACCTCCGCAACCCGAAGGCTAACCATACCCTAAGGCTAGACCAGTGTCAGGATATTATAGGGCACCGACTTCCCAATAACGACTGCCATAGATGTTCATAGCAGCCGGGACCGACGGCTTAACGTGCTCTCCAGGCGATAATTGTCAATCAATACGCACATCATTTCGAAAAGTCATATAACTTCCGAAAGTCAGAGGTGCGCGACGTGGATTCGAACCCGAGACCCTCTGCATTGCAGTTTGTATTCATTATACAGGGGATATATTATGTGACGCTTAAATATGACCATACTGTATAGGGATGAGATAACATATGTTACCGCTGCCTTGAATGATGAGTAGGAAACTGAAATTACTCATACCACTTCACTCAACTTACCTTCATAATCAGAATCAACAACATCACTGTCATCTTTGAAAATGATTGCCATCTTGCTTTCTGTGACGTCACTGTCCACGTCTTCTGTCTCGCTCTTAATTGAGACGTCATCGATTGCGAAGTAGCTTGCATTGATGTATTTATCTTCTTTGGAATATTGACGCCAGGCGGGAGTGTCTTCAACGCGAGTCAGTTTGACGCGAGTATTCATCAATAGTTGGGGATCTGAATAAAAAAAATAAAAATAAAATCTATTATTCGCC
Source organism: Catocala nupta (assembly GCA_963675205.1). NCBI lineage: Eukaryota > Metazoa > Arthropoda > Insecta > Lepidoptera > Erebidae > Catocala > Catocala nupta. Next base: position 4,331,841 of record OY776107.1, on the reverse strand, counting down.
ACAGATACAGTAGAAAAGAAAATATAAATTAAACTGCTTTATACGAATTCTACCACTACGCAAATTTTTATTGTCGGTTTTTACCAAGGATGCTTCGCGAGGCTATTGAAATTAAAAAACAGCGTAATTTCAATAGAGAAGATGGTTGGAATGTGCCACCAATCGTCTAAACGTAAGACAATATTATGTAAAATATACATAGTTAAGCGTTTATCAGTACAAACAGTTACCATGGTTAAAATACAATAATAAAATTAAAGATCATAATAGGCACGCGAGCAAAAAAGGAAGTCAGAATTATTGTTAGTATTGTCTAGCCTAGTGGGATATCGTTGGACTGCCACGCTGAGGCGAGGCTAAGACACATGGTAGAAAGAGTAGTGAGCGGAGCCGCGGGGAAAAGCATACATAATTTTATAATACTAGTTTTTGCCCGCAGCATCGCTCGCGTAAATGTAGGTTGCGTCAATTTTCTATTTCCGGGAACAGTACTTTTTCTAAATGAAAGGTACCGTATGTCCTTTTCTGTTCCCCTGACAACGTATATGCGAAATTTCATGATGATGGGTCAAGTAGTTAAGGCATGAATGCGTAACAAACAGACAAACTCACATTCGCACTGTTAGGTTATGTTAGTAACAATAAATTATTTTATAAAATAAAATGTATTAGAGATTTGTATTAGAGAGAAATGCGGCATAAAATGGATATAGTGACGAGAATAGAAAAGGGTATGTTAAGCTGGTTTGGGCATGTAGAAAGACTGGACGAGAAAAGACTCACTAAGAAAATTTATAAGGCTAGTGTGAATGGAACAGTCGCAAGAGGAAGACCTAGGCGAACGTTTCTTGATCAGATCGGAGACGTTCTGGATAAAGGCCAGGTTAAGAGCACCTTTAACCGGCGAGCGTGTATGAGGAATGTTATGAAAGTGAATGAAGCCAGAGAAGTGTGTCAGGATCGTAGCAAATGGAAATCCGTAGTCTCTGCCTACCCCTCTGGGAAACAGGCGTGAATCTATGTATGTATCTATAAAATAAAATATAGCTTATATTACTTGGTGTAATATAACATTCTCATGGCGAAAGAATTTTTTAAATAGGTTTATTCGTTTTTGAGTTTAATCGTAACAAACAAACAAACATTCAAATCTTTCCTCTTTATAATAATAATAATAATATTCTACCACACACACACAACACCATCTAGCCCAAACTAAGCAGAGCTTGTACTATGGGTACTAGACAATGGATAAACATACATATATACTTTTTTAAAATAAATACATACATATTATACATAGAAACACCCAGACGAAGACAAACATCCATGTTCATGCACACAAATGTTTGACTTGTGCGGGAATCGAACCCGCGACCTTAGGCGTGGCAGTCGGTTACACTGACCACTACGCCATCGAGGCCGACAAATATGAAGTGATATAGTAACTTATCGATAATATGTAGTGATATACATAGTAACTTACCGAAATTTCCTTCAATTATTTCATCATCAATCTCTTGAATCGTGATGTCATTGTCGTTGGCAAACACAATTCTATCAGCCATCGATCTTGGCTCCTCGTTCACACAAATATCGACCGTACTATCCTCATCATAAGGTCCATTTTCACTCTTATAAACAGCGTCGGAAATTTCATTTTCGGTGTCACTTTCGATAAAGACTTCAGTTGTAACTTTACTCGGGTCTATACTTTTTAATATTTCTATGATGTCGCGATTTTCCTGTAGAGAAAAGATTGAAATGATTACTAAATTGTGTCTTCAATGTGTTGAGTTTGCGTTTATGTGATCAGAAGGTACCCAGTTCGATATCACAATTTATTTATTAATAAACACAAATTAACATCATAGTACAAACCAAATCGTTGTACAGTTTAAACTTATATGTAATTGTTATTGATATATACACAAATTATTTACAAGAAAAATATAAACTGAAGAAAAAATAAAACTGCGAAATTAAAAAGCGTCATAATATTCCTCCGCATAGTCGTCAATTGGCAACGTGCCCAGAAGACTGGCAACATTGCCACGTTGAAAGGCAATACTTATTCTTTGTGCAAAGAAAATACCAGCCCTCTGGTCACGCGAAGCGTCGGTGAGCCGCTTAGCTAGGTCTCTATAAACAGACCTAGCACTTGGACCTCATGGCCCCAGCGTTTCGACACTAAACGGCTCAAATATGTACTCACCAATAAGGTTTTGATATTTACGCCGTTTGAGCGTCTCCGCTGATGCAGCACCAGCACCAGCGCAACCCGCTGTGATGGCGCAAGGGTGTCGACAAAAGTTGCGTCCCACACCAAAGGCCTACCGATTTTCCATGGCAGTAATGACATACCATCTGGTCTCTTGCCATCGTCGCGTACCAAGCCGTGAGGTTCAAGCTGAGCCGGGACGCCAGCGGTGACAAGTTTTCTATATTTTATATTACATTAGCCTTCACTCGAGTAAAACTAGGTTAAGTTATGTAAGTAACAATACCTTATTTTAAATAAAATATAAAGCAAGCACTGCGTTATGTGCCGGCGCTGCTGCTGCAACCGTGGAAACCTTCAAACGGCGCAAATATAGTAATTTAGTAGGCAATTAAATTTTTGCGCTGATGAGATGGAAACCCTAGGTTCATGGGGTCCGAGCGCTCGTATTTTGTACAGGGAGATCGCAAAACGCCTGATCGACGTTTCGTGTGATCAGAAGGCTGGTCTTTTCTTGGCCCATAGAATCAGCATTGCCATTCAACGTGGCAATGCTGCCAGTCTTCTAGGCACGTTACCATTTGACAGCGATATTGTCTTTCTTATGCACACAAATGTTTGAATTGTGCGGGAATAGAACCCGTGACCTCAGGCGTGGCAGTCCGCTACACTGACCACTACGTCATCGAGGCCGACTGTCTACCTGTCAGTTCTGTGCATATTTATAATTGGGGGTAGCACATGCATTTCGATAATTGTTAATTATACGTGAATTTTATATTTACCCTGTAAATATGTCTAAATAAATAATATAAAATAAAATACGCCATGTTAAATTATGTCTTAAAATTTTATAGATATAGGATATCATTGTTCCGACAATTTTTTTGTCCAAATTTAATTTGGCATAATTATACTTGATATAATTGTTTTTGGCATAATAATTCCGCTATTCTAAGCCGCCAACATGTTTATTTTATATACGAAAAGTATTTTATTAAACGCAAACACAAAATTTACAAAACTTCAAATTTATGCTTTAGAATAGTATGCTTAAAAAATTGAGCCTAAACAATTGTACCAAATGAATATTGTGCGTAACTATTATTAGAATAAGTAAAAGTATGCCATGTTAAATTATGTTATATAATATTATACCATGTTAAATAATATTTTTATACTCTTTATTCAAATATTTTCAATATACTTTTCATTTTTAAATATACCTATAAAAATACATTTAAAATATAAAATATATGGTACCCCACCGGCATCGGGAACAGGGTCCAAGCTGCCGGTGGTTAGGATTCCAGAGATAGGAACCTCCTCACAATGCGTGCTGTATCTAAAAGCACTGCCTTCTGCATCAAACCCTTGATCCAAGCACCCAACGCGAGCCTCTTTAGATGGTGATCGAGGCTCTTGGCTATTAGACCATTGACAGATATGACTATCGGCACAATGATTGCCGAATCAACATCCCACATGTCGACAACCTCGTGAGCCAAATCGAGATATTTAATTTGCTTATCTTTTTCAGCTTTCGCGAGATTGCCGTCATGCGGAATGGTGACATCGATAATCAATGCACGGCGCTCTGATCGATCTATCACCACAATGTCAGGTTTGTTGGCCACAACAGTCCTGTCTGTGATGATAGTTCGATCCCAGTACAACGTGACATGACCATTTTCGAGAACTGATTCAGCTACATACTTTTAGTACGGCACTTCAACATCTACAAGTTTGTATTTCAGAGCAAGTTGCTGGTGAATAATCTTGGCTACTTGGTTATATCTGTGCAAGTACTCGCCGTTAGCAAGACGAGAACAACCGGAAACTATATGCCTGAGGGACTCACCGGGTAGGTGGCACGCCCGACAAATGTCAACCGTACCATCCCTCAAGATATATCTCCGGTAGTTATTCGTCTTGATAACTTCGTCCGCAATAGCACAGACAAACCCTTCGGTTTCCTCAAAGAGGTCACCGAAAAGTAGCCAGTTCACGGAGGCTAACAGGTCTACATCAGCTCCATATAGAGCCTTGTAGAACCTACCGTGAAGCTCCTTGCTCTGCCATACATCCCTGCGATCGTTATCGTTATTATTATTATATAATTATATGCGAATAAATAAGGAATCCTTCGCGATATATACTTACTTTATAATGTATGTCTTTGTGGCCAGAGACCACTGCGCCATGGTCAGCATTTACCGCTGGTTTACTCATCGATGGATTGTTACCTGAAAATATAATGTTTGTGTTATTAATCCGTTGATTCGCAGCGGTACACCGGCCATACACAATAGGTTTTTAGTTATATCATCTGCGATATAAAAAATCTACCATACCTTGTTTCGGGTCCAGTTTGGCTGTTGGTTTAGCAGCATCCTCAGTGAATACCTGCTTGTCGCATTCATCACTATCCTGGTCACTTTCGACATCACTCTGATAAAGAAAGGACACCATATATTATTTCCTTTCTTTGCATAAAGAATTAGCATTGCTGTTCAAAGTGGCAATGCTGCTAGTCTTTTCTGTCTTTTAAAAAAAGACACACCCTCTATAGGTATAATTCCTGTGTTGCACAAAGAACATCCAGACTCGGAAGTTCCGAGTTTTTCGGGACTTTCGGATCGGAACAACCATTTGTGGATCACACGAAAAAATTTTGTCCCGTGTGGAACATGTGTTAATGAATACACTATGTGGGTCTGTGTGTCTGTCTGTTAGTGACAGGCATAGCTCCGGAACCACTGGACCGATTGACTTGTAACTTGGTGTGCAGACACCTCGGGATCATCCTCGGTCGAGTTTGAATATGGGCCCTGTGAGTCAAAAGATCTCCGAGATATAGAGGTCACAAGCTCATAACGTCAGGGGATATCAACCAACAGAGTGATTTGGAAGCCCAAGGGAGAGGCTTTTGCCCAGCATTAGGACGTAACAAAAAGCTAATGAAAAAACAAAGGTCACATGAAGACGAAGAGGTTGAATCCTGGGTTTTTACACCCATCTAGTTTATTTTCCAATACAATGTTAGATGTTTAAGTACAAAAATATTCTCGCCAAACTTACGTTTGAGGGCGAGATATGCTCATTTTTCTTAAATTGTCATAGACAAACTATTTCAGCATTACAAGATACAAATAATTGTTGATAAAAAACCTACAGAAGCGAAAGAATGTATTGCTTAACACTTATTTCTTAATGAAAAGCAGACATTGTTTTTATGTCACTAAGGAGCAAGACCTTCAGCTTTGACTTTAACACACTTTTGCTAAATTTAAGATATTCTCCTAATAATTCTACTTTATTAAATATATTAGGGACAACAAATTTGGACATTATTTCGCCGTATTAGTGATCTTACCGTATTAGCTGATTTTTATTCGTAATTTTTTTGGGTCGGTACCCATTGGTGCCCTGAAATTCGCACTCTGTGCCCATTCGTCCCCTCAAATATTTGAGGTGCACACTCGTCCCCTGATATATTATTTCTTTAAAAATCATTTATATTTCCCATTCACCCTGCTAATTTAAGGGCACCTAAGCAGGTACCGTCTATAACTTTTATTCCAGGGGACGAGTGGATACCTTAAAAATAAATTAATATTGATTGGTCTCCTACCAGAAAACCAATGGGCATCTATAAAGGTGCCGAATCTACAACTTTTATTCTGGGGACGAATATTAGGGGACCAACGGATCCCGACCCGTTATTTTTAATTATTTACAGTATAGAGTTTGTTAAACAGACTTAGTTTCAAATTAATAATATTAACGTCCTCCAGACCGAATTTCGATCACGGCGGCCAATCTTAACAGAGACTGGCCATCTGCGCAGGAGATATTATAGTGCACAAGCGTGTGCGCAAACACAAGTGCACTCTCTGTCCCCTAACTCTCATGAACCGATGGGTCGGTAATCCGACACGACCGGAGAGAGATCAGGCGCAGGACCAACGGCTTTACGTACTTTCTGATGCACGGGGGTGTCTAACACCGCCAGCTTCCTAACTCCGGGTTGCCATTGAGTTTTTGTAACAGAAAAACCCAATAACTTTTTGTTGGTTCGACCCGGGATTCGAACCCGAGACTTCATGCACGGCAGTCGCATTCACTACCGCTGCGCCACGGAGGCAGTTAATTATATTATTAGGATACTTACAAGTAGCTGGGTGATGATAGATCCTCGGCGGACGAGAGTTAGCCAGCTAGCCAACGGTGACGTCACAATGTGGGGATACCTGTCAGAAAATGAGACGTCAATAGGCATAATGACTAAAGTTTTACTTCATTGAAATTCAACTACTTTATACTGATTTTGTCGCGTCTCCCCGTGAACATGGCTGCTGTAAATCAAAGTCAAAAATCATTTATTCATTTAGGTCACAAAGTAACACTTATGAACGTCAAAATATATGGGTTAGTGAGTTTACTAAGTTATTGAAGCTACATTTAGGTTAGTTGCTAGCTTCAGGCAAAGGATTGAGCCTATAAGAAGAAATCTGCAAGAAACTCACGGCCACTCTTTTAAATGTAAAGCAACCAAAACGTCGGTGAAAAGTGTAAACTTAAATATAAATAGTTTTCATTAATTTAAATAGCTTAAATTGTAGCAAATGGATATCCGAAGTCTCTGCCTACCCCTCTGGAAAACAGGCGTGAATCTATCTTTATATATTATATAATAATTATACGTGTTACGTCACTTGTAAGTACAAATTTTCTAAGACAGTGACGTCACAAGCTTCCACTCCCGAACTTTTATGCGTCATATCTTAGTAATTTAATTTTGTCGGCCTCGATGGCGTAGTGGTTAGTGTAACCGACTGCCACGCTTGAGGTCGCGGGTTCGATTCCCGCACAAGATAAATATTTGTGTGCATGAACATGGATGTTTGTCTTGGTCTGGGTGTTTCTATATATAATATGTATGTATTTACAAAAAAAAAGTATATATGTATCTTTATCCATTGTCTAGTACCCATAGTACAAGCTCTGCTTAGTTTGGGCTAGATAGTGTTGTGTGTATGTGGTAGAATATTATTAAAAAAAAAAAAAAAAATTTGTTATTCAGCTAAAACAAAAAACAGGTATCCAATATTTTTTGCTAATCTAAAAGATGGTCTATTTAGTATAATTATTTTTAACCGTGTCATTATGCCTATTACTTATTAGGATCAACAAAAGTATGCCATGTCATATTGTTTTAAAATTTTATGCAAATGAAAAGGGAACCAACGCAAACTGCCTTGTTCGTTCTGTAGTGTAACGGAGATGTTTCACTTTTGTATAGGACTCCGGCTATAACTTGTACATCCTCAGGAAACCTGGGAAATGTACCCCTAAATACATTTAGTTAAGCAATTCTTTATTAATTTCTAGTATTTTCGTTGCGCAAAATAAAATATAAAATGTTTGACGTTTATCGTACGGACTATATATGATAAGTTGGTAGATGACCTTTATACATAACCTAGAATTGTCAGAAGTAAAAGAACTCTTGCTGGAATAATATTCACCAAAGAATTGATAATTCTTAATATTGTCTTCTGTTTACGCGAATGTTATTCATTGAAATTAACTACTATATACGGATTTTATCGCGTTGTTTATTTATCTGTACAACAACGTTTCGGTTGCTTTAAAGCAGCCATGTTCACGGGGAGACTGCTGTAAGTCAAAGTCAAAGTCAAAAATCATTTATTCATTTAGGTCACAAAGTAACACTTATGAACCGAAACGTCAAGGCAAAGTGTAAACTTAAATATAAATAGTTTTAATTAGAAAATATATAGCTTAAATAGTAGTAAAGTTCAATAATAGTAGTGTTAGAGTTTTCAAAATTATGTAATAACAGTGTTTAAAGTAAAATAAACAACGCGATAAAATCCGTATAAAGTGTTTAATTTCAAAATGATTTAATACTTACTTTTTGAGTATGGCGACGTCTAGGTCGGTGAGGCGCGGCGCGTGCGCATGTGGTGCGTGCACGTGCGCGTGCGCGTGTCCGTGCGCGTGTCGGTGCGCGGCGAGTGCGCGTGCGCGCGCGCGCAATTTGAGCTCGTGCCAGCGCCGCTGCAGCACCACCAGCGTCGCCAGACGGTTACTAAACAACAACCAATCGGTTACTCACTACATTACTAACATTTCGCATACACGTTCTCAGGGTACAGAAAATAAGTGTGTTCTTTCTTATACTCCCGAGAACGTGTATATACAACGTTTTTTTTTTTTCATTATTTAAGGACCCGGTCGAAGACAGTAGTAAATAGATACCTACATCAAAGAAGCCGCAGTTTAGTGGAATGTTGCTAGCCTAGTACGAATTTCCGGTAATTTAAGGGTAAAAATGCTTATCAATACTGTACTTAAAAATATTATTTTACGATGATATAGATTTCTTTTATTGTTTTTCTTAGCATGTTTGTTAGGAGAGAAATAAGTCCTTAATGGGTCCGACAAGATTTTCTATACATACTGTATATAGTAGGTATACCTAGCGAGATAGTCGTGGTATGCGCGAGTCCAGCGTTGGGCTCGCACGCGCGAGCGTGGAGGCGCTCGTTCCTCTACGCGATGTCGCTGTACGATGCGCCACAGTACTGCCAGCGCCTTTGACTCTGCTTCTATATTATCGCTTTCCTGTAAACAACACCATGTATATCACCCGACGAAGCAGGTTGGATTATATAATAACCCCACTTCATCTAATACTTAGATATTCTGGAAGATAAAGAGTAGGGTCACGCCAGCCGGTCTCCGGGATCTATCGCTCGCCAGCCATTGAGTCGGAGTGACGTCCTCTGTCGTGCCGGGGCGTCGCCCAGGAGTTGTCGCCTGCAGACCTTATCTTTTCTGCACTGGGCCCTGCTTGGTGGACCGCTGATGTAGTTTTAGTTCCAGCGACCCACCAACCTTACAACGCAGCGAAAGCAGCGAGAAGGCAGACCGTGGTGGTTTTAATCGGTAGGCCCGAAGTCTTGGTAGGCCCGAAGTCTCGGTAGGCCCGAAGTCTCGGTAGGCCCGAAGTCTCGGTAGGCCCTAAATCTCGGTAGAACCCGACATAGCCCTTTCGCCTCCCCTTGTGGCAAGAGGGTATACATAAGGAGCATAAGGCCGGCCATTATTGAAATCAGCTAGGCTACTATAAAACATGATATTACAAACAACTACTCAATACTCGACAATATACAGTGTGCCAATTTAAGTGGTAACCTTTATATACCGAATTTGTCTCTATACGATGGCTTTCCTGTGAACTGCAACATATTTTTTAATACATGTGTGTATATCACTCGAAGAAGCAGGCACGGGTATACCGCGTGATTTTTTTAACGTCTTGATAGTAATATGGTGTGTTGTGTAAGTGGAATAGAATCTAATAGTATTTGTGTTCTAGCATTTTGAGATCACGCGACATCACAGTGTACCTAATCGCATGCGACTAAAAGGGCAGCGGGCGACCGGGAGAGTGCGGATGGGAGCGGGTGTTCGGCGCTAGCGACGGCCGGCGAGTGCGAGTGCCCTTGAAGATAGTTTTTATGTTATTTGTAACGAAATCATTCATAATTTGTAGCGCGTTATTAGGGTGAATACGTTTACGACTTTGAATAAAAAAAAAAAAAAACCTTTTTCAATGTTTTAATATGAAAAATAGATTTTAAATAAGGAGTGTACAATGGTAGATTAATTTCAGACTATGTCAGTAAAAAAATAATAAAATAAAATAACTATGCCTGAGGCTTCTACTCTATTTACCTAGCACGCCCTATTTTTTTCAAGACGGTAAAATGAGTCACGCGGTATGTGAGTATTATAAGAATAATAGAGTCAAGATCATTCATGGTGTAATCAGCTAGGACACTATGCAATGTGATATTACAAAAATTTAATTTAATTATTATTATTTATATTACTTATTCAAGTTGCCAATTATATCGGCATCCTATATTTACTGTTAGTACGTCTTATACAGATATCGGCAAACACCCTGAATACTAATCAACACGGTCGGAGAGAATTAGCGCATGTGCAGTTACGTGTATAATATCGGTCACTCATATATTATCATAACTAATATATAAAGCTAAAGAATTTGTATGTTTGGTTGAACGCGCTAATCTCAGGGACTACTGGTTCGAATTGAAAAATTAGTTTTGTGTTGGATAGCCTATTTATCGAGGGTATAGGCTATATAATATCACGCTACGACCCATGGGGGAGGCGCAGAAACCATTAACGCGAGTGAAACCGCGGGCACATCCAGTTTTTAATAAAGTGATTAATTTGGCTAATGAAACAATCACGCAATCGATACAACTATACCTATCGCATTTACTGCCAAAAAGACCTAAAATACTTAATACTTGGTACATTTGGCAAAATATTTTTGACAATTATCCAGGTTTTTTGACTCATGTCCAGTTTTTTTGACAGTCGTCCAGATATTTTTGACACACGTCCATTTTTTTTATACTAGTCCTGATTTTTTGGCAGTAATCCAGATTTCACTCCCTGATGTCCAGATGTTTTTGTCACTAATCCAGATTTTTTTGACACTCGTCCAGATTTTTCTGTGGGTATAAAAGATAAATGAATAGATACTAACGTCGGTGACGAGGTGGAGCGTGTTCACGTCGGTGTGCAACAGCACGAGGTCGGCGACCTGCGCGTGCGAGAGGGACAGCGCGCTACCCGGCGCGTCCCCGGCGCGACTCGAGATGGACAGGTAGCGCAGCGACACGCGCTGTGCTGACACCCTGCAGTAACATTGGATCTTTTATACTATATACATATTTAACACAAGTCCTGAACACCTATCTTGTCCGACCCACATTCCCCATACTATTAGAGAATTGCCTACATCCCACTTTAAAAAGAAACTCGTGTGCTTTTTTATTGGATTAACTAAATTTAAAATTTAAAAAATCCCCGACACAATATTCGACAGTGGACAATAATTTATGTAATAGGTACAGAAATGACGGTTTGAGCAACAAGCATACCTACGGCGGCCACCTGATGGTAAGTGGTCACCGTAGTCTATAGACGCCTGCAACACCAGAGTCATCAATTGCGCGTTGCCGACCTTTGGAAAGGAAGTAGGAAGGAGAAGCGGGAAGGGGGACGAGGGTGATTGGACCTCCGGCACCCTCCGAGACTCCGTTAATTGCATATTCGTAAAGCCTACAACGCGTGGTCCCCAATGCAGTAATTGTAACATGTTTGGAAATTCTAGTAAACGTTCGTTAGAATTTTTAAGAATATTAATTTTCTATTATATTTTTTTTTTCAATAAACTGCTTTTTTTTACAATGATACATTAAGTATAAGCTTAATGAAAAAGAACGTAAATATACACAATATTTTAAAATGACGCTGGGTCCATGGGGTCTATGTGCTAGGTCTGTTTATAGAGACCTACCTAAGCGGCCGATCGGCTACACTAACCACTACGCCATCGAGGTCGATTGTCTACTGTCGAATTCAAACTCACAACACGATCTTTAAACACAGCCACCCCATTCTATATACTTCAAAAACTCACACGCATTTCTCAGTTTTATTAAACTATTTAATACGCAAATTAACTTCGAAGAGTAAGAGGTGCCGTGGGATAAAACTCGTGGCCTCTGCGTGGCAGTCCAACGATCTTCCACTGGACTATCGCTGCTTTGTGCATTATAGTTTTAAATATTGAAGCCTCATAAACTCGGTGTCTGGCCCGGGAATATACTAACCAGGCGGCATGCAGATCGCTGACCCGTGCGGAGAGTCGCAACTCACGCGCAACGGACCCGTACACCTCACGCGCGCATAGCGTGCCGCGCAGCGTCGCCTGCGTGCACAACGCGCTCACCACCTCGTCTGGAGACGTGACCTTTTCCTGACGACGCCGGTTTAGGTCCTATACAACACGACACATACTCTTATATTTTATTGAAATTTTCAACTTTTCTTTACGTTAGAACTTTCTACAAATAATATAAAGCCATTCGTATTCGAAAACATAAAAAAAAAAAAAATTATCCGTCAAGTATTTCTTAAGTTATGGCGTGACCAAGGGAAACAGGGATTCATTTTCACTTGAAACATGATCTTTTAATAACAACATTGTAACAGTGTTTTCTGCAAAAATAAATAATTTGAATTTGAATTTGATATACCACTATACATGCATACATAGGTACACATGCCTTACTTATAAAAGTATCGCTAACAACCTCTTAACTAATTTGCTCTCAAATCCTTGATCAATGATTAACGGCGAACCGTTATAATTATAACTTAACTGTTATTAAATTAAAACTAAACAATGAGATGTCGCTAACCTTGGCAACCTCTCAACTGATTTGCTCTCAAATCTTTTATCAATGATCAACGACTTGCAACTATTATTTTAATCTATTAATTAAAACTCAACATTGAGTAACGGTTATAGCTGAACTTTTCTGATTAGCCGCTAGTTGATAGTTAGGAAGACCTTAAATATTTGGGAATAGTTAATAATAAGTAGGTATATAAATTTTTTTTCATACAGTGTAAGTGGCAAACAAGCATACGGCCCACCTGATGGTAAGTGGTCACCGTAGGCTATGGACGCCTGCAACACCAGAAGCATTACTTGCACGTTGCCAACTCTGTAAAAACCTTTTAACGCCATTTTCGAAGAACCCCATACTGTAGTCTTGTGGGAAAACCTTGCCAGGGAGTTCATTCCACAACCTTAGCGTCCGCGGAAGAAAATTCCTTTGGAACCGCTTGGTGTAGCACCAATTAGGTTGTAAGGTGTAAACCCTCTCCCCAACCGCAGAGCCGGGCGCCGGAGGGCGCGAGACGACCTCCAGCCACCCTGAGGTTTAACCTGGGGGTGGTGGGTTTCGTGGGCCTGCCCGCCAGACTTATATAGAAGTAATCTTTGCCCCGCAGTACACCAAGGTTTTTGGAAGCCAGCTCGACCTTGCTCTCTAAATGACTGCGGTAGTGTACATCACTAGAGATGTCGCAAGGACGCAAGGATTTTAATACTCTTAAAGATGTTGAGAGACGTGTTCTGGAGTTGTGGAGACACAGTGAATGGGGTATTCTTAGCGGTGAACACGCAGGCTTGTGTCTTAGCTGGGTTAAACACGACTAAATTTAGTCTCCCCCGTTCGGATACTCTATCCAGAGTATTCCCGATTTTAGACACAAATATACGTATAAACATTACTCAATGTTGAATTTTTATTGAATAATAGTTAAGTAACAACGGTGGGCCGTTGATCGAAGGTTAATCATTGATCAGCGTTTTAGAGCTATTAAATTGAGAAATGGCTAAGTTGAAAGATGGCTGTATCTTAGTGAAAATAGTGTATACAAATTTTTATGTCACGGTTTTCTATTGCAGACTATATTATGTCGACTTTAATTATTTTTGTTAAACACTGAATAAGTATGACCACAACTTATAGTTACACGTTATATAAATAAGCAGCAGTACCTGTAGGAGTATTGGTAGTGTGTTCAGCTTCTCCTCCACAAGCCTCATCCAGCGTGGTTCTTCTGGTATCTGACTGATGTCTGTGAGACCCTCGCGGACCATAGCTTTCATCTGCATCACAGACAGACATATTGAATGAATAAATGGAATGAATAATTTATTTATTTGCAGAACATGGGCGTATTATCTTCTTTCTTCTTTTCGTGTGGTTATTGGCCAGCCTGTTGTCAAGAGTTGTTCAAGCCGCCCGTAGGCTTCTGACATGGCTTAACGACTGCTGTCAATTTGGCAACAACCTGGAATCGTTTACGTGCCCTCCGAAGCACGGAGACGCTCAAATGAAATACCACTAAGCGGTCACCCATCTATAGACTGACCGCACCCAACGTTGCTTAACCTCGCTAATCGTTTACCGATCAGTGAGTGCAACTGGCTATGGGCGCCTCAATGCGCGTTATGAACATGGTACAGTTTCTTTTTTTTTTTAAAGACATTTGTCGTGGGGACTTTATAAACATTCAAACAACGGACACAAAGAAAATCCAGATTTGGAACAACTATATGTGGAATACAAAATTTTTTGTCCCGTGTGGGAATCGAACCCACAACACTCGACTGACGGCAGTAGCGAAGGCGACCACTTAAACTAATACGACGTCCGTATAGTTAATCTTCTTCTTCTCCCTAGACTTTATTATTCCCAAGTCACTTGTCCCAGGCTGCTTCTCTAGTCTAACCGGATTTGACTGGATATCAGTTTTTCCACGGAGCGGCTGCCACCTGACCTCCGCAACCCGAAGGCTAACGATACCCTAAGGCTAGACCAGTGTCAGGATATTATAGGGCACTGGCTTCCTAATAACGACTGCCATTGATGTTCATGGCAGCCGGGACCGACGGCTTAACGCTTTTTTTAATATCGCTGCTTAAGTTTTTTGACACATTACACGATGTTCTAAACTTTCTAAATTATGAAAACAAAAAAATGTCCTGTGGCTAAAGTACTGATTACATTTGGTTCATAATTTGTAAATCGTCAAAGAATATATATGTATATATATATATCAAATGTAGTATATGTGGTATCAATTAATGTAATGACATGTGCGCCATTTTGTATAATATATTATGTAGCCATAGTAACGAAGAATAGTACTACATCAGCCAAAGAATTTTTTTTTTCACTTCGTTGAATGTTTGACGCATACCCCTCCGCGGGGGTGGGCGGAGGGGTTATATCGGACTCACCGGGGTAAAAGAAAGATGTTGAAATAATGATAATGGATCTCCCTGAATACCGACTAAACCTACTATGGTGTTCCTCGACAGAACCGCTATCGACGGGGCCGCCCGATTCACTTGCACATGCGGTCGCGATCCCGCCGAGGTTTCGGCCTGTTGTATGAAACGGCAGGCCACTACACGAAGAGACCTACCCTTTGGCATTTCTCACTTAATCTTCTCTTAATCTTTAATCTAAAATAGTAGTCTTTAGTCGGCCCCAATGGCATAGTGGTTAGTGTAACCGACTGCCACGCCTGAGGTCGCGGGTTCGATTCCCGCACAATTCAAACATTTGTGTGCATGAACATGGATATTTGTCTTAGTCTGAGTGTTTCTATCTATAATATGTATGTATTTACAAAAAAGGTATATATGTAGGTATGTTTATCCATTGTCTAGCACTCTAGTAAGAGCAGCGATAGCTCAATGAGGAGACGAACAGACTGCAATGCAGAGGGTCTCGGGTTCCAACCCACGTCGCGCTTCCACTATGCTATTGAGCCACTTTTCGAAATTATGTGCGTATTGATTGACAATTATCGCCTGCTCCGTGCCTCGGAGAGCACGTTAAGCCGTCGGTCCCGGCTGCCATGAACATCTATGGCAGTCGTTATAGGGGAAGTCGACACAAAAGATCCCACTGGGTCGATGTGTCGTCGGTCTGTACTGACTGGCCCTTACACAAGATAAGATAAGCACCTATAGTACAAGCTCTGCTTAGTTTGGGCTAGATGGTGTTGTGTGTATGTGGTAGAATATTATTATTATTACACTGGGTGTAAGGGACGGTGTACCGAAAACTGAAATAGTAGATTCAGACCATTGTTCTGAGTTACAATCGTTGGAATTTTCGTCAGAAAAATCCCAATTTATATCCGAAATTTTTAATTTTCTGAATGTATATCATAACATTTTATTAAATAAATTCAATTAATACCACATTTTACTAATATACAGCAATGTAATTAAATTGGCGTGATTTAAAGCATGAGCGTTGCGGTGTATCAGTAGCAATCCATTGCGTACCGCGTAATTATATTAATCAATATAAAATCTTTCATCTTGCGTTTTTTATTAATAGAAGTTTTCGTTGAGATAAGTACCTATAGATTGACGTGTTAGTAAAGTTTTCGTTACGCCGTCCCTTACACCCAGTATTGAATGTCTGTAAGGGATAAATAAACCTAATAAGTGAATAATAAAGATTTTGAACATTCCTTAATCTGGATGGCACTGACCTTTGTGAAGAAATATTTCCTGAATTGTCTCTCGAGAGCTCTCGCGTACAATGGTGGTATGGTCAGCTTCTTCGCCAGCTCTTGATAAGCCAACAAGTACTTGTACTGAAAAAAAATATCATTATGAATTAATTTTTAGAGTCTTACAATTTATATTAATATTATAAAGCTGAAGAGTTTGTTTGTTTGGTTGAAGGCGCTAATCTCAGGAACTACTGGTTCGAATTAAAAATTTATTTCAGTGTTGGATAGCCTATTTATCGAGGAAGGCTATAGGCTATATAACATCACGCTACGACCTACGGGGGCGGCGCAGTAATCATAAACGCGGGTGAAACCGCGGGCACAGCTAGTAATATTACAAATGCGAAAATGAGTTTGGTTACGCTTTCATCATAAAACTTCGCATACACTTTGTCAATAGGACATTGGGTAACTTTCATTCAGAATAATAGTTTAAAAACTAAAAAAGACGCTTTATTAAAAAAGCTTTTAGTTTTGAACTATTATTTATTTTTATTTTTTAAACTATTAATTCCCTTTACAATTTTTTTTTGTCTTCTGTCCTTGATAATTATGCCAAATTTCGAGTTAATCCGACATATTGAAGGGGATCAACCTAACCTTACCTACGGAGCACAGACATGGTCATTGACAAAAAATCAAAAGTCCGCTCTCAGGGTCTGTCAGACAACAATAGAACGTAGTATTTTAAGAGTCAGATTTACACACCGCATCAGAAAATCACCACTACGTTCCAAAACTCAAAGGGTAGTATTTAACTGTACCTCAATTTTTTGCCTTTATGCCACCAAAAATACTAATTGCACAGCAAAATATATTTAAAGAGATCAAACTAAGTCGACTATTTTTAACTGGATTTAAGAAGGAACCTAACACTTTTTTTTTTTTTTTTTTTTTTACGTGGGGGAATGCTATGACGCATATCCCTCCGCGGGGGCGGGCGGAGGGATTATGTCGGACTCGCTGGGGTAAAAGAAAGATGGAAATAATAGTAAAGTACCTCCCGGAATACCGACTAAACCTACCCCGGTGTTCCTCGACAAAACCACTATCGACGGGTCCGCGCGAATCGCTTTCGCATGCGGTCGCGACCCCGCCGAGGTTACGGCCTGCCGTGTGAAACGGCAGGCCACTACACAAAGAGACCTACCCATAATAGGCACTTCTTAACGCCACTAGTAAACCCTACTGTCCCCCCTCTAAAAAGAGGGGAGACGGACTCGAAACAGAGGCGCGCGTGGGAACACGCACGCCGCCTCTCGGACCTGGTGCTGAACGGATGGCGGGCAGGCCCACAAAGCCCGCCATCCCCAGGTCAAAAGAAGGAACCTAACATAACCTAACACTTCCAAGACGGAATGCAGAGATTTGAGGCTTATAGGTGCTCGTTATGATATATTTTACTAAGCATATTTTATTTTTTGGTACTACCAATAAATAAAAAAATAAAGTAAAATACCATACAATTAGTATTTTTGGTGGTCATTATATTTAATCCGAAACTCTAATTGTAAATGTAGGCCACTTAGCTGCCAAATTAAAATGGAATTGGGCAGGCCGCGTTTGTCGTATGCCAGGAGAGTTATGGGCGGGAACCACCACATAATGGATGCCAAGTAACGGGAAGCGACAACTGGACCAGCCCAGGAGGAGACGGCGAGACGAGCTCGATGCCTTTAAAAGGGATTAGCAACTCATAACAAACGATCGAGATAGATAGAAGTCGGAAGGGGAGGCCTTTGACCAGCAGTGGGACGCCAATTAGGCTTACAATAATAATAATAACCTACATTTACGCAAGCGAAACCGCGGGAAAATCTATTAATATTATAAATGCGAACGTGATTTTGTTTGTATGTTACATTTTCATGCCTTAACTACTGGACCGATTAACATGAAATTTTGCATACACGTTGTCAGGGGTACAGAATAGGACATAGCGTACCTTTCATTCGAAAAAAGTACTATTACTTACATAACGTAACCTACATTGCCGCAAGCTATGCCGCGGGCATAATCTAGTGATAATAATGTCCTCCAGACCGAATTTTGCTCACGGCGGCCAATCTTAACGGAGATAATAATCTATATAACGAATATAATAACGAATCTGCGCAGGAGATATTATAGTACACAACTGTGTGCGCAAACACAAGTGCACTCTCTGTTCCCTAACTCTCATGATCCGATGGGATGGTAAACTGCCGTGGTAATCGAGAGGGCAGTAAGTCAGTTTTAGAAAACAGCGCGCAAAGATTTTGGTACAATTTTTGCGTTTGTGATAAAACTATATACCTACTCGATTTTTAGGTATGTTCTATATGTCAATAGAAAGGGAAATATACGTTGTTTACAGAAGAGTAGCATTCCAAACCAGTAATTTAAAAAAATGACAATCTTTGACTTACTGCCTTCTCGATTACCACGGCAGAATACGACAAGATCGAATAGATATCAGGAGTCTGGAAAACAATACGAAAAAATATTGTAAACCAAATTGTTAGTAGGTAAACTTAAAAAATGTTTGACATATTTGAAAGCGCGCCATTTCTTAAAAGGCACAGGCGTCTAATGCTTACGTCATTTGTCGTCCCTTAAGAGGTTAATATAGCTAACAAAACATTGACGACCGGATCACATACATCGAGGTAGAGCACAAAGCATTTTTCATTGCCAAGCCAATATCAACTCAATTAGTATTGAAATACTGCTGTTTACTGCTTGCTGCCTTTGAAAAAGAGCAGCGATAGCTCATTGGGGAGACCAACAGACTGCAATGCAGAGAGTCTCGTGTTCGAATCCACGTCGCGCACCTCTGACTTTAAGAAGTGATATGACTTATTGATTGACAATTATCTCCTGCTCCGTGCCTCGGAGAGCACGTTAAGCCGTCGGTCCCGGCTGCCATGAACATCTATAGCAGTCGTTATTGGGAAGCCAGTGCCCTATAATATCCTGACACTGGTCTAGCCTTAGGGTATCGATAGCCTTCGGTTTGCGGAGGTCAGATGGCAGCCGCTCCGTGTAAAAACTGATATCCAGTCAAATCCGGTTAGACTAGAAAAGCCGACCCCAAGTGACTTGGGAATAATAAAGGCTAGGAAGAAAACTGCTTGCTGCCTTTTTCTGCTAAGTAGTCGTTATAATATTCTTGATAATTCTCGATTTTCGACATTATTCCGATACCTATAAAGTCGATAATGGTTTGGTACAAATGTTTGGCGGGATTATTCAAATGTGTCCTTATAGAATACTTTTTAAACATCACATATACTGAGGTGTGCACTTATCACGGTCAAGCCATTTTCGACTCTACCTGTATTAAAATACGACTCTTTACTGCTTGCTATCTATCACCACTAGTCGCTTCAATGCCTTCGGTGACTAATACTTGTGTTAATTGATTTTCGAAATTATTTCAATACACGTAAAGTCGACAATTGTTTGGTATAAATGCTCGGCGTTGCGACTCGTTAAAATGTGCCCTATAGAAAACAGATAATTATTGCTGTTGCGGTAGGCCCGAAATAAATGTTAAAGTGTGAAAGAGATAACTACAGATCGGACAATGCAAAGTTGTCTGCCGAATTACACTGCTATTTTAATGTTTTTTATTATCAATATGAGAAGTCTATGTAAACATGGCTACACATCAAGTTAGACACCCTATATACGCATAACTAGGTTACATACAAAATAGAAAATTGTTGAAAAGGGACAGTGCATAGTGGTGTCGATGTAATGGTAAGGATAGGGCGTAACAAAAATATAACGCACTCTCTCGCACGATTCGCAGCGTTCAATTTCTAATTGTTCAAAGTCCAAACAGTCTAGGTTGATGTGTCGCTGTGGGTACTTACATATGTATTTATTTTATTAGTTTTGTTCAAAAAAGGATTTTCGTAATTTTTAAAGGAACCTATCATAAATAAATTATGTAAAAAAGAACATAGGCACATAGAAATGATAGATATAAATTAAAACTTAATAATAAGTAATACCTAATCATTTTCAAAATTTAACTTTTCCTATTCTGTTGAGTTTCTGTTGTGAGTGTATTTTTTGCGTGAACAATTAAGACTGCGCCGTGCGTAAGACGTAAGACGTTGGACTGAATGACAGAGCTCGATATTCAAATCGGCGCGCGGCCGCCATAGTCAAATTGTATGCAGGATTTGAAGTGCTTTTTTGATAAATATTAATATAATATCTTTATTGACAACCAATAACTTAAATATTTGGGACGGACAAATTGTAATACAACTATTTATGTTTCGTTTAAGCTGTAAAATAGGATAGATGTCTACTGTTATAATCTAAAAATCACGTAACACGAGCTTACGTTTTTGCATTTTTCGTGCAAATTTACGTAATTTTGTAGGCGAAAATGTTAATTATTTTAAGTTTAATACGAGGAGTAATTGTAAACACATTAATTGTTATGGTAAATGTATATTCTATATTTATATTAAACAAAAAGTGTTGATTTTATCAACTTGACTGTGACCGCCTGTTTTGGCACATTTCGCTCGGCGCAGTCTTAATGTTATCTATCAACAGTATTATGCTTTGTTATGTGGGTGACACTTTATTGTGTTTTAAATACGAAATAAAGATATTATTAAACCTATTTATATCCAATCTTTTTGCTTCTAAATACTCGAAGCATAAGAAAATTTATTGCTTGCCCTCAATATAAATGGCACTAAGTTATAAGCATTACTACATTCTACAACAGACATTCATACGGTCAACATACGTGTTTATTTGCTCTGTGTTTGAATATCTTTAATTCTGTTCAAATCTAAAATAATTTCAACTAAACTATATCACAGTGACATTAGTACACAAGTGAAGTGATTTTCCTATAAAAGAGAACAAATAAAGTATATAAACTGAAGTTAATTCGTGTTGGCAGTTAAACATTTTAAATCACAACTGGTCAGCTGGTGAGTGAATGACAAGACATTTTACGCGCGATGCACAGAATTCTCACGGTTGGGTAGTGTGCGGAAGTAACATTATCGCTTGCTTCAACGTGCGGTGACGCATGCGACGGCCCGCACCAAAGAGTAAGCGACGCAGACCGCCTAACGTATTGTGCCTTCATTACATTGCCTCTGTGAAGACGATTTTTTTTTTGTTGGAGATTTTTATTTTATTTTTTTATTATTATGGCTTGTGAATCTGTACAATGGGGTTGTTGCACTAATAAATATGAAACCGATTTAGAGGAAAAATCTCTAAAATGCCCATCCTGCGGGAAATCATACCACTACGCCTGTATATCTGTTGAAGAACCTCCGAATAATATGAGTACTTGGAAATGTCCGTTGTGTGTGAGTAGTACCCCGAAAACAGGCAGGAACGACGCAACTCCGATTCGCAACGTCACCATGAGCAGGGGCTCCAAAAGACAAGCTATTGGCTCTCCATCGCCTCCTTCTTTGTCAGGCGATAAAAATGATCTCCGCGTCATCATAAAAGAAATAATAAAGGAAGAATTGAGCGAGATGTTAATTAAGATTAATAAAACCATTGTCAGCACAATCAATCATGAGCTTGAACCATTAAAGAAAGAAATGCAAGAAATTCGAGATACGTTATCTTTTATGAATGAAACATTTGAAGACATAAAAAGGGAACAACAGTCCTCAAAAGAGAGTGTCAAGAAACTAAAATTAGAAAACATAGAACTCAAGACCACTATTGAAAACATGAACATCAGGCTAACCAATTTGGAGCAACAGTCCCGTTCAAATAACCTGGAAGTGCAATGTGTACCCGAAAATAAAAATGAAAATGTATACAGTATAATAACTCAACTCTCACGGGTAGTTAACTGCGAAATAAACGATAAAGACATCTCACATTGCACACGTATCGCTAAATCCAATGCATCTAGCACTCGTCCTCGCTCAATAATAGTTCAGTTAGCCTCCCCAAGACTGCGAGATCAACTGCTAGCTGCAACTATAAAATACAATCAAGCTAACCCACAAGAAAAGCTAAATTGTACCCATCTCGGCTATGCAGGACCTAAATCTCCAGTATACGTTACAGAACATCTGTCACCAAATAACAGAGCTCTTCATGCAGCTACCAGGATTAAAGCAAAGGAGATGAGCTACAAGTACGTATGGGTTAGAAATGGTAGAATTTTTGTGAGAAAAAATGATGGCGCTGAATATATTCAAATTAGGAATATTAATAGCTTAAGTAAAATTGTATAATTGCTTTATTTCGATATTTCATTTTTTTTTTTTGTTATATATTTTAATGCATGTATAGGTCCCCCATTTATTTATAAAATTCAGGGATATTTCAATTTATTATCAAAATTGTAGAGGCTTACGTACGAAAACTAATGTTTTTTATTGCAATCTGTGTAGTCTCAATTATGATGTAATAATATTAACGGAGACCTGGTTGAATAGTAATATTCTGAGCAGTGAGCTTTTTGATGATCGATTTGAAGTCTACAGAAGAGATCGGGAAACAACTGGTTTTCATTGTAATAAGGACGGTGGTGGGGTATTAATTGCAGTTAATAAACGAATTAACTCCGCGCGTATATACCACTGGCAAAGTAGGTGTGAGGACCTCTGGGTGACTATTGACATATCCTCGTCAAATAACACTCGTAAATTGGCTCTGTGTGTGATTTATATGCCTCCACCTGTATGTCTTTCAGCCATTGAACACTTTATAGAGCATTGTAACAGAGTTATTGACTCAACGGATGCTCCGATTTGTATAGTCGGAGATTTTAACCTGGGTAAAATCAACTGGAACTTAAAAGTCGCCAGTGCTTCATTACCTAAAACTTATCAAACATTTTTAGATTTTATAAATGTAAGTCAGCTGACACAGCACAATTGTGTGAAAAATTATTCTGGTCGTATACTAGATTTGGTTCTATCTACGGTGCCATCATGTTTTGTAACCGAATCTAACTCACCACTGACGGTTATCGATAAACTCCATCCCCCCCTTGACATAACTTTAACATCAATAAAGAGACATAATCTGCCCTATAACAACACCACGTATAGACCTAACTTCTACAAAGCGAATTATACAGAAATTAATGATTATCTTAATAAACAGGACTGGGCTGACCTATTTAAGAAATGTAATAATGTAAACGACATGATATCTATATTTTATGAACATTTGAACGATGTAATTAGAACATTTGTGCCTGCGCGAAAACCAAAGAATAACCGTTATCCACCATGGTTTAACAAAAGTATTATTAAGTCTTTAAAAGATAAAAACAGGTTGAGGATGCGCTTCAAAAAATTCAAAAATCCATTAGACGAACTTGAGTTGAAGTTGTTATCCAAGCGATGTGAAAAATCAGCTATGAATTTATATAATAAATATGTCGAAAACTTAGAACAAGGACTTAGAGATAATCCCAAACTTTTCTGGAGTTTTATAAAAGCAAAAAGAGGCGGATCTAGTGCTTACCCACAGACTATGACTAACGGGGAGATTGTAACATCTAACGGCTCCGAAATCTGCAATCTTTTTGCCAATCACTTCTCGTCTGTCTACACATCAGATAGTGGTACAGAAATAAAATGTAAGACAAGTTTTCTCGAGGATCTGTATAGTAATAGTCAGTGCCTGATAAGCCCTGTAATTGATCGTGACTGTCTACTAAACAAACTTAAAAAAGTTAAAGTTAGCAAGGGACCAGGTCCCGATGGCATCCCACCGATCTTTATTTTTTCCTGTGCAGAGGCCCTGGTTTCACCCTTACTAATAATTTACAATACGTCGCTAAGTTCAGGGATGTTTCCATTAGAATGGAAGAAAGCTAAAGTAGTTCCAGTTTATAAGTCGGCTGATAAAGGTTTGATTTCTAACTACAGACCTATCTCAATTTTATCAACGTTTGCGAAAATCTTTGAATCAGTTGTTTGTCCATACATCCAGCACCATTTTAGACTGTAACTAACGGACCACCAGCATGGATTTGTTACGGCGAGATCCACAACCACGAACTTAGTTACTTTTACAGAATCACTAATTCAGGCCGTAGATGCTAGTAAACAGTTTGACGTAGTATATACAGATTTTAGTAAGGCGTTTGACAAGATGTCACATGCTATTCTAATTTACAAACTTGCAGCATACGGTGTAACGGGATCATTGCTGGAGTGGTTTAGATCTTATCTAACGGAACGGGATTTCTACGTTGTGATAAACGGTTTTAAATCTTCAGAACGAAAAATAACATCTGGTGCTCCACAAGGTTCGCATTTAGCTCCGATATTATTTAACGTATTTATAAACGACCTTTGTCAGTGTTTTCACCATGCCGAACCTTTTTTGTATGCAGATGACTTAAAGTTTGCACGAATTATTGAGTCACCAATTGATAATGAGCTTTTGCAAAACGACCTTAACAGAGTCATTGATTGGTGCAAAAATAATAGAATGCAACTAAATTCTGATAAATGTTATCATGTAAAATTCACGAGAAAAATTAGACACGTGAACACCGTATACTTTATTGATCAGCATAAAGTTCAAGAGCTTGAAACAATCAAGGATTTGGGCGTTCTTTTTGACAGAAAAGTCAGCTTCGTACCTCATATCGAAAATATAATAAAAAAAGCGTCAAAAACGTTGGGCTTCGTACTTCGCAACACCAAAGGCTTTCGTAAAAGTAGTACCAAAAAAATGTTATATTATAGTCTCGTCCGCAGTGTTTTGGAATACTGCAGCGTAGTATGGCGACCCCATTACGCCACACATATGCTGCGGTTAGAAAGGGTGCAAAAACGTTTTGTATGGCACCTAGCGTTTAGTGAAGGGAAATCCAAGCTGATACCTACCTACAGAACCCGCCTGCATCATTTCAAAATGCTGACATTATCTGCACGCAGAGATGTAGCCGATGCAAAATTTTTGTACACACTATTAAGAAATCAAATCGATTGCCCCAATTTACTAAGCCTTGTTAGATTCCATGCTCCATCCAGATATCCTAGAAATATTATTACACCGCTATGTCCACCTCTGCGGAGGTCTGTGTTAGGCGCAAACTCACCCATGCCTGTGTTATGCAAGATGCTTAACCGCTGCAGTGATTTGCTTGATATAAACCAAGACAGTTTTAATAAATTTTATAAAATTATTTTGAATCATTCACCTGTAAATATCTGAACTTAATTTTTTATACTTGAATAATTTTTTGTAGTCTATTTAACTTAATTTAATGTAATATTATTTTATTTAATGTAATATAACTTAATTTAATCCATTATTATTTAATTATACACTGCTGTTCGATTTGCTTATTTCAATTATGATTTTCTAAGATATTTTATTTTTATTATGTTATTATTATTTACTGATGTTTCCAATTGAATTGTATAATCTATTGCCAACTGAATTACTTATAATTTATTTTTGCTTGAATTTATTACTTGAATATGTCTACTATGTCTGTGTCGTTTAATTTAATATAATATTTAATGTTACAATAATTACTTATCTAATCTTAAAATAGTCAATTTATCATAGCCGTTGTTTTTTGTGCATGCGGTGTTAACCTTTAAGTAATTGTTACACTTTTAAAAGTATATTAGCCTATTGTATTATAAGTTAATGTTATGTGTGTAAACAATTGTTGGTTAACCTAAATAAATAAAATAAAAAAAATAAAAAATTACTCATATCATTGTAAGATCACGTTATACAGTACTTCCTCTTAGTTGACAATAAATGATTTGAATTTTAAAGCAACCCGGTCGATCGATAGATGAGAAATCAGCTTAAAAACCTCATAGTTTATTCTTATTTTATTTTATTTATTAGGGACAAAGAAACAGTTACACATTATCCTTCAAAAAACTATAAATACGGAAGCGCCATAAAGGATCATTTTGTATATTATTATATATCTGTTTTTTTTATTTGTTTTTTAGTAGTTTATGTTTCTCTTATCACAGGTACTTTCTAACATATTATATTAGAAAATACCTGGCCCTTTGGGAGGCTTACACGGAGACATGGGTCCAACGTGAAGAGGCCCTTCGAGAGTTTTAATCAAAGGTGTGATGGAACACCTACAGCGGCACTAGCCGCAGCAGGCGTAGGACTATTGCTACGTATAGATTCTAATATATGGGCTATAGGTATGGGTGTTTGGTGGACCGGTATATTGCTAACTATGGATGAAAAACGGCGTCTGCCCTGAATACTCTAATAGCATCAATGCAATGGGCAGACGGTGACTCGCCAACTCACTAGATGGGCCCCCTGATAAGCCACTATAGGCATACAAGCCAGCAGCAGAGGGCAACACAATCGACAAAATTGCGGGCGACAGCTAACGGAGTGTAGTACAAAGTATATATGTATACATAAAAATTACTATGTATAGTTGTCAAGATACATAGTAATTTCTTTTAGTTTGTTTTTGTTTATGTACACACAGCGACATATCAATCTAGACTGTTTGGACTTTGAACTATTAGTAGTTTATTATTATTAGTATTTATTACCACCTATTGTATGTAATTCTTGCATAACAGTATGCTCACTTAAAGTATAAATTAAAAGCATAAATAAATATTAAATAATAAGTGTTATTTAGTTAAATGTCTGGTATGTATTTTAGTTGGTAAGCCTTATTATTAAATAAATTAAAATAATCCTTTATCTAAGCAGCTTAAATAATTACATAGAACTTAATGTGCACTCACAACGTTATCCTAGTAATATTTAAATATAAATGTTACGACTATACATGACAATGTAAACTAAGATAAAATATTGTGGGAGTAAAGCTTAACACGAAAGGTAATCATCATAATAGAAGTATCATTAAACAGTTATTCATTAAAAAATAAGGGTACATTGGAGCAGCGATAGCTCAGTAGGGAGACCAACAGACTGCAATGCAGAGGGTCTCGGGTTCAAACCACGTCGCGCACCTCTGACTTTCGGAAGTTATATGACTTTTCGAAATTATGTGCGTATTGATTGACAATTATCGCCTGCTCCGTGCCTCGAGAGCACGTTAAGCCGTCGGTCCCGGCTGCCATGAACATCTATGGCAGTCGTTATTGGGGAAGTCGACACAAAAGATCCCACTGGATTGAAGTGTCGCCGGTCTGCACTGACTGGCCCCCACACAAGATAAGATAAGATAACATAGGCTTACATAACATCACGCTACGAGCCTCGAGAGCGAAGCAGTAATTAAAATCGACAAAATTGCGGGCGACAGCTAACGGAGTGTAATACAAAGTATATATATTTACCTACATAAAAATACAGTACATTAAAATCATTTTCTAGCAAAAATCTATTCAAGTCAGGAATTCAGGAATTACATTGCCTGTACTTAGTTACATATTAAAATAAAACTAAAAAGTCTGAAATAAAAACTAAATACTTTATGGTGCCGCATGCGGTGACAAACGTAGTTTTGGTAGATCTTTCTTTGCCCGTAGGTAACAAAGTATTGTTTGTCCCCGCCTGCAGCAACATAAAGTATTTAGTTTAACTAATTTGAATATGCATACATATGTAGTTATTTCATTATTTGATAAAGTAAGCTTACAAAGCAATGCATTAGTCAGTCGAATTTTATATAGATATTGTGATACTTGTTTTTATCTTTTCAATTCATTACTTTTAAGCAGTCGGGTTTTTTGCTTTTATAATAATAATTTTATTTCAGAGTTTTTAGTTTTATTAACCGAGTTTTATTTTAATATATAACTAAGTACAGGCAATGTCATTCCTGAGTTCTTGACTTGAATAGATTTTTGCTAGAAACTGATACTTCGGGCGTCCCGATATATAATTGGTACGCTTTTTGACAGTTTGTGTTAAAACAGTAATATAAACGTGATATGATGTATATATTTTTGAAAGGTTCTTTTCACGATCTTTTATTTGATACCCATATTGCTAAGGTAAGACAAAAACAAAGTTCCTCCCTTTTTTTCTTCACTTTCGAAATTTGATTTTGAAAATTTATATAGCCTATGTCACTACCACAATTCTGATGAATTCAACGACACGTCGTATGTCAAAAACCATCCAGCCGTTTGGGCTGTTGGGCGTGCCAAAGAAATGGACATACACAACCACATACATACATACGCTCGAAAAACATTACCCTCCTTCTGACGCAGTCGGGTAATTACTATGTATCAAGATACATAGTAATTTTTTTTAGTTTGTTTTTGTTTATGTATACACAGTGACACATCAATCTGGACTGTTTAGACTTTGAACTAGGTATTAGGAGTTAAACGCTGCGAATCGTGCGAGAGAGTGCGTTATATTTTTGTTATTTTGTTTCACTCACGCTGAACGGGACGCGATGCTCTATCCTTACCATTACATCGACACCACTATGCACTGTCCCTTTCCGACAATTTTCTATTTTGTAGGTAGCGTAGTTATGCGTATATAGGGTGTCTAACTTGACGTGTAGCAGTTTTGTCGATTTTAATTACTGCTTCGCTCTCGAGGCTCGTAGCGTTATGTCTGCCAGCCCAGCCCAGCAGGCAAATTATATTCTTTAATTAGTAAAATGTACGACCGCTCTAGTATAAGTGTGTGAAGTGAATTTTTACTAACATATTATTAAGGTGTATTTACTAACATCAAATCGGTCTCGATAGCGTAGAGCTTAATGTTTCGATTCCCGTACAAGTCAAACATTTTTGTGCATGAACATGGATGTTTGTCTTGGTCTGGGTGTTTCTAGGTATAATATGAAGGTATTTACAAAAAAAAATTATGTCTGTATATTTATCCATTGTCTATTACTCATAGTACAAGCTCTGCTTAGTTTGGACTAGAAGGTGTTATGTGCATATATTATAAAATTTTAGTTGTAAATTTAGATTAAGGTATTTGTCTATGGGCCTATGCAGCCCGAAATAAATGAAATAAATAAATACTAATATTGGAACTGTATAAGTAAACTATATAAGTATTATGTGAAATAAAGAACTTTAAAATAAGCAGAATAAAATTGGTTTTGATATAAAATTGTAAACCAAATAATAAAACAACCAAACTAATATAAATGTGAATATGAACTTCATTGTATATCCTTCCCACCAGAAAAACTGATTTCGAAGTAAATAAATTTATTGATAAAATCTACATTAATACGAGCGAAGTCGCGTTCAACCAGTAGTAACAATATAAAACTTAAGATACTAATGCATATAATCAATACAACACAACTTTAAAAGTTAGACCGCCATTCCAACACGTCATTGATAAAACGGTTCGAGAACCTTCCATTTTATTGATCGTCCTCATAAATGAGAGGGACGCATTGAAAATTTAACTGGCGTGAATGAATAGAGAGATTTGCCGAGATAAGTGCAAATCTGTTAGCTCTGTCTGCCCCTTTGGGAAATAGTAGTGAATTTATGCATTTCAAACATATTTTAACTCAGCTGTGTATTTCCAAATAATTTTTTTTGCTCTACAGTTGCTTATTGTATACCGGTCTTATGTGAAATGAAATTATTGTACCACTTTTATAACTTATTTGATGCATTAAATTATCTATAAAAGTTGTTTAATCCTTATAACATAAGAAGGTTCGTGTCTAGCCTGCAGTGGGACAGTTCAATACAGGGCTGATATTTTTTTTTTAAATAGGCTAAGGCAAATTAATTAAGTACCATTTTCTCCTCGGTTCAACATTCAATATTCTTTTTGTTCAATAACTATTAAAGATAAAGAGGTACCAAAAAAATTTGAAAGTTACTCTTTTTTAATATAAATACAATCAATATAATCTGTTATCCATATTTTGTTATTTTTCATGTTTTATTTATAAGTGGTTAGGTTTGTTAACATTAGTTAAGTTGTAAATTATAATTGTTGCTTTGTATATGTAATTGAAATATAATCTTAAGTTTACAAAGAAAATGTTTTATTTTCAAAATGTAATTTTAGACATTAAATAATTATGTAAAAATCGAATAAATACACATTTGAATCATATTTGTGGAAATAAATGATAGGTATTTATAATTTATAAGTTTTAACTTGACTATTACCTACTTAAATCATTAAAATCGATTAACATCAAACATAGCCGATATTGTCACATCGTAGTTCACTTTAGTATTAATTATATAAGTAAATATAATATTAGGTAAAAACAAAATATCTTACAACATTATTACCATTAAATTTTTTAATGATGAATATTAATTGAGCAAGCCCAATTTTTATATAAGGTATCACAAAACCATTATGCTTTTACGCATATGGCTTATCAAAAATAGAAATCATACAAATATTTGTCCAACGATGCCGAGACTCGCCGGGGTATTTATACCTCGCCGTGTAACGAAACCATAGCGCGATTCAGCCGGACGGCACAACGCCATCTATCGAGCGTCGAGGTAAACTTTTTACCACTACCACGGGTAACTTGTTAGCTTAAGTTCGTCGAAACTTGATGGAATCTTCGTATTTTCGACTAAAATTATGTTTTAAATATGTTTTTATGATTTTATATGAGGAAATTTGTATTTTAGGTATAATTAACATTGAGAAACTGAAGGTTTTGATGGAACTCCTACCATACATTTTCTCATAGTAGGGGATTTCTTTCATTATTTGAGAATTGGTTCATATTGTATAAATATAAATTAATATATATCGCTATAACATTTTTTTGAGTTGTGTATATTTTATTAATTATTTGCGTGTCTTATTATATCAGTTCAGCATGGCATGTTGAAAATTTGCGCTACATAGATGGTGTTATTATTTATTTCTTAATCTTTATCTATATAATTCTTCTGTACGTGTGTTGACAGCGAACTCCTCCTAAACGGCTGGACCGATTTGAATGAATTTTTTTGTGTGTGTTCAAGTAGATTCGATAATGGTTTAGATTTGGCTTTTTCTTTTTCTATTCAGGACAACCGTCTGTCGGGACAGCTAGTATATTATATATCTTAAAAATATATTTAAATACTAATGGCTTGTTTCACAATTATCAAGTTGAAGTTATTTAAGAAATAAATATCATGCTGTCTTTTTTATTAGTTAAAAAAAAGAGTAACGGAATTATTTATCTTATAAATGCTTTTTACTTTGGCGGTTATAAAAATCTCTAAATAAATAATAATGAAAGCATTTAGCAGCTGTTTATATATATACCCAGACAAAGAGCCATTCAAATTCTTACTAAAATAATATTATAAAAGAGAAAGTGCTGTTTTAGCTTTGTCCTCCTTTCAAATACCATTGGATTGTGGGTCTTGGGTCATTTGATTGAGGAGCTTGACCCTTAACAGATGGCGTAAATACAACCCTAGAATTTAAGTTGAAACCTGAGTATTATTATTCTGGGGTAGACATGGCCCCCTGACTGCCCATTTGAATGAGAATGGCAATTTAGTAACGATTCGAGATGGTGTTTGGCATAAAGATTTTTTTGCATAAGTCTGTTATAATTGGGAGCATTTTATATCGAAATGATTTTAGTTTCCTTTAGGATAGTTTGTCTTAGAGTCATGGGAGTTAACTTGTGTGTAAAAAGTGTTTATAAGAAGTCATCTACGAAAAGTAATAGTATTTATTTTTAGAACCACGGGTTCGAACGCGCCAGTAAAACCTTTTTATATACATATATACTAGCCGTCCCGACAGTCGGTTGTCCTGTATAGACAAGAAAAAAAAACTAAACCATCCTCGAATCCACTTGAACACACACAAAAAAATTCATTCAAATCGGTCCAGCCGTTTAGGAGGAGTTCACTGTCAACACTCGTACAGAAGAATCATATATATAAAGATAAAGGTATAGTTCTTTCTTATCTTAACCTATACTCATGAAACCAAAATAATAAATCTAGTACCTAACCTAATTATTAGACCACTAAAAGAATACCTACCTTAAAGCAATCAATCAGAATATGTATTATATAAGTATCACAGGGAAAATTAATTCCGGCTCCACCATCAGACGCTGGATACATATTTTCAATTATTACGATACTATCTTTTGACTGCGACTTCGCTGGGGAAGAGTACTTTTACTAGATGAAAATTACCATATGTCCTTTTCTGTTCCCCTGACAACGTATATGCGAAATTTCATAATGATCGGTTGAGTAGTTAAATGAAAACGTAAAACAAACTCACATTCGCATTTTTATTACGTATTAGGATAAAGCATATGACCTCATTTTTAACACGCTTTTTTTATCTTGTCCAGTATCTATCTATGTAACGGAATCTTTGAAGATGATTTTTACTCACTTAAAAATATCGGGTTAACACAAATTGTCGGCCTCGATGGCGTAGTGATTAGTGTAACCGACTGCCACGCTTGAGGTCGTGGGTTCAATTCCCGCACAAGTCAATCATTTTTGTGCATGAACATGGATGTTTGTCTTGGTCTGGGTGTTTCTGTGTATAATACGTATGTATTTACAAATATATATATATATATATATATATACCTATATATACATACATACATAAATTCACGCCTGTTTCCCAGAGGGGTAGGCAGAGACTACAGATTTCCATTTGCTACGATCCTGACACACTTCTCTGGCTTCATTCACTATCTTATATATAAATTCTCGTGTCACAATGTTCGTTCCTGACTCCTCCGAAACGGCTTGACCGGTTCTCATGAAATTTTATGAGCATATTGAGTAGGTCTGAGAATCGGCCAACATCTATTTTTCATACCCCTTAGTGATAAGGGTTGTCCATCCCTAAATTTTTTTTTAAATCTTTTGGTCAAATCATTCTTTTATGGCAAAACAACGTTTGCCGGGACAGCTAGTATACATATATATATATTATGAATGTTATTATAATGTTTGTTGTTATTATAATTATGAATGTTTATTCATTGTCTAGTACCCATAGTACAAGCTCTGCTTAGTTTGGGCTAGATGGTGTTGTGTATATGTGATATTATATTATATTAACCTGAAACTTTGTATAGGTACTTATCAAGGACCGATGACAATATAATAATTTCATAAGTTTGTCCTAGTATCAACTCTAGTATCAGGTTAGTCCTAGTATCAGGCCAGGATCAACAGGATATCAAAAAGATAAAGATATATCTAATAAAATCCCCTGTATGTTCGAAGAGTAAACACTTTTTTAACTAAAAAGATTCACGCCTGTTTCTCAGAGAGGTAGGCAGAGACTACGGATTTCCATTTGCTACGATCCTGACGCACTTCTCCGCCTTCATAAACTTTTATCACATTCCTCATACACGCTCGCCGGTTTAAGGTGCTCTTAACCTGGCCGTTGTCCAGAACGTCTCCGATCTGATCAAGAAACGTTCGCCTAGGTCTTCCCCTTGCGACTGTTTCATTCACACTAGCCTTATAAACTTTCTTAGTCAATTTTTTCTCGTCCATTCTTTCAACATGCTCAAACCAGCTTAACATACCCTTTTCTATTCTCGACACTATATCCATATTCATGCCGCATCTCTCTCTAATCACACTACTCCTTATTCTATCTTTCAGAGTCACACCACATATATTTCTCAGGGCTCTCATTTCTACAGCATTTATTCTGCTCCCATGCTTCTTTTCCCATACCCAACTTTCACTTCCATGCATACGTGTAGGCACTAATAGTCCTCTATGAACAGCCAAACGTGCCTTTTCGGATACATTTCGACTGTTCATAAAAGCGCGTAGAGCGCCATTCACTTTATTGCCAGCAATCGTTCTCCTTTTTACCCGACTGCGTCAGAAGGAGGGTAATGTTTTTGAAATAAATTCTTACATACATTCTAACAAAAAATCAAATGATTCCGCTGTTTTATTTTTAAAAGATTTCAATTTGGTTTACAAATTACTAGTATTCTTGTTTACCCCTCCAGCTCAGCTAGAATGCTTGTATTAGTGGGTTCACGTCGGTATGGCAATGGGTGGGATACGAACTCGCGACCTATCGTAAGTCCAATCTTTAATAGTGAAATTTTTTAACCTTTTGACGACCACATTCATGTATACATAACAAAGCAAAATGTGTCCAGCCCGCCATGGTGACGGCTACATGACAAATTAAAGGATGAAATCGTAGCTTGGCGCCGTGAGCACGCTTTTTGGACGTGGCGGTTAAGGGTCAAAATCGGTTGAGTATTTTTTTAGTTAAAAACAAACAAATAAAAAATCAAATATTTCCTCTTTATAATGTTAGTATACATTATGCGTAAGTCTTGCCGTACCATCACGCTAATGGCCGATCTCTCTCTCATTATAATATTAGCATAAATCATGTGTAGGTGTTATCCCGTAATATCACGCTAATAAACGCCAGGGTAGCCAGGGTATATGCAGTGATCACTTACCTTGTCGGCTCTGTACGTACTCCTCTTACAGAGAACCTCATGGTTGATATATTCGAGGGCGTATTCCTCCATCATAACCAACCTCTGCCTATGTCGTAACATCCTGTAACTAAATACATTATATTGTTAAAATATATAATATCTAATAATACTAGATGAAATGCTGTTCGAAAAAAAATCAAGTATCCTAGAACCCACAGCGCCACCTACCGGGTCCAATTGTGAATCTAGACTATACAGGGAGTCACACAAAAAGTTTCATCAAAATTGGTCGAGCCATTTAGGAGTTCAGTGCTACTGAACTCCTAAATAGCTACACACATACAGAAAAATAATTATATGTATAAAGTTTAGCCTTGTTTATGAACCCTCCTACGATTAGGCAATGCTGT
Organism: Catocala nupta; assembly: GCA_963675205.1. Lineage (NCBI taxonomy): Eukaryota > Metazoa > Arthropoda > Insecta > Lepidoptera > Erebidae > Catocala > Catocala nupta. Next base: position 4,296,821 of record OY776107.1, on the reverse strand, counting down.
CTAATGGGCATATTTCCAGACTCCATCATTTAACAGTAACACCCAAAAATAACTATACCCAACCCAAGACCAAACCCGAATCCTCATACTGCAGTACCAAGAATAAAATATCACTTACATATAATCCACATTCTACTTCAAATAAATCAAAATTAAAAAATAGTACCAATTTGTATTTTTATTATAATATTTGCACATCTATAAGATTGACCATTGTATTTACCTTTTACCATAAAGTTATTATTATTATTAAAAATGGTCAGTAATCTCACTACTAAAACATGACTAATAAACTTATCAATACTAGTCATTAATTATATCCAAATACTGATGTCTGAAATAAACAATACTAGTTTTAAGTAGTTTATTCTCTTATCTATGTCTGTCGCAATCCCAACTTTTTAACATGGCAGATGGTTTAAAATATAAAACAGAAAATTTCACAAAATTTTAACAGCGTTAGTTCATGTAATGCTGTAAAAGAGGTCTCGGATTGGGTTTCTTAATTAGGCTTTGCATACTTTTTAGCATAGCAGATAGTTTAAACTTAAAGAGAAACTACACAAAATATAAACAGCGGTAGTTAATGTAATTGCTGTAAGTATATGTGGTCTCGAGTTCAATTCCTGTGTCGAGCACTCTCCGATTATTCTGTCAGGAAGTTTGCATGTGCATCATAAAAATATCGTTTTAGTAGTATAATTTGAATATTTGTATACCCTATATATATATAATAAGGGTAGAACATGATGAGCCCATATGTACCATAACACCATGCATTCTATGTAAATGTACTCAAGTTTCTTACAAATAAACTAATTTTTATGTTTAACTTTATCTTTATAAAAAGGAAAAAGGCCAGGTTAAGTGCACCTTAAACCGGCGAGCGTGTATGAGGAATGTGTTAAAAGTGATTGAAGCCAGAGAAGTGTGTCAGGATCTTAGCAAATGGAAATCCGTAGTCTCTGACTACCCCTCTGAGAAACAGGCATGAATCTAAGTATGTATGTTATCTTTAAAAATATTTTCATTAATAGCACGGTCTGGTAATAGTCTCTAACTGATAGACGACAATAAATTCTCAAGAACTAATAGCAACACAGTCTAGAAGTATGCCAGGCAGGAATCTATAGACTCTTCCCCTCTATTACATAAGTTCTCAACAACAGCTAACAGCTGGTTAAGTATGTAATACACCTCTGCCTACCCCTAACAAGGATATAAGCGTAAGACTATCTTTATATATATAATTCTTCTGTACGTGTGTTGACAGTGAACTCCTCCTAAACGGCTGGACCGATTTGAATGAATTTTTTTGTGTGTGTTTAAGAGTGGATTCGAGGATGGTTTAGATTTGGTTTGTTATGTTTTTTTTTGTCTATACCGGACAACCGTCTTTCGGGACAGCTAGTGTATGTATATAATGGCATATTTGATTAATTCCAAAATCTGCCTTTAAAGTCATCAATCAAATTTAAAGTATATTGATTACAAATGAATTTTGGGTCCCATATCAGTAATGTAGGACTCGGACAAAGCATTGTTACAAATAAGCCTTATCTATACTAATATTATAAAGTTAATTTGTTTGTTTGTTTGGTTGAACGCGCTTATCTCAGGAACTACTGGTCCGAATTGAAAAATTCTTGTAGTGTTGGATAGCTCATTTACCGAGGAAGGCTATAGGCTATATAACATTACGCTAAGATCCACAGAGGCGGCCCAGTAATCAGGGCACATCTAGTTATTGGTAAAGAAAGTATTGGTACTTGCATAGTCTAGCAAACTGCTTGGTAGAATGCAATAGGCTTGCTTATACAGATACATATGCATATACAGATATCTTTTCAATGGATAATATTCTAATAATTATTTTAAAATATGAGCTCTTATATACAGAACATGCTACTGCATGTACAATTTGATATCAGGTCATTCACTAAAGCCATTTGGTAAAAGATCATACTAAATATACTGCCTAGTTATCACTGAACTTCTTGAGAAAAGGTAAGGTACGGGCAAAATAATTATGAGAATATTACTCATTGAAATTACATCTGAATATCTATGCCATGTCAAAGAGAGTAAGCCTTTCTCCCTTCCTTTATTTCCTTCTATATTCTATATTTTGCATAGAGTATAAATAGTCACATGACCACAGGTAAATATGAAGCAAATTCATAATATAGTATAGTAATTCTAACTTCGACATTCACAAGTGTATCTTTGTGATCTACAGAATAATGCTATATTAATTTGAATAGTTATTGAAACTACTATCTGGGCATATTCCATGTTATAAATTTACATTGACATCAAATTTCTCTGTGTCTCGTGCCACGCCCCATGCTATGCAAATGTGGATTCTCAGACTTCGTACAAGAATACCTTTCAATAACACTGTTTACCTCAAAACTATTAAAGCATTCAACAATCTACTTTTAAATACATCTAACCTTAAAAAATCTCAAGTGTAAGCACATAATACTAGTCTTGATATTTCAACGGTCTAACTGCTAAACAAATGCAACAAAAAAAAAAGAAAATGATATAAGTAATATGAGCATAAACATGTTGAAGTCTGTAGTCACTGCCTATTTACTAGCTAGAGGTAATGAATAGAATCTTATTTATATACGGGGGCCAGTCAGTGCAGACTGGCGACAATTCGAGAATAGAATACTAAATGACCTATTATCAATACTCTGATTAAAAATAAGTCTTATTTATTGACTGCATGGCACTGATGGCGTAGTGGTTTAAATAGTCGCCTTGCCGCCGCCCCTGGGCCGAGTATTGTGGGTTTGAATCCCACACGGGTATAAAAATTGTGTAATCCACAAATGATTGTTCCAAGACTAGATGTTCTGTGTCCATTATTTGAATGTTTTTATAGTCCCCACTATACAGGAATTATTTCCAGTGCAGAATTTGTCTTAATTAACAAAGAAAATAAAGTATAAACTGCAGCATCACAACGTATAGCAGTCATGCTCATAACATAGTCTCACATTTACGGGAATGTTATACATTGTAATTAAACTATTATTCTTTATCTCTTTTCACTCTTTATAGAAAACTCCCACTCTAGGATTTGACTTTGCTGCACTGTCTTCCACTTTACGAACATTTAAACAATAAGCACAAAGAACACCCAGACTCAGAACAGCTATTTGTGGATCCTACCAAATTTTGATGATCGTACCCTGAACACTCCGTGGAGTAGCAGTAATGAGGTGAATCCTTAAAAATACAACATCACCTGTGCAGACAATTCATCGAGCAATACTATAAATCATAATAAAATTCTGATAATTAGTTTAATTTCAAAGTAATTAAAACCCCGTCTTTACTAATTTGAAGTGATAAAATATTCAATAGTACGTAAGTCACAGAGAATGCATTACTTAATACATGGAGAACCAAGTTTACAATGAAATGTAACATTCAAAACAAAAGTGAAGATTTTATTGAGTAGACATTGTAATCATGAATGCATATCTATGAATAACGTCTCAGTCATTATCTATGGAGTACCGACTTAACATGTAAATGCGCACGAACTACTTGTACAAAGTAGTATCTTGGTGATCTACAGACAAAACATTTAAAAAGGTAAATGTTCAGTCCCTATTCTATCTATAAAGTAGTCTGATTAGGCCTAACATCTTGAGCAAGAGTTGTCCGTCAGCCACTCATAAATGCTTTTCAATTATGTTTTGCATTCCAGCAATTGACAGATTATAACAAGATAAAATAGTCTCAGTGAGGCATATGTCTATTTTCTGTTTTGTTCAATCATCTACAATCAACATTTTTGAAAAACCGAGTGACTTGAACGCATTTGATCATCAACAAGTCTTGCTTTACATTTTTAAAATATTGCCTTGTAAATATGTTGATTATTCTAAAGGACCTAACTCCTTGAATACCAGACATAATAAAAAATCCATTGTATCTAACCACCAGTGTGCCGCTGCAACTTGATAGGTTAACAAATCAAAATGTAAAAGATTTACAATGAAATATATCAAGTTGTGTCAAGAGCAGTAAGAATTTATGGTTTCATTAACCTTAATATTGTCTTCTGTTTACGAGAATGTTATTCATTGAAATTAAACTACTATATACGGATTTTATCGCGTTGTATACTATACTATTAAACTTAATGCGATAAAATCCGTATATAGTAGTTTAATTTCAATTCATTAACCTTTGTTCATTGAACAAAAGCTTGGCTTAGTATAGCACATGCCTATCATATAATTTGTCCAGATTTTATTAGACTACCTACTACGAGTGTCCCTTCACGGGCAATCATTATATTGACGCAACAATTAGTCACATACCAGATAGTGAAAATGCATTGTGTCAAGGCCATAGGTTCAAAACATGATTAACATGTGTCATGCTGATTGGCTATTATAAACATCTCATCATTTTAACATCTTGATGGCAAGTTAATACACTGATGTTCTTATATTATATTATATTATTATTCATATTTCATAGGTATTGAGTGTTAGTTGGTAATGTGAATATGCATAAGAGATGTTCTTATTGATAAAGGCTTTTTTCTTGGCACTCAACAGTTAACAGTAGTTTCCTTTAAACAATCTTAGAAGGTCAATTTGAATGGCAGGTTGGAAGGGAGATACTGAGATGGACCTTTGCCCAACAAATGAAGGTAAAAGTGTGAATCGATTGGTATCAAGAGGTTAAAAGGCAAGCAGAAGAAAGATATGTGCTGATTACTCTACCAACACGAGCTACAGTCTTAAGTTATTAAGCAAGAAGTGATTTCATCAAGTTCAAGTACAATACTTGTTAATAGAATCAGCTCAACATTATTTTGTTCATTCCGTTTTAGTTAGATTAGTTAGATTGTCTGAGGTAACAAACTATCCAACTACTGATAATAACATTTCCTCCATGGTTCAGTTACATCAATATTTTGTCTTTCATAGCTATATTAGCTTTTGAATTAACTACTCCATACCCAGCCCATCAGTTTATAAGCATGCATAAAACAATGTAAAACCGATATTAAGACTCGATTTATTGGCTAGCAGTTTAACTAAGAGTGATCCAAAGACAAATAAGAATTAAATAAAAACTTATGAGAAAAAGTTTAAAAAGTAAACTTTATAACTTTGACTTAAAAAGAACAGGGAATGTCATACTTACTTTTTAAATTAAAATAAACGTACACAGACAAATCTTAAAATTTAGCACTAAAAGAAGTTTATTTATGTTAAATACTTTTTCGCGGTTAACCGACACAGTTTTACTACGCGTATCGCGCTTTCGACATATTATACTCGTATGATGTAGTCTTATGTCATGTTAAAAACAGCTTTGGTATGTTCCATTTATATATTAAAAACTTATTTCTAATACTAAATTCTGTGTTAATGTCATAGTTTATCGTGAGTTCATAACTTTAAAACACTACACTTTGCCGAAGCTTTTGACATAATTGACATAAACTTTACCGGATTGTTTACAAAATTATATGAGCGTTTGGTTTTTTCATTGGCGCGTTCGTATAGTCGAAGATAGATTTATTCTTTCTAATGTAAAACTAAAGCTGACTACACACGAACAGATTGTTTTGAATTTGTATATTTTATTGTAATCATAGCAAATAGTTTAATCCTTTTAAGAAATTAAGGTTGACTGGCAATGAGCCGATAATAACTTCAAAAATATTAATGACAAGAAATATTTGTTCACATAATAAAGCTGCCTATTGATTCAACTCTATTGGAGTTGCTGCCAAGTAATTCTTTTTGAGTAGATATAATTATAATATATGTATAATGCTTGTTGATCATAGGTTAGTATTGATTCAATAAGACCTAAACCTGTGATCACGGTAAACAATACCAACGCTTTTAAACTTATGACAAAGTATACGTTTCGTTATAACAAAACCGTTATAATCAGACGAACATTCCAATAAGTGCTCATAAGAATTAGTGATGAGCATAACTGCATTCAAATCACAAGAATACACATAGTACAGAGTTTAAAACCAGCTTTGCATGGTCGAGTAGATACTGCACGCTTTTGTAGATATATAGAGAAGTTGGTAAATTATATGGTAAAGTAATTTTAAGCAATAATTTTTATTTACATCAGTAGGTGATATCCACATAACATTACAAACGCTTCTTTGTCCACGGTGGGAAAAGCGCCTAATTATTTTTTAATGATTTACTTATGCTACGTTTAACAAAAGTTACAGGTATGCAAATTAACAAAAATAGATTATTTAAGACTACATATTGGTTAGCCATACGAAAATCCTGTGTTTGTCACAAATTAAATGCTGTTGCTTTGGAAAGCATGGGCTTTAAGAAAAAGGATGGCTTTCAGGATGCCAATATTCTCTCATGTGTTGTTGTAACCAGAAATAATTAGTAAAAATAATAACGTGGTCAGACTAAGGTTTTAATGAGCATTCAGCTCTCCTGATGGTAAATGGTTACCGTAGACTCTGATTGCTTGCAATACCAGTCTCTAGTGGCAAGAAATAAAAGCCTAAAAACAAAGGTGTTTTAGAAGTAGGCTTGTGAGGTTTGGAGCTTTCTCTGCCGGGTGAGATGCAGTAAGAGTGTTGCCACTTTTTTGAGGGGAAGAATTCTCCACCAGCCTCTTAATTTGGTGATGGGATGAAACAGCCAGTTCGCCCAAGAAGTACTACTTTCCTAAAAGAAACTGGCCGAATCTGGTAATTGATGGAATGCCAGATATTGAAAATCTACTGTGTTTCAATAGGTTAAGTAGTAGCTATTATTGTGTTTTACCCGTCAAGTAATAGTTCCGGCAGCTCACATCCCTACCTCTTTATTTCCTTTCCTTTCATCACATCTTGAGCCAACAACATGCGAGTAATACCTCTGGGATTGCAAACGATCACATGCTACGGTAACCGCCTAGCATCAGGAGAACAGAATGCACACTTGCCATTTTCGCTGTAAAAAAGGAATTTACATTCGCATAGCATAATTTGCCATTTTCAGGGTGCGGCATCGAATTTAAAATTTAAACTGATGAACCTTGACTAACATGAGGCGGACTAAAATCTTGTTATCACCCTATTGATATGAAACAACTATAAAATAATACTAGAGTACTACATGTATTAGCCGGGTTTTCTTTAAATGTTAATGACCTTTAGCTATTATCGAAAGTATTTTAGATATGGCTTTAGAATTCGTAAATCGATAAAAAGCACACATCGCTATCAATATATAGTTAGCTGATCTAGAAATCATAAAATCAATAGACTCAACAAGCAATTCGCATCTCAGCTCACAAAAGCGCCGTAAGCTTGCATTTGATCGCTTAATATGACCCGTACCCTACTTTAAATCACCGCTAGTTAATCTAAATACATCATGAATTATTAATGATTAGTTCTTTCATTTGTTCGGGCATTGCCGACAACGTTGTCGGCCATCATCGGAGGATAGCGAACTGCGCTAACAGTGTGAGCTTTACAGCGCAAGACGAGCAAAATGTTCGCCATCGAACATTTTAGACAACGACGCGCGGGTTAGCTGGTATTCACTTCGCTAGCGATCTCGAACAGAGCCACCCGCGTCTTTCAGCTGTTTAATCCATGGACTATTACTATATCACACCACAATTCATGTATTAATCGCTTATAATCATTGCGAATATTTGCTTAATAATTTGCATCGCCCTTACATTTTATTTTAATATAAAAATCATAAAACACTAAAACAAACTTATAATTCAGTGCGTGCTACGTAACTACACTGCATAATTAACATTAACATGTAAATAAGTATAAAATACTCACGTAATACATTTTTAACACTTTCGAGGGCAAACCCATGACTGCGCTGAATTTGTGTGCATTTACAATGATAAGCAACTTCAGTGCAATATGCAGCGCAGTGAAGCTCTGTGATGGGTCACGGCGAAGGTAATAAATCAATAAACGATTACACCTGCCATTCTAGACCCTAAGTGCAGGCTACATTGCACCTAACTTCAGTGCAAACAGAGAACCTAAAGGTTGGTGTTCGTTTCCGTGAGATTTATATTACCATCCCTTTCACACATATGATTGCACCTTTGTCTTATATCCGATTTTGAACCGGATTTGATTGCCCGTGACGCGGAACGATAAGGGATCTAAATAAATACACAAGTGTTGCCAAGGGCTAACATAAAAACCCCTTTTTAATTACATAAGCTATAATTTATTAAGGTTGTATCAAATACGTAATGCTGCTGCACACGGTCGAATATCGAATAATCGATTAAATATGTACCGAATGTCCGAATATTTTGTATCTGATGTGTAAATTGCATAAAGCTATTTATAAAAGGGTTGTAAACGTTGTTTCCAATATGAGAAAGCAAAAGTAATTTGACGTTGTCTTTTAAAAAATATAATATAGTAATTAATATATTATACATTAATAATTATACAGAACCTAAATATCTGTAATGGTATTTAGTGGGCGTTTATTGCTTTTATGATTGGTTAGCTAATTAGCATCAAGTGCTTAGGTGAACCATATGTTTAAGGTAAACAATAGCTGTAATAATAACTCAGTATAGATTTCTTTAAGCCTTTTAAGCATGCGTATATTAGTAAATAACTTGGTATAAATCCTATACGTTTTCATTTCAATCCTTTTACCTATAAAAACATTAAAAACAAGTGTTTCAACAAGTACCCCAATACAGCATAACTATTTGGGAATGCTGCATCATTAATATTATTTCATGCCAAACGTGAGCTTCAGTCCAAACTCAACGCATTAATTGAGCCAAGTTAACCGTTGAGCCATCCCTGCTGCGTAAGACGGCTCTTATTAAACTACCAATAAAAACTTATTGCAGTACTTATAAAAGTATAGTTATCAGAAGTAATTGACCTCAATACTTAATAATAATTAGGTACACACGGCTACACATCAAGTTAGTCATCCTATATACGCATAACTACGCTACATACAAAATAGAGAATTGTCGGAAAGGGACAGTGCATAGTGGTGTCGATGTAATGGTAAGGATAGAGCGTAACAAAAATATAACGCACTCTCTCGCACGATTCGCAGCGTTCAACTTCTAATAGTTCAAAATCCAAACAGTCAAGGTTGATGTGTCGCTGTGTGTACAATAATTTGCTGCAGTACGTCAATATAAATTATTATACGAAATCACGAAGACTGCGTCGCAGTCTTCGTCTTAAAAAGCTGAAATAATACTTGTTGAGATAGATTACAGTTAATTATTCATCTTCTTCTATTATGAGTATTAATTTAAATTAGGACGCCCACTTAAATGCCATCACTCCCCCAGTAAAATAATGTAAAAATCGATACACCGTATTTGCCACACTATAAACCGCTAAAATTGCCCTTGAGAAAATTTTGCTTTCTATCAATTTAATTACTATAGCAACATCGATGCTTTAGTTTAAAATATGACGTATAGATTGTGCTGTTATCAGTAAGGTCTGGGTAGACCGAGATTGATACAGAACTGTCTCGTAAGGAGTTTCTTTTGACATAATACTGTAATTTTTATTATGTATATAGATGGCGCTCACTCGACTGGCTAAGACTAATAGCGCATAGGGTAGACAGATGACATTACTATTAGATTGTGTTTATAACCTGTGGCTGATAGATGACGCCATTCGCAATTTGTTGATGTTCATATCGCAGTTACATAGATGTCGCTCCTCTGAAAATGTGTTAATAAAGTGTGCTTGATAGATGGCATTATTCGTAATGTGGTGGAGATTAATTACATTATGGTTAGTTATATGTCGCTACCATTAATATTGTGATTATACAATGTGCTTAATAGATGGCGTTATTCTCAACCTGGTTTAGGTTAATTAAACATTGGTTCTATAGATGTCGCTACCATTAAAATTGTGATTATAAAGTGTGCTTGATAGATGGCATTATTCGTAATGTGGTGGAGATTAATTACATTATGGTTAGTTAGATGTCGCTACCATTAATATTGTGATTATACAATGTGCTTAATAGATGGCGTTATTCTCAACCTGGTTTAGGTTAATTAAACATTGGTTCTATAGATGTCGCTACCATTAAAATTGTGATTATAAAGTGGGCTTGACAGATGGCATTATTGTCAATCTGGTTAAGGTTACGCATATGTTAAATAGATGAAGCTACCTTTAAATTGTGATTATAAGGTGGTCTTGATATATGGCGGTTTTTCAATTTAATTCAATTCAAAGCATTTATTTGCTCGCAACATCACATGTTCTGCGTTCGAAAAAATCACATGTTCTGCTCCTTAGAGCTCGCAAATAGATTATACATTATAATACATTAATATTGTAATATACATAACTTTCACTTATCTTCTAGTTATTCATTTGTACAATAACATTATTTTAAAAGTAAATTGTACAATTTATTTTTAAATTGATGTTATGGCAACCGTTTAATGGTTTGGGCACCATATCTTAATGACCATACAATACGCATTTCTTTTAAATATTTCTAATTGTATTTGGGGTAATTTTAATTTATATTGGTGCCTAGACATGTTATCGAAACTTTTAAAAACTTTAGATACTTTTTTATAAATGCACAAATTTCTTTCATAACTTTGTATGTTGTATTTTGATTACCCATTGGTAACATAGATGTCATCATAATTAAATTGTGATTATGCAATGAAGTTGAGAGATGGCGTTCTTAACCTAGTGATACTACCGTATAATATGTTTATATTTTGTGGTTGATAGATGTCACTATCATAAATTGCAATTGGCTTTGATTACATAGATTAAACACAGATGGTACTACTAGTTATATTCTTATGCAAAGTTCTTTTGATTGACTCAGACTTTCTTTACAGTAAATTGTAAAATTTAATTGGGTTTAGACTGTTATGATTGCCTGATATGATATGGTTTATCATCATCGCGGAGTCTAAAAATGTCTGATCGACATATTTCCAAAAATTTAAAGGTTGGGATCACATCCTTACTAATATTATAAATGTAAAAGTTTGTGAGGATGTATCGATGTTTGTTACTCTTTCACGCAAAAACGATTGGACCGATTGTGATGAAACTTGGTATGTAGATAGCTGGAAATTTGGATTCACACATAGGCGGCTTTTTATCCCGATATTCCCACGGGAACAGGACTTACGCGGGTGAAACCGCGGGGAAAAACTAGTATGATATAATGATTAAGAAGTTACTTTTATCGAATTTCACCAAATTTCGTAGTATTAGCGTGTTCAGTAAATTTGGTTCTTGCTTGTTCTCATGTTCATCGATATTTGTAACCAAAAAACTCGCATTCGCATAAATAATAATAATAATGATATATTTAAAAATATAATTATTATTGAAAATTTGTAAATAATGAGAATATAATAATAATAAGTCTAGTGAGTTGGCGAGTCACCGTCTGCCCATTGCGTTAATGCTATTAGAGTAATCAGGGCAGACGCTGTTTTTCATCAATAGTTACCAATATAACGGTCCACCAAACACCCATACCCATAGCCGTTCGTATTAAGTAAATAAATAAATAGCTGTTGTAAGAATAAGTATTATACAACTCTGCTTATACCTTGAGGTACATAAAGACGCCAAAGTGCACACATACAGGTCTGACAGTTTCGTAGCGTGACGATAGTGTGACTGCTGTGTGATAAAAGAAATGATGAGGTCTCGGATATGATTCCTCGATAGAGGCAAGAAAGAGTTTTACAATCAAGAAATTCGATCCCGGATAGACGCAAGAAAGGGTTTTACAATTAAGATGTTTCAATGCCCGGATAGACGCAAGGAAGGGTTTTCCAATCAAGTAATTCGATTCCCAGATAGACGCAAGAAAGGGTTTTCTAATTAAGAAATTCTTAATAGCCACAGGGAGATTGGCACTGTGCCTGGTAAACGGTGATTGGCTTGCCTTTTAAATACGTAGGACCTAAAACCATGTCTGACGAAATGTGCATGTCATAGCCTGCCAACCCCTTCGGCGAAATAAACGTGATATAATTTGGTTGCAACAATATCACGGCTATACATGCGGCAATGTTAGTATTCTTAATCTAAAAAAAATATACTCCAGTTCAAATAATAGATACACGCCGAGGCCAAAGTATGCCACGCCGGAAGATTACCACTTTGTGTATCAAAGACAAAATATGTGCACTCTTTACACAATTTGTTTACGAACGCTTTTTGTCATGTCACAGTTTTGCATACATATGGGTTTGATAGTTGGTACCTATTTTATTTTTGTATTAGGATGTATAATATCACGCTTGCAATTCTTAGAAGGGATTTGGCTCAGCGATAATGCAAGCAGTGCTTGGGGTTTTGCGTTCAATTTTAGTGCGGGGTAGAGTGTTATTGTGAAGTCACGGGAATGTTTATTGACTCGGGCTAATAGTTAACGATTTTTTGTCAAGGCTTTTCTAAGTAGCAGCAAAGATTATAAAGAGTCCAGTAGACGCCAAGATATTGATATTCGTGTCTTTTATTTTATATTAGCAGCCCGCCCCAACTTTGTCTGGGTTAAACTTAATATTGGTAAGTAGTTTGTCGATCTGGAATGAACTCTCAAATAGTTAGAGATCTTTTATATAGGTTTGTGTTTAATGGTTTCGGAGATTATCCTTCACATTCACACAAAATGTGCACTCTCTCGATAATTTTATAATCTAACAGTTTTGTCTGATCTTGTTGCATTAATACGAATAGGTTCTTAGTTCATAAGGCATGAATGGCAAGGTAGGCATTGAAATTAGTATGTCATGTAGGTATATTCAATCATAATAATAATTTATACCAATGCACTCGCGAGCAAGACGACTCAAGTCCGAAGTGCATTCGGATAATTATAATCAAACAAATCAATCATTCGTATTATTGATAATCAACAATTCTTACGATTATAATAACGACTAACGATTCAGATAAGGGACTGGTAGGGAATTTATTTATATGTCAGTTCCCGCACTTGGAATAATTCCTGTGTTGCGGGAGACTTTACAAACGTTCAGAAAAGGACACAAAGAACATCCAGACTTGGAATAACCATTTGTGGATGGTTGTTCCGAGTTGCACAAAGTTTTGTCCCGTGTGGGATTCGAATCCACAACACTCGATGGAGTGGCAGTGGCGAGGCAATCAGCACTACACCATCAGTGCAGTTTGGTTTTTAAATCGAATATCATGTGGGCCTGAGAGAAGAGTGACATTCTAAATAAAGTATTAAATGATACGGATGATGTGAGATATTTGTGAGCGATACAGCATATAATATTATAATCTATATATTAATACGTGAAGCAAAAACTTTGTAGGTACCCCTTTTTACTAAAATTGCGCGGACGGAGTAGAATGATATTTGGCACAGTTAAAGTTTATAAGGAGGAGGATCGAATTCTAATATTTTTATAAAATATGCATTAGAAATACATTAAATTAATGGAAAAACACTACACGCACACAACCATGCATTTGACATAAGCAGTCGAATCGCGTTCGTTGTATTTCGGCATTGTTCGTCTGACGTCGTACAATTCTTTGTAACTATGGTTACCTATACCTTATTTATATGTAATAGAGAAATACAGAAAACAAAGTAGCAAGCTTAGGAATTTTGGTCCAATTTTGACCATTAGGCGACCGCAAGTACATATTATTATGTGAACGACACTAGAAGCTTATTAAGCTGGTTCGTGTGTCTTGCAATCGGGAGAGATTTTTAAGCTTATTATGCTTATTCTTCGACGATTAGGTTAAGCAATAAAAATTTAATATCCTCGTACTGGATGGTAATGAAGTTCAAAGAAAAGGCTTTCGTCCAGTAGTGGGACGGAACAAGAGGCTAATGAAAATAAAATCGCACGTAGTTATCCGTATATTGTATTATACGTGTGTGGTAGTAGAGGGGTCGTGACGATGACCTTACATACGTCTTAATTACCGATGCGCTATCGCCACACCTGGGGTAAGCAGCACCGTTCACTCACCGCCCGTCGTCGGCAATTACACTTCATATCTAACTTGTAGTTTCCTAATATCGTTTTATGTACGAAAATGAAATGCTATATATGGATTCTATTGTGGATTATTATGAAATAAACAAGATTGAGATAATTTTAGACTATTTAAGGATATATATCATCATAATATAATTTGAGAATATTACATTATTATTATTGTTTTTTTAAATGACAACTCCTGCTGTAGGAATAATAATAATAATGTCCTCCTGACCGAATTTTTGGTCACAGCGGTCAGTCTTAACGGAGACTGGCCATCGGTGCAGGACATATTATAGTGCACAAATGTGTGCGCAAACACAAGTGCACTCTCTGTTCCCTATCTCATGATCCGATGGGACGAATAATCCGACACGACCGGAGAGAGATCAGGCGCAGGACCAACGGCTTTACGTGCTTTCCGAGGCACGGGGGTGTCTAACACTGCCGCCTTCCTAACTCCGGGCTCGTATTGAGATTTCTTAACAGAAAAATCCAATCACTTTTTGTGGCCCGACCCGGGATTCGAACCCGAGATCTCATGCACAGCAGTCGTCTTCACTACCGCTGCGCCATGGAGGCAGTCAAAGTCCCGCTGTAGGAATAACTCCTGTGTTGCGGGGGACTTTACAAACATTCAAACAACGGACACAAATAACACCCAAACTCGGAACAAAAATTTGTGGATCACACAAATTTTTGTACCGAGTGGCCAACACACATTTTCAACAAAAAATTTGGCCACAACACTTGGCGCGGCGGCAGTGGCGAGGTGACCACTTAAACCACTGATCTAAACGTGTGGTCAAAAAAAATTGTACGGACAAATATGATAAATGTTCCATACAGCAAGGATGATGAAATGATAGAGATAAGTTAACTTGTTATAACTTTTATTATCTCTACCAAAGTAATCTTCTCCCTAGCCTTTATTATGCCCAAGTCACTTGGGGTCGTTATTAGGAAGTCAGTGCCCTATAATATCCTGACACTGGTCTAGCCTTAAGGTATCGTTAGCCTTCGAGTTGCGGAGGTCAGGTGGCAGCCGCTTCGTATAAAAACTGATATCCAGTCAAATCCGGTTAGACTAGAAAAGCCGACCCTAAGTGACATGGGAATAATAAAGGCTAGGGAGAAGATGAAATGATACGAGATACGGTCAATGACACACTTGCTAGGTCAACCGATCGAGTACGACGCTTGTTAGGTACTAATTGATTTTATATAATAATACAAAGGAATAGCAGCAAAAGCCTAGCGGGAAACCGTTGAACTGCCGCGCAGAGGTCTCGAGTTCGATCCCAAGCCGCGCATCTCTGACTTTTCGAAGTTATATGCGTATTAATTAGTTAATTACCGCTCGCTTTAACGGTGAAGGAAAACATCGTGAAGAAACCTGCATGTCTGAGAGTTCTTCATGTTCTCGAAGTTGATGTGTAGTCTGCCAATCCACAGTAGGCCAGCGTGGTGGACTATGGCCTAATCCTTCTCACACTGAGAAGAGGCCCGTGCCCAGCAGTGGGACAGTTTAATACAGGGCTGATATTATTATACATCAAAAACAAATGACAGGTGTCGGCGATATGCTGACACCGCGATGTACGAGTCATTTGCCAATACAAAATTAATACCATGCAGCGGCATTGGCGAGGCGCGGCCCTAAAACCACTTGGTAGGCTTAGTGGTTTTGGGGCTCGCTTCGCCATTGCTGCTGCGTCGAATGTTGTGAGTTCAATCCCCATGCGGGACGAAAATTTATTTGATCTACAAACAAGTTTCGAATCTGTTAATTATCTACGTTGTTTGAATGGCGTAGTGGTTAGTGTAACCGATTGCCATGCCTGAGGTCGCGGGTTCGATTCCCGCAAAAATCAACCATGTGTGTGCATGAACATTGATGTTTGTCTTGGTCTGGATGTTTCTATGTATTATGTGTACGTATTCACACAAAAATAAAAAACGTATATTTGTATGTTTATCCATTGTCTAGTACCCATAGTACAAGCTCTGCTTAGTTTGGGCTTAGTTTGGGATGGTGTTGTGTGTATGTGATAGAATATTATGTTTCTCTTATCACAGGTACTTTCTAAGATATTATATTAGAAAATACCTGGCCTTTTGGGAGGCTTACACGGAGACATGGGTCCAACGTGAAGAGGCCCTTCGAGAGTTTTAATCAAAGGTGGGATGGAACACCTACTGCAGCACTAGCCGCAGCAGGCGTAGGACTAATATATAGATTCTAATATATGGGCTATGGGTATGGGTGTTTGGTGGACTGGTATATTGCTAACTATGGATGAAAAACGGCGTCTGCCCTGAATACATAGAATATTATTATTATTATGATAGAATATTACTAATAAATTGTGAGTCAACTACTCTATTGTCCTTCGTTCGATTTACACCCACAACACTCAATGTATCATCATCTCTGCCTGCCCCTTCGAGGAATAATGAAAGGTTAATTGACAATATGTATTGTCAGTAATCAGTACGTGAAAATCGTTCTAGTGTGCAGTTCTGGAGAGCGGTGCTATCATTACAAGCTGATAACAGATAAGGCTCTAATGAACATGTAGCTGTAAGTACTCAGGAGTAATACGTGTGACGCATCGCTTCTATATCCCTAAAGGGGTAGGCAGATGTGATGAAAATTTTTGATAGTCATATTTTAGAGCACTTATAACGACGGCCAATCTTAACGTAGACTGCAAGAGATATTGGTGTCAATTCTGTTGTCACAAAATTCTCTTATCTTAGCTAAAAATCTCTAAAATTTATTTTAGTCCTGTCACTTTTTGCGAATTCATAATACAAAATGTCGTTTGACAGGACTAATCTAAATTTTTGAGATTTTTAGCTAAGATAAGAGAATTTTGTGACAACAGAATTGGCACCATTATAGTGCACAAGCGTGTGCGCAAACACAAGTGCACTCTCTGTTCCCTAACCCTCATGATCCGAAGGGACGAATAATCAGATACGACCGGAGAGAGATCAGTGGCAGGATCAACGGCGCAACGTGCTTTCCGAGGCACGGGGGTGTGTATCACCGCTAACTTTCTAACTGCGGGCTCGTATTGAAATTTCAGAACAGGAAAACCCAATAATTTTTTGTTGGCTAGACTTGGGGTTTGAACCCAAAACCTTATGTACAACAGTCGCATTCACTATTGCTGCGTCACGGAGGCAGTTTATATAATATATCATTTTAGTAATATGTTAGTGGCAGTATTTATAATTTTTGTAAACTGCCGTCTCCAGCCCTAGGAATAATTTTTGTATCACGGTACGTTTTAAATCATCAATTTTTTTTTTCATCTGGATACATTCGATCGATAGTACAATGTTATTTATCATAGCTTAATAAACTTACATTAAGATGTATCCTACTAGATGCAAACACTACATGCTAATAATTATATGACATAAGTACCTATGCATAGCTAAATTATTGATAAAATTAAATTTATATTAATATAGACAATTAAGACTTTTCTTTATTGAGGTCATAGAACTACATTTAAATAAATCGATGTCTGATCTGACGTCGTTTGCGGAGGAACACATACGGTACAGAGGCGAATGTTGACCGATGTTCGTCTTACAGTGAGGTAAGTGTAAATTTTTGCGGTTGTTAAGGCGACTGCCTATCCGCGGTAACAAGAACGATACACGTGCTAGAACTTCAGGGGCGTCTATTAGACCATGGATTAGTTTGCTTAAAAATACAATGACACCAATTTTACGTCTACTATGGAGGAGGTTATAAAGAAAAACAGTCTCGAAATAACTATTTGTGTATCATATTTTTGTCCCGTGTCAAGATCGAATTTACAACACTTAATACTCCAAACATTATATAATTAACATTTATTTTATTTTAATTTTATATGGACATGATATGAACGAAAGAAAGAAACAAATAATTTTATTTGTTTCACGCTCATAAAGTAACAGAAAACACAACCAATAAGTTTAAGAACAAATAAGGTTCTGCGTCAGCAATGTTGCTGTATATCCACAACGTTGGTATTCTCGCAGAGCCTGCATGATTTCGGTGCATGTAGTCAGTAACATACATACATAATTCAATTAAAATAAAATAACAAAAACAAAACAATTTTAATAAATTAGGCAGATGGTGGTCATAGATGGCAAAAGTAATTTTATACTAAATAATAATAATATTGGTATTTATATAATACTTATATGTATACACATTTATAGAATTAGAAGTATATTGAAAATAATAAAAATCAAAAATAATAATAAAGACGTTATATTATGTATCGAGCGCAGCATATTAATGTTGTGTTTCATTTCTGAACGACCCCGGCACTTGTCAACAAACATGACACTGATTGTCATCAATGGCATATTAAATATTTTTAATATCAAAATTGTTTTACTATAAGCATTCATCGGCGTCTGCGCAAATGCGGCAAAGAGGCTGGAATGATATTTTATAATAGGTAATATTTATACTTATCATGTATCAACATAAATTTTTACATAATTGACGACTATGTATATATATTTTTTTTTATGGCATATTTTGGCAAACGAGCAGACGGATCGCCTGATGGTAAGCGATAACCGCCGCCCATGGACACTCGCAACCCCAAAGGAGTTACAAGTGCGTTGCCAGCCCTTTAAAAAGGAATGAAGGAGGGAAAGGACAAAGGAAAGGATAGGAAAAGGATCCGGGTAACTGGGCCTCCGGCTCTCTCACTCACCGATACGAAACGCAACAGTACGGGTACCGTTACTTCACGCCGGTGTTCTGTGAGAGGGTAGTACTACCCCGGTCGATCCGGCCGATTCATGCTGAAACCAGCGAGGATCTACTACTATGTAGTGCAATCTACGAATAATTTGTGTATGGAGATGTATATTTAGATTATGACGATAATGAAGCATGATGACTGCAACACCTTTTCATAAATGAGTTATAAAATACTAAAAACTAAATTTGACGGCTATTTAAAAGAGTGGCCGTGAGTTTCTTGCAGGTATCTTCACATAGGCTCAACCTTATGCCTAAACCTGGGAACTAACATAATTATAAATTTAGTAAATTTTATAAACTCTCTAACTCCTTTGTCTTCCAAAAATGTTACTTTATGACGTACACACGGCTACACATCAAGTTAGTCACCCTATATACGCATAACTACGCTACATACAAAATAGAGAATTGTCGGAAAGGGACAGTGCATAGTGGTGTCGATGTAATGGTAAGGATAGAGCGTAATAAAAATATAACGCACTCTCTCGCACGATTCGCAGCGTTCAACTTCTAATAGTTCAAAGTCCAAACAGTCTAGGTTGATGGGTCGTTGTGTGTACATGAATAAATGATTTTTGACTTTGACTTAACGGCAATGCAAGGTGGTTTAAGTAAGCCACTACGCCATACTTAAACATTGATATTTCATAATATAATAATAACTAACAGCCCTATATTAAACTTTACCACTGCTAGACACGGTTCTCTCCTCAGTATAAGAAGGGTTTATGCTAAAGTCTACCTCGCTGGTCCAGTGCGGTTTGGTAGACTTCACATATCTTTAATAACAGTATGGAGAACTCTCAGAAATGCAGATTTCCTAACGATGTTTTTCTTCACCGTTAAAACGATGAAGTTTTAAAACTCGCTTTATACATTTATTTCAGAACTAGATGTGTCCGCGGTTTTACCCGCGTTTATCATTACTGCGCCGCCCCCGTAGGTCACAGCGTGATGTTATGTAGCCTATAGCCTTCCTCAATAAATAGGCTACCCAACACAAAATTTTTCAATTCGGACCAGTAGTTTCTGAGATTAGCGCGTTCAACCAAACAAACAAACATACAAACTCTTTTATAATATTAGTATAGATTAATTATACTCATACATGACTAACTCACACGTTTATTATGCTAACCTTTCTAAACATGCGTTTATTATTGTAAACCAAACTTTTTGTTATCTCCCTTCCTCCCTCAACAGCTTCACCCCCTCTATCGCCATACGCCTCGGATGAGTGCCTTTGAACAAAGAGATCAAAATTGAAACACAACAACTCATGCTAATTATATACTGACCCTAGGGTCTGAAGGGAACTCAGGTGAACTGATATAGCAATACGCATTGATAGTAGTGTGTAGAATTGACCTTTGAAGTCACGAGTTTGGAATTACGTCAGTTTTCACGGAAAATGTGTTTTTATCATACTCTACAATAAATTAATTGGGAAGAGAGGAATCCACCACGCACCTCTGGATTGCCCACTTCATGTATTGCAATAGAAAAAAGTTGACAATACCGAACTCCTCTGGAAGTGACAGCCATGAATGACCGAACGGTCTTAAAGATACCTGGCGCTGAGGCAAAATACGTATCGACGCATACTTTGAGTTCGAAGCGAAATACTGCAAGTTGGAGTACGCCCGGATTCTAAGACGCGGCTGTCTCTAACCAGAGAAGTTCGGTATTGTCACCGTTTTTCTATTGCAATAGCTGGGGTGAGCAATCCGAGGGTGCGTGGTGGGTTCCTTTCTTCCCAATAATTTTATAAGGAGCACGGAATGTGGGACAGTGCCCGGTAGAAAGGAATAATTAAGAATTTCTTCACACTAAAACCCAATATAATTTGCCTCAAGAATCGAACTTGACACCTCATGCATGCAGTCATCATCGCTGTGCCATCGAAGCAGTTAGTAAGATATAAAATAATAGCATTTCTCGTAACGTTTCAATGTATTCGTCAATATTAATCCGTAGTGATATTTCATTATGAAGCTCACTGATTTCTAATTTACATGATAATTACGAGTCGCATTGTACTTTTACTTTCAACTTTGCTATCTCATCTACACCGTGTAACTATTAAACGTGGTCATATTTTACGAACGTTTAATGAACTTTACGAATAAATTACACTAGATCGCCCAGTAGTCAAAAACTACGGTAATTCATTATGTAGGGTAATTTTTATGAACGATGGCTGCACTCCTTCTTCATAGACCTATAAAATGAGACGACTTTTATTTTAGTGTCCACGTGACTGCTGAAAAACAACCGAAACGTCGAGGAAAGTGTAATCTTAAATATAAATAGTTTTAATAATTACAATTTCCTTGGCGTTTCGGCTGCTTTTTAGCAGCCATGTTCACAGGGATAATTAATTTGAATAGCTTAAATTGTAGTAAAGTTTAAAAATATTGGTGTCATAGTTCCAAATTATGTACTAATAGTATTTTAAAATAAACAACGCAACTAAATCCGCATAAAGTTCAATTTTAATAATTTTAAAAATAATAAATGGTTCTTTACAAGGTTTAGTGAAAATAGTAAATTTTAAAAAGGGACACAGCTAATCTGTGGCTAGAGTCATGTAAAAGAACTCTTCGTTATAGAAATAGCTACACGATGTCAATAAAGTTTATAACCATATCCTTCAAGTAGGTAATAAGACAACTACTTATGCAGCAATTAAAATCAAAATTAAAATGTCAGTTACTTGAAAAGTGCTTTAACACTGAATGAATTTCTTTAAAAATTGTTTTCTTTATTTATATATGCTTTAGTTTTTCAATGTTTTTATTTCCAGAAATATCAATAAAGTTGCAAAACGCATAACTGTAAACATACTTAAGCAGTAAAATACAGATCAAAAAATGTTAATAATAGGGCTGGGTTAAAATATGAAGTTGCCGTTGTATAGTAATAGATACTTTGAATTGACATAAAACGTTCAAGTGAATTTTTTTAAAATGATACTAATAAGATTCTTCTTTAAAAAAATGTGCAACATTCGATTGTCAAGTTTCAATTGTTTTTTTATTCAGCTTAGACGGGAATGATGGATACTTCGAAAATCCGAGTCAATTTTAAATACGATTTCCGACGCGGTACTAACGCGGCAGAAACGGCTCGCAATATCAACGCTGCGTTTGGAGATGAGACTGCTAATGAACGCACTGTGCGTTTTTGGTTTAAATGCTTTCGTAATGGAAAATTCTTCGACTTGAAGAACGAACCACGTGGAAGACCGCTCACATAGGTGAATAACGCTGAATTGAAGAATGTGGTGGAAGCCGATCCGAGTGAAACTACCCAGGAATTAGCGGCATGGTTTAACGTTACCCTACCTACAATATTGGCTCATTTGCATCAAATCAATAGGTTAAAAATATACGAAAAATGGGTGCCTCGTGATTCTAATGATCTGCAGAAAGAAATGCGCGTTGAAACTTGTGTTCCATTGTTGAATCGGTACAGAAATGAAGGAATATTGAATAAAATTGTGACATGTGATGAAAAGTGGATTCTTTAAGATAACCTTCTCCCTTCTCCTTCTCCCTAGCCTTTATTATTCCCAAGTCACTTGGTATCGTCTTTTCTGGTCTAACTGGATTTGACTGGATGTCAGTTTTTACACGCTCCGTGTCTGCCACTTGACATCCGCAACCCGAGGGCTAACGATACCCTAAGGCTAGACTAGTGTCAGGATATTTATAGGGCACTGACTTCTCATTAACGACTGCCATAGATGTTCATGGCAGCCGGGACCGACAGCTTAATGTGCTCTCTGAGGCACGGAGCAGGCGATAATTGTCAATCAAATCGCACATAATTTCGAAAAGTCATATAACTTCCGAAAGACAGAGGTGCGCGACGTGGGTTGGGTGACCCTCTGCATCGCAGTCTGTTGGTCTCTCCCCTGAGATAGATAACCGTATATAATAAACCGAGATAGATAAGATAAGCGAAAAATGCAATGGCTGACCCCAGGTCAAACGCCGCAACAGTGCCCTAAAGCAAAGCTTACCAATAGAAAGGTAATGGTAACTGTTGGGTGGTCTTTTCATGGTGTTATTTACTATATCTTTCTCAGGTCTCGTTAAGCAATAACAGCAGATGTTTACTGTGCCGAACTTTAAACAATGATGGCGAAACTGGCAGTGATACAGCCCCGATTTGTGAATTGATCTTCACCATTATTGCTCCATGATAACGCTTGACCTCACACTGCACGAGAAACCGTTGTAGCTCTACAGGAGCTACAGTTAGAAATCATACGTTATCCTCCGTACTCGCCAGACCTTACTCCAACGGACAACCATTTTTTCGTAATGTGGACAATTTTTTACGTGATAGAAAAATTTCTCTCCAGGAGGCAGTACAAAATGCTTTGACACAGTTTGTCGAATCTAGATCCCCGGAGTTCTATCGTAAAGGCATAAATGAACTTCCGTTTAGATGGCAGCAATGTATAAATATTAAGGGTAAATATTTCGATTAAATAAATATGGTACATCTTAGAAAAAACGAGTTTTAATTTTTAGTACAAATCGGAAATTTCAGGCCTAATACTTTATAAAATGTCATATAAAAATGTATACTTGTTGTAAGCAAATATTCGCATGTCTGTTATAGGCGAATACGTCGGGTTGTTACTTGATGTCACAATCTAATGTAGTATTGGCCTAAATTACAAGTTGAAATTGAACTACTGTTATATTTTTTTATTATACAGCTTGTAACAGAAAAGTGTGGTCATATTTTAGGGTCGCTTTATATATCGGATAAATAACCTACAATATGTGCTCTAACCCCATATCAAAATATCGAATTTTAAATTTTAATTGTTATTTAAATATCGATACAAAACGAGTTACAACAACCGTGCAACATCTGTGGGGTCACCGATCTATGATAGAACGATCAGCTGTATTGTAAACAATGAATAGTTAACAACATCTAAATCTGGGGTAATGGTCAATGGTCGTATTAAGATAGCAAAAGAGAACAAAAACTTGAGAAAAAGAATATTTTGTAATTCTTAGAAGCAAATACACGTGCATGCAGTATTGAGTTGTTTACGCATCGATTAGAATATGCTGATATTTATAAGTCGATAAAAAACAAAATTCAATATCTTCGTGAAATAATATAATAACGTATACAAATTTAATTCTTGCGGTTTTCCATTGTACATGGGCTATATTATGTGACCCTTTAATATATATAACCACACCTTTCTGTTACACCCTGTATATGTATAATATGCTATACATTTTTGAGTCTGGTAAGTCATAAAATACAATTCTTTATTTTTCATCCTAGAAGCTCACGCTTGACCGCGACGATATACTACTGAGCACTTAGCTTCAATGAGCTTTTGGGGATAATGTAAACTCTATTTAGTCTTAATAAGTTATATTGCTTATTACACCCGGTGTAGAAGTTGTTAAGTTAGACTAAATAATAGATTTTATGTTTAAAGTTAAAATGAATTTAATAACTGGACCAAAGGTTAAACGATATAAAGGAGTGAGAGAGCACGCGCGATGACCGTTTATAGAATACTGAATATGAATGAATATTAATTAGCAATATTAGGTAAAACTGCTGATACGTTAGTATTGTAGTTGGTGTATGGTTTCACCGTACACACGGTATATTGCTTATTACACGCGGTCGCGATACAAAACGGACGTACGTACAGCATCGGGCATAGGTCGTGACTGGCAACCGGAAACTTCCGAATGCGAGCCTAAGGAGTGCGCGCGCGCAGACGTCGCACAGTGTGTGAGTGTGTGTGTGTGTGTGTGTGTGTGTGTGTGTGTGTGTGTGTGTGTGTGTGTGTGTAAGTTCACGCGCCTTTAAGCAATGGTGCTCGGCAGGCGGTGCGCTGTTCGTAGGGTGAAATGTAAGTTTATGTAGTGTTCAATTGTTGTGTAATTGTCTAATTTATAATGTAATGTATGTGTAAATACAAGTCACCCATATCACTCCCCTCCAGAGACCGTCCTACGGGCGATAGTAATCTGGAAAATGAACTCTTCTGTCAGAACGAGTAGTTTTACTAGCAGGGATGGAAGATGGTTCGGGTAGTGGTTAAATAGGCGTGTCGGTGGAGTCATTCAGTATACAGGGTGATTTTGAAATCGTGTAATTCCTTTTAACCACGCATTCTACTGGTGATATAGAATAACCCTGACCATATTTTTATTTAATTAGATTAATTTTTTTTGAAAAATTATTATTCCGTTTTTTTCGTGAAATGGTGTCAGATAGTCATATGTTAACCAACCGAGGCAATTTTAATTTTTTACTAATTAAAATAAAAAAACATATTAATAATTAATGTCGTAAATAATAACGGGCGGTCCTTTTTATTGCCCCTTATTATTTACGACATCAGTTATTGTTATGTTATTATTT
Source organism: Catocala nupta (assembly GCA_963675205.1). Classification (NCBI taxonomy): domain Eukaryota; kingdom Metazoa; phylum Arthropoda; class Insecta; order Lepidoptera; family Erebidae; genus Catocala; species Catocala nupta. Next base: position 4,271,548 of record OY776107.1, on the reverse strand, counting down.
TTAAATTAGTAAAATATTAAGATTGTGTCAGGTGGTTAAAATATGACTATTTGAAATCATTTCATGAAAAAAATCTGTACTCTAATTTTGCCGAAACCATTATTCTAATTAAGAAAAAATATGGTCAGGGTTATTCTATATCACCAGTAGAATGCGTGGTTAAAAGGAATTACACGATTTCAAAATCACCCTGTATAGGCTGGTTTTAAGCGGTCTAAAGATACTGTAATGACTTTACCCATTACCTTAATTTTAAAAACTTTGGAACCCTCTCTCAATCACCTCATATAGACCCGTGTATGCCGGTTGAAGTGCACCTCTCAACGCGTCGTCCCGAAGAAAAACATGGGAACAGGAAGACATATCTTTATGAACAAAGATCTTTCCTTTTGAGTGATGTGAGATTGGGACTGGCTGTAAGTTTTTGGCAAATGATCTGATACGAGCTGTAAAATTGGTAATAGCAGCCGTACATTAGTCAATCTTCTCGCCAAAGAATTCCCCTGGCAGTATTAAAGGTTATATTGCTTATTACACACGTAATGCCATAGGCGTGGTCGCGATACAAAACGGACGTACGTGCAGCGTCGGGCATAGGTCGTGACTGGCGACCGGAAACTTCCGAACGCGAGCCGAAGGAGTGCGCACGCGCAGACATCGCACGAGTGTGTTTGTGTGTGTAAGATCACGCGCCTTCAAGCAATGGTGCTTGGCAGGCGGTGCGCTGTTCGTAGGGTGAAATGTATGTATGTGTAGAGTTCAATTGTTGTGTAATTATCTAATTTGTAGTACAAGCCATCCTCAAGTAATAATTCGAGAAAGGAAAATATTTTTAAAACACTTTTGGGCGTACACGTCCGAAATAATATTACAAATGCGAATTAGAGTTTGTTTGTTACTCTTTCACGCCTCTACTTGTCGACCGATCATTATGAAAGGGAACTGTCCATTATTGGCTTAGTGTGAACAGAATTCATACATAAAAACAATTAACGACGATCCTAAGGTCGAAGGACAGTAGGTTGCTGCGCCCATATAATGACAATTATTTGGTTTTTGAATTCAGTAAGATATCAAAACAATTTAAATCCACCAGCCCAGTTCCTAGATAATATTTTAGTAACATATGAATCAGAATAATAAATTGCAATTAAACTACTATATAAGGATTTTATCGCGTTGTTTATTTATCACTGTATTACAAAATTTCGAAACTATTACACTGCTACTACTATTGAATTTTACTAATTTATAAGCTAATAAAATTTATTTAAACTATTAAATCTATTTATATTTAGGTTTACACTTTCCCCGACGTTTCGGCTGCTTTTCAGCAGCCATGGTCACGGGGAGGCGCCTCGTGACCTGTTTAATTTCAATGAACTATAAATTACCACAACAAACGAATTAGAAACACCTGGACACAAAACTTTGTTATTTTTCTAATTCCTACTGGTTATAATAATAATAATAATAATAATAATTTATTCAACTTAAATTGGTACAAAAAAGGATACAGAGCTTAGGTTACATCGTAAAGGTATAATATAAGGGGTGCCTGTACTAGGGTAAACCTGTGCCACAGGCATTAAGGGCACATACTGTATAATATAGATATATATTCTAAAACAATACTTATGAAAACATTATTATTTGTATATAAAAACTTACGAATTACATTATAAACTAAGTGATTACTATGACTACTTAAAGAGTTATTTTATTGCGCAACACTTATTGAACAACAGTCATCAAATTTTCAGTTTGATCGTAGTTCAAGGTTTGTAAATATTGTTGAACTAATTGCTTAGTGTTAGCATAATTTTTGTCATAAATCGCAGTTATTTTGTTTATATTATTATAAAGAAATGGACCTAAAAATGCGAGAAACCTATTGGTAAAAATATACTTAGATTGAGACTGAGTAGTACAAACGATATCTTTCCGTCGCTTAGTGTTAGTTAGTTCCGGGTTATATTCAAGAGTAGTATGTTGTTTTAGTACGGTGTGCATAATAAAAAGCTGCCTGACTGTTAGTACTTTAGAATTTTGATACAAAAGGCATGTGGGATAGCGAAAAGGTCGATGTGTAGCTACTTTTAGGAGTGCTCTTTGTGCTCTTTCAATTGGAAGAATAACCGACTTGGCGATGCCTCCCCATGAGGTAACACAGTATTGAATAATGGATTGGCACAGTGTCTTGTAGATTTGTATAATATGATTATTGTCTGCTATATAATGCAGTTTTTTAAAAACGAATATTAATTTACGTAGTCTGCTTGTCAAAGTGGCTACGTGTTGTTTAAATGAAAGAGTGTGATCTATTATAACCCCCAGATATTTAATGTTAGTTGTACTATGGATTGCAGAACATATGCAATCGTCATTCATGGTGTTGTTACAATGGTGTGCATATAGTCGAATCTTACTTAAATGATCTTGTTGATTGCGCATGTTAAACTTAATGAATTTAGTTTTATCAGTATTTAGTGTAAGCAAATTATTTCTAAGCCATTTATTAACCACATCGAACCCACGCTGGGCATTTTTAAAAACTGCCTCATTTGTGTCGGCGGAGAAGAGAAGGGCGGTGTCATCTGCGTATGAAACGATTTTGCCGCTAGGAAAGCTTAAGTTACAAAGATCGTTAATGTACATCAAAAATAGAGTACTTCCAAGGACACTGCCTGTGGAATACCGAATTGTGGCACTTGTAAGTCGGCACTGATGATATTATCTATTTTTACGCACTGATACCTATTTTGTAGATAGTCTGTTAGCAGCTTAAGCTGAGTGCCTCGTATTCCTAAATCATATAATTTTTTTAATAGGATAGGTACAGATACAGTGTCAAAAGCTTTTGCGAGGTCGAGGAAGATTCCAACTACTTGTTTTCTTTTTCCAAGTTCCTCTGAGATAAAAGCTGTCAAGTTGTGCACTGCATCTGCTGTTGACAACTTAGGCCTGAAGCCGAATTGCATTGGGGAAAATAGGGAATTTTGTTCAAGAAATGATACTAATTTATTATTAATTAATTTCTCTAGTACTTTTGAGAAAGTAGGTAATAGCGAGATTGGTCGATAATTTGTTACGAGGTCTTTCGTACCAGACTTATGAATGGGAATCACTATTGCTTTTTTAAGGCATAGAGATTCGGTAAATGTGGGTTAATGGAGGCACCAGGATATGCTTAAAGGTCTTTAATATTTTACAGCTTATATTGTCCCACCCAGGTGCACAATTATTTTTTAACGAGTGAATAACCCGCTCTATTTCTTGTTCATCCGGATCCAACATAACAAAAGATTTTCCGCTTTTAAGATATGTTGAAACCGGAGGAGAACTGTTATTTGTGCTGCACTGACTTTCTATTTTTTTTGCCAAAGTTGTGCCAATATTTACAAAAAACCTATTGACGTTGTTGACAGAGGAAAGAAGAGAGGAATGTGTTTGCAATAAACTTCTATCAGATTTATGTTGTTTTGAAGTAAACGTGACTTCCTTCACAATTTTCCAAAGTTGCTTTGTGTCTTTTTTAGCTCCTTGTAATTGTGACCTGTCGTACTCTATTTTTACATTCTTCAAAAGATTATTGCAAAAATTCCGATACCTTTTATATGATAAAATTAGAGTAGAATTTTCGGGGCATTGCTTAGCTTTCTTGTGTAGTTTATCGCGGTTTCTAATACATCGGACTAAGCCGGGAGTTATCCATGGCTTAAGTTTACAATATTTTCTACTTAATTTTATTATTTTTGTATTGTGCATGATAGCCTCTTGTACTTTATTAATAACAAATGACATAGAGATGTTAACGTCAGCAGTTTGATAAACTGGGGTAAAGTCAATATTGCACAAATCACGTTCTAGGTGAATTATATTTATAATTGACCTTTGTTGCGGGCGAATAATATTCTTAGTTTGCTTTAATTCAAGTATTAGTAAAACAGCAGAGTGGTCAGTTATTGAGTTAGTAACAAGTGTTAAACACGGAAGCCTAGTTTTGAGCATGACGTGGTCTAAGCACGACCCACTTTGATGTGTGGGAAAAGTGTGGCTAGGCAAAATACCATGGTACGCACAGAGATTTAGGTAATCTTGGGTAGATGCGTCATGATTCCTACAATTTATATTTATGTTTATATCTCCTGTTATAAATATTTTTAAAAGTTGATAAGCTTTGTAAAATTTGGTTTAAATTGTTTGTAAACGTCTCTAAGTTTCTGAAAGAAGGAGGTCTATATACAGCAATGATCGCGGTATCAGTGCCTATTTTTATAACAAGACAGTTGCAGTCTTGGACCGTTAGCTCTTCAACGGAGACGAGTAAAGAACTTTTCACATATATTACTAAGCCATCATTTTGGTTGAGAGATGTTGTACTATTGTAATTATTGTATCCCTGCAAAGTTGGTATATTGTTCCGTCTGTTTGAGAGCCAACATTCTGTTAGAATAATCACGTCACACTCAATATTAAGCCTGTGTAAAAAGACATTCAAACTATCTATGTTCTTACATATGCTACGAATGTTTTGGGTTAGTATTGTTAGCGGCTTACTATATTGAGAAAGATAAAGTTTGCAGCTCTCAGTATCACACATTTCCGAAAGATATATATAATTATTATCTACGTCATTAATTACTTGATCAGCCATAAATACTTTTAAAATTAAGGTAAATTCAAACAAAAATATAAATATAAAAAGGGTCTAAAAGAAACTGAGTAAGGTAGCGCTCTTAGGCGCCTTCATGATAATCTATAGAATTAATGTACCTTGTTTCAGCCATTTTCTTAGCTGGACATTCGAGATCACCTGTCTTATGGTTGCATGGTTTCTTAAAACGCAAGCATGTTGCACATTTTGGTGTTTCGGTTTTCTTTGTACATTCAATGCACCGCAATGTCCGCAGGTGGAGATGGTTTCGTGGCAAGTCTTAGCGGCATGTCCATATTGTTGGCATCTGAAACACCTGGTCACGAGTGTAAAGTCACGTACGGGGCAGGATGTCCAGTTGATGAAGACTCGATCCTGGTTGATATGGGCCTTTCTGATGCTGGCAGGCACTTCAATAATGAAGTTGCAAGATTGTGCGTCTTTCTTACCCGACTTATGGCTCAGTTTTAGCGAGGTCAGGAATTGATCACGGGTTACGTTGGGGAGTTTTTCGGCAACATTCTGCTCGTATATGCAATCATATACTTCTTGGTCACTAAGGGCTGCTGGTACTCCGATTACTATAATTCTTGGTCTTCTTTTATGTGGATCCTCAACCTTTAAGCCAGAGCTAGTTAACTGGGTTGACTGCCTTAGCTTCTCAATGTCGTCCTTGCTGTCAGTGCTAATGATTACTCCTCCGTTTTTGGTCTTCCTTAATCCTCTAACGTGCAACTTCAATTGTTCAGGGCAAATTATTTTCTGAACCAGCGACTTTGTGTCGTCACTAGTTTTCAATTTATCGTTTGGATAAATTGCAATGCCGCTCACATTTTTAGGTCGTAGCATGACATTTTTTGTGGTCTTGACCATGTCCGCAAAAGACACTTTTTCAATGGCTGAATTTTGTGCAACGCATTTTTCTTCAATGGTCATCTAAAAGGACTTTTCGAAGGCATTCAGACACTTAGCAAGATCCTGCTTTTCCGTCATGGCTTCAAGAGAGCTATTCATCAGTAAGGCCTTTTGCTTCAAGGATTGGTAAAAACCACCATTTGAGAGACACCATTTCCAACTTTACCATTCCAAGCCAAAACCTCCATACAAAGTGGACAGTTCCCTTTCGCATACACGTTATCAGGGGTACAGAAAAGGTCATAAGATACCATTAACCTAGAAAATAAAACTGCTACCAAGCGATAGAATTTTAATTTTTTTTAGCCGTAGCGGAGCTTCTCGCCTAATTCAGTATATTTACATATTTAATTACGAACACAAAAAGAAAAACTAGCTAGTGACGTATATATGTAAAGTTACCTAATGTTACTAATAGGGGTGTGAAAGTTACACGAAAGTTACAATATGCGGCTCGTTTGTAGTTTTAACTATTAATTATCGAATTATGTAAACCTAAATGTACCTTTACGTCGAGTTATTCTGGTTTTATACGTGACAATAAAGGTATTTCAGTATTGAGTTATTATCAAATACGTAACAGAAGAGACATCTCAAATATTTTTTTGTAACACGAGTTATTTTCGTTTATGTGCTAGATTTTGCACGCGGTATCGCTCGTATTAATGTAGGTTATAAGAATTTTCTATCACTGGGGAATAGTATTATTTTCTGGATGAAAGGTATCCAATGTCCTTTTCTGTACCCCTGACAACGTGTTTGCAAAATTTCATGATGATCAGTCGAGTAGTTAAGGCGGGAAAGTGTAATAAACCAACAAATTGAGAGAATAAAGAATTACAAATAAAGTGATATAATATATAAAAAAATAACTATTCTATGTTAAACTACTAAATTATCTCTGCGGCTTTGCCTGGTTTAATATTACAAATACACAATTGAAGATAAAAAGAATCGTAATTCAGGAAATTATCCATATTTACCATTAATAATAATAATAATGTTCTACCACATACACACAACACTATCTAGCCCAAACTAAGCAAGAGCTTGTACTATGGGTACTAGACAATGGAAAAACATACATACATACTTATTTTTGTATATACATACATATTATACATAGAAACACCCAGACCAAGACAAACATCCATGTTCATGCGCACAAATGTTTGACTTGTGCGGGAATCGAACCCGCGACCTAAGGCGTGGCAGTCGGTTACACTAACCACTACGCCATCGAGGCCGACAGACCATTAAATTATTTTTGTATTTATTTTATTTGCTATGAATATTTCCTGTGTCGTGGGGGACTTTATAACCATTAAAAAAACTGACTCAAAGAACATCCAGACTCAGAACAGCTCTTGATGGATCACACCATTTTTTTGTCTCCTGAATTGAACCCACAACACCAAACACGCCATTGTCGCAATCATATTCACATTCATAATATTAGTTGCATATAGGATTCGAACCCGCACACCTTCTTAGACGTTCACTTAAACCACTGAGCTATTCGAGGTATGGCTGTTGATTTTGTGTATATACTTAGTCCGACGGCAGTTTGTCGATCGTTTATAAATAATGAACGTCTACAGGGCGAGAGAGGAGGTGAAGCGAGGGGACCCGGGACGGGGGAGGGGGGACAATCAAAATAAAGCAATAATTGTTTTACGCGACAATACGAGCGGCCCGGGGCGGCTCGCGTCACACGGCCGACGGTTACACCGAAGTGAACACGCACCGAACATAGACATAATTTTTCTTCTATATAATTCACTTTTGACTGCAAGTATGGCGTCGTAAATTAAGTGGATGCCTTTCTACTGTCATTATGCCAAGTGTTGTATGTTTGTTCGAATCCCACGCGGAACAAAAATTTGTGTAATTCTCAAGTGATTATTCTGTGCCTGTTGTTTATTTATTTATTTAATACATTGTTTGCCAACAGATTTCACATCATTTACGTGAACTTACAATTAATGTTAACAAAAACTTTTACAGAATGTAAATCCAATGCTAGGCACACAAAACATTTACCGAGTATATCACTCGGCTACTCACGTGATACTCATCAGTGGCATCACAAAATACATAAATGGAAAAAAAATATTAGTGAGTAAAAGGAAATTGCATAAACGAAAACAAAAGAATCGTCATTTACTGGTTGACTTAAAGCTGTACAATTCTTTTTTGAAAACGACAAGGACACGGTTTTTAACCATATATATTTATTTTTACCTGGGGGAATTCTTTGACGCATACCTCTCCGCGGGGCGATGGAGAGGTTATGTCGGGCTCACCGGGGGAAAGATACCCCGGTAATACCGACTAAACCTACCACGGTGATCCTCGACATAACCATAGACGGCGGTGCCGCGCAAATCGTTTACACATACAATCGCGACCCCGCCGAAGTTTCGGCCCGCCACGCTGTGTAAAACGGCAGGCCGCTCGCTACGCTCGCAACGCTCACACCGGTGTAGCCAGTATATCAGGCAGAAGCCGGTTTTTAACTATAGTTTGCATTTTACCAAATCATTAAACACCCATCCCCATAGAGTAGAATAATTAAATTCCATATGTAGCAATAGTCTCTTACATCTACCGCGGCTAGTGTCTCGGTAAGTATTCCATCTAACTTTAAACTAAAACTCTTGAAGGGCCTCTGCATGTTGGACACATGTCCCCGTGTAAGTCTCCCAAAGGACCGGGTATTTTCTTAACGTATTAGGGAAATACCCGTGAAGGAGAAATATAAAATAATAATAATATAATATTTTATTACATACACCGTACATTAATATGAGGATCACACTCTAAATAATTGTATATGCACGAAAAGAATAATTCTAGATACATAATAATTATGTTAGAAGTTATATATTGTTACGTGCTGGGCTCGACGGATAAGAATACAAAACAATATTACCGACTAAAACAAGTTTTATTCTAGTACACAATTAACTTTAATACACAACAAACACTATACTGCACTTTTTCACTGTAACTGCTTCAAACTCCGTAGTATTTTTCGCTTCCGTTCGCTTCGATGAACACTTGATCGCTTACGATAGTAAACTGACTCGGCGGTGCGCGTGCGCTCTATTTATACGCGGGTAAAGTGCTTCTGGAGTTTTCCAGAAAACGTCACAGTTGGCTCGCAACAGCGCGATGGTTCGAGAATGTGCCAGCGCTTTCTCCACTGAACTCGTACCGATAAATACGTAGTTCCGTAAGATGTCAATAGATGGTGCTGTAATAAATTATTATTAGAAACCGCCGACTCTTCCCCACAGTGCCGACAGAGGGCATTAGCCGTAACAATATGTATGTATATAGATGCGTGTGCGAGCGGTTCGGTGTGATTGGCGGTTAGGACCACTTCTCATAATAGTGATTCTCTTCTCAGCAATGTTTGTGATCTACTCAATGTTTGTACGTCGCTCGCGTTCTATGGACTGTAGACTGACTCCGCCTACCTCTAGACGTGCTACGGGGTTACGAGTTAGCCTATGCGTAGGTGCTACGCTTAGCTACGGTGTGCTACGGGAAATATACTTTATATAATATTGTCTTATGTTTACGCGAATGTTATACATTGAAATTAAACACTTTATCTGATCTGTGGCAAGAAACACCTGGACGCCGAGCTTCAACATGTCAAGCAAGTACTGCAAGACAACAAGCTCCAACAGCCGCGCCACCGTTACAGATCCCGAGAAAAGCCAGCCGCAGTCGAGCGCCAGCCTGCCATACTACCATATGTAAGGGGTGTCACTGACAAGATTGGCTACATCTTGAAGTGAGCTTCAATCAACACATACTTCAAGCCGCCAACGAAGATAAGTCAATTTTTACCATCCGTCAAGTGCCAATTACCTTTACAAGATGCAGGGGTCTATAAAATAGATTGTGACTGTGGACTCTCATACATTGGTCAAACCAAGAAAAGCATAGGCACTCGCATAAAAGAACATATAGCTGATGTTAAACACCAACGCTCGTTGAAGTCTGCTGTGTGTGAACATGTGCAACAGGGGACCAACCACTACTTACGATTTGACAAACCACATATACTCGCAAAAGAAAATCGATTCATACCAAAGATGCTTCGCGAGGCTATTAAATTAAAACACATCCTAATTTCAATAGAGAGGATGGTTCGAATGTGCCACCAGCTTGGGATCCAGTCATTCAAATAGTTAAACCCAAGAAGAAGCAAAACACAGCTAGACTTCATGATACTTTGAGCTCATTCTGCGTAAATAGAAACACCAAAGATTAAATTATGTTCGGGTACTTTGAAGTAACTAGGTACACTTCAGAACGTTGGGACAACTACCATATTAATCTCTCCGTGAACATGGCTGCTGTAAAGCAACCGAAACGTCGGGGCAAAGTGTAAACTTAAATATAAATAGTTTTAATTAAAATTATATAGCTTAAATAGTAGTAAAGTTCAATAATAGTAGTGTTAGAGTTTTCAAAATTATGTAATAACAGTGTTATAAAGTAAAATAAACAACGCGACAAAATCTGTATAGTGTTTAATTTCAAAATATACTTTATTTCAAAGTCAATGTCAAAAATCTTTATTTCCATAAAACAATATAAGAATTTTTTAAAAATGTACCATTTACGTCAATAAATATATTTCATCTCAAAAAACATTTTTCATTTGGGTCATTAAGTAAACCTTATCATATCTTGTGTGGGCCAGTCATTACAGACCGGCGACACTTCGAACGAGTGGGATCTTTTGTGTCGACTTGCCATAGATGTTCATGGCAGCCGGAACCGACGGCTTAACGTGCTCTCCGAGGCACGGAGCAAGCGATAATTGTCAATCAATACGCACATCATTTCTAAAAGTCATATAACTTTCGAAAGTCACAGTTTCGCGACGTGGGTTCGAACCCGAGACCCTCTGCATTGCAGTCTGTTGGTCTCCCCACTGAGCTATTGCTGGTCTTACAGTCTCAATAAGTAACCCTTACGAACATCGAAGGTTATAGGTCAGTGAGTTTATAAAATTTACTGTTAGATTAAGGCTCTTACCACATTACTTACTCGTATATTGCATAAAAGTGTCCAAACTATAGTCTGTTTCAAATACGAAGTCCCTTTTGACACTTCATAGCACGTAACTCTGCACATTTCATATAAAATGCTAAAATAAACAATGATTACTATTACTAAAGACTATTTAAAAATAATTAGAATCTATACAAAACATGATGTAATTGTTTCACAAACATAATCAACTAATAATTTATATTAATGTTAATCTTAAATAATTTAAACATCAAAATAAAATTACATTTTACTGCAATACCATGGTTACGCACTAGGGTATTTTTTTTTACTTCCAGTCATAGTGACGTGACAATATGAATCGGATAAAATCGATCTAATTCGAGGTAAAAACAATTCTCCGGAAAATACTTTTGTAAATTTGTATTTGGTATTAATTATTATTACAATGCAACGTACCTTAAATCCCATTCTGCAAACCCTTAATATATTTTCTTTATCAAAAAATGGATTTGAAGATGCGATATTGGACGTATGGTTTAAATATCCCATAGTTTTTAAAGTGTAGTCGTCTTGAAAATCAAAATCTTTATACAACATTTATGTATGTGATACTAGGAATTAATCAACGATAAGTCCAGTTTATTTTTTACAATTAATCACTTTATTGTAACTGTGACTATTCTGTTCTTTCGATATGTCAAACTAAGATGGACTTCTTTGTTGTTTTCCTGTTTCTATAATTTTTGTTTCGTTTCTAAACCCATTATTACAGTTTGTTTGGAAAGTTAATCGGTAATCGATTTTGTGATGTGTCCATTGAATCGGTCTCTTCACTATCGCTGTTCAACGATCATCTGTCAAATGGGACTTCGTATTTGAAACGCATCTTTATGTTTACATGATAGAGAACGATAATGTACAATGTTCAATATGATACCTCTGCCGAACAATCAAGGCATGGAATTCTCGGCCAAGGCACGTGTTACCTTCTTCCTTCAATCCTGGGTCCTTTAAGCGGGGCGTGAAAAAGCACCTTCTCAGGCCGTCAAAGTAGAGACTTCAACATCGCCTCGGCTGCTATGAGGACGGTGTGGAGGCCACTGCTCTTAGACCACACGACTGCTTACCATCAGGCGGAGAGAGGTAATTTCGAAGAGCAAAAAAAAAAAATTTCGTTGTCAGATGACAACTTAATGTTTAGAATGGTTCAGATATTTAAACTTAATAGGCGCCCATATGATTTAAATCTTTGACCGTAATGAAAGAAACATTTATGTGCGTAAATACATAAGGTACAGATATTTCTTAAACCTATAATAATATCAGCCCTGTATTAAACTGTCCCACTGTTGGGCACGGACCTCTTCTCTGTGTGAGAAGGGTTAGGCCATAGTCCACCACGCTGGCCCAGTGCGGATTGGTATTATTCACATATCTTTGAGAACATTATGAAGAACTCTCAGATATGCAGGTTTCCTCATGATATTTCACCGTTAAAGCAAGCGATAATATTAACTATTTAATATGCATATAACTTCGAAAAATCAGAGATGCGCGCCTTGCTCGTTATGCTGTGCAATATTTGCTGTGCAATATTTGCTGTGCAATTAGTATTTTTGATGGTCATTATATTCAGTTCTTTATTTTAATTAACAGCAACAGTATAGTTTTACACCGTTTGATTGCTACGCAAAGAACTCGAGTTCGATGCTAAGATACGCATGTCTGTTTTTTCGAAGAGTTCTTTATGTTTACGAAGGTATGTGAAGCCTGCCAGCTCGCACTGGACCAGCATGGTGAACTATGGTTTCCTAACCATTTTAACATTGAAAAGAGGTCCGTGCTGAGCTGTGCAACAGCTGATATACAGTATTTTGTGTTACAAATTTCAATCTTATACTAGTAAAAATAAAGTTCAATTTACAAAGTAAACCATCTACCAATTCATCGCTTAAATATAGTTTGACATGGGGCTTCACTGCTACTTAGAAAAGTGGTGTATACCTAACTGCTAAGCTACACTTCGCCATTTCATCAGTTGAGTGTATCCTTTTTTCCATGGGTATTTATATCAGTGAATAGATAATTAAATGTCCAGTAATAGTAAAAAAATTTGATATTCCCGGAATGTTCTTTTATACACTGTGTTCAATGTTAATTAAAAGGACTTCTTCTGTAACGGCTTAAAGTTTGCAGCTGACTATTAGCCTCGTGACGCTCAGTTATAACGATCGACTTTGTTAATAATACAACAATCACGGTATATAATTATTTATCTATACTAATATTATAAAGCTAAAGAGTTTGTTTGTTTGGCTGAACGTGCTAATCTCAGGAACTACTAGGTCGAATTGAAAAATATTGGTGTTGGATAGCCCGTTTATCGAGGAAGGCTATAGGCTATATAACATCACGTTACGACCAATAGGAGCGGAGTATTAATGGAAAATGTTGCAGAAACGGGGCAAATTGTCTTATGTGAAGCAGACGAAGCTGCGCGGGTCAGCTAGTCTATACATATAATAAAATTATAACTGTTCGATGTTTATACATTAGAATTACTTAATAAAATTGATGTAAAGGATTTTATAAGAGTTATAGAAGCCATAACAATTACTTTTAGAATGTTTGTCGGTCTATCTGTCTATGCTACTTGCATAACGCAATAACTGCTGCACAATATTAAATGCGGTTTTAACAGTTGTATTGCTGGATGTCTAACTTAAAATCTTGTGCATTTCATTTCATCATAATACGCCACCTCAAAGTCAACCGATTCTTTCATGTAGGAAAATGGCATTAGAGTATTAATAGTATTTCTGCGTTTCAGGGATAAAGGTCTCTGCAGGAACATACGGTAGGTATGTCATTTCTTAGCCTGCTCGCCACCCGATCAGCCCCAGGTTCGAAAGGCGGTGTGCGTGTTCCCACGCGCGCCTCTGTGTTGTATCTTCGTCCCCTCACAAGGGGACAGTAGAGGGAGTCTTTTTTAAGTAGTGGCCTGCCGTTTCACACGGGCCGAAACCTCGGCGGCGATTGCATGTGAAAGCGATTCGCGCGGACCCGCCATCGATGGTTATGTCGACGAACATCGTGATAGGTTATCGTGATAGTCGGTATTACCGGGATATCTTTGCCCCGGTGAGCTCGACATAGCCTCTCTGTCGCCCCGCGGAGAGATATAATAATAATAATAATATTTATTGGCATTAAAAATTACAAATAATACAGAACAGGTTTTAAAATTCAAGAATTAGTTTACATTGTTGTACTTTTCTGAATCAATTAAATTCCTCGCACTAGGCTAAGCCTGTCCTGCGGGAAATTGTTGGATTGATCCAAAAGCAATTTTTACATAGAGCGGTTTTGAACCGAATACAAAATTATAGTGTAGATAAAATTAAATGGTAATGGAACAATTATATAAAAATAAAAAACGTATTGTGACAGATATAAACAAAACCAAAACCATGCGTCAAAACATTCCCATTATATAGCATTTCTTGCCTTTAATCCTATTTTTAATTGCTTTGATTTTAATGTCTAACCTACTAACTAATTAATATGTAACTTCATAACTTAGTACACCTACTAACCGAAATACTTTGACGTTCAATAGTGTTACAGAGTCAAAAATAATTTATTTATTTAGGTCACTAATTTAATGAATATTTGTTTTGACTTTTCCTTAAGATTCGGCAACGCGATAGAAGCATGTGCATTTTGCCATCTTATAATATCAGCCGTGTAAACAAACTGTCCCACTGCTGGGCACGGGCCTCTTCTCAATGTGCGAAGTGTTAGGCCATAGTCCAACACGCTGGCACAGAGCGGATTTAAATATCACATATCTTGGAAACATTATGCAGATCTCTCAGACATGCAGGTTTCCTTACGATGCTTTCCTTCACCATGAAAGCAAGCGATATTTAACTAATTATAAGTCGAAATGTTGAAGGTGCCTTGAGATCGAACTCAAGAATCATCCTATCTACCATAAGTTACTCTATAGTATAATACGCGATAAATCGTTTGCATCTGCAATAATTAGCTAATTACAATCAGCCTTATATGTAACAATCTAGCAACGTGAATACCGACCAACGGTAACGAGTAAATTGTGCTATACCCTAATGAATCCGTCTAGATATGGCTTCCATCTTATTTTATTTTATTTGGAAAACAAACAGTATCTTAAAACTAATTAACAACTTTGAAAAGATCTTTGAACCATTTAGACGTTTTCACATTTTAGTATTTAGCATAAATAATCAAAAACTAGAGCAATTAGAGAGCCGATTCAAACCACTGATCGGTAATAAAACTCTTAAAGCTAGAAGGACTTGTGTTAAATAGAGCTAAGTCATGCGAGTCGCATAATTTGTTGATAATGCTTGCAGACCTTACGAAAATCGATTCGTTTCTATGGTTGTACCACGAGCAATATGTAAAGGATAGGGTATTCTAACTGATCAGGTAGGAACTCTTAAGTTTATCTTGTCATGGTAAGGGTAAGAGAAATCTATTTTGGATTGGGCTATTTTCACTAAAAGAGAAACATCTGAATTTTTCTTCCTTACATATAATGGTCTTATAGGTATCATCATATTTTTTGCACTTGTATTGCAGATATCTGACAAATTTTTATTGTATTGATTCTAATCGTTTTATGGGGATGTCATACTATGGGTTCCAAATTTATGAACAATATTCAAGGATGCTGCGAACATATGAGCAATAAAGAATTTTAATGACTTTTATATTTGAAAACTGAGAGCATGATCTCATAACGAAGTCTAGCATTTTGTTGGCTTTAGCGGCAATATGTTTTACGTGATTTTCGTACGTTAGTTTGGTGTCGTGTATTACGCCCAGGTCGCGGATTTCGTCTACTCGTTTAAGTTTCACTCCTTTTAAGGTATACTTGTAGTTATGTAACTTAGGTTTACGTGAAAAGGTTATGGAGTAACATTTGAGGGAATTTATGTCTAAATTGTTACGCTGACAAGAGGTTTCGAACCTCGAGAAGTCCTGTTGCAACAAAAGACAATCTGAGTGATTATCGATTGTCTTGAAAATTTTCATTTCGTCAGCGTACATTAAGAATTGCGAGTGATAGAAATACGAGCTGATATCATTAATAGGTTAAACAACAAAGGACCGATTAATGAACCTTGCGGCACACCAGAATGGACAGTTTGCCAAATAGATAAAGATCCATTCATTGCTACTGCTTGAGACCTGTTTTCTATGTATGAGCAGAACAAGTTTCCATGAATGCCAGCGCGTAGGAGCTTCTGAAAGAGTAATGTGTGATCGATACGATCAAATGCTTTGCTATAATCAGTAAATACAGCATCTATCTGACTACCTGCTACCATGTTTAATGTTGCAAAATCTATAAAAGTTAATAAATCAGTAGTAGCGTTTTTTCTAAAAAAAATCGTGTTCTTCGGGAATGAAAAAGCTCTTTAATGTATTGTATACACAGGTATACAATACATAAAAGAGCTTTATCATTCCCTAACAATACTTGTTTATACACAAGTATAAACAAGTATTTCTAGTAGTTTAGCGAATTTACATAATTTCGATATAGGTCTGTAGCTTTTTACGTCTCCTCTATCCCCACTTTTATGAATATAAATGCAAACTTCCAAATTTTTGGTACGATACTTTCCTGTACTGAGGGTTGATACAAAATGGTAAGCGGTTTGGTTAACTATTCTGAACAGTTAACGATAAATAGGGGTGTAATATGGTCTAGTCCTCCTTTTGTAAGATCTACCGATTTAAGCAATTGGTATACAGCGATGGGGAGTATTTCTATGTCACCTATCGTGTATGCACCGTGTAGGTATTAATGGTCGTCTAGCAAAGAAAAGTTGTGTTCACGAGAGGATGAGGAGAGGAATGTTGACTGGAAGTAAGTTGCAAAGATGTTACATATTCCCTCATTAGAGGAAACAGATGTACCTTCGTATGTCAAGGTAGCAGGGAGAGAGTTCGAGCCTTTTTTATTCGACTTAACAAATCTCCAGAATGATTTCGGATTCTCAACGATAGATTCTTCTAATTTTACAATATACCCTCGATAACATTGATCTTCAACAGGCTTTGCTCTCTTTCGGAGTAAACTAAAGGATATACAATCGCTTGTGTTACCGTATGTGCGATATTTTTGCAGGAACTTGTGTTTTTCCTTGAGTATCTTTTTTAGACTTGCCTTATACCTGGGTGGGAATGAAGAAGGTGTGATAGTCTTGTGAGGTACAAACTTGTCAATTAATTGATATAATTGGCTGTAAAATGTATCTATAGCATTTTCAATCGAACAATCGTTCAAAGTATTCTTCCATCCTATTTTAACTAACGAGGATTTGATTGCATCATAATCACCACATTTATAAAATATTTAATTCCAAGTCTATTTTTGAGAAATACACTATCACAATTATTAATGGTGACAATAAAGGATTAGTGGTGCCCGTCCTCTGGTACTAGAGAGCTATCGGCAGCACCAACTATCAGTTCACTGTTAGACAGGGTTAAATCTAACAATCTGTTATTTACGTTGGGGCATAAGTTAAATTGATTCAAGTTACATTTGGCTAGCGTATCAAAGAAGTAGATCTGGGCTTCACCCATAATAACTGAGTATATACAATAATACTTAAATTAAAATCCCCAATTATCACAAAAATACCATTTGGACAAGAGTTAATAATTGATGATAATTTGTTGGTAAAATTACTGAGTTGAGTGTTAAAAGAATTGCCGTTTTTTTCAGAACATAGATAAATAGTACAAATATGTATTTTATTCGACCAAGTTCTTCAGCGGAGGAATTCCAATCCAGCCGGTGTATGGATTTAAGCTCACGTCGCACTGCTATCAGATCACCACCACCATACTTTGCCCGGGTATTTATCTCTATCGCGACGCCAGATGATATACTTGCCATCAAAAAGCTCACTATCACCGATACTATCGTGTAACCAGATTTCCGTTATTGTCATCACGTCATACGAATTCATAATCAAATTCCGTTTAAATAGGTGTGTTTTAGTGCGCAGCCCTCGTGTATTTTGGTAATATAAACTAAAAGAAACTGTGGCGTATGTATATACGCACAGGCAACATATAAGTTTACGAGGAACCCGGAATCGAACGGAGCATCATACGTCTAGCCGTACCAAAACCAGCGAACAAACAGGTTTTAAGTTAAATACGGTTCTCAAACTGAATGCAATATTATAGATTATGATTGCTAAAGTTATTGATGCGTTAAACACTAAGAAGTTATTTTAACAAATCAATATTTTGCCCAAATATATTAATTGTAGTCTTTAGCTTTGATCAAAGCTTTTGCCTTGTTAAGTAGTATTTTGTTTGCTGGTGTTGAGTGGTCATGAACGTAGAAATTCGTTGATGAAAAAAAGCCCAAGTGAGATTTGTTGAGATGTTTAGTCTTACGTGTTGATGCCATAAATTTCTCTTTTACATAGCGGCTGTTGAATGCCACGATAATTGCTGTATCAGCTTTTGGAATGCGAGTAGGTACACGAGTTATATAGTTAATATCTTGTTTCTTCACTGGTAGATCAGATAACATTCCTGTCTTCCCAACGATATTGTAGAAATTTTCCTTCTTCTTTTCAGGGATGCCTCGAATTTCTACATTGTTTGCCCTAGCCCATTGATCTCTTATTTGCGTCTCGTGGGTAAGCCTTTCAACTTCGCTCTTCAAAAAAGTAAGCTGATACTTTTTAGACTTAATTTATTCTGTTTTCCAAGTAAATAACTTTTTCGGTGAAGGTGCTTATGAGGTGGTGTGCACTGTCAACAGATTCCTTAAGACTATCCTTTATTAACTTCACATCTGCTATCAGAGTTGGTAACGATGCCGGTTGCAAAATGATTTTGTTTAGCTGGTCTTGCATCTTGTCAAAGTGGTAAGGTTGAAGAGAAGTTGCGACTGGTGTCGGGGAAGGGCTGGATTTGCATTTGAGACAACGCTAGTTTTTTCTTCTTTTCTCGAGCTTCCGATAGCCGGCTTCAGTTACTCCAGAGCATTGGTAATCGTAGTGAAGTTTACGCATGCTACAAACCGGTCCCTCGGTATGGTGTGAACCGCAGCTTGCACAAACAAACATCACGTTGAAAGTTTTAGAAACATTGGAATTTTGCATTAGAGACGAATCAAGCGTGTGCTCACGAGTGATGCCGAAAGACGACTGATACTTAAATGCAACTATTTAATTTTAAATAGAACACACTTAAGAACTCGTTCCTCTTTTACTGGAATATCTATTTATTCACTTTGGTAAAATTAAGGTTTATTATAAAATTAAAATAGACTGTCTCTATGAAGCGGTAGTAAAAGAAATTCCATATTTCTATAGCCGGTCTTAAGTCTTTTAATAGCACTGGAGACCCAAATATCTCTCCAATACTCTCAATTTATATACATACCTATTATATTCATTCAAACACAGGTTTAACCTTGTTCGCGCAAACATCTATAAGTGCACTTTGTATAATTGTTAAGATGCAATTGTAAAATTGAGAATTTTACTAAAATAAATAAATCATTTTTATTTATATATTATATAAACAAAAATATTATATAACCTTTTTTTTCCATCGGTAACCAACCCTTGCGACTGTTCCATTCACACTAGCCTAATTAAATAATGTATTAATATTGTAAAAATAACATTGAAAAAGCCCTCTTTCTCTCTCTTAATATAACTACTATGCTGTGACTGACAGGGACCATAATTTAATTGATGCATAGCTTTAAGATTAACAACTATTATACTACCTACATTGTTAAAAGCAAAGAAAATAATTTGAATTAAATTAGTTATACAACAGTAACATTTACATATAAGCAGCAATAGTCTAGTTGGAAGACCGTTACACAAAACTTACCATTTGGTTTCAGATTCTGTTAAGTATTATTTTTAGTCTATAATGTAATCCATTAATTTTATATACAAATAATAATGTTTTATAAGTATTGTTTTAGGATTTATATCTATATATATTATACAGTATGTGCCCTTAATGCCTGTGGCACAGGTTTACCTTATTACAGGCACCCCTTATATATTACCTTTACGATGTAACCTAAGTTCTGTGTCAATTTGTACCAATTTAAGTTGAATAAATGATTATTAATATTATTATTTTTAAATTTGATTATTTATATTTCTTTATTTGTATTTCTTTAAATTTCATTATTTTTATTAAAGTGTTAAGTTTGCCTTTATTTGGATTTGCATTATGTTTAAGAATATATTTACCTACGTAATTAATTATTTATTTATTACTTAATTCATAAAATTAAAATGTAAAATCTGTTGGCGAACCTTACAATGATATAAAAAAATAGTGCATCATGTATGATGTCCACTGCCACGCACATAGTTAAATTCCAAGGCACGCACCAACCCGCATGTCTGTTAGTTCTCCATAATATTCTCGAAGATGTGACTATGGCCTACTCCTTCTTAATCCGAGAAGAGGCCCTTGCCTAGCAGTGGGGCATTTTATATACAGGGTTAGTATATTCTAATATTCTACCTTATACACACAACACCATCTAGCCCAAACTAAGCAGAGCTTGTACTATGGGTACTAGACAATGGATAAACATACATATATACTTTTTTTTTGTAAATACATACATACTATACATAGAAATACCCAGACCAAGACAAACATCCATGTTCATGCACACAAATATTTGACTTGTGCGGGAATTAAACCCGCGATCTCAGGCGTGGCAGTCGGTTACACTAACCACTACGCCATCGAGGCTGACAAAGTATACATATTACCTGTCTTAATTAAATCTATAATAAACTTTCATGTTAGTCTTTAGAATTAGTGAAAAAGGTTAAATATAACCTAAATTACAAATTTCTTAATAATCCTTAAAGTACCTTAAGAGGAAACACAAGGGTCGATTTTCCATACAAACGTAGTCTCTTGTTTCCTCCCTGTATAATGCCAGTAGAGTAACAACTTTACAACAAGAAATGTATGGCCTCCATTGGCATGTCCCTATGTTTCTTCTTTTTTATAGATTGATTATTCAAAGAGACATGAGCCTTCAAAAATCTCAAGAATTGGCCAGATTTTCCGCTGTGTACAAACATCCAGAAAACAAATTTGATTAAATTATATAAAAAAAAGGAAAACATAGGAACACGGCCAACGCCTTTTTTTAATTTTTTATGTAAAATGTAGTTAAATCTGTCAAGTTTTGGAGAAGGAATCAGTGGGCAACGAAACGTTGATTTTGTGTACTTTTAAAAGATATTTTCGGTCCAAGCTGCAGTTGTCTCTATCGCGCTCTGCGGGCACTGCGCGATAGCAATAGATTATACAAATACCTATTTTTCAGTTTTCTCGCCCTTAGTGTTTCCTCTTAATTGCGACGTCCTCAGTCGGTTTAAATAATAGCTATATCCTTACCGTACTTAGATCGCACGAAGAGCAGCAATAGCTCAGTGGGGAGACCAACAGACTGCAATGCAGAGGGTCTCGGGTTCGAACCCACGACGCGCAGGCGTCTTTCGGAAGTTATATGACTTTTCGAAATTATGTGCGTATTTATTGACAATTATCGCCTGCTCCGTGCCTCGGAGAACACGTTAAGCCGTCGGTCCCGGCTGCCATGAATATCTATGGCAGTCGTTATTGGGGAAGTCGACACAAAAGATCCCACTGGGTCGAAGTGTCGCCGGTCTGTACTGACTGGCCCTGACACAAGATAAGATAAGATATATCGCACGAAAATGAACACTAGGAGCAGTGAGCTATCACATTACATTAACATGATAGAGAAAGATACTGTATGGCTTATACAGTATCTTTCTCTATCATGTTAATATAATGTAACTAAAATTATAAATATGAATGTGTTTTTGTTTGTTTGTTACGCTTTCACGACTTAACTACTCGACCGATCGTCATTATAATTTGCATACGCGTTGGGATACAGAAAAGGACAGGGTACCTTTCATCCAGAAAACAATGCTGTTACTAACCTGAACCTAATCTATATTTAGGCGAGTGAAACCGAAGGCAAAATCTACTCTTCAATATGAGTAAGCAAGATAACACTTTATTTATAATTCAGATGATATGTTGTCATCATGTTTGTAAAAAAGAATTTACATATGTTTGAAAAATTAAAAAGTAGAAGACGTCATTTAAAAGTAAGTATACCGCCTAACACAACGGCGTATTTCAATAAAAGTATATTTTGTATGGCGCCCAGAATCTATAATCACTTGCCTAAGTAACTTCTTGAAGAACAAATATGTAAAAATTGTGAAGAAAAACTTAAAGCAAATCTTGCTGCCAAAATGATATTACACTGTTGAAGATTTTTACTAGATAAAATGTAATACATATTATAACAAATCACATTAGTGTTATGTTAATGATTGCATGCCGTAAGGCTAAGTACAGTGTTACCTAATTGTATACACACTAACATAACACTCCATATTACCTGCATTTGGAATTTATGTAATAAATAAATAAATAAAATAATTGTGTGTCCGATGACAACTTAACGTCCAGAAAGATGACCGTATTTAAACGTCGCAGGACGCATCTATTAAATCATTGGTAACCTTGCATTATTGATAGATAATACAAATATAAGATCCATAAAAATAAAGGCGAAGAAAATGGCAGACAGCTGCCATGTACATATTTTAAGAATCAGTGTACAGTAATATTCCATACGAATATCATTGATAGACATAATCAAATAAATCAAATTTCAGCCCCGTCACTGCTCATGCTGCCATTCAAAATTATACTCTGTTTCATTTCTAAGATGTTTTATTAACGTGTATTTTGTATGTAGTATATCATACTGTATTTAAAGTTCAAATTTGAATGGCAGCATAAATAGTGACAGCTTAAATTTAATGACTTATGTAATAATCTGGCTTTTGTGTTGCCGCGGTATTGCCTCGTGCTCTGCATGAGGTCTTGGGTGGAATTCCTTAGTCAGACAAAGCGTTATTACGTTTTTGTGAAGAAATTCTTAGTAGCAACACGGAGTCTAGATCTATGCCCTGTAGGCAATAGGGTCGCTACCTATTACTATTCTAAGGTCCCACCTTAGAATAGTTAGACATAAGTGGATGTAACACACCTCTGCTTACTCTTTCGGGTCTATCCCCGTGAGACTATGTAAGTATTCATTGTTACAAATATTATAAATGTGTGATAATTGGTTTCTTCCTTGTGTATACGGCTACTTTTTTATTGTATCGGACGCAAACGAGCAGACGGATCGCCTGATGATAAACGATTACCGCCGCCGATGGACACCCGCAACACCAGAGGAGTCATAAGTGTGTTGCGTCCCATTTAAATTTGCCTCCATCAGAAGGGGGAAGGAGGAGGTTGGGCCTCCAGTACCCTACTCATTCGACGAAACACAAGCAAGCGCTGTTTCACGTCGGTTTTTTGTGAGGACGTGGTATCACTCCGGTCGAGCCGGCCCATTCGTGCTGAAGCGTGGCTTTCAAAGCTTTCCGTCTCAAGTTCGAGACCCCTGTTGAATCAACAAATAGATTATGAACTTTTATATCAAGAAAGCAGCAACTTATAGTTACTTGAGAGCCATTAAACATAATATCAGTGATGATATTATACGCACTGATATATGTACATACGATCAATGTGGTAATAGTCGTGTGTTTAGGGTATACTATTAATGTATGACGTAAAGCAATGCTTTGAACGTATTACCGTTCGTGACCCTTGGGTTGTGTAGCTGGCAATATTTCATCCCCTTGCCTCGTATAGTACGTAAAACTGTTGGTCCTGCAACTGGTTCGTCCGTTCGGGTTGGTGACGTCTCATCGGGTCATGAGAGTGAGTAAATAGAGAGTGCACTTGTGTTTGCGCACACACTTGTGTATTATCGGTGACGAGTCGAGGATTCCAGTTTTGGAACTATCTACGGAGTTTGACTTGAAAGTACATCAAGAGCGTCATTAAGCAAGCTTCGCGAAAACTCGGAGTTTTGAACAGGGTGAGGCGGTTCTTCGCGCCTGGGCAGCTGTGCCTATTGTATAAGGCACAAGTGCGCCCTTGCGTGGAGTACTGTTCTCATCTTTGGGATGGCTCCGCACAGTACTTGCTGGACGCTCTCGACAGGTTACAGCGGCGGGCTGTCCGTATCATCGGAGATCCAGAGGTCACGAGTTCATCGGAACCTCTGCAACTCCGTAGGGACATCGCCTCATTGGCATGTTTCTACAGAATATACTACGGAGAAAGCTCTGAAGAGTTATTCCACCTTATCCCGTCCTCCCCTTTCCTATCCAGAGCAACGCGTGCTGGGCTCAGATGCTATCCTTTCACGGTAGAGTAGACTAGAGCGCGTACCATCATGTTTAGGTCCTCATACCTTTGCTGAACGATTAAGGCATGTAATTCTCTGCCAAGGCACGTGCTTCCTTCTTCCTTTAATCCTGGGTCCTTTAAGCAGGGCGTGAAAAAGCACCTTCTCAGGTCGTCAAAGTAGAGACATCAACATCACCTCGGCTGCTATGAGGACGGTGTGGAGGCCACTGCTCTTAGACCACACGACTGCTTACTATCAGGAGGAGTGTGGTAATTTGAGGAGCAAAATAAAAATATAGTAGAGTCGAGTAATGTATTAAGAAACTTGGACAATATGAAGTTTAATTAGAGACTGCAGCGTAGTATTTAAGAGATCACTTCACCACTGCCAGTGTGTCCGTTGCTAGTTGTTCGCCCGATCCCCCCCCCCCACACGGGATAAAATTGTGTGATCCGCAATTGGTTGTTCCGAGTCTGGGTGTTCTTTGTGTCCCTTGTTTGAATGTTTGTAAAGTCTTCAAACTTCTTCTTCGTCACAGGAATTATGTCTAGTGCGGGTGTGGTCACGAAAGAAAGTATTGTCAGGGTTGGCCAACCAAATTTTTGTAGGGTAGCTTGTGTATGTTAGCCTGCCGTCTGTATTTGCTACTAAATAGCTCCCATATAGGGGGCTAGTATCCGTTAAGATTATCGACCGTGACTTAAATTCGGTCAAGAGAGTAATATTATATCGTACCTATAGACTAGCGAAAAACGTGCTACACTTTTCCTAGATTTTCTTCTCCCTAGCCTTTATTATTCCCAAGTCACTTGGGATCGGCTTTTCTGGACTAACCAGATTTGACTGGATATTAGTTTTCGGAGACTGGCCAACTACGCAGGAGATATTATAGTGCACAAGTGTGTGCGCACAAGTATACTCTCTGTTCCCTAACTCGATGGGACGGTAATCCGACACAATCGGAGAGAGATCAGGCGCAGGACCAACGGCTTCACGTGCTTTCCGAGGCACGGGGGTGTCTTACACCGCCAACTTCCTAAGTCCGGGGCTGCTATTGAGAATTCTAAACTAGAAAACCCAATAACTTTTTGTTGGCCCGACCCGGGATTAGAAGTCACCTCATGCACAGCAGTCGCATTCACTACCGATGCGCCACGGAGGACGCCAGTCGCTAAAATAATAGCAGGTTGTAAAATCGAGACATTTGGATTGTGACGTTGAGGTCTCAAGTTTAATCGCAAGACACCTCAGACTTTTCGTAGTGATGCGAATTTGAAAATTCTTTTTGCATTTGGTAGCCCAATTCTTGAGTAAGTTTCTAGGCTATATAACAACAAGGGAGCCATTGGAGATGAGCTCAACGCGGGTGTAACCATGGAGGCAGCAGGTTTATAGTAAATGTCAGTATTTTTGTTGTCTAGAGCCACGATCAATTGAAGGCTGATCAGCAGATTCATCATCATCATTTCAGTCGAAAGACGTCCACCGCTGAACATATGCTACCCCAAAGCTTTTAGTTTTGATTATCAGCAGACTAGATTTTGTCCACGGCTTCACTCAAGTTAATGTAGTTTGTCTCAATCAAGTTGTATCCCTCCGGAACAGTACTTTTTTCTAAATGAAAGGTACTCTATGTCCTTTCCTGCACCTCTGTCAACGTGTATGCGAAATTACATGACGATCGGTCGAGTAGTTACAGAGTTACAGCGTGACAACACACTCACATTCGCATTTATAATATTACTAGGTTTATTTGTTACTAGATGTGCCCGCGGTTTCACTCGCGTTTATGATAACTGCGCCTCTCCCGTGGGTTATAGCCTGATTTTATATAGCCTATAACCTTCCTCAATAAATAGGCTAGCCAACACTAAAATAATTTTACAATTCGGACCAGTAGTTCCTGAGATTAGCGCGTGCAAGCAAACAAACAAACAAACTCTTCAGCTTTATAATATTAGTATAGAAGTATTGATAATAATTATATCAGCTCTGTATTAAACTGTCCCACTGCTGGGCACGGGCCTCTTCACGAGAGAAAGGTTAGGCCATAGTGCTAGTAGCCAGCGCGGTTTGGCAGAGTTCACATATCTTAGAGAACATTACGTAAAACTGGACATGCAGGTTTCCTCACGATGTTTTCCTTCACCGTTAAAGCGGGCAATAATTAACCCTTTAATACGCATATAACTTCGAAAAGTCGAGATGCGCGACCTGGGATCGAACTTGAGACCTATGTGTAGTAGTCCAACGGTCTCCCGCTATGATATTGCTGTTTATTTGTTACTGTCTACTAATCAATATACTATACGTATAGATATAATATATTGATCAAGTATATCATTTGTCTATATACAACAGCCCATAATTGATGTCCCCTAAAGCCCTAACCAAGTTTTATACACCTTGCTTCTTAATCTATTGAGTCGCAGCGGAACACCGGCGTCCAGATACAATAGGTTATTAATCATGTCTGGCATTCCAACAATTGACAGGTATATAGGCAGGACCGTCAACAGGTCGACAGGTTGTTGGCCTCGATGTCGTAGTGGTTAGTGTAACCGACTGCTACGCCTGAGGTCGCGGGTTCGATTCCCGCTCAAGTCAAACATTTGTGTGCATGGACATGGATGTTTGTCTTGGTCTGGATGTTTCTATGTATAATATGTATGTTTTTGTATACAAAAAAAGGATAAATGTACGTTTATCCATTGTCCTCGTTGTACCCATTGTACAAGCTCTGCTTAGTTTGGGCTAGATGGTGTTGTGTGTATTTATGTGAAAATGGATAAACATACATATATACTTTTTTTGGCAATATATACATATACACCCAGACCAAGATTACCATTCATTTTCATGCACACAAATGTTTGACTTGTGCGGGAATCGAACCCGCGATCTCAGGCGTGGCAGTCGGTTACACTAACCATTACACCATCGAGGCCGCCAAAATAGCATAGGTTAGTACAATGTCGCCCAGAAGTCGTCGCCCGCAGATTTCTTCTTGTCTGTTTTGGGCACTGCTGGGTGGGTCGCTGATGTAGTTCCTGTTCCAGTGACCCATCCACCATACAGAGCAGTTGGCATACCGATGTGGTTTTAGTCGGTAGGCCCGAAGTACGGGCGAGTCCAACATAATCCACTCGCCTCTCCTTGTGGCGAGGGGATACGCATCTTAGGCATTTCCCCAAGTCAAAGAAAATACTATGTTTCACAGTGTATATGATTATCATACAATTTTCCTATGAACTTTTCTTTGATATGATTCAGACAACTCTTTTGCTTTATTTCCATTCTTATTTTTACTCTTAAACTTGCTCATCAATCATCATTCACACTCACTTCATATAATAGAATCCAAGTATATAAATCATAGTTGAATTTACGTTTAACTTCAACTTTTCTCGATATCGAATGCCTCCATCGAATAGGTGCTGATGATTCTGTCAACGTCAGGGAGGAAAGAGATAAAATAATAAAAAAAAAATGAGTGGTTTGATCAGTAGGCAGTAATGTGAGCATTGACCGGTCATTAGAGCTTGTTTGGGCTACAACAAAAACAACACAAATATTAGTAGAATCTACGTTTAAATATGGTCACCTTTCTGGACATTAACTTGTCATCTGACACACAATGACAACTTAATATCTGAATTATAGATATAGTAATATCACGCTCACTCATTCCAATAATGTGCATTATCGTTCTTTATCTAATGTGTGAGCTCAGTCTTCTTAGTGTGGACACTTTAGTGTGATCTTAGTGCGGTGAGGAAACAGACGTCTATAATTTGATAGGTTTGTTTTCGAGGAAGGATATAAAATAACAACACAAAATCATATGTGACCAATTTATTTTAAATGTATTTAGTTTACAGCCATTATCTAAGACTCAGCTTAGAGCTAAAGTCTAATACTAGAATTAACAAGCGACGAGTCGACACCAACACACACAAAGTGCTATATAAAGTATACACATATGTGAAAATTTCTTGATATGTGTGCAATAAACGTGAATGTTTTAGGCATGCAATAAGGTGATTACATATGTTTGAATAGGCACATTACATACATGAGCAAATAGCAATCAAAAGAGATATTTTTGTACAAACATCACCAAAATTGGTTGTAAGATATGAGAATTAATAACATTTTAAATTTGGATTTAAAAAAATGGGAGTGTAATGATGGTATATCTGTCTCTGTCGGACAGCTGCATTTAAATAGCGGTTACGTCACAGTTTGTATTCAGCATCCATTTTATATTATTTGACAATGAACCCTAATAACAGGTTTAAAACACTTGTATAATTTTTATACTAGAGTCGATTTCAATATTTTTATCTTTTTGGTGTTCGGGTATTGTAACAATTTCTTAAAGGATAAAAAAATGTGAGTTAATTGCCATATTCATTAAAGACACGACTAAAATGTAAATTTAGAAGACAGACAAGATTTGTAACAAAACGTGTAATTAATGTGTAAGAACCAGTCCTACATATTAATGACCCATCTACATGTCCAAATCTTAAGTGTATTCAAACTATAGTCAAGATTTGATCGTCATGGAACATTTCTGACGTATTGTCTGTTAACAATAGTGATCCTCCGCTTGTGTTAAATGTAAGATCAACTAATTTACATGTGTATCGTTGGGATAAGCTGTGTGATTGTGTGAGGCTAATGGCTAAATCGAGGCCACGACAGATTTATAATACTTTCTGTTTGGTTTTGCTTTACAGCGAATTATTACGCAATATGAAAGTTAAGAAAATTTATGTCAGAGTTAATAAGAACTTTGACTCGCAAAAATAAAATGATTCAGTGGATAAAAGAAACGTGGAAGATAAATTAGATAAAGGTGTGGAAGAGATAAGACATCCAAGAGAGTCAGTTAAAAATAAATTAAATAAGTCGAACGTGCATTAAGTTTGGAGTGCCAACAAGCTTTATTATGAAGACATGTTGGAGTGTAAAATGCCTTATAAAATCGAAATTCAAATTTTGTATATTGGCACTAAGTCTGCTCCCTGCTAACAATGATACAAGATTTTATTGTGAAGACGTGTTATAGAATCAAATGTCTTTCAAAAATCTAAATTCAAATTTGAATGTTGGAACAAAGTTTGATCACAAAAATAACTGCCAATAGAATTTATTTGAATGTGTGGGTGTCGTGACGTCACAGAGCAGTCACGCGGCGCCCCCAGCCGCGGCGCCGCGCCACCGTTGATTATACCTACTATGTATACGTATACTTACATCGTGTTTAAAAGTGCGGAATCGAACGCGACGCGACCGCACTGTGTGGGCCTCAGAAAGCACACACAGCGCGGGGCTCACCCGTTCACGATATGTACACGTTCATCTTAAAGTTAAGATGAGCATGAACGGAGCAGAGATGTGTTTTGATATTAGATTTCTAACGTTTCATTGATTGAATAGTATGTAGCGGTTAAATCAAGTGTTCGTTCGAGTTTATTTGAGGATGTTTGTAGATGTTGGTTGTGAATGGCGGCGCGTGCGATGGGACGTGTTGCGGGCGGGACAGTCTGACAGTACGGGCGGGGAGTGGTTTATTCCTCCTCCCCCTCCCCCGCCTCATCCGCACTCCTCCTGTGTAGATTAATCACTAATGTCAACAAAATCATATTTAAATTTAATCTCCATCTACGTAACGGACATCTTTCAAACAATGGGCACAAACAACACCCAGACTCGGAACAACTATTTGTGGAATACACGATTTTTTGCCCCGTGTGGATGGAACCCACAATACTCGGCGCTGTGACGATGGCAAGGCGTCCACTTTAACCACTACGTCATTCGTGCAGTAAATATAAAAATTGCATTAACAAGGTTATGCAAAGTTTTATTGGATTTTCATCTCCTATAATGTCTTTAGAGGGAAGGTGAAGGGGGACATAGGTATCCCCAGGCCCTTATTATAATAATAAGGGCCAATATTATAAAGAAGAAAGAAATATTTGTTTGCTTGTAATGGATAACTCTAAAAGTGCTGATAGACTTGAGCATTCACTTATAATGAGCATTCTAGCGAATGAAATTACATTACAGAAAAATAAACGGGATCGTTTTAGCAAGCTTTCTAGCGAGCGTTCTAGCAAAAAAATCAGGAAATTTGATTCGAGTTTTTTGCTGAGCCGAGCTATTCTGTTATGCCACCGCCTTCTTACTATTGCAGTATTGAGCGTTCGCTAGAATGATCGTGAAAAGATTCGAAGCGATGTTTGGGTCTATGCTTGGCTCTATTCGTTGTTCAGTTCGACAATTTAAAAATGGCGCAGGTTCGTTGTTCTGTTACAAGTGAATGCTTGAGCATTCATCTATCAGCACCCTGAAACAACTAAGCCGATTTCAGCCACAGTGAAAGATTATTTAAATCGGGTTAGGTAGTACAAAATATATACTTACGCGTCATAGTGGTCTCTCTTGTCGTGTCGTACGCAGCGGTAGAGTGGAAAGACGCCGGTGTACTCGCACACCAGCCCCACGCCTCCCATGGTGGTACCCGCAGCAACACCCCACATAGCAGCGGCGCGGGCACCGGCACTTTCTGACCGCTTGCCGTAGCGACTGCCCATGAAGAACCTGTTCATATGAATGTAGTTACTTTAAGAGCCCTATCTGCTCCTAGAAGTTACTGACTAGAAGCCTCATTTAAAACGAAAACCCATCTTTACAAACATTCAAAAAACGGACACTAGGAACACCCAGTCTTCAAGATCAGGGATCGCACAAGTTAGTCCCGAACTAACAACACTTGGCGCAGTGACAGCTGTGAGAGTTAATCTTAGGGTATCACTCGATCTGTAGCAGTGTAATTGGTTAAGGTCCATAGGCTGTGATAAAATCATTATGAAAGGTAAGTTACACCAAAATACTACTAAACCATTGGCTTTTAATAAACAATTTCTATGCTTGCTTTAACGAGACAGGGTGATTACGAATTAACCTTTATCCCACAGGAGACCACAGTCAAACAGTGTTGTGTTCCTGCGGTAGGTATCGTTCAGAAACCTTAAGAAGTTGCTGTGCTATAAGCAGGGAACCAATATAATCTTTACGTTTTATACTGGTAGTACAGCAATAAATTTTGAAAGTTATCATGTGACCAGTACTTTTTATATTGTACATTGGTGATGGCTTACTATATGTTTCTTTGACACTTTTATAGTATAAAAAGCTTACTATTTGTCTTCAGATAAGACCAGTCACGTAACTCTTGAGGTAACCAATACAACAATTTTGATTTCAAGTCATAAAAATTTATGATCTTGTTGATCCTGTAATAATAGAAAGCTTCATCACCTGTCATTCCGTGGTGCAATTAGTTTGGGCGCTGAGCTGCGGCCGTATCGGGAACCCATCACAAACGGCATCGGAGACACTGCACAAACATTATATTTTAATAATAAATTAATATACGTAACTAAATCAAACGCTTTACATAAATTGGAGACACATTAGTGCCTTGTGGTATGACAACAAAATTTTAAAAAGAGTTAAAAATTAATTTAATTTAATTTAATTAATATTTGTTAGTGAGTAATTGTCTTTTTCAGATAGGTACCGAATTAATAAAAGCGTTGATCTCCCAGACCTCTAAGAGTCGTTAAGGAAAACTTAGCTCATACCAATAGAGAAACTGTTATTGGGATTTTTCGTCAAGAAACTCTCAACAGCATCACTGTGTTGCATACTTCCATGCCTCGAAAAGCACGTAAAGCCGTTGATCCTGCGCCTGATCTCCCAGTCCCATCGGGCTATGAGATTAACGAAAAGAGAGAACACTTGTTTCACACACAATTGTGCAGTACAATATCTCCAGCGCAGATAGCTTGTCTCCATTAAGATTGGCGGCCATGACCGATATTTGTTCTTCATCTTATCTATCATCCATTTTATCTTTGAATGGGATCTGACATTAAATACTCAACGTTTCAAATATACGAATAGATTACAAGTAGTTGACATGATAAGTCCATTTACTGACATAAGTGTGGTTAAACAAAGCGTGGGATATTGTAAAGGTGTAAACATGTTTATCGTTCGATACGAGGGCTTCCTCGATAGCGCAGTGGTAACACTACCGTTGTAGGATAGACATCCGGCTGCTACGTATGAGGTTTCGGGTTCGGATCGCTGGTCGGGCAAAATATTATTTAGTTTTCGTCTCACAAGCATGGAATATTCCGCCTGGTAATAAGAAAAAGATAGGTAACTAATATAATGCTATTGAAATTAAACTACTATATACGGATGTGATGACTACTATATACCGTGACCATGGCTGCTGAAAAGCAACCGAAACGTCGGGGAAAGTGTAAACCTAAATATAAATAGATTTAATAGTTTAAATAATTTTATTAGCTTATAAATTAGTAAAATTCAATAGTAGTAGTTGTGTAAAAGTTTCAAAATTATGTAATACAGTGATAAATAAACAACGCGATAAAATCCGTATATATTAGTTTAATTTCAATGAATAACATTCGCGTAAACAGAAGACAATATTATATAATGCTAATTTATATTTTTCATATATATTACTAGCTGCGCCCTGCAGTTTCATCCTCGTGGATGCCATGGGAATATCGTGAGAAAAAGTAAATGTGATAATCCAGGTCTTCAGCTATCTACATACCAAGTTTTATCGCAATCGGTTTTGTAGTTATTGCGTGAAAGAGTAACGAACATCCATCCATCCTCACAAACGTTCACATTTATAATATTAGTAGACTTAGTATTATGTATACGTATACGTAAAACAGCATACAATACAGCTTATATTATACTCGTATAATATGTACATATTGCTCTCTACTACTTAGAACTTAAAACATATTTATCATTTTATTTACTATATTAGTACTGCAATATTTACGCTTTCATATTTTGGAGATTTCATAATATCTAAGGCTATTTACTTAATATATTACCTATTTAGTGGCACAGGCACACCGGCGGCCAAACAATTAGTTTTCTATTATGTCTGAAATTTTGAATGTCAACAATTGACAGGTCTGTTATTTTTTTCTTACAGGACAACTACCACACTAGGAAAAAATTCTGTATCGCAGGGACTTTACAAACATTTAAACAATTGACACAAAGAACACCCAGACAAGGAACACACATAAGATTCACGCCTATTTCCCAGAGGGGTAGACAGAGACTACGGATGTTCATTTGCTTCGATCCTGACACACTTCTCTGGCTTCATTCACTTTCATCACATTCCTCATACATGCTCGCCGGTTAAAGGTCCTCTTAACAAGGAACAACTTTTATTTTATTACTTTTAAAAATACGACTCCTGATTTAGGAACAATTTTTGTATCGCGGGGGACTTAACAAAAATTTAAACAACTAACACAGAAACACCCAGATTCAGAACAAGTATTTGTGGATCACACAAATTTTTGTCCCGTGCGGAATTCGAACCCACAAAACTGCCAACGCGCTCGTTGGCAGTGGCGATGCGACCACTTAAACAACTACGTCATCTATGCAGTCAAAAAGTCCAGGCAGTTATATGAAGTGCACTTACTATCAGATTTCTTATCGAAGTCGGCTGCGGCGAGAGCAGCCAGCAGAAGTACCAGCGCCACGGCACACACGCCGCCACGCCATGCGTTACTCCACGCACACATGCTGCACGCCACTCGGTCCTGCCGCTGTAAGACACATCAACGTTTAAATATGCAATATTTTTTTCTTTTTTTATGGCATATGTTGGCAAACGAGCAGACGGATCGCCTGATGGTAAGCGATTACCGCCGCCCATGGACACCCGCAACCCCAAAGGAGTTACAAGTGCGTTGCCAGCCCTTTAAAAAGGAATGAAGGAGGGAAAGGACAAAGGAAAGGTCAGGAAAAGGATCGGAGTAACTGGGCCTCCGGCTCTCTCACTCACCGATACGAAACGCAACAGTACGGGTACAATTACTTCACGCCGGTATTCTGTGAGAGGGTAGTACTACTCCGGTCGATCCGGCCCATTCATGCTGAAACCAGCGAGGATCTACTACCTTAAAGTAAGTTTTTGCCACATAGTCATATTATATAATATCAACCCTGTATATAGATTATTCCACTGCTGGGCACGGACCTCTTCTCAATGTCAAAAGGGTTAAGCTATAGTCCACCATGCTGGACCCGTGTGATGTTGCAAAGTGAAAAATCATTTATTCATAACGTAGCACTTATTAATGTAAAAAAAGACTTTACACATCTTCGAGAATATTATGTAGAACTCGCACATATGTAGATTCCTCACAAGGCTTTCCTTTGCAGTTATAACAAGGGATAATTTACAAATTAATAGACATATACAGGGTATCTGGTCATTAATGGCTAACCTGGCAATGTCTTATAGTGGAACTGATGGCCGTTCAGAAAATATATGAAAAAAATCTATCCTAACTACTACTTGAGGTATGTGTTTTTTTTTAATTACCATGTATAACTTTCTTGTATACTACGACCATAAATGAATGAAATCCATCGGTTTTTTGTTGTTTTATTATTAAACACTAATTATGCTAATAGATAGACAGTCAAAAGTATGCTATTATTTATTTATTTATTTATTATTAATAGACACGCCAACAGTATACATATATAACATTTAAACATTTAGCTCTCTATACAATTATTATCCTTATATGTACACCTATAAAAGGTATGCACAACATACACTAGAATGGACAAGGTTGACATACATACAAGCTATTTAAGATTAAAGATAGAAGTATTATAACTAAAATACAGATCAACATATATGAAAATTACAACAATAGACAAATAATAATAATACAATAATATCAAATATAATTAAAAATAACTAAGTTCTTACTATTCGAGATCTTATTATTGGACTAAGAATAACAATTACTAATTAAGCGAACGTTTTCAATATTTTATTTTTGAATGAATAAAATGCATCGGAAAAAATATCAAACTGATCAATTTTTTTATTAAATCCGTTGTACTCATTGCACGCTCGCACCAAAGGTGAGTTAAGTGCGAGGTTAGTTTTTGCGGGTGGGTGGCAAAAGGTTTTAGTGATTGGGTAACGTGGTGGTAAACGAGGAACTGCCAATTGGAGACGATTGAGTAGATAACTGCAATTTATGTTGTTATTAATAATTTTATGCAGAAAGAGCAAATCGTGCAATTTTCGGCGATTCGATAAAGATGTCATTTTAAAATGCTTTAGTCGCTGGTCATAACTGCACCTATGTGTGATACCTGAAGACAGATAGGCCAAGCGTCGAGTGAACGCACGTTGAACGTTTTCCATGTGTTGGGAATGTATAGCATAGAAAGGATTCCAAATCACGCATGCATATTCCAGATGTGTCCGTACCAGAGCATTGTATAAGACTATTCGGGTTTTTTTCGGGTTTTTGGGTGTTTGAAACCCTTAGTGTTGCGCTTCAAAAATCCGTACATCCGGCAAGCTTTATTTATAATAGCATTCATATGTGAAGTGAAACGAAGCTCTCCGTCAATAGTTACACCGTGGTCAGTTGTGTTTGGAACGGTTTGAATTTCAGTTGACCCGATTTGATAACTAAAGTTTGTTGAATATTTCTTTCTACTAAATTTAAGGTAGTAACATTTATCAACATTAAGCTGCATGTGGTTGAGATTACACCATTCCTCTATCCTACGCTATGCAATGCTATGCTAATATAGCTTGCACTTTTTAATATATATGTAAATATATTTTAATGTTTTTATTATTATTTTTTATTTTTCTGAACGGCCTTCAGTTCTACTTTAAGACATTTCAAGGTTATCCATTAATTACCGGACAGCGTGTATGTTCCGAAAGTAAGAGGTGCGTGCTGTTGGTTCGAACTCGAGAGTTTTGCGTGGCAGTCTCCTACTAGCCTATTGCTACTATCTGGATAGACTATAAATACTAAAGATAGCATGTATTATTTTTTCTTTGACAGTCATAAGTGTTACTTTGTGACCTAAATGAATACATGATTTTTGATTTCGACTTTGACTTTATAACATTTTGCGTTTGGTCGCGAGTTTAAGTCCAATGGATTTAACATTAAAAACTAGGCAATAAAATTTAAATTGCCTGGTTGCCGTTGTGTTATTTATAACAATATTATGACATGTCAGTGGTGTAAAAAAACCTGTGTATTATCTTAATTTTGGTTAGTGACGTCACAGTCGACTATCATTTGTAATTACATCATCAACTATAGAATGATACCCAACATCGCATAACGATTGTCTCAGACGAAAACAATTAAATACATTAACATATAGTTGTGTACAGGCGACGCGGGGATGAGCGAGGGGCGGGAAGGGGAGAAGGGATGATTAGTTAATAAACAAGATAACAAACGGTAGCATATGAATATTTAATATTTTGTTTTATTAGTTAGAGGTATTAGTAAAAGTTATATGTTGATACAAATTAGGTAAGTACAGATGGCCTGAATAAAGTCCTCTAGACCGAATTTTGATTGTGGAGGCCATCTGTGTATGAGATATTACAGTGCACAAGTGCACTTGTATTTGCATACAAGTGCACTCTATCCCTCAATCGATGATTCGATGGAACGGCAATCCGACACGACCGGGGAGAGATCAGGCACTGGACGGTTTCACGTGCTTTTTGAGGCACGGGGGTGTCTAACACCGTCAACTTTCTAAATCCGGGCTACTTAATAGCAATGTAGGAAATCTCATTAAATTATTGCCCATAGGGCAGTCGTTATTGGGGAAGTCAACACAAAAGATCCCACTGGGTCGAAGTGTCGCCGGTCTGTACTGACTGGCTCCCACACAAAATAAGATAAGATACAATCAAGAGATCGTGAGTTGTATTCCTTCCTATAATATTGCACTACCGTGCTGAGCTAACTCTCAATTTGGATTAGCTGTAGCCTACCTACAAACTTGAGATGGAACTGAATAAAATTTTCTAAATTAAGTATTTTTTTATATAAAGTTAGAATTCTTGTTTACACCTCCAGTTACCAACCTGTCGACATTGCAATAGGTTGAATTCGAAGCCATGATCTCTCGATTGCTAGCCCAATGTCAAATTGATAGGGCTGCAGCACTTTTTAAACAAAAAAAAAACCTTTCAAACAACGTAATTGTCTTGTACTTGTTGTCATTCTATTTCTCGACGTAAATATGTAGTTTTTAATTAAGACATGCAAGCACCTTTGTCTTTTCAAAGTTATGTGCGTAATGATTTCTAAATTATCTCTCGCTTTAACGGTGAAGGAAAAATCATGAGGAAACCTATAAACAGAGTAGTGGACTAAGGGCTTACACTTTTCACTAGAAAAAGGCCTTTTTTTTGTATCGTGACACGGCAAAGTTATTGTAGCGGACCTGATGGAAAGCCCAATTACAGTCCAGAGACAGTGACGACGAGGAGAAGATAGATGTCTTCTAGTCGTCGTCAGTGTCGAGCCGGTCTGACCAGATGCTTCTTCACACTACGTTTGAAAGACCCAATGTCATAGAAGGGAGGGAACACATGAGCCGCATGCCCAGCAGTGGGCCAGTTTATATACAGGACTGGTATTATTATTGATTTTATATAACATATGGTTGATTTAAATATTAGGTCTTTTATTATGAAATTTATTTAAAGTTGTATCGCTTAGTGTCTGGCCGTATTCGTTATTTAAATTCACCGTAATTTCATGATGGTTGATGTTTTAGTAATATAGGACAATACAAACATGGAAAACTTAAATCTAATCGGGCAAAAAGTATTGATAAAGAAGTTAGTATGAAAGCCACAACATTGAAAATGTTCTTCATACAAAGCGGCATCTTCAAATTTAAAGCCTTTTATTAATTAGGCACCAAAAATTGTTACTGCAATAATCGACATAGGTTTCTTACAAAAAAATATTTTGAATTCTTCTCTTTATCTACTACATTAATTCAATACTATACAGGCTGTTCCAGAAGTCGACGTCAAGCCGGAATCAGGTAACAGGCAAAGTTATAATAGCTATCAGAAAAAAAAATATCTAAGATACGTACTTTAAAAATTATAGGCATTTAAAATAAAACATCAGAGCTACAGCTCTCTATGACTTTTGTGAAAAGACCGTCACAGTGTGTACCCTGTGACGGTCTTTTCACTCCTGTTGCTACAGATATTTACTTTTTGAATATTTTTTTTTGTTACGTAATCTCGAATAATCAAAAAAATTGAGAGCTTAAAGAAGCATTGTGCAAGCAGAGTTAAAATACCGTCACAGGTTAAATGCTCATTATTTTTAAAATACGTACTTAGATTTTTTTAAATATTTTACTGGTAGCTGTTATAACTTAGCCTGTTACCTGATTCCGGCTCGACGTCATCTTCTGGCACACCCTGTATATTCACATTAACTACATTTCCCCGGGAAATCTCCATTAAAAAACCTCCTTCCATGTCTTCCTTTTACCTGTTTTACAAATGAAAAGTTGAAATTAAGGTATGTTCTTTATACGAATTTTATCGCGTTGTTTCTTAAGGTTGAGTATTAGTGTAAAATTTCAAAATTATATTTTTTAGTCATATATTATAATTATATAAATAATAGTGGTAATAAACACTGCGATAAAATCTGTATAAAGTAATTAAATTTCAATGTATATAACATTCGCGTAAACATAAGACAATAATATGAAAATTTTCCCTCTAACGCTATAAGATCGCCTATCGTCTCTCGGTATTGCTTGATCATTGGACAAGTTCTCGGTGAATCACCACTAGGAATAATATCGTCGTGTCGACGGAACTAACAATATCCTGCGGGCATGTCGCTGTTTTTTCGCCGGAAGCTTGTTTTCCCGGCGCCTGTCCGGTATCCGCCCCCTCGTCCGGCAGCCGTCCGGTGTGCGAATTACCGTTTATTTATAGCGCAATGAGGTTTGTACGTTTGTTTAGAACAAATTGAGTACACTTAGGAAAAGGCCACGAAGTTATTTTCTTTTTAATACCAAGTTATTGTAGAGTGGACGGATGGTGTTGTGGATTGAATGGTTACTACTATGCTGAGTATTACGGGCTCGCTATAAGGGACAAAAAATTTTGTGATTTACAAATAGTTGTACCGTGTCTGGGTGTTCTTTCTTTGAAAGTCTGTAAAAGCCCCGTGACTAAGTAAGTAAGTATGTCGTTACTGGAGCCTATGTGCGCTTACATACAGGCTCATATAGCCCTGAAGAAGTAGGGAATATTTTTAGACTTCGTGCTGAGAAATGCCAAATACAAAATCTCAATTAAACTTAGTCCGACGTAGATATGAAACTTCAAAATCAACGTGAGCCTCCTTCTAAGGTGACATGTGTTAGTGATCCAGTATTGGAAATTAACAAACCGTAGCCTATAGTAATTTCCAATACGGTTATCTATTAAGTCCGTCGTAAATGACGTAGAAATTAGAGCGCTGAGAAATATATGTGGTGTGACTCGGAAAGATAGGATAAGGAATAGTGTGATTAGAGAGAGATGCGGCATAAAAGTAAATATAGTGACGAGAATAGAAAAGGGTATGATAAGCTGGTTTGCGCATGTAGGAGGAATGGACGAGAAAAGTCTCACTAAGAAAGTTTATAAGGCTAGTGTGAATGGAACAGTTGCAAGGGGAAGACCTAGGCGAACGTTTCTTGATCAGATCGGAGACGTTCTGGATAAAGGCCAGGTTATGAGCACCTTAAACGGAGAGCGAGTATGAGGAATGTTATGAAAGTGAATGACGCCAGAGAAGTGTGTCAGGATCGTAGCAAATGGAAATCCGTAGTGTCTGCCTACCCCTCTGGGAAACAGGCGTGAATCTATGTATGTATGTATCAAGTCCGTGGTATGCTTGCTTGACTGCGAATTATTATAGGAAACATTGTGTTGAATCTCGATGGCGTAGTGGTTAGTGTAACCGACTGCCACGCCTGAGGTTGCGGGTTCGAATCCCGCACAAGACAAATATTTGTGTGCATGAACATGGATGTTTGTCTTGGTCTGGGTGTTTCTATGTATAATATGTATATATTTACAAAAAAAAAGGTATATATGTATGTTTATCCATTGTCTAGTATCTATAGTACAAGCTCTGCTTAGTTTGGGCTAGATAGTGTTGTGTGTATGTGGTAGAATATTATTATTATATTATTATAGTTAACTGCGTAATGCATCTCCTGCTGCGTAGGGCATTGTGATGGTATTGGTAAATATGCCCTGCCCCGGCCGCAAGGTATTGACAAAAACTCTCTTAGGCCTGTTGAAGGGATATGTATTGTCACGCGGACCAATCGTGCTCAGTGGCTGCGTTCGCGCTGGAGTGGGAGCGCCTCTTCCTCCCCACTCGCGGCCGCAAATAAAAACCCGGCCGCGCCTGGTTCGAGACTCTTCTGCCAGCTGCCGTATTCGAGTTAAGTTGTCCTCTGTGCTCTTCCGCCGGACCACGTACGAAGCCTTACAATTAGAACCACGCCCTGTTTCTAACTGTTGTAAATCTAGAATTAAAAATCTTGTAATTTCGAAGTTTATTGTTTAAATTATCTCCGCAATGTTTTTTAAATTACCAGATTTATCTTTCTTGTACACTACGACCATAAATAAATGAATTCCATCGGTTTTATATTGTTTTATTATTAAACACTAATTATGCTAATAGATAGACAGTCAAAAGTATGCTAGTCATACTATTGACTGTCTATCTATTAGCACTTTTTTAATAATCTTATTTTCTTTTTTTACCTTTTTTTTCCTGAACGCCTATCAATTATACTATGAGACATTTCAAGGTTATCCATTAATTACCGGACACCATGTATAAAAAAGAATATGCAACAGGCACTTTTCTTGTAGCACGAACGTTTTATTTTACTTTTTTTTCGGTTTGTATTACTCAGCGCCCGCCTTACCTTTCTTTCCGAACCGCGCAATAAAATACATATAAATATAAAAGTTGAGTGAAATTTGATTGCACCGTAATGGAGCGAGCAACTCTTTTAAATTAAATCATTTTCTTTTATTTACATTGCTCTACTTAACGGCTTGTGACGTTGTAT
Organism: Catocala nupta; assembly: GCA_963675205.1. Classification (NCBI taxonomy): domain Eukaryota; kingdom Metazoa; phylum Arthropoda; class Insecta; order Lepidoptera; family Erebidae; genus Catocala; species Catocala nupta. The sequence continues at coordinate 4,230,449 of OY776107.1, read as the reverse complement.
CGACTCTACCTCTGCCGACTACGTGCCTATATTTAGAAACTGCGCATTTCATCAGAAGTCAGACGGATTTTTTTGGAAATATGCCGCAATAAATGTAAGAGATCCGTGTAATCTTAAGATAACAAGAGAGAAGAGGATTAGAAAAAAGAAGTGATACTGATAAATTGTCAACTTCTGTGCATAAAACAAATAGCAGTTGCTTGTGTATATAGATAATAATAATATCAGCCCTGTATTCAACTGTCCCACTGCTGGGTATAGATCTATTCTCAGCGGGAGAAGGGTCATGCCATAGTTCACCATGCTGACTCAGTGCAGGTTGCCAAACTTCACATAACTGCGAGAACTTTTATGGAGAACTCTCAGATATGCGGTTTTCCTCACGACGTTTTCTTTCGCCGTTAAAGCGAGCGATAATCAACTAATTTATACGCATATAACTTCGAAAGTCAGTGATGCGCGCCTTGGGATCGAACTCGAGACCTCTGCATAATAGCCCAAAGGTCACAATCATGCGACAATAAATTTAATGTAAGAGATTCTGTCAATGAGAGTATTCCATCAAGAAGAAAAAAGAGAAAGAGATTAAGAAGAGAAGAAGTTAAACTGTCAATTTGTCAACTTCTCTACATAAAAGAAATAGTAGTTACATATGTGGCGTATTTATGTTATGATGTTTATGTTTTATATAATTATATAAGCTTGTAACTATATTATGTACTTAACTACAATAATTGTTGTTGTGATAAATTATTAATAAATATAGTATCATTTATATAATGTCTATATGTGTCGGACATACAAACACTAATTGTTATTAGTGAATCGGCTAGCCGCGAGGCAGGTCCGTGAAGCGTTGTCCTGCTCCCGCGCACTCGGCGCGGCCAACGCCCATACGCATTTCACGGCGCTTCCTCGCGGCCAGTCGGTTCTTAGCTGCGGACGCGAATCACGTGCCTATATCTTCTTATAAGCTAATTCATGTTAGTATAAGTTTCCGCTTCTCTCGCTGTCTCCTATCATCTCTTAATTCTCGTATTCTTACTCCTTCTGTCAATCTATGAACTATAAACTATAAACTTGCTGTGCTTGTGAACTTTCCGCTACCTACACATGTGATTACGGAACTGATTACGGTGAACTTTGTGTGATTTCATTCAACCACATCTACGAAGCAGCAGTAAGTACAAGCCTGCTCAACATACTTGCTACACATGTCTACTTAGGTCTTAAATAAAATACTGAAAATTAAAAAGGAATTAACACTTTCACATTTTGAACTTACATAAATCATTGATTATTTATTATTATATAAAAAAATCAATGGTTTATCTTATAGAGTGGCAGCGGCACACCAGCAGCTAGGCACAATAGTATTTCTATTATGCCTGGCATTTCAATAATTTACAGGTTTTCTTTTTTTTTATACAACTAAGGTGGGCATTCGGCCCACCTGATGGTAAGTGGTCACCGTAGCCTATGGACGCCTGCAACATCAGAGGCATCACTTGCGCGTTGCCGATCCTTTAGGACAGAAAGAAGAAAAAAAGGAAGTGAGAAGGAGAAGGAGCGGGAAAGGGAGTGATCACAACAGTAAGGAATACTGCTATTTCACGTCGATATTCTGTGATAGGCTAGTCCTTCCCTGATCAAGCAGGCCCATTTGTGCTAAAATCAGCGAGGCTCCACTACAGATTATTATTATCCAATAATTTATGGTATAAATACAAATTACATATTTTATGTATAGACGATCTCGCTTTAGTAATGATCTCTATGCCACAGAAGATTTTAGAAACATTCAAACAACGAGCACAAACTTCACTCAGACCCAGTAAAACTATTTGCTAATTATGTTCAGCGTAAGGATCAAACCGACAACACTCGGCGCAATGGCTGTGCTGAGGCAACTACATAAATTTCTTCTTTCCTTATTGCTATTTATTTGTGTTATTTTAAGTGTACACATACATGCACACTCAAATGAACACACATAGAATCGCACGCTCGTATTTACGTATGTGTGCACACACATACACACGCACATAATTTAATCTAAGTTACAGTCACGCATACCTGTAGTTAATTAATATAATTACACTAGACACAGCCTGTAAGTTTTACAAATCTATTTCAAGTAATAAATAACAGCCGAACACTGTCTCTTATAATATCATCCTATCCTAATTTATAAGACAGGGTTTCAAGATAATTGTATACAGATTTTCAGCTAAAATGGATCTTCAAAATTGTTATGTTAATTCTTTTATTGTAACTTCTTTAGCATATACATATAAAATGTATCTGTGTATAATGTGTATCTGTAAATTTTTGAATCAATAAAAAGAATATAAAAAGGTTATTATAAATTGGTTAGATTCGATTATATTGTCTGCATGACTTAATTTTGTTAACATTATTATTGAATTGATGACTCGTTTTTAATTATATTTTGATAAAATGTATAATATCCAAAACATATTAATATATTTTATTATTGCCAGAGAAGTGTGTCAGGATCGTAGCAAATGGAAATCCGTAGTCTCTGCTTACCCCTCTGGGAAACAGGTGTCAATCTATGTATATATATATATATATGTATGTTGTATTTCAAATATCGATTATAATGAAAGTGTAACCATGTTTATTTGTATATTTTTTTCTACTCTAGCGTGTCTGCGTGCAATTTTTATTGCTGAGGGCATATGGGTCAGAATACAATAGATTGTCTTTCTTTCTTCTTTCATTTCGTGTGGTTAGTGGCCAACCTGTTGTCAAGAGTTGTTCAAGCCGCCCGTAGGCTATGTCATAACATAGCTTAACGACTGCTGTCAATTTGGCAACAGCGGGGACCGACTTTTTACGTGCCCTCCGAAGCACGGAGACGCTCAGATGAAATACCACTAAGCGGTCACCCATCTAGAGACTGACCGCACCCAACGTTGCTTAACCTCGCTAATCGTTTACCGATCAACTGGCTATGAGCGCCTCAATAGATTGTATGACTAGATTATTGAACGTGGCTTTAATAAGTAGCCCAACTGGTAAAGCATTATTGTTACCATTGGTTATGGGTTTGATTCCCATCTATTGCACTACCGATTTGAATCCACTCGTAATACAAGCATTTAACTAGCTAGCTTGAAGTATTACCAAGTATATAATATTATATACAAACTAGCTGACCCGACAAATGTTGTTCTGCCATATAAATTATTTCGTAGCGGTATGAAAAATATTTTACGACCTATTCTCATACCTACCAAATATAAATATTAAAAATTTATAAAAATCGGTGGAGTCGTTTCGGAGGATTGCAACCACAAACACCTTAACACGAGATTTTTAATAAACGCACATCCTGAAAGTAGTTTGTTCAAAATCGGCTTCTGAATTAATTCCAGCAATTTTTAATATAGGTAATTTTTATCCCTAATGTATTTAAAACGAATTAAATTATAGTCACCCATTTATTAAACAGCTGAAATAAACGAAAATGTATCATAATTTAAGGCAATAAGGTTTTTGATTCAATAAAGGCAATAATATTAGATTTATTGTAATATACCCATACTAACTATCCGCGCACAATAAGGAGAACTAATTCGTTAAATTAAAATATTTACGTACATAAAAGTAACATTTTATTGATTATATTATTATTACGATTTAATAATGGCTAAAATCAAAAACCTATGAGGAAGTTGAAAATTTATTTAAAATTGTCAAATAAATAATTAAAACTCACTCACTCATTAGTTAATTTAATATTCAAATACAAAAAAAAAAAAAAAAAAATTATATTTTTAAATCACATATTTGCCGTGGTTCACATACACAGTAATTGTATTACATCAATGTTGTTGTAGGTACGAAACAGTTCTTTCTTCTAGTACTTATATGAGTTACTTAGAAGTATATGAGTTACCTACCCACTTTATATTATATAGTTTACCCTCATTTTTATTCTGTACCTTGTAAATTTTAATATTAATAGTACACAGTCATGTATGTTAAATGTATAACTTAACGGAACGAAACTAACGTCTAAGACACAGGCTCGGCCTAGTTTAGACGTTAGGGTTCATAGAATATTGTAAACATCCAGATATTGTATTATAGGTTAAGAAATTGTATGTATTGTCAACTGTTTGGAATCAATAAAGATTATTATATTATATAATCTAATTGGGGTGTTTGAGGTTGTGCGTTATATCTGTGTCATGTTGTATATATATTGTCACGCCTATTATCCTGAATTATTACACCTAAATTTCTCTAGCTATTGTTTTCGGTCCAACTTAATACGAGGCAACTACCGGGTTCAGTTCTAAACTGTGCTACTGAGAATTTATAGGCAGACAATTTCTTTTTTTTTATTGCCTTTGGTGGCAGACGTGCAAGTGGCCCACCTGATGGAAAGTGGTAACCGCTGCTCATGGACTTCAGCAATGTCAGGACACAGCAAAGACGCTGCCTACCGTGAAAGAAGAACTCTCTTTAAATCTCGTTTGAAGAAGGACATATCAAAGCGCTCGGGATTTTCGCTATTTAGGCTTTGTTTTACCCAGGAGACGAAACCGAGACCGCACAGCAATTGAGTGTAGTAAGTAAGAAAGTATTTTTTACTTACTTATCTCTGCCTATCCCTTCGAGAATACAGACATTAGTCTATGTATCTACTTTACACGTGTATTCGACACACAGTAGAGACACATGTACACAATACAATTGTGGAGCGCGTTGATGTCTTTTGTTCGTAACACAATGCTTTGAGAGGACATCGCTTTAAAACATAATAAGTGTTTTAGGCTCCTAAGCGTAGTTAGAGGTATATTATATGCACATTCCTTTCTTTATTTAAGAGCAATTGTTTTAGTTAAAAGACAATTCCTTCACCAAGAATAATGCCTGTATCGCAGAAGACTACAGACATTCAAACAACGGACACAAAGAACAGACAGAGTTGGAACAACTATTGGTGGATCACACAATTTTTTGTTTCGTGTAGAGATCGAACCGATAATGCTCGGCGCGGCGGCTGTGGTGAGGCAAGTGCAGGCAATATATACATATATTCTATAGGTCAGAAGTGTGTGACTTGGATTTAATAGTTTACCTTGGAAGGTGATCTCAACTATCTACTGTCAATTCATTGTGTAGGTGCTTATTATTATTATTATTATTATATCAGCCCTGTATTAAACTGTCCCACTGCTGGGCACGGGCCTCTTCTCAGTGTGAGAAGGATTAGGCCATAGTCCACCACGCTGGCCCAGTGCGGGTTGGCAGACTACACATAGCTTTGAGAACATTATGGAGAACTCTTAGACATGCAAGTTTTCTCTCAATGTTTTCCTTCACCGTTAAAGTGAGCGATAATTAACTCTTTAATACGCATATAAGTTTGAAAAGTCAGAGATGTGCGCCTTGGGATCGAACTCGAGACCTCTGCATGGCAGTCCAACGGTCTCCCACTAGACTATCACTGCTATTATATTATTATTACACAAAGATTTTAATCATAGATGCTTCGTTATCTTTCAGGGTAGTACTACCCTTTCATAGAATACCGGCGTGAAGTAACGGTACCCGTACTGTTGCGTTTCGTATCGGTGAGTGAGAGAGCCGGAGGCCCAGTTACCCCGATCCTTTTCCTATCCTTTCCTTTGTCCTTTCCCTCCTTCATTCCTTTTTAAAGGGCTGGCAACGCACTTGTATCTCCTTTGGGGTTGCGGGTGTCCATGGACGGTGGTAATCGCTTATCATCAGGCGATCCGTCTGCTGGTTTGCCAAATAAAGCATTAAAAAAAAAACTCTAACCCATAATACTCGGTGTATTGGCAATAGCGAGTTGACTACTAAAACCGTCAATGTCAATGCAAAAGTAATTCTGCGTGCTTATTCTATTCATATGACTTTCGTTGAAATTTTGTAAGCATGGAGACAGCTAGGAGAGCTGAATATTTGAATTTAGATTTTTGATGACGCACAAATAAATTTGCGTTCTACTGGTAATCTATACTAATATTAAAACGCTGAAGAGTTTGTTTGTTAGGTTGAACGCGCTAATCTCAGGAAGTACTGGTACCAATTGAAAAATTATTTTAGTGTTGGATAGCCCATTTATCGAGGAAGGCTATAGGCTATACAACATCACGCTACGACCAATAGGAGCGGAGCAGCAATGAAAAATGTTGCAAAAATGGGGAAAACTCTTTTATATAAAGCAGACAAAGTTGGGCGGGTCGACTGGTATACTAATAATTATGCTCTTTTTTATATAGATTAGTATAATTATAGCCCTCTTCTCGAAGTATAAAATCAACCACACGGTAAAGCAGAATTGGAGAAGGTTATGGAAAATTATAGCAATTAATGATTGTTTCAGTAAATTTTCTTATTATTGTTAACACGTTGAGGGACACTCGGCTCCCATCGATAAATAGTGATATGACACAGCTAACTTCCATACAAAAAAAAATACACTGGTGGTGGACGTCCTGTCACCTTACAAATGATTAAGTTGCTTGTGATAAAGAGGACGTCCTCAACCGCCCGACGGTTCACGACGTCCTGGCACAATACTAGTTAATATATATAAATGTGGTTCAAATTAAAATAAATATGCCCAAAAAAACGACGTGTACAGCCGCCCGCCGTATCAAAGTACTCTATTGATGACGTCCTCAGCAGTCGTGTCCCTCAACGTGTTAAAAAACACACACAATCTTTTAGGAATATTAAAACCATTGATACAAAACAGATCCATCCAGACTAAGAACAACTAAACTACTTGTGATTGGCTCACATTTTTGTGTCGTCTACTCACATCATTCTACGCACACACACACATTCACATTTGGTAGTTGCGAGATGATCATTTAATCGACTACGACACCGGCTTCAAATTTAATTTTAGATTTTCTATACATATTATATAGTCTCACGCTTATATCATTGAAGGGCAGCCAGACTTTTGTTACACTTACATTTCATCAGCCATGGTTTGAGATACGGTATTATTTTATGTTTTATGACCAGATGTGCCCGCGGTTTCACCCGCATTTATAGTTACTGCCCCGCCCCCGTAGGTCGTAGCGTGAAATTATATAGCCTAGCCTTTCTTGATAAATAGGCTATCCATCACTGAAAGAATTTTTCAATTCGACCTAGTAGTTCCTGATCGCGCGATCAACCAAACAAACAAACTCTTCAGCTTTATAAAGTTAGTATAGATATCAGAACAGTTATGTATAGTTTCAGACTCCATGACTGAGAATATAAATACAGAAAAATGCAATAGCACCAAAGCATCGAATCTGAGATGTTATATGTATATTCACGTTCACTATCGCTGTGGCACCAAGGCATTAAATATATTGTTACGGCTAATGCACTGTGGGGAAGAGTCGGCGGTTTCTAATAATAATTTATTACAGCACCATCTATTGACATCTTACGGAACTACGTATTTGTCGGTATGAGTTCAGTGGAGAAAGCGCTGGCACATTCTCGAATCATCGCGCTGTTGCGTGCCGTGTGTGACGTTTTCTGGAAATCTCCAGAAGCACTCTACCCGCGTATAAATAGAGCGCACGCGCACCGCCGAGTCAGTTTACTATCGTAAGCGATCAAGTGTTCATCGAAGCGAACGGAAGCGAAAATACTACGGAGTTTGAAGCAGTTAAGGTGGAAAAGTGTAGTATAGTGTTTGTAGTTTTTAAAATTTAATTGTGTGATAGAATAAAACGTTTTAGTCGGTAATATTGTTTTATATTCTTATCCGTCGAACCCAGCACGTAACAATATGTTATTAAACTAGAAGTGTTTAAATATATTCATGAGGCTCTAAATGGTTGTAATTGTTATCCAAGTGCTGTTTAGTTTCATATTACCAACAATTAAGTAAATATATGTTAGTTGAGAACGGCTGTTTAATGTCAAATTATAATTTACTAGCAAGTAGCTTCGTTCAGCAAAAGTAGTTTTTCCTGGATGTAAGGTATTCTATATTCTTTTTTATAGCTCTGGCACCGTGTAAGCGAAATTTTATGATGATCGGTTGAGTAATTTAGGCGTAAAGTGTAAGTAACAAACTCACATTCGCATTTATAATATTAGTTAGGATTCATATAGCTCAAAAAGAGTATTTATGTCGAATGTCAAAGATTAGCGGTTGAAACATTTATACTTTATTTTTTATTTATAATTTTTTTAAAGATATCTCCGCGTTAGCAATATATTCTGTACCGCAAAGAACGTTACAAATATTTAATAAAAAACCAAACTAAGAAAGTACTACCTTCTTCTACGTTTAGTCTGGTTTTTTTAATAAAGCGTGTTTTTTAGTTTTTTAAAACTATTATATATCTTGATTTTCTAAACTATTTTTTTTAAATTCTTTTTCTATATTTTTGTATTGTCATCGGTCCTTGATAAGTATGCCAAATTTCGAGTTAATCCGACGTTTTGAAGAGGGACAAAATCATGTTCAAAGTTTCCGTTACATACATACTAACATACGTATGAAGCTAATAAAAGCGTGTTAAAAAAACGGACACAAAGAACATCCAGACTCGGCACAACTGTTTTTAGACTCGGAACACTGATTTTAACCCGTGCGGGAATTGACCCCATAACTCTCAGTATCACGGCAACGGTGAGACGACTTCTTTAGTTAATACTTACGCCAAACACGTGCAGCCAATTAAATACGTCAACAATAGTGGTATATTGAATTAACATTTATGTATTTAAGTTGCTAGGTTCAAGCAATGGGTGGACCTTATGACAAGATACCTGTAAGAAACTCACGGCCTCTTTTTAAATTCGCCAGTTTCAGTATTTTACTACTTATAAAAGCAACGTTTGAATATTGATTACTTTTTATTCCATTGCCGGCCTCGATGGCGTAGTGGTTAGTGTAACCGACTGCCACGCCTGAGGTCGCGGGTTCGATTCCCGCACAAGTCAAACATTTGTGTGCATGAACATGAATGTTTGTCTTGGTCTGGGTGTTTCTATGTATAATGTGTATGTATTTACAAAAAAAAAAGTATATATGTATGTTTATCCATTGTCTAGTATCCATAGTACAAGCTCTGCTTAGTTTGGGCTAGATGATGTTGTGTGTATGTGATAGAAAATATAAAATATAAATATATAAAAACCATCAAGATGGTAAGCAAGCATACTCCCCACTTGATGGTAAATGTTTACCATAGCTTACGATTTCTTGTAAGATCTTGTCTTATTGCGTTATCTTGTCTTATCTTTTGGGAAAATAATTAAATGTTAAAAAAGAGATGCGTATACGTCCAACGTGGTACTATAAGTAGTTGTAACATTTTAAGGACCCCGGCGATACGGCTCACTAATTCTTCACCACATAAATGTTATTAGGAAGTTTTTAAGTTGTATATTAATAATGTTGAAAATACGCATTTAAATAAAAATAAAAAATATGTAATATTGTCTTCTGTTTACGCGAATGTTATTCATTGAAATTAAACTACTAATACGGATTTTATCGCGTTGTTTAAATGTCGGTGCAAGTGTAAACCTAAATATAAATAGTTTTAATAATTTTATTAGCTTATAAATTAGTAAAATTCAATAGTAGTATAGTAGTGTAACAGTTTCAAAATTATATAATACAGTGATAAATAAACAACGCGATTAAATCCGTATATAGTAGTTTAATTTCAATAAAATAATGGTCTTTCTTGTTTCTTTTTATTGTTTAAATGGCAATTCTCGCACTAGTAATAATTCATGTGCCGCGGGGACCTTGACAAACATTCAAATTACAATCATTGATATAGGGCTCGAGTATCCAAATTATAATGAATGATTAGCTTTTTAAAGTAAGGGTTCGTTTTGGGTTTCCAGGATTTTTAAGCCCGTTTAAAAACGTGGGGTGTAATTAGTTTGAAGTGGCTGCAGTGGTTTAAGGCTTCGTAGCTCCTAAATGGTTGGACCGAATTTAATGCGTTTTTTTAATGAACTGCCGGTTCAATTGGTATAGTCTTGTAGCTATATTTGATGATATTTTTATTTAATTTAGTCCATATGGCACCTGTATGTATTGATTTATTCGGTTTAGATATGATATAAAATAATAAAATAAAAAATATATATTTATTAATTAACAGTAAATTTTAAAAAATAACTTATTAATCACATAAAATTATAATAGGTAATTATGCAAAATTAATAACTATATTAATTACGGCAAAATAAATTTAAAACTTTTAAAATCAAAACTAAATGATAAAAAAGTCATTATAATCAGTTTTAAATAGTTATTAATTGTAATACCTATAAGATAATTAACGAAAAATCGCAAACTTAATATTATATTTTTTCAAATAATAAAAATAATAATATTCATAATAATTAATTATAATTGTACCTGTTAATACGTAGAGTTGTTTGACGATGTTGCGTGTGATACTATCTACAGGTGCAGGTCACAGGTACAGCCTACAGGTGCAGGTAACAGGTGCAGGCGCGCGGCGCGGTTAGTCGCGCGAGTTGACGCGAACTCACGAAGGGCCAGCGCTGTCGCCCGTTATAAGCGCCGCCCCGCGCCCCGCGCCCTACATCCGCCCGCCCTACGCTCTACGTGACACATGGCATAGACGCATGGCGAACTAATTTGAATGTTACCATGTCGTATTACTGTGATTTTTGTCAATTATTGCTTACCAATGAAATTACTAAATATATGAACATGCTTATTTTTTTGCTTTTAAAATAGATTACTCATGTGCTAGGAAAAATTCCTGTATCACGGGGACTTTACAGATATTTAAATAACAGACGGCTCAGTCAACCATTTCTGGGCTACACAATTTTTTGTCCCGTGTTCGATTCATAACCACAAGTAGTAGTAACAGTGGAGAGACAACTATACAGGTTGTCCATTAATTAATGGATAACCTGGAAATGTCTTATAGTGGAACTGATGGCCGTTCAGAAAAAATATAAAAAAACATCTATCCCAACTACTACCTGAGATATGTGTTTTTTTTTTAATTACCATGTATAACTTTAAACACTGTTATTACATAATTTTGAAAACTCTAACACTACTATTATTGAACTTTACTACTATTAAATTTAAGCGTGAACATGGCTGCTGTAAAGCAACCGAAACGTCGGGGCAAAGTGTAAACTTAAATATAAATAGTTTTAATTAGAAGATATATAGCTTAAATTTAATAGTAGTAAAGGTTAATAATAGTAGTGTTAGAGTTTTCAAAATTATGTAATAACAGTGTTTAAAGTAAAATAAACAACGCGATAAAATCCGTATAAAGTGTTTAATTTCGATGTATAACATTCGCGTAAACATAAGACAATATTATGTATAACTTTCTTGTATACTACGACCATAAATGAATGAAATCCATCGGTTTTTTGTTGTTTTATTATTAAACACTAATTATGCTAAAAGATAGGCAGGTCAAAAGTATGCTATGCTTATATAGCTTGCACTTTTTAATATATATTTTTTTAAATTTTATTAATTTTATTTTTTTAATTTTTTCTGAACGTTCTGTTCTACTATAAGATATTTCAAGGTTATCCATTAATTACCGGACACCCTGTATAAACGACTAACTACCAGCGTGAAACATAAAGATTTGGTCATATTTTAGAATCGTAAAGTATAGTTTGTCGGCCTCGATGGCGTAGTGGTTAGTGTATCCGACTGCCACGTCTGGGGTTGTGGGTTCAATTCTCGCACAAGTCAAACATTTTGTGTAAATGAACATGGATGTTTGTCTTGGTCTGGGTGTTTCTATGTATAATATGTATGTATTTACAAAGAAAAAGTATATATATAATGTATGTTTATCCATTGTCTAGTACCCATAGTATGCTTAGTTTGGGCTAGATGGTGTTGTGTATGTGGTACAATATTATTATAGTATTATAGGTGATAAATAGCACAATGAACTAAGTAAGACCAATTTTTTATACTTATCTGCTTTTTTTAGAAAAATATCAGTATATGTTTGCATGTAATTTAGTGTTTTAATTTTTTACTTGGGCATTATTCACAAAATTTGCGACATACACGCATTGAGTCATTTCTGTTGGCTGTGGTATTGGTGCAATTAACCTGTCAATGCTTGGAATGCCAGATATAATTAAAAATCACTGTATAACATTGCGACTCTAAAGGTTACTGTGCATGTAGCTTTTATCAGTAGTTTGCGCATGTAGCCTACGCAATCTATTTGCGTCGTACACACCTAAACTAAGCTTGAATACTGACTCAATTATGCAAAAACAGTGTGAAGTTGTCGACGGCCATGTTAATAAATTGAACACCTTATTGAAAATATAGAACATTACAATCATAAAAAAACTATTGCCACTGCAAAAAAAGGAATAAAGAAAAAAAAAAATACATTTATTTTATCACCAAAACCGCGATACACATAGGTGGTTACAGAGTAGGAATATAAAAAAAAACATTAACAAAAGTATCTCGGTAGAGGATCGCTGGTGCCTGTGGTAGGTATAAAATTACCTGTGTTACAGGTCACCAGGTCTCCGCTCGGAGCCAGGTTATGCAAACATAAACGAAAGAAAACATAATAATGGAAACTAAAAGCTAAAACAGAAAAAAATTTTGAAAATAATAAAAGCTAAAAAGATCATGATAACATTTTGAATATGTTGAACTAAGTGGGTGTGTATAAGTGTGTGAGTATGTGTGTTTTGTGTATGCATGTATGTATGTGTGTGTGTGTCAGTAATAATAATAATAATAATAATAATAATACGTTTATTGTTCAGAAAAAACATACAAATAACAGGTTAGTCACTAGACCCACACTAGGATACCCTGTGTTGTGGGTTCTAGTCTCTTTCGTGCCTTGTAAAAATTTTACATTTGCAACTCAATTATGTAACATAGAAAATAAAATTTTGGGATTAGTTATTTGTTTATGTGTTGTGTGAATGTGAAGGTGTCTACGTGTTGTGTATGTAATGAGAGTGTATGTGTTATGAATGTATAGTGTATAGGTATATTAATAGTTTTGTATTAAGTTTTCTGTTTGTAAATAGCTCATTCCTAGTAACCAGTCAGTAACATGGCTTTTACATTTGGTATTTGGCATAGGTAATATATTTAGTATTTTATTAATCTTATTATATAAATGTGGTCCCATGTATTTATAAGCCTTTTTACCAAAACTCAACCGAGTTTTTTCTTTGTGCCAGTTAGGTTGTCTTCGCGATCGGTGATCTGACACTTTGGTGGTGATTGCAGTTTTGTGAAACTTGAGTATTACTGATAGTATATACAATTGGCGGACCGTCAAGAAACAAGTTTCAGCATACAGTATATTTGTTGGATATCGAAAATGCCTCTTATAAGCTACCTTTAAAATGGCTCTCTGTGCTCGTTCAGATTTGATCAAAATAGTTTTACCAGCCGATCCCCATGATAATATGCAATAGCTCAGTATAGACTGGCATAATGCGTAATATGTAATTTTAAGAGTTTGTTCATCTGCTATTGATCTCAAAGTTTTAAATATATGGAGTATCTTTCTTACGCGTCGAGTGAGAGATTCGATGTGGTTATTCCAGGTTAGGTGTCTATCAAGATTTATACCAAGGTACTTTACACAGTCTACTTGTTCAAGTGGTTTACAGTCACAGGTACAACCTACGCTATACTTACAGGTATGGAACTTCAAAGACAGCGGTTTAGTGAGTAAGGTTGTTTTTCTTACAGAGAAGTTCACGAGCTTGGTCTTATTTGCATTAAGTGTGAGTAGATTATGCTGTAACCATTGAGCAACTGTGTACATAGAAGTTTCAGCGTTGTTGTACACCTCTTTCCAAGTTTTACCATGGAAAATAATTGCCGTGTCGTCAGCGTATGCAAAGATTTGTGCATTGTGTAGGTTAAATGAACACAGACCATCTACATATAAAAGGAATAGGGTAGGCCCGAGCACACTGCCCTGGGGCACCCCGTACTTTACTTTCGCAAAGGAGCTTTGGTGGCCACCTAAGCAAACCCTCTGGTTGCGTTCCGTTAAATACGAGGTGAACCAGTCCAGTGCGACGCCCCTGACACCAATACGTTCCATTTTTTTAAGCAGTAGTAACCTTGATACGGTGTCAAACGCCTTTGAGAGGTCAAGGAAGACGCCTGTACACTTTTCACCACTGTCGAGCTTATTAATAACGAAGTCAACTAAGTTACTAACAGCGTCCTCCGTCGACCTTCCCTTGCGGAATCCATATTGATTATGTGATAAGAGACGAAATTTCTCAAGGTAAGCCAATAGCCTGTTATTAACAATTTTCTCTAATATTTTTGAGAGCGACGTTAGAAGAGATATAGGCCTGTAGTTAGACGATATGGTCGGATCACCAGCTTTACAAATTGGGCAAATGTTTGCAATTTTGAATTGGTACGGTACTATTCCTGTCGATAAGCTAAGATTGCAAATATGAGTTATCGGAGATACAATACAGTGCTTTGTCAGTTTGAGCACGTGGTTTGAAATATTATCGAAACCCGGAGCAGATTCATTTTTAAGTTTCGAAATGATGTCACTTATCTCACATTCATCAGTGGGATTCATAAAAAATGATTTCAAGGTAGAAGCGTTTTCATTCTCGAGAGGATTAGCCGAAGAAGCGAGTTCCGATTCAGACATATTTAATAGTGCTAGATTCTGCTCAGCAAGTTGTTCACCTATATTGGCAAAGTAGTGGTTAGCTATGTCTAGCGAGTTTACCGGGCTTGTGTTGGCATTTAGTAAATCTAAGTTATTAGTAGATTTTCTGTTTAGATTACATACCGTTTTTACTGCTGACCACATCTTTTTACTATTGCTCTTGGAGCTATCTAAAAGGTTCCTATCATAAGCATTTTTAAGGTTTTGTATGATATTATTACAATGGTTTCTATAAGACTTATACTGTTGCAGTAAGGGATAGTTACTAATGTTTTCTTTTTTCTTTGTCGCCGAGTGTAGCAGATCTCTTTTTCGTATACATTTAATTAAGTTATTTGTCATCCAGGGCCTTCTAATAGCTTTAGAGTTTTGTACTATCACCTTTCTAGTATGTCGTTCAATAATGTTATTTAAATTATCTGTGAATTCATTCATAGCCTCATTTACGTCGCAATATTTTAATATTTTACTCCAGTCAGTGCATTCAATGTCATTGGTTACGCTAGTGTAGTCAATTTTTTGTCTATATTTATGTTTATCCGGTACGATTGTTACATTTGGGAAACGCCTGTTTATACCTATCAGTACCGTATCGTGATCTGTTATACCGGTCTCACATACAACAATATTTGTAGGTTTTATAGTTTTGATCAAAGCATGATCAAGACACGCGCGTTCTCGTGTGGGATATTGGTGTCCAGGATAAAAACCGTGATGACTCGTTACATCAAGGTATTCACCAGCACGTTTGTCTAATGTGTCTACCTTTATATCTATGTTAATATCTCCTGTTATGATAGCAGAAGGTGTGTTACATGTTTGAAGCTGACTATCTAAGGCGTTGCAGAAATTGTGTTTCGAGGGCGATCTATAAATAGCGTAAATTGTGTATTCTAGGTCTACTTGTACCACTAGGCAGTTTGCATCATTGAATGCTGGTTCTCTGATAGACACTTGTAATTCTGTTTTGCAGAGGATAGCAAGACCGTCATTTTGATTAAGATGACATTGTGAGTAATGGCAATCATAACCGTCTAGTCTAACTTTCGGAGTCAGGTCATTGAGTCGACATTCGGTTAAGATTATAAGGTCAGGCTTAAATTTTAGTCTTGATAAAAATATTATAAAGTTGTCGAAATTTTTTTGTATGCTACGTATATTTTGATTTATTATTATCAGCTTATTCTCAATACCATCCAAGTCTTCAATGCATTGTTCAGGTACATTGTGTTTTATACTTGAGTAGATGTCGGTGCTATCAATTTCATCCATCAGAACAATTTGGGAAGCCATTTATATATATTTGTTTTTAATAAAAAAGCATACTGTGTTTATGCTTTCCATAATAATAGTATCAAGACGAGTCATGAACAGGTCAGCAATAACAGAAAGAAGAAAAATTGTTTTATATTTTCCTAACCTTTGGCTGCTTATAAAGAAGTTGTAAGCTATTAATATTATGAGTAATTGTATAATTAAACTTAGTATGTAAATAGTTGTATAACTGTGTGTGTGAGAATTCAGTGAGAATGAGAAAAAGTATGTGTGTATAACTATTGACTTTAGTGTGAGTGTCAGTGAAAGTGAGTAGTTATAGTTAGTAAAAATAACAATGTAAGTATCTAATTTAGAATTAATGGTCGCGCAGTGATTGTGAGCAAATGATTACTCCAGAACCGTCAAGAGATCTTCAGTTTCATTATAAGATAGCTTTAGAAGCCATTCTAGAACAGTAATGTTGCATTAATAAGTGTTTAGGGGGTAGATACACAGAAACCTATTAATTTTTTTATATACCGAGAAAAGTAAAGAATTTACGACTAAATGACGTTCTAATTTGCGATGACATGACAACAGGATTATTGCGGCGGGTACTTCCTCGCATGTAATGGGTTACTGCATGTTGCCTAAGAATTGTAGTTAGTACAAATAGTTACCTGACAGTAGGAACTTGGCAGTATTCATAGAGCCTAGTTGTAGGAAACAAGCGAGGCTTGAAACAGCATACTTTGAGCACCGCTCTTTGGGCACGCTCAAGGCGTATAATGTTTGTTTTAGCCGCACCGCCTCATGTGGTGACGCAGTAGCTTGGAATAGATTGACATAATGATTGATAGACCATTTTCATTATTTGAGGATCAGCTGAGTGTCGCAGTTCTCTAAATGTATAAATAAGTTTACGTGTTCTACTTGACAAATACTCAATGTGGTCTTTAAAGTTTAAGTTATTGTCGATGACTATAATAATAATAATATATTCTACCACATACACGCAACACCATCTAGCCCAAACTAAGCAGAGCTTGTACCAAGATACTTTATCGAATATACTTTTTCAATACAATAAGAACTGTTACCTATTGCGCTGTTTGGTACAGTTGCATCCATCAATCCATAACAAAAAGCAATGTGTCAATTTCATTCGGATATTTTAAATAGTAACCGGTGACAATGCGACAGTTGTGCATGAGATCTTGGGTTTAAATACCTAGGTCAGGCAGTGTTATTGGGTCTTTCAAGAAATTCTCAGCAGTTGCACGGACTTTGAAATTCTTCATTTAAAAAGACAACTACCGCACTAGAAATAAATCCTGCGTCGCGGAAGACTTTACAAACATTTGAATAACGACCTCAAAGAACAGCCAGACTCCGAACAACCATTTGCGGATCCTACAAATTTTGTCCCGTGTGGGATTCGAATCCACATCACTGGGCGCAATAGCAGTGGCGAGGTGACCATTTAAACTTCTACGTTATCCGTGCAGTTATACTGTGTCCGATAAAGGGCAATAAGCTCGACAAAATATATGGTCTCTTGGCTGTGGGGTTTATTTATTTATTAACCTTGTTTGCCAACAGATTTCACATAATGTACGTGAACTTACAATTAATGTTAACAAAAACTTTTACAGAAGGTAAATCCAATGCTAGGCACACAAAACATTTACTGAGTATATCACTCGGCTACTCACGTGATACTAATCAGCGGCATCACAAAATACTTAAATGTAAAAAAAAATAAGTGAGTAAAAGGAAATTACATAAACGAAATCAAAAGAATCATTATTTACTGGTTGACTTAAAACTGTACAATTCTTTTTTGAATACTTTACCTTTTTATTTGTCTTTTATTTGTCAACCTTTTTATGTTTAAACAGATGGTTGTGATCACGACATAGTCTGGGAATCATACTATGAAATCCAATATTTGTTTTAAAGAACTTCGAGGCAAATGGACGGGAATTTTGTAATCTTTGTCCGCGATGTGGTACAGTTAAGTGATTTTTTTTGTAATAATAGTGAACAGTCGAGGTTACCAGTTAAAATTTTAAATAGAATGATCTGCAACCCACCAACGATTCTCTAAAGAATTAATCTTAAAAATTGTTGTCTTTCATTATAAGTACGAAGAGATTGTAATTTTTCAGCATGAACTGTTAAGAAAAACAGAAATCGTTTTTGAACTCTTTCAATTTGGTTAATATGGCACTGGTAATGAGGATTCCAAGCACTACAGCAATATTCCAATATAGTCCGCACAAGAGCATTATAAATTGTAACAACTGCACGTCTTTCTTTAAAAGATTTGCAGTTACGCCAAATGCAACCTAACATTTTAAATGACCTGGTGACAATATTATCAATATGCGGTATAAAGGAAAGTTTGGTGTCAATAATGACACCGTGGTCCCTAATCTGATCAACTTCATCGAGCATGATGTTATCAGTTGTGTAATACATCTCTGCCTACAGTACTACTTTGATTGTAAGCGTGAGACTATGCAAAAACAGTAAGCCTTATCAAACGAAAGTTATTCGTGAGATGACGCAGCGTAATCAGCACGTTTTTATTAAAGCTACTGTCTGAATATAACATTTTTTATTTTGTAAAATGTTGAGGAACGAAACCATAGTAGCGTCAAAGTTGATTCATAAGCTCGATAGATGGCGTTGTCCCATACGGCTGAATCGCGCTATGGTTTCGTTCACAACGGAGTATATAAGGGCAAGATTTTTTGTGATTATTTGTCTTTCTTATTCAAGACCGCGGAACTAAGGTGTGTGTAGTCATAAGGCGCCACCTTTAGTGGAGTTATAAATTAATATAACTTTGTGAAATATGCAGAGTGTATTATTTATCCTCCGTCCTCGCTCGCTAAGAACCAGATGGTCGTAAACAGCTACTGTTTTTTTTAAAGCTTGTGAGCAATTTGCGTTTCAAATTCTTAGTATTCTTCTTAACTCCTCCAGCTAAGCTAATATGCTTGTGTAAGAAGTGAGCTTATGTTGGTAGTAGGATTCGAACCCGCGACCTTTTGAGCGGAACTCCAATGCCTTATCCAGTATGTACGTGTTGAACCGATATTGCTGGCTGCGGTTCTGCTGAGCTGTTGATATGTTGTCGGTTGTACCGAGCAGTGTGTCCGGCGCCTACGTGAAGCAACCGGCGAGTTTCGCCGAAGCGTGACCACATCACAGCGGCTTCCGAAGCATTGACTGTGACGCAACATGAGACATCTGTATGATCATCGATATATGATTTGGATAATTCTTATTAATTTTTAATATCACCATGTTTTTTGCGTAAAGGACGCCGATGGTATTTACGCATACGGTACGAGATAAAGCGCGTTATCTTTGACATTGATTCACTTATTATTTTATGACTAGCTGTCTGGCTCGGTTTCACCCACGTTTGTGATTACTGCTCCACTTCTTTGGCTTGTAACGTGATGTTATATAGCCAATATTTAATCTGGATAAAGAAGCTTTATAATGGAAAAACAATTTTTAAAATCGTTACTTTTGAGTTTATCAATTCGCAATAAAAATTGAAAATGTTTCTTCTCTTTTTCAATATATTTTATCTTTCTTTTTCTTTATAATGTGAATCTAAATATAAATAGACTATTGTATTTCCTTAGTAGGTGTCATCATAATGTGTCGTAGTAGATAGTCAAATAAAATAGCTTGATGTACCAATTATAATTATTTTATTTATGTATTTTATTTTATTCAAAATTTATGCATAAACAATACGTCGGCGGACTTAATGCCAAGGGCATTCTCTACCAGCCAACCGTAGGATGAAGCAGAGATAAAATGAAGTAGGTGCTTACAGTACATAATTTAAGTTAGTGATTGCGAGGAAATCACTGCCGTGCGGCGCTACTGTATGCTTGCACCTGACTATACAAAGAGGGAAGAAGAGGTTATTGACACCTACATTTCGCTTATTAATTTTAAGTTCCAGGGGTAATTAATGCAATTGCAATCTCTGTGCAAGGACCACAAGATGGGCTAACATAGAGTTATTGAGATATTCTGTTCCCGATATTAAGGAGTTGGCGGTGTTGCATGTTGCCTACCGCCGTGCCTCGATAAGCACGTAAAGTTCTTGGTTGTACGTGAGTGAAGGAGAGTGCTCTTGTGTTTGCGCCAACGATTATAAATTAAAATATCTACTGCCTTGACCGACATTTAGTCTGATGGGCACTGTTCTCATCTTTGGAATGGCTCTGCGTACTTGTTGGACGCTCTCGACAGGTTACAGCGGCGGGCTGTCCGTATCACCGGAGATCCAGAGGTCACGAGTTGACTGGAACCTCTGCAACTCCGTAGGGACGCTGCCTAATTGGCATGTTTCTACAGAATACACTACGGGGAGTGCTCTGAAGAGTTATTCCACCTTATCCCGCCCTCCCCTTTCCTATCCAGAACAACGCATGCTGGGTTCAGATGCCATCCTTACACGGTAGAGTCAATTAGAGTGCGTGCCAACAAGTTTGGGTCCTCATACCTCTGCCGAACGATTAAGGCATAAAATTCTCTGCCAAGGCACGTGTTTCCTTCTTACTTCAATCCTGGGTCCTTTAAGTGTGGCGTGAAAAAGCACCTTCTCAGTCCGTCAAAGTAGAGACCTCTACATCGCCTCCGCTGCTATGAGGACGGTGTGGAGGCCACTGCTCTTATACCACACGACTGTTTACCATCAGGCGAAGTATGGTCATTTTGATGAGCAAAATAGAAAAAAATATTATTATTACTATTTTAAATCCCGGGGAATGACAAGTCATAGTCCTTGGGATACACCGTTAGTAGTTCATTCCAAGGCCTACCAGTATACTTCTATTAATCCTAAGCAGAAGGCAAAAGTGTAGATTTTGGCATCAGCAATGATTGCTGAAGCCTACAGGATCGTTTTTAAAGGGAAGGATAGCAAAAGAAAAAGTTAACTTAACTCCAAGCTCAGTCAAGTATCCATACATATAAAAATTGTAACTGATCGATGTCTTTACGTAGGAGACAATTAAGAAAAATGAATATAACAGAAGGCAATACAATTATTTTAGAATTTCTTTCTGTCTGTATGTTTGTACAGAAATCACGCAAAAACTACAGCCTGAAAGTGAATTCGGTTTTCACAGTTGTATCGCTGGAAGTCTAACTTAAGACCTGGTGCATGTTTCATCTTGATACGTCATCTAGAAGTCGAGTAATAAAGGTTTATGAGAGTAAGCGATTAAGTAGAGAGTGTTGCACTTGTGTTTGCGCACACACTTGTGCACTATAATATCTCCTGCGCAGATGGCTAGTGTTCCTTAAGATTGGCCGCCGTGATTGAAAGTCTGACTTAAGGACATTATTATTATCTTTCAGTCTCTTTTAAGAACAAATAGCGTTCGGTCTTTTATTTTTATTTTATTTATTTATTGCACAAAACAAATTACAATCTAATTAAAATAAAAAACATTCAAAGCTTATGGTTAGATCTAGATTGCAACTCAACACATGTGCATACATTGTAAGAATTAAACATCAAGTTAACAGACAGAAGAGATGTACAACACTAAAATAGTTTCCTAGTTTCTTTTTTTTTTTATTTTGCTCCTCAAAATGGCCATACTCCCCTGATGGTAAGCAGTCGTGTGGTCTAAGAGCAATGACCTGCACACCGTCCTCATAGCAGCCGAGGCGATGTTGAGGTTTCTACTTTGACGGCCTAAGAATGTGCTTTTTCACGCCCCGCTTAAAGGACTCGGCATTGAAGGAAGAAGGAAAAATTTAAGGAAGAAGGAAATATATTATACCAACGTCATCAAATACGTGGAAAAAAATTATCGCTGAAAGCGTATTGGACGGAAAGTTTCCATGTGGGTGGGAATCGAAAAAGGGAAACCTATGCTCCGATCAGTCAAGTAGAAATTACTTAATTTAGACCACGGGTTTGCTCGCACAAATGTAGGTTAGGTTGGTAACAGTACTTTTACTGGATGAAAAGTACGATGTCCTTTTCTGTTTCTCTGACAACTAAATTGCGAATTTCTGAAATATAATATTTTTGGAATATTTTCATAAGTTATTAAAACTTGAAAGTGTAATAAACAAACAAACTCACATTCGCATTTATAATATTATAGTTAGGACTAGTTTTGCTCGTGGCTTCGCTCACGTAAAAGTAGGTTAGTTTATGTTAGTAACAGTCGGGCACACCACGATCGTGGCGGTAAGTCCGGTGTTTAAGGAGTGGCTGGAGAGGCGGTATGGCACTCTCACCATCCAGCTGACTCAGGTAATGACTGGCCACGGTTGTTTTGGCCAGTTTCGGTGTCGCATAGGCCGGCAGGAGACGCCCGGATGTTATCACTGCGGCGACTTCCGCGATGTTGTTGTGGATACGGCGCTGCACACTTTGGCGGATTGCCCCACCTGGGCATCGCAGCGCCGTGAGTTGAACGCGGCAGTCGGTAAGGTTGCCCTCTCGCTCCCGGCCGTGGTTCAGTCTATGGTCCGGAGTGAGAGATCATGAAACGTTGTGAGGATGTCATTTCCATCAAGGAGGCGGTGGAGCGGGAGAGGGAGCGCTTAAATCCTCTCCACAAGCGCAAAACCGGAGGGCGCGAGATGACCTCCAGCCACCCTGAGGTTTGACCTGGGGGTGGTGGGCTGCGTGGGCCTGCTCGCCACCGATCAGCGCCAGGTCCGAGAGGCGGCGTGCGTGTCCGCACGTGCGCCTCTGAGTCGTGTTTTTTTGTCCTCCCACAAGGGGACAGTAGAGGAAGGGTCATGTAGTGGCCTGCCATTTTACCCGGCGGGCCGAAACCTCGGCGGGGTCGCAATTGCATGTGAAAGCGATTTGCGCGGCCCCGCCGTCTATGGTTATGTCGAGGAACACCGTGGTAGGTTTAGTCGGTATTACCGGGGTATCTTTCTCCCGGTGAGCCCGACATAACCTCTCCGTCACCTCGCGGAGAGGTATGGATCAAAGAGCATTCCCCCACGTAAAAAAAAAGCTAACTAATGATGACAGATATTTTTTAAATCGGTTGAGTCGTTTGTGCTTAAACCCTTAAAAACAAACAAAAATAACAAAATATCAAATCTTTCCTCTTTATAATATTAGTAATAATAATAATGTCTTCCAGACCGATTTTGGTCACGGCGGCCTATCTTAACGGAGACTGGTCATCTGCGCAGGAGATATTATAGTGCACAAGCGTGTGCGCAAACACAAGTGCACTTTCTGTTCCCTAACAGTCATGATCCGATGGGACGGTAATCCGACACGACCGGAGAGAGATCAGGCGCAGGACTAACGGTTTTACGTGCGATCCAAGGCACGGGGGTGTCTAACACCGCTAACTTTCTAACTCCGGGCTCGTATTGAGATTTCTTAACAGAAAAACCCAATATCTTTTTGTTGGCCCGACCCGGGATTCGAACCCGAGACCTCATTCACAGCAGTCGCATTCACTACCGCTGCGCGATGGAGGCAGTCGTATTATTAGTATGGATATATAATATAAATATAGATAACAACAAAATGCTGAGCATTACAGTTTAGGTACGATTCCTGTTTCGAGGAAAGCGTTATTGGTTTCTGTGTAATAGATGATAATTGTGAGTAGTAGAGCCTCACTGATTTCAGCATGAATGGGCTGGCTCGACCGGAAAAGGACTGCTCACTTACAGAATATCGACGTGAATTAGCAGTATTCCGCGTGTTGTGTTTCGTTCGGTGATTGAGAGTGCCGGAGGCTCAATCACCCTCTTTCCCCATTCCCGCTACTTCTCCTTCCCACTTCTTTTCCTAAAGGGTCGGCAACGCGCAAGTGATGCCTCTGGTGTAGCAGACGTCCATAGGATACGGTGACCACTTACCATCAGGTGGCCCGTATGCTTGTTTGCCACCATAGCTGTATACAAAAAGCTCAATAGTTGTATGGGGTCAAGAGTTGTGCTTGAACCTAAAGTCATGTCAAAATGATGGTGTAATACAACATTGTGTATTCTTGTATGTATAAATATATTAGTCCTGTATATGAACTGTCCTACTGCTGGGCGTGGGCTTCTTCTCAGTGTGAGAAGGGTTAGGCCAAAGTCCACCACGCAGGCCCAATGCGATTGGAAGACTTCACATATCTTTAAGAACATTATGGAGCGTATAGTGTAATCGACTGCCACGCCTGAGGTTGGATTCCCATACAAGTCAAACTTTTGTGTGCATGAACATGAATTATATCTTGGTCTGGTTGTTTCTATGTATAATATGTATGAATTTACAAAATAAAAGTATATAATTATGTATGTATATCCATTGTCTAGTACCCATAGTACAAGCTCTGCTGAGTTTGGGCTAGATGGTGTTGTGTGTATGTGATAGAATATTTCTTTTGTTTCACTGCTTATTCCTTACAGGACTAAAATATTAGTATTTATTATACAGTGTGTATAATAGACCCTGTCCGATGCATTAAGGGCTTGTTTCTCTCTTAAATAAACATGCTAAGAAAAATAACAAGAAAAATGAACTATATCATCGTAAAACATAATATTTTAAGTACAGTATTGATCAGCATTTTTACCCTTAAATTACTGAAATTTCGCACAGTCTAGCAACACTCCACTAAACTTGACAAGGACGCGGAGCGTGGCATACTTTTGATGGCATTTTTCTAAGGCGTAGGTAGGTAGGCGCGGCGTAGCGCGGCGCGGCATCGGTGAACCTTTAAGAACTTTAGTGATACTTAGGTATTATGATAATTAAGTTGTCGGTGTTGCCACGACGGGTAATCTATTTTAATATTATTTTAAATAAATTAAATTTACTGGGGTAATTTTTTGATAGATTTTTATAAATGGATGTCCCTTACGTACTCATAATAAGCTACTGTATAACACCTTTTATGATAGGACAGGGTTTATTATACACACTCTTCTTCTCCGTAGCCTTTACTATTCCTAAGTCGCTTGGGATCGGCTTTGCTAGTCTAACCGGATTTGACTGGATATCAGTATTTACACGGAGCGGCAGTGTCAGTATATTATAGGGCACTGACTTCTCAATAACGACTGCCATAGATGTTCATGGCAGCCGGCGCCGTCGGCTTAATGTGCTCTCCGAGGCACGGAGCAGGTGATAATTGTCAATAAATACACACATAATTTTGAAAAGTCATATAACTTCCGAAAGTCAGAGGTGCGCGACTTGGGTTCGAACCCGAGACTCTCTGCATTGCAGTCTGTTGGTTACACACTGTATAATTATATTCATTTAGTTATTTAAAAGTACTTAGTAGTTATTTTGTGATGTTAAAGTGTCTTTCTAAAGGAGACCGACCACTTTGTATAGGATCCTGGCCTAAGCGTGAGCAATTATACAGTGTGAGTCTTTATAAAGTGCACATATTAAAAAGGGTGAAAATATAAACAATTTTATCGACGGAAAAAATGTTAAAAAAATCTAAAGAAATTTTAAAATTTTTATGGTCTTTTTATTCTCTTGTCTTGGTACCCCATGTAAACAAACTGTTACTACTTTTAAACTAAATGTGATATTAAAACAAAACAAAATTAATAATGATCTCTAATAATAGACCAAGCTAATAAAGCCATAATTTATTGAAAAATAAACCTCATAAATTAGTTATCAATGATTTTTTGAAGAAAATTTACCATTTGTCTACCAATTTTTGCAATAAATGTAAAATTTATCAAAAAAATGTCCCCTTTACCCTACTTTTTTCTTATTTTATGTTATTCTATATCGTATTAGCTAGTTTTTGGTAAAAATCCCATGGTTGTAGCTAAAACACAACATTTGCTATCAGAGGCTAAAAAAGAGGCTCACCGGGTGTGTTATTAATTCGAAAGGATAAATTACTTTCTTATGAAGGCTATGTGATTCATAAAACAAAGAAGCGTAGGTTAGGTTAACCAAATCATTTATTATTTCACATGAAACTTAAAACTAATGCATTAATTGCTCAAAATGTCCACCACGCTGTTGTAAACACAAAAACATACATTTATTGCAAAAATTTTCTTCAAAAAATCATTAATAACTAATTTCTGAGGTTTATTTTTCAAAAAATTATGGCTTTATTAGCTCGGCCTATTATTCGAGATTATTATTAATTTTGTTTTGTTTTAATATCACATTTAGTTTAAAAGTAGTAACACTTTGTTTGCATGGGGTACCAAGACGAGAGTAAAAAAATTTAAAGTACATAATTTTTTTTTAGATTTTCTTAAACATTTTTCCGTCGTTAAATTGTTTATATTTTCACCCTTTTTAATATGTGCACTTTATAAAGACACACTGTATATAGTAATAACAAAATTAATTTTCAGTAGCCTAAACTAAGTAGAAAACATTATTCTATGAAGTTTAGTATCAAATTCGTTAAATAATAAAATAAAACACATTGTTTAAAATAAATATTAATTTTCATGTGTCACCATTACCTTCATAAGTTATTAAAATATTTTCCAAAAACGGGGCTGGTGGAGTGGCATTTTCATATCTTGCCCAGCTTAAGTACCATATTACAGACATTATGTGGGCGCAGCAACCAACAGTCGGCTCAACTTCGGCCGACCACGCAATTACCCAACATAGCTTACCATTTTGTTATATTTTATCAAATATCATATCATTTTTAAATTAATTATTATTGTCGAATTCAAAATATGAATATAGTGAATAATTAAAAAAATATCAACTTATTTTCAGATTTCGTTAATATTTCTAATTTAATGTAATTTTTAAATACTTTGTTCCGATTTTGCTGCGCTGTTTTTTTACTAGGCAACACAAACAAGCCATTTGGATTGTCCATTTCAGTTATATACATTTTAAATCAAATGAAAATTTTTCAAAATCATTTCTATTATACGTCAATTTCATACGACTGGATAGTAACCAATATTTATTACCGTGAGTTCGCACTGACTAAACATTCACATAAAAACATGTATAAATAAATGTTTTTTGACAATGTATCGCACTGAGTTCGCACTGTATAACAACAGTCTGTTGTGAAACATGTTTGACATATCAATAATGTTAACAGTGCGAACGTCACCCTAGACAGATACATCGACAAAACAATAACAAATCTTAAACATCGGTAAGTGCTAACACTCTCAGTAAATCTTGAGACACATTCAAAAGTTTTGTTGTTTGTCATTAGTGTGAACGCAACTAACAACAAAACATGTTATGAGATTTGTTACATACGATATGTCTCGAAACATCACAGGTTGCATGTTTTTTAGTGCGAACAGGGGGTTATATATTAAAACAAAACTTTTAATATTATACTTTGTATATAAAACGATTGTCCACGTTCAAGCCGAATATGGACGGTCTTCTTTTAACCAAATATTATAAAGCGGTAGCATCTTGGTAGTAAATGGTAGTGCTATGCATAACTGCACGACCGGCGTAGTGGGTTAAATGGTCGCCTCGTCACTGCCGCTGTGCCGAGTGTTGTGGTTTCGAATCACAGACGAGACAAAATTCTGTGGGATCCACAAATGGATGTTCCGAGTCTGGGTGTTCTTTGTGTCCGTTATTTGAATGTTTGTAAAGTCCCAGGCGACACAGGATTGATTACAAATCATGAGTGCATGAGTTGTATATTTTATAAAAAATATGTATATGCAACTAAGCTGGCAAACAATCATACGGCCCACCTGATGGTAAGTGCTATAGATGCTTATGGATGCTTGCAACACCAGAGGCATCATTTGCGCGTTGCCGACCCTTTAAAAAAGGAAGTGGAAAGGGGAAAAGAGGGTAATTGGACCTCCGGCATTCTCATTCACCGAACGAAACACAACAGTAGGAATACTGCTATTTGACGTCGATATTCTGTGAGAGGGTATTCCTTCCCCGGTCGAGCCGGGCCCATTCATGCTGAAATCAGCGAGGCTCTACTACTCATAAAATGTTATACTCATGATATTAAGTTCGATTCCCGTGTAAAATGCTACTGCTGTTCGTAAGGTCTCGAGTTCGATCCCTAGTTCAAGAACAGTGTTACTGGGTATGTCTTTAAAAAAATCTCAGCATCAGCTCAGAGTCCAGATGTGTATGGTAGCAATAAGCTAGCTCTCTATAACGTGGGACCTAAATGATATTTCGGAAAATGTGGGTTTAATACACCTCTGCCTGCCTCTTCGGGGATGGAAGAATGAGACTATGTTATTCATAAATATTACTTTGTAAATAAATAAATGTTTTTTGACTTTGATTTTGAACATGTAAGCTCTAACAACAAAGTGTTTTATTGAAGCAAGCAATAATTATTGTTATTTATATAATATGCTGCTTCTCTTCTACGAGTATTCCTCTGTTGTACATCTTTAACCCACTCAAGCTTGTCATACAGATATTTCTGCAATACATGCTATGTTACTTTGTAATGCATACTTTAGTTGAGATTCGACAATTTGCCTAAAACTCATCCCAAGCCTTATTACCCAGCTCACTTTACTTATATAAATATTTGTTACCAAGTGTGCATATGCTGAATAAAAGATTTTTCTTTCTATGTCCTTTTCCCTTTAATAATAATAATAAATTTTAATTCAATAGATAAAAGTCTTTACAAAACACATTACAGGCTACTTATTGTATTAAATTCATATTAAAACTATATTTAATATAAGGAAAACATTTACAATTTAAATATTGGACAAAAAGACTTGTTTTGAAGTTTATTTTTACATTGTATTACCTACCTGTGTTTCAGGCTGTTTCAAAAATTACATTTTTATTATACTGTTAATAAAGTAAGGGTCTACAAAAAACATTTATACATGTACTGCAAACATATACAGTTAAGTATACAATTAAAATAGTTTTAAACAATAACAATTATAAATTGCCTAAACAATAAGGAATTATTTTACAACTTCTAGCAATTTCTCTTTATCTGAATATGAAACCATCTCGCATTTAGGCTTCTGTCTATGAGTAGCGTCATCTATTATCAACAAGAGGAACTAACACTGTGATACACTTTCGTTTCACACCCTCTGTTAACATCTAAACGTACTTAGGCCGATTACCGCTGACTTGTGGTGCTCGTTTGTAATTAACGCCATCTTGTAACAGCTACGCGTACTAAAGTCTGCGTACACCACTAATGTCATCTGTTAACAGCGAAGCTCTATTTACTACGCCATCTAGACAAAGCAAACTACATTTGTTGCCGATCATTGCCATCTTTTGAAAGCTTAGTGAATCAAGTTTGGACGTTATTCACTACTATCGCCATTTGATAGTAATTTGGCATACTGCGACCAGGGCAAGTTGTCTATTACCGCCGTCTATTATCGAGTAGATGAACTAAGTACAAACTGACATCCACGTTTTCACCTGCAAGTGCATGGATTATTAATAACAATAGTTTATTGCCACATAAGATATTAATTAAATCCTACTAATATTATAAATGCGAAAGTTTGTGAGGATGAATGTATGTATGTATGTTTGTTACTCTTTCACGCAAAAACTACTGGACCGATTGCGATGAAACTTGGTATGTAGATAGCTGGAGACCTGGCTTCACACATAAGCTACTTTTTATCCCGATATTCCCACGGGAACGGGACTTACGCGGGTAAAACCGCGGGGAAAAACTAATACAGTTACAAAGTTTGTACAACGTATGATGTTGAACACTGGTACTCAAAGTAAGATTCAAGTTGTATTACCATTTATTGAGGCAAAAATAATAGTTATATAAGTATAAAATATTAATTTTTCAGTGGGGAGACCAAAAGACTGCAATGCAGTCTCTAGTTCGAACCCACGTCGCGCACCTCTGACATTCGGAAGTTATATGACTTTTTGAAATTATGTGCGTATTGATTGACAATTATCGCCTGCTCCGTGCCTCGGAGAGCACGTTAAACCATCGGTTCCGGCTGCCATGAACATCTATGGCAGTCGTTATTGGGAAGCCAGTGCCCTATAATATCCTGACACTGGGCTAGCCTTAGGGTATCGTTAGCCTTCGGGTTGCGGAGGTCAGGTGGCAGCCGCTCCGTGTAAAAACTGATATCCAGTCAAATCCAGTTAGACTAGAAAAGCCGACCCCAAGTTACAATAATAAAGGCTAGGAAGAAGAAGAAGGTTACTCTTTCTTTGCTCCTTAGAAATAGGTAAACTACGCTCTATGAATAATTTATGTGTAGCGGTGGACTTTGCGAACATGCGAACAACAGACACAAAGCACAATCAGACTCGGAATAATCATTTTCGGATCATACAAATTTTCGTCACATCTGGGTTTCGAATCCACAATATTCCGTGTAGTGGCAGAAACGAGGTGACCACATAAGCTACGACGGCATTCGTGCAGTCATGTTACTTAATACCTAATAGAACTGTTTACATCTGAGGAGGTACGTGGTGTGATGTCTCTCCAACATAAAGGGTGGATCCTCCGACCAGACAGGGTGATTGTACCTGGCAGGCCGCGTCCCGATAATTTTAGTCAGGAACTCGTATATATGAAGGGTGTAATTTCACAACCCCTAAAATAATTTCGTATACATTTTCATATTTTTGCACAAAATGAAAGTTTATAAATTTTTCGATACATTTATCCTAAGGTATATCCTATCTATATGGCCTATTGTTGTGGGGTAATTCAACTGAGATGGAGAGAGCGTTCATAATGAAAAAAAAATGTATACGAGCAATTTGCGGTGTAGGGCCGCTTGAGACATGTACGCCACTCTTTAGGCAACTACAGGTCTTGACTTTGATGTCTATATATATATATATATATATATATATATATATATATATACTAGAAGTAGGAATGTTCGTCAGGAACCAAAGCCATTTATTTGTAAAAGTAAGTGAAACAAGTAAATACGAGTGAAGGGATCCCACAAAACTAAAGTTTGACACTTGTAGAAGTAGCTTTCATAAAAAAAAACAGCCTAGTTATGACTATAAAAGTATCCACATCCCTATAAATATCAGAAAACATCCAAATATCCAATTTAAAAAATTTGAGAGAGTTGCTTTCATACATTAAATGAATATTTTAATAGCAAACAATGTAATTTCACACATTCTTTAAAACGAAGTGTCTATTTACAATATAAATAATAAAAATAGTATAAAATTTTAAAATGTAATTTAATTTAATTTATCTTGACATCTATTATGTAATTATTAAACTGGAAAATGACATTGTTTATAATATTTTTTATACAGTTACGATATTATCTATTCCTTTCGCATTTTTATAATTGTTTTTACTATTGATAATTGACATTTGTTGATAATAATGAATATTATGTTTAATAAATAAATTTTTATACTATGTAACAACATTCTTACGCCTACTAAAGGCGAGATATGATGTACCTTAACCTTGTAACATCCTCTGTAACCATGTCTAATGCGAATAAACTTTCATTTCATTTCATTATCATGTGTTAAGTTTCTTAACCTTTTGGAATACATACATGTTTATATAGCAAATTTAATTTTTAATTTAATTATAAGTCCGTACTTTCGTTCGTGTGTCGCTCGTAGGCATCAGCTGAAAATCAGCGCTGCGGTCATCCGCAACATAGTCTGAGCTGAAGCCTTTTAGGCACGCTCTGCTGTTTTAAATGTTAATGTTTATACTATATGTATGACTAATAAAGAGATCATTCATTCATTCATTCATT
The DNA here is from genome assembly GCA_963675205.1 of Catocala nupta. Lineage (NCBI taxonomy): Eukaryota > Metazoa > Arthropoda > Insecta > Lepidoptera > Erebidae > Catocala > Catocala nupta. Next base: position 4,198,731 of record OY776107.1, on the reverse strand, counting down.
CACATAGTAGATTCAGCCTGAAAAGTAATGTTACTTGCAATTGTTATAATATGTAATGCTACAATCAGAATCCTCCAAAATGTAATCCACCCATTGGTCTGGCTGTCATTACAGCGCCGCACTAAAAACACGTGCGGCTAATGGCAATGGCGATATTCACCGATCAATATTAAGCTAGTTGCGAAACCCGCTATAGGACGAAAGTTAATTTTCCAAATATACTAAAATGACATGGTTGGTTGCAAAATTGTTGGCCTCGATGGCGTAGTGGTTAGTGTAACCGACTGCCACGCCTGAGGTTGCGGGTTTGATTCCCGCACAATACAAATATTTGTGTGCATGAACATGGATGTTTGTCTTGGTCTGGGTGTTTCTATGTATAATATGTATGTATTTACAAAAAAAAAGTATACATATATGTATGTTTATCCATTGTCTAGTATCCATAGTACAAGCTCTGCTTAGTTTGGGCTAAATAGAGTTGTGTAAAAAAAAAAAAAAGCCTCTATGATATATTAAAATCATTAATTTTCTTAAAAAAGCTTGTAATTTTAAATAGATTTCACATTATTTAGGAGAGCCATGACGCGACAAACAAATGATTGTCAAATGTTACCTTTGGCATTCAATTAACCATAACATATTTAACAATATCGCTTTGTGTAAAATTTTCTCAGGGTAGTTTGATGGGTTTCTTTTAAATTGTTTAATTTTTTTTATGGTATTGGAGGCAAACGAGAATACGGATCGCCTGATGGTGAGCGACTGCCGCCCATGGACACCCGCAATACCAGAGGATCACTAGTGCATTGCCAGCCTTTTACATGGTCACCCTAGTAGCATTGTGCCTCTGGTACCCTCACTCACTCGACGAAACACAATGCAACGCCGGTTTTTTTTGAGGCCGTGGTATCACTCCGGTCGAGCCGGCCCATTCGTGCCGAAGCGTGGCTCTCCCACGGTAAATACTAATTTAAAATAAAAAGTTTATGGGTTTTGAAATTACACCCCGCATATAACCTGGTGATCTGATACAGGTTTTTCGTACTACAGACACTAGCCTCTCACAAAGGAATAATAATTATTTCAACACTTATTGTATTAGATAACAAGTACTTACCTTTGTGAAAGATGAAATAAATATCTTTATTATTCTTGCCTTGAAATAAAGACAAACATAGTTTTTAATTTATTTACAGGTGTCCCAGAATATGTGAATCAAATTGTAACGGGAGATTCCTTAAGTAAGAACCATTTAAATGTGCTAAATAAAAAAAATAAAAATTATGTTGTGTTGTTGGTCAAATGTACAAGATAAAAAAGTTTCCTTTGGTGCAAAAAAAATACACCAAAATAATGCTGCGATTTCAAAACTACGTCAGTTTTTAAAAAAAATCGTTTTTCATTTGATGAATCAATCCTTTCCAAATAATAATAGAGAAAAAAATAAAAATTAGCCGTAGACGAAGCACCTGTAGTTAAAAGCCTAAAAAATGTCGTACTTTTTTATTTAGCACATTTAAAAGGTCCTTACCTAAGGAACCGCCCATTATAATTTGATTCACATCTTCTAGGACACCCTGTATAAAGCGCAATTTTCTTTGAAGTTCTGCCTTTAAAAGACTATCATACATCGATTTTCCATGTAAGGTGTGAATGCTTTATAGGTGCACGAACTTTGAAACTTTTTTTTTAGAAAAACCTATGCCCTCTCCGGTAATAAATCCTGTGTCGCGGGGGACTTTACAAACATTCAAACAACGGACACAAAGAACATCCAGACTCGGATCATCCATTTGTGGATCACACAAAGTTTTGTCTCGTCTGGGATTCGAACCCACAACACTCGGCGCAGTGGCAGTGGCGCGGCGACCACTTAAACCACAACACAATTCGTGCAATCCGTTAGATTATAATACACACCACAATATTCTTATATTTGTTTTGAAATCTTAGTGAAAGATTGAACATGTCTCAGTTTAACAGAACGTTTGATACGTCAGTCAATCTATATATAGGCTGATTGGTAAAATACTGGAAATATTGAAGGAGGGTATTCAGTACTCGATTCTGGACCGAATACCTAAAAAAAAAGGTACTTAAAATTTGACCTAGTTATCCAATAAAAACTTAAGGTGCGGACACTATTGCGCATATACCAAAGCTAAACAAAACCTCCGCCCCCGCCTCGCGCTACCGCACCCCGCACTCTACCGAATTTACCCCACCCGTCCTTTTCTTATCAAAGGTCATTAGCCTCGGTAGCACGGCACGCACGACAGCTGTGTGCGACGCGCGCAGTGTCCAATGTGGTCCCTGCGCGCTATCTCATACAAATTGTCAAAAAGGTTTTCTTTGCAGCTTAAACAGATCTTTTTTTATACGTTACGTCTGACCATAAATTTTCATGTCCTTAAGTATGTACAATGTTTAACCAGTCACACTATATAACATTAGATTTTGCCTGATACACGTGAAATTTGGAAATATGTATCGATTTATATTTTTTGACTTCTGGGCGTATCAAGATAGTATATAATAGTTTATTTCTCTATAAAGGTTATACAAAAAATTAACACACATTAGAAGATGTCAACATTTTTAAAGATATGGAATTGCAATAGGTTTCAGGATGTGCAACATTTGCTGACGGTTTGTGTCAGGAACAAGCGAGAGAGAGTGATTCATTAACGAATGTGATCTAAATGTGGTTGATCGGCATCCAGCGCCACCACCGGCTGCTTCCGTCCCGCAGTGACTCGCCGGGCTGCCGCAGCAATGAGGGTGTCCTCATCGGTTGTGCGCTCCTCATCCTGGGTCTTCCGCAGTGCAGCGGCAAGCGTGGCCTTCGCCTGGCCCAGACCCAAGTATCTTCCGTGGGTGGGCGGACGACCGCGTCCACGTCGCGCTGTCGCAACTTTCAGCGCCGGTACCGCGTCCTCGCTTGAACCGTCTGACTAAGACTGCTGCGCAGATCGCGACCATTTGCGTGGAGCTCTCTCCACACTAGCCTCCGAAGACAAAACTTCAACGTCGTGCTCCGATGGCACGTAATCCTCAGAACGCGCAGAACTGGGCGTGCGCGACTCTCTCAACGTCTTTTTCTTTAAAATTATTTTAATAGATTGTTCCATAACGAATCCCACGAGTATGGGAGAAAGGGTGGTCGACCCAGGCAGAGAACCTGGGCAAGCCTAATACTTCAGGGGGACGGCAGGTACCCTGAAGGGCCGCACTAGTGACTGAACTACCCATCAGCCATGCAATTGAAAGGTCCTTACTTAAGTAATCGCCCGTTATAATTTGATCCACATCTTCAGGGACACCCTGTATAAAGCTATTCCCGCTCCAGTAATAAATCCTGTGTTGCGGGGGACTTTACAAACATTCAAACAACGGACACAAAGAACATCCAGACTCGGATCATCCATTTGTGGATCACACAAAGTTTTGTCTCGTCTGGGATTCGAACCCACAACACTCGGCGCAGTGGTAGTGGCGCGGCGACCACTTAAAACACAACACAATTCGTGCAATCCGTTAGATTATAATAGCACACCACAATATTCCTATATTTGTTCTGAAATCTTAGTGAAAGATTGAATCTGTCTCAGTTTGACAGAACGTTTGATACGTCAGTCAATCTATATACAGGCTGATTGGTAAAATACTGGAAATATTGAAGGAGGGTATTCAGTACTCGATTCTGGACCGAATATCTAAAAAAAAAGGTACTTAAAATTTTACCTAGTTATCCAATAAAAACTTAAGGTGCGGACACTATTGCGCATATACCAAAGCTAAACAAAACCTCCGCCCCCGCCTCGCGCTACCGCACCCCGCACTCTACCGAATTTACCCCACCCGTCCTTTTCTTATCAAAGGTCATTAGCCTCGGTAGCACGGCACGCACGACAGCTGTGTGCGACGCGCGCAGTGTCCAATGTGGTGCCTGCGCGCTATCTCATACAAATTGTCAAAAAGGTTTTCTTTGCAGGTTAAACAGATCTTTTTTTATACGTTACGTCTGACCATCAATTTTCATGTCCTTAACTTAACATTGTACATACACAATGTTTAACCAGTCACACTGTATAACATTAGATTTTGCCTGATACACGTGAAATTTGGAAATATGTATCGATTTATATTTTTTGACTTCTAGGCGTATCAAGATAGTATTTATTAGTTTATTTCTCTATAAAGGTTATACAAAAAATTAACACACATTAGAAGATGTCAACATTTTTAAAGATATGGAATTGCAATAGGTTTCAGGATGTGTAACATTTGCTGACGGTTTGTGTCAGGAACAAGCGAGAGAGTGTGATTCATTAACGAATGTGATCTAAATGTGGTTGATGTTGGACTTATTCACACAAATTTAGCGAATCCTAAGTCTGATATAGCAAAGAAATTCTGCAAATTAAATATATTCATTGATTAGAAAATAAGTTTAAGTGTTAAATAAGTTTATGTTTTATTTTTTAATCTTATATTAAGGCACGATGGGATCTACATATTTTAAAGAATAAGGACTCCAATACAAATTAAAATTAAAAAAAGATATGGAAGAGCGGGGTTTTCTGACACAAGTATTCATATACTTAAAAGAAGATTTCTACAACGTTTGTGTTTTAACCTGTTGATAACGATATAAAGTATTTTATTGATTACTAGATGTGCCCGCGGTCTAACCCGCGTTTATGATTACTGCGCCGCCCACGTGGGTCGTAGCGTGTCGTTAATATAACCATATAACCTTCCCCGATAAATAAGCTATCCAACAAAAACATAACTTTTCTATTCAAACCAGTAGTGCCTGAGATTAGCGCGTTTAAACAAACAAACTCTTTAGCTTTATAATATTAGTATAGATTTATTAAGATATCATTATGGTAGTGTTCGTGGCGCAGCGGCAGTGAAAGCGACTGCCGTGCATGAAATCTCGGGTTCGAATCCCGGGTCTGGCCAACAAAAAAGTTATTGGGGTTTTCTGTTAAGAAATCTCAATAGCAGCCCGGAGTTAGGAAGTTGGCGGTGTTAGACACCCTCGTGCCTCGGAAAGCACGTAAAGCCTGATCTCCCTCCGTTTGTGTCGCATTACCGACCCATCGGATCATAAGAGTTAGGGAACAGAGAGTGCACTTGTGTTTGCGCACACACTTGTGCGCTATAATATCTCCTGCGTAGATAGCCAGTCTCCGTTAAGATTGGCCGCTGTGGCCTAAATTCGGTCTGGAGGACATTACTATTATGGTAGTGTTGTATAGAACTCTGATACCCATGGTAATATTTAACTTGAGTCATGGGTACCAATACTCTCTCCGATTATTACACTTACTATATTTCACAGAATGGTCATCACTAAGGTAGAAATGTTATTATTACAATAAGAGTGTTTGTTAGTTATAACCTAAAAGTACCAATGTATACACATTTGTATTGTATATGAATGTGTTAGTGTGTATGTATGTATGTGATTGTATGTGTATATACATTTTTGGTTAATAAAATGCTCAATCATATGATGACGTAAGCATATGATTGAGTATTTTATTAACCGACTTCAAAAAAAGGTGGAACTGTAGAGGTTTTTATGTGTACAGAACCTTTTTTATAAGATGGATCGTTTAAGGAAGGTGCCTCATTAGTGCGTTGAATCGTCGCAACGGATACGCATTGTATGCTACACCTGCGCTGCGACGACGCACGACGTCGCGGCGCAATAGGGCGACGCAATTGTTGATTTCAGTCTTCATTCCACAATGGATTGAAACACTGTCCATCATCGCACCGGAGCTCCGACAGAGCAACGCATCACTCTACCTCCCGCTTTGTCTCTCGTCCGTCGATTCGTTAAACGTTGCGGTGCGACGACGCACGGTGGGCTGAAAATCGGCTTTCATAGACGTAGGGATTTCAATTTGCAAGTGCCGGATTTTTCGCCGGATATCGCTTCTATTAGTTATTACTATACAGGGTGTCCGGTAATTAATGAATAACCTCGAAATGTCTTATAGTAGAACTGAAGGCCGTTCAGAAAAAATGATAAAAATAATAATAAAAAAATTATAGAAAATTAAAAAATAAAATATATTAAAAAGTGCAAGCTATATAAGCATAGCATACTTTTGACTGTCTATTTATTAGCATAATTAGTGTTTAATAATAAAGCAACAAAAATCCGATGGATTTCAGTCGTAGTATACAAGAAAGTTATACATGGTAATTAAAAAAAAAACACATGTCAGGTAGTAGTTAGGATAGATTTTTTATATTTTCTGTACGGCCATCAGTTCCACTATAAGACATTTCCAGGTTATCCATTAATTACCGGACAACCTGTATACAAAAATGACAACCGATTTAATTATAGGTAATTTTCTTACGAAAAATTGATATGAATCTGGAATGAAAAATCTAATTATCTCTTAAACGGCATGGAAAACGATAATATCTTTACAGGTTTTTTTAATCATATTCCACATATCGACGCTGATTTTTTTTTTGAATCATCAAATTATTTTGTTTATTTTTACATATAAAACGGTTCCGTTTAGTGTTTAATTTGAGGAACACAGACTTTTAACAACACGTAACATAAAATAGCATCACCCCGATATCTCCGAAAGGGTAGGCAGATGTTTATAGTACTCCGACACTTAGACAACTATAATAGAGCTAGATATTTATCAACACAAAATGAGTTTTAAGGCTTTGGATACAACCAAAATACCAAATATCGAATTGTTTAGTCTTCTAATAAGTCTGAAAAGAAGTAATTAAGTAATTACAATGATTTAGTAATAATAATAATAATATTCTATCACATATACACAACACCATCTAGCCCAAACTAAGCGGAGCTTGTACTATGGGTACTAGACAATGGATAAACATACATATATACTTATTTTGTACATACATACATATTATACATAGAAACACCCAGACCAAAACAAACACCCATGTTCATGCACACAAATATTTGACTTGTGCGGGAATCAAACCCGCGACCTCAGGCATGGCAGTCGGCTTTTCTAACCACTACGCCATCGAGGCCGCCAAAAGTCTTCAAATAAGTCTGAATAGGTGATTAAATAATTTGCAATATCGCGCAACAGTGCCAACTATGGACAACATTCGCTTTTCTGATAAGTAAGCTAATTAGTTGATTAGTTGTGCTTAGTTTGTTGCACCTTATAATAAGATGGCACCTTCCCGAATGGCAGCCTCTGGTAACGTAATATGTGACTAAACAACGCAACGCACGAATGAGGCACCTCCCTAAGATGAAATATGCACCAGATTTTAGGTTAGACCTCTATATATTATACAAATGTAAAAATTGCAAATTATATGCAAATATTACAGTAGTTTGCGTGATGCAAGTAGAAAGTTACAGACAAAACAACATTATAGGTAATATTTGGTTTAGTTTCTATACCTTGACATCAGTTTTGTTTTTCCTTTATACCTGTTACAATTTAATAATATGTATAGATTAGACATATTGTTTCTTTTTTATAACTCCTCCGCGGAGGCGGGTGGAGGGGTTATGTCGGACTCACCGGGGCAAAGAAAGATGGTGGCTAGAGAAATCACGGTAATACCGACTATACCTACCACGGTGTTCCTCGACAAAACCACAATCGGCGGGGCCGCGCGAATTACTTTCACATGCAATCGCGACGCCGCCGAGGTTTCGGCTGCCGTATAAAATGGCAGTCCACTACTTGAAAAGACCTACTTTTTGGTCACCGCTACTTCAATCCCTACGGTTCTCCTAAGGGGACAGTCACATGATAGAGAGGTGCGCGTGAGAACATGCACGCCGCCTCCGGACTTGGTGCTGATTGGGTGGCGAGCAGACCCACGAAGCCACCACCCCCAGGTCAAACCTCAGAGTGGCTGGAAGTCATCTCGCGCCGCGCAGTGCCTGGTTCTGCGATTGAGGATTGGGTTTAAGCGCTCTCTCTTCTGCTCCGCCACCTCCTTGACGGAAATTGCTAACAGAACCATGACCATCCGGAACATGGACTGAACTACGGCTGAGAGCGAGATGGCAACCAATCCGACTGCCGCGAGCAACTCACGGCGTTGCGATGCCCAGGCGGGCCAATCCGCCAAAGTGTGCAGCGCCGTATCCACAACAACATCGCGGAAGTCGCCGCAGTGATGAAATCCGGGCGTCTTCTGCCGGCCTATGCGACACAGGAACTGGCCAAAACAACCGTGGCCAGTCATTACCTGTGTCAGCCAGAAGGTCAAAATCGGGACTTACCGCCAATATAGTAGCTTGCCTGATCCAGAAAAGAGAACTGTTACTAATCATAGCCAACCAAACATATTCATGCGAGCGATTCTGTGGACAAAATCTAGTGCTGTATAAAAGTAAATGTTTTATTTGCTGCTAAAGCTATAGCACTCAAAATCCTGGTAGATCGTTGTCGCGAACGTGGTTGAGGAATGCTTCAAAACTATTTATAAACATAATAAAACTATCTATGTAAGCCTTATCGCTTCATATTTATTTGTCAAAATTGAAGTTATCAACATCAGTAGCCACAGCCGCAGGAGCACTGACCATTGATAGAGACACAACCAGCAGCTGGCACGTTACCGCCGAAGCTTACAGCGCCTAAGATAGGCACCTGACCTATGACGGCGGTGCTACCGGCGACTGGCAGCTCACCGGTGACCGCCACGTTACCTTCGCCGACGCCACCGTACACACCGAGTCCTGCTGACGCTCCATACCCACGAGCACCGGAGTAGCCAAGTCAACGAGCTAAGGCTCCTGGTGCGGTGGCTTCACCGTAGCTAAGTGCAGCTCCTCCGCAGCCAAGAACAGGAGCGGCGACACGCGTGCCGTAGCCCGCGCCAGCACCGCATGCGCACTGACTGAACACCGTCTGAACGAACCGGGGTGGTTAAAAGATATTTGTAATTAAATATTGCAACGTGAATTGTACACATGCGAAAATAGAGACAATATACATATAATACATCAGTAGCAAAGATTTTCAGACTGTTTTAAAATTAAAGTCACTCATCTGTACCAAGCAAGCTTGGACGCAGAGCAGTACAACAGCGAAGGTAGACATGTTTGATATTTGTTTGTGTTCAACGAAGAGCTGAAGACTGAATGATGAACTGTTACTGTCCTAGCCCTTTTATATCTGACACGATTGTTGGTACTAGGTCTGTGTTATCGCACTACGTGAGGAATAATATTTTGTTCTAGACAGTATCGCAAATTACACAAATACTATTTCATAGACGAAATACTCGACGTTTGATAACACAGTTTAATATAAAACCAGCAGCAGTGGTGCTGAACAACATTCTCGTGTGAGCACTTGCACCAGTAGCTAGTACACTAACTAATATGTCTGCCAAGGCTATTCTCGTTCTCTGCGCTCAGGCGCTCCTGGGTAACGTAAGTTTTATGTTTTTTACTTTTATTATAAACATTATACTTATTTAATTTTGTGTTATTTTTCTTTGTGCCTTAAGCTTTTCTTTCAATGAGAAAAATTATACATAATAATTCTGTTCTTTCAGGTTGCATTCAGTCAGTGTGCATACCCTAGAGCCGACTACTTGTCTGCTCCATCTGGAAACGGTCTGGCATAACGGGCTGGTCTTGGTTATGGAACTGGACTTGGTTATGGAGCTGGTCTTGGTCATGGAGCAGGTCTTGGTTATGGATGTGGCAACGGATACGCTGGTGCTGGATTGAACACTGCGAGTATTGAGGTAGCTCCTACCAGTGGCGGCGCTTTGCCCGTCTCCAGCTCCTCTACTATCGCTCCCTGCGGCCTCTCAGTAGCGTCTGAAAACGCTTATGAAGGCTATCTCAACGTGATCGGTGAGCTGCCGTTCTTAAGTGCTGTGGCTTTGGATGGAGTTTTCCCCACTGCTGGAGCAGGCGTCGTCAACTACAGTTGCGGTAACGGAGTCACAGCTATTACAAGCAACGCTGGCTATTCTGCTGGTGCTTATGGTCTTGGATCTGCCGGTATCGGCGCTGGTACTCTCGGCTACGGTTCGAGTTGTGCAGCTATTGCTCCTGCTGCTGGTCTTGGACTAGCTGGACGTGGATGTGGCTGTGGAGGATATTGAGAAGATTTCGGATACAGACTTTAATTTCTGACGGGCTGTATTAACTACTTATCAACAAATAAATGATTACAATGAATCAATTTTGTATATTTTTATGCGTTAACTTTCTGTTTTTATTTTCATTACATACTGCTGCATGTTGCCCGAAAATCCATGTTCAAATTCAAATTCAAATTCAAACTTTATTCATAAACAATTTTCACATTGTGTTTGAATGCATAGTTATAAAAATATTTATAAGGTAACATATTATTATAATTATTCCAATTCAATTACATTAAACATTACACATACACCATTAAACATATATGTCAAGAGAATAGTCAGTGGTCTATTATTAATTATAATAAAAAAAGCACTTTGTAAAATAACAATGTCAATAAAAATATAAAAATAGTAAAAAAAAAAGAATTAATTGTTATGAATTATTTTCTGAAAATAAAAAATATTGTAATAATTATAATTATTATTGTTGTTCCATTTCACGGTAAATACAGTTTTGCATGTCATATAGAGAATATAAACACCCTTCCAGCAAAAACGTTTTGAGCTTGATTTTAAAACTACTTTCATATAGCAAGCTCTTTAGACCAACGGGTAACTTATTAAACATTTTAATAGCGCTGTAATAACTGCTATGCTTGACTATGTTCAATTTAGTTATATTTCTACACTGAAAATCTTTTCTACGCGTGTTTTCTCTTAGCTGGCGTTCATCTTCCGTTTCATATTTGTGAACGTATTTCGCTAAATTAGTTAACAAAACCATGTTTGGCCTGGTTACTTAGAAGCATAAGCAAAATAATATTATAGTAAAGCATATCGAACTAGTTCGGTGAAATATGGTGATATCCTTGACTTGATCTGTTTCTACCATCACGACAAAACTTTTTACATCATACATCTAGGGTGGAAATGTAGCATTTACATCATGTATACTAGATACATTAAATGTTAACCCGGAATAAAAAATGACATAACAAAACGATTATCTTATCTTATCTTGTATGGAGGCCATCCCCTCTCTCTACGACTAGTCCAGTTTATAATATAGCGTTCCCCTACACCAATCTTCAACGTTATATTAGGTGGAGCCACTGTACCTGCCAGTGCTCGAGAGCACCTTCCGGGACCAGTTATAGACAGGTCTTGTCCCCAAATCTCGACTTTCTCCACCCTAACCTCAGAGATTCGGTTCTCGTAAGCGAGCTACCTCGTGCCCAAGTGACACTACCTATTCTCTAGATAGGTACTGGAGCAATAAAGCGCGCGCGACCGACTGGTTCGCACTAGCCGCGCCTGAGTCCGATGCTCGAACGCCACGTGCTTATCGAGCAACGAACATGTCGTCCTCAGCGGCTAACCACATACCCCTGCTAGTCCAACACCAATGTCAGGCACCCTGCACTCTAATCAGCGCAGTCGATAGAACACGCCTTTCGAGGCGCAGTGGGCTTCCTGACCCCACAGTACCCTGGTCCAAATGGGGAGGCCCCTAGTTCTCTCACCGAAACCCTAAAGACCAGCGACACTTCGAACAGTGGGATCTTATGCTTCGACTTCCTCTATAACGACTGACATAAATATTCATGGCAGCCGGGACCGACGGCTTAACGTGCTCTCCGAGGCACGGAGCAGGCGATAATGGTCAATATATATGCACATAATTACGAAAAGTCATATAACTTCTGAAAGTCAGAGGTGCGCGACGTGGGTTCGAACCCGCGACCCACTGCATTGCAGTCTGTTGGTCTCCCCACTGAGCTATCGCTGCTCTTTTTAACAAAACAATTAATTAATAGCTATGATTTTGCTGACTGCTTAACTCTCACGAGTGTCGTGTGGTCGCATTACATGTCCGTATCGCGTGAGGCGCCGTGCGCTCGTTTCTGCTGACGTAGCTTCACGTGTAGCAGGTGTGACCTCTTCAAAACGTACCTAATAATATTTCTTTTAAGTATGTTATTATTTTTTATTGCTTATGAACAGTAGCGATAGCGCATTGGGCCAGCGTTTATATTATGTAATTAGCTTTTGTATGTAGATTCGCAATGCCGCTTTTAGTAATACTTAAACAGATTGTTGCCAAGACCAAAGCAGTACACATTGCCAGAATTGACGAACAATGTCGAAATATATTGATGACAGTTCGGCTATAGCGCAAAAGCGAAAGCACATCTCTTGACTTAATTTTGAATGACACAAGAGTCAAATCACCCGCTATACCACCGTAGAAGTTTTAACTCCCCGAAATTCGCATCAGGCAACCTTCAAATAAAGTAACTGGTGCGGTTATTCCTTAACGCTATGTCTTGTTTATCTTCAAACGAGGTATAAAGAGACTACTATTATCATGAGCACCCAGCGGTATAGATGTGCAATCGTTTGACATTGCAGCACAAATGCGGCATAATATATTTTATACGTTGCCATTTACAACCAGGTGGGCCGCAGACTCGTCTGTTCGGAAAGGCAATAAAAACGTTTAATTATGCTATATTACCATAAATAAATATGTTTGTTTGACAAATTAATTCTTAATACACATACGGTACACGGCAATTTTACCTGAAATCTGACTAAACTTGATGGTACTTTGTGTCAGTTGTTATTTCTTAAAACGCTGTTTATGGTATCGAAACATATTCGATTTGATGTTGTGAAACAATAAAATATACCAACAGCTTTGAAGTACAGCGACAGCCTAGTGGGGAAACCATTGGACTGCAACGTAGAGGTAGACTAGAGTTCCATGGTACGTACCCCTGACTTCTCAAAGTGATGTCCATCTGATATAGCTAAATATAGTTTTAAATTCAAAAATAATATTGCCTTGTTTTCTACCAAACATTACAATTACAAACAGAGTATTTGTAATTATAATTTCAAAGCAAAATTGCACAGGTCACGATGTTAGTATGCCTATTATCAAAATATCTTAATGAAGCTTCTGGTCTAAATATCAAAAGTATATCTTACCTGAAGTTTCTTCAAATTTCTTTCTTTCATATTGATACTACACCGTTGTTCAAATCACTTCATCATAGGGTTTAAAATTATTCAAACGATACTTCATGACGTGTTTCATCATACGAGTAGGACAAAAAATTACTTTAAACTTCGGCATATACATTTTACTCGTGATTTTCAAAAGTGTGAGACACCTCTTCGTCACGTCTGTCACCGTAATGTGTAAATGTCACGTTCTGAAGCGCAATATATCTCAACGACCTTTTATCAGAGCAGATAACGTTATGACACAGTTGCCTTTCTTGTCTTTGGTTTTTGCTGATTACTTAGTAGAATTAAAGTGTGTACATTCTTTGTATTTCAATGAAGCCTTTATTATGTAAGGATGCGTTTATCTAAGGCAAATTATTTCTTTAGTATTAATGATTTAAATAGGTATATTTAGTTTATATGCAGTAATTTTACCCTGATTCTGAGGCAAAAGAACACTTAATACTAGTCAGAGATAACAGTGAGCTTATCTGAAATCAGTGTCTTTGTCTTTGGTCTACGTAAAGCTAGGTTTAGACTTCGAAAAAATTGCGACATAAATTTCAGACATTAATTACATTACTGTTCACACTTTTAACGGATTTTTTGTGTCTGTGTATTACCGGTTTATAAGTGTACGGAAATTGTGTTCGAGCTGTTCATACACAAAATTCCCGTTAGCGGTGCTCGGTCAGCATGGATAAACGACTTGCAGCCGCTATTGCTGCTTGTATTGTAATAAAACACGACAAAAACGCAAAGGAAGTATTTGAGTATACCAGTAAATTAAAAAAGGGCAAGAATTAAAAGTTTACCATGGATTGCTGATTGAGTTATGTAGAATGAAATATGAAGACTTTGAATATTTATTAGAAAAGTTATTCCTATAATAAAAAACAAGATACGGGAATGAGATCGTCTATCACTCCAGGTGAACGATTATAATTAACATAGAGGTTTAAGCATCAGGTAAGTGAATAAATCAGTTGCAATAATGTGCTTTTATTGTTAATGAATATTTTTATATTATTATTTATTTTCAGGAGGTAGTTATCATTTAGTAAGTAGACCTTCTACAAAATCGCCAGGTCTCTTAATGCACGAAAAATTCATTAAAAAAACGAATTCTTTTTAACTACACTAGACACTTGGATACAACCTATTGACACATGTGCTGATGCGACATTTATTATCGTGTCACAATAAATTTCGCAATTAAAGACACTCGCGTTCATACAGAGACACTTCGTGTATACACTGAGTGTACCGTATAAAGTTTCGTAGTCTAATCTTAGCTTAAGACATTCTAAGTTCACTTACATATAAAAATAATTTATTTAAATAAAACAGAGTAAGTAGTTATTGCTGAATACTTGTAATTTCATTTATTGATTCGTTTTTAAACCGAAGTCACCACAATCAGTAGCCACAGCCGCAGGAGCAGTGACCATTGATAGAGACGCAACCAGCAGCTGGCACGTTACCGCCGAAGCTCACAGCGCCTAAGATAGGCACCTGACCTATGACGGCGGTGTTACCGGCGACTGGCAGATCACCGGCGACCGCCACGTTACCTTCGCCGACGCCGCCGTACACACCGAGTCCTGCTGACGCTCCATACCCAAGAGCACCAGAGTAGCCAAGTCCACCAGCTAAGGCTCCTGGTGCGGTGACCCCACCGTAGCTAAGTGCGGCTCCTCCGCAGCCAAGAGCAGGAGCGGCGAAATGCGCGCCGTAGCCCGTGCCAGCACCGTATGCGCACTGACTGAACACCATCTGGAGGAACCAGGCTTGTTAAAAGATATTTGTACCTAAGCGTTGCTGTGTAAATAGTAGAATGACATAAGAAAACAGGGGCAATATATTATAATACATTGGTAGCAAAGATTTCTAGACTGTTTTAAAATTAACTCCACTCACCTGTACCAAGCAAGCTTGGACGCAGAGCAATACAACAGCGAAGGTAGACATGTTTGATATTTGTTTGTGTTCAACGAAGAGCTGATGACTGAATGATGAACTGTTACTGTCCTTGCCCTTTTATATCTGACACGATTGTTGGAACTAGGTCTGTGTTATCGCACTACGTGAGGAATAATATTTTGTTCGAAATTGCGACAGTTATCGCAAATTACACAAACACTATTTCATAGACGAAATACTCGTCGTTTGATAACACAGTTTAGTATAAAACCGGCAGCAGTGGTGCTGAACAACATTCTCGTGTGAGCACTTGCACCAGTAGCTAGTACGATAACTAATATGTCTGCCAAGGCTATCCTCGTTCTCTGTGCTCAGGCGCTGCTGGCTAACGTAAGTTTTATGTTTTTTACTTTATTATAAACGTCATATCTATCTCATTTTGTGTTATTTTTCTTTGTGCCATAAGCTTTTTAATGAAAAACGAAATTAAACATAATTCTGTTTTTCCAGGTTGCATTCAGTCAGTGTGCATACCCTAGAGCCGACTACTTGTCTGCTCCTTCTGTTGGGGCTGCGTCATGTGGTGCACTGGGAGTTAATCATCTGGCTTATGGGGCAGGTCTTGGTTATGGAGCTGGTCTTGGTTATGGAGCAGATCTTGGTTATGGATGTGGCAACGGATACGCTGGTGCTGGCTTGAACGCTGCGAGTATTGGTGTGGCTCCTTCCAGTGGCGGCGCTCTGCCCGTCGTCAGCTCCTCTGCTATCGCTCCCTCCAGCCTCTCCGTAGTGTCTGAAAACGCTTATGAAGGCTATCTCAACGTGATCGGTGAGCTACCATTCTTAAGTGCTGTTGCTTTGGATGGAATTTTCCCCACTGCTGGAGCAGGCGTCGTCAACTACAGTTGCGGTAACGGAGTCACAGCTATTACAAGCGACGCTGGCTATTCTGCTGGTGCTTATGGTCTTGGATCTGCCGGTATCGGCGCTGGTGCTCTCGGCTACGGTTCGAGTTGTGCAGCTATTGCTCCTGCTGCTGGTCTTGGACTAGCTGGACGTGGATGTGGCTGTGGAGGATATTGAGAAGATTTCGGATACAGACTTTAATTTCTGATGGACTGTATTAACTACTTATCAACAAATAAATGATTGCAATGAATGAATTTTACATATTTTTATGCGTTAACTTTCTGTTTTTATTGTCATTACATACTGCTGCATGCTGCCCTGAAATTTATGTTTGGCCTGGTTACTTAGAAGCATAAGCAAAATAATATTATAGTAAAGCATATCGAACTAGTTCGGTGAAATATGGTGATATCCTTGACTTGATCTGTTTCTACCACCACGACAAAAACTTGTCCCCAAATCTCGACTTTCTCCATCCTAACCTCAGAGATTCGGTTCTCGTAAGCGAGCTACCTCGTGCCCAAGTGACACTACCTATTCTCTAGATAGGTACTGGAGCAATAAAGCGCGCGCGACCGACTGGTTCGCACTAGCCGCGCCTGAGTCCGATGCTCGAACGCCACGTGCTTGTCGAGCAACGAACATGTCGTCCTCAGCGGCTAACCACATACCCCTGCTAGTCCAACACTAATGTCAGGCACCGTGCACTCTAATCAGCGAGGTCGATAGAACACGCCTTTCGAGGCGCAGTGAGCTTCCTGACCCCGCAGTATCCTGGTCCAAATGGGGAGGCCCCTAGTTCTCTCCCCGAAACCCTGAAGACCAGCGACACTTCGACCCAGTGGGATCTTATGCGTCGACTTCCCCTACAACGACCGCCATAAATGTTCATGGCAGCCGGGACCGACGGCTTAACGTGCTCTTCGAGGCACGGAGCAGGCGATAATTGTCAATCAATATGCACATAATAACGAAAAGTCATATAACTTCTGAAAGTTAGAGGTGCGCGACGTGGGTTCGAACCCACGACCCACTGCATTGCAGTCTGTTGGTCTCCCCACTGAGCTATCGCTGCTCTTTTTAACAAAACAATTAATTAATAGCTATGATTTTGCTGACTGCTTAACTCTCACGAGTGTCGTGTAGTCGCATTACATGTCCGTATCGCGTGAGGCGCCGTGCGCTCGTTTCTGCTGACGAAGCTTCACGTGTAGCAGGTGTGACCTCTTCAAAACGTACAATATTAATATTTCTTTTTACTATGTTATTATTTTTTATTGCTTATGAACAGTAGCGATAGCGCGTTGGGTCAGCGTTAATATTATGTAATTAGCTTTTGTATGGAGATTCGCAATGCCGCTTTTAGTAATACTTAAACAGATTGTTGCCATGACCAAAGCAGTACACATTGTCAGAATTGGCGAACAATGTCGCAATATATTGATGACTATTCGGCTATAGCGCCAAAGCGAAAGCACATCTCTTGACTTAACTTTGGATGATACAAGAGTCAAATCACCCACTATACCACCGTAGAAGTGTTAACTCCCCGAAATTCGCATCAGGCAACCTTCAAATGAAGTAACTGGTGCGGTTATTACTTAACGCTATGTCTTGTTTATCTTCAAACGAGGTATAAAGAGACTACTATTATCATGAGCACCCAGCGGTATAGATGTGTAATCGTTTGACATTGCAGCACAAATGCGGCATAATATATTTTATACGTTGCCACTTACAACCAGGTGGGCCGCAGACTCGTCTGTTCGAAAAGGCAATAAAAACGTTTAATAATGCTATATTACTATAAATAAATATGTTTTTTTGACAAATTAATTCTTAATACACATACTGTACACGGCAATTTTACCTGAAACCTGACTAAACTTGATGGTACTTTGTGTCAGTTGTTATTTCTTAAAACGCTGTTTATGGTATCAAAACATATTCGATTCGATGTTGTGAAACAATAAAATATACCAACAGCTTTAAAGTACAGCGATAGCCTAGTGGGGAAACCATTGGACTGCAACGTAGAGGTAGACTAGAGTTCCATGGTACGTACCCCTGACTTCTCAAAGTAATGTCCATCTGATATAGCTAAATATAGTTTTCAATTCAAAAATAATATTGCCTTGTTTTTCACTAAACATTACAATTACAAACAGAGTATTTGTAATTATGATTTTAAAGCAAAACTGCACAGGTTACGATGTTAGTATGCCTATTATCAAAATATCTTAATGAAGCTTCTGGTCTAAATATAAAAATTATACCTTACCTGAAGTTTCTTCAAATTTCTTTCTTTCCTATTGATACTACCCCGTTGTTCAAATCACTTCATCATAGGGTTTAAAATTATTAAAACGATACTTCATGACGTGTTTCATCATACGAGTAGGACAAAAAATTACTTTAAACTTCGGCATTTACATTTTACTCGTGTCACCGTAATGTGTAAATGTCACGTTCTGAAGCGCAATATATCACAAAGACCTTTTATCAGAGCAGATAACGTTATGACACAGTTGCCTTTCTTGTCTTTGGTTTTTGCTGATTACTTAGTAGAATTAAAGTGTGTACATTCTTTGTATTTCAATAAAGCCTTTATTATGTAAGGATGCGTTTATCTAAGGCAAATTATTTCTTTGGTGTTAATGATTTAAATAGGTATATTTAGATTATATGCAGTAATTGTACCCTGATTCTGAGGCAAAGGAACACTTAATACTACTAGTCAGAGATAACAGTGAGCTTATCTGAAATCAGTGTCTTTGTCTTTGGTCTACGTAAAGTTAGGTTTAGACTACGAAAGGAATTGCGTCATGAATTTCAGACATTAATTTCAGTACTGTTCACACTTTAACGAATTTTTTGTGTCTAAGTAGTACCGGTTTATAAGTGTACGGAAATTGTGTCCGAGCTGTTCATACACAGAATTCCCGTTAGCGGTGCTCGGTCAGCATGGATAAACGACTTGCAGCCGCTATTGCTGCTTATATTGTAATAAAATACGACGAAAACGCAAAGGAAGTATTTGAGTACACCAGTAGATTATAAAATGGCAAGAATCAAGAGTTTACCATGGATTGCTGATTGAGTTATGCACAGGAAATCATCAAGCTTATGAATACGTAGAATGAAATATGAAGACTGAATATTTATTAGAAAAGTTACTCCTATAATAGAAAAACAAGATACGAGAATGACATCGTTTAATATCACTCCCCCCTGGAGTGATATTAAACGATCTCATTTTGACTATTTATTAGAATAAGTTACTCCTATAATAGAAAAAACAAGATACGAGAATGACATCGTCTAATATCACTCCAGAGGGGCCCTATAACAAACTTTTATTAAACCTGTCAAGTTCCAGACAATTCAAATAACTGCCTGGTTTTGTTTCGTATTGTGACATATTAATAGTAAATCGTCTTCATGCTGGCTAGTTTATCGCTGGCGGATTTGTGACTTGACAGTGCATCTTAAAAAAATATTACATACATATTTGTCGGTAAGTAACGGTTTTAATTTTATAGTATTTTCTATGATAATACACCTAATTAAAAATATTATTTTTAGGCATAAATAAAACAAATATATCTTTATGCTATCATATCATGAATTTTATTATTATATTTGCAGCATTAAACAAAATATATAAGTAACTAATATTCGGTTTCAGAACGTCGCGCGTTGCCGATTGAAATGTAATTTCCAGATACACATTAAAAGTTGCTCCTCTACATAATTATTATCTACTTTTGATGTCAATATTATGTACCTAATATGTATAAATAAATTGTTATGTTTTATAAATGATCTTCAATAATTATCATGCGTTCTTTTTTTTAACAATTGAACGTGTCTACAAAACAAATGACTTAGAAAGTGATCAGCCATCGATAGTGCTTACAAAAAACAGGTGCATGCGATTGTAGACCTTATTGACAATTCATGACAGACTTTTTTTATATTTTCTTGCTTTCTAACATTAATACGTTAATAAAATGATAAATTCTGAGTAATATCACTAAGTACGAAAATCGGATGCACCTGTTTTTGGTAAGCACTATCGATGGCTGATCACTTTCTGAGTCATTTGTTTTGTAGACGTTCATTTGTTTTGTAGACACGTTCATTTGTTTTACCCAAAACAAAATTTAAACTTACTTTAGGTACCTATCCTTGTCACGCGACCGCTGACTGGTTCGAGTTAGCACGTTTATAATACGAAATTGTAAGGCAGTTTACTTTACGCCGTATACTGCCTGGAAATAAGAGTTTGTAATAAGGGTCCAGGTGAACGATTATAATTAACATAGAGATTTAAGCATCAGGTAAGTGAATAAACGATTTGCAATAATGTAATGCTTTTATTGTTAATGTATATTTTTATATTGTTAATTATTTTCAGGATGCAGTTGTTATTTACAAAGTAAACCTTCTACAAAATCGACAGGTCTCTTGCTGCACGAGAAATTCATAAAGAAAACGAATTATTTTCTACTCCAGTAGACACTTGGATACAACGCATTCACACAGGCGCTGATGCGACACTAATTATCGTGTCACAATAAATTTCGCAATTAAAGACACTCGCGTTCATACAGAGACACTTCGTGTATACACTGAGTGTAACGTATAAAGTGTCGTAGTCTAATCTTAGCTTAAGACATTCTAAGTTCACTTATATATAAAAATATTTTTTTTAAATAAAACAGAGTAAGTAGTTATTGCTGAATACTTGTAATTTCATTTATTGATTCGTTTTTAAACCGAAGTCACCACAATCAGTAGCCACAGCCGCAGGAGCAGTGACCATTGATAGAGACGCAACCAGCAGCTGGCACGTTACCGCCGAAGCTCACAGCGCCTAAGATAGGCACCTGACCTATGACGGCGGTGTTACCGGCGACTGGCAGCTCACCGGCGACCGCCACGTTACCTTCGCCGACGCCGCCGTACACACCGAGTCCTGCTGACGCTCCATACCCAAGAGCACCGGAGTAGCCAAGTCCACCAACTAAGGCTCCTGGTGCGGCAGCCCCACCGTAGCTAAGTGCGGCTCCTCCGCAGCCAAGAGCAGGAGCGTCTAAATGCGCGCCGTAGCCCGCGCCAGCACCGTATGCGCACTGACTGAACACCATCTGGAGGAACCAGGCTTGTTAAAAGATATTTGTACCTAAGTGTTGCTGTGCAAATAATAGAATGACATAAGAAAACAGGGGCAATATATAGTACATTGGTAGCAAAGATTTCTAGACTGTTTTAAAATTAACTCCACTCACCTGTACCAAGCAAGCTTGGACGCAGAGCAATACAACAGCGAAGGTAGACATGACGTTTGATATTAGTTTGTGTTCAACGAAGAGCTGAAGACTGAATGATGAACTGTTACTGTCCTTGCCCTTTTATATCTGACACGATTGTTGGAACTAGGTCTGTGTTATCGCACTACGTGAGGAATAATATTTTGTTCGAAATTGCGACAGTTATCGCAAATTACACAAATATTATTTCATAGACGAAATACTCGTCGTTTGATAACAGAGTTTAGTATAAAACCGGCAGAAGTGGTGCTGAGCAACATTCTCGTGTGAGCACTTGCACCAGTAGCTAGTACGATAACTAATATGTCTGCCAAGGCTATCCTCGTCCTCTGCGCTCAGGCGCTCCTGGCTAACGTAAGTTTTATGTTTTTTACTTTTATTATAAACGTCATATCTATCTCATTTTGTGTTATTTTTCTTTGTGCCATAAGCTTTTAATTTAATGAAAAACGAAATTAAACATAATTCTGTTTTTCCAGGTTGCATTCAGTCAGTGTGCATACCCTAGAGCCGACTACTTGTCTGCTCCTTCTGTTGGGGCTGCGTCATGTGGTGCACTGGGAGTTAATCATCTGGCTTATGGGGCAGGTCTTAGTTATGGAGCTGGTCTTGGTTATGGAGCTGGTCTTGGTTATGAAGCAGATCTTGGTTATGGATGTGGCAACGGATACGCTGGTGCTGGCTTGAACGCTGCGAGTATTGGGGTAGTTCCTTCCAGTGGCGGCGCTCTGCCCGTCACCAGCTCCTCTGCTATTGCCCCCTCCGGCCTCTCCGTAGCGTCTGAAAACGCTTATGAAGGCTATCTCAACGTGATCGGTGAGCTACCATTTTTAAGTGCTGTGGCTTTGGATGGAGTTTTTCCCACTGCTGGAGCAGGCGTCGTCAACTACAGTTGCGGTAACGGAGTCACAGCTATTACAAGCGACGCTGGCTATTCTGCTGGTGCTTATTGTCTTGGATCTGCCGGTATCGGCGCTGGTGCTCTCGGCTGCGGTTCTAGTTGTGCAGCTATTGCTCCTGCTGCTGGTCTTGGACTAGCTGGACGTAGATGTGGCTGTGGAGGATATTGAGAAGATTTCGGATACAGACTTTACTTTCTGATGGACTGTATTAACTACTTATCAACAAATAAATGATTGCAATGAATGAATTTTACATATTTGTATGCGTTAACTTTCTGTTTTTATTGTCATTACATACTGCTGCATGTTGCCCTGAAATTTATGTTTGGCCTGGTTACTAAGAAGCATAAGCAAAATAATATTATAGTAAAGCATATCGAACTAGTTCGGTGAAATATGATGATATCCTTGACTTGATCTGTTTCTACCATCACGACAAAACTTTTTACGTCATACATCTAGGGTGGAAATGTAGCAGTTACATCATGTATACTAGATACATTAAATGTTAACCCGGAATAAAAAAATGACATAACAAAACGATTATCTTATCTTATCTTGTGTGGGGGCCATCCCCTCTCACTACGACTAGTCCAGTTTATGATATAGCGTTCCCCTACACCTATCTTCAAGGTTATATTAGGTGGAGCCGCTGTACCTGCCAGTGCTCGAGAGCACCTTCCGGGACCAGTTATAGACAGGTCTTGTCCCCAAATCTCGACTTTCTCCACCCTAACCTCAGAGATTCGGTTCTCGTAAGCGAGCTACCTCGTGCCCAAGTGACACTACCTATTCTCTAGATAGGTACTGGAGCAATAAAGCGCGCGCGACCGACTGGTTCGCACTAGCCGCGCCTGAGTCCGATGCTCGAACGCCACGTGCTTATCGAGCAACGAACATGTCGTCCTCAGCGGCTAACCACATACCCCTGCTAGTCCAACACCAATGTCAGGCACCGTGCACTCTAATCAGCGCAGTCGATAGAACACGCCTTTCGAGGCGCAGTGGGCTTCCTGACTCCGCAGTACCCTGGTCCAAATGGGGAGGCCCCTAGTTCTCTCCCCGAAACCTTGAAGACCAGCGACACTTCGACCCAGTGGGATCTTATGCGTCGAATTCCTCTATAACGACTGCCATAAATATTCATGGCAGCCGGGACCGACGGCTTAACGTGCGCTCCGAGGCACGGAGCAGGCGATAATTGTCAATCAATATGCACATAATTACGAAAAGTCATATAACTTCTGAAAGTCAGAGGTGCGCGACGTGGGTTCGAACCCGCGACCCACTGCATTGCAGTCTGTTGGTTTCCCCACTGAGCTATCGCTGCTCTTTTAAACAAAACAATTAATTAATAGCTATGATTTTGCTGACTGCTTAACTCTCACGAGTGTCGTGTAGTTGCATTACATGTCCGTATCGCGTGAGGCGCCGTGCGCTCGTTTCTGCTGACGAAGCTTAATGTGTAGCAGGTGTGATCTCTTCAAAACGTACAATATTAATATTTCTTTTTACTATGTTATTATTTTTTATTGCTTATGAACAGTAGCGATAGCGCGTTGGGCCAGCGTTAATATTATGTAATTAGCTTTTGTATGTAGATTCGCAATGCCGCTTTTAGTAATACTTAAACAGATTGTTGCCAAGACCAAAGCAGTACACATTGCCAGAATTAGCGAACAATGTCGAAATATATTGATGACAATTCGGCTATAGCGCAAAAGCGAAAGCACATCTCTTGAATTAATTTTGGATGACACAAGAGTCAAATCATCCACTATACCATCGTAGAAGTTTTAACTCCCCGAAATTCGCATCAACTGGTGCGGTTATTACTTAACGCTATGTCTTGTTTATCTTCAAACGAGGTATAAAGAGACTACTATTATTATGAGCACCCAGCGGTATAGATGTGTAATCGTTTGACATTGCAGCACAAATGCGGCATAATATATTTTATACGTTGCCACTTATAACCAGGTGGGCCGCAGACTCGTCTGTTCGGAAAGGCAATAAAAACGTTTAATAATGCTATATTACTATAAATAAATATGTTTTTTTGAAAAATTAATTCTTAATACACATACTGTACACGGCAATTTTACCTGAAACCTGACTAAACTTGATGGTACTTTGTGTCAATTGTTATTTCTTAAAACGCTGTTTATGGTATCGAAACATATTCGATTTGATGTTGTGAAACAATAAAATATACCAACAGCTTTGAAGTACAGCGACAGCCTAGTGGGGAAACCATTGGACTGCAACGTAGAGGTAGACTAGAGTTCCATGGTACGTACCCCTGACTTCTCAAAGTGATGTCCATCTGATATAGCTAAATATAGTTTTCAATTCAAAAATAATATTGCCTTGTTTTCCACTAAACATTACAATTACAAACAGAGTATTTGTAATTATGATTTTAAAGCAAAACTGCACAGGTTACGATGTTAGTATGCCTAATATCAAAATATCTTAATGAAGCTTCTGGTCTAAATATAAAAATTATACCTTACCTGAAGTTTCTTCAAATTTCTTTCTTTCCTATTGATAATACCCCGTTGTTCAAATCACTTCATCATAGGGTTTAAAATTATTAAAACGATACTTCATGACGTGTTTCATCATACGAGTAGGACAAAAAATTACTTTAAACTTCGGCATTTACATTTTACTCGTGATTTTCAAAAGTGTGTGACACCTCTTCGTCACGACTGTCACCGTAATGTGTAAATGTCACGTTCTGAAGCGCAATATATCACAACGACCTTTTATCAGAGCAGATAACGTTATGACACAGTTGCCTTTCTTGTCTTTGGTTTTTGCTGATTACTTAGTAGAATTAAAGTGTGTACATTATTTGTATTTCAATAAAGCCTTTATTATGTAAGGATGCGTTTATCTAAGGCAAATTATTTCTTTAGTATTAATGATTTAAATAGGTATATTTAGTTTATATGCAGTAATTGTACCCTGATTCTGAGGCAAAGGAACACTTAATACTAGTCAGAGATAACAGTGAGCTTATCTGAAATCAGTGTCTTTGTCTTTGGTCTACGTAAAGTTAGGTTTAGACTACGAAAGAAATTGCGTCATGAATTTCAGACATTAATTTCAGTACTGTTCACACTTTAACGAATTTTTTGTGTCTAAGTAGTACCGGTTTATAAGTGTACGGAAATTGTGTCTGAGCTGTTCATACACAGAATTCCCGTTAGCGGTGCTCGGTCAGCATGGATAAACGACTTGCAGCCGCTATGGCTGCTTATATTGTAATAAAATACGACAAAAACGCAAAGGAAGTATTTGAGTTCACCAGTAGATTATAAAATGGCAAGAATCAAGAGTTTACCATGGATTGCTGATTGAGTTATGCACAGGAAATCATCAAGCTTATGAATACGTAGAATGAAATATGAAGACTGAATATTTATTAGAAAAGTTACTCCTATAATAGAAAAACAAGATACGAGAATGACATCGTTTAATATCACTCCCCCCTGGAGTGATATTAAACGATCTCATTTTGACTATTTATTAGAATAAGTTACTCCTATAATAGAAAAAACAAGATACGAGAATGACATCGTCTAATATCACTCCAGAGGGGCCCTATAACAAACTTTTATTAAACCTGTCAAGTTCCAGACAATTCAAATAACTGCCTGGTTTTGTTTCGTATTGTGACATATTAATAGTAAATCGTCTTCATGCTGGCTAGTTTATCGCTGGCGGATTTGTGACTTGACAGTGCATCTTAAAAAAATATTACATACATATTTGTCGGTAAGTAACGGTTTTAATTTTATAGTATTTTCTATGATAATACACCTAATTAAAAATATTATTTTTAGGCATAAATAAAACAAATATATCTTTATGCTATCATATCATGAATTTTATTATTATATTTGCAGCATTAAACAAAATATATAAGTAACTAATATTCGGTTTCAGAACGTCGCGCGTTGCCGATTGATATGTAATTTCCAGATACACATTAAAAGTTGCTCCTCTACATAATTATTATCTACTTTTGATATCAATATTATGTACCTAATATGTATAAATAAATTGTTATGTTTTATAAATGATCTTCAATAATTATCATGCGTTCTTTTTTTAAACAATTGATCGTGTCTACAAAACAAATGACTTAGAAAGTGATCAGCCATCGATAGTGCTTACAAAAAACAGGTGCATGCGATTTAAGACCTTCTTGACAATTCATGACAGACTTTTTTTATATCTTTTTTGTTTTCTAACATTAATACGTTAATAAAATGATAAATTCTGACTAATATCAATAAGTATGAAAATCGGATGCACCAGTTTTTGGTAAGCACTATCGATGGTTGGTCACTTTCTGAGTCATTTGTTTTGTAGACGTTCATTTGTTTTGTAGACACGTTCATTTGTTTTACCCAAAACAAAATTTAAACTTATTTTAGGTACCTATCCTTGTCACGCGACCGCTGACTGGCTCGAGTTAGCACGTTTATAATACGAAATTGTAAGGCAGTTTACTTTACGCCGTATACTGCCTGGAAATAAGAGTTTTTAATAAGGCTCCAGGTGAACGATTATAATTAACATAGAGATTTAAGCATCAGGTAAGTGAATAATCGATTTGCAATAATGTAATGCTTTTATTGTTAATGAATATTTTTATATTGTTAATTATTTTCAGGATGCAGTTGTTATTTACAAAGTAAACCTTCTACAAAATCGACAGGTCTCTTGCTGCACGAGAAATTCATAAAGAAAACGAATTATTTTCTACTCCAATAGACACTTGGATACAACGTATTCAGACAGGCGCTGATGCGACACTAATTATCGTGTCACAATAAATTTCGCAATTAAAGACACTCGCGTTCATACAGAGACACTTCGTGTATACACTGAGTGTAACGTATAAAGTGTCGTAGTCTTATCTTAGCTTAAGACATTCTAAGTTCACTTACATATAAAAATAATTTATTTAAATAAAACAGAGTAAGTAGTTATTGCTGAATACTTGTAATTTCATTTATTGATTCGTTTTTAAACCGAAGTCACCACAATCAGTAGCCACAGCCGCAGGAGCAGTGACCATTGATAGAGACGCAACCAGCAGCTGGCACGTTACCGCCGAAGCTCACAGCGCCTAAGATAGGCACCTGACCTATGACGGCGGTGTTACCGGCGACTGGCAGCTCACCGGCGACCGCCACGTTACCTTCGCCGACGCCGCCGTACACACCGAGTCCTGCTGACGCTCCATACCCAAGAGCACCGGAGTAGCCAAGTCCACCAGCTAAGGCTCCTGGTGCGGCGACCCCACCGTAGCTAAGTGCGGCTCCTCCGCAGCCAAGAGCAGGAGCGGCGAAATGCGCGCCGTAGCCCGTGCCAGCACCGTATGCGCACTGACTGAACACCATCTGGAGGAACCAGGCTTGTTAAAAGATATTTGTACCTAAGCGTTGCTGTGTAAATAGTAGAATGACATAAGAAAACAGGGGCAATATATAATACATTGGTAGCAAAGATTTCTAAACTATTTTAAAATTAACTCCACTCACCTGTACCAAGCAAGCTTGGACGCAGAGCAATACAACAGCGAAGGTAGACATGTTTGATATTAGTTTGTGTTCAACGAAGAGCTGAAGACTGAATGATGAACTGTTACTGTCCTTGCCCTTTTATATCTGACACGATTGTTGGAACTGGGTCTGTGTTATCGCACTACGTGAGGAATAATATTTTGTTCGAAATTGCGACAGTTATTGCAAATTACACAAACACTATTTTATAGACGAAATACTCGTCGTCTGATAACACAGTTTAGTATAAAACCGGCAGCAGTGGTGCTGAACAACATTCTCGTGTCAGCACTTGCACCAGTAGCTAGTACGATAAATAATATGTCTGCCAAGGCTATCCTCGTCCTCTGCGCTCAGGCGCTCCTGGCTAACGTAAGTTTTATGTTTTTTACTTTTATTATAAACGTCATATCTATTTCATTTTGTGTTATTTTTCTTTGTGCCATAAGCTTTTAATTTAAAGAAAAAAGAAATTAAACTTCATTCTGTTTTTCCAGGTTGCATTTAGTCAGTGTGCATACCATAGAGCCGACTACTTGTCTGCTCCATCTGGAAACGGTCTGGCATATGGGGCTGGTCTTGGTTATGGTACTGGGCTTGGTTATGGAGCTGGTCTTGGTTATGGAGCAGGTCTTGGTTATGGATGTGGCGACGGATACGCTGGTGCTGGCTTGAACGCTGCGAGTATTGGGGTGGCTCCTTCCAGTGGCGGCGCTCTGCCCGTCACCAGCTCCTCTGCTATCGCTCCCTCCGGCCTCTCAGTAGCGTCTAAAAACGCTTATGAAGGCTCTCTCACCGTGATCGGTGAGCTGCCGTTCTTAAGTGCTGTGGCTTTGGATGGAGTTTTCCCCTCTGCTGGAGCAGGCGTCGTCAACTACAGTTGCGGTAACGGACTCACAGCTATTACAAGCGACGCTGGCTATTCTGCTGGTGCTTATGGTCTTGGATCTGGTATCGGCGCTAGTACTCTCGGCTACGGTTCGAGTTGTGCAGCTATTGCTCCTGCTGCTGGTCTTGGACTAGCTGGACGTGGATGTGGCTGTGGAGGATATTGAGAAGATTTCGGATACAGACTTTAATTTCTGATGGACTGTATTAACTACTTATCAACAAATAAATGATTGCAATGAATGAATTTTACATATTTTTATGCGTTAACTTTCTGTTTTTATTGTCATAACATACTGCTGCATGTTGCCCTGAAATTTATGTTTGGCCTGGTTACTTAGAAGCATAAATTAAGCAAAATAATATTATAGTAAAGCATATCGAACTAGTTCGGTGAAATATGGTGATATCCTTGACTTGATCTGTTTCTACCATCACGACAAAACTTTTTACATCATACCTCTAGGGTGGAAATGTAGCATTTATGTAATGTATACTAAATACATTAAATGTTAACCCGGAATAAAAAATGACATAACAAAACGATTATCTTATCTTATCTTATCTTGTGTGGGGACCATCCCCTCTCTCTACGACTAGTCCAGTTTATAATATAGCGTTCCCCTACACCTATCTTCAAGGTTATATTAGGTGGAGCCACTGTACCTGCCAGTGCTCGAGAGCACCTTCCGGGACCAGTTATAGACAGGTCTTGTCCCCAAATCTTGACTTTTTCCACCCTAACCTCAGAGATTCGGTTCTCGTAAGCGAGCTACCTCGTGCCCAAGTGACACTACCTATTCTCTAGATAGGTACTGGAGCAATAAAGCGCGCGCGACCGACTGGTTCGCACTAGCCGCGCCTGAGTCCGATGCTCGAACGCCACGTGCTTATCGAGCAACCAACATGTCGTCCTCAGCGGCTAACCACATACCCCTGCTAGTCCAACACCAATGTCAGGCACCGTGCACTCTAATCAGCTCGGTCGATAGAACTCGCCTTTCGAGGCGCAGTGGGTTTCCTGACCCCGCAGTACCCTGGTCCAAATGGGGAGGCCCCTAGTTCTCTCCCCGAAACCCTATCTACTCGGGTCCTGAAGATCGGCGACACTTCGACCCAGTGGGATCTTTTGTGTCGACTTCCCCTATAACGACTGCCATAAATGTTCATGGCAGCTGGGACCGACGGCTTAACGTGCTCTCCGAGGCACGGAGCAGGCGATAATTGTCAATCAATATGCACATAATTACGAAAAGTCATATAACTTCTGAAAGTCAGAGGTGCGCGACGTGGGTTCGAACCCGCGACCCACTGCATTGCAGTCTGTTGGTCTCCCCACTGAGCTATCGCTGCTCTTTTTAACAAAACAATTAATTAATAGCTATGATTTTGCTGACTGCTTAACTCTCTCGAGTGTCGTGTGGTCGCATTACATGTCCGTATCGCGTAAGGCGCCGTGCGCTCGTTTCTGCTGACGAAGCTTCACGTGTAGCAGGTGTGACCTCTTCAAAACGTACCTAATAATATTTCTTTTAAGTATGTTATTATTTTTTATTGCTTATGAACAGTAGCGATAGCGCATTGGGCCAGCGTTTATATTATGTAATTAGCTTTTGTATGTAGATTCGCAATGCCGCTTTTAGTAATACTTAAACAGATTGTTGCCAAGACCAAAGCAGTACACATTGCCAGAATTGACGAACAATGTCGAAATATATTAATGACTGTTCGGCTATAGCGCAAAAGCGAAAGCACATCTCTTGACTTAACTTTGGATGACACAAGAGTCAAATCATCCACTATACCACCGTAGAAGTTTTAACTCCCTGAAATTCGCATCAGGCAACCTTCAAATAAAGTAACTGGTGCGGTTATTCCTTAACGCTATGTCTTGTTTATCTTCAAACGAGGTATGAAGAGACTACTATTATCATGAGCACCCAGCGGTATAGATGTGTAATCGTTTGACATTGCAGCACAAATGCGGCATAATATATTTTATACGTTGCCACTTACAACCAGGTGGGCCGCAGACTAGTCTGTTGTTCGGAAAGGCAATAAAAACGTTTAATAATGCTATATTACCATAAATAAATATGTTTGTTTGACAAATTAATTCTTAATA
Source organism: Catocala nupta (assembly GCA_963675205.1). Lineage (NCBI taxonomy): Eukaryota > Metazoa > Arthropoda > Insecta > Lepidoptera > Erebidae > Catocala > Catocala nupta. Next base: position 4,167,932 of record OY776107.1, on the reverse strand, counting down.
CACATACGGTACACGGCAATTTTACCTGAAATCTGACTAAACTTGATGGTACTTTGTGTCAGTTGTTATTTCTTAAAACGCTGTTTATGGTATCGAAACATATTCGATTTGATGTTGTGAAACAATAAAATATACCAACAGCATTGAAGTACAGCGACAGCCTAGTGGGGAAACCATTGGACTGCAACGTAGAGGTAGACTAGAATTCCATGGTACGTACCCCTGACTTCTCAAAGTGATGTCCATCTGATATAGCTAAATATAGTTTTAAATTCAAAAATAATATTGCCTTGTTTTCTACCAAACATTACAATTACAAACAGAGTATTTGTAATTATAATTTCAAAGCAAAATTGCACAGGTCACGATGTTAGTATGCCTATTATCAAAATATCTTAATGAAGCTTCTGGTCTAAATATCAAAAGTATATCTTACCTGAAGTTTCTTCAAATTTCTTTCTTTCATATTGATACTACACCGTTGTTCAAATCACTTCATCATAGGGTTTAAAATTATTCAAACGATACTTCATGACGTGTTTCATCATACGAGTAGGACAAAAAATTACTTTAAACTTCGGCATATACATTTTACTCGTGATTTTCAAAAGTGTGAGACACCTCTTCGTCACGTCTGTCACCGTAATGTGTAAATGTCACGTTCTGAAGCGCAATATATCTCAACGACCTTTTATCAGAGCAGATTACGTTATGACACAGTTGCCTTTCTTGTCTTTGGTTTTTGCTGATTACTTAGTAGAATTAAAGTGTGTACATTCTTTGTATTTCAATAAAGCCTTTATTATGTAAGGATGCGTTTATCTAAGGCAAATTATTTCTTTAGTATTAATGATTTAAATAGGTATATTTAGTTTATATGCAGTAATTTTACCCTGATTCTGAGGCAAAGGAACACTTTATACTAGTCAGAGATAACAGTGAGCTTATCTGAAATCAGTGTCTTTGTCTTTGGTCTACGTAAAGCTAGGTTTAGACTTCGAAAAAATTGCGACATAAATTTCAGACATTAATTACATTACTGTTCACACTTTAACGGATTTTTTGTGTCTGGGTATTACCGGTTTATAAGTGTACGGAAATTGTGTCCGAGCTGTTCATACACAAAATTCCCGTTAGCGGTGCTCGGTCAGCATGGATAAACGACTTGCAGCCGCAATTGCTGCTTGTATTGTAATAAAATACGACGAAAAAGCAAAGGAAGTATTTGAGAATACCAATAGATTAAAAAAGGCAAGAATTAAGAGTTTACCATGGATTGCTGATTGAGTTATGCACAGAAAATCATCAAGTTTATGAATACGTCTGCAGAATAAAATATGAAGACTTTGAATATTTATTAGAAAAAGTTACTCCTATAATAAAAAACAAGATACGAGAATGAGATCGTCTATCACTCCAGGTGAACGATTATAATTAACATAGAGGTTTAAGCATCAGGTAAGTGAATAAATCAGTTGCAATAATGTGCTTTTATTGTTAATGAATATTTTTATATTATTATTTATTTTCAGGAGGCAGTTATCATTTAGTATGTAGACCTTCTACAAAATCGCCAGGTCTCTTAATGCACGAAAAATTCATTAAAAAAACGAATTCTTTTTAACTACACTAGACACTTGGATACAACCTATTGACACATGCGCTGATGCGACATTTATTATCGTGTCACAATAAATTTCGCAATTAAAGACACTCGCGTTCATACAGAGACACTTCGTGTATACACTGAGTGTACCGTATAAAGTGTCGTAGTCTAATCTTAGCTTAAGACATTCTAAGTTCACTTACATATAAAAATAATTTATTTAAATAAAACAGAGTAAGTAGTTATTGCTGAATACTTGTAATTTCATTTATTGATTCGTTTTTAAACCGAAGTCACCACAATCAGTAGCCACAGCCGCAGGAGCAGTGACCATTGATAGAGACGCAACCAGCAGCTGGCACGTTACCGCCGAAGCTCACAGCGCCTAAGATAGGCACCTGACCTATGACGGCGGTGTTACCGGCGACTGGCAGCTCACCGGCGACCGCCACGTTACCTTCGCCGACGCCGCCGTACACACCGAGTCCTGCTGACGCTCCATACCCAAGAGCACCGGAGTAGCCAAGTCCACCAGCTAAGGCTCCTGGTGCGGCGACCCCACCGTAGCTAAGTGCGGCTCCTCCGCAGCCAAGAGCAGGAGCGGCGAAATGCGCGCCGTAGCCCGTGCCAGCACCGTATGCGCACTGACTGAACACCATCTGGAGGAACCAGGCTTGTTAAAAGATATTTGTACCTAAGCGTTGCTGTGTAAATAGTAGAATGACATAAGAAAACAGGGGCAATATATAATACATTGGTAGCAAAGATTTCTAAACTATTTTAAAATTAACTCCACTCACCTGTACCAAGCAAGCTTGGACGCAGAGCAATACAACAGCGAAGGTAGACATGTTTGATATTAGTTTGTGTTCAACGAAGAGCTGAAGACTGAATGATGAACTGTTACTGTCCTTGCCCTTTTATATCTGACACGATTGTTGGAACTGGGTCTGTGTTATCGCACTACGTGAGGAATAATATTTTGTTCGAAATTGCGACAGTTATTGCAAATTACACAAACACTTTTTTATAGACGAAATACTCGTCGTCTGGTAACACAGTTTAGTATAAAACCGGCAGCAGTGGTGCTGAACAACATTCTCGTGTGAGCACTTGCACCAGTAGCTAGTACGATAAATAATATGTCTGCCAAGGCTATCCTCGTCCTCTGCGCTCAGGCGCTCCTGGCTAACGTAAGTTTTATGTTTTTTACTTTTATTATAAACGTCATATCTATTTCATTTTGTGTTATTTTTCTTTGTGCCATAAGCTTTTAATTTAATGAAAAACGAAATTAAACATAATTCTGTTTTTGCAGGTTGCACTCAGTCAGTGTGCATACCCTAGAGCCGACTACTTGTCTGCTCCTTCTGTTGGGGCTGCGTCATGTGGTGCACTGGGAGTTAATCATCTGGCTTATGGGGCAGGTCTTGGTTATGGAGCTGGTCTTGGTTATGGAGCAGATCTTGGTTATGGATGTGGCAACGGATACGCTGGTGCTGGCTTGAACGTTGCGAGTATTGGTGTGGCTCCTTCCAGTGGCGGCGCTCTGCCCGTCGTCAGCTCCTCTGCTATCGCTCCCTCCAGCCTCTCCGTAGTGTCTGAAAACGCTTATGAAGGCTATCTCAACGTGATCGGTGAGCTACCATTCTTAAGTGCTGTTGCTTTGGATGGAATTTTCCCCACTGCTGGAGCAGGCGTCGTCAACTACAGTTGCGGTAACGGAGTCACAGCTATTACAAGCGACGCTGGCTATTCTGCTGGTGCTTATGGTCTTGGATCTGCCGGTATCGGCGCGGGTGCTCTCGGCTACGGTTCGAGTTGTGCAGCTATTGCTCCTGCTGCTGGTCTTGGACTAGCTGGACGTGGATGTGGCTGTGGAGGATATTGAGAAGATTTCGGATACAGACTTTAATTTCTGATGGACTGTATTAACTACTTATCAACAAATAAATGATTGCAATGAATGAATTTTACATATTTTTATGCGTTAACTTTCTGTTTTTATTGTCATTACATACTGCTGCATGCTGCCCTGAAATTTATGTTTGGCCTGGTTACTTAGAAGCATAAGCAAAATAATATTATAGTAAAGCATATCGAACTAGTTCGGTGAAATATGGTGATATCCTTGACTTGATCTGTTTCTACCACCACGAAAAAACTTTTTACATCATTCATCTAGGGTGGAAATATAGCATTTATATTATGTATACTAGATACTTTAAATGTTACCCGGAATAAAACAATTACATAACAAAACGATTATCTTATCTTATCTTGTGTGGGGGCCATCCCCTCTCTCTACGACTAGTCCAGTTTATAATATAGCGTTCCCCTACACCAATCTTCAACGTTATATTAGGTGGAGCCACTGTACCTGCCAGTGCTCGAGAGCACCTTCCGGGACCAGTTATAGACAGGTCTTGTCCCCAAATCTCGACTTTCTCCACCCTAACCTCAGAGATTCGGTTCTCGTAAGCGAGCTACCTCGTGCCCAAGTGACAGTACCTATTCTCTAGATAGGTACTGGAGCAATAAAGCGCGCGCGACCGACTGGTTCGCACTAGCCGCGCCTGAGTCCGATGCTCGAACGCCACGTGCTTGTCGAGCAACGAACATGTCGTCCTTAGCGGCTAACCACATACCCCTGCTAGTCCAACACCAATGTCAGGCACCGTGCACTTCAATCAGCGCGGTCGATAGAATACGCCTTTCGAGGCACAGTGGGCTTCTTGACCCCGCAGTACCCTGGTCCAAATGGGGAGGCCCCTAGTTCTCTCCCCGAAACCCTGAAGACCAGCGACACTTCGACCCAGTGGGATCTTATGCGTCGACTTCCCCTACAACGACTGCCATAAATGTTCATGGCAGCCGGGACCGACGGCTTAACGTGCTCTCCGAGGCACGGAGCAGGCGATAATTGTCAATCAATATGCACATAATTACGAAAAGTCATATAACTTCTGAAAGTTAGAGGTGCGCGACGTGGGTTCGAACCCGCGACCCACTGCATTGCAGTCTGTTGGTCTCCCCACTGAGCTATCGCTGCTCTTTTTAACAAAACAATTAATTAATAGCTATGATTTTGCTGACTGCTTAACTCTCACGAGTGTCGTGTAGTCGCATTACATGTCCGTATCGCGTGAGGCGCCGTGCGCTCGTTTCTGCTGACGAAGCTTCACGTGTAGCAGGTGTGACCTCTTCAAAACGTACAATATTAATATTTCTTTTTACTATGTTATTATTTTTTATTGCTTATGAACAGTAGCGATAGCGCGTTGGGACAGCGTTAATATTATGTAATTAGCTTTTGTATATAGATTCGCAATGCCGCTTTTAGTAATACTTAAACAGATTGTTGCCAAGACCAAGGCAGTACACATTGCCAGAATTGGTGAACAATGTCAAAATATATTGATGACAGTTCGGCTATAGCGCAAAAGCGAAAGCACATCTCTTGACTTAATTTTGGATGACACAAGAGTCAAATCACCCACTATACCACCGTAGAAGTTTTAACTCCCCGAAATTCGCATCCTTCAAATGGAGTAACTGGTGCAGTTATTACTTAACGCTATGTCTTGTTTATCTTCAAACGAGGTTTAAAGAGACTACTATTATTATGAGCACCCAGCGATATGTTCGGAAAGTCAAGCTATATTACCTTATAAATACAGACTAAATACAGTTACTAAATACAGACCAAGAGATCCTACTAAAATATTAATTCCATTTTGTAGAACAACCTTAAATAAAAAGAATGTTTATCACATGTGCATATCAGTTTTTAATAAACTGCCTAGGACTCTAAGAGAACTTCCATTTAAATATTTTAAATTTAAGTTAAGAAAATGGCTGGTAGATAAGTGTTTTTATACAATAGAAGAATTCATGCAAAATAAAACTAATGAATCTGATTATTTGTAAATTTTAATATAATGTAATGATATATGATATTAAATGATAAATATTCTAAATAATAATATAGTTTGCCATCTTGTTAATAAAATTTTAACTGTTTTATATAATTATTAATATTTGCATGCCTAATACAGGCAGAATATAGCCTGAACGATTCACCATTGTAAAATCTGGTACCACCTGTATTCTGTGCAAATAAATGTTTCTTTCTTTCTTTCTTTCTTTCTTTCTTATATAAATATGTTTCTTTGACATATTTCTTTTTAGTCTATTAATTCGGTTCACGGCAATTTTACCTGAAATCTCACTAAACTTAATGGTACTTTGTGTCAGTTGTTATTTCTTAAAACGCTGTTTATGGTATCGAAACATATTCGATTTGATGTTGTGAAACAATAAAATATACCAACAGCTTTGAAGTACAGCGACAGCCTAGTGGGGAAACCATTGGACTGCAACGTAGAGGTAGACTAGAGTTCCATGGTACGTACCCCTGACTTCTCAAAGTGATGTCCATCTGATATAGCTAAATATAGTTTTAAATTCAAAAATAATATTGCCTTGTTTTCTACCAAACATTACAATTACAAACAGAGTATTTGTAATTATAATTTCAAAGCAAAATTGCACAGGTCACGATGTTAGTATGCCTATTATCAAAATATCTTAATGAAGCTTCTGGTCTAAATATCAAAAGTATATCTTACCTGAAGTTTCTTCAAATTTCTTTCTTTCATATTGATACTACACCGTTGTTCAAATCACTTCATCATAGGGTTTAAAATTATTCAAACGATACTTCATGACGTGTTTCATCATACGAGTAGGACAAAAAATTACTTTAAACTTCGGCATATACATTTTACTCGTGATTTTCAAAAGTGTGAGACACCTCTTCGTCACGTCTGTCACCGTAATGTGTAAATGTCACGTTCTGAAGCGCAATATATCTCAACGACCTTTTATCAGAGCAGATTACGTTATGACACAGTTGCCTTTCTTGTCTTTGGTTTTTGCTGATTACTTAGTAGAATTAAAATGTGTACATTCTTTGTATTTCAATAAAGCCTTTATTATGTAAGGATGCGTTTATCTAAGGCAAATTATTTCTTTAGTATTAATGATTTAAATAGGTATATTTAGTTTATATGCAGTAATTTTACCCTGATTCTGAGGCAAAGGAACACTTAATACTAGTCAGAGATAACAGTGAGCTTATCTGAAATCAGTGTCTTTGTCTTTGGTCTACGTAAAGCTAGGTTTAGACTTCGAAAAAATTGCGACATAAATTTCAGACATTAATTACATTACTGTTCACACTTTAACGGATTTTTTGTGTCTGGGTATTACCGGTTTATAAGTGTACGGAAATTGTGTCCGAGCTGTTCATACACAAAATTCCCGTTAGCGGTGCTCGGTCAGCATGGATAAACGACTTGCAGCCGCTATTGCTGCTTGTATTGTAATAAAATACGACGAAAAAGCAAAGGAAGTATTTGAGAATACCAATAGATTAAAAAAGGCAAGAATTAAGAGTTTACCATGGATTGCTGATTGAGTTATGCACAGAAAATCATCAAGTTTATGAATACGTCTGTAGAATAGAATATGAAGACTTTGAATATTTATTAGAAAAAGTTACTCCTATAATAAAAAACAAGATACGAGAATGAGATCGTCTATCACTCCAGGTGAACGATTATAATTAACATAGAGGTTTAAGCATCAGGTAAGTGAATAAATCAGTTGCAATAATGTGCTTTTATTGTTAATGAATATTTTTATATTATTATTTATTTTCAGGAGGCAGTTATCATTTAGTAAGTAGATCTTCTACAAAATCGCCAGGTCTCTTAATGCACGAAAAATTCATTAAAAAAACGAATTCTTTTTAACTACACTAGACACTTGGATACAACCTATTGACACATGCGCTGATGCGACATTTATTATCGTGTCACAATAAATTTCGCAATTAAAGACACTCGCGTTCATACAGAGACACTTCGTGTATACACTGAGTGTACCGTATAAAGTGTCGTAGTCTAATCTTAGCTTAAGACATTCTAAGTTCACTGACATATAAAAATAATTTATTTAAATAAAACAGAGTAAGTAGTTATTGCTGAATACTTGTAATTTCATTTATTGATTCGTTTTTAAACCGAAGTCACCACAATCAGTAGCCACAGCCGCAGGAGCAGTGACCATTGATAGAGACGCAACCAGCAGCTGGCACGTTACCGCCGAAGCTCACAGCGCCTAAGATAGGCACCTGACCTATGACGGCGGTGTTACCGGCGACTGGCAGCTCACCGGCGACCGCCACGTTACCTTCGCCGACGCCGCCGTACACACCGAGTCCTGCTGACGCTCCATACCCAAGAGCACCGGAGTAGCCAAGTCCACCAGCTAAGGCTCCTGGTGCGGCGACCCCACCGTAGCTAAGTGCGGCTCCTCCGCAGCCAAGAGCAGGAGCGGCGAAATGCGCGCCGTAGCCCGTGCCAGCACCGTATGCGCACTGACTGAACACCATCTGGAGGAACCAGGCTTGTTAAAAGATATTTGTACCTAAGCGTTGCTGTGTAAATAGTAGAATGACATAAGAAAACAGGGGCAATATATAATACATTGGTAGCAAAGATTTCTAGACTGTTTTAAAATTAACTCCACTCACCTGTACCAAGCAAGCTTGGACGCAGAGCAATACAACAGCGAAGGTAGACATGTTTGATATTAGTTTGTGTTCAACGAAGAGCTGAAGACTGAATGATGAACTGTTACTGTCCTTGCCCTTTTATATCTGACACGATTGTTGGAACTGGGTCTGTGTTATCGCACTACGTGAGGAATAATATTTTGTTCGAAATTGCGACAGTTATCGCAAATTACACAAACACTATTTCATAGACGAAATACTCGTCGTTTGATAACACAGTTTAGTATAAAACCGGCAGCAGTGGTGCTGAACAACATTCTCGTGTGAGCACTTGCACCAGTAGCTAGTACGATAACTAATATGTCTGCCAAGGCTATCCTCGTTCTCTGTGCTCAGGCGCTCCTGGCTAACGTAAGTTTTATGTTTTTTACTTTATTATAAACGTCATATCTATCTCATTTTGTGTTATTTTTCTTTGTGCCATAAGCTTTTAATTTAATGAAAAACGAAATTAAACATAATTCTGTTTTTCCAGGTTGCACTCAGTCAGTGTGCATACCCTAGAGCCGACTACTTGTCTGCTCCTTCTGTTGGGGCTGCGTCATGTGGTGCACTGGGAGTTAATCATCTGGCTTATGGGGCAGGTCTTGGTTATGGAGCTGGTCTTGGTTATGGAGCAGATCTTGGTTATGGATGTGGCAACGGATACGCTGGTGCTGGCTTGAACGTTGCGAGTATTGGTGTGGCTCCTTCCAGTGGCGGCGCTCTGCCCGTCGTCAGCTCCTCTGCTATCGCTCCCTCCAGCCTCTCCGTAGTGTCTGAAAACGCTTATGAAGGCTATCTCAACGTGATCGGTGAGCTACCATTCTTAAGTGCTGTTGCTTTGGATGGAATTTTCCCCACTGCTGGAGCAGGCGTCGTCAACTACAGTTGCGGTAACGGAGTCACAGCTATTACAAGCGACGCTGGCTATTCTGCTGGTGCTTATGGTCTTGGATCTGCTGGTATCGGCGCGGGTGCTCTCGGCTACGGTTCGAGTTGTGCAGCTATTGCTCCTGCTGCTGGTCTTGGACTAGCTGGACGTGGATGTGGCTGTGGAGGATATTGAGAAGATTTCGGATACAGACTTTAATTTCTGATGGACTGTATTAACTACTTATCAACAAATAAATGATTGCAATGAATGAATTTTACATATTTTTATGCGTTAACTTTCTGTTTTTATTGTCATTACATACTGCTGCATGCTGCCCTGAAATTTATGTTTGGCCTGGTTACTTAGAAGCATAAGCAAAATAATATTATAGTAAAGCATATCGAACTAGTTCGGTGAAATATGGTGATATCCTTGACTTGATCTGTTTCTACCACCACGAAAAACTTTTTACATCATTCATCTAGGGTGGAAATATAGCATTTATATTATGTATACTAGATACATTAAATGTTAACCCGGAATAAAACAATTACATAACAAAACGATTATCTTATCTTATCTTGTGTGGGGGCCATCCCCTCTCTCTACGACTAGTCCAGTTTATAATATAGCGTTCCCCTACACCAATCTTCAACGTTATATTAGGTGGAGCCACTGTACCTGCCAGTGCTCGAGAGCACCTTCCGGGACCAGTTATAGACAGGTCTTGTCCCCAAATCTCGACTTTCTCCACCCTAACCTCAGAGATTCGGTTCTCGTAAGCGAGCTACCTCGTGCCCAAGTGACAGTACCTATTCTCTAGATAGGTACTGGAGCAATAAAGCGCGCGCGACCGACTGGTTCGCACTAGCCGCGCCTGAGTCCGATGCTTGAACGCCACGTGCTTGTCGAGCAACGAACATGTCGTCCTCAGCGGCTAACCACATACCCCTGCTAGTCCAACAACAATGTCAGGCACCGTGCACTCTAGTCAGCGCGGTCGATAGAACACGCCTTTCGAGGCGCAGTGGGCTTCCTGACCCCGCAGTACCCTGGTCCAAATGGGGAGGCCCCCAGTTCTCTCCCCGAAACCCTGAAGACCAGCGACACTTCGACCCAGTGGGATCTTATGCGTCGACTTCCCCTACAACGACTGCCATAAATGTTCATGGCAGCCGGGACCGACGGCTTAACGTGCTCTCCGAGGCACGGAGCAGGTGATAATTGTCAATCAATATGCACATAATTACGAAAAGTCATATAACTTCTGAAAGTTAGAGGTGCGCGACGTGGGTTCGAACCCGCGACCCACTGCATTGCAGTCTGTTGGTCTCCCCACTGAGCTATCGCTGCTCTTTTTAACAAAACAATTAATTAATAGCTATGATTTTGCTGACTGCTTAACTCTCACGAGTGTCGTGTAGTCGCATTACATGTCCGTATCGCGTGAGGCGCCGTGCGCTCGTTTCTGCTGACGAAGCTTCACGTGTAGCAGGTGTGACCTCTTCAAAACGTACAATATTAATATTTCTTTTTACTATGTTATTATTTTTTATTGCTTATGAACAGTAGCGATAGCGCGTTGGGCCAGCGTTAATATTATGTAATTAGCTTTTGTATATAGATTCGCAATGCCGCTTTTAGTAATACTTAAACAGATTGTTGCCAAGACCAAGGCAGTACACATTGCCAGAATTGGTGAACAATGTCAAAATATATTGATGACAGTTCGGCTATAGCGCAAAAGCGAAAGCACATCTCTTGACTTAATTTTGGATGACACAAGAGTCAAATCACCCACTATACCACCGTAGAAGTTTTAACTCCCCGAAATTCGCATCAGGCAACCTTCAAATGGAGTAACTGGTGCAGTTATTACTTAACGCTATGTCTTGTTTATCTTCAAACGAGGTTTAAAGAGACTACTATTATTATGAGCACCCAGCGATATGTTCGGAAAGTCAAGCTATATTACCTTATATAAATATGTTTCTTTGACATATTTCTTTTTAGTCTATTAATTCGGTTCACGGCAATTTTACCTGAAATCTCACTAAACTTAATGGTACTTCGTGTCAGTTGTTATTTCTTAAAACGCTGTTTATGGTATCGAAACATATTCGATTTGATGTTGTGAAACAATAAAATATACCAACAGCTTTGAAGTACAGCGACAGCCTAGTGGGGAAACCATTGGACTGCAACGTAGAGGTAGACTAGAGTTCCATGGTACGTACCCCTGACTTCTCAAAGTGATGTCCATCTGATATAGCTAAATATAGTTTTAAATTCAAAAATAATATTGCCTTGTTTTCTACCAAACATTACAATTACAAACAGAGTATTTGTAATTATAATTTCAAAGCAAAATTGCACAGGTCACGATGTTAGTATGCCTATTATCAAAATATCTTAATGAAGCTTCTGGTCTAAATATCAAAAGTATATCTTACCTGAAGTTTCTTCAAATTTCTTTCTTTCATATTGATACTACACCGTTGTTCAAATCACTTCATCATAGGGTTTAAAATTATTCAAACGATACTTCATGACGTGTTTCATCATACGAGTAGGACAAAAAATTACTTTAAACTTCGGCATATACATTTTACTCGTGATTTTCAAAAGTGTGAGACACCTCTTCGTCACGTCTGTCACCGTAATGTGTAAATGTCACGTTCTGAAGCGCAATATATCTCAACGACCTTTTATCAGAGCAGATTACGTTATGACACAGTTGCCTTTCTTGTCTTTGGTTTTTGCTGATTACTTAGTAGAATTAAAGTGTGTACATTCTTTGTATTTCAATAAAGCCTTTATTATGTAAGGATGCGTTTATCTAAGGCAAATTATTTCTTTAGTATTAATGATTTAAATAGGTATATTTAGTTTATATGCAGTAATTTTACCCTGATTCTGAGGCAAAGGAACACTTAATACTAGTCAGAGATAACAGTGAGCTTATCTGAAATCAGTGTCTTTGTCTTTGGTCTACGTAAAGCTAGGTTTAGACTTCGAAAAAATTGCGACATAAATTTCAGACATTAATTACATTACTGTTCACACTTTAACGGATTTTTTGTGTCTGGGTATTACCGGTTTATAAGTGTACGGAAATTGTGTCCGAGCTGTTCATACACAAAATTCCCGTTAGCGGTGCTCGGTCAGCATGGATAAACGACTTGCAGCCGCTATTGCTGCTTGTATTGTAATAAAATACGACGAAAAAGCAAAGGAAGTATTTGAGAATACCAATAGATTAAAAAAGGCAAGAATTAAGAGTTTACCATGGATTGCTGATTGAGTTATGCACAGAAAATCATCAAGTTTATGAATTCGTCTGTAGAATAGAATATGAAGACTTTGAATATTTATTAGAAAAAGTTACTCCTATAATAAAAAACAAGATACGAGAATGAGATCGTCTATCACTCCAGGTGAACGATTATAATTAACATAGAGGTTTAAGCATCAGGTAAGTGAATAAATCAGTTGCAATAATGTGCTTTTATTGTTAATGAATATTTTTATATTATTATTTATTTTCAGGAGGCAGTTATCATTTAGTAAGTAGATCTTCTACAAAATCGCCAGGTCTCTTAATGCACGAAAAATTCATTAAAAAAACGAATTCTTTTTAACTACACTAGACACTTGGATACAACCTATTGACACATGCGCTGATGCGACATTTATTATCGTGTCACAATAAATTTCGCAATTAAAGACACTCGCGTTCATACAGAGACACTTCGTGTATACACTGAGTGTACCGTATAAAGTGTCGTAGTCTAATCTTAGCTTAAGACATTCTAAGTTCACTTACATATAAAAATAATTTATTTAAATAAAACAGAGTAAGTAGTTATTGCTGAATACTTGTAATTTCATTTATTGATTCGTTTTTAAACCGAAGTCACCACAATCAGTAGCCACAGCCGCAGGAGCAGTGACCATTGATAGAGACGCAACCAGCAGCTGGCACGTTACCGCCGAAGCTCACAGCGCCTAAGATAGGCACCTGACCTATGACGGCGGTGTTACCGGCGACTGGCAGCTCACCGGCGACCGCCACGTTACCTTCGCCGACGCCGCCGTACACACCGAGTCCTGCTGACGCTCCATACCCAAGAGCACCGGAGTAGCCAAGTCCACCAGCTAAGGCTCCTGGTGCGGCGACCCCACCGTAGCTAAGTGCGGCTCCTCCGCAGCCAAGAGCAGGAGCGGCGAAATGCGCGCCGTAGCCCGTGCCAGCACCGTATGCGCACTGACTGAACACCATCTGGAGGAACCAGGCTTGTTAAAAGATATTTGTACCTAAGCGTTGCTGTGTAAATAGTAGAATGACATAAGAAAACAGGGGCAATATATAATACATTGGTAGCAAAGATTTCTAGACTGTTTTAAAATTAACTCCACTCACCTGTACCAAGCAAGCTTGGACGCAGAGCAATACAACAGCGAAGGTAGACATGTTTGATATTAGTTTGTGTTCAACGAAGAGCTGAAGACTGAATGATGAACTGTTACTGTCCTTGCCCTTTTATATCTGACACGATTGTTGGAACTGGGTCTGTGTTATCGCACTACGTGAGGAATAATATTTTGTTCGAAATTGCGACAGTTATCGCAAATTACACAAACACTATTTCATAGACGAAATACTCGTCGTTTGATAACACAGTTTAGTATAAAACCGGCAGCAGTGGTGCTGAACAACATTCTCGTGTGAGCACTTGCACCAGTAGCTAGTACGATAACTAATATGTCTGCCAAGGCTATCCTCGTTCTCTGTGCTCAGGCGCTTCTGGCTAACGTAAGTTTTATGTTTTTTACTTTATTATAAACGTCATATCTATCTCATTTTGTGTTATTTTTCTTTGTGCCATAAGCTTTTAATTTAATGAAAAACGAAATTAAACATAATTCTGTTTTTCCAGGTTGCACTCAGTCAGTGTGCATACCCTAGAGCCGACTACTTGTCTGCTCCTTCTGTTGGGGCTGCGTCATGTGGTGCACTGGGAGTTAATCATCTGGCTTATGGGGCAGGTCTTGGTTATGGAGCTGGTCTTGGTTATGGAGCAGATCTTGGTTATGGATGTGGCAACGGATACGCTGGTGCTGGCTTGAACGTTGCGAGTATTGGTGTGGCTCCTTCCAGTGGCGGCGCTCTGCCCGTCGTCAGCTCCTCTGCTATCGCTCCCTCCAGCCTCTCCGTAGTGTCTGAAAACGCTTATGAAGGCTATCTCAACGTGATCGGTGAGCTACCATTCTTAAGTGCTGTTGCTTTGGATGGAATTTTCCCCACTGCTGGAGCAGGCGTCGTCAACTACAGTTGCGGTAACGGAGTCACAGCTATTACAAGCGACGCTGGCTATTCTGCTGGTGCTTATGGTCTTGGATCTGCCGGTATCGGCGCGGGTGCTCTCGGCTACGGTTCGAGTTGTGCAGCTATTGCTCCTGCTGCTGGTCTTGGACTAGCTGGACGTGGATGTGGCTGTGGAGGATATTGAGAAGATTTCGGATACAGACTTTAATTTCTGATGGACTGTATTAACTACTTATCAACAAATAAATGATTGCAATGAATGAATTTTACATATTTTTATGCGTTAACTTTCTGTTTTTATTGTCATTACATACTGCTGCATGCTGCCCTGAAATTTATGTTTGGCCTGGTTACTTAGAAGCATAAGCAAAATAATATTATAGTAAAGCATATCGAACTAGTTCGGTGAAATATGGTGATATCCTTGACTTGATCTGTTTCTACCACCACGAAAAAACTTTTTACATCATTCATCTAGGGTGGAAATATAGCATTTATATTATGTATACTAGATACATTAAATGTTAACCCGGAATAAAACAATTACATAACAAAACGATTATCTTATCTTATCTTGTGTGGGGGCCATCCCCTCTCTCTACGACTAGTCCAGTTTATAATATAGCGTTCCCCTACACCAATCTTCAACGTTATATTAGGTGGAGCCACTGTACCTGCCAGTGCTCGAGAGCACCTTCCGGGACCGGTTATAGACAGGTCTTGTCCCCAAATCTCGACTTTCTCCACCCTAACCTCAGAGATTCGGTTCTCGTAAGCGAGCTACCTCGTGCCCAAGTGACAGTACCTATTCTCTAGATAGGTACTGGAGCAATAAAGCGCGCGCGACCGACTGGTTCGCACTAGCCGCGCCTGAGTCCGATGCTCGAACGCCACGTGCTTGTCGAGCAACGAACATGTCGTCCTCAGCGGCTAACCACATACCCCTGCTAGTCCAACAACAATGTCAGGCACCGTGCACTCTAGTCAGCGCGGTCGATAGAACACGCCTTTCGAGGCGCAGTGGGCTTCCTGACCCCGCAGTACCCTGGTCCAAATGGGGAGGCCCCTAGTTCTCTCCCCGAAACCCTATCTACTCGGGTCCTGAAGACCGGCGACACTTCGACCCAGTGGGATCTTTTGTGTCGACTTTCCCTACAACGACTGCCATAAATGTTCATGGCAGCCGGGACCGACGGCTTAACGTGCTCTCCGAGGCACGGAGCAGGCGATAATTGTCAATCAATATGCACATAATTACGAAAAGTCATATAACTTCTGAAAGTCAGAGGTGCGCGACGTGGGTTCGAACCCGCGACCCACTGCATTGCAGTCTGTTGGTCTCCCCACTGAGCTATCGCTGCTCTTTTTAACAAAACAATTAATTAATAGCTATGATTTTGCTGACTGCTTAACTCTCACGAGTGTCGTGTAGTCGTATTACATGTCCGTATCGCGTGAGGCGCCGTGCGCTCGTTTCTGCTGACGAAGCTTCATGTGTAGCAGGTGTGACCTCTTCAAAACGTACTTAATAATATTTCTTTTAAGTATGTTATTATTTTTTATTGCTTATGAACAGTAGCGATAGCGCATTGGGCCAGCGTTTATATTATGTAATTAGCTTTTGTATGTAGATTCGCAATGCCGCTTTTAGTAATACTTAAACAGATTGTTGCCAAGACCAAAGCAGTACACATTGCCAGAATTGACGAACAATGTCGAAATATATTGATGACTGTTCGGCTTTAGCGCAAAAGCAAAAGCACATCTCTTGACTTAACTTTGGATGACACAAGAGTCAAATCATCCACTATACCACCGTAAAAGTTTTAACTCCCTGAAATTCGCATCAGGCAACCTTCAAATAAAGTAACTGGTGCGGTTATTCCTTAACGCTATGTCTTGTTTATCTTCAAACGAGGTATAAAGAGACTACTATTATCATGAGCACCCAGCGGTATAGATGTGAAATCGTTTGACATTGCAGCACAAATGCGGCATAATATATTTTATACGTTGCCACTTACAACCAGGTGGGCCGCAGACTCGTCTGTTCGGAAAGGCAATAAAAACGTTTAATAATGCTATATTACCATAAATAAATATGTTTGTTTGACAAATTAATTCTTAATACACATACGGTACACGGCAATTTTACCTGAAATCTGACTAAACTTGATGGTACTTTGTGTCAGTTGTTATTTCTTAAAACGCTGTTTATGGTATCGAAACATATTCGATTTGATGTTGTGAAACAATAAAATATACCCACAGCTTTGAAGTACAGCGATAGCCTAGTGGGGAAACCATTGGACTGCAACGTAGAGGTGGACTAGAGTTCCATGGTACGTACCCCTGACTTCTCAAAGTGATGTCCATCTGATATAGCTAAATATAGTTTTCTTTAATGGTGGAAGATACCATTTTGAGGAAATTTGCATGTCTGAGAGTTCTATATAACGTTCTCAAGGATGTGTGAAGGATGTGCGAATCCATCCAATTCGCACTGAGACAGTGTAATGTACTGTCGCTGAATCACAGAGGGTCGTATTCATCAATGGGAGAGTTTATAAAACGGCTACAACTAATAAAAATTAAATCCAGAAATGTATACTCACATCAAAATTCAAAAATAACATTGCCTTGTTTTCTACCAAACATTACAATTACAAACAGAGTATTTGTAATTATAATTTCAAAGCAAAATTGCACAGGTCACGATGTTAGTATGTCTATTATCAAATATCTTAATGAAGCTTCTGGTCTAAATATCAAAAGTATATCTTACCTGAAGTTTCTTCAAATTTCTTTCTTTCATATTGATACTACACCGTTGTTCAAATCACTTCATCATAGGGTTTAAAATTATTCAAACGATACTTCATGACGTGTTTCATCATACGAGTAGGACAAAAAATTACTTTAAACTTCGGCATATACATTTTACTCGTGATTTTCAAAAGTGTGAGACACCTCTTCGTCACGTCTGTCACCGTAATGTGTAAATGTCACGTTCTGAAGCGCAATATATCTCAACGACCTTTTATCAGAGCAGATAACGTTATGACACAGTTGCCTTTCTTGTCTTTGGTTTTTGCTGATTACTTAGTAGAATTAAAGTGTGTACATTCTTTGTATTTCAATAAAGCCTTTATTATGTAAGGATGCGTTTATCTAAGTCAAATTATTTCTTTAGTATTAATGATTTAAATAGGTATATTTAGTTTATATGCAGTAATTTTACCCTGATTCTGAGGCAAAGGAACACTTAATACTAGTCAGAGATAACAGTGAGCTTATCTGAAATCAGTGTCTTTGTCTTTGGTCTACGTAAAGCTAGGTTTAGACTTCAAAAAAATTGCGACATAAATTTCAGACATTAATTACATTACTGTTCACACTTTAACGGATTTTTTGTGTCTGGGTATTACCGGTTTATAAGTGTACGGAAATTGTGTCCGAGCTGTTCATACACAAAATTCCCGTTAGCGGTGCTCGGTCGGCATGGATAAACGACTTGCAGCCGCTATTGCTGCTTGTATTGTAATAAAATACGACGAAAAAGCAAAGGAAGTATTTGAGAATACCAATAGATTAAAAAAGGCAAGAATTAAGAGTTTACCATGGATTGTTGATTGAGTTATGCACAGAAAATCATCAAGTTTATGAATACGTCTGCAGAATAAAATATGAAGACTTTGAATATTTATTAGAAAAAGTTACTCCTATAATAAAAAACAAGATACGAGAATGAGATCGTCTATCACTCCAGGTGAACGATTATAATTAACATAGAGGTTTAAGCATCAGGTAAGTGAATAAATCAGTTGCAATAATGTGCTTTTATTGTTAATGAATATTTTTATATTATTATTTATTTTCAGGAGGCAGTTATCGTTTAGTAAGTAGACCTTCTACAAAATCGCCAGGTCTCTAAATGCACAAAAAATTCATTAAAAAAACGAATTCTTTTTAACTACACTAGACACTTGGATACAACCTATTGGCACAAGCGCTGATGCGACATTTATTATCGTGTCACAATAAATTTCGCAATTAAAGACACTCGCGTTCATACAGAGACACTTCGTGTATACACTGAGTGTACCGTATAAAGTGTCGTAGTCTAATCTTAGCTTAAGACATTCTAAGTTCACTGACATATAAAAATAATTTATTTAAATAAAACAGAGTAAGTAGTTATTGCTGAATACTTGTAATTTCATTTATTGATTCGTTTTTAAACCGAAGTCACCACAATCAGTAGCCACAGCCGCAGGAGCAGTGACCATTGATAGAGACGCAACCAGCAGCTGGCACGTTACCGCCGAAGCTCACAGCGCCTAAGATAGGCACCTGACCTATGACGGCGGTGTTACCGGCGACTGGCAGCTCACCGGCGACCGCCACGTTACCTTCGCCGACGCCGCCGTACACACCGAGTCCTGCTGACGCTCCATACCCAAGAGCACCAGAGTAGCCAAGTCCACCAGCTAAGGCTCCTGGTGCGGCGACCCCACCGTAGCTAAGTGCGGCTCCTCCGCAGCCAAGAGCAGGAGCGGCGAAATGCGCGCCGTAGCCCGTGCCAGCACCGTATGCGCACTGACTGAACACCATCTGGAGGAACCAGGCTTGTTAAAAGATATTTGTACCTAAGCGTTGCTGTGTAAATAGTAGAATGACATAAGAAAACAGGGGCAATATATAATACATTGGTAGCAAAGATTTCTAGACTGTTTTAAAATTAACTCCACTCACCTGTACCAAGCAAGCTTGGACGCAGAGCAATACAACAGCGAAGGTAGACATGTTTGATATTAGTTTGTGTTCAACGAAGAGCTGAAGAGTGAATGATGAACTGTTACTGTCCTTGACCTTTTATATCTGACACGATTGTTGGAACTGGGTCTGTGTTATCGCACTACGTGAGGAATAATATTTTGTTCGAAATTGCGACAGTTATCGCAAATTACACAAACACTATTTCATAGACGAAATACTCGTCGTTTGATAACACAGTTTAGTATAAAACCGGCAGCAGTGGTGCTGAACAACATTCTCGTGTGAGCACTTGTACCAGTAGCTAGTACGATAACTAATATGTCTGCCAAGGCTATCCTCGTTCTCTGTGCTCAGGCGCTCCTGGCTAACGTAAGTTTTATGTTTTTTACTTTAATTATAAACGTCATATCTATCTCATTTTGTGTTATTTTTCTTTGTGCCATAAGCTTTTAATTTAATGAAAAAAGAAATTACACATAATTCTGTTTTTCCAGGTTGCATTCAGTCAGTGTGCATACCCTAGAGCCGACTACTTGTCTGCTCCTTCTGTTGGGGCTGCGTCATGTGGTGCACTGGGAGTTAATCATCTGGCTTATGGGGCAGGTCTTGGTTATGGAGCTGGTCTTGGTTATGGAGCAGATCTTGGTTATGGATGTGGTAACGGATACGCTGGTGCTGGCTTGAACGCTGCGAGTATTGGGGTGGCTCCTTCCAATGGCGGCGCTCTGCCCGTCACCAGCTCCTCTGCTATCGCCCCCTCCGGCCTCTCCGTAGCGTCTGAAAACGCTTATGAAGGCTATCTCAACGTGATCGGTGAGCTACCATTCTTAAGTGCTGTGGCTTTGGATGGAGTTTTTCCCACTGCTGGAGCAGGCGTCGTCAACTACAGTTGCGGTAACGGAGTCACAGCTATTACAAGCGACGCTGGCTATTCTGCTGGTGCTTATGGTCTTGGATCTGCCGGTATCGGCGCTGGTGCTCTCGGCTACGGTTCGAATTGTGCAGCTATTGCTCCTGCTGCTGGTCTTGGACTAGCTGGACGTGGATGTGGCTGTGGAGGATATTGAGAAGATTTCGGATACAGACTTTAATTTCTGATGGACTGTATTAACTACTTATCAACAAATAAATGATTGCAATGAATGAATTTTACATATTTTTATGCGTTAACTTTCTGTTTTTATTGTCATTACATACTGCTGCATGTTGCCCTGAAATTTATGTTTGGCCTGGTTACTTAGAAGCATAAGCAAAATAATATTATAGTAAAGCATATCGAACTAGTTCGGTGAAATATGGTGATATCCTTGACTTGATCTGTTTCTACCACCACGAAAAAACTTTTTACATCATTCATCTAGGGTGGAAATATAGCATTTATATTATGTATACTAGATACATTAAATGTTAACCCGGAATAAAAAAATTACATAACAAAACGATTATCTTATCTTATCTTGTGTGGGGGCCATCCCCTCTCTCTACTATTAGTCCAGTTTATAATATAGCGTTCCCCTACACCAATCTTCAACGTTATATTAGGTGGAGCCACTGTACCTGCCAGTGCTCGAGAGCACCTTCCGGGACCAGTTATAGACAGGTCTTGTCCCCAAATCTCGACTTTCTCCACCCTAACCTCAGAGATTCGGTTCTCGTAAGCGAGCTACCTCGTGCCCAAGTGACAGTACCTATTCTCTAGATAGGTACTGGAGCAATAAAGCGCGCGCGACCGACTGGTTCGCACTAGCCGCGCCTGAGTCCGATGCTTGAACGCCACGTGCTTGTCGAGCAACGAACATGTCGTCCTCAGCGGCTAACCACATACCCCTGCTAGTCCAACACTAATGTCAGGCACCGTGCACTCTAATAAGCGCAGTCGATAGAACACACCTTTCGAGGCGCAGTGGGCTTCCTGACCCCGCAGTACCCTTGTCCAATCGGGGAGGCCCCTAGTTCTCTCCCCGAAACCCTGAAGACCAGCGACACTTCGATCCAGTGGGATCTTATGCGTCGACTTCCTCTATAACGACTGACATAAATATTCATGGCAGCCGGGACCAACGGCTTAACGTGCTCTCCGAGGCACGGAGCAGGCGATAAATTGTCAATCAATATGCACATAGTTACGAAAAGTCATATATCTTCTGAAAGTCAGAAGTGCGCGACGTGGGTTCGAACCCGCGACCCACTGCATTGCAGTCTGTTGGTCTCCCCACTGAGCTATCGCTGCTCTTTTTAACAAAACAATTAATTAATAGCTATGATTTTGCTGACTGCTTAACTCTCACGAGTGTCGTATAGTCGCATTACATGTCCGTATCGCGTGAGGCGCCGTGCGCTCGTTTCTGCTGACGAAGCTTCACGTGTAGCAGGTGTGACCTCTTCAAAACGTACAATATTAATATTTCTTTTTACTATGTTATTATTTTTTATTGCATATGAACAGTAGCGATAGCGCGTTGGGCGAGCGTTAATATTATGTAATTAGCTTTTGTATTTAGATTCGCAATGCCGCTTTTAGTAATACTTAAACAGATTGTTGCCAATGGCAATTTTACCTGAAATCTGACTAAACTTGATGGTATATTGTGTCAGTTGTTATTTCTTAAAACGCTGTTTATGGTATCGAAACATATTCGATTCGATGTTGTGAAACAATAAAATATACCAACAGCTTTAAAGTACAGCGATAGCCTAGTGGGGAAACCAGTGGACTGCAACGTAGAGGTAGACTAGAGTTCCATGGTACGTACCACTGACTTCTCAAAGTGATGTCCATCTGATATAGCTAATTATAGTTTTCTTTAATGGTGGAAGATACCATTTTGAGGAAACCTGCATGTCTGAGAGTTCTACATAACGTTCTCAAGGATGTGTGAAGGATGTGCGAATCCATCCTATTCGCACTGAGCCAGTGTAATGGACTGTCGCCGAATCACAGAGGGTCGTATTCATCAATGGGAAACTTTATAAAACGGCTTCAACTAATAAAAATGAAATCCAAAAAAATATACCTATATCAAAATCCAAAAACAGTATTGCATTGTTTTCTACCAAAAATCACAATTACAAACATTTCAAAGCAAAACTGCACATGACACGATGTTAGTAAGCCTATTATCGAAATATTTAATGAAGCTTCTGGGCTAAATATAAAAATTATACCTTACCTGTAGTTTCTTCAAATTTCTTTCTTTCATATTGATACTACACCGTTGTTCAAATCACTTCATCATTGGGGTTAAAACTATTCAACCGATACTTCATGTGTTTCATCATACGAGTAGGACAAAAAATTTCTTTAAACTGCGGCATTTACATTTTATTCGTGATTTTCAAAAGTGTGTGACATCTCTTCGTAATGTGTAAATGTCACATTCTGACGCGCAATATATCACAACGACCTTTTATCAGAGCAGATAACGTTATGACACAGTTGCCTTTCTTGTCGTTGGTTTTTGCTGATTACTTAGTAGAATTAAAGTGTGTACATTCTTTGTATTTCAATAAAGCCTTTATTATGTAAGGATGTGTTTATCTAAGGCAAATTATTTCTTTGGTGTTAATGATTTAAATAGGTATATTTAGTTTATATGCAGTAATTTTACCCTGATTCTGAGGCAAAGGAACACTTAATACTAGTCAGAGATAACAGTGAGCTTATCTGAAATCAGTGTCTTTGTCTTTGGTCTACGTAAAGCTAGGTATAAACTACGAAAGAAATTGCGTCATGAATTTCAGACATTAATTTCAGTACTGTTCACACTTTAACGAATTTTTTGTGTCTAAGTAGTACCGGTTTATAAGTGTACGGAAATTGTGTCCGAGCTGTTCATACACAGAATTCCCGTTAGCGGTGCTCGGTCAGCATGGATAAACGACTTGCAGCCGCTATTGCTGCTTATATTGTAATAAAATACGACAAAAACGCAAAGGAAGTATTTGAGTTCACCAGTAGATTATAAAATGGCAAGAATCAAGAGTTTACCATGGATTGCTGATTGAGTTATGCACAGGAAATCATCAAGCTTATGAATACGTAGAATGAAATATGAAGACTGAATATTTATTAGAAAAGTTACTCCTATAATAGAAAAACAAGATACGAGAATGACATCGTTTAATATCACTCCCCCCTGGAGTGATATTAAACGATCTCATTTTGACTATTTATTAGAATAAGTTACTCCTATAATAGAAAAAACAAGATACGAGAATGACATCGTCTAATATCACTCCAGAGGGGCCCTATAACAAACTTTTATTAAACCTGTCAAGTTCCAGACAATTCAAATAACTGCCTGGTTTTGTTTCGTATTGTGACATATTAATAGTAAATCGTCTTCATGCTGGCTAGTTTATCGCTGGCGGATTTGTGACTTGACAGTGCATCTTAAAAAAATATTACATACATATTTGTCGGTAAGTAACGGTTTTAATTTTATAGTATTTTCTATGATAATACACCTAATTAAAAATATTATTTTTAGGCATAAATAAAACAAATATATCTTTATGCTATCATATCATTAATTTTATTATTATATTTGCAGCATTAAACAAAATATATAAGTAACTAATATTCGGTTTCAGAACGTCGCGCGTTGCCGATTAAAATGTAATTTCCAGATACACATTAAAGGGGTTCCTCTACATAATTATTATCTACTTTTGATATCAATATTATGTACCTAATATGTATAAATAAATTGTTATGTTTTATAAATGATCTTCAATAATTATCATACGTTCTTTTTTTTAACAATTGAACGTGTCTACAAAACAAATGACTTAGAAAGTGATCAGCCATCGATAGTGCTTACAAAAAACAGGTGCATGCGATTTTAGACCTTATTGACAATTCATGACAGACTTTTTTTATATTTTCTTGCTTTCTAACATTAATACGTTAATAAAATGATAAATTCTGAGTAATATCACTAAGTACGAAAATCGGATGCACCTGTTTTTGGTAAGCACAATCGATGGCTGATCACTTTCTGAGTCATTTGTTTTGTAGACGTTCATTTGTTTTGTAGACACGTTCATTTGTTTTACCCAAAACAAAATTTAAACTTATTTTAGGTACCTATCCTTGTCACGCGACCGCTGACTGGCTCGAGTTAGCACGTTTATAATACGAAATTGTAAGGCAGTTTACTTTACGCCGTATACTGCCTGGAAATAAGAGTTTGTAATAAGGCTCCAGGTGAACGATTATAATTAACATAGAGATTTAAGCATCAGGTAAGTGAATAAACGATTTGCAACAATGTAATGCTTTTATTGTTAATGAATATTTTTATATTGTTAATTATTTTCCGGATGCAGTTGTTATTTACAAAGTAAACCTTCTACAAAATCGACAGGTCTCTTGCTGCACGAGAAATTCATAAAGAAAACGAATTATTTTCTACTCCAGTAAGTAGACACTTGGATACAACGTATTCACACAGGCGCTGATGCGACACTAATTATCGTGTCACAATAAATTTCGCAATTAAAGACACTCGCGTTTATACAGAGACACTTCGTGTATACACTGAGTGTACCGTATAAAGTGTCGTAGTCTAATCTTAGCTTAAGACATTCTAAGTTCACTTACATATAAAAATAATTTATTTAAATAAAACAGAGTAAGTAGTTATTGCTGAATACTTGTAATTTAATTTATTGATTCGTTTTTAAACCGAAGTCACCACAATCAGTAGCCACAGCCGCAGGAGCAGTGACCATTTATAGAGACGCAACCAGCAGCTGGCACGTTACCGCCGAAGCTCACAGCGCCTAAGATAGGCACCTGACCTATGACGGCGGTGTTACCGGCGACTGGCAGCTCACCGGCGACCGCCACGTTACCTTCGCCGACGCCGCCGTACACACCGAGTCCTGCTGACGCTCCATACCCAAGAGCACCGGAGTAGCCAAGTCCACCAGCTAAGGCTCCTGGTGCGGCGACCCCACCGTAGCTAAGTTCGGCTCCTCCGCAGCCAAGAGCAGGAGCGGTGAAATGCGCGCCGTAGCCCGTGCCAGCACCGTATGCGCACTGACTGAACACCATCTGGAGGAACCAGGCTTGTTAAAAGATATTTGTACCTAAGCGTTGCTGTGTAAATAGTAGAATGACATAAGAAAACAGGGGCAATATATAATACATTGGTAGCAAAGATTTCTAGACTATTTTAAAATTAACTCCACTCACCTGTACCAAGCAAGCTTGGACGCAGAGCAATACAACAGCGAAGGTAGACATGTTTGATATTAGTTTGTGTTCAACGAAGAGCTGAAGACTGAATGATGAACTGTTACTGTCCTTGCCCTTTTATATCTGACACGATTGTTGGAACTGGGTCTGTGTTATCGCACTACGTGAGGAATAATATTTTGTTCAAAATTGCGACAGTTATTGCAAATTACACAAACACTATTTCATAGACGAAATACTCGTCGTCTGATAACACAGTTTAGTATAAAACCGGCAGCAGTGGTGCTGAACAACATTCTCGTGTCAGCACTTGCACCAGTAGCTAGTACGATAAATAATATGTCTGCCAAGGCTATCCTCGTCCTCTGCGCTCAGGCGCTCCTGGCTAACGTAAGTTTTATGTTTTTTACTTTTATTATAAACGTCATATCTATTTCATTTTGTGTTATTTTTCTTTGTGCCATAAGCTTTTAATTTAAAGAAAAAAGAAATTAAACTTCATTCTGTTTTTCCAGGTTGCATTCAGTCAGTGTGCATACCATAGGGCCGACTACTTGTCTGCTCCATCTGGAAACGGTCTGGCATATGGGGCTGGTCTTGGTTATGGTACTGGGCTTGGTTATGGAGCTGGTCTTGGTTATGGAGCAGGTCTTGGTTATGGATGTGGCGACGGATACGCTGGTGCTGGCTTGAACGCTGCGAGTATTGGGGTGGCTCCTTCCAGTGGCGGCGCTCTGCCCGTCACCAGCTCCTCTGCTATCGCTCCCTCCGGCCTCTCAGTAGCGTCTAAAAACGCTTATGAAGGCTCTCTCGCCGTGATCGGTGAGCTGCCGTTCTTAAGTGCTGTGGCTTTGGATGGAGTTTTCCCCTCTGCTGGAGCAGGCGTCGTCAACTACAGTTGCGGTAACGGACTCACAGCTATTACAAGCGACGCTGGCTATTCTGCTGGTGCTTATGGTCTTGGATCTGCCGGTATCGGCGCTAGTACTCTCGGCTACGGTTCGAGTTGTGCAGCTATTGCTCCTGCTGCTGGTCTTGGACTAGCTGGACGTGGATGTGGCTGTGGAGGATATTGAGAAGATTTCGGATACAGACTTTAATTTCTGATGGACTGTATTAACTACTTATCAACAAATAAATGATTGCAATGAATGAATTTTACATATTTGTATGCGTTAACTTTCTGTTTTTATTGTCATTACATACTGCTGCATGTTGCCCTGAAATTTATGTTTGGCCTGGTTACTTAGAAGCATAAGCAAAATAATATTATAGTAAAGCATATCGAACTAGTTCGGTGAAATATGGTGATATCCTTGACTTGATCTGTTTCTACCATCACGACAAAACTTTTTACATCATACATCTAGGGTGGAAATGTAGCATTTACATTATGTATACTAGATACATTAAATTTCAACCCGGAATAAAAAAATGACATAACAAAACGATTATCTTATCTTATCTTGTGTGGGGGCCATCCCCTCTCTCTACGACTAGTCCAGTTTATAATATAGCGTTCCCCTACAGCAATCTTCAACGTTATATTAGGTGGAGCCACTGTACCTGCCAGTGCTCGAGAGCACCTTCCGGGACCAGTTATAGACAGGTCTTGTCCCCAAATCTCGACTTTCTCCACCCTAACCTCAGAGATTCGGTTCTCGTAAGCGAGCTACCTCGTGCCCAAGTGACACTACCTATTCTCTAGATAGGTACTGGAGCAATAAAGCGCGCGCGACCGACTGGTTCGCACTAGCCGCGCCTGAGTCCGATGCTCGAACGCCACGTGCTTGTCAAGCAACGAACATGTCGTCCTCAGCGGCTAACCACATACCTCTGCTAGTGCAACACCAATGTCAGGCACCGTGCTCTCTAATCAGCGCGGTCGATTGAACACGCCTTTCGAGGCGCAGTGGGCTTTCTGACCCCGCAGTACCCTGGTCCAAATGGGGAGGCCTCTAGTTCTCTCCCCGAAACCCTATCTACTCGGGTCCTGAAGACCGGCGACACTTCGACCCAGTGGGATCTTTTGTGTCGACTTCCCCTATAACGACTGCCATAGATGTTCATGGCAGCCGGGACCGACGGTTTAACGTGCTCTCCGAGGCACGGAGCAGGCGATAAAATTGTCAATCAATATGCACATAATTTCGCAAAGTCATATAACTTCTGAAAGTCAGAGGTGCGCGACGTGGGTTAGAACTCGCGACCCTCTGCATTGCAGTCTGTTGGTCTCCCCACTGAGCTATCGCTGCTGTTTTTAACAAAACAATTAATTAATAGCTATGATTTTGCTGACTGCTTAACCCTCACGAGTGTCGTGTGGTCGCATTACATGTCTGTATCACGTGAGGCGCCGTGCGCTCGTTTCTGCTGACGAAGCTTCACGTGTAGCAGGTGTGACCTCTTCAAAACGTATATTATTAATATTTATTTTTATTATGTTATTATATTTTATTGCCTATGAACAGTAGCGATAGCCTAGTGGGCAACCGTTGGACTGCCACGCAGAGGTCTTGAGTTCGATCCCAAGGCACGCATCTCTGACTTTTCGAAGTTATTTGCTTATTACGTAGATAATTATTGCTTGCTTTAACGGTGAAGTAAAACATCGTGAGGAAGCCTTTATGTCTAAGAGTTCTTCATAATGTTCTCGTAATAATGGAAAGTCTGCCAATCCACATCGGGCCAGCGTGGTGGACTATGGCTTAACCCTTCTCACACTGAGAAGAGGCCCGTGTCCAGCAGTGGAACAGTTAAATAAAGGGCTGATATTAATATTATGTAATTAGCTTTTGCATGTAGATTAGCAATGCCGCTTTTAGTAATAATTAAACAGATTGTTGCCACGACCAAAGCACTACACATTGCCAGAATTGGCGAGCAATCCCTCTGTAAGTCGAGCTTTTGATTGTTCGTCAAGGCTGGGCAGTTTAATTTCTGCCGTTGTTGTTGAGGACACAGCGCTGCACACTTTGGCGAATTGCCCCGCCTGGGCATCGCAGCGCCGTGAATTGATCGCGGCAGTCGGATTGGTTGCCCTCTCACTCCCGGCCGTAGTTCAGTCTATGGTCCGGAGTGAGAGGTCGTGGAACGCTGTCGCCTCCTTCTGTGAGGAAGTGATTTCCATCAAGGAGGCGGCGGAGCGGGAGAGGGAGCGCCCTTACACCTTCTCCACAACCGCAGAGCCGGGTGCCGGAGGGCGCGAGATGACCTCCAGCCACCCTGAGGTTTGACCTGGGGGTGGCGGGCTTTGTGGGCCTGCCCGCCATCCGCTCAGCACCAGGTCCGAGAGGCGGTGTGCGTGTTCCCACGCGCGCCTCTGTTTCGATTCCGTCTCCCCTCTAGGAGGGAAGACAGTAGGGTTCTATAATGTGAGAAGTGCCTATTTTGGGTAGGTCTTATTACGCAGTGACCTGCCGTTTCGTACGGCGGGCCGTAACCTCGGCGGGGTCGCGACCGCATGCGAAAGCGATTCGCACGGCCCCGTCGATAGTGGTTTTGTCGAGGAACACCGTGGTGGGTTTGGTCGGTATTCCGGGAGGTACCTTACAATTATTCCATCTTTCTTTTAACCCGGCGAGTCCGAAATAATCCCTCCGCCCGCCCCCGCGGAGGGATAGGCGTCAATGAATTCCACAAAGTAAAAAAAAAAAAAATTTAACTCCCCGAAATTCGCATCAGGAAACCTTCAAATGAAGTAAATGGTGCGGTTCTTTCTTAACGCTATGTCTTGTTTATCTTCAAACGAGGTTTAAAGAGACTACTATTATCATGAGCACCCAGCGATATAGATATGTAATCGTTTAACATTGCAGCATAACTGCGGCATTATTTATTTTATACGTTGCCACTTACAACTAGGAGGGCCGCAGACTCGTTTGTTCGGAAAGGCAATTAAAACGTTTAATAATACTCTCTATTACCTAATATAAATATGTTTTTTTGACATATTACTTTTTAGTGTATTAATACGGTTCACGGCAATTTTACGTGAAATCTGACTAAACTTGATGGCACTTTGTGTCAGTTGATATTTCTTAAAACGCTGTTTATGGTATTCGATGTTGTGAAACAATAAAATTTACCAACAGTTTTGAAGTACAGCGATAGCCTAGTGGGGAAACCATTGGATTGCAACGAAGAGGTAAACTAGAGTTCCATGGTAAGTACCCCTGACGTCTCAAAGTGATGTCCATCTGATATAGCTAAATATCGTTTTCTTTAATGGTGGAAAAACCATTTTGAGGAAACCTGCATATCTGAGAGTTCTATATTACGTTCTCAAGGATGTGTGAAGGATGTGCAAATCCATCCAATTCGCACTGAGCCAGTATAATGGACTGTCGCCGAATCACAGAAGGTTGTATTCATCAATGGGAGAGTTTATAAAACGGCTTCAACTAACAAAAATTAAATTCCGAAATGTATACTCACATCAAAATTCAAAAATA
The DNA here is from genome assembly GCA_963675205.1 of Catocala nupta. Lineage (NCBI taxonomy): Eukaryota > Metazoa > Arthropoda > Insecta > Lepidoptera > Erebidae > Catocala > Catocala nupta. The sequence continues at coordinate 4,138,060 of OY776107.1, read as the reverse complement.
ATATTGCCTTGTCTTCTACCAAACATTACAATTACAAACAGAGTATTTGTAATTATGATTTTAAAGCAAAACTGCATAGGTCACGATGTTAGTAAGCCTATTATCAAAATATCTTAATGAAGCTTCTGGGCTATATATCAAAAGTATACCTTACCTGTAGTTTTTTCAAATTTCTTTCTTTTATTTTCAAATTTCATCATACGAGTAGGACAAAAAATTATTTTAAACTTCGGCATTTACATTTTATTCGTGATTTTCAAAAGTGCGTGACACCTCTTCGTCACGACTGTCACCGTAATGTGTAAATGTCACGTTCTGAAGCGCAATATATCTCAACGACCTTTTATCAGAGCAGATAACGTTATGACACAGTTGCCTTCATTATATACAGCTTTTGCTGATTACTAAGTAGAATTAAAGTTTACTCATTGTATTATGTAAATCAATGTTGCCATGCTATAGATAAACGCGTGTTTACATAATAAAGCCTTTTTATTATGAAAACATTCGTTTATCTATAGCCAATTATTTTTTTGTATTCATGATTAATAATTAATGAATTATTTTCTCTTTTATTATATTATGTTAATTATGTAACTGTTAGTTCAAGGCTTTCATTTTATTTCATTATTTACATATGTAAACAAAGCAACAATCATAATTTACAACTTAACTAATATTAACAAACCTAACCACTTATAAAATAAAACAAAATGAAAAGTTACAAAATATGGGACTGTAAAATTTAATAAAAAGAAATGACTGGTGTAGGCAACGTCGTAAAATTCCTCAGCATCACTGTCGACCGGGAATGTGGCCAGAAGACTGGCAGCATTGCCACGTTGAAAGGCAATGCTGATTCTTAAAGGCAAAACAAACTGTTTATAACTGTTTATTTCAAACGAAAGTAATTCTATAATTATTTAAAACAAAATGTTAAAATTATATTTTGTTTATATGCAATAATTTGATCTTGATTTTAAGGCAGAAGAACACGTGATACTAGTCAGAGATAACAGCGAGACCATCTGAAATCAGGTTCTATTTTGGTCTACCTGTGACAAGCTATATTTAAATAACATAACACTTTCGGCACTTACATTATACTGGTGAGTTTCAAAAGTGTGTTGCACCTTGCGTCTCTTCGTCACGATTGACACCGTAATGTGTGAATGTCACGTTCAGGAGCGCAATATATCACAACGACCTTTTATCAGAGTAGATAACGTTATGACACAGTTGCCTCTCTTATCTTTGGTGCTTGCTGATTACTTGGTAGAATTTACGTTTACACTTTCTATGTTTTATGTAAATCAATGGTACCATGCGATAGGTAAACGCGTGTCTACAAAATGCATTTATTAATAACAAATTAGTTCTTTAGTATTTATGATTATAACATATTTTGTTAATATGCAATAATTTTACCATAATTCTGGGGTAAAGAAACACTTAGGTAATACTAATCAGATATAAAAGCGAGAGCATCTCAAATTAGGGTCCGTTTTGGTCTATTTAAACATTCCATAACATCCTTCAAATAACTAACTTAAAATTATTATTAATTTAAATTAAATAGAGTAGGTACTGCTGAATACTTGTTATTTTATTTATTAATTTTCTTTTAAACCAAAGTCGTCACGTTCAGTAGCCACAGCCGCAAGAGCAGTGACCATTGATAGAGACACAACCAGCAGCTGCCTGCTGACGCTCCATACCCAAGAGCACCGGAGTAGCCAAGTCCACTAGCCAAGGCTCCTGGTGCGACGACACGCGCGCCGTAGCCCGCGCCAGCGCCGCATCCGCACTGACTAAACACCGTCTGGACAAACCAGGCTTGTTAGAAGATATTTGTAACTAACTGTTGCTGTGTAAATAGCAGAATAACAAAAGAAACAGGAACAATATTATAAAACATCGGTAGCCAAGATTTCTAGACTGTTTTAAAATTAACTCCACTCACCTGTACCAAGCAAGCTTGGACGCAGAGCAATACAACAGCGAAGGTAGACATGTTTGATATTTGTTTGTGTTCAACGAAGAGCTGAAGACTGAACGATGAACTGTTACTGTCCTTGCCCCTTTATATCTTACACAATTATTGGTACTAGGTCTGTGTTCTCGCACTACGTGAGGAATAATATTTTGTTCAAAATTGCGACAGTTATCGCAAATTACACAAACACTATTTCATAGACGAAATACTCGTCGTTTGATAACACAGTTTAATATAAAACCAGCGGCAGTGGTGCTGAACAACATTCTCGTGTGAGCACTTGCACCAGTAGCTAGTACACTAACTAATATGTCTGCCAAGGTTACCCTCGTCCTCTGCGCTCAGGCGCTCCTGGCTAACGTAAGTTTTATGGTTTTTACTTTTAGTATAAACGTTATATCGATTTCATTTTGTGTTATGTATCTTTGTGCTTTAAGCTTTTATTTAATGAAAAAATAATTTTGTTTTTCCAGGTTGCATTCAGTCAGTGTGCATACCCTAGAGGCGACTACTTGTTTGCTCCATCCGTCGGTGCTACGTCCTTTGGTGCACTGGGAGGTAATGGTCCGGCTTATGGAGCTGGTCTTGGTTATGTAGCTGATCTTGGTTATGGAGCTGGTCTTGGTTATGGAGCAGATCTTGGTTATGAATGTGGCAACGGATACGCCGGTGTTGGCTTGAACGCTGCGAGTATTAAGGTGGCTCCTACCAGTGGCGGCGCTCTGCCCGTCTCCAGCTCCTCCGCTATCGCTCCCTCCGGCCTCTCTGTAGCTTCTGAAAACACTTATGAAGGCTGTCTCACCGTGATTGGTGAGCTCCCGTTCTTAAGTGCTGTGGCTTTGGATGGAGTTTTCCCCACTGCTGGAGCAGGTGTCGTCAACTACAGTTGCGGTAACGGAGTCACAGCTATTACAAGCGACGCTGGCTATTCCGCTGGTGCTTATGGTCTTGGATCTGCCGGCATCGGTGCTGGTGCTCTCGGCTACGGTTCGATTTGTGCACCTATTGCTCCTGCTGCTGGTCTTGAGATAGCTGGACGTGGATGCGGCTGTGGAGGTTATTAAGAATATTTCGGATACTATCTTAACGTTTGGTGAAAAACGTGAACTATTTGCCAATAAACAAATAATTTTATTTACAAGAATTGCATGTTTTTTTTACACGCAGTATTTTCTATTGTCGTATTTATTTATATATAATCATATATGTCGGCGCATCTGCTCCTTGACACGTCAGCTGTCACTAACGTTAACATTGACGTCTGTCATAAACGTCATTTTCCATAGCGAACACCGAGCACTGGTGAGGCGGCCATCTTTTATAAAGAACACTTATCGTTTGACGGTCGGATAGTGCGCACGCAGCCACGTGCTCGGTGGACGTTACATTTCAATCCGAATTAATCTTAGTGATCTGTGATTGTTCGATAAGACTTTTGATTGTGTTAGCAAGAATAATAAGTGGACTAATTATTACAACGGTTATTTTTTTAAAATATCGTCTTCCTACCCGACAATTCACGCCTACTAGATAATGTCTCATAATTCCAATATAAGTCACAAGACTTTATATACATTTATTTGTTATTATTATGAGTATGTTATGTCATTAACAATACGTGATTGTTTCGTCTAGTTACTCAAGTGAACTATTGTGATATAAGTTACCATATTGGATTCGTCCATTGATTTATTTAAATTCCAGTCACCGAGGCCATAAGATTTGTGGGCCGGATGGCATCTCAGTTGTTGTTCTCGCCTGAGATATGCACCCACGAGCTGTAATCTTTTTAAGTATTTACTGTTTCGCCTACAAAACCATACAGGGATCTTTCCGAAAAGTTACCCATGCTCAAGCAATTTTATAATAAAATAATTAAATAGCCAGCATAATTAAATTTAAGCGTCTTTTGGCAAACCCTTTTTTCCATACGATGTCTTTTGTAGAATTACATGTAATTTTACATGGTTGAAAGTAAGCTGTTACGATCGCTTGTAATGTTAGTACCTAATCACTTACACCATTTAGGCACAAGGAAAAGTAATTGAAGGTGGTGGACTAACATTATTGTTCATTGTTTGTAAAAACAGTTTATTTCCTTTATTATACCAAAATCCACGACGTTTTTGACGTCCGTGTTCAAAACTTTTACTATGAAATTGAGATACTAATATAAAGGAAGTGCCATTGCTGGTTAGTTTAATGCATGAAATAAACCGTAATTATATTAATCTAATGTGGTTATTATACAGGGTTAATTAAAAATAATAATAATGTTATACCTGTAATTTATACATATACAATAATTACTTAACACCTTTTGTGCTACTACTTTTCATAATTCATTATTTCTAGATATTATTTTGTATACAAAAATTCAAATATTTGTGGCAAATCAAATCCTTCATGGTAGATATAATTATTTACTGTTACCATTCATAAATAGTATAAATTACATATCAAGCTACGACCTAACCGAGTGGTTGCGGGGAGACGACTGCGCGCAGCGGTATTGCCAACCTGCGCCTGACTATAGAAAACTAAAGCGTCAGCTTGTCGCTACAAAAGCAAAACGACACATGTTACGATGTCAGTAAGTGTATTATTAAAATATCTAAAATAAGCTTAGACGCGCACGAAATATTAAAAATATACTATTTACCCTAAAGATTCTTCAGGTTTCTTTTTTTCACATTTTTCACACTTTTCTCCACTTTAGCGAAATCAAATTAGATAATATTGTCTTATGTTTACGCGAATGTTATACATTGAAATTAATCAAATAATATCAAGTATCTAGGTATCACTATTGACACAAATCTTAATTTCCGTAAACATATTGATTTATTATGTACAAGAGTACGTAAATTAATATATATATTTAAGAATCGCCGTAATATAGCCGACTACACATTAATAAAAGAGGTATATTTTTTATTTTTCTTTGTGTCAATCCATATTGACTACCACATCAAAGAAACTGTGAATAAGGCTTATAGTATGTTAGGATTTGTTCTTAGAGTAGGAAGAGATTTTAAGAAATCTTGAACTCTCCAGATCCTTTATCAATGCTTCGTCCGTTCTATTTTAGATTATGCCTCGGTGATTTGGAACCCTCAATATGGGGTTTACATTGATTCACTTGAATGGATCCAGAATAAATTTTTAAAACATTTGGTTCGTAGGTCCAGTTATAGAAATGAGCCTCCACCACAACAACTCATGTCTCTCGCTGACCGTAGATTAATAAGGGATCAGATGCTTCTCTACAGAATAATCAATAATCACGTGGAATCAAGTTATCTATTGGAGAAAATTCTAATTAAATGTCCTCGGATTAACGCTAGAAAGCCACTTGTTTTCCAGCCTCCTACAGCTCGAACCAACTATGGGTATAATCTATTTATTAATCGCTCGTGTTGTATTCATACTAATAAATTCGCTGATATTGACATTTTTCATTTATCTCTCAATCAATATAAAAGTGCACTTGTTAAATCCTTGTGTCCAATTTAGTAATTAACTTTTTATTTTTTTATTTGATAACATCTCTTGTTATATTTAGCTTTGTAATTAATCAAATTGTGTCTGGTCTTACTTTGATGTTTTTTTTTCTTTTAATGCTGAGATCTTTTTGATTTGTATTCACTTACCTTAATTGTTTTATCTAACAGTGGAAACTTCACTGGATTATGTATTACCTAAATGTTATAAACCATATTTGTAATTTATCTGTTTGTTTCCCAAATAAACGAGAAGACTACTAACATATTGCATTACTTCCTGGGGTGGGGCTGCAAAGTCAATTTTACTCCCTCTAGAACGTGCCCAAAGAGCAATTATAAAGGTAGCCACATTTCGACCGTTTTTATTTCCAACACATAAGCTTTATACGACATGTAAGGTACTAACTTTCCGACAATTATTTATTCTACACACGATACTGAAACAGCACACTGAACTCCCTTTTATCCCTACACCTTTAGATAAGAGAAAGAAATACCTGGTTTGTAACAAATCTCAAACTTGGCATGCATTTGTAAACAGATTCTTGGGTCCGTTTGCGTCAGTAATAAAAATTGTAATCATATGATAACGGAATATTTAGGTAAACTCAATTATGCAGACACAGAGAATTTGTTAGAAATATTAAAATGATGTAATTATACTTTAGGTACCTAAGCATTTTATTGTGTGACACAGTTGCTTGTACGTGTACAGGCAGTTTTAGCTTAAGTTTGTATTTAATTATATTATTGTTTAAACAGATACTTCAATAAATGTCCACTTTTAAAATAGATAGATAAGTAATCGCCTAAAACACAGGTCTAAACTAGTTCAGGCAAGTAGCTTATAATAATTTAAAGATGTTAAATTATCGTTTCTTGCCATAACTATAATTATTATTTTCGTTATAAACTAGTTTATTAAGACATTGAGTTATTGTTAGATATTAAGATTTAATTTAAAGTTGAAGTCCACTATTGTACCTACTCCTTTTCTTAGCCGAATAAATTGTATTATTTTTATTATTTTTTATTTTACATTGACCACCGTTGGTCAGATCACTTCATCGTCGGGTTAAGAACTATTCATACGGTACTTTATACGTTTTAAGACACGAGTGGCACGAAAACACACTTCAACTTTCGGCACTTACATTATACTTTATATTGGTGAGTTTCAAAAGTGTGTTGCACCTTGCGTCTCTTCGTCACGACTGACACCGTAATGGGTGAATGTCACGTTCAGGAGCACAATATATCACAACGACCTTTTATCAGAGTAGATAACGTTATGACACAGTTGCCTCTCTTATCTCTGGTGCTTGCTGATTACTTGTTAGAATTTACGTTTACACATTCTATGTTTTATGTAAATCAATGGTGCCATGCGATAGATAAACGCGTGTCTACATAATGCATTTATCTGTAGCAAATTAGTTCTTTAGTATTTATGATTATAACATATTTTGGTAATATGTAATAATTTAACGATAATTCTAGGGTAAAGAAACACTTAATACTAATCAGATATAAAAGCGAGAGCATCTCAAATTAGGGTCCGTTTTGGTCTATTTAAACATTCCATAACATCCTTGAAATAACTAACTTAAAATTATTATTAATTTAAATCAAACAGACTAGGTACTGCTGAATACTTGTCATAATATTTATTTATTTTCTTTTAAACCAAAGTAGTAGTAGTAAGCAAGAGCATCCCCTTCCTCTACGACTATCCCAGTTTATGATATAGCGTTCCCCTACACCAACCGTTAGGTTATAATAGAGGAGCCGCTGTACCTTCCAGTGCCCGAGAGCACCTTCCGGGACCAGTTATAGACAGGTCTTGTCCCCAAATCCCGACTCTCCACCCTAACCTCAGAGATCCGGTTCTCGTAAGCGAGCTACCTCGTGCCCAAGTGACACTACCTATTCTCTAGATAGGTACCGGAGCAATAAAGCCGCTCACTACTCGCAACTCAAGGAGCAAGAGCAGTGACCATTGATAGAGACGCAACCAGCAGCTGGCACGTTACCGCCGAAGCTCACAGCGCCCATGATAGGCACCTGACCGATGACGGCGGTGTTACCGGCGACTGGCAGCTCACCAGCGACCGCCAAGTTACCTTCGCCGACACCGCCGTACGCACCGAATCCTGCTGACGGTCCATACTCAAGAGCACCGAAGCAGCCAAGTCAACTAACTAAGGATCCTGGTGCGGCGACACGCGCGCCGTAGCCCGCGCCAGCGCACTGACTAAGCACCGTCTGGAAAACCAGGCTTGTTAGAAGATATTTGTAACTAACTGTTGCTGTGTAAATAGCAGAATAACACAAGAAACAGGGACAATATTATAGAACATCGGTTGCCAAGATTTCTAGGCTGTTTTAAAATTAACTCCACTCACCTGTACCAAGCAAGCTTGAACGCAGAGCAATACAACAGCGAAGGTAGACATGTTTGATATTTGTTTGTGTTCAACGAAGAGCTGAAGACTGAATGATGAACTGTTACTGTCCTTGCCCCTTTATATCTTACACAATTGTTGGTACTAGGTCTGTGTTATCGCACTACGTGAGGAATAATATTTTGTTCAAAATTGCGACAGTTATCGCAAATTACAGAAACACTATTTCATAGACGAAATACTCGTCGTTTGATAACACAGTTTAATATAAAACCAGCAGCAGTGGTGCTGAACAACATTCTCGTATGAGCACTTGCACCAGTAGCCAGTACACTAACTAATATGTCTGCCAAGGTTATCATCGTCCTCTGCGCTCAGGCGCTCCTGGCTAACGTAAGTTTTATGGTTTTTACTTTTAGTATAAACGTTATATCCATTTCATTTTGTGTTATTTATCTTTGTACCTTATGCTTTTATTTAATGAAAAAAATAAATTTTTTTTCCAGGTTGCATTCTGTCAGTGTGCATACCCTAGAGCCGACTACTTGTCTGCTCCTTCTGTTGGGGCTGCGTCACGTGGTGCACTGGGAGTTAATCATCTGGCTTATGGGGCAGGTCTTGGTTATGGAGCTGGTCTTGGTTATGGAGCTGGTCTTGGTTATGGAGCAGATCTTGGTTATGGATGTGGCAACGGATACGTTGGTGCTGGCTTGAACGCTGCGAGTATTGGGGTGGCTCCTTCCAGTGGCGGTGCTCTGCCCGTCTCCAGCTCCTCCGCCATCGCTCCCTCCGGCCTCTCTGTAGCTTCTGAAAACACTTATGAAGGCTGTCTCACCGTGATCGGTGAGCTACCGTTCTTAAGTGCTGTGGCTTTGGATGGAGTTTTCCCCACTGCTGGAGCAGGCGTCGTCAACTACAGTTGCGGTAACGGAGTCACAGCTATTACAAGCGACGCTGGCTATTCTGCTGGTGCTTATGGTCTTGGATCTGCCGGTATCGGCGCTGGTGCTCTCGGCTACGGTTCGAGTTGTGCAGCTATTGCTCCTGCTGCTGGTCTTGAAATAGCTGGACGTGGATATGTCTGTGGAGGTTATTAAGAAGATTTCGGATACTATCTTATCGTTTGGTGGCAAACGTGAACTATTTGCTAATAAAGAAATAATTTCTTTACAAGAATTACATGTTTTTCATATACAGGTAGTATTTTCTATTGTCGTATATATTTATATATAATCATATACATTTATTTGTTATTATTATGAGTATGTTATGTCATTAACAATACGTGATTATTTCGTCTAGTTACTCAAGTGAAGTATTGTTATATAAGTTACCATATTGGTAATATTGTCTTATGTTTACGAGAATGTTATACATTGAAATTAAACACCTGTATATACGGATTTTGTCACGCTGTTTATTTTACTTTAAACACTGTTATTACATAATTCTGAAAACTTTAACACTACTATTATTGAGAGAGATTATTGAGAGATTGTGATAGTAATTGTGCAAGAGTGCATACTACATAGTACAAAATGAGGACGAGATTACTTCACACAATTGGGGATCGGACGTCACTAGGTAAGTTAGTCCGATCTTTTTAATCACAACGTTTATTATAATGGCTAAAGATAACTATTATCTTTAACAAAACAATTCCTAAAATAATAAAATTATATTGAGTCAGTCTTCTAAAAACTAAACTTAGAACATGTTTAAAAGTAATTTAAATCGTAACAATGTTATAAGTATTAGTACATGGAGATGAATTATAACAATTACACACTGCCTACAGAGCACACAGCCTGGGCAAAATTACATTACATTTTCATTATTATTGGCCTCGTGTAAAAACAAGAGCAAAGGAGGAAGAATTTAAGCTCCAGCCTGCAGCTTTCCTTATAATTTTAATATTGATAGATACCGCCTTCGACAGCTTTTGACGGTGAGGCATGTCTGATGCTGTGTGCCCCATAACTTAGTAACATCAGCTAAACCACTATAAGATAATGCTTGATAAATCCTTCTGCTAATTAATGCAGTGGAGGCAGGATGATAGGGTTTTCTTGCGGGGATTAGTTCTACAATGATCTCTTAAATGTTTAATGGTAGGTATCTAAATAACATGCCAATACTGACGCTGGACATGTTTTTATATTTTCGTGAAAATATGATATAATTAAGTTAGGTTGAGATCTGTTAGGGGCAGATGTTTTAATATTTGTATATTATTTACATAAATAAGAGACAGTGTTTGTATTCTGTCTTGTTACAAGAGCCAGAAAAGTTAATAGCTTTTTGGTTAATAATTCTAGACTAAGACTTTCATTTGGGAATATTGTGTATACATCATTTAAAACAGTGGAACTAGGATCCCATATCAAATGCCTCTGAAAAATCCTGTCACTCTTTCATCTGTGTCCAGATAATTGTCTAAAAGCAGAGGGAGAACTGACTAAATTAAATCAAAAGAACAATATATTAAGAAAACCATAATATGATTTTATTACATTACCCTTAACTTATTTGTTGAAAACTCTAAGACCATGGCTATTGAATTTATCAAAGTGTCCACATTACGGTTTTTACAAAAGATAATCCATTGATTAAGAAGTCGTAATTTATTCTAGTATATAACAGTGGAGAATTATCTAAATCGGGAGAAAGGTGGTATACACCTCCTCAGAAAAGCAGTCCTGATTATTTGGCTGCAATCAGGGTGATACTAATGTGTACAGGATGTGGGATCCTGGAAGATAACAATAATCATAACATGGACCCAGTGTGATGATTTCAGAAGTAATCAGAAAAGTATAACATGTGTGCCATTCTTGTCAGAGTCAATATGGTATTACAACAGTGCCAATTGCTTTGTCCTTTTTAATATTTTGCAATATTTTACTAATGAGAACAAAAGATGAGAAAGCATAAAAGAAGATGCCCTGCCATGTTACAGTAAAGGTATCTATGGTATATGTCTTTGGAACTGGGAGTTATGATACATAGTTCTGACATTTGGCATTCAATTTGGTTGCGAAGAATTCAATTTCATACCAAGTCTATCAATAATAATATTAAAAGCTCTGTTACAAAGCTCCCATGTAATTTCAGAATGTGGTCATCTAGATTCCTTATCTGCAATACAATTTTCTTTTGGATTTATGTATGAAACATATAACTATATGTACCTAACATCACAAGACTGCCATATCTCTTAGGCTAATAATTTATATATAATAATTATGAAATATATAATAAATAAAATATATTACATGATAACATATAATTCATTAATAATGAGGTATACAAGTGCCTTCCATCCTATTAATGTAAGGTATAGCAGTTATATTGTCAATTCTCAGCCAAATTTCACATTCTTTTAGTTCTGAAGCAAAAGTTATAAGACATTGAATGCTGCTAACAACTTTAGGTAATTTATATGATATTGTTTTTCATCCTTCATCCCAGTGACCATGACTTCTTGTATTGTTGCATACCATGCCAGATGCCCCAGTCGGTCAGTAAAGAGCCAGAGAACATTTCTAATTCATATTTATTGAGGCCTATCTGAACATGTGATTACCACCATCTCAAGTCGGATAAGATTCCTTCTGTTATAAGGATAGGTGCATTAAAGTTGTCAATATGAATCCTTTAAAGTTGCTGTCTTGTGGCTATCTGTAGCATGTTGATATGTTGTGTTTTTATTGGTGTGGCTAATAAATTACTTTACTTTCTTTTTCTTTTCCTTTCTTTTCTTTAATATAAAGCCAACCATATTCTACACCTGGGCAAGCAGCTACCAGCTGACCTAGTAGTTGAGCAAAGTCTTTGATTTTGCAACCTTGTTTAAATTTAAATGTTTAAACATACATAATAATGGATTTCTTCACTTTATTTTCTTTTTACATAGAGTACTGAACAAAATCTAATATGAACCCTAAATACTGACAATATTGTCTGGGTGATAAACAGCTTTTATCCATATTAATAATAAATCTAAATTTTTCTAGAGTTATTCTTGTTTTATACGCATTTTCCAAACACTATAAGAGTCTCAGCAAGGCAGAGTATACATATAAATGACAACAATCCCATAGACCTCTGATGTAACATTATTGACTTCATGATATTGGTAAAAACATATGATGCACTACTGATTCTAAATGAAAGACAAGTAAACTGGTACAATGAGTCATCAAATAAAATTCTTAGGTATTTTCTATCAGACTTAGCTACTGAAATTAGATAGTATGCATTTTTCAGATCAATTAAAGCCATAAAACATCCTGGTGTCATAAGTTTTGTTGCTGTCCTGAAGTCTTCTAATTTAAAATGTACTGTACTCATATAATTATTTAGTTCTTTGAGATTCAGAATAAATCTCCAAGTACCATCCATATAGGATGTAGAAAGATACTCAATAAGAATTGCCCCAGGTAGGCAGGCAGGCAGTATCTTTCTATGTCTTCCAACTGTACCAATTTCTCTATTTCCATGGATGTAGGGTTAAGTTCCTTTTGGATAAATAAGTCATTAGTAGGAAAATTTAATATAGGTAATGAATAGCCTTCAAGCTATTTATGTATGGCAGATTTAGAGGTAATGGTGAGTCACTGATGTCAAAAATATTTTAATATGCCTATTTGTACCTGTGCTGGAAATGTCAACAGTCTTGGCAATATGGCTGGACTGTCTTTTCGGGGAATGTCACTGTTAGTGTGGCAGCATCTTCGCAGACTGGGGATATGTAGACCGTTGCACTTTTAATTTCTGCCCACTCTAAGATGTTGGTGCAAACCTTTGTAGGCTTTGATAATTTAAATGAATTTGTTCAGGATTTGTTTTGGTAAACAGTTTTGGAACAGTATGTTTTAGCACCTGTGCTGACTTTTTCAAGGCTTTGCATGCTGATACATATCATGCAGCTTGTCACCAAAACAGGAATTCTGATACAGGAGTTAACTCCATAGTCTCTTTTATATCTTTATTGAGCCCTGGTAAAATAAGAGAGCTATAGGTGATTGAATTGTTGAAGTACAATCTACCTAGTAATATAGTGCTATCACTTAATGCCTATAAATCTTGTATATTATGGCTTGTTATCATATTATTTACATAATACAGTACCAATAGCTGCAATAGTTGTTGCTAACATAGCTTGTTGGTCTTGGATTCTGTTATCCCTCTTTATACCATTGTCATTAATGGCTGCCTTTTGTTCTTCATTCAACAGGAGCAAGTTTAGTAATTGAATATTGTATGGCTATCTAGGCCATTTTGAAGCCGACAGAAATCGTCTGTGGCGTTGTATCGAACAGCTCCTAGAGCGTGTACTCAAGCGCACTTCGTCGTAGTCATCTAGGGATGACAAACCAGATTAGGTCTTAATTGCCTAAGTCCTTCGGAATCCACGGCTAACCTCTCGTCAAAGCTCTAGGGAAGCAGTTAAGTACGAACAATTGTTTATATGTAAGCAACCTCCAATGGCCAACCTCTCGTGAAGGCTATAGGGTGCACTTCGATACAATCGAAAGACAATGTGTAGGTAGCTGCTCACTACTGGCTAACCTCTCGTGAAAGCTCGTGAGTGGCGTGATGTCATTGCTTAGAAAACTTGTTTTGTAAGCAACCACCCATGGCCAACCTCTCGTGAAGGCTCTAGGGATGCAGTTCAGTACGAACAAATGATCTTATGTAAGCAACCTCCAACGGCCAACCTCTCGTGAAGGCTCTAGGGGTGCGCTTGAATTATACAATCGAATGACAATGTGTAGGTAGGTGCTCACTACTGGCTAACCTCTCGTGAAAGCTCGTGAGTGGCGTGATGTCATTGCTTGGAAAACTTGTTTCTCTCTATATCTTCTCCATCTTTATTGCCTCCTTGGGAATTATTCTTGATTTCCACGACTACTGATAACGAAGAACATAATAAAGAACTTACCTAGGTATTCGCGATAACTAAGTCTAAATATAATAGTAATTTCCTTAGACTGCGCAAGCGTTTCTCCCACGATTTATCGCGCTTTGGTTTGCGTTTTCCCATTATATTATATTCGTTGAAATTATAAACTTTATTTAAAAAAGAGAAAACCGTTGTGACAGTTTGTGCACAAAAAAGTACAATGACGTTTGACAGAGCCTAACTTGTAAGCGCGCGAAATGCCGGACCACAGATAAACCATACCATAGACACATGCTGGATTTTCTTTTTGATGAAGATTCATCTTTGAAGATTGTGATAGTAATTGTGCAAGAGTGCATACTACATAGTACAAAATGAGGACGAGATTACGGAACACAATACTATTTAAGCTATATATTTTCTAATTAAAACTATTTATATTTAAGTTTACACTTTGCCCCGACGTTTCAGTTGCTTTACAGCAGCCATGTTCACGGGGAGACTAAGATGGTAGTTGTCCCAACGTTCTGAAGTGTACCTAGTTATATTGGATTCATCCATTGATTAATTCGAAGTCCAGTCACCGAGGCCATAAGACTTGTGGGCCGGATGGCATCTCAGTTGTTGTTCTCTCCTTTGATGTAATCCACCTAAAACCCACGAGCTGAAATCTTTTTAAGTATCTACTGTTTTTCCTACAAAACCATACGGGGATCTTTCCGAAAAGTTACCCATCCTCAAGCAATTTTAAAATAAAATAATTAAATAGCCAGCATAATTAAATTTAAGCGTCTTTTGGCAAACCCTTTTTTCCTTATGATGTCTTTTGTAGAATTACATGTAATTTTACATGGTTGAAAGTAAGCTGTTACGATCGCTTGTAATGTTAGTACCTAATCACTTACACCATTCAGGCACAAGGAAAAGTAATTGAAGGTGATGGACTAACATTATTGTTCATTGTTTGTAAAAACAGTTTATTTCCTTTATTATACTAAAATCCACGACGTTTTTGACGTCCGTGTTCAAAACCTTTACTATGAAATTGAGATACTAATATAAAGGAAGTGCCATTGCTGGTTAGTTTAATGCATGAAATAAACCGTAATTATATTAATCTAATGTGGTTATTATACAGGGTTAATTAAAAATACTAATAATGTTATAGGTACCCGTAATTTATACATATACAATAATTACTTAACACCTTTTGTGCTACTACTTTTCATAATTCATTATTTCTAGATATTATTTTGAATACAAAAATTCAAATATTTGTGGAAATCATTTGCTCGAATACACTCTTATAACCAAGATCTAACTAACAATCGTTTGATAAACGACCTTATTGTTATACGGATAAGGTCTTTAATAAACCCATTATTTCGTATATATTCATACTTTGGCATGTTTGGTAACAGTTTAAGAAGCTGCGTTTAAAAATAGACTTTAAATTGATAACCGTTGAGTATAATTTTGAAGGCAGTGCCTGTGTATGATATAATAGTTTTAATAAAGAGTCATACGATTTAGACCTAAGACTACACCTGGTCGCAAAAAAGTGATAATAGTGTAACCAAACAAGGCGTTGTGCAGAAGGCGGAGCACATGTAATTTTTAACTTGTTAAAATATAAAGGTTTTTAGAGCATAAGATGTTTAATATAATGTGTAGAATACACTTGTAAAAGGGTATTAATATTTTCGTTTAGCCCTGGATATTTCTGCTGTAATTTGCGGGTAATAAGCAGTTTGTAATATTTTGTACGCAAATTTCTAAACTAGCCCATTCTAATGAAAAGTCCGATTCATTTTCCAAGTAGCCTATAATAAGATCTTGACCAAATTAATAAGACAATAGAAAATACTGCCCTTTTATAGAAAATACTTAATATATACTCACGTATACTGTACTAAATCTATGGTAACGTTATATACAAACGTGGGATTCGGGCGTATTCCGACTTGCAGTATTTCGCTCAGAACTCAAAATATGAGTCTACACGTGATTCACCTTAGCGTGAGGCGACCTTAGAACGGACGAACGGGAATGTCTTCCGTCCGCAGGCTAGTGATTTGGAGCGCCAGCTGCCAGTGGACGACCTTTGTTGTGCCGTGGCGTCACCTAGGTTTCGTCGCCCTTAGGCGGTTAGTCTGCATTGCGTACTGCTGAGAGGATCGCTGAAGTAGTTCCAATTCCGGCGAACCACACACAATTCAAGGCAGCAAGTTAGTAAGCCGTGGTAGATTTTATCTGTAGGACCCGGGGTTTCTCCACGGGTGAACCCGCCATACTCTCATTCTTTTCATTTTACTGCGGGAAAGTACTCATAAATGGCTTTTGCCCTCGCTGAAAAAGGCATTCTAAGGACTCTTTGGAAACAAAGGTGCGATGGGTTATTGTTCCAGTGGCTTACATACCAACGTCAGCATTTATTTTTGTTCCTCCTTTAACTTCTTTAATTTATTTTCCCGAGAGACCTGGTATTGCAACTAAACAGCTTACATTGCATTGTAGTTCTAGTTTATATTTTCTAATTAAAATGTTTTAAATAATCATAATAATAAAATTAAAAGTGGACTTAGTCTTAAAATGGGTCGGAATATGCTACACAATCAAACGAATATTTGTGCTGGAGACTACAGAGGAATGTTTATTACAATACAACGACGGCCAACTCAGTGACGTCACACGCGCCTGCTACACGTAAAGCTTTGTCAGCAGAACCGAGCGCGCGGCGCCTCACTCGATACGGACGTGTAATCCTGGTCGAATTACATACATGGTCGTGTTGTGTTACGTGCGATCGAGTAACTTACATAATATGCAATGGTGACGTGTTGAAGTTTGTTTATTCCTTCAGCAAGATATATTTTATTTTCTGTTTATAACCTATGTTACTTCCAATACAAAGCCTTTCTGTGGTAAGCCATATGCAATATATTGACGTGTATTCTACAATGTGGCTGTTATTGCTGACATGTACTCGTAAGTTTTAGCCACAGATTACAGTAATTATGAATGCGCCTTTGCTTCATGTGTAATAAAACTAGCGGCAAAATGGTCAGAATACGATCATAATTGACTTAAATTTTAATTTTGATCGTTATTAAGGTTTTATTGATAATGGCTAATACCGAGCAATTGCAATAGGTACCTACTTAAGGGTAACTATAGTTACGAAGAATTATACGACATCAGCCGAACAATGCCGAAATACTACATACGCGATTCGACTGCGAGCGTCAAGTGCATGGTTGTGCGTGTAGTGATTTTTCATTAATTTAATGTATTTCTAATGCATATTTTATAATAATATTAGAATTCGCCGCTCCTTCTCAATATAAACTTTAACTGTGCCAAATTTCATACTCCTCTGCCCGCATAATTTTCGTAAAAAGGGGTATAAAGTTTTTACTTTACGTATTAATATATAGATGAATAGCATGATAAATGGATCAGAATCTTTGGTAACTACATTCAAATTGAACGGTAGGCTTACTGACTTTTAACTGATGTGTGACACCTTCTGTCTCTTCGTCACCACTAGCGGCTGTCACTGTAATGTGTAACTGTCACGTTCTGAAGCGCAACATATCACAACAACCTCTTATCAGAACAGATAACATTATGACACAGTTGCCTGCCTTATATAAAGCGTTTGCTGATTACTTAGCGGAATTTAATTTAACATTATTATAATAAAACGTATTTTACAGTTTGTGTGCTGCATTTATAGTTAAAGAATCAATAAGATATTTTTATTTATGTGTATTGTATAAGTGTGGTGGTTTTTTGGAGATCTGCGAAATAATAAAAAAGCATCACAATGCATAGAAAATAGCAGAAATGATGTTAACATAATTATATTTTGTGTTGTTACGACATATTGCAGTCGTAGTCAATTAATAAAACAAGGTAGTAATGGCTTACAACAGTATTTATATTTTGTCAATCGTTTTTAAACCGATGTCGTCACTTTCAGTAGCCATAGCCACAGGAGCATTGATCTATTTTTATTGTCATTAATGTCATTAAACACTGCTCCATGTAGACCTGAAATTTCTGTTTGGCCTGGTTACTTAGAAGCATAAGCAGAAATGATGCGAAATAGCTAATAATATTATAGTAAAGTATATCGAATAGTTCGGGGAAATATGGTGATATCCTTGACTTGATCTGTTTCTACCATCACGACAAAACTTTTTATACATCTGGGGTGGAAATGTAGCATATTTTATATCATGTGAACTAGATATATTAAATGTTAACTCGGAATAAATAATTGACATAACAAAACAATTAATTAATAGCTATAATTTTGCTGAGTGCTTAACTCTCACGAGTGTCGAGTGGTCGCATTACATGTCCGTATCGCGTGAGGCGCCGCGCGCTCGTTTCTGCTGACGAAGCTTCACGTGTAGCAGACGTGTAGCAGATGTGACCTCTTCAAAACGTACAATAATAAAACCGTTGGACTGCCAAGCAGAGGTCTCGAGTTCGATTCGAATTGAAATCTAAATCGAAGTTATGTGCGTATTAAATAGTTAATTATCGCTTGCTTTAACGGTGAAGGAAAACATCGTGAAAAAACATTTATGTCTAAGAGTTCTCCATAATAATCTCGTATATATGGGAAGTCCGCCAATCCGCATTGGGCCAGCGTGGTGGACTATGGCTTAACCCTTCTCACACTGAGAAGAGAGCCCTTTATTAAACTGTCCCACTGCTGGCCCGTGCCCAGCAGTGGGACAGTTTAATAAAGGGCTGATATTAATATTATGTAATTAGTTTTTCTATGTAGATAAGCAATGTCGCTTTTAGTAATACTTAAATGGACTGTTGCCAAGACCAAGGCAGTACACATTGCCAGAATTGGCGAGCACTCCCTCTATAAGACGAGCTTTGTGATTGTTCGCCAAGGCTGGGCAGTTTAATTTCTGCCAAATCAATCTCTCACCACTAAGAGGAAAGGTCGAAATATCTCGATGACTGTTCGGCTATAGCGCAAAAGAGAAAGCGCATCTCTTGACTTAACTTTGAATGACACAAAAGTCACATCACCCACTATTCCACCGTAGAAGATTTAACTCCAGAAATTCGCATCAGGCAACCTTCAGATGATAACAACTTTCAGAGGAAGTACATAACTGGAGCGGTTATTTCTTAGCGCTGTCTTGTTTATCTTGAAAGGAGGTTTAAAGAGATTACTATTATCACGAGCACCCAGCGGTATAGATGTGTAATCGTTTGACATTGCAGCACAACTGCGGCATAATTTATTTTATACGTTGCCACTTACAACCAGGTGGGCCACAGACTCGTCTGTTAGGAAAGGCAATTTAAACGTTTAATAATGCTGTTTGAGGAAACCTGCATGTCTGAGAGTTCTACATAACATTCTCAAAGATGTGTGAAGGATGCGTAAATCCATCCAATTCACCGTGAGCCAGTGTAATAATGAACTATCACCGAATCACAGAGGCCCGTGTTTATTAATGGGACAGTTTATAAAACAGCTCATATTAATATTAAATGCAAAAAAATATACATCAAGTCAAAAAATATCCGATTTTTCTAACAAAAATCACAATTACAAACAAAATATTTGTAATTGTGCATTGTGATTTCTAAGTGTAATCAGAAGTGTTCTTGTATAGGTCTTCAAATCAAATGCTTCATGGTAGATATATTTAATTACTGGTACCATTTATAAATAGTATAAATTACATATCAAGCTACGACCTAACCGAGTGGTTGCATGGAGACGACTGCGCACAGCGGTATTGCCTACCTGCGCCTGACTATATATAACTAAAGCGTCAGCTGTGTCGCTACAAAAGCAAAACTACACACGTTACGATGTCAGTAAGTGTATTATTAAAATATCTAAAATAAGCTGCGACGCGCACGAAATATTAAAAATATATTATCTACCCTAAAGAATTTTCAGGTTTCTTTTTTTCACATTCTTTCACACTTTTTCCCTCTTTACCGAAATCAAATGATATCAAATATCTAGGTATCACTATTGACACAAATCTTAATTTCCGTAAATATATCGATTTATTATGTACAAGAGTAGGTAAAGTAATATAAAGAATCTCCGTAATATAGCCGACTACACATTAATAAAACAGGTATATTTAGCTTTGTGTCAATCCATACTAACATATTGCATTACTTCCTGGGGTGGGGTTGCAAAGTCAATTTTACTCCCTCTAGAACGTGCCCAAAGAGCAATTTTAAAGGTAGCCATATTTCGATCGTTTTTATTTCCAACACATCAGCTTTATACGACATGTAAGGTACTAACTGTCCGACAATTATTTATTCTACACACGATACTGAAACAGCACACTGAACTCCCTTTTATCCCTACACCTTTAGATAAGAGAAAGAAATACCTGGATTGTGACAAATCTCAAACTTGGCATGCATTTGTAAACAGATTTTATATATTCTTGGGTCCATTTTTGTATAATAAGTTTAACCCTTTATAGGGCACAACCGAAATTACTATGACGATTGAAACCACCAAACATGGTCGGCTGTAAGGGTCATAATTCAGTTACGATTGATTTGGTAGTCACCCTTATTGTTAAAATGAGTATCCTTGAACGGGCACAAGGATCAGACAAAACCACCGAAGTGAAATTAGCAACACGTCATTGTTATAGCGCCAAATATTGGTGGTTTCATTTGTGCCTTCTGTCTCATTAGTGTTTACGACTTCGCACAGATTACGATGTCGCATATATTTTTACTCATTACAATGGTAAAATATGATTTTAAAGTTATTTAAGGTAAGTAAATTAATATTTTAATGATTTTTCTTCGAGCTGGTGCATAAATCTTAATATAAAAAAAAAATAAAAAATAAAAAAAAAAAAAAAAAAATTTTCTTTTACAATGCACAAAATCATTTCGAATGCAGCAGGTAGTTAAACTTGATTTTAAGGTTAAAATTTGAACATGTGACTTTAACTGTCTCTAAATGTTTATTTTATGTAATTGTGATTATAACAGTTAGGTTTTATATAGTAAAAATACCACTTTATACGATAACACGGTTAATTAATTTATTAATTATTGGACAGAGATGTTATTAGGGGTCAAAGACCAGTCAGGTGAGTCGTGAGGTTTGTATGAAAAAGTTAACGTGACCGAATCGCAAGTGATGAATGATTATTTTGTTTATTTTAGATGTCCATTCCAGTTTTAAACTTAGAAAAATACCGTACGTTGAGCTAGTTAGCTTGATCGAGGGTATTGAAGATAATCAAGCTGAAAATCGGACATTGGAGGTATTTGACGCTGAAGTTAATTCTTCCTTGAACGTAATGTCTAGACGTTTGGCCAGAGATGAAATAACATCAGAACACGATCCCATGAATGTAGTAGATCCACCACTTCATAATTCTCCAGTTGCCGTTAGCAGAGGCAATTCACCAATACCCATTTCACCAGCCCTTTCAGCAGCAGCAGCAAGTCCGAAACAGCAAAGAGGACGCGGCCGTGTTTGTACCAGAGGGCCTGTGAGAGGGCGCAGATTCTGTAGAGGTAGATGTTTCAGAGGCAGAAGAGAACATGGATCTTTACTGAATCCTTACAGATTTCGTAAAATTTTTCGAACACCCAAGAATTTAAAAGTCACCAGTACTGTCCCGATCAAAAATACTTTCACACCTTATGTTTAGAAGTCTCTTGGCAGATGAACTTACTTTTGAAACCGAAAACGAAAATTGATGTCTGAAAGTAAGCCTTTATTCAAGGCAGATCGTCTCCATTTTCCTTGAAAATCAACATCAAACCGATGTTCCTATTGTAGTACCAAATTGAGACCAGTTCGTAGTAGACTGGGTTGTGATGTTTGCAAAATATGTCTTTGCATCGGCTGTTTGAAGGATTTTCATAATAATGACTGTAAAAAAAAGAAAATTAATAAACTTAATTTTCTTATTGATGCTTGTACCTGGTTTGACTGAATTTAGTATCAAAAATAAGACTATTGATTATAAATAATAATAATAATTATAATAATAATCAATAGAACCAGTTAAAGGTTAAAGGACCATATCGCACTGTACTTGGATCGATCTATTATCACAGACAGGACTGTTGTTGCCAACAAGCCTGATATTGTGGTAATAGATCGATCAGAGCGCCGTGCAA
Organism: Catocala nupta; assembly: GCA_963675205.1. Lineage (NCBI taxonomy): Eukaryota > Metazoa > Arthropoda > Insecta > Lepidoptera > Erebidae > Catocala > Catocala nupta. The sequence continues at coordinate 4,116,070 of OY776107.1, read as the reverse complement.
TGATTGTCGATATCACCATCCCTCATGATGGCAACTTCGTGAAAGCTAAGAAGGAAAATCAACTAAAATACCTGGACTTAGCACAAGCGGTCGTCGATATGTGGGATGTGGACTCGGCAATCATTATACCGATAGTCGTAACGATGAACGGTCTAATAGCCAAGAGCCTCGACCAACATCTCAAGAGGCTCGCGTTAGGTACTTGGGTCAAGGGTCAGATGCAGAAGGCAGTCCTCCTCGATACGGCACGCATAGTGAGGAGGTTCCTCTCTCTGGACCCCTAACCAATGACAGCTTGGACCTTGTCTCGATGCAGGTGGGCCTCCATAATTTTTATTTTTTTAAATGTGTTCTTTTTTATAATTATATATTTAAAAACGTAATTTATATTGGTTAGTAGTAAATAAATTTGAAATAATAATAATAATATTCTACACATACACACCACACGATCTAGCCCAAACTAAGCAGAGCTTGTACTATGGGTACTAGACAATGGATAAATAATTCTAGTTTTGATAAAAAATATGCAGAATAATAATAATTAGTGGCATAAAGGTAATTTTTGGTAAATATTTCTTTAAAAAGCTTTTGGCTTTCTAGCTTTACGAATTTGTTATATATGTCGGAAAATCGGGCTCCATTATGTTTTTAAAAAGTGTGACATCAGCACGGCTGACGTCACGAATATCATCGTTATGGTTATCACTCATCTTCAAAGTAAAACTTCACAGGTTTGTTGAAAGCCTCGTTTATTCAACTGACAGGTTAACGACTAATTTACAGAGGTGTTCACTGTTCGGCGTCTCGAGCCAGACTGCCTCGCAACGCCTTGTGCGGCCGTATTTATAGTGCAACGAACACGTGTTAACAATTTTTAGGTTAAGTATTGAATTATGTGATTTACAAGATTGTCGCACAGTAATTAATTACTGATGGCCTAGTTTTAACATAAACAAGTAATTAAACAGAGTTATTAATCATTAATCAATGAACTATTGTTACTAGGTCGATATAGCGTGCAGAACACATGTACTTGTATTTTAGGTTAACTTTAGGTTAATTTATGTGTTGCAGTATCTTAATAATCATACAGGACCTAACTAGTTTTATAATTAAACAGTGTAAACTATTATTAAATGATGATTCCTTGTTATTGCGCCGATATATATTATTACAAATTTTTTTTTTTTTTATGTGAGTAGTTGCAATTAATATTTATGAAATATATTATATACCTACTCACTTACCTACTTAATGGAAATATAACAAAAGTATTTATATTTACAAACGTATTAACATAGCTACAAAAACACAAATAATTATAAATATTTACAAAAATGGTTTAGGCATCGTAGAACTCTTCAGCATCGCTGTCAACTGGTAACGTGCCCAGAAGACTGGCAGCATTGCCACGTTGAATGGCAATGCTGATTCTTTGGGCCAAGAAAAGACCAGCCTTCTGATCACGCGAAACGTCGATCAAAATTAATTTGGTTTAATTTACATACGTAATATGGCTCTAAACGGCCATGGTTCCAAACAAAACCACCTAGAAACCAGGATAAATTAACTAGTTAATTACATACGAATACTAACCCTTATGTGCCGCTAAACCTATTCTAATACCAAAAATACAACATTATGACAAAAAAATTCTGACCTATAAAGGGTTAATAAGTTGCTAAGCATATACAGCGTCAGTAATAAAAATTGTAATCATATGGTATCGGAATATTTAGGTAAACTCAATTATGCAGACACAGAGAATTTGTTAGAAATATTAAAATGATGTAATTATACTTTAGGTACCTAATTTATTGTGTGACACAGTTGCTTGTACGTTTACAGGCAGTTTTAGCTTAAGTTTGTATTTAGTTATATTATTGTTCAAACATATACTTAAATAAATGTCCAGTTTTAAAATATATAGACAAGTGATCGCCTGAAACACAGGTCTAACCTAGTTCAGGCAAGTAACTTATAATAATTTAAAGATGTTAAACTATCCTTTCTTTCATAACTATAATTATTATTTTCGTTATAAACTAGTTTATTAAGACATTGAGTTATTGTTAGATATGAAGATTTAATTTAAAGTTGAAGTCCACTATTGTACTCCTTTTCTAAGCCGAATAAATTTTATTTTCTTTTATTTTTTTATTTTTTCATTGACCTCCGTTGGTCAGATCACTTCATCGTCAGGTTAAGAACTATTCATACGATACTTTATACATTTCAAGACACGAGTGGCACGAAAACACACTTCAACTTTCGGCACTTACGGCATTATATTGGTGAGTTTCAAAAGTGTGTTGCACCTTGCGTCTCTTCGTCACGACTGACACCGTAAAGTGTGAATGTCACGTTCAGGAGCGCAATATATCACAACGACCTTTTATCAGAGTAGATAACGTTATGACACAGTTGCCTCTCTTATCTTCGGTGCTTGCTAATTACTTGGTAGAATTTACGTTTACACATTCTATGTGTTATGTAAATCAATGGTACCATGCGATAGGTAAACGCGTGTTTACATAATGCATTTATCTATAGCAAATTAGTTCTTTAGTATTTATGATTATAACATATTTAGTTAATATGCAATAATTTTACCATAATTCTGGGGTAAAGAAACACTTAATACTAATCAGATATAAAAGCGAGAGCATCTCAAATTAGGGTCCGTTTTGGTCTATTTAAACATTCCATAACATCCTTCAAATAACTAACTTAAAATTATTATTAATTTAAATCAAACAGAGTAGGTACTGCTGAATACTTGTTATTTTATTTATTTATTTTCTTTTAAACCAAAGTCGTTACGTTCAGTAGCCACAGCCGCAAGAGCAGTGACCATTGATAGAGACACAACCAGCAGCTGGCACGTTACCGCCGAAGCTCACAGCGCCCAAGATAGGCACCTGACCTATGACGGCGGTGTTACCGGCGACTGGCAGCTCACCAGCGACTGCCACGTTACCTTCGCCAACGCCGCCATACGCACCGAATCCTGCTGACGCTCCATACTCAAGAGCACCGGAGTAGCCAAGTCCACTAGCTAAGGCTCCTGGTGCGGCGACACGCACGCCGCAGCCCGCGCCAGCGCCGCATCCGCACTGACTAAGCACCGTCTGGACAAACCAGGCTTGTTAGAAGATATATGTAACTAACTGTTGCTGTGTAAATAGCAGAATATCACAAGAAACAGCAACAATATTATAGAACATCGGTAGCCAAGATTTCTAGACTGTTTTAAAATTAACTCTACTCACCTGTACCAAGCAAGCTTGGACGCAGAGCATTACAACAGCGAAGGTAGACATGTTTGATATTTGTTTATGTTCAACGAAGAGCTGAAGACTGAATGATGAACTGTTACTATGCTTGCCCCTTTATATCTGACATAATTGTTGGTACTAGGTCTGTGTTATCGCACTACGTGAGGAATAATATTTTGTTCAGAATTGCGACAGTTATCGCAAATTACACAAACACTATTTCATAGACGAAATACTCGACGTTTGATAGCACAGTTTAGTATAAAACCAGCAGCAGTGGTACTGAACAACATTCTCGTGTGAGCACTTGCACCAGTAGCCAGTACACTAACTAATATGTCTGCCAAGGCTTTCCTCGTCCTCTGCGCTCAGGCGCTCCTGGCTAACGTAAGTTTTATGGTTTTTACTTTTAGTATACGTACGTATAGTACGTTATATCCATTTCATTTTGTGTTATTTATTTTTGTACCTTAAGCTTTTCCTTTAAGAAAAAATGAAACATAATAATGTAATTCTGTTTTTCCAGGTTGCATTCAGTCAGTGTGCATACCCTAGAGGCGACTACTTATTTGCTCCATCCGTCGGTGCTGCATCCTGTGGTGCACTGGGAGGCAATGGTCTGGCTTATGGGGCTGGTCTTGGTTATGGAGCTGATCTTGGTTATGGAGCTGGTCTTGGTTATGGAGCAGATCTTGGTTATGGATGTGGCAATGGATACGCTGGTGTTGGCTTGAACGCTGCGAGTATTAAGGTAGCTCCTACCAGTGGCGGCGCTCTGCCCGTCTTCAGCTCCTCCGCCATCGCTCCCTCCGGCCTCTCTGTAGCTTCTGAAAACACTTATGAAGGCTGTCTCAACGCGATCGGTGAGCTGCCGTTCTTAAGTGCTGTGGCTTTGGATGGAGTTTTCCCCACTGCTGGAGCAGGCGTCGTCAACTACAGTTGCGGTAACGGAGTCACAGCTATTACAAGCGACGCTGGCTATTCCGCTAGTGCTTATGGTCTTGGATTTGCCGGTATCGGCGCTGGTGCTCTCGGGTACGGTTCGAGTTGTGCAGCTATTGCTCCTGCTGATAGTCTTGAAATAGCTGGACGTGGATGTGGCTGTGGAGGCTATTAAGAAGATTTCGGATACTATCTTAACGTTTCGTGGCAAACGTGAACTATTTGCCAATAAACAAATAATTTCGTTACAAGAATTGCATGTTTTTTATTTACAGGCAGTATTTTCTATTGTCGTATATATTTATATATAATCATATACATTTATTCGTTATTATTATGAGTATGTTATGTCATTAATAATACGTGATTGTTTCGTCTAGTTACTCAAGTGAACTATTGTGATATAAGTTACCGTATTGGATTCATCCATTGATTAATTCGAAGTCCAGTCACCGAGGCCATAAGACTTGTGGGCCGGATGGCATCTCAGTTGTTGTTCTCTCCTGAGATATGCACCCACGAGCTGTAATCTTTTTAAGTATCTACTATACTGTTTTTCCTTCAAAACCATAGAGGGATCTTTCCGAAAAGTTACCCACGCTCAAGCAATTTTAAATTAAATAATTAAATAGCCAACATAATTTAATTTGGGAGTCTTCTAGCAAACCCTTTTTTTTCATACGATGTCTTTTGTAGAATTACATGTAATTTTACATGGTTAAAAGTAAGCTGTTACGATCGCTTGTAATGTTAGTACCTAATCACTTACACCATTCAGGCACAAGGAAAAGTAATTGAATGAGGTGGATTAACATTATTGTTAATTGTTTGTAAAGACAGTTTATTTCCTGTATTATACTAAAATCCAAGACGTTTTTGACGTTTATGTTCAAAACTTTTACTATGAAATTGAGAGACTAATATAAAGGTAGTGCCATTGCTGGTTAGTTTATTTCATGAAATAAACCGTAATTATATTAATCTAATATGGTTATTTAAAGGGTTAATTAAAAATACTAATAACGTTTTACCCGTAATTTACACATATACAATAATTACTTAACACCTTTTGTGCTACTACTTTTCATAATTCATTATTTGTATACAAAAATTCAAATATTTGTGAAAATCGTTTGCTCGAGTCATACGATTTAGACCTAAGACTACACCAGGTCGCAAAAAAGTGACAATAGTGTAACCAAACAAGGCGTTGTGCAGAAGGCGGAACACATGTAATTTTTAACTTGTTAAAATATAAATGTTTTAGAGCATAAGTCGTTTATTATGATATATAGAATACACTGGTAAAAGGGTATTAATATTTTCATTTAGCCCTGGATATCTCTGCTGTAATTTGCCGGGAATAAGCAGTTGTATATTTTGTACGCACATTTCTAAACTAGCCCATTCTAATGAAAAGTCAGATTCATTTTCCAAGTAGCCTATAATAAGATCTTGACCAAATTAATAAGACAATAGAAAATACTGCCCTTTTATAGAAAATACTTAATATATACTCACGTATACTGTACTAAATCTATGGTAACGTTATATACAAACGTGGGATTCGGGCGTATTCCGACTTGCAGTATTTCACTCAGAACTCAAAAATATGAGTCTACACGTGATTCACCTTAGCGTGAGGCGACCTTAGAACGGACGAACGGGAATGTCTTCCGTCCGCAGGCTAGTGATTTGGAGCGCCAGCTGCCAGTGGACGACCTTTGTTGTGCCGTGGCGTCACCTAGGTTTCGTCGCCCTTAGGCGGTTAGTCTGCATTGCGTACTGCTGAGAGGATCGCTGAAGTAGTTCCAATTCCGGCGAACCACACACAATTCAAGGCAGCAAGTTAGTAAGCCGTGGTAGATTTTATCTGTAGGACCCGGGGTTTCTCCACGGGTGAACCCGCCATACTCTCATTCTTTTCATTTTACTGCGGGAAAGTACTCATAAATGGCTTTTGCCCTCGCTGAAAAAGGCATTCTAAGGACTCTTTGGAAACAAAGGTGCGATGGGTTATTGTTCCAGTGGCTTACATACCAACGTCAGCATTTATTTTTGTTCCTCCTTTAACTCCTTTAATTTATTTTCCCGAGAGACCTGGTATTGCAACTAAACAGCTTACATTGCATTGTAGTTCTAGTTTATATTTTGTAATCAATAGTTTTAATAATAAATAATCATAATAATAAAATTAAAAGTGGACTTAGTCTTAAAACGGGTCGGAATATGCTACACGATCAAACGAGTATTTGTGCTGGAGACTACAGAGAAATGTATATTACAATACAACGAGGGCCAACTCAGTGACGTCACACGCGCCTGCTACACGTAAAGCTTTGTCAGCAGAAACGAGCGCGCGACGCCTCACTCGATACGGACGTGTAATCCTGGTCGAATTACAAGTGCTATGTCGTATTAAGTAGTTAGCTAGTTTGCAAGGTGCTATGTCGTATTAAGTAGTTAACATAGTTCAACTCGATCAACGCGGCGACGTTATCAACTACCTACGAATAAAAAAAAAAAAAAAAAAATGCCAAAGTGTGTTATATGTACAAAACTATTAACGAAAAAGTCTCCTGGATTGCAGTGTAGCAAATGTAATAAATGGCTTCACGCCTCTTGTGCATCACTATCAGCTGACCAGCTAAACGTGTTACATGCAACAGACTCTGTGGATTGGAAGTGTAAAACGTGTTGTGGAGGTAGTAAGCACAAAAGACTGTCTTGTATCATGCCCGATATTGATGGAGAAGAAAACACAGATACGGAGTCTATTACCCCACTCCCTGGTATCCAAGATAAGATGATGCAACAAATATTACAGGACATTCGCAGGGAAGTAAGGCAAGTCATCAAAGACGAGCTGCAGCGTACTTTGGAATACTACTCTGACAAAATTGATGAGTACGAATCCAAGATCCAGCAGTACGGGAAGACCATGAAGGAACTCGAAAATAGATGCACTGATTTACAAAATCATTCTAAAAACTTAAATATGAAGTATGAAGTGGTGGAAACTAGAATAAATCAACTCGAGCAAGCACAATTATCCAATCATATCGAAATATGTGGCATCAACCAATCTGAGAATGAACCTGAAGAAATTGCCAAAACAATTGCCGTTGCCATAACGCAGAACCCGGATGACGTCGTAAAAGCATACAGGAAGAAAAAGAACTCGTCAAATGTGGCAAGAAATAAAGACCAGTCTACCATTACTGTGATACTTCGAGAAGGAACTCGTGATCAATGGCTAAATGCCGCAAAAAATACGAAGATATCTGCTGCTAGCATAGGACAAGAAGGAGTAGAAAAAATATATCTTCGAGAATGTTTGACGCCGTCTACCGCCTTTCTATTATGGAAAACAAAAGAAGAACTCAAAGGATCGTGTTGCTACATATGGTGTAAAAATGGCAATATATTAGTGCGTAAAAGCGAGCAAGAGCGTAAAATACATATCATACGTTCACTCACCGATATTGAAAAGGTAAAATCATTGCATGGCAAACAATAGGTGAGTCATATATTTCTTCCTTACTTTCGATGGTCATAATAAATATATAAGCATAGTACTTGGCACTGGATACAACAGATCATAATATATTTGAAACCAATTGTCAAACATGGGATGATTTTATCTCTTACATACCGGTTCCTAAAAACTGTTTGTATTTTTTTCATGTAAACGTAAGATCTATAAAGAAAAACTTTGCTCAAATTGAGAATATTGTGCTTAACAATCAACAACTGATTCACGTTATATTGTTGACTGAGGTGAACATAAAAGAGGATGTAGTGCATATGTTTAGACTTCCTAACTATAACTTATATTCCGCATTAAGAACAAATAGAAGAGGTGGAGGTGTTTTAGTGTACATACATAATTCTATATCTTTTAGTAGATATAACAACTTGTGTATGCAAGAGTTTGAATATGTGGCCGGCGAATTAAATATAAATAGTCTTAAAATGGGCCTTTGCGCCGTGTATAGACCGCCTAACACATCCAAACATAGATTTATAAAAGAATTGTCATCCGTAATATCGAATAGTAGCAACTTACAAGATTATATTATAATGGGAGACATGAATATAGATTTAAAATTATGCAGTCCTATAGTTAATCATTATTTATGTTCACTATGTACCCTGGGATTTGTTAGTAGTGTTAACTCATACACACGCGTAGAAAAATATGGCGACAATTTAACTAAGTCATGCATAGATCACGTGTTTATTCGCAATGTTAGTTCGTTTAGTATCTATACATCTGTCGTGAATATATCACCGGCCGACCATTGCATAACCGCTTGTGCGATTACGAACGCGATCGATAAGGATGACTCACGCAGTTCTAGTCAACTAATCACAAAGATAAACAATCGCAGAGTGCACAGTGAACTGAATAACATTGATTGGAGTACTCCATTGCAGTATAACTGCCCAAATAAAATTGTGATTTTCATATACAGTAAAATTATGACTATATACGACCAATGTAAATATACTTTTAATAAAAAGAACTCTAATAAACGGAATGCATGTGCATGGGCAAATGATAAACTTAAAAAAATGTGTGTAAAGCGTGATCTATTGTTTAATATTTGGCTCAAAGATGAAAATAATTCAAAAAAAAAGATTGTTATATAATAGATATAGAAATAAGACGAATAAATATGCACAGTACATAAAAAATAAACATATTATGATGGATGTAAAAAGTAATTTTAACAATAGTAAAAGAATATAGAAAATTGTGAATAATTTAACTGGAAAAATCATGCAGTCGATTGAACACGTATTACTTGTAACTTTTCGAACGGATCCTTTGAATTTAGCAAACAAGTTCATGACAGAATTCAACACAAATGTTAACAAAATTTGTAGTTCTTGCGACATACCTCTTTTAGATAAACAGTTGTATCAGATCATTCCTGATAGATCAATAAGAATAAAACCTGCGCGGGAAGCAATAATTGAACGAATAATCAAACAAATCAATGATAAAAAGAGCCCAGGCTACGACGGAATACGAGCTAAAGATATTAAAATTGCTTCTTCTAAATTAGTCCCAGTTATAACTCACTTAATAAATCGCTGCTTGGACACTGGTGTTTATCCAGATCTCTTAAAGATCGGCGTGGTTCGTCCAATCCACAAAAGCGGTACCCGTGATGATATCAATAATTACCGCCCTATAACTATACTGTCTTGCATAGATAAGGTAATTGAACGTTATATTGGTAATGAGATAAATATGTTCTTGCAGAAAAATAAAATAATAAACACCAGACAATTTGGATTTCAGAGAAATAGGAGTACGACACATTTATTAAGAGAATTTACCGATGAAGTTAATAGACATTTAAATGAAAAAAGACATGTAATAACCCTTTTCATTGACTTTAGCAAAGCATTTGATATGCTCCGATTTGATGTGCTATATGACAAGTTATCACGTAATGGCATACAAGGCCCTTTATTGGATTTATTAAAAAACTATCACACAAATAGATACTCAACGGTAAAAATACAAAATCAATTTAGTACTAAGGTTACAGCCACACAAGGCACGGCCCAGGGTTCGATTATTGGCCCGACAGAATACCTACTTTACGTAAATGATATGATAAATGTGGTGAAATCAGCCTCTGTGTACCAATTCGCGGACGATACGTGTATTGTGGTCGCTAATAAAAATATCCAAGAGGCTGAAAAGTGTCTGCAGTCTAATTTCGATCAACTATGTAAATGGGCCCACGACGTGGGATTAGTAATCAATGCATCTAAAACAAAAATTGTTCACATACATTCATCGCAAAATAAATGCTCCACAACACCCACAATCATTGCACACGATCACTCTTGCTTACACAGCTCGTCAAATGTTTGCCAATGCCGACCCTTACAAGTTGTCGACAAACATATGTATATTGGTCTAATAGTTGATAACCGGTTCTGTTGGGGGCCCCATAAAGATTATGTATGTAATAAGTTGAGATCTATATTAGGTAAACTAAGTATATTAAAATACAAATTGCCATATAAAACATTAAGAATGCTATATTTGGCATTAGCAGATTCGGTCATAAACTATGGCCTAAGTAGCTATGGTAGAACTTACCAAACATATTTGGCAGATATATATAATCTACAATTAAAAATATTAAAAGTCATTACGCCTAAATACATAACAAAGAAATTTAAAAATAAGAACGATGATTTGTTTAGATATTGCAACGTCATGAATATCTATAACAAGGTGGAATTTATGACTCTTGCTCAAGTCAACAAACCGGAGTTGTTAATCGAAAAGACGAGGCCGGGATTTTTGAGATCTATTACTCATAAAAACAAATATGTACTACCTAAAGTAAATAATGTATACGGTATGCGAATTGAACGATACTTGGTTCCAAGTTACGTGAATAAGCTGCCTGAAAGATTACAAATACTATATAAAACGTGTTCGAAAGGTTACAAGTCAAAAATGAAGCACTTTTACATATAAGTTGTATTTAATTTATTAACTTTAAACAACATTGGTACAAATTATATCCAAGTAACATTGATTGTCAATAAACGACTCGCCAGTACTCAGATAAACCCTGTGAGGTTTTCGTAGTACGGCAATGCATGTTGTAAAATTTAAGTAAATGTATTGGAAAATAAATAAAAAAAAAAAAAAAAAACATACATGGTCGTGTTGACTTACGTGCGATCGAGTAATTTATGCAATAGTGACGTTTTGAAGTTTGTTTATTCCTTCAGCAAGATATATTTTATTTTCTGCTTATAACCTATGTTACTTCCAATACAAAGCCATTCTGTGGTAGGCCATATGCAATATATTGACGTGTATTCTACAATGTGACTGTTATTGCCGACATGTACTTGTAAGTTTTACCCACAGATTACAGTAATTATGAATGCGCCTTTGCTTCATGTGTAATAAAACTAGCGGCAAAATGGTCAGAATACGACCATAATTGACTTAAATTTTAATTTTGATCGTTATTAAGGTTTTATTGATAATGGCTAATACCGAGCAATTGCAATAGGTACCTACTTAAGGGTAACCATAGTTACGAAGAATTATACGACATCAGCCGAACAATGCCGAAATACTACGAACGCGATTCGACTCTGAGCGTCAAATGCATGGTTGTGTGTGTAGTGATTTTTTATTAATTTAATGTATTTCTAATGCATATTTTATAAAAATATTAGAATTCGCCACTCCTTCTCAATATAAACTTTAACTGTGCCAAATTTCATACTCCTCTGCCCGCATAATTTTCGTAAAAAGGGGTATAAAGTTTTTACTTCACGTATTAATATATAGATGAATAGCATGATAAATGGATCAGAATCTTTGGTAACTACATTCAAATTGAATGGTAGGCTTACTGACTTTTAACTGATGTGTGACACCTTGTGTCTTTTCGTCACCACTAGCGGCTGTCACTGTAATGTGTAACTGTCACGTTCTAAAGCGCAACATATCACAACAACCTCTTATCAGAACAGATAACATTATGACACAGTTGCCTGCCTTATATAAAGCGTTTGCTGATTACTTAGCGGAATTTAATTTAACATTATTATATAAAAACGTATTTTACAGTTTGTGTGTTGCATTTATAGTTAAAGAATCAATAAGATATTTTTATTTATGTGTATTGTATATGTGTGGTGCTTTTTTGGAGATCTGCGAAATAATAAAAAAGCATCACAATGCATAGAAAATAGCAGAAATGATGTTAACATAATTATATTTTGTGTTGTTACGACAAATTGCAGTCGTAGTCAATTAATAAAACAAGGTAGTAATGGCTTACAACAGTATTTATATTTTGTCAATCGTTTTTAAACCGATGTCGTCACTTTCAGTAGCCATAGCCACAGGAGCATTGATCTATTTTTATTGTCATTAATGTGCTGCACTGCTCCAAGTAGACCTGAAATTTCTGTTTGGCCTGGTTACTTAGAAGCATAAGCAGAAATGATGCGAAATAGCTAATAATATTATAGTAAAGTATATCGAACTAGTTCGGAGCAATATGGTGATATCCTTGACTTGATCTGTTTCTACCATCACGACAAAACTTTTTATACATCTGGGGTGGAAATGTAGCATATTTTATATCATGTGAACTAAATATATTAAATGTTAACCCGGAATAAATAATTGACATAACAAAACAATTAATTAATAGCTATAATTTTGCTGACAGCTTAACTCTCACGAGTGTCGAGTGGTCGCATTACATGTCCGTATCGCGTGAGGTGCCGCGCGCTCGTTTCTGCTGACGAATCTTCACGTGTAGCAGATGTGACCTCTTCAAAACGTACAATAATAAAACCGTTGGACTGCCAAGCAGAGGTCTCGAGTTCGATTCGAATCGAAATCTAAATCGAAGTTATGTGCGTATTAAATAGTTAATTATCGCTTGCTTTAACGGTGAAGGAAAACATCGTGAGATAAGCTTTATGTCTAAGAGTTCTCCATAATAATCTCGTATATATGGGAAGTCCGCCAATCCACATTGGGCCAGCGTGGTGGACTATGGCTTAACCCTTCTCACACTGAGAAGAGGCCCGTGCCCAGCAGTGGAACAGTTAAATAAAGGGCTGATATTAATATTATGTAATTAGTTTTTCTATGTAGATTAGCAATGTCGCTTTTAGTAATAATTAAATGGACTGTTGCCAAGACCAAGGCAGTACACATTGCTAGAATTGGCGAGCACTCCCTCTATAAGACGAGCTTTGTGATTGTTCGCCAAGGCTGGGCAGTTTAATTTCTGCCAAATCAATCTCTCACCACTAAGAGGAAAGGTCGAAATATCTTAGGTACCTTCCCGGACCAACTTAAAAAAGCTATAATCAGACCTATCCATAAGAAACATTCAAAAAGCGATCCTAACAATTACCGCCCCATAGCACTACTACCAACGGCATCTAAAATATTCGAAAAAGCTATGTATAACAGGGTATACTCTTTCTGTGACAAATATAATATATTTAATGAGTCTCAAAATGGGTTTCGAAAAAATCGCTCCACTACAATAGCTGTCTATAAATATATACAAGAAGCTCTGAATATTTTAAACAATAAACAATACGCCATAGGGATATTATTGGATATGACCAAAGCATACGATAGAGTTCAGTACAACATATTATTAAACAAGATTTATGAAATAGGAATTCGAGGTACAGCATACGAATGGTTCATATCCTATCTAAAAAATAGAGAGCATCAAGTGGAAATTGAATACTTTAATAGCTACAGTAACGAAATACAGCATATCCGTTCTGATACACAAACTATCAACTGTTCAATCCCACAGGGTAGTGTCCTGGGATGCCTGTTATTTCTGCTTTACATCAACGATCTCCCAAATGCCATACGAGAACCGTGCGTATTGTTTGCCTATGACATCTCTCTTTTGATTTCAAGTCAGAATGCCTCTGATGTAAATGACAAACTGACAACCCTACTGAATACCACAATCAACTGGATGACTCAACATAATTTAGAAATAAATTATTCAAAAACTAAATTAATTACATTCCATCCACCACAGAAATCACAATTGCATATTGACTTTGAATATAAAAATACCAGAATAGAAAAGGTAAACGAATTCAACTTGTTAGGATTGAACATAGATACCAATATTAATTGGAAATCACATGTACAAAAAATTAAATGTAAATTATCATCATTTTGTTATGCTCTCCGGGAAGTAAAAAAGACCACTGACATAAAAACCGCTCTAACCAGCTACTATGCCTATGCATACTCGTGGTTGAATTATGGCATCACCCTATGGGGTAACAGCACAGATGCCCCTACATTGTTCATCATGCAAAAAAAGTTAATAAGAATTATTGTAAATATAGATGACACAGAAAGTTGCAAAGCGCACTTCCGAAAACTAAAAATACTTACCGTTCCTAGTATGTATATTTTTGAAACATGTAAATTTGTCAGACAACATAAACAATATTACACAACCAGAAAAGATATTAACACAAAATATACATTACGACACAAAAATAGGTTAAACCTCCCAACATCCAGATTAAAAATGCATGCATCAAGTCCATATGTTATGTCGATAAAAGTTTATAATAAATTATCTAATAATATTAAAAATGAAGAAAAGTTTAATATATTTACCAATAAATTAAAAGAGTTTTTACTACAAAAATGCTACTATCACATAAATGAATATTTAAATGATAAAGACTAATAATAAAAAATATAAAAATATGAATAATATATATAATACTGAAATAAAGACATACTTTAATAATAAAAATAAAATAAGCTAAAGTATAAAATAATATGTTATAATTACCCATAATTAATAATTATATTTAAGTACGCAAGCAGCAAACAAATATCTAGTATTATACAGAATAAAATATATTAATATATGTTTACAAAATTAAGAGTTCGTCTTCTCTCCTACATTTGCCGTGCCCGACAGGGTCCATAATTGTTTCGTTTTATATATATTTTTATGACATCTTTGTATATACATTATGGAGTGCAATAAAGAAAATTGAAATTGAAATTGAAATCTTGATGACTGTTCGGCTATAGCGCAAAAGAGAAAGCACATCTCTTGACTTAACTTTGGATGACACAAAAGTCACATCACCCACTATTCCACCGTAGAAGATTTAACTCCAGAAATTCGCATCAGGCAACCTTCAGATGATAACAACTTTCAGAGGAAGTACATAACTGGAGCGGTTATTTCTTAGCGCTGTCTTGTTTATCTTAAAAGGAGGTTTAAAGAGAGTACTGTTATCACGAGCACCCAGCGGTATAGATGTGTAATCGTTTGACATTGCAGCACAACTGCGGCATAATTTATTTTATACGTTGTCACTTACAACCAGGTGGGCCACAGACTCGTCTGTTTGGAAAGGCAATTTAAACGTTTAAAAATGCTGTTTGAGGAAACCTGCATGTCTGAGAGTTCTACATAACATTCTCAAAGATGTGTGAAGGATGCGTAAATCCATCCAATTCACCGTGAGCCAGTGTAATAATGAACTATCACCGAATCACAGAGGCCCGTGTTTATTAATGGGACAGTTTATAAAACAGCTCATATTAATATTAAATGCAAAAAAATATACATCAATAGTCAAAAAATATCCGATTTTTCTAACAAAAATCACAATTACAAACAAAATATTTGTAATTGTGCATTGTGATTTCTAAGTGTAATCAGAAGTGTTCTTGTATAGGTATTCAAATCAAATGCTTCATGGTAGATATATTTATTTACTGGTACCATTCATAAATAGTATAAATTACATATCAAGCTACGACCTAACCGAGTGGTTGCAGGGAGACGACTGCGCACAGCGGTATTGCCTACCTGCGCCTGACTATATATAACTAAAGCGTCAGCTGTGTCGCTACAAAAGCAAAACTACACATGTTACGATGTCAGTAAGTGTATTATTAAAATATCTAAAATAAGCTGCGACGCGCACGAAATATTAAAAATATATTATCTACCCTAAAGAATTTTCAGGTTTCTTTTTTTCACATTCTTTCACACTTTTTCCCTCTTTACCGAAATCAAATGATATCAAATATCTAGGTATCACTATTGACACAAATCTTAATTTCTGTAAATATATCGATTTATTATGTACAAGAGTATGTAAAGTAATATAAAGAATCTCCGTAATATAGCCGACTACACATTAATAAAACAGGTATATTTAGCTTTGTGTCAATCCATACTAACATATTGCATTACTTCCTGGGGTGGGGTTGCAAAGTCAATTTTACTCCCTCTAGAACGTGCCCAAAGAGCAATTTTAAAGGTAGCCATATTTCGATCGTTTTTATTTCCAACACATCAGCTTTATACGACATGTAAGGTACTAACTGTCCGACAATTATTTATTCTACACACGATACTGAAACAGCACACTGAACTCCCTTTTATCCCTACACCTTCAGATAAGAGAAAGAAATACCTGGTTTGTGACAAATCTTAAACTTGGGTTGCATTTGTAAACAGATTTTATATATTCTTGGGTCCATTTTTGTATAATAAGTTTTACCCTTTATAGGGCACAACCGAAATTACTATGACGATTGAAACCACCAAACATGGTCGGCTGTAAGGGTCATAATTCAGTTACGATTGTTTTGGTAGTCACCCTTATTGTCAAAATGAGTAGTCCTTGAACGAGCACAAGGATCAGACAAAACCTCCTTAGTGAAATTAGCAACACGTCATTGTTATAGCGCCAAATATTGGTGGTTTCATTTGTGCCTTCTGTCTCATTAGTGTTTACGACTTCGCACAGATTACGATGTCGCATATATTTTTACTCATTACAATGGTAAAATATAATTTTAAAGTTATTTAAGGTAAGTAAATTAATATTTTAATGATTTTTCTTCGAGCTGGTGCATAAATCTTAATGTAAATTTTCTTTTACAATGCACAAAATCATTTCGAATGCAGCAGGTAGTTAAACTTGTGCGCTCCTCCGTGGCGTCGGCGTCATTTGTTACGCCGACGACACGCTTGTCACGGCGAGGGGTAAGTCGCACCGGGCGGCGGCCATACTGGCGACCGCTGGGGTCGCACAAGTCGTTGGTCGTATCCGGCGGTTGGGCCTCGAGGTGGCCCTGTCGAAATCCGAGGCTGTATGTTTTCACGGCCCTCGGAAGCGGCCACCTCCAGGGGCCCATATCATGGTAGGAGGGGTCCGCATCGGCGTCGAGCCAACCCTTAAGTATCTGGGTCTCCTGCTCGAGAGCCGATGGGACTTTACAGCCCATTTCCGTCGTTTGGCCCCCATTCTTCGGGGCGCTGCAGGCGCGCTCTCGCGCCTGCTGCCCAACCTTGGGGGGCCAAACACATCCTGCCGGAGGCTCTACGAAGGGGTCGTGCGGTCCATGGCGCTATATGGGGCCTCAGTTTGGGGCTACAACCTGGCGGCCCGTAACATCTCGGCGCTTCGTGCTCCACAGCGCGCCATGGCCGTCAGGTTGATTAGAGGGTACCGCACGATTGCGTTCGAGGCTGCGAGCCTCCTCGCCGGATCGATGCCATGGGACCTGGAAGCGGCGCTCCTGGCGTCGCTCTATCGTTGGTGCCAGGAGGCGCTAGCTCGGGTCTTGCCGCAATCAAGGCGGCGAGGTCCGAGCTCCGCCAGGTCCTAGTGGCCAATTGGAAGGAACGACTTGTGCACCCCAGTGCCGGGCACGCCACGATCGTGGCGGTAAGTCCCGTTTTTGAGGAGTGGCTGGAGAGGTGGCATGGCGCCCTCACCTTCCGGCTGACACAGGTTCTAACTGGCCACGGTTGTTTTGGCCAGTTCCTGTGTCGTATACGCCGGCAAGAGACGCCCGGTTGTCACCACTGTGGCGACTGCCGCGACGTTGTTGAGGACACGGCGCTGCACACTTTGGCGGTTTGCCCCGCCTGGGCATCGCGGCCCCGTGATTTGATCGCGGCAGTCGGATCGGTTGCCCTCTCGCTCCCGGCCGTAGTTCAGTCTATGGTCCGGAGTGAGAGGTCATGGAACGCCGTCGCCTCCTTCTGTGAGGAAGTAATTTCCATCAAGGAGGCGGCGGAGCGGGAGAGGGAGCGTTTAAACCCTCTCCCCAACCGCAGAGCCGGGCGCCACGCGATGACCTCCAGCCACCCTGAGGTTTGACCTGGGGGTGGCGGGCTTTGTGGGCCTGCCCGCCATCCGTTCAGCACCAGGTCCGAGAGGCGGCGTGCGTGTTCCCACGCGCGCCTCTGTGTCGAGTCCGTCTCCCCTCTAGGGGAGACAGTAGGGTTTTATCTGACGTAGTGCCTATTTTGGGAAGGTCTTTCGTGTAGTGGCCTGCCGTTTCATACGGCGGGCCGTAACCTCGGCGGGGTCGCGACCGCATGCGAAAGCGATTCGCGCGGCCCCGTCGATAGTGGTTTCGTCGAGGAACACCGTGGTAGGTTTAGTCGGTATTCCGGGAGGTACATTGTTTTTTAACATCTTTCTTTTACCCCGGCGAGTCCGACATAATCCCTCCGCCCGCCCCCGCGGAGGGATATGCGTCATAGCATTCCCCCACGTAAAAAAAAAAAAAAAAGAAAAAGGTAGTTAAACTTGATTTTAAGGTTAAAATTTGAACATGTGACTTTAACTGTCTCTAAATGTTTATTTTATGTAATTGTGATTATAACAGTTAGGTTTTATATAGTAAAAATACCACTTAATACGATAACACGGTTAATTAATTTATTAATTATTGGACAGAGATGTTATTAGGGGTCAAAGACCAGTCAGGTGAGTCGTGAGGTTTGTATGAAAAAGTTAACGTGACCGAATCGCAAGTGATGAATGATTGTTTTGTTTATTTTAGATGTCCATTCCAGTTTTAAACTTAGAAAAACGCCGTACGTTGAGCTAGTTAGCTTGATCGAGGGTATTGAAGATAATCAAGCTGAAAACTCGGACATTGGAGGCGATTTGATGCTGAAGTTAATCCTTCCTTGAACGTAATGTCCAGACGTTTGGCCAGAGATAAAATAACATCAGAACACGATCCCATGAATGTAGTAGATCCACCACTTCATAATTCTCCAGTTGCCGTTAGCAGAGGCAATTCACCAATACCCATTTCACCAGCCCTTTCAGCAGCAGCAGCAAGTCCGAAACAGCAAAGAGGACGCGGCCGTGTTTGTACCAGAGGGCCTGTGAGAGGGCGCAGATTCTGTAGAGGTAGATGTTTCAGAGGCAGAAGAGAACATAGATCTTTACTGAATCCTTACAGATTTCGTAAAATTTTTCGAACACCCCAAGAATTTAAAGGTCACCAGTACTGTCCCGATCAAAAATACTTTCACACCTTATGTTTAGAAGTCTCTTGGCAGACGAACTCACTTTGAAACCGAAAACGAAAATTGATGTCTGAAAGTAAGCCTTTATTCAAGGCAGATCGTCTCCATTTTCCTGGAAAATCAACATCAAAGCGATGTTCCTATTGTAGTACCAAATTGAGACCAGTTCGTAGTAGACTGGGTTGTGATGTTTGCAAAATATGTCTTTGCATCGGCTGTTTGAAGGATTTTCATAATAATAATTATAATAATAACCAATAGCACCAGTTAAAGGTTAAAGGACCATATCACACTGTACTGGGATCGATCTATTATCAGTATTATCACAGACAGAACTGTTGTTGCCAACAAGCCTGATATTGTGGTAATAGATCGATCAGAGCGCCGTGCAATGATTGTCGATATCACCATCCCTCATGATGGCAACTTCGTAAAAGCTAAGAAGGAAAATCAATTAAAATACCTGAACTTAGCACACGAGGTCGTCGATATGTGGGATGTGGAATCGGCAATCATTGTACCGATAGTCGTAACGATGAACGGTCTAATAGCCAAGAGCCTCGACCAACATCTCAAGAGGCTCGCGTTAGGTACTTGGGTCAAGGGTCAGATGCAGAAGGCAGTCGTCCTCGATACGGCACGCATAGTGAGGAGGTTCCTCTCTCTGGACCCCTAACCAATGACAGCTTGGACCTTGTCTCGATGCAGGTGGGCCCTCATAATTTTAATTTTTTTAAATGTGTGCTTTTTTATAATTATATATTTAAAAACGTAATTTATATTGGTTAGTAGTGAATAAATGTGAAATGATAATAATAATATTCTACACATACACACCACACCATCTAGCCCAAACTAAGCAGAGCTTGTACTGTGGGTACTAGACAATGGATAAATAATTCTATAGTTTTGATAAAAAATATGCGGAATAATAATAATTAGTGGCATAAAGGTAATTTTTGGTAAATATTTCTTTAAAAAGCTTTTGGCTTTCTAGCTTTACGAATTTTATTATTACAAAATTAATTTGGTTTAATTTACATACGTAATATGGCTCTAAACGGCCATGGTTCCAAACAAAACCACCTAGAAACCAGGATAAATTAACTAGTTAATTACATACGAATACTAACCCTTATGTGCCGCTAAACCTATTCTAATACCAAAAATACAACATCATGACAAAAAAAATCTGGTACCTATAAAGGGTTAATAAGTTGCTAAGCATATACAGCGTCAGTAATAAAAATTGTAATCATATGGTATCGAATTATTTAGTTAAACTCAATTATGTAGACACAGAGAATTTGTTAGAAATATTAAAATGATGTAATTATACTTTAGGTACCTAAGCATTTTATTGGGTGACACAGTTGCTTGTACGTGAACAGGCAGTTTTATCTTAAGTTTGTATTTAGTTATATTATTGTTCAAACTGATACTTAAATAAATATCCACTTTTAAAATATATAGACAAGTGATCGCCTGAAACACAGGTCTAACCTAGTTCAGGCAAGTAGCTTATAATAATTTAAAGATGTTAAACTATCCTTTCTTGTCGTTTTGTATTAATATTTAATTTAAAGTTGAAGTCCACTATTGTACTCCTTTTCTTAGCCAAATAAATTTTTTTTTTTTTTTTTTTTATTCTTACATTGACCACCGTTGGTCAGGTCACTTCATCGTCGGGTTAAGAACTATTCATACGATACTTTATACGTTTCAAGACACGAGTGTCGAGTGGCACGAAAACACACTTCAACCTTCGGCACTTACATTATATTGGTGAGTTTCAAAAGTGTGTTGCACCTTGCGTCTCTTCGTCACGACTGACACCGTAATGTGTGAATGTCACGATCAGGAGCTAAATATATCACAACGACCTTTTATCAGAGTAGATAACGTTATGACACAGTTGCCTCTCTTATCTTTGGTGCTTGCTGATTACTTGGAAGAATTTACGTTTACACATTCTA
Source organism: Catocala nupta (assembly GCA_963675205.1). NCBI lineage: Eukaryota > Metazoa > Arthropoda > Insecta > Lepidoptera > Erebidae > Catocala > Catocala nupta. Next base: position 4,094,974 of record OY776107.1, on the reverse strand, counting down.
TGTTTAATGTAAATCAATGGTGCCCTGCGATAGATAAACGCGTGTCTACATAATGCATTTATCTATAGCAAATTAGTTCTTTAGTATTTATGATTATAACATATTTTGGTAATATGTAATAATTTTACCATAATTCTGGGGTACAGAAACACTTAATACTAATCAGATATAAAAGCGAGAGCATCTCAAATTAGGGTCCGGTTTGGTCTATTTAAACATTCCATAACATCCTTCAAATAACTAACTTAAAATTATTATTAATTTAAATCAAACAGACTAGGTACTGCTGAATACTTGTTATTTTATTTATTAATTTTCTTTTAAACCAAAGTCGTCACGTTCAGTAGCCACAGCCGCAAGAGCAGTGACCATTGATAGAGACACAACCAGCAGCTGGCACGTTACCGCCGAAGCTCACGTCGCCCAAGATAGGCACCTCACCGATGACGGCGGTGTTACCGGCGACTGGCAGCTCACCGGCGACCGCCACGTTGCCTTCGCCGATGCCGCCGTACGCACCGAATCCTGCTGACGCTCCATACTCAAGAGCACCGGAGTAGCCAAGTCCACTAGCTAAGGCTCCTGGTGCGGCGACACGCGCGCCGTAGCCAGCGCCAGCGCCGCATCCGCACTGACTAAACACCGTCTGGACAAACCAGGCTTGTTAGAAGATATTTGTAACTAACTATTGCTGAGTAAATAGCAGAATAACACAAGAAACAGGGACAATATATAAAACATGGGAAGCAAAGATTTCTAGACTGTTTTAAAATTAACTCCACTCAACTGTGCCAAGCAAGCTTGGACGCAGAGCAATACAACAGCGAAGGTAGACATGTTTGATATTTGTTTGTGATCAACGTAGAGCTGAAGACTGAATAATGAACTGTTACTGTCCTTGCCCCTTTATATCTGACACAATTGTTGGTACTAGGTCTCTGTTATCGCACTACGTGAGGAATAATATTTTGTTCAAAATTGCGACAGTTATCGCAAATTACACAAACACTATTTCATAGACGAAATACTCGTCGTTTGATAACACAGTTTAGTATAAAACCGGCAGCAGTGGTGCTGAACAACATTCTCGTGTGAGCACTTGCACCAGTAGCTAGTACGATAACTAATATGTCTGCCAAGGCTATCCTCGTCCTCTGCGCTCAGACGCTCCTGGCTAACGTAAGTTTTATGTTTTTACTTTTATTATAAACGTTATATCTATTTCATTTTGTGTTATTTATCTTTGTACCTAATGCTTTTATTTCAATGAAAAATTGATTCATTATAATTCTGTTATTCCAGGTTGCATTCAGTCAGTGTGCATACCATAGAGCCGACTACTTGTCTGCTCCATCTGTCGGTACTGCGTCATGTGGTGCACTGGGAGGTAATGGTCTGGCTTATGGGGCTGGTCTTGGTTATGGAGCTGGTCTTGGTTATGGAGCTGGTCTTGGTTATGGAGCAGATCTTGGTTATGGATGTGGCAACGGATACGCTGGTGTTGGCTTGAATACTGCGAGTATAAAGTTGGCTCCTACCAGTGGCGGCGCTCTGCCCGTCTCCAGCTCTTCCACCATCGCTCCCTCCGGCCTCTCTGTAGCTTCTGAAAACACTTATGAAGGCTGTCTCACCGTGAGTGGTGAGCTGCCGTTCTTAGGTGCTGTTGCTTTGGATGGAGTTTTCCCCACTGCTGGAGCAGGCGTCGTCAACTACAGTTGCGGTAACGGAGTCACAGCTATCACAAGCGACGCTGGCTATTCTGCTGGTGCTTATGGTCTTGGATCTGCCGGTATCGGCGCTGGTGCTCTCGGCTACGGTTCAAGTTGTGCAGCTATTGCTCCTGCTGCTGGTCTTGAAATAGCTGGACGTGGATGTGGCTGTGGAGGTTATTAAGAAGATTTCGGATAGTATCTTAACGTTTGGTGGAAACATGAAACATTTGCCAATAAACAAATAATTTATTTACAAGAATTGCATGTTTTTTATTTACAGGCAATATTTCCTATTGTCGTATATATTTATATATAATCATATACATTTATTTGTTATTATTATGAGTATGTTATGTCATTAACAATAATTATGTTATTGTTTCGTCTAGTTACTCAAGTGAACTATTGTGATATAAGTTACTATATTGGATTCGTCCATTGATTAATTCGAAGTCCAGTCACCGAGGCCATAAGATTTGTGGGCCGGATGGCATCTCAGTTGTTGTTCTCGCCTGAGATATGCACCCACGAGCTGTGATCTTTTTAAGTATCTACTGTTTATCCTACAAAACCAAACAGGGATCTTTCCGAAAAGTGATCCATGCTCAAGCAATTTTAAAATAAAATAATTAAATAGCCAGCATAATTTAATTTAAGAGACTTTTGGCAACGTCAGTATTCCATATCGATGTATTTAGTAGAATTACATGTAATTTTACATGGTTGAAAGTAAGCTGTTACGATCGCTTGTAATGTTAGTACCTAATCACTTACACCATTCAGGCACAAGGAAAAGTAATTGAAGGTGGTGGACTAACATTATTGTTCAGTGTTTGTAAAGGCAGTTTATTTCCTTTATTATACTAAAATCCACGACGTTTTTGACGTCCGTGTTCAAAACTTTTACTATGAAATTGAGAGACTAATATAAAGGTGATGCCATTGCTGGTTAGTTTAATGCATGAAATAAGCCGTAATTATATTAATCTAATGTGGTTATTATACAGGGTTAATTAAAAATATGAATAATGTTTTACTCGTAATTTATACATATACAATAATTACTTAACACCTTTTGTGCTACTACTTTTCATATTTCATTATTTCTAGATATTATTTTGTATACAAAAATTCAAATATTTGTGGAAATCGGTTGCTCGAGTCATACGATTTAGACCCAAGACTACACCTGGTCGCAAAACAGTGACAATAGTGTATAATAAATATAAATGTTTATTATTATTATTTTAAATATAAATGTTTTTATTATACGCCCGCATACTGTAGGTACTAAATCTATGGTAAAGTTATATACAAACGTGGGATTCGGACGAACTCCGACTTGCAGTATTTCGCTCAGAACACAAAATATGAGTCTACACGTGATTCACCTTAGCATGAGGCAAGCTTAGGACTGAGCCACGGGCGGGTGAACGGGAATGTCTTCTGTCCGCAGGCTAATGATTTGAAGCGCCAGCTGCCAGTGGACGACCTTTGTTGTGCCGTGGCGTCACCTAGGTTTTGTCGCCCTTAGGCGGTTAGTCTGCATTGCGTACTGCTGATAGGATCGCTGAAGTAGTTCCAATTCTGGCGAACCACACACAACTCAAGGCAGCGAGTTAGTACGCCGTGGTAGGTTTTATCTGTAGGACCCGGGGTTTCTCCACGCGTAAACCCGGCATACTCTCATTTTACTGCGAGAAGGTACTCGTAAATGGCTTTCCCCCTCGCTGAAAAAGGCAGTCTTAGGACTCTTTGGAAACAAAGGTGCGATGGGTTATTGTTCCAGTGGCTTACATACCTACATCAGCATTTATTTTTGTTCCTCCTTTAATTTATTTTCCTGAGAGACGTGGTATTGCAACTAAGCTGCTTACATTGCATTGTAGATCTAGTTTATATTTTCTAATCAACATGTTTAAAATAGTCATAATAATAAAATTAAAAGTGGATTTAGTCTTAAAACGGGATGGAATATGCTACACAATCAAACCAGTATTTGTGCTGGAGACTACAGAGGATTGTATATTACAATACAACGAGGGCCAACTCAGTGACGTCACACGCGCCTGCTACACGTAAAGCTTTGTCAGCAGAAACGAGCGCGCGACGCCTCACTCGATACGGACGAGTAAACCTGGTCGAATTACATACATGGTCGTGTTGAGTTACGTGCGATCGAGTAACATACATATGCAATGGTGACGTGTTGAAGTTTGTTTATTCCTTCAGCAAGATATATTTTATTTTCTGTTTATAACCTATGTTACTTCCAATACAAAGCCTTTCTGTGGTAAGCCATATGCAATATATTGACGTGTATTCTACAATTGGCTGTTATTGCCGACATGTACTCGTAAGTTTTAGCCACAGATTACAGTAATTATGAATGCGCCTTTGCTTCATGTGTAATAAAACTAGCGGCAAAATGGTCAGAATACGATCATAATTGACTTAAATTTTAATTTTGATCGTTATTAAGGTTTTATTGATAATGGCTAATACCGAGCAATTGCAATAGGTACCTACTTAAGGTTAACTATAGTTACGAAGAATTATACGACATCAGCCGAACAATGCCGAAATACTACATACGCGATTCGACTGCGAGCGTCAAATGCATGGTTTTGCGTGTAGTGATTTTTCATTAATTTAATGTATTTCTAATGCATATTTTATAATAATATTAGAATTCGCCACTCCTTCTCAATATAAACTTCAACTGTGCCAAATTTCATACTCCTCTGCCCGCATAATTTTCGTAAAAAGGGGTATAAAGTTTTTACTTTACGTATTAATATATAGATGAATAGCATGATAAATGGATCAGAATCTTTGGTAACCGCATTCAAATTGAACGGTAGGCTTACTGACTTTTAACTGATGTGTGACACCTTGTGTCTCTTCGTCACCACTAGCGGCTGTCACTGTAATGTGTAACTGTCACGTTCTGAAGCGCAACATATCACAACAACCTCTTATCAGAACAGATAACATTATGACACAGTTGCCTGCCTTATATAAAGCGTTTGCTGATTACTTAGCGGAATTTAATTTAACATTATTATAATAAAACGTATTTTACAGTTTGTGTGCTGCATTTATAGTTAAAGAATCAATAAGATATTTTTATTTATGTGTGGTGCTTTTTTGGAGATCTGCGAAATAATAAAAAAGCATCACAATGCATAGAAAATAGCAGAAATAATGTTAACATAATTATATTTTGTGTTGTTACGACATATTGCAGTCGTAGTCTATTAATAAAACAAGGTAGTGATTGCTTACAACAGTATTTATATTTTCTCAATCGTTTTTAAACCGATGTCGTCACTTTCAGTAGCCATAGCCACAGGAGCATTGATCTATTTTTATTGTCATTAATGTGCTGCACTGCTCCAAGTAGACCTGAAATTTCTGTTTGGCCTGGTTACTTAGAAGCATAAGCAGAAATGATGCGAAATAGCTAATAATATTATAGTAAGGTATATCGAACTAGTTCGGGGAAATATGGTGATATCCTTGACTTGATCTGTTTCTACCATCACGACAAAACTTTTTATACATCTGGGGTACAACATATTAAGTGCATTCAGATTGGCGAAGGGTTTAAAAACGGATCAATTAGGAATATCTGGAGCGTCGCAACCCATATTCATAAATGAACATCTAACGCTAAAAAATAAACAGTTATTTCGAGCAACCCGTGAATCTGCTAGAAACAATAATTTTAAGTACGTGTGGGTCAAACACGCTACGATCCTCGTGCGGGAATCCGACGGTACTCCAGCGATCGCAATACGCTCGCCGCAAGACATCGGTAAAACTAAGTCAATGTTGCAATCTGCTCAATCTAAAGCTTAATAAGTGTTATTAGTTCTGTATAGTTAATATATCATACATAATGTTTTTCTATAAACACGTCACAGCTCTGTTTTCAAAATATAAAAAATATAGAGGTACAATTGCCCTATTTATTGTAAAGGTACATTTTCGAATTTTATGTTTACACCTCTCATATTTTACATGGAATCTAATATGTATTATTTTTCTATAATCTCAATAGCATATAGCTTTTTTAATAATAATAATGTACCGTCTGTTTTATTCGTATATAGTTTTGCATTATTGTTCAATTGTATTATTCTCCGTCTAGACTTTAATTTTATGTTATATGTTCATATATCGCTGTCTCAAAATTTTGGTGAACTTATTACTTTTAATTATTTAAATTGTAATGGATAAACTAGTAATCTACTATCAGAATTGTAGGGGCATTCGAAACAAACTTAATGTATTGTATATGAGTATATTATCGAATAATTATGACATCATTATATTAACAGAACTTGGCTGACTCCGCAAGTTTTCGACAGCGAATTCATAGATGATCGCTATGTCGTTTATAGATGTGACCGTAATCGTATTGCTAGCAATAAAAAGGAAGGTGGTGGGGTTCTAGTAGCCGTTTTGAAGGGTTTACGCTCCATACCTGTACCCCTAAACAGATTAAGTATCCCCCACATTGAACACGTCCTTGTAAAGTTGCCGGGTATAAATAGTGAAACGGTATTTGTTAGTGCTGCGTATATCCCTCCTAAATCACCCGAAGAAGTATATTTAATTCACTTTAAATTGTTGCGTCACACATTAGATAATCATTATCCTAATAAATTCTATTTGTTTAGAGATTATAATTTACCGGATGCCGACTGGCTGCCAAATGACAGTGATAATCCAGCAGCACTGTATTGTTCTGGTAGCTCTTTACCCATAGAAAATATAAGTAATTTTATGGCATTATTGAATTCATTTCAATATAATAACCTCGCCAATTACAAAGGTCGCATCTTGGATCTATTAATTAGTATCTCGGATTGTGATATAAATTCTCCACCACATACATTATTACCCATAGATGAATATCACCCTCCTTTCTGAGCCACTGTCATTTACAAATTTCGTATAAAATGCGTTCCACAAGCAAATATAACGAAATATAATTATCACAAGGCAGATTACAATCAAATAAATGCAAATATTTCTGAAGTGAACTGGGTTGATATCTTAAACAATTTGTCGGCCTAGGAAAGTGTTAATACCTTTTATAATATCATTTATGGATCAATAAAAAAACATGTTCCCTTGTCTCGATTAAAATCAAAAAAATATCCAGTATGGTTTTCAAAGTCACTAATACGTATTTTTACCAACAAGAATAAAGCATGGATAAAATGGAAAACCTATAGCAATGTATCAGACTACGAACAGTTATCTTACTTGAGGCGTAGGTTTCAAATAGAATGCAAAAATCATTACATAAAATATATTAATAGCGTAGAGGACAACATTAAAAAAAATATAAAAGATTTATGGCGTTACGTTTCGAACCGAAAAAAGGAAGCTGGAATACCCGCCACCATGTTCTATCAAAACCTTAATGCAAATGATCCGCAAGCGATATGCAACTTTATTCCAACTACTTCCAGTCAGTTTATGAAGTTTCAAACTTTAGATATAGCAGCTGGAGCCTCACCGAAAGTCAGGCAGATAACTGCGTCCTAATCAACCGCATTACTTTTACTCTTGAACAGGTGTTAAAAGCATTAAAATCACTTGATGCAACCAAAGGCCCTGGCCCTGATGGGATACCTCCTTATTATTTGATCAAAATAGCTGATAACATATGCGTTCCACTGCACATAATATATAATAAGTGCATGGTAGAGGGCGTTTTCCCTGCAATATGGAAGACAGCCAATATTGTACCCATACATAAAACAGGTTCGAAACATGATATTGAAAATTATCGGCCAATTTCGATTCTGTCCGCCTTGTCGAAGCTTCTCGAGAGGCTGGTACACAGCGCAGTCTATCCTGTACTTCACTCTATTATACTAAAACAACAACATGGATTTGTTCAAAAAAGGTCAACTGTCACTAATTTATTGATATTCACAAATTATGTATTTAACAACATGGATCAGAAGGTACACGTGGACGCTGTGTACACAGACTTTCGAAAAGCTTTTGACAAGGTGGACCATCAGCTGCTTCTTCAGAAACTGGCATTCAATGGCATTAGAGGTGATCTGTTGCGCTGGCTTGCTTCCTATATTGCAAATCGGTCACAAAGAGTGGTTATTAAAGGACACCAATCTGACTCAGTAATTGTTACTTCTGGTGTGCCACAAGGTTCGATTCTAGGTCCACTATTATTTATAATTTTCATTAACGACATCGTAAATTGTTTCGAAAATTCAAAATTTTTACTTTACGCAGACGATTTAAAAATTTATAGAACCATTCGCAAACAATCAGACTGCAGTTTACTACAGGCCGATTTGGATCGCTTTACTGAGTACTGTGCAAAAAATAAGATTCAGTTAAACGTATCTAAGTGTGCATACATTAAATTCACAAAAAACATAAACATATTTGCTAACCCGTACACTTTATCTCAAACTATTTTAAATAGCGCTTCCTGCGTTAAAGACTTGGTTGTTTTGCTAGATACTAAATTTCATTTCGATCAGCATATTAATAAAATAGTCAGCAACGTATATAGGATGTTTGGCTTTGTAATGAGATCCAGCACAGATTTTAAGAGATCCAGTACTTACATCCATCTGTACAAGGCGCTCATCAGGTCTCAGCTTGAGTATGCCGTTATCATATGGAATCCTATTTACGCGAAATATATAAATATCTTAGAAAAGGTACAGAGAAAGTTCACCAAAGCAATGCATTACCGTAGCCGACGCCATATGAACATAGACTCAAATTATAACACCAGTTTTACTTATTTAAAGTCTAGACGTCTTTATCTAGAAACTATGTTTTTGTATGATTTAGGTAACAATAAATACGACTGCACAGATTTAACAAATCAATTGTGCTACATTGTCCCGAGAACTGTCACAAGACGGGAGTTGCGCGTACGTCCAAAAACCAACGCAGGAGTACGCGCACCTCTACATCGCATAACTAAAAATTACAATGACAATTTCATGGATATAGATGTATTCAACTTATCAGCAAATTCTAAATCAAATTAAGCATGAAATTAGGAAAGGCTGGTGGTTATGATAGGATTACAGTTAAATGCTGACAGCTGGACAGGGTCTCATAGTAAATCAGTTGTGCCGCCTTTTTAACTTGTGCTGGAATACCGGCCGTGTACCTAGTGATTGGTGCAAGGCCGTCATAGTACCTTTATACAAGGGAAAAGGCTCACAGCAAGATTGCAAAAGCTATAGAGGCATTAGCTTGCTCAGCGTCGTCGGTAAATTGTATGCGAAAATGTTAATTGAAAGGATTGTGAAAATAACCGACGAGAAAATATGGGATGCACAAACGGGATTTCGAAAGGGTATGGGATGTACGGATCAGGTCTTTTCCTTACGGAGCATAGCCGAGAAAGTTTTGGCCAAAGGTCAAAAGGTCTATTGCGCATTCGTGGATCTGGAAAAGGCTTATGATAAAGTGGTGAGGAATGAACTTTGGTCGGTTTTGTCCATGTATGGAGTGAATAGCAACCTCACACGAGCTCTGAAATCTCTTTATGAAGATTCCAGAGCTTGTGTTAGGATAAATGGGACTTACACAGAATGGTTTGATATCGAAAAAGGTGTTAGACAAGGATGTGTAGCGTCACCCTGGCTGTTTAACCTATACATGGACAATTGTTTGAAAGATTTAAAAGATTGTGAATGGGGATTAAGAATGAATGAGTTACTTGTCAAATGTCTACTTTATGCTGATGACCAAGTAATACTTGCGTCATCGGCGGAAGAGTTACAGGCAATGGTAACTATTATGCATGGTGCTTTTGAGAGAAAAGGAATGAAAATGAATGTAAGCAAGACGAAAGTAATGGTATTTGAAAGGGAGGAGTGCATGACGATGTGCAATATTATGATTGATGGAGAACAAGTGGAACAAGTGAAAGAGTTTGTATATTTGGGTACTTTGTTTACAAGGGATGGTACACATGAGGGAGATATTGAAAGAAGAACGATTGCTGGCAATAAAGTGAATGGCGCTCTACGCGCTTTTATGAACAGTCGAAATGTATCCGAAAAGGCATGTTTGGCTGTTCATAGAGGACTATTAGTGCCTACACTTATGCATGGAAGTGAAAGTTGGGTATGGCAAAAGAAGCATGAGAGCAGAATAAATGCTGTAGAAATGAGAGCGCTGAGAAATATATGTGGTGTGACTCTGAAAGATAGAATAAGGAATAGTGTGATTAGAGAGAGATGCGGCATAAAAGTGAATATAGTGACGAGAATAGAAAAGGGTATGTTAAGTTGGTTTGGGCATGTAGAAAGAATGGACGAGAACAGACTGACTAAGAAAGTTTATAAGGCTAGTGTGAATGGAACAGTTGCAAGGGGAAGACCTAGGCGAACGTTTCCTGATCAGATCGGAGACGTTCTGGATAAAGGCCAGGTTAAGAGCACCTTAAACCGGCGAGCGTGTATGAGGAATGTTATGAAAGTGAATGAAGCCAGAGAAGTGTGTCAGGATCGTAGCAAATGGAAATCCGTAGTCTCTGCCTACCCCTCTGGGAAACAGGCGTGAATTTATGTATGTGTATGTATGTAACTTATCAGCTAATAGATTTAGAAGCGCTTTAATGGCTAAAGTTAATAATTTGTCAAACCTTTAACTTAGTTTCCTTTTTTTTTTTTAATTTCCATTATTAAATGTATACCTATTTAATAATACATACTATCTCAGATTATATGTATCCAATATCTTGCATGCATGTTCTTATTTTCTTTTTTATTAATTTATATTAATTAGTGTTAAATTTATATAATGTTAAAGACATCAGTCTTCGCTCGCATTCACTGAATCAGTTCAGAAATCATGTTTTGCTAATTTGTGGATAACGCTGTGGGTTGCACATGTGATGAATATTGTATATTGTAAATATTGTTTGTAAAATAAGTGTGTAACTGTTTGTTATTCCCTAAAATAAATAAATAAATACAAACCAGGATAAATTAACTAGTTAATTACATATGAATACTAACCCAAAAAATACAACATCATGACAAAAAAATTCTGACCTATAAAGGGTTAATAAGTTGCTAAGCATATACAGCGCCAGTAATAAAAATTGTAATCATATGGTATCGGAATATTTAGGTAAACTCAATTATGCAGACACAGAGAATTTGTTAGAAATATTAAAATGATGTAATTATACTTTAGGTACCTAATTTATTGTGTGACACAGTTGCTTGTACGTGTACAGGCAGTTTTAGCTTAAGTTTGTATTAAGTTATATTATTGTTCAAACAGATACTTAAATAAATGTGCACTTTTAAAATATATAGACAAGTGATCGCCTGAAACACAGGTCTAACCTAGTTCAGGCAAGTAGCTTATAATAATTTAAAGATGTTAAACTATCCTTTCTTTCATAACTATAATTATTATTTTCGTGATAAACTAGTTTATTAAGACATTGAGTTATTGTTAGATATTAAGATTTAATTTAAAGTTGAAGTCCACTATTGTACTCCTTTTCTAAGCCGAATAAATTTTATTTCCTTTTATTTTTTTTATTTTTTCATTGACCTCCGTTGGTCAGATCACTTCATCGTCAGGTTAAGAACTATTCATACGATACTTTATACGTTTCAACACACGAGTGGCACGAAAACACACTTCAACCGTCGGCACTTACATTATATTGGCGAGTTTCAAAAGTGTGTTGCACCTTGCGTCTCTTCGTCACGACCGACACCGTAATGTGTGAATGTCACGTTCAGGAGCGCAATATATCACAACGACCTTTTATCAGAGTAGATAACGTTATGACACAGTTGCCTCTCTTATCTTTGGTGCTTGCTGATTACTTGGTAGAATTTAAGTTTACACATTCTATGTTTTATGTAAATCAATGGTGCCATGCGATAGATAAACGCGTGTCTACATAATGCATTTATCTATAGCCAATTAGTTCTTTAGTATTTATGATTATAACATATTTAGTTAATATGCAATAATTTTACCATAATTCTGGGGTAAGGAAACACTTAATACTAATCAGATATAAAAGCGAGAGCATCTCAAATTAGGGTCCGTTTTGGTCTATTTAAACATTCCATAACATCCTTCAAATAACTAACTTAAAATTATTATTAATTTAACAAACAGACTAGGTACTGCTGAATACTTGTTATTTTATTTATTAATTTTCTTTTAAACCAAAGTCGTCACGTTCAGTAGCCACAGCCGCAAGAGCAGTGACCATTGATAGAGACACAACCAGCAGCTGGCACGTTACCGCCGAAGCTCATATCGCCCAAGATAGGCACCTCACCGATGACGGCGGTGTTACCGGCGACTGGCAGCTCACCGGCGACCGCCACGTTACTTTCGCCGATGCCACCGTACGCACCGAATCCTGCTGACGCTCCATGCTCAAGAGCACCGGAGTAGCCAAGTCCACTAGCTAAGGCTCCTGGTGCGGCGACACGCGCGCCGTAGCTCGCGCCAGCGCCGCATCCGCACTGACTAAACACGGTCTGGACAAACCAGATTTGTTAGAAGATATTTGTAACTAACTATTGCTGAGTAAATAGCAGAATAACACAAGAAACAGGGACAATATATAAAACATGGGTAGCAAAGATTTCTAGACTGTTTTAAAATTAACTCCACTCAACTGTGCCAAGCAAGCTTGGACGCAGAGCAATACAACAGCGAAGGTAGACATGTTTGATATTTGTTTGTGATCAACGTAGAGCTGAAGACTGAATGATGAACTGTTACTGTCCTTGCCCCTTTATATCTGACACAATTGTTGGTACTAGGTCTGTGTTATCGCACTACGTGCGGAATAATATATTGTTCAAAATTGCGACAGTTATCGCAAATTACACAAACGCTATTTCATAGACGAAATACTCGTCGTTTGATAACACAGTTTAGTATAAAACCGGCAGCAGTGGTGCTAAACAACATTCTCGTGTGAGCACTTGCACCAGTAGCTAGTACGATAACTAATATGTCTGCCAAGGCTATCCTCGTCCTCTGCGCTCAGGCGCTCCTGGCTAACGTAAGTTTTATGTATTTTACTTTTATTATAAACGTTATATCTATTTCATTTTGTGTTATTTATCTTTGTACCTAATGCTTTTATTTCAATGAAAAATTGATTCATTATAATTCTGTTATTCCAGGTTGCATTCAGTCAGTGTGCACACCCTAGAGCCGACTACTTGTCTGCTCCATCTGTCGGTACTGCGTCATGTGGTGCACTGAGAGGTAATGGTCTGGCTTATGGGGCTGGTCTTGGTTATGGAGCTGGTCTTGGTTATGGAGCAGATCTTGGTTATGGATGTGGCAACGGATACGCTGGTGCTGGATTGAATACTGCGAGTATTGGAGTGGCTCCTACCAGTGGCGGTGCTCTGCCCGTCTCCAGCTCCTCCGCCATCGCTCCCTCCGGCCTCTCTGTAGCTTCTGAAAACACTTATGAAGGCTGTCTCACCGTGATTGGTGAGCTGCCGTTCTTAGGTGCTGTGGCCTTGGATGGAGTTTTCCCCACTGCTGGAGCAGGCGTCGTCAACTACAGTTGCGGTAACGGAGTCACGGCTATTACAAGCGACGCTGGATATTCCGCTGGTGCTTATGGTCTTGGATCTGCCGGTATCGGCGCTGGTGCTCTTGGCTACGGTTCGAGTTGTGCAGCTATTGCTCCTGCTGCTGGTCTTGAAATAGCTGGACGTGGATGTGGCTGTGGAGGTTATTAAGAAGATTTCGGATAGTATCTTAACGTTTGGTGGAAAACGTGAACTATTTGCCAATAAACAAATAATTTATTTACAAGAATTGCATGTTTTTTATTTACAGGCAATATTTCCTATTGTCGTATATGTTTATATTTAAACATATACATTTATTTGTTATTATTATGAGTATGTTATGTCATTAATAATATGTTATTGTTTCGTCTAGTTACTCAAGTGAACTATTGTGATATAAGTTACCATATTGGATTCGTCCATTGATTAATTCAAAGTCCAGTCACCGAGGCCATAAGATTTGTGGGCCGGATGGCATCTCAGTTGTTGTTCTCGCCTGAGATATGCACCCACGAGCTGTAATCTTTTTAAGTATCTACTGTTTTTCCTACAAAACCAAACAGGGATCTTTCCGAAAAGTTACCCATGCTCAAGCAATTTTAAAATAAAATAATTAAATAGCCAGCATAATTAAATTTAAGCGTCTTTTGGCAAACCCTTTTTTCCATACGATGTCTTTTGTAGAATTACATGTAATTTTACATGGTTGAAAGTAAGCTGTTACGATCACTTGTAATGTTAGTACCTAATCACTTACACCATTCAGGCACAAGGAAAAGTAATTGAAGGTGGTGGACTAACATTATTGTTTAGTGTTTGTAAAGGCAGTTTATTTCCTTTATTATACTAAAATCCACGACGTTTTTGACATCCGTGTTCAAAACTTTTACTATGAAATTGAGATACTAATATAAAGGAAGTGCCATTGCTGGTTAGTTTAATGCATGAAATAAGCCGTAATTATATTAATCTAATGTGGTTATTATACATGGTTAATCAAAAATATTAATAATGTTTTACCCGTTATTTAAACATATACAATAATTACTTAACACCTTTTGTGCTACTACTTTTCATATTTCATTATTTGTAGATATTATTTTGTATACAAAAATTCAAATATTTGTGGAAATCGGTTGCTCGAGTCATACGATTTAGACCCAAGACTACACCTGGTCGCAAAACAGTGACAATAGTGTATAATAAATATAAATAAATATAAATGTTTATTATTATTATTTTAAATATAAATGTTTTTAGAACATAAGTTGTTTAATATGATGTATATAATACACTGGTAAAAGGGTATTAATATTTTCGTTTAGCCCTGGATATCTCTGCTGTAATTTGCCGGGAATAAGCAGTTTGTAATATTTTGTACGCACATTTCTAAACTAGCCCATTCTAATGAAAAGTCAGATTCATTTTCCAAGTAGCCTATAATAAGATCTTGACCAAATTAATATGACAATAGAAAATACTGCCCTTTTATAGAAAAATACTTAATATATACGCCCGCATACTATAGGTACTAAATCTATGGTAAAGTTATATACAAACGTGGGATTCGGACGAACTCCGACTTGCAATATTTCGCTCAGAACTCAAAATATGAGTCTACACGTGATTCACCTTAGCATGAGGCAAGCTTAGGACTGAGCCACGGGCGGGTAAACGGGAATGTCTTCTGTCCGCAGGCTAATGATTTGAAGCGCCAGCTGCCAGTGGACGACCTTTGTTGTGCCGTGGCGTCACCTAGGTTTTGTCGCCCTTAGGCGGTTGGTCTGCATTGCGTACTGCTGAGAGGATCGCTGAAGTAGTTCCAATTCCGGCGAACCATACACAACTCAAGGCAGCGAGTTAGTACGCCGTGGTAGGTTTTATCTGTAGGACCCGGGGTTTCTCCACGCGTAAACCCGGCATACTCTCATTTTACTGCGGGAAGGTACTCGTAAATGGCTTTCCCCCTCGCTGAAAAAAGGCAGTCTAAGGACTCTTTGGAAACAAAGGTGCAATGGGTTATTGTTCCAGTGGCTTACATACCTACGTCAGCATTTAATTTTGTTCCTTCTTTAATTTATTTTCCCGAGAGACGTGGTATTGCAACTAAGCTGCTTACATTGCATTGTAGATCTAGTTTATATTTTCTTATCAACATGTTTTAAATAATCATAATAATAAAATTAAAAGTAGACTTAGTCTTAAAACGGGATGGAATATGCTGCACAATCAAACCAGTATTTGTGCTGGAGACTATAGAGGAATGTATATTACAATACAACGAGGGCCAACTCAGTGACGTCACACGCGCCTGCTACACGTAAAGCTTTGTCAGCAGAAACGAGCGCGCGACGCCCCACTCGATACGGACGTGTAATCCTGGTCGAATTACATACATGGTCGTGTTGACTTACGTGCGATCGAGTAATTTATGCAATAGTGACGTGTTGAAGCTTGTTTATTCCTTCAGCAAGATATATTTTATTTTCTGTTTTTACCTATGTTGCCTCCAATACAAAGCCATTCTGTGGTAAGCCATATGCAATATATTGACGTGTATTCTACAATACGGCTGTTATTGCCGAAATATACTCGTATGTTGCAAGCACAGATTACAGTAATTTTGAAAGCCCCTTTACTTCATGTGTCTAATAAAATGAATAGCACGATAAATGGATCAGAATCTTTGGTATTTACATTCAAATTGAATGGTAGGCTTGATGACTTTTAACTGATGTGTGACACCTTGCGTCTCTTCGTCACGACTGTCACTGTAATGTGTAACTGTCACGTTCTGAAGCGCAACATATCACAACAACCTCTTAACAGAACAGATAACATTATGACACAGTTGCCTGCCTTATATAAAGCGTTTGCTGATTACTTAGCGGAATTTAATTTAATATTATTATAATAAAACATATTTTACAGTTTGTGTGCTGCATTTATAGTTAAAGAATCAATAAGATATTTTTATTTATGTGTATTGTATATGTGTGGTGCTTTTTTGGAGATCTGCGAAATAATAAAAAAGCATCACAATGCATAGAAAATAGCAGAAATGATGTTAACATAATTATATTTTGTGTTGTTACGACATATTGCAGTCGTAGTCAATTAATAAAACAAGGTAGTAATGGCTTACAACAGTATTTATATTTTGTCAATCGTTTTTAAACCGATGTCGTCACTTTCAGTAGCCATAGCCACAGGAGCATTGATCTATTTTTATTGTCATTAAACAGTGCTCTATGTAGCCCTGAACTTTCTGTTTGGCCTGGTTACTTAGAAGCATAAGCAGGAATGATGCGAAATAGCTAATAATATTATAGTAAAGTATATCGAACTAGTTCGGGGAAATATGGTGATATCCTTGACTTGATCTGTTTCTACCATCACGACAAAACTTTTTATACATCTGGGGTACAACATATTAAGTGCATTCAGATTGGCGAAGGGTTTAAAAACGGATCAATTAGGAATATCTGGAGCGTCGCAATCCATATTCATAAATGAACATCTAACGCTAAAAAATAAACAGTTATTTCGAGCAACACGTGAATCTGCTAGAAACAATAATTTTAAGTACGTGTGGGTCAAACACGCTACGATCCTCGTGCGGGAATCCGACGGTACTCCAGCGATCGCAATACGCTCGACGCAAGACATCGGTAAAACTAAGTCAATGTTGCAATCTGCTCAATCTAAAGCTTAATAAGTGTTATAGGTTCTGTATAGTTAATATATCATACATAATGTTTTTCTATAAACACGTCACAGCTCTGTTTTCAAAATATAAAAAATATAGAGGTACAATTGCCCTATTTATTGTAAAGGTACATTTTCGAATTTTATGTTTACACCTCTCATATTTTACATGGAATCTAATATGTATTATTTTTCTATAATCTCAATAGCATATAGCTTTTTTAATAATAATAATGTACCGTCTGTTTTATTCGTATATAGTTTTGCATTATTGTTCAATTGTATTATTCTCCGTCTAGACTTTAATTTTATGTTATATGTTCATATATCGCTGTCTCAAAATTTTGGTGAACTTATTACTTTTAATTATTTAAATTGTAATGGATAAACTAGTAATCTACTATCAGAATTGTAGGGGCATTCGAAACAAACTTAATGTATTGTATATGAGTATATTATCGAATAATTATGACATCATTATATTAACAGAACTTGGCTGACTCCGCAAGTTTTCGACAGCGAATTCATAGATGATCGCTATGTCGTTTATAGATGTGACCGTAATCGTATTGCTAGCAATAAAAAGGAAGGTGGTGGGGTTCTAGTAGCCGTTTTGAAGGGTTTACGCTCCATACCTGTACCCCTAAACAGATTAAGTATCCCCCACATTGAACACGTCCTTGTAAAGTTGCCGGGTATAAATAGTGAAACGGTATTTGTTAGTGCTGCGTATATCCCTCCTAAATCACCCGAAGAAGTATATTTAATTCACTTTAAATTGTTGCGTCACACATTAGATAATCATTATCCTAATAAATTCTATTTGTTTAGAGATTATAATTTACCGGATGCCGACTGGCTGCCAAATGACAGTGATAATCCAGCAGCACTGTATTGTTCTGGTAGCTCTTTACCCATAGAAAATATAAGTAATTTTATGGCATTATTGAATTCATTTCAATATAATAACCTCGCCAATTACAAAGGTCGCATCTTGGATCTATTAATTAGTATCTCGGATTGTGATATAAATTCTCCACCACATACATTATTACCCATAGATGAATATCACCCTCCTTTCTGAGCCACTGTCATTTACAAATTTCGTATAAAATGCGTTCCACAAGCAAATATAACGAAATATAATTATCACAAGGCAGATTACAATCAAATAAATGCAAATATTTCTGAAGTGAACTGGGTTGATATCTTAAACAATTTGTCGGCCTAGGAAAGTGTTAATACCTTTTATAATATCATTTATGGATCAATAAAAAAACATGTTCCCTTGTCTCGATTAAAATCAAAAAAATATCCGGTATGGTTTTCAAAGTCACTAATACGTATTTTTACCAACAAGAATAAAGCATGGATAAAATGGAAAACCTATAGCAATGTATCAGACTACGAACAGTTATCTTACTTGAGGCGTAGGTTTCAAATAGAATGCAAAAATCATTACATAAAATATATTAATAGCGTAGAGGACAACATTAAAAAAAATATAAAAGATTTATGGCGTTACGTTTCGAACCGAAAAAAGGAAGCTGGAATACCCGCCACCATGTTCTATCAAAACCTTAATGCAAATGATCCGCAAGCGATATGCAACTTTATTCCAACTACTTCCAGTCAGTTTATGAAGTTTCAAACTTTAGATATAGCAGCTGGAGCCTCACTGAAAGTCAGGCAGATAACTGCGTCCTAATCAACCGCATTACTTTTACTCTTGAACAGGTGTTAAAAGCATTAAAATCACTTGATGCAACCAAAGGCCCTGGCCCTGATGGGATACCTCCTTATTATTTGATCAAAATAGCTGATAACATATGCGTTCCACTGCACATAATATATAATAAGTGCATGGTAGAGGGCGTTTTCCCTGCAATATGGAAGACAGCCAATATTGTACCCATACATAAAACAGGTTCGAAACATGATATTGAAAATTATCGGCCAATTTCGATTCTGTCCGCCTTGTCGAAGCTTCTCGAGAGGCTGGTACACAGCGCAGTCTATCCTGTACTTCACTCTATTATACTAAAACAACAACATGGATTTGTTCAAAAAAGGTCAACTGTCACTAATTTATTGATATTCACAAATTATGTATTTAACAACATGGATCAGAAGGTACACGTGGACGCTGTGTACACAGACTTCCGAAAAGCTTTTGACAAGGTGGACCATCAGCTGCTTCTTCAGAAACTGGCATTCAATGGCATTAGAGGTGATCTGTTGCGCTGGCTTGCTTCCTATATTGCAAATCGGTCACAAAGAGTGGTTATTAAAGGACACCAATCTGACTCAGTAATTGTTAGTTCTGGTGTGCCACAAGGTTCGATTCTAGGTCCACTATTATTTATAATTTTCATTAACGACATCGTAAGTTGTTTCGAAAATTCAAAATTTTTACTTTACGCAGACGATTTAAAAATTTATAGAACCATTCGCAAACAATCAGACTGCAGTTTACTACAGGCCGATTTGGATCGCTTTACTGAGTACTGTGCAAAAAATAAGATTCAGTTAAACGTATCTAAGTGTGCATACATTAAATTCACAAAAAACATAAACATATTTGCTAACCCGTACACTTTATCTCAAACTATTTTAAATAGCGCTTCCTGCGTTAAAGACTTGGTTGTTTTGCTAGATACTAAATTTCATTTCGATCAGCATATTAATAAAATAGTCAGCAACGCATATAGGATGTTTGGCTTTGTAATGAGATCCAGCACAGATTTTAAGAGATCCAGTACTTACATCCATCTGTACAAGGCGCTCATCAGGTCTCAGTTTGAGTATGCCGTTATCATATGGAATCCTATTTACGCGAAATATATAAATATCTTAGAAAAGGTACAGAGAAAGTTCACCAAAGCAATGCATTACCGTAGCCGACGCCATATGAACATAGACTCAAATTATAACACCAGTTTTACTTATTTAAAGTCTAGACGTCTTTATCTAGAAACTATGTTTTTGTATGATTTATGTAACAATAAATACGACTGCACAGATTTAACAAATCAATTGTGCTACATTGTCCCGAGAACTGTCACAAGACGGGAGTTGTGCGTACGTCCAAAAACCAACGCAGGAGTACGCGCACCTCTACATCGCATAACTAAAAATTACAATGACAATTTCATGGATATAGATGTATTCAACTTATCAGCTAATAGATTTAGAAGCGCTTTAATGGCTAAAGTTAATAATTTGTCAAACCTTTAACTTAGTTTCCTTTTTTTTTAGTTTCCTTTATTATATGTATACCTATTTAATATTACATACTATCTCAGATTATATGTATCCAATATCTTGCATGCATGTTCTTATTTTCTTTTTTATTAATTTATATTAATTAGTGTTAAATTTATATAATGTTAAAGACATCAGTCTTCGCTCGCATTCACTGAATCAGTTCAGAAATCATGTTTTGCTAATTTGTGGATAACGCTGTGGGTTGCACATGTGATGAATATTGTATATTGTAAATATTGTTTGTAAAATAAGTGTGTAACTGTTTGTTATTCCCTAAAATAAATAAATAAATAAATAAATACAAACCAGGATAAATTAACTAGTTAATTACATACGAATACTAACCCAAAAAATACAACATCATGACAAAAAAATTCTGACCTAATAAGGGTTAATAAGTTGCTAAGCATATACAGCGCCAGTAATAAAAGTTGTAATCATATGGTATCGGAATATTTAGGTAAACTCAATTATGCAGACACAGAATTTGTAAGAAATATTAAAATGATGTAATTATACTTTACTCACTTCATCGTCAGGTTAAGAACTATTCATACGATACTTTATACGTTTCAACACACGAGTGGCACGAAAACACACTTCAACCTTCGGCACTGACATTATATTGGCGAGTTTCAAAAGTGTGTTGCACCTTGCGTCTCTTCGTCACGACCGACACCGTAATGTGTGAATGTCACGTTCAGGAGCGCAATATATCACAACGACCTTTTATCAGAGTAGATACCGTTATGACACAGTTGCCTCTCTTATCTTTGGTGCTTGCTGATTACTTGGTAGAATTTAAGTTTACACATTCTATGTTTTATGTAAATCAATGGTGCCATGCGATAGATAAACGCGTGTCTACATAATGCATTTATCTATAGCAAATTAGTTCTTTAGTATTTATGATTATAACATATTTTGTAAATATGCAATAATTTTACCATAATTCTCAGGTAAGGAAACACTTAATACTAATCAGATATAAAAGCGAGAGCATCACAAATTAGGGTCCGTTTTGGTCTATTTAAACATTCCCTAACATCCTACAAATAACTATCTTAAAATTATTATTAATTTAAATCAAACAGACTAGGTACTGCTGAATACTTGTTATTTTATTTATTAATTTTCTTTTAAACCAAAGTCGTCACCTTCACTAGCCACAGCCGCAAGAGCAGTGACCATTGATAGAGACACAACCAGCAGCTGGCACGTTACCGCCGAAGCTCACATCGCCCAAGACAGGCTCCTCACCGATGACGGCGGTAATACCGGCGACTGGAAGCTCACCGGCGACCGCCACGTTACCTTCGCCGATGCCGCCGTACGCACCGAATCCTGCTGACGCTCCATACTCAAGAG
Source organism: Catocala nupta (assembly GCA_963675205.1). NCBI lineage: Eukaryota > Metazoa > Arthropoda > Insecta > Lepidoptera > Erebidae > Catocala > Catocala nupta. The sequence goes on along the minus strand of OY776107.1, from coordinate 4,073,310 downwards.
CACCGGAGTAGCCAAGTCCACTAGCTAAGGCTCCTGGTGCGGCGACACGCGCGCCGTAGCCCGCGCCAGTGCCGCATCCGCACTGACTAAACACCGTCTGGACAAACCAGGCTTGTTAGAAGATATTTGTAACTAACTATTGCTGAGTAAATAGCAGAATAACACAAGAAACAGGGACAATATATAAAACATGGGTAGCAAAGATTTCTAGACTGTTTTAAAATTAACTCCACTCAACTGTGCCAAGCAAGCTTGGACGCAGAGCAATACAACAGCGAAGGTAGACATGTTTGATATTTGTTTGTGATCAACGTAGAGCTGAAGACTGAATGATGAACTGTTACTGTCCTTGCCCCTTTATATCTGACACAATTGTTGGTACTAGGTCTGTGTTATCGCACTACGTGCGGAATAATATATTGTTCAAAATTGCGACAGTTATCGCAAATTACACAAACGCTATTTCATAGACGAAATACTCGTCGTTTGATAACACAGTTTAGTATAAAACCGGCAGCAGTGGTGCTGAACAACATTCTCGTGTGAGCACTTGCACCAGTAGCTAGTACGATAACTAATATGTCTGCCAAGGCTATCCTCGTCCTCTGCGCTCAGGCGCTCCTGGCTAACGTAAGTTTTATGTTTTTTACTTTTATTATAAACGTTATATCTATTTCATTTTGTGTTATTTATCTTTGTACCTAATGCTTTTATTTCAATGAAAAATTGATTCATTATAATTCTGTTATTCCAGGTTGCATTCAGTCAGTGTGCACACCCTAGAGCCGACTACTTGTCTGCTCCATCTGTCGGTACTGCGTCATGTGGTGCACTGGGAGGTAATGGTCTGGCTTATGGGGCTGGTCTTGGTTATGGAGCTGGTCTTGGTTATGGAGCTGGTCTTGGTTATGGAGCAGATCTTGGTTATGGATGTGGCAACGGATACGCTGGTGCTGGCTTGAAAACTGCGAGTATAAATGTGGCTCCTACCAGTGGCGGCGCTCTGCCCGTCTCCAGCTCCTCCGCCATCGCTCCCTCCGGCCTCTCTGTAGCTTCTGAAAACACTTATGAAGGCTGTCTCACCGTGATTGGTGAGCTGCCGTTCTTAGGTGCTGTTGCTTTGGATGGAGTTTTCCCCACTGCTGGAGCAGGCGTCGTCAACTACAGTTGCGGTAACGGAGTCACAGCTATCACAAGCGACGCTGGCTATTCTGCTGGTGCTTATGGTCTTGGATCTGCCGGTATCGGCGCTGGTGCTCTCGGCTACGGTTCGAGTTGTGCAGCTATTGCTCCTGCTGCTGGTCTTGAAATAGCTGGACGTGGATGTGGCTGTGGAGGTTATTAAGAAGATTTCGGATACTATCTTAACGTTTGGTGGAAATCGTGAACTATTTGCCAATAAACAAATAATTTATTTACAAGAATTGCATGTTTTTTATTTACAGGCAATATTTCCTATTGTCGTATATATTTATATATAATCATATACATTTATTTGTTATTATTATGAGTATGTTATGTCATTAACAATAATTATGTTATTGTTTCGTCTAGTTACTCAAGTGAACTATTGTGATATAAGTTACCATATTGGATTCGTCCATTGATTAATTCGAAGTCCAGTCACCGAGGCCATAAGATTTGTGGGCCGGATGGCATCTCAGTTGTTGTTCTCGCCTGAGATATGCACCCACGAGCTGTAATCTTTTTAAGTATCTACTGTTTTTCCTACAAAACCAAACAGGGATCTTTCCGAAAAGTTACCCATGCTCAAGCAATTTTAAAATAAAATAATTAAATAGCCAGCATAATTTAATTTAAGAGACTTTTGGCAACGTCAGTATACCATATCGATGTATTTAGTAGAATTACATGTAATTTTACATGGTTGAAAGTAAGCTGTTACGATCGCTTGTAATGTTAGTACCTAATCACTTACACCATTCAGGCACAAGGAAAAGTAATTGAAGGTGGTGGACTAACATGATTGTTCAGTGTTTGTAAAGACAGTTTATAAGGTTTACGCGTGGAGAAACCCCGGGTCCTACAGATAAAACCTACCACGGCGTACTAACTCGCTGCCTTGAGTTGTGTATGGTTCGCCAGAATTGGAACTACTTCAGCGATCCTCTCAGCAGTACGCAATGCAGACTAACCGCCTAAGGGCGACAAAACCTAGGTGACGCCACGGCACAACAAAGGTCGTCCACTGGCAGCTGGCGCTTCAAATCACTAGCCTGCGGACAGAAGACATTCCCGTTCACCCGCCCATGGCTCAGTCCTAAGGTTGCCTCACGCTAAGGTGAATCACGTGTAGACTCATATTTTGTGTTCTGAGCGAAATACTGCAAGTCGGAGTTCGCCCGATTCCCACGTTTGTATAATATAACTTTACCATAGATTTAGTACCTACAGTATGCGGGCGTATATATTAAGTATTTTCTATAAAAGGGCAGTATTTTCTATTGTCATATTAATTTGGTCAAGATCGTATTATAGGCTACTTGGAAAATGAATCGGACTTTTCATTAGAATGGACTAGTTTAGAAATATGCGTACAAAATATTATAAAGTGCTTATTCCCGGCAAATTACAGCAGAGATATCCAGGGCTAAACGAAAATATTAATACCTTTTTACCAGTGTATTCTATACATCATATTAAACAACTTATGTTCTAAAAACATTTATATTTTAAATAATAATAATAAACATTTATATTTATTTATATTTATTATACACTATTGTCACTGTTTTGCGACCAGGTGTAGTCTTGGGTCTAAATCGTATGACTCGAGCAACCGATTTCCACAAATATTTGAATTTTTGTATACAAAATAATATCTACAAATAATGAAATATGAAAAGTAGTAGCACAGAAGGTGTTAAGTAATTATTGTATATGTTTAAATTACGGGTAAAACATTATTAATATTTTTAATTAACCCTGTATAATAACCACGTTAGATTAATATAATTACGGTTTATTTCATGCATTAAACTAACCAGCAATGACACTTCCTTTATATTAGTCTCTCAATTTCATAGTAAAAGTTTTGAACACGGACGTCAAAAACGTCGTGGATTTTAGTATAATAAAGGAAATAAACTGTCTTTACAAACACTGAACAATAATGTTAGTCCACCACCTTCAATTACTTTTCCTTGTGCCTGAATGGTGTAAGTGATTAGGTACTAACATTACAAGCGATCGTAACAGCTTACTTTCAACTATGTAAAATTACATGTAATTCTACTAAATACTTCGATATGGAATACTGACGTTGCCAAAAATCTCTTAAATTAAATTATGCTGGCAATTTAATTATTTTATTTTAAAATTGCTTGAGCATGGGTAACTTTTCGGAAAGATCCCTGTTTGGTTTTGTAGGAAAAACAGTAGATACTTAAAAATATTACAGCTCGTGGGTGCATATCTCAGGCGAGAACAACAACTGAGATGCCATCCGGCCCACAAATCTTATGGCCTCGGTGACTGGACTTCGAATTAATCAATGGACGAATCCAATATGGTAACTTATATCACAATAGTTCACTTGAGTAACTAGACGAAACAATAACATAATTATTGTTAATGACATAACATACTCATAATAATAACAAATATGTGTATATGATTATATATAAATATATACGACAATAGGAAATATTGCCTGTAAATAAAAAACATGCAATTCTTATAAATAAATTATTTGTTTATTGGCAAATAGTTCACGATTTCCACCAAACGTTAAGATAGTATCCGAAATCTTCTTAATAGCCTCCACAGCCACATCCACGTCCAGCTATTTCAAGACCAGCAGCAGGAGCAATAGCTGCACAACTCGAACCGTAGCCGAGAGCACCAGCGCCGATACCAGCAGATCCAAGACCATAAGCACCAGCAGAATAGCCAGCGTCGCTTGTGATAGCTGTGACTCCGTTACCGCAACTGTAGTTGACGACGCCTGCTCCAGCAGTGGGGAAAACTCCATCCAAAGCAACAGCACCTAAGAATGGCAGCTCACCAATCACGGTGAGACAGCCTTCATAAGTGTTTTCAGAAGCTACAGAGAGGCCGGAGGGAGCAATGGCGGAGGAGCTGGAGACGGGCAGAGCGCCGCCACTGGTAGGAGCCACCTTTATACTCGCAGTTTTCAAGCCAGCACCAGCGTATCCGTTGCCACATCCATAACCAAGATCTGCTCCATAACCAAGACCAGCTCCATAACCAAGACCAGCTCCATAACCAAGACCAGCCCCATAAGCCAGACCATTACCTCCCAGTGCACCACATGACGCAGTACCGACAGATGGAGCAGACAAGTAGTCGGCTCTAGGGTGTGCACACTGACTGAATGCAACCTGGAATAACACAATTATAATGAATCAATTTTTCATTGAAATAAAAGCATTAGGTACAAAGATAAATAACACAAAATGAAATAGATATAACGTTTATAATAAAAGTAAAAAACATAAAACTTACGTTAGCCAGGAGCGCCTGAGCGCAGAGGACGAGGATAGCCTTGGCAGACATATTAGTTATCGTACTAGCTACTGGTGCAAGTGCTCACACGAGAATGTTGTTCAGCACCACTGCTGCCGGTTTTATACTAAACTGTGTTATCAAACGACGAGTATTTCGTCTATGAAATAGCGTTTGTGTAATTTGCGATGACTGTCGCAATTTTGAACAATATATTATTCCTCACGTAGTGCGATAACACAGACCTAGTACCAACAATTGTGTCAGATATAAAGGGGCAAGGACAGTAACAGTTCATTATTCAGTCTTCAGCTCTACGTTGATCACAAACAAATATCAAACATGTCTACCTTCGCTGTTGTATTGCTCTGCGTCCAAGCTTGCTTGGCACAGTTGAGTGGAGTTAATTTTAAAACAGTCTAGAAATCTTTGCTACCCATGTTTTATATATTGTCCCTGTTTCTTGTGTTATTCTGCTATTTACTCAGCAATAGTTAGTTACAAATATCTTCTAACAAGCCTGGTTTGTCCAGACGGTGTTTAGTCAGTGCGGATGCGGCACTGGCGCGAGCTACGGCGCGCGTGTCGCCGCACCAGGAGCCTTAGCTAGTGGACTTGGCTACTCCGGTGCTCTTGAGTATGGAGCGTCAGCAGGATTCGGTGCGTACGGCGGCATCGGCGAAGGTAACGTGGCGGTCGCCGGTGAGCTTCCAGTCGCCGGTATTACCGCCGTCATCGGTGAGGTGCCTATCTTGGGCGATGTGAGCTTCGGCGGTAACGTGCCAGCTGCTGGTTGTGTCTCTATCAATGGTCACTGCTTTTGCGGCTGTGGCTACTGAAGGTGACGACTTTGGTTTAAAAGAAAATTAATAAATAAAATAACAAGTATTCAGCAGTACCTAGTCTGTTTGATTTAAATTAATAATAATTTTAAGATAGTTATTTGAAGGATGTTATGGAATGTTTAAATAGACCAAAACGGACCCTAATTTGTGATGCTCTCGCTTTTATATCTGATTATTATTAAGTGTTTCCTTACCTGAGAATTATGGTAAAATTATTGCATATTAACTAAATATGTTATAATCATAAATATGTACTAAAGAACTAATTTGCTATAGATAATTGCATGGCACCATTGATTTACATAAAACATAGAATGTGTAAACGTAAATTCTACCAAGTAATCAGCAAGCACCAAAGATAAGAGAGGCAACTGTGTCATAACGTTATCTACTCTGATAAAAGGTCGTTGTGATATATTGCGCTCCTGAACATGACATTCACACATTACGGTGTCAGTCGTGACGAAGAGACGCAAGGTGCAACACACTTTTGAAACTCGCCAATATAATGTAAGTGCTGAAAGTTGAAGGGTGTTTTCGTGCCACTCGTGTCTTGAAACGTATAAAGTATGGTATGAATAGTTCTTAACCTGACGATGAAGTGATACCACGGTGACCAACAGTGGTCAATGTAAAAAATAAAAAAATAATTAAAATAATAAAATTTATTCGGCTAAGAAAAGGAGTACAATAGTGGACTTCAAATTTAAAATTAAATCTTAATATCTAACAATAACTCAATGTTTTAATAAATTAGTTTATAACCAAAATAATAATTATAGTTACGGCAAGAAAGGATAATTTAACATCTTTAAATTATTATAAGCTACTTGCCTGAACCAGGTTAGACCTGTGTTTCAGGCGATCACTTGTCTATATATTTTAAAAGTGGACATTTATTTAAGTATCTGTTTGAACAATAATATAACTTAATACAAACTTAAGCTAAAACTGCCTGTACACGTACAAGCAACTGTGTCACACAATAAAATGCTTAGGTACCTAAAGTATAATTACATCATTTTAATATTTCTAACAAATTCTCTGTGTCTGCATAATTGAGTTTACCTAAATATTCCGTTATCATATGATTACAATTCTTATTACTGACGCTGTATATGCTTAGCAACTTATTAAACTTATTATACAAAAATGGACCCAATAATAAATAAAATCTGTTTACAAATGCATGCCAAGTTTGAGATTTGTTACAAACCAGGTATTTCTTTCTCTTATCTGAAGGTGTAGGGATAAAAGGGAGTTCAGTGTGCTGTTTCAGTATCGTGTGTAGAATAAATAATTGTCGGACAGTTAGTACCTTACATGTCGTATAAAGCTGATGTGTTGGAAATAAAAACGGTCGAAATGTGGCCACCTTTAAAATTGCTCTTTGGGCACGTTCTAGAGGGAGTAAAATTGACTTTGCAGCCCCACCCCAGGAAGTAATGCAATATGTTAGTATGGATTGACACAAAGCTAAATAATTATACCTGTTTTATTAATGTGTAGTCGGCTATATTACGGAGATTCTTTATATTACTTTACGTACTCTTGTACATAATAAATCGATATGTTTACGGAAATTAAGATTTGTGTCAATAGTGATACCTAGATATTTGATATCATTTGATTTTGGTAAAGAGGAAAAAAGTGTGAAAAATGTGAAAAAAAGAAACCTGAAGATTCTTTAGGGTAGATAATATATTTTTAATATTTCGTGCGCGTCGAAGCTTACTTTAGATATTTTAATAATACACTTACTGACATCGTAACATGTGTAGTTTTGCTTTTGTAGCGACACAGCTAGTAGCAGTTTAGTTATATAAAGTCAGGCGCAGGTTGGTAATATCACTGCGCACAGTCGTCTCCCCGCAACCACTCGGTTAGGTCGTAGCTTGATATGTAATTTGTACTATTTATGAATGGTACCAGTAAATAATTATATCTACCATGAAGCATTTGATTTGAATACCCATACAAGAACACTTCTGATTACCCCTACACTTAGAAATCACATTGTACCATGACGTTTACGGTTACACCATGACGTGTGGTAAAGATTTTCCAATTGCATTAATAATGCAACATGTAGTAACCAGCACACCGCGCTCACCACTTGTAACCTTACATGAACCACGTCCTTTGGGAGCCAAGACTATTTGTGGGCGGTGTACGGTCGTAGTTGAAGTTGCATCCAGGATATATAGTCGGTTTCCATTTCAAAAGTCAAAAGTCAAAAATCATTTATTCATTTAGGTCACAAAGTAACACTTATGAACGTCAAAATATATGGGTTAGTGAGTTTACTAAGTTACTGAAGCTACATTTAGGTTAGTTGCTAGGTTCAGGCAAAGGGTTGAGCCTATGAGAAGAAACCTGCAAGAAACTCACGGCCACTCTTTTAAATCGCCAATTAAATATAATTTCAGTATTTTACAACTCAGATTAACAAGGTGTTGCAGCCATTATGCCATATACTACAGACTATAAAAAAACTAAAGATAAAAACAGTAATAACTTAATAATATTATAGAGATTAAGTAATTTGGGCTAAGGTATATGTTTTAATATAAATCTAAAATAGGCAGTAAGATGGCATGATGGCGTATACACTTACACTTTGTGACAATGCAAAGGCAGTCCGTGACTAAATGCGGTTGTGCATTTATATTCTTCAATAATAATCAAATTAAGAAACAAGTTACTTGTTAACATCACAAATAATCACGAGGTACCTCTACATTACTAAATTGACTTAAAAGTAATACAGATCTTTAAATCCTGTATGCAACAAGCAACTAGTTCCATGAGTTTTTGTCATTTAAGTAGTCGTTGACTGAATAATAACCCTTCCGAATAAGTTGTATTTTAACGGCGCTTTTAAATTTAAGTAAATTTATTAAATTAATGGGTAGTTTATTAAAAAAACGTATACCGGGTCCCGCAAATGTATTGTGAACTTTATGTAAACGATGATATGGGCCTACTAACTTATGCTTATTTCTAGTATTTACGTTATGGATATCACTATTCTTATTATATAAGTGAATATTATGTTTAATAAACATAATGTTAGCAAATATATATTGCGACGCAAATGTAAGTATGCCTATTTCTTTAAATCGGTCTTTCAGGGAAACTCGTGGTCCTAAATTATAAATGCTACGTACTGCACGCTTTTGAAGAATAAAAATTGTCTCGATATCAGCTGCCTTGCCCCACAATAATATACCATAGGACATGATACTGTGAAAGTAACTGAAGTATACTAGTCTCGCGGTATCTACATCAGTAAGCTGTCTTACTTTCCGAACTGCATATGCGGCTGAGCTAAGTTTCCCTGCAAGACACGATATGAGCGCCCCACTGAACTTTATGATCTAAAGTCAAACCTAGAAAAACTGTTGATTGTACGAAAGCAATAATTTCATTATTTAAATTTATATTTATGTTAGGACTCTTTACATTTGACAATGTAAATTTGATACATTTTGTTTTTTTAGAGTTTAGTAGTAAATTATTCGACATAAACCAGTTCAGGATGTGCGCGAGCGAATCATTAACACTATTTAAATTTGTTGCTCTTCTGTCTACTTTAAAAATAAGAGATGTGTCATCTGCAAATAAAACAATGTCACACAAATCCTGTACGGAGAACGGCAAATCATTTACGTACACTAAAAACAGAAAGGGTCCTAAAATTGAGCCCTGTGGCACGCCCATTGTGACTGGTAATCCAGAAGATCTACTTCCGTTGATATCAACGTATTGTAGTCTATTGCTTAGGTAGGAACCAACTAAGTCAAGTGCAGTATCTCTGATGCAATAATGCTCGAGTTTTCGCAACAGCGTATGATGGTCAACGCAGTCAAAGGCTTTAGAAAGATCACAGAATACGCCAATGACATCTTGCGAATTTTCCCAGGCACTGAATATATGTCTTAAAAGCGTAATCGCATCTATCGTAGAACGGCCTTTTCTAAAACCATATTGATCTGCATGAAATAAATTATTTACACTAAAGTGGCTCTCTAATTGCTGTAATATAATCTTCTCAAATATTTTACTAATAGCAGGTAATATTGAAATTGGCCTAAAATTACTAGGGTCACTTTTGCATCCATTTTTAAATAAAGGTATTATTTTACTACATTTCATTAAATTTGGAAAAATGCCCACATCAATGCATCCGTTGAATATTGCGGCTAGGTGTAGCGCTATATTAACAATAATACTTGCAACTAATTTTGCAGAAATACCCCAGAAGCCGGCTGATTTTTTTGAATTGAGCGACTTAAATACTTTTATTATATCATACGTATGTACACATTCAAAACTAAATTGTGTCTTGCACTCTTTCATGCTGCCCCTAACCAAGTATTCTGCTCGAGCTGGGCAAGACCTAAGGGTACTAGTTGTATTTAAAGGTATTTTTGTGAAGTAGTTATTGAATGTATCGGCTACTTCCAAATTATTTGAAATTACGCTATTATTTACATTCAGTTCAAATTTATTATCACGCACCTTGCTGCGACCTGTTTCATTGTTTATAATGTTCCATGTAGTTTTAATTTTATTATTAGAATTTTCAATTTTAGTTTTTAGGTAAAGGGACTTGGCAGTGGCACAAGTCTTTTTAAATAATTTTGAATAACTTTTAACATATGGAATAAAATTTGGATCGAAATTGTATTGTTTCATACCATATAATTCGTATAGATTTTGCTCTACTTCTATATATCCCAGATGTTGCCCAATCACAAAATTGAATCTTATTATTCTGACTAAAGGTCTTACATTTAAAAATATTATTATATTCTAAAGTAATTATGTTAAGTAAAGACTCATATAGTTCTTCTGGATTATTCAGAGAAAGGTCCATATTAACAACTTTGGCACTTATGTTATCATTAAATTCCTTTAAGCATTTGGATGTCATAGGTCTACACGTGACCTTATTCTCTTTATGAATTGTACTCACAGGAAATACTACCTTTTGCCCACAGTGGTCAGATGTCAGTTCACTCAATATGGCCCTATTAAGAAATTGGCAGTCGCAAAATACATTATCTAAGCAGGTCGCAGAATGTGAAGTAATCCTAGTGGGTTCAAAAAATAAATGCTTTAAGTTAAATGATCCAAATAAACTAATAAGTCTCAAAGAGAGAGCTGACTGCTCAAGTAAATTAACATTAAAATCACCACACACTACTATATGCCTATTACTAAAACACAAGCGTTTTAAAATATTCTCTATTACGGTTTCAAATACACTAAAGTCACTCTGCGGTGGTCGGTACACACAAACTATGACATGTTGCTCTAATTCCACACAGGATAATTCTACAGTGCGCTCGATAGAAAGATTTACTATATCTTTACGTTCTTTACATTTTAGATTGTTACATACATATACTAGAGAGCCACCATGTATAGAAGTCTTTTTACAAACGCACTTACAATTAAATAATATTCGTTATTAAATATTAATTGATTAGGTTTTAACCAATGTTCCGTTATGCAACATATTTGAATGTTATGTTGTTTAAAAAATAAATCTAATTCTAACTCTTTGCCGGATAGACCCTGAATATTCTGATTAATTAGTCTAATACTGTGTGTCTGCCTATCCTTTGTCTCATCTAACAGTTTAAACTACTAGAAGTGTCAATATGAAAAATTGTAGTAGTAATACTACTATGTCCTAAGACCTTCACTACCCTACTGGTACCTGAGTCACTACATATATTAAATGCTAATAATTTAGCAAGTTGCTTTTTATAATAAAAAGATAGATACATTGTATCTTTAGTTAATAAAATTTACTAATAAACTTATTAGTGTCAAAGAATAAACTACAATTGTTGTAACATGTACTGTTGTAAAAAAGTAAATTAAGTTTTTCAATGTTGCTATTTTGTTCATTTGTTAGTACATAGGAATATGGTAACGCACAAATAATAAAGTTACACCCTACTCTATAATGTAATGATTCTATTACCTCTGTCAAATGAATTGCCTCGTTTTTAGTGACAGCTAAGCTGTCACCATAAAGAAATATGACTGTTGACTCTGCATTTAATTTTGTAGTTTTTAACTTATCATGTTCCAAAAGATGGATGACAACACATAACTTCTTTAAGTTTTGCAAAGAATGTTTCAACATTTTCTTTGTTAAAAGATGTGGCTCTTGCCAATGAACAAGCTTCTGGATTTTTATTGACAAATCTGTATGTCTCTTTCTAAAACCCTTCAGCCAGTCCTTGCCTGCAATACCTTCCTTGTGCCATGACTGAGGGATCTTTATATTATTTATTTTTGTCATCTGGTAGGCAACGCGGCGGCTTCTTTAGAGGTTCAACCATAAAATTTGTCAGCACATTCAATAATGTATTCTTTCAAAGGAGCTTCTTTTTCTTCGTTGAAAACTTTATTAACTTCATAATGAGGGACTAATTTTGCGTTAGAGTCGTTTTGATCCTTGATTATGTATCTTCGAAGCGTAGGGTACGTAATCTGAACTTTTTGAGCAGCGTTACGGATTGACGTGACTAGACGATGCAGCTCAATAGCTTTTTTAATTTGTTAAGATGTGTGTGAAACTTTCTGTCGCATTTTCCTACCCAGTATGTGTCTGCCCATCCTATAACAACAATTTTGAACTAATATTATCGTTAATTTACAATGTTACGGCACCATACCACTTTACCGCTCATATCATAAACAAAGCTGTACACAATGAACCATGGTTCACTGTGTACACTTAGTAATTGATTCACCGTGCACCACCCCGGTGTGTTTTTATTTCAGGTTATATAGGTACGAATATAAATATCCAATAGATGAAATAGATCCACTAAGAAAAGCGTAATAAACCATTGCAACCATTAAAATAACTAGCATAAATTTTAATGCAGTACAAAAACAGTGAAATCCGTAAGATACTCACGAGTTATTGTTGGTTTTTCCCTTTGAAACACGCCAATGTCAAGTGCGCGTGCGTTTACCACGGCTTCTTGCCGGCGACTAAGGACAACGTATTGGTGTGCGGGGCGCGTCCTACCATGTGAATTGCACAACGTGGCAACGTCGCATAGCCTGACTAGATGTAGTGGTTCATTGTGTCCATCTGGTTCACTGTTGCCACCCCCACCAATACACATAAATAAAAATATCTTATTGATTATTTAACTATAAATTCAAAGCTCACAATCTATAAATTACGTTTTAATATAATAATGTTAAAATAAATTCCGATAAGTAATCAGTAAAAGCTTTCTATAAGGCAGGCAACTGTGTCATAATGTTATCTGTTCTGATAAGAGGCTGTTGTGATATGTTGCGCTTCAGAACGTGACAGTTACACATTACAGTGACAGTCGTGACGAAGAGACGCAAGGTGTCACTTATCAGTTAAAAGTCATCAAGCCTACCATTCAATTTGAATGTAAATACCAAAGATTCTGATCCATTTATCGTGCTGTTCATTTTATTAGACACATGAAGTAAAGGGGCATTCAAAATTACTGTAATCTGTGGCTGCAACATACGAGTATATTTCGGCAATAACAGCCATATTGTAGAATACACGTCAATATATTGCATATAGTTTACCACATAATAATAATATACATTGTATTGGAAGCAACATAGGTTATAAACAGAAAATAAAATATATCTTGCTGAAGGAATAAACAAACTTCAACACGTCACCATGTCACCATTGCATATGTAAGTTACTCGATCGCACGTAACTCAACACGACCATGTATGTAATTCGACCAGGATTACACTTCCGTATCGAGTGAGGCGTCGCGCGCTCGTTTCTGCTGACAAAGCTTTACGTGTAGCAGGCGCGTGTGACGTCACTGAGTTGGCCCTCGTTGTATTTTAATATACATTCCTATGTAGTCTCCAGCACAAATACTGGTTTGATTGTGTTGCATATTCCACTTTTAATAAGAGACTTAGTCCACTTTTAATTTTATTTTTACGAGTATTTAAAACATGTTGATTAGAAAATATAAACTAGAACTACAATGCAATGTAGGCAGCTTAGTTGCAGCTTAGTTGCAATACCAGGTCTCTCGGGAAAATAAATTAAAGGAGGAACAAAAATAAATGCTGACGTAGGTATGTAAGCTACTGGAACAATAACCCATCGTACCTTTGTTTCCAAAGAGTCCTTAGAATGCCTTTTTTCAGCGAAGGGAAAGGCCATTTACGAGTACCTTCCCGCAGTAAAATAAAAAAAATGAGAGTATGGCGGGTTCACCCGGGGAGAAACCCCGTGTCCTATTAATAGATTAAGACTACCACGGCGTACTAACTTGCTGCCTTGAATTGTGTGTGGTTCGCCGGAATTGAAACTACTTAAGCGATCCTCTCAGCAGTGCGCAATGCAGACAAACCGCCTAAGGGCGACGAAACCTAGGTAACGCCACGGCACAACAAAGGTCGTCCACTGGCAGCTGGCGTTCCAAATCACTAGCCTGCGGACGGAAGACATTCCCGTACGTCCGTCCTAAGGTCGCCTCACGCTAATGTGAATCACGTGTACACTCATATTTTGTGTTCTGAGCGAAATACTGCAAGTCGGAATACGCCCGAATCCCACGTTTGTATATAACGTTACCATAGAGTTAGTATAGTATACGGGAGTATATATTAAGAATTTTTCTATAAAAGGGCAGTATTTTCTATTGTCATATTAATTTGGTCAAGATCTTATTATAGGCTACTTGGAAAATGAATCGGACTTTTCATTAGAATGGGCTAGTTTAGAAATGTGCGTGCAAAATATTACAAACTGCTTATTCCCGGCAAATTACAGCAGAGATATCCAGGGCTAAACGAAAATATTAATACCCTTTTACCAGTGTATTCTATACATTATATTAAATAACTTATGCTCTAAAAACATATGTATTTTAACAAGTTAAAAATTACATGTGTTCCGCCTTCTGCACAACGCCTTGTTTGGTTACACTATTGTCACTTTTTTGCGACCAGGTGTAGTCTTGGGTCTTAATCGTATGACTCGAGCAACCGATTTCCACAAATATTTGAATTTTTGTATACAAATAATGAACTATGAAAAGTAGTAGCACAAAAGGTGTTAAGTAATTATTGTATATGTATAAATTACGGGTAAGACGTTATTAGTATTTTTAATTAACCCTGTATAATAACCACATTAGATTAATATAATTACGGTTTCTTTCATGCATTAAACTAACCAGCAATGGCACTTCCTTTATATTAGTCTCTCAATTTCATAGTAAAAGTTTTGAACACGGACGTCAAAAACGTCTTGGATTTTAGTATAATAAAGGAAATAAACTGTCTTTACAAACAATGAACAATAATGTTAGTCCAACACATTCAATTACTTTTCCTAGTTCCTGAATGGTGTAAGTGATTAGGTACTAACATTACAAGCGATCGTAACAGCTTACCTTCAACCATGTAAAATTACATGTAATTCTATAAAAGACGTATCGTATGGACAAAAGGGTTTACCAAAAGACGCCCAAATCTAATTATGCTGGCTATTTAATTATTTTATTTTAAAATTGCTTGAGCGTGGGTAACTTTTCGGAAAGATCCCTCTATGGTTTTGTAGGAAAAACAGTATAGTAGATACTTAAAAAGATTACAGCTCTTGGGTGCGTATCTCAGGCGAGAACAACAACTGAGATGCCATCCGGCCCACAAGTCTTATGGCCTCGGTGACTGGACTACGAATTAATCAATGGACGAATCCAATATGGTAACTTATATCACAATAGTTCACTTGAGTAACTAGACGAAACAATCACGTATTGTTAATGACATAACATACTCAAAAAATAACAAATAAAAGTATATGATTATATATAAATATATACGATAATAGAAAATACTGCCTGTAAATACAAAACATGCAATTCTTGTAAATAAATTATTTGTTTATTGGCAAATAGATCACGTTTTCCACCAAATTTAAAGATAGTATCCGAAATATTCTTAATAATCTCCACAGCCGCATCCACGTCCAGCTATTTCAAGACCAGCGGCAGGAGCAATAGCTGCACAACTCGAACCGTACCCGAGAGCACCAGCGCCGATACCGGCAGATCCAAGACCATAAGCACCAGAGGAATAGCCAGCGTCGCTTGTAATAGCTGTGACTCCGTTACCGCAACTGTAGTTGACGACGCCTGCTCCAGCAGTAAGGAAAACTCCATCCAAAGCCACAGCACTTAAGAACGGCAGCTCACCGATCGCATTGAGACAGCCTTCATAAGTGTTTTCAGAAGCTACAGAGAGACCGGAGGGAGCGATGGCGGAGGAGCTGAAGACGGGCAGAGCGCCGCCACTGGTAGGAGCGACCTTAATACTCCCAGCATTCAAGTCAGCACCAGCGTATCCATTGCCACATACATAACCAAGATCTGCTCCATAACCAAGACCAGCTCCATAACCAAGATCAGCTCCATAACCAAGACCAGCCCCATAAGCCAGACCATTACCTCCCAGTGCACCACAGGACGTAGCACCGACAGATGGAGCAAACAAGTAGTCGCCTCTACGGTATGCACACTGACTGAATGCAACCTGGAAAAACAGAATTATTACGGTTCATTTTTTGCATCAAAGTAAAAGCTTAAGGAACAAAGATAAATAACACAAAATGAGATGGATATAACGTTTATACTAAAAGTAAAAACCATAAAACTTACGTTAGCCAGGAGCGCCTGAGCGCAGAGAACGAGGAAAGCCTTGGCAGACATATTAGTTAGTGTACTAGCTACTGGTGCAAGTGCTCACACGAGAATGTTGTTCAGTACCACTGCCGCTGGTTTTATACTAAACTGTGTTATCAAACGTCGAGTATTTCGTCTATGAAATAGTGTTTGTGTAATTAGCGATAACTGTCGCAATTTTGAACAAAATATTATTCCTCACGTAATGCGATAACACAGACTTAGTATCAACAATTGTGTCAGATATAAAGGGGCAAGGACAGTAACAGTTCATCATTCAGTCTTCAGCTCTTCGTTGAACACAAACAAATATCAAACATGTCTACCTTCGCTGTTGTATTGCTCTGCGTCCAGGCTTGCTTGGTACAGGTTAGTGGAGTTAATTTTAAAACAGTCTAGAAATCTTTGCTACCGATGTTCTAAAATATTGTTCCTGTTTCTTGTGTTATTCTGCTATTTACACAGCAACAGTTAGTTACAAATATCTTCTAACAAGCCTGGTTTGTCCAGACGGTGCTTAGTCAGTGCGGATGCGGCGCTGGCGTGGGCTACGGCGCGTCTGTCGCAGCACCAGGAGCCTTAGCTAGTGGACTTGGCTACTCCGGTGCTCTTGGGTATGGAGCGTCAGCAGGATTCGGTGCGTACGGCGGCGTCGGCGAAGGTAACGTGGCAGTCGCCGGTGAGCTGCCGGTCGCCGGTAATACCGCCGTCATCGGTCAGGTGCCTATCTTGGGCGCTGTGAGCTTCGGCGGTAACGTGCCAGCTGCTGGTTGTGTCTCTATCAATGGTCACTGCTCTTGCGGCTGTGGCTACTGAACGTGACGACTTTGGTTTAAAAGAAAATGAATAAATAAAATAACAAGTATTCAGCAGTACTTTGTTTGATTTAAATTAGTAATAAATTTACGTCAGTTATTTGAAGGATGTTATGGAATGTTTAAATAGACCAAAACAGACCCTAATTTGAGATGCTCTCGCTTTTATATCTGATTAGTATTAAGTCTTTCTTTACCCCAGAATTATGGTAAAATTATTGCATATTAACTAAATATGTTATAATCATAAATATTAAAGAACTAATCTGCTATAGATAAATGCATTATGTAGACACGCGTTTATCTATCGCATGGCACCATTGATTTACATAAAACATAGAATGTGTAAACGTAAATTCTACCAAGTAATCAGCAAGCACCAAAGATAAGAGAGGCAACTGTGTCATAACGTTATCTACTCTGATAAAAGGTCGTTGTGATATATTGCGCTCCTGAACGTGACATTCACACATTACAGTGTCAGTCGTGACGAAGAGACGCAAGGTGCAACACACTTTTGAAACTCACCAATATAATGTAAGTGCTGAAAGTTGAAGTGTGTTTTAAGTATCGTATGAATAGTTCTTAACCTGACGATGAAGTGATCTGACCAACGGTGGTCAATGTAAAAAACAACTTGAGAGGTGTCAAGGGACACCCGGATGGAACGAAGTTCCTTTCGATTAATTAGTGAAGGAATTGTAATACAAATTTTTTAATTAATTAATTTATAAATTTCCGATAGTCTAAAAAAATCCATAAAAGATACACATTCTACATGGCGCGTGCATAATAATAAGAAGTCTGTTAGCTCGCAGCTGGCCACAAGGTAACGCGTTTTTTCCATAATGAAGTAATCTGCTGGCACATGAATGAACAGTGCGAAAGTTGAAGGGTGTTTTCGTGCCACTCGTGTCTTGAAACGTATAAAGTATGGTATGAATAGTTCTTAACCTGACGATGAAGTGATACCACGGTGACCAACAGTAGTCAATGTAAAAAATAAAAAAAATAAAAAAAAATAATAAAATTTATTCGGCTAAGAAAAGGAGTACAATAGTGGACTTCAAATTTAAAATTAAATCTTAATATCTAACAATAACTCAATGTTTTAATAAACTAGTTTATAACCAAAATAATATTTATAGTTATGGCAAGAAAGGATAGTTTAACATCTTTAAATTATTATAAGCTACTTGCCTGAACTAGGTTAGACCTGTGTTTCAGGCGATCACTTGTCTATATATTTTAAAAGTGGACATTTATTTAAGTATCTGTTTGAACAATAATATAACTAAATACAAACTTAAGCTAAAACTGCCTGTACACGTACAAGCAACTGTGTCACACAATAAAATGCTTAGGTACCTAAAGTATAATTACATCATTTTAATATTTCTAACAAATTCTCTGTGTCTGCATAATTGAGTTTACCTAAATATTCCATTATCATATGATTAAAATTTTTATTACTGACGCTGTATATGCTTAGCAACTTATTAAACTTATTATACAAAAATGGACCCAAGAATAAATAAAATCTGTTTACAAATGCATGCCAAGTTTGAGATTTGTTACAAACCAGGTATTTCTTTCTCTTATCTGAAGGTGTAGGGATAAAAGGGAGTTCAGTGTGCTGTTTCAGTATCGTGTGTAGAATAAATAATTGTCGGACAGTTAGTACCTTACATGTCGTATAAAGCTGATGTGTTGGAAATAAAAACGGTCGAAATGTGGCTACCTTTAAAATTGCTCTTTGGGCACGTTCTAGAGGAAGTAAAATTGACTTTGCAGCCCCACCCCAGGAAGTAATGCAATATGTTAGTATGGATTGACACAAAGCTAAATATACCTGTTTTATTAATGTGTAGTCGACTATATTACGGAGATTCTTTATATTACTTTACGTACTCTTGTACATAATAAATCGATATGTTTACGGAAATTAAAATTTGTGTCAATAGTGATACCTAGATATTTGATATCATTTGATTTCGGTAAAGTGGAAAAAGTGTGAAAGATGTGAAAAAAAGAAACCTGAAGAATCTTTACGGTAGATAATATAGTTTTAATATTTCGTGCGCGTCGAAGCTTATTTTAAATATTTTATTACACTTACTAACATCGTAACATGTGTCGTTTTGCTTTTATAGCGACACAGCTGACGCTTTAGTTTTCTATAGCCAGGTGCAGATAGGCAATACCGCTGCGCGCAGTCGTCTCCCTGCAACCACTCAGTTAGGTCGTAGCTTGATACGTAATTTATACTATTTATGAATGGTACCAGTAAATAAATATATCTACCATGAAGCATCTGATTTCTTTTTGAATACCCATACAAGAACAATTTTGATTACCCCTACCCTTAGAAATCACAATGCACAATTACAAATATTTTGTTTGTAATTGTAATTTTTGTTAGAAAACATGGCTTTTTTTTTACTATTGATGTATAATTTTTTGGATTTAATATTAATATGAGCTGTTTTATAAACTGTTCCATTAATAAACACGGGCCACTGTGATTCGGTGATAGTTCATTATTACACTGGCTCAGGGTGAATTGGATGGATTTACGCATCCTTCACACATCTTTGAGAATGTTATGCAGAACTCTCAGACATGCAGGTTTCCTCAAACAGCATTATTAAACGTTTTAATTGCTTTTCCTAACAGACGAGTCTGTGGCCCACCTGGTTGTTAGTGGCAACGTATAAAATAAATTATGCCGCAGTTGTGCTGCAATGTCAAACGATTACACATCTATACCGCCGGGTGCTCATGATAATAGTAGTCTCTTTAAACCTCCTTTTAAGATAAACAAGACAGCGCTAAGAAATAACCGCTCCAGTTATGTACTTCCTCTGAAAGTTGTTATCGCCTGAAGGTTGCCTGATGCGAATTTCTGGAGTTAAATCTCTACGGTGGAATAGTGGGTGATGTGACTTTTGTGTCATCCAAAGTTAAGTCAAGAGATGTGCTTTCTCTTTTGCGCTATAGCCGAACAGTCATCAAGATATTTCGACCTTTCCTCTTAGTGGTGAGAGATTGATTTGGCAGAAATTAAACTGCCCAGTCTTGGCAAACAATCACAAAGCTCGTCTTATAGAGGGAGTGCTCGCCAATTCTGGCAATGTGTACTGCCTTGGTCTTGGCAACAGTCCATTTAAGTATTACTAAAAGCGACATTGCTAATTTACATAGAAAAACTTATTACATAATATTAATATCAGCCCTTTATTAAACTGTTCCACTGCTGGGCACGGGCCTCTTCTCAGTGTGAGAAGGGTTAAGCCATAGTCCACCACGCTGGCCCAATGCGGATTGGCGGACTTCCCATATATACGAGATTATTATGGAGAACTCTTAGACATAAAGGTTTTCTCACGATGTTTTCCTTCACCGTTAAAGCAAGCGATAATTAACTATTTAATACGCACATAACTTCGATTTCGATGTCGATTCGAATCGAACTAGAGACCTCTGCTTGGCAGTCCAACGGTTTTAATATTGTACGTTTTGAAGAGGTCACATCTGCTACACGTCTGCTACACGTGAAGCTTCGTCAGCAGAAACGAGCGCGCGGCGCGTCACGTGATACGGACATGTAATGCGACCACTCGACACTCGTGAAAGTTAAGCATTCAGTAAAATTATAGCTATTAATTAATTGTTTTGTTATGTCAATTATTTATTCCGGGTTAACATTTAATATATCTAGTTAACATGATATAAAATATGCTACATTTCCACCCTAGATGTATAAAAAGTTTTGTCGTGATGGTAGAAACAGATCAAGTCAAGGATATCACCATATTTCACCGAACTAGTTCGATATACCTTACTATAATATTATTAGCTATTTCGCATCATTTATGCTTATGCTTCTAAGTAACCAGGCCAAACAGAAATTTCAGGTCTACATGGAGCAGTGTTTAATGACAATAAAAATAGATCAATGCTCCTGTGGCTGTGGCTACTGAAAGTGACGACATCGGTTTTAATACGATTGACAAAATATAAATACTGTTGTAAGCCTACCTTGTTTTATTAATAGACTACGAATGCAATATGTCGTAACAACACAAAATATAATTATGTTAACATTATTTCTGCTATTTTCTATGCATTGTGCTTTCTATTATGTCGCAGATCTCCAAAAGAGCACCACACATATACAATACACATAAATAAAAATATCTTATTGATTCTTTAACTATAAATGTAAAGCACAAAATCTGTAAAATACGTTTTAATATAATAATGTTAAATTAAATTCCGCTAAGTAATCAGCAAACGCTTTATATAAGGCAGGCAACTGTGTCTAGTGTTATCTATTCTCATAAGAGGTTGTTGTGATATGTTGCGCTTCAGAACGTGACAGTTACACATTACAGTGACAGTCGTGACGAAAAGACGCAACGTGTCACACATGACTAGAAATCAGTTAAAATTCAGTAAGCCTATGTATGTAATTCGACCAGGATTACACGTCCGTATCGAGTGAGGCGTCGCGCGCTCGTTTCTGCTGACAAAGCTTTACGTGTAGCAGGCGCGTGTGACGTCACTGAGCTGGCCCTCGTTGTATTGTAATATACATTCCTCTGTAGTCTCCAGCACAAATACTGGTTTGATTGTGTAGCATATTCCAACCCGTTTTAAGACTAAGTCCACTTTTAATTTTATTATTATGATTATTTAAAACATGTTGATTAGAAAATATAAACTAGATCTACAATGCAATGTAAGCAGCTTAATTGCAATACCACGTCTCTCGGGAAAATAAATTAAAGGAGAAACAAAAATAAATGCTTCCCATAATAATAACCCATCGCACCTTTGTTTCCAAAGAGTCCTTAGAATGCCTTTTTTCAGCGAGGGGGAAAGCCATTTACGAGTACCTTCCCGCAGTAAAATGAGAGTATGCCGGGTTTACGCGTGGAGAAACCCCGGGTCCTACAGATAAAACCTACCATGGCGTACTAACTCGCTGCCTTGAGTTTTGTGTGGTTCGCCAGAATTGGAACTACTTCAGCGATCCTCTCAGCAGTACGCAATGCAGACTAACCGTCTAAGGGCGACAAAACCTAGGTGACGCCACGGCACAACAAAGGTCGTCCATTGGCAGCTGGCGCTTCAAATCACTAGCCTGCGGACAGAAGACATTCCCGTTCACCCGCCCATGGCTCAGTCCTAAGGTTGCCTCACGCTAAGGTGAATCACGTGTAGACTCATATTTTGTGTTCTGAGCGAAATACTGCAAGTCGGAGTTCGCCCGATTCCCACGTTTGTATATAACTTTACCATAGATTTAGTACAGTATGCGGGCGTATATATTAAAATTGTTTCTATAAACGGGCAGTATTTTCTATTGTCATATTAATTTGGTCAAGATCTTATTATAAGCTACTTGGAAAATGAATCGGACTTTTCATTAGAATGGGCTAGTTTAGAAATGTGCGTACAAAATATTATAAAGTGCTTATGCCCGGCAAATTACAGCGGAGATATCCAGGGCTAAACGAAAATATTAATAATACCCTTTTACCAGTGTATTCTATACATCATATTAAACAACTTATTCTCTAAAAACATTTATATTTAAACAAGTTAAAATTACATGTGTTCCGCCTTCTGCACGACTCCTTGTTTGGTTACACTATTGTCACTTTTTTGCGACCTGGTGTAGTTTTAGGTCTAAATCGTATGACTCGAGCAACCGATTTCCACAAATATTTGAATTTTTGTATACAAATAATGAACTATGAAAAGTAGTAGCACAAAAGGTGTTAAGTAATTATTGTATATGTATAAATTACGGGTATAACATTATTAGTATTTTTAATTAACCCTGTATAATAACCACATTAGATTAATATAATTACGGTTTCTTTCATGCATTAAACTAACCAGCAATGGCACCACCTTTATATTAATCTCCCAATTTCATAGTAAAAGTTTTGAACACGGACGTCAAAAACGTCGTGGATTTTAGTATAATAAAGGAAATAAACTGTATTTACAAACAATGAACAATAATGTTAGTCCAACACATTCAATTACTTTTCCTTGTTCCTGAATGGTGTAAGTGATTAGGTACTAACATTACAAGCGATCGTAACAGCTTACCTTCAACCATGTAAAATTACATGTAATTCTATAAAAGACGTATCGTATGGAAAAAAGGGTTTACCAAAAGACGCCCAAATCTAATTATGCTGGCTATTTAATTATTTTATTTTAAAATTGCTTGAGCGTGGGTAACTTTTCGGAAAGATCCCTGTATGGTTTTGTAGGAAAAACAGTAGATACTTAAAAAGATTACAGCTCGTGGGTGCATATCTCAGGCGAGAACAACAACTGAGATGCCATCCGGCCCACAAGTCTTATGGCCTCGGTGACTGGACTTCGAATTAATCAATGGACGAATCCAATATGGTAACTTATATCACAATAGTTCACTTGAGTAACTAGACGAAACAATCACGTATTGTTAATGACATAACATACTCAAAAAATAACAAATAAATGTATATGATTATATATAAATATATACAATAATAGAAAATACTGCCTGTAAATAAAAAACATGCAATTCTTGTAAAAACATTATTTGTTTATTGGCAAATAGATCACGTTTTCCACCAAACTTAAAGATAGTATCCGAAATATTCTTAATAATCTCCACAGCCGCATCCACGTCCAGCTATTTCAAGACCAGCGGCAGGAGCAATAGCTGCACAACTCGAACCGTACCCGAGAGCACCAGCGCCGATACCGGCAGATCCAAGACCATAAGCACCAGAGGAATAGCCAGCGTCGCTTGTAATAGCTGTGACTCCGTTACCGCAACTGTAGTTGACGACGCCTGCTCCAGCAGTGGGGAAAACTCCATCCAAAGCCACAGCACTTAAGAACGGCAGCTCACCGATCGCATTGAGACAGCCCTCATAAGTGTTTTCAGAAGCTACAGAGAGGCCGGAGGGAGCGATGGCGGAGGAGCTGAAGACGGGCAGAGCGCCGCCACTGGTAGGAGCCACCTTAATACTCCCAGCATTCAAGCCAGCACCAGCGTATCCATTGCCACATCCATAACCAAGATCTGCTCCATAACCAAGACCAGCTCCATAACCAAGATCAGCTCCATAACCAAGACCAGCCCCATAAGCCAGACCATTACCTCCCAGTGCACCACAGGACGCAGCACCGACGGATGGAGCAAACAAGTAGTCGCCTCTAGGGTATGCACACTGACTGAATGCAACCTGGGAAAACAGAATTATTATGTTTCATTTTTTTCATCAAAGTAAAAGCTTAAGGAACAAAGATAAATAACACAAAATGAGATGGATATAACGTTTATACTAAAAGTAAAAACCATAAAACTTACGTTAGCCAGGAGCGCCTGAGCGCAGAGAACGAGGAAAGCCTTGGCAGACATATTAGTTAGTGTACTAGCTACTGGTGCAAGTGCTCACACGAGAATGTTGTTCAGTACCACTGCTGCTGGTTTTATACTAAACTGTGTTATAAAACGTCGAGTATTTCGTCTATGAAATAGTGTTTGTGTAATTTGCGATAACTGTCGCAATTTTGAACAAAATATTATTCCTCACGTAGTGTGATAACACAGACTTAGTATCAATAATTATGTCAGATATAAAAGGGCAAAGACAGTAACAGTTCATCATTCAGTCTTCAGCTCTTCGTTGAACACAAACAAATATCAAACATGTCTACCTTCGCTGTTGTATTGCTCTGCGTCCAGGCTTGCTTGGTATAGGTTAGTGGAGTTAATTTTAAAACAGTCTAGAAATCTTTGCTACCGATGTTCTATAATATTGTCCCTGTTTCTTGTGTTATTCTACTATTTACACAGCAACACTTAGGTACAAATATCTTTTAACAAGCCTGGTTCGTCCAGATGGTGTTCAGTCAGTGCGCATACGGTGCTGGCGCGGGCTACGGCGCGCATTTCGCCGCTCCTGCTCTTGGCTGCGGAAGAGCCGCACTTAGCTACGGTGGGGTCGCCGCACCAGGAGCCTTAGCTGGTGGACTTGGCTACTCCGGTGCTCTTGGGTATGGAGCGTCAGCAGGATTCGGTCCGTACGGCGGCGTCGGCGAAGGTAACGTGGCGGTCGCCCGTGAGCTGCCAGTCGCCGGTAATACCGCCGTCATCGGTCAGGTGCCTATCTTGGGCGCTGTGAGCTTCGGCGGTAACGTGCCAGCTGCTGGTTGTGTCTCTATTAATGGTCACTGCTCTTGCGGCTGTGGCTACTGAACGTGACGACTTTGGTTTAAAAGAAAATGAATAAATAAAATAACAAGTATTCAGCAGTACCTACTCTATTTAATTTAAATTAATAATAATTTTAAGTTAGTTATTTGAAGGATGTTATGGAATGTTTAAATAGACCAAAACGGACCCTAATTTGAGATGCTCTCGCTTTTATATCTGATTAGTATCACCTAAGTGTTTCTTTATCCCAGAATTATGGTAAAATTATTGCATATTAACTAAATATGTTATAATCATAAATACTAAAGAACTAATTTGCTATAGATAAATGCATTATGTAGACACGCGTTTACCTTTCGCATGGCACCATTGATTTACATAAAACATAGAATGTGTAAACTTAAATTCTACCAAGTAATCAGCAAGCACCAAAGATAAGAGAGGCAACTGTGTCATGACGTTATCTACTCTGATAAAAGGTCGTTGTGATATATTGCTCTCCTGAACGTGACAATCACACATTACGGTGTCAGTCGTGACGAAGAGACGCAAGGTGCAACACACTTTTGAAACTCATCTATATAATGTAAGTGCTGAAAGTTGAAGGGTGTTTTCGTGCCACTCGTGTCTTGAAACGTATAAAGTATGGTATGAATAGTTCTTAACCTGACGATGAAGTGATACCACGGTGACCAACAGTGGTCAATGTAAAAAATAAAAAAATAATAAAAATAATAAAATTTATTCGGCTAAGAAAAGGAGTACAATAGTGGACTTCAAATTTAAAATTAAATCTTAATATCTAACAATAACTCAATGTTTTAATAAACTAGTTTATAACCAAAATAATATTTATAGTTATGGCAAGAAAGGATAGTTTAACATCTTTAAATTATTATAAGCTACTTGCCTGAACTAGGTTAGACCTGTGTTTCAGGCGATCACTTGTCTATATATTTTAAAAGTGGACATTTATTTAAGTATCTGTTTGAACAATAATATAACTAAATACAAACTTAAGCTAAAACTGCCTGTACACGTACAAGCAACTGTGTCACACAATAAAATGCTTAGGTACCTAAAGTATAATTACATCATTTTAATATTTCTAACAAATTCTCTGTGTCTGCATAATTGAGTTTACCTAAATATTCCGTTATCATATGATTACAATTCTTATTACTGACGCTGTATATGCTTAGCAACTTATTAAACTTATTATACAAAAATGGACCCAAGAATAAATAAAATCTGTTTACAAAAGCATGCCAAGTTTGAGATTTGTTACAAACCAGGTATTTCTTTATTGTATTTCATGTAGTAACCAGCACACCGCGCTCACCACTTGTAACCTTACATGAACTACGTCCTTTGGGAGCCAAGACATTTTGTGGGCGGTGTACGGTCGTAGTTGAAGTTCCATCTAGGTTATATAGTCGGTTTCCATTTCCAAAAGATGGATGACAACACATAACTTCTTTAAGTTTTGCAAAGAATGTTTCAACATTTTCTTTGTTAAAAGATGTGGCTCTTGCCAATAAACAAGCTACTGGATTTTTATTGACAAATCTGTATGTCTCTTTCTAAAACTTTTCAGCCAGTCCTTGCCTGCAATACCTTTCTTGTGCCATGACTGAGGGATCTTTATATTATTTATTTTTGTCATCTGATAGGCAACGCGGCGGCTTCTTTAGAGGTTCAACCATAAAATTTGTCAGCACATTCAATAATGTATTCTTTTAAAGGAGCTTCTTGTTCTTCGTTGAAAACTTTATTAACTTCATAATGAGGGACTAATTTTGCGTTAGAGTCGTTTTGATCCTTGATTATGTATCTTCGAAGCGTAGGGTACGTAACCTGAACTTTTTGAGCAGCGTTACGGATTGACGTGACTAGATGGTGCAGCTCAATAGCTTTTTTAATTTGTTCAGATGTGTGTGAATCTTTCTGTCACACTTTCCTACCCAGTATGTGTCTGCCCATCCTATAACAACAATTTTGAACTAATATTATCGTTAATTTACAATGTTACGGCACCATACCACTTTACCGCTCATATCATAAACAAAGCTGTACACAATGAACCATGGTTTACTGTGTACACTTAGAAATTGATTCACCGTGCACCACCCCGGTGTATTTTTATTTCAGGTTATAGAGGTACGAATATAAATATCCAATAGATGAAATAGACCCACTAAGAAAAGCGTAATAAACCATTGTAACCATTGAAATAACAAGCACACATTTTAATGCAGTACAAAAACAGTGAAATCAATAAGATACTCACGTGTTATTGTTGAGTTTTTCCTTTGAAACACACCAATGTCGTGTGCGCGTGCGTTTACCACGGCTTCTTGCCGGCGACTAAGGACAACGTATTGGTGTGCGGGGCGCGTCCTACCATGTGAATTGCACAACGTGGCAACGTCGCATAGCCTGACTAGATGTAATGGTTCATTGTGTCCATCTAGTTCACTGTTGCCACCCCCACCAATACACATAAATAAAATATCTTATTGATTATTTAACTATAAATGTAAAGCTCACAATCTGTAAATTACGTTTTTAAAATGATAATGTTAAATTAAATACCGCTAAGTAATCAGTAAAAGCTTTATATAAGGCAGGCAACTGTGTCATAATGTTATCTGTTCTGATAAGAGGTTGTTGTGATATGTTGCGCTTTAGAACGTGACAGTTACACATTACAGTGACAGTCGTGACGAAGAGACGCAAGGTGTCACTTAGCAGTTAAAAGTCATCAAGCCTACCATTCAATTTGAATGTAAATACCAAAGATTCTGATCCATTTATCGTGCTATTCATTTTATTAGACACATAAAGTAAAGGGACATTCAAAATTACTGTAATCTGTGGCTGCAACATACGAGTATATTTCGGCAATAACAGCCATATTGTAGAATACACGTCAATATATTGCATGGTTTACCACATAATAATAATATACATTGTATTGGAAGCAACATAGGTTATGAACAGAAAAAAAAAAATATCTTGCTGAAGGAATAAACAAACTTCAACACGTCACCATTGCATATGTAAGTTACTCGATCGCACGTAACTCAACACGACCATGTATGTAATTCGACCAGGATTACACGTCCGTATCGAGTGAGGCGTCGCGCGCTCGTTTCTGCTGACAAAGCTTTACGTGTAGCAGGCGCGTGTGACGTCACTGAGTTGGCCCTCGTTATATTGTAACATACATTCCTCTGTAGTCTCCAGCACAAATACTGGTTTGATTGTGTCGCATATTCCACTTTTAATAAGAGACTAAGTCCACTTTTAATTTTATTCTTACAATTATTTAAAACATGTTGATTAGAAAATATAAACTAGAACTACAATGCAATGTAAGCAGCTTAGTTGCAGCTTAGTTGTAATACCAGGTCTCTCGGGAAAATAAATTAAAAGGGGAACAAAAATAAATGCGGCTGTAGGTATGTAAGCCACTGGAACAATAATCCATTATACCTTTGTTTCCAGAGTCCTTAGAATGCCTTTTTTCAGCGAGGGCGAAAGCCATTTATGAGTACCTTCCCGCAGTAAAATGAAAAGAATGAGAGTATGGCGGGTTCGCCCGTGTAGAAACCCCGGGTCCTACAGATAAAACCTACCACGGCGTACTAACTGGGTGCCTTGAATTGTGTGTGGTTCGCCAGAATTGGAACTACTTCAGCGATCCTCTCAGCAGTACGCAATGCAGACTAACCGCCTAAGGGCGACGAAACCTAGGTGACGGCACGGCACAACAAAGGTCGTCCACTGGCAGCTGGCGCTCCAAATCACTAGCCTGCGGACGGCAGATATTCTCGTTCGCCCGCCCATGGTCACGCTAAGGTCAATCACGTGTAGACTCATATTTTGAGTTCTGAGCGAAGTACTGCAAGTCGGAGGACGCCCGAATCCCACGTTTGTACAAAACGTTACCATAGATTTAGTACAGTATACGGGAGTATATATTAAGCATTTTTCTATAAACGAGCAATTTTTCTATTGTCATATTAATTTGGTCAAGATGTTATTATAGGCTACTTGGAAAATGAATCGGACTTTTCATTAGAATGGACTAGTTTAGAAATGTGCGTACAAAATATTACAAACTGCTTAAACCCGGCAAATTACAGCAGAGATATCCAGGGCTAAACGAAAATATACATATAATACCCTTTTACCAGTGTATTCTATACATCATATTAAACAACTTATGCTCTAAAAACATTTATATTTTAAATAATAATAATAAAAATTTATATTTATATTTTATGTCTAAATCGTATGACTCGAGCAACCGATTTCCACAAATATTTGAATTTATGTATGCAAAATAATATCTACAAATAATGAATTATGAAATGTAGTAGCACAAACGGTGTTAAGTAATTATTGTATATGTTTAAATTACGGGTAAAACATTATTAATATTTTTAATTAACCCTGTATAATAACCACATTAGATTAATATAATTACGGTTTATTTCATGAAATAAACTAACCAGCAATGGCACTACCTTTATATTAGTCTCTCAATTTCATAGTAAAAGTTTTGATCACGGACGTCAAAAACGTCGTGGATTTAAGTATAATAAAGGAAATAAACTGTCTTTACAAACACTGAACAATAATGTTAGTCCACCTCATTCAATTACTTTTCGTTGTGCCTGAATGGTGTAAGTGATCAGATACTAACATTACAAGCGGTCGTAACAGCTTACTTTTAACCATGTTAAATTACATGTAATTCTACAAAAGACATCGTATGGAAAAAAGGGTTTGCTAAAAGACTCCCAAATTAAATTATGCTGGCTAGTTAATTATTTTATTTTAAAATTGCTTGAGCATGGGTAACCTTTCGGAAAGATCCCTGTATGGTTTTGTAGGAAAAACAGTAGATACTTAAAAAGATTACAGCTCGTAGGTGCATATCTTAGGCGAGAACAACAACTGAGATGCCATCCGGCCCACAAGTCTTATGGCCTCGGTGACTGGCCTTCGAATTAATCAATGGACGAATCCAATATGGTAACTTATATTACAATAGTTCACTTGAGTAACTAGACGAAACAATCACATATTATTAATGACATAACATACTCATAATAATAACAAATAAATGTATATGATTAAATATAAACATATAGGTACGACAATAGGAAATACTGCCTGTAAATAAAAAAGATGCAATTCTTCTAAAGAAATTATTTGTTTATTGGCAAATAGTTCACGTTTTCCACCAAACGTTAAGATAGTATCCGAAATCTTCTTAATAACCTCCACAGCCACATCCACGTCCAGCTATTTCAAGACCAGCAGCAGGAGCAATAGCTGCACAACTCGAACCGTAGCCGAGAGCACCAGCGCCGATAGCGGCAGGTCCAAGACCATAAGCACCAGCAGAATAGCCAGCGTCGCTTGTGATAGCTGTGACTCCGTTACCGCAACTGTAGTTGACGACGCCTGCTCCAGCAGTGGGGAAAACTCCATCCAAAGCAACAGCACCTAAGAACGGCAGCTCACCAATCACGGTGAGACAGCCTTCATAAGTGTTTTCAGAAGCTACAGAGAGGCCGGAGGGAGCGATGGCGGAGGAGCTGGAGACGGGCAGAGCGCCGCCACTGGTAGGAGCCACCTTAATACTCGCAGTGTTCAAGCCAGCACCAGCGTATCCATTGCCACATCCATAACCAAGACCAGCTCCATAACCAAGACCGGCTCCATAACCAAGACCAGCCCCATAAGCCAGACCATTACCTCCCAGTGCACCACATGACCCAGCACCGACAGATGGAGCAGACAAGTAGTCGGCTCTAGGGTATGCACACTGACTGAATGCAACCTGGAAAAACAGAATTATAATGAATCAATTTTTAATTGAAACAACAAAAAACAAGGTACAAAGATAAATAACACAATATGAAATAGATTATTTTTTATTTTTATTTTATATATTTTATTATAAACCTTTATAGTAAAAGTAAAAAACATAAAACTTACGTTAGCCAGGAGCGCCTGAGCGCAGAGGACTAGGAAAGCCTTGGCAGACATATTAGTTAGTGTACTAGCTACTGGTGCAAGTGCTCACACGAGAATGTTGTTCAGTACCACTGCTGTTGGTTTTATACTAAACTGTGTTATCAAACGACGAGTATTTCGTCTCTGAAATAGTGTTTGTGTAATTTGCGATAACTGTCGCAATTTTGAACAAAATATTATTCCTCACGTAGTGCGATAACACAGACCTAGTACCAATAATCGTGTCTGTTATAAAGGGGCAAGGACAGTAACAGTTCATCATTCAGTCTTCAGCTCTTCGTTGAACACAAACAAATATCCAACATGTCAACCTTCGCTGTTGTATTGCTCTGCGTCCAAGCTTGCTTGGTACAGGTGAGTGGAGTTAATTTTCAAACAATCTAGAAATCTTTGCTACCAATGTACTATATATTGCCTTTGTTTTCTTATGTCATTCTACTATTTACACAGCAACACTTAGGTACAAATATCTTTTAACAAGCCTGGTTCGTCCAGATGGTGTTCAGTCAGTGCGCATACGGTGCTGGCGCGGGCTACGGCGCGCATTTCGCCGCTCCTGCTCTTGGCTGCGGAGGAGCCGCACTTAGCTACGGTGGGGTCGCCGCACCAGGAGCCTTAGCTGGTGGACTTGGCTACTCCGGTGCTCTTGGGTATGGAGCGTCAGCAGGACTCGGTGTGTACGGCGGCGTCGGCGAAGGTAACGTGGCGGTCGCCGGTGAGCTGCCAGTCGCCGGTAACACCGCCGTCATAGGTCAGGTGCCTATCTTAGGCGCTGTGAGCTTCGGCGGTAACGTGCCAGCTGCTGGTTGCGTCTCTATCAATGGTCACTGCTCGTGCGGCTGTGGCTACTGATTGTGGTGACTTCGGTTTAAAAACGGATCAGTAAATGAAATTACAAGTATTCAGCAATAACTACTTACTCTGTTTTATTTATTATTTAAATTAATTATGATTATATGTAAGTGAACTTAGAATGTCTTAAGCTAAGATTAGACTACAAAAATTTATACGATACACTCAGTGTATACACGAAGTGTATCTGTATGAACGCGAGTGTCTTTAATTGCGAAATTTATTGTGACACGATAATTAGTGTCGCATCAGCGCATGTGTCAATACGTTGTATACAAGTGTCTAGTGTAGTTAAAAAGAATTCGTTTTTTAAATGAATTTCTCATGCATTGAAAGACCTGTCGATTTTGTAGAGGGTCTACTTGGTAAATGATAACTGCCTCCTGAAAATAAATAACAATATAAAAATATTCATTAACAATAAAAGCATTACATTATTGCAAATGATTTATTCAATTACCTGATGCTTAAATCTCTATGTTAATTATAATCGTTCACCTGGAGTGATAGACGATCTCATTCTCGTATCTTGTTTTTTATTATAAACTTTTTCTAAAAAATATTCAAAGTCTTCATATTTCATTCTACAGACGTTTCCATAAGCTTGATGATTTTCTGTGCGTAACTCAATCAGCAATCCATGGTAAACTCTTAATTCTTGCCTTTTTCAATCTATTGGTATTCTCAAATACTTCCTTTGCCTTTTCGTAGTATTTTATTACAATACAAGCAGCAATAGCGGCTGCAAGTCGTTTATCCATGCTGACCGAGCACCGCTAACGGGAAATCTGCGTATGAACAACTCGGACACAATCTCCGTACACTTATAAACCGGTACTACTCAGACACAAAAAATTCGTTAAAGTGTGAACAGTACTGAAATTAATGTCTGAAAATTATGTCGCAATTTCTTTCGTAGTCGAAACCTAGCTTTAAGTAGACTAAAGACAAAGACACCGATTTCAGATAAGCTCACTGTTATCTCTGACTAGTATTAAGTGTTCCTTCGTCTCAGAATCAGGTTAAATTACTGCATATAAACTAAATGTATTTAAATCATTAATACTAAATAAATAATTTGCTTTAGATAAACGCATCCTTACATAATAAAGGCTATATTGAAATACAAAGAATGTTTACACTTTAATTCTACTAAGTAATCAGCAAAACCAAAGATAAGAGAGGCAACTGTGTCATAACGTTACCTGCTCTGATAAAAGTTCGTTGGGATAAATTGCGCTGCAGAACGTGACATTTATATATTACGGTGACAGACGTGACGAAGACGTGTCACACACTTTTGAAAATCACGAATAAAATGTAAATGCCGCAGTTTAAAGTAATTTTTTGTCCTACTCGTATGATGAAATACATGAAGTGTCGTTTGAATAGTTTTAAACACTATGATGAAGTGATTTGAACAACGGTGTTGTATCAATATGAAAGAAATAAATTTGAAGAAACTTCAGGTAAGGTATACTTTTGATATTTAGACCAGAAGCTTCATTAAGATATTTTGATAATAGGCATACTAACATCGTGACGTGTGCAGTTTTGCTTTGAAATCATAATTACAAATACTCTGTTTGTAATTGTGATGTTTGGTAGAAAACAAAGCAATATTATTTTTGAATTTTCATGTGAGTATACATTTCTGGATTTAATTTTTATTAGTTGTAGCCGTTTTAAAAGCTCTCCCATTGATGAATACGACCCTCTGTGATTCAGCGACAGTCCATTACACTGGCTCAGTGCGAATTGGATGGATTCGCACATCCTTCACACATCCTTGAGAACGTTATATAGAACTCTCAGACATGCAGGTTTCCTCAAAATGGTATCTTCTACCATTAAAAAAAACGATATTTAGCTACATCAGATGGATATGACTTTGAGAAGTCAGGAGTACGTACCATGAAACTCTAGTTTACCTCTACGTCGCAGTCCAATGGTTTTCCCACTAGGCTATCGCTGTACTTCAAAGCTGTTGGTATGTTTTACTGTTTCACAACTTCGAATCGAATATGTTTTGATACCATAAATAGCGTTTTAATAAATAACAACTAACGTAAAGTACCATAAAGTTTAGTCAAATTTCAGGTAAAATTGTCGTGAACCGTATTAATTAATACACTAAAAGAAAAGGTAATGTGTCAATAAAACGTATTTATATAAGGTAATATAGCATTATTAAACGTTTTAATTGCCTTCCCGAACAGACGACTCTGCGGCGCACCTGGTTGTAAATGGAAACGTATAAAATAAACTATGCCGCAGTTGTGGTGCAATGTCAAACGATTACACATCTACACCGCTGGGTGCTCATGATAATAGTACTCTATTTAAACCTCGTTTGAAGATCAACAAGACAGCGCTTAGAAATAACCGCACCAGTTACTTCCTTTGAAAGTTCTTTTCATTTGAAGGTTGCCTGATGCGAATTTCTGGAAATTAAATCTTCTACGGTGGGATAGTGGGTGATGTGACTTCTGTGTCATCCAAAGTTAAGTCAAGAGATGTGCTTTGTCTTTTGGGCTATAGCCGAACAGCCATCGAGATATTTCGGCCTTTCCTTTTACTGGTCAGAGATTGATTTGCAGAAATTGAATTGTCCAGTCTTGGCGAACAATCACAAAGCTCGACTTATAAAGAGATTGCTCCCCAATTATAGCAATGTGCCTGCCTTGGTCTTGGCAACAATCTGTTTAAGTATTACTAAAAGCGGTCTGCTAATCTACATGCAAAAGGTAATTACATAATATTAATATCAGCCCTTTATTAAACTGTCCCACTGCTGGGCACGGGCCTCTTCTCAGTGTGAGAAGGGTTAAGCCATAGTCCACCACGCTGGCCCAGTGCGGATTGTCAGACTTTCCATATAATATACGAGATGACTATGGACAACTCTTAGTCATATAAAGGTTTCCTCACGATATTTTCCTTCACCGTTAAAGCAAGCTATAATTAACTATTTAGGTAATACGCACATAACTTCGAAATGTCAGAGATGCGTGCCTTGGGATGGAACTCGAGACCTCTGCGTGGCAGTCCCACGGTTTCCCACTGGGCTATCGCTACTCTTCATAAGCAATAAAAAATTAATAACATAATAAAAATAAATATTATTATTGTACGTTTTGAAGACGTCACACCTGCTACACGTGAAGCTTCGTCAGCAGAAACGAGCGCGCGGCGCCTCACGCGATACGGACATGTAATGCGACCACTCGACACTCGTGAGAGTTAAGCTGTCAGCAAAATTATAGCTATTAATTTATTGTTTTGTTATGTCAATTATTTATTCCGGGTTAACATTTAATGTATCTAGAAATGCTACATTTCCACCCTAGATGTATAAAAAGTTTCGTCGTGATGGTAGAAACAGATCAAGTCAAGGTTATCACCATATTTCACCGAATTAATTCGATATACTTTACACTATAATATTATTTTGCTTATGCTTCTAAGTAACCAGTCCAAAAACAAATTTCAGGGCAAAATGGAGCAGTGTGTACTGACAATAAAAACAGAAAGTGAACACATAACAATATACAACATTCATTCATTGCAATCATTTATTTGTTGATAAGTAGTTAATGCTGTCCATTATAAATTAAGGTCTGTATCCGATATCTTCTCAATATCTTCCACAGCCGCATCCACGTCCAGCTAGTCCAAAACCAGCAGCAGGAGCAATAGCTGCACAACTCAAACCGTAGCCGAGAGCACCAGCGCCGATACCGGCAGATCCAAGACCATAAGCACCAGCAGAATAGCCAGCGTCGCTTGTAATAGCTGTGACTCCGTTACCGCAACTGTAGTTGACGACGCCTGCTCCAGCAGTGGGGAAAACTCCATCCAAAGCCACAGCACCTAAGAACGGCAGCTCACCGATCACGTTGAGACAGCCTTCATAAGCGTTTTCAGACGCTACGGAGAGGCCGGAGGGAGCGATAGCAGAGGAGCTGGCGACGGGCAGAGCGCCGCCACTGGAAGGAGCCACCCCAATACTCGCAGCGTTCAAGCCAACACCAGCGTATCCGTTGCCACATCCATAACCAAGATCTGCTCCATAACCAAGACCAGCTCCATAACCAAGACCAGCTCCATAACCAAGACCAGCTCCATAACCAAGACCTGCCCCACAAGCCAGATGATTAACTCCCAGTGCACCACATGACGCAGCCCCAACAGAAGGAGCAGACAAGTAGTCGGCTCTAGGGTATGCACACTGACTGAATGCAACCTGGAATAACAGAATTATAATGATACAATTTTTTCATTGAAATGAAAGCATAAGGTACAAAGATAAATAACACAAAATGAAAAAGATATAACGTTTATAATAAAAGTAAAAAACATAAAACTTACGTTAGCCAGGAGCGCCTGAGCGCAGAGGACGAGGATAGCCTTGGCAGACATATTAGTTATCGTTCTAGCTACTGGTGCAAGTGCTGACACGAGAATGTTGTTCAGCACCACTGCTGCCGGTTTTATACTAAACTGTGTTATCTAACGACGAGTATTTCGTCTATGAAATAGTGTTTGTGTAATTTGCGATAACTGTCGCAATTTCGAACAAAATATTATTCCTCACGTAGTGCGATAACACAGACCTAGTTCCAACAATCGTGTCAGATATAAAAGGGCAAGGACAGTAACAGTTCATCATTCAGTCTTCAGCTCTTCGTTGAACACAAACAAATATCAAACATGTCTACCTTCGCTGTTGTATTGCTCTGCGTCCAAGCTTGCTTGGTACAGGTGAGTGGAGTTAATTTTAAAACAGACTAGAAATCTTTGCTACCAATGTACTATATATTGCCTTTGTTTTCTTATGTCATTCTACTATTTACACAGCAACACTTAGGTACAAATATCTTTTAACAAGCCTGGTTCGTCCAGATGGTGTTCAGTCAGTGCGCATACGGTGCTGGCGCGGGCTACGGCGCGCATTTCGCCGCTCCTGCTCTTGGCTGCGGAGGAGCCGCACTTAGCTACGGTGGGGTCGCCGCACCAGGAGCCTTAGTTGGTGGACTTGGCTACTCCGGTGCTCTTGGGTATGGAGCGTCAGCAGGACTCGGTGTGTACGGCGGCGTCGGCGAAGGTAACGTGGCGGTCGCCGGTGAGCTGCCAGTCGCCGGTAACACCGCCGTCATAGGTCAGGTGCCTATCTTGGGCGCTGTGAGCTTCGGCGGTAACGTGCCAGCTGCTGGTTGCGTCTCTATCAATGGTCACTGCTCGTGCGGCTGTGGCTACTGATTGTGGTGACTTCGGTTTAACAATGGATCAATAAATGAAATTACAAGTATTCAGCAATAACTACTTACTCTGTTTTATTTATTATTTAAATAAATTATGATTATATGTAAGTGAACCTAGAATGTCTTAAGCTAAGATTACACTACAAAAATTTATACGATACACTCAGTGTATACACGAAGTGTCTCTGTATGAACGCGAGTGTCTTTAATTGCGAAATTTATTGTGACACGATAATTAGTGTCGCATCAGCGCATGTGTCAATACGTTGTATCCAAGTGTCTAGTGTAGTTAAAAAGAATTCGTTTTTTAAATGAATTTCTCGTGCATTGAAAGACCTGTCGATTTTGTAGAAGGTCTACTTGGTAAATGATAACTGCCTCCTGAAAATAAATAACAATATAAAAATATTCATTAACAATAAAAGCATTACATTATTGCAAATGATTTATTCACTTACCTGATGCTTAAATCTCTATGTTAATTATAATCGTTCACCTGGAGTGATAGACGATCTCATTCTGGTATCTTGTTTTTTATTATAAACTATTTCTAATAATATTCAAAGACTTCATATTTCATTCTACAGACGTTTTCATAAGCTTGATGATTTTCTGTGCGTAACTCAATCAGCAATCCATGGTAAACTCTTAATTCTCGCCTTTTTTATTCTATTGGTATTCTCAAATACTTCCTTTGCCTTTTCGTAGTATTTTATTACAATACAAGCAGCAATAGCGGCTGCAAGTCGTTTATCCATGCTGACCGAGCACCACTAACGGGAAGTCTGCGTATGAACAACTCGGACACAATTTCCGTACACTTATAAACCGGTACTACTCAGACACAAAAAATTCGTTTAAGTGTGAACAGTACCGGAAACGACATAGCGAATCTATTTGCGACTCATTTTCGTTCCGTGTACTCCAACATTTCTAACATTACCTCGTCAGATTCAGTAACTTCCTCCACTAACAAACATATGTCGAAACTACAATTTACTGAAACCAATATTCAGTGTGCCATAAAAAGACTTGATGGCTTAAAAGGTGCAGGACCTGATATGATCCCTCCTATTTTCATTAAACGGTGTGGACGATCACTTGCGTTACCCCTTATGTTAATTTATAACACTTCCTTATCAGAGGGAACATTTCCTAACGAGTGGAAAAAGGCACGTATTTTACCCATCTTCAAAAAAGGGGACCATGCTAATGTTAAAAATTACCGGCCCATATCCATACTTTCGTGTTTTTCTAAACTATTTGAATCCATACTTTATCCTTCAATAGTGGCATTAGTCAATAATAGTCTCACTGAACATCAGCATGGATTTAGAGGTGGTCGATCAGTTTTAACGAACTTAGTTGACTTTGTTTCCGATTTATCTCAGGAAGTTGATGCCGGATCTCAGATAGATGCAATATACACAGATTTTAGTAGTGCTTTCGATAGGGTGAATCACGAAATTTTATTAAAAAAATTAAATGCTCACGGTGTAGGCGGATCGTTACTCAGCTGGTTTAAATCCTATTTGCAAGATAGATCTCAAAAAGTAGCCATCAATGGATTTGAATCACAAGTTTACCTTGCTGTATCTGGCGTGCCTCAGGGATCTCATTTAGGACCAGTGCTGTTCCTTATATTTATTAACGATATAAGTTCTCGCATCAAACACTGCAAAATATCCCTATTCGCGGATGACCTAAAAATGTATCGTTCAATTAAAACAACCAGTGATTCCAAACTAGTCCAAGATGACCTGAATGAAATTCTGTGTTGGTGCAGCGCTAATTATATGACGCTTAACGTCAATAAATGTTTTTACATTAAATATACCCGCAAAAAAAAACCACTTGCCTCAAAGTACCTGATTGGCGGCACTTATGTAAAAGAAGTCACTGAAATTCGTGATTTGGGCGTTATCATTGATACAAAGCTGACCTTTAAAACACATATTGACCAAACTGCCACAAAGGCTGCGCAAATGCTCGGCTTTCTGAGAAGAAATACAGTAGGCTTTAAGAAACTTGATACTAAATTGCTTCTGTATAACACACTAGTCTGCAGCAATCTTGAATACGCCAGTATTGTCTGGTCACCATACTATGCTGTTAGTTCGCAACGGATTGAAAGCATTCAGAGAGCCTTCACCAGAAGTCTTGCATACTCCTGCAGTGGGTTTTCCCATAGAAACCCATACGATCAACGACTATGTAAATTTAATATGACCACTCTAAACAATCGTAGACGTATCATTGACCTTTGCTTCCTCCATAAATTGATCAATAATCATATACAGTGCAGCTTTCTATTAAATAAAGTGTCTTTAGCCATTCCTCACTCTTATCCCCGGCGTAAAATCTCAAAAATTTTTCACACGTCTTTTTGTAGAACCAACTTGGGTCGGCAATCACCAATACATAGACTTCTTGATCAGTACAATAGTATACAAAGTCGCGACACCGAAATTGACATCTTCAACGATTCCTACAATAATTATAAGACTAAATTGTTAAAATTATTCTCCTTAGATTAATTCTCCACACATTTCGAATTTATTTGTTGTTATTTGAATGACTAGTAGATATAAGTTAGAAAATAAGTAACTACCTTATTATAGACAATGTTATGCATACCGTAACTGTCATATGTATCAGATGCAATACTGTGTAATGTTTCCTATAAATGTATAAATACATATGATGTGGTTGTGCTAAATAAATAAATAAATAAAGTACTGAAATTAATGTCTGAAAATTATGTCGCAATTTCTTTCGTAGTCTAAACCTAGCTTTAAGTAGACTAAAGACAAAGACACCGATTTCAGATAAGCTCACTGTTATCTCTGACTAGTATTAACTGTTCCTTCGTCTCAGAATCCGGTTAAATTACTGCATATAAACTAAATGTATTTAAATCATTAATACTAAATAAATAATTTGCTTTAGATAAACGCATCCTTACATAATAAAGGCTATATTGAAATACAAAGAATGTTTACACTTTAATTCTACTAAGTAATCAGCAAAAACCAAAGACAAGAGAGGCAACTGTGGCATAACGTTACCTGCTCTGATAAAAGTTCGTTGGGATAAATTGCGCTTCAGAACGTGACATTTATACATTACGGTGACAGACGTGACGAAGAGGTGTCACACACTTTTGAAAATCACGAATAAAATGTAAATGCCGCAGTTTAAAGTAATTTTTTGTCCTACTTGTATGATGAAATACAAGAAGTGTCGTTTGAATAGTTTTAAACACTATGATGAAGTGATTTGAACAACGGTGTTGTATCAATATGAAAGAAATAAATTTGAAGAAACTTCAGGTAAGGTATACTTTTGATATTTAGACCAGAAGCTTCATTAAGATATTTTGATAATAGGCATACTAACATCGTGACGTGTTCAGTTTTGCTTTGAAATCATAGTTACAAATACTCTGTTTGTAATTGTGATGTTTGGTAGAAAACAAAGCAATATTATTTTTGAATTTTCATGTGAGTATATATTTCTGGATTTAATTTTTATTAGTTGAAGCCGTTTTAAAAGCTCTCCCATTGATGAATACGATCCTCTGTGATTCAGCGACAGTCCATTACACTGGCTCAGTGCGAATTGGATGGATTCGCACATCCTTCACACATCCTTGAGAACGTTATATAGAACTCTCAGACATGCAGGTTTCCTCAAAATGGTATCTTCTACCATTAAAGAAAACGATATTTAGCTACATCAGATGGATATGACTTTGAGAAGTCAGGAGTACGTACCATGGAACTCTAGTTTACCTCTACGTCGCAGTCCAATGGATTTCCCACTAGGCTATCGCTGTACTTCAAAGCTGTTGGTATGTTTTACTGTTTCACAACTTCGAATCGAATATGTTTTGATACCATAAATAGCGTTTTAATAAATAACAACTAACGTAAAGTACCATAAAGTTTAGTCAAATTTCAGGTAAAATTGTCGTGAACCGTATTAATTAATACACTAAAAGAAAAGGTAATGTGTCAATAAAACGTATTTATATAAGGTAATATAGCATTATTAAACGTTTTAATTGCCTTCCCGAACAGACGAGTCTGCGGCCCACCTGGTTGTAAATGGCAACGTATAAAATAAACTATGCCGCAGTTGTGCTGCAATGTCAAACGATTACACATCTACACCGCTGGGTGCTCATGATAATAGTACTCTATTTAAACCTCGTTTGAAGATCAACAAGACAGCGCTTAGAAATAACCGCACCAGTTACTTCCTTTGAAAGTTCTTTTCATTTGAAGGTTGCCTGATGCGAATTTCTGGGAATGAAATCTTCTACGGTGGGATAGTGGGTGATGTGACTTTTGTGTCATCCAAAGTTAAATCAAGAGATGTGCTTTGTCTTTAGGGCTATAGCCGAACAGTCATCGAGATATTTCGGCCTTTCCTTTTAGTGGTCAGAGATTGATTTGGCAGAAATTGAATTGCCCAGTCTTGGCGAACAATCACAAAGCTCGACTTATAAAGAGATTGCTCGCCAATTATGGCAATGTGCCTGCCTTGGTCTTGGCAACAATCTGTTTAAGTATTACTAAAAGCGGTCTGCTAATCTACATACAAAAGGTAATTACATAATATTAATATCAGCCCTTTATTAAACTGTCCCACTGCTGGGCACGGGCCTCTTCTCAGTGTGAGAAGGGTTAAGCCATAGTCCACCACGCTGGCCCAGTGCGGATTGGCAGACTTTCCATATAATATACGAGATGACTATGGACAACTCTTAGTCATATAAAGGTTTCCTCACGATATTTTCCTTCACCGTTAAAGCAAGCTATAATTAACTACTTAGGTAATACGCACATAACTTCGAAATGTCAGAGATGCGTGCCTTGGGAT
The DNA here is from genome assembly GCA_963675205.1 of Catocala nupta. Classification (NCBI taxonomy): domain Eukaryota; kingdom Metazoa; phylum Arthropoda; class Insecta; order Lepidoptera; family Erebidae; genus Catocala; species Catocala nupta. The sequence continues at coordinate 4,031,115 of OY776107.1, read as the reverse complement.
CGAACTCGAGACCTCTGCGTGGCAGTCCCACGGTTTCCCACTGGGCTATCGCTACTCTTCATAAGCAATAAAAAATTAATAACATAATAAAAATAAATATTATTATTGTACGTTTTGAAGACGTCACACCTGCTACACGTGAAGCTTCGTCAGCAGAAACGAGCGCGCGGCGCCTCACGCGATACGGACATGTAATGCGACCACTCGACACTCGTGAGAGTTAAGCTGTCAGCAAAATTATAGCTATTAATTTATTGTTTTGTTATGTCAATTATTTATTCCGGGTTAACATTTAATGTATCTAGAAATGCTACATTTCCACCCTAGATGTATAAAAAGTTTCGTCGTGATGGTAGAAACAGATCAAGTCAAGGTTATCACCATATTTCACCGAATTAATTCGATATACTTTACACTATAATATTATTTTGCTTATGCTTCTAAGTAACCAGTCCAAAAACAAATTTCAGGGCAAAATGGAGCAGTGTGTACTGACAATAAAAACAGAAAGTGAACACATAAAAATATACAACATTCATTCATTGCAATCATTTATTTGTTGATAAGTAGTTAATGCTGTCCATTATAAATTAAGGTCTGTATCCGAAATCTTCTCAATATCTTCCACAGCCGCATCCACGTCCAGCTAGTCCAAAACCAGCAGCAGGAGCAATAGCTGCACAACTCGAACCGTAGCCGAGAGCACCAGCGCCGATACCGGTAGATCCAAGACCATAAGCACCAGCAGAATAGCCAGCGTCGCTTGTAATAGCTGTGACTCCGTTACCGCAACTGTAGTTGACGACGCCTGCTCCAGCAGTGGGGAAAACTCCATCCAAAGCCACAGCACCTAAGAACGGCAGCTCACCGATCACGTTGAGACAGCCTTCATAAGCGTTTTCAGACGCTACGGAGAGGCCGGAGGGAGCGATAGCAGAGGAGCTGGCGACGGGCAGAGCGCCGCCACTGGAAGGAGCCACCCCAATACTCGCAGCGTTCAAGCCAACACCAGCGTATCCGTTGCCACATCCATAACCAAGATCTGCTCCATAACCAAGACCAGCTCCATAACCAAGACCAGCTCCATAACCAAGACCTGCCCCACAAGCCAGATGATTAACTCCCAGTGCACCACATGACGCAGCCCCAACAGAAGGAGCAGACAAGTAGTCGGCTCTAGGGTATGCACACTGACTGAATGCAACCTGGAATAACAGAATTATAATGATACAATTTTTTCATTGAAATGAAAGCATAAGGTACAAAGATAAATAACACAAAATGAAAAAGATATAACGTTTATAATAAAAGTAAAAAACATAAAACTTACGTTAGCCAGGAGCGCCTGAGCGCAGAGGACGAGGATAGCCTTGGCAGACATATTAGTTATCGTTCTAGCTACTGGTGCAAGTGCTGACACGAGAATGTTGTTCAGCACCACTGCTGCCGGTTTTATACTAAACTGTGTTATCTAACGACGAGTATTTCGTCTATGAAATAGTGTTTGTGTAATTTGCGATAACTGTCGCAATTTCGAACAAAATATTATTCCTCACGTAGTGCGATAACACAGACCTAGTTCCAACAAACGTGTCAGATATAAAAGGGCAAGGACAGTAACAGTTCATCATTCAGTCTTCAGCTCTTCGTTGAACACAAACTAATATCAAACATGTCTACCTTCGCTGTTGTATTGCTCTGCGTCCAAGCTTGCTTGGTACAGGTGAGTGGAGTTAATTTTAAAACAGACTAGAAATCTTTGCTACCAATGTACTATATATTGCCTTTGTTTTCTTATGTCATTCTACTATTTACACAGCAACACTTAGGTACAAATATCTTTTAACAAGCCTGGTTCGTCCAGATTGTGTTCAGTCAGTGCGCATACGGTGCTGGCGCGGGCTACGGCGCGCATTTCGCCGCTCCTGCTCTTGGCTGCGGAGGAGCCGCACTTAGCTACGGTGGGGTCGCCGCACCAGGAGCCTTAGTTGGTGGACTTGGCTACTCCGGTGCTCTTGGGTATGGAGCGTCAGCAGGACTCGGTGTGTACGGCGGCGTCGGCGAAGGTAACGTGGCGGTCGCCGGTGAGCTGCCAGTCGCCGGTAACACCGCCGTCATAGGTCAGGTGCCTATCTTGGGCGCTGTGAGCTTCGGCGGTAACGTGCCAGCTGCTGGTTGCGTCTCTATCAATGGTCACTGCTCGTGCGGCTGTGGCTACTGATTGTGGTGACTTCGGTTTAACAATGGATCAATAAATGAAATTACAAGTATTCAGCAATAACTACTTACTCTGTTTTATTTATTATTTAAATAAATTATGATTATATGTAAGTGAACCTAGAATGTCTTAAGCTAAGATTAGACTACAAAAATTTATACGATACACTCAGTGTATACACGAAGTGTCTCTCTATGAACGCGAGTGTCTTTAATTGCGAAATTTATTGTGACACGATAATTAGTGTCGCATCAGCGCATGTGTCAATACGTTGTATCCAAGTGTCTAGTGTAGTTAAAAAGAATTCGTTTTTTAAATGAATTTCTCGTGCATTGAAAGACCTGTCGATTTTGTAGAAGGTCTACTTGGTAAATGATAACTGCCTCCTGAAAATAAATAACAATATAAAAATATTCATTAACAATAAAAGCATTACATTATTGCAAATGATTTATTCACTTACCTGATGCTTAAATCTCTATGTTAATTATAATCGTTCACCTGGAGTGATAGACGATCTCATTCTGGTATCTTGTTTTTTATTATAAACTATTTCTAATAATATTCAAAGACTTCATATTTCATTCTACAGACGTTTTCATAAGCTTGATGATTTTCTGTGCGTAACTCAATCAGCAATCCATGGTAAACTCTTAATTCTCGCCTTTTTTATTCTATTGGTATTCTCAAATACTTCCTTTGCCTTTTCGTAGTATTTTATTACAATACAAGCAGCAATAGCGGCTGCAAGTCGTTTATCCATGCTGACCGAGCACCACTAACGGGAAGTCTGCGTATGAACAACTCGGACACAATTTCCGTACACTTATAAACCGGTACTACTCAGACACAAAAAATTCGTTTAAGTGTGAACAGTACCGGAAACGACATAGCGAATCTATTTGCGACTCATTTTCGTTCCGTGTACTCCAACATTTCTAACATTACCTCGTCAGATTCAGTAACTTCCTCCACTAACAAACATATGTCGAAACTACAATTTACTGAAACCAATATTCAGTGTGGCATAAAAAGACTTGATGGCTTAAAAGGTGCAGGACCTGATATGATCCCTCCTATTTTCATTAAACGGTGTGGACGATCACTTGCGTTACCCCTTATGTTAATTTATAACACTTCCTTATCAGAGGGAACATTTCCTAACGAGTGGAAAAAGGCACGTATTTTACCCATCTTCAAAAAAGGGGACCATGCTAATTTTAAAAATTACCGGCCCATATCCATACTTTCGTGTTTTTCTAAACTATTTGAATCCATACTTTATCCTTCAATAGTGGCATTAGTCAATAATAGTCTCACTGAACATCAGCATGGATTTAGAGGTGGTCGATCAGTTTTAACGAACTTAGTTGACTTTGTTTCCGATTTATCTCAGGAAGTTGATGCCGGATCTCAGATAGATGCAATATACACAGATTTTAGTAGTGCTTTCGATAGGGTGAATCACGAAATTTTATTAAAAAAATTAAATGCTCACGGTGTAGGCGGATCGTTACTCAGCTGGTTTAAATCCTATTTGCAAGATAGATCTCAAAAAGTAGCCATCAATGGATTTGAATCACAAGTTTACCTTGCTGTATCTGGCGTGCCTCAGGGATCTCATTTAGGACCAGTGCTGTTCCTTATATTTATTAACGATATAAGTTCTCGCATCAAACACTGCAAAATATCCCTATTCGCGGATGACCTAAAAATGTATCGTTCAATTAAAACAACCAGTGATTCCAAACTAGTCCAAGATGACCTGAATGAAATTCTGTGTTGGTGCAGCGCTAATTATATGACGCTTAACGTCAATAAATGTTTTTACATTAAATATACCCGCAAAAAAAAAACCACTTGCCTCAAAGTACCTGATTGGCGGCACTTATGTAAAAGAAGTCACTGAAATTCGTGATTTGGGCGTTATTATTGATACAAAGCTGACCTTTAAAACACATATTGACCAAACTGCCACAAAGGCTGCGCAAATGCTCGGCTTTCTGAGAAGAAATACAGTAGGCTTTAAGAAACTTGATACTAAATTGCTTCTGTATAACACACTAGTCCGCAGCAATCTTGAATACGCCAGTATTGTCTGGTCACCATACTATGCTGTTAGTTCGCAACGGATTGAAAGCATTCAGAGAGCCTTCACCAGAAGTCTTGCATACTCCTGCAGTGGGTTTTCCCATAGAAACCCATACGATCAACGACTATGTAAATTTAATATGACCACTCTAAACAATCGTAGACGTATCATTGACCTTTGCTTCCTCCATAAATTGATCAATAATCATATACAGTGCAGCTTTCTATTAAATAAAGTGTCTTTAGCCATTCCTCACTCTTATCCCCGGCGTAAAATCTCAAAAATTTTTCACACGTCTTTTTGTAGAACCAACTTGGGTCGGCAATCACCAATACATAGACTTCTTGATCAGTACAATAGTATACAAAGTCGCGACACCGAAATTGACATCTTCAACGATTCCTACAATAATTATAAGACTAAATTGTTAAAATTATTCTCCTTAGATTAATTCTCCACACATTTCGAATTTATTTGTTGTTATTTGAATGACTAGTAGATATAAGTTAGAAAATAAGTAACTACCTTATTATAGCCAATGTTATGCATACCGTAACTGTCATATGTATCAGATGCAATACTGTGTAATGTTTCCTATAAATGTATAAATACATATGATGTGGTTGTGCTAAATAAATAAATAAATAAAGTACTGAAATTAATGTCTGAAAATTATGTCGCAATTTCTTTCGTAGTCTAAACCTAGCTTTAAGTAGACTAAAGACAAAGACACCGATTTCAGATAAGCTCACTGTTATCTCTGACTACTATTAACTGTTCCTTCGTCTCAGAATCAGGTTAAATTACTGCATATAAACTAAATGTATTTAAATCATTAATACTAAATAAATAATTTGCTTTAGATAAACACATCCTTACATAATAAAGGCTATATTGAAATACAAAGAATGTTTACACTTTAATTCTACTAAGTAATCAGCAAAAACCAAAGACAAGAGAGGCAACTGTGGCATAACGTTACCTGCTCTGATAAAAGTTCGTTGGGATAAATTGCGCTTCAGAACGTGACATTTATACATTACGGTGACAGACGTGACGAAGAGGTGTCACACACTTTTGAAAATCACGAATAAAATGTAAATGCCGCAGTTTAAAGTAATTTTTTGTCCTACTTGTATGATGAAATACAAGAAGTGTCGTTTGAATAGTTTTAAACACTATGATGAAGTGATTTGAACAACGGTGTTGTATCAATATGAAAGAAATAAATTTGAAGAAACTTCAGGTAAGGTATACTTTTGATATTTAGACCAGAAGCTTCATTAAGATATTTTGATAATAGGCATACTAACATCGTGACGTGTTCAGTTTTGCTTTGAAATCATAGTTACAAATACTCTGTTTGTAATTGTGATGTTTGGTAGAAAACAAAGCAATATTATTTTTGAATTTTCATGTGAGTATATATTTCTGGATTTAATTTTTATTAGTTGAAGCCGTTTTAAAAGCTCTCCCATTGATGAATACGATCCTCTGTGATTCAGCGACAGTCCATTACACTGGCTCAGTGCGAATTGGATGGATTCGCACATCCTTCACACATCCTTGAGAACGTTATATAGAACTCTCAGACATGCAGGTTTCCTCAAAATGGTATCTTCTACCATTAAAGAAAACGATATTTAGCTACATCAGATGGATATGACTTTGAGAAGTCAGGAGTACGTACCATGGAACTCTAGTTTACCTCTACGTCGCAGTCCAATGGATTTCCCACTAGGCTATCGCTGTACTTCAAAGCTGTTGGTATGTTTTACTGTTTCACAACTTCGAATCGAATATGTTTTGATACCATAAATAGCGTTTTAATAAATAACAACTAACGTAAAGTACCATAAAGTTTAGTCAAATTTCAGGTAAAATTGTCGTGAACCGTATTAATTAATACACTAAAAGAAAAGGTAATGTGTCAATAAAACGTATTTATATAAGGTAATATAGCATTATTAAACGTTTTAATTGCCTTCCCGAACAGACGAGTCTGCGGCCCACCTGGTTGTAAATGGCAACGTATAAAATAAACTATGCCGCAGTTGTGCTGCAATGTCAAACGATTACACATCTACACCGCTGGGTGCTCATGATAATAGTACTCTATTTAAACCTCGTTTGAAGATCAACAAGACAGCGCTTAGAAATAACCGCACCAGTTACTTCCTTTGAAAGTTCTTTTCATTTGAAGGTTGCCTGATGCGAATTTCTGGGAATGAAATCTTCTACGGTGGGATAGTGGGTGATGTGACTTTTGTGTCATCCAAAGTTAAATCAAGAGATGTGCTTTGTCTTTAGGGCTATAGCCGAACAGTCATCGAGATATTTCGGCCTTTCCTTTTAGTGGTCAGAGATTGATTTGGCAGAAATTGAATTGCCCAGTCTTGGCGAACAATCACAAAGCTCGACTTATAAAGAGATTGCTCGCCAATTATGGCAATGTGCCTGCCTTGGTCTTGGCAACAATCTGTTTAAGTATTACTAAAAGCGGTCTGCTAATCTACATACAAAAGGTAATTACATAATATTAATATCAGCCCTTTATTAAACTGTCCCACTGCTGGGCACGGGCCTCTTCTCAGTGTGAGAAGGGTTAAGCCATAGTCCACCACGCTGGCCCAGTGCGGATTGGCAGACTTTCCATATAATATACGAGATGACTATGGACAACTCTTAGTCATATAAAGGTTTCCTCACGATATTTTCCTTCACCGTTAAAGCAAGCTATAATTAACTACTTAGGTAATACGCACATAACTTCGAAATGTCAGAGATGCGTGCCTTGGGATCGAACTCGAGACCTCTGCGTGGCAGTCCCACGGTTTCCCACTGGGCTATCGCTACTCTTCATAAGCAATAAAAAATTAATAACATAATAAAAATAAATATTATTATTGTACGTTTTGAAGACGTCACACCTGCTACACGTGAAGCTTCGTCAGCAGAAACGAGCGCGCGGCGCCTCACGCGATACGGACATGTAATGCGACCACTCGACACTCGTGAGAGTTAAGCTGTCAGCAAAATTATAGCTATTAATTTATTGTTTTGTTATGTCAATTATTTATTCCGGGTTAACATTTAATGTATCTAGAAATGCTACATTTCCACCCTAGATGTATAAAAAGTTTCGTCGTGATGGTAGAAACAGATCAAGTCAAGGTTATCACCATATTTCACCGAATTAATTCGATATACTTTACACTATAATATTATTTTGCTTATGCTTCTAAGTAACCAGTCCAAAAACAAATTTCAGGGCAACATGGAGCAGTGTGTATTGACAATAAAAACAGAAAGTGAACACATAAAAATATACAACATTCATTCATTGCAATCATTTATTTGTTGATAAGTAGTTAATGCTGTCCATTATAAATTAAGGTCTGTATCCGAAATCTTCTCAATATCTTCCACAGCCGCATCCACGTCCAGCTAGTCCAAAACCAGCAGCAGGAGCGATAGCTGCACAACTCGAACCGTAGCCGAGAGCACCAGCGCCGATACCGGCAGATCCAAGACCATAAGCACCAGCAGAATAGCCACCGTCGCTTGTAATAGCTGTGACTCCGTTACCGCAACTGTAGTTGACGACTCCTGCTCCAGCAGTGGGGAAAACTCCATCCAAAGCCACAGCACTTAAGAATGGTAGCTCACCGATCACGTTGAGACAGCCTTCATAAGCGTTTTCAGACGCTACGGAGAGGCCGGAGGGAGCGATAGCAGAGGAGCTGGCGACGGGCAGAGCGCCGCCACTGGAAGGAGCCACCCCAATACTCGCAGCGTTCAAGCCAACACCAGCGTATCCGTTGCCACATCCATAACCAAGATCTGCTCCATAACCAAGACCAGCTCCATAACCAAGACCTGCCCCACAAGCCAGATGATTAACTCCCAGTGCACCACATGACGCAGCCCCAACAGAAGGAGCAGACAAGTAGTCGGCTCTAGGGTATGCACACTGACTGAATGCAACCTGGAATAACAGAATTATAATGATACAATTTTTTCATTGAAATGAAAGCATAAGGTACAAAGATAAATAACACAAAATGAAAAAGATATAACGTTTATAATAAAAGTAAAAAACATAAAACTTACGTTAGCCAGGAGCGCCTGAGCGCAGAGGACGAGGATAGCCTTGGCAGACATATTAGTTATCGTTCTAGCTACTGGTGCAAGTGCTGACACGAGAATGTTGTTCAGCACCACTGCTGCCGGTTTTATACTAAACTGTGTTATCTAACGACGAGTATTTCGTCTATGAAATAGTGTTTGTGTAATTTGCGATAACTGTCGCAATTTCGAACAAAATATTATTCCTCACGTAGTGCGATAACACAGACCTAGTTCCAACAAACGTGTCAGATATAAAAGGGCAAGGACAGTAACAGTTCATCATTCAGTCTTCAGCTCTTCGTTGAACACAAACTAATATCAAACATGTCTACCTTCGCTGTTGTATTGCTCTGCGTCCAAGCTTGCTTGGTACAGGTGAGTGGAGTTAATTTTAAAACAGACTAGAAATCTTTGCTACCAATGTACTATATATTGCCTTTGTTTTCTTATGTCATTCTACTATTTACACAGCAACACTTAGGTACAAATATCTTTTAACAAGCCTGGTTCGTCCAGATGGTGTTCAGTCAGTGCGCATACGGTGCTGGCGCGGGCTACGGCGCGCATTTCGCCGCTCCTGCTCTTGGCTGCGGAGGAGCCGCACTTAGCTACGGTGGGGTCGCCGGACCAGGAGCCTTAGTTGGTGGACTTGGCTACTCCGGTGCTCTTGGGTATGGAGCGTCAGCAGGACTCGGTGTGTACGGCGGCGTCGGCGAAGGTAACGTGGCGGTCGCCGGTGAGCTGCCAGTCGCCGGTAACACCGCCGTCATAGGTCAGGTGCCTATCTTGGGCGCTGTGAGCTTCGGCGGTAACGTGCCAGCTGCTGGTTGCGTCTCTATCAATGGTCACTGCTCGTGCGGCTGTGGCTACTGATTGTGGTGACTTCGGTTTAACAATGGATCAATAAATGAAATTACAAGTATTCAGCAATAACTACTTACTCTGTTTTATTTATTATTTAAATAAATTATGATTATATGTAAGTGAACTTAGAATGTCTTAAGCTAAGATTAGACTACAAAAATTTATACGATACACTCAGTGTATACACGAAGTGTCTCTGTATGAACGCGAGTGTCTTTAATTGCGAAATTTATTGTGACACGATAATTAGTGTCGCATCAGCGCATGTGTCAATACGTTGTATCCAAGTGTCTAGTGTAGTTAAAAAGAATTCGTTTTTTAAATGAATTTCTCGTGCATTGAAAGACCTGTCGATTTTGTAGAAGGTCTACTTGGTAAATGATAACTGCCTCCTGAAAATAAATAAGAATATAAAAATATTCATTAACAATAAAAGCATTACATTATTGCAAATGATTTATTCACTTACCTGATGCTTAAATCTCTATGTTAATTATAATCGTTCACCTGGAGTGATAGACGATCTCATTCTGGTATCTTGTTTTTTATTATAAACTATTTCTAATAATATTCAAAGACTTCATATTTCATTCTACAGACGTTTTCATAAGCTTGATGATTTTCTGTGCGTAACTCAATCAGCAATCCATGGTAAACTCTTAATTCTTGCCTTTTTTATTCTATTGGTATTCTCAAATACTTCCTTTGCCTTTTCGTAGTATTTTATTACAATACAAGCAGCAATAGCGGCTGCAAGTCGTTTATCCATGCTGACCGAGCACCACTAACGGGAAGTCTGCGTATGAACAACTCGGACACAATTTCCGTACACTTATAAACCGGTACTACTCAGACACAAAAAATTCGTTAAAGTGTGAACAGTACTGAAATTAATGTCTGAAAATTATGTCGCAATTTCTTTCGTAGTCTAAACCTAGCTTTAAGTAGACTAAAGACAAAGACACCGATTTCAGATAAGCTCACTGTTATCTCTGACTACTATTAACTGTTCCTTCGTCTCAGAATCAGGTTAAATTACTGCATATAAACTAAATGTATTTAAATCATTAATACTAAATAAATAATTTGCTTTAGATAAACGCATCCTTACATAATAAAGGCTATATTGAAATACAAAGAATGTTTACACTTTAATTCTACTAAGTAATCAGCAAAAACCAAAGACAAGAGAGGCAACTGTGGCATAACGTTACCTGCTCTGATAAAAGTTCGTTGGGATAAATTGCGCTTCAGAACGTGACATTTATACATTACGGTGACAGACGTGACGAAGAGGTGTCACACACTTTTGAAAATCACGAATAAAATGTAAATGCCGCAGTTTAAAGTAATTTTTTGTCCTACTTGTATGATGAAATACAAGAAGTGTCGTTTGAATAGTTTTAAACACTATGATGAAGTGATTTGAACAACGGTGTTGTATCAATATGAAAGAAATAAATTTGAAGAAACTTCAGGTAAGGTATACTTTTGATATTTAGACCAGAAGCTTCATTAAGATATTTTGATAATAGGCATACTAACATCGTGACGTGTTCAGTTTTGCTTTGAAATCATAGTTACAAATACTCTGTTTGTAATTGTGATGTTTGGTAGAAAACAAAGCAATATTATTTTTGAATTTTCATGTGAGTATATATTTCTGGATTTAATTTTTATTAGTTGAAGCCGTTTTAAAAGCTCTCCCATTGATGAATACGATCCTCTGTGATTCAGCGACAGTCCATTACACTGGCTCAGTGCGAATTGGATGGATTCGCACATCCTTCACACATCCTTGAGAACGTTATATAGAACTCTCAGACATGCAGGTTTCCTCAAAATGGTATCTTCTACCATTAAAGAAAACGATATTTAGCTACATCAGATGGATATGACTTTGAGAAGTCAGGAGTACGTACCATGGAACTCTAGTTTACCTCTACGTCGCAGTCCAATGGATTTCCCACTAGGCTATCGCTGTACTTCAAAGCTGTTGGTATGTTTTACTGTTTCACAACTTCGAATCGAATATGTTTTGATACCATAAATAGCGTTTTAATAAATAACAACTAACGTAAAGTACCATAAAGTTTAGTCAAATTTCAGGTAAAATTGTCGTGAACCGTATTAATTAATACACTAAAAGAAAAGGTAATGTGTCAATAAAACGTATTTATATAAGGTAATATAGCATTATTAAACGTTTTAATTGCCTTCCCGAACAGACGAGTCTGCGGCCCACCTGGTTGTAAATGGCAACGTATAAAATAAACTATGCCGCAGTTGTGCTGCAATGTCAAACGATTACACATCTACACCGCTGGGTGCTCATGATAATAGTACTCTATTTAAACCTCGTTTGAAGATCAACAAGACAGCGCTTAGAAATAACCGCACCAGTTACTTCCTTTGAAAGTTCTTTTCATTTGAAGGTTGCCTGATGCGAATTTCTGGGAATGAAATCTTCTACGGTGGGATAGTGGGTGATGTGACTTTTGTGTCATCCAAAGTTAAATCAAGAGATGTGCTTTGTCTTTAGGGCTATAGCCGAACAGTCATCGAGATATTTCGGCCTTTCCTTTTAGTGGTCAGAGATTGATTTGGCAGAAATTGAATTGCCCAGTCTTGGCGAACAATCACAAAGCTCGACTTATAAAGAGATTGCTCGCCAATTATGGCAATGTGCCTGCCTTGGTCTTGGCAACAATCTGTTTAAGTATTACTAAAAGCGGTCTGCTAATCTACATACAAAAGGTAATTACATAATATTAATATCAGCCCTTTATTAAACTGTCCCACTGCTGGGCACGGGCCTCTTCTCAGTGTGAGAAGGGTTAAGCCATAGTCCACCACGCTGGCCCAGTGCGGATTGGCAGACTTTCCATATAATATACGAGATGACTATGGACAACTCTTAGTCATATAAAGGTTTCCTCACGATATTTTCCTTCACCGTTAAAGCAAGCTATAATTAACTACTTAGGTAATACGCACATAACTTCGAAATGTCAGAGATGCGTGCCTTGGGATCGAACTCGAGACCTCTGCGTGGCAGTCCCACGGTTTCCCACTGGGCTATCGCTACTCTTCATAAGCAATAAAAAATTAATAACATAATAAAAATAAATATTATTATTGTACGTTTTGAAGACGTCACACCTGCTACACGTGAAGCTTCGTCAGCAGAAACGAGCGCGCGGCGCCTCACGCGATACGGACATGTAATGCGACCACTCGACACTCGTGAGAGTTAAGCTGTCAGCAAAATTATAGCTATTAATTTATTGTTTTGTTATGTCAATTATTTATTCCGGGTTAACATTTAATGTATCTAGAAATGCTACATTTCCACCCTAGATGTATAAAAAGTTTCGTCGTGATGGTAGAAACAGATCAAGTCAAGGTTATCACCATATTTCACCGAATTAATTCGATATACTTTACACTATAATATTATTTTGCTTATGCTTCTAAGTAACCAGTCCAAAAACAAATTTCAGGGCAACATGGAGCAGTGTGTATTGACAATAAAAACAGAAAGTGAACACATAAAAATATACAACATTCATTCATTGCAATCATTTATTTGTTGATAAGTAGTTAATGCTGTCCATTATAAATTAAGGTCTGTATCCGAAATCTTCTCAATATCTTCCACAGCCGCATCCACGTCCAGCTAGTCCAAAACCAGCAGCAGGAGCGATAGCTGCACAACTCGAACCGTAGCCGAGAGCACCAGCGCCGATACCGGCAGATCCAAGACCATAAGCACCAGCAGAATAGCCACCGTCGCTTGTAATAGCTGTGACTCCGTTACCGCAACTGTAGTTGACGACTCCTGCTCCAGCAGTGGGGAAAACTCCATCCAAAGCCACAGCACTTAAGAATGGTAGCTCACCGATCACGTTGAGACAGCCTTCATAAGCGTTTTCAGACGCTACGGAGAGGCCGGAGGGAGCGATAGCAGAGGAGCTGGCGACGGGCAGAGCGCCGCCACTGGAAGGAGCCACCCCAATACTCGCAGCGTTCAAGCCAACACCAGCGTATCCGTTGCCACATCCATAACCAAGATCTGCTCCATAACCAAGACCAGCTCCATAACCAAGACCAGCTCCATAACCAAGACCTGCCCCACAAGCCAGATGATTAACTCCCAGTGCACCACATGACGCAGCCCCAACAGAAGGAGCAGACAAGTAGTCGGCTCTAGGGTATGCACACTGACTGAATGCAACCTGGAATAACAGAATTATAATGATACAATTTTTTCATTGAAATGAAAGCATAAGGTACAAAGATAAATAACACAAAATGAAAAAGATATAACGTTTATAATAAAAGTAAAAAACATAAAACTTACGTTAGCCAGGAGCGCCTGAGCGCAGAGGACGAGGATAGCCTTGGCAGACATATTAGTTATCGTTCTAGCTACTGGTGCAAGTGCTGACACGAGAATGTTGTTCAGCACCACTGCTGCCGGTTTTATACTAAACTGTGTTATCTAACGACGAGTATTTCGTCTATGAAATAGTGTTTGTGTAATTTGCGATAACTGTCGCAATTTCGAACAAAATATTATTCCTCACGTAGTGCGATAACACAGACCTAGTTCCAACAAACGTGTCAGATATAAAAGGGCAAGGACAGTAACAGTTCATCATTCAGTCTTCAGCTCTTCGTTGAACACAAACTAATATCAAACATGTCTACCTTCGCTGTTGTATTGCTCTGCGTCCAAGCTTGCTTGGTACAGGTGAGTGGAGTTAATTTTAAAACAGACTAGAAATCTTTGCTACCAATGTACTATATATTGCCTTTGTTTTCTTATGTCATTCTACTATTTACACAGCAACACTTAGGTACAAATATCTTTTAACAAGCCTGGTTCGTCCAGATGGTGTTCAGTCAGTGCGCATACGGTGCTGGCGCGGGCTACGGCGCGCATTTCGCCGCTCCTGCTCTTGGCTGCGGAGGAGCCGCACTTAGCTACGGTGGGGTCGCCGGACCAGGAGCCTTAGTTGGTGGACTTGGCTACTCCGGTGCTCTTGGGTATGGAGCGTCAGCAGGACTCGGTGTGTACGGCGGCGTCGGCGAAGGTAACGTGGCGGTCGCCGGTGAGCTGCCAGTCGCCGGTAACACCGCCGTCATAGGTCAGGTGCCTATCTTGGGCGCTGTGAGCTTCGGCGGTAACGTGCCAGCTGCTGGTTGCGTCTCTATCAATGGTCACTGCTCGTGCGGCTGTGGCTACTGATTGTGGTGACTTCGGTTTAACAATGGATCAATAAATGAAATTACAAGTATTCAGCAATAACTACTTACTCTGTTTTATTTATTATTTAAATAAATTATGATTATATGTAAGTGAACTTAGAATGTCTTAAGCTAAGATTAGACTACAAAAATTTATACGATACACTCAGTGTATACACGAAGTGTCTCTGTATGAACGCGAGTGTCTTTAATTGCGAAATTTATTGTGACACGATAATTAGTGTCGCATCAGCGCATGTGTCAATACGTTGTATCCAAGTGTCTAGTGTAGTTAAAAAGAATTCGTTTTTTAAATGAATTTCTCGTGCATTGAAAGACCTGTCGATTTTGTAGAAGGTCTACTTGGTAAATGATAACTGCCTCCTGAAAATAAATAAGAATATAAAAATATTCATTAACAATAAAAGCATTACATTATTGCAAATGATTTATTCACTTACCTGATGCTTAAATCTCTATGTTAATTATAATCGTTCACCTGGAGTGATAGACGATCTCATTCTGGTATCTTGTTTTTTATTATAAACTATTTCTAATAATATTCAAAGACTTCATATTTCATTCTACAGACGTTTTCATAAGCTTGATGATTTTCTGTGCGTAACTCAATCAGCAATCCATGGTAAACTCTTAATTCTTGCCTTTTTTATTCTATTGGTATTCTCAAATACTTCCTTTGCCTTTTCGTAGTATTTTATTACAATACAAGCAGCAATAGCGGCTGCAAGTCGTTTATCCATGCTGACCGAGCACCACTAACGGGAAGTCTGCGTATGAACAACTCGGACACAATTTCCGTACACTTATAAACCGGTACTACTCAGACACAAAAAATTCGTTAAAGTGTGAACAGTACTGAAATTAATGTCTGAAAATTATGTCGCAATTTCTTTCGTAGTCTAAACCTAGCTTTAAGTAGACTAAAGACAAAGACACCGATTTCAGATAAGCTCACTGTTATCTCTGACTACTATTAACTGTTCCTTCGTCTCAGAATCAGGTTAAATTACTGCATATAAACTAAATGTATTTAAATCATTAATACTAAATAAATAATTTGCTTTAGATAAACGCATCCTTACATAATAAAGGCTATATTGAAATACAAAGAATGTTTACACTTTAATTCTACTAAGTAATCAGCAAAAACCAAAGACAAGAGAGGCAACTGTGGCATAACGTTACCTGCTCTGATAAAAGTTCGTTGGGATAAATTGCGCTTCAGAACGTGACATTTATACATTACGGTGACAGACGTGACGAAGAGGTGTCACACACTTTTGAAAATCACGAATAAAATGTAAATGCCGCAGTTTAAAGTAATTTTTTGTCCTACTTGTATGATGAAATACAAGAAGTGTCGTTTGAATAGTTTTAAACACTATGATGAAGTGATTTGAACAACGGTGTTGTATCAATATGAAAGAAATAAATTTGAAGAAACTTCAGGTAAGGTATACTTTTGATATTTAGACCAGAAGCTTCATTAAGATATTTTGATAATAGGCATACTAACATCGTGACGTGTTCAGTTTTGCTTTGAAATCATAGTTACAAATACTCTGTTTGTAATTGTGATGTTTGGTAGAAAACAAAGCAATATTATTTTTGAATTTTCATGTGAGTATATATTTCTGGATTTAATTTTTATTAGTTGAAGCCGTTTTAAAAGCTCTCCCATTGATGAATACGATCCTCTGTGATTCAGCGACAGTCCATTACACTGGCTCAGTGCGAATTGGATGGATTCGCACATCCTTCACACATCCTTGAGAACGTTATATAGAACTCTCAGACATGCAGGTTTCCTCAAAATGGTATCTTCTACCATTAAAGAAAACGATATTTAGCTACATCAGATGGATATGACTTTGAGAAGTCAGGAGTACGTACCATGGAACTCTAGTTTACCTCTACGTCGCAGTCCAATGGATTTCCCACTAGGCTATCGCTGTACTTCAAAGCTGTTGGTATGTTTTACTGTTTCACAACTTCGAATCGAATATGTTTTGATACCATAAATAGCGTTTTAATAAATAACAACTAACGTAAAGTACCATAAAGTTTAGTCAAATTTCAGGTAAAATTGTCGTGAACCGTATTAATTAATACACTAAAAGAAAAGGTAATGTGTCAATAAAACGTATTTATATAAGGTAATATAGCATTATTAAACGTTTTAATTGCCTTCCCGAACAGACGAGTCTGCGGCCCACCTGGTTGTAAATGGCAACGTATAAAATAAACTATGCCGCAGTTGTGCTGCAATGTCAAACGATTACACATCTACACCGCTGGGTGCTCATGATAATAGTACTCTATTTAAACCTCGTTTGAAGATCAACAAGACAGCGCTTAGAAATAACCGCACCAGTTACTTCCTTTGAAAGTTCTTTTCATTTGAAGGTTGCCTGATGCGAATTTCTGGGAATGAAATCTTCTACGGTGGGATAGTGGGTGATGTGACTTTTGTGTCATCCAAAGTTAAATCAAGAGATGTGCTTTGTCTTTAGGGCTATAGCCGAACAGTCATCGAGATATTTCGGCCTTTCCTTTTAGTGGTCAGAGATTGATTTGCAGAAATTGAATTGTCCAGTCTTGGCGAACAATCACAAAGCTCGACTTATAAAGAGATTGCTCCCCAATTATAGCAATGTACCTGCCTTGGTCTTGGCAACAATCTGTTTAAGTATTACTAAAAGCGGTCTGCTAATCTACATACAAAAGGTAATTACATAATATTAATATCAGCCCTTTATTAAACTGTCCCACTGCTGGGCACGGGCCTCTTCTCAGTGTGAGAAGGGTTAAGCCATAGTCCACCACGCTGGCCGAGTGCGGATTGTCAGACTTTCCATATAATATACGAGATGACTATGGACAACTCTTAGTCATATAAAGGTTTCCTCACGATATTTTCCTTCACCGTTAAAGCAAGCTATAATTAACTATTTAGGTAATACGCACATAACTTCGAAATGTCAGAGATGCGTGCCTTGGGATCGAACTCGAGACCTCTGCGTGGCAGTCCCACGGTTTCCCACTGGGCTATCGCTACTCTTCATAAGCAATAAAAAATTAATAACATAATAAAAATAAATATTATTATTGTACGTTTTGAAGACGTCACACCTGCTACACGTGAAGCTTCGTCAGCAGAAACGAGCGCGCGGCGCCTCACGCGATACGGACATGTAATGCGACCACTCGACACTCGTGAGAGTTAAGCTGTCAGCAAAATTATAGCTATTAATTTATTGTTTTGTTATGTCAATTATTTATTCCGGGTTAACATTTAATGTATCTAGAAATGCTACATTTCCACCCTAGATGTATAAAAAGTTTCGTCGTGATGGTAGAAACAGATCAAGTCAAGGTTATCACCATATTTCACCGAATTAATTCGATATACTTTACACTATAATATTATTTTGCTTATGCTTCTAAGTAACCAGTCCAAAAACAAATTTCAGGGCAAAATGGAGCAGTGTGTACTGACAATAAAAACAGAAAGTGAACACATAAAAATATACAACATTCATTCATTGCAATCATTTATTTGTTGATAAGTAGTTAATGCTGTCCATTATAAATTGAGGTCTGTATCCGAAATCTTCTCAATATCTTCCACAGCCGCATCCACGTCCAGCTAGTCCAAAACCAGCAGCAGGAGCAATAGCTGCACAACTCGAACCGTAGCCGAGAGCACCAGCGCCGATACCGGTAGATCCAAGACCATAAGCACCAGCAGAATAGCCAGCGTCGCTTGTAATAGCTGTGACTCCGTTACCGCAACTGTAGTTGACGACGCCTGCTCCAGCAGTGGGGAAAACTCCATCCAAAGCCACAGCACCTAAGAACGGCAGCTCACCGATCACGTTGAGACAGCCTTCATAAGCGTTTTCAGACGCTACGGAGAGGCCGGAGGGAGCGATAGCAGAGGAGCTGGCGACGGGCAGAGCGCCGCCACTGGAAGGAGCCACCCCAATACTCGCAGCGTTCAAGCCAACACCAGCGTATCCGTTGCCACATCCATAACCAAGATCTGCTCCATAACCAAGACCAGCTCCATAACCAAGACCAGCTCCATAACCAAGACCTGCCCCACAAGCCAGATGATTAACTCCCAGTGCACCACATGACGCAGCCCCAACAGAAGGAGCAGACAAGTAGTCGGCTCTAGGGTATGCACACTGACTGAATGCAACCTGGAATAACAGAATTATAATGATACAATTTTTTCATTGAAATGAAAGCATAAGGTACAAAGATAAATAACACAAAATGAAAAAGATATAACGTTTATAATAAAAGTAAAAAACATAAAACTTACGTTAGCCAGGAGCGCCTGAGCGCAGAGGACGAGGATAGCCTTGGCAGACATATTAGTTATCGTTCTAGCTACTGGTGCAAGTGCTGACACGAGAATGTTGTTCAGCACCACTGCTGCCGGTTTTATACTAAACTGTGTTATCTAACGACGAGTATTTCGTCTATGAAATAGTGTTTGTGTAATTTGCGATAACTGTCGCAATTTCGAACAAAATATTATTCCTCACGTAGTGCGATAACACAGACCTAGTTCCAACAAACGTGTCAGATATAAAAGGGCAAGGACAGTAACAGTTCATCATTCAGTCTTCAGCTCTTCGTTGAACACAAACTAATATCAAACATGTCTACCTTCGCTGTTGTATTGCTCTGCGTCCAAGCTTGCTTGGTACAGGTGAGTGGAGTTAATTTTAAAACAGACTAGAAATCTTTGCTACCAATGTACTATATATTGCCTTTGTTTTCTTATGTCATTCTACTATTTACACAGCAACACTTAGGTACAAATATCTTTTAACAAGCCTGGTTCGTCCAGATGGTGTTCAGTCAGTGCGCATACGGTGCTGGCGCGGGCTACGGCGCGCATTTCGCCGCTCCTGCTCTTGGCTGCGGAGGAGCCGCACTTAGCTACGGTGGGGTCGCCGCACCAGGAGCCTTAGTTGGTGGACTTGGCTACTCCGGTGCTCTTGGGTATGGAGCGTCAGCAGGACTCGGTGTGTACGGCGGCGTCGGCGAAGGTAACGTGGCGGTCGCCGGTGAGCTGCCAGTCGCCGGTAACACCGCCGTCATAGGTCAGGTGCCTATCTTGGGCGCTGTGAGCTTCGGCGGTAACGTGCCAGCTGCTGGTTGCGTCTCTATCAATGGTCACTGCTCGTGCGGCTGTGGCTACTGATTGTGGTGACTTCGGTTTAACAATGGATCAATAAATGAAATTACAAGTATTCAGCAATAACTACTTACTCTGTTTTATTTATTATTTAAATAAATTATGATTATATGTAAGTGAACCTAGAATGTCTTAAGCTAAGATTAGACTACAAAAATTTATACGATACACTCAGTGTATACACGAAGTGTCTCTGTATGAACGCGAGTGTCTTTAATTGCGAAATTTATTGTGACACGATAATTAGTGTCGCATCAGCGCATGTGTCAATACGTTGTATCCAAGTGTCTAGTGTAGTTAAAAAGAATTCGTTTTTTAAATGAATTTCTCGTGCATTGAAAGACCTGTCGATTTTGTAGAAGGTCTACTTGGTAAATGATAACTGCCTCCTGAAAATAAATAACAATATAAAAATATTCATTAACAATAAAAGCATTACATTATTGCAAATGATTTATTCACTTACCTGATGCTTAAATCTCTATGTTAATTATAATCGTTCACCTGGAGTGATAGACGATCTCATTCTGGTATCTTGTTTTTTATTATAAACTATTTCTAATAATATTCAAAGACTTCATATTTCATTCTACAGACGTTTTCATAAGCTTGATGATTTTCTGTGCGTAACTCAATCAGCAATCCATGGTAAACTCTTAATTCTCGCCTTTTTTATTCTATTGGTATTCTCAAATACTTCCTTTGCCTTTTCGTAGTATTTTATTACAATACAAGCAGCAATAGCGGCTGCAAGTCGTTTATCCATGCTGACCGAGCACCACTAACGGGAAGTCTGCGTATGAACAACTCGGACACAATTTCCGTACACTTATAAACCGGTACTACTCAGACACAAAAAATTCGTTTAAGTGTGAACAGTACCGGAAACGACATAGCGAATCTATTTGCGACTCATTTTCGTTCCGTGTACTCCAACATTTCTAACATTACCTCGTCAGATTCAGTAACTTCCTCCACTAACAAACATATGTCGAAACTACAATTTACTGAAACCAATATTCAGTGTGCCATAAAAAGACTTGATGGCTTAAAAGGTGCAGGACCTGATATGATCCCTCCTATTTTCATTAAACGGTGTGGACGATCACTTGCGTTACCCCTTATGTTAATTTATAACACTTCCTTATCAGAGGGAACATTTCCTAACGAGTGGAAAAAGGCACGTATTTTACCCATCTTCAAAAAAGGGGACCATGCTAATGTTAAAAATTACCGGCCCATATCCATACTTTCGTGTTTTTCTAAACTATTTGAATCCATACTTTATCCTTCAATAGTGGCATTAGTCAATAATAGTCTCACTGAACATCAGCATGGATTTAGAGGTGGTCGATCAGTTTTAACGAACTTAGTTGACTTTGTTTCCGATTTATCTCAGGAAGTTGATGCCGGATCTCAGATAGATGCAATATACACAGATTTAAGTAGTGCTTTCGATAGGGTGAATCACGAAATTTTATTAAAAAAATTAAATGCTCACGGTGTAGGCGGATCGTTACTCAGCTGGTTTAAATCCTATTTGCAAGATAGATCTCAAAAAGTAGCCATCAATGGATTTGAATCACAAGTTTACCTTGCTGTATCTGGCGTGCCTCAGGGATCTCATTTAGGACCAGTGCTGTTCCTTATATTTATTAACGATATAAGTTCTCGCATCAAACACTGCAAAATATCCCTATTCGCGGATGACCTAAAAATGTATCGTTCAATTAAAACAACCAGTGATTCCAAACTAGTCCAAGATGACCTGAATGAAATTCTGTGTTGGTGCAGCGCTAATTATATGACGCTTAACGTCAATAAATGTTTTTACATTAAATATACCCGCAAAAAAAAACCACTTGCCTCAAAGTACCTGATTGGCGGCACTTATGTAAAAGAAGTCACTGAAATTCGTGATTTGGGCGTTATCATTGATACAAAGCTGACCTTTAAAACACATATTGACCAAACTGCCACAAAGGCTGCGCAAATGCTCGGCTTTCTGAGAAGAAATACAGTAGGCTTTAAGAAACTTGATACTAAATTGCTTCTGTATAACACACTAGTCCGCAGCAATCTTGAATACGCCAGTATTGTCTGGTCACCATACTATGCTGTTAGTTCGCAACGGATTGAAAGCATTCAGAGAGCCTTCACCAGAAGTCTTGCATACTCCTGCAGTGGGTTTTCCCATAGAAACCCATACGATCAACGACTATGTAAATTTAATATGACCACTCTAAACAATCGTAGACGTATCATTGACCTTTGCTTCCTCCATAAATTGATCAATAATCATATACAGTGCAGCTTTCTATTAAATAAAGTGTCTTTAGCCATTCCTCACTCTTATCCCCGGCGTAAAATCTCAAAAATTTTTCACACGTCTTTTTGTAGAACCAACTTGGGTCGGCAATCACCAATACATAGACTTCTTGATCAGTACAATAGTATACAAAGTCGCGACACCGAAATTGACATCTTCAACGATTCCTACAATAATTATAAGACTAAATTGTTAAAATTATTCTCCTTAGATTAATTCTCCACACATTTCGAATTTATTTGTTGTTATTTGAATGACTAGTAGATATAAGTTAGAAAATAAGTAACTACCTTATTATAGCCAATGTTATGCATACCGTAACTGTCATATGTATCAGATGCAATACTGTGTAATGTTTCCTATAAATGTATAAATACATATGATGTGGTTGTGCTAAATAAATAAATAAATAAAGTACTGAAATTAATGTCTGAAAATTATGTCGCAATTTCTTTCGTAGTCTAAACCTAGCTTTAAGTAGACTAAAGACAAAGACACCGATTTCAGATAAGCTCACTGTTATCTCTGACTAGTATTAACTGTTCCTTCGTCTCAGAATCAGGTTAAATTACTGCATATAAACTAAATGTATTTAAATCATTAATACTAAATAAATAATTTGCTTTAGATAAACGCATCCTTACATAATAAAGGCTATATTGAAATACAAAGAATGTTTACACTTTAATTCTACTAAGTAATCAGCAAAAACCAAAGACAAGAGAGGCAACTGTGGCATAACGTTACCTGCTCTGATAAAAGTTCGTTGGGATAAATTGCGCTTCAGAACGTGACATTTATACATTACGGTGACAGACGTGACGAAGAGGTGTCACACACTTTTGAAAATCACGAATAAAATGTAAATGCCGCAGTTTAAAGTAATTTTTTGTCCTACTTGTATGATGAAATACAAGAAGTGTCGTTTGAATAGTTTTAAACACTATGATGAAGTGATTTGAACAACGGTGTTGTATCAATATGAAAGAAATAAATTTGAAGAAACTTCAGGTAAGGTATACTTTTGATATTTAGACCAGAAGCTTCATTAAGATATTTTGATAATAGGCATACTAACATCGTGACGTGTTCAGTTTTGCTTTGAAATCATAGTTACAAATACTCTGTTTGTAATTGTGATGTTTGGTAGAAAACAAAGCAATATTATTTTTGAATTTTCATGTGAGTATATATTTCTGGATTTAATTTTTATTAGTTGAAGCCGTTTTAAAAGCTCTCCCATTGATGAATACGATCCTCTGTGATTCAGCGACAGTCCATTACACTGGCTCAGTGCGAATTGGATGGATTCGCACATCCTTCATACATCCTTGAGAACGTTATATAGAACTCTCAGACATGCAGGTTTCCTCAAAATGGTATCTTCTACCATTAAAGAAAACGATATTTAGCTACATCAGATGGATATGACTTTGAGAAGTCAGGAGTACGTACCATGGAACTCTAGTTTACCTCTACGTCGCAGTCCAATGGATTTCCCACTAGGCTATCGCTGTACTTCAAAGCTGTTGGTATGTTTTACTGTTTCACAACTTCGAATCGAATATGTTTTGATACCATAAATAGCGTTTTAATAAATAACAACTAACGTAAAGTACCATAAAGTTTAGTCAAATTTCAGGTAAAATTGTCGTGAACCGTATTAATTAATACACTAAAAGAAAAGGTAATGTGTCAATAAAACGTATTTATATAAGGTAATATAGCATTATTAAACGTTTTAATTGCCTTCCCGAACAGACGAGTCTGCGGCCCACCTGGTTGTAAATGGCAACGTATAAAATAAACTATGCCGCAGTTGTGCTGCAATGTCAAACGATTACACATCTACACCGCTGGGTGCTCATGATAATAGTACTCTATTTAAACCTCGTTTGAAGATCAACAAGACAGCGCTTAGAAATAACCGCACCAGTTACTTCCTTTGAAAGTTCTTTTCATTTGAAGGTTGCCTGATGCGAATTTCTGGGAATGAAATCTTCTACGGTGGGATAGTGGGTGATGTGACTTTTGTGTCATCCAAAGTTAAATCAAGAGATGTGCTTTGTCTTTAGGGCTATAGCCGAACAGTCATCGAGATATTTCGGCCTTTCCTTTTAGTGGTCAGAGATTGATTTGGCAGAAATTGAATTGCCCAGTCTTGGCGAACAATCACAAAGCTCGACTTATAAAGAGATTGCTCGCCAATTATGGCAATGTGCCTGCCTTGGTCTTGGCAACAATCTGTTTAAGTATTACTAAAAGCGGTCTGCTAATCTACATACAAAAGGTAATTACATAATATTAATATCAGCCCTTTATTAAACTGTCCCACTGCTGGGCACGGGCCTCTTCTCAGTGTGAGAAGGGTTAAGCCATAGTCCACCACGCTGGCCCAGTGCGGATTGGCAGACTTTCCATATAATATACGAGATGACTATGGACAACTCTTAGTCATATAAAGGTTTCCTCACGATATTTTCCTTCACCGTTAAAGCAAGCTATAATTAACTACTTAGGTAATACGCACATAACTTCGAAATGTCAGAGATGCGTGCCTTGGGATCGAACTCGAGACCTCTGCGTGGCAGTCCCACGGTTTCCCACTGGGCTATCGCTACTCTTCATAAGCAATAAAAAATTAATAACATAATAAAAATAAATATTATTATTGTACGTTTTGAAGACGTCACACCTGCTACACGTGAAGCTTCGTCAGCAGAAACGAGCGCGCGGCGCCTCACGCGATACGGACATGTAATGCGACCACTCGACACTCGTGAGAGTTAAGCTGTCAGCAAAATTATAGCTATTAATTTATTGTTTTGTTATGTCAATTATTTATTCCGGGTTAACATTTAATGTATCTAGAAATGCTACATTTCCACCCTAGATGTATAAAAAGTTTCGTCGTGATGGTAGAAACAGATCAAGTCAAGGTTATCACCATATTTCACCGAATTAATTCGATATACTTTACACTATAATATTATTTTGCTTATGCTTCTAAGTAACCAGTCCAAAAACAAATTTCAGGGCAACATGGAGCAGTGTGTATTGACAATAAAAACAGAAAGTGAACACATAAAAATATACAACATTCATTCATTGCAATCATTTATTTGTTGATAAGTAGTTAATGCTGTCCATTATAAATTAAGGTCTGTATCCGAAATCTTCTCAATATCTTCCACAGCCGCATCCACGTCCAGCTAGTCCAAAACCAGCAGCAGGAGCGATAGCTGCACAACTCGAACCGTAGCCGAGAGCACCAGCGCCGATACCGGCAGATCCAAGACCATAAGCACCAGCAGAATAGCCACCGTCGCTTGTAATAGCTGTGACTCCGTTACCGCAACTGTAGTTGACGACTCCTGCTCCAGCAGTGGGGAAAACTCCATCCAAAGCCACAGCACTTAAGAATGGTAGCTCACCGATCACGTTGAGACAGCCTTCATAAGCGTTTTCAGACGCTACGGAGAGGCCGGAGGGAGCGATAGCAGAGGAGCTGGCGACGGGCAGAGCGCCGCCACTGGAAGGAGCCACCCCAATACTCGCAGCGTTCAAGCCAACACCAGCGTATCCGTTGCCACATCCATAACCAAGATCTGCTCCATAACCAAGACCAGCTCCATAACCAAGACCAGCTCCATAACCAAGACCTGCCCCACAAGCCAGATGATTAACTCCCAGTGCACCACATGACGCAGCCCCAACAGAAGGAGCAGACAAGTAGTCGGCTCTAGGGTATGCACACTGACTGAATGCAACCTGGAATAACAGAATTATAATGATACAATTTTTTCATTGAAATGAAAGCATAAGGTACAAAGATAAATAACACAAAATGAAAAAGATATAACGTTTATAATAAAAGTAAAAAACATAAAACTTACGTTAGCCAGGAGCGCCTGAGCGCAGAGGACGAGGATAGCCTTGGCAGACATATTAGTTATCGTTCTAGCTACTGGTGCAAGTGCTGACACGAGAATGTTGTTCAGCACCACTGCTGCCGGTTTTATACTAAACTGTGTTATCTAACGACGAGTATTTCGTCTATGAAATAGTGTTTGTGTAATTTGCGATAACTGTCGCAATTTCGAACAAAATATTATTCCTCACGTAGTGCGATAACACAGACCTAGTTCCAACAAACGTGTCAGATATAAAAGGGCAAGGACAGTAACAGTTCATCATTCAGTCTTCAGCTCTTCGTTGAACACAAACTAATATCAAACATGTCTACCTTCGCTGTTGTATTGCTCTGCGTCCAAGCTTGCTTGGTACAGGTGAGTGGAGTTAATTTTAAAACAGACTAGAAATCTTTGCTACCAATGTACTATATATTGCCTTTGTTTTCTTATGTCATTCTACTATTTACACAGCAACACTTAGGTACAAATATCTTTTAACAAGCCTGGTTCGTCCAGATGGTGTTCAGTCAGTGCGCATACGGTGCTGGCGCGGGCTACGGCGCGCATTTCGCCGCTCCTGCTCTTGGCTGCGGAGGAGCCGCACTTAGCTACGGTGGGGTCGCCGCACCAGGAGCCTTAGTTGGTGGACTTGGCTACTCCGGTGCTCTTGGGTATGGAGCGTCAGCAGGACTCGGTGTGTACGGCGGCGTCGGCGAAGGTAACGTGGCGGTCGCCGGTGAGCTGCCAGTCGCCGGTAACACCGCCGTCATAGGTCAGGTGCCTATCTTGGGCGCTGTGAGCTTCGGCGGTAACGTGCCAGCTGCTGGTTGCGTCTCTATCAATGGTCACTGCTCGTGCGGCTGTGGCTACTGATTGTGGTGACTTCGGTTTAACAATGGATCAATAAATGAAATTACAAGTATTCAGCAATAACTACTTACTCTGTTTTATTTATTATTTAAATAAATTATGATTATATGTAAGTGAACTTAGAATGTCTTAAGCTAAGATTAGACTACAAAAATTTATACGATACACTCAGTGTATACACGAAGTGTCTCTGTATGAACGCGAGTGTCTTTAATTGCGAAATTTATTGTGACACGATAATTAGTGTCGCATCAGCGCATGTGTCAATACGTTGTATCCAAGTGTCTAGTGTAGTTAAAAAGAATTCGTTTTTTAAATGAATTTCTCGTGCATTGAAAGACCTGTCGATTTTGTAGAAGGTCTACTTGGTAAATGATAACTGCCTCCTGAAAATAAATAACAATATAAAAATATTCATTAACAATAAAAGCATTACATTATTGCAAATGATTTATTCACTTACCTGATGCTTAAATCTCTATGTTAATTATAATCGTTCACCTGGAGTGATAGACGATCTCATTCTGGTATCTTGTTTTTTATTATAAACTATTTCTAATAATATTCAAAGACTTCATATTTCATTCTACAGACGTTTTCATAAGCTTGATGATTTTCTGTGCGTAACTCAATCAGCAATCCATGGTAAACTCTTAATTCTCGCCTTTTTTATTCTATTGGTATTCTCAAATACTTCCTTTGCCTTTTCGTAGTATTTTATTACAATACAAGCAGCAATAGCGGCTGCAAGTCGTTTATCCATGCTGACCGAGCACCACTAACGGGAAGTCTGCGTATGAACAACTCGGACACAATTTCCGTACACTTATAAACCGGTACTACTCAGACACAAAAAATTCGTTTAAGTGTGAACAGTACCGGAAACGACATAGCGAATCTATTTGCGACTCATTTTCGTTCCGTGTACTCCAACATTTCTAACATTACCTCGTCAGATTCAGTAACTTCCTCCACTAACAAACATATGTCGAAACTACAATTTACTGAAACCAATATTCAGTGTGCCATAAAAAGACTTGATGGCTTAAAAGGTGCAGGACCTGATATGATCCCTCCTATTTTCATTAAACGGTGTGGACGATCACTTGCGTTACCCCTTATGTTAATTTATAACACTTCCTTATCAGAGGGAACATTTCCTAACGAGTGGAAAAAGGCACGTATTTTACCCATCTTCAAAAAAGGGGACCATGCTAATGTTAAAAATTACCGGCCCATATCCATACTTTCGTGTTTTTCTAAACTATTTGAATCCATACTTTATCCTTCAATAGTGGCATTAGTCAATAATAGTCTCACTGAACATCAGCATGGATTTAGAGGTGGTCGATCAGTTTTAACGAACTTAGTTGACTTTGTTTCCGATTTATCTCAGGAAGTTGATGCCGGATCTCAGATAGATGCAATATACACAGATTTTAGTAGTGCTTTCGATAGGGTGAATCACGAAATTTTATTAAAAAAATTAAATGCTCACGGTGTAGGCGGATCGTTACTCAGCTGGTTTAAATCCTATTTGCAAGATAGATCTCAAAAAGTAGCCATCAATGGATTTGAATCACAAGTTTACCTTGCTGTATCTGGCGTGCCTCAGGGATCTCATTTAGGACCAGTGCTGTTCCTTATATTTATTAACGATATAAGTTCTCGCATCAAACACTGCAAAATATCCCTATTCGCGGATGACCTAAAAATGTATCGTTCAATTAAAACAACCAGTGATTCCAAACTAGTCCAAGATGACCTGAATGAAATTCTGTGTTGGTGCAGCGCTAATTATATGACGCTTAACGTCAATAAATGTTTTTACATTAAATATACCCGCAAAAAAAAAACCACTTGCCTCAAAGTACCTGATTGGCGGCACTTATGTAAAAGAAGTCACTGAAATTCGTGATTTGGGCGTTATTATTGATACAAAGCTGACCTTTAAAACACATATTGACCAAACTGCCACAAAGGCTGCGCAAATGCTCGGCTTTCTGAGAAGAAATACAGTAGGCTTTAAGAAACTTGATACTAAATTGCTTCTGTATAACACACTAGTCTGCAGCAATCTTGAATACGCCAGTATTGTCTGGTCACCATACTATGCTGTTAGTTCGCAACGGATTGAAAGCATTCAGAGAGCCTTCACCAGAAGTCTTGCATACTCCTGCAGTGGGTTTTCCCATAGAAACCCATACGATCAACGACTATGTAAATTTAATATGACCATTCTAAACAATCGTAGACGTATCATTGACCTTTGCTTCCTCCATAAATTGATCAATAATCATATACAGTGCAGCTTTCTATTAAATAAAGTGTCTTTAGCCATTCCTCACTCTTATCCCCAGCGTAAAATCTCAAAAATTTTTCACACGTCTTTTTGTAGAACCAACTTGGGTCGGCAATCACCAATACATAGACTTCTTGATCAGTACAATAGTATACAAAGTCGCGACACCGAAATTGACATCTTCAACGATTCCTACAATAATTATAAGACTAAATTGTTAAAATTATTCTCCTTAGATTAATTCTCCACACATTTCGAATTTATTTGTTGTTATTTGAATGACTAGTAGATATAAGTTAGAAAATAAGTAACTACCTTATTATAGCCAATGTTATGCATACCGTAACTGTCATATGTATCAGATGCAATACTGTGTAATGTTTCCTATAAATGTATAAATACATATGATGTGGTTGTGCTAAATAAATAAATAAATAAAGTACTGAAATTAATGTCTGAAAATTATGTCGCAATTTCTTTCGTAGTCTAAACCTAGCTTTAAGTAGACTAAAGACAAAGACACCGATTTCAGATAAGCTCACTGTTATCTCTGACTAGTATTAACTGTTCCTTCGTCTCAGAATCAGGTTAAATTACTGCATATAAACTAAATGTATTTAAATCATTAATACTAAATAAATAATTTGCTTTAGATAAACGCATCCTTACATAATAAAGGCTATATTGAAATACAAAGAATGTTTACACTTTAATTCTACTAAGTAATCAGCAAAAACCAAAGACAAGAGAGGCAACTGTGGCATAACGTTACCTGCTCTGATAAAAGTTCGTTGGGATAAATTGCGCTTCAGAACGTGACATTTATACATTACGGTGACAGACGTGACGAAGAGGTGTCACACACTTTTGAAAATCACAAATAAAATGTAAATGCCGCAGTTTAAAGTAATTTTTTGTCCTACTTGTATGATGAAATACAAGAAGTGTCGTTTGAATAGTTTTAAACACTATGATGAAGTGATTTGAACAACGGTGTTGTATCAATATGAAAGAAATAAATTTGAAGAAACTTCAGGTAAGGTATACTTTTGATATTTAGACCAGAAGCTTCATTAAGATATTTTGATAATAGGCATACTAACATCGTGACGTGTTCAGTTTTGCTTTGAAATCATAGTTACAAATACTCTGTTTGTAATTGTGATGTTTGGTAGAAAACAAAGCAATATTATTTTTGAATTTTCATGTGAGTATATATTTCTGGATTTAATTTTTATTAGTTGAAGCCGTTTTAAAAGCTCTCCCATTGATGAATACGATCCTCTGTGATTCAGCGACAGTCCATTACACTGGCTCAGTGCGAATTGGATGGATTCGCACATCCTTCATACATCCTTGAGAACGTTATATAGAACTCTCAGACATGCAGGTTTCCTCAAAATGGTATCTTCTACCATTAAAGAAAACGATATTTAGCTACATCAGATGGATATGACTTTGAGAAGTCAGGAGTACGTACCATGGAACTCTAGTTTACCTCTACGTCGCAGTCCAATGGATTTCCCACTAGGCT
The DNA here is from genome assembly GCA_963675205.1 of Catocala nupta. Classification (NCBI taxonomy): domain Eukaryota; kingdom Metazoa; phylum Arthropoda; class Insecta; order Lepidoptera; family Erebidae; genus Catocala; species Catocala nupta. The sequence continues at coordinate 4,000,369 of OY776107.1, read as the reverse complement.
ATCGCTGTACTTCAAAGCTGTTGGTATGTTTTACTGTTTCACAACTTCGAATCGAATATGTTTTGATACCATAAATAGCGTTTTAATAAATAACAACTAACGTAAAGTACCATAAAGTTTAGTCAAATTTCAGGTAAAATTGTCGTGAACCGTATTAATTAATACACTAAAAGAAAAGGTAATGTGTCAATAAAACGTATTTATATAAGGTAATATAGCATTATTAAACGTTTTAATTGCCTTCCCGAACAGACGACTCTGCGGCGCACCTGGTTGTAAATGGAAACGTATAAAATAAACTATGCCGCAGTTGTGGTGCAATGTCAAACGATTACACATCTACACCGCTGGGTGCTCATGATAATAGTACTCTATTTAAACCTCGTTTGAAGATCAACAAGACAGCGCTTAGAAATAACCGCACCAGTTACTTCCTTTGAAAGTTCTTTTCATTTGAAGGTTGCCTGATGCGAATTTCTGGAAATTAAATCTTCTACGGTGGGATAGTGGGTGATGTGACTTTTGTGTCATCCAAAGTTAAATCAAGAGATGTGCTTTGTCTTTAGGGCTATAGCCGAACAGTCATCGAGATATTTCGGCCTTTCCTTTTAGTGGTCAGAGATTGATTTGGCAGAAATTGAATTGCCCAGTCTTGGCGAACAATCACAAAGCTCGACTTATAAAGAGATTGCTCGCCAATTATGGCAATGTGCCTGCCTTGGTCTTGGCAACAATCTGTTTAAGTATTACTAAAAGCGGTCTGCTAATCTACATACAAAAGGTAATTACATAATATTAATATCAGCCCTTTATTAAACTGTCCCACTGCTGGGCACGGGCCTCTTCTCAGTGTGAGAAGGGTTAAGCCATAGTCCACCACGCTGGCCCAGTGCGGATTGGCAGACTTTCCATATAATATACGAGATGACTATGGACAACTCTTAGTCATATAAAGGTTTCCTCACGATATTTTCCTTCACCGTTAAAGCAAGCTATAATTAACTACTTAGGTAATACGCACATAACTTCGAAATGTCAGAGATGCGTGCCTTGGGATCGAACTCGAGACCTCTGCGTGGCAGTCCCACGGTTTCCCACTGGGCTATCGCTACTCTTCATAAGCAATAAAAAATTAATAACATAATAAAAATAAATATTATTATTGTACGTTTTGAAGACGTCACACCTGCTACACGTGAAGCTTCGTCAGCAGAAACGAGCGCGCGGCGCCTCACGCGATACGGACATGTAATGCGACCACTCGACACTCGTGAGAGTTAAGCTGTCAGCAAAATTATAGCTATTAATTTATTGTTTTGTTATGTCAATTATTTATTCCGGGTTAACATTTAATGTATCTAGAAATGCTACATTTCCACCCTAGATGTATAAAAAGTTTCGTCGTGATGGTAGAAACAGATCAAGTCAAGGTTATCACCATATTTCACCGAATTAATTCGATATACTTTACACTATAATATTATTTTGCTTATGCTTCTAAGTAACCAGTCCAAAAACAAATTTCAGGGCAACATGGAGCAGTGTGTATTGACAATAAAAACAGAAAGTGAACACATAAAAATATACAACATTCATTCATTGCAATCATTTATTTGTTGATAAGTAGTTAATGCTGTCCATCAGAAATTAAGGTCTGTATCCGAAATCTTCTCAATATCTTCCACAGCCGCATCCACCTCCAGCTAGTCCAAAACCAGCAGCAGGAGCGATAGCTGCACAACTCGAACCATAGCCGAGAGCACCAGCGCCGATACCCGCAGATCCAAGACCATAAGCACCAGCAGAATAGCCACCGTCGCTTGTAATAGCTGTGACTCCGTTACCGCAACTGTAGTTGACGACTCCTGCTCCAGCAGTGGGGAAAACTCCATCCAAAGCCACAGCACTTAAGAATGGTAGCTCACCGATCACGTTGAGACAGCCTTCATAAGCGTTTTCAGACGCTACGGAGAGGCCGGAGGGAGCGATAGCAGAGGAGCTGGCGACGGGCAGAGCGCCGCCACTGGAAGGAGCCACCCCAATACTCGCAGCGTTCAAGCCAACACCAGCGTATCCGTTGCCACATCCATAACCAAGATCTGCTCCATAACCAAGACCAGCTCCATAACCAAGACCTGCCCCATAAGCCAGATGATTAACTCCCAGTGCACCACATGACGCAGCCCCAACAGAAGGAGCAGACAAGTAGTCGGCTCTAGGGTATGCACACTGACTGAATGCAACCTGGAAAAACAGAATTATAATGATACAATTTTTTCATTGAAATGAAAGCATAAGGTACAAAGATAAATAACACAAAATGAAAAAGATATAACGTTTATAATAAAAGTAAAAAACATAAAACTTACGTTAGCCAGGAGCGCCTGAGCGCAGAGGACGAGGATAGCCTTGGCAGACATATTAGTTATCGTTCTAGCTACTGGTGCAAGTGCTGACACGAGAATGTTGTTCAGCACCACTGCTGCCGGTTTTATACTAAACTGTGTTATCTAACGACGAGTATTTCGTCTATGAAATAGTGTTTGTGTAATTTGCGATAACTGTCGCAATTTCGAACAAAATATTATTCCTCACGTAGTGCGATAACACAGACCTAGTTCCAACAAACGTGTCAGATATAAAAGGGCAAGGACAGTAACAGTTCATCATTCAGTCTTCAGCTCTTCGTTGAACACAAACTAATATCAAACATGTCTACCTTCGCTGTTGTATTGCTCTGCGTCCAAGCTTGCTTGGTACAGGTGAGTGGAGTTAATTTTAAAACAGACTAGAAATCTTTGCTACCAATGTACTATATATTGCCTTTGTTTTCTTATGTCATTCTACTATTTACACAGCAACACTTAGGTACAAATATCTTTTAACAAGCCTGGTTCGTCCAGATGGTGTTCAGTCAGTGCGCATACGGTGCTGGCGCGGGCTACGGCGCGCATTTCGCCGCTCCTGCTCTTGGCTGCGGAGGAGCCGCACTTAGCTACGGTGGGGTCGCCGCACCAGGAGCCTTAGTTGGTGGACTTGGCTACTCCGGTGCTCTTGGGTATGGAGCGTCAGCAGGACTCGGTGTGTACGGCGGCGTCGGCGAAGGTAACGTGGCGGTCGCCGGTGAGCTGCCAGTCGCCGGTAACACCGCCGTCATAGGTCAGGTGCCTATCTTGGGCGCTGTGAGCTTCGGCGGTAACGTGCCAGCTGCTGGTTGCGTCTCTATCAATGGTCACTGCTCGTGCGGCTGTGGCTACTGATTGTGGTGACTTCGGTTTAACAATGGATCAATAAATGAAATTACAAGTATTCAGCAATAACTACTTACTCTGTTTTATTTATTATTTAAATAAATTATGATTATATGTAAGTGAACTTAGAATGTCTTAAGCTAAGATTAGACTACAAAAATTTATACGATACACTCAGTGTATACACGAAGTGTCTCTGTATGAACGCGAGTGTCTTTAATTGCGAAATTTATTGTGACACGATAATTAGTGTCGCATCAGCGCATGTGTCAATACGTTGTATCCAAGTGTCTAGTGTAGTTAAAAAGAATTCGTTTTTTAAATGAATTTCTCGTGCATTGAAAGACCTGTCGATTTTGTAGAAGGTCTACTTGGTAAATGATAACTGCCTCCTGAAAATAAATAACAATATAAAAATATTCATTAACAATAAAAGCATTACATTATTGCAAATGATTTATTCACTTACCTGATGCTTAAATCTCTATGTTAATTATAATCGTTCACCTGGAGTGATAGACGATCTCATTCTGGTATCTTGTTTTTTATTATAAACTATTTCTAATAATATTCAAAGACTTCATATTTCATTCTACAGACGTTTTCATAAGCTTGATGATTTTCTGTGCTTAACTCAATCAGCAATCCATGGTAAACTCTTAATTCTTGCCTTTTTTATTCTATTGGTATTCTCAAATACTTCCTTTGCCTTTTCGTAGTATTTTATTACAATACAAGCAGCAATAGCGGCTGCAAGTCGTTTATCCATGCTGACCGAGCACCACTAACGGGAAGTCTGCGTATGAACAACTCGGACACAATTTCCGTACACTTATAAACCGGTACTACTCAGACACAAAAAATTCGTTAAAGTGTGAACAGTACTGAAATTAATGTCTGAAAATTATGTCGCAATTTCTTTCGTAGTCTAAACCTAGCTTTAAGTAGACTAAAGACAAAGACACCGATTTCAGATAAGCTCACTGTTATCTCTGACTACTATTAACTGTTCCTTCGTCTCAGAATCAGGTTAAATTACTGCATATAAACTAAATGTATTTAAATCATTAATACTAAATAAATAATTTGCTTCAGATAAACGCATCCTTACATAATAAAGGCTATATTGAAATACAAAGAATGTTTACACTTTAATTCTACTAAGTAATCAGCAAAAACCAAAGACAAGAGAGGCAACTGTGGCATAACGTTATCTGCTCTGATAAAAGTTCGTTGGGATAAATTGCGCTTCAGAACGTGACATTTATACATTACGGTGACAGACGTGACGAAGAGGTGTCACACACTTTTGAAAATCACGAATAAAATGTAAATGCCGCAGTTTAAAGTAATTTTTTGTCCTACTTGTATGATGAAATACAAGAAGTGTCGTTTGAATAGTTTTAAACACTATGATGAAGTGATTTGAACAACGGTGTTGTATCAATATGAAAGAAATAAATTTGAAGAAACTTCAGGTAAGGTATACTTTTGATATTTAGACCAGAAGCTTCATTAAGATATTTTGATAATAGGCATACTAACATCGTGACGTGTTCAGTTTTGCTTTGAAATCATAGTTACAAATACTCTGTTTGTAATTGTGATGTTTGGTAGAAAACAAAGCAATATTATTTTTGAATTTTCATGTGAGTATACATTTCTGGATTTAATTTTTATTAGTTGAAGCCGTTTTAAAAGCTCTCCCATTGATGAATACGATCCTCTGTGATTCAGCGACAGTCCATTACACTGGCTCAGTGCGAATTGGATGGATTCGCACATCCTTCACACATCCTTGAGAACGTTATATAGAACTCTCAGACATGCAGGTTTCCTCAAAATGGTATCTTCTACCATTAAAGAAAACGATATTTAGCTACATCAGATGGATATGACTTTGAGAAGTCAGGAGTACGTACCATGGAACTCTAGTTTACCTCTACGTCGCAGTCCAATGGATTTCCCACTAGGCTATCGCTGTACTTCAAAGCTGTTGGTATGTTTTACTGTTTCACAACTTCGAATCGAATATGTTTTGATACCATAAATAGCGTTTTAATAAATAACAACTAACGTAAAGTACCATAAAGTTTAGTCAAATTTCAGGTAAAATTGTCGTGAACCGTATTAATTAATACACTAAAAGAAAAGGTAATGTGTCAATAAAACGTATTTATATAAGGTAATATAGCATTATTAAACGTTTTAATTGCCTTCCCGAACAGACGAGTCTGCGGCCCACCTGGTTGTAAATGGCAACGTATAAAATAAACTATGCCGCAGTTGTGCTGCAATGTCAAATGATTACACATCTACACCGCTGGGTGCTCATCATAATAGTACTCTATTTAAACCTCGTTTGAAGATTAACAAGACAGCGCTTAGAAATAACCGCACCAGTTACTTCCTTTGAAAGTTCTTTTCATTTGAAGGTTGCCTGATGCGAATTTCTGGGAATGAAATCTTCTACGGTGGGATAGTGGGTGATGTGACTTTTGTGTCATCCAAAGTTAAGTCAAGAGATGTGCTTTGTCTTTAGGGCTATAGCCGAACAGTCATCGAGATATTTCGGCCTTTCCTTTTAGTGGTCAGAGATTGATTTGGCAGAAATTGAATTGCCCAGTCTTGGCGAACAATCACAAAGCTCGACTTATAAAGAGATTGCTCGCCAATTATGGCAATGTGCCTGCCTTGGTCTTGGCAACAATCTGTTTAAGTATTACTAAAAGCGGTCTGCTAATCTACATACAAAAGCTAATTACATAATATTAATATCAGCCCTTTATTAAACTGTCCCACTGCTGGGCACGGGCCTCTTCTCAGTGTGAGAAGGGTTAAGCCATAGTCCACCACGCTGGCCCAGTGCGGATTGGCAGACTTTCCATATATACGAGATGACTATGGACAACTCTTAGACATATAAAGGTTTCCTCACGATATTTTCCTTCACCGTTAAAGCAAGCTATAATTAACTACTTAGGTAATACGCACATAACTTCGAAATGTCAGAGATGCGTGCCTTGGGATCGAACTCGAGACCTCTGCGTGGCAGTCCCACGGTTTACCACTGGGCTATCGCTACTCTTCATAAGCAATAAAAAATTTATAACATAATAAAAATAAATATTATTATTGTACGTTTTGAAGACGTCACACCTGCTACACGTGAAGCTTCGTCAGCAGAAACGAGCGCGCGGCGCCTCACGCGATACGGACATGTAATGCGACCACTCGACACTCGTGAGAGTTAAGCTGTCAGCAAAATTATAGCTATTAATTTATTGTTTTGTTATGTCAATTATTTATTCCGGGTTAACATTTAATGTATCTAGAAATGCTACATTTCCACCCTAGATGTATAAAAAGTTTCGTCGTGATGGTAGAAACAGATCAAGTCAAGGTTATCACCATATTTCACCGAATTAATTCGATATACTTTACACTATAATATTATTTTGCTTATGCTTCTAAGTAACCAGTCCAAAAACAAATTTCAGGGCAACATGGAGCAGTGTGTATTGACAATAAAAACAGAAAGTGAACACATAAAAATATACAACATTCATTCATTGCAATCATTTATTTGTTGATAAGTAGTTAATGCTGTCCATCAGAAATTAAGGTCTGTATCCGAAATCTTCTCAATATCTTCCACAGCCGCATCCACGTCCAGCTAGTCCAAAACCAGCAGCAGGAGCGATAGCTGCACAACTCGAACCATAGCCGAGAGCACCAGCGCCGATACCGGCAGATCCAAGACCATAAGCACCAGCAGAATAGCCACCGTCGCTTGTAATAGCTGTGACTCCGTTACCGCAACTGTAGTTGACGACTCCTGCTCCAGCAGTGGGGAAAACTCCATCCAAAGCCACAGCACTTAAGAATGGTAGCTCACCGATCACGTTGAGACAGCCTTCATAAGCGTTTTCAGACGCTACGGAGAGGCCGGAGGGAGCGATAGCAGAGGAGCTGGCGACGGGCAGAGCGCCGCCACTGGAAGGAGCCACCCCAATACTCGCAGCGTTCAAGCCAACACCAGCGTATCCGTTGCCACATCCATAACCAAGATCTGCTCCATAACCAAGACCAGCTCCATAACCAAGACCTGCCCCATAAGCCAGATGATTAACTCCCAGTGCACCACATGACGCAGCCCCAACAGAAGGAGCAGACAAGTAGTCGGCTCTAGGGTATGCACACTGACTGAATGCAACCTGGAAAAACAGAATTATAATGATACAATTTTTTCATTGAAATGAAAGCATAAGGTACAAAGATAAATAACACAAAATGAAAAAGATATAACGTTTATAATAAAAGTAAAAAACATAAAACTTACGTTAGCCAGGAGCGCCTGAGCGCAGAGGACGAGGATAGCCTTGGCAGACATATTAGTTATCGTACTAGCTACTGGTGCAAGTGCTGACACGAGAATGTTGTTCAGCACCACTGCTGCCGGTTTTATACTAAACTGTGTTATCTAACGACGAGTATTTCGTCTATGAAATAGTGTTTGTGTAATTTGCGATAACTGTCGCAATTTCGAACAAAATATTATTCCTCACGTAGTGCGATAACACAGACCTAGTTCCAACAATCGTGTCAGATATAAAAGGGCAAGGACAGTAACAGTTCATCATTCAGTCTTCAGCTCTTCGTTGAACACAAACAAATATCAAACATGTCTACCTTCGCTGTTGTATTGCTCTGCGTCCAAGCTTGCTTGGTACAGGTGAGTGGAGTTAATTTTAAAACAGACTAGAAATCTTTGCTACCAATGTACTATATATTGCCTTTGTTTTCTTATGTCATTCTACTATTTACACAGCAACACTTAGGTACAAATATCTTTTAACAAGCCTGGTTCGTCCAGATGGTGTTCAGTCAGTGCGCATACGGTGCTGGCGCGGGCTACGGCGCGCATTTCGCCGCTCCTGCTCTTGGCTGCGGAGGAGCCGCACTTAGCTACGGTGGGGTCGCCGCACCAGGAGCCTTAGCTGGTGGACTTGGCTACTCCGGTGCTCTTGGGTATGGAGCGTCAGCAGGACTCGGTGTGTACGGCGGCGTCGGCGAAGGTAACGTGGCGGTCGCCGGTGAGCTGCCAGTCGCCGGTAACACCGCCGTCATAGGTCAGGTGCCTATCTTAGGCGCTGTGAGCTTCGGCGGTAACGTGCCAGCTGCTGGTTGCGTCTCTATCAATGGTCACTGCTCGTGCGGCTGTGGCTACTGATTGTGGTGACTTCGGTTTAACAATGGATCAATAAATGAAATTACAAGTATTCAGCAATAACTACTTACTCTGTTTTATTTATTATTTAAATAAATTATGATTATATGTAAGTGAACTTAGAATGTCTTAAGCTAAGATTAGACTACAAAAATTTATACGATACACTCAGTGTATACACGAAGTGTCTCTGTATGAACGCGAGTGTCTTTAATTGCGAAATTTATTGTGACACGATAATTAGTGTCGCATCAGCGCATGTGTCAATACGTTGTATCCAAGTGTCTAGTGTAGTTAAAAAGAATTCATTTTTTAAATGAATTTCTCGTGCATTGAAAGACCTGTCGATTTTGTAGAAGGTCTACTTGGTAAATGATAACTGCCTCCTGAAAATAAATAACAATATAAAAATATTCATTAACAATAAAAGCATTACATTATTGCAAATGATTTATTCACTTACCTGATGCTTAAATCTCTATGTTAATTATAATCGTTCACCTGGAGTGATAGACGATCTCATTCTCGTATCTTGTTTTTTATTATAAACTATTTCTAAAAATATTCAAAGTCTTCATATTTCATTCTACAGACGTTTTCATAAGCTTGATGATTTTCTGTGCGTAACTCAATCAGCAATCCATGGTAAACTCTTAATTCTTGCCTTTTTTATTCTATTGGTATTCTCAAATACTTCCTTTGCCTTTTCGTAGTATTTTATTACAATACATGCAGCAATAGCGGCTGCAAGTCGTTTATCCATGCTGACCGAGCACCACTAACGGGAAGTCTGCGTATGAACAACTCGGACACAATTTCCGTACACTTATAAACCGGTACTACTCAGACACAAAAAATTCGTTAAAGTGTGAACAGTACTGAAATTAATGTCTGAAAATTATGTCGCAATTTCTTTCGTAGTCTAAACCTAGCTTTAAGTAGACTAAAGACAAAGACACCGATTTCAGATAAGCTCACTGTTATCTCTGACTAGTATTAACTGTTCCTTCGTCTCAGAATCAGGTTAAATTACTGCATATAAACTAAATGTATTTAAATCATTAATACTAAATAAATAATTTACTTTAGATAAACGCATCCTTACATAATAAAGGCTATATTGAAATACAAAGAATGTTTACACTTTAATTCTACTAAGTAATCAGCAAAAACCAAAGACAAGAGAGGCAACTGTGGCATAACGTTACCTGCTCTGATAAAAGTTCGTTGGGATAAATTGCGCTTCAGAACGTGACATTTATACATTACGGTGACAGACGTGACGAAGAGGTGTCACACACTTCTGAAAATCACGAATAAAATGTAAATGCCGCAGTTTAAAGTAATTTTTTGTCCTACTTGTATGATGAAATACAAGAAGTGTCGTTTGAATAGTTTTAAACACTATGATGAAGTGATTTGAACAACGGTGTTGTATCAATATGAAAGAAATAAATTTGAAGAAACTTCAGGTAAGGTATACTTTTGATATTTAGACCAGAAGCTTCATTAAGATATTTTGATAATAGGCATACTAACATCGTGACGTGTTCAGTTTTGCTTTGAAATCATAGTTACAAATACTCTGTTTGTAATTGTGATGTTTGGTAGAAAACAAAGCAATATTATTTTTGAATTTTCATGTGAGTATATATTTCTGGATTTAATTTTTATTAGTTGAAGCCGTTTTAAAAGCTCTCCCATTGATGAATACGATCCTCTGTGATTCAGCGACAGTCCATTACACTGGCTCAGTGCGAATTGGATGGATTCGCACATCCTTCACACATCCTTGAGAACGTTATATAGAACTCTCAGACATGCAGGTTTCCTCAAAATGGTATCTTCTACCATTAAAGAAAACGATATTTAGCTACATCAGATGGATATGACTTTGAGAAGTCAGGAGTACGTACCATGGAACTCTAGTTTACCTCTACGTCGCAGTCCAATGGATTTCCCACTAGGCTATCGCTGTACTTCAAAGCTGTTGGTAAGTTTTACTGTTTCACAACTTCGAATCGAATATGTTTTGATACCATAAATAGCGTTTTAATAAATAACAACTAACGTAAAGTACCATAAAGTTTAGTCAAATTTCAGGTAAAATTGTCGTGAACCGTATTAATTAATACACTAAAAGAAAAGGTAATGTGTCAATAAAGCGTATTTATATCAGGTAATATAGCATTATTAAACGTTTTAATTGCCTTCCCGAACAGACGAGTCTGCGGCCCACCTGGTTGTAAATGGCAACGTATAAAATAAACTATGCCGCAGTTGTGCTGCAATGTCAAACGATTACACATCTACACCGCTGGGTGCTCATGATAATAGTACTCTATTTAAACCTCGTTTGAAGATCAACAAGACAGCGCTTAGAAATAACCGCACCAGTTACTTCCTTTGAAAGTTCTTTTCATTTGAAGGTTGCCTGATGCGAATTTCTGGGAATGAAATCTTCTACGGTGGGATAGTGGGTGATGTGACTTTTGTGTCATCCAAAGTTAAGTCAAGAGATGTGCTTTGTCTTTAGGGCTATAGCCGAACAGTCATCGAGATATTTCGGCCTTTCCTTTTAGTGGTCAGAGATTGATTTGGCAGAAATTGAATTGCCCAGTCTTGGCGAACAATCACAAAGCTCGACTTATAAAGAGATTGCTCGCCAATTATGGCAATGTGCCTGCCTTGGTCTTGGCAACAATCTGTTTAAGTATTACTAAAAGCGGTCTGCTAATCTACATACAAAAGGTAATTACATAATAATAATATCAGCCCTTTATTAAACTGTCCCACTGCTGGGCACGGGCCTCTTCTCAGTGTGAGAAGGGTTAAGCCATAGTCCACCACGCTGGCCCAGTGCGGATTGGCAGACTTTCCATATATACGAGATGACTATGGACAACTCTTAGACATATAAAGGTTTCCTCACGATATTTTCCTTCACCGTTAAAGCAAGCTATAATTAACTACTTAGGTAATACGCACATAACTTCGAAATGTCAGAGATGCGTGCCTTGGGATCGAACTCGAGACCTCTGCGTGGCAGTCCCACGGTTTCCCACTGGGCTATCGCTACTCTTCATAAGCAATAAAAAATTTATAACATAATAAAAATAAATATTATTTTTGTACGTTTTGAAGACGTCACACCTGCTACACGTGAAGCTTCGTCAGCAGAAACGAGCGCGCGGCGCCTCACGCGATACGGACATGTAATGCGACCACTCGACACTCGTGAGAGTTAAGCTGTCAGCAAAATTATAGCTATTAATTTATTGTTTTGTTATGTCAATTATTTATTCCGGGTTAACATTTAATGTATCTAGAAATGCTACATTTCCACCCTAGATGTATAAAAAGTTTCGTCGTGATGGTAGAAACAGATCAAGTCAAGGTTATCACCATATTTCACCGAATTAATTCGATATACTTTACACTATAATATTATTTTGCTTATGCTTCTAAGTAACCAGTCCAAAAACAAATTTCAGGGCAAAATGGAGCAGTGTGTACTGACAATAAAAACAGAAAGTGAACACATAAAAATATACAACATTCATTCATTGCAATCATTTATTTGTTGATAAGTAGTTAATGCTGTCCATTATAAATTAAGGTCTGTATCCGAAATCTTCTCAATATCTTCCACAGCCGCATCCACGTCCAGCTAGTCCAAAACCAGCAGCAGGAGCAATAGCTGCACAACTCGAACCGTAGCCGAGAGCACCAGCGCCGATACCGGCAGATCCAAGACCATAAGCACCAGCAGAATAGCCAGCGTCGCTTGTAATAGCTGTGACTCCGTTACCGCAACTGTAGTTGACGACGCCTGCTCCAGCAGTGGGGAAAACTCCATCCAAAGCCACAGCACCTAAGAACGGCAGCTCACCGATCACGTTGAGACAGCCTTCATAAGCGTTTTCAGACGCTACGGAGAGGCCGGAGGGAGCGATAGCAGAGGAGCTGGCGACGGGCAGAGCGCCGCCACTGGAAGGAGCCACCCCAATACTCGCAGCGTTCAAGCCAGCACCAGCGTATCCGTTGCCACATCCATAACCAAGATCTGCTCCATAACCAAGACCAGCTCCATAACCAAGACCAGCTCCATAACCAAGACCTGCCCCACAAGCCAGATGATTAACTCCCAGTGCACCACATGACGCAGCCCCAACAGAAGGAGCAGACAAGTAGTCGGCTCTAGGGTATGCACACTGACTGAATGCAACCTGGAATAACAGAATTATAATGATACAATTTTTTCATTGAAATGAAAGCATAAGGTACAAAGATAAATAACACAAAATGAAAAAGATATAACGTTTATAATAAAAGTAAAAAACATAAAACTTACGTTAGCCAGGAGCGCCTGAGCGCAGAGGACGAGGATAGCCTTGGCAGACATATTAGTTATCGTACTAGCTACTGGTGCAAGTGCTGACACGAGAATGTTTTTCAGCACCACTGCTGCCGGTTTTATACTAAACTGTGTTGTCTAACGACAAGTATTTCGTCTATGAAATAGTGTTTGTGTAATTTGCGATAACTGTCGCAATTTCGAACAAAATATTATTCCTCACGTAGTGCGATAACACAGACCTAGTTCCAACAATCGTGTCAGATATAAAAGGGCAAGGACAGTAACAGTTCATCATTCAGTCTTCAGCTCTTCGTTGAACACAAACAAATATCAAACATGTCTACCTTCGCTGTTGTATTGCTCTGCGTCCAAGCTTGCTTGGTACAGGTGAGTGGAGTTAATTTTAAAACAGACTAGAAATCTTTGCTACCAATGTACTATATATTGCCTTTGTTTTCTTATGTCATTCTACTATTTACACAGCAACACTTAGGTACAAATATCTTTTAACATGCCTGGTTCGTCCAGATGGTGTTCAGTCAGTGCGCATACGGTGCTGGCGCGGGCTACGGCGCGCATTTCGCCGCTCCTGCTCTTGGCTGCGGAGGAGCCGCACTTAGCTACGGTGGGGTCGCCGCACCAGGAGCCTTAGTTGGTGGACTTGGCTACTCCGGTGCTCTTGGGTATGGAGCGTCAGCAGGACTCGGTGTGTACGGCGGCGTCGGCGAAGGTAACGTGGCGGTCGCCGGTGAGCTGCCAGTCGCCGGTAACACCGCCGTCATAGGTCAGGTGCCTATCTTGGGCGCTGTGAGCTTCGGCGGTAACGTGCCAGCTGCTGGTTGCGTCTCTATCAATGGTCACTGCTCGTGCGGCTGTGGCTACTGATTGTGGTGACTTCGGTTTAACAATGGATCAATAAATGAAATTACAAGTATTCAGCAATAACTACTTACTCTGTTTTATTTATTATTTAAATAAATTATGATTATATGTAAGTGAACTTAGAATGTCTTAAGCTAAGATTAGACTACAAAAATTTATACGATACACTCAGTGTATACACGAAGTGTCTCTGTATGAACGCGAGTGTCTTTAATTGCGAAATTTATTGTGACACGATAATTAGTGTCGCATCAGCGCATGTGTCAATACGTTGTATCCAAGTGTCTAGTGTAGTTAAAAAGAATTCGTTTTTTAAATGAATTTCTCGTGCATTGAAAGACCTGTCGATTTTGTAGAAGGTCTACTTGGTAAATGATAACTGCCTCCTGAAAATAAATAACAATATAAAAATATTCATTAACAATAAAAGCATTACATTATTGCAAATGATTTATTCACTTACCTGATGCTTAAATCTCTATGTTAATTATAATCGTTCACCTGGAGTGATAGACGATCTCATTCTGGTATCTTGTTTTTTATTATAAACTATTTCTAATAATATTCAAAGACTTCATATTTCATTCTACAGACGTTTTCATAAGCTTGATGATTTTCTGTGCGTAACTCAATCAGCAATCCATGGTAAACTCTTAATTCTTGCCTTTTTTATTCTATTGGTATTCTCAAATACTTCCTTTGCCTTTTCGTAGTATTTTATTACAATACAAGCAGCAATAGCGGCTGCAAGTCGTTTATCCATGCTGACCGAGCACCACTAACGGGAAGTCTGCGTATGAACAACTCGGACACAATTTCCGTACACTTATAAACCGGTACTACTCAGACACAAAAAATTCGTTAAAGTGTGAACAGTACTGAAATTAATGTCTGAAAATTATGTCGCAATTTCTTTCGTAGTCTAAACCTAGCTTTAAGTAGACTAAAGACAAAGACACCGATTTCAGATAAGCTCACTGTTATCTCTGACTAGTATTAACTGTTCCTTCGTCTCAGAATCAGGTTAAATTACTGCATATAAACTAAATGTATTTAAATCATTAATACTAAATAAATAATTTGCTTTAGATAAACGCATCCTTACATAATAAAGGGTATATTAAAATACAAAGAATGTTTACACTTTAATTCTACTAAGTAATCAGCAAAAACCAAAGACAAGAGAGGCAACTGTGGCATAACGTTACCTGCTCTGATAAAAGTTCGTTGGGATAAATTGCGCTTCAGAACGTGACATTTATATATTATGGTGACAGACGTGACGAAGAGGTGTCACACACTTTTGAAAATCACGAATAAAATGTAAATGCCGCAATTTAAAGTAATTTTTTGTCCTACTTGTATGATGAAATACAAGAAGTGTCGTTTGAATAGTTTTAAACACTATGATGAAGTGATTTGAACAACGGTGTTGTATCAATATGAAAGAAATAAATTTGAAGAAACTTCAGATAAGGTATACTTTTGATATTTAGACCAGAAGCTTCATTAAGATATTTTGATAATAGGCATACTAACATCGTGACGTGTTCAGTTTTGCTTTGAAATCATAGTTACAAATACTCTGTTTGTAAATGTGATGTTTGGTAGAAAACAAAGCAATATTATTTTTGAATTTTCATGTGAGTATACATTTCTGGATTTAATTTTTATTAGTTGAAGCCGTTTTAAAAGCTCTCCCATTGATGAATACGATCCTCTGTGATTCAGCGACAGTCCATTACACTGGCTCAGTGCGAATTGGATGGATTCGCACATCCTTCACACATCCTTGAGAACGTTATATAGAACTCTCAGACATGCAGGTTTCCTCAAAATGGTATCTTCTACCATTAAAGAAAACGATATTAAGCTACATCAGATGGATATGACTTTGAGAAGTCAGGAGTACGTACCATGGAACTCTAGTTTACCTCTACGTCGCAGTCCAATGGTTTTCCCACTAGGCTATCGCTGTACTTCAAAGCTGTTGGTATGTTTTACTGTTTCACAACTTCGAATCGAATATGTTTTGATACCATAAATAGCGTTTTAATAAATAACAACTAACGTAAAGTACCATAAAGTTTAGTCAAATTTCAGGTAAAATTGTCGTGAACCGTATTAATTAATACACTAAAAGAAAAGGTAATGTGTCAATAAAACGTATTTATATAAGGTAATATAGCATTATTAAACGTTTTAATTGCCTTCCCGAACAGACGAGTCTGCGGCCCACCTGGTTGTAAATGGCAACGTATAAAATAAACTATGCCGCAGTTGTGCTGCAATGTCAAATGATTACACATCTACACCGCTGGGTGCTCATCATAATAGTACTCTATTTAAACCTCGTTTGAAGATTAACAAGACAGCGCTTAGAAATAACCGCACCAGTTACTTCCTTTGAAAGTTCTTTTCATTTGAAGGTTGCCTGATGCGAATTTCTGGGAATGAAATCTTCTACGGTGGGATAGTGGGTGATGTGACTTTTGTGTCATCCAAAGTTAAGTCAAGAGATGTGCTTTGTCTTTAGGGCTATAGCCGAACAGTCATCGAGATATTTCGGCCTTTCCTTTTAGTGGTCAGAGATTGATTTGGCAGAAATTGAATTGCCCAGTCTTGGCGAACAATCACAAAGCTCGACTTATAAAGAGATTGCTCGCCAATTATGGCAATGTGCCTGCCTTGGTCTTGGCAACAATCTGTTTAAGTATTACTAAAAGCGGTCTGCTAATCTACATACAAAAGGTAATTACATAATATTAATATCAGCCCTTTATTAAACTGTCCCACTGCTGGGCACGGGCCTCTTCTCAGTGTGAGAAGGGTTAAGCCATAGTCCACCACGCTGGCCCAGTGCGGATTGGCAGACTTTCCATATATACGAGATGACTATGGACAACTCTTAGACATATAAAGGTTTCCTCACGATATTTTCCTTCACCGTTAAAGCAAGCTATAATTAACTACTTAGGTAATACGCACATAATTTCGAAATGTCAGAGATGCGTGCCTTGGGATCGAACTCGAGACCTCTGCGTGGCAGTCCCACGGTTTCCCACTGGGCTATCGCTACTCTTCATAAGCAATTAAAAATTTATAACATAACAAAAATTAATATTATTATTGTACGTTTTGAAGACGTCACACCTGCTACACGTGAAGCTTCGTCAGCAGAAACGAGCGCGCGGCGCCTCACGCGATACGGACATGTAATGCGACCACTCGACACTCGTGAGAGTTAAGCTGTCAGCAAAATTATAGCTATTAATTTATTGTTTTGTTATGTCAATTATTTATTCCGGGTTAACATTTAATGTATCTAGAAATGCTACATTTCCACCCTAGATGTATAAAAAGTTTCGTCGTGATGGTAGAAACAGATCAAGTCAAGGTTATCACCATATTTCACCGAATTAATTCGATATACTTTACACTATAATATTATTTTGCTTATGCTTCTAAGTAACCAGTCCAAAAACAAATTTCAAAAACATATTCAGGGCAACATGGAGCAGTGTGTATTGACAATAAAAACAGAAAGTGAACACATAAAAATATACAACATTCATTCATTGCAATCATTTATTTGTTGATAAGTAGTTAAAACTGCCCATCAGAAATTAAGGTCTGTATCCGAAATCTTCTCAATATCTTCCACAGCTGCATCCACGTCCAGCTAGTCCAAAACCAGCAGCAGGAGCGATAGCTGCACAACTGGAACCATAGCCGAGAGCACCAGCGCCGATACCGGCAGATCCAAGACCATAAGCACCAGCAGAATAGCCACCGTCGCTTGTAATAGCTGTGACTCCGTTACCGCAACTGTAGTTGACGACTCCTGCTCCAGCAGTGGGGAAAACTCCATCCAAAGCCACAGCACTTAAGAATGGTAGCTCACCGATCACGTTGAGACAGCCTTCATAAGCGTTTTCAGACGCTACGGAGAGGCTGGAGGGAGCGATAGCAGAGGAGCTGGCGACGGGCAGAGCGCCGCCACTGGAAGGAGCCACCCCAATACTCGCAGCGTTCAAGCCAACACCAGCGCCACATCCATAACCAAGATCTGCTCCATAACCAAGACCAGCTCCATAACCAAGACCTGCCCCATAAGCCAGATGATTAACTCCCAGTGCACCACATGACGCAGCCCCAACAGAAGGAGCAGACAAGTAGTCGGCTCTAGGGTATGCACACTGACTGAATGCAACCTGGAAAAACAGAATTATAATGATACAATTTTTTCATTGAAATGAAAGCATAAGGTACAAAGATAAATAACACAAAATGAAAAAGATATAACGTTTATAATAAAAGTAAAAAACATAAAACTTACGTTAGCCAGGAGCGCCTGAGCGCAGAGGACGAGGATAGCCTTGGCAGACATATTAGTTATCGTACTAGCTACTGGTGCAAGTGCTGACACGAGAATGTTGTTCAGCACCACTGCTGCCGGTTTTATACTAAACTGTGTTATCTAACGACGAGTATTTCGTCTATGAAATAGTGTTTGTGTAATTTGCGATAACTGTCGCAATTTCGAACAAAATATTATTCCTCACGTAGTGCGATAACACAGACCTAGTTCCAACAATCGTGTCAGATATAAAAGGGCAAGAACAGTAACAGTTCATCATTCAGTCTTCAGCTCTTCGTTGAACACAAACAAATATCAAACATGTCTACCTTCGCTGTTGTATTGCTCTGCGTCCAAGCTTGCTTGGTACAGGTGAGTGGAGTTAATTTTAAAACAGACTAGAAATCTTTGCTACCAATGTACTATATATTGCCTTTGTTTTCTTATGTCATTCTACTATTTACACAGCAACACTTAGGTACAAATATCTTTTAACAAGCCTGGTTCGTCCAGATGGTGTTCAGTCAGTGCGCATACGGTGCTGGCGCGGGCTACGGCGCGCATTTCGCCGCTCCTGCTCTTGGCTGCGGAGGAGCCGCACTTAGCTACGGTGGGGTCGCCGCACCAGGAGCCTTAGCTGGTGGACTTGGCTACTCCGGTGCTCTTGGGTATGGAGCGTCAGCAGGACTCGGTGTGTACGGCGGCGTCGGCGAAGGTAACGTGGCGGTCGCCGGTGAGCTGCCAGTCGCCGGTAACACCGCCGTCATAGGTCAGGTGCCTATCTTAGGCGCTGTGAGCTTCGGCGGTAACGTGCCAGCTGCTGGTTGCGTCTCTATCAATGGTCACTGCTCGTGCGGCTGTGGCTACTGATTGTGGTGACTTCGGTTTAACAATGGATCAATAAATGAAATTACAAGTATTCAGCAATAACTACTTACTCTGTTTTATTTATTATTTAAATAAATTATGATTATATGTAAGTGAACTTAGAATGTCTTAAGCTAAGATTAGACTACAAAAATTTATACGATACACTCAGTGTATACACGAAGTGTCTCTGTATGAACGCGAGTGTCTTTAATTGCGAAATTTATTGTGACACGATAATTAGTGTCGCATCAGCGCATGTGTCAATACGTTGTATCCAAGTGTCTAGTGTAGTTAAAAAGAATTCGTTTTTTAAATGAATTTCTCGTGCATTGAAAGACCTGTCGATTTTGTAGAAGGTCTACTTGGTAAATGATAACTGCCTCCTGAAAATAAATAACAATATAAAAATATTCATTAACAATAAAAGCATTACATTATTGCAAATGATTTATTCACTTACCTGATGCTTAAATCTCTATGTTAATTATAATCGTTCACCTGGAGTGATAGACGATCTCATTCTCGTATCTTGTTTTTTATTATAAACTATTTCTAAAAATATTCAAAGTCTTCATATTTCATTCTACAGACGTTTTCATAAGCTTGATGATTTTCTGTGCGTAACTCAATCAGCAATCCATGGTAAACTCTTAATTCTTGCCTTTTTTATTCTATTGGTATTCTCAAATACTTCCTTTGCCTTTTCGTAGTATTTTATTACAATACAAGCAGCAATAGCGGCTGCAAGTCGTTTATCCATGCTGACCGAGCACCACTAACGGGAAGTCTGCGTATGAACAACTCGGACACAATTTCCGTACACTTATAAACCGGTACTACTCAGACACAAAAAATTCGTTAAAGTGTGAACAGTACTGAAATTAATGTCTGATAATTATGTCGCAATTTCTTTCGTAGTCTAAACCTAGCTTTAAGTAGACTAAAGACAAAGACACCGATTTCAGATAAGCTCACTGTTATCTCTGACTAGTATTAACTGTTCCTTCGTCTCAGAATCAGGTTAAATTACTGCATATAAACTAAATGTATTTAAATCATTAATACTAAATAAATAATTTACTTTAGATAAACGCATCCTTACATAATAAAGGCTATATTGAAATACAAAGAATGTTTACACTTTAATTCTACTAAGTAATCAGCAAAAACCAAAGACAAGAGAGGCAACTGTGGCATAACGTTACCTGCTCTGATAAAAGTTCGTTGGGATAAATTGCGCTTCAGAACGTGACATTTATACATTACGGTGACAGACGTGACGAAGAGGTGTCACACACTTCTGAAAATCACGAATAAAATGTAAATGCCGCAGTTTAAAGTAATTTTTTGTCCTACTTGTATGATGAAATACAAGAAGTGTCGTTTGAATAGTTTTAAACACTATGATGAAGTGATTTGAACAACGGTGTTGTATCAATATGAAAGAAATAAATTTGAAGAAACTTCAGGTAAGGTATACTTTTGATATTTAGACCAGAAGCTTCATTAAGATATTTTGATAATAGGCATACTAACATCGTGACGTGTTCAGTTTTGCTTTGAAATCATAGTTACAAATACTCTGTTTGTAATTGTGATGTTTGGTAGAAAACAAAGCAATATTATTTTTGAATTTTCATGTGAGTATATATTTCTGGATTTAATTTTTATTAGTTGAAGCCGTTTTAAAAGCTCTCCCATTGATGAATACGATCCTCTGTGATTCAGCGACAGTCCATTACACTGGCTCAGTGCGAATTGGATGGATTCGCACATCCTTCACACATCCTTGAGAACGTTATATAGAACTCTCAGACATGCAGGTTTCCTCAAAATGGTATCTTCTACCATTAAAGAAAACGATATTTAGCTACATCAGATGGATATGACTTTGAGAAGTCAGGAGTACGTACCATGGAACTCTAGTTTACCTCTACGTCGCAGTCCAATGGATTTCCCACTAGGCTATCGCTGTACTTCAAAGCTGTTGGTAAGTTTTACTGTTTCACAACTTCGAATCGAATATGTTTTGATACCATAAATAGCGTTTTAATAAATAACAACTAACGTAAAGTACCATAAAGTTTAGTCAAATTTCAGGTAAAATTGTCGTGAACCGTATTAATTAATACACTAAAAGAAAAGGTAATGTGTCAATAAAGCGTATTTATATCAGGTAATATAGCATTATTAAACGTTTTAATTGCCTTCCCGAACAGACGAGTCTGCGGCCCACCTGGTTGTAAATGGCAACGTATAAAATAAACTATGCCGCAGTTGTGCTGCAATGTCAAACGATTACACATCTACACCGCTGGGTGCTCATGATAATAGTACTCTATTTAAACCTCGTTTGAAGATCAACAAGACAGCGCTTAGAAATAACCGCACCAGTTACTTCCTTTGAAAGTTCTTTTCATTTGAAGGTTGCCTGATGCGAATTTCTGGGAATGAAATCTTCTACGGTGGGATAGTGGGTGATGTGACTTTTGTGTCATCCAAAGTTAAGTCAAGAGATGTGCTTTGTCTTTAGGGCTATAGCCGAACAGTCATCGAGATATTTCGGCCTTTCCTTTTAGTGGTCAGAGATTGATTTGGCAGAAATTGAATTGCCCAGTCTTGGCGAACAATCACAAAGCTCGACTTATAAAGAGATTGCTCGCCAATTATGGCAATGTGCCTGCCTTGGTCTTGGCAACAATCTGTTTAAGTATTACTAAAAGCGGTCTGCTAATCTACATACAAAAGGTAATTACATAATAATAATATCAGCCCTTTATTAAACTGTCCCACTGCTGGGCACGGGCCTCTTCTCAGTGTGAGAAGGGTTAAGCCATAGTCCACCACGCTGGCCCAGTGCGGATTGGCAGACTTTCCATATATACGAGATGACTATGGACAACTCTTAGACATATAAAGGTTTCCTCACGATATTTTCCTTCACCGTTAAAGCAAGCTATAATTAACTACTTAGGTAATACGCACATAACTTCGAAATGTCAGAGATGCGTGCCTTGGGATCGAACTCGAGACCTCTGCGTGGCAGTCCCACGGTTTCCCACTGGGCTATCGCTACTCTTCATAAGCAATAAAAAATTTATAACATAATAAAAATAAATATTATTATTGTACGTTTTGAAGACGTCACACCTGCTACACGTGAAGCTTCGTCAGCAGAAACGAGCGCGCGGCGCCTCACGCGATACGGACATGTAATGCGACCACTCGACACTCGTGAGAGTTAAGCTGTCAGCAAAATTATAGCTATTAATTTATTGTTTTGTTATGTCAATTATTTATTCCGGGTTAACATTTAATGTATCTAGAAATGCTACATTTCCACCCTAGATGTATAAAAAGTTTCGTCGTGATGGTAGAAACAGATCAAGTCAAGGTTATCACCATATTTCACCGAATTAATTCGATATACTTTACACTATAATATTATTTTGCTTATGCTTCTAAGTAACCAGTCCAAAAACAAATTTCAGGGCAACATGGAGCAGTGTGTATTGACAATAAAAACAGAAAGTGAACACATAAAAATATACAACATTCATTCATTGCAATCATTTATTTGTTGATAAGTAGTTAAAACTGCCCATCAGAAATTAAGGTCTGTATCCGAAATCTTCTCAATATCTTCCACAGCCGCATCCACGTCCAGCTAGTCCAAAACCAGCAGCAGGAGCGATAGCTGCACAACTCGAACCGTAGCCGAGAGCACCAGCGCCGATACCGGCAGATCCAAGACCATAAGCACCAGCAGAATAGCCAGCGTCGCTTGTAATAGCTGTGACTCCGTTACCGCAACTGTAGTTGACGACGCCTGCTCCAGCAGTGGGGAAAACTCCATCCAAAGCCACAGCACCTAAGAACGGCAGCTCACCGATCACGTTGAGACAGCCTTCATAAGCGTTTTCAGACGCTACGGAGAGGCCGGAGGGAGCGATAGCAGAGGAGCTGGCGACGGGCAGAGCGCCGCCACTGGAAGGAGCCACCCCAATACTCGCAGCGTTCAAGCCAGCACCAGCGTATCCGTTGCCACATCCATAACCAAGATCTGCTCCATAACCAAGACCAGCTCCATAACCAAGACCAGCTCCATAACCAAGACCTGCCCCACAAGCCAGATGATTAACTCCCAGTGCACCACATGACGCAGCCCCAACAGAAGGAGCAGACAAGTAGTCGGCTCTAGGGTATGCACACTGACTGAATGCAACCTGGAATAACAGAATTATAATGATACAATTTTTTCATTGAAATGAAAGCATAAGGTACAAAGATAAATAACACAAAATGAAAAAGATATAACGTTTATAATAAAAGTAAAAAACATAAAACTTACGTTAGCCAGGAGCGCCTGAGCGCAGAGGACGAGGATAGCCTTGGCAGACATATTAGTTATCGTACTAGCTACTGGTGCAAGTGCTGACACGAGAATGTTTTTCAGCACCACTGCTGCCGGTTTTATACTAAACTGTGTTGTCTAACGACAAGTATTTCGTCTATGAAATAGTGTTTGTGTAATTTGCGATAACTGTCGCAATTTCGAACAAAATATTATTCCTCACGTAGTGCGATAACACAGACCTAGTTCCAACAATCGTGTCAGATATAAAAGGGCAAGGACAGTAACAGTTCATCATTCAGTCTTCAGCTCTTCGTTGAACACAAACAAATATCAAACATGTCTACCTTCGCTGTTGTATTGCTCTGCGTCCAAGCTTGCTTGGTACAGGTGAGTGGAGTTAATTTTAAAACAGACTAGAAATCTTTGCTACCAATGTACTATATATTGCCTTTGTTTTCTTATGTCATTCTACTATTTACACAGCAACACTTAGGTACAAATATCTTTTAACATGCCTGGTTCGTCCAGATGGTGTTCAGTCAGTGCGCATACGGTGCTGGCGCGGGCTACGGCGCGCATTTCGCCGCTCCTGCTCTTGGCTGCGGAGGAGCCGCACTTAGCTACGGTGGGGTCGCCGCACCAGGAGCCTTAGTTGGTGGACTTGGCTACTCCGGTGCTCTTGGGTATGGAGCGTCAGCAGGACTCGGTGTGTACGGCGGCGTCGGCGAAGGTAACGTGGCGGTCGCCGGTGAGCTGCCAGTCGCCGGTAACACCGCCGTCATAGGTCAGGTGCCTATCTTGGGCGCTGTGAGCTTCGGCGGTAACGTGCCAGCTGCTGGTTGCGTCTCTATCAATGGTCACTGCTCGTGCGGCTGTGGCTACTGATTGTGGTGACTTCGGTTTAACAATGGATCAATAAATGAAATTACAAGTATTCAGCAATAACTACTTACTCTGTTTTATTTATTATTTAAATAAATTATGATTATATGTAAGTGAACTTAGAATGTCTTAAGCTAAGATTAGACTACAAAAATTTATACGATACACTCAGTGTATACACGAAGTGTCTCTGTATGAACGCGAGTGTCTTTAATTGCGAAATTTATTGTGACACGATAATTAGTGTCGCATCAGCGCATGTGTCAATACGTTGTATCCAAGTGTCTAGTGTAGTTAAAAAGAATTCGTTTTTTAAATGAATTTCTCGTGCATTGAAAGACCTGTCGATTTTGTAGAAGGTCTACTTGGTAAATGATAACTGCCTCCTGAAAATAAATAACAATATAAAAATATTCATTAACAATAAAAGCATTACATTATTGCAAATGATTTATTCACTTACCTGATGCTTAAATCTCTATGTTAATTATAATCGTTCACCTGGAGTGATAGACGATCTCATTCTGGTATCTTGTTTTTTATTATAAACTATTTCTAATAATATTCAAAGACTTCATATTTCATTCTACAGACGTTTTCATAAGCTTGATGATTTTCTGTGCTTAACTCAATCAGCAATCCATGGTAAACTCTTAATTCTTGCCTTTTTTATTCTATTGGTATTCTCAAATACTTCCTTTGCCTTTTCGTAGTATTTTATTACAATACAAGCAGCAATAGCGGCTGCAAGTCGTTTATCCATGCTGACCGAGCACCACTAACGGGAAGTCTGCGTATGAACAACTCGGACACAATTTCCGTACACTTATAAACCGGTACTACTCAGACACAAAAAATTCGTTAAAGTGTGAACAGTACTGAAATTAATGTCTGAAAATTATGTCGCAATTTCTTTCGTAGTCTAAACCTAGCTTTAAGTAGACTAAAGACAAAGACACCGATTTCAGATAAGCTCACTGTTATCTCTGACTAGTATTAACTGTTCCTTCGTCTCAGAATCAGGTTAAATTACTGCATATAAACTAAATGTATTTAAATCATTAATACTAAATAAATAATTTGCTTTAGATAAACGCATCCTTACATAATAAAGGGTATATTAAAATACAAAGAATGTTTACACTTTAATTCTACTAAGTAATCAGCAAAAACCAAAGACAAGAGAGGCAACTGTGGCATAACGTTACCTGCTCTGATAAAAGTTCGTTGGGATAAATTGCGCTTCAGAACGTGACATTTATACATTATGGTGACAGACGTGACGAAGAGGTGTCACACACTTTTGAAAATCACGAATAAAATGTAAATGCCGCAATTTAAAGTAATTTTTTGTCCTACTTGTATGATGAAATACAAGAAGTGTCGTTTGAATAGTTTTAAACACTATGATGAAGTGATTTGAACAACGGTGTTGTATCAATATGAAAGAAATAAATTTGAAGAAACTTCAGATAAGGTATACTTTTGATATTTAGACCAGAAGCTTCATTAAGATATTTTGATAATAGGCATACTAACATCGTGACGTGTTCAGTTTTGCTTTGAAATCATAGTTACAAATACTCTGTTTGTAAATGTGATGTTTGGTAGAAAACAAAGCAATATTATTTTTGAATTTTCATGTGAGTATACATTTCTGGATTTAATTTTTATTAGTTGAAGCCGTTTTAAAAGCTCTCCCATTGATGAATACGATCCTCTGTGATTCAGCGACAGTCCATTACACTGGCTCAGTGCGAATTGGATGGATTCGCACATCCTTCACACATCCTTGAGAACGTTATATAGAACTCTCAGACATGCAGGTTTCCTCAAAATGGTATCTTCTACCATTAAAGAAAACGATATTAAGCTACATCAGATGGATATGACTTTGAGAAGTCAGGAGTACGTACCATGGAACTCTAGTTTACCTCTACGTCGCAGTCCAATGGTTTTCCCACTAGGCTATCGCTGTACTTCAAAGCTGTTGGTATGTTTTACTGTTTCACAACTTCGAATCGAATATGTTTTGATACCATAAATAGCGTTTTAATAAATAACAACTAACGTAAAGTACCATAAAGTTTAGTCAAATTTCAGGTAAAATTGTCGTGAACCATATTAATTAATACACTAAAAGAAAAGGTAATGTGTCAATAAAACGTATTTATATAAGGTAATATAGCATTATTAAACGTTTTAATTGTCTTCCCGAACAGACGAGTCTGCGGCCCACCTGGTTGTAAATGGCAACGTATAAAATAAACTATGCCGCAGTTGTGCTGCAATGTCAAACGATTACACATCTACACCGCTGGGTGCTCATGATAATAGTACTCTATTTAAACCTCGTTTGAAGATCAACAAGACAGCGCTTAGAAATAACCGCACCAGTTACTTCCTTTGAAAGTTCTTTTCATTTGAAGGTTGCCTGATGCGAATTTCTGGGAATGAAATCTTCTACGGTGGGATAGTGGGTGATGTGACTTTTGTGTCATCCAAAGTTAAGTCAAGAGATGTGCTTTGTCTTTAGGGCTATAGCCGAACAGTCATCGAGATATTTCGGCCTTTCCTTTTAGTGGTCAGAGATTGATTTGGCAGAAATTGAATTGCCCAGTCTTGGCGAACAATCACAAAGCTCGACTTATAAAGAGATTGCTCGCCAATTATGGCAATGTGCCTGCCTTGGTCTTGGCAACAATCTGTTTAAGTATTACTAAAAGCGGTCTGCTAATCTACATACAAAAGGTAATTACATAATATTAATATCAGCCCTTTATTAAACTGTCCCACTGCTGGGCACGGGCCTCTTCTCAGTGTGAGAAGGGTTAAGCCATAGTCCACCACGCTGGCCCAGTGCGGATTGGCAGACTTTCCATATATACGAGATGACTATGGACAACTCTTAGACATATAAAGGTTTCCTCACGATATTTTCCTTCACCGTTAAAGCAAGCTATAATTAACTACTTAGGTAATACGCACATAATTTCGAAATGTCAGAGATGCGTGCCTTGGGATCGAACTCGAGACCTCTGCGTGGCAGTCCCACGGTTTCCCACTGGGCTATCGCTACTCTTCATAAGCAATTAAAAATTTATAACATAACAAAAATTAATATTATTATTGTACGTTTTGAAGACGTCACACCTGCTACACGTGAAGCTTCGTCAGCAGAAACGAGCGCGCGGCGCCTCACGCGATACGGACATGTAATGCGACCACTCGACACTCGTGAGAGTTAAGCTGTCAGTAAAATTATAGCTATTAATTTATTGTTTTGTTATGTCAATTATTTATTCCGGGTTAACATTTAATGTATCTAGAAATGCTACATTTCCACCCTAGATGTATAAAAAGTTTCGTCGTGATGGTAGAAACAGATCAAGTCAAGGTTATCACCATATTTCACCGAATTAATTCGATATACTTTACACTATAATATTATTTTGCTTATGCTTCTAAGTAACCAGTCCAAAAACAAATTTCAAAAACATATTCAGGGCAACATGGAGCAGTGTGTATTGACAATAAAAACAGAAAGTGAACACATAAAAATATACAACATTCATTCATTGCAATCATTTATTTGTTGATAAGTAGTTAAAACTGCCCATCAGAAATTAAGGTCTGTATCCGAAATCTTCTCAATATCTTCCACAGCTGCATCCACGTCCAGCTAGTCCAAAACCAGCAGCAGGAGCGATAGCTGCACAACTGGAACCATAGCCGAGAGCACCAGCGCCGATACCGGCAGATCCAAGACCATAAGCACCAGCAGAATAGCCACCGTCGCTTGTAATAGCTGTGACTCCGTTACCGCAACTGTAGTTGACGACTCCTGCTCCAGCAGTGGGGAAAACTCCATCCAAAGCCACAGCACTTAAGAATGGTAGCTCACCGATCACGTTGAGACAGCCTTCATAAGCGTTTTCAGACGCTACGGAGAGGCCGGAGGGAGCGATAGCAGAGGAGCTGGCGACGGGCAGAGCGCCGCCACTGGAAGGAGCCACCCCAATACTCGCAGCGTTCAAGCCAACACCAGCGCCACATCCATAACCAAGATCTGCTCCATAACCAAGACCAGCTCCATAACCAAGACCTGCCCCATAAGCCAGATGATTAACTCCCAGTGCACCACATGACGCAGCCCCAACAGAAGGAGCAGACAAGTAGTCGGCTCTAGGGTATGCACACTGACTGAATGCAACCTGGAAAAACAGAATTATAATGATACAATTTTTTCATTGAAATGAAAGCATAAGGTACAAAGATAAATAACACAAAATGAAAAAGATATAACGTTTATAATAAAAGTAAAAAACATAAAACTTACGTTAGCCAGGAGCGCCTGAGCGCAGAGGACGAGGATAGCCTTGGCAGACATATTAGTTATCGTACTAGCTACTGGTGCAAGTGCTGACACGAGAATGTTGTTCAGCACCACTGCTGCCGGTTTTATACTAAACTGTGTTATCTAACGACGAGTATTTCGTCTATGAAATAGTGTTTGTGTAATTTGCGATAACTGTCGCAATTTCGAACAAAATATTATTCCTCACGTAGTGCGATAACACAGACCTAGTTCCAACAATCGTGTCAGATATAAAAGGGCAAGAACAGTAACAGTTCATCATTCAGTCTTCAGCTCTTCGTTGAACACAAACAAATATCAAACATGTCTACCTTCGCTGTTGTATTGCTCTGCGTCCAAGCTTGCTTGGTACAGGTGAGTGGAGTTAATTTTAAAACAGACTAGAAATCTTTGCTACCAATGTACTATATATTGCCTTTGTTTTCTTATGTCATTCTACTATTTACACAGCAACACTTAGGTACAAATATCTTTTAACAAGCCTGGTTCGTCCAGATGGTGTTCAGTCAGTGCGCATACGGTGCTGGCGCGGGCTACGGCGCGCATTTCGCCGCTCCTGCTCTTGGCTGCGGAGGAGCCGCACTTAGCTACGGTGGGGTCGCCGCACCAGGAGCCTTAGCTGGTGGACTTGGCTACTCCGGTGCTCTTGGGTATGGAGCGTCAGCAGGACTCGGTGTGTACGGCGGCGTCGGCGAAGGTAACGTGGCGGTCGCCGGTGAGCTGCCAGTCGCCGGTAACACCGCCGTCATAGGTCAGGTGCCTATCTTAGGCGCTGTGAGCTTCGGCGGTAACGTGCCAGCTGCTGGTTGCGTCTCTATCAATGGTCACTGCTCGTGCGGCTGTGGCTACTGATTGTGGTGACTTCGGTTTAACAATGGATCAATAAATGAAATTACAAGTATTCAGCAATAACTACTTACTCTGTTTTATTTATTATTTAAATAAATTATGATTATATGTAAGTGAACTTAGAATGTCTTAAGCTAAGATTAGACTACAAAAATTTATACGATACACTCAGTGTATACACGAAGTGTCTCTGTATGAACGCGAGTGTCTTTAATTGCGAAATTTATTGTGACACGATAATTAGTGTCGCATCAGCGCATGTGTCAATACGTTGTATCCAAGTGTCTAGTGTAGTTAAAAAGAATTCGTTTTTTAAATGAATTTCTCGTGCATTGAAAGACCTGTCGATTTTGTAGAAGGTCTACTTGGTAAATGATAACTGCCTCCTGAAAATAAATAAGAATATAAAAATATTCATTAACAATAAAAGCATTACATTATTGCAAATGATTTATTCACTTACCTGATGCTTAAATCTCTATGTTAATTATAATCGTTCACCTGGAGTGATAGACGATCTCATTCTGGTATCTTGTTTTTTATTATAAACTATTTCTAATAATATTCAAAGACTTCATATTTCATTCTACAGACGTTTTCATAAGCTTGATGATTTTCTGTGCGTAACTCAATCAGCAATCCATGGTAAACTCTTAATTCTTGCCTTTTTTATTCTATTGGTATTCTCAAATACTTCCTTTGCCTTTTCGTAGTATTTTATTACAATACAAGCAGCAATAGCGGCTGCAAGTCGTTTATCCATGCTGACCGAGCACCACTAACGGGAAGTCTGCGTATGAACAACTCGGACACAATTTCCGTACACTTATAAACCGGTACTACTCAGACACAAAAAATTCGTTAAAGTGTGAACAGTACTGAAATTAATGTCTGAAAATTATGTCGCAATTTCTTTCGTAGTCTAAACCTAGCTTTAAGTAGACTAAAGACAAAGACACCGATTTCAGATAAGGTCACTGTTATCTCTGACTAGTATTAACTGTTCCTTCGTCTCAGAATCAGGTTAAATTACTGCATATAAACTAAATGTATTTAAATCATTAATACTAAATAAATAATTTGCTTTGCTTTTGTCCTACTTGTATGATGAAATACAAGAAGTGTCGTTTGAATAGTTTTAAACACTATGATGAAGTGATTTGAACAACGGTGTTGTATCAATATGAAAGAAATAAATTTGAAGAAACTTCAGGTAAGGTATACTTTTGATATTTAGACCAGAAGCTTCATTAAGATATTTTGATAATAGGCATACTAACATCGTGACGTGTTCAGTTTTGCTTTGAAATCATAGTTACAAATACTCTGTTTGTAATTGTGATGTTTGGTAGAAAACAAAGCAATATTATTTTTGAATTTTCATGTGAGTATACATTTCTGGATTTAATTTTTATTAGTTGAAGCCGTTTTAAAAGCTCTCCCATTGATGAATACGATCCTCTGTGATTCAGCGACAGTCCATTACACTGGCTCAGTGCGAATTGGATGGATTCGCACATCCTTCACACATCCTTGAGAACGTTATATAGAACTCTCAGACATGCAGGTTTCCTCAAAATGGTATCTTCTACCATTAAAGAAAACGATATTTAGCTACATCAGATGGATATGACTTTGAGAAGTCAGGAGTACGTACCATGGAACTCTAGTTTACCTCTACGTCGCAGTCCAATGGTTTTCCCACTAGGCTATCGCTGTACTTCAAAGCTGTTGGTATGTTTTACTGTTTCACAACTTCGAATCGAATATGTTTTGATACCATAAATAGCGTTTTAATAAATAACAACTAACGTAAAGTACCATAAAGTTTAGTCAAATTTCAGGTAAAATTGTCGTGAACCGTATTAATTAATACACTAAAAGAAAAGGTAATGTGTCAATAAAACGTATTTATATAAGGTAATATAGCATTATTAAACGTTTTAATTGCCTTCCCGAACAGACGAGTCTGCGGCCCACCTGGTTGTAAATGGCAACGTATAAAATAAACTATGCCGCAGTTGTGCTGCAATGTCAAATGATTACACATCTACACCGCTGGGTGCTCATCATAATAGTACTCTATTTAAACCTCGTTTGAAGATTAACAAGACAGCGTTTAGAAATAACCGCACCAGTTACTTCCTTTGAAAGTTCTTTTCATTTGAAGGTTGCCTGATGCGAATTTCTGGGAATGAAATCTTCTACGGTGGGATAGTGGGTGATGTGACTTTTGTGTCATCCAAAGTTAAGTCAAGAGATGTGCTTTGTCTTTAGGGCTATAGCCGAACAGTCATCGAGATATTTCGGCCTTTCCTTTTAGTGGTCAGAGATTGATTTGGCAGAAATTGAATTGCCCAGTCTTGGCAAACAATCACAAAGCTCGACTTATAAAGAGATTGCTCGCCAATTATGGCAATGTGCCTGCCTTGGTCTTGGCAACAATCTGTTTAAGTATTACTAAAAGCGGTCTGCTAATCTACATACAAAAGGTAATTACATAATATTAATATCAGCCCTTTATTAAACTGTCCCACTGCTGGGCACGGGCCTCTTCTCAGTGTGAGAAGGGTTAAGCCATAGTCCACCACGCTGGCCCAGTGCGGATTGGCAGACTTTCCATATATACGAGATGACTATGGACAACTCTTAGACATATAAAGGTTTCCTCACGATATTTTCCTTCACCGTTAAAGCAAGCTATAATTAACTACTTAGGTAATACGCACATAACTTCGAAATGTCAGAGATGCGTGCCTTGGGATCGAACTCGAGACCTCTGCGTGGCAGTCCCACGGTTTCCCACTGGGCTATCGCTACTCTTCATAAGCAATAAAAAATTTATAACATAATAAAAATAAATATTATTATTGTACGTTTTGAAGACGTCACACCTGCTACACGTGAAGCTTCGTCAGCAGAAACGAGCGCGCGGCGCCTCACGCGATACGGACATGTAATGCGACTACACGACACTCGTGAGAGTTAAGTAGTCAGCAAAATTATAGCTATTAATTTATTGTTTTGTTATGTCAATTATTTATTCCGGGTTAACATTTAATGTATCTAGAAATGCTACATTTTCACCCTAGATGTATAAAAAGTTTCGTCGTGATGGTAGAAACAGATCAAGTCAAGGTTATCACCATATTTCACCGAATTAATTCGATATACTTTACACTATAATATTATTTTGCTTATGCTTCTAAGTAACCAGTCCAAAAACAAATTTCAGGGCAACATGGAGCAGTGTGTATTGACAATAAAAACAGAAAGTGAACACATAAAAATATACAACATTCATTCATTGCAATCATTTATTTGTTGATAAGTAGTTAAAACTACCCATCAGAAATTAAGGTCTGTATCCGAAATCTTCTCAATATCTTCTACAGCCGCATCCACGTCCAGCTAGTCCAAAACCAGCAGCAGGAGCGATAGCTGCACAACTCGAACCATAGCCGAGAGCACCAGCGCCGATACCGGCAGATCCAAGACCATAAGCACCAGCAGAATAGCCACCGTCGCTTGTAATAGCTGTGACTCCGTTACCGCAACTGTAGTTGACGACTCCTGCTCCAGCAGTGGGGAAAACTCCATCCAAAGCCACAGCACTTAAGAATGGTAGCTCACCGATCACGTTGAGACAGCCTTCATAAGCGTTTTCAGACGCTACGGAGAGGCCGGAGGGAGCGATAGCAGAGGAGCTGGCGACGGGCAGAGCGCCGCCACTGGAAGGAGCCACCCCAATACTCGCAGCGTTCAAGCCAACACCAGCGTATCCGTTGCCACATCCATAACCAAGATCTGCTCCATAACCAAGACCAGCTCCATAACCAAGACCTGCCCCATAAGCCAGATGATTAACTCCCAGTGCACCACATGACGCAGCCCCAACAGAAGGAGCAGACAAGTAGTCGGCTCTAGGGTATGCACACTGACTGAATGCAACCTGGAAAAACAGAATTATAATGATACAATTTTTTCATTGAAATGAAAGCATAAGGTACAAAGATAAATAACACAAAATGAAAAAGATATAACGTTTATAATAAAAGTAAAAAACATAAAACTTACGTTAGCCAGGAGCGCCTGAGCGCAGAGGACGAGGATAGCCTTGGCAGACATATTAGTTATCGTACTAGCTACTGGTGCAAGTGCTGACACGAGAATGTTGTTCAGCACCACTGCTGCCGGTTTTATACTAAACTGTGTTATCTAACGACGAGTATTTCGTCTATGAAATAGTGTTTGTGTAATTTGCGATAACTGTCGCAATTTCGAACAAAATATTATTCCTCACGTAGTGCGATAACACAGACCTAGTTCCAACAATCGTGTCAGATATAAAAGGGCAAGGACAGTAACAGTTCATCATTCAGTCTTCAGCTCTTCGTTGAACACAAACAAATATCAAACATGTCTACCTTCGCTGTTGTATTGCTCTGCGTCCAAGCTTGCTTGGTACAGGTGAGTGGAGTTAATTTTAAAACAGACTAGAAATCTTTGCTACCAATGTACTATATATTGCCTTTGTTTTCTTATGTCATTCTACTATTTACACAGCAACACTTAGGTACAAATATCTTTTAACAAGCCTGGTTCGTCCAGATGGTGTTCAGTCAGTGCGCATACGGTGCTGGCGCGGGCTACGGCGCGCATTTCGCCGCTCCTGCTCTTGGCTGCGGAGGAGCCGCACTTAGCTACGGTGGGGTCGCCGCACCAGGAGCCTTAGCTGGTGGACTTGGCTACTCCGGTGCTCTTGGGTATGGAGCGTCAGCAGGACTCGGTGTGTACGGCGGCCTCGGCGAAGGTAACGTGGCGGTCGCCGGTGAGCTGCCAGTCGCCGGTAACACCGCCGTCATAGGTCAGGTGCCTATCTTGGGCGCTGTGAGCTTCGGCGGTAACGTGCCAGCTGCTGGTTGCGTCTCTATAAATGGTCACTGCTCGTGCGGCTGTGGCTACTGATTGTGGTGACTTCGGTTTAACAATGGATCAATAAATGAAATTACAAGTATTCAGCAATAACTACTTACTCTGTTTTATTTATTATTTAAATAAATTATGATTATATGTAAGTGAACTTAGAATGTCTTAAGCTAAGATTAAACTAGAAAAATTTATACGATACACTCAGTGTATACACGAAGTGTCTCTGTATGAACGCGAGTGTCTTTAATTGCGAAATTTATTGTGACACGATAATTAGTGTCGCATCAGCGCATGTGTCAATACGTTGTATCCAAGTGTCTAGTGTAGTTAAAAAGAATTCGTTTTTTAAATGAATTTCTCGTGCATTGAAAGACCTGTCGATTTTGTAGAAGGTCTACTTGGTAAATGATAACTGCCTCCTGAAAATAAATAACAATATAAAAATATTCATTAACAATAAAAGCATTACATTATTGCAAATGATTTATTCACTTACCTGATGCTTAAATCTCTATGTTAATTATAATCGTTCACCTGGAGTGATAGACGATCTCATTCTCGTATCTTGTTTTTTATTATAAACTTTTTCTAAAAAATATTCAAAGTCTTCATATTTCATTCTACAGACGTTTCCATAAGCTTGATGATTTTCTGTGCGTAACTCAATCAGCAATCCATGGTAAACTCTTAATTCTTGCCTTTTTCAATCTATTGGTATTCTCAAATACTTCCTTTGCCTTTTCGTAGTATTTTATTACAATACAAGCAGCAATAGCGGCTGCAAGTCGTTTATCCATGCTGACCGAGCACCGCTAACGGGAAATCTGCGTATGAACAACTCGGACACAATCTCCGTTTACTTATAAACCGGTACTACTCAGACACAAAAAATTCGTTAAAGTGTGAACAGTACTGAAATAAATGTCTGAAAATTATGTCGCAATTTCTTTCGTAGTCTAAACCTAGCTTTAAGTAGACTAAAGACAAAGACACCGATTTCAGATAAGCTCACTGTTATCTCTGACTAGTATTAACTGTTCCTTCGTCTCAGAATCAGGTTAAATTACTGCATATAAACTAAATGTATTTAAATCATTAATACTAAATAAATAATTTGCTTTAGATAAACGCATCCTTACATAATAAAGGCTATATTGAAATACAAAGAATGTTTACACTTTAATTCTACTAAGTAATCA
The DNA here is from genome assembly GCA_963675205.1 of Catocala nupta. Classification (NCBI taxonomy): domain Eukaryota; kingdom Metazoa; phylum Arthropoda; class Insecta; order Lepidoptera; family Erebidae; genus Catocala; species Catocala nupta. The sequence continues at coordinate 3,964,819 of OY776107.1, read as the reverse complement.
GCAAAAACCAAAGACAAGAGAGGCAACTGTGGCATAACGTTACCTGCTCTGATAAAAGTTCGTTGGGATAAATTGCGCTTCAGAACGTGACATTTATACATTACGGTGACAGACGTGACGAAGAGGTGTCACACACTTTTGAAAATCACGAATAAAATGTAAATGCCGCAGTTTAAAGTAATTTTTTGTCCTACTTGTATGATGAAATACAAGAAGTGTCGTTTGAATAGTTTTAAACACTATGATGAAGTGATTTGAACAAGGTGTTGTATCAATATGAAAGAAATAAATTTGAAGAAACTTCAGGTAAGGTATACTTTTGATATTTAGACCAGAAGCTTCATTAAGATATTTTGATAATAGGCATACTAACATCGTGACGTGTTCAGTTTTGCTTTGAAATCATAGTTACAAATACTCTGTTTGTAATTGTGATGTTTGGTAGAAAACAAAGCAATATTATTTTTGAATTTTCATGTGAGTATACATTTCTGGATTTAATTTTTTTTAGTTGAAGCCGTTTTAAAATCTCTCCGATTGATGAATACGATCCTCTGTGATTCAGCGACAGTCCATTACACTGGCTCAGTGCGAATTGGATGGATTCGCACATCCTTCACATATCCTTGAGAACGTTATATAGAACTCTCAGACATGCAGGTTTCCTCAAAATGGTATCTTCTACCATTAAAGAAAACGATATTTAGCTACATCAGATGGATATGACTTTGAGAAGTCAGGAGTACGTACCATGGAACTCTAGTTTACCTCTACGTCGCAGTCCAATGGATTTCCCACTAGGCTATCGCTGTACTTCAAAGCTGTTGGTATGTTTTACTGTTTCACAACTTCGAATCGAATATGTTTTGATACCATAAATAGCGTTTTAATAAATAACAACTAACGTAAAGTACCATAAAGTTTAGTCAAATTTCAGGTAAAATTGTCGTGAACCGTATTAATTAATACACTAAAAGAAAAGGTAATGTGTCAATAAAACGTATTTATATAAGGTAATATAGCATTATTAAACGTTTTAATTGCCTTCCCGAACAGACGAGTCTGCGGCCCACCTGGTTGTAAATGGCAACGTATAAAATAAACTATGCCGCAGTTGTGCTGCAATGTCAAACGATTACACATCTACACCGCTGGGTGCTCATCATAATAGTACTCTATTTAAACCTCGTTTGAAGATCAACAAGACAGCGCTTAGAAATAACCGCACCAGTTACTTCCTTTGAAAGTTCTTTTCATTTGAAGGTTGCCTGATGCGAATTTCTGGGAATGAAATCTTCTACGGTGGGATAGTGGGTGATGTGACTTTTGTGTCATCCAAAGTTAAGTCAAGAGATGTGCTTTGTCTTTAGGGCTATAGCCGAACAGTCATCGAGATATTTCGGCCTTTCCTTTTAGTGGTCAGAGATTGATTTGGCAGAAATTGAATTGCCCAGTCTTGGCGAACAATCACAAAGCTCGACTTATAAAGAGATTGCTCGCCAATTATGGCAATGTGCCTGCCTTGGTCTTGGCAACAATCTGTTTAAGTATTACTAAAAGCGGTCTGCTAATCTACATACAAAAGGTAATTACATAATATTAATATCAGCCCTTTATTAAACTGTCCCACTGCTGGGCACGGGCCTCTTCTCAGTGTGAGAAGGGTTAAGCCATAGTCCACCACGCTGGCCCAGTGCGGATTGGCAGACTTTCCATATATACGAGATGACTATGGACAACTCTTAGACATATAAAGGTTTCCTCACGATATTTTCCTTCACCGTTAAAGCAAGCTATAATTAACTACTTAGGTAATACGCACATAACTTCGAAATGTCAGAGATGCGTGCCTTGGGATCGAACTCGAGACCTCTGCGTGGCAGTCCCACGGTTTCCCACTGGGCTATCGCTACTCTTCATAAGCAATAAAAAATTTATAACATAACAAAAATTAATATTATTATTGTACGTTTTGAAGACGTCACACCTGCTACACGTGAAGCTTCGTCAGCAGAAACGAGCGCGCGGCGCCTCACGCGATACGGATATGTAATGCGACCACTCGACACTCGTGAGAGTTAAGCTGTCAGCAAAATTATAGCTATTAATTTATTGTTTTGTTATGTCAATTATTTATTCCGGGTTAACATTTAATGTATCTAGAAATGCTACATTTCCACCCTAGATGTATAAAAAGTTTCGTCGTGATGGTAGAAACAGATCAAGTCAAGGTTATCACCATATTTCACCGAATTAATTCGATATACTTTACACTATAATATTATTTTGCTTATGCTTCTAAGTAACCAGTCCAAAAACAAATTTCAGGGCAACATGGAGCAGTGTGTATTGACAATAAAAACAGAAAGTGAACACATAAAAATATACAACATTCATTCATTGCAATAATTTATTTGTTGATAAGTAGTTAATGCTGTCCATTATAAATTAAGGTCTGTATCCGAAATCTTCTCAATATCTTCCACAGCCGCATCCACGTCCAGCTAGTCCAAAACCAGCAGCAGGAGCAATAGCTGCACAACTCGAACCGTAGCCGAGAGCACCAGCGCCGATACCGGCAGATCCAAGACCATAAGCACCAGCAGAATAGCCAGCATCGCTTGTAATAGCTGTGACTCCGTTACCGCAACTGTAGTTGACGACGCCTGCTCCAGCAGTGGGGAAAACTCCATCCAAAGCCACAGCACCTAAGAACGGCAGCTCACCGATCACGTTGAGACAGCCTTCATAAGCGTTTTCAGACGCTACGGAGAGGCCGGAGGGAGCGATAGCAGAGGAGCTGGCGACGGGCAGAGCGCCGCCACTGGAAGGAACCACCCCAATACTCGCAGCGTTCAAGCCAGCACCAGCGTATCCGTTGCCACATCCATAACCAAGATCTGCTCCATAACCAAGACCAGCTCCATAACCAAGACCAGCTCCATAACCAAGACCAGCTCCATAACCAAGACCTGCCCCACAAGCCAGATGATTAACTCCCAGTGCACCACATGACGCAGCCCCAACAGAAGGAGCAGACAAGTAGTCGGCTCTAGGGTATGCACACTGACTGAATGCAACCTGGAATAACAGAATTATAATGATACAATTTTTTCATTGAAATGAAAGCATAAGGTACAAAGATAAATAACACAAAATGAAAAAGATATAACGTTTATAATAAAAGTAAAAAACATAAAACTTACGTTAGCCAGGAGCGCCTGAGCGCAGAGGACGAGGATAGCCTTGGCAGACATATTAGTTATCGTACTAGCTACTGGTGCAAGTGCTGACACGAGAATGTTGTTCAGCACCACTGCTGCCGGTTTTATACTAAACTGTGTTGTCTAACGACAAGTATTTCGTCTATGAAATAGTGTTTGTGTAATTTGCGATAACTGTCGCAATTTCGAACAAAATATTATTCCTCACGTAGTGCGATAACACAGACCTAGTTCCAACAATCGTGTCAGATATAAAAGGGCAAGGACAGTAACAGTTCATCATTCAGTCTTCAGCTCTTCGTTGAACACAAACTAATATCAAACATGTCTACCTTCGCTGTTGTATTGCTCTGCGTCCAAGCTTGCTTGGTACAGGTGAGTGGAGTTAATTTTAAAACAGACTAGAAATCTTTGCTACCAATGTACTATATATTGCCTTTGTTTTCTTATGTCATTCTACTATTTACACAGCAACACTTAGGTACAAATATCTTTTAACAAGCCTGGTTCGTCCAGATGGTGTTCAGTCAGTGCGCATACGGTGCTGGCGCGGGCTACGGTGCGCATTTCGCCGCTCCTGCTCTTGGCTGCGGAGGAGCCGCACTTAGCTACGGTGGGGTCGCCGCACCAGGAGCCTTAGTTGGTGGACTTGGCTACTCCGGTGCTCTTGGGTATGGAGCGTCAGCAGGACTCGGTGTGTACGGCGGCGTCGGCGAAGGTAACGTGGCGGTCGCCGGTGAGCTGCCAGTCGCCGGTAACACCGCCGTCATAGGTCAGGTGCCTATCTTGGGCGCTGTGAGCTTCGGTGGTAACGTGCCAGCTGCTGGTTGCGTCTCTATCAATGGTCACTGCTCGTGCGGCTGTGGCTACTGATTGTGGTGACTTCGGTTTAACAATGGATCAATAAATGAAATTACAAGTATTCAGCAATAACTACTTACTCTGTTTTATTTATTATTTAAATAAATTATGATTATATGTAAGTGAACTTAGAATGTCTTAAGCTAAGATTAGACTACAAAAATTTATACGATACACTCAGTGTATACACGAAGTGTCTCTGTATGAACGCGAGTGTCTTTAATTGCGAAATTTATTGTGACACGATAATTAGTGTCGCATCAGCGCATGTGTCAATACGTTGTATCCAAGTGTCTAGTGTAGTTAAAAAGAATTCGTTTTTTAAATGAATTTCTCGTGCATTGAAAGACCTGTCGATTTTGTAGAAGGTCTACTTGGTAAATGATAACTGCCTCCTGAAAATAAATAACAATATAAAAATATTCATTAACAATAAAAGCATTACATTATTGCAAATGATTTATTCACTTACCTGATGCTTAAATCTCTATGTTAATTATAATCGTTCACCTGGAGTGATAGACGATCTCATTCTGGTATCTTGTTTTTTATTATAAACTATTTCTAAAAATATTCAAAGACTTCATATTTCATTCTACAGACGTTTTCATAAGCTTGATGATTTTCTGTGCGTAACTCAATCAGCAATCCATGGTAAACTCTTAATTCTTGCCTTTTTTATTCTATTGGTATTCTCAAATACTTCCTTTGCCTTTTCGTAGTATTTTATTACAATACAAGCAGCAATAGCGGCTGCAAGTCGTTTATCCATGCTGACCGAGCACCACTAACGGGAAGTCTGCGTATGAACAACTCGGACACAATTTCCGTACACTTATAAACCGGTACTACTCAGACACAAAAAATTCGTTAAAGTGTGAACAGTACTGAAATTAATGTCTGAAAATTATGTCGCAATTTCTTTCGTAGTCTAAACCTAGCTTTAAGTAGACTAAAGACAAAGACACCGATTTCAGATAAGCTCACTGTCATCTCTGACTAGTATTAACTGTTCCTTCGTCTCAGAATCAGGTTAAATTACTGCATATAAACTAAATGTATTTAAATCATTAATACTAAATAAATAATTTGCTTTAGATAAACGCATCCTTACATAATAAAGGCTATATTGAAATACAAAGAATGTTTACACTTTAATTCTACTAAGTAATCAGCAAAAACCAAAGACAAGAGAGGCAACTGTGGCATAACGTTACCTGCTCTGATAAAAGTTCGTTGGGATAAATTGCGCTTCAGAACGTGACATTTATACATTATGGTGACAGACGTGACGAAGAGGTGTCACACACTTTTGAAAATCACGAATAAAATGTAAATGCCGCAGTTTAAAGTAATTTTTTGTCCTACTTGTATGATGAAATACAAGAAGTGTCGTTTGAATAGTTTTAAACACTATGATGAAGTGATTTGAACAACGGTGTTGTATCAATATGAAAGAAATAAATTTGAAGAAACTTCAGGTAAGGTATACTTTTGATATTTAGACCAGAAGCTTCATTAAGATATTTTGATAATAGGCATACTAACATCGTGACGTGTTCAGTTTTGCTTTGAAATCATAGTTACAAATACTCTGTTTGTAATTGTGATGTTTGGTAGAAAACAAAGCAATATTATTTTTGAATTTTCATGTGAGTATACATTTCTGGATTTAATTTTTTTTAGTTGAAGCCGTTTTAAAATCTCTCCGATTGATGAATACGATCCTCTGTGATTCAGCGACAGTCCATTACACTGGCTCAGTGCGAATTGGATGGATTCGCACATCCTTCACATATCCTTGAGAACGTTATATAGAACTCTCAGACATGCAGGTTTCCTCAAAATGGTATCTTCTACCATTAAAGAAAACGATATTTAGCTACATCAGATGGATATGACTTTGAGAAGTCAGGAGTACGTACCATGGAACTCTAGTTTACCTCTACGTCGCAGTCCAATGGATTTCCCACTAGGCTATCGCTGTACTTCAAAGCTGTTGGTATGTTTTACTGTTTCACAACTTCGAATCGAATATGTTTTGATACCATAAATAGCGTTTTAATAAATAACAACTAACGTAAAGTACCATAAAGTTTAGTCAAATTTCAGGTAAAATTGTCGTGAACCGTATTAATTAATACACTAAAAGAAAAGGTAATGTGTCAATAAAACGTATTTATATAAGGTAATATAGCATTATTAAACGTTTTAATTGCCTTCCCGAACAGACGAGTCTGCGGCCCACCTGGTTGTAAATGGCAACGTATAAAATAAACTATGCCGCAGTTGTGCTGCAATGTCAAACGATTACACATCTACACCGCTGGGTGCTCATCATAATAGTACTCTATTTAAACCTCGTTTGAAGATCAACAAGACAGCGCTTAGAAATAACCGCACCAGTTACTTCCTTTGAAAGTTCTTTTCATTTGAAGGTTGCCTGATGCGAATTTCTGGGAATGAAATCTTCTACGGTGGGATAGTGGGTGATGTGACTTTTGTGTCATCCAAAGTTAAGTCAAGAGATGTGCTTTGTCTTTAGGGCTATAGCCGAACAGTCATCGAGATATTTCGGCCTTTCCTTTTAGTGGTCAGAGATTGATTTGGCAGAAATTGAATTGCCCAGTCTTGGCGAACAATCACAAAGCTCGACTTATAAAGAGATTGCTCGCCAATTATGGCAATGTGCCTGCCTTGGTCTTGGCAACAATCTGTTTAAGTATTACTAAAAGCGGTCTGCTAATCTACATACAAAAGGTAATTACATAATATTAATATCAGCCCTTTATTAAACTGTCCCACTGCTGGGCACGGGCCTCTTCTCAGTGTGAGAAGGGTTAAGCCATAGTCCACCACGCTGGCCCAGTGCGGATTGGCAGACTTTCCATATATACGAGATGACTATGGACAACTCTTAGACATATAAAGGTTTCCTCACGATATTTTCCTTCACCGTTAAAGCAAGCTATAATTAACTACTTAGGTAATACGCACATAACTTCGAAATGTCAGAGATGCGTGCCTTGGGATCGAACTCGAGACCTCTGCGTGGCAGTCCCACGGTTTCCCACTGGGCTATCGCTACTCTTCATAAGCAATAAAAAATTTATAACATAACAAAAATTAATATTATTATTGTACGTTTTGAAGACGTCACACCTGCTACACGTGAAGCTTCGTCAGCAGAAACGAGCGCGCGGCGCCTCACGCGATACGGATATGTAATGCGACCACTCGACACTCGTGAGAGTTAAGCTGTCAGCAAAATTATAGCTATTAATTTATTGTTTTGTTATGTCAATTATTTATTCCGGGTTAACATTTAATGTATCTAGAAATGCTACATTTCCACCCTAGATGTATAAAAAGTTTCGTCGTGATGGTAGAAACAGATCAAGTCAAGGTTATCACCATATTTCACCGAATTAATTCGATATACTTTACACTATAATATTATTTTGCTTATGCTTCTAAGTAACCAGTCCAAAAACAAATTTCAGGGCAACATGGAGCAGTGTGTATTGACAATAAAAACAGAAAGTGAACACATAAAAATATACAACATTCATTCATTGCAATAATTTATTTGTTGATAAGTAGTTAATGCTGTCCATTATAAATTAAGGTCTGTATCCGAAATCTTCTCAATATCTTCCACAGCCGCATCCACGTCCAGCTAGTCCAAAACCAGCAGCAGGAGCAATAGCTGCACAACTCGAACCGTAGCCGAGAGCACCAGCGCCGATACCGGCAGATCCAAGACCATAAGCACCAGCAGAATAGCCAGCGTCGCTTGTAATAGCTGTGACTCCGTTACCGCAACTGTAGTTGACGACGCCTGCTCCAGCAGTGGGGAAAACTCCATCCAAAGCCACAGCACCTAAGAACGGCAGCTCACCGATCACGTTGAGACAGCCTTCATAAGCGTTTTCAGACGCTACGGAGAGGCCGGAGGGAGCGATAGCAGAGGAGCTGGCGACGGGCAGAGCGCCGCCACTGGAAGGAACCACCCCAATACTCGCAGCGTTCAAGCCAGCACCAGCGTATCCGTTGCCACATCCATAACCAAGATCTGCTCCATAACCAAGACCAGCTCCATAACCAAGACCAGCTCCATAACCAAGACCTGCCCCACAAGCCAGATGATTAACTCCCAGTGCACCACATGACGCAGCCCCAACAGAAGGAGCAGACAAGTAGTCGGCTCTAGGGTATGCACACTGACTGAATGCAACCTGGAATAACAGAATTATAATGATACAATTTTTTCATTGAAATGAAAGCATAAGGTACAAAGATAAATAACACAAAATGAAAAAGATATAACGTTTATAATAAAAGTAAAAAACATAAAACTTACGTTAGCCAGGAGCGCCTGAGCGCAGAGGACGAGGATAGCCTTGGCAGACATATTAGTTATCGTTCTAGCTACTGGTGCAAGTGCTGACACGAGAATGTTGTTCAGCACCACTGCTGCCGGTTTTATACTAAACTGTGTTGTCTAACGACAAGTATTTCGTCTATGAAATAGTGTTTGTGTAATTTGCGATAACTGTCGCAATTCTGAACAAAACATTATTCCTCACGTAGTGCGATAACACAGACCTAGTACCAACAATTATGTCAGATATAAAAGGGCAAGGACAGTAACAGTTCATCATTCAGTCTTCAGCTCTTCGTTGAACACAAACTAATATCAAACATGTCTACCTTCGCTGTTGTATTGCTCTGCGTCCAAGCTTGCTTGGTACAGGTGAGTGGAGTTAATTTTAAAACAGACTAGAAATCTTTGCTACCAATGTACTATATATTGCCTTTGTTTTCTTATGTCATTCTACTATTTACACAGCAACACTTAGGTACAAATATCTTTTAACAAGCCTGGTTCGTCCAGATGGTGTTCAGTCAGTGCGCATACGGTGCTGGCGCGGGCTACGGCGCGCATTTCGCCGCTCCTGCTCTTGGCTGCGGAGGAGCCGCACTTAGCTACGGTGGGGTCGCCGCACCAGGAGCCTTAGTTGGTGGACTTGGCTACTCCGGTGCTCTTGGGTATGGAGCGTCAGCAGGACTCGGTGTGTACGGCGGCGTCGGCGAAGGTAACGTGGCGGTCGCCGGTGAGCTGCCAGTCGCCGGTAACACCGCCGTCATAGGTCAGGTGCCTATCTTGGGCGCTGTGAGCTTCGGCGGTAACGTGCCAGCTGCTGGTTGCGTCTCTATCAATGGTCACTGCTCGTGCGGCTGTGGCTACTGATTGTGGTGACTTCGGTTTAACAATGGATCAATAAATGAAATTACAAGTATTCAGCAATAACTACTTACTCTGTTTTATTTATTATTAAAATAAATTATGATTATATGTAAGTGAACTTAGAATGTCTTAAGCTAAGATTAGACTACAAAAATTTATACGATACACTCAGTGTATACACGAAGTGTCTCTGTATGAACGCGAGTGTCTTTAATTGCGAAATTTATTGTGACACGATAATTAGTGTCGCATCAGCGCATGTGTCAATACGTTGTATCCAAGTGTCTAGTGTAGTTAAAAAGAATTCGTTTTTTAAATGAATTTCTCGTGCATTGAAAGACCTGTCGATTTTGTAGAAGGTCTACTTGGTAAATGATAACTGCCTCCTGAAAATAAATAAGAATATAAAAATATTCATTAACAATAAAAGCATTACATTATTGCAAATGATTTATTCACTTACCTGATGCTTAAATCTCTATGTTAATTATAATCGTTCACCTGGAGTGATAGACGATCTCATTCTGGTATCTTGTTTTTTATTATAAACTATTTCTAATAATATTCAAAGACTTCATATTTCATTCTACAGACGTTTTCATAAGCTTGATGATTTTCTGTGCGTAACTCAATCAGCAATCCATGGTAAACTCTTAATTCTTGCCTTTTTTATTCTATTGGTATTCTCAAATACTTCCTTTGCCTTTTCGTAGTATTTTATTACAATACAAGCAGCAATAGCGGCTGCAAGTCGTTTATCCATGCTGACCGAGCACCACTAACGGGAAGTCTGCGTATGAACAACTCGGACACAATTTCCGTACACTTATAAACCGGTACTACTCAGACACAAAAAATTCGTTAAAGTGTGAACAGTACTGAAATTAATGTCTGAAAATTATGTCGCAATTTCTTTCGTAGTCTAAACCTAGCTTTAAGTAGACTAAAGACAAAGACACCGATTTCAGATAAGCTCACTGTTATCTCTGACTAGTATTAACTGTTCCTTCGTCTCAGAATCAGGTTAAATTACTGCATATAAACTAAATGTATTTAAATCATTAATACTAAATAAATAATTTGCTTTAGATAAACGCATCCTTACATAATAAAGGCTATATTGAAATACAAAGAATGTTTACACTTTAATTCTACTAAGTAATCAGCAAAAACCAAAGACAAGAGAGGCAACTGTGGCATAACGTTACCTGCTCTGATAAAAGTTCGTTGGGATAAATTGCGCTTCAGAACGTGACATTTATACATTACGGTGACAGACGTGACGAAGAGGTGTCACACACTTTTGAAAATCACGAATAAAATGTAAATGCCGCAGTTTAAAGTAATTTTTTGTCCTACTTGTATGATGAAATACAAGAAGTGTCGTTTGAATAGTTTTAAACACTATGATGAAGTGATTTGAACAACGGTGTTGTATCAATATGAAAGAAATAAATTTGAAGAAACTTCAGGTAAGGTATACTTTTGATATTTAGACCAGAAGCTTCATTAAGATATTTTGATAATAGGCATACTAACATCGTGACGTGTTCAGTTTTGCTTTGAAATCATAGTTACAAATACTCTGTTTGTAATTGTGATGTTTGGTAGAAAACAAAGCAATATTATTTTTGAATTTTCATGTGAGTATATATTTCTGGATTTAATTTTTATTAGTTGAAGCCGTTTTAAAAGCTCTCCCATTGATGAATACGATCCTCTGTGATTCAGCGACAGTCCATTACACTGGCTCAGTGCGAATTGGATGGATTCGCACATCCTTCACACATCCTTGAGAACGTTATATAGAACTCTCAGACATGCAGGTTTCCTCAAAATGGTATCTTCTACCATTAAAGAAAACGATATTTAGCTACATCAGATGGATATGACTTTGAGAAGTCAGGAGTACGTACCATGGAACTCTAGTTTACCTCTACGTCGCAGTCCAATGGATTTCCCACTAGGCTATCGCTGTACTTCAAAGCTGTTGGTATGTTTTACTGTTTCACAACTTCGAATCGAATATGTTTTGATACCATAAATAGCGTTTTAATAAATAACAACTAACGTAAAGTACCATAAAGTTTAGTCAAATTTCAGGTAAAATTGTCGTGAACCGTATTAATTAATACACTAAAAGAAAAGGTAATGTGTCAATAAAACGTATTTATATAAGGTAATATAGCATTATTAAACGTTTTAATTGCCTTCCCGAACAGACGAGTCTGCGGCCCACCTGGTTGTAAATGGCAACGTATAAAATAAACTATGCCGCAGTTGTGCTGCAATGTCAAACGATTACACATCTACACCGCTGGGTGCTCATGATAATAGTACTCTATTTAAACCTCGTTTGAAGATCAACAAGACAGCGCTTAGAAATAACCGCACCAGTTACTTCCTTTGAAAGTTCTTTTCATTTGAAGGTTGCCTGATGCGAATTTCTGGGAATGAAATCTTCTACGGTGGGATAGTGGGTGATGTGACTTTTGTGTCATCCAAAGTTAAGTCAAGAGATGTGCTTTGTCTTTAGGGCTATAGCCGAACAGTCATCGAGATATTTCGGCCTTTCCTTTTAGTGGTCAGAGATTGATTTGGCAGAAATTGAATTGCCCAGTCTTGGCGAACAATCACAAAGCTCGACTTATAAAGAGATTGCTCGCCAATTATGGCAATGTGCCTGCCTTGGTCTTGGCAACAATCTGTTTAAGTATTACTAAAAGCGGTCTGCTAATCTACATACAAAAGGTAATTACATAATATTAATATCAGCCCTTTATTAAACTGTCCCACTGCTGGGCACGGGCCTCTTCTCAGTGTGAGAAGGGTTAAGCCATAGTCCACCACGCTGGCCCTGTGCGGATTGGCAGACTTTCCATATATACGAGATGACTATGGACAACTCTTAGACATATAAAGGTTTCCTCACGATATTTTCCTTCACCGTTAAAGCAAGCTATAATTAACTACTTAGGTAATACGCACATAACTTCGAAATGTCAGAGATGCGTGCCTTGGGATCGAACTCGAGACCTCTGCGTGGCAGTCCCACGGTTTCCCACTGGGCTATCGCTACTCTTCATAAGCAATAAAAAAATTATAACATAATAAAAATAAATATTATTATTGTACGTTTTGAAGACGTCACACCTGCTACACGTGAAGCTTCGTCAGCAGAAACGAGCGCGCGGCGCCTCACGCGATACGGACATGTAATGCGACCACTCGACACTCGTGAGAGTTAAGCTGTCAGCAAAATTATAGCTATTAATTTATTGTTTTGTTATGTCAATTATTTATTCCGGGTTAACATTTAATGTATCTAGAAATGCTACATTTCCACCCTAGATGTATAAAAAGTTTCGTCGTGATGGTAGAAACAGATCAAGTCAAGGTTATCACCATATTTCACCGAATTAATTCGATATACTTTACACTATAATATTATTTTGCTTATGCTTCTAAGTAACCAGTCCAAAAACAAATTTCAGGGCAACATGGAGCAGTGTGTATTGACAATAAAAACAGAAAGTGAACGCATAAAAATATACAACATTCATTCATTGCAATCATTTATTTGTTGATAAGTAGTTAAAACTGCCCATCAGAAATTAAGGTCTGTATCCGAAATCTTCTCAATATCTTCCACAGCCGCATCCACGTCCAGCTAGTCCAAAACCAGCAGCAGGAGCGATAGCTGCACAACTCGAACCGTAGCCGAGAGCACCAGCGCCGATACCGGCAGATCCAAGACCATAAGCACCAGCAGAATAGCCACCGTCGCTTGTAATAGCTGTGACTCCGTTACCGCAACTGTAGTTGACGACTCCTGCTCCAGCAGTGGGGAAAACTCCATCCAAAGCCACAGCACTTAAGAATGGTAGCTCACCGATCACGTTGAGACAGCCTTCATAAGCGTTTTCAGACGCTACGGAGAGGCCGGAGGGAGCGATAGCAGAGGAGCTGGCGACGGGCAGAGCGCCGCCACTGGAAGGAGCCACCCCAATACTCGCAGCGTTCAAGCCAACACCAGCGTATCCGTTGCCACATCCATAACCAAGATCTGCTCCATAACCAAGACCAGCTCCATAACCAAGACCAGCTCCATAACCAAGACCTGCCCCACAAGCCAGATGATTAACTCCCAGTGCACCACATGACGCAGCCCCAACAGAAGGAGCAGACAAGTAGTCGGCTCTAGGGTATGCACACTGACTGAATGCAACCTGGAATAACAGAATTATAATGATACAATTTTTTCATTGAAATGAAAGCATAAGGTACAAAGATAAATAACACAAAATGAAAAAGATATAACGTTTATAATAAAAGTAAAAAACATAAAACTTACGTTAGCCAGGAGCGCCTGAGCGCAGAGGACGAGGATAGCCTTGGCAGACATATTAGTTATCGTTCTAGCTACTGGTGCAAGTGCTGACACGAGAATGTTGTTCAGCACCACTGCTGCCGGTTTTATACTAAACTGTGTTATCTAACGACGAGTATTTCGTCTATGAAATAGTGTTTGTGTAATTTGCGATAACTGTCGCAATTTCGAACAAAATATTATTCCTCACGTAGTGCGATAACACAGACCTAGTTCCAACAAACGTGTCAGATATAAAAGGGCAAGGACAGTAACAGTTCATCATTCAGTCTTCAGCTCTTCGTTGAATACAAACTAATATCAAACATGTCTACCTTCGCTGTTGCTATTGCTCTGCGTCCAAGCTTGCTTGGTACAGGTGAGTGGAGTTAATTTTAAAACAGACTAGAAATCTTTGCTACCAATGTACTATATATTGCCTTTGTTTTCTTATGTCATTCTACTATTTACACAGCAACACTTAGGTACAAATATCTTTTAACAAGCCTGGTTCGTCCAGATGGTGTTCAGTCAGTGCGCATACGGTGCTGGCGCGGGCTACGGCGCGCATTTCGCCGCTCCTGCTCTTGGCTGCGGAGGAGCCGCACTTAGCTACGGTGGGGTCGCCGCACCAGGAGCCTTAGTTGGTGGACTTGGCTACTCCGGTGCTCTTGGGTATGGAGCGTCAGCAGGACTCGGTGTGTACGGCGGCGTCGGCGAAGGTAACGTGGCGGTCGCCGGTGAGCTGCCAGTCGCCGGTAACACCGCCGTCATAGGTCAGGTGCCTATCTTGGGCGCTGTGAGCTTCGGTGGTAACGTGCCAGCTGCTGGTTGCGTCTCTATCAATGGTCACTGCTCGTGCGGCTGTGGCTACTGATTGTGGTGACTTCGGTTTAACAATGGATCAATAAATGAAATTACAAGTATTCAGCAATAACTACTTACTCTGTTTTATTTATTATTTAAATAAATTATGATTATATGTAAGTGAACTTAGAATGTCTTAAGCTAAGATTAGACTACAAAAATTTATACGATACACTCAGTGTATACACGAAGTGTCTCTGTATGAACGCGAGTGTCTTTAATTGCGAAATTTATTGTGACACGATAATTAGTGTCGCATCAGCGCATGTGTCAATACGTTGTATCCAAGTGTCTAGTGTAGTTAAAAAGAATTCGTTTTTTAAATGAATTTCTCGTGCATTGAAAGACCTGTCGATTTTGTAGAAGGTCTACTTGGTAAATGATAACTGCCTCCTGAAAATAAATAACAATATAAAAATATTCATTAACAATAAAAGCATTACATTATTGCAAATGATTTATTCACTTACCTGATGCTTAAATCTCTATGTTAATTATAATCGTTCACCTGGAGTGATAGACGATCTCATTCTGGTATCTTGTTTTTTATTATAAACTATTTCTAATAATATTCAAAGACTTCATATTTCATTCTACAGACGTTTTCATAAGCTTGATGATTTTCTGTGCGTAACTCAATCAGCAATCCATGGTAAACTCTTAATTCTTGCCTTTTTTATTCTATTGGTATTCTCAAATACTTCCTTTGCCTTTTCGTAGTATTTTATTACAATACAAGCAGCAATAGCGGCTGCAAGTCGTTTATCCATGCTGACCGAGCACCATTAACGGGAAGTCTGCGTATGAACAACTCGGACACAATTTCCGTACACTTATAAACCGGTACTACTCAGACACAAAAAATTCGTTAAAGTGTGAACAGTACTGAAATTAATGTCTGAAAATTATGTCGCAATTTTTTTCGTAGTCTAAACCTAGCTTTAAGTAGACTAAAGACAAAGACACCGATTTCAGATAAGCTCACTGTTATCTCTGACTAGTATTAACTGTTCCTTCGTCTCAGAATCAGGTTAAATTACTGCATATAAACTAAATGTATTTAAATCATTAATACTAAATAAATAATTTGCTTTAGATAAACGCATCCTTACATAATAAAGGCTATATTGAAATACAAAGAATGTTTACACTTTAATTCTACTAAGTAATCAGCAAAAACCAAAGACAAGAGAGGCAACTGTGGCATAACGTTACCTGCTCTGATAAAAGTTCGTTGGGATAAATTGCGCTTCAGAACGTGACATTTATACATTACGGTGACAGACGTGACGAAGAGGTGTCACACACTTTTGAAAATCACGAATAAAATGTAAATGCCGCAGTTTAAAGTAATTTTTTGTCCTACTTGTATGATGAAATACAAGAAGTGTCGTTTGAATAGTTTTAAACACTATGATGAAGTGATTTGAACAACGGTGTTGTATCAATATGAAAGAAATAAATTTGAATAAACTTCAGGTAAGGTATACTTTTGATATTTAGACCAGAAGCTTCATTAAGATATTTTGATAATAGGCATACTAACATCGTGACGTGTTCAGTTTTGCTTTGAAATCATAGTTACAAATACTCTGTTTGTAATTGTGATGTTTGGTAGAAAACAAAGCAATATTATTTTTGAATTTTCATGTGAGTATATATTTCTGGATTTAATTTTTATTAGTTGAAGCCGTTTTAAAAGCTCTCCCATTGATGAATACGATCCTCTGTGATTCAGCGACAGTCCATTACACTGGCTCAGTGCGAATTGGATGGATTCGCACATCCTTCACACATCCTTGAGAACGTTATATAGAACTCTCAAACATGCAGGTTTCCTCAAAATGGTATCTTCTACCATTAAAGAAAACGATATTTAGCTACATCAGATGGATATGACTTTGAGAAGTCAGGAGTACGTACCATGGAACTCTAGTTTACCTCTACGTCGCAGTCCAATGGATTTCCCACTAGGCTATCGCTGTACTTCAAAGCTGTTGGTATGTTTTACTGTTTCACAACTTCGAATCGAATATGTTTTGATACCATAAATAGCGTTTTAATAAATAACAACTAACGTAAAGTACCATAAAGTTTAGTCAAATTTCAGGTAAAATTGTCGTGAACCGTATTAATTAATACACTAAAAGAAAAGGTAATGTGTCAATAAAACGTATTTATATAAGGTAATATAGCATTATTAAACGTTTTAATTGCCTTCCCGAACAGACGAGTCTGCGGCCCACCTGGTTGTAAATGGCAACGTATAAAATAAACTATGCCGCAGTTGTGCTGCAATGTCAAACGATTACACATCTACACCGCTGGGTGCTCATGATAATAGTACTCTATTTAAACCTCGTTTGAAGATCAACAAGACAGCGCTTAGAAATAACCGCACCAGTTACTTCCTTTGAAAGTTCTTTTCATTTGAAGGTTGCCTGATGCGAATTTCTGGGAATGAAATCTTCTACGGTGGGATAGTGGGTGATGTGACTTTTGTGTCATCCAAAGTTAAGTCAAGAGATGTGCTTTGTCTTTAGGGCTATAGCCGAACAGTCATCGAGATATTTCGGCCTTTCCTTTTAGTGGTCAGAGATTGATTTGGCAGAAATTGAATTGCCCAGTCTTGGCGAACAATCACAAAGCTCGACTTATAAAGAGATTGCTCGCCAATTATGGCAATGTGCCTGCCTTGGTCTTGGCAACAATCTGTTTAAGTATTACTAAAAGCGGTCTGCTAATCTACATACAAAAGGTAATTACATAATATTAATATCAGCCCTTTATTAAACTGTCCCACTGCTGGGCACGGGCCTCTTCTCAGTGTGAGAAGGGTTAAGCCATAGTCCACCACGCTGGCCCAGTGCGGATTGGCAGACTTTCCATATATACGAGATGACTATGGACAACTCTTAGACATATAAAGGTTTCCTCACGATATTTTCCTTCACCGTTAAAGCAAGCTATAATTAACTTAACTATTAAGGTAAAATCGGCAAAATGCCTGTTATATGCCGATGACCTGAAAATAGCTCTGGAGATCAAAACAATTGCGGACTGCATCGCCCTACAAAAAGATGTCGACAAGCTTTATCAGTGGAGCATTATTAATAAACTTAATTTTAACACGAATAAATGCTATGTGATGAGCTATGGCCGAGGGTTGAGACCGATCCACTACGAATACACATTAGATGGTACATGCATAACCAGAGTCCACAACATTAAGGATTTAGGCGTAATCTTCGACCGTAGCATGACATTTAAAAATCACTAAGGAGTGTTATAGGCGACTAGGTTTTGTTCTGAGAAATGTTACAGACTTCCAGAACCCTCAGGTCATATGTCTTTTACATACCTCCTTAGTAAGAAGCAAATTAGAGGCCAATTCATGTGTCTGGAATCCTTATACAGCGTCCCAGACTCTCATGCTCGAAAAAATTCAAAAGACCTTCCTCAGATTTCTTTTTAAAAAGATTTATAATTTCTTTCCGTATATGTACCCTACTAACTACCTTTTAGGGATGTTAGGCTTCAATTCTTTAGAGGTCAGACGAGGCTTTAATCAACTCACGATGGCTAATAAAGTCTTTCATGGACGAATCGACAGCCCTGAGCTCCTTACTTTGTTGCTTAGGTTATATGTGCCTGATAAATACGTCAGGCACCGTGAAAGCTGCCGGCCCAAATTATTCGCCAAACCGAAATGCCGCACTGTTGCTAGAGCTCAGTCGCCAGTGTGCCGTTCCCTGGAGGTGCTTAACGCCCTCATGACTGCCTGCCCTAAATGTGATGTGTTTGCGGATGAATGGAAGAAGCTTATGCGAGAGTGCTTAATTTTCTGCGAGAAGAGGTATGAGAGGGAATCAACAATTCCATATTAATTTTTATGTTATGTTTCTGTTTTTGTTGTAATTATTATAGTCTTTTATTGTATTTCTTTCTTTTTATGTTTTATGTTTGTAATATGATTTTTATTGTCTCTATGTTAATTAATGTAATTGGTGTACTGCCGTTTTAATTAACTATAATAAATAAATAAATAAATAAATAAATAAAACTACTTAGGTAATACGCACATAACTTCGAAATGTCAGAGATGCGTGCCTTGGGATCGAACTCGAGACCTCTGCGTGGCAGTCCCACGGTTTCCCACTCGGCTATCGCTACTCTTCATAAGCAATAAAAAAATTATAACATAATAAAAATAAATATTATTATTGTACGTTTTGAAGACGTCACACCTGCTACACGTGAAGCTTCGTCAGCAGAAACGAGCGCGCGGCGCCTCACGCGATACGGACATGTAATGCGACCACTCGACACTCGTGAGAGTTAAGCTGTCAGCAAAATTATAGCTATTAATTTATTGTTTTGTTATGTCAATTATTTATTCCGGGTTAACATTTAATGTATCTAGAAATGCTACATTTCCACCCTAGATGTATAAAAAGTTTCGTCGTGATGGTAGAAACAGATCAAGTCAAGGTTATCACCATATTTCACCGAATTAATTCGATATACTTTACACTATAATATTATTTTGCTTATGCTTCTAAGTAACCAGTCCAAAAACAAATTTCAGGGCAACATGGAGCAGTGTGTATTGACAATAAAAACAGAAAGTGAACACATAAAAATATACAACATTCATTCATTGCAATCATTTATTTGTTGATAAGTAGTTAATGCTGTCCATCAGAAATTAAGGTCTGTATCCGAAATCTTCTCAATATCTTCCACAGCCGCATCCACGTCCAGCTAGTCCAAAACCAGCAGCAGGAGCGATAGCTGCACAACTCGAACCATAGCCGAGAGCACCAGCGCCGATACCGGCAGATCCAAGACCATAAGCACCAGCAGAATAGCCACCGTCGCTTGTAATAGCTGTGACTCCGTTACCGCAACTGTAGTTGACGACGCCTGCTCCAGCAGTGGGGAAAACTCCATCCAAAGCCACAGCACCTAAGAACGGCAGCTCACCGATCACGTTGAGACAGCCTTCATAAGCGTTTTCAGACGCTACGGAGAGGCCGGAGGGAGCGATAGCAGAGGAGCTGGCGACGGGCAGAGCGCCGCCACTGGAAGGAGCCACCCCAATACTCGCAGCGTTCAAGCCAGCACCAGCGTATCCGTTGCCACATCCATAACCAAGATCTGCTCCATAACCAAGACCAGCTCCATAACCAAGACCTGCCCCATAAGCCAGATGATTAACTCCCAGTGCACCACATGACGCAGCCCCAACAGAAGGAGCAGACAAGTAGTCGGCTCTAGGGTATGCACACTGACTGAATGCAACCTGGAAAAACAGAATTATAATGATACAATTTTTTCATTGAAATGAAAGCATAAGGTACAAAGATAAATAACACAAAATGAAAAAGATATAACGTTTATAATAAAAGTAAAAAACATAAAACTTACGTTAGCCAGGAGCGCCTGAGCGCAGAGGACGAGGATAGCCTTGGCAGACATATTAGTTATCGTACTAGCTACTGGTGCAAGTGCTGACACGAGAATGTTGTTCAGCACCACTGCTGCCGGTTTTATACTAAACTGTGTTATCTAACGACGAGTATTTCGTCTATGAAATAGTGTTTGTGTAATTTGCGATAACTGTCGCAATTTCGAACAAAATATTATTCCTCACGTAGTGCGATAACACAGACCTAGTTCCAACAATCGTGTCAGATATAAAAGGGCAAGGACAGTAACAGTTCATCATTCAGTCTTCATCTCCTTGTTGAACACAAACAAATATCAAACATGTCTACCTTCGCTGTTGTATTGCTCTGCGTCCAAGCTTGCTTGGTACAGGTGAGTGGAGTTAATTTTAAAACAGACTAGAAATCTTTGCTACCAATGTACTATATATTGCCTTTGTTTTCTTATGTCATTCTACTATTTACACAGCAACACTTAGGTACAAATATCTTTTAACAAGCCTGGTTCGTCCAGATGGTGTTCAGTCAGTGCGCATACGGTGCTGGCGCGGGCTACGGTGCGCATTTCGCCGCTCCTGCTCTTGGCTGCGGAGGAGCCGCACTTAGCTACGGTGGGGTCGCCGCACCAGGAGCCTTAGTTGGTGGACTTGGCTACTCCGGTGCTCTTGGGTATGGAGCGTCAGCAGGACTCGGTGTGTACGGCGGCGTCGGCGAAGGTAACGTGGCGGTCGCCGGTGAGCTGCCAGTCGCCGGTAACACCGCCGTCATAGGTCAGGTGCCTATCTTGGGCGCTGTGAGCTTCGGTGGTAACGTGCCAGCTGCTGGTTGCGTCTCTATCAATGGTCACTGCTCGTGCGGCTGTGGCTACTGATTGTGGTGACTTCGGTTTAACAATGGATCAATAAATGAAATTACAAGTATTCAGCAATAACTACTTACTCTGTTTTATTTATTATTTAAATAAATTATGATTATATGTAAGTGAACTTAGAATGTCTTAAGCTAAGATTAGACTACAAAAATTTATACGATACACTCAGTGTATACACGAAGTGTCTCTGTATGAACGCGAGTGTCTTTAATTGCGAAATTTATTGTGACACGATAATTAGTGTCGCATCAGCGCATGTGTCAATACGTTGTATCCAAGTGTCTAGTGTAGTTAAAAAGAATTCGTTTTTTAAATGAATTTCTCGTGCATTGAAAGACCTGTCGATTTTGTAGAAGGTCTACTTGGTAAATGATAACTGCCTCCTGAAAATAAATAACAATATAAAAATATTCATTAACAATAAAAGCATTACATTATTGCAAATGATTTATTCACTTACCTGATGCTTAAATCTCTATGTTAATTATAATCGTTCACCTGGAGTGATAGACGATCTCATTCTGGTATCTTGTTTTTTATTATAAACTATTTCTAAAAATATTCAAAGACTTCATATTTCATTCTACAGACGTTTTCATAAGCTTGATGATTTTCTGTGCGTAACTCAATCAGCAATCCATGGTAAACTCTTAATTCTTGCCTTTTTTATTCTATTGGTATTCTCAAATACTTCCTTTGCCTTTTCGTAGTATTTTATTACAATACAAGCAGCAATAGCGGCTGCAAGTCGTTTATCCATGCTGACCGAGCACCACTAACGGGAAGTCTGCGTATGAACAACTCGGACACAATTTCCGTACACTTATAAACCGGTACTACTCAGACACAAAAAATTCGTTAAAGTGTGAACAGTACTGAAATTAATGTCTGAAAATTATGTCGCAATTTCTTTCGTAGTCTAAACCTAGCTTTAAGTAGACTAAAGACAAAGACACCGATTTCAGATAAGCTCACTGTCATCTCTGACTAGTATTAACTGTTCCTTCGTCTCAGAATCAGGTTAAATTACTGCATATAAACTAAATGTATTTAAATCATTAATACTAAATAAATAATTTGCTTTAGATAAACGCATCCTTACATAATAAAGGCTATATTGAAATACAAAGAATGTTTACACTTTAATTCTACTAAGTAATCAGCAAAAACCAAAGACAAGAGAGGCAACTGTGGCATAACGTTACCTGCTCTGATAAAAGTTCGTTGGGATAAATTGCGCTTCAGAACGTGACATTTATACATTATGGTGACAGACGTGACGAAGAGGTGTCACACACTTTTGAAAATCACGAATAAAATGTAAATGCCGCAGTTTAAAGTAATTTTTTGTCCTACTTGTATGATGAAATACAAGAAGTGTCGTTTGAATAGTTTTAAACACTATGATGAAGTGATTTGAACAACGGTGTTGTATCAATATGAAAGAAATAAATTTGAAGAAACTTCAGGTAAGGTATACTTTTGATATTTAGACCAGAAGCTTCATTAAGATATTTTGATAATAGGCATACTAACATCGTGACGTGTTCAGTTTTGCTTTGAAATCATAGTTACAAATACTCTGTTTGTAATTGTGATGTTTGGTAGAAAACAAAGCAATATTATTTTTGAATTTTCATGTGAGTATACATTTCTGGATTTAATTTTTTTTAGTTGAAGCCGTTTTAAAATCTCTCCGATTGATGAATACGATCCTCTGTGATTCAGCGACAGTCCATTACACTGGCTCAGTGCGAATTGGATGGATTCGCACATCCTTCACATATCCTTGAGAACGTTATATAGAACTCTCAGACATGCAGGTTTCCTCAAAATGGTATCTTCTACCATTAAAGAAAACGATATTTAGCTACATCAGATGGATATGACTTTGAGAAGTCAGGAGTACGTACCATGGAACTCTAGTTTACCTCTACGTCGCAGTCCAATGGATTTCCCACTAGGCTATCGCTGTACTTCAAAGCTGTTGGTATGTTTTACTGTTTCACAACTTCGAATCGAATATGTTTTGATACCATAAATAGCGTTTTAATAAATAACAACTAACGTAAAGTACCATAAAGTTTAGTCAAATTTCAGGTAAAATTGTCGTGAACCGTATTAATTAATACACTAAAAGAAAAGGTAATGTGTCAATAAAACGTATTTATATAAGGTAATATAGCATTATTAAACGTTTTAATTGCCTTCCCGAACAGACGAGTCTGCGGCCCACCTGGTTGTAAATGGCAACGTATAAAATAAACTATGCCGCAGTTGTGCTGCAATGTCAAACGATTACACATCTACACCGCTGGGTGCTCATGATAATAGTACTCTATTTAGTTGAAGATCAACAAGACAGCGCTTAGAAATAACCGCACCAGTTACTTCCTTTGAAAGTTCTTTTCATTTGAAGGTTGCCTGATGCGAATTTCTGGGAATGAAATCTTCTACGGTGGGATAGTGGGTGATGTGACTTTTGTGTCATCCAAAGTTAAGTCAAGAGATGTGCTTTGTCTTTAGGGCTATAGCCGAACAGTCATCGAGATATTTCGGCCTTTCCTTTTAGTGGTCAGAGATTGATTTGGCAGAAATTGAATTGCCCAGTCTTGGCGAACAATCACAAAGCTCGACTTATAAAGAGATTGCTCGCCAATTATGGCAATGTGCCTGCCTTGGTCTTGGCAACAATCTGTTTAAGTATTACTAAAAGCGGTCTGCTAATCTACATACAAAAGGTAATTACATAATATTAATATCAGCCCTTTATTAAACTGTCCCACTGCTGGGCACGGGCCTCTTCTCAGTGTGAGAAGGGTTAAGCCATAGTCCACCACGCTGGCCCAGTGCGGATTGGCAGACTTTCCATATATACGAGATGACTATGGACAACTCTTAGACATATAAAGGTTTCCTCACGATATTTTCCTTCACCGTTAAAGCAAGCTATAATTAACTACTTAGGTAATACGCACATAACTTCGAAATGTCAGAGATGCGTGCCTTGGGATCGAACTCGAGACCTCTGCGTGGCAGTCCCACGGTTTCCCACTGGGCTATCGCTACTCTTCATAAGCAATAAAAAATTTATAACATAACAAAAATTAATATTATTATTGTACGTTTTGAAGACGTCACACCTGCTACACGTGAAGCTTCGTCAGCAGAAACGAGCGCGCGGCGCCTCACGCGATACGGATATGTAATGCGACCACTCGACACTCGTGAGAGTTAAGCTGTCAGCAAAATTATAGCTATTAATTTATTGTTTTGTTATGTCAATTATTTATTCCGGGTTAACATTTAATGTATCTAGAAATGCTACATTTCCACCCTAGATGTATAAAAAGTTTCGTCGTGATGGTAGAAACAGATCAAGTCAAGGTTATCACCATATTTCACCGAATTAATTCGATATACTTTACACTATAATATTATTTTGCTTATGCTTCTAAGTAACCAGTCCAAAAACAAATTTCAGGGCAACATGGAGCAGTGTGTATTGACAATAAAAACAGAAAGTGAACACATAAAAATATACAACATTCATTCATTGCAATAATTTATTTGTTGATAAGTAGTTAATGCTGTCCATTATAAATTAAGGTCTGTATCCGAAATCTTCTCAATATCTTCCACAGCCGCATCCACGTCCAGCTAGTCCAAAACCAGCAGCAGGAGCAATAGCTGCACAACTCGAACCGTAGCCGAGAGCACCAGCGCCGATACCGGCAGATCCAAGACCATAAGCACCAGCAGAATAGCCAGCATCGCTTGTAATAGCTGTGACTCCGTTACCGCAACTGTAGTTGACGACGCCTGCTCCAGCAGTGGGGAAAACTCCATCCAAAGCCACAGCACCTAAGAACGGCAGCTCACCGATCACGTTGAGACAGCCTTCATAAGCGTTTTCAGACGCTACGGAGAGGCCGGAGGGAGCGATAGCAGAGGAGCTGGCGACGGGCAGAGCGCCGCCACTGGAAGGAACCACCCCAATACTCGCAGCGTTCAAGCCAGCACCAGCGTATCCGTTGCCACATCCATAACCAAGATCTGCTCCATAACCAAGACCAGCTCCATAACCAAGACCAGCTCCATAACCAAGACCAGCTCCATAACCAAGACCTGCCCCACAAGCCAGATGATTAACTCCCAGTGCACCACATGACGCAGCCCCAACAGAAGGAGCAGACAAGTAGTCGGCTCTAGGGTATGCACACTGACTGAATGCAACCTGGAATAACAGAATTATAATGATACAATTTTTTCATTGAAATGAAAGCATAAGGTACAAAGATAAATAACACAAAATGAAAAAGATATAACGTTTATAATAAAAGTAAAAAACATAAAACTTACGTTAGCCAGGAGCGCCTGAGCGCAGAGGACGAGGATAGCCTTGGCAGACATATTAGTTATCGTACTAGCTACTGGTGCAAGTGCTGACACGAGAATGTTGTTCAGCACCACTGCTGCCGGTTTTATACTAAACTGTGTTGTCTAACGACAAGTATTTCGTCTATGAAATAGTGTTTGTGTAATTTGCGATAACTGTCGCAATTTCGAACAAAATATTATTCCTCACGTAGTGCGATAACACAGACCTAGTTCCAACAATCGTGTCAGATATAAAAGGGCAAGGACAGTAACAGTTCATCATTCAGTCTTCAGCTCTTCGTTGAACACAAACTAATATCAAACATGTCTACCTTCGCTGTTGTATTGCTCTGCGTCCAAGCTTGCTTGGTACAGGTGAGTGGAGTTAATTTTAAAACAGACTAGAAATCTTTGCTACCAATGTACTATATATTGCCTTTGTTTTCTTATGTCATTCTACTATTTACACAGCAACACTTAGGTACAAATATCTTTTAACAAGCCTGGTTCGTCCAGATGGTGTTCAGTCAGTGCGCATACGGTGCTGGCGCGGGCTACGGTGCGCATTTCGCCGCTCCTGCTCTTGGCTGCGGAGGAGCCGCACTTAGCTACGGTGGGGTCGCCGCACCAGGAGCCTTAGTTGGTGGACTTGGCTACTCCGGTGCTCTTGGGTATGGAGCGTCAGCAGGACTCGGTGTGTACGGCGGCGTCGGCGAAGGTAACGTGGCGGTCGCCGGTGAGCTGCCAGTCGCCGGTAACACCGCCGTCATAGGTCAGGTGCCTATCTTGGGCGCTGTGAGCTTCGGCGGTAACGTGCCAGCTGCTGGTTGCGTCTCTATCAATGGTCACTGCTCGTGCGGCTGTGGCTACTGATTGTGGTGACTTCGGTTTAACAATGGATCAATAAATGAAATTACAAGTATTCAGCAATAACTACTTACTCTGTTTTATTTATTATTTAAATAAATTATGATTATATGTAAGTGAAATTAGAATGTCTTAAGCTAAGATTAGACTACAAAAATTTATACGATACACTCAGTGTATACACGAAGTGTCTCTGTATGAACGCGAGTGTCTTTAATTGCGAAATTTATTGTGACACGATAATTAGTGTCGCATCAGCGCATGTGTCAATACGTTGTATCCAAGTGTCTAGTGTAGTTAAAAAGAATTCGTTTTTTAAATGAATTTCTCGTGCATTGAAAGACCTGTCGATTTTGTAGAAGGTCTACTTGGTAAATGATAACTGCCTCCTGAAAATAAATAACAATATAAAAATATTCATTAACAATAAAAGCATTACATTATTGCAAATGATTTATTCACTTACCTGATGCTTAAATCTCTATGTTAATTATAATCGTTCACCTGGAGTGATAGACGATCTCATTCTCGTATCTTGTTTTTTATTATAAACTATTTCTAAAAATATTCAAAGTCTTCATATTTCATTCTACAGACGTTTTCATAGGCTTGATGATTTTCTGTGCGTAACTCAATCAGCAATCCATGGTAAACTCTTAATTCTTGCCTTTTTTATTCTATTGGTATTCTCAAATACTTCCTTTGCCTTTTCGTAGTATTTTATTACAATACAAGCAGCAATAGCGGCTGCAAGTCGTTTATCCATGCTGACCGAGCACCACTAACGGGAAGTCTGCGTATGAACAACTCGGACACAATTTCCGTACACTTATAAACCGGTACTACTCAGACACAAAAAATTCGTTAAAGTGTGAACAGTACTGAAATTAATGTCTGAAAATTATGTCGCAATTTCTTTCGTAGTCTAAACCTAGCTTTAAGTAGACTAAAGACAAAGACACCGATTTCAGATAAGCTCACTGTTATCTCTGACTAGTATTAACTGTTCCTTCGTCTCAGAATCAGGTTAAATTACTGCATATAAACTAAATGTATTTAAATCATTAATACTAAATAAATAATTTGCTTTAGATAAACGCATCCTTACATAATAAAGGCTATATTGAAATACAAAGAATGTTTACACTTTAATTCTACTAAGTAATCAGCAAAAACCAAAGACAAGAGAGGCAACTGTGGCATAACGTTACCTGCTCTGATAAAAGTTCGTTGGGATAAATTGCGCTTCAGAACGTGACATTTATACATTATGGTGACAGACGTGACGAAGAGGTGTCACACACTTTTGAAAATCACGAATAAAATGTAAATGCCGCAGTTTAAAGTAATTTTTTGTCCTACTTGTATGATGAAATACAAGAAGTGTCGTTTGAATAGTTTTAAACACTATGATGAAGTGATTTGAACAACGGTGTTGTATCAATATGAAAGAAATAAATTTGAAGAAACTTCAGGTAAGGTATACTTTTGATATTTAGACCAGAAGCTTCATTAAGATATTTTGATAATAGGCATACTAACATCGTGACGTGTTCAGTTTTGCATTGAAATCATAGTTACAAATACTCTGTTTGTAATTGTGATGTTTGGTAGAAAACAAAGCAATATTATTTTTGAATTTTCATGTGAGTATACATTTCTGGATTTAATTTTTATTAGTTGAAGCCGTTTTAAAAGCTCTCCCATTGATGAATACGATCCTCTGTGATTCAGCGACAGTCCATTACACTGGCTCAGTGCGAATTGGATGGATTCGCACATCCTTCACACATCCTTGAGAACGTTATATAGAACTCTCAGACATGCAGGTTTCCTCAAAATGGTATCTTCTACCATTAAAGAAAACGATATTTAGCTGCATCAGATGGATATGACTTTGAGAAGTCAGGAGTACGTACCATGGAACTCTAGTTTACCTCTACGTCGCAGTCCAACGGATTTCCCACTAGGCTATCGCTGTACTTCAAAGCTGTTGGTATGTTTTACTGTTTCACAACTTCGAATCGAATATGTTTTGATACCATAAATAGCGTTTTAATAAATAACAACGAACGTAAAGTACCATAAAGTTTAGTCAAATTTCAGGTAAAATTGTCGTGAACCGTATTAATTAATACACTAAAAGAAAAGGTAATGTGTCAATAAAACGTATTTATATAAGGTAATATAGCATTATTAAACGTTTTAATTGCCTTCCCGAACAGACGAGTCTGCGGCCCACCTGGTTGTAAATGGCAACGTATAAAATAAACTATGCCGCAGTTGTGCTGCAATGTCAAACGATTACACATCTACACCGCTGGGTGCTCATGATAATAGTACTCTATTTAAACCTCGTTTGAAGATCAACAAGACAGCGCTTAGAAATAACCGCACCAGTTACTTCCTTTGAAAGTTCTTTTCATTTGAAGGTTGCCTGATGCGAATTTCTGGGAATGAAATCTTCTACGGTGGGATAGTGGGTGATGTGACTTTTGTGTCATCCAAAGTTAAGTCAAGAGATGTGCTTTGTCTTTAGGGCTATAGCCGAACAGTCATCGAGATATTTCGGCCTTTCCTTTTAGTGGTCAGAGATTGATTTGGCAGAAATTGAATTGCCCAGTCTTGGCGAACAATCACAAAGCTCGACTTATAAAGAGATTGCTCGCCAATTATGGCAATGTGCCTGCCTTGGTCTTGGCAACAATCTGTTTAAGTATTACTAAAAGCGGTCTGCTAATCTACATACAAAAGGTAATTACATAATATTAATATCAGCCCTTTATTAAACTGTCCCACTGCTGGGCACGGGCCTCTTCTCAGTGTGAGAAGGGTTAAGCCATAGTCCACCACGCTGGCCCAGTGCGGATTGGCAGACTTTCCATATATACGAGATGACTATGGACAACTCTTAGACATATAAAGGTTTCCTCACGATATTTTCCTTCACCGTTAAAGCAAGCTATAATTAACTACTTAGGTAATACGCACATAACTTCGAAATGTCAGAGATGCGTGCCTTGGGATCGAACTCGAGACCTCTGCGTGGCAGTCCCACGGTTTCCCACTGGGCTATCGCTACTCTTCATAAGCAATAAAAAATTTATAACATAACAAAAATTAATATTATTATTGTACGTTTTGAAGACGTCACACCTGCTACACGTGAAGCTTCGTCAGCAGAAACGAGCGCGCGGCGCCTCACGCGATACGGATATGTAATGCGACCACTCGACACTCGTGAGAGTTAAGCTGTCAGCAAAATTATAGCTATTAATTTATTGTTTTGTTATGTCAATTATTTATTCCGGGTTAACATTTAATGTATCTAGAAATGCTACATTTCCACCCTAGATGTATAAAAAGTTTCGTCGTGATGGTAGAAACAGATCAAGTCAAGGTTATCACCATATTTCACCGAATTAATTCGATATACTTTACACTATAATATTATTTTGCTTATGCTTCTAAGTAACCAGTCCAAAAACAAATTTCAGGGCAACATGGAGCAGTGTGTATTGACAATAAAAACAGAAAGTGAACACATAAAAATATACAACATTCATTCATTGCAATCATTTATTTGTTGATAAGTAGTTAATGCTGTCCATTATAAATTAAGGTCTGTATCCGAAATCTTCTCAATATCTTCCACAGCCGCATCCACGTCCAGATAGTCCAAAACCAGCAGCAGGAGCAATAGCTGCACAACTCGAACCGTAGCCGAGAGCACCAGCGCCGATACCGGCAGATCCAAGACCATAAGCACCAGCAGAATAGCCAGCATCGCTTGTAATAGCTGTGACTCCGTTACCGCAACTGTAGTTGACGACGCCTGCTCCAGCAGTGGGGAAAACTCCATCCAAAGCCACAGCACCTAAGAACGGCAGCTCACCGATCACGTTGAGACAGCCTTCATAAGCGTTTTCAGACGCTACGGAGAGGCCGGAGGGAGCGATAGCAGAGGAGCTGGCGACGGGCAGAGCGCCGCCACTGGAAGGAACCACCCCAATACTCGCAGCGTTCAAGCCAGCACCAGCGTATCCGTTGCCACATCCATAACCAAGATCTGCTCCATAACCAAGACCAGCTCCATAACCAAGACCAGCTCCATAACCAAGACCAGCTCCATAACCAAGACCTGCCCCACAAGCCAGATGATTAACTCCCAGTGCACCACATGACGCAGCCCCAACAGAAGGAGCAGACAAGTAGTCGGCTCTAGGGTATGCACACTGACTGAATGCAACCTGGAATAACAGAATTATAATGATACAATTTTTTCATTGAAATGAAAGCATAAGGTACAAAGATAAATAACACAAAATGAAAAAGATATAACGTTTATAATAAAAGTAAAAAACATAAAACTTACGTTAGCCAGGAGCGCCTGAGCGCAGAGGACGAGGATAGCCTTGGCAGACATATTAGTTATCGTACTAGCTACTGGTGCAAGTGCTGACACGAGAATGTTGTTCAGCACCACTGCTGCCGGTTTTATACTAAACTGTGTTGTCTAACGACAAGTATTTCGTCTATGAAATAGTGTTTGTGTAATTTGCGATAACTGTCGCAATTTCGAACAAAATATTATTCCTCACGTAGTGCGATAACACAGACCTAGTTCCAACAATCGTGTCAGATATAAAAGGGCAAGGACAGTAACAGTTCATCATTCAGTCTTCAGCTCTTCGTTGAACACAAACTAATATCAAACATGTCTACCTTCGCTGTTGTATTGCTCTGCGTCCAAGCTTGCTTGGTACAGGTGAGTGGAGTTAATTTTAAAACAGACTAGAAATCTTTGCTACCAATGTACTATATATTGCCTTTGTTTTCTTATGTCATTCTACTATTTACACAGCAACACTTAGGTACAAATATCTTTTAACAAGCCTGGTTCGTCCAGATGGTGTTCAGTCAGTGCGCATACGGTGCTGGCGCGGGCTACGGTGCGCATTTCGCCGCTCCTGCTCTTGGCTGCGGAGGAGCCGCACTTAGCTACGGTGGGGTCGCCGCACCAGGAGCCTTAGTTGGTGGACTTGGCTACTCCGGTGCTCTTGGGTATGGAGCGTCAGCAGGACTCGGTGTGTACGGCGGCGTCGGCGAAGGTAACGTGGCGGTCGCCGGTGAGCTGCCAGTCGCCGGTAACACCGCCGTCATAGGTCAGGTGCCTATCTTGGGCGCTGTGAGCTTCGGCGGTAACGTGCCAGCTGCTGGTTGCGTCTCTATCAATGGTCACTGCTCGTGCGGCTGTGGCTACTGATTGTGGTGACTTCGGTTTAACAATGGATCAATAAATGAAATTACAAGTATTCAGCAATAACTACTTACTCTGTTTTATTTATTATTTAAATAAATTATGATTATATGTAAGTGAAATTAGAATGTCTTAAGCTAAGATTAGACTACAAAAATTTATACGATACACTCAGTGTATACACGAACTGTCTCTGTATGAACGCGAGTGTCTTTAATTGCGAAATTTATTGTGACACGATAATTAGTGTCGCATCAGCGCATGTGTCAATACGTTGTATCCAAGTGTCTAGTGTAGTTAAAAAGAATTCGTTTTTTAAATGAATTTCTCGTGCATTGAAAGACCTGTCGATTTTGTAGAAGGTCTACTTGGTAAATGATAACTGCCTCCTGAAAATAAATAACAATATAAAAATATTCATTAACAATAAAAGCATTACATTATTGCAAATGATTTATTCACTTACCTGATGCTTAAATCTCTATGTTAATTATAATCGTTCACCTGGAGTGATAGACGATCTCATTCTCGTATCTTGTTTTTTATTATAAACTATTTCTAAAAATATTCAAAGTCTTCATATTTCATTCTACAGACGTTTTCATAGGCTTGATGATTTTCTGTGCGTAACTCAATCAGCAATCCATGGTAAACTCTTAATTCTTGCCTTTTTTATTCTATTGGTATTCTCAAATACTTCCTTTGCCTTTTCGTAGTATTTTATTACAATACAAGCAGCAATAGCGGCTGCAAGTCGTTTATCCATGCTGACCGAGCACCACTAACGGGAAGTCTGCGTATGAACAACTCGGACACAATTTCCGTACACTTATAAACCGGTACTACTCAGACACAAAAAATTCGTTAAAGTGTGAACAGTACTGAAATTAATGTCTGAAAATTATGTCGCAATTTCTTTCGTAGTCTAAACCTAGCTTTAAGTAGACTAAAGACAAAGACACCGATTTCAGATAAGCTCACTGTTATCTCTGACTAGTATTAACTGTTCCTTCGTCTCAGAATCAGGTTAAATTACTGCATATAAACTAAATGTATTTAAATCATTAATACTAAATAAATAATTTGCTTTAGATAAACGCATCCTTACATAATAAAGGCTATATTGAAATACAAAGAATGTTTACACTTTAATTCTACTAAGTAATCAGCAAAAACCAAAGACAAGAGAGGCAACTGTGGCATAACGTTACCTGCTCTGATAAAAGTTCGTTGGGATAAATTGCGCTTCAGAACGTGACATTTATACATTATGGTGACAGACGTGACGAAGAGGTGTCACACACTTTTGAAAATCACGAATAAAATGTAAATGCCGCAGTTTAAAGTAATTTTTTGTCCTACTTGTATGATGAAATACAAGAAGTGTCGTTTGAATAGTTTTAAACACTATGATGAAGTGATTTGAACAACGGTGTTGTATCAATATGAAAGAAATAAATTTGAAGAAACTTCAGGTAAGGTATACTTTTGATATTTAGACCAGAAGCTTCATTAAGATATTTTGATAATAGGCATACTAACATCGTGACGTGTTCAGTTTTGCTTTGAAATCATAGTTACAAATACTCTGTTTGTAAATGTGATGTTTGGTAGAAAACAAAGCAATATTATTTTTGAATTTTCATGTGAGTATACATTTCTGGATTTAATTTTTATTAGTTGAAGCCGTTTTAAAAGCTCTCCCATTGATGAATACGATCCTCTGTGATTCAGCGACAGTCCATTACACTGGCTCAGTGCGAATTGGATGGATTCGCACATCCTTCACACATCCTTGAGAACGTTATATAGAACTCTCAGACATGCAGGTTTCCTCAAAATGGTATCTTCTACCATTAAAGAAAACGATATTTAGCTGCATCAGATGGATATGACTTTGAGAAGTCAGGAGTACGTACCATGGAACTCTAGTTTACCTCTACGTCGCAGTCCAACGGATTTCCCACTAGGCTATCGCTGTACTTCAAAGCTGTTGGTATGTTTTACTGTTTCACAACTTCGAATCGAATATGTTTTGATACCATAAATAGCGTTTTAATAAATAACAACGAACGTAAAGTACCATAAAGTTTAGTCAAATTTCAGGTAAAATTGTCGTGAACCGTATTAATTAATACACTAAAAGAAAAGGTAATGTGTCAATAAAACGTATTTATATAAGGTAATATAGCATTATTAAACGTTTTAATTGCCTTCCCGAACAGACGAGTCTGCGGCCCACCTGGTTGTAAATGGCAACGTATAAAATAAACTATGCCGCAGTTGTGCTGCAATGTCAAACGATTACACATCTACACCGCTGGGTGCTCATGATAATAGTACTCTATTTAAACCTCGTTTGAAGATCAACAAGACAGCGCTTAGAAATAACCGCACCAGTTACTTCCTTTGAAAGTTCTTTTCATTTGAAGGTTGCCTGATGCGAATTTCTGGGAATGAAATCTTCTACGGTGGGATAGTGGGTGATGTGACTTTTGTGTCATCCAAAGTTAAGTCAAGAGATGTGCTTTGTCTTTAGGGCTATAGCCGAACAGTCATCGAGATATTTCGGCCTTTCCTTTTAGTGGTCAGAGATTGATTTGGCAGAAATTGAATTGCCCAGTCTTGGCGAACAATCACAAAGCTCGACTTATAAAGAGATTGCTCGCCAATTATGGCAATGTGCCTGCCTTGGTCTTGGCAACAATCTGTTTAAGTATTACTAAAAGCGGTCTGCTAATCTACATACAAAAGGTAATTACATAATATTAATATCAGCCCTTTATTAAACTGTCCCACTGCTGGGCACGGGCCTCTTCTCAGTGTGAGAAGGGTTAAGCCATAGCCACCACGCTGGCCCAGTGCGGATTGGCAGACTTTCCATATATACGAGATGACTATGGACAACTCTTAGACATATAAAGGTTTTCTCACGATATTTTCCTTCACCGTTAAAGCAAGCTATAATTAACTACTTAGGTAATACGCACATAACTTCGAAATGTCAGAGATGCGTGCCTTGGGATCGAACTCGAGACCTCTGCGTGGCAGTCCCACGGTTTCCCACTGGGCTATCGCTACTCTTCATAAGCAATAAAAAATTTATAACATAACAAAAATTAATATTATTATTGTACGTTTTGAAGACGTCACACCTGCTACACGTGAAGCTTCGTCAGCAGAAACGAGCGCGCGGCGCCTCACGCGATACGGACATGTAATGCGACCACTCGACACTCGTGAGAGTTAAGCTGTCAGCAAAATTATAGCTATTAATTTATTGTTTTGTTATGTTAATTATTTATTCCGGGTTAACATTTAATGTATCTAGAAATGCTACATTTCCACCCTAGATGTATACAAAGTTTCGTCGTGATGGTAGAAACAGATCAAGTCAAGGTTATCACCATATTTCACCGAATTAATTCGATATACTTTACACTATAATATTATTTTGCTTATGCTTCTAAGTAACCAGTCCAAAAAACAAATTTCAGGGCAACATGGAGCAGTGTGTATTGACAATAAAAACAGAAAGTGAACACATAAAAATATACAACATTCATTCATTGCAATCATTTATTTGTTGATAAGTAGTTAAAACTGCCCATCAGAAATTAAGGTCTGTATCCGAAATCTTCTCAATATCTTCCACAGCCGCATCCACGTCCAGCTAGTCCAAAACCAGCAGCAGGAGCGATAGCTGCACAACTCGAACCATAGCCGAGAGCACCAGCGCCGATACCGGCAGATCCAAGACCATAAGCACCAGCAGAATAGCCAGCGTCGCTTGTAATAGCTGTGACTCCGTTACCGCAACTGTAGTTGACGACGCCTGCTCCAGCAGTGGGGAAAACTCCATCCAAAGCCACAGCACCTAAGAACGGCAGCTCACCGATCACGTTGAGACAGCCTTCATAAGCGTTTTCAGACGCTACGGAGAGGCCGGAGGGAGCGATAGCAGAGGAGCTGGCGACGGGCAGAGCGCCGCCACTGGAAGGAGCCACCCCAATACTCGCAGCGTTCAAGCCAGCACCAGCGTATCCGTTGCCACATCCATAACCAAGATCTGCTCCATAACCAAGACCAGCTCCATAACCAAGACCAGCTCCATAACCAAGACCTGCCCCACAAGCCAGATGATTAACTCCCAGTGCACCACATGACGCAGCCCCAACAGAAGGAGCAGACAAGTAGTCGGCTCTAGGGTATGCACACTGACTGAATGCAACCTGGAATAACAGAATTATAATGATACAATTTTTTCATTGAAATGAAAGCATAAGGTACAAAGATAAATAACACAAAATGAAAAAGATATAACGTTTATAATAAAAGTAAAAAACATAAAACTTACGTTAGCCAGGAGCGCCTGAGCGCAGAGGACGAGGATAGCCTTGGCAGACATATTAGTTATCGTACTAGCTACTGGTGCAAGTGCTGACACGAGAATGTTGTTCAGCACCACTGCTGCCGGTTTTATACTAAACTGTGTTATCTAACGACGAGTATTTCGTCTATGAAATAGTGTTTGTGTAATTTGCGATAACTGTCGCAATTTCGAACAAAATATTATTCCTCACGTAGTGCGATAACACAGACCTAGTTCCAACAATCGTGTCAGATATAAAAGGGCAAGGACAGTAACAGTTCATCATTCAGTCTTCAGCTCTTCGTTGAACACAAACAAATATCAAACATGTCTACCTTCGCTGTTGTATTGCTCTGCGTCCAAGCTTGCTTGGTACAGGTGAGTGGAGTTAATTTTAAAACAGTCTAGAAAGCTTTGCTACCAATGTACTATATATTGCCTTTGTTTTCTTATGTCATTCTACTATTTACACAGCAACACTTAGGCACAAATATCTTTTAACAAGCCTGATTCGTCCAGATGGTGTTCAGTCAGTGCGCATACGGTGCTGGCGCAGGCTACGGCGCGCATTTCGCCGCTCCTGCTCTTGGCTGCGGAGGAGCCGCACTTAGCTACGGTGGGGTCGCCGCACCAGGAGCCTTAGCTGGTGGACTTGGCTACTCCGGTGCTCTTGGGTATGGAGCGTCAGCAGGACTCGGTGTGTACGGCGGCGTCGGCGAAGGTAACGTGGCGGTCGCCGGTGAGCTGCCAGTGGCCGGTAACACCGCCGTCATAGGTCAGGTGCCTATCTTAGGCGCTGTGAGCTTCGGTGGTAACGTGCCAGCTGCTGGTTGCGTCTCTATCAATGGTCACTGCTCGTGCGGCTGTGGCTACTGATTGTGGTGACTTCGGTTTAAAAACGGATCAATAAATGTAATTACAAGTATTAACTACAGCAATAACTACTTACTCTGTTTTATTTATTATTTAAATAAATTATGATTATACAAGGTGTCTATGTCCGATGGGCATTAAAATGGACAGAGTATTCCATATGGGCTCAGTGTTAATTCAAAACGGTTAAAAACTCGATAAAGATAAAAATATAAAATCACTTTTTTCAAACAAATTAAAACAATTTAATACGCAAACACCATTTATAAACATTTACACTAACCTGCGGTCACTTGCATAACAAAACGGCAACGTCGCATTCTGTTGTCTTTCATTTTGCCGATGGCGGGCGGCGGAGCTACAGATGTTTTAAGTGTGTACGTAGCTAATACAGTTTTACGGGCAGAACACAATTTTTAGTCAAAGAGAACACAATATTTAGTACCTACATAATTATTACTAACTACACAAATCACCTCAAATCTTTAAATTTTCAATATGTCCACCATTCTCATTTACACACAACTGATATCGACATAAGATATTATTTTGTAGTCTTACAATTAAGTTATTGTCCGCTACCAAGCTTTTTAATTTATTGAATGCTACAATTATTCTATTTCTAAGTTCGTCTATTGTTTTTACATCCGTGGCGTACACTTCACCTTTCACGTACCCCCACAAAAAGAAGTCCATAGGCGTTAGGTCCGGAGATCGGGGGGGGGCCATCGTACGGGGCTGAATCTGCCCAAACATTTCTGTGAGTCGCGCCCTGGAAGACACCACTGAATGTGGAGGCGCGCCGTCTAGCTGGTACCACAATCGCCGATATTCGGCTACGGACAGTTCATCTACGTACTCACTAACGGGACCATTTAATATGTCCAAAAACTTTGTCGCGTTAAGGGTGCCGTCAATAAAAATAGGGTCGATGACATGATTTTTATGCATGCCCGCCCACACGTTCAGTGAAAAGCGGTATTGATGTTCGGACTCCCGAAACATGTGTGGGTTTTCTTCACTCCAATATCTACGATTCTGTCTGTTCTAAATGCCGTTGCGCGTAAATGTACTCTCATCGGTCCACACAATATTGGATAAGAAGTTATCGTCCATACTAACGTAATTTAACAGCCACTGACAATAACTATTCCTAACCGGCAAGTCTCGCCTCAATAAGGCTTGGACTTTTCTAAATTTGTAAGGTTTGCGCCCTATTACGTTTTAAAACCGTATGCACGGTGCCACGACTTACTCTGAATTGTTGCGCGGCTCTGTGAAGGCTTGTAGGGTTACGGGCGAAATGCTCCAAGATTTGTTCTTGAAGCTCGTGCAGCGGGTATCCGCTGTGCAGCTACTCCCTCTTGATGCGGCACTATGGGTTTATTTTCCCGTGTCCTTTGTACTGCCTTTACTATAGTGCGGGCATTGCTGGGACATGTACGGCTGTCTCCATACCTTTCTCTGTATGTTCGCAGCGCTAGGGCGGCATTTCCGTGACATTCACCGTATATCAATATCATGTCAGTGTATTCGGACGACGTGTACGTGACGCGAGGCATTTTATTGCAATCAGCGTGTCTAATCAAGTAATCACAATAAAAACAAAAAACAAACAGTGTGTCACACAGTTAAAAAAGCCAAACACAAACACTATTTAATCCAAAGATCCGAGCGGCTCGGGCGCTGCGCTGTCGCAAACTAAAAAAGTTCTTTTAATTTTTGGAGATTTTAACTCGTTACGATCCGGTAATTCCCGGACCCAAACAATAGGTACGATGGTCTTGCCAAATGTGGACGCCAGCCGTCGGGCTAATGACCGAGGCCCAATCGCTTTCAAGTGTGCATAGTGATCTATTTTCTTTTCTTTTACTCTTATTGAATAAGAGCGGGACGTTTATTATGATTTGTTCACTCTCTTCATAAAAGTGCAAGAGCGGCAACATTTTACGTATACGTATGCTTAGACTCTCGGTCAGCTGTTAGGGCAGATACAATCCGTTGCCATTTAGCAAAAACTAAAAGTCTATCCTGTGGCTAAACTACTGCTACTATTGAACTGAAATTTGGTGTAGAGATTGTATGTGGTACATACTATATGTAGTTAGAAATAAAGCCTCACTGTTTAATCCACCCTGTATGTAAGTGAAATTAGAATGTCTTAAGCTAAGATTAGACTACAAAAATGTATACGATACACTCAGTGTATACACGAAGTGTCTCTGTATGAACGCGAGTGTCTTTAATTGCGAAATTTATTGTGACACGATAATTAGTGTCGCATCAGCGCATGTGTCAATACGTTGTATCCAAGTGTCTAGTGCAGTTAAAAAGAATTCGTTTTTTAAATGAATTTCTCGTGCATTGAAAGACCTGTCGATTTTGTAGAAGGTCTACTTGGTAAATGATAACTGCCTCCTGAAAATAAATAACAATATAAAATATTCATTAACAATAAAAGCATTACATTATTGCAAATGATTTATTCACTTACCTGATGCTTAAATCTCTATGTTAATTATAATCGTTCACCTGGAGTGATAGACGATCTCATTCTGGTATCTTGTTTTTTATTATAAACTATTTCTAATAATATTCAAAGACTTCATATTTCATTCTACAGACGTTTTCATAAGCTTGATGATTTTCTGTGCGTAACTCAATCAGCAATCCATGGTAAACTCTTAATTCTTGCCTTTTTTCAATCTATTGGTATTCTCAAATACTTCCTTTGCCTTTTCGTAGTAGTTTATTACAATACAAACAGCAATAGCGGCTGCAAGTCGTTTATCCATGCTGACCGAGCACCGCTAACGGGAAATCTGCGTATGAACAAATCGGACACAATATCCGTACACTTATAAACCGGTACTACTCAGACACAAAAAATTCGTTAAAGTGTGAACAGTACTGAAATTAATGTCTGAAAATTATGTCGCAATTTCTTTCGTAGTCTAAACCTAGCTTTAAGTAGACTAAAGACAAAGACACCGATTTCAGATAAGCTCACTGTTATCTCTGACTAGTATTAAGTGTTCCTTCGTCTCAGAATCAGGTAAAATTACTGCATATAAACTGAATGTATTTAAATCATTAATACTAAATAAATAATTTGCCTTAGATAAACGCATCCTTACATAATAAAGGCTATATTGAAATACAAAGAATGTTTACACTTTAATTCTACTAAGTAATCAGCAAAAACCAAAGACAAGAGAGGCAACTGTGTCATAACGTTACCTGCTCTGATAAAAGTTCGTTGGGATAAATAATTGCGCTTCAGAACGTGACATTTATATATTACGGTGACAGACGTGACGAAGACGTGTCACACACTTTTGAAAATCACGAATAAAATGTAAATGCCGCAGTTTAAAGTAATTTTTTGTCCTACTCGTATGATGAAATACATGAAGTGTCGTTTGAATAGTTTTAAACACTATGATGAAGTGATTTGAACAACGGTGTTGTATCAATATGAAAGAAATAAATTTGAAGAAACTTCAGGTAAGGTATACTTTTGATATTTAGACCAGAAGCTTCATTAAGATATTTTGATAATAGGCATACTAACATCGTGACGTGTTCAGTTTTGCTTTGAAATCATAGTTACAAATACTCTGTTTGTAATTGTGATGTTTGGTAGAAAACAAAGCAATATTATTTTTGAATTTTCATGTGAGTATATATTTCTGGATTTAATTTTTATTAGTTGAAGCCGTTTTAAAAGCTCTCCCATTGATGAATACGATCCTCTGTGATTCAGCGACAGTCCATTACACTGGCTCAGTGCGAATTGGATGGATTCGCACATCCTTCACACATCCTTGAGAACGTTATATAGAACTCTCAGACATGCAGGTTTCCTCAAAATGGTATCTTCTACCATTAAAGAATACGATATTTAGCTACATCAGATGGATATGACTTTGAGAAGTCAGGAGTACGTACCATGGAACTCTAGTTTACCTCTACGTCGCAGTCCAATGGTTTTCCCACTAGGCTATCGCTGTACTTCAAAGCTGTTGGTATGTTTTACTGTTTCACAACTTCGAATCGAATATGTTTTGATACCATAAATAGCGTTTTAATAAATAACAACTAACGTAAAGTACCATAAAGTTTAGTCAAATTTCAGGTAAAATTGTCGTGAACCGTATTAATTAATACACTAAAAGAAAAGGTAATGTGTCAATAAAACGTATTTATATAAGGTAATATAGCATTATTAAACGTTTTAATTGCCTTCCCGAACAGACGAGTCTGCGGCCCACCTGGTTGTAAATGGCAACGTATAAAATAAACTATGCCGCAGTTGTGCTGCAATGTCAAACGATTACACATCTACACCGCTGGGTGCTCATGATAATAGTACTCTATTTAAACCTCGTTTGAAGATCAACAAGACAGCGCTTAGAAATAACCGCACCAGTTACTTCCTTTGAAAGTTCTTTTCATTTGAATGTTGCCTGATGCGAATTTCTGGGAATTAAATCTTCTAAGGTGGGATAGTGGGTGATGTGACTTTTGTGTTATCCAAAGTTAAGTCAAGAGATGTGCTTTGTCTTTTGGGCTATAGCCGAACAGTCATCGAGATATTTCGGCCTTTCCTTTTAGTGGTCAGAGATTGATTTGGCAGAAATTGAATTGCCCAATTGTCTTGGCGAACAATCACAAAGCTCGACTTATAAAGAGATTGCTCGCCAATTATGGCAATGTGCCTGCCTTGGTCTTGGCAACAATCTGTTTAAGTATTACTAAAAGCGGTATTGCTAATCTACATACAAAAGCTAATTACATAATATTAATATCAGCCCTTTATTAAACTGACCCACTGCTGGGCACGGGCCTCTTCTCAGTGTGAGAAGGGTTAAGCCATAGTCATAGCCACGCTGGCCCAGTGCGGATTGGCAGACTTTCCATATATACGAGATGACTATGGACAACTCTTAGACATATAAAGGTTTCCTCACGATATTTTCCTTCACCGTTAAAGCAAGCTATAATTAACTACTTAGGGAATACGCACATAACTTCGAAATGTCAGATATGCGTGCCTTGGGATCGAACTCGAGACTTCTGCGTGGCAGTCCAACGGTTTCCCACTAAGCTATCGCTACTCTTCATAAGCAATAAAAAATTAATAACATAATAAAAAATAAATATTATTATTGTACGTTTTGAAGAAGTCACACCTGCTACCACGTGAAGCTTCGTCAGCAGAAACGAGCGCGCGGCGCCTCACGCGATACGGACATGTAATGCGACCAGCCGACACTCGTGAGAGTTAAGCTGTCAGCAAAATTATAGCTATTAATTTATTGTTTTCAATTATTTATTCCGGGTTAACATTTAATGTATCTAGAAATGCTAAATTTCCACCCTAGATGTATAAAAAGTTTCGTCGTGATGGTAGAAACAGATCAAGTCAAGGTTATCACCATATTTCACCGAATTAATTCGATATACTTTACACTATAATATTATTTTGCTTATGCTTCTAAGTAACCAGTCCAAAAACAAATTTCAGGGCAACATGGAGCAGTGTGTATTGACAATAAAAACAGAAAGTGAACACATAAAAATATACAACATTCATTCATTGCAATCATTTATTTGT
This sequence comes from Catocala nupta, assembly GCA_963675205.1. Classification (NCBI taxonomy): domain Eukaryota; kingdom Metazoa; phylum Arthropoda; class Insecta; order Lepidoptera; family Erebidae; genus Catocala; species Catocala nupta. Next base: position 3,922,554 of record OY776107.1, on the reverse strand, counting down.
TGATAAGTAGTTAATGCTGTCCATTATAAATTAAGGTCTGTATCCGAAATCTTCTCAATATCTTCCACAGCCGCATCCACGTCCAGCTAGTCCAAAACCAGCAGCAGGAGCAATAGCTGCACAACTCGAACCGTAGCCGAGAGCACCAGCGCCGATACCGGCAGATCCAAGACCATAAGCACCAGCAGAATAGCCAGCGTCGCTTGTAATAGCTGTGATTCCGTTACCGCAACTGTAGTTGACGACGCCTGCTCCAGCAGTGGGGAAAACTCCATCCAAAGCCACAGCACCTAAGAACGGCAGCTCACCGATCACGTTGAGACAGCCTTCATAAGCGTTTTCAGACGCTACGGAGAGGCCGGAGGGAGCGATAGCAGAGGAGCTGGCGACGGGCAGAGCGCCGCCACTGGAAGGAGCCACCCCAATACTCGCAGCGTTCAAGCCAGCACCAGCGTATCCGTTGCCACATCCATAACCAAGATCTGCTCCATAACCAAGACCAGCTCCATAACCAAGACCAGCTCCATAACCAAGACCTGCCCCATAAGCCAGATGATTAACTCCCAGTGCACCACATGACGCAGCCCCAACAGAAGGAGCAGACAAGTAGTCGGCTCTAGGGTATGCACACTGACTGAATGCAACCTGGAAAAACAGAATTATAATGATACAATTTTTTCATTGAAATGAAAGCATAAGGTAAAAAGATTAAAAAAACTTGAGAGGTGTCAAGGGACACCCGGATGAAACGAAGTTCCTTTCGATTAATTAGTGAAGGAATTGTAATAAAATTTTTGAATTAATTAATTTATAAATTTCCCAAAATCTAAAATAATCCATAAAAGATACACATTCTACATGGCGCGTGCATAATAATAAGAAGTCTGCTAGCTCGCAGCTGGCCACAAGGTCACGCGTTTTTTCCATAATGAAGTAATCTGCCGGCGCGTGAATGAACAGTGCGAGCGAGATAGCGTAACTACTTACGCACGCCACACAGCTTACAATAGCTTACTATAGCAAAAAGTGTCGTGACAACTTTTCGTAAGAATTTTTCCGTCTAGCCCCCTTTCACAACGCGCGATAAGGAACTTCGTTCCAATAATACAAAATGAAAAAGACATAACATTTATAATAAAAGTAAAAAACATAAAACTTACGTTAGCCAGGAGCGCCTGAGCGCAGAGGACGAGGATAGCCTTGGCAGACATATTAGTTATCGTACTAGCTACTGGTGCAAGTGCTGACACGAGAATGTTGTTCAGCACCACTGCTGCCGGTTTTATACTAAACTGTGTTATCTAACGACGAGTATTTCATCTATGAAATACCTAGTGTTTGTGTAATTTGCGATCTGTCGCAATTTCAAACAAAATATTATTCCTCACGTAGTGCGATAACACAGACCTAGTTCCAACAATCGTGTCAGATATAAAAGGGCAAGGACAGTAACAGTTCATCATTCAGTCTTCAGCTCTTCGTTGAACACAAACAAATATCAAACATGTCTACCTTCGCTGTTGTATTGCTCTGCGTCCAAGCTTGCTTGGTACAGGTGAGTGGAGTTAATTTTAAAACAGTCTAGAAATCTTTGTTACCAATGTATTATATATTGCCCCTGTTTTCTCATGTCATTCTACTATTTACACAGCAACGCTTAGGTACAAATATCTTTTAACAAGCCTGGTTCCTCCAGATCGTGTTCAGTCAGTGCGCATACGGTGCTGGCACGGGCTACGGCGCGCATTTCGCCGCTCCTGCTCTTGGCTGCGGAGGAGCCGCACTTAGCTACGGTGGGGTCGCTGCACCAGGAGCCTTAGCTGGTGGACTTGGCTACTCCGGTGCTCTTGGGTATGGAGCGTCAGCAAAACTCGGTGTGTACGGCGGCGTCGGTGAAGGTAACGTGGCGGTCGCCGGTGAGCTGCCAGTCGCCGGTAACACCGCCGTCATAGGTCAGGTGCCTATCTTAGGCGCTGTGAGCTTCGGCGGTAACGTGCCAGCTGCTGGTTGCGTCTCTATCAATGGTCACTGCTCGTGCGGCTGTGGCTACTGATTGTGGTGACTTCGGTTTAACAATGGATCAATAAATGAAATTACAAGTATTCAGCAATAACTACTTACTCTGTTTTATTTATTATTTAAATAAATTATGATTATATGTAAGTGAAATTAGAATGTCTTAAGCTAAGATTAGACTACAAAAATTTATACGATACACTCAGTGTATACACGAAGTGTCTCTGTATGAACGCGAGTGTCTTTAATTGCGAAATTTATTGTGACACGATAATTAGTGTCGCATCAGCGCATGTGTCAATACGTTGTATCCAAGTGTCTAGTGTAGTTAAAATAATTCGTTTTTAAATGAATTTCTCGTGCATTGAAAGACCTGTCGATTTTGTAGAAGGTCTAGGTACTTGGTAAATGATAACTGCCTCCTGAAAATAAATAGCAATATAAAAATATTCATTAACAATAAAAGCATTACATTATTGAAAATCATTTATTCACTTACCTGATGCTTACATCTCTATGTTAATTATAATCGTTCACCTGGACTGATAGATGATCTCATTCTCGTATCTTGTTTTTTATTATAAACTTTTTCTAATAAATATTCAAAGTCTTCATATTTCATTCTACAGACGTTTTCATAAGCTTGATGATTTTCTGTGCGTAACTCAATCAGCAATCCATGGTAAACTCTTAATTCTTGCCTTTTTTAATCTATTGGTATTCTCAAATACTTCCTTTGCGTTTTCGTCCTATTTTATTACAATACAAGTAGCAATAGCGGCTGCAAGTCGTTTATCCATGCTGACCGAGCACCGCTAACGGGAAGTCTGCGTATGAACAACTCGGACACAATTTCCGTACACTTATAAAACGGTACTACTCAGACACAAAAAATTCGTTAAAGTGTGAACAGTATTGAAATTAATGTCTAAAAATTATGTCGCAATTTCTTTCGTAGTCTTAACCTAGCTTTATATATACTAAAGAAAAAGACACCGATTTCAGATAAGCTCACTGTTATCTCTGACTAGTATTAAGTGTTCCTTCGTCTCAGAATCAGGTAAAATTACTGCATATAAACTGAATGTATTTAAATCATTAATACTAAATAAATAATTTGCCTTAGATAAACGCATCCTTACATAATAAAGGCTATATTGAAATACAAAGAATGTTTACACTTTAATTCTACTAAGTAATCAGCAAAAACCAAAGACAAGAGAGGCAACTGTGTCATAACGTTACCTGCTCTGATAAAAGTTCGTTGGGATAAATAATTGCGCTTCAGAACGTGACATTTATACATTACGGTGACAGACGTGACGAAGACGTGTCACACACTTTTGAAAATCACGAATAAAATGTAAATGCCGCAGTGTAAAGTAATTTTTTGTCCTACTCGTATGATGAAATACATGAAGTGTCGTTTGAATAGTTTTAAACACTATGATGAAGTGATTTGGACAACGGTGTTGTATCAATATGAAAGAAAGAAATTTGAAGAAACTTCAGGTAAGGTATACTTTTGATATTTAGACCAGAAGCTTCATTAAGATATTTTGATAAAAGGCATACCAACATCGTGACGTGTGCAGTTTTGCTTTGAAATCATAATTACAAATACTCTGTTTGTAATTGTAATGTTTGGTAGAAAACAAAGCAATATTATTTTTGAATTTTAATGTGGGTATACATTTCTGGATTTAATTTTTATTAGTTGAAGCCGTTTTAAAAGCTCTCCTATTGATGAATACGACCCTCTGTGATTCAGCGACAGTCCATTACACTGGCTCAGTGCGAATTGGATGGATTCGCACATCCTTCACACATCCTTGAGAACGTTATATAGAACTCTCAGACATGCAGGTTTCCTCAAAATGGTATCTTCTACCATTAAAGAAAACGATATTTAGCTACATCAGATGGATATGACTTTGAGAAGTCAGGAGTACGTACCATGGAACTCTAGTTTACCTCTACGTCGCAGTCCAATGGTTTTCCCACTAGGCTATCGCTGTACTTCAAAGCTGTTGGTATGTTTTACTGTTTCACAACTTCGAATCGAATATGTTTTGATACCATAAATTAGTTTTGTTTTAGTAAATAACAACTAACGTAAATTACCATAAAGTTTAGTCAAATTTCAGGTAAAATTGTCGTGAACCGTATTAATTAATACACTAAAAGAAAAGGTAATGTGTCAATAAAACGTATTTATATAAGGTAATATAGTATTATTAAACGTTTTAATTGCCTTCCCAAACAGACGATTCTGCGGCCCCCCTGGTTGTAAATGGCAACGTATAAAATAAACTATGCCGCATTTGTGCTGCAATGTCAAACGATTACACATCTATACCGCTGGGTGCTCATGATAATAGTACTCTATTTAAACCTCGTTTGAAGATCAACAAGACAGCGCTTAGAAATAACCGCACCAGTTACTTCCTTTGAAAGTTCTTTTCATTTGAAGGTTGCCTGATGCGAATTTCTGGGAATTAAATCTTCTACGGTGGGATAGTGGGTGATGTGACTTTTGTGTCATCCAAAGTTAAGTCAAGAGATGTGATTTGTCTTTTGGGCTATAGCCGAACAGTCATCGAGATATTTCGGCCTTTCCTTTTAGTGGTCAGAGATTGATTTGGCAGAAATTGAATTGCCCAGTCTTGGCGAACAATCACAAAGCTCGACTTATAAAGAGATTGCTCGCCAATTATGGCAATGTGCCTACCTTGGTCTTGGCAACAATCTGTTTAAGTATTACTAAAAGCGGTAATGCTAATCTTCATACAAAAGCTAATTACATAATATTAATATCAGCCCTTTATTAAACTGTCCCACTGCTGGGCACGGGCCTCTTCTCAGTGTGAGAAGGGTTAAGCCATAGTCCACCACGCTAGCCCAGTGCGGATTGGCAGACTTCCCATATATACGAGATGACTATGAACAACTCTTAGACATATAAAGGTTTCCTCACGATATTTTCCTTCACCGTTAAAGCAAGCTATAATTAACTATTTAGGTAATACGCACATAACTTCGAAATGTCAGATATGCGTGCCTTGGGATCGAACTCGAGACCTCTGCGTGGCAGTCCAACGGTTTCCCACTAAGCTATGGCTACTCTTCATAAGCAATAAAAAGTTAATAACATATAAAAAATAAATATTATTATTGTACGTTTTGAAGACGTCACACCTGCTACATGTGAAGTTTCGTCAGCAGAAACGAGCGCGCGGCGCCTCACGCGATACGGACATGTAATGCGACCATTCGACACTCGTGAGAGTTAAGCTGTCAGCAAAATTATAGCTTTTAATTTATTGTTTTGTTATGTCATTTATTTATTCCGGGTTAACATTTAATGTATCTAGAAATGCTACATTTCCACCCTAGATGTATTAAAAGTTTCGTCGTGATGGTAGAAATAGATCAAGTCAAGGTTATCACCATATTTCACCGAATTAATTCGATATACTTTACACTATAATATTATTTTGCTTATGCTTCTAAGTAACCAGTCCAAAAACAAATTTCAGGGCAACATGGAGCAGTGGGTATTGAAAATAAAAACAGAAAGTGAACACATAAAAATATACAACATTCATTCATTGCAATCATTTATTTGTTGATAAGTAGTTAATGCTGTCCATTATAAATTAAGGTCTGTATCCGAAATCTTCTCAATATCTTTCACAGCCGCATCCACGTCCAGCTAGTCCAAAACCAGCAGCAGGAGCAATAGCTGCACAACTCGAACCGTAGCCGAGAGCACCAGCGCCGATACCGGCAGATCCAAGACCATAAGCACCAGCAGAATAGCCAGCGTCGCTTGTAATAGCTGTGACTCCGTTACCGCAACTGTAGTTGACGACGCCTGCTCCAGCAGTGGGAAAAACTCCATCCAAAGCCACAGCACTTAAGAATGGTAGCTCACCGATCACGTTGAGACAGCCTTCATAAGCGTTTTCAGACGCTACGGAGAGGCCGGAGGGAGCGATAGCAGAGGAGCTGGCGACGGGCAGAGCGCCGCCACTGGAAGGAGCCACCCCAATACTCGCAGCGTTCAAGCCAGCACCAGCGTATCCGTTGCCACATCCATAACCAAGATCTGCTCCATAACCAAGACCAGCTCCATAACCAAGACCTGCCCCATAAGCCAGATGATTAACTCCCAGTGCACCACATGACGCAGCCCCAACAGAAGGAGCAGACAAGTAGTCGGCTCTAGGGTATGGACACTGACTGAATGCAACCTGGAAAAACAGAATTATAATGATACAATTTTTTCATTGAAATGAAAGCATAAGGTACAAAGATAAATAACACAAAATGAAAAAGATATAACGTTTATAATAAAAGTAAAAAACATAAAACTTACGTTAGCCAGGAGCGCCTGAGCGCAGAGGACGAGGATAGCCTTGGCAGACATATTAGTTATCGTACTAGCTACTGGTGCAAGTGCTGACACGAGAATGTTGTTCAGCACCACTGCTGCCGGTTTTATACTAAACTGTGTTATCTAACGACGAGTATTTCGTCTATGAAATAGTGTTTGTGTAATTTGCGATAATTGTCGCAATTTTGAACAAAATATTATTCCTCACGTAGTGCGATAACACAGACCTAGTTCCAACAATCGTGTCAGATATAAAAGGGCAAGGACAGTAACAGTTCATCATTCAGTCTTCAGCTCTTCGTTGAACACAAACAAATATCAAACATGTCTACCTTCGCTGTTGTATTGCTCTGCGTCCAAGCTTGCTTGGTACAGGTGAGTAGAGTTAATTTTAAAACAGTCTAGAAATCTTTGCTACCAATGTATTATATATTGCCCTTGTTTTCTTATGTCATTCTACTATTTACACAGCAACACTTATGTACAAATATCTTTTAACCACCCCGGTTCGTTCAGACGGTGTTCAGTCAGTGCGGATGCGGCGCTGGTGCGGGCTACGGCACGCGTGTCGCTGCACCTGTTCTTGGCTGCGGAGGAGCCGCACTTAGCTACGGTGGAGCCACCGCACCAGGAGCCTTAGCTCGTGGACTTGGCTACTCTGATGCTCTTGGGTATGGAACGTCAGCAGGATTCGGTGCGTACGGTGGCGTCGGCGAAGGTAACGTGGCGGTCGCCGGTGAGCTGCCAGTCGCCGGTAACACCGCCGTCATAGGTCAGGTGCCTATCTTAGGCGCTGTGAGCTTCGGCGGTAACGTGCCAGCTGCTGGTTGCGTCTCTATCAATGGTCACTGCTCCTGCGGCTGTGGCTACTGATTGTGGTGACTTCGGTTTAAAAACGAATCAATAAATGAAATTACAAGTATTCAGCAAAATCACTCTGTTTCATTTAAATGAATAAGGATTTTATGTTATTTGAATATAGCTTGTCTCAAGTAGACCAAAATAAAGCTTGTTTTCAGATGATCACACTGTTATCTCAGACTAGTATTACGTGTTCTTTTGCCTTAAAATCAAGATAAAATTATTGCATATAAACAAAATATAATTTAACATTCTGTTTTAAATAATTATAGAATTACTTTTGTTTGAAATAAAAAGTTATGAATAGATTTTTTTGCTTTAAAGAATCAGCATTGCCATTCAACGTGGCAATGCTGCCAGTCTTCTGGGCACATTCCCAGTCGACAGCGATGCTAAGGAATTTTACGACACTGCCTACACCAGCCATTTATTTTTATTAAATTTTACAGTCCCATATTTTGTTACTTTCATTTTGTTTTATTTATAAGTGGTTAGGTTTGTTAATATATGTTTAGTTGAAAATTATGATTTTTGCTTTGTTTACCTTTGTAAATAATGAAATAAAATGAAAGCCTTGAACTAACAGTTACATAATTAACATAATATATACAAACAAATTATTTGCAAGAAATTTAAACTAACGAGAAAATAATTCATTAATTATATTAATCATGAATACAAAGAAATAATTGGCTAAAGATAAACGATTTTTTTCATAAAAAGGCTTTATTATGTAAACACGCGTTTATCTATGGCATGGTAACATTGATTTACATAATACAATGAGTAAACTTTAATTCTTGTAAGTAATCAGCAGAAGCTATAATATATAATGAAGGCAACTGTGTCATAACGTTATCTGCTCTGATAAACGGTCGTTGTGATATATTGCGCTTCAGAACGTGACATTCACACATTACGATGATAGTCGTGACTAAGAGATGCAAGGTGTCACACACTTTTGAAAATCATCAATAAATTGTTAAAATGCCAAAGTTTGAAGCGATTTGTCGTCTTCGATCTTATCCACGCTGTAGTGTCGATATGAAAAAAAGAAATCCGGTAAATCGGTAGTTAAGGTATATTTATAATATTCGTATATTTCGAAGCTTCTTTTAGATATTTTAATAAAAGACCTACTAAGATTTGGATTTAATATTAATAGGTGCTTAGGGGTCCCACCAACCCCTTGGGGGCCCAAGCCAACCTCACCCACGAGCGGTGCACCTGTCGGACAACGGACGAGGCTCTGGCGCAGGCTTTCCCTTTTTAGGGTTGGGAGGTCAGACGGCAGTCGCTTCCGTAATAGCCAAATTAGCCAAACCAAATATGGAAAGTTTAAGAAGAGACTCTGCCACAGATAGGGCGCCGCCGCAAAACGGCGCGCAGGAGCCCCGCCCGATTCCTGTGGCAAGGGCTACCTTGTCAGGGGCGGACACGGCTAAAGACGCGAGCCCCAACCCAAAAGCTCCGTTTCGCATCATGGAACATTGGCACGCTAACCGGACGCGCGAGAGAACAGGCCGAAACACTCCACAGGCGGAGGGTGGCCGTGGCGTTCTTGCAGGAGACTCGGTGGAAAGGCAGCAGATTCCGGTCTATTGGGAATGGCTACAAGCTGATCTATACGGGTGCACCTAACGGAAGGAACGGGGTGGCCGTGGTGCTGTCTGGCGAGTTGCAGGACGACGTCTTGGAGGTGAATCGCGTTAGCGACCGGCTAATGTCGGTGTGGGTGCTTATCAATGGGGTTATAACCCACCTGATAAGTGCCTACGCCCCACAGTCCGGCTGTAGTGACGCCGAAAAGACGTCGTTCTGGGATCAGCTCGATGGACTGCTTCACGGTATCCCGTTGTCACAGGAAGTCGTTTTTGGTGGCGATTTGAACGGTCACGTGGGTGAAGGGGATGAAGGGTTTGAATGTGTTCACGGTGGCTTTGGGTACGGCAGACAAAACGAAGAAGGGGAGAATATCCTTAGAACGTGTGCGGCTGCCGACCTTGCGATCGTGAACACTTACTTCAAAAAGAAACCGGAGCACCTCATCACCTACCGAAGCGGTCGATGCGCTACCCAGATCGATTACCTGCTCACTAGGAGACGCCACATCAGCAAGGTAGCCAACTGCAAGGTCATACCCGGAGAGAGTCTCACTGCGCAACACTGTCTCCTTGTCATGTACCTCTGCGTAAAATCCCAAATTAGACGGGTAGAACATTGCCAGCGTCAAATCCAGTGGTGGTTGCTTGACAAAGGCAAATCCAAGGAGTTCGCCTCGGTTATTGGCTACAGGTGCGCGGGTACCGATGGCGAACCGGCCCAAGACCAATGGGACAGAATTCTGGCAACCATCACTGGGGCGGCTCGCGCGGTGCTGGGCGTCTCAAAGGGCAGCCGCAAATATGACATAGAGACATGGTGGTAGAACGGTACAGTCCAAAAGGAGATAAGGGTGTAGAAAGCTCTCTACAAAACGTGGCAAGCGACCAGATCTCCTGAAGATCGCGACGCATACAGGGCTGCCAAACGTGCCACTACGAGAGCTGTAGCCAGAGCCAGGCGGGACCACTTGGAACCTCTTTATGAGCAGCTGGAATCGTCTGAGGGGCAGAAGCTCATATATAAGTTGGCACGTTCCGGGATCAAAGCGGCACAGGACATCTCCAAGTGCCGCTGTGTGAAAAATCCTGGGGGCAATCTGTTATGCGAGGACCTCGCGGTAAAGGAGAGATGGCGCACGTACTTTCACGAGCTGCTAAATATGCAGCACCAAGAGGTGCAGCCACCGTACCTCCCTCCGAACCTAGAACTAGTGCCCCCGATAGCGCCTGAGGAAGTCAAGACGGCCCTTCGCCACATAAAGAATCGGAAAGCTGTCGGAGCCGATGCAGTCCCCATCGAGGCCTGGAAGGCGATGGGTCCTTGTGGTGTGGGCATTCTAAAAAACCTTTTTATCAGCATGTTCTTGACTGGAAAAATCCCGAACCAATGGAGGCTGAGTATTATCACTCCAGTCTTCAAAGGTAAGGGCTCGGTGCAGGAGTGTGGTAATTACCGCGGGATAAAGGTCATATCCCACACCATGAAGATCTTTGAAAGGATTATTGAATCCCGGATCCGACAGGAGTGCACTGTCTCGGAGTGTCAATTTGGGTTTCGCTCTGGGTGCGGCACCATGGACCCTATTTTTGCCCTAAGGATTGCCATGGAGAGATACAGATCGAAGAATACGCCTCTGCATATGCTCTTTTTGGACATGCAGACGGCCTTCGACTGTGTCCCTCGCGTGGTGATCTGGTGGGCGTCTGTACGCATAGGTGAAGACATGGTCGAGCGCACAGACCAATTTAAATATTTGGGATCTGTACTCTACGCGTCTGGTGACATCGATTGCGACGTCAAGGCACGAATTTCGGTAGCTTGGGCAAAATGGCGTGAGGTGACGGGCGTCATTTGTGACCCTAAAATGCCGGTAAAGCTGAAGGGACAGGTCTATAAGACCATCATTAGGCCTGTCCTTTTATATGGCAGTGAGACGTGGCCAGTGCTTGAGCGGCACAAGCAGGGACTGCGTGTCACGGAAATGAATTTGTTGAGCTGGATGTGTGGAGTAACGCGGAAGGACCGTATATAAAACTCCCGCATCCGTGGCAGTCTTCATGTCCGTGACATAACAGATAAACTGCAAGAGAGTCGCCTACGCTAGTACGGCCAAATGAACAAATGTCTTGCTATGCCACCTCCGCCTGGCCCGAGTAAACGGGGCAGACCCAAGAAATGCTGGCTTGACGTTTTAAGAGATGACATGCGTGCCAACAACCTCACACCACAGGATACTAAATATCGTGCGAAATGGAGGAGACTTAGCCGGAAAGCGGACCCTGGGTTCCAACGCCAACGCCGCGGATGCAACCGGGACAAACGCTAAGATGAAGAAGAAGATTAATATCAGCCGTTTTAAAAACCATCCCACTGATTAATACGAGTTTCTCTCTCTCTTCGGCGACAGTCAACAATTCTGGCTCAGTGCAAATAAGACTTCACACTACCTCGAGAACTTTGTGTAGATCTGTTAGACATAGTGGTTCTCTCAAAATGTTAACTACCAACGTTGAAGAAAACGATAAATAGTTATTCAAGAAGCACTTCATTTCGGAACATCAGAGTACCGTAACGTACCGTACCATAGAGCTAACTCTAACTGAACCTTTGCGTAACAAATAAAGAGTTTCCCACAAGGCTATCGCTGTGCTTCAAAGCTGTTGGTATATTTTATTGTTTCACAACATTGAATAGAATATGTTTCGATACCATAAACGGCGTTTTAAGAAATAACAACTGACACAAAGTACCATCAAGTGTAGTCAGATTTCAGGTAAAATTGCCGTGTACCGAATGTGTATTAAAAAGTAATTAGTCAAAAAAACATATTTATATAAGGTTATATAGCTTGCTTTTCCGAACAGACGAGTCTGCGGCCCATCTGCTTGTAAGTGACAACGTATAAAATAAATAATGCCGCAGTTTTGCTGCAATGTCAAACGATTACACATCTATACCGCTGGGTGCTCATGATAAAAGTAGTCTCTTTAAACTTCGTTTGAAGATAAACAAGACATAGCGTTAAGGAATAACCGCACCAATTACTTCATTTGAAGGTTGCCTGATGCGAATTTCGGGGAGTTAAAACTTCTACGGTGGTATAGTGGGTGATTTGACTCTTGTGTCATCCAAAGTTAAGTCAAGAGATGTGCTTTCGCTTTTGCGCTACAGCCGAACTGTCATCAAGATATTTAGACCTTTCCTCCTAATGGAGATTGATTTGGCAGAAATTAAACTGCCCAGCCCTGGCAAACAATCAAAAGCTTGACTTATAGTGGGATTGCTCGCCAATTCTGGCAATGTGTAATGCTTTGGTCTGGGCAAAAATCTGTTTAGGTATCACTGAAAGCGGCATTGCTAATCTACATACAAAAGCTAATTACATAATATTAAAATCAGCTCTTTATTAAACTGTTCCACTGCTGGGCACGGGCCTCTTCTCAGTGTGAAAAAGGTTAAGCCATAGTCCACCACGCTGGCCCGATGTGGATTGGCAGACGTCCCATATATACGAGAACATTATGGAGAACTCTTAAACATAAAGGTTTCCTCAAGATGTTTTCCTTCACCGTATTGCTTGCTTTAGCAATAATTAACTACGTAATAAGCAAATAACTTCGAAAATACAGAGATGCGTGCCTTGGGATCCAACTCAAGACCTCTGCGTGGCAGTCCAACGGTTTCCCACTAGGCTATCGCTACTGTTCATAAGCAATAAAAAATAATAACGTAATAAAAAGAAATATTAATATTGTACGTTTTGAAGAGGTCATACCTGCTACACGTGAAGCTTCGTCAGCAGAAACGAGTGCACGGCGCTGCACGCGATACGGACATGTAATGCGACCACTCGACACTCGTGTGAGTTAAGCACTCAGCAAAATTATAGCTATTAATTAATTGTTTTGTTAAAAAGAGCAGCGATAGCTCAGTGGGGAGACCAACAGACTGCAATGCAGAGGGTCGTGGGTTCGAACCCACGTCGCGCACCTCCGACTATCGAAAGTTATATGACTTTTCGAAATTATATGCATATTCATTGACAATTATCTATCGCCTGCTCCGTACCTCGGAGAGCACGTTAAGCCGTCGGTCCCAGCTGCCATGAACATCTATGGTAGTCGTTATAGGATAAGTCGAGACAAAAGATCCCACTGGGTCGAAGTGTCACCAGTCTTCAGGACCCGAGTAGATTGGGTTTCGGGGGAAGAACTACGGGTCTTCCCCCTTTTCGACCAGGGTACTGCGGGGTCAGGAGGCCCACTGCGCCTCGAAAGGCGTGTTCTGTCGACCGCGCTGATTAGAGTGCGCGGTGCCTGACATTGGTGTTGGACTCGCAGGGGTATGTGGTTAGCCGCTGAGGACGACATGTTCGTTGCTCGACAAGTACGTGGCGTTCGAGCGTCGGACTTTGGCGCGGCTGGGGCGAACCAGTCGGTCGCACGCGTACCTGTCTGGAAAATAGGTAGTGTCACTTGGGCACGAGATAGCTCGCTTACGAAAACCGAATCTCTAAGGTTAGGGTGGAGAAAGTCGAGATTTGGGGACAAGACCTGTCTATAACTGGTCCCGGAAGGTGCTCTCGGGCACTGGAAGGTACAGCGGCTCCACCTAATATAACCTTGACGGTTGGTGTAGGAGAACGCTATATCATAAACTGGACTAATCGTAGAGAGAGGGGATCCCACACAAGATAACACAAGATAAGATAATTGTTTTGTTATGTCAATTTTTTATTCCGAGTTAACATTTAATGTATCCAGTATACATGATATGAATGCTAATGCTATAAAAAGTTTTATCGTGATGATAGAAACAGATCAAGTCAAGGATACCACCATATTTCACCGAACTAGTTCGATATACTTTGCTATAATATTATTTTGCTTATGCTTCTAAGTAACCAGGCCAAACTGAAATTTCAGGGCAACATGCAGCAGCGTGTAATGACAATCAAAACAGAAAGTTAACACATAAAAATATACAAAATTCATTCATTGCAATCATTTATTTGTTGAAAAGTAGTTAATACAGTCCATCAGAAATCAAAGTCTGTATCCGAAATCTTCTCAATATCTTCCACAGCCACATCCACGTCCAGCTAGTCCAAGACCAGCAGCAGGAGCAATAGCTGCACAACTCGAACCGTAGCCGAGAGCACCAGCGCCGATACCGGCAGATCCAAGACCATAAGCACCAGCAGAATAGCCAGCGTCGCTTGTAATAGCTGTGATTCCGTTACCGCAACTGTAGTTGACGACGCCTGCTCCAGCAGTGGGGAAAACTCCATCCAAAGCTACAGCACTTAAGAACGGCAATTCACCGATCACGACTAGTTCGCCTCCATAAGTGTTTTCAGATGCTACAGAGAGGCCGGAAGGAGCGATAGCAGAGGAGCTGGCGACAGGCAGAGCGCCGCCACTGGAAGGAGCCACCCCAATACTCGCAGCGTTCAAGCCAGCACCAGCGTATCCGTTGCCACATCCATAACCAAGACCTGCTCCATATTCAAGACCAGCTCCATAACCAAGACCAGCCCCATAAGCCAAACCATGACCTCCCAGTGCACCACATGACGCAGCACCGAGAGATGGAGCAGACAAGTAGTCGGCTCTAGGGTATGCACACTGACTGAATGCAGCCTGGAAGAACAGAATCATTATATATCATTTTTCTCACTGAAAGTAAAGCTTAAGGCACAAAGAAAAATAACCCAAAATTAAATAAGTATAACGTATATAAAAGTAAAAAACATAAAACTTACGTTAGCCAGGAGCGCCTGAGCGCAGAGAACGAGGAAAGCCTTGGCAGACATATTAGTTAGTGTACTAGCTACTGGTGCAAGTGCTCACACGAGAATGTTGTTCAGTACCACTGCTGCTGGTTTTATACTAAACTGTGTTATCAAACGTCGAGTATTTCGTCTATGAAATAGTGTTTGTGTAATTTACGATAACTGTCGCAATTTTGAACAAAATATTATTCCTCACGTAGTGTGATAACACAGACCTAGTACCAACAATCGTGTCAGATATAAAAGGGCTAGGACGGTAACAGTTCATCATTCAGTCTTCAGCTCTTCGTTGAACACAAACAAATAATAAACATGTCTACCTTCGCTGTTGTATTGCTCTGCGTCCAAGCTTGCTTGGTACAGGTGAGTGACTTTAAATTTAAAACAGTCTAAAAATCTTTGCTACTGATGTATCTACTATATATTGTCTCTATTTTCGCATGTGTACAATTCACGTTGCAATATTTAATTACAAATATCTTGTAACCACCCCGGTTCGTTCAGACGGTGTTCAGTCAGTGTGGATGCGGCGCTGGCGCGGGCTACGGCACGCGTGTCGCCGCACCTGTTCTTGGCTGCGGAGGAGCCGCACTTAGCTACGGTGGAGCCACCGCGCCAGGAGCCTTAGCTCGTGGATTTGGCTACTCTGATGCTCTTGGGTATGGAACGTCAGCAGGATTCGGTGCGTACGGCGGCGTCGGCGAAGGTAACGTGGCGGTCGCCGGTGAGCTGCCAGTCGCCGGTAACACCGCCGTCATCGGTCAGGTGCCTATCTTGGGCGCTGTGAGCTTCGGCGGTAACGTGCCAGCTGCTGGTTGCGTCTCTATCAATGGTCAATGCTCCTGCGGCTGTGGCTACTGATTGTGGTGACTTCAGCTTAAAAACGAATCAATAAATTAAATTTCAAGTATTCAGCAGTAACTACTCTGTTTTATTTAAATAAATTATCATTATAATATGTATGTGAATTTAGAATGTCTTAAGCTAATATTAGACTACGACACTTTATGCGGTATACTCAGTGTATATGTGTGTGAAGTGTCTCTGTATGAACGCGAGTGTCTTTAATTGCGAAATTTATTGTGGCACGATAATTAGTGACGCATCAGCACCTGTGTGAATACGTTGTATCCAAGTGTCCAGTGTAGTTAAAAAGAATTCGTTTTTTTTATGAATTTCTCGCGCAGCAAGAGACTTGTCGATTTTGTAGAAGGTCTACTTAGTAAATGATAACAGCCTCTTGAAAATAAATAACAATATAAAAATATTCATTAACAATAAAAGCATTACGTCATTGCATATAATTTATTCACTTACCTGATGCTTAAATCTCTATGTTAATCATAATCGTTCACCTGGAGTGATAGACGATCTCATTCTCGTATCTTGTTTTTTATTATAGGAATAACTTTTCTAATAAATATTCAAAGTCTTCATATTTCATTCTACATAACTCAATCAGCAATCCATGGTAAACTTTTAATTCTTGCCCTTTTTTAATTTACTGGTATACTCAAATACTTCCTTTGCGTTTTTGTCGTGTTTTATTACAATATAAGCAGCCATAGCGGCTGCAAGTCGTTTATCCATGCTGACCGAGCACCGCTAACGGGAATTCTGTGTATGAACAGCTCGGACACAATTTCCGTACACTTATAAACCGGTACTACTCAGACACAAAAAAATCGTAAAAGTGTGAACAGTATTGAAATTAATGTCTGAAATTTATGCCGCAATTCCATTCGTATTCTTAACCTAGCTTTAAGTAGACCAAAGACAAAGACACTGATTTCAGATAAACTCACTGTTATCTCTGACTAGTATTAAGTGTTCCTTTGCCTCATAATTAGGGTAAAATTACTGCATATATTCTAAATATATCTATTTAAATCATTAATTCTAAAGAAATAATTTGCCTTAGGTAAACGCATCCTTACACAATAAAGGCTTTATTGAAATACAAAGAATGTAAACACTTTAATTCTACTAAGTAATCAGCAAAAACCAAAGGCAACTGTGCCATGACGTTATCTGCTCTGATAAAAGGTCGTTGTGATATATTGCGCTTCAGAACGTGACATTTACACATTACGAAGAGGTGTCACACACTTTTGAAAATCACGAATAAAATGTAATGAAGCCGAAGTTTAAAGTAATTTTTTGTCCTACTCGTATGATGAAACACATGAAGTATCGTTTGAATAGTTTTAGATCCAATGACGACGTGATTTGAACAACGGTGTAGTACCAATATGAATGAAAGAAATTTGAAGAAACTACAGGTAAGGTATACCTACTTTTGATATATCGCCGATGAAGAGTCAATAAATAATAACTGCAAAAATTCAACTTTTCAGGAGGCGAAAAAAACGTTTCAAGGCCATTTAATTTTTTTATATAGTATATTTTATTTATATATATATTATATATCATTTTATTTTTTAGTGGGTACGTTTGATCGTAGGTATTATCTATTGCCATCATAAATGACGGAACAACACTTAGTATAATATATTGCAATAACTATTTATCTTGCAAATTAATAAGAAACGGACCTAAGATCTTTGTCAGCATGTGTATTACTTTATTTTACAATGAATAATTCAATAAAACAAAAATGGCCAGAATTTCAGTTATTATATATAAACTCTTCATCGGCGATATAGCCCAAAAGCTTCGTTGATATAATATTTTGATAATAGGCGTACTAACATCGTGACATATGCAGTTTTGCTTTGAAATCACAATTACAAATACTCTGTTTGTAATTATGATTTTTGGTGGAAAACAAGGCAATATTATTTTTGAATTTTGATGTAGGTATAATTTTTTGGCTTTCATTTTTATTAGTTGAAGCCGTTTTATAAACTCTCCCATTCATGAATACAACCCTCTGTGATTCGGCGACAGTCCATTATACTGGCTCAGTGCGAATTGGATGGATTTGCACATCCTTCACACATCCTTGAGAACGTTATGTAGAACTCTCAGATATGCAGGTTTCCTCAAAATGGTATCTTCCACCATTAAAGAAAACGATATTTAGCTATATCAGATGAACATCACTTTGAGACGTCAGGGGTACGTACCGTGGAACTCTAGTTTACTTCTACGTAGCAGTCCAATGGTTTTCCCACTAGGCTATCGCTGTACTTCAAAGCTGTTGGTAAATTTTATTGTTTCACAACATCGAATACCATAAACAGCGTTTTAAGAAATAACAACTGACACAAAGTGCCATCAAGTTTAGTCAGATTTCACGTAAAATTGCCGTGAACCGTATTAATACACTAAAAAGTAATATGTCAAAAAAACATATTTATATAAGGTAATAATTATAGAGCATTATTAAACGTTTTAATTGCCTTTCCGAACTGACGAGTCTGCGGCCCACCTAGTTGTAAGTGGCAACGTATAAAATAAATAATGCCGCAGTTGTGCTGCAATGTCAAACGATTACACATCTATACCGCTGGGTGCTCATGATAATAGTAGTCTCTTTAAACTTCGTTTGAAGATAAACAAGACATAGCGTTCAGGAATAACCGCACCAGTTACTTCACTTGAAGGTCGCCTGATGCGAATTTCGGGGAGTTAAAACTTCTACGCTGGTATAGTGGGTGATTTGACTCTTGTGTCATCCAAAGTTAAGTCAAGAGATGTACTTTCCCTTTTGCGCTATAGCCGAACTGTCATCAAGATATTTCGACCTTTCCCCCTAATGGAGATTGATTTGGCAGAAATTAAACTGCCCAGCCCTGGCGAACAATCAAAAGCTTGACTTATAGTGGGATTGCTCGCCAATTCTGGCAATGTGTAATGCTTTGGACTCGGCAAAAATCTGTTTAGGTATCACTGAAAGCGGCATTGCTAATCTACATACAAAAGCTAATTACATAATATTAAAATCAGCTCTTTATTAAACTGTTCCACTGCTGGGCACGGGCCTCTTCTCAGTGTGAAAAAGGTTAAGCCATAGTCCACCACGCTGGCCCGATGTGGATTGGCAGACGTCCCATATATACGAGAACATTATGGAGAACTCTTAAACATAAAGGTTTCCTCAAGATGTTTTCCTTCACCGTATTGCTTGCTTTAGCAATAATTAACTACGTAATAAGCAAATAACTTCGAAAATACAGAGATGCGTGCCTTGGGATCCAACTCAAGACCTCTGCGTGGCAGTCCAACGGTTTCCCACTAGGCTATCGCTACTGTTCATAAGCAATAAAAAATAATAACGTAATAAAAAGAAATATTAATATTGTACGTTTTGAAGAGGTCATACCTGCTACACGTGAAGCTTCGTCAGCAGAAACGAGCGCACGGCGCTGCACGCGATACGGACATGTAATGCGACCACTCGACACTCGTGTGAGTTAAGCACTCAGCAAAATTATAGCTATTAATTAATTGTTTTGTTAAAAAGAGCAGCGATAGCTCAGTGGGGAGACCAACAGACTGCAATGCAGAGGGTTGGGGGTTCGAACCCACGTCGCGCACCTCCGACTATCGAAAGTTATATGACTTTTCGAAATTATATGCATATTGATTGACAATTATCTATCGCCTGCTCCGTACCTCGGAGAGCACGTTAAGCCGTCGGTCCCGGCTGTCATGAACATCTATGGTAGTCGTTATAGGGGAAGTCGAGACAAAAGATCCCCCTGGGTCGAAGTGTCACCAGTCTTCAGGACCCGAGTAGATTGGGTTTCGGGGGAAGAACTACGGGTTTTCCCCCTTTTGGACCAGGGTACTGCGGGGTCAGAAAGCCCACTGCGCCTCGAAAGGCGTGTTCTGTCGACCACGCTGATTAGAGTGCGCGGTGCCTGACATTGGTGTTGGACTCGCAGGGGTATGTGGTTAGCCGCTGAGGACGACATGTTCGTTGCTCGACAAGTACGTGGCGTTCGAGCATCGGACTCTGGCGCGGCTGGGGCAAACCAGTCGGTCGCACGCGTACCTATCTGGAGAATAGGTAGGTGTCACTTGGGCACGAGGTAGCTCGCTTACGAGAACCGAATCTCTAAGGTCAGGGTGGAGAAAGTCGAGATTTTGGGACAAGACCAGTCTATAACTGGTCCCGGAAGGTGCTCTCGGGCACTGGAAGGTACAGCGGTACATTGACGGTTGGTGTAGGAGAACGCTATATCATAAACTGGACTAATCGTAGAGAGAGGGGATGGCTCCCACACCAGATAAGACAAGATAAGATAATTGCTTTGTTATGTCAATTTTTTATTCCGAGTTAACATTTAATGTATCCAGTATACATGATATGAATGCTAATGCTATAAAAAGTTTTATCGTGATGGTAGAAACAGATCAAGTCAAGGATATCACCATATTTCACCGAACTAGTTCGATATACTTTATTATAATGTTATTTTGCTTATGTTTCTAAGTAACCAGGCCAAACTGAAATTTCAGGGCAACATGCAGCAGCGTGTAATGACAATCAAAACAGAAAGTTAACGCATAAAAATATACAAAATTCATTTATTGCAATCATTTATTTGTTTGAAAAGTAGTTAATACAGTCCATCAGAAATCAAAGTCTGTATCCGAAATCTTCTCAATATCTTCCACAGCCACATCCACGTCCAGCTAGTCCAAGACCAGCAGCAGGAGCAATAGCTGCACAACTCGAACCGTAGCCGAGAGCACCAGCGCCGATACCGGCAGATCCAAGACCATAAGCACCAGCAGAATAGCCAGCGTCGCTTGTAATAGCTGTGATTCCGTTACCGCAACTGTAGTTGACGACGCCTGCTCCAGCAGTGGGGAAAACTCCATCCAAAGCTACAGCACTTAAGAACGGCAATTCACCGATCACGACTAGTTCGCCTCCATAAGTGTTTTCAGATGCTACAGAGAGGCCGGAGGGAGCGATGGCGGAGGAGCTGGAGACGGGCAGAGCGCCGCCACTGGAAGGAGCCACCCCAATACTCGCAGCGTTCAAGCCAGCACCAGCGTATCCGTTGCCACATCCATAACCAAGACCTGCTCCATATCCAAGACCAGCTCCATAACCAAGACCAGCCCCATAAGCCAAACCATTACCTCCCAGTGCACCACATGACGCAGCACCGAGAGATGGAGCAGACAAGTAGTCGGCTCTAGGGTATGCACACTGACTGAATGCAGCCTGGAAGAACAGAATCATTATGTATCATTTTTCTCACTGAAAGTAAAGCTTAAGGCACATAGAAAAATAACCCAAAATTAAATAAGTATAACGTTTATAATAAAAGTAAAAAAACATAAAACTTACGTTAGCCAGGAGCGCCTGAGCGCAGAGAACGAGGATAGCCTTGGCAGACATATTAGTTAGTGTACTAGCTACTGGTGCAAGTGCTCACACGAGAATGTTGTTCAGTACCACTGCTGCTGGTTTTATACTAAACTGTGTTATCAAACGTCGAGTATTTCGTCTATGAAATAGTGTTTGTGTAATTTGCGATAACTGTCGCAATTTTGAACAAAATATTATTCCTCGCGTAGTGTGATAACACATACCTAGTACCAACAATCGTGTCAGATATAAAAGAGCTAGGACGGTAACAGTTCATCATTCAGTCTTCAGCTCTTCGTTGAACACAAACAAATAATAAACATGTCTACCTTCGCTGTTGTATTGCTCTGCGTCCAAGCTTGCTTGGTACAGGTGAGTGACTTTAAATTTAAAACAGTCTAAAAATCTTTGCTACTGATGTATCTACTATATATTGTCTCTATTTTCGCATGTGTACAATTCACGTTGCAATATTTAATTACAAATATCTTTTAACCACCCCGGTTCGTTCAGACGGTGTTCAGTCAGTGTGGATGCGGCGCTGGCGCGGGCTACGGCACGCGTGTCGCCGCACCTGTTCTTGGCTGCGGAGGAGCCGCACTTAGCTACGGTGGAGCCACCGCACCAGGAGCCTTAGCTCGTGGACTTGGCTACTCTGATGCTCTTGGGTATGGAACGTCAGCAGGATTCGGTGCGTACGGCAGCGTCGGCGAAGGTAACGTGGCGGTCGCCGGTGAGCTGCCAGTCGCCGGTAACACCGCCGTCATCGGTCAGGTGCCTATCTTGGGCGCTGTGAGCTTCGGCGGTAACGTGCCAGCTGCTGGTTGCGTCTCTATCAATGGTCAATGCTCCTGCGGCTGTGGCTACTGATTGTGGTGACTTCAGCTTACAAACGAATCAATAAATGAAATTTCAAGTATTCAGCAGTAACTACTCTGTTTTATTTATATAAATTATCATTATAATATGTATGTGAATTTAGAATGTCTTAAGCTAATATTAGACTACGACACTTTATGCGGTATACTCAGTGTATATGTGTGTGAAGTGTCTCTGTATGAACGCGAGTGTCTTTAATTGCGAAATTTATTGTGACACGATAATTAGTGACGCATCAGCACCTGTGTGAATACGTTGTATCCAAGTGTCCAGTGTAGTTAAAAAGAATTCGTTTTTTTTATGAATTTCTCGCGCAGCAAGAGACTTGTCGATTTTGTAGAAGGTCTACTTAGTAAATGATAACAGCCTCTTGAAAATAAATAACAATATAAAAATATTCATTAACAATAAAAGCATTACGTCATTGCATATAATTTATTCACTTACCTGATGCTTAAATCTCTATGTTAATCATAATCGTTCACCTGGAGTGATAGACGATCTCATTCTCGTATCTTGTTTTTTATTATAGGAATAACTTTTCTTATAAATATTCAAAGTCTTCATATTTCATTCTACATAACTCAATTAGCAATCCATGGTAAACTTTTAATTCTTGCCATTTTTCAATTTACTGGTGTACTCAAATACTTCCTTTGCGTTTTTGTCGTATTTTATTACAATATAAGCAGCCATAGCGGCTGCAAGTCGTTTATCCATGCTGACCGAGCACCGCTAACGGGAATTCTGTGTACGAACAGCTCGGACACAATTTCCGTACACTTACAAACCGGTACTACTCAGACATACAAAAATCGTAAAAGTGTGAACAGTATTGAAATTAATGTCTGAAATTTATGCCGCAATTCCATTCGTATTCTTAACCTAGCTTTAAGTAGACCAAAGACAAAGACACTGATTTCAGATAAACTCACTGTTATCTCTGACTAGTATTAAGTGTTCCTTTGCCTCATAATTAGTGTAAAATTACTGCATATATTCTAAATATATCTATTTAAATCATTAATTCTAAAGAAATAATTTGCCTTAGGTAAACGCATCCTTACACAATAAAGGCTTTATTGAAATACAAAGAATGTAAACACTTTAATTCTACTAAGTAATCAGCAAAAACCAAAGACAAGAAAGGCAACTGTGCCATGACGTTATCTGCTCTGATAAAAGGTCGTTGTGATATATTGCGCTTCAGAACGTGACATTTACACATTACGAAGAGGTGTCACACACTTTTGAAAATCACGAATAAAATGTAATGAAGCCGAAGTTTAAAGTAATTTTTTGTCCTACTCGTATGATGAAACACATAAAGTATCGTTTGAATAGTTTTAAATCCAATGACGACGTGATTTGAACAACGGTGTAGTACCAATATGAATGAAAGAAATTTGAAGAAACTACAGGTAAGGTATATACCTACTTTTGATATATCGCCGATGAAGAGTCAATAAATAATAACTGCAAAAATTCAACTTTTCAGGAGGCGAAAAAAACGTTTCAAGGCCATTTAATTATTTTATATAGTATATTTTATTTATATATATTATATATCATTTTATTTTTTAGTGGGGACGTTTGATCGTAGGTATTATCTATTGCCATCATAAATGACGGAACAACACTTAGTATAATATATTGCAATAACTATTTATCTTGCAAATTAATAAGAAACGGACCTAAGATCTTTGTCAGCATGTGTATTACTTTATTTTACAATGAATAATTCAATAAAACAAAAATGAATAAAAAAAACTCTTCATCGGCGATATAGCCCAAAAGCTTCGTTGATAGGTATAATATTTTGATAATAGGCGTACAAACATCGTGACATATGCAGTTTTGCTTTGAAATCACAATTACAAATACTCTGTTTGTAATTATGATTTTTGGTGGAAAACAAGGCAATATTATTTTTGAATTTTGATGTAGGTATAATTTTTTGGCTTTCATTTTTATTAGTTGAAGCCGTTTTATAAACTCTCCCATTCATGAATACAACCTTCTGTGATTCGGCGACAGTCCATTATACTGGCTCAGTGCGAATTGGATGGATTTGCACATCCTTC
Organism: Catocala nupta; assembly: GCA_963675205.1. NCBI lineage: Eukaryota > Metazoa > Arthropoda > Insecta > Lepidoptera > Erebidae > Catocala > Catocala nupta. Next base: position 3,898,621 of record OY776107.1, on the reverse strand, counting down.
ACACATCCTTGAGAACGTTATGTAGAACTCTCAGATATGCAGGTTTCCTCAAAATAGTATCTTCCACCATTAAAGAAAACGATAGTTAGCTATATCAGATGAACATCACTTTGAGACGTCAGGGGTACGTAGCGTGGATCTCTAGTTTACCTCTACGTAGCAGTCCAATGGTTTTCCCACTAGGCTATCGCTGTACTTCAAAGCTGTTGGTAAATTTTATTGTTTCACAACATCGAATACCATAAACAGCGTTTTAAGAAATAACAACTGACACAAAGTGCCATCAAGTTTAGTCAGATTTCACGTAAAATTGCCGTGAACCGTATTAATACACTAAAAAGTAATATGTCAAAAAAACATATTTATATAAGGTAATAATTATAGAGCATTATTAAACGTTTTAATTGCCTTTCCGAACTGACGAGTCTGCGGCCCACCTAGCTGTAAGTGGCAACGTATAAAAAAAATAATGCCGCAGTTGTGCTGCAATGTCAAACGATTACACATCTATACCGCTGGGTGCTCATGATAATAGTAGTCTCTTTAAACATTGTTTGAAGATAAACAAGACATAGCATTAAGGAATAACCGCACCAGTTACTTCACTTGAAGGTTGCCTGATGCGAATTTCGGGGAGTTAAAACTTCTACGCTGGTATAGTGGGTGATTTGACTCTTGTGTCATCCAAAGTTAAGTCAAGAGATGTACTTTCCCTTTTGCGCTATAGCCGAACTGTCATCAAGATATTTCGACCTTTCCTTCTAATGGAGATTGATTTGGCAGAAATTAAACTGCCCAGCCCTGGCAAACAATCAAAAGCTTGACTTATAGTGGGATTGCTCGTAAATTCTGGCAATGTGTAATGCTTTGGTCTTGGCAAAAATCTGTTTAGGTATCACTGAAAGCGGCATTGCTAATCTACATACAAAAGCTAATTACATAATATTAAAATCAGCTCTTTATTAAACTGTTCCACTGCTGGGCACGGGCCTCTTCTCAGTGTGAGAAAGGTTAAGCCATAGTCCACCACGCTGGCCCGATGTGGATTGGCAGACGTCCCATATATACGAGAACATTATGGAGAACTCTTAAACATAAAGGTTTCCTCAAGATGTTTTCCTTCACCGTATTGCTTGCTTTAGCAATAATTAACTACGTAATAAGCAAATAACTTCGAAAATACAGAGATGCGTGCCTTGGGATCAAACTCAAGACCTCTGCGTGGCAGTCCAACGGTTTCCCACTAGGCTATCGCTACTGTTCATAAGCAATAAAAAATAATAACATAATAAAAATAAATATTAATATTGTACGTTTTGAAGAGGTCATACCTGCTACACGTGAAGCTTCGTCAGCAGAAACGAGCGCACGGCGCTGCACGCGATACGGACATGTAATGCGACCACTCGACACTCGTGTGAGTTAAGCACTCAGCAAAATTATAGCTATTAATTAATTGTTTTGTTAAAAAGAGCAGCGATAGCTCAGTGGGGAGACCAACAGACTGCAATGCAGAGGGTCGTGGGTTCGAACCCACGTCGCGCACCTCCGACTATCGAAAGTATATGACTTTTCGAAATTATATGCATATTGATTGACAATTATCTATCGCCTGCTCCGTACCTCGGAGAGCACGTTAAGCCGTCGGTCCCGGCTGCCATGAACATCTATGGTAGTCGTTATAGGGGAAGTCGAGACAAAAGATCCCACTGGGTCGAAGTGTCACCAGTCTTCAGGACCCGAGTAGATTGGGTTTGCGGGGGAAGAACTACGGGTCTCCCCCTTTGGACCAGGGTACTGCGGGGTCAGGAAGCCCACTGCGCCTCGAAAGACGTGTTCTGTCGACCGCGCTGATTAGAGTGCGCGGTGCCTGACATTGGTGTTGGACTCGCAGGGGTATGTGGTTAGCCGCTGAGGACGACATGTTCGTTGCTCGACAAGTACGTGGCGTTCGAGCGTCGGACTCTGGCGCGGCTGGGGCGAACCAGTCGGTCGCACGCGTACCTATCTGCAGAATAGGTAGTCTCACTTGGGCACGAGGTAGCTCGCTTACGAGAACCGAATCTCTAAGGTTAGGGTGGAGAAAGTCGAGATTTGGGGACAAGACCTGTCTATAACTGGTCCCGGAAGGTGCTCTCGGGCACTGGAAGGTACAGCGGCTCCACCTAATATAACCTTGATGGTTGGTGTAGGAGAACGCTATATCATAAACTGGACTAATAGTAGAGAGAGGGGATGGCTCCCACACAAGATAAGATAAGATAAGATAATTGTTTTGTTACGTCAATTTTTATTCCGTGTTAACATTTAATGTATCCAGTATAAATGATATGAATGCTAATGCTATAAAAAGTTTTGTCGTGATGGTAGAAATAGATCAAGTCAAGGATATCACCATATTTCACCGAACTAGTTCGATATACTTTACTATAATATTATTTTGCTTATGCTTCTAAGTAACCAGGCCAAACTGAAATTTCAGGGCAACATGCAGCAGCGTGTAATGAAAATCAAAACAGAAAGTTAACGCATAAAAATATACAAAATTCATTCATTGCAATCATTTATTTGTTGAAAAGTAGTTAATACAGTCCATCAGAAATCAAAGTCTGTATCCGAAATCTTCTCAATATCTTCCACAGCCACATCCACGTCCAGCTAGTCCAAGACCAGCAGCAGGAGCAATAGCTGCACAACTCGAACCGTAGCCGAGAGCACCAGCGCCGATACCGGCAGATCCAAGACCATAAGCACCAGCAGAATAGCCAGCGTCGCTTGTAATAGCTGTGATTCCGTTACCGCAACTGTAGTTGACGACGCCTGCTCCAGCAGTGGGGAAAACTCCATCCAAAGCTACAGCACTTAAGAACGGCAATTCACCGATCACGACTAGTTCGCCTCCATAAGTGTTTTCAGATGCTACAGAGAGGCCGGAAGGAGCGATAGCAGAGGAGCTGGCGACGGGCAGAGCGCCGCCACTGGAAGGAGCCACCCCAATACTCGCAGCGTTCAAGCCAGCACCAGCGTATCCGTTGCCACATCCATAACCAAGACCTGCTCCATATTCAAGACCAGCTCCATAACCAAGACCAGCCCCATAAGCCAAACCATGACCTCCCAGTGCACCACATGACGCAGCACCGAGAGATGGAGCAGACAAGTAGTCGGCTCTAGGGTATGCACACTGACTGAATGCAGCCTGGAAGAACAGAATCATTATGTATCATTTTTCTCACTGAAAGTAAAGCTTAAGGCACAAAGAAAAATAACCCAAAATTAAATAAGTATAACGTATATAAAAGTAAAAAACATAAAACTTACGTTAGCCAGGAGCGCCTGAGCGCAGAGAACGAGGAAAGCCTTGGCAGACATATTAGTTAGTGTACTAGCTACTGGTGCAAGTGCTCACACGAGAATGTTGTTCAGTACCACTGCTGCTGGTTTTATACTAAACTGTGTTATCAAACGTCGAGTATTTCGTCTATGAAATAGTGTTTGTGTAATTTGCGATAACTGTCGCAATTTTGAACAAAATATTATTCCTCACGTAGTGTGATAACACAGACCTAGTACCAACAATCGTGTCAGATATAAAAGGGCTAGGACAGTAACAGTTCATCATTCAGTCTTCAGCTCTTCGTTGAACACAAACAAATAATAAACATGTCTACCTTCGCTGTTGTATTGCTCTGCGTCCAAGCTTGCTTGGTACAGGTGAGTGACTTTAAATTTAAAACAGTCTAAAAATCTTTGCTACTGATGTATCTACTATATATTGTCTCTATTTTCGCATGTGTACAATTCACGTTGCAATATTTAATTACAAATATCTTTTAACCACCCCGGTTCGTTCAGACGGTGTTCAGTCAGTGTGGATGCGGCGCTGGCGCGGGCTACGGCACGCGTGTCGCCGCACCTGTTCTTGGCTGCGGAGGAGCCGCACTTAGCTACGGTGGAGCCACCGCGCCAGGAGCCTTAGCTCGTGGATTTGGCTACTCTGATGCTCTTGGGTATGGAACGTCAGCAGGATTCGGTGCGTACGGCGGCGTCGGCGAAGGTAACGTGGCGGTCGCCGGTGAGCTGCCAGTCGCCGGTAACACCGCCGTCATCGGTCAGGTGCCTATCTTGGGCGCTGTGAGCTTCGGCGGTAACGTGCCAGCTGCTGGTTGCGTCTCTATCAATGGTCAATGCTCCTGCGGCTGTGGCTACTGATTGTGGTGACTTCAGCTTAAAAACGAATCAATAAATTAAATTTCAAGTATTCAGCAGTAACTACTCTGTTTTATTTAAATAAATTATCATTATAATATGTATGTGAATTTAGAATGTCTTAAGCTAATATTAGACTACGACACTTTATGCGGTATACTCAGTGTATATGTGTGTGAAGTGTCTCTGTATGAACGCGAGTGTCTTTAATTGCGAAATTTATTGTGGCACGATAATTAGTGACGCATCAGCACCTGTGTGAATACGTTGTATCCAAGTGTCCAGTGTAGTTAAAAAGAATTCGTTTTTTTTATGAATTTCTCGCGCAGCAAGAGACTTGTCGATTTTGTAGAAGGTCTACTTAGTAAATGATAACAGCCTCTTGAAAATAAATAACAATATAAAAATATTCATTAACAATAAAAGCATTACGTCATTGCATATAATTTATTCACTTACCTGATGCTTAAATCTCTATGTTAATCATAATCGTTCACCTGGAGTGATAGACGATCTCATTCTCGTATCTTGTTTTTTATTATAGGAATAACTTTTCTAATAAATATTCAAAGTCTTCATATTTCATTCTACATAACTCAATCAGCAATCCATGGTAAACTTTTAATTCTTGCCCTTTTTTAATTTACTGGTATACTCAAATACTTCCTTTGCGTTTTTGTCGTGTTTTATTACAATATAAGCAGCCATAGCGGCTGCAAGTCGTTTATCCATGCTGACCGAGCACCGCTAACGGGAATTCTGTGTATGAACAGCTCGGACACAATTTCCGTACACTTATAAACCGGTACTACTCAGACACAAAAAAATCGTAAAAGTGTGAACAGTATTGAAATTAATGTCTGAAATTTATGCCGCAATTCCATTCGTATTCTTAACCTAGCTTTAAGTAGACCAAAGACAAAGACACTGATTTCAGATAAACTCACTGTTATCTCTGACTAGTATTAAGTGTTCCTTTGCCTCATAATTAGGGTAAAATTACTGCATATATTCTAAATATATCTATTTAAATCATTAATTCTAAAGAAATAATTTGCCTTAGGTAAACGCATCCTTACACAATAAAGGCTTTATTGAAATACAAAGAATGTAAACACTTTAATTCTACTAAGTAATCAGCAAAAACCAAAGGCAACTGTGCCATGACGTTATCTGCTCTGATAAAAGGTCGTTGTGATATATTGCGCTTCAGAACGTGACATTTACACATTACGAAGAGGTGTCACACACTTTTGAAAATCACGAATAAAATGTAATGAAGCCGAAGTTTAAAGTAATTTTTTGTCCTACTCGTATGATGAAACACATGAAGTATCGTTTGAATAGTTTTAGATCCAATGACGACGTGATTTGAACAACGGTGTAGTACCAATATGAATGAAAGAAATTTGAAGAAACTACAGGTAAGGTATACCTACTTTTGATATATCGCCGATGAAGAGTCAATAAATAATAACTGCAAAAAATTCAACTTTTCAGGAGGTGAAAAAAACGTTTCAAGGCCATTTAATTTTTTTATATAGTATATTTTATTTATATATATTATATATCATTTTATTTTTAGTGGGTACGTTTGATCGTAGGTATTATCTATTGCCATCATAAATGACGGAACAACACTTAGTATAATATATTGCAATAACTATTTATCTTGCAAATTAATAAGAAACGGACCTAAGATCTTTGTCAGCATGTGTATTACTTTATTTTACAATGAATAATTCAATAAAACAAAAATGAATAAAAAAAACTCTTCATCGGCGATATAGCCCAAAAGCTTCGTTGATAGGTATAATATTTTGATAATAGGCGTACAAACATCGTGACATATGCAGTTTTGCTTTGAAATCACAATTACAAATACTCTGTTTGTAATTATGATTTTTGGTGGAAAACAAGGCAATATTATTTTTGAATTTTGATGTAGGTATAATTTTTTGGCTTTCATTTTTATTAGTTGAAGCCGTTTTATAAACTCTCCCATTCATGAATACAACCTTCTGTGATTCGGCGACAGTCCATTATACTGGCTCAGTGCGAATTGGATGGATTTGCACATCCTTCACACATCCTTGAGAACGTTATGTAGAACTCTCAGATATGCAGGTTTCCTCAAAATAGTATCTTCCACCATTAAAGAAAACGATAGTTAGCTATATCAGATGAACATCACTTTGAGACGTCAGGGGTACGTAGCGTGGATCTCTAGTTTACCTCTACGTAGCAGTCCAATGGTTTTCCCACTAGGCTATCGCTGTACTTCAAAGCTGTTGGTAAATTTTATTGTTTCACAACATCGAATACCATAAACAGCGTTTTAAGAAATAACAACTGACACAAAGTGCCATCAAGTTTAGTCAGATTTCACGTAAAATTGCCGTGAACCGTATTAATACACTAAAAAGTAATATGTCAAAAAAACATATTTATATAAGGTAATAATTATAGAGCATTATTAAACGTTTTAATTGCCTTTCCGAACTGACGAGTCTGCGGCCCACCTAGCTGTAAGTGGCAACGTATAAAAAAAATAATGCCGCAGTTGTGCTGCAATGTCAAACGATTACACATCTATACCGCTGGGTGCTCATGATAATAGTAGTCTCTTTAAACATTGTTTGAAGATAAACAAGACATAGCATTAAGGAATAACCGCACCAGTTACTTCACTTGAAGGTTGCCTGATGCGAATTTCGGGGAGTTAAAACTTCTACGCTGGTATAGTGGGTGATTTGACTCTTGTGTCATCCAAAGTTAAGTCAAGAGATGTACTTTCCCTTTTGCGCTATAGCCGAACTGTCATCAAGATATTTCGACCTTTCCTTCTAATGGAGATTGATTTGGCAGAAATTAAACTGCCCAGCCCTGGCGAACAATCAAAAGCTTGACTTATAGTGGGATTGCTCGTCAATTCTGGCAATGTGTAATGCTTTGGTCTTGGCAAAAATCTGTTTAGGTATCACTGAAAGCGGCATTGCTAATCTACATACAAAAGCTAATTACATAATATTAAAATCAGCTCTTTATTAAACTGTTCCACTGCTGGGCACGGGCCTCTTCTCAGTGTGAGAAAGGTTAAGCCATAGTCCACCACGCTGGCCCGATGTGGATTGGCAGACGTCCCATATATACGAAAACATTATGGAGAACTCTTAAACATAAAGGTTTCCTCAAGATGTTTTCCTTCACCGTATTGCTTGCTTTAGCAATAATTAACTACGTAATAAGCAAATAACTTCGAAAATACAGAGATGCGTGCCTTGGGATCAAACTCAAGACCTCTGCGTGGCAGTCCAACGGTTTCCCACTAGGCTATCGCTACTGTTCATAAGCAATAAAAAATAATAACATAATAAAAATAAATATTAATATTGTACGTTTTGAAGAGGTCATACCTGCTACACGTGAAGCTTCGTCAGCAGAAACGAGCGCACGGCGCTGCACGCGATACGGACATGTAATGCGACCACTCGACACTCGTGTGAGTTAAGCACTCAGCAAAATTATAGCTATTAATTAATTGTTTTGTTAAAAAGAGCAGCGATAGCTCAGTGGGGAGACCAACAGACTGCAATGCAGAGGGTCGTGGGTTCGAACCCACGTCGCGCACCTCCGACTATCGAAAGTATATGACTTTTCGAAATTATATGCATATTGATTGACAATTATCTATCGCCTGCTCCGTACCTCGGAGAGCACGTTAAGCCGTCGGTCCCGGCTGCCATGAACATCTATGGTAGTCGTTATAGGGGAAGTCGAGACAAAAGATCCCACTGGGTCGAAGTGTCACCAGTCTTCAGGACCCGAGTAGATTGGGTTTGCGGGGGAAGAACTACGGGTCTCCCCCTTTGGACCAGGGTACTGCGGGGTCAGGAAGCCCACTGCGCCTCGAAAGGCGTGTTCTGTCGACCGCGCTGATTAGAGTGCGCGGTGCCTGACATTGGTGTTGGACTCGCAGGGGTATGTGGTTAGCCGCTGAGGACGACATGTTCGTTGCTCGACAAGTACGTGGCGTTCGAGCGTCGGACTCTGGCGCGGCTGGGGCGAACCAGTCGGTCGCACGCGTACCTATCTGGAGAATAGGTAGTCTCACTTGGGCACGAGGTAGCTCGCTTACGAGAACCGAATCTCTAAGGTTAGGGTGGAGAAAGTCGAGATTTGGGGACAAGACCTGTCTATAACTGGTCCCGGAAGGTGCTCTCGGGCACTGGAAGGTACAGCGGCTCCACCTAATATAACCTTGATGGTTGGTGTAGGAGAACGCTATATCATAAACTGGACTAATAGTAGAGAGAGGGGATGGCTCCCACACAAGATAAGATAAGATAAGATAATTGTTTTGTTACGTAAATTTTTATTCCGTGTTAACATTTAATGTATCCAGTATAAATGATATGAATGCTAATGCTATAAAAAGTTTTGTCGTGATGGTAGAAATAGATCAAGTCAAGGATATCACCATATTTCACCGAACTAGTTCGATATACTTTACTATAATATTATTTTGCTTATGCTTCTAAGTAACCAGGCCAAACTGAAATTTCAGGGCAACATGCAGCAGCGTGTAATGAAAATCAAAACAGAAAGTTAACGCATAAAAATATACAAAATTCATTCATTGCAATCATTTATTTGTTGAAAAGTAGTTAATACAGTCCATCAGAAATCAAAGTCTGTATCCGAAATCTTCTCAATATCTTCCACAGCCACATCCACGTCCAGCTAGTCCAAGACCAGCAGCAGGAGCAATAGCTGCACAACTCGAACCGTAGCCGAGAGCACCAGCGCCGATACCGGCAGATCCAAGACCATAAGCACCAGCAGAATAGCCAGCGTCGCTTGTAATAGCTGTGATTCCGTTACCGCAACTGTAGTTGACGACGCCTGCTCCAGCAGTGGGGAAAACTCCATCCAAAGCTACAGCACTTAAGAACGGCAATTCACCGATCACGACTAGTTCGCCTCCATAAGTGTTTTCAGATGCTACAGAGAGGCCGGAAGGAGCGATAGCAGAGGAGCTGGCGACGGGCAGAGCGCCGCCACTGGAAGGAGCCACCCCAATACTCGCAGCGTTCAAGCCAGCACCAGCGTATCCGTTGCCACATCCATAACCAAGACCTGCTCCATATTCAAGACCAGCTCCATAACCAAGACCAGCCCCATAAGCCAAACCATGACCTCCCAGTGCACCACATGACGCAGCACCGAGAGATGGAGCAGACAAGTAGTCGGCTCTAGGGTATGCACACTGACTGAATGCAGCCTGGAAGAACAGAATCATTATGTATCATTTTTCTCACTGAAAGTAAAGCTTAAGGCACAAAGAAAAATAACCCAAAATTAAATAAGTATAACGTATATAAAAGTAAAAAACATAAAACTTACGTTAGCCAGGAGCGCCTGAGCGCAGAGAACGAGGAAAGCCTTGGCAGACATATTAGTTAGTGTACTAGCTACTGGTGCAAGTGCTCACACGAGAATGTTGTTCAGTACCACTGCTGCTGGTTTTATACTAAACTGTGTTATCAAACGTCGAGTATTTCGTCTATGAAATAGTGTTTGTGTAATTTGCGATAACTGTCGCAATTTTGAACAAAATATTATTCCTCACGTAGTGTGATAACACAGACCTAGTACCAACAATCGTGTCAGATATAAAAGGGCTAGGACAGTAACAGTTCATCATTCAGTCTTCAGCTCTTCGTTGAACACAAACAAATAATAAACATGTCTACCTTCGCTGTTGTATTGCTCTGCGTCCAAGCTTGCTTGGTACAGGTGAGTGACTTTAAATTTAAAACAGTCTAAAAATCTTTGCTACTGATGTATCTACTATATATTGTCTCTATTTTCGCATGTGTACAATTCACGTTGCAATATTTAATTACAAATATCTTTTAACCACCCCGGTTCGTTCAGACGGTGTTCAGTCAGTGTGGATGCGGCGCTGGCGCGGGCTACGGCACGCGTGTCGCCGCACCTGTTCTTGGCTGCGGAGGAGCCGCACTTAGCTACGGTGGAGCCACCGCGCCAGGAGCCTTAGCTCGTGGATTTGGCTACTCTGATGCTCTTGGGTATGGAACGTCAGCAGGATTCGGTGCGTACGGCGGCGTCGGCGAAGGTAACGTGGCGGTCGCCGGTGAGCTGCCAGTCGCCGGTAACACCGCCGTCATCGGTCAGGTGCCTATCTTGGGCGCTGTGAGCTTCGGCGGTAACGTGCCAGCTGCTGGTTGCGTCTCTATCAATGGTCAATGCTCCTGCGGCTGTGGCTACTGATTGTGGTGACTGCAGCTTAAAAACGAATCAATAAATGAAATTTCAAGTATTCAGCAGTAACTACTCTGTTTTATTTAAATAAATTATCATTATAATATATATGTGAATTTAGAATGTCTTAAGCTAATATTAGACTACGACACTTTATGCGGTATACTCAGTGTATATGTGTGTGAAGTGTCTCTGTATGAACGCGAGTGTCTTTAATTGCGAAATTTATTGTGGCACGATAATTAGTGACGCATCAGCACCTGTGTGAATACGTTGTATCCAAGTGTCCAGTGTAGTTAAAAAGAATTCGTTTTTTTTATGAATTTCTCGCGCAGCAAGAGACTTGTCGATTTTGTAGAAGGTCTACTTAGTAAATGATAACAGCCTCTTGAAAATAAATAACAATATAAAAATATTCATTAACAATAAAAGCATTACGTCATTGCATATAATTTATTCACTTACCTGATGCTTAAATCTCTATGTTAATCATAATCGTTCACCTGGAGTGATAGACGATCTCATTCTCGTATCTTGTTTTTTATTATAGGAATAACTTTTCTAATAAATATTCAAAGTCTTCATATTTCATTCTACATAACTCAATCAGCAATCCATGGTAAACTTTTAATTCTTGCCCTTTTTTAATTTACTGGTATACTCAAATACTTCCTTTGCGTTTTTGTCGTGTTTTATTACAATATAAGCAGCCATAGCGGCTGCAAGTCGTTTATCCATGCTGACCGAGCACCGCTAACGGGAATTCTGTGTATGAACAGCTCGGACACAATTTCCGTACACTTATAAACCGGTACTACTCAGACACAAAAAAATCGTAAAAGTGTGAACAGTATTGAAATTAATGTCTGAAATTTATGCCGCAATTCCATTCGTATTCTTAACCTAGCTTTAAGTAGACCAAAGACAAAGACACTGATTTCAGATAAACTCACTGTTATCTCTGACTAGTATTAAGTGTTCCTTTGCCTCATAATTAGGGTAAAATTACTGCATATATTCTAAATATATCTATTTAAATCATTAATTCTAAAGAAATAATTTGCCTTAGGTAAACGCATCCTTACACAATAAAGGCTTTATTGAAATACAAAGAATGTAAACACTTTAATTCTACTAAGTAATCAGCAAAAACCAAAGGCAACTGTGCCATGACGTTATCTGCTCTGATAAAAGGTCGTTGTGATATATTGCGCTTCAGAACGTGACATTTACACATTACGAAGAGGTGTCACACACTTTTGAAAATCACGAATAAAATGTAATGAAGCCGAAGTTTAAAGTAATTTTTTGTCCTACTCGTATGATGAAACACATGAAGTATCGTTTGAATAGTTTTAGATCCAATGACGACGTGATTTGAACAACGGTGTAGTACCAATATGAATGAAAGAAATTTGAAGAAACTACAGGTAAGGTATACCTACTTTTGATATATCGCCGATGAAGAGTCAATAAATAATAACTGCAAAAATTCAACTTTTCAGGAGGCGAAAAAAACGTTTCAAGGCCATTTAATTTTTTTATATAGTATATTTTATTTATATATATTATATATCATTTTATTTTTTAGTGGGTACGTTTGATCGTAGGTATTATCTATTGCCATCATAAATGACGGAACAACACTTAGTATAATATATTGCAATAACTATTTATCTTGCAAATTAATAAGAAACGGACCTAAGATCTTTGTCAGCATGTGTATTACTTTATTTTACAATGAATAATTCAATAAAACAAAAATGGCCAGAATTTCAGTCATTATATATAAACTCTTCATCGGCGATATAGCCCAAAAGCTTCGTTGATATAATATTTTGATAATAGGCGTACTAACATCGTGACATATGCAGTTTTGCTTTGAAATCACAATTACAAATACCACTCTGTTTGTAATTATGATTTTTGGTGGAAAACAAGGCAATATTATTTTTGAATTTTGATGTAGGTATAACTTTTTGGCTTTCATTTTTATTAGTTGAAGCCGTTTTATAAACTCTCCCATTCATGAATACAACCTTCTGTGATTCGGCGACAGTCCATTATACTGGCTCAGTGCGAATTGGATGGATTTGCACATCCTTCACACATCCTTGAGAACGTTATGTAGAACTCTCAGATATGCAGGTTTCCTCTAAATGGTATCTTCCACCATTAAAGAAAACGATATTTAGCTATATCAGATGAACATCACTTTGAGACGTCAGGGGTACGTACCGTGGAACTCTAGTTTACCTCTACGTAGCAGTCCAATGGTTTTCCCACTAGGCTATCGCTGTACTTCAAAGCTGTTGGTAAATTTTATTGTTTCACAACATCGAATACCATAAACAGCGTTTTAAGAAATAACAACTGACACAAAGTGCCATCAAGTTTAGTCAGATTTCACGTAAAATTGCCGTGAACCGTATTAATACACTAAAAAGTAATATGTCAAAAAAACATATTTATATAAGGTAATAATTATAGAGCATTATTAAACGTTTTAATTGCCTTTCCGAACTGACGAGTCTGCGGCCCACCTAGCTGTAAGTGGCAACGTATAAAAAAAATAATGCCGCAGTTGTGCTGCAATGTCAAACGATTACACATCTATACCGCTGGGTGCTCATGATAATAGTAGTCTCTTTAAACATTGTTTGAAGATAAACAAGACATAGCATTAAGGAATAACCGCACCAGTTACTTCACTTGAAGGTTGCCTGATGCGAATTTCGGGGAGTTAAAACTTCTACGCTGGTATAGTGGGTGATTTGACTCTTGTGTCATCCAAAGTTAAGTCAAGAGATGTACTTTCCCTTTTGCGCTATAGCCGAACTGTCATCAAGATATTTCGACCTTTCCTCCTAATGGAGATTGATTTGGCAGAAATTAAACTGCCCAGCCCTGGCGAACAATCAAAAGCTTGACTTATAGTGGGATTGCTCGCCAATTCTGGCAATGTGTAATGCTTTGGTCTTGGCAAAAATCTGTTTAGGTATCACTGAAAGCGGCATTGCTAATCTACATACAAAAGCTAATTACATAATATTAAAATCAGCTCTTTATTAAACTGTTCCACTGCTGGGCACGGGCCTCTTCTCAGTGTGAGAAAGGTTAAGCCATAGTCCACCACGCTGGCCCGATGTGGATTGGCAGACGTCCCATATATACGAGAACATTATGGAGAACTCTTAAACATAAAGGTTTCCTCAAGATGTTTTCCTTCACCGTATTACTTGCTTTAGCAATAATTAACTACGTAATAAGCAAATAACTTCGAAAATACAGAGATGCGTGCCTTGGGATCAAACTCAAGACCTCTGCGTGGCAGTCCAACGGTTTCCCACTAGGCTATCGCTACTGTTCATAAGCAATAAAAAATAATAACATAATAAAAATAAATATTAATATTGTACGTTTTGAAGAGGTCATACCTGCTACACGTGAAGCTTCGTCAGCAGAAACGAGCGCACGGCGCTGCACGCGATACGGACATGTAATGCGACCACTCGACACTCGTGTGAGTTAAGCACTCAGCAAAATTATAGCTATTAATTAATTGTTTTGTTAAAAAGAGCAGCGATAGCTCAGTGGGGAGACCAACAGACTGCAATGCAGAGGGTCGTGGGTTCGAACCCACGTCGCGCACCTCCGACTATCGAAAGTATATGACTTTTCGAAATTATATGCATATTGATTGACAATTATCTATCGCCTGCTCCGTACCTCGGAGAGCACGTTAAGCCGTCGGTCCCGGCTGCCATGAACATCTATGGTAGTCGTTATAGGGGAAGTCGAGACAAAAGATCCCACTGGGTCGAAGTGTCACCAGTCTTCAGGACCCGAGTAGATTGGGTTTGCGGGGGAAGAACTACGGGTCTCCCCCTTTGGACCAGGGTACTGCGGGGTCAGGAAGCCCACTGCGCCTCGAAAGGCGTGTTCTGTCGACCGCGCTGATTAGAGTGCGCGGTGCCTGACATTGGTGTTGGACTCGCAGGGGTATGTGGTTAGCCGCTGAGGACGACATGTTCGTTGCTCGACAAGTACGTGGCGTTCGAGCGTCGGACTCTGGCGCGGCTGGGGCGAACCAGTCGGTCGCACGCGTACCTATCTGGAGAATAGGTAGTCTCACTTGGGCACGAGGTAGCTCGCTTACGAGAACCGAATCTCTAAGGTTAGGGTGGAGAAAGTCGAGATTTGGGGACAAGACCTGTCTATAACTGGTCCCGGAAGGTGCTCTCGGGCACTGGAAGGTACAGCGGCTCCACCTAATATAACCTTGATGGTTGGTGTAGGAGAACGCTATATCATAAACTGGACTAATAGTAGAGAGAGGGGATGGCTCCCACACAAGATAAGATAAGATAAGATAATTGTTTTGTTACGTCAATTTTTATTCCGTGTTAACATTTAATGTATCCAGTATAAATGATATGAATGCTAATGCTATAAAAAGTTTTGTCGTGATGGTAGAAATAGATCAAGTCAAGGATATCACCATATTTCACCGAACTAGTTCGATATACTTTACTATAATATTATTTTGCTTATGCTTCTAAGTAACCAGGCCAAACTGAAATTTCAGGGCAACATGCAGCAGCGTGTAATGAAAATCAAAACAGAAAGTTAACGCATAAAAATATACAAAATTCATTCATTGCAATCATTTATTTGTTGAAAAGTAGTTAATACAGTCCATCAGAAATCAAAGTCTGTATCCGAAATCTTCTCAATATCTTCCACAGCCACATCCACGTCCAGCTAGTCCAAGACCAGCAGCAGGAGCAATAGCTGCACAACTCGAACCGTAGCCGAGAGCACCAGCGCCGATACCGGCAGATCCAAGACCATAAGCACCAGCAGAATAGCCAGCGTCGCTTGTAATAGCTGTGATTCCGTTACCGCAACTGTAGTTGACGACGCCTGCTCCAGCAGTGGGGAAAACTCCATCCAAAGCTACAGCACTTAAGAACGGCAATTCACCGATCACGACTAGTTCGCCTCCATAAGTGTTTTCAGATGCTACAGAGAGGCCGGAAGGAGCGATAGCAGAGGAGCTGGCGACGGGCAGAGCGCCGCCACTGGAAGGAGCCACCCCAATACTCGCAGCGTTCAAGCCAGCACCAGCGTATCCGTTGCCACATCCATAACCAAGACCTGCTCCATATTCAAGACCAGCTCCATAACCAAGACCAGCCCCATAAGCCAAACCATGACCTCCCAGTGCACCACATGACGCAGCACCGAGAGATGGAGCAGACAAGTAGTCGGCTCTAGGGTATGCACACTGACTGAATGCAGCCTGGAAGAACAGAATCATTATGTATCATTTTTCTCACTGAAAGTAAAGCTTAAGGCACAAAGAAAAATAACCCAAAATTAAATAAGTATAACGTATATAAAAGTAAAAAACATAAAACTTACGTTAGCCAGGAGCGCCTGAGCGCAGAGAACGAGGAAAGCCTTGGCAGACATATTAGTTAGTGTACTAGCTACTGGTGCAAGTGCTCACACGAGAATGTTGTTCAGTACCACTGCTGCTGGTTTTATACTAAACTGTGTTATCAAACGTCGAGTATTTCGTCTATGAAATAGTGTTTGTGTAATTTGCGATAACTGTCGCAATTTTGAACAAAATATTATTCCTCACGTAGTGTGATAACACAGACCTAGTACCAACAATCGTGTCAGATATAAAAGGGCTAGGACAGTAACAGTTCATCATTCAGTCTTCAGCTCTTCGTTGAACACAAACAAATAATAAACATGTCTACCTTCGCTGTTGTATTGCTCTGCGTCCAAGCTTGCTTGGTACAGGTGAGTGACTTTAAATTTAAAACAGTCTAAAAATCTTTGCTACTGATGTATCTACTATATATTGTCTCTATTTTCGCATGTGTACAATTCACGTTGCAATATTTAATTACAAATATCTTTTAACCACCCCGGTTCGTTCAGACGGTGTTCAGTCAGTGTGGATGCGGCGCTGGCGCGGGCTACGGCACGCGTGTCGCCGCACCTGTTCTTGGCTGCGGAGGAGCCGCACTTAGCTACGGTGGAGCCACCGCGCCAGGAGCCTTAGCTCGTGGATTTGGCTACTCTGATGCTCTTGGGTATGGAACGTCAGCAGGATTCGGTGCGTACGGCGGCGTCGGCGAAGGTAACGTGGCGGTCGCCGGTGAGCTGCCAGTCGCCGGTAACACCGCCGTCATCGGTCAGGTGCCTATCTTGGGCGCTGTGAGCTTCGGCGGTAACGTGCCAGCTGCTGGTTGCGTCTCTATCAATGGTCAATGCTCCTGCGGCTGTGGCTACTGATTGTGGTGACTGCAGCTTAAAAACGAATCAATAAATGAAATTTCAAGTATTCAGCAGTAACTACTCTGTTTTATTTAAATAAATTATCATTATAATATATA
Organism: Catocala nupta; assembly: GCA_963675205.1. Taxonomy (NCBI): domain Eukaryota; kingdom Metazoa; phylum Arthropoda; class Insecta; order Lepidoptera; family Erebidae; genus Catocala; species Catocala nupta. The sequence continues at coordinate 3,881,705 of OY776107.1, read as the reverse complement.
TGTGAATTTAGAATGTCTTAAGCTAATATTAGACTACGACACTTTATGCGGTATACTCAGTGTATATGTGTGTGAAGTGTCTCTGTATGAACGCGAGTGTCTTTAATTGCGAAATTTATTGTGGCACGATAATTAGTGACGCATCAGCACCTGTGTGAATACGTTGTATCCAAGTGTCCAGTGTAGTTAAAAAGAATTCGTTTTTTTTATGAATTTCTCGCGCAGCAAGAGACTTGTCGATTTTGTAGAAGGTCTACTTAGTAAATGATAACAGCCTCTTGAAAATAAATAACAATATAAAAATATTCATTAACAATAAAAGCATTACGTCATTGCATATAATTTATTCACTTACCTGATGCTTAAATCTCTATGTTAATCATAATCGTTCACCTGGAGTGATAGACGATCTCATTCTCGTATCTTGTTTTTTATTATAGGAATAACTTTTCTAATAAATATTCAAAGTCTTCATATTTCATTCTACATAACTCAATCAGCAATCCATGGTAAACTTTTAATTCTTGCCCTTTTTTAATTTACTGGTATACTCAAATACTTCCTTTGCGTTTTTGTCGTGTTTTATTACAATATAAGCAGCCATAGCGGCTGCAAGTCGTTTATCCATGCTGACCGAGCACCGCTAACGGGAATTCTGTGTATGAACAGCTCGGACACAATTTCCGTACACTTATAAACCGGTACTACTCAGGCACAAAAAAATCGTAAAAGTGTGAACAGTATTGAAATTAATGTCTGAAATTTATGCCGCAATTCCATTCGTATTCTTAACCTAGCTTTAAGTAGACCAAAGACAAAGACACTGATTTCAGATAAACTCACTGTTATCTCTGACTAGTATTAAGTGTTCCTTTGCCTCATAATTAGGGTAAAATTACTGCATATATTCTAAATATATCTATTTAAATCATTAATTCTAAAGAAATAATTTGCCTTAGGTAAACGCATCCTTACACAATAAAGGCTTTATTGAAATACAAAGAATGTAAACACTTTAATTCTACTAAGTAATCAGCAAAAACCAAAGACAAGAAAGGCAACTGTGCCATGACGTTATCTGCTCTGATAAAAGGTCGTTGTGATATATTGCGCTTCAGAACGTGACATTTACACATTACGAAGAGGTGTCACACACTTTTGAAAATCACGAATAAAATGTAATGAAGCCGAAGTTTAAAGTAATTTTTTGTCCTACTCGTATGATGAAACACATAAAGTATCGTTTGAATAGTTTTAAATCCAATGACGACGTGATTTGAACAACGGTGTAGTACCAATATGAATGAAAGAAATTTGAAGAAACTACAGGTAAGGTATATACCTACTTTTGATATATCGCCGATGAAGAGTCAATAAATAATAACTGCAAAAATTCAACTTTTCAGGAGGCGAAAAAAACGTTTCAAGGCCATTTAATTTTTTTATATAGTATATTTTATTTATATATATTATATATCATTTTATTTTTTAGTGGGTACGTTTGATCGTAGGTATTATCTATTGCCATCATAAATGACGGAACAACACTTAGTATAATATATTGCAATAACTATTTATCTTGCAAATTAATAAGAAACGGACCTAAGATCTTTGTCAGCATGTGTATTACTTTATTTTACAATGAATAATTCAATAAAACAAAAATGAATAAAAAAAACTCTTCATCGGCGATATAGCCCAAAAGCTTCGTTGATAGGTATAATATTTTGATAATAGGCGTACAAACATCGTGACATATGCAGTTTTGCTTTGAAATCACAATTACAAATACTCTGTTTGTAATTATGATTTTTGGTGGAAAACAAGGCAATATTATTTTTGAATTTTGATGTAGGTATAATTTTTTGGCTTTCATTTTTATTAGTTGAAGCCGTTTTATAAACTCTCCCATTCATGAATACAACCTTCTGTGATTCGGCGACAGTCCATTATACTGGCTCAGTGCGAATTGGATGGATTTGCACATCCTTCACACATCCTTGAGAACGTTATGTAGAACTCTCAGATATGCAGGTTTCCTCAAAATAGTATCTTCCACCATTAAAGAAAACGATAGTTAGCTATATCAGATGAACATCACTTTGAGACGTCAGGGGTACGTAGCGTGGATCTCTAGTTTACCTTTACGTAGCAGTCCAATGGTTTTCCCACTAGGCTATCGCTGTACTTCAAAGCTGTTGGTAAATTTTATTGTTTCACAACATCGAATACCATAAACAGCGTTTTAAGAAATAACAACTGACACAAAGTGCCATCAAGTTTAGTCAGATTTCACGTAAAATTGCCGTGAACCGTATTAATACACTAAAAAGTAATATGTCAAAAAAACATATTTATATAAGGTAATAATTATAGAGCATTATTAAACGTTTTAATTGCCTTTCCGAACTGACGAGTCTGCGGCCCACCTAGCTGTAAGTGGCAACGTATAAAAAAAATAATGCCGCAGTTGTGCTGCAATGTCAAACGATTACACATCTATACCGCTGGGTGCTCATGATAATAGTAGTCTCTTTAAACATTGTTTGAAGATAAACAAGACATAGCATTAAGGAATAACCGCACCAGTTACTTCACTTGAAGGTTGCCTGATGCGAATTTCGGGGAGTTAAAACTTCTACGCTGGTATAGTGGGTGATTTGACTCTTGTGTCATCCAAAGTTAAGTCAAGAGATGTACTTTCCCTTTTGCGCTATAGCCGAACTGTCATCAAGATATTTCGACCTTTCCTTCTAATGGAGATTGATTTGACAGAAATTAAACTGCCCAGCCCTGGCGAACAATCAAAAGCTTGACTTATAGTGGGATTGCTCGTAAATTCTGGCAATGTGTAATGCTTTGGTCTTGGCAAAAATCTGTTTAGGTATCACTGAAAGCGGCATTGCTAATCTACATACAAAAGCTAATTACATAATATTAAAATCAGCTCTTTATTAAACTGTTCCACTGCTGGGCACGGGCCTCTTCTCAGTGTGAGAAAGGTTAAGCCATAGTCCACCACGCTGGCCCGATGTGGATTGGCAGACGTCCCATATATACGAGAACATTATGGAGAACTCTTAAACATAAAGGTTTCCTCAAGATGTTTTCCTTCACCGTATTGCTTGCTTTAGCAATAATTAACTACGTAATAAGCAAATAACTTCGAAAATACAGAGATGCGTGCCTTGGGATCAAACTCAAGACCTCTGCGTGGCAGTCCAACGGTTTCCCACTAGGCTATCGCTACTGTTCATAAGCAATAAAAAATAATAACATAATAAAAATAAATATTAATATTGTACGTTTTGAAGAGGTCATACCTGCTACACGTGAAGCTTCGTCAGCAGAAACGAGCGCACGGCGCTGCACGCGATACGGACATGTAATGCGACCACTCGACACTCGTGTGAGTTAAGCACTCAGCAAAATTATAGCTATTAATTAATTGTTTTGTTAAAAAGAGCAGCGATAGCTCAGTGGGGAGACCAACAGACTGCAATGCAGAGGGTCGTGGGTTCGAACCCACGTCGCGCACCTCCGACTATCGAAAGTATATGACTTTTCGAAATTATATGCATATTGATTGACAATTATCTATCGCCTGCTCCGTACCTCGGAGAGCACGTTAAGCCGTCGGTCCCGGCTGCCATGAACATCTATGGTAGTCGTTATAGGGGAAGTCGAGACAAAAGATCCCACTGGGTCGAAGTGTCACCAGTCTTCAGGACCCGAGTAGATTGGGTTTGCGGGGGAAGAACTACGGGTCTCCCCCTTTGGACCAGGGTACTGCGGGGTCAGGAAGCCCACTGCGCCTCGAAAGGCGTGTTCTGTCGACCGCGCTGATTAGAGTGCGCGGTGCCTGACATTGGTGTTGGACTCGCAGGGGTATGTGGTTAGCCGCTGAGGACGACATGTTCGTTGCTCGACAAGTACGTGGCGTTCGAGCGTCGGACTCTGGCGCGGCTGGGGCGAACCAGTCGGTCGCACGCGTACCTATCTGGAGAATAGGTAGTCTCACTTGGGCACGAGGTAGCTCGCTTACGAGAACCGAATCTCTAAGGTTAGGGTGGAGAAAGTCGAGATTTGGGGACAAGACCTGTCTATAACTGGTCCCGGAAGGTGCTCTCGGGCACTGGAAGGTACAGCGGCTCCACCTAATATAACCTTGATGGTTGGTGTAGGAGAACGCTATATCATAAACTGGACTAATAGTAGAGAGAGGGGATGGCTCCCACACAAGATAAGATAAGATAAGATAATTGTTTTGTTATGTCAATTTTTATTCCGTGTTAACATTTAATGTATCCAGTATAAATGATATGAATGCTAATGCTATAAAAAGTTTTGTCGTGATGGTAGAAATAGATCAAGTCAAGGATATCACCATATTTCACCGAACTAGTTCGATATACTTTACTATAATATTATTTTGCTTATGCTTCTAAGTAACCAGGCCAAACTGAAATTTCAGGGCAACATGCAGCAGCGTGTAATGAAAATCAAAACAGAAAGTTAACGCATAAAAATATACAAAATTCATTCATTGCAATCATTTATTTGTTGAAAAGTAGTTAATACAGTCCATCAGAAATCAAAGTCTGTATCCGAAATCTTCTCAATATCTTCCACAGCCACATCCACGTCCAGCTAGTCCAAGACCAGCAGCAGGAGCAATAGCTGCACAACTCGAACCGTAGCCGAGAGCACCAGCGCCGATACCGGCAGATCCAAGACCATAAGCACCAGCAGAATAGCCAGCGTCGCTTGTAATAGCTGTGATTCCGTTACCGCAACTGTAGTTGACGACGCCTGCTCCAGCAGTGGGGAAAACTCCATCCAAAGCTACAGCACTTAAGAACGGCAATTCACCGATCACGACTAGTTCGCCTCCATAAGTGTTTTCAGATGCTACAGAGAGGCCGGAAGGAGCGATAGCAGAGGAGCTGGCGACGGGCAGAGCGCCGCCACTGGAAGGAGCCACCCCAATACTCGCAGCGTTCAAGCCAGCACCAGCGTATCCGTTGCCACATCCATAACCAAGACCTGCTCCATATTCAAGACCAGCTCCATAACCAAGACCAGCCCCATAAGCCAAACCATGACCTCCCAGTGCACCACATGACGCAGCACCGAGAGATGGAGCAGACAAGTAGTCGGCTCTAGGGTATGCACACTGACTGAATGCAGCCTGGAAGAACAGAATCATTATGTATCATTTTTCTCACTGAAAGTAAAGCTTAAGGCACAAAGAAAAATAACCCAAAATTAAATAAGTATAACGTATATAAAAGTAAAAAACATAAAACTTACGTTAGCCAGGAGCGCCTGAGCGCAGAGAACGAGGAAAGCCTTGGCAGACATATTAGTTAGTGTACTAGCTACTGGTGCAAGTGCTCACACGAGAATGTTGTTCAGTACCACTGCTGCTGGTTTTATACTAAACTGTGTTATCAAACGTCGAGTATTTCGTCTATGAAATAGTGTTTGTGTAATTTGCGATAACTGTCGCAATTTTGAACAAAATATTATTCCTCACGTAGTGTGATAACACAGACCTAGTACCAACAATCGTGTCAGATATAAAAGGGCTAGGACAGTAACAGTTCATCATTCAGTCTTCAGCTCTTCGTTGAACACAAACAAATAATAAACATGTCTACCTTCGCTGTTGTATTGCTCTGCGTCCAAGCTTGCTTGGTACAGGTGAGTGACTTTAAATTTAAAACAGTCTAAAAATCTTTGCTACTGATGTATCTACTATATATTGTCTCTATTTTCGCATGTGTACAATTCACGTTGCAATATTTAATTACAAATATCTTTTAACCACCCCGGTTCATTCAGACGGTGTTCAGTCAGTGTGGATGCGGCGCTGGCGCGGGCTACGGCACGCGTGTCGCCGCACCTGTTCTTGGCTGCGGAGGAGCCGCACTTAGCTACGGTGGAGCCACCGCGCCAGGAGCCTTAGCTCGTGGATTTGGCTACTCTGATGCTCTTGGGTATGGAACGTCAGCAGGATTCGGTGCGTACGGCGGCGTTGGCGAAGGTAACGTGGCGGTCGCCGGTGAGCTGCCAGTCGCCGGTAACACCGCCGTCATCGGTCAGGTGCCTATCTTGGGCGCTGTGAGCTTCGGCGGTAACGTGCCAGCTGCTGGTTGCGTCTCTATCAATGGTCAATGCTCCTGCGGCTGTGGCTACTGATTGTGGTGACTTCAGCTTAAAAACGAATCAATAAATTAAATTTCAAGTATTCAGCAGTAACTACTCTGTTTTATTTAAATAAATTATCATTATAATATGTATGTGAATTTAGAATGTCTTAAGCTAATATTAGACTACGACACTTTATGCGGTATACTCAGTGTATATGTGTGTGAAGTGTCTCTGTATGAACGCGAGTGTCTTTAATTGCGAAATTTATTGTGGCACGATAATTAGTGACGCATCAGCACCTGTGTGAATACGTTGTATCCAAGTGTCCAGTGTAGTTAAAAAGAATTCGTTTTTTTTATGAATTTCTCGCGCAGCAAGAGACTTGTCGATTTTGTAGAAGGTCTACTTAGTAAATGATAACAGCCTCTTGAAAATAAATAACAATATAAAAATATTCATTAACAATAAAAGCATTACGTCATTGCATATAATTTATTCACTTACCTGATGCTTAAATCTCTATGTTAATCATAATCGTTCACCTGGAGTGATAGACGATCTCATTCTCGTATCTTGTTTTTTATTATAGGAATAACTTTTCTAATAAATATTCAAAGTCTTCATATTTCATTCTACATAACTCAATCAGCAATCCATGGTAAACTTTTAATTCTTGCCCTTTTTTAATTTACTGGTATACTCAAATACTTCCTTTGCGTTTTTGTCGTGTTTTATTACAATATAAGCAGCCATAGCGGCTGCAAGTCGTTTATCCATGCTGCATTTCCGTACACTTATAAACCGCTACTACTCAGACACAAAAAAATCGTAAAAGTGTGAACAGTATTGAAATTAATGTCTGAAATTTATGCCGCAATTCCATTCGTATTCTTAACCTAGCTTTAAGTAGACCAAAGACAAAGACACTGATTTCAGATAAACTCACTGTTATCTCTGACTAGTATTAAGTGTTCCTTTGCCTCATAATTAGGGTAAAATTACTGCATATATTCTAAATATATCTATTTAAATCATTAATTCTAAAGAAATAATTTGCCTTAGGTAAACGCATCCTTACACAATAAAGGCTTTATTGAAATACAAAGAATGTAAACACTTTAATTCTACTAAGTAATCAGCAAAAACCAAAGGCAACTGTGCCATGACGTTATCTGCTCTGATAAAAGGTCGTTGTGATATATTGCGCTTCAGAACGTGACATTTACACATTACGAAGAGGTGTCACACACTTTTGAAAATCACGAATAAAATGTAATGAAGCCGAAGTTTAAAGTAATTTTTTGTCCTACTCGTATGATGAAACACATGAAGTATCGTTTGAATAGTTTTAGATCCAATGACGACGTGATTTGAACAACGGTGTAGTACCAATATGAATGAAAGAAATTTGAAGAAACTACAGGTAAGGTATACCTACTTTTGATATATCGCCGATGAAGAGTCAATAAATAATAACTGCAAAAATTCAACTTTTCAGGAGGCGAAAAAAACGTTTCAAGGCCATTTAATTTTTTTATATAGTATATTTTATTTATATATATTATATATCATTTTATTTTTTAGTGGGTACGTTTGATCGTAGGTATTATCTATTGCCATCATAAATGACGGAACAACACTTAGTATAATATATTGCAATAACTATTTATCTTGCAAATTAATAAGAAACGGACCTAAGATCTTTGTCAGCATGTGTATTACTTTATTTTACAATGAATAATTCAATAAAACAAAAATGGCCAGAATTTCAGTCATTATATATAAACTCTTCATCGGCGATATAGCCCAAAAGCTTCGTTGATATAATATTTTGATAATAGGCGTACTAACATCGTGACATATGCAGTTTTGCTTTGAAATCACAATTACAAATACTCTGTTTGTAATTATGATTTTTGGTGGAAAACAAGGCAATATTATTTTTGAATTTTGATGTAGGTATAACTTTTTGGCTTTCATTTTTATTAGTTGAAGCCGTTTTATAAACTCTCCCATTCATGAATACAACCTTCTGTGATTCGGCGACAGTCCATTATACTGGCTCAGTGCGAATTGGATGGATTTGCACATCCTTCACACATCCTTGAGAACGTTATGTAGAACTCTCAGATATGCAGGTTTCCTCTAAATGGTATCTTCCACCATTAAAGAAAACGATATTTAGCTATATCAGATGAACATCACTTTGAGACGTCAGGGGTACGTACCGTGGAACTCTAGTTTACCTCTACGTAGCAGTCCAATGGTTTTCCCACTAGGCTATCGCTGTACTTCAAAGCTGTTGGTAAATTTTATTGTTTCACAACATCGAATACCATAAACAGCGTTTTAAGAAATAACAACTGACACAAAGTGCCATCAAGTTTAGTCAGATTTCACGTAAAATTGCCGTGAACCGTATTAATACACTAAAAAGTAATATGTCAAAAAAACATATTTATATAAGGTAATAATTATAGAGCATTATTAAACGTTTTAATTGCCTTTCCGAACTGACGAGTCTGCGGCCCACCTAGCTGTAAGTGGCAACGTATAAAAAAAATAATGCCGCAGTTGTGCTGCAATGTCAAACGATTACACATCTATACCGCTGGGTGCTCATGATAATAGTAGTCTCTTTAAACATTGTTTGAAGATAAACAAGACATAGCATTAAGGAATAACCGCACCAGTTACTTCACTTGAAGGTTGCCTGATGCGAATTTCGGGGAGTTAAAACTTCTACGCTGGTATAGTGGGTGATTTGACTCTTGTGTCATCCAAAGTTAAGTCAAGAGATGTACTTTCCCTTTTGCGCTATAGCCGAACTGTCATCAAGATATTTCGACCTTTCCTCCTAATGGAGATTGATTTGGCAGAAATTAAACTGCCCAGCCCTGGCGAACAATCAAAAGCTTGACTTATAGTGGGATTGCTCGCCAATTCTGGCAATGTGTAATGCTTTGGTCTTGGCAAAAATCTGTTTAGGTATCACTGAAAGCGGCATTGCTAATCTACATACAAAAGCTAATTACATAATATTAAAATCAGCTCTTTATTAAACTGTTCCACTGCTGGGCACGGGCCTCTTCTCAGTGTGAGAAAGGTTAAGCCATAGTCCACCACGCTGGCCCGATGTGGATTGGCAGACGTCCCATATATACGAGAACATTATGGAGAACTCTTAAACATAAAGGTTTCCTCAAGATGTTTTCCTTCACCGTATTGCTTGCTTTAGCAATAATTAACTACGTAATAAGCAAATAACTTCGAAAATACAGAGATGCGTGCCTTGGGATCAAACTCAAGACCTCTGCGTGGCAGTCCAACGGTTTCCCACTAGGCTATCGCTACTGTTCATAAGCAATAAAAAATAATAACATAATAAAAATAAATATTAATATTGTACGTTTTGAAGAGGTCATACCTGCTACACGTGAAGCTTCGTCAGCAGAAACGAGCGCACGGCGCTGCACGCGATACGGACATGTAATGCGACCACTCGACACTCGTGTGAGTTAAGCACTCAGCAAAATTATAGCTATTAATTAATTGTTTTGTTAAAAAGAGCAGCGATAGCTCAGTGGGGAGACCAACAGACTGCAATGCAGAGGGTCGTGGGTTCGAACCCACGTCGCGCACCTCCGACTATCGAAAGTATATGACTTTTCGAAATTATATGCATATTGATTGACAATTATCTATCGCCTGCTCCGTACCTCGGAGAGCACGTTAAGCCGTCGGTCCCGGCTGCCATGAACATCTATGGTAGTCGTTATAGGGGAAGTCGAGACAAAAGATCCCACTGGGTCGAAGTGTCACCAGTCTTCAGGACCCGAGTAGATTGGGTTTGCGGGGGAAGAACTACGGGTCTCCCCCTTTGGACCAGGGTACTGCGGGGTCAGGAAGCCCACTGCGCCTCGAAAGGCGTGTTCTGTCGACCGCGCTGATTAGAGTGCGCGGTGCCTGACATTGGTGTTGGACTCGCAGGGGTATGTGGTTAGCCGCTGAGGACGACATGTTCGTTGCTCGACAAGTACGTGGCGTTCGAGCGTCGGACTCTGGCGCGGCTGGGGCGAACCAGTCGGTCGCACGCGTACCTATCTGGAGAATAGGTAGTCTCACTTGGGCACGAGGTAGCTCGCTTACGAGAACCGAATCTCTAAGGTTAGGGTGGAGAAAGTCGAGATTTGGGGACAAGACCTGTCTATAACTGGTCCCGGAAGGTGCTCTCGGGCACTGGAAGGTACAGCGGCTCCACCTAATATAACCTTGATGGTTGGTGTAGGAGAACGCTATATCATAAACTGGACTAATAGTAGAGAGAGGGGATGGCTCCCACACAAGATAAGATAAGATAAGATAATTGTTTTGTTACGTCAATTTTTATTCCGTGTTAACATTTAATGTATCCAGTATAAATGATATGAATGCTAATGCTATAAAAAGTTTTGTCGTGATGGTAGAAATAGATCAAGTCAAGGATATCACCATATTTCACCGAACTAGTTCGATATACTTTACTATAATATTATTTTGCTTATGCTTCTAAGTAACCAGGCCAAACTGAAATTTCAGGGCAACATGCAGCAGCGTGTAATGAAAATCAAAACAGAAAGTTAACGCATAAAAATATACAAAATTCATTCATTGCAATCATTTATTTGTTGAAAAGTAGTTAATACAGTCCATCAGAAATCAAAGTCTGTATCCGAAATCTTCTCAATATCTTCCACAGCCACATCCACGTCCAGCTAGTCCAAGACCAGCAGCAGGAGCAATAGCTGCACAACTCGAACCGTAGCCGAGAGCACCAGCGCCGATACCGGCAGATCCAAGACCATAAGCACCAGCAGAATAGCCAGCGTCGCTTGTAATAGCTGTGATTCCGTTACCGCAACTGTAGTTGACGACGCCTGCTCCAGCAGTGGGGAAAACTCCATCCAAAGCTACAGCACTTAAGAACGGCAATTCACCGATCACGACTAGTTCGCCTCCATAAGTGTTTTCAGATGCTACAGAGAGGCCGGAAGGAGCGATAGCAGAGGAGCTGGCGACGGGCAGAGCGCCGCCACTGGAAGGAGCCACCCCAATACTCGCAGCGTTCAAGCCAGCACCAGCGTATCCGTTGCCACATCCATAACCAAGACCTGCTCCATATTCAAGACCAGCTCCATAACCAAGACCAGCCCCATAAGCCAAACCATGACCTCCCAGTGCACCACATGACGCAGCACCGAGAGATGGAGCAGACAAGTAGTCGGCTCTAGGGTATGCACACTGACTGAATGCAGCCTGGAAGAACAGAATCATTATGTATCATTTTTCTCACTGAAAGTAAAGCTTAAGGCACAAAGAAAAATAACCCAAAATTAAATAAGTATAACGTATATAAAAGTAAAAAACATAAAACTTACGTTAGCCAGGAGGGCCTGAGCGCAGAGAACGAGGAAAGCCTTGGCAGACATATTAGTTAGTGTACTAGCTACTGGTGCAAGTGCTCACACGAGAATGTTGTTCAGTACCACTGCTGCTGGTTTTATACTAAACTGTGTTATCAAACGTCGAGTATTTCGTCTATGAAATAGTGTTTGTGTAATTTGCGATAACTGTCGCAATTTTGAACAAAATATTATTCCTCACGTAGTGTGATAACACAGACCTAGTACCAACAATCGTGTCAGATATAAAAGGGCTAGGACAGTAACAGTTCATCATTCAGTCTTCAGCTCTTCGTTGAACACAAACAAATAATAAACATGTCTACCTTCGCTGTTGTATTGCTCTGCGTCCAAGCTTGCTTGGTACAGGTGAGTGACTTTAAATTTAAAACAGTCTAAAAATCTTTGCTACTGATGTATCTACTATATATTGTCTCTATTTTCGCATGTGTACAATTCACGTTGCAATATTTAATTACAAATATCTTTTAACCACCCCGGTTCGTTCAGACGGTGTTCAGTCAGTGTGGATGCGGCGCTGGCGCGGGCTACGGCACGCGTGTCGCCGCACCTGTTCTTGGCTGCGGAGGAGCCGCACTTAGCTACGGTGGAGCCACCGCGCCAGGAGCCTTAGCTCGTGGATTTGGCTACTCTGATGCTCTTGGGTATGGAACGTCAGCAGGATTCGGTGCGTACGGCGGCGTCGGCGAAGGTAACGTGGCGGTCGCCGGTGAGCTGCCAGTCGCCGGTAACACCGCCGTCATCGGTCAGGTGCCTATCTTGGGCGCTGTGAGCTTCGGCGGTAACGTGCCAGCTGCTGGTTGCGTCTCTATCAATGGTCAATGCTCCTGCGGCTGTGGCTACTGATTGTGGTGACTTCAGCTTAAAAACGAATCAATAAATTAAATTTCAAGTATTCAGCAGTAACTACTCTGTTTTATTTAAATAAATTATCATTATAATATGTATGTGAATTTAGAATGTCTTAAGCTAATATTAGACTACGACACTTTATGCGGTATACTCAGTGTATATGTGTGTGAAGTGTCTCTGTATGAACGCGAGTGTCTTTAATTGCGAAATTTATTGTGGCACGATAATTAGTGACGCATCAGCACCTGTGTGAATACGTTGTATCCAAGTGTCCAGTGTAGTTAAAAAGAATTCGTTTTTTTTATGAATTTCTCGCGCAGCAAGAGACTTGTCGATTTTGTAGAAGGTCTACTTAGTAAATGATAACAGTCTCTTGAAAATAAATAACAATATAAAAATATTCATTAACAATAAAAGCATTACGTCATTGCATATAATTTATTCACTTACCTGATGCTTAAATCTCTATGTTAATCATAATCGTTCACCTGGAGTGATAGACGATCTCATTCTCGTATCTTGTTTTTTATTATAGGAATAACTTTTCTAATAAATATTCAAAGTCTTCATATTTCATTCTACATAACTCAATCAGCAATCCATGGTAAACTTTTAATTCTTGCCCTTTTTTAATTTACTGGTATACTCAAATACTTCCTTTGCGTTTTTGTCGTGTTTTATTACAATATAAGCAGCCATAGCGGCTGCAAGTCGTTTATCCATGCTGCATTTCCGTACACTTATAAACCGGTACTACTCAGACACAAAAAAATCGTAAAAGTGTGAACAGTATTGAAATTAATGTCTGAAATTTATGCCGCAATTCCATTCGTATTCTTAACCTAGCTTTAAGTAGACCAAAGACAAAGACACTGATTTCAGATAAACTCACTGTTATCTCTGACTAGTATTAAGTGTTCCTTTGCCTCATAATTAGGGTAAAATTACTGCATATATTCTAAATATATCTATTTAAATCATTAATTCTAAAGAAATAATTTGCCTTAGGTAAACGCATCCTTACACAATAAAGGCTTTATTGAAATACAAAGAATGTAAACACTTTAATTCTACTAAGTAATCAGCAAAAACCAAAGGCAACTGTGCCATGACGTTATCTGCTCTGATAAAAGGTCGTTGTGATATATTGCGCTTCAGAACGTGACATTTACACATTACGAAGAGGTGTCACACACTTTTGAAAATCACGAATAAAATGTAATGAAGCCGAAGTTTAAAGTAATTTTTTGTCCTACTCGTATGATGAAACACATGAAGTATCGTTTGAATAGTTTTAGATCCAATGACGACGTGATTTGAACAACGGTGTAGTACCAATATGAATGAAAGAAATTTGAAGAAACTACAGGTAAGGTATACCTACTTTTGATATATCGCCGATGAAGAGTCAATAAATAATAACTGCAAAAATTCAACTTTTCAGGAGGCGAAAAAAACGTTTCAAGGCCATTTAATTTTTTTATATAGTATATTTTATTTATATATATTATATATCATTTTATTTTTTAGTGGGTACGTTTGATCGTAGGTATTATCTATTGCCATCATAAATGACGGAACAACACTTAGTATAATATATTGCAATAACTATTTATCTTGCAAATTAATAAGAAACGGACCTAAGATCTTTGTCAGCATGTGTATTACTTTATTTTACAATGAATAATTCAATAAAACAAAAATGGCCAGAATTTCAGTCATTATATATAAACTCTTCATCGGCGATATAGCCCAAAAGCTTCGTTGATATAATATTTTGATAATAGGCGTACTAACATCGTGACATATGCAGTTTTGCTTTGAAATCACAATTACAAATACCACTCTGTTTGTAATTATGATTTTTGGTGGAAAACAAGGCAATATTATTTTTGAATTTTGATGTAGGTATAACTTTTTGGCTTTCATTTTTATTAGTTGAAGCCGTTTTATAAACTCTCCCATTCATGAATACAACCTTCTGTGATTCGGCGACAGTCCATTATACTGGCTCAGTGCGAATTGGATGGATTTGCACATCCTTCACACATCCTTGAGAACGTTATGTAGAACTCTCAGATATGCAGGTTTCCTCTAAATGGTATCTTCCACCATTAAAGAAAACGATATTTAGCTATATCAGATGAACATCACTTTGAGACGTCAGGGGTACGTACCGTGGAACTCTAGTTTACCTCTACGTAGCAGTCCAATGGTTTTCCCACTAGGCTATCGCTGTACTTCAAAGCTGTTGGTAAATTTTATTGTTTCACAACATCGAATACCATAAACAGCGTTTTAAGAAATAACAACTGACACAAAGTGCCATCAAGTTTAGTCAGATTTCACGTAAAATTGCCGTGAACCGTATTAATACACTAAAAAGTAATATGTCAAAAAAACATATTTATATAAGGTAATAATTATAGAGCATTATTAAACGTTTTAATTGCCTTTCCGAACTGACGAGTCTGCGGCCCACCTAGCTGTAAGTGGCAACGTATAAAAAAAATAATGCCGCAGTTGTGCTGCAATGTCAAACGATTACACATCTATACCGCTGGGTGCTCATGATAATAGTAGTCTCTTTAAACATTGTTTGAAGATAAACAAGACATAGCATTAAGGAATAACCGCACCAGTTACTTCACTTGAAGGTTGCCTGATGCGAATTTCGGGGAGTTAAAACTTCTACGCTGGTATAGTGGGTGATTTGACTCTTGTGTCATCCAAAGTTAAGTCAAGAGATGTACTTTCCCTTTTGCGCTATAGCCGAACTGTCATCAAGATATTTCGACCTTTCCTCCTAATGGAGATTGATTTGGCAGAAATTAAACTGCCCAGCCCTGGCGAACAATCAAAAGCTTGACTTATAGTGGGATTGCTCGCCAATTCTGGCAATGTGTAATGCTTTGGTCTTGGCAAAAATCTGTTTAGGTATCACTGAAAGCGGCATTGCTAATCTACATACAAAAGCTAATTACATAATATTAAAATCAGCTCTTTATTAAACTGTTCCACTGCTGGGCACGGGCCTCTTCTCAGTGTGAGAAAGGTTAAGCCATAGTCCACCACGCTGGCCCGATGTGGATTGGCAGACGTCCCATATATACGAGAACATTATGGAGAACTCTTAAACATAAAGGTTTCCTCAAGATGTTTTCCTTCACCGTATTGCTTGCTTTAGCAATAATTAACTACGTAATAAGCAAATAACTTCGAAAATACAGAGATGCGTGCCTTGGGATCAAACTCAAGACCTCTGCGTGGCAGTCCAACGGTTTCCCACTAGGCTATCGCTACTGTTCATAAGCAATAAAAAATAATAACATAATAAAAATAAATATTAATATTGTACGTTTTGAAGAGGTCATACCTGCTACACGTGAAGCTTCGTCAGCAGAAACGAGCGCACGGCGCTGCACGCGATACGGACATGTAATGCGACCACTCGACACTCGTGTGAGCTAAGCACTCAGCAAAATTATAGCTATTAATTAATTGTTTTGTTAAAAAGAGCAGCGATAGCTCAGTGGGGAGACCAACAGACTGCAATGCAGAGGGTCGTGGGTTCGAACCCACGTCGCGCACCTCCGACTATCGAAAGTATATGAATTTTCGAAATTATATGCATATTGATTGACAATTATCTATCGCCTGCTCCGTACCTCGGAGAGCACGTTAAGCCGTCGGTCCCGGCTGCCATGAACATCTATGGTAGTCGTTATAGGGGAAGTCGAGACAAAAGATCCCACTGGGTCGAAGTGTCACCAGTCTTCAGGACCCGAGTAGATTGGGTTTGCGGGGGAAGAACTACGGGTCTCCCCCTTTGGACCAGGGTACTGCGGGGTCAGGAAGCCCACTGCGCCTCGAAAGGCGTGTTCTGTCGACCGCGCTGATTAGAGTGCGCGGTGCCTGACATTGGTGTTGGACTCGCAGGGGTATGTGGTTAGCCGCTGAGGACGACATGTTCGTTGCTCGACAAGTACGTGGCGTTCGAGCGTCGGACTCTGGCGCGGCTGGGGCGAACCAGTCGGTCGCACGCGTACCTATCTGGAGAATAGGTAGTCTCACTTGGGCACGAGGTAGCTCGCTTACGAGAACCGAATCTCTAAGGTTAGGGTGGAGAAAGTCGAGATTTGGGGACAAGACCTGTCTATAACTGGTCCCGGAAGGTGCTCTCGGGCACTGGAAGGTACAGCGGCTCCACCTAATATAACCTTGATGGTTGGTGTAGGAGAACGCTATATCATAAACTGGACTAATAGTAGAGAGAGGGGATGGCTCCCACACAAGATAAGATAAGATAAGATAATTGTTTTGTTACGTCAATTTTTATTCCGTGTTAACATTTAATGTATCCAGTATAAATGATATGAATGCTAATGCTATAAAAAGTTTTGTCGTGATGGTAGAAATAGATCAAGTCAAGGATATCACCATATTTCACCGAACTAGTTCGATATACTTTACTATAATATTATTTTGCTTATGCTTCTAAGTAACCAGGCCAAACTGAAATTTCAGGGCAACATGCAGCAGCGTGTAATGAAAATCAAAACAGAAAGTTAACGCATAAAAATATACAAAATTCATTCATTGCAATCATTTATTTGTTGAAAAGTAGTTAATACAGTCCATCAGAAATCAAAGTCTGTATCCGAAATCTTCTCAATATCTTCCACAGCCACATCCACGTCCAGCTAGTCCAAGACCAGCAGCAGGAGCAATAGCTGCACAACTCGAACCGTAGCCGAGAGCACCAGCGCCGATACCGGCAGATCCAAGACCATAAGCACCAGCAGAATAGCCAGCGTCGCTTGTAATAGCTGTGATTCCGTTACCGCAACTGTAGTTGACGACGCCTGCTCCAGCAGTGGGGAAAACTCCATCCAAAGCTACAGCACTTAAGAACGGCAATTCACCGATCACGACTAGTTCGCCTCCATAAGTGTTTTCAGATGCTACAGAGAGGCCGGAAGGAGCGATAGCAGAGGAGCTGGCGACGGGCAGAGCGCCGCCACTGGAAGGAGCCACCCCAATACTCGCAGCGTTCAAGCCAGCACCAGCGTATCCGTTGCCACATCCATAACCAAGACCTGCTCCATATTCAAGACCAGCTCCATAACCAAGACCAGCCCCATAAGCCAAACCATGACCTCCCAGTGCACCACATGACGCAGCACCGAGAGATGGAGCAGACAAGTAGTCGGCTCTAGGGTATGCACACTGACTGAATGCAGCCTGGAAGAACAGAATCATTATGTATCATTTTTCTCACTGAAAGTAAAGCTTAAGGCACAAAGAAAAATAACCCAAAATTAAATAAGTATAACGTATATAAAAGTAAAAAACATAAAACTTACGTTAGCCAGGAGCGCCTGAGCGCAGAGAACGAGGAAAGCCTTGGCAGACATATTAGTTAGTGTACTAGCTACTGGTGCAAGTGCTCACACGAGAATGTTGTTCAGTACCACTGCTGCTGGTTTTATACTAAACTGTGTTATCAAACGTCGAGTATTTCGTCTATGAAATAGTGTTTGTGTAATTTGCGATAACTGTCGCAATTTTGAACAAAATATTATTCCTCACGTAGTGTGATAACACAGACCTAGTACCAACAATCGTGTCAGATATAAAAGGGCTAGGACAGTAACAGTTCATCATTCAGTCTTCAGCTCTTCGTTGAACACAAACAAATAATAAACATGTCTACCTTCGCTGTTGTATTGCTCTGCGTCCAAGCTTGCTTGGTACAGGTGAGTGACTTTAAATTTAAAACAGTCTAAAAATCTTTGCTACTGATGTATCTACTATATATTGTCTCTATTTTCGCATGTGTACAATTCACGTTGCAATATTTAATTACAAATATCTTTTAACCACCCCGGTTCGTTCAGACGGTGTTCAGTCAGTGTGGATGCGGCGCTGGCGCGGGCTACGGCACGCGTGTCGCCGCACCTGTTCTTGGCTGCGGAGGAGCCGCACTTAGCTACGGTGGAGCCACCGCGCCAGGAGCCTTAGCTCGTGGATTTGGCTACTCTGATGCTCTTGGGTATGGAACGTCAGCAGGATTCGGTGCGTACGGCGGCGTCGGCGAAGGTAACGTGGCGGTCGCCGGTGAGCTGCCAGTCGCCGGTAACACCGCCGTCATCGGTCAGGTGCCTATCTTGGGCGCTGTGAGCTTCGGCGGTAACGTGCCAGCTGCTGGTTGCGTCTCTATCAATGGTCAATGCTCCTGCGGCTGTGGCTACTGATTGTGGTGACTTCAGCTTAAAAACGAATCAATAAATTAAATTTCAAGTATTCAGCAGTAACTACTCTGTTTTATTTAAATAAATTATCATTATAATATGTATGTGAATTTAGAATGTCTTAAGCTAATATTAGACTACGACACTTTATGCGGTATACTCAGTGTATATGTGTGTGAAGTGTCTCTGTATGAACGCGAGTGTCTTTAATTGCGAAATTTATTGTGGCACGATAATTAGTGACGCATCAGCACCTGTGTGAATACGTTGTATCCAAGTGTCCAGTGTAGTTAAAAAGAATTCGTTTTTTTTATGAATTTCTCGCGCAGCAAGAGACTTGTCGATTTTGTAGAAGGTCTACTTAGTAAATGATAACAGCCTCTTGAAAATAAATAACAATATAAAAATATTCATTAACAATAAAAGCATTACGTCATTGCATATAATTTATTCACTTACCTGATGCTTAAATCTCTATGTTAATCATAATCGTTCACCTGGAGTGATAGACGATCTCATTCTCGTATCTTGTTTTTTATTATAGGAATAACTTTTCTAATAAATATTCAAAGTCTTCATATTTCATTCTACATAACTCAATCAGCAATCCATGGTAAACTTTTAATTCTTGCCCTTTTTTAATTTACTGGTATACTCAAATACTTCCTTTGCGTTTTTGTCGTGTTTTATTACAATATAAGCAGCCATAGCGGCTGCAAGTCGTTTATCCATGCTGACCGAGCACCGCTAACGGGAATTCTGTGTATGAACAGCTCGGACACAATTTCCGTACACTTATAAACCGGTACTACTCAGACACAAAAAAATCGTAAAAGTGTGAACAGTATTGAAATTAATGTCTGAAATTTATGCCGCAATTCCATTCGTATTCTTAACCTAGCTTTAAGTAGACCAAAGACAAAGACACTGATTTCAGATAAACTCACTGTTATCTCTGACTAGTATTAAGTGTTCCTTTGCCTCATAATTAGGGTAAAATTACTGCATATATTCTAAATATATCTATTTAAATCATTAATTCTAAAGAAATAATTTGCCTTAGGTAAACGCATCCTTACACAATAAAGGCTTTATTGAAATACAAAGAATGTAAACACTTTAATTCTACTAAGTAATCAGCAAAAACCAAAGGCAACTGTGCCATGACGTTATCTGCTCTGATAAAAGGTCGTTGTGATATATTGCGCTTCAGAACGTGACATTTACACATTACGAAGAGGTGTCACACACTTTTGAAAATCACGAATAAAATGTAATGAAGCCGAAGTTTAAAGTAATTTTTTGTCCTACTCGTATGATGAAACACATGAAGTATCGTTTGAATAGTTTTAGATCCAATGACGACGTGATTTGAACAACGGTGTAGTACCAATATGAATGAAAGAAATTTGAAGAAACTACAGGTAAGGTATACCTACTTTTGATATATCGCCGATGAAGAGTCAATAAATAATAACTGCAAAAATTCAACTTTTCAGGAGGCGAAAAAAACGTTTCAAGGCCATTTAATTTTTTTATATAGTATATTTTATTTATATATATTATATATCATTTTATTTTTTAGTGGGTACGTTTGATCGTAGGTATTATCTATTGCCATCATAAATGACGGAACAACACTTAGTATAATATATTGCAATAACTATTTATCTTGCAAATTAATAAGAAACGGACCTAAGATCTTTGTCAGCATGTGTATTACTTTATTTTACAATGAATAATTCAATAAAACAAAAATGAATAAAAAAAACTCTTCATCGGCGATATAGCCCAAAAGCTTCGTTGATAGGTATAATATTTTGATAATAGGCGTACAAACATCGTGACATATGCAGTTTTGCTTTGAAATCACAATTACAAATACTCTGTTTGTAATTATGATTTTTGGTGGAAAACAAGGCAATATTATTTTTGAATTTTGATGTAGGTATAATTTTTTGGCTTTCATTTTTATTAGTTGAAGCCGTTTTATAAACTCTCCCATTCATGAATACAACCTTCTGTGATTCGGCGACAGTCCATTATACTGGCTCAGTGCGAATTGGATGGATTTGCACATCCTTCACACATCCTTGAGAACGTTATGTAGAACTCTCAGATATGCAGGTTTCCTCAAAATAGTATCTTCCACCATTAAAGAAAACGATAGTTAGCTATATCAGATGAACATCACTTTGAGACGTTAGGGGTACGTAGCGTGGATCTCTAGTTTACCTCTACGTAGCAGTCCAATGGTTTTCCCACTAGGCTATCGCTGTACTTCAAAGCTGTTGGTAAATTTTATTGTTTCACAACATCGAATACCATAAACAGCGTTTTAAGAAATAACAACTGACACAAAGTGCCATCAAGTTTAGTCAGATTTCACGTAAAATTGCCGTGAACCGTATTAATACACTAAAAAGTAATATGTCAAAAAAACATATTTATATAAGGTAATAATTATAGAGCATTATTAAACGTTTTAATTGCCTTTCCGAACTGACGAGTCTGCGGCCCACCTAGCTGTAAGTGGCAACGTATAAAAAAAATAATGCCGCAGTTGTGCTGCAATGTCAAACGATTACACATCTATACCGCTGGGTGCTCATGATAATAGTAGTCTCTTTAAACATTGTTTGAAGATAAACAAGACATAGCATTAAGGAATAACCGCACCAGTTACTTCACTTGAAGGTTGCCTGATGCGAATTTCGGGGAGTTAAAACTTCTACGCTGGTATAGTGGGTGATTTGACTCTTGTGTCATCCAAAGTTAAGTCAAGAGATGTACTTTCCCTTTTGCGCTATAGCCGAACTGTCATCAAGATATTTCGACCTTTCCTCCTAATGGAGATTGATTTGGCAGAAATTAAACTGCCCAGCCCTGGCGAACAATCAAAAGCTTGACTTATAGTGGGATTGCTCGCCAATTCTGGCAATGTGTAATGCTTTGGTCTTGGCAAAAATCTGTTTAGGTATCACTGAAAGCGGCATTGCTAATCTACATACAAAAGCTAATTACATAATATTAAAATCAGCTCTTTATTAAACTGTTCCACTGCTGGGCACGGGCCTCTTCTCAGTGTGAGAAAGGTTAAGCCATAGTCCACCACGCTGGCCCGATGTGGATTGGCAGACGTCCCATATATACGAGAACATTATGGAGAACTCTTAAACATAAAGGTTTCCTCAAGATGTTTTCCTTCACCGTAATGCTTGCTTTAGCAATAATTAACTACGTAATAAGCAAATAACTTCGAAAATACAGAGATGCGTGCCTTGGGATCAAACTCAAGACCTCTGCGTGGCAGTCCAACGGTTTCCCACTAGGCTATCGCTACTGTTCATAAGCAATAAAAAATAATAACATAATAAAAATAAATATTAATATTGTACGTTTTGAAGAGGTCATACCTGCTACACGTGAAGCTTCGTCAGCAGAAACGAGCGCACGGCGCTGCACGCGATACGGACATGTAATGCGACCACTCGACACTCGTGTGAGTTAAGCACTCAGCAAAATTATAGCTATTAATTAATTGTTTTGTTAAAAAGAGCAGCGATAGCTCAGTGGGGAGACCAACAGACTGCAATGCAGAGGGTCGTGGGTTCGAACCCACGTCGCGCACCTCCGACTATCGAAAGTATATGACTTTTCGAAATTATATGCATATTGATTGACAATTATCTATCGCCTGCTCCGTACCTCGGAGAGCACGTTAAGCCGTCGGTCCCGGCTGCCATGAACATCTATGGTAGTCGTTATAGGGGAAGTCGAGACAAAAGATCCCACTGGGTCGAAGTGTCACCAGTCTTCAGGACCCGAGTAGATTGGGTTTGCGGGGGAAGAACTACGGGTCTCCCCCTTTGGACCAGGGTACTGCGGGGTCAGGAAGCCCACTGCGCCTCGAAAGGCGTGTTCTGTCGACCGCGCTGATTAGAGTGCGCGGTGCCTGACATTGGTGTTGGACTCGCAGGGGTATGTGGTTAGCCGCTGAGGACGACATGTTCGTTGCTCGACAAGTACGTGGCGTTCGAGCGTCGGACTCTGGCGCGGCTGGGGCGAACCAGTCGGTCGCACGCGTACCTATCTGGAGAATAGGTAGTCTCACTTGGGCACGAGGTAGCTCGCTTACGAGAACCGAATCTCTAAGGTTAGGGTGGAGAAAGTCGAGATTTGGGGACAAGACCTGTCTATAACTGGTCCCGGAAGGTGCTCTCGGGCACTGGAAGGTACAGCGGCTCCACCTAATATAACCTTGATGGTTGGTGTAGGAGAACGCTATATCATAAACTGGACTAATAGTAGAGAGAGGGGATGGCTCCCACACAAGATAAGATAAGATAAGATAATTGTTTTGTTACGTCAATTTTTATTCCGTGTTAACATTTAATGTATCCAGTATAAATGATATGAATGCTAATGCTATAAAAAGTTTTGTCGTGATGGTAGAAATAGATCAAGTCAAGGATATCACCATATTTCACCGAACTAGTTCGATATACTTTACTATAATATTATTTTGCTTATGCTTCTAAGTAACCAGGCCAAACTGAAATTTCAGGGCAACATGCAGCAGCGTGTAATGAAAATCAAAACAGAAAGTTAACGCATAAAAATATACAAAATTCATTCATTGCAATCATTTATTTGTTGAAAAGTAGTTAATACAGTCCATCAGAAATCAAAGTCTGTATCCGAAATCTTCTCAATATCTTCCACAGCCACATCCACGTCCAGCTAGTCCAAGACCAGCAGCAGGAGCAATAGCTGCACAACTCGAACCGTAGCCGAGAGCACCAGCGCCGATACCGGCAGATCCAAGACCATAAGCACCAGCAGAATAGCCAGCGTCGCTTGTAATAGCTGTGATTCCGTTACCGCAACTGTAGTTGACGACGCCTGCTCCAGCAGTGGGGAAAACTCCATCCAAAGCTACAGCACTTAAGAACGGCAATTCACCGATCACGACTAGTTCGCCTCCATAAGTGTTTTCAGATGCTACAGAGAGGCCGGAAGGAGCGATAGCAGAGGAGCTGGCGACGGGCAGAGCGCCGCCACTGGAAGGAGCCACCCCAATACTCGCAGCGTTCAAGCCAGCACCAGCGTATCCGTTGCCACATCCATAACCAAGACCTGCTCCATATTCAAGACCAGCTCCATAACCAAGACCAGCCCCATAAGCCAAACCATGACCTCCCAGTGCACCACATGACGCAGCACCGAGAGATGGAGCAGACAAGTAGTCGGCTCTAGGGTATGCACACTGACTGAATGCAGCCTGGAAGAACAGAATCATTATGTATCATTTTTCTCACTGAAAGTAAAGCTTAAGGCACAAAGAAAAATAACCCAAAATTAAATAAGTATAACGTATATAAAAGTAAAAAACATAAAACTTACGTTAGCCAGGAGGGCCTGAGCGCAGAGAACGAGGAAAGCCTTGGCAGACATATTAGTTAGTGTACTAGCTACTGGTGCAAGTGCTCACACGAGAATGTTGTTCAGTACCACTGCTGCTGGTTTTATACTAAACTGTGTTATCAAACGTCGAGTATTTCGTCTATGAAATAGTGTTTGTGTAATTTGCGATAACTGTCGCAATTTTGAACAAAATATTATTCCTCACGTAGTGTGATAACACAGACCTAGTACCAACAATCGTGTCAGATATAAAAGGGCTAGGACAGTAACAGTTCATCATTCAGTCTTCAGCTCTTCGTTGAACACAAACAAATAATAAACATGTCTACCTTCGCTGTTGTATTGCTCTGCGTCCAAGCTTGCTTGGTACAGGTGAGTGACTTTAAATTTAAAACAGTCTAAAAATCTTTGCTACTGATGTATCTACTATATATTGTCTCTATTTTCGCATGTGTACAATTCACGTTGCAATATTTAATTACAAATATCTTTTAACCACCCCGGTTCGTTCAGACGGTGTTCAGTCAGTGTGGATGCGGCGCTGGCGCGGGCTACGGCACGCGTGTCGCCGCACCTGTTCTTGGCTGCGGAGGAGCCGCACTTAGCTACGGTGGAGCCACCGCGCCAGGAGCCTTAGCTCGTGGATTTGGCTACTCTGATGCTCTTGGGTATGGAACGTCAGCAGGATTCGGTGCGTACGGCGGCGTCGGCGAAGGTAACGTGGCGGTCGCCGGTGAGCTGCCAGTCGCCGGTAACACCGCCGTCATCGGTCAGGTGCCTATCTTGGGCGCTGTGAGCTTCGGCGGTAACGTGCCAGCTGCTGGTTGCGTCTCTATCAATGGTCAATGCTCCTGCGGCTGTGGCTACTGATTGTGGTGACTTCAGCTTAAAAACGAATCAATAAATTAAATTTCAAGTATTCAGCAGTAACTACTCTGTTTTATTTAAATAAATTATCATTATAATATGTATGTGAATTTAGAATGTCTTAAGCTAATATTAGACTACGACACTTTATGCGGTATACTCAGTGTATATGTGTGTGAAGTGTCTCTGTATGAACGCGAGTGTCTTTAATTGCGAAATTTATTGTGGCACGATAATTAGTGACGCATCAGCACCTGTGTGAATACGTTGTATCCAAGTGTCCAGTGTAGTTAAAAAGAATTCGTTTTTTTTATGAATTTCTCGCGCAGCAAGAGACTTGTCGATTTTGTAGAAGGTCTACTTAGTAAATGATAACAGTCTCTTGAAAATAAATAACAATATAAAAATATTCATTAACAATAAAAGCATTACGTCATTGCATATAATTTATTCACTTACCTGATGCTTAAATCTCTATGTTAATCATAATCGTTCACCTGGAGTGATAGACGATCTCATTCTCGTATCTTGTTTTTTATTATAGGAATAACTTTTCTAATAAATATTCAAAGTCTTCATATTTCATTCTACATAACTCAATCAGCAATCCATGGTAAACTTTTAATTCTTGCCCTTTTTTAATTTACTGGTATACTCAAATACTTCCTTTGCGTTTTTGTCGTGTTTTATTACAATATAAGCAGCCATAGCGGCTGCAAGTCGTTTATCCATGCTGCATTTCCGTACACTTATAAACCGGTACTACTCAGACACAAAAAAATCGTAAAAGTGTGAACAGTATTGAAATTAATGTCTGAAATTTATGCCGCAATTCCATTCGTATTCTTAACCTAGCTTTAAGTAGACCAAAGACAAAGACACTGATTTCAGATAAACTCACTGTTATCTCTGACTAGTATTAAGTGTTCCTTTGCCTCATAATTAGGGTAAAATTACTGCATATATTCTAAATATATCTATTTAAATCATTAATTCTAAAGAAATAATTTGCCTTAGGTAAACGCATCCTTACACAATAAAGGCTTTATTGAAATACAAAGAATGTAAACACTTTAATTCTACTAAGTAATCAGCAAAAACCAAAGGCAACTGTGCCATGACGTTATCTGCTCTGATAAAAGGTCGTTGTGATATATTGCGCTTCAGAACGTGACATTTACACATTACGAAGAGGTGTCACACACTTTTGAAAATCACGAATAAAATGTAATGAAGCCGAAGTTTAAAGTAATTTTTTGTCCTACTCGTGTGATGAAACACATGAAGTATCGTTTGAATAGTTTTAGATCCAATGACGACGTGATTTGAACAACGGTGTAGTACCAATATGAATGAAAGAAATTTGAAGAAACTACAGGTAAGGTATACCTACTTTTGATATATCGCCGATGAAGAGTCAATAAATAATAACTGCAAAAATTCAACTTTTCAGGAGGCGAAAAAAACGTTTCAAGGCCATTTAATTTTTTTATATAGTATATTTTATTTATATATATTATATATCATTTTATTTTTAGTGGGTACGTTTGATCGTAGGTATTATCTATTGCCATCATAAATGACGGAACAACACTTAGTATAATATATTGCAATAATTATTTATCTTGCAAATTAATAAGAAACGGACCTAAGATCTTTGTCAGCATGTGTATTACTTTATTTTACAATGAATAATTCAATAAAACAAAAATGAATAAAAAAAACTCTTCATCGGCGATATAGCCCAAAAGCTTCGTTGATAGGTATAATATTTTGATAATAGGCGTACAAACATCGTGACATATGCAGTTTTGCTTTGAAATCACAATTACAAATACTCTGTTTGTAATTATGATTTTTGGTGGAAAACAAGGCAATATTATTTTTGAATTTTGATGTAGGTATAATTTTTTGGCTTTCATTTTTATTAGTTGAAGCCGTTTTATAAACTCTCCCATTCATGAATACAACCTTCTGTGATTCGGCGACAGTCCATTATACTGGCTCAGTGCGAATTGGATGGATTTGCACATCCTTCACACATCCTTGAGAACGTTATGTAGAACTCTCAGATATGCAGGTTTCCTCAAAATAGTATCTTCCACCATTAAAGAAAACGATAGTTAGCTATATCAGATGAACATCACTTTGAGACGTCAGGGGTACGTAGCGTGGATCTCTAGTTTACCTCTACGTAGCAGTCCAATGGTTTTCCCACTAGGCTATCGCTGTACTTCAAAGCTGTTGGTAAATTTTATTGTTTCACAACATCGAATACCATAAACAGCGTTTTAAGAAATAACAACTGACACAAAGTGCCATCAAGTTTAGTCAGATTTCACGTAAAATTGCCGTGAACCGTATTAATACACTAAAAAGTAATATGTCAAAAAAACATATTTATATAAGGTAATAATTATAGAGCATTATTAAACGTTTTAATTGCCTTTCCGAACTGACGAGTCTGCGGCCCACCTAGCTGTAAGTGGCAACGTATAAAAAAAATAATGCCGCAGTTGTGCTGCAATGTCAAACGATTACACATCTATACCGCTGGGTGCTCATGATAATAGTAGTCTCTTTAAACATTGTTTGAAGATAAACAAGACATAGCATTAAGGAATAACCGCACCAGTTACTTCACTTGAAGGTTGCCTGATGCGAATTTCGGGGAGTTAAAACTTCTACGCTGGTATAGTGGGTGATTTGACTCTTGTGTCATCCAAAGTTAAGTCAAGAGATGTACTTTCCCTTTTGCGCTATAGCCGAACTGTCATCAAGATATTTCGACCTTTCCTCCTAATGGAGATTGATTTGGCAGAAATTAAACTGCCCAGCCCTGGCGAACAATCAAAAGCTTGACTTATAGTGGGATTGCTCGCCAATTCTGGCAATGTGTAATGCTTTGGTCTTGGCAAAAATCTGTTTAGGTATCACTGAAAGCGGCATTGCTAATCTACATACAAAAGCTAATTACATAATATTAAAATCAGCTCTTTATTAAACTGTTCCACTGCTGGGCACGGGCCTCTTCTCAGTGTGAGAAAGGTTAAGCCATAGTCCACCACGCTGGCCCGATGTGGATTGGCAGACGTCCCATATATACGAGAACATTATGGAGAACTCTTAAACATAAAGGTTTCCTCAAGATGTTTTCCTTCACCGTATTGCTTGCTTTAGCAATAATTAACTACGTAATAAGCAAATAACTTCGAAAATACAGAGATGCGTGCCTTGGGATCAAACTCAAGACCTCTGCGTGGCAGTCCAACGGTTTCCCACTAGGCTATCGCTACTGTTCATAAGCAATAAAAAATAATAACATAATAAAAATAAATATTAATATTGTACGTTTTGAAGAGGTCATACCTGCTACACGTGAAGCTTCGTCAGCAGAAACGAGCGCACGGCGCTGCACGCGATACGGACATGTAATGCGACCACTCGACACTCGTGTGAGTTAAGCACTCAGCAAAATTATAGCTATTAATTAATTGTTTTGTTAAAAAGAGCAGCGATAGCTCAGTGGGGAGACCAACAGACTGCAATGCAGAGGGTCGTGGGTTCGAACCCACGTCGCGCACCTCCGACTATCGAAAGTATATGACTTTTCGAAATTATATGCATATTGATTGACAATTATCTATCGCCTGCTCCGTACCTCGGAGAACACGTTAAGCCGTCGGTCCCGGCTGCCATGAACATCTATGGTAGTCGTTATAGGGGAAGTCGAGACAAAAGATCCCACTGGGTCGAAGTGTCACCAGTCTTCAGAACCCGAGTAGATTGGGTTTGCGGGGGAAGAACTACGGGTCTCCCCCTTTGGACCAGGGTACTGCGGGGTCAGGAAGCCCACTGCGCCTCGAAAGGCGTGTTCTGTCGACCGCGCTGATTAGAGTGCGCGGTGCCTGACATTGGTGTTGGACTCGCAGGGGTATGTGGTTAGCCGCTGAGGACGACATGTTCGTTGCTCGACAAGTACGTGGCGTTCGAGCGTCGGACTCTGGCGCGGCTGGGGCGAACCAGTCGGTCGCACGCGTACCTATCTGGAGAATAGGTAGTCTCACTTGGGCACGAGGTAGCTCGCTTACGAGAACCGAATCTCTAAGGTTAGGGTGGAGAAAGTCGAGATTTGGGGACAAGACCTGTCTATAACTGGTCCCGGAAGGTGCTCTCGGGCACTGGAAGGTACAGCGGCTCCACCTAATATAACCTTGATGGTTGGTGTAGGAGAACGCTATATCATAAACTGGACTAATAGTAGAGAGAGGGGATGGCTCCCACACAAGATAAGATAAGATAAGATAATTGTTTTGTTATGTCAATTTTTATTCCGTGTTAACATTTAATGTATCCAGTATAAATGATATGAATGCTAATGCTATAAAAAGTTTTGTCGTGATGGTAGAAATAGATCAAGTCAAGGATATCACCATATTTCACCGAACTAGTTCGATATACTTTACTATAATATTATTTTGCTTATGCTTCTAAGTAACCAGGCCAAACTGAAATTTCAGGGCAACATGCAGCAGCGTGTAATGAAAATCAAAACAGAAAGTTAACGCATAAAAATATACAAAATTCATTCATTGCAATCATTTATTTGTTGAAAAGTAGTTAATACAGTCCATCAGAAATCAAAGTCTGTATCCGAAATCTTCTCAATATCTTCCACAGCCACATCCACGTCCAGCTAGTCCAAGACCAGCAGCAGGAGCAATAGCTGCACAACTCGAACCGTAGCCGAGAGCACCAGCGCCGATACCGGCAGATCCAAGACCATAAGCACCAGCAGAATAGCCAGCGTCGCTTGTAATAGCTGTGATTCCGTTACCGCAACTGTAGTTGACGACGCCTGCTCCAGCAGTGGGGAAAACTCCATCCAAAGCTACAGCACTTAAGAACGGCAATTCACCGATCACGACTAGTTCGCCTCCATAAGTGTTTTCAGATGCTACAGAGAGGCCGGAAGGAGCGATAGCAGAGGAGCTGGCGACGGGCAGAGCGCCGCCACTGGAAGGAGCCACCCCAATACTCGCAGCGTTCAAGCCAGCACCAGCGTATCCGTTGCCACATCCATAACCAAGACCTGCTCCATATTCAAGACCAGCTCCATAACCAAGACCAGCCCCATAAGCCAAACCATGACCTCCCAGTGCACCACATGACGCAGCACCGAGAGATGGAGCAGACAAGTAGTCGGCTCTAGGGTATGCACACTGACTGAATGCAGCCTGGAAGAACAGAATCATTATGTATCATTTTTCTCACTGAAAGTAAAGCTTAAGGCACAAAGAAAAATAACCCAAAATTAAATAAGTATAACGTATATAAAAGTAAAAAACATAAAACTTACGTTAGCCAGGAGCGCCTGAGCGCAGAGAACGAGGAAAGCCTTGGCAGACATATTAGTTAGTGTACTAGCTACTGGTGCAAGTGCTCACACGAGAATGTTGTTCAGTACCACTGCTGCTGGTTTTATACTAAACTGTGTTATCAAACGTCGAGTATTTCGTCTATGAAATAGTGTTTGTGTAATTTGCGATAACTGTCGCAATTTTGAACAAAATATTATTCCTCACGTAGTGTGATAACACAGACCTAGTACCAACAATCGTGTCAGATATAAAAGGGCTAGGACAGTAACAGTTCATCATTCA
This sequence comes from Catocala nupta, assembly GCA_963675205.1. Classification (NCBI taxonomy): domain Eukaryota; kingdom Metazoa; phylum Arthropoda; class Insecta; order Lepidoptera; family Erebidae; genus Catocala; species Catocala nupta. Next base: position 3,851,024 of record OY776107.1, on the reverse strand, counting down.
GTCTTCAGCTCTTCGTTGAACACAAACAAATAATAAACATGTCTACCTTCGCTGTTGTATTGCTCTGCGTCCAAGCTTGCTTGGTACAGGTGAGTGACTTTAAATTTAAAACAGTCTAAAAATCTTTGCTACTGATGTATCTACTATATATTGTCTCTATTTTCGCATGTGTACAATTCACGTTGCAATATTTAATTACAAATATCTTTTAACCACCCCGGTTCGTTCAGACGGTGTTCAGTCAGTGTGGATGCGGCGCTGGCGCGGGCTACGGCACGCGTGTCGCCGCACCTGTTCTTGGCTGCGGAGGAGCCGCACTTAGCTACGGTGGAGCCACCGCGCCAGGAGCCTTAGCTCGTGGATTTGGCTACTCTGATGCTCTTGGGTATGGAACGTCAGCAGGATTCGGTGCGTACGGCGGCGTCGGCGAAGGTAACGTGGCGGTCGCCGGTGAGCTGCCAGTCGCCGGTAACACCGCCGTCATCGGTCAGGTGCCTATCTTGGGCGCTGTGAGCTTCGGCGGTAACGTGCCAGCTGCTGGTTGCGTCTCTATCAATGGTCAATGCTCCTGCGGCTGTGGCTACTGATTGTGGTGACTTCAGCTTAAAAACGAATCAATAAATTAAATTTCAAGTATTCAGCAGTAACTACTCTGTTTTATTTAAATAAATTATCATTATAATATGTATGTGAATTTAGAATGTCTTAAGCTAATATTAGACTACGACACTTTATGCGGTATACTCAGTGTATATGTGTGTGAAGTGTCTCTGTATGAACGCGAGTGTCTTTAATTGCGAAATTTATTGTGGCACGATAATTAGTGACGCATCAGCACCTGTGTGAATACGTTGTATCCAAGTGTCCAGTGTAGTTAAAAAGAATTCGTTTTTTTTATGAATTTCTCGCGCAGCAAGAGACTTGTCGATTTTGTAGAAGGTCTACTTAGTAAATGATAACAGCCTCTTGAAAATAAATAACAATATAAAAATATTCATTAACAATAAAAGCATTACGTCATTGCATATAATTTATTCACTGACCTGATGCTTAAATCTCTATGTTAATCATAATCGTTCACCTGGAGTGATAGACGATCTCATTCTCGTATCTTGTTTTTTATTATAGGAATAACTTTTCTAATAAATATTCAAAGTCTTCATATTTCATTCTACATAACTCAATCAGCAATCCATGGTAAACTTTTAATTCTTGCCCTTTTTTAATTTACTGGTATACTCAAATACTTCCTTTGCGTTTTTGTCGTGTTTTATTACAATATAAGCAGCCATAGCGGCTGCAAGTCGTTTATCCATGCTGACCGAGCACCGCTAACGGGAATTCTGTGTATGAACAGCTCGGACACAATTTCCGTACACTTATAAACCGGTACTACTCAGGCACAAAAAAATCGTAAAAGTGTGAACAGTATTGAAATTAATGTCTGAAATTTATGCCGCAATTCCATTCGTATTCTTAACCTAGCTTTAAGTAGACCAAAGACAAAGACACTGATTTCAGATAAACTCACTGTTATCTCTGACTAGTATTAAGTGTTCCTTTGCCTCATAATTAGGGTAAAATTACTGCATATATTCTAAATATATCTATTTAAATCATTAATTCTAAAGAAATAATTTGCCTTAGGTAAACGCATCCTTACACAATAAAGGCTTTATTGAAATACAAAGAATGTAAACACTTTAATTCTACTAAGTAATCAGCAAAAACCAAAGGCAACTGTGCCATGACGTTATCTGCTCTGATAAAAGGTCGTTGTGATATATTGCGCTTCAGAACGTGACATTTACACATTACGAAGAGGTGTCACACACTTTTGAAAATCACGAATAAAATGTAATGAAGCCGAAGTTTAAAGTAATTTTTTGTCCTACTCGTATGATGAAACACATGAAGTATCGTTTGAATAGTTTTAGATCCAATGACGACGTGATTTGAACAACGGTGTAGTACCAATATGAATGAAAGAAATTTGAAGAAACTACAGGTAAGGTATACCTACTTTTGATATATCGCCGATGAAGAGTCAATAAATAATAACTGCAAAAATTCAACTTTTCAGGAGGCGAAAAAAACGTTTCAAGGCCATTTAATTTTTTTATATAGTATATTTTATTTATATATATATTATATATCATTTTATTTTTTAGTGGGTACGTTTGATCGTAGGTATTATCTATTGCCATCATAAATGACGGAACAACACTTAGTATAATATATTGCAATAACTATTTATCTTGCAAATTAATAAGAAACGGACCTAAGATCTTTGTCAGCATGTGTATTACTTTATTTTACAATGAATAATTCAATAAAACAAAAATGGCCAGAATTTCAGTCATTATATATAAACTCTTCATCGGCGATATAGCCCAAAAGCTTCGTTGATATAATATTTTGATAATAGGCGTACTAACATCGTGACATATGCAGTTTTGCTTTGAAATCACAATTACAAATACTCTGTTTGTAATTATGATTTTTGGTGGAAAACAAGGCAATATTATTTTTGAATTTTGATGTAGGTATAACTTTTTGGCTTTCATTTTTATTAGTTGAAGCCGTTTTATAAACTCTCCCATTCATGAATACAACCTTCTGTGATTCGGCGACAGTCCATTATACTGGCTCAGTGCGAATTGGATGGATTTGCACATCCTTCACACATCCTTGAGAACGTTATGTAGAACTCTCAGATATGCAGGTTTCCTCTAAATGGTATCTTCCACCATTAAAGAAAACGATATTTAGCTATATCAGATGAACATCACTTTGAGACGTCAGGGGTACGTACCGTGGAACTCTAGTTTACCTCTACGTAGCAGTCCAATGGTTTTCCCACTAGGCTATCGCTGTACTTCAAAGCTGTTGGTAAATTTTATTGTTTCACAACATCGAATACCATAAACAGCGTTTTAAGAAATAACAACTGACACAAAGTGCCATCAAGTTTAGTCAGATTTCACGTAAAATTGCCGTGAACCGTATTAATACACTAAAAAGTAATATGTCAAAAAAACATATTTATATAAGGTAATAATTATAGAGCATTATTAAACGTTTTAATTGCCTTTCCGAACTGACGAGTCTGCGGCCCACCTAGCTGTAAGTGGCAACGTATAAAAAAAATAATGCCGCAGTTGTGCTGCAATGTCAAACGATTACACATCTATACCGCTGGGTGCTCATGATAATAGTAGTCTCTTTAAACATTGTTTGAAGATAAACAAGACATAGCATTAAGGAATAACCGCACCAGTTACTTCACTTGAAGGTTGCCTGATGCGAATTTCGGGGAGTTAAAACTTCTACGCTGGTATAGTGGGTGATTTGACTCTTGTGTCATCCAAAGTTAAGTCAAGAGATGTACTTTCCCTTTTGCGCTATAGCCGAACTGTCATCAAGATATTTCGACCTTTCCTCCTAATGGAGATTGATTTGGCAGAAATTAAACTGCCCAGCCCTGGCGAACAATCAAAAGCTTGACTTATAGTGGGATTGCTCGCCAATTCTGGCAATGTGTAATGCTTTGGTCTTGGCAAAAATCTGTTTAGGTATCACTGAAAGCGGCATTGCTAATCTACATACAAAAGCTAATTACATAATATTAAAATCAGCTCTTTATTAAACTGTTCCACTGCTGGGCACGGGCCTCTTCTCAGTGTGAGAAAGGTTAAGCCATAGTCCACCACGCTGGCCCGATGTGGATTGGCAGACGTCCCATATATACGAGAACATTATGGAGAACTCTTAAACATAAAGGTTTCCTCAAGATGTTTTCCTTCACCGTATTGCTTGCTTTAGCAATAATTAACTACGTAATAAGCAAATAACTTCGAAAATACAGAGATGCGTGCCTTGGGATCAAACTCAAGACCTCTGCGTGGCAGTCCAACGGTTTCCCACTAGGCTATCGCTACTGTTCATAAGCAATAAAAAATAATAACATAATAAAAATAAATATTAATATTGTACGTTTTGAAGAGGTCATACCTGCTACACGTGAAGCTTCGTCAGCAGAAACGAGCGCACGGCGCTGCACGCGATACGGACATGTAATGCGACCACTCGACACTCGTGTGAGTTAAGCACTCAGCAAAATTATAGCTATTAATTAATTGTTTTGTTAAAAAGAGCAGCGATAGCTCAGTGGGGAGACCAACAGACTGCAATGCAGAGGGTCGTGGGTTCGAACCCACGTCGCGCACCTCCGACTATCGAAAGTATATGACTTTTCGAAATTATATGCATATTGATTGACAATTATCTATCGCCTGCTCCGTACCTCGGAGAGCACGTTAAGCCGTCGGTCCCGGCTGCCATGAACATCTATGGTAGTCGTTATAGGGGAAGTCGAGACAAAAGATCCCACTGGGTCGAAGTGTCACCAGTCTTCAGGACCCGAGTAGATTGGGTTTGCGGGGGAAGAACTACGGGTCTCCCCCTTTGGACCAGGGTACTGCGGGGTCAGGAAGCCCACTGCGCCTCGAAAGGCGTGTTCTGTCGACCGCGCTGATTAGAGTGCGCGGTGCCTGACATTGGTGTTGGACTCGCAGGGGTATGTGGTTAGCCGCTGAGGACGACATGTTCGTTGCTCGACAAGTACGTGGCGTTCGAGCGTCGGACTCTGGCGCGGCTGGGGCGAACCAGTCGGTCGCACGCGTACCTATCTGGAGAATAGGTAGTCTCACTTGGGCACGAGGTAGCTCGCTTACGAGAACCGAATCTCTAAGGTTAGGGTGGAGAAAGTCGAGATTTGGGGACAAGACCTGTCTATAACTGGTCCCGGAAGGTGCTCTCGGGCACTGGAAGGTACAGCGGCTCCACCTAATATAACCTTGATGGTTGGTGTAGGAGAACGCTATATCATAAACTGGACTAATAGTAGAGAGAGGGGATGGCTCCCACACAAGATAAGATAAGATAAGATAATTGTTTTGTTACGTCAATTTTTATTCCGTGTTAACATTTAATGTATCCAGTATAAATGATATGAATGCTAATGCTATAAAAAGTTTTGTCGTGATGGTAGAAATAGATCAAGTCAAGGATATCACCATATTTCACCGAACTAGTTCGATATACTTTACTATAATATTATTTTGCTTATGCTTCTAAGTAACCAGGCCAAACTGAAATTTCAGGGCAACATGCAGCAGCGTGTAATGAAAATCAAAACAGAAAGTTAACGCATAAAAATATACAAAATTCATTCATTGCAATCATTTATTTGTTGAAAAGTAGTTAATACAGTCCATCAGAAATCAAAGTCTGTATCCGAAATCTTCTCAATATCTTCCACAGCCACATCCACGTCCAGCTAGTCCAAGACCAGCAGCAGGAGCAATAGCTGCACAACTCGAACCGTAGCCGAGAGCACCAGCGCCGATACCGGCAGATCCAAGACCATAAGCACCAGCAGAATAGCCAGCGTCGCTTGTAATAGCTGTGATTCCGTTACCGCAACTGTAGTTGACGACGCCTGCTCCAGCAGTGGGGAAAACTCCATCCAAAGCTACAGCACTTAAGAACGGCAATTCACCGATCACGACTAGTTCGCCTCCATAAGTGTTTTCAGATGCTACAGAGAGGCCGGAAGGAGCGATAGCAGAGGAGCTGGCGACGGGCAGAGCGCCGCCACTGGAAGGAGCCACCCCAATACTCGCAGCGTTCAAGCCAGCACCAGCGTATCCGTTGCCACATCCATAACCAAGACCTGCTCCATATTCAAGACCAGCTCCATAACCAAGACCAGCCCCATAAGCCAAACCATGACCTCCCAGTGCACCACATGACGCAGCACCGAGAGATGGAGCAGACAAGTAGTCGGCTCTAGGGTATGCACACTGACTGAATGCAGCCTGGAAGAACAGAATCATTATGTATCATTTTTCTCACTGAAAGTAAAGCTTAAGGCACAAAGAAAAATAACCCAAAATTAAATAAGTATAACGTATATAAAAGTAAAAAACATAAAACTTACGTTAGCCAGGAGCGCCTGAGCGCAGAGAACGAGGAAAGCCTTGGCAGACATATTAGTTAGTGTACTAGCTACTGGTGCAAGTGCTCACACGAGAATGTTGTTCAGTACCACTGCTGCTGGTTTTATACTAAACTGTGTTATCAAACGTCGAGTATTTCGTCTATGAAATAGTGTTTGTGTAATTTGCGATAACTGTCGCAATTTTGAACAAAATATTATTCCTCACGTAGTGTGATAACACAGACCTAGTACCAACAATCGTGTCAGATATAAAAGGGCTAGGACAGTAACAGTTCATCATTCAGTCTTCAGCTCTTCGTTGAACACAAACAAATAATAAACATGTCTACCTTCGCTGTTGTATTGCTCTGCGTCCAAGCTTGCTTGGTACAGGTGAGTGACTTTAAATTTAAAACAGTCTAAAAATCTTTGCTACTGATGTATCTACTATATATTGTCTCTATTTTCGCATGTGTACAATTCACGTTGCAATATTTAATTACAAATATCTTTTAACCACCCCGGTTCGTTCAGACGGTGTTCAGTCAGTGTGGATGCGGCGCTGGCGCGGGCTACGGCACGCGTGTCGCCGCACCTGTTCTTGGCTGCGGAGGAGCCGCACTTAGCTACGGTGGAGCCACCGCGCCAGGAGCCTTAGCTCGTGGATTTGGCTACTCTGATGCTCTTGGGTATGGAACGTCAGCAGGATTCGGTGCGTACGGCGGCGTCGGCGAAGGTAACGTGGCGGTCGCCGGTGAGCTGCCAGTCGCCGGTAACACCGCCGTCATCGGTCAGGTGCCTATCTTGGGCGCTGTGAGCTTCGGCGGTAACGTGCCAGCTGCTGGTTGCGTCTCTATCAATGGTCAATGCTCCTGCGGCTGTGGCTACTGATTGTGGTGACTTCAGCTTAAAAACGAATCAATAAATTAAATTTCAAGTATTCAGCAGTAACTACTCTGTTTTATTTAAATAAATTATCATTATAATATGTATGTGAATTTAGAATGTCTTAAGCTAATATTAGACTACGACACTTTATGCGGTATACTCAGTGTATATGTGTGTGAAGTGTCTCTGTATGAACGCGAGTGTCTTTAATTGCGAAATTTATTGTGGCACGATAATTAGTGACGCATCAGCACCTGTGTGAATACGTTGTATCCAAGTGTCCAGTGTAGTTAAAAAGAATTCGTTTTTTTTATGAATTTCTCGCGCAGCAAGAGACTTGTCGATTTTGTAGAAGGTCTACTTAGTAAATGATAACAGCCTCTTGAAAATAAATAACAATATAAAAATATTCATTAACAATAAAAGCATTACGTCATTGCATATAATTTATTCACTTACCTGATGCTTAAATCTCTATGTTAATCATAATCGTTCACCTGGAGTGATAGACGATCTCATTCTCGTATCTTGTTTTTTATTATAGGAATAACTTTTCTAATAAATATTCAAAGTCTTCATATTTCATTCTACATAACTCAATCAGCAATCCATGGTAAACTTTTAATTCTTGCCCTTTTTTAATTTACTGGTATACTCAAATACTTCCTTTGCGTTTTTGTCGTGTTTTATTACAATATAAGCAGCCATAGCGGCTGCAAGTCGTTTATCCATGCTGACCGAGCACCGCTAACGGGAATTCTGTGTATGAACAGCTCGGACACAATTTCCGTACACTTATAAACCGGTACTACTCAGACACAAAAAAATCGTAAAAGTGTGAACAGTATTGAAATTAATGTCTGAAATTTATGCCGCAATTCCATTCGTATTCTTAACCTAGCTTTAAGTAGACCAAAGACAAAGACACTGATTTCAGATAAACTCACTGTTATCTCTGACTAGTATTAAGTGTTCCTTTGCCTCATAATTAGGGTAAAATTACTGCATATATTCTAAATATATCTATTTAAATCATTAATTCTAAAGAAATAATTTGCCTTAGGTAAACGCATCCTTACACAATAAAGGCTTTATTGAAATACAAAGAATGTAAACACTTTAATTCTACTAAGTAATCAGCAAAAACCAAAGGCAACTGTGCCATGACGTTATCTGCTCTGATAAAAGGTCGTTGTGATATATTGCGCTTCAGAACGTGACATTTACACATTACGAAGAGGTGTCACACACTTTTGAAAATCACGAATAAAATGTAATGAAGCCGAAGTTTAAAGTAATTTTTTGTCCTACTCGTATGATGAAACACATGAAGTATCGTTTGAATAGTTTTAGATCCAATGACGACGTGATTTGAACAACGGTGTAGTACCAATATGAATGAAAGAAATTTGAAGAAACTACAGGTAAGGTATACCTACTTTTGATATATCGCCGATGAAGAGTCAATAAATAATAACTGCAAAAATTCAACTTTTCAGGAGGCGAAAAAAACGTTTCAAGGCCATTTAATTTTTTTATATAGTATATTTTATTTATATATATTATATATCATTTTATTTTTAGTGGGTACGTTTGATCGTAGGTATTATCTATTGCCATCATAAATGACGGAACAACACTTAGTATAATATATTGCAATAATTATTTATCTTGCAAATTAATAAGAAACGGACCTAAGATCTTTGTCAGCATGTGTATTACTTTATTTTACAATGAATAATTCAATAAAACAAAAATGAATAAAAAAAACTCTTCATCGGCGATATAGCCCAAAAGCTTCGTTGATAGGTATAATATTTTGATAATAGGCGTACAAACATCGTGACATATGCAGTTTTGCTTTGAAATCACAATTACAAATACTCTGTTTGTAATTATGATTTTTGGTGGAAAACAAGGCAATATTATTTTTGAATTTTGATGTAGGTATAATTTTTTGGCTTTCATTTTTATTAGTTGAAGCCGTTTTATAAACTCTCCCATTCATGAATACAACCTTCTGTGATTCGGCGACAGTCCATTATACTGGCTCAGTGCGAATTGGATGGATTTGCACATCCTTCACACATCCTTGAGAACGTTATGTAGAACTCTCAGATATGCAGGTTTCCTCAAAATAGTATCTTCCACCATTAAAGAAAACGATAGTTAGCTATATCAGATGAACATCACTTTGAGACGTCAGGGGTACGTAGCGTGGATCTCTAGTTTACCTCTACGTAGCAGTCCAATGGTTTTCCCACTAGGCTATCGCTGTACTTCAAAGCTGTTGGTAAATTTTATTGTTTCACAACATCGAATACCATAAACAGCGTTTTAAGAAATAACAACTGACACAAAGTGCCATCAAGTTTAGTCAGATTTCACGTAAAATTGCCGTGAACCGTATTAATACACTAAAAAGTAATATGTCAAAAAAACATATTTATATAAGGTAATAATTATAGAGCATTATTAAACGTTTTAATTGCCTTTCCGAACTGACGAGTCTGCGGCCCACCTAGCTGTAAGTGGCAACGTATAAAAAAAATAATGCCGCAGTTGTGCTGCAATGTCAAACGATTACACATCTATACCGCTGGGTGCTCATGATAATAGTAGTCTCTTTAAACATTGTTTGAAGATAAACAAGACATAGCATTAAGGAATAACCGCACCAGTTACTTCACTTGAAGGTTGCCTGATGCGAATTTCGGGGAGTTAAAACTTCTACGCTGGTATAGTGGGTGATTTGACTCTTGTGTCATCCAAAGTTAAGTCAAGAGATGTACTTTCCCTTTTGCGCTATAGCCGAACTGTCATCAAGATATTTCGACCTTTCCTCCTAATGGAGATTGATTTGGCAGAAATTAAACTGCCCAGCCCTGGCGAACAATCAAAAGCTTGACTTATAGTGGGATTGCTCGCCAATTCTGGCAATGTGTAATGCTTTGGTCTTGGCAAAAATCTGTTTAGGTATCACTGAAAGCGGCATTGCTAATCTACATACAAAAGCTAATTACATAATATTAAAATCAGCTCTTTATTAAACTGTTCCACTGCTGGGCACGGGCCTCTTCTCAGTGTGAGAAAGGTTAAGCCATAGTCCACCACGCTGGCCCGATGTGGATTGGCAGACGTCCCATATATACGAGAACATTATGGAGAACTCTTAAACATAAAGGTTTCCTCAAGATGTTTTCCTTCACCGTATTGCTTGCTTTAGCAATAATTAACTACGTAATAAGCAAATAACTTCGAAAATACAGAGATGCGTGCCTTGGGATCAAACTCAAGACCTCTGCGTGGCAGTCCAACGGTTTCCCACTAGGCTATCGCTACTGTTCATAAGCAATAAAAAATAATAACATAATAAAAATAAATATTAATATTGTACGTTTTGAAGAGGTCATACCTGCTACACGTGAAGCTTCGTCAGCAGAAACGAGCGCACGGCGCTGCACGCGATACGGACATGTAATGCGACCACTCGACACTCGTGTGAGTTAAGCACTCAGCAAAATTATAGCTATTAATTAATTGTTTTGTTAAAAAGAGCAGCGATAGCTCAGTGGGGAGACCAACAGACTGCAATGCAGAGGGTCGTGGGTTCGAACCCACGTCGCGCACCTCCGACTATCGAAAGTATATGACTTTTCGAAATTATATGCATATTGATTGACAATTATCTATCGCCTGCTCCGTACCTCGGAGAGCACGTTAAGCCGTCGGTCCCGGCTGCCATGAACATCTATGGTAGTCGTTATAGGGGAAGTCGAGACAAAAGATCCCACTGGGTCGAAGTGTCACCAGTCTTCAGGACCCGAGTAGATTGGGTTTGCGGGGGAAGAACTACGGGTCTCCCCCTTTGGACCAGGGTACTGCGGGGTCAGGAAGCCCACTGCGCCTCGAAAGGCGTGTTCTGTCGACCGCGCTGATTAGAGTGCGCGGTGCCTGACATTGGTGTTGGACTCGCAGGGGTATGTGGTTAGCCGCTGAGGACGACATGTTCGTTGCTCGACAAGTACGTGGCGTTCGAGCGTCGGACTCTGGCGCGGCTGGGGCGAACCAGTCGGTCGCACGCGTACCTATCTGGAGAATAGGTAGTCTCACTTGGGCACGAGGTAGCTCGCTTACGAGAACCGAATCTCTAAGGTTAGGGTGGAGAAAGTCGAGATTTGGGGACAAGACCTGTCTATAACTGGTCCCGGAAGGTGCTCTCGGGCACTGGAAGGTACAGCGGCTCCACCTAATATAACCTTGATGGTTGGTGTAGGAGAACGCTATATCATAAACTGGACTAATAGTAGAGAGAGGGGATGGCTCCCACACAAGATAAGATAAGATAAGATAATTGTTTTGTTACGTCAATTTTTATTCCGTGTTAACATTTAATGTATCCAGTATAAATGATATGAATGCTAATGCTATAAAAAGTTTTGTCGTGATGGTAGAAATAGATCAAGTCAAGGATATCACCATATTTGACCGAACTAGTTCGATATACTTTACTATAATATTATTTTGCTTATGCTTCTAAGTAACCAGGCCAAACTGAAATTTCAGGGCAACATGCAGCAGCGTGTAATGAAAATCAAAACAGAAAGTTAACGCATAAAAATATACAAAATTCATTCATTGCAATCATTTATTTGTTGAAAAGTAGTTAATACAGTCCATCAGAAATCAAAGTCTGTATCCGAAATCTTCTCAATATCTTCCACAGCCACATCCACGTCCAGCTAGTCCAAGACCAGCAGCAGGAGCAATAGCTGCACAACTCGAACCGTAGCCGAGAGCACCAGCGCCGATACCGGCAGATCCAAGACCATAAGCACCAGCAGAATAGCCAGCGTCGCTTGTAATAGCTGTGATTCCGTTACCGCAACTGTAGTTGACGACGCCTGCTCCAGCAGTGGGGAAAACTCCATCCAAAGCTACAGCACTTAAGAACGGCAATTCACCGATCACGACTAGTTCGCCTCCATAAGTGTTTTCAGATGCTACAGAGAGGCCGGAAGGAGCGATAGCAGAGGAGCTGGCGACGGGCAGAGCGCCGCCACTGGAAGGAGCCACCCCAATACTCGCAGCGTTCAAGCCAGCACCAGCGTATCCGTTGCCACATCCATAACCAAGACCTGCTCCATATTCAAGACCAGCTCCATAACCAAGACCAGCCCCATAAGCCAAACCATGACCTCCCAGTGCACCACATGACGCAGCACCGAGAGATGGAGCAGACAAGTAGTCGGCTCTAGGGTATGCACACTGACTGAATGCAGCCTGGAAGAACAGAATCATTATGTATCATTTTTCTCACTGAAAGTAAAGCTTAAGGCACAAAGAAAAATAACCCAAAATTAAATAAGTATAACGTATATAAAAGTAAAAAACATAAAACTTACGTTAGCCAGGAGCGCCTGAGCGCAGAGAACGAGGAAAGCCTTGGCAGACATATTAGTTAGTGTACTAGCTACTGGTGCAAGTGCTCACACGAGAATGTTGTTCAGTACCACTGCTGCTGGTTTTATACTAAACTGTGTTATCAAACGTCGAGTATTTCGTCTATGAAATAGTGTTTGTGTAATTTGCGATAACTGTCGCAATTTTGAACAAAATATTATTCCTCACGTAGTGTGATAACACAGACCTAGTACCAACAATCGTGTCAGATATAAAAGGGCTAGGACAGTAACAGTTCATCATTCAGTCTTCAGCTCTTCGTTGAACACAAACAAATAATAAACATGTCTACCTTCGCTGTTGTATTGCTCTGCGTCCAAGCTTGCTTGGTACAGGTGAGTGACTTTAAATTTAAAACAGTCTAAAAATCTTTGCTACTGATGTATCTACTATATATTGTCTCTATTTTCGCATGTGTACAATTCACGTTGCAATATTTAATTACAAATATCTTTTAACCACCCCGGTTCGTTCAGACGGTGTTCAGTCAGTGTGGATGCGGCGCTGGCGCGGGCTACGGCACGCGTGTCGCCGCACCTGTTCTTGGCTGCGGAGGAGCCGCACTTAGCTACGGTGGAGCCACCGCGCCAGGAGCCTTAGCTCGTGGATTTGGCTACTCTGATGCTCTTGGGTATGGAACGTCAGCAGGATTCGGTGCGTACGGCGGCGTCGGCGAAGGTAACGTGGCGGTCGCCGGTGAGCTGCCAGTCGCCGGTAACACCGCCGTCATCGGTCAGGTGCCTATCTTGGGCGCTGTGAGCTTCGGCGGTAACGTGCCAGCTGCTGGTTGCGTCTCTATCAATGGTCAATGCTCCTGCGGCTGTGGCTACTGATTGTGGTGACTTCAGCTTAAAAACGAATCAATAAATTAAATTTCAAGTATTCAGCAGTAACTACTCTGTTTTATTTAAATAAATTATCATTATAATATGTATGTGAATTTAGAATGTCTTAAGCTAATATTAGACTACGACACTTTATGCGGTATACTCAGTGTATATGTGTGTGAAGTGTCTCTGTATGAACGCGAGTGTCTTTAATTGCGAAATTTATTGTGGCACGATAATTAGTGACGCATCAGCACCTGTGTGAATACGTTGTATCCAAGTGTCCAGTGTAGTTAAAAAGAATTCGTTTTTTTTATGAATTTCTCGCGCAGCAAGAGACTTGTCGATTTTGTAGAAGGTCTACTTAGTAAATGATAACAGCCTCTTGAAAATAAATAACAATATAAAAATATTCATTAACAATAAAAGCATTACGTCATTGCATATAATTTATTCACTTACCTGATGCTTAAATCTCTATGTTAATCATAATCGTTCACCTGGAGTGATAGACGATCTCATTCTCGTATCTTGTTTTTTATTATAGGAATAACTTTTCTAATAAATATTCAAAGTCTTCATATTTCATTCTACATAACTCAATCAGCAATCCATGGTAAACTTTTAATTCTTGCCCTTTTTTAATTTACTGGTATACTCAAATACTTCCTTTGCGTTTTTGTCGTGTTTTATTACAATATAAGCAGCCATAGCGGCTGCAAGTCGTTTATCCATGCTGACCGAGCACCGCTAACGGGAATTCTGTGTATGAACAGCTCGGACACAATTTCCGTACACTTATAAACCGGTACTACTCAGACACAAAAAAATCGTAAAAGTGTGAACAGTATTGAAATTAATGTCTGAAATTTATGCCGCAATTCCATTCGTATTCTTAACCTAGCTTTAAGTAGACCAAAGACAAAGACACTGATTTCAGATAAACTCACTGTTATCTCTGACTAGTATTAAGTGTTCCTTTGCCTCATAATTAGGGTAAAATTACTGCATATATTCTAAATATATCTATTTAAATCATTAATTCTAAAGAAATAATTTGCCTTAGGTAAACGCATCCTTACACAATAAAGGCTTTATTGAAATACAAAGAATGTAAACACTTTAATTCTACTAAGTAATCAGCAAAAACCAAAGGCAACTGTGCCATGACGTTATCTGCTCTGATAAAAGGTCGTTGTGATATATTGCGCTTCAGAACGTGACATTTACACATTACGAAGAGGTGTCACACACTTTTGAAAATCACGAATAAAATGTAATGAAGCCGAAGTTTAAAGTAATTTTTTGTCCTACTCGTATGATGAAACACATGAAGTATCGTTTGAATAGTTTTAGATCCAATGACGACGTGATTTGAACAACGGTGTAGTACCAATATGAATGAAAGAAATTTGAAGAAACTACAGGTAAGGTATACCTACTTTTGATATATCGCCGATGAAGAGTCAATAAATAATAACTGCAAAAATTCAACTTTTCAGGAGGCGAAAAAAACGTTTCAAGGCCATTTAATTTTTTTATATAGTATATTTTATTTATATATATATTATATATCATTTTATTTTTTAGTGGGTACGTTTGATCGTAGGTATTATCTATTGCCATCATAAATGACGGAACAACACTTAGTATAATATATTGCAATAACTATTTATCTTGCAAATTAATAAGAAACGGACCTAAGATCTTTGTCAGCATGTGTATTACTTTATTTTACAATGAATAATTCAATAAAACAAAAATGGCCAGAATTTCAGTTATTATATATAAACTCTTCATCGGCGATATAGCCCAAAAGCTTCGTTGATATAATATTTTGATAATAGGCGTACTAACATCGTGACATATGCAGTTTTGCTTTGAAATCACAATTACAAATACTCTGTTTGTAATTATGATTTTTGGTGGAAAACAAGGCAATATTATTTTTGAATTTTGATGTAGGTATAATTTTTTGGCTTTCATTTTTATTAGTTGAAGCCGTTTTATAAACTCTCCCATTCATGAATACAACCTTCTGTGATTCGGCGACAGTCCATTATACTGGCTCAGTGCGAATTGGATGGATTTGCACATCCTTCACACATCCTTGAGAACGTTATGTAGAACTCTCAGATATGCAGGTTTCCTCAAAATGGTATCTTCCACCATTAAAGAAAACGATATTTAGCTATATCAGATGAACATCACTTTGAGACGTCAGGGGTACGTACCGTGGAACTCTAGTTTACCTCTACGTAGCAGTCCAATGGTTTTCCCACTAGGCTATCGCTGTACTTCAAAGCTGTTGGTAAATTTTATTGTTTCACAACATCGAATACCATAAACAGCGTTTTAAGAAATAACAACTGACACAAAGTGCCATCAAGTTTAGTCAGATTTCACGTAAAATTGCCGTGAACCGTATTAATACACTAAAAAGTAATATGTCAAAAAAACATATTTATCTAGGGTAATAATTATAGAGCATTATTAAACGTTTTAATTGCCTTTCCGAACTGACGAGTCTGCGGCCCACCTAGTTGTAAGTGGCAACGTATAAAATAAATAATGCCGCAGTTGTGCTGCAATGTCAAACGATTACACATCTATACCGCTGGGTGCTCATGATAATAGTAGTCTCTTTAAACTTCGTTTGAAGATAAACAAGACATAGCGTTCAGGAATAACCGCACCAGTTACTTCACTTGAAGGTTGCCTGATGCGAATTTCGGGGAGTTAAAACTTCTACGCTGGTATAGTGGGTGATTTGACTCTTGTGTCATCCAAAGTTAAGTCAAGAGATGTACTTTCCCTTTTGCGCTATAGCCGAACTGTCATCAAGATATTTCGACCTTTCCTCCTAATGGAGATTGATTTGGCAGAAATTAAACTGCCCAGCCCTGGCGAACAATCAAAAGCTTGACTTATAGTGGGATTGCTCGCCAATTCTGGCAATGTGTAATGCTTTGGTCTTGGCAAAAATCTGTTTAGGTATCACTGAAAGCGGCATTGCTAATCTACATACAAAAGCTAATTACATAATATTAAAATCAGCTCTTTATTAAACTGTTCCACTGCTGGGCACGGGCCTCTTCTCAGTGTGAGAAAGGTTAAGCCATAGTCCACCACGCTGGCCCGATGTGGATTGGCAGACGTCCCATATATACGAGAACATTATGGAGAACTCTTAAACATAAAGGTTTCCTCAAGATGTTTTCCTTCACCGTATTACTTGCTTTAGCAATAATTAACTACGTAATAAGCAAATAACTTCGAAAATACAGAGATGCGTGCCTTGGGATCAAACTCAAGACCTCTGCGTGGCAGTCCAACGGTTTCCCACTAGGCTATCGCTACTGTTCATAAGCAATAAAAAATTATAACATAATAAAAATAAATATTAATATTGTACGTTTTGAAGAGGTCATACCTGCTACACGTGAAGCTTCGTCAGCAGAAACGAGCGCACGGCGCTGCACGCGATACGGACATGTAATGCGACCACTCGACACTCGTGTGAGTTAAGCACTCAGCAAAATTATAGCTATTAATTAATTGTTTTGTTAAAAAGAGCAGCGATAGCTCAGTGGGGAGACCAACAGACTGCAATGCAGAGGGTCGTGGGTTCGAACCCACGTCGCGCACCTCCGACTATCGAAAGTATATGACTTTTCTAAATTATATGCATATTGATTGAAAATTATCTATCGCCTGCTCCGTACCTCGGAGAGCACGTTAAGCCGTCGGTCCCGGCTGCCATGAACATCTATGGTAGTCGTTATAGGGGAAGTCGAGACAAAAGATCCCACTGGGTCGAAGTGTCACCAGTCTTCAGGACCCGAGTAGATTGGGTTTGCGGGGGAAGAACTACGGGTCTCCCCCTTTGGACCAGGGTACTGCGGGGTCAGGAAGCCCACTGCGCCTCAAAAGGCGTGTTCTGTCGACCGCGCTGATTAGAGTGCGCGGTGCCTGACATTGGTGTTGGACTCGCAGGGGTATGTGGTTAGCCGCTGAGGACGACATGTTCGTTGCTCGACAAGTACGTGGCGTTCGAGCGTCGGACTCTGGCGCGGCTGGGGCGAACCAGTCGGTCGCACGCGTACCTATCTGGAGAATAGGTAGTCTCACTTGGGCACGAGGTAGCTCGCTTACGAGAACCGAATCTCTAAGGTTAGGGTGGAGAAAGTCGAGATTTGGGGACCAGACCTGTCTATAACTGGTCCCGGAAGGTGCTCTCGGGCACTGGAAGGTACAGCGGCTCCACCTAATATAACCTTGATGGTTGGTGTAGGAGAACGCTATATCATAAACTGGACTAATAGTAGAGAGAGGGGATGGCTCCCACACAAGATAAGATAAGATAAGATAATTGTTTTGTTACGTCAATTTTTATTCCGTGTTAACATTTAATGTATCCAGTATAAATGATATGAATGCTAATGCTATAAAAAGTTTTGTCGTGATGGTAGAAATAGATCAAGTCAAGGATATCACCATATTTGACCGAACTAGTTCGATATACTTTACTATAATATTATTTTGCTTATGCTTCTAAGTAACCAGGCCAAACTGAAATTTCAGGGCAACATGCAGCAGCGTGTAATGAAAATCAAAACAGAAAGTTAACGCATAAAAATATACAAAATTCATTCATTGCAATCATTTATTTGTTGAAAAGTAGTTAATACAGTCCATCAGAAATCAAAGTCTGTATCCGAAATCTTCTCAATATCTTCCACAGCCACATCCACGTCCAGCTAGTCCAAGACCAGCAGCAGGAGCAATAGCTGCACAACTCGAACCGTAGCCGAGAGCACCAGCGCCGATACCGGCAGATCCAAGACCATAAGCACCAGCAGAATAGCCAGCGTCGCTTGTAATAGCTGTGATTCCGTTACCGCAACTGTAGTTGACGACGCCTGCTCCAGCAGTGGGGAAAACTCCATCCAAAGCTACAGCACTTAAGAACGGCAATTCACCGATCACGACTAGTTCGCCTCCATAAGTGTTTTCAGATGCTACAGAGAGGCCGGAAGGAGCGATAGCAGAGGAGCTGGCGACGGGCAGAGCGCCGCCACTGGAAGGAGCCACCCCAATACTCGCAGCGTTCAAGCCAGCACCAGCGTATCCGTTGCCACATCCATAACCAAGACCTGCTCCATATTCAAGACCAGCTCCATAACCAAGACCAGCCCCATAAGCCAAACCATGACCTCCCAGTGCACCACATGACGCAGCACCGAGAGATGGAGCAGACAAGTAGTCGGCTCTAGGGTATGCACACTGACTGAATGCAGCCTGGAAGAACAGAATCATTATGTATCATTTTTCTCACTGAAAGTAAAGCTTAAGGCACAAAGAAAAATAACCCAAAATTAAATAAGTATAACGTATATAAAAGTAAAAAACATAAAACTTACGTTAGCCAGGAGCGCCTGAGCGCAGAGAACGAGGAAAGCCTTGGCAGACATATTAGTTAGTGTACTAGCTACTGGTGCAAGTGCTCACACGAGAATGTTGTTCAGTACCACTGCTGCTGGTTTTATACTAAACTGTGTTATCAAACGTCGAGTATTTCGTCTATGAAATAGTGTTTGTGTAATTTGCGATAACTGTCGCAATTTTGAACAAAATATTATTCCTCACGTAGTGTGATAACACAGACCTAGTACCAACAATCGTGTCAGATATAAAAGGGCTAGGACAGTAACAGTTCATCATTCAGTCTTCAGCTCTTCGTTGAACACAAACAAATAATAAACATGTCTACCTTCGCTGTTGTATTGCTCTGCGTCCAAGCTTGCTTGGTACAGGTGAGTGACTTTAAATTTAAAACAGTCTAAAAATCTTTGCTACTGATGTATCTACTATATATTGTCTCTATTTTCGCATGTGTACAATTCACGTTGCAATATTTAATTACAAATATCTTTTAACCACCCCGGTTCGTTCAGACGGTGTTCAGTCAGTGTGGATGCGGCGCTGGCGCGGGCTACGGCACGCGTGTCGCCGCACCTGTTCTTGGCTGCGGAGGAGCCGCACTTAGCTACGGTGGAGCCACCGCGCCAGGAGCCTTAGCTCGTGGATTTGGCTACTCTGATGCTCTTGGGTATGGAACGTCAGCAGGATTCGGTGCGTACGGCGGCGTCGGCGAAGGTAACGTGGCGGTCGCCGGTGAGCTGCCAGTCGCCGGTAACACCGCCGTCATCGGTCAGGTGCCTATCTTGGGCGCTGTGAGCTTCGGCGGTAACGTGCCAGCTGCTGGTTGCGTCTCTATCAATGGTCAATGCTCCTGCGGCTGTGGCTACTGATTGTGGTGACTTCAGCTTAAAAACGAATCAATAAATTAAATTTCAAGTATTCAGCAGTAACTACTCTGTTTTATTTAAATAAATTATCATTATAATATGTATGTGAATTTAGAATGTCTTAAGCTAATATTAGACTACGACACTTTATGCGGTATACTCAGTGTATATGTGTGTGAAGTGTCTCTGTATGAACGCGAGTGTCTTTAATTGCGAAATTTATTGTGGCACGATAATTAGTGACGCATCAGCACCTGTGTGAATACGTTGTATCCAAGTGTCCAGTGTAGTTAAAAAGAATTCGTTTTTTTTATGAATTTCTCGCGCAGCAAGAGACTTGTCGATTTTGTAGAAGGTCTACTTAGTAAATGATAACAGCCTCTTGAAAATAAATAACAATATAAAAATATTCATTAACAATAAAAGCATTACGTCATTGCATATAATTTATTCACTTACCTGATGCTTAAATCTCTATGTTAATCATAATCGTTCACCTGGAGTGATAGACGATCTCATTCTCGTATCTTGTTTTTTATTATAGGAATAACTTTTCTAATAAATATTCAAAGTCTTCATATTTCATTCTACATAACTCAATCAGCAATCCATGGTAAACTTTTAATTCTTGCCCTTTTTTAATTTACTGGTATACTCAAATACTTCCTTTGCGTTTTTGTCGTGTTTTATTACAATATAAGCAGCCATAGCGGCTGCAAGTCGTTTATCCATGCTGCATTTCCGTACACTTATAAACCGCTACTACTCAGACACAAAAAAATCGTAAAAGTGTGAACAGTATTGAAATTAATGTCTGAAATTTATGCCGCAATTCCATTCGTATTCTTAACCTAGCTTTAAGTAGACCAAAGACAAAGACACTGATTTCAGATAAACTCACTGTTATCTCTGACTAGTATTAAGTGTTCCTTTGCCTCATAATTAGGGTAAAATTACTGCATATATTCTAAATATATCTATTTAAATCATTAATTCTAAAGAAATAATTTGCCTTAGGTAAACGCATCCTTACACAATAAAGGCTTTATTGAAATACAAAGAATGTAAACACTTTAATTCTACTAAGTAATCAGCAAAAACCAAAGGCAACTGTGCCATGACGTTATCTGCTCTGATAAAAGGTCGTTGTGATATATTGCGCTTCAGAACGTGACATTTACACATTACGAAGAGGTGTCACACACTTTTGAAAATCACGAATAAAATGTAATGAAGCCGAAGTTTAAAGTAATTTTTTGTCCTACTCGTATGATGAAACACATGAAGTATCGTTTGAATAGTTTTAGATCCAATGACGACGTGATTTGAACAACGGTGTAGTACCAATATGAATGAAAGAAATTTGAAGAAACTACAGGTAAGGTATACCTACTTTTGATATATCGCCGATGAAGAGTCAATAAATAATAACTGCAAAAATTCAACTTTTCAGGAGGCGAAAAAAACGTTTCAAGGCCATTTAATTTTTTTATATAGTATATTTTATTTATATATATTATATATCATTTTATTTTTAGTGGGTACGTTTGATCGTAGGTATTATCTATTGCCATCATAAATGACGGAACAACACTTAGTATAATATATTGCAATAATTATTTATCTTGCAAATTAATAAGAAACGGACCTAAGATCTTTGTCAGCATGTGTATTACTTTATTTTACAATGAATAATTCAATAAAACAAAAATGAATAAAAAAAACTCTTCATCGGCGATATAGCCCAAAAGCTTCGTTGATAGGTATAATATTTTGATAATAGGCGTACAAACATCGTGACATATGCAGTTTTGCTTTGAAATCACAATTACAAATACTCTGTTTGTAATTATGATTTTTGGTGGAAAACAAGGCAATATTATTTTTGAATTTTGATGTAGGTATAATTTTTTGGCTTTCATTTTTATTAGTTGAAGCCGTTTTATAAACTCTCCCATTCATGAATACAACCTTCTGTGATTCGGCGACAGTCCATTATACTGGCTCAGTGCGAATTGGATGGATTTGCACATCCTTCACACATCCTTGAGAACGTTATGTAGAACTCTCAGATATGCAGGTTTCCTCAAAATAGTATCTTCCACCATTAAAGAAAACGATAGTTAGCTATATCAGATGAACATCACTTTGAGACGTCAGGGGTACGTAGCGTGGATCTCTAGTTTACCTCTACGTAGCAGTCCAATGGTTTTCCCACTAGGCTATCGCTGTACTTCAAAGCTGTTGGTAAATTTTATTGTTTCACAACATCGAATACCATAAACAGCGTTTTAAGAAATAACAACTGACACAAAGTGCCATCAAGTTTAGTCAGATTTCACGTAAAATTGCCGTGAACCGTATTAATACACTAAAAAGTAATATGTCAAAAAAACATATTTATATAAGGTAATAATTATAGAGCATTATTAAACGTTTTAATTGCCTTTCCGAACTGACGAGTCTGCGGCCCACCTAGCTGTAAGTGGCAACGTATAAAAAAAATAATGCCGCAGTTGTGCTGCAATGTCAAACGATTACACATCTATACCGCTGGGTGCTCATGATAATAGTAGTCTCTTTAAACATTGTTTGAAGATAAACAAGACATAGCATTAAGGAATAACCGCACCAGTTACTTCACTTGAAGGTTGCCTGATGCGAATTTCGGGGAGTTAAAACTTCTACGCTGGTATAGTGGGTGATTTGACTCTTGTGTCATCCAAAGTTAAGTCAAGAGATGTACTTTCCCTTTTGCGCTATAGCCGAACTGTCATCAAGATATTTCGACCTTTCCTCCTAATGGAGATTGATTTGGCAGAAATTAAACTGCCCAGCCCTGGCGAACAATCAAAAGCTTGACTTATAGTGGGATTGCTCGCCAATTCTGGCAATGTGTAATGCTTTGGTCTTGGCAAAAATCTGTTTAGGTATCACTGAAAGCGGCATTGCTAATCTACATACAAAAGCTAATTACATAATATTAAAATCAGCTCTTTATTAAACTGTTCCACTGCTGGGCACGGGCCTCTTCTCAGTGTGAGAAAGGTTAAGCCATAGTCCACCACGCTGGCCCGATGTGGATTGGCAGACGTCCCATATATACGAGAACATTATGGAGAACTCTTAAACATAAAGGTTTCCTCAAGATGTTTTCCTTCACCGTATTGCTTGCTTTAGCAATAATTAACTACGTAATAAGCAAATAACTTCGAAAATACAGAGATGCGTGCCTTGGGATCAAACTCAAGACCTCTGCGTGGCAGTCCAACGGTTTCCCACTAGGCTATCGCTACTGTTCATAAGCAATAAAAAATAATAACATAATAAAAATAAATATTAATATTGTACGTTTTGAAGAGGTCATACCTGCTACACGTGAAGCTTCGTCAGCAGAAACGAGCGCACGGCGCTGCACGCGATACGGACATGTAATGCGACCACTCGACACTCGTGTGAGTTAAGCACTCAGCAAAATTATAGCTATTAATTAATTGTTTTGTTAAAAAGAGCAGCGATAGCTCAGTGGGGAGACCAACAGACTGCAATGCAGAGGGTCGTGGGTTCGAACCCACGTCGCGCACCTCCGACTATCGAAAGTATATGACTTTTCGAAATTATATGCATATTGATTGACAATTATCTATCGCCTGCTCCGTACCTCGGAGAGCACGTTAAGCCGTCGGTCCCGGCTGCCATGAACATCTATGGTAGTCGTTATAGGGGAAGTCGAGACAAAAGATCCCACTGGGTCGAAGTGTCACCAGTCTTCAGGACCCGAGTAGATTGGGTTTGCGGGGGAAGAACTACGGGTCTCCCCCTTTGGACCAGGGTACTGCGGGGTCAGGAAGCCCACTGCGCCTCGAAAGGCGTGTTCTGTCGACCGCGCTGATTAGAGTGCGCGGTGCCTGACATTGGTGTTGGACTCGCAGGGGTATGTGGTTAGCCGCTGAGGACGACATGTTCGTTGCTCGACAAGTACGTGGCGTTCGAGCGTCGGACTCTGGCGCGGCTGGGGCGAACCAGTCGGTCGCACGCGTACCTATCTGGAGAATAGGTAGTCTCACTTGGGCACGAGGTAGCTCGCTTACGAGAACCGAATCTCTAAGGTTAGGGTGGAGAAAGTCGAGATTTGGGGACAAGACCTGTCTATAACTGGTCCCGGAAGGTGCTCTCGGGCACTGGAAGGTACAGCGGCTCCACCTAATATAACCTTGATGGTTGGTGTAGGAGAACGCTATATCATAAACTGGACTAATAGTAGAGAGAGGGGATGGCTCCCACACAAGATAAGATAAGATAAGATAATTGTTTTGTTACGTCAATTTTTATTCCGTGTTAACATTTAATGTATCCAGTATAAATGATATGAATGCTAATGCTATAAAAAGTTTTGTCGTGATGGTAGAAATAGATCAAGTCAAGGATATCACCATATTTCACCGAACTAGTTCGATATACTTTACTATAATATTATTTTGCTTATGCTTCTAAGTAACCAGGCCAAACTGAAATTTCAGGGCAACATGCAGCAGCGTGTAATGAAAATCAAAACAGAAAGTTAACGCATAAAAATATACAAAATTCATTCATTGCAATCATTTATTTGTTGAAAAGTAGTTAATACAGTCCATCAGAAATCAAAGTCTGTATCCGAAATCTTCTCAATATCTTCCACAGCCACATCCACGTCCAGCTAGTCCAAGACCAGCAGCAGGAGCAATAGCTGCACAACTCGAACCGTAGCCGAGAGCACCAGCGCCGATACCGGCAGATCCAAGACCATAAGCACCAGCAGAATAGCCAGCGTCGCTTGTAATAGCTGTGATTCCGTTACCGCAACTGTAGTTGACGACGCCTGCTCCAGCAGTGGGGAAAACTCCATCCAAAGCTACAGCACTTAAGAACGGCAATTCACCGATCACGACTAGTTCGCCTCCATAAGTGTTTTCAGATGCTACAGAGAGGCCGGAAGGAGCGATAGCAGAGGAGCTGGCGACGGGCAGAGCGCCGCCACTGGAAGGAGCCACCCCAATACTCGCAGCGTTCAAGCCAGCACCAGCGTATCCGTTGCCACATCCATAACCAAGACCTGCTCCATATTCAAGACCAGCTCCATAACCAAGACCAGCCCCATAAGCCAAACCATGACCTCCCAGTGCACCACATGACGCAGCACCGAGAGATGGAGCAGACAAGTAGTCGGCTCTAGGGTATGCACACTGACTGAATGCAGCCTGGAAGAACAGAATCATTATGTATCATTTTTCTCACTGAAAGTAAAGCTTAAGGCACAAAGAAAAATAACCCAAAATTAAATAAGTATAACGTATATAAAAGTAAAAAACATAAAACTTACGTTAGCCAGGAGCGCCTGAGCGCAGAGAACGAGGAAAGCCTTGGCAGACATATTAGTTAGTGTACTAGCTACTGGTGCAAGTGCTCACACGAGAATGTTGTTCAGTACCACTGCTGCTGGTTTTATACTAAACTGTGTTATCAAACGTCGAGTATTTCGTCTATGAAATAGTGTTTGTGTAATTTGCGATAACTGTCGCAATTTTGAACAAAATATTATTCCTCACGTAGTGTGATAACACAGACCTAGTACCAACAATCGTGTCAGATATAAAAGGGCTAGGACAGTAACAGTTCATCATTCAGTCTTCAGCTCTTCGTTGAACACAAACAAATAATAAACATGTCTACCTTCGCTGTTGTATTGCTCTGCGTCCAAGCTTGCTTGGTACAGGTGAGTGACTTTAAATTTAAAACAGTCTAAAAATCTTTGCTACTGATGTATCTACTATATATTGTCTCTATTTTCGCATGTGTACAATTCACGTTGCAATATTTAATTACAAATATCTTGTAACCACCCCGGTTCGTTCAGACGGTGTTCAGTCAGTGTGGATGCGGCGCTGGCGCGGCCTACGGCACGCGTGTCGCCGCACCTGTTCTTGGCTGCGGAGGAGCCGCACTTAGCTACGGTGGAGCCACCGCACCAGGAGCCTTAGCTCGTGGACTTGGCTACTCTGATGCTCTTGGGTATGGAACGTCAGCAGGATTCGGTGCGTACGGCGGCGTCGGCGAAGGTAACGTGGCGGTCGCCGGTGAGCTGCCAGTCGCCGGTAACACCGCCGTCATCGGTCAGGTGCCTATCTTAGGCGCTGTGAGCTTCGGCGGTAACGTGCCAGCTGCTGGTTGCGTCTCTATCAATGGTCAATGCTCCTGCGGCTGTGGCTACTGATTGTGGTGACTTCAGCTTAAAAACGAATCAATAAATGAAATTACAAGTATTCAGCAGTAACTACTCTGTTTTATTTAAATAAATTATCATTATAATATGTAAGTGAATTTAGAATGTCTTAAGCTAATATTAGACTACGACACTTTATGCGGTACACTCAGTGTATACACGAAGTGTCTCTGTTTGAACGCGAGTGTCTTTAATTGCGAAATTTATTGTGACACGATAATTAGTGACGCATCAGCGCCTGTGTGAATACGTTGTATCCAAGTGTCTAGTGTAGTTAAAAAGAATTCGTTTTTTTTAATGAATTTCTCGTATAGCAAGAGACTTGTCAATTTTGTATAAGGACTACTTAGTGAATGATAATAAATAACAATATAAAAATATTCATTAACATAAAAGCATTATTATTTCAAATCATTTATTCAATTACGCGATGCATAAATCTCTATGTTAATCATAATCGTTCACCTGGAGTGATAGACGATCTCATTCTCGTATCTTGTTTTTTATTATAGGAGTAACTTTTCTAATAAATGCTTAATGTCTTTATATTTTATTCTACAGACGTTATCAGAAGCTCTATGATTTGCTGTGCGTAACCTATTCAGCAATCTATGGTAAACTCTTAATTCTTGCCTTTTTAATCTATTGGTGTGCTCAAGTACTTCCTTTGCGTGTTCGTGGTATTTTATTACAATATAAGCAACAAAAGCAGCTGCAAGTCATTTATCCATGCTGACCTTGAAATTGTGCGTATGAACAGCTTTGACACAATTTCCGTACACTTATAAATTGGTACTACTCAGACAACAAATCCGTCATCGTGTGAACAGTACGGAAAACGATGTCTGACAATTAGGTATGTCGCAATTTCTTTCATAGTATAAACCTAGTTCTAAGTAGACCAAAGACAAAGACACTGATTTCAGATAAGCTCACTGTTATCTCTGACAGTATTAAGAGTTCCTTTGCCTCAGAATCAGGATAAAATACTGCATATAAACTAAATAATTATACCTACTTAAGTCATTAGACAATACTAAAGAAATAATTTGCCTTATATAAACGCATCCTTACATAATAAAGGCTTTATTGAAATACAAGGAATGTAAACACTTTAATTCTAATAAGTAATCAGCAAAAACGAAAGACAAGGCAAGCAACTGTGTCATAACGTTATCTGCTCTGATAAAAAGTTGTTGTGATATATTGCGCTTCAGAACGTGACATTTACACATTATGGCGATAGTCGTGACGAAGAGGTGTCACACACTTTTGAAAACACGAATAAAATGTAAATGCCGAATTTTAAAGTAATTTTTGTCCTACTGGTATGATAAAACACATGAAGTATCGTTTTAATAGTTTTAAACCCTATGATGAAGTGATTTGAACAACGGTGTAGTATTAATATAAAAGAAAGAAATTTGAATAAACTTTAGGTAAATGCCTTACCTAAAGAATGCCTCTTTGACATTTAGCCCAGAATTTTCATTAAGATATTTTGATAATAGGCGTACTAACATCGTGACATGACGTGCAGTTTTGCTTTGAAATCACAATTACAAATACTCTGTAATTGTGATTTTTGATAGAAAACAAGGCAATATTATTTTTGGATTTTGATGTACTTCAATTTTTTTGGTTTTCAATTTTATTAGTTTAAGCGGTTAAATAAGCTGTCCCATTACATTACAAATACGACCGTCTGTGATTTGTCAACAGTCCATTACACTTGCTTAGTGTGATTTGTATGGATTCACACATCCTTGAGAACGTTATGTGGAACTCACAGACATGCAGGTTTCTTCAATGTGGTATATTTTACCATTAAAGAAAACGATGTTTAGCTTTATCAGATGGAGATCACTTTGAGAAGTCAGACCTCTACGTAGCAGACCAAAGGTTTCCCCACTAGGCTATCGCTGTACTTCAAAGCTGTTGGTATATTTTACTGTTTCACAACTTCTAATTTAATATGACTGTATCGGTGCCATTTATTTAGTTATTTATTAAATTAGAACGGTCACTATTACAACCAATTATACCAATTCAAGTATTTACAGTATATACATTTAAGATAGCTTTTCATAAAAAGCACTGCAAACATTCATGATGACTTTCAAGTCGAAAGCAAAAATAATTCATAGTCCGGGTTGGCTTCCACGAGAGTATTAAGTGTGGAGAATACATGCGGCACCGGTAATGTAGCCGGTGCCACCGTGTGGCACGTAGACATAGCCAGCAGTCTGTGTCTACTGACTCGCAAAAAATTGTCAGGTACATTAATTGAAACCAGCTAATTATGGAAGTCTGGGGCATCAATTAGACCGCGACATAATTTTAACATGGTCCCTATTTAATCACTTGTCCGCCTAGTTTCAAGCATGTTGTAACCTAAAGTGCTTAACAAAAATTTGGTAAGAAATAAATATGGATAATATCCAGTCCGCTTGTATAAGGTATCTTTAGTACGCTTTTTGGACTTTTGCTAACAAAAGTGCGTATTTCGATTCATGTGGATTCCACACACATGAACTTGCCTCGAGCTTACTCCGAACCAATGCGCTATAGAAAAGCTGTAAGACTTGTTGGTTTTGGAAATCTTGAGCATATCTTAGTACGAAACCCAATCTCTGAAATGATTCCTTGGCAATCATGGTCACATGCTCATGAAACTTTAAGCTACAGATCAAAGGCAATACCGAGATCTTTCATCAAGTTCGAAGTGACTATTTTAAGCTGTCGTTAATTTTGTAATCAAATTGAATAGGTTTACACATTCGACCGAAAGTCATAACATAAAATTTTGATGTATTGAATTCCATCTTGTTGATTTTACTCCATTATAACACGGCGTCTATGTCTCTCTGAATAGCGAGATAATCTGTTATATTTTGGATGTCACCATAAAGCTTAAGATCATCTGCGTAAACGAGACATTGCATCTGCCTAGGAACGGAAGATAATTCGTTAATTATTAAAAGGAACAATAATGGCCCCAAAATCGAGCCTTGGCTCACGCCAGAACGTGTGTGATAAAGGTTCGATTCATATATTCCCAACTGAACAAACTATTGTGGTCGATCGCGTAGATAGTCAGCAAGAAGACGCATCAATTTGGGACAGAATCCAATAGCACCGAGCTTTAAAAGAAGAACATCTGTATTAACCCTATGGAATTATGGCTTTAGGCTTTGCGAAAATCGAAGTATGGTACATCGACCTGCCGCCCGGAGTCCAGCCACGATGAGATATATTCTACAAGTGTTTGTAAGTTGATATTAACAGATCTTTTGTGCCTAAATCCATGTTGGATATTACTTAAATATTTTTCTACTTGGGCATATACATATACGTTTGTGTAGAATATTTTCAAAAATCTTTGCAATTGACGGTAATATAGCGATTGGTCTGTACTCTTCAACGGCTGACTTGTTTGAGCTCTTAAGTATGGGGGTGACTCGTGATATTTTCCGTTGATAATTGCCAGATTTATGTAATAATAATAATAATTTATATTTTTAAATATGTATAGTTTTTATATTTATATTTAAAAATGTAATAATTAGAAAAAAATAGAAATAAAGAGAATAATAATAATATTCTACCACACACACACATTACCATCTAACCCAAACTAAGCAGAGCTTGTACTATGGGTACTAGACAATGAGGGCGCGCGATGACCTCCAGCCACCCTGAGGTTTGACCTGGGGGTGGCGGGCTTTGTGGGCCTGCCCGCCATCCATTCAGCACCAGGTCCGAGAGGCGGCGTGCGTGTTCCCACGCGCGCCTCTATGTCGAGTCCGAATTCCCTACTGTCTCCCCCCTAGGGGGGACAGTAGGGAATTTTTGAGCGTGAATCCTTTGGGTAGGTCTCTTCGGGTAGTGGCCTGCCGTTTCACACGGCGGGCCGTAACCTCGGCGGGGTCGCGACTGCATGCGAAAGCGATTCGCGCGGCCCCGTCGATAGTGGTTTTGTCGAGGAACACCGTGGTAGGTTTAATCGGTATTCTGGGAGGTACATTATCTTTTCAACATCTTTCTTTTACCCCGGCGAGTCCGACATAATCCCTCCGCCCGCCCCCGCGGAGGGATATGCGGCACCGCATTCCCCCACGTAAAAAAAAAAAAAAAAATCGTACTAGACAATGGATAAACATACGTAAAGAGTATATGATTGAATATATGAAGTAGAGGAAAAGAAAAATGATCTTTCATACGTTTTAACAAGTAAGGTGGAATTTTATCTGGTTGTTCGATCCTTTTGTTTACTATAAAGTTAAATGTAATGCTCACCTAACTTCAGTGCAAATAAATTCATCTGACAGTGAAGACGTGTGTGTTTTTCTAAGAAGCCCGGCAATCTATATTGAACCTTAATCACTTTAACATATGGTCCAAATGAGCCGCATAAAAATCGACATCTGGGCGACCCAGCCGGTGAGCCGAGAACAATAGGCCGCATTCCTGAGCGGTCGAAGTTTCATTAGTGTGAACATTTATAACAAATTATCGAAGATATCATTACTACGTTAATAATAACTAGAAACAAGTCTACTTAACCTCAACTTATGAAAACATTTTCAAGATTATTACGAGTACATATCACGTGAACAATGAGTGTTACGTTAACTAGTCAACAACAACAGTTAGATAACTCGTTAGAAGATACATTTTTATTACTTCAAAAAACACAAAGTAATTTAAAGAAGTGTCCAAAACAAAGGTTGACAAGAGGTTATATTGAAACAAAGTTGCACTGTCTCGAAGGATATTGGCGAACTTTCAATACGACACATGAAGAGTTGATGAAATGCACGCCTAAATGTAAACGAAATGATGTTTCTTATTTCGCAAATGAAGATTATTTTCTTGTTGAAGATTTATATTCATGTTTAAAAGGCGATTTGAAAGATATGTTAGAGTCAATATCTACGAAAACGATAAACATTCAAACCCATGAAGTACCGATGCAGCAAAGTGTTAAATTACCGCGTATTGAACTACCAACCTTTATTGGGTGCTACGATGGCTGGCCTATGTTCCGAGATATGTTTACCTCGCTGGTACACAACAACACGTCTTTATGTAATGTTCAGATGTTACACTACCTGAAGTTGAGATTTTCCGGTGAACCTAAAGCATTGTTGAAACATGTTAACGTTACAGATAACAATTATGATCAGGCTTGGAATATACTTGCGCAACGTTATGGAAATAAAAGGATGATAGTCAACTCTGTACTGCAGAAATTATTTACCCAGAAGAGAATTAGCTCTCCATCGGCTACCCAAATTAAGAACTTGTTGGATACAACCTCTCAGTGTTTAAATAGTCTGAAGAATCAAGAATTACCTACCGAATCCTGGGATCAGCTGATTATTTACTTAGTTGTTCAGAAGCTCGACGTAGACACACATACGGCCTGGGAAGAAGAATCTTACAAGGAAGAGGCTGCTGAGGTACTCACCTGGGATGAATTGAAGACTTTTCTTGAGACGAAGTACCGGACACTTGAGATGGTTCAACCTGCAGTTAAAAGGGAGCAGACGGTTAAGACGAAGACATTCCATACCACATCCACAGAAGAGAAGAATGTTTCATCGCCAATCAAGTCGTGTAGTATGTGTAACGCTGAGCACAAATTTTGCAATTTACAACCAAGTGAACGCAGTGACTTTATTAAGAAGAACAATTTATGCTTCAATTGTTTGATGTCAGAACACTCTGTCATGAAATATCGCAATCGAATGTCTTGCAGGAGATGTAACCGCCGCCATCACACGTTACTGCAGCAGTCCAGCGGTGGTCAATCAGACAATTTAAAAATCACCATACTCAAGTAGAACAACAGCAACAACAAAATTCTGAACACGCCAATAAACCTGAGATAGCAATATCTACGCACTTTGTGTCTGAAAAGTCTACAGCTTTGCTCGCCACACCATTGGTTAGAGTATCTGATGAACAGGGACACAGCACGATACTGCGCGCTTTAGTTGACCAAGGTTCGCAAGCAAATTTTTTGATTGAACGAGCTCCACAATTATTAATTGTCAAAAGAATTACTGGTACAGTGCACTCCTGGCTACACTTACAGACACTCGCTTTGGCAGATCCAAGTTTCCATTCACCAGGGCGAGTTGATATGCTGTTAGGAGTAGAAGTTTGTGCTCCAATTTTAAAGGCTGAAATTATCAAAGGTCCACCTGGCTGCCCATGTGCCCAAAATACAAGCTTGGGTTGGATTTTATTTAGAAAGATACAAGCACAAGCTTCAGAGAAACAAATACTAGTAATGCATCACACGTTAGATCTGGATGATATGTTAAAATCTATGTGGGAAGTCGAAATAGACACAAAGGAAAAACTCACCAAGGAAGAAGAAAAATGTGAGAAAATATACAAAGACACACATACACGAAATGAGGAAGGTCGCTATATAGTCAAACTACCATTTAAAATTGAAGAACTGCAGTCTGCGCATGGTAATACACAGGACGGAGCTATAAGAAGATTACTACACTTAGAAAGACGTTTTACGAAGAATACATTCTGAAAACAGAATATACAAAAGCAATTGATGAATACTGTGAAATGAAACATATGGAGGAGGTCACAAGAGATGAAGTAGAAAAACCAGCAGTCTACCTACCCCACCATGAAGTAGTTAAAGAAGAAAGTGAGACTACAAAAGTTAGACCAGTATTTGATGCATCTCATAAGGATACCAACAACATATCACTCAATGATGGAGCTACTGGTTGGGCCACAACTTCAAGACGACATGAGGTCACTGGTCATGCGTTGGCATCTGAAGAGGATTGGTTTCATAGCCGACATTCAAAAGATGTATAGACAAATAGTCGTTTCAAAGGAAGACACTGACTACCAGAGAATTGTCTGGCGTAATAATCCTAATGAGCCTATCGGCTTCTTCGTGTCACTTTCGGCACTGCATGTGCATCATACCTTACAGTCAAGACCTTGCAGCAGGCAGCAAAGGATGAAGCTGAAAATTATCCTGTAGCGACAAAGACTATTACAGAAGATTTTTACATAGATGACTTGATATCAGGCCAGGACACTGTTCAAGAGGCAATTAGTGTAGCTAAAGAAGTAAAGGAAATTCTTGGTAAAGGAGGATTTATTCTGCAGAAATAGGCATCCAATAACTCAGATGATCAATTTCATTCAACTGAGCTCAGCGCTCACCTTAATATTGATATCAAGTTGGATGGCTTGATAAAGACATTGGGCTTATTCTGGAACATAGGAGAAGATGTATTGAAATACAACCTTAAGCTGCCACCCTCATCTGAAACCATTACAAAGAGAAAAATATTATCAGAAGTTCAACGGCTCTTCGACCCTCTTGATTGGCTCGCTCCTGCATTGCTACCGTCAAAGATCATGATCCAAAGGTTATGGATTCAAAAAACGCAGTGGGAACAAGAAATTTCATCTGAAATAAAAAATGAATGGTTGAACATAAGAAACAGTTTTGAAGATATAAAATATATAAAATTCAGCGGTGGCTTCATACTGCTCAGGAAAATCTGAGAACTGTTTATATTCATGGTTATTGTAATGCTTCAACAAAAGCCTATGCAGCAGTAGCTTACCTGAGAGTTT
This sequence comes from Catocala nupta, assembly GCA_963675205.1. Lineage (NCBI taxonomy): Eukaryota > Metazoa > Arthropoda > Insecta > Lepidoptera > Erebidae > Catocala > Catocala nupta. The sequence goes on along the minus strand of OY776107.1, from coordinate 3,817,634 downwards.
GAGATGCCAAAGGAGATTATCAGACTGGCATTATCACTGCCAGGATAAAGGTGGCTCCTATTAAAGCATTATCTCTTCCTCGACTGGAACTATGTGGTGCCGTTCTCCTGTCGAAATTGTTAAAACATATCAGTGAAGCAACGCGCATACCCAAGAGTCAAATATTCTGTTGGACTGATTCTACGAACGTGTTATCATGGTTTAATGGAGATCCGAGCAGGTGGCAAACATTTGTCAGAAATTGGGTGATTACTATACTTGATAATATTGGAAACAAATGGTATCACATTGAGTCGCAGCACAATCCAGCATACGTCGCCTCGAGAGGAATGTTGGCCCCTTAATTGAGAAAGTACTTTGGTGGCACGGTCCTGAACACCTGAAACAGAAAGAAATACATATGATATCAATAAATGAAAATATAGACCTAGAAAACCATACATACTTACCTGACGATTGAAACGGATAAAATAGATTCATTATATAAAAATTTGAAAATTTTCACCATTTACCTGAATGATTAAGAACTATCACATACGTAAAGAGATTTTTAAGATTAAAGAAAATATATAAGCTTGCAATGAATCACCACAAATGAGCACCAATCACCACAAATGAGCTTGAAGATTCCTTACAGACTTGTATAAGAAATTAGAGATTTACGGGAACGAAATAAAATAAAAAATAGAAGTCGTTTGAAGACACTTAATCCATACTTGGACGCTAAAAGGATACTCAGGGTGGGCGGCAGATTGAAGAATGCATATGTTGATCATGAGAACATGTACCATATAGTATTAGACAACAAGAACTCACTTACCTCATTAATAGTCACCGAAGCTCATAAACAATCTCTGCACGGAGGAGTACAACTGATGTTGAACTACTTGAGGTCAAGGTACTGGATTCTAAAAGCCAAATGTAGTAAAGGCATATATACATAATTGTTTTGTTTGTGCGAAGTTGAATGCCAGATCTCGCACCCAATTGATGGGAGAGCTACCAAAGGTGCGAGTAACGCCATCCAGGCCATTTCTTCACAGTGGCGTAGATTTTGCTGGTCCATACGACATTTTGATGGCCAAAGGCAGAGGTGCGAAGACAAATAAATCTTACATCGCTATTTTCATATGTATGTCGACAAAGGCTATTCATCTTGAGCTGGTGGGAGACATGACTTTCGAAGCCTTTATAGGAGCCTTCCGTCGCTTTGAGGCTCGTCGTGGGCGATGTAGTCATTTGTGGAGCGACCAGGGACGAAACTTCGTCGGAGCCAACAAAGCGCTCGCAGAAGCTTTCAAAGAAGCAAAATTTGAATTCGAAGACCATATTTGCGATCTACTGGCATCTAACGGCACGTAATGGCATTTCATTCCTGCATATAGCCCTAATTTTGGAGGCCTATGGGAAGCAGGGGTGAAATCTATGAAATATCATCTCAAACGGATCATGAATACGAACTTGACATTTGAAGAAATGACCACCGTACTCTGTCAAATTGAAGCATGTCTCAATTCACGCCCTCTTTACCCATTGGATGATGCAGACTTAGAGAATGTCAATGTACTAACTCCTGGACATTTTCTTATTGGAGAGGCTCCAGTTACTATACCATCCCTAACCTTGAATGATACCTCTTTATCAAGCTTAAACTGAGTACCTTTCCAGACTTCAACAAAGACCTAAATGGTTAAAGAGACAGGAAGAATTTGATATTGGCCAGATTGTTCTCATCAAAACCGAAACCTTACCACCAGAAAAGTGACCTTTAGGACGAATTGTAGACAAACATCCTGGACCCGATAGCATCACTAGGGTTTATAGTGTGAAGAGTGGCCCTAAAATAGGTAAAAGGTGTATCTCGAAACTTTACTTTCTGCCATCTGATAATATATAGTTCCATAATGATAATTATAATTAGATGGGTACTCTTATACAAATTACATTGATTATTTTATCAACATAAAACGTCCGAAAATAATGTTACTTTCATTCATCAATTAACTTAAAGCTTTATTTCATATATGTATTGTTTGTTTGATTTTACTAGTTGTCAAGTACCCAATTGGTAATTATGTTGAAATATTCGGTGGTATAAATTAGATTTTATATTCACAACCAAACTCTCAATCAGTTTTTTTAAATAAAATTAATGTTGTAGTTGGTTTAGAAATGCATCTATATCTATTGATTATTATCAGCGAGTTTATGCTAATTTGTTTAGTTCAAATCCTACATAAGCTTGAATTGCATGTTTTTCAATTGTTTCAAAATTTGTATAAGTGTTTATGAACTTTCTTCTTCTTTATGTCCTGTAAAAGGTATTTAAAATCCCTTTTGGTGAGCGGTATGTTCGATCCTTTTGTTTACTATAAAGTTAAATGTAATGCTCACCTAACTTCAGTGCAAATAAATTCATCTGACAGTGAAGACGTGTGTGTTTTTTCTAAGAAGCCCGGCAATCTATATTGAACCTTAATCACTTTAGCACTGGTCCTAAAGAATCGCTTGCTTTAATTTACTAATGCCTTATGTAACGTCTTCCAGCGTAAAGTTAATAATATTGACGTAATTGCTATTGTAATTAGAGTCAGAGGTGTAGGCAATAGCAGGATCAAATAATGAGACATCAGGCAGGAATACACTGGTGAAGAAATTGGCAAAAGCGTTAGCTGCTTCCACTCCTGTTAACTTGTGTCCCTGAAACGTTACGTTTGGCTCGAAACCTTAGACTTGAAATATGTCACCAGAATTCATGTGGGTTAGCCTTAATATTATTTTCTATACGGCTCATATACGATTTGTAAGCGATTAAAACTTCAAGTTTAATAATTCTCAGATTTGAGATTAATATTTATTATTAATTATATGTTATAGTCCTCATCATAGCGAGTTCGTTTCCAAATTGAATGAACCTTGCGATTGTGTTCGCAGTTTTAAAGAATTTCTGTAGTAAATCAGATGGGGTAACGTCTACAGGTGGATTTAACGAGACGCTTTTCCGGAATACAATTGCCGAAAACATTATAAATAATGCTATAAAAATTGTCTACTGCGGTAAAAATGTTATTGGTATGTATGTATCACAGGGTCTCATGGTGTATTTATGAGTAATGAGTGAACTATGTCATAGTTAAATTTATTGAAGTTCCAGTTTTTTACTGGGTTTATGTTACTTGGTTGCATGAAATCCGAATAATGAGCTGATTCGATTCTTACCTCAACATCTAGAGCTGGATGATATAAATCAAGTGGAACTATTCTAGGTCCATTTTTATATAATATGTAGTGATAAGTATTTATAAATTAAATTATGTTAGCTGTAAGACCATAATTATTCCATAATTATTTACAAATTTTGTCGTATGAGCAAACTGAGCAGTTACTTTAAATATGTAAATAAAAATTTGCTGATCTGTCTTAGCGCATCATTATTATTGACCCACTTATTACCGGTACTGCTAGTTGCTTATACAGGTTATTAAAATTTTATTATTAAATAGTAGTTATGTAAATTTATATTGGTAAAACAGTTTGTAAGCACTTCCTCGCCCGAGCCACAGGTTCAATCTAGTTCAGGCAAACAATAACAAATATATATTTATAACTTAATGAGTCATTTATTATAAATTATTGTACCTATTATTTAAATAAAAAGATATTATCATATTGTTATTATTATTATTCCATCAGTACTTGCGACCAACACCTCGTGTAAACCTTCCCGGACTAGGATAACACTTGAGATTACATTTTTATCACTTAGGTTACAAAAAGATTTTAAATAACAATAATAATTTCTAATATTTGTCGAAACACTGTTCAGGTTTATATCACCAATTATGATAATATAACCCCTAAAATTATTGAAAAAGCTTTAAATTTTGCAAAACTAAGTCATATATTCTTCGTCTTTAGCGCTAGGTTTTATGTAAACTACACGCACAAGAACTCGACGACCACGGAATGTGAAGCTTTCCCATAAGTCTTCTCCGTGTTCGGTTTCTAACTCACACATTCGTCGTAAGGTGATGGGTGATTTAGCCGCTAATAATACTCCACCACAAGGAGTGTTTCTATCACGTCGCAGGATAGTCAACGAGTCACATACCAATTCTGAGTCTGCTACCGAAGAATCGAGGAAAGTCTCTGTTGCTGCTATTAGTCTATGATCTATCTTATCTTATCTTGTGTGGGGGCCAGTCAGTATAAACCGGCGACACTTCGACCCAGTGGGATCTTTGTGTCGACTTCCCCAATAACGCCTACCATAGATGTTCATGGCAGCCGGGACCGACGACTTAACGTGCTCTCCGAGGCACGGAGCAGACGATAATTGTCAATCAATAGGCGCATGATTTCGAAAAGTCATATAACTTCAGAAAGTCAGAGGTACGCGACGTGGGTTCGAACCCGAGACCCTCTGCATTGCAGTTTGTTGGTCTCCCCACTGATCTATCGCTGCTCAAGGCTATGATCTAACAAACCAATGTTGTGCCGCCATATTGATGTCTTAGTTTTTAGACCACGGATATAAGAAGAACTAACAAAGTACCAACATGTTTAGTCAGATTTTAGGTAAATTGCCGTATACCGTATGTGTATTACAAATAATTAGTCAGAAAAACATATTTATATAAATAAGGTAATACAGCATTATTAAACGTTTATATTGCCTTTAGTGACAGACGGGTCTGCAGCCCACCTGGTTGTAAGTGGCAACGTATAAAATAAATTATGCCGCAGTTGTGCTGCAATGTCAAACGATTACACATCTATACCGCTGGGTGCTCATGATAATAGTACTCTCTTTAAACCTCGTATGAAGATAAACAAGATATTATAGCGCTCAAGAACAACCGTACCAGTTACTTCCTTTGAAAGTTCTCATCGTTTTAAGGTTGCCTAATGCGGATCTGGGAGTTAAATCTTCTACGGTGGGTTAGTGGATGATGTGACCTTTGTGTCATCCAAAGTTAAGTCAAGAAATGTACTTTCTCTTTTGCGCTATAGCTGAACTGTCATCGAGATATTTCGACCTTTCTTACTAGTGGTGAACAGTTTTGTCGTGATGGTAGAAACAGATTAAGTCAAGGTTATCACCATATTTCACCTAACTAGTTACTAGTTCTATATACTTAACTATAATATTATTAGCTATTTGCATCATTTTTGTGCTTCTACATTAGAAACCAGACCAAACAGACATTTCAGGACAACATAGAGCAGTGTGTAATGACAATAAAAACAGAAAGTTATTATTATTCATTGGAATCATTTATTTGTTGATAATTAGTTAATATTTGCCATCAGAAATTAAGTTCTGTATCCGAAATCTTCTCAATATCTTCCACAGCCACATCCACAGCCATCTAGTCCAAGACCAGCAGCAGGAGCAATAGCTGCACAACTCGAACCGTAGCCGAGAGCACCATCGCCGATACCGGCAGAGCCAAGACCATAAGCACCAGCAGAATAGCCAGCGTCGCTTGTTATAGCTGTGACTCCGTTACCACAACTGTAGTTGACGACACCTGCTCCAGCAGAGGCGAAAACTCCATCCAAAGCTACAGCACTTAAAAAAGGCAATTCACCGATCACGACTAGTTTGCCTCCATAAGTGTTTTCAGACGCTACAGAGAGGCCAGAGGGAGCGATGGCGGAGAAGCTGGAGACTGGCAGAGCGCCGCCACTGGTAGGAGCCACCTCAATATTTGCAGCGTTCAAGCTCGTACCAGCGTATCCATTGCCACATCCATAACTAAGACCTGCTCCATAACCAAGACCAGCTCCATAAGCCAGACCATTACCTCCCAGTGCACCACATGACGCAGCACCGACAGATGGAGCAGACAAGTAGTCGGCTCTAGCACACTGACTGAATGCAACCTGGAAGATCAGAATTATAATGTTTCATTAAGAAAATAATTCCTTCGTGAAATATGAATGGAAAAGTCAATGGCAAAAACAAAAAAAACATGAAATGAAATAGAAACCATTAGAATCAAAGTTAAAAACATAAAACTTACGTTAGCCAGGAGCGCCTGAGCGCAGAGGACGAGGATAGCCTTAGCAGACATATTAGTTAGTGTACTAGCTACTGGTGCAAGTGCTCACACGAGAATGTTGTTCAGCACCACTGCTGCTGGTTTTATACTTAACTGTGTTATCAAACGTTTGTGTAATTTGCGATAACTGTCACAATTTTAAACAAAATATTATTCCTCACGTAATGCGATAACACAGACCTAGTACCAACAATCGCGTCAGATATGAAAGGGTAAGGACAGTTACAGTTCATTATTCAGACTTCAGCTCTTCATTGAACACAAATAAATATCAAATATGTCTACCTTCGCTGTTGTATTGCTCTGCGTCCAAGCTTGCTTGGTACAGTTGAGTAAAGTTAATTCTTAAACAGTTTTTAGATCTTTGCTATTAAGGTGCTATATATTATTGTCTCTATTTTTATATGTGTACAATTTACGTTCTAATATTTAGTTACAAATATCTTTTATCAACCCTGATTTGTTCAGATGGTGTTCAGTCAGTGCGCATGCGGCGCTGGCTTGGGCTACGGCGCGCGTGTCCTCGTGCCCGCCGCTGCCATCGCTCCTCCTCTTGGCTGCGGAGAAGCCGAACTTAGCTACGGTAGAGCCGCCACACCAGGAGTCTTAGCTGGTGGACTTAGCTACTCCAGTGCTCTTGGGTATGGAGCGTCAGCAGAACTTGGTGCGCACGGTGGCATCGATGAAAGTAACGTGGCGGTCGCCGGTGAGCTTTCAGTCACCGGTAGTACCACAGTTATCGGTCAGGTGCCTATCGTGGGCACTGTGAGCTTCGGCGGTAATGTGCCAGCTGCTGGTTGTATCTCTATCAATGGTCACTGCTCTTGCGACTGTGGCTACTGATTGCGGTGACTTCGATTTAAAAACGCATCAATAAATTAAATAACAAGTATTCAGCAATAACTACTCTGTTTTATTTAAATTAGTAATCATTTTATGTTATTTAGATTTAGAATGTCTTCAGTTGACCAAGATGAACCTTGATTTCAGATGATCTCACTATTATCTCTGAGTAGTATGGCGTATTCCTTTGCCTGAGAATTATGGTAATATTATTGCATATAAACAAAATAAAATACCTAAACATTAATACAAAGAAATAATTTGCTATAGATAAACACAGGTTTACGTAACAAAACTCTTTATTATGTAAAAATGCGTTTGTCCGTAGTATGGCAACATTGATTTACATAATAGGATGTGTAAACTTCAATTCTACTAAGTAATCAGCAAAAGCTATACATATTATAAGGAAGGCAACTGTGGCATAACGTTATCTGCTCTAATAAAAGGTCGTTGTGGTATATTGCGCTTTAAAACGTGACATTTACACATTACGGTGACAGTCATGAAGAAGAGACGCAAAATGTCACACACTTTTGAAAAACTTCAATAAAATGTAAATTCCGCGAAGCTTGAAGCGATTTTTCGTGGCACTCGTGTCATGAAATACATTAAATATCGTTTTGGTATGTCTAAACTCTACTATGATGTGATCTGAACAACAGTGTTATGTCACTTTAAGTAAAGAAATCTGAAGAGATGAAGTCTCTGATAGGTATTCTTAATATCTTGTTTATACCGAAGCAGAGAACAACGCAGTTATTTTAATAGATTTAATATAAATATCAATCACAAATATCATCGCAAACTGCCTCACTGATGAGCGCAAGTCTATTCTCAGTAAAAGAAGGGCCACTGGGCCTGTGAACAGTCAATCTAATCTACACTGGGACATAGTCAACTACGCTTGCCTAGTGCGGTTTAACACATAACACGTCGTGCTCTTGTCACTGTTGACGTTCCAGCCGTACTTGAACCTAATGGCTTGGTTCCCGACCATGGAAAGAGACTACATGGCATGCCATTGCTACCTTGGATGATGGACAGGCTTTTGGTTTAGGATGCAACGTGTGTTTATACCCTTGTGCCGTCATATCTTCCAACCACCGCAGGATTCGCCGGCGCTACTGTTGTAACCTAGGTATTCCGATACCTCAAGCGGCCCAAATATTGGTTAGTCTGTAATTAAATTTTATGGGCCATTTGGGCTGAAAACGTTAGGTTCATGTGGTCGAAGCGCTCGAATCTTGTACAGGGAGGTTGCAAAACGCCTGATGGAGGCTTCACCTGATCAGGAAGCTGGTCTTTTCTTGACCCAAAGAATCAGAGTTGCCATTCTTCGTGGAAATACTGCCAGTATTTTGGGCACATTACCAGTTGACAGCGATGCTGGCTAATTCTACCACGCCTAAACCAGCTATGTAAATACTAACTTTTTTAAATTTATTACAGAGGAGAATGTCCACACGACAAGACTAGGATAGGGACTCTGTGACGTCACCCGCACTTGTTGAACATTAAGCTTTGTCAGCAGAAACAACTGCATGACGAGCGTGTAATGTGACCACTTGACACTCGTGGGATTTAGGCACTAAGAAAATTTAAGCTATTAGGAAAATCTTAGCTCCTACACTGGTGATTTCTGAAGTGCTGTGCATGACAGACGCCGTGAACGCTTGGAGACTTACTTGCCCAAGCACTAATTTACCCGAAAACCGGCTCTCTCAGAGACAGTGGGATGGGCCGTTATGCAGCATAGTTCGAGAAAATTTTATGAATACATCGTTCTGTGCTGCTGAACGTGCCCGCTTGCTGGCTGTGGGAGAGTGGTAGTCGGGCTTTTGGCTTCAGGCGCTCCCGTCGTCCAACATAGGTACCATGTTGAACGATACGACCTTGCGCATTGCTTCTTGTTTGCACTTAGGCACACCTTATGTTTCTCCGCATCGGTGTTTTTTGTGGCGAAGCCGTCGACAGTCTTGGTCACCATGGCCTATCATGCAGCAAGAGTGCTGGTCGTATATCAGGACACGCCAACCTGAATAACATACTCCGTCGGGCTCTTGTCACCGCTGGCGTTCCGGCTCAGCTTGAACCTCACGGCTTGGTACGCGAAGATGGCAAGAGACCAGATGGTATGTCATTACTGCCATGGAAAATGGGTAGGCTTTTGGTGTAGGACGCAACTTGTGTCGACACACTTGCACCATCACATCTTTCTAGCACAGCGGGTTGTGCTGGTGCTGCTGTTGCATCAGCGGAGACGCTCAAACGGCGCAAATATCAAAACCTTATTGGTGAGTACATATTTGAGCCGTTTGGTGTCGAAACGATGGGGCCATGGGGTCCAAGTGCTAGGTCTGTTTATAGAGACCTAGCTAGCGGCTTATCAACGCTTTGCGTGACTAGAGGGCTGGTATTTTCTTTGCACAAAGAATAAGTATTGCCATTCATCGTGGCAATGCTGCTAGTCTTCTGGGCACGTTGCCAATTGTCGACGATGCGGAGGAATATTATGACGCTTTTTTATTTTCAAGTGATATTTTCTCTTTAGTTTATATTTCTTGTAAATAATTTATGTATATATTATTTAATTATGTCTTTAAAATACATCGTGCAAAAACATCTTAAATAAAGAATTGAAGCTATTAATAAGGTAATAATTTGGTTATGTTCATTATAATACATGCCGCTATTCACTTTATTTATGTGCCTAGTTTATATGATGACATAATATAATAACTGTCTGAACCAAGCTACGATAGATATAGAACTCCCACTTCAAGATCTTTCACTAAGAAATGTTGGGTTATGTGAGTTTTCTTTCATCGAAACTCGAGTTGGTGTCAAAAACTTAGACCAAAGTCATCTTCTTTAACCTATAGTCCAAACTGTCACCGAGCTTACATAGAGGTGAAAGATTGACCTGGCAGAATTTACTCTGCTGAGTCGTGAGCACCTAAAGAGCTTTATACTGTGGCCACCATTCCTGTACTATCTACTGTCATGGTCTTGACAATAGCCTATTTCTATGAACGAGATTGCTAAACTACATTTAAAAGCAATTAAAAGAGGTAATATTTAACATTGTAAGTTTTGAAGAAGTCACTGGCAACAACTACACGTGTAGCTTCGTTGCAGAAACGAGCGTGCCTCACGCGATACGGACGTATTGCGACCACTAGACACTCGAAAGATTTACTCATTAAGCAAAATTATAGCTATTAATTAATTGCTTTATATAAATTCTACATTTCCTTTATCCGTCTAACTTTTTATACGTCTAGGGTCGACGTATAAAAAAGTTTAGTCGTGATGGTAGAAACAGTGCCAGTCAAGATTATCACCATATTTCACCGAACTAGTTCGATAAGCTTTATTACGATATTAGCTATTTCGCATCGTTCTGGTGCTTTGAGTTAGCCAGGCGATACAGAAATTACAGGGCAGCATAAACTAGTTTGTAATGACAATAAAAATATACGACATCCATTAATTTCAATCATTTATTTGTTGATAAGTAGTCAATACTTTACATCAGAAATTAAGGTTTGTATCCGAAATCTTCTTAATATCCTCCACAACCACATCCACGTCCAGCTAGTCCAAGACCAGCAGCAGGAGCAATAGCTGCACAACTTGAATCATAGCCGAGAGCACCAGCGCCGATACCGGCAGATCCAAGACCATAAGCACCAGCAGAATAGCTAGCGTCGCTTGTAATAGCTGTGACTCCGTTACCGCAACCGTAGTTAACGACGCCTGCTCCAGCAGTGGGGAAAACTCCATCCAAAGCTACAGCACTCAAGAATGGCAGCTCACCAGTCACAATTAATTCGCCTCCATAAGTGTTTTCAGACGCTACAGAGAGGCCGGTTGGAGCGATGGCGGAAAAGCTGGAGATGGGCAGAGCGCCGCCACTGGTAGGAGTCACTTCAATACTCGCAGCGTTCAAGCCAGCACCAGCGTAGCCGTTGCCACATCCATAACCAAGACCTGGTCCATATCCAAGACCAGCTCCATAACCAAGACCAGCCCCATAAGCCAGACCATTACCTCCCAGTGCACCACATGACGCAGCACCGACAGATGAGGCAGGCAAGTAGTCGGCTCTAGAGTATGCGCACTGACTGAATGCAACCTGAAAGAACAGAATTATTATCTTTAATTTTTTTTCGTTGAAATCAAAGCGCAATGAAAATAACACAAAATGAAATAATTATAAAGTTTAAAATAAAAGTAAAAACATAAAACTTACGTTAGCCAGGAGCGCCTGAGCGCAGAGGACGAGGATAGCCTTGGCAGACATATTAGTTAGTGTACTAGCTACTGGTGCAAGTGCTCACACGAGAATGTTGTTCAGCACCACTGCTGCTGGTTTTATATTAAACTGTGTTATCAAACATCGAGTATTTTGTCTATGTAATCGTGTTTGTGTAATTTGCGATAACTGTCGCAATTTTGAACAAAAATATATTATTCCTCACGTAGTGCGATAACACAGACCTAGTACCAACAATCGTGTCAGATATAAAAGGGCTAGGACAGTAACAGTTCATCATTCAGTCTTCAGCTGTTCGTTTAACACAAACAAATATCAAACATGTCTACCTTCACTGTTGCTTCTGCTCTGCATCCAAGCTTGCTTGGTACAGGTGAGTGGAGTTAATTTTAAAACAGTTTTGAAATCTTTGCTATCTGCGTACTTTACATAATATAAGTATTGTCTTTTTTTCATATGTAATTCGTCTTATCACTCAGCAATACTTAGTTACGAATATCTTTTAACAAGCCTGGTTTGTCTAGACGGTATTCAGTCAGTGCGCATACAGCACTGGAGCAGGCTACGACGCGCGTGTCTCCGCTCCCGCCGCTGCCATCGTCGCTCCTACTTTTGGCTGCGGAGGAGCCGCACTTAGCTACGGTGGAGCCACCGCACCAGGAGCCTTAGCTGGTGGACTTGGCTACTTCGGTGTTCTTAGGTATGGAGTATCAGCTGGACTCGGTGCGTACGGCGGCGTCAGCGAAGTTAACGTGGTGGTCACCGGTGAGCTGCCAGTTGCCAGTAACACCGCCGTTATCGGTCAGATGCCTATCTTGGGCGCTGTGAGCTACGGCGGTAACGTGCCAGCTGCTGGTTGTGTCTCTATCAATGGTCAATGCTCTTGCGGCTGCGGCTACTGAAAAGTGTGCCCTTTCTGCAGAGCTAATAAAATAATGACATTATATCATTAGTACCGAGCAATCACTGTTTTGTTTTATTCTAATAATTACTTCTATTAAATTATCTTCAAGAGCAGAATCAAATATTCGAACAGAAAAGCCTACAGTGTTTCATGATTTGGTGATGGTTTAAATAAGCCAAATCGTCCAGAGAAGTACCATTATCTTACAAAAATCTTGAGTTAAAGTAGTAACATATCAGTACGTACTGGATGAATTGAAGTGACAACTTTGATTCACCAAGTAATTGAGAGTTTCGGGTGACGATATGATTATCTCTCTATTCCTCTCCTTTCATCTCATATCCCGAGTGATTCTTTACTGTTTGTTAGCTGTGCTCGTCCATAGTAGGAGAACAGTTATATGAATATTGATCTATAGTGACGAAAAGCGCCTTTATTAACGTGGATGAATGTTTTATGCGTCCGTGTCCACGGTGTAAGGTGAGCTGTGAGGGTATGTCGGGCTCACCCGGGGAAAGATAGAAAGTCCCGGGTCCTACTAACTAAACCTTGGTAGGTTTAGTCGGTAGGACCCGCGACTTTAGTAGGCACACCGTGGTAAATTTGCCAACTCCTGCTTTGAATGGTGGATGGTTTGCTGGTATTCGTTATTCGTATCGCTGTAGTAGTTGTCACTAACAGGTGTGGATTGTAGACAATATATCAAGCTATTTAAAAGGAAGCTGGCGTGGTTCCAGGACTGTGTTAAATTAAAGTAAAGTAGGGTCAGTTTTTGCCTATTGCTAAGGGGACGGCACCGGCGGGGCGTGTGGGACTCCCCAGCAAGACGTGCTGGTATACCCACTAAAAATCTGGGGTGTTCCCTCTCTCACCCAATGGGGGGGGCCAGTTGGGAACTTAAAAGATTCAACCATAGCAGGTCCCCCCGTGTGGGTGCCGGCCGGGTCATAATCAGACCCGACGACCTCTCGTCTCCAGGGGAGAGCCTGACTGCTCTTTCGACGTTGGAAGGCGCGCGGGAACACCGCGCGCGCCCTCTCGGGGCTTTTAATTTACGGGTGGCAGGGTCCCCTGAGGCCCCGCCACCCGGAGCCCCTAGTTGGGGGACAGGAGAGCGACATAAGCGCGTCTCCTGCGCCTCCTCCTCCGACGGCGGACGTCCGGGGCGTAAGGATCTTCCTCACGCCCCCGCTCCGCCGCCTCCTTCTGCGAGATGGGGCGCAATGAGTTCCTTCTGCGAGACTGTCATCTCGCAGAAGGAACTCATTGCGCCCCAGCACCTGTCATCGCCGACCATCTTAGACACGACGGTCGGCAACGAGAGGTCGGGGCCAATCACTGCGACCAGGGCACAGCGCTCCGCAACACAGGTTTTCTTAGCGTAGGCATCCAGAATGTTTGACTGTACCAGGTTGCATGTATAAGATTAATAATAATAATAATAATATACTACCACATACACACAACACCATCTAGTTCAAACTACTAACTACTAACTATGGGTATTGTTAATAATCCAAAATGTGTAAGGCAATAAACGGTGAGGTGGCTGTTTCAATACTACTGACTTGATGTAGTATGTGCTATGGAGTCTATTAGGAATCAAATTCGATAGCGAAAGGCTTATGAAAATATCTAAAATGAAGTTGTTGCACAGAAGATAAGATGTACATAATCTCCTTCAGTAGGTCAGGAGTGGCCAAACTATACACCAGTATCTCTTTTTTTTCTGCAGATAACGATGATGTGCGGCCTTCAACATCTCACGATGGCGTGTATACGTCAGGACGGCCGTGTCGGAGGAAGCTATGAGTCGGGTTGGTCGTTGTTTGCACGTATAATTCACAATATAAATTGTCTACATTTTAATTACTTTTACAATTCCTAATTTAATTTTATTGGATTTGTTAAATTATTCTATAGCTCAAAAACCTTATTAATCTAATAAAAGTTATGAATATTGTAATTCACGTAACGACCAATCAGAGTAGAGCGTGTGCTTGAGTGGGGTCGAGGCGCCATCTTTACTTTAGGAACGACAGTTATTGAGACACATTAGAGCGATAGCGACTGATCAAGTCGGAAAGTTGAGTTGTGAGTTGTGTAAAAAAAGTAAGATGACGCCCACTAAACCCGCAATCCCTAATGGCGTTGCCATAGAGAACAATACTTTGCCGACATATATATATTAGTATTTTCGCTTGATAGTCACTGTGGAGCAACAATATAAACTATCATCGAGCAACTGGTATTTTATTCTAAATGTAAGTTATGTAAAAACAAACAATGAAGTCAGTTTTCCCTGTGTCTGCTGAGATTGCGGCATTCATGCCCTCGAGCAGCTAAAATTACAACGTGTAAAGGCGGTAAAATAGAAGAGTTTAGCTCCAAAATAGTTAATATCTACTCTTATATTGTAATATAAATGACAAAATACTGAGACGGCAAAGCAAAAATAAACCAGAAACTGTAAAGAAGGCACTGAACAATCTCGACTTCTTATTATTTCTATGGACTGAGCTGAGGTGGTATAAGAACTAGCTTAGTAACTTGTCATCAAAGTGGTTTTGAACAGCTTATTCATATACTAGACTTTGCCCGCGGCTTCGCTCATTTTGTCAATTAACTATCCTATCCTATTCATCGGAAACAGCACTTTTTGCCTGGTTGAAAGGTACTCTATGCCATTTTCTGTACCCCTGGCGTGTATACGAAATTTCGTGATGATCGGTCGTAAGTTAAGGCGTGAAAGCTTAACAAATAACCAAACAAACTCACATTCGTATTTACAATATTAGTTAGGATAAAAGAATTTAAAGAGTACAAAATTCAATGTATCACTTTGCTCGTTTATATTTCGTTTCGTATCAGTTTTTTTCGTTTTGTTTTTTAAATCATATTACAAGACTGCTCAGTACAGGTATCCAGCACCATAACATCCAGCAGCGCTGTATGGGGCACCAGCTCCACAACCGCAGGCGCACTTGCCAGCGATAGACACGGCGCCAGCAGCAGCGACATCGCCGCCGAATTTCACAGCGCCCATGATGGGCACCTGACCAGCGACGGCAGTGGTACCACAGACTGGCAGCTCACCGGCGACCGCCACGTTACCTTCCCCGGTACCACCATAAGGAGCAGCCGCGCCGTAGGGAGCAGCCAAGCCAGCAGCAGCCCCGGGGTAGACTCCAGCGTAGCCGAAGGGAGTGGCAGCAGGGGCGTAGGCGGCACCGCAAGGAGCGATGGCGGCAGCAGGGGCAATAGCGCCACCGTATCTACCCGCGCACTGGCCAAACACATTCTACGAAAATAACAAAAACAAATTATTATTTTTATTATCTTTGCTGGGAGAAATGCTGGGTTAGCAGCCAACATAAAGGAAGCTGTCTCTCATGGACGTTACTGTTTCAAAAGTAAGCCAAAAACAGCACCGTCACTGTTTTTTGCGACAGGCTGTCGTTAAAACAGAGGTATCAGCTGCTTGGCGACTGATATAAGCAAATGTTACGTCATCTACTACCACAAATTATAAATATACATAGTCTCACGCCATTGCATGTGAAAGGGTAGGCAGAGTCGTTTAACACACACATTTCGACAGCTTTGTTATACGGTTCACGTAATAGAGAGCGAGCTTTTATTGGGCACAGTTCCAAACACATCGCTACTACGGAGAATCTATTGACAAAATCCAAAAGCAAATTGCTCCATGCGCTTCAAACCCGAGATCTCATACAAAGCACATACACTATCGTTGGGAAACCAAGGCAGGCAATAATAAAAAAGAAAACAATAATTATCTACTAAATAAATACCAAATACAAAAAGCAACTCACCTGTACCAAGCAAGCTTGGACGCAGAGGAACAGGATGGTGAAGGTATTCATGTTTGATGTTTGTTTGTGTCAACGTGAAGCTGAATACAGAATAATCTACGACACATTGCACCCACATTATATACAAAACGCTTGATTGATAACAAACGTATAAATGAAATGTCGAAATTAAAAACGTATACAATCAAAAATTTCGTAAGTTTTCTTTGTTAGTAAATTTAAAAGGCTTATCGTGGTTGTGCAAGTTTATGAAAAAATATGCCTACTTAGTCAATAGTATAGGATGTTTTAGTATAAAAGCAGTGGTATTCGGTTGGATAGCATTGTTAAATCATCATTCATACTGAAAACAACATGTCTGCCAAAGCCATCATCGTCCTCTGCGCTCAGGCGCTCTTCATCCAGGTAAGATAATAATAATTATTATTATAACAATAATAATCATGGACAATAATTATCGTTTTTTCTATAGTTACCATTATACCATCCATCAAACACCTATTTCCATTGCCCAGATATATATTAGGGTCCATACGTAGCAATAATCCTACGCTTGCAGCGGCTAGTGCCGCCACCGGTGTTCCATTCCAGTTTAAGTAGTTTACAACTCTCGAAGAGCCTCTTCAAGACCCGTGGCTTGGTGTAAGCCTCCCAAAGGGATAGGTATTTTTCTAAAGTAATGAGTTAGAAAAATGTAGTAATAAGGGAACAATAGTAATAGTAATAATGTATTAAATATGTTTACACTTGATTATTGCCCCGGTGGCGTAGCTTTAGTTAATGTGACAAAAGGACCTCTTGGGCTCTTGCGCCAAAAGTTCTCAGCAGCAATACGAAAATTGGTTCAGTCAGCAAAATTAGTAGTAAACATGAACAAATTTGTAAATGTATTTTATGATTTAAAAACCTAATTACAATCCTGTATTTTTGAAATGTCATTAAATGAACAATCTTTTAATTGTTACTGTTAAAGGCACTAACATTTGTTATAATTTTAATAGATAGAGTGTATTTACTCATATTGCTGGCTGTATCATGTTCGGTAGATCGCGATAAGTATGGTACTAACCATACCTAGCTAAATATGGAAGTAATATACGGCTGCCATTCCCTTCAGAGTAATAGGCGTGAGCCTATTTATTTTTCTTAGCCTTATTTATGTCCCACTGCTGGGCAAAGGCCTCTCTCTCGGATGTCCAGACCACTATTTCCGAAGACATTCCCTGCCAGTCCCTTTCGAAGACGTCCAAGTCATCTCGCCTTCTCCGTATTACGTCTGCCCCGTCGCCGTCGACTGTCTTTTGGCACCCAATTGGTCACAATTTGTGCCGTGCAGTCATATTAATACTATTTATAATCTACGCATTTAAATATGAAATATTATCATTCTCAGCAGGTGTCAATTATTATCGAATCAATTGTAACTATCAAATCAATAAAAAAAAATATGTATTGACAATTTATATGCCATCATAGATTTTTTTGGGTAGACGGTATAATGTGCCGAGTTAAAAAATTATTGTATATGTTACCCCGCTTACAGTTTAAATGGGTGCTAAATTGCATCAAAACCAGTTGAGTGATTCAGCCATTTATTTTATTCATAATTATGGAATTTACTTTTGATAGATTATATTTATCGTTAGTCTGAGTATATGAGTCTCCAGTATATTATAAAGCCTCGTGGCGCAGCGGTAGTGAATGCGACTGCTGTGCATGAGGTCTCGGGTTCGAATCCCGGGTCCGGCCAACAAAAAGTTATTGGGTTTTTCTGTTAAGAAATTTCAATACGAGCCCGGAGTTAGGAAGTTGGCGGTGTTAGACAACCTCGTGCCTCGGAAAGCACGTAAAGCCGTTGGTCCTGCGCCTGATCTCTTTCCGGTCGAGTCAGATTATTCGTCCCATCGGATCATGAGAGTTAGGGAACAGAGAGTGCACTTGTGTTTGCGCACATACTTGTGCACTATAATATCTCCTGAGCAAATGACCAGTCACCGGTAAGATTGGCCGCCGTGACGAAAATTCGGTTTGGAGGACATTATTATTATATTATAAAGAGAAAAGATTGAATTTTTTGTTTGTTTGTTTGGCTATAGAAATGACCGGTAAATGGTTGAAAACATACTAACGTGTTTGCTTTTCTAATTTTTAGTGTGCGCTGAGCCAGTGCACCAGCCGTACTGCCATCGCCCCAGGACCCGGCATCGCCATCCCTGCCTTGGCTGCGTCCGGTTATGGTGCTCCCTATAGCTTGGGAGCTGCTGGTTTAGCGGCTCCTTATGGCTGCGCTGCCCCTGCCTTGGAATTCACCCCCACCAGTGGTGGTGGACTCCCCGTTTCTAGCTCCTCCGCCATCGCTCCCGTCGGTCTCTCAGTAGCATCTGAGAACGCTTATGAAGGTATTCTGGCGGCAGCTGGTGAGCTGCCGTTCGTCGGTACTGTGGCTGTGGAGGGTGTGTTGCCCACTGTTGGCTCTGGTGCTGTCAACCACGCTTGCGGTAATGGCAGAAATGCCATGATCAGCGAGGGTGCTGCTTTCGCCGCTCCTGCCTACGGCGCTGCTGCCATCGCTCCTACCTATGGTGCTGCTGCCTACGGTGCCGGTGCTTATGCTCCCGGCCTCGCTGGTCCCGGCTACGGCTACCGCAGTGGTTACGCTGGTAGAGGATGCGGCTGCGCTCTCTAAGCAAATAAAGCTTGGATTCTGAAAATGATTTTCAAAATATAAACTATCAAGCATTCCAATATTTTGTATTATTTATTGTAATTTTAAATTATAACCTCTACAGGGTTACAGGAAAAGTCGTGCTAGATCCGTTAAGGGCGTGGAGTACCCATCATTTCTGACTTATTTCACTACGAAACACCCTACCCTAAACTTAACCCTTTTCGAGATATTCGACTTTTAATTTTTTTATCGAAAATTGCCGATTTGTAGGCTACTAAATTAAATTTTGTTGATTTTGTGTGTCTTATTATTATTATTATTGCATTTTTAAATGTGTAATAAGATGTTTTAGGACGACAATCATTAAAATAGTGCATAAGTTAATTGAATAGGCCGTAGTAGACAAGTGAAAGTTAAGAAATTTAAAAAAATATTAGTAAGTTTATTTTTCTCTAAGGGATATCTAAAAAAAATATTATGGCAGTTGTTCGGCAGATGTGTTTTAAAATATCTACGTTTCATCAGCTATCTAAAGAGGTATAACAATCTAGGGTTTTATATAATTTCATTGAAAAAACTTAAGTTTCATAGGCGACAGTGGAGAAGAAAATTAATACTTAGCCCTAAAAAGTAAAATAAAACAATAAGTAAGTATGAAATGTCATTTATTAAATCAGGTTTTGACACAACTTTTTCTTGCTCTACAATTCATGTTCAACATGGTCGCCTCTGTTTCTAATACATTGTCGCATCCTTCTACGGAGACCAGTCTTCACTACTCCAGTGGTCAACGTTGTCCTCATTTGAGTTGCTGCATCCACAATCCTTTCTCTTAATTCTTCCACAGACGAAACTGGATTTGGCTCGCTGTAGACAAGTCTTTTCATGCGCCCCCACACATGAAAATCCAAAGTCAAAGTCAAAGTCAAAAATAATTTATTCACTTAGGTCACAAAGTAACACTTATGAACGTCAAATGGGTTAGTGAGTTTATTATATTTACTGAATTTACATTTATGTTAGTTGCATGGTTCAGGCAAAAGGTTGAGCCTATGAGAAGATACCTGCAAGAAACTCAAGGCCACTCTTTTAAATCGCCATCAACTTATAATTTCAGTATTTTACAACTCATTTATGTACCAGGTGTTGCAGTCATTATGCCATATGTCACTGTCCATATAAAACTAAATTCTAAAATAAAGAAAAGTTGGTAATATTATGTAAAAAGCATTTGAGATTTGAAATAATATTTATCAGTACGTAGCCATTTGTAATAGACAGTAGTATGGCATGAGGACGCATACACTTACACATTGTGACATGAAAAGTTAGTTCGTGACTAAATGTAGTTAAAACAAAATTTACGTTAATACTTATAAAGTTTGTTTAAAAGAAAAGAAAGATACTTTAACACCACCAAATAAACACGAAGTACCTTCACATAACTAAATTGACTTATATAATACATGCATTGTTTGAATCCTGTATGAAACAAGCAACTAGTTCCATGAGTTTTTATCATTTAAGTAATCATTGATTGAATAATAGCCCTTCCGGAGAAGCTGACTTTTAACAGCACTTTTAAATTTTAGTAAAGGTAAATTTATAATATCAATCGGTAGTTTATTAAAAAAGCGTATACTGAGTCCCGCAAATAAATTGTGAACTTTATGTAAACGATGATACGGACAAATATACTAGTCTCGCAGTATCTATATCAGTAAGCTGTCTTACTTTCCTAACCGCGAATGCGGCTGAACTAAGTCTCCCTGCAAGACACGATATTTGAGCGCCCCACTGAACTGTATCATCTAAAGTAATGCCTAAGAAAACTGTGGATTGTACAAAGGTTACTGTTTCATTATTTAAATTAACGTTTATGCTAGGACTCTTTATATTAGGCAATGTAAACTTAATACATTTTGTATTTTTTGAATTGAGTAGTAAATTATTCGCCGTGAACCAGTCCAGCACTTGCGCGAGTGAAGAATTAACACCCTGTAAATTTGGTGTCTTACGGTCTACTTTAAAAATAAGTGATGTGTCATCAGCAAATAATACAATGTCGCACAAATTCTGTACGAAGAACGGCAAATCATTCACGTACGCTAGAAACAGAAAGGGTCCTAAAATTGAGCCCTGTGGCACGCCCATTGCGACTGGTAATCCAGAAGATCTACTTCCGTTGATTTCAACGTGTTGTAATCTATCGCTTAGGTAAGAACCAACGAGGTCGAGTGCAGCATTTCGAATTCCATAATGCCTGAGCTTTCGCAATAACGTTTGATGTTCAACGCAGTCAAAGGCTTTTGAGAGATCACAGAATACGCCAATGGCATCTTGCGAATTTTCCCAAGCAGCAAAAATATGTTTTACAAGTGTAACACCCGCATCTATTGTAGATCGACCCTTTCTTAAACCATATTGTTGAGTATGAAATAAGTTGTTTAAGTTAAAGTGGCTCTCTAATTGCTGTAATATAATTTTCTTAAATATTTTACTTATAGCAGGTAATATAGAAATCGGTCTGAAATTACATGGATCACTTTTACATCCATTTTTAAATAATGGTATTATTTTGCTACATTTCATTAAATTTGGAAAAATGCCCACATAAATGCATCCGTTGAATATTGCAGCTAGGTGTGGCGCTACGTTATCAATAATACTTGTAATTAATTTCACAGAAATACCCCACAAGTCAGCTGTTTTTTTTGAATTAAGTGACTTAAATACTTTTATTATGTCATGCGGATGTACATATTTAAACCAAACAGGACTTTACACTCCACCACGCTATCCCTAACCAAGGATTCTGCTTTTACTGGGCAAGACCTTAAGGAACTAGTTGTATTAACAGGTATCTTTGCAAAGTAGTTATTAAATGTTTCAGCTACTTGCAAGTTATTTGAAATTATCTTATTATTTACATTAAGTTTAATAGTATTATCACGCTGCTTGGTGCGTCCAGTTTCATTATTAATAATGTTCCAAGTAGCTTTAATTTTATCGTCGGCTCCATGGGGGTTAGATCCGGGCTTCTTGCTGGCTATGGCAACGGCCCACCTCGACCTATCCATTTGTTTGGATAATTTGTGTCGAGCCAGTCTCTGACACTGCTCCTGAAATGGGCAGGGCAGCCATCATGTTGAAACCACATGTCTCTGATCAAGTTAAGTGGTAGATCATCCAGCAAATTACTCAAGTCTCCTCTTAAGAAATGTTCGTAGCTTTCCCCATTTAGATTGTCCGGGAGAAAGTAAGGTGCAATCAAATGATTGGAGATAATGCCCATCCACACATTCACGCTGAATCTTCGTTGGGACCCCTTCACTCTTTTCTTATTGGGATTCCTTAGTTCTTTTGGGGCCCAGTAATGGGCTTTTAGTTAGTTATGCCATCTTTATCAAATTTGGATTCATCTGGCCACAAGATATTTCTTAGAAAATCTGGGTCTTCTACGTCGGCATTTAGCATAAATCTGCAGAAGTCCAACCTTCTCGCAGGGTCTCCTTCTTCAATAGCATGCCGGCGTGTAATGGTACGGGTATAGGCCAGCAGTATGCACTGTAAACCACACTTTCCATTGCAAAAGTCCCAGATCACGGGCAACAATATTAGTGGAAGTAGTCGGATCCGCTCGAAAGCGTTGCACTATCTCATTGTCCTGTTCTTCGTCGTCATCAATTCGTGGTCTTCCCATGTCTGTATTTCGTTTCAAAACAGAGCCTGTTTCACGAAGTCTTCGATAAACTCTGTCAAAAACGGCCACACCCGGTACTCGACGACCGGGGTAGCGAGTTATGTATTCGTTGCGAGCTTGCGCAGATACACAATTGCGGTATCCGTAACAAATAAGCATATCAGCATATTCCTCAGGTGTGTAGGACGTCATCTTCAACACTTCCGTATCACAAGTACAAATCAGAGTCCGGTTAACAAGCACAGTAGTCACAAAACAGAAGAAATAGTCCAGAATCACAGCCAAGTCGAGAAAAAGAGCAAAGCGATATCACATCTACTATGTACGAAGCACAAAAGCAGACTGACTACCAAAATAATATCCCGTGTTGCATTCCCAGCCTTAACCGGGCTCTACACATTTTTTCTTTCATTCACACCTACATAAATCGTAACTTGTCTCGCTCGCACGGTGCGTCTTAACTTGAAAGACAATAGGCGCGGGACCGTTAGAACTGCTACCTGGAGCGTCCAAACTACTTTTTTTCCACGAAATGTAATACAAATCCTAGATTGTTATACCTCGTTAGATAGCTGATGAAACGTAGATATTTTATTAAAACACATCTGCCGAATAACTGCCATAATATTTTTTTTAGATATCCCTTAGAGAAAAATAAACTTTCTGATATTTTTTTAAATTTCTTAACTTTCACTTGTCTACTACGGCCTATTCAATTAACTTATGCACTATTTTAATGATTGTCGTCCTAAAACATCTTATTACACATTTAAAAATGCAATAATAATAATAATAAGACACACAAAATCAACAAAATTTAATTTAGTAGCCTACAAATCGGCAATTTTCGATAAAAAAATTAAAAGTCGAATATCTCGAAAAGAGTTAAGTTTAGGGTAGGATGTTTCGTAGTGAAATAAGTCAGAAATGATGGGTACTCCACGCCCTTAACGGATCTAGCACGACTTTTCCTGTAACCCTGTATAACTGTTTGCAAATTTTATGAAGCGATTGGTAATTCCGTCAAGACCAGGGGCACTATTGTCCTTTAGCTGTAAAATTAGATTCTCTATTTCATCTGTATTAGTTGGCTTCATGAAGAAAGAGTTTAATGGTGAAGTAGTTACTTGGACATGGGATATTAAAGTTTCCTCCGACAGTTTTGAGCGAGTTAGTATTTTACTAGCAAGTTGCTGTCCCATAGACGCTAGTAGTTTATTGCAGTAATCCAGAGATGATTCTACATTTTCCTGTATGTTACATAGGTCGCTAGAGTTCTTTTTTATTGATACAGAGTTAGTAATACTTTTAATAGTTCTCCATAATTTACTTGGATTACCACGGCTTTTTTCGATTTCCTCCTTACTATACTGATTTTTTAGCTTTCTTAAAAGATCTTGGTAATATTTCCTATAGCGAGTATAAATTAGCTTTTTTAGGTTATTTTCTAGATTTTTACGTGCGTCTATGTGTAGTTTGTCTCTGTGGATCGAACATCTGACAAGCCCTGGTGTCCATGGCTTGATTATATTTTTTGGTGGTATCCATGGCTTCATGGACAATGCATGGCAACATATCATGACTGCACGGTTGGCGTAGTGGTTTAGACGGCCGCCTGACACTGCGCCGAGTGTTGTGGGTTCGATCCCCACACGAGACAACACTTTGTGTGATTCATAAATTGTTGTTTCGAGTCTGGGTGTTCATTGTGTCCGTTAGTTGTATGTTTGTAAAGTCCCCCGTGACACAGGATTTAGTCCTAAAGCGGGAGTTGTCTTTTTAAGAAAAAAAAAAAAAAAAAAAGATTATATTTTTACGTCGGCTAACATGAGTAACTATTGTATGGCGATCTCTTATTGAGGATATAATATCAATAAATGTATTAGCTGCTTCGTTAGGACACGATTTGGCAGTTACTTTTACTACGTTAGTTATTGACCAATCAACAGTCTGTAGTTCAGAGTCTATAGCATCCCAGTTAAGATTAATTAGAGTTTTCCTATCCCGCTTGGGTTTTGGTGTCTCGCTGCCGATACCTACCATCACTAGGTCATGGTCAGTAACTGCTGAAGTACAAACTACAGATTCAAAACTATTAGATACCTTTACGAACACATGGTCAAGGCACGCTTCTTTACGGGTAGGTTTATTTATAGCCGCCCGAAAGCCCAAGTGAGCCATGAGGCAGATATAGTCAGAGCATGATTCGGCATGATTTGTATTAATATTTATATCTCCCGCAATAACATAACGTGGGCTATTAGTCATATTTTTAGTAACTAATTCGAGGGAGCTTAAAAATTGGTTAGTAGTCTGGAATGATGGCGACCGGTATACGCCTAAAATAGTTATTACATTTGGTATGTGGACTTGTAAACAGTTGTCATCTAGCAGGTTAGGTTCGCTTATTATTGGTGTCCAACATTCCCGGACGTAGATCACTACACCACCTGCGCGGTTTATGAATTTTGAGGTCGTCGAGGATATGTACTCATCTATTTGGTTAATAACCGACCCACTATTTATCCAGCATTCGGTTAGAACAATTATGTCAAACTTGAAATTAAATCTTTTCAATACTATAATGAAGCTGTTGAAGTTATGTTGTAGGCTCCTAATGTTGAAAGGCAGAATTTTTAAATTATATTTACAAATTAATGGAGCATACTGCTCAGCGAGATCGACTTTGTGGCAAATTACATTAAAGGAATTGTCAATTTCATCTAGATACTGCACAGTGGTCATTTATCATTTAATGTAAAGTTTATTCAACTTTAGAGATTTTATTTCAGATATGGATTTTTTCACTTGACAGAAGAAATTATGGGATTTAATATAATTTAAAAACATAGTAATTAATTCTAAATATATCACGATGTTCATTATCATCAACATAACTTCATGCTTCACAAGTACAACAACAAAATTGAAAAGAATATAACATAAATAAAAAAAAAATATAATATCAAAATAACTAAATATAACAATTAATAGCCAAACAACACTACAATTAGTCTGCCTATAACAATTAATTAGTAATAGATCGAAATAAATCATTTTGGTTGTCGGAATAAGATAAGGAAGTACCTTTAACAGAGCCAATAAGCTGCTCGATGTCATCAGATGAATGTATAAGGGCTGCTGCCGCTCCTTGGTACTTTCTGCTTTCCTGACGTAAATAGCTCCATTTCGTACCCAGCAGAAACGAAAATTGTACTCCTTTGCCCGTTTCCTTGCTTCCCCGAATAGTTTTCTGTTTGGTTTTGTAAGTCGTTCGTTGAAGTATAGCGTAGATGTTGACCGCTGACGATGTCCTGGGATGTGATGTTACGTCTCACTCTAGCAGCAGATAGTTGTTCATCTCTTATAGTTTTGCGTAACAGTTTTACCACAATCAATCTCGGTTTGTCGGGGTTCTTAGAAAGCTCGTTACGTTTATTTCCTACTCTTTGGACTTGGTCTATGTCAGATCCGGTTAATTCAACACCCAGCTTTCTTGAAGTGATTAACACCAGATGATTTAAGCTCTCGCTATTTTGTTCCGGAAGACCAGCTATCTCTAACTCATTTCTCAGTTGGTACTATTCCCGAGTGTTCGCATAGGTTTGTAAATCAGAAAGAGACGTTTTCAATGCTAAGATTTCTAGGTCTTTGGTTTCAAGGCACTTTTCGTATTCTGCCGTTTTCTGTTTGAGTGTAGTGGATACCATATCAAGTTGCGTTTTAACTTCCTGCATGTCTTGCCTTAACAGTTTTATCTGAGTTAGAATCTCAGCTTGGCCTGTTTCATCTATTATGTTATAGGAGTCTGACTTACCACGACTACCGCGAGTTAGGGTAACATTATCAGTCGGTTGTGGGTGAACTGTTGGGGTGCTTGTATCCCTGTTTTTGGGTTGATGATAGAGTATTTTTGACACGCCCATACCTTTTTTTGTTTGTCTGTTGTTTTGTTAAAGCTTTCAACAGACATGTGCAAACATTTCAAGTCGTAACGTTCTCTGCACTTGGAGCATTCCATATAAAGCAATGTTGATATTTTCTTACGACACGCGTAGCAACAGTTGACCATTTTTGATAATAAAATTATTACGATGTATTTGATATCGTTTCCTGGAATTTGCGCGGAGGAGCGGGCGGGTGACGGGCGGCAGAGAGCAGTGCAGGTGTGCGCTCGGTGGCACGGGCGATGTTTGACGTTACAGCGAGCGATCCATGGGTTGGAGTAGGTCAGGGACAGGCGAATATTTTAAAAACTTTTTATCTTAAAACTGTGATAACTTTTTAGTTTGTTTGAATTATCAAATTTGGTTTTCACTAATAGTTAGATAACACAATAAATTTTAAGTAAATGATAAAAAAATGTTATATGTTATATTTAACACTTAAAACTGATATATTTTGCAGAGCAAAATAAAACGTGACTACTCGGTTCAAAAGCGTAACGAAAAATAAAACTTTTAATTCTGGTAATTCTACTGTTCTATTTGGCTGTTCTGGCCAAGCAGATGATCCCTCCTTTAAGAAGGATGGTCCTTCCCACCACAAGGAGTCAGCCAGCAGACGCTGAGGGTCAACCCCTCTGGAAGCTAGACCCGCAGGATTGAGATCAGTTGGCACATGCCTCCATGAAAAGTCCTGAGTAAGTTCATTAATCTCTGTTGCTCGGTTAAGTTAATAAAATTATTTAAACTATTATATCTATTTATTTTTGGTTTACACTTTCCCCGACGTTTCGGTTGCTTTTCAGCAGCCATGGTCACGGGGAGACTAAGATGGTAGTTGTCTCAATGTTCCAGTGTAGTTATTTCAAAGTACCCAAACATAATTTAATTATTGGTGTTTCTATTTACGCAGAATAAGCTCAAAGTAGCTAGTACCACAGCTAGACTTCATGATACTTTGAGCTCATTCTGCGTAAATAGAAACACCAATAATTAAATTATGTTCGGGTACTTTGAAAGACAATCAATTATATTTTGAATTACAATATAGGTAATAACGATCGCGCCTAAATGTTAGCTTCCAGTCGTTGACGTGAGCCACACGTGCAACGCGCTGGGCTGCGTTGGAGTGACTGGCGTGGCGACGACGCAGGCGGCGTACACGTCGTAACATGCTCAGCCCGTTGAAAGCGCTGACTTTCAACTTCCTCTGCCGGCAGTCGCAAAAGGTAGTGGATGGCCCGACGTATGGTTCCCTTCGCAGTGTAGACATCCACAACACGACACGTGCCGTCTACGCCCATATGCAGGCGCGAAATTCGCCCGAAGCGCCACCGTTGCGGAGGCAGGACTTGGTCTTTGATTAAAACTATATCTCCAGTGCTTGGTTCCACGGAGCCCTGTTTCCACTTCGTCCGCTGCTGAAGATCTACCACAAATTCCTTCCTCCACCTCTCCCAGAATTGCTGGCGTAGTTTCTCTATGAGGTCGCCACTTGTTGGGGATTCAACGTTAAGAAAACTACCTCGGCTAGACAATCAATTATATTTTGAATTACAATATAGGTAATAATGATCGCGCCTAAATGTTAGCTTCCAGTCGTTGACATGAGCCACACGTACAACGCGCTGGGCTGCGTTGGAGTGACTGGCGTGGCGACGACGCAGGCGGCGGCTCGCTCGATGTGCTCCCCCGCTCGTCGCCCCGCCGACTAGTGCTGTGCTGCAGTGCACGGTTTTACCGTACACGTCGTAACACCCTCTATAAATTGTATCCATATTTAACCAACTATAATTTCGGCCTTATGTAGTAATAATTATGGTTTTTTTCCTATACTGCCTCCCTGGCGCAGTGGTAGTGAATGCGACTTGCTTGGTACAGGTGAGTTGCTTTTTGTATTTGGTATTTATTGAATAGATAATTATTGTGTTTTTTTATTATTGCCTGCCTTGGTTTCCCAACGATAGTGTATGTACTTTGTATGAGATCTCGGGTTTGATCCGCATGAGGCAACTTGCTTTTAGATTTTTTGTCAATAGATTCTCGGTAGTATCGCTACTACCTACTAATCTATTGACAAAAAAATCCTGTTTGGAACTGTGCCCAATAAAAGCTCGCTCTCTATTACGTGAACCGTAAAACAAAACTGTCGATATGTTTGTGTTAAACGACTCTGCCTACCCTTTCACAGGCAAATGCGTGAGACTATATATATTTATTATCCGTGGTAGTAGATGACGTAACACTTTGCTTATATCAGTCGCCAAGCAGCTGATACCTCTGTTCTAACGACAGCCTGTCGCAAAAAACAGTGACACCGCTGTGTTTTTGGCTTACTTCTGAAACAGTTATGTCCCTGAGAGACAGCATCCTTTATGTTGGCTGTTAACCCAGCATTTCTCCCAGCAAAGATAATATAAATATTAATTTATTTTTGTTATTTTCGTAGAATGTTTTCGGCCAGTGCGCGGGCAGATACGGAGCCGCTATTGCCCCTGCTGCCGCCATCGCTCCTTGCGGTGCTGCCTACGCCCCTGCTGCCGCTCCGTTCGGCTATGCTGGAGCCTACCCTGGTGCTACTGCTGGCTATGCTGCTCCTTATGGTGGTTCCGGTGAAGGTAACGTGGCGGTCGCCGGTGAGCTGCCAGTCTGCGGTACCACCGCCGTCGCTGGTCAGGTGCCCATCATGGGCGCTGTGAAATTCGGCGGTGATGTCGCTGCTGCTGGCGCCGTGTCTATCGCTGGCCAGTGCGCCTGCGGCTGTGGTGCTGGATACCTGTACTGAGCAGTGTTGTAATATGATACGAAACGAAATATAAACGAGCAAAGTAATACATTGAATTTTGTACTCTTTAAATCCTTTTATCCTAACTAATATTGTAAATACGAATGGGAGTTTGTTTGATTATTTGCTAAGCTTTCACGCCCTAACTAACGACCGATCATCACGAAATTTCGTAACAAAATCTAAATATAAATAAACGCGAGTGAAGCCGCGGGCAAAGTCTAGTATATGAATAAGCTGTTCAAAACCACTTTGATGACAAGTTACTAAGCTAGTTCTTATACCACCTCAGCTCAGTCCATAGAAATAATAAGAAGTCGTGATTGTTCAGTGCCTTCTTTACAGTTTCTGGTTTATTTTTGCTTTGCCCTCTCAGTATTTTGTCATTTAAATTAAAACTTAAGAGTAGATACTAACTATTTTGGAGCTAAACTCTTCTTTTTTATCGCCTCTACACATTGTAATTTTTAGCTGCTCGAGGACATGAATGCCGCAATCTCAGCAGACACAGGGAAAACTGACTTCATTGTTTGTTTTTACATAACTGACATGGCCTTTGACATTGTCGGCCTCGATGGCGTAGTGGTTACTGTAACCGACTGCCACGCCTGAGGTCGCGGGTTCGATTCCCGCACAAGACAAATATTTGTGTGCATGAACATGGATGTTTGTCTTGTTCTGGGTGTTTCTATGTATAATATGTATGTATTTACAAAAAAAAAGTATATATGTATGTTTATCCATTGTCTGGTACCCATAGTACAAGCTCTGCTTAGTTTGGGCTAGATGGTGTTGTGTGTATGTGGTAGAATATTATTATTATTATTTAAATATTTTCAATATATTTTTCATTTTTAAATATACATATATCTATAAAAATACATTTAAAGATATAAAATATATGGTACCCCACCGGCATCGGGAGCAGAGTCCAAGCTGCCTGTGGTTAGGATTCCAGAGATAGGACCCTCCTCACAATGCGTGCTGTATCTAAAAGCACTGCCTTCTGCATCAAACCCTTGATCCAAGCACCCAACGCGAGCCTCTTTAGATGGTGATCGAGGCTCTTGGCTATTAGACCATTGACATATATGACTATCGGCACAATGATTACCGAATCCACATCCCACATGTCGACAACCTCGCGAGCCAAATCGAGATATTTAATTTGCTTATCTTTTCCAGCTTTCGCGAGATTGCCGTCATGCGGAATGGTGACATCGATAATCAATGCACGGCGCTCTGATCAATCTATCACCACAATGTCAGGTTTGTTGGCCACAACAGTCCTGTCTGTGATGATAGTTCGATCCCAGTACAACGTGACATGACCATTTTCGAGAACTGATTCAGCTACATACCTGTAGTACGGCACTTCAACATCTACAAGTTTGTATTTCAGAGCAAGTTGCTGGTGAATAATCCTAGCAACTTGGTTATGTCTGTGCAAGTACTCGCCGTTAGCAAGACGAGAACAACCGGAAACTATATGCCTGAGGGACTCACCAGGTAAGTGGCACGCCCGACAAATGTCAACCGTACCATCCCTCAAGATATATCTCCGATAGTTATTCGTCTTGATAACTTCGTCCGCAATAGCACAGACAAACCCTTCGGTTTCCCCAAAGAGGTCACCGAAACGTAGCCAGTTCACGGAGGCTAACAGGTCTACATCAGCTCCATATAGAGCCTTGTAGAACCTACCGTGCAGCTCCTTGCTCTGCCATACATGCCTGCGATCGTTAGTGCTAAGTACTACAGGCTTGCGCCAGTTCTCTTTAGCCAAACTGAGCGGGGTGAGTCCGATGTCTACAGCAACTACATCCCGATGCATACCCACGTCTTCCTGAAGAAAGTATTCTCTGAGGTTGCATACCTCGCCGTTATGAAGGGCCTTGGTATTCAGAAAGCCTCGGCCTCCACATTTCCACGGGATATACAGTCTCATCACAGATGAACGTGGGTGATGCATACGGTATGCCGTCAAGAGTGTACGGACCCGCCGGTCCAGGGCATCCAGTTCAGTCTGAGTCCACTTAAGTATACCAAAGGAGTACATGAGCACCGGCATGACCCAACCGTTACAAGCGCGCACCTTGTTGCCACCTGATAAAAGACTATTTAAAACTTTTTTCAGGCGACCAAAGAAACGCTCCTGCAACGATTGCTTCATGTCAGCCTCATTGATACTTAACGCCTGTGACATACCCAAGTACTTGTAAGTATCGGTTACAAGAAGTGATCGTAGGTTAATGGAATCCGAAAGTTGTGTTCCTTCGGATTCCACTATCCTGCCTTGCTTTACATGGATGACAGCACATTTGTCCACACCAAAATCCATACTGATAGACTTACTAAAAGTTTCAGTTACTTTAAGTTAATCCATCAACTGTAATTTAGTGTGGGCAAACAACTTTTAGTCATCCATATACAACAAGTGGGATATCACTCCACCACCTCTATGTAACCTGTAACCTAGCCCTGAACCCTCTAGTAATGTACTAAGAGGATTCAATGCTAGGCAGAACCAAAGAGGACTCAGGCTGTCGCCCTGAAATATACCTGAAATATACCCCGCTCTTTATTATTATTATTATTTGGAATAAAATACCTGTTGCTCGATGATAGTTTATATTATTGTTCCACAGCGGCTATTAAACTAAAATAATAATATATATACATACATAAATAGGACTATGGAATGGCTAAGATTGCATCGTCCATTATTAGAAAGAATTGAATGTCCTGGGAGCGTGAGGGCGTTTCTTTAAAATTACTTTTTCTTTTGGTATAGGCGGCAAACGAGCAGACGGATCGCCTGATGGTAAGCGATTACCGCCGCCCATGGACACCCGCAACACCAGAGGAGTCAAATATGCGTTGCCAGCCTTTTAAACCCTAGAGGGAGGGGTTGCTCCTCCGGTACCCTCACTCACTCGACGAAACACAAAGCAAGCGCTATTTCACGCTGGTTTTGCTGTGAGACCGTGCTACCACTACGATCAAACCGGCCCATTCGTACCGAAGCGTGGCTCTCCCACGGTAACTTTTATGCAGCAGAGAGCTGGCGTCTTGCGTTTTCTCCCTGAAAATATCCTGCATCGCAAGGAGTTTTTATAAACATTAATACAACTGACACAAAGGACACCTGGGTGTTTGTTTGTGTTCGTTGTATAAATGTTTGTAACAAAAAATCTGTAAGTCACTATAGTTGTGCCGAGTCTGGACTCCGACAAACAACTATTAGTAGATCATAGAAACGTTTGTACTTTGTGGGGATCGAATTCACAACACTTGGTCCTCTGATGACCATTTAAATTGTTCCGCCTTCCGTCCAGTCAAATAAGCTGGTGCTGTTACTTTGTGAGTTAATTTAGTTTTATTTATGCTAACAAGGTAGCCAATATCATTACAGCTCGCTTAATGTTAAGCAGGTATAGCAGCCCTGCTACTACCAGCAATATCAGGAAAGGAGTTATAGGTTATAGATAGACTGTCCAGAGGACAAGAAGAAAAACTTTCGAGGGTGGTTATATTACGAAGAATGATTTTACACGTTAAATAAATAAGGCACGCAGATTAAATACCATTTTGTTTTACGCGGGGCAATGCCATTTACACATACCTCTCCGCGGGCATAGGGGAGCCGAGAAGGTATATCATGCTCTCCCGAGGGAAGCTCCGGGAAGCTTGACATATTATTATGGCAGCAGACTGAGAGATTCTGGTAACTCGCTGGGTACGGTATGCAGATCGTTGGAATGTGTGCTACTTGAGCGATGCAGATAAAAGGCAATGCGCTAGGTAATCTAGTCTAATGAGATATTTATAATAAATGGATTTAAAAGAAAACATCTGACTGACTAAGAAGCATGCAAACTAATTCGTTAAATAAATTTATGATGATTGGTTTCCTTTAATTAATAGATTTAGTGATTTGTTTTTGTTAAAGATACTTCGCCGTGGAGGAATAAACTCTGCTTCTTAATAGGGAAATGCTTACTAGTATTATAAAAGCGTAAGTGTGTTTGCTTACCCTTATTTCATAAATAGTAACAGCAACAAAGCAACAGATTTACGCCAAATTTCTCGCATTTAGATCCTAACAAAAATTATTATAAATGCGAATATAAGTTTGTTTTTTAACTACTCTACCGATCATTATGAGATTTAGCATACATGTTTTCAGGGGTACAAAAAAGTCCTGTTTCCGTGCTAAGCTGCGGGCAAAAGCCAGTGCTTTTGCCCGCAGCTTAGCACGGAAACAGGACTTTTTTAATGAAACGTGTCGTTTTTTGGAAAGGCTTTTTGAAAGGAAGTAGGCTATGTCAAGTAGCTTCTATAAATTACTGAATTTATAGAAGCTACTTGACATAGCCTACTTTTTCCGAAAAATTTACAGTTTCTTTGAAAAATTTGGTGGCTTGCGAAATGGTGGTACAGTTTTCGAGATCATAATGTTGAATAGTATTAGAACAGCAGCATGGTTAATTTGACTAAATACTTACATAATATTATGGGTGAGATTGATTGCGATAAATACATTAATTATAACGAAGAGTATCCTTAAAGCAGAAAGGTGATTCCAGTGAAATAGGGTATATGTCACTGGAATCAACTTAAGCGACTCCATTTGTAAAAAAAGGCAGTCATTAATAAATAAAATAGGTAGCAAATTTATTGCGTTACATCGATCGGATTTATTTGGGTACGATTATTTTGTTATTTGATTAATAATATTCAGTAGTCCCTACTACTGAATATTATTGATTATTAATATTCAGTAGTAGGGGCCAGCAGCGCAGCCGCAGGCGCAATTGCCAGCGATGGACACGGCACCAGCAGCAGCGACATCACCATCGAATCTCACAGCGCCCATGATAGACACCTGACCAGCAACTGCGGTGGTACCAGTGACTGGCAACTCACCGGCGACCACCTCATTTCCTTTACCGGAAACACCATAGGTGGCAGCTTTGTCGCAGGGAACATCCCGACCAGAAGCAGCACCGGGGTAGGCTCCAGTATAGCCGAAAGCAGGAGCGTAGGCAGCACCAGAGGCGAGAGCAGCACCGCAAGGAGCGATGGTGGCAGCAGGAGCAATAGCGGCGTTATATCTGCCCGCGCACTGGCTAAACACATTCTGCAGAAACACATAACTAAAGGATAAAAATGCTCCCTGTGTCATATCATAATCTATTTTCAATGCTCTACCGATTTGAACCCACTCATGGCAGAGTATCTTGGTTTAGCTGGCAGCCAATTTAAAATATTGAATGGCATAATAGCAGAAACAATAGAAAATGTATCGTTTGTAATCTTTCGTGACTGGCATATCGTAGCGGTTTGCAGGCCGGTGGACATTTTTTCACGACTTCGAGAATTGTTTGGGAATGAAATTACTTTCTGAAATAAAATAAATAGAAAATTAAGTTTTTTGCTACTGTAAAAGAAAAATCTTAGCATCATGTGAAAAAAAGTTTCACTCGAAAATTTCACACCGTGAAGGTTTTATGTCAGTTCGAAGTATCTATTACTATACAACGGCAACTTTATACTTTAACCCCTATTATTATTATTTTTGTATGTAATATTAATAACTACACTACATTTTATGTTTATTCGCAGAGGTCTTAGTTTTCAACTAACTGCAAATATCTGTATCAGACATACAATACCAAAAATTGTATGTTTTATAGGTAAGGACCTAAATATTATATACCTCTGGTGGAAAGGGTGTCATGTTTCTCCTAAACAAAGGGAGCAGCCTCGACAAGGATGTGTGATCGTGCCTGGCGGACCGTGGTCCGACGGTTGATATTGGGAACTTGTATATTATATACTAAAACCCGCTGTGTAAACTTCGCTCACGTGATTTATGGTTTTGTGGTGAAGTGCGATTTGCATACAGCGTCATCTCTTGACATAATATGTCGAAACTTCTTCGTTTGTGTAGAGTCGCTATCTAATCTTATCTTGTGTGGGGGCCATCCCCTTCCTCTACGACTATCCCAGTTTATGATATAGCGTTCCCCTACACCAACCGTTAGGTTATATTAGAGGAGCCGCTGTACCTTCCAGTGCCCGAGAGCACCTTCCGGGACCAGTTATAGACAGGTCTTGTCCCCAAATCCCGACTCTCCATCCTAACCTCAGAGATCCGGTTCTCGTAAGCGAGCTACCTCGTGCCCAAGTGACACTACCTATTCACCAGATAGGTACCGGAGCAATAAAGCCGCTCACTACTCGCAACTCAAAGGAGTTGCTAACGATTACCTCGCTGAAGCCGACGGAGAAGCCGTCTCCCATATCTCCAGTATGGTACCGGAGCTGTGTAAGGCACGCTCACTTCCCGACATACATCCGTATGCCTACCCAAATAGGCCTACAAGCCGGGTGTGGCCCGAGTCACTCCAGCTATGACTCTTACTTGCTGAGCAGGCAAGCTCCCGAGATGCGTTGCGGCAGTGAAACCACACTGCCACTTCGCTAAAGGCAACTCCGTGCCTCATGCGACCGACTGGTTCGCACTGGCCGCGTCTGAGTCCAACGCTCGAACGCAACGTGCTTGCCGAGCAAACGAACATGTCGTACTCAGCGGCCAACCATATACCCCTGCGAGTCCAACTCCAATGTCAGGCACCGCGCACTCTAGTCAGCGGTCGATAGGACACGCCTTTCGAGGCGCAGTGGGCTTCCTGACCCCGCAGTACCCTGGTCCAAAGGGGGAGACCCGTAGTTCTCCCCCCGAAACCCTATCTACTCGGGTCCTGAAGATAGGGGTATAGGACTATATAGGGGTATAGGGGTGTGAGTACAGACCGGCGACACGTCGACCCAGTGGGATCTTTTGTGTCGACTTGCCCTATAACGACTGCCATAGATATTCATGGCAGCCGGCACCGAAGGCTTAACGTGCTCTTCGGGGCACGGAGCAGGCAATAATTGTCAATCAATACGCATATAATTTCGAAAAGTCATATAACTTCCGAAAGTCAGAGGTGCGCGACGTGGGTTCGAACCCGAGACCCTCTGCATTGCACTCTGTTGGTCTCCCCGCTGAGCTATCGCTGCTCGTTAAAGTAGTGTCACTATATAGAGGTTATAATTTAAAATTACAATAAATAATACAAAAGATTGTAATGCTTGATAGTTTATATTTTGAAAATCATTTTCTGAATCCAAGCTTTATTTGCTTAGAGAGCGCAGCCGCATCCTCTACCAGCGTAACCACTGCGGTAGCCGTAGCCGGGACCAGCGAGGCCGGCAGCGAAACCAGCGCCATAGGCGGGACCGATACCAGCGGGACCGTAAGCAGGAGCGGCGAAAGCAGCACCCTCGCTGATCATGGCATTTCTGCCATTACCGCAAGCGTGGTTGACGGCACCAGAACCAACAGTGGGCAACACACCCTCCACAGCCACAGTACCGACGAACGGCAGCTCACCAGCTGCCGCCAGTATACCTTCATAAGCGTTCTCAGATGCTACTGATAGGCCGACGGGAGCGATGACGGAGGCGCTAGAGACGGGGAGTCCACCACCGCTGGTGGGAGTGAAGTCCAAGGCAGGGGCAGCGCAGCCATAAGCTGCAGGAGCGGCAAAACCAGCGCGGCCATAAGGAGCCGCTAACCCACCAGCTCCCAAGCCAAAGGGAGCACCATAACCGCACGCAGCCAAGGCAGGGGTGGCGATGCCGGGACCTGCGGCGATGGCAGCACTGCTGGTGCACTGGCTCAGTGCACACTAAAAATTAGTAAAGCAAACACGTTAGTATGTTTTTAACCATTTATCAGTCATTTCTATAGCAATATATTTACAGTAATATTTTGTCGGCCTCGGTGGCGTAGTGGTTAGTGTAACCGACTGCCACGCCTGAGGTCGCGGGTTCGATTCCCGCACAAGTCAAACATTTGTGTGCATGCAAATGGATGTTTGTCTTGGTCTGGGTGTTTCTATGTATAATATGTATGAATTTACAAAAAGAAAAGTATATATGTATGTTTATCCATTGTCTAGTACTCATAGTACAAGCTCTGCTTAGTTTGGGCTAGATGATGTTGTGTGTATGTGATAGAATATTAAAAGTAGCTTTTGTAGCTTTCGCTCGCGGCTTCGCTTGCGAAAATCTAGGTCATGTTGGTAGCAGTACTTTTTTAAAATAAAATATAGTCATATGTTACTCGGTGATAATATAGCTTTCTAAAGGTGAAGAAGAATTTTTTAAATCGGTTAAGTAGTTTTTGAGTTAAATCCTTACAAACAAACAAACAAAAAACTCAATCATTTCTCTTTATAATATACTAGAGACTTATAATCTCTGCTGACGCGCCATGCGCCCCACGCCACACGCGCCACACACCTGGTGCGCGTAGTGCGGCGGCGCTGCGGCGACAAGCAGGACGCCGCCGGCGACGCCGCGCGCCCAAGATTATACTCAGACTAACGACAAATATATTAAAACTAAATGCCATAATAATATAAAATAAAATAAATGGCTGAACCCACGAACTGGTTTTGATGCAGTTTGGCACACATTTAAACTGTAAGCGGGGTAACATAAACAATATTTTTTTATCCCGGCACATTATTCCGTTTACCCAAAAAAATCTATGATGGCATATAAATTGTCGATATATATTATTTTTTATTGATTTGTTAGTAAAATTGATTCGATAATAATTGACACTTGCTGAGAATGATAATATTACATTTTTAAATGCTTAGATTATATATAATATGATTGAGTGCACGGCACAAATTGTGACCAACTGGATGCCAAAAGACAGTCGACGGCGACGGGGCAGACCTAATACGGAGAAGGCGAGATGACTTGAACGTCTTCGAAAGGGACTGGCAGGGAATGTCTTCGGATAGAGTGGTTTGGAAGTCCAAGAGGCCTTAGCCCAGCAGTGGGACATAAACAAGGCAAAGAAAATAAATAGTCCCATGCCTATTACTCTGAAGGTATTGCCAGCGGTCTATTACTTCCATATTTAGCTAGGTATGGTTAGCACCATACTTATTGCGATCTACCGAGTATGGTAAAGCCAGCAAAATGAGTAAATACACTCTATCTTTTAAAATTATAACAAATGTTAGTGCCTATAACAGTAACAATTAAAAGATTGTTCATTTAATCACATTTCAAAAATACAGGGTAGTAATTAGGTTTTTAAATCATAAAATACATTTACAAATTTGTTCAATGTTTACTCCTAATTTTGCTGACTGAACCAATTTTCGTTTTGCTGCTTTAGAATTTTCAGCGCAAGAGCCCAAGAGGTCCTTTTATCGCATTAATTAAAGCTACGCCACCGGGGCAATAATCAAGTGTAAACATACTTAATACATTATTACTATTACTATTGTTCCCTTATTATTAAATTTTTCTAACACATTACTTTAGAAAAATACCCATGTCTTTGGGAGGCTTATACGAAGACACGGGTCTTGAAGAGGCTCTTCGAGAGTTTTAAACTACATAAACTGGAATGGAACACCGGTGGCGGCACTAGCCGCTGGAGGCGTAGCATTATTGCTACGTATGGACCCTAATATATCTGGGCTATGGAAATAGGTGTTTGATGGATGGTATAATGGTAGCTATAGAAGAAAACGATAATTATTGTCCATGATTATTATTGTTATAATAGTAATTATTATTATCTTACCTGGATGAAGAGCGCCTGAGCGCAGAGGACGATGATGGCTTTGGCAGACATGTTGTTTTCAGTATGAATGTTGATTTAACAATGCTATCCAAAACGAATACTACTGCTTTTATACTAAAACATCCTATACTATTGACTAAGTAGGCCGTTTTTTCATAAACTTGCACAACCACGATAAGCCTTATAAATTTACCAACAAAGAAAACTTACGAAAATTTTAATTGTCTAAGTTTTTAATTTCGACATTTCATTAAAACGTTTGTTATCAATCAAGCGCTTTGTATATAAAGTGGAGCAATGTGTCGTACATCATTCTGTATTCAGCTTCACGTTGACACGAACAAACATCAAACATGAACACCTTCACCATCCTGTTCCTGTGCGTCCAAGCTTGCTTGGTACAGGTGAGTTGCTTTTTGTATTTGGTATTTATTTAATAGATAATTATTGTGTTTTTTTATTATTGCCTGCCTTGGTTTCCCAACGATAGTGTATGTACTTTGTATGAGATCTCGGGTTTGATCCGCATGAGGCAACTTGCTTTTGGATTTTTTGTCAATAGATTCTCGGTAGTATCGCTACTACCTACTAATCTATTGACAAAAGAATCCTGTTTGGAACTGTGCCCAATAAAAGCTCGCTCTCTATTACGTGAACCGTAAAACAAAGCTGTCGATATGTTTGTGTTAAACGACTCTGCCTACCCTTTCACAGGCAAATGCGTGAGACTATATATATTTATTATCCGTGGTAGTAGATGACGTAACATTTTGCTTATATCAGTCGCCGAGCAGCTGATACCTCTGTTCTAACGACAGCCTGTCACAAAAAACAGTGACACCGCTGTGTTTTTGGCTTACTTCTGAACTAGTTATGTCTCTGAGAGACAGCATCCTTTATGTTGGCTGCTAACGCAGCATTTCTCCCAGCAAAGATAATATAAATATTAATTTATTTTTGTTATTTTCGTAGAATGTTTTCGGCCAGTGCGCGGGCAGATACGGAGCCGCTATTGCCCCTGCTGCCGCCATCGCTCCTTGCGGTGCTGCCTACGCCCCTGCTGCCGCTCCCTTCGGCTATGCTGGAGCCTACCCTGGTGCTACTGCTGGCTATGCTGCTCCTTATGGTGGTTCCGGTGAAGGTAACGTGGCGGTCGCCGGTGAGCTGCCAGTCTGCGGTACCACCGCCGTCGCTGGTCAGGTGCCTATCATGGGCGCTGTGAAATTCGGCGGTGATGTCGCTGCTGCTGGCGCCGTGTCTATCGCTGGCAAGTGCGCCTGCGGCTGTGCTGGATCTTATGGTGCTGGATACCCGTACTGAGCAGTGTTGTAATATGATACGAAACGAAATATAAACGAGCAAAGTGACACATAGAATTTTGTACTCTTTAAATCCTTTTATCCTAACTAATATTGTAAATACGAATGGGAGTTTGTTTGATTATTTGCTAAGCTTTCACGCCCTAACTAACGACCGATCATCACGAAATTTCGTAACAAAATCTAAATATAAATAAACGCGAGTGAAGCCGCGGGCAAAGTCTAGTATATGAATAAGCTGTTCAAAACCACTTTGATGACAAGTTACTAAGCTAGTTCTTATACCACCTCAGCTCAGTCCATAGAAATAATAAGAAGTCGAGATTGTTTAGTGCCTTCTTTACAGTTTCTGGTTTATTTTTGCTTTGCCCTCTCAGTATTTTGTCATTTAAATTAAAACTTAAGAGTAGATACTAACTATTTTGGCGCTAAACTCTTCTTTTTTATCGCCTCTACACATTGTAATTGTTAGCTGCTCGAGGGCATGAATGCCGCAATCTCAGGAGACACAGGGAAAACTGACTTCATTGTTTGTTTTTACATAACTGACATGGCCTTTGACATTGTCGGCCTCGATGGCGTAGTGGTTAGTGGAACAGACTGCCACGCCTGAGGTCGCGGGTTCGATTCCCGCACAAGACAAATATTTGTGTGCATGAACATGGATGTTTGTCTTGTTCTGGGTGTTTCTATGTATATTATGTATGAATATAATAAAAAAAAGTATATATGTATGTTTATCCATTGTCTAGTACCCATAGTACAAGTTCTGCTTAGTTTGGGCTAGATGGTGTTGTGTGTATGTGGTAGAATATTATTATTATTATTTAGAATAAAATACCTGTTGCTCGATGATAGTTTATATTATTGCTCCACAGCGACTATTAAACTAAAATACTAATATATATACATACATAAATAGGACTATGGAATGGCTAAGATTGCATCGTCCATTATTAGAGAGAATTGAATGTCCTGGGAGCGTGAGGGCGTTTCTTTAAAATTACTTTTTCTTTTGGTATAGGCGGCAAACGAGCAGACGGATCGCCTGATGGTAAGCGATTACCGCCGCCCATGGACACCCGCAACACCAGAGGAGTCAAATATGCGTTGCCAGCCTTTTAAACCCTAGAGGGAGGGGTTGCTCCTCCGGTACCCTCACTCACTCGACGAAACACAAAGCAAGCGCTATTTCACGCTGGTTTTGCTGTGAGACCGTGCTACCACTACGATCAAACCGGCCCATTCGTACCGAAGCGTGGCTCTCCCACGGTAACTTTTATGCAGCAGAGAGCTGGCGTCTTGCGTTTTCTCCCTAAAAATATCCTGCATCGCAAGGAGTTTTTATAAACATTCATACAACTGACACAAAGGACACCTGGGTGTTTGTTTGTGTCCGTTGTATAAATGTTTGTAACAAAAAATCTGTAAGTCACTATAGTTGTGCCGAGTCTGGACTCCGACAAACAACTATTAGTAGATCATAGAAACGTTTGTACTTTGTGGAGATCGAATCCACAACACTTGGTCCTCTGATGACCATTTAAATTGTTCCGCCTTCCGTCCAGTCAAATAAGCTGGTGCTGTTACTTTGTGAGTTAATTTAGTTTTATTTATGCTAACAAGGTAGCCAATATCATAACAGCTCGCTTAATGTTAAGCAGGTATAGCAGCCCTGCTACTACCAGCAATATCAGGAAAGGCGTTATAGGTTATAGATAGACTCTCCAGAGGACAAGAAGAAAAACTTTCGAGGGTGGTTATATTACGAAGAATGATTTTACACGTTAAATAAATAAGGCACGAAGATTAAATACCATTTTGTTTACCCGGGGCAATGCCATTTACACATACCTCTCCGCGGGCAAAGGGGAGCCGAGAAGGTATATCATGCTATCCCGAGGGAAGCTCCAGGGAAGCTTGACATATTATTATGGCAGCAGACTGAGAGATTCTGGTAACTCGCTGGGTACGGTATGCAGATCGTTGGAATGTGTGCTACTTGAGCGATGCAGATAAAAGGCAATGCGCTAGGTAATCTAGTCTAATGAGATATTTATAATAAATGGATTTAAAAGAAAACATCTGACTGACTAAGAAGCATGCAAACTAATTCATTAAATAAATTTATGATGATTGGTTTCCTTTAATTAATAGATTTAGTGATTTGTTTTTGTTAAAGATATTTCGCCGTGGAGGAATAAACTCTGCTTCTTAATAGGGAAATGCTTACTAGTATTATTTCTTCTGTTTGGTATGTTGTTTGTATGGTGTTTCTATGTATAATATGTATGTATTTACAAAAAAAAAAAGTATATACACTGCCGGTCAAAAGTTTGAGACCACCTACATCAAAGTTGCAAATGGATGTAAAACTCAAAATAAAAAGCTAAACATGAAAGGATTTATTGTGATATTTATTAAGTATGGCAAATGCAATTAAATATAAATAAAAAATATTAAATATTTCGACAATTTAACTTAAAATATATGTTGACAAGCTAAACAGCTTTTTCATCAAAAAACCCTCCCTTGCATTGAATCTCTTTGTTGACAAGTCTTGGCATGCGGGCAATCAATTTGTCGATTGTTTCTTGTGAAATATTGTTCCAGCTTTCTTGCAATGCTCTCCACAAATCTTCTTGTGAGCTGGGACAACAACTGCGCACGTTTCTGTCCAGCTCTTCCCACAAAAGTTCTATAGGGTTAAGGTCGGGGCTCTGAGCGGGCCACACCATGTTTTTAACACCCCTTCTGCTTCTTTTGTATCTAAATAACCCCGGCATAATTTGGAGCTGTGTTTAGGGTCGTTGTCTTGTTGGAAAAAAAAGCCATCTCCAACTAGCCGAAGTCCCGATGGTACAGCATTACACTCCAATATTGCTTTGTACTGCTCCTTTTTCATAATTCCTTCGACTCGTACCAAATCTCCAGTTCCACGGCTCGAGAAACAACCCCAAACTATAACGGAACCACCGCCATGCTTCACTGTGGGCAGGACACAGTCTGGCATCATCTTTTCCTCGGCACTCCGCCGAACAAAAACACGTCTTTTGCTCCCAAACATTTCAAATTTGGACTCATCTGTCCAAAGAACTCTTTTGAAGTCTTCTTCACTCCAGTCTCGATGGGTAAGGGCCCACTGCATTCTCTTCTTTTTGTTTTGTGGCCTTAAGAGAGGTTTTCGCACTGCTACGCGACCAAATAACTTAGCGTCTCTTAGTCTTCTTTTCACTGTGGTCAATGACACAGGTGTAGACCGGGATTTGTTCACTTCAGCGCGGATTTCTGGTGCTGTCAGGCGTCTATTCCGCTTGCTTGTTACCACGATGAACTTATCCTCGCTAGAAGTGGTAGCTCTCGGCCTTCCCGACCGCGAACGATCTTGATTATTGCCAGTCTCCTTGTATCGGGTTATTGTGTTATGAACACAAGTCTTCGACAACTTGAGCTGAGTAGCAATCGCACGTTTAGATTTGCTTTCGTTGTGTAAAGCAATGATGACAGCACGAGTTTCACCGCTAATTTGGCGTACTTTTCCCATAATGAGATGTCTTCACTGTAAGAACGACGAGCTCGGACTAACCAAGATTAAGAAATATTTACTCCATGGAAACTCAGGTGTTCACAGTGTTTTAGGGAAGTTAAAATTTCCTAAAATTCTGTTAACACAAAACAAAGCCCAAATAATGAATAATAGTCAGGTAACAATAATATTACAATGACTTTAGCGCGCGGTCCGCACGCGGCGCCCATTGATGTTTCTAGACAAAAGACCTTTGTACGATGATTACATAAAAATAAATAGAAATAATGACTTCGAAAAATAGTTAAATATCCATTGTATATGCAGGTGTTCAAATTAATTGTTTATCATATGTATTTTAACAAATTTTATTGTGAAACAATATTTTAACTTGTGGTCTCAAACTTTTGGCCGGTAGGGTATGTATGTTTATCCATTGTCTAGTATCCATAGTACAAGCTCTGCTTAGTTTGGGCTAGATAGTGTTGTGTGTATGTGGTAGAATATTATTATTATTATTATTATTATAAAAGCGTAAGTGTGTTTGCTTACCCTTATTTCATAAATAGTAACAGCAACAAAGCAACAGATTTACGCCAAATTTCTCGCATTTAGATCCTAACTAAAATTATTATAAATGCGAATATAAGTTTGTTTTTTTAACTACTCTACCGATCATTATGAGATTTAGCAAACATGTTTTCAGGGGTACAAAAAAGTCCTGTTTCCGTGCTAAGCTGCGGGCAAAAGCACTGGCTTTTGCCCGCAGCTTAGCACGGAAACAGG
This sequence comes from Catocala nupta, assembly GCA_963675205.1. Classification (NCBI taxonomy): domain Eukaryota; kingdom Metazoa; phylum Arthropoda; class Insecta; order Lepidoptera; family Erebidae; genus Catocala; species Catocala nupta. The sequence continues at coordinate 3,773,297 of OY776107.1, read as the reverse complement.
ACTTTTTTAATGAAACGTGTCGTTTTTTGGAAAGTCTTTTTGAAAGGAAGTAGGCTATGTCAAGTAGCTTCTATAAATTACTGAATTTATAGAAGCTACTTGACATAGCCTACTTTTTCCGAAAAATTTACAGTTTCTTTGAAAAATTTGGTGGCTTGCGAAGTGGTGGTACAGTTTTCGAGATCATAATGTTGAATAGTATTAGAACAGCAGCATGGTTAATTTGACTAAATACTTACATAATATTATGGGTGAGATTGATTGCGATAAATACATTAATTATAACGAAGAGTATCCTGAAAGCAGAAAGGTGATTCCAGTGAAATAGGGTATATTTCACTGGAATCAACTTAAGCGACTCCATTTGTAAAAAAAGGCAGTCATTAATAAATAAAATAGGTAGCAAATTTATTGCGTTACATCGATCGGATTTATTTGGGTACGATTATTTTGTTATTTGATTAATAATATTCAGTAGTCCCTACTACTGAATATTATTGATTATTAATATTCAGTAGTAGGGGCCAGCAGCGCAGCCGCAGGCGCAATTGCCAGCGATGGACACGGCACCAGCAGCAGCGACATCACCATCGAATCTCACAGCGCCCATGATAGACGCCTGACCAGCAACTGCGGTGGTACCAGTGACTGGCAACTCACCGGCGACCACCTCATTTCCTTCACCGGAAACACTATAGGTGGCAGCTTTGGAGCATCCCAACCAGAAGCAGCACCGGGGTAGGCTCCAGTATAGCCGAAAGCAGGAGCGTAGGCAGCACCAGAGGCAAGAGCAGCACCGCAAGGAGCGATGGTGGCAGCAGGAGCAATAGCGGCGTTATATCTGCCCGCGCACTGGCTGAACACATTCTGCAGAAACACATAACTAAAGGATAAAAATGCTCCCTGTGTCATATCATAATCTATTTTCATTGCTCTACCGATGTGAACCCACTCATGGCAGAGTATCTTGGTTTAGCTGGCAGCCAATTTAAAATATTGAATGGCATAATAGCAGAAACAATAGAAAATGTATCGTTTGTAAACTTTCGTGACTGGCATGTCGTAGCGGTTTGCAGGCCGGTGAACATTTTTTCACGACTTCGAGAATTGTTTGGGAATGAAATTACTTTCTGAAATAAAATAAATAGAAAATTAAGTTTTTTGCTACTGTAAAAGAAAAATCTTAGCATCATGTGAAAAAAAGTTTCACTCGAAAATTTCACACCGTGAAGGTTTTATGTCAGTTCGAAGTATCTATTACTATACAACGGCAACTTTATACTTTAACCCCTATTATTATTATTTTTGTATGTAATATTAATAACTACACTACATTTTATGTTTATTCGCAGAGGTCTTAGTTTTCAACTAACTGCAAATATCTGTATCAGACATACAATACCAAAAATTGTATGTTTTATAGGTAAGGACCTAAATATTATATACCTCTGGTGGAAAGGGTGTCATGTTTCTCCTAAACAAAGGGAGCAGCCTCGACAAGGATGTGTGATCGTGCCTGGCGGACCGTGGTCCGACAGTTGATATTGGGAACTTGTATATTATATACTAAAACCCGCTGTGTAAACTTCGCTCACGTGATTTATGGTTTTGTGGTGAAGTGCGATTTGCATACAGCGTCATCTCTTGACATAATATGTCGAAACTTCTTCGTTTGTGTAGAGTCGCTATCTAATCTTATCTTGTGTGGGGGCCAGTGAGTACAGACCGGCGACACGTCGACCCAGTGGGATCTTTTGTGTCGACTTGCCCTATAACGACTGCCATAGATATTCATGGCAGCCGGCACCGAAGGCTTAACGTGCTCTTCGGGGCACGGAGCAGGCAATAATTGTCAATCAATACGCATATAATTTCGAAAAGTCATATAACTTCCGAAAGTCAGAGGTGCGCGACGTGGGTTCGAACCCGCGACTCGAGACCCTCTGCATTGCACTCTGTTGGTCTCCCCGCTGAGCTATCGCTGCTCGTTAAAGTAGTGTCACTATATAGAGGTTATAATTTAAAATTACAATAAATAATACAAAAGATTGTAATGCTTGATAGTTTATATTTTGAAAATCATTTTCTGAATCCAAGCTTTATTTGCTTAGAGAGCGCAGCCGCATCCTCTACCAGCGTAACCACTGCGGTAGCCGTAGCCAGGACCAGCGAGGCCAGGAGCATAAGCACCGGCACCGTAGGCAGCAGCACCATAGGCAGGAGCGATGGCAGCAGCGCCGTAGGCAGGAGCGGCGAAAGCAGCACCCTCGCTGATCATGGCATTTCTGCCATTACCGCAAGCGTGGTTGACGGCACCAGAACCAACAGTGGGCAACACACCCTCCACAGCCACAGTACCGACGAACGGCAGCTCACCAGCTGCCGCCAGTATACCTTCATAAGCGTTCTCAGATGCTACTGATAGGCCGACGGGAGCGATGACGGAGGCGCTAGAGACGGGGAGTCCACCACCGCTGGTGGGAGTGAAGTCCAAGGCAGGGGCAGCGCAGCCATAAGCTGCAGGAGCGGCAAAACCAGCGCGGCCATAAGGAGCCGCTAACCCACCAGCTCCCAAGCCAAAGGGAGCACCATAACCGCACGCAGCCAAGGCAGGGGCGGCGATGCCGGGACCTGCGGCGATGGCAGCACTGCTGGTGCACTGGCTCAGTGCACACTAAAAATTAGTAAAGCAAACACGTTAGTATGTTTTTAACCATTTATCAGTCATTTCTATAGCAATATATTTACAGTAATATTTTGTCGGCCTCGGTGGCGTAGTGGTTAGTGTAACCGACTGCCACGCCTGAGGTCGCGGGTTCGATTCCCGCACAAGTCAAACATTTGTGTGCATGCAAATGGATGTTTGTCTTGGTCTGGGTGTTTCTATGTATAATATGTATGAATTTACAAAAAGAAAAGTATATATGTATGTTTATCCATTGTCTAGTACTCATAGTACAAGCTCTGCTTAGTTTGGGCTAGACGATGTTGTGTGTATGTGATAGAATATTAAAAGTAGCTTATGTAGCTTTCGCTCGCGGCTTCGCTTGCGAAAATCTAGGTCATGTTGGTAGCAGTACTTTTTTAAAATAAAATATAGTCATATGTTACTCGGTGATAATATAGCTTTCTAAACGTGAAGAAGAATTTTTTAAATCGGTTAAGTAGTTTTTGAGTTAAATCCTTACAAACAAACAAACAAAAAACTCAATCATTTCTCTTTATAATATACTAGAGACTTATAATCTCTGCTGACGCGCCATGCGCCCCACGCCACACGCGCCACACGCCTGTTGCGCGTAGTGCGGCGGCGCTGCGGCGACAAGCAGGACGCCGCCGGCGACGCCGCGCGCCCAAGATTATACTCAGACTAACGACAAATATATTAAAACTAAATGCCATAATAATATAAAATAAAATAAATGGCTGAACCCACGAACTGGTTTTGATGCAGTTTGGCACACATTTAAACTGTAAGCGGGGTAACATAAACAATATTTTTTTATCCCGGCACATTATTCCGTTTACCCAAAAAAATCTATGATGGCATATAAATTGTCGATACATATTATTTTTTATTGATTTGTTAGTAAAATTGATTCGATAATAATTGACACTTGCTGAGAATGATAATATTACATTTTTAAATGCTTAGATTATATATAATATGATTGAGTGCACGGCACAAATTGTGACCAACTGGATGCCAAAAGACAGTCGACGGCGACGGGGCAGACCTAATACGGAGAAGGCGAGATGACTTGAACGTCTTCGAAAGGGACTGGCAGGGAATGTCTTCGGATAGAGTGGTTTGGAAGTCCAAGAGGCCTTAGCCCAGCAGTGGGACATAAACAAGGCAAAGAAAATAAATAGTCCCATGCCTTTTACTCTGAAGGTACTGCCAGCGGTCTATTACTTCCATATTTAGCTAGGTATGGTTAGCACCATACTTATTGCGGTCTACCGAGTATGGTAAAGCCAGCAAAATGAGTAAATACACTCTATCTTTTAAAATTATAACAAATGTTAGTGCCTATAACATTGTATATCGTAGAGACCGCTTATGTACCGAGGGTTCCAAGAAAGACGGTGGAGGGGTATTAATAGCTGTTAGTCGTGATATCCCATCTGTTCGTATGAATAGCTGGGAATGTGATTGTGAGAATGTATGGATTACGATTGATTTAAATGTTAATAACTCTTTAAAAAAAATTGCTATCTGTGCTGTTTATCTACCCCCACCCATCAAACTGGAGTCGCTCGATGAATTCCTCGATAATGCGAGCAATGTGATGAATGTGGTTGATGACGTATTAATACTGGGAGATTTTAACCTGTCTTCGATTAATTGGTCCAAGAATGATAATTTTCCTTATGCCGAACCATCGAATTACAGCAGTTCACTGGGTTATTCGCTTATCGATTTTATGTCCATTAATAGCCTTCGTCAATTTAACAGCATCAAAAATGTGGATGAGAGAACATTGGACTTAGTCTTAACCAACTTGCCCAATGCGAAAGTTGAGGAACCACTAAATCTTGTTAGCAAATTAGATAATAAACATCCTGGGTTAGTGGCTGTTATCTCATACTCCAATCATCGCCATTTTTTGAAGGCTAAGAGTTGTAGTCAGTTAAACTTCTCCAAAGCGAATTATACCGCTATAGTTGCCGAATTAAAAAGTGTTGATTGGAGTGAGAAGTTCTCAAAGTCTAGCGATATAAATGCAATGGTTTCAATATTTTATGATATTCTCAAGAGCTTGATTGACAGATATGTTCCTAGACGAAGCAGTGTCAAATCTAAATATCCATCATGGTTTAGTTATGCATTGATAAAAAGACTCAACGAAAAGGAGAAACTGAGACTGAAATACCGTAGGTTCCAGAATCCTATGGACTTGATATCATATCAAGCCGTGCGAGACCACTGCAATAAATTATACAGGATCTGCTATTCCCAATACAAATACAATATAGAACTGAATATTACTAAGAACCCGCGAGCATTCTGGCGATTCATTAAAGACAAGAACAAAGGTTCATCTTCAATTCCATCTAGCATGTATATGGGGGAAAATATTGCCGACACAGGTTCTACAATCGCTAACTTATTTGCTTGCCAATTTTCATCTGCTTACAACCCCAAAAATGACTTATTTATTGATTCTGACAATTTTAAACCTCCTTCTGATAGATGTATTGCCAATATTAAATTATCTGAACATGACGTGATCAACAAAATAAAAAGCCTCGATATATTCAAAGGCGCGGGTCCAGATTGCATACCTACCGTTTTCATTAAACGATGCGGGACGGCACTAAGTCTTCCACTTACTCTAAAATTTAATCGTTCATTGAGCGACGGAAGCTTTCCGGAAGAGTGGAAAAAAGCGAGGATAATACCAATACATAAAAAGGGCGACATGAATAATGTCAAGAATTATCGGCCCATAGCAATATTGTCAAGCTTTTCAAAAATTTTCGAGTCGCTAGTTTGTCCCTTAATAACGAATCATGTTGATGTTATGTTATCATCTACTCAACATGGTTTTCATAGTGGTCGCTCAACGGATACCAACCTGTGTTGTTTTGTCTCTGACATATCTGAACATCTCGATCGTGGTCAGGAAGTTGATGCTGTATATACAGATTTTGCCAGTGCATTTGATAAGGTCAACCATAAAATTCTTTTAAAAAAACTAAACTTGCTTGGCATTACGGGTTCTCTATTACACTGGTTTCAATCGTATCTGGCAAAAAGACTACAAATAGTTTCCGTCACCGGCTTCAACTCATACCCTTACTATGCTGTGTCTGGGGTGCCTCAAGGATCGCATCTTGGACCAGTTCTGTTTTCAATATTTATAAATGACATAACTTCTGTCATACGAAACTGCAAATATCTACTTTTTGCAGATGACTTGAAGCTATACAGGCCTCTTTTTTCACAAAACGATGTCAAGTTAATGCAGGATGACCTATATAGATTAGAGGAATGGTGCAGCCTTAATCAGATGCAACTTAATGTAGACAAATGTTACCACCTTAGATTTACAAAGAAAAAACACCCAACAGAATCTAAGTACATAATTTCCATGACTGAAATACAGCTTGTCACTGAGATGAGAGACCTGGGGGTAATTGTTGATGGGCAGTTACGATTCACTTCTCATATTGATACAGCTGTACGGAAGGCGGCCCAAATGCTTGGTTTTTTGAAGCGAAACTCGAGGGGTTTTAGACAGGCGCGAACTAGAATAACATTATACAATGCTCTGGTTCGCAGTCACTTAGAATATGGATGTGTAGTCTGGAGCCCATTTTATGCCGTACATTCTCAGCGTATTGAAGGTATTCAGCGCGCATTTACTCGACACTTAGCTTTTGTCTCGCAAGGCATCACACATAGATGCAGTTATGAGCAGAGATTACGGTATTTCAAAATATTATCTCTATCTAACCGACGCAAGCTGCATGATATGCTTTTTCTCCATAAGTTAGTAAATAATATTATTGATTGCAGTGATGTATTGAGCCGCCTAATGCTATCGGTTCCTTACAAGCCACCACGGTACCCCATCACTAAAACATTTAATAAACCATCTCTGAGAACAAATGTTGGGCTGAATTCGCCTTTGGTACGTATGGGCGCTGAATATAACGTTTTTAATGCTAAGCTTGACAATATGGACATCTTTCACAATTCCTACTCGAGTTTCAAACTTAAAATATTGAAATCCTTCGCATAATGGAGTGCCCACTATTAACTATTAATTTAACGATTTTTATGTTCGAATTCTTTGACAATTTTAATTCTGTTATGTACTGTTTTAAATATATTTTTTTTTAATTCTTAATAATGTTTTAATGTTTCAATTTTATGTTTTAATTTATTAATTGTATGTCTCATTTTAATTTTATATTTAATTTTTATTTTTATGTTCTAATTTTTAATTTTGTTTTAATTTTTTTTTTATTTCGATTTAATGTTGTAATATCTGTTCTATTCTATTTTATGAGTTTTTATGAGTTTCTATTGTAACTTCTGTAAATATTTGTACTAATATTATTGTATGCTGTGCATGCCTGTCACAGGTGTACATATAAGAACCACATTTAATATGTAAAATATTTTGTCTATATTGAATATGTATACTGTTGGCGTGTCTAAACAAAATAAATAAATAAATAAATAAATAACAGTAACAATTAAAAGATTGTTCATTTAATCACATTTCAAAAATACAGGGTAGTAATTAGGTTTTTAAATCATAAAATACATTTACAAATTTGTTCAATGTTACTCCTAATTTTGCTGACTGAACCAATTTTCGTTTTGCTGCTTTAGAATTTTCAGCGCAAGAGCCCAAGAGGTCCTTTTATCACATTAATTAAAGCTACGCCACCGGGGCAATAATCAAGTGTAAACATACTTAATACATTATTACTATTACTATTGTTCCCTTATTATTAAATTTTTCTAACACATTACTTTAGAAAAATACCCATGTCTTTGGGAGGCTTATACGAAGACGCGGGTCTTGAAGAGGCTCTTCGAGAGTTTTAAACTACATAAACTGGAATGGAACACCGGTGGCGGCACTAGCCGCTGGAGGCGTAGGATTATTGCTACGTATGGACCCTAATATATCTGGGCTATGGAAATAGGTGTTTGATGGATGGTATAATGGTAACTATAAAAGAAAACGATAATTATTGTCCATGATTATTATTATTGTTATAATAGTAATTATTATTATCTTACCTGGATGAAGAGCGCCTGAGCGCAGAGGACGATGATGGCTTTGGCAGACATGTTGTTTTCAGTATGAATGTTGATTTAACAATGCTATCCAAAACGAATACTACTGCTTTTATACTAAAACATCCTATACTATTGACTAAGTAGGCCGTTTTTTCATAAACTTGCACAACCACGATAAGCCTTATAAATTTACCAACAAAGAAAACTTACGAAAATTTTAATTGCCTACGCTTTTAATTTCGACATTTCATTAAAACGTTTGTTATCAAGCAAGCGCTTTGTATATAAAGTGGAGCAATGTGTCGTACATCATTCTGTATTCAGCTTCACGTTGACACGAACGAACATCAAACATGAACACCTTCACCATCCTGTTCCTCTGCGTCCAAGCTTGCTTGGTGCAGGTGAGTTGCTTTTTGTATTTGGTATTTATTGAATAGATAATTATTGTGTTTTTTTATTATTGCCTGCCTTGGTTTCCCAACGATAGTGTATGTACTTTGTATGAGATCTCGGGTTTGATCCGCATGAGGCAACTTGCTTTTGGATTTTTTGTCAATAGATTCTCGGTAGTATCGCTACTACCTACTAATCTATTGACAAAAAAATCCTGTTTGGAACTGTGCCCAATAAAAGCTCGCTCTCTATTACGTGAACCGTAAAACAAAGCTGTCGATATGTTTGTGTTAAACGACTCTGCCTACTCTTTCACAGGCAAATGCGTGAGATTATATATATTTATTATCCGTGGTAGTAGATGACGTAACATTTTGCTTATATCAGTCGCCAAGCAGCTGATACCTCTGTTCTAACGACAGCCTGTCGCAAAAAACAGTGACACCGCTGTGTTTTTGGCTTACTTCTGAAACAGTTATGTCCCTGAGAGACAGCATCCTTTATGTTGGCTGCTAACCCAGCATTTCTCCCAGCAAAGATAATAAAAATATTAATTTATTTTTGTTATTTTCGTAGAATGTGTTCGGCCAGTGCGCGGGCAGATACGGAGCCGCTATTGCCCCTGCTGCCGCCATCGCTCCTTGCGGTGCTGCCTACGCCTCTGCTGCCGCTCCCTTCGGCTATGCTGGAGCCTACCCTGGTGCTACTGCTGGCTATGCTGCTCCTTATGGTGGTTCCGGTGAAGGTAACGTGGCGGTCGCCGGTGAGCTGCCAGTCTGCGGTACCACCGCCGTCGCTGGTCAGGTGCCCATCATGGGCGCTGTGAAATTCGGCGGTGATGTCGCTGCTGCTGGCGCCGTGTCTATCGCTGGCAAGTGCGCCTGCGGCTGTGCTGGATCTTATGGTGCTGGATACCTGTACTGAGCAGTGTTGTAATATGATACGAAACGAAATATAAACGAGCAAAGTGATACATTGAATTTTGTACTCTTTAAATCCTTTTATCCTAACTAATATTGTAAATACGAATGTGAGTTTGTTTGATTATTTGTTATGCTTTCTTGCCCTAACTAACGACCGATCACCACGAAATTTCGTATACATGCCCGGGGTACAGAAAACGGCATAGTGTACCTTTCAACCAGGCAAAAAGTGCTGTTTCAAAGTTGTTGTGCTGTGTACAAAATCTAAATAAACGCGAGCGAAGCCGCGGGCAAAGTCTAGTATATGAATAAGCTGTTCAAAACCACTTTGATGACAAGTTACTGAGCTAGTTCTTCTACCACCTCAGCTCAGTCCATAAAAATAATAAGAAGTCGTGATTGTTCAGTGCCTTCTTTACAGTTTCTGGTTTATTTTTGCTTTGCCCTCTCAGTATTTTGTCATTTAAATTAAAACTTAAGAGTAGATACTAACTATTTTGGAGCTAAACTATTCTATTTTATTGCCTCTACACGTTGTAATGTTAAGCTGCTCGAGGGCATGAATGCCGGAATCTCAGCAGACACAGGGAAAACTGACTTCATTGTTTGTTTTTACATACCTGACATTTAGAATAAAATACCAGTTGCTCGATGATATCTTATCTTATCTTATGTATGGGGGCCAGTCAGCACAGACCGACGACACTTCGACCCATTGGGATCTTTTGTGTCAGCCCCAAGATTTATCCCTTAGCTATCTCCCTATGAATGTACTGCATCAGTCGTAGCGTACACTTCAGAGGGAGAAGCCTGAAGTCCTCAGGGTTTGGATATGCCAATCCCATCAGACCCATCCTCAATCCAGCCAACGCGTCGCATTCACATAGTAGGTGCGATATGGACTCGTCCTGTTCACCACAGGCTCTGCAAATCGAATTGTGAGCCAATCTCAATCTGCACAGGAAGTCGTTGGTGCCAAAATGGCCAGTGAACGCTCCTGTGAGCAGGCGTATTTGGCTCTTGTTATACCCGCAGAACTTCCGGGTGAAGCCTGTGGCTCTGTTTGCAATGAATTTCTTGGAGTGTTCCAGACCCCTCAGGGCCTTCCACTCTAGCCTGTGTTTGTCATTGCCATGTGCATTCAAAGCTGCCTTGACGGTGCTCTCAGAGAGTCCCACGAATGGCTCGGGGCCCACAAACAGTTGCTCCGAGCCCTTTCTGGCTAATTCATCAGCCTCCTCATTGCCCTGCACCCCTGCATGCCCCGGAACCCACACCAGTCTGACTGTGTTCTTCCTGCCAAGTTTGTTTAAGGCCTTAACACAGTTCAGGACCAGTCTGGAGTCCACCCTACACGAGTCCAGAGCCTTGAGAGCAGCTTGACTGTCACTGAGAATATACACAGTCCTGTCAGTGACATTACTGTTGATATTCTCCTGAGCACAGGCAATTATAGCGTAGGTTTCCGCTTGGAAGACCGTTGCATATTTGCCCATGCTTTGGCTCACCTTGCAGTCGTTGGTATAGATACCAGCGCCCGATCCTGTTTCCATTTTGGAACCATCAGTGTACCAGATGAGACAACCCTTGTCAGGGGATTGTAGACCTTGTCTCCATTCGTCCCTCGTGGGAACCTTTATTTTAAAATTCTTTTTGAATATGTGCAGTGGTTGCATTTTGTCGCATCCCATGCTCATAATCCTTTTGAGATCCTTTGAAATCTCCAATTTTGTATGTCGTGTTACCGGCATGTTGACGCTCCACAGCCCATGCACAGATAGTCTGTGTAGCGCCTTTATCGCCTCTGACTCCACAACAATGTGTAGTGGCGTTAGATCCAGCAGGACCTCTAACGCTGCCGTTGGCGTAGTCGGGAACGCCCCTGTTATAGCCATGCAGGCCAATCGCTGCACCTTTGACAGCGCGATCCTGCATGTAGCTAGTTTAGTTCTTGGCCACCAGACAATGCTTCCATACGTGAGTATAGGTCTTATCATCATCGTGTATAGCCACTTGATGACCTTGGGCTTTAGCCCCCAGGTCTTCCCATAAGTAGAACGAATCATGCCGAAGACCCGCTGGGCCTTCTCTATGACTTTGTCTACATGAGGTTTCCACGTTAGTTTGCTATCTAAGGTCATGCCTAGATACTTCACCTCCATGGACCATTGTAACTGCGTACCATACATGGAGAGAGTTCCCAACCCTGTCAGATCCCTCATCCTAGTAAACGGCACGACAGTCGTTTTCCCTGGGTTGATCGATAAATGATTGCTACTGCACCATTTTTCCACCGTAATCAGGGCCTTCTGCATGAGACTAGATACCGTACTCGGGAACTTTCCATTGACGAGTATCACCAAGTCATCCGCATATCCGACCGTTAAGTATGGACCTTTGTTGAGTTGTTCTAGGAGTGAATTGACTACCAAGCACCATAAGAGTGGTGAGAGTACTCCACCCTGAGGGCAGCCCTTGGTTGTCGTTGCATACATTTCATCTCTTTACAACTCAGACCTAATGATTCTACCCCTGAGCATACAATTGATCCACTTGCAAATGGTTGGCTCTATGCCGTGATTTGCCGATGCCACACTGATGGCATCAAAGGTGGTCCGATCGAAAGCTCCCTCAATATCCAGGAATGCAGCAATGCAAACTTCCCGGTTCTCTAATGCATGTTCTGCCTTATTTACCACAAAATGTAGTGCCGTCTCAGTGGATTTGCCCGACTGGTAGGCACACTGTAGCCTGTGGAGGGGGAATTTCCATAATGCTCCCTCCCTGACATGTCTATCTACTAACTTCTCCAGGGCTTTCAAGAAGAACGACTCAAGACTGATAGGTCTGTATGCCTTGGCTTCTTCGTAGTCCGCTTTGCCCGGTTTCGGTATGTAGATGACTTTAACACGCCTCCATATCTTTGGGATGTATCCAAAAGCTATGCAGGCTCTGTATAATCTGCACAAATGCGGAACCAAGAGTGCAGCTCCCTGTTGCAGGATGATGGGATAAACCATGTCTGGACCAGGTGACTTGAATGGTTGAAAACCATTTAGAGCCCAGCCGACCTTCCCTTCATCCACCACCTTCCTAGCAGTGTCCCAATCTGCTTTGGTTGTGCGGTAGCCTAGTTCAACCAGGCTGATCGGGTCCTCCTGCTCTTTTTCTATTATCTTACAGTCTGGAAAGTGTGTGTTTAGCATCATTGCTAGTGTCTCCTTACCAGACCCTGTTCGCTGCCCATTGCCATCCTTAATGGATGTCAATGGGTGTGCTCTGACAGTCGAGATAGCCTTGGAGAGCCTCATTCCCTCAGGAATTGTACTGATGTTTTCACAGTGTGTTCTCCAAGCCTTCCGTTTGGCTTTCCGCACAGCTTTGTTATAGTTGGTCAAACAGCGAGCGTAACCGCTGTAGTCCCTGCTGGTCCTAGCATTGTTAAACGCTCGTCTGGCTTCTAGCCGCAGTTTGACCAACTCTGGCGTCCACCACGGTACCCTTTTGGGTCTAAGTTCCCTCTCAGGGCAGTTGTTTGTCCAGGCCGTATTCACAGTCTGGACCAATTTGTCTGCTGTAAACTCGATGTCTAATATAGAATTGAGCTTACCCTTAGAATCCTCCAAATCTATTCTGAGGTCACTCCTAAAGGAGTTCCAGTCCGTATTTCTGGGATTCCTTCTACGTGCTGTAGGAGCTGGAACCAGCGTCCTGTACTTGAAGCATATGTAATTATGATCTGACAAGGTAATCTCATCAGACACATGCCATTCGACAATCTTAGTGCTAGCCCTGTTGGAGGCTAACGTGATGTCAATTACCTCTGCTCGCCTACAGTCAGCGAACGTTGGCCTGTTACCCTTATTTAGAATTTGTAAAGAGGTACTTACCACATACTCCAGTAGTTTTTCCCCTCTTACATTCACATCCGTGCTCCCCCAGACTGTATGGTGTGCGTTGGCATCGCACCCCAGGATCATGTCCAGGTTCTCCCGGATGCCATATTCAACAAGGTCCTTTATCTGTCCAGATACTATTTCCTTGTCCATGTAGTCGAAGTATGCAGAGGTCAGGATTACAATATCCCGCCCTCCGCTCCCTCGCATATCGATCTTAACTGTCGTAAGATCCCTAGAACAGAAATTGTATAAGGGCATTGCGTTTATGCCATTTCTGACATATACACATGTCCTCATATCATTAGTGGAACAGTTATGAAAAATTACACCTCCCGTCCCACCCAAGCCTCTGATCTTTCCCTCTTTAACATAAGGTTCCTGAATCAGGGCAATATCATATTCATTCATCCGCAGGTGGCGGGCCAGAACGGCCATCGCCCCGATGCAGTGATGAAGATTTATTTGTACGCACCTTAGTCCCGCCATACGGTCTGCCTATATGGTAGCGCCTTCGGTGGTAGCCATTACTTGCCACCCCCCCCGCTCTCCTCTTCCAACATCACCTCCGCAGTACCCGGCGACGACGACAAAACCAGACCATCAATATGTCCGATTATGTCGTCGGTCTTCGGTGACGCGCAAGGCGAAGAGGTGAAGAGAGCCGTACCCGACTCTACCGGAATTACGGGCTCTTCCCCGTCCTTTGCCCGTGATTCTGTCAAAGCAGGGGCCTCCCTCCCCACGCCTGCACCAACTGGCCCCTTCTGCACATTCAGATCCTCGAGGATCTTGAATGTGCTCTTGTCCATGCCAGCATGGAGACAGAAGCCACCCGCCTTGATGACCGCGGCTGAGTCGCTGTCCACCAGGATGATGCGCCTGGTGTGCGTCTCTTCGACCTGCGTGCCCAGCACCTTCCACTCGCAGGTCCTTAAGGAGGGATTGAGGCGCTGCAGCATGGTCAGCACCCTGGAGGCATCTAGGCACCAGGTATTCCTAGTCTTCCAGGCCATTTTGATTGGCCTTGGAAGCTCCTTGGCGCTGACCACTTTGAGCTTCACGTTCCCAACGGTTTTCCCGTCGAGACCGCGAAGCCACTCTGCAGCTCTCTCTCCCTCACATGTAATGTGCAGAGCTCCTCCGAGCAATGCACCGACACTGATAGCCGGCAGAGGATCCGGCGTGGCCTCTAACAGGTCCCAAATGGCCACCCGTATAGGCTCCACCTACTCTGCAGCTAATAGAGCGTCAGGGAAATTGTCAGCAACAACGGCCATTTTGACTCCCGTCAGCGCCTCCCTATAGGAGTCACCTTGGGTTTTGGCCCGCTTGTTGTCACCGACCTGAGTAACGGTTTCGTCGCTCACTTCCCTTACCCTTTTTGAAGGGGCTGCACTGGGTGCCAGTGCCATCTGCCGCTGCAGCTCACGCCGCTTACGGTTGGCACACCCACTACGCCTCTTCCTACTCTGGGTATGGCTTGCAGAGTGTGCAGCCAAGTTCGGCTCCCCCGTAGGGTGTGCCTTGCCCGACTGCTCCTTGCTAGCCTCCCCGAGACTTGATGGCTGACAGCCACTCCCAGAGGGTGCTGCGCTAAGATCCCCCTTCGGGTATTCTTTATGCAACTGACCCCCTCCGGTGCTGCCACGCCCTCTGCTTTGGGTACCCTTTCCAGGGTTACCCCACGCCTTTGAACTGCTCGGGTGAGCACCACTCCCTCGGCTCAGGTTCGGACGGCCACTAGGGCCATCACGACCTTGTCGCTTAGGTGTGTAGGCGCTCCCACGTGCAGCTCCTACACCCGCCTTACCCTCTCCCCCTAAAGGTCCAGAGGTCCTTAATTGCTCGCCCTTATCGGTCAAGCCTTTGATTTTGGTTGTGACAGAGTCCATCTGGTCTATCATTGAGTTCACCTGCTGGCTCCCCACCCGCCACGGAGTCCACAACGTTGGGGATGCCTTGTTCAGGCACCAGGGCTACCAGCAAGGTATAGCGCCCCCGAGTGAGCTGTCCCCGAGACGTACAGCACAAGTCGCTCCACCCCAAACCACTGAGGTGGGAAACGAGCACTGCCGGCTGGAGACCTCTTCACCCAAGGACACTCGCCTGGCGGCCGCATGAGCGGACACCGCAGCCGATTGATTGCAGCTGGCTAGACTGCAACCTCCCATGTGAGAGGAAATCCAGACCAAAGGGGCGTGTTGCAGATCAGCAGCACCACCATCGCCACATCACCACTCAACCCCCAGGACTCCTTCATCCCCCCGTACGGGTCCCCGCGCACGGCACAAACACGCGGGAGGTCATTACTATCCATCGTCTGTCGTTCGACGATGGACCCGCCGGAACATGACCTCTCCATACCAGGCAGTGGTCGTCTGGTGATTTTAGTTACGTCTATTTCAGAGGGAACTAGACCAATAACAGGGGGCAACCACGTGAAGGATTCCCCACCAGACTTGTCTTAGGGATCTACACGACTGTTGCGCTCTCCCCTAAGACCATTAGCACCTTACTCGTCTTGAAGAGTCGAGTAAAGTAGGTTTGCATCTATACTAAACAAGCAGCCAATCCAGTGAAGCTAGAAAGCAGAAAAAGCAAGCTAGGCAGTGCAACTATTAAAGCATAAATACAAACCCCCCCCTGCTCGATGATAGTTTATATTGTTGCTCCACAGCCACTATTAAACGAAAATAATAATATATATACATACACATAGGACTATGGAATGGCTAAGATTGCATCGTCCGTTATTAGAGAGAATTGAACATCCTGGAAGCTCGAGTGCGTTTATTTAAAATTACTTTTTTTTTGGTAATGGCGGCAATCGAGCGGACGCGTCGCCTAATGGTATGCGATTACTGCCGCCCATGGACACCCGCAACACCAGAGAAGTCACAAATGCGTTGCGAGCCTTTTAAACGCTAGAGAGAGGGAGGGGTTGCTTACTCTATCGACGAAACACAACGCAAGCGCTATTATACGCTGGTTTTGCTGTGAGATCGGGCTATCACTGCGGTCGAAGCGGCTTATTCGTACCGAAGCGTGGCTCTCCCACGGTAACTTTTGTGCAGTAGAGAGCGCTTGCTCTTTTTCCCTGAAAATATCCAGCATCGCAAGGAGTTTTTATAAACATTAATACAACTGACACAAAGGACACCTGGGTGTTTTTTTGTGTCCGTTGTATAAATGTTTGCAACAAAAAATGCTGTGCCGAGTCTGGAATCCGACAAACAAATATTTGTGGATCATAATAATAATAATAATAATAAACCCCTCTGGGACAGTCGTTATCTCATCATGAGACTAACGCGATATCGGAGGGCACAGAATACTAGCTTTAAAACTATCACCTTCGCCTTGTAATATAAACAAAAAATGTATCACCAGGTTAAATTAAAGCGCACAAACCGCAGGGCAGCTTGTGGCGGGCTGAATGTGAGTGGCGACACTGCGGTCCTGAATGCCTCAGAGAGTTGGTTAGGGCCTCGTCCCCGGCTTGCCGTTACTGGTTGGCTGGGGTGGAACTTCAAGAGCGCCCGTAGGACTCTCAACTCTGGCTTGCCTTGGTCGGCCGGTCAGAGGGGGGCCGCTAGAGCTATATGCTTGGGGGTGGAAGTGTCATTTTCAAGGGCATAACTACGGGGAAACCCGCTCCGGGTCTCCGTTGTCACGAGACCCGTGATGGTGAAACCGGCGCCGCACCGCTCGACACCCCTAGCCACTCGCACCGGTGTTGCCCTCTGCTGCTGGCTTGTATGCCTATAGTGGAACAATTTAGGCCTAACAATTTAGGCCTTCGTCGGCGATGTACATATATACCCGCCGGGCACGATCAGACCTATCCGCTCAAGAATATCCGGGTTATGGATGTTTCCTCTGAGTATTTTAAATAAGTATGAAGTTAACGTAAGCTCCCTTCTAACACTTAGCTCGTAATAGCCTACCATTCCTATAATGAATAGTGTTGGATACATAAGCGGGTAGAACGGATAGACTCCATATCGCCTCATATATAAATATCTGATAAATTTATTCTGTACGCGCTCCAACATGAGATTACATTTAATTGCATGTGGGCAACAGACTTATATATAGATATATATAGATAGATAGATATAGATAGGTAGATATATTATAATAATAAGTAGGTAGTAACTGCGACTTACTGTTGAGTCTCGCGTTCAATTCCAAAGATAGAGGTGATTTTCGGCAAGAGGGTGTTTTAACACGGTTTAATTAGCTTGATATTATGTATCTACATATGTATCTACGAATCTATGTAACGGAATCTTTGTACTTGATTTTCACTCCTTTCAAACCGACGGATTGATTTGAAAGTTTGCACATTTATAGAGGACCGATCACAATACATAAATTAAAAAACATAATATAAAATTAAAATAAATAATAGTTTAAACAAACTAAAAAATACACTTTATTAAAAAAAGTAGAAAATAATTTCATAATTTTAATGTATAAATATAATCGTGGTGTGCCTTCTAAGATATTTTAATAGCCCCCAAACTTCTACTTTTTTAACGAAGCGTGTTTTTTAATTTTAACTATTATTTATTATTTATAGAACTTAGATGAGAGATAACTACAAGGGGCACATCTTGGTAAGCGTTCATTGTGGACTAGCATTTGCCCGCGCCGTCGCTCGCATAAACTTAGGTTAGGTTGCTAAGGCAGTGGACGGACAGACGGACAAAAATTGTGATTCACAAATGGTTGTTCCGACTCTGAATGTTCTTTGTTTGAATGTTTGTAAACGCTCAATGCTTCCCAAACTTGAATCATTCATTCAACACGCGCTCATCGCGTACCGAACATCAGCAGCGGGGACGGAGCGGGGTGAAAGGGGCATCGCGATCAGCTGGTGGCGTGCACGCCGGTCACCGACCCCGGCAGTCAGCGGACCGATGCTACAGTATACACCCGTACTCGCGCTCTTAATTCACACTAGTTTTGTATTCGTTTCCCGGCAACGACAATCTTGCACATGTATCATTGGTATTTAAATAATTACTTATACACTCCACTTCGAGTTTTATTCCGCAGCACCAAAGGATCCCCATCAAACAAAAGCTATTAATGCAAAAGAAAATGTTGGACAATACCAAACTGCTCTGACTGTGGACGGCCGCGTCATGGGATGACGATGATTCTGATTCAAGACAGTTTGGCAGAGACAGAGTTTAGTGTTTTTAGAGCGCAGATGCCGCTAAATAGTCTTGAAGAATGATTAGTAGAGCAGTTCAGTATAGTCAACGCTAAATCGATAGCGTAAGCAATTCGAAGGTTTGTGGTTAGTTACTATTTCCTTTTTTTTTTTTTTTTTTGATTCCCAGGAAAAAATGCTTGATGCACTACCCGCCGGCTAGGGGACGGCACCGGCGGGGCGTGTGGGACTCACCAGCCTAGTGCTGGGATACCCACTAAAAAAACCTGGGGTGTTCCCTCTCCCACCCAATGGGGGGGGCCAGTTGGGAGTCTAAAAAGATTCATCCATAGCAGGCCCCCCCGTGTGGGTGCCGGCCGGGTCAATCGGACCCGACCTCCTCTCGTCCCCGGGGGAGAGCATTTCACTGCTCTCCCCTTTCGACGTTAGAAGGCGCGCGGGAACACCGCGCGCGCCCTCTGTGGGTTCTTACTCACGGGTGGCAGGGTCCCCTGAGGCCTTGCCACCCAGAACCCTTAGGTGGGGGGCAGGAGAGCGACATAAGCGCGTCTCCTGCGCCCCCTCCTCCGGCGGCGGATGTCCGGGGCGTAAGGATCTTCCTCACGCCCCCGCTCCGCCGCCTCCTTCTGCGAGATGACAGCCTCGCAGAAGGACCTCATTGCGCCCCAGCACCTGTCGTCGCCGACCATCATGGATACGACGGTTGGCAACGAGAGGTCGGGGCCAATCACGGCGACCAGGGCACAGCGCTCCTCGGCCCACGCTGGACACTCCTCCAGCGTGTGCTGCGCCGTGTCCCGGTCGCACTCCTCGCAGTGGTGACACCTGGTTGTCGGCTCCCTACCGGCTATCTTGCACAGGTACTCTCCGAAACAGCCGTGTCCGGAGAGCACCTGAGTAAGCCGGTAGGTGAGCGGTCCGCGCCGTCTGTCCATCCATTGCCTTAGCACCGGACGGACAGCCTCGACGGTCCTCACCCCGTAGCGGGGCTGGGCCAGCCTTTCCTCCCACTTGGCCTCGAGGACCAGTCGAGCCTGGGACCTTCGCGTCTCCACCGCCCCGTGAGTGGGTTCCTCACCATGGAGCCGGAGGTCCACGCGCCAGTGATACACCGACGCTTGGACCTCCGCCTCCAAATCCCAGGGCGGCGATGCCGCCAGGATGCACGCCGCCTCAAAGGAGACGGTGCGGTACGCCCGCGACACCCTGATCGCCATCGCCCTCTGAGGTTTCCTCAAGAGGGCGATGTTTCGGCGATCGAGGGCGCCGGCCCAAATGGGCGACCCGTAAAGGGCCATCGACCGCACCACCCCCAAATAGAGGCGGCGGCAGACGACACTCGGCCCCCCGATATTCGGCAGCAGAGAGCTAAGCGCTCCCGCCGCCGACATCAGCCGGGGGGCCAGGCGGCTAAAATGGACGCGAAAGTTCCAGCGGCCGTCGAGGTGGAGCCCCAAGTATTTCATACTCGGCTCCACCCCGATGCGGACCCCTCCAACTATGATGTGGGCATCTGGTGGCGGCGCCCGCCGAGGCCCATGAAATAACAGGGCCTCGGACTTTTCCAGCGCCACCTCCAGTCCCAACATCCTAATTCTACCGACAACCAGGGCCACCCCTGCCGTGGCAAGACGGGCAGCTGCCCCGTAATCCTCTCCCCGGGCCGTGACCAGCGTGTCGTCGGCGTAACAAGTTACGCCGACGCCCGGGGGCAGGGCGCCCCGCAGAACCCAGTCGTAGCCGATGTTCCACAGGATCGGTCCAAGAACGGAACCCTGCGGAACACCGCACGACACCTCCCTCCGGAACGTCTCTCCGTTCCACCCCACACAGAATACGCTCCTCTGGTGCAGGTAGTCCCCGACTATTCGGCGCAGGTAGGGAGGCACTCCATGAAATCGGAGCGCCTCCCTAATAGTCGCCCACGGCAGGGTGTTGAACGCGTTGGCGATGTCCAAGGACACCGCCAACACCACCCCGCGCGAGGCGACCGCCTCATCCGAGAGGGCCTTGACGCGACTGATCGCGTCAATCGTCGATCGGCCCTCTCGGAATCCGAACTGCAGTTCGGACAAGTCGGGGCCCACCCGCACCAGGTGCCTGGAGAGGCGGGCAACCACTACACGCTCAAAGAGCTTGCCCACCTCATCCAACAGCACTATGGGGCGGTACGCGGAGGGAGAGTCCGCGGGGCGGCCCTCCTTTCTAAGGAGGACCAGCTTACCCGTCTTCCACATGGAAGGGAACCGTCCCGACTCCAAACAGGCGCTAAACAGCCTGAGGAGTCGGTCCCCTAGGGCGTCGTAGGCCAAAACCCAGGCGCGGCCAGGAATTCCGTCCGGCCCCGGGGCGGTGTTTTTGCCCCGGAGCCGAACCATTGCCGCGCCGAGCTCCGCCATTGTTACCTCTGGCGCCCCGGCATCGGCACCGCCCTCCTCAATATCGGGCGGCGCCATTTCGGGAGGCGTGTGCTCCGCTCTCGAAGGAAAGAGAGCGGAGACCACCTCCTCTAATTGCCGGGGCTGGAGACTCTCGGTGACCGGTGGGGCCCAGGGGCGCAACTTGCCCCTGACCGCCTTGTACGGGCGGCCCCACGGATCTGCCTCGAGAGTCCCCAGGAAATCTTCCCATCTTTGGGTTTTGGCCTCACTGATGGCGGACTGCAGGGCGTGCTTCCGCTGTTTATACGCGCTCCGCAGCCGTGCCTCCACGGTCAGGTCACGGTACCGCCTGCGTCGGCGGTACCTAGTGTACTGGCGACGCGCCGCAATGCAAGCGGCGCGTTTCTGACCAATGTCGTCAGACCACCAGTACACCTGACGCCTCGGAGGCTGAGCACTGGCCCGGGGCATCGACGCGTCGCAAATCCGCGTCATCGCGCCCCGGAACCACTCCGCCTCTAGCTCAGCCTCCACAGGCCCGTCGCCCAACGGGGTCCAGGCCTGGACGATGGAGGCTTCCACCAGCACGTCTACGTTGAGACGTTTCAACGCCCATCGTGGGGACGACGGGGTGTGCACTCTCCTCGGGCGATCGTCCGGGATCGCCGGCGAGGCGGAGATGTCGAACCGCACGTAACGGTGGTCCGACAGTGACTCCGCCTCGACCAGCACTTGCCAGTCCCGGACGCGGCGCGCTACGGCAGGGCTTGCGAACGAAATGTCCACAATGGACTCGCCCTGCCAGCGCACGCACGTGGCGACCGATCCCCGGTTAAGAACCACGAGACCGGTCGCAATCGCCCACTCCTCCAGCGCGTCGCCGCGAGCGTCGGTGACAGGGGATCCCCAAGCCGTTGATTTTGCATTGAAGTCCCCCGCCACCACAACCGGACGCGGGTACCGGTTAATAACGGCCCCCACCGCGCCCAAAAATTGCTCAAACTCGGCGAGGCGCCGGTTCGGAGAAAAGTACACCCCGATCAGGACGGTTCCCTCCCAATCGACACATATATACCCCTCGCCCCTGTCTGTCATCACCAGGAGCGAGGGTCCGGACGAAACAATGGCCGCCGAGCCTTCGAGGTCCCCAAACCAGTTGTGTCGGCTGGGGACGCAGTAAGGCTCGGCGACCACGGCGATGTCTATTGACCACTCCGCCATGTGCTGCAGCAAAATATCCTGCGCCCTGGCGGAGTGGTTAACATTCACCTGTAGGAGGCGATGGGCCATAATTAATTATGTGTCCATCGCCTCGGTACTGCTCCCTGCTTGGGACGGGGCCGGGGCGGCCGGAGTCCCGGCGACCGCCCCTCTGGCCCTACGTCGTTTCGGTGGGGAGCAAGATTTGCTCCCCAACCGGTGCTCCGCCGGCTTTCCTGCAACCAAACAGATGCTGCAGGAAAGTTTTGCGGCGGAGCAGGCGGCGGCCTTGTGGCCGGGCTGACCGCAGCGATAGCAGAGATCGCTGCGGTCAGTTTCGGCGGTGCATTGCTGCCTCACGTGCCCCGGTTCGAGGCAGCGGTAGCACCGCCTAGGCCTCGGCTCCAGGAGATTCACCTGAGCCGAGACCATCCCGACCAGCAAACGGCCGGCCGCCACCTTCTTCGCCGCGGTGATGGGGCAGCGCACCACCACCGTGCACAGACCACCATTGCCGCGGCGCATATCCCCCACCTTGACCTGTGCCTGAGGGCAGGCTCCGGCTTGTGCCACCGCAGCGGCGACATCCTCGGAGGAGGCCGAATCGTCCAGCCCGGTTACTCGCATTTCTGCGGACTTCACCGGGCGGGAGATCTTGACCTCCTCAGGCGAGAACAGGGACCGAAGTTTATCTGCTACCCTGTCCGCCTTGTCGCCGGAGGTGGCACCTGGGACCTCCAGAATCCTGGCCCCAGTGGCGGCAACCTTGAAATGGACGCCTCCGGCGAGGCCCATCTCGGCGAGATTTTCTCTCATAGCCTGAGTGGCCTGCCGGAGGACGCCCGCATAGCTGCCGCCCTGCCGGAGCCCCTCCTCCGTTAGCTCCACCACGACGGCGTTGGAGCGCGGGGGGCGCAGGTCAGCCGGGCGGGGGCCCCTCTTCTTGCTTTGCACCGGGGGAGCCCGGGAGGCCTTCTTCTTTTTCTTCCTCTTGTTCCTCTTCCTCCCGACGACCTCTATCCACGGCTGCTCAGCCGAAGTAGAGGCCACCGGGGTGGGTTGGGGCTGGGAGACGGGGCGCCGCGGCGCCACTGTGGCAGTCGTCCTTCCCTTGCCTTTTCCCTTCCCCTTGGAAGAGGAAGCTGATGGTGTGGGGGCAGATGTCTGCCGCGCAACCGGTGGGCCGGAGGGCGCCGGGCCAGCCGGCGTGCCTCCGACCATCCGGGGGCGGCCCCCGAGCGGAGGGCCCGGGGTGGGGACGGGCGTGAGGCCATAGTTGGCCAGGCACGCATCAACCACGTTGCGCGCCTGAGCCACCGTGGCCCGCATTAGCTCGTCCGCCCAGGCGGGACGCCGGTCCTCCGCGGGAGTGAGGGGCCGCGCTGTGCGCCGCGGGAGGGGTGGGAACTCCTCCCGTGGCCTCCCGGCAGGCGCCCCGGCTTTGGCCGAGGGCGTCTTGGCGGCGTTGGCCCGAGCGGCAGAGGCAGCGGCCGCCTTCATGGCCGTCACCTCCGCCCGGAGCTCCGCCAGCTGCCTATGCAGCCCCTCATTCTCCGACCTCCAACGCCTCTGAAGGTCGGAGGAAGTCCGCCCCCACAAATGGAAGAAGGCTTCCCGCATTTCTTCGGTAGCCTGTTTAAGGTCCCGGATGAATCCCCCCTTTAGATTACCGGACCGGGCCGCCACCCTCAGGACGGTCTCGGCGCCAGCCTCAAACCGTTGTCTGAGGTCGGCAACCGAGTCCCCAGCCGAGGGGGACGCATCCAGGACCTCAACCGTCTTCGGGGCATCCCGACGGGCAGGTAAAGGCTGCCCGGGGAGCCTCCTCGTGGAGGGAGGCGGCATCGGGGAACCAGCCCTACCTCGACAGGGCATCCCCTCCACCACCTCCACCTCCGTGTCTGAGCACGAGCCCGACGGCACCGGATGCGTTGTCTTCCGGCGCTTCGCGGAAGCCTCCCGCTCTCTTCCAGTCGCCGACGAGCACCGGCTCTGAGGCCGACTTGCCTCTGAGCCCGAGCCCGCCTCGGACCCGGACTCGACGCTGACGGAGCTCCTCCGGCTTCCGTCAGGCGTCGACGCGCTAGCTCTATCATCACTGGCGCGTGGTCGTAAAGGGCGCTTAAAGCGCCCTTTGGAGTCGCGCAATGGCACTCCATGCTCCTTCTCCTTCTCAACTTCTATGGGTTTTTGTTTTCCATGATTTTCCATATTGATCCCACGAGTAGAGACGATCTAAAGTCGACCCCCGGGTGACGCTCATTCCGGGGGAAGGCCTACATACTGCTGGGGGACGGCAGGTACCCAGAGGTTTTTACAACTTCGCTGTTGGGTGGTGTGAGTTTTCCTTCTCGCGGGCCGGCCAACTAAGGCAAGCCCCTCGGTCCCGTTGAGCCGCTAGACGTGATCAACGACACTCAACGGGTAACGAGTCGGTTGGAGCAGGGTTGGGTTTCCCCTCCCCTATGTGCTCCCGCCCGGGCCTTACAGGCCCCACTGGTGATTTTTTAGAGAGGTTGTCTTCCTCTATCCCCCCGTGTTGGGCCGAATGGGGGTCCATGTTGGACCGATCCACCCGCCCCAACACCCCAAAATCGCCTAACTGGGCAGGACTCCTACACCTAGACCTAAACTACCCAGGTAGGTAGGTTACCTAACAAAACCTAACCCTAACCTAAACCTACCACCCTAACGGGCCCCTACAACCTAGCAACCTAAACCCTAACTAAACCTAACCTAACAACCCTAAATATATATATATATATATATAGACACACATATATATATATATATATATATACCTAACCTAACCTACCTACCTAGGCCTGCCCTGGCCTTACGGGCCCCTACTTGTTATTTTTTACCGAGGTTTTCTTCCTCTACCCTCCCTGTCTCAAATCCACGTTTCCTCTGCTAATCAGAGGAACACGTGGAGAGACCCCCAAACGCGGCCCTTGCGGGCCGATAACCCCGAGACAAACTGCCTCGGGTTCCCTACGCGTGTGCCAGAGTATTAGCCACGAGTAATAATGCCCCCGAAAGGACATTATTACCCGTGTTGCCCGGGGTGTACCGGCCCAACGACTGCCGTTCCAATCCACTAAAATGTAGAAAGGACCAGCAGCCATCGGGCACACGGGGAGGTTCTCTGGCCACACACCCCTAGTTACTATTTCCTACCCTAACTTTACATAAGATTGGCGCAAAGTAATTATTGTATTTACTAATGATCGTCTGCTCTGTGCCTCGGAGAGCACGTTAAGCCGTCGGTTCCAACTGCCATGAACATCTATGGCAGTCGTTATTGGGGAAGTCGATACAAAAGATCCCACTGGGTCGAAATGTCGCCGGTCTGTACTGATCACCCCTACGTGTGGACGCAGCATAATCTATATATTAAAATACGTGAAGCAAAAACTTTGTACCCCTTTTTATGAAAATTGCGCGGACGTAGGAGTATGAAAGGCACAGTTAAAGTTTATATGGAGGAGGAGGGGTGAATACTAATATTTTTATAAAATATGCATCAGAAATACATTAAATTAATGAAAAAACACTACATCCATGCATTTGACACACGCAGTCGAATCGCGTTCGTAGTATTTCGGCATTGTTCGTCTGACGTTGTACAATTATTTGTAGCTATGGTTACCTATACCTTATTTATACAGGTTGTCCGGTAATTAATGGATAACCTTGAAATGTCTTATAGTAGAACTGAAGGCCGGTCAGAAAAAAAGAACAGGAAAAAATTTAAAAGTGCAAGCTATATTAGCATAGCATACTTTTGACTGTCTATCTATTAGCATAATTAGTGTTTAATAATAAAACAACAAGAAACAGATGGATTTTATTCATTTATGGTCGTAGTATACAAGAAAGTTATACATGGTAATTAAAAAAAAACACATATCCCGGGTAGTAGTTAGGATAGATTTATTTTCATATTTTTTCTGAACGGCCATTAGTTTCACTATAAGAAATTTGCAGGTTATCCATTATTCACCGGACACCCTGTATGTAATAAAGAAAACAAAGTAGCAAGCTTAGGAATTTTGGTCGAATGTTGACCACTTGGCGACCGCTAGTCTATACTAATATTATAAAGAGGAAAGATTTGATTTTTGTTAGTTTATTTGTTTGTTTGTAAGGATGTACCTCAAAAACTGCTCAACCTAGTCTATCATCTAGTAGCCTATGCTCTACTTTATTTTGAAAACGTAAGTATTCTTACTAACATAACCTAACCTACTTTAACGCGAGTGAAGCCCGGGCATAAGCTAGTATAAAATAATTTGACGGCCTCGATGGCGTAGTGGTTAGTGTAACCGACTGCCACGCCTGAGGTCGTGGGTTCGATTCCCGCACAAGTCAAACATCTGTGTGCATGAACATGGATGTTTGTCTTGGTCTGGGTGTTTCTATGTATAATATGTATGTATTTACAAAAAAAAAGTATATATGTATGTTTATCCATTGTCTAGTACCCATAGTACAAGCTCAGCTTAGTTTGGGCTAGATGGTGTTGTGTGTATGTGGTAGAATATTATAATTCAATATAGCTTGCGACCATGTTTGCGTGTCATATATGTAGTTTACTGTCGACGACAAACACGTGCATCATCGCTATGATTAGATACATTTTCTCACTTAAACTCTTAGCTATGATTGAAATTAAACTACTATATACGGATTTTATCGCGTTGTTTATTTATCACCCGATGTTTCGGTTGCTTTTCAGCAGCCATGGTCACCATGACCATGACCATGACCATGTGAACATGGCATCCGTATATAGTAGTTTAATTTCAATGAATAACATTCACGTAAAATGAAGACAATATTATCTTAGCTGTAAAATTGTGGAACTGCATCTAATTCCATTCATTAATTTTTACGCGAAGCCTAAAGAAACAGACAGTTTTGTAAAGGACATACTATACAAATAGTGCTCGTACTAGTTTTAAATCGCTCTTAATAGTCAATCAATGTTTTATACATAGCCGCCTTGTAGAGATTAACGAATAGTTGACTTCTGTTTTCTGGTTTGCGCAAATGGAATTAAAATAATACAAAGAACTATGCTTGTAAATTAATATATTTGTTTTGATTTTCAAGCAGCGAGGATTTCTTTTGTTTGATTAGAGAGCGCAGCCACATCCTCTACCAGCGTAACCACTGCGGTAGCCGTAGCCGGGACCAGCGAGGCCAGGAGCATAAGCACCGGCACCGTAGGCAGCAGCACCATAGGCAGGAGCGATGGCAGCAGCGCCGTAGGCAGGAGCGGCGAAAGCAGCACCCTCGCTGATCATGGCATTTCTGCCATTACCGCAAGCGTGGTTGACGGCACCAGAACCAGCAGTGGGTAACACTCCCTCCACAGCCACAGTACCAACAAACGGCAGCTCACCAGTCGCCGCTAGAATACCTTCATAAGCGTTCTCAGATGCTACGGAGAGGCCGACGGGAGCGATGGCGGAGGCGCTAGAGACGGGGAGTCCACCACCGCTGGTGGGGGTGTAGTCTATGGCAGGGGCAGCATATCCACAAGGAGCAGCAAAAGCGGGGGCGTCCAGGGCATACGCAGCACGACCATAAGGTGCGGCTAAACCGCAACCAGCCAAGCCATAGGGAGCGGCATAAGCAGGCCCAGCCAAGGCAGGGGCGGCGATGCCGGGGGTCGCGGCGATGGCAGTACGGCTGGTGCACTGGCTCAGTGCACACTAAAAAATTACACATCTGTTAGAAAAATTAAAAACTAAGGGAGTTAAATAAAATATAATTGTCTAGATCACTTACCTGGATGAAGAGCGCCTGAGCGCAGAGGACAATAATGGCCTTGGCAAACATGTTATTTCTCGTACAAACGCTGATGCGAGAATGATGTCTTGCTTGAATAGTGCTGCTTTTATAATAAACTGTCTTATCTAATTCTAATAAGTATTTAGGTAATTAATTAAATTTTAAAAAGCTTGTGCAACCACGATAAACCTACAGTTTACCAACAAAGAAAACTTTTTGTAACAACTTGATTATTGTAATTAATTATTTTGATTTCGAAATTACACTAAACGTTCGTTATCAACAAAGTTCCGAGTATAAAAAGTGGAGCAATGTGTCGTACATCATTCTGTATTCAGCTTCACGTTGACACGAACAAACATCAAACATGAACACCTTCACCGTCCTGTTCCTCTGCATCCAAGCTTGCTTGGTACAGGTGAGTCGTTACTCATATTTCTTGCTTCTAGCAATATTATTTAGGCGTTGCCTGCCTCTCTTGTTTGCCAGCAAATAAGTAAGGGTTGAAGTGGTATGATTTGTGTTTAAGAAATGTCTTACTTAACGCAATTATTCTAGTTATTGAGGTATACTGTTAAAATCTTTGTCTTTTCGGCTATGTCACTTGTGGTCCAATACATTAATTGCCTCACATGATTTCCCTAATTTTCTCTTTCTCATGAGACCTGAATATGGTTCAGCTCTTCTGTAAGCCCGTGATGTTCGAGGTCACAGGAGATATGTACACTGTAACAGAAATCATAAGCTTCTTTAATAGTTGCTGAGATAGACAGTTTAAGACGCGAGTCTAGACGTCCCTTTTTGCCATGTATGAAAACCTAAAAGCTTTGCTTAGATATCAATCAAGTTGATGTCAATATAGACCATAATAATTATGTACACCCGATGGAAATGGCGCTAAGCTTTATTTAGTGTAGTAACTGTACCGTGCTGAGCACAGCAGTCACATGCACGTACTACCACTGAGCCATTTGAGGCAGTTACAATGTCTTATAACTTAATTTTATATTATTTTTACAGAATGTGTTCGGCCAGTGCGCGGGCAGATATAACGCTGCTCTTTCCCCTGCTGCTGCCTACGGCCCTGCTGCCGCTTTCGCTTCCACCGCTCCCTTCGGCTATGCTGGAGCCTACCCCGGTGCTGCTGCTGGCTGTGCTGCTCCTTATGGTGGTTCCGGTGAAGGTAACGTGGCGGTCGCCGGTGAGCTGCCAGTCTGCGGTACCACCGCCGTCGCTGGTCAGGTGCCCATCATGGGCGCTGTGAATTTCGGCGGTGATGTCGCTGCTGCTGGTGCCGTGTCTATCGCTGGCAAGTGTGCCTGCGGCTGTTATGGTGCTGGATACCCGTACTGAGCAGTGTTGTCATATGATACGAAACGAAATATAAACGAGCAAAGTGATACATTGAATTTTGTACTCTTTAAATCCTTTTATCCTAACTAATATTGTAAATACGAATGTGAGTTTGTTTGATTATTTGTTAAGCTTTCACGCCCTAACTAACGACCGATCATCACGAAATTTCGTATACATGCCCGGGGTACAGAAAACGGCATAGGGTACCTTTGAAACAGGCAAAAAGAGCTGTTTCAAAGTTGTTGTGCTGTGCACAAAATCTAAATAAACGCGAGCGAAGCCGCGAGCAAAGTCTAGTATATGAATAAGCTGTTTAAAACCACTTTGATGACAAGTTACTAAGCTAGTTCTTATACCACCTCAGCTCAGTCCATAGATGTTCGATAAGTGTATCCCAAGAACACACGTCTTTTTTGTTGCTCCGTAATTTTCTATAATTTAAATTAGAAATGACGAATAAAAACACGGTTGTTACCATTTCCGAGTTGAACAAGTCAGTGATCTTGCTCCAGGACAAAGTGATAGCGCTCGAAAAGCTTTTGTTGGAGCAAAATAAGCTAATCAAAAAACTAGTTGGTGAAGATACAGTGACGAACAAAATTCAACTTCATACAAGTGCGGGTACTCCTCCGATTGAATCGAACGCGCGCCCTATCCGGGAAGCCCGAGTTCGGGCGGCATCGGCCATCACCGCTGGCGCTCGGAAGATTGGAACCAAAAGCAAGCCTGGACCGGCCGCTTCGTCGAATATGGCTACTACTACGGACATCGAGACGCCGTCGCAAGATACTGCAGGTGACAAAAGTGAGCCGATCGAGTCGCGCGTGAGTACTCGCAAGGCTGAGAACAACGATTGGATCGAGGTGCGTCACCGACCCACTAGGCGTGCGAGTGAGAACGTGACTCGTGGTACGGCCGCACCGTCCCCCACTTCACTGTCCGCTGCGGAGAGAAAAATATACCTCCACTTATATTATTTAAAAGTCGGAACGACAGTTGAACAAGTGCTAGAATATTTGTCTCGTGTTTGTCCAAATGATAACTGTTCCGCTGAGGTTTTAAAAGCTCGAGGTGAATATGCGTCTTTTAAATTATGTGTTCCAGCAAAGCATTTGGACAGGTATATGTCTCCAGACATCTGGCCTGAAGATATTTGTGTTAAACCGTGGCGGAGTGGATTTCGTAAACAAAGTGTACAAGCCCCCAAAACCTAAATGTTACACTATAATATATCAGAACGTAAGAGGATTGCGATCTAAATTAGGTATATTTAAGTTGTCTGTACTTAATGAATCTGCGGATGTATATGCGTTGACCGAGACATTTTTAGTGAGTAGTATTCATGACGGGGAAGTGTTTCCTAGCGGGTATACTGTGCTACGCCGTGACCGTGCTAATGATGCTGGTTGGGGAGGAGTGTTGTTGGCCGTGCGAGCACAATACTCTGTCATGCAAATTATTGATGTTGATGGTTACACTAGAGATATCGAAGTTGTAGCTGCAATAGTTAATTTTAAATTTAAAAGGATGTTATTATGTTCTGTATACATACCGCCTAATTCTGCAGATGAAAAATATATGAACACTTTTTCTGTCTTGGAAAATATAATTCAAAAATATCCAAGATTGGGTGTTTTGATTCTTGGTGACTTCAATTTGAACTCGTGTAGTCAAAATGTTAGTTTACATTTCGCATATTTTCTCGCGTTTTGTAAACTAAAGCAACACAATGTTATTTTTAATATATTAGGCAATATGTTGGATCTGGTACTGAGTAATCTGGGCGATGAGCATGTAAGTGTGACGGACGACATCGAGCCGCTAGTGCCTGTTGACGCGCATCACCCGCCGCTCGGGATCCGGCTGCGCGTGCCGCGGCCGGCCGCTGAGCGTGCTCGCTCGCTGCCCGCGCTGTCACAACAACATGACTCATCTTCGCCGCAGTGGAACTTTAAAAAAGCGGACATCTATTCGCTGTATGAATCTATTGCCACATTATCTTGGTCGGAAGTAATGGGTTCTACTGATGTTAATGAAGCGTTGGATGCCTTCTATTCACAGATAACGAATAGCATTAATTATAATGTTCCTTTTAAAACTGTAAATAATTACAAATATATATACCCTAAGTGGTATACATCAGATTTAATAAAAAATATAAAACTGAAGTACTATCATCTGAAGAAATTTAGAGAATTACATTTAGTTTTCAATAGGGAATTGTTTGTGTTTTGTAGGCAACGAGTTAAAGAGTTAATAAAGGAGGCATATGCCAACTTTATCGAGCGAACTGAGACGGGTATAAAGAGGGATCCGAAAGCTTTTTGGACATTTGTAAAAGCACAACGTTGTTCGCGGCACACCTGCGATCAATTCGAGTATAATGGAAGCGTAGTCTGCGGTCAGGATGCTGCAAATGCTTTTGCAACCTATTTCCAATCGGTATTTTTAGTTGATGAGCTAACATCTGACCCAGAAATCACACATGACTCTGACGGAGGACGAAATCTCTGCTCGTCGAGAATTGCAATAGATTTTATCGATGAGTCTGATTTGTTATTAGCCGTCAAACAGTTAAAGACTAAATCATCTGTAGGACCTGACGGCATACCTGCTTTTATTATCAAGGACTGTATTAGAGTACTCCAGCAACCTCTTCTACATATATTAAATTTAGCTTTGAAATCTGCTACTTATCCAGCTATCCAGCTAGGTGGAAGGTCTCACGCGTTACACCTGTACCCAAGGATGGCTCCAGGTATGAAGTTATAAACCATAGACCCATTGCGGTGTTGTCAGCGCTTGGCAAGGTATTTGAGCATATATTAAACAAACATATCACTAGACAGATTACATCGCAACTAAGTGAATGTCAGCATGGTTTTAGTGCCGGTAAGTCAACAGCTACAAATTTAATTAACTTTGTTGACTACTGTGTAAGCGAAATGGATCAGAATAGGCAGGTGGATGCGGCATATTTCGACTTCAAAAAAGCCTTTGATCGTGTCCACAATGGTATACTTCTGCAAAAATTCGCTGCATTTGGATTTACTCCTAATCTATTAAAATTATTTGCCAACTATTTTGCGAACCGCACACAGTATGTCCAGCTAGGTAATTACAAGTCTAGCGCATATATCACCCGCTCTGGCGTGAGCCAAGGCAGCGTTTTAGGTCCGACGCAATTTTTAATAATGATCAATGACTTGCCAAGTGTTGTTAAAGCATCGCAGTGTCTTATGTTTGCGGACGATTTGAAGCTGTTCTTGGGTATTAATAACGTAACAGACTGTGAAATGCTTCAGCGGGACATCGATAGTGTTGTAGCCTGGGGTGTCCGAAACAGACTGGACTTTAATACAAACAAATGTAAAACCATAACTTTGACAAGATCTCGCTCGCCATATCATCATGTTTATAGCATATCAGATGTCTCGCTGGAGCGCGTCACACTTGTGCGTGACTTGGGTCTGACTGTGGATTCGGGCCTAACTTTTAACATGCACATCACAAGCATCTGCAGTCAAAGCTTGAAAGCATTGGGCTTTGTAATGAGGCAATCCGCACCATTTCAGAGCAGGAGTGCTGTCGTTGTGCTGTACTTTTCTTTTGTGCGGAGTATCTTAGAGTATAACTCAATAGTCTGGGACCCGCACGAGGCTAAGTACAGCATAATGATAGAACGCGTTCAGCGCAAATTCGCTCGTTATTTGTACAAGAAGCTTTATGGATTTTATCCTTATCTTTATCCGTCTCTTTTCGTATCTGGAATGGTAGGCATCGTTACGCTTGAAACACGCCGCAAATGTGCATTAGTATTGCACTATTATTTACTGATGAACAATAAAATCGACAACCCGTGTTGTTTGTCTCGGTGTTCATTATCAGTGCCTAACCAGTATACGCGATTACGCTCGCGCCGTCTTCTGGCCGCACCGCCAGTACGAACGTGCACCGCCCAATATGCACCGACTAATCGAGCGATTGCACTGCTCAACGCCCTGATAGCTCAGTATCCGGTACTTGATCTGTTTTTTACAAAAAAAGCTACTATTACCAAAATTTGTGAATGTTTCTGTTCAAATACATAATCAAATGTAATGGCTTACTGCACGTGTTGGGAAACTGTGAGTGTAGTGAGTAATTGAATGTAAATAAATAAATAATAAGAAGTCGAGATTGTTCAGTGCCTTCTTTACAGTTTCTGGTTTATTTTTGCTTTGCCCTCTCAGTATTTTTTCATTTATATTACAACTTAAGAGTAGATATTAACTATTTTGAAGCTAAACTCTTCTATTTTACCGCCTCTACACGTTGTAATTTTTAGCTGCTCGAGGGCACGATTGCCGCAATCTCATGAGACACAGGAAAAACTGACTTCATTGTTTGTTTTTACATAACTTACATTTAGAATAAAATACCAGTTGCTCGATGATAGTTTATATTGTTGCTCCACAGCGACTATTAAACGAAAATACTAATATATATACATACATAAATAGGACTATGGAATGGCTAAGATTGCATCGTCCGTTATTAGAGAGAATTGAATATCCTGGAAGCTCGAGTGCGTTTATTTAAAATTACTTTTTTTTGGTATAGGCGGCAATCGAGCGGACGGGTCGCCTGATGGTAAGCGATTACTGCCACCCATGGACACCCGCAACACCAGAGGAGTCACAAATGCGTTGCCAGCCTTTTAAACCCTAGAAAGAGGGAGGGGTTGCTCACTCTATCGACGAAACACAACGCAAGCGCTATTATACGCTGGTTTTGCTGTGAGATCGTGCTATCACTGCGGTCGAAGCGGCCCATTCGTACCGAAGCGTGGCTCTCCCACGGTAACTTTTGTGCAGTAGAGAGCGCTTGCCCTTTCCCCCTAAAAATATCCAGCATCGCAGGGAGTTTTTATAAACATTAATACAACTGACACAAAGGACACCTGGGTGTTTTTTTTGTGTCCGTTGTATAAATGTTTGCAACAAAAAATCTGTAAGTTACCTACTAATAGCTGTGCCGAGTCTGGAATCCGACAAACAAATATTTGTGGATCATAATAATAATAAGAATTATCCATCAGCAACTTGCCTTAAAGTACAATCTTGTGGATTCAGAGATGCCGTACTACAGGTATGTGCCCGATCCAGTTCTCGAGAATGGTCAAAATCAAAATCAAAATAAATTTATTCAAATTAGGTTACAAGGTAACACTTATGAATGTCAAAGTTACACGTAAATTTTTTCCTGTGAATTTACATTTACTGCCACGTTCAGCAAAGCTAGGGTGTGTAGGGCTCATGAGAAGAACGGGCAAGAAACTCATAGCCACTCTTTTTAATCGCCAAGTGTACAATAATATTTCATTTACAAATCATAACTGTAAGGTGCTGCAACCATTTCTCCATGAACTACTACTCAACATACTCAAGCATTTGATAAAAATTGATGGTAGCCTCTAAAGCAGCAGTATGGTAAATAGGAGCATCCACTTACATGTACATAAATAATCAAGACAAGACGTGATTATAGTCCGTAGTTTAATCTAATTGTTTAAATAAAATGTAGAAGTAAATTATCGAATTCCACTAAACCAGAATACAGGATAAGACTCAAAAGAAAGCTTAACGGAACTGTCCATAATCACGAGTTGTCTTCATTGCACATTCTTCTTGATTAAAATACGACTGAATGTAACAGTAATGCAAATTCCAGCTTAAGCAAGGTGTAATATTACAAAAAAAAAAATATATATATATATATATACATATATTAAAAAAAAAACATAAGTGTTAGTATTGGTCATTTAATATCCTGTGATCTAATGCAAATATAAGTGCCATGGATGTTTGTCATTTAAATAATCATCTATATTATAATATGCTTTAGAAATTAAGCAAGTTTTAATTTTAACTTTAAATTTATTCTCTGGTAATTCTAGAATATTACTCGGGATTTTATTATAAAAACGTATACCAAGACCCATGAAGGAACCATGAACTTTATGTAGACGGTAGAATGGAACACATAATTTATATTTATTTCTAGTATTGATGTTATGTATGTCACTATTTTTTATGTATAAATATATATTTTGACGGACATGCATGATATTAAAATAAATATATTGTGATGCTACAGTTAAAATACCTCGTGTCACTATGTACTGGGATCGATCTATCATCACTGACAGAACCATCGTGGCTAACAAGCCAGATATAGTGGTGATAGATCGATTAGAGCGCCTTGCAATGATCATCGATGTCACCATCCCTCATGACGAGAATCTCGTGAAAGCTGAAAAAGATAAACAAATTAAATATCTGGACTTAGCTCGCGAGGTTGTTGACATGTGGGATGTGTACTCGGCGATCATTATACCGATAGTCGTTTCGGTAAACGGTTTTTTTTTTTTTTTTTTTTGCTCGTCAAAATGACAGTCTTGTGGTCTAAGTCCTCATAGCAGCCGAGGCGATGTTGAGGTCTCTACTTTGACGGCCTGAGAAGGTGCTTTTTCACGCCCCGCTTAAAGGACCCAGGATTGAAGGAAGCAAGAGCCTCAACCATCATCTTAAGAGGCTAGCGTTGAATGGTTTATTTTATATTTTTTATATATAATGTAAAATATAATCAAGAGAAAATATTGAAATAAATGGAATAATAATAAATTGGCAAACTGGAAGTCAAATGTCGAAATTTTTATCGCCCGTTTTTATCCAAAAAATATTTCTAAAATCGGAAATCTACAATATCAAAACAAATAGTTTCTGTAAAAGAGTACATACCATCACAACAATCATCATTTTTACAAGAAATATCAACATAAACCATAAATTAACCCGAAAATCAGCAAACAGAAAAATTACAGCAAATGTCAAAATGAAAATGAAAATCACCCTTATCATGAATTAATACGATGCATGTTGACTAGAGCAAAAGCCAGAGCAGAATCACAAAATAGATCCCCGGACTCGCCGCTTAGCCCCGCTCGCAGCCGCCGAGTCCCGCATTAGCGGCCGCGGCCACTGCAGAGGCGTCGTGCTCATCAAGCGGCGAGTATTTCTCTCCGCCGGCGTCGCCGTCACCTGTACGTCGGCGAGGAAGAGGCCGGCCACCGACACGCCTGGGACCCAGAGGCCCACCGGCCCCGGGACGGGCCCCCGCTGTTGGTGGTAATGTGCACCGCATGAGATGGACAGAATCAATTAATGAAAACGTTATGCGGGCCGTCATATTTTGTGGCGACAGGGGGAGGAATCAACCTCACTTCCTACCGTGATCGTTTGCTGCCTCTGTTTCAGGACTTGGAACCAGCTGTCAACGTTTCGGCACAACGACTGTCCGATCAAATGCGGGCTATCCAACGTTCTCACCTGTTGGATGAAGCTGCACTTGAGAGGCTTCGCTCTGACGTACGGGGTAACCCTCCTATCCTTTCTACCACACAAAACATAACTCAAATAAATTGTATAACACCTCTACCACATACAAACGGTGTTGAAGAAGTGGGTAGTAGGGATACACACGTAAGTACCCAGTGCATCGATAAACTAAGGAGTGCCTTGGAATGCGCTGTTCGGGAATATCGGTAAACAAGTTTAGAAAATAGACCTCGCCTACCCCGGTTGCCCACGCATAAGAAAAATTTGGCGTTAGTTTGTGCCCTGGATTAATATCAAAGAAGAAATTCTTATCTACGTTATATACGGCATACGGTTTCTACGTGTCGAGTTGTAGCGATCGTGACGTGTCTGTGTATAAATTGTAAGACATGTTTAATCTTTTGTTACGGTTAGCTTGCATTTCTTAATTAAAATTAATTAATTGACTGCCTCATTGTTTTAATGGCATAAGCAGTAACTACTTAACTGTATTATCAAACGTTGGATTGCACGGATGGTGCAATGGTTTAAGTAGCCGCCTCAGCACTGCCGCTTCGTCGAGTGTTGTGGGTTCGAATCCCAAACGGGACAAAACTTTATGTGATCCTCAAA
The DNA here is from genome assembly GCA_963675205.1 of Catocala nupta. Classification (NCBI taxonomy): domain Eukaryota; kingdom Metazoa; phylum Arthropoda; class Insecta; order Lepidoptera; family Erebidae; genus Catocala; species Catocala nupta. The sequence goes on along the minus strand of OY776107.1, from coordinate 3,736,396 downwards.
TGGTTGTTTCGAGTCTGGATGTTCTTTGTATCCGTTGTTTCAATGTTTGTAACGTCCCCCTTGACAAAGAAATTATTCCTACTGTAGGTCTACCTTTAAAAAAATCTTTATATATATAAATCTTCTGTGTTTGTAATTAAACTCCTCCTAAATGGCTCGACCGATTTTGATGAATTTTGTAGTGTGTGTTCGATTGGATTCGATAATGGTTTAGATTAGGTTTTTTTACAGGTAGTTAAGTATATAATTAGTAACTGCGCGACTAATTGTTGTGTCTCGCGTTCAACTCCAGAGATGGACATGATTTTTGACAAGCGGGTCTTTATATACAACACTAGCTTATACCCGTGGCTTCGCTCAGGGAAAGGTAGATTCGGTTACGCTAATGGTAAAAACTCATTTTAAAATGAAATATAGCCAATGCTACTCGTTGATTAAACAGTTTTCTAATAGCGAACGAATTTTTAAAATCGGTTGGATTGTTTTTGTGTTAAATTCTTAAAAATTATTTTGTTTTATTTTTTATTTTATTTATTTATTTCTAACACAGTATTTATCATTACAGGGTATAACCCTAAAGCGATAATACAGCTGAACATAATCTTATAACTAATAAAAATAAAGTAAAATAGTTTATTACCGTAACAAATAACGAACAGTGTTATCCTTGTGAATTCATTCAGAGTACAACAGAACAGATCAATTCTATCCGCTACTTGGTTAAGGGTGGATAACGCGCGTGTCAGAGGCGCTTTTAACAGTATGTTTGTACGCGCCCTCGGCAGATGTAACAATTTAGGCCTTCGTCGGCGATATATATACCCGTCAGGCACGATCAGACCTATCCGCTCAAGAATATCCGGGTTATGGATGTTTCCTCTGAGTATTTTAAATAAGTATGAAGTTAACGTAAGCTCCCTTCTAACACTTAGCTCGTAATAGCCTACCATTCCTATAATGAATAGTGTTGGATACATAAGCGGGTAGAACGGATAGACTCCATATCGCCTCATATACAGTGTGTCCCGTCATGAACTAGCGATATTGTAAGTACCGATAAAACAACTATTTTAATACACAAATTAACTATAAAATCAAGTCCAAACTACTTATCAGCTATGTGGCAGCCATTTTGTTTTTTTCTTGAAATATTTTCTACGTGGACACAAAAACCATCATATCTCTCAAAATTTAGGTCATACTGGAATAAAAATAGTCTTATTCGAAAGGCAATACTATTGTCTATCATTTACAACTTGATCGAAGAGTTGTCACTATCAAATCTTTGAAAAAAAACCAAATTCCATCTAAAATATTTGAAAAAACTGACACGAATAAACAAATCAATGTACATTATTGCAAAAATAGCCCCGATGACCCATTTTGTTTTTCTGCGAGATTGACAGGGTATAATCTAAGCTACGATACAACATTCAATTTACAGCTGCAATATCATGCAATATCATGGGACGAATATTGACGATTTTCTATGTTAGTATCACACTGTTAACAATAATAATTAACAGTAATACAGAGCACGTAAACACTTAAACAGCAGAGCAGTATGTGAAAGTAGTGATCACAACGCAGGGCGAGGGACAACTAAACTAAGTAATAATCCTTAAAACTATGGGATTTTTTCCAAGTAAGGGATCTGTATTTTCCATCTCGCTTACTCACAATATTAGCGAGCAGTATTTCTGGCCTGCTCTGGCATGGAACGCAGTGAGCGCCAGATAAGATCTTTACAATGGGCTTTTGTGCTTGCGCATAGGCTATGTTCAAACAACAATAACTTCTAAACTAATAGTCATACAGCTGTAAATTGAATGTTGTATCGTAGCTTAGATTATACCCTGTCAATCTCGCAGAAAAACAAAATGGGTCATCGGGGCTATTTTTGCAATAATGTACATTGATTTGTTTATTCGTGTCAGTTTTTTCAAATATTTTAGATGGAATTTGGTTTTTTTTCAAAGATTTGATAGTGACAACTCTTCGATCAAGTTGTAAATGATAGACAATAGTATTGCCTTTCGAATAAGACTAATTTTATTCCAGTATGACCTAAATTTTAAAAGATATGATGGTTTTTGTGTCCACGTAGAAAATATTTCAATAAAAAAAACAAAATGGCTGCCACATAGCTGATAAGTAGTTTGGACTTGATTTTGTAGTTTATTTGTGTATTAAAATAGTTGTTTTATCGGTACTTACAATATCGCTAGTTCATGACGGGACACACTGTATAAATATCTGATAAATTTATTCTGTACGCGCTCCAACATGAGATTGTATTTAATTGCATGTGGGCACCAGACTTATATATAGATATATATAGATAGATAGATATAGATAGGTAGATATATTATAATAATAAGTAGGTAGTAACTGCGACTTACTGTTGAGTCTCGCGTTCAATTCCAAAGATAGAGGTGATTTTCGGCAAGAGGGTGTTTTAACACGGTTTAATTAGCTTGATATTATGTATCTACATATGTATCTACGAATCTATGTAACGGAATCTTTGAACTTGATTTTCACTCCTTTCAAACCGACGGATTGATTTAAAACTTTGCACACTTATAGAGGACCGATGACAATACAAAAATTAAAAAACATAATATAAAATAAAAATAAATAATAGTTTAAACAAACTAAAAAACACACTTTATTAAAAAAAGTAGACAATAATTTAATAATTTTAATGTATAAATATAATCGTGGTGTGCCTTCTAAGATATTTTGATAGCCCCCAACCTGCTCCTTTTTTTAATGAAGCGTGTTTTTTTAGTTTTTTTACTATTATTTATTATTTATAGAAATTAGATGAGAGATAACTGTAAGGGGCACATGTTGGTATGCGTTCATTATGGACTAGCTTTTGCCCGCGCCGTCACTCGTATAAAATTAGGTTAGGTTGCTAAAGCAGTAGACGGACAGAAAGACAAATATTGTGATTCACAAATGGTTGTTCCGACTCTGAATGTTCTTTGTTTGAATGTTTGTAAACGCTCAATGCTTCCCAAACTTGAATCATTCATTCAACACGCGCTCATCGCGTACCGGACATAAGCAGCGGGGACGGAGCGGGGTGAGAGGGGCATCGCGATCAGCTGGTGGCGTGCACGCCGGTCACCGACCCCGGCAGTCAGCGGACCGATGCTACAGTGTACACCCGTACTCGCGCTCTTAATTCACACTAGTTTTGTATTCGTTTCCCGGCAACGACAATCTTGTACATGTATCATTGGTATTTAAATAATTACTTATACAGTCCACTTCGAGTTTTATTCCGCAGCACCAAAGGATCCCGATCAAACAAAAGCTATTAATGCAAAAGAAAATGTTGGACAATACCAAACTGCTCTGACTGTGGACGGCCGCGTCATGGGATGACGATGATTCTGATTCAAGACAGTTTGGCAGAGACAGAGTTTAGTGTTTTTAGAGCGCAGATGCCGCTAAATAGTCTTGAAGAATGATTAGTAGAGCAGTTCAGTATAGTCAACGCTAAATCGATAGCGTAAGCAATTCGAAGGTTTGTGGTTAGTTACTATTTCCTACCCTAACTTTACATAAGATTGGCGCAAAGTAATTATTGTATTTACTAATGATCGTCTGCTCTGTGCCTCGGAGAGCACGTTAAGCCGTCGGTTCCAACTGCCATGAACATCTATGGCAGTCGTTATTGGGGAAGTCGATACAAAAGATCCCACTGGGTCGAAATGTCGCCGGTCTGTACTGATCACCCCTACGTGTGGACGCAGCATAATCTATATATTAAAATACGTGAAGCAAAAACTTTGTACCCCTTTTTATGAAAATTGCGCGGACGTAGGAGTATGAAAGGCACAGTTAAAGTTTATATGGAGGAGGAGGGGTGAATACTAATATTTTTATAAAATATGCATCAGAAATACATTAAATTAATGAAAAAAAACTACATCCATGCATTTGACACACGCAGTCGAATCGCGTTCGTAGTATTTCGGCATTGTTCGTCTGACGTTGTACAATTATTTGTAGCTATGGTTACCTATACCTTATTTATACAGGTTGTCCGGTAATTAATGGATAACCTTGAAATGTCTTATAGTAGAACTGAAGGCCGGTCAGAAAAAAAGAACAGGAAAAAATTTAAAAGTGCAAGCTATATTAGCATAGCATACTTTTGACTGTCTATCTATTAGCATAATTAGTGTTTAATAATAAAACAACAAGAAACAGATGGATTTTATTCATTTATGGTCGTAGTATACAAGAAAGTTATACATGGTAATTAAAAAAAAACACATATCCCGGGTAGTAGTTAGGATAGATTTATTTTCATATTTTTTCTGAACGGCCATTAGTTTCACTATAAGAAATTTGCAGGTTATCCATTATTCACCGGACACCCTGTATGTAATAAAGAAAACAAAGTAGCAAGCTTAGGAATTTTGGTCGAATGTTGACCACTTGGCGACCGCTAGTCTATACTAATATTATAAAGAGGAAAGATTTGATTTTTGTTAGTTTATTTGTTTGTTTGTAAGGATGTACCTCAAAAACTGCTCAACCTAGTCTATCATCTAGTAGCCTATGCTCTACTTTATTTTGAAAACGTAAGTATTCTTACTAACATAACCTAACCTACTTTAACGCGAGTGAAGCCCGGGCATAAGCTAGTATAAAATAATTTGACGGCCTCGATGGCGTAGTGGTTAGTGTAACCGACTGCCACGCCTGAGGTCGTGGGTTCGATTCCCGCACAAGTCAAACATCTGTGTGCATGAACATGGATGTTTGTCTTGGTCTGGGTGTTTCTATGTATAATATGTATGTATTTACAAAAAAAAAGTATATATGTATGTTTATCCATTGTCTAGTACCCATAGTACAAGCTCAGCTTAGTTTGGGCTAGATGGTGTTGTGTGTATGTGGTAGAATATTATAATTCAATATAGCTTGCGACCATGTTTGCGTGTCATATATGTAGTTTACTGTCGACGACAAACACGTGCATCATCGCTATGATTAGATACATTTTCTCACTTAAACTCTTAGCTATGATTGAAATTAAACTACTATATACGGATTTTATCGCGTTGTTTATTTATCACCCGATGTTTCGGTTGCTTTTCAGCAGCCATGGTCACCATGACCATGACCATGTGAACATGGCATCCGTATATAGTAGTTTAATTTCAATGAATAACATTCACGTAAAATGAAGACAATATTATCTTAGCTGTAAAATTGTGGAACTGCATCTAATTCCATTCATTAATTTTTACGCGAAGCCTAAAGAAACAGACAGTTTTGTAAAGGACATACTATACAAATAGTGCTCGTACTAGTTTTAAATCGCTCTTAATAGTCAATCAATGTTTTATACATAGCCGCCTTGTAGAGATTAACGAATAGTTGACTTCTGTTTTCTGGTTTGCGCAAATGGAATTAAAATAATACAAAGAACTATGCTTGTAAATTAATATATTTGTTTTGATTTTCAAGCAGCGAGGATTTCTTTTGTTTGCTTAGAGAGCGCAGCCACATCCTCTACCAGCGTAACCACTGCGGTAGCCGTAGCCGGGACCAGCGAGGCCAGGAGCATAAGCACCGGCACCGTAGGCAGCAGCACCATAGGCAGGAGCGATGGCAGCAGCGCCGTAGGCAGGAGCGGCGAAAGCAGCACCCTCGCTGATCATGGCATTTCTGCCATTACCGCAAGCGTGGTTGACGGCACCAGAACCAGCAGTGGGTAACACTCCCTCCACAGCCACAGTACCAACAAACGGCAGCTCACCAGCCGCCGCTAGAATACCTTCATAAGCGTTCTCAGATGCTACGGAGAGGCCGACGGGAGCGATGGCGGAGGCGCTAGAGACGGGGAGTCCACCACCGCTGGTGGGGGTGTAGTCTATGGCAGGGGCAGCATATCCACAAGGAGCAGCAAAAGCGGGGGCGTCCAGGGCATACGCAGCACGACCATAAGGTGCGGCTAAACCGCAACCAGCCAAGCCATAGGGAGCGGCATAAGCAGGCCCAGCCAAGGCAGGGGCGGCGATGGCAGTACGGCTGGTGCACTGGCTCAGTGCACACTAAAAAATTACACATCTGTTAGAAAAATTAAAAACTAAGGGAGTTAAATAAAATATAATTGTCTAGATCACTTACCTGGATGAAGAGCGCCTGAGCGCAGAGGACAATAATGGCCTTGGCAAACATGTTATTTCTCGTACAAACGCTGATGCGAGAATGATGTCCTGCTTGAATAGTGCTGCTTTTATAATAAACTGTCTTATCTAATTCTAATAAGTATTTAGGTAATTAATTAAATTTTAAAAAGCTTGTGCAACCACGATAAACCTACAGTTTACCAACAAAGAAAACTTTTTGTAACAACTTGATTATTGTAATTAATTATTTTGATTTCGAAATTACACTAAACGTTCGTTATCAACAAAGTTCCGAGTATAAAAAGTGGAGCAATGTGTCGTACATCATTCTGTATTCAGCTTCACGTTGACACGAACAAACATCAAACATGAACACCTTCACCGTCCTGTTCCTCTGCATCCAAGCTTGCTTGGTACAGGTGAGTCGTTACTCATATTTCTTGCTTCTAGCAATATTATTTAGGCGTTGCCTGCCTCTCTTGTTTGCCAGCAAATAAGTAAGGGTTGAAGTGGTATGATTTATGTTTAAGAAATGTCTTACTTAACGCAATTATTCTAGTTATTGAGGTATACTGTTAAAATCTTTGTCTTTTCGGCTATGTCATTTGTGATCCAATACATTAATTGCCTCACATGATTTCCTTAATTTTCTCTTTCTCATGAGACCTGAATATGGTTCAGCTCTTCTGTAAGCCCGTGATATTCGAGGTCACAGGAGATATGTACACTGTAACAGAAATCATAAGCTTCTATAATAGTTGCTGAGATAGACAGTTTAAGACGCGAGTCTAGACGTCCCTTTATGCCATGTATGAAAACCTAAAAGTTTTGCTTAGACATCAATCAAGTTGATGTCAATATAGACCATAATAATTATGTAAACCCGATGGAAATGGCGCTAAGCTTTATTTAGTGTAGTAACTACCGTGCTGAGCACAGCAGTCACATGCACATACTACCACTGAGCCATTTGAGGCAGTTACAATGTTTTATAACTTAATTTTATATTATTTTTACAGAATGTGTTCGGCCAGTGCGCGGGCAGATATAACGCTGCTCTTTCCCCTGCTGCTGCCTACGGCCCTGCTGCCGCTTTCGCTTCCACCGCTCCCTTCGGCTATGCTGCAGCCTACCCCGGTGCTGCTGCTGGCTGTGCTGCTCCTTATGGTGGTTCCGGTGAAGGTAACGTGGCGGTTGCCGGTGAGCTGCCAGTCTGCGGTACCACCGCGGTCGCTGGTCAGGTGCCCATCATGGGCGCTGTGAATTTCGGCGGTGATGTCGCTGCTGCTGGTGCCGTGTCTATCGCTGGCAAGTGTGCCTGCGGCTGTTATGGTGCTGGATACCCGTACTGAGCAGTGTTGTCATATGATACGAAACGAAATATAAACGAGCAAAGTGATACATTGAATTTTGTACTCTTTAAATCCTTTTATCCTAACTAATATTGTAAATACGAATGTGAGTTTGTTTGATTATTTGTTAAGCTTTCACGCCCTAACTAACGACCGATCATCACGAAATTTCGTATACATGCCCGGGGTACAGAAAACGGCATAGGGTACCTTTGAAACAGGCAAAAAGAGCTGTTTCAAAGTTGTTGTGCTGTGCACAAAATCTAAATAAACGCGAGCGAAGCCGCGAGCAAAGTCTAGTATATGAATAAGCTGTTTAAAACCACTTTGATGACAAGTTACTAAGCTAGTTCTTATACCACCTCAGCTCAGTCCATAGATGTTCGATAAGTGTATCCCAAGAACACACGTCTTTTTTGTTGCTCCGTAATTTTCTATAATTTAAATTAGAAATGACGAATAAAAACACGGTTGTTACCATTTCCGAGTTGAACAAGTCAGTGATCTTGCTCCAGGACAAAGTGATAGCGCTCGAAAAGCTTTTGTTGGAGCAAAATAAGCTAATCAAAAAACTAGTTGGTGAAGATACAGTGACGAACAAAATTCAACTTCATACAAGTGCGGGTACTCCTCCGATTGAATCGAACGCGCGCCCTATCCGGGAAGCCCGAGTTCGGGCGGCATCGGCCATCACCGCTGGCGCTCGGAAGATTGGAACCAAAAGCAAGCCTGGACCGGCCGCTTCGTCGAATATGGCTACTACTACGGACATCGAGACGCCGTCGCAAGATACTGCAGGTGACAAAAGTGAGCCGATCGAGTCGCGCGTGAGTACTCGCAAGGCTGAGAACAACGATTGGATCGAGGTGCGTCACCGACCCACTAGGCGTGCGAGTGAGAACGTGACTCGTGGTACGGCCGCACCGTCCCCCACTTCACTGTCCGCTGCGGAGAGAAAAATATACCTCCACTTATATTATTTAAAAGTCGGAACGACAGTTGAACAAGTGCTAGAATATTTGTCTCGTGTTTGTCCAAATGATAACTGTTCCGCTGAGGTTTTAAAAGCTCGAGGTGAATATGCGTCTTTTAAATTATGTGTTCCAGCAAAGCATTTGGACAGGTATATGTCTCCAGACATCTGGCCTGAAGATATTTGTGTTAAACCGTGGCGGAGTGGATTTCGTAAACAAAGTGTACAAGCCCCCAAAACCTAAATGTTACACTATAATATATCAGAACGTAAGAGGATTGCGATCTAAATTAGATATATTTAAATTGTCTGTACTTAATGAATCTGCGGATGTATATGCGTTGACCGAGACATTTTTAGTGAGTAGTATTCATGATGGGGAAGTGTTTCCTAGCGGGTATACTGTGCTACGCCGTGACCGTGCTAATGATGCTGGTTGGGGAGGAGTGTTGTTGGCCGTGCGAGCACAATACTCTGTCATGCAAATTATTGATGTTGATGGTTACACTAGAGATATCGAAGTTGTAGCTGCAATAGTTAATTTTAAATTTAAAAGGATGTTATTATGTTCTGTATACATACCGCCTAATTCTGCAGATGAAAAATATATGAACACTTTTTCTGTCTTGGAAAATATAATTCAAAAATATCCAAGATTGGGTGTTTTGATTCTTGGTGACTTCAATTTGAACTCGTGTAGTCAAAATGTTAGTTTACATTTCGCATATTTTCTCGCGTTTTGTAAACTAAAGCAACACAATGTTATTTTTAATATATTAGGCAATATGTTGGATCTGGTACTGAGTAATCTGGCCGATGAGCATGTAAGTGTGACGGACGACATCGAGCCGCTAGTGCCTGTTGACGCGCATCACCCGCCGCTCGGGGTCCGGCTGCGCGTGCCGCGGCCGGCCGCTGAGCGTGCTCGCTCGCTGCCCGCGCTGTCACAACAACATGACTCATCTTCGCCGCAGTGGAACTTTAAAAAAGCGGACATCTATTCGCTGTATGAATCTATTGCCACATTATCTTGGTCGGAAGTAATGGGTTCTACTGATGTTAATGAAGCGTTGGATGCCTTCTATTCACAGATAACGAATAGCATTAATTATAATGTTCCTTTTAAAACTGTAAATAATTACAAATATATATACCCTAAGTGGTATACATCAGATTTAATAAAAAATATAAAACTGAAGTACTATCATCTGAAGAAATTTAGAGAATTACATTTAGTTTTCAATAGGGAATTGTTTGTGTTTTGTAGGCAACGAGTTAAAGAGTTAATAAAGGAGGCATATGCCAACTTTATCGAGCGAACTGAGACGGGTATAAAGAGGGATCCGAAAGCTTTTTGGACATTTGTAAAAGCACAACGTTGTTCGCGGCACACCTGCGATCAATTCGAGTATAATGGAAGCGTAGTCTGCGGTCAGGATGCTGCAAATGCTTTTGCAACCTATTTCCAATCGGTATTTTTAGTTGATGAGCTAACATCTGACCCAGAAATCACACATGACTCTGACGGAGGACGAAATCTCTGCTCGTCGAGAATTACAATAGATTTTATCGATGAGTCTGATTTGTTATTAGCCGTCAAACAGTTAAAGACTAAATCATCTGTAGGACCTGACGGCATACCTGCTTTTATTATCAAGGACTGTATTAGAGTACTCCAGCAACCTCTTCTACATATATTAAATTTAGCTTTGAAATCTGCTACTTATCCAGCTATCCAGCTAGGTGGAAGGTCTCACGCGTTACACCTGTACCCAAGGATGGCTCCAGGTATGAAGTTATAAACCATAGACCCATTGCGGTGTTGTCAGCGCTTGGCAAGGTATTTGAGCATATATTAAACAAACATATCACTAGACAGATTACATCGCAACTAAGTGAATGTCAGCATGGTTTTAGTGCCGGTAAGTCAACAGCTACAAATTTAATTAACTTTGTTGACTACTGTGTAAGCGAAATGGATCAGAATAGGCAGGTGGATGCGGCATATTTCGACTTCAAAAAAGCCTTTGATCGTGTCCACAATGGTATAATTCTGCAAAAATTCGCTGCATTTGGATTTACTCCTAATCTATTAAAATTATTTGCCAACTATTTTGCGAACCGCACACAGTATGTCCAGCTAGGTAATTACAAGTCTAGCGCATATATCACCCGCTCTGGCGTGAGCCAAGGCAGCGTTTTATGTCCGACGCAATTTTTAATAATGATCAATGACTTGCCAAGTGTTGTTAAAGCATCGCAGTGTCTTATGTTTGCGGACGATTTGAAGCTGTTCTTGGGTATTAATAACGTAACAGACTGTGAAATGCTTCAGCGGGACATCGATAGTGTTGTAGCCTGGGGTGTCCGAAACAGACTGGACTTTAATACAAACAAATGTAAAACCATAACTTTGACAAGATCTCGCTCGCCATATCATCATGTTTATAGCATATCAGATGTCTCGCTGGAGCGCGTCACACTTGTGCGTGACTTGGGTCTGACTGTGGATTCGGGCCTAACTTTTAACATGCACATCACAAGCATCTGCAGTCAAAGCTTGAAAGCATTGGGCTTTGTAATGAGGCAATCCGCACCATTTCAGAGCAGGAGTGCTGTCGTTGTGCTGTACTTTTCTTTTGTGCGGAGTATCTTAGAGTATAACTCAATAGTCTGGGACCCGCACGAGGCTAAGTACAGCATAATGATAGAACGCGTTCAGCGCAAATTCGCTCGTTATTTGTACAAGAAGCTTTATGGATTTTATCCTTATCTTTATCCGTCTCTTTTCGTATCTGGAATGGTAGGCATCGTTACGCTTGAAACACGCCGCAAATGTGCATTAGTATTGCACTATTATTTACTGATGAACAATAAAATCGACAACCCGTGTTGTTTGTCTCGGTGTTCATTATCAGTGCCTAACCAGTATACGCGATTACGCTCGCGCCGTCTTCTGGCCGCACCGCCAGTACGAACGTGCACCGCCCAATATGCACCGACTAATCGAGCGATTGCACTGCTCAACGCCCTGATAGCTCAGTATCCGGTACTTGATCTGTTTTTTACAAAAAAAGCTACTATTACCAAAATTTGTGAATGTTTCTGTTCAAATACATAATCAAATGTAATGGCTTACTGCACGTGTTGGGAAACTGTGAGTGTAGTGAGTAATTGAATGTAAATAAATAAATAATAAGAAGTCGAGATTGTTCAGTGCCTTCTTTACAGTTTCTGGTTTATTTTTGCTTTGCCCTCTCAGTATTTTTTCATTTATATTACAACTTAAGAGTAGATATTAACTATTTTGAAGCTAAACTCTTCTATTTTACCGCCTCTACACGTTGTAATTTTTAGCTGCTCGAGGGCACGATTGCCGCAATCTCATGAGACACAGGAAAAACTGACTTCATTGTTTGTTTTTACATAACTTACATTTAGAATAAAATACCAGTTGCTCGATGATAGTTTATATTGTTGCTCCACAGCGACTATTAAACGAAAATACTAATATATATACATACATAAATAGGACTATGGAATGGCTAAGATTGCATCGTCCGTTATTAGAGAGAATTGAATATCCTGGAAGCTCGAGTGCGTTTATTTAAAATTACTTTTTTTTGGTATAGGCGGCAATCGAGCGGACGGGTCGCCTGATGGTAAGCGATTACTGCCACCCATGGACACCCGCAACACCAGAGGAGTCACAAATGCGTTGCCAGCCTTTTAAACCCTAGAAAGAGGGAGGGGTTGCTCACTCTATCGACGAAACACAACGCAAGCGCTATTATACGCTGGTTTTGCTGTGAGATCGTGCTATCACTGCGGTCGAAGCGGCCCATTCGTACCGAAGCGTGGCTCTCCCACGGTAACTTTTGTGCAGTAGAGAGCGCTTGCCCTTTCCCCCTAAAAATATCCAGCATCGCAGGGAGTTTTTATAAACATTAATACAACTGACACAAAGGACACCTGGGTGTTTTTTTTGTGTCCGTTGTATAAATGTTTGCAACAAAAAATCTGTAAGTTACCTACTAATAGCTGTGCCGAGTCTGAAATCCGACAAACAAATATTTGTGGATCATAATAATAATAAGAATTATCCATCAGCAACTTGCCTTAAAGTACAATCTTGTGGATTCAGAGATGCCGTACTACAGGTATGTGCCCGATCCAGTTCTCGAGAATGGTCAAAATCAAAATCAAAATAAATTTATTCAAATTAGGTTACAAGGTAACACTTATGAATGTCAAAGTTACACGTAAATTTTTTCCTGTGAATTTACATTTACTGCCACGTTCAGCAAAGCTAGGGTGTGTAGGGCTCATGAGAAGAACGGGCAAGAAACTCATAGCCACTCTTTTTAATCGCCAAGTGTACAATAATATTTCATTTACAAATCATAACTGTAAGGTGCTGCAACCATTTCTCCATGAACTACTACTCAACATACTCAAGCATTTGATAAAAATTGATGGTAGCCTCTAAAGCAGCAGTATGGTAAATAGGAGCATCCACTTACATGTACATAAATAATCAAGACAAGACGTGATTATAGTCCGTAGTTTAATCTAATTGTTTAAATAAAATGTAGAAGTAAATTATCGAATTCCACTAAACCAGAATACAGGATAAGACTCAAAAGAAAGCTTAACGGAACTGTCCATAATCACGAGTTGTCTTCATTGCACATTCTTCTTGATTAAAATACGACTGAATGTAACAGTAATGCAAATTCCAGCTTAAGCAAGGTGTAATATTACAAAAAAAAAAAATATATATATATATATATACATATATTAAAAAAAAAACATAAGTGTTAGTATTGGTCATTTAATATCCTGTGATCTAATGCAAATATAAGTGCCATGGATGTTTGTCATTTAAATAATCATCTATATTATAATATGCTTTAGAAATTAAGCAAGTTTTAATTTTAACTTTAAATTTATTCTCTGGTAATTCTAGAATATTACTCGGGATTTTATTATAAAAACGTATACCAAGACCCATGAAGGAACCATGAACTTTATGTAGACGGTAGAATGGAACACATAATTTATATTTATTTCTAGTATTGATGTTATGTATGTCACTATTTTTTATGTATAAATATATATTTTGACGGACATGCATGATATTAAAATAAATATATTGTGATGCAACAGTTAAAATACCTCGTGTCACTATGTACTGGGTCACTATGTACTATGTCGGTCGTGTCACTATGTACTGGGATCGATCTATCATCACTGACAGAACCATCGTGGCTAACAAGCCAGATATAGTGGTGATAGATCGATTAGAGCGCCTTGCAATGATCATCGATGTCACCATCCCTCATGACGAGAATCTCGTGAAAGCTGAAAAAGATAAACAAATTAAATATCTGGACTTAGCTCGCGAGGTTGTTGACATGTGGGATGTGTACTCGGCGATCATTATACCGATAGTCGTTTCGGTAAACGGTTTTTTTTTTTTTTTGCTCGTCAAAATGACAGTCTTGTGGTCTAAGTCCTCATAGCAGCCGAGGCGATGTTGAGGTCTCTACTTTGACGGCCTGAGAAGGTGCTTTTTCACGCCCCGCTTAAAGGACCCAGGATTGAAGGAAGCAAGAGCCTCAACCATCATCTTAAGAGGCTAGCGTTGAATGGTTTATTTTATATTTTTTATATATAATGTAAAATATAATCACGAGAAAATATTGAAATAAATGGAATAATAATAAATTGGCAAACTGGAAGTCAAATGTCGAAATTTTTATCGCCCGTTTTTATCCAAAAAATATTTCTAAAATCGGAAATCTACAATATCAAAACAAATAGTTTCTGTAAAAGAGTACATACCATCACAACAATCATCATTTTTACAAGAAATATCAACATAAACCATAAATTAACCCGAAAATCAGCAAACAGAAAAATTACAGCAAATGTCAAAATGAAAATGAAAATCACCCTTATCATGAATTAATACGATGCATGTTGACTAGAGCAAAAGCCAGAGCAGAATCACAAAATAGATCCCCGGACTCGCCGCTTAGCCCCGCTCGCAGCCGCCGAGTCCCGCATTAGCGGCCGCGGCCACTGCAGAGGCGTCGTGCTCATCAAGCGGCGAGTATTTCTCACCGCCGGCGTCGCCGTCACCTGTACGTCGGCGAGGAAGAGGCCGGCCACCGACACGCCTGGGACCCAGAGGCCCACCGGCCCCGGGACGGGCCCCCGCTGTTGGTGGTAATGTGCACCGCATGAGATGGACAGAATCAATTAATGAAAACGTTATGCGGGCCGTCATATTTTGTGGCGACAGGGGGAGGAATCAACCTCACTTCCTACCGTGATCGTTTGCTGCCTCTGTTTCAGGACTTGGAACCAGCTGTCAACGTTTCGGCACAACGACTGTCCGATCAAATGCGGGCTATCCAACGTTCTCACCTGTTGGATGAAGCTGCACTTGAGAGGCTTCGCTCTGACGTACGGGGTAACCCTCCTATCCTTTCTACCACACAAAACATAACTCAAATAAATTGTATAACACCTCTACCACATACAAACGGTGTTGAAGAAGTGGGTAGTAGGGATACACACGTAAGTACCCAGTGCATCGATAAACTAAGGAGTGCCTTGGAATGCGCTGTTCGGGAATATCGGTAAACAAGTTTAGAAAATAGACCTCGCCTACCCCGGTTGCCCACGCATAAGAAAAATTTGGCGTTAGTTTGTGCCCTGGATTAATATCAAAGAAGAAATTCTTATCTACGTTATATACGGCATACGGTTTCTACGTGTCGAGTTGTAGCGATCGTGACGTGTCTGTGTATAAATTGTAAGACATGTTTAATCTTTTGTTACGGTTAGCTTGCATTTCTTAATTAAAATTAATTAATTGACTGCCTCATTGTTTTAATGGCATAAGCAGTAACTACTTAACTGTGTTATCAAACGTTGGATTGCACGGATGGTGCAATGGTTTAAGTAGCCGCCTCAGCACTGCCGCTTCGTCGAGTGTTGTGGGTTCGAATCCCAAACGGGACAAAACTTTATGTGATCCTCAAATGGTTGTTTCGAGTCTGGATGTTCTTTGTATCCGTTGTTTCAATGTTTGTAACGTCCCCCTTGACAAAGAAATTATTCCTACTGTAGGTCTACCTTTAAAAAAATCTTTATATATATAAATCTTCTGTGTTTGTAATTAAACTCCTCCTAAATGGCTCGACCGATTTTGATGAATTTTGTAGTGTGTGTTCGATTGGATTCGATAATGGTTTAGATTAGGGTTTTTTTACAGGTAGTTAAGTATATAATTAGTAACTGCGCGACTAATTGTTGTGTTTCGCGTTCAACTCCAGAGATAGACATGATTTTTGACAAGCGGGTCTTTATATACAACACTAGCTTATACCCGTGGCTTCGCTCAGGGAAAAGTAGATTCGGTTACGTTAGGTTATGTTAGTAATAGTACATACTCATTTTTAAAATGAAATATAGCCAATGATACTCGTTGATTATACAGTTTTCGAATAGCGAACGAATTTTTAAAATCGGTTGATTTGTTTTGGTGTTAAATCCTTAAAAATGATATATAGATATATATAGATAGATATAGATAGGTAGATATATTATATATGAGTAGGTAGTTACTGCGACTAACTGTTGAGTCTCGCGTTCAATTCCAAAGATGGAGGTGACTTTCAGCAAGAGGGTGTTTTAACACGGTTTTATTAGCTTGATATTATGTATCTACCATGTGTATCTACGAATCTATGTAACGGAATCTTTGAACTTGATTTTCACTCCTTTCAAACCGACGGATTGATTTGAAACTTTGCACACTTATCGAGGACCGATGACAATACAATAATTTAGAAAAAAACACAAAAAATATATAAGTAAATAATAGTTTGAACAAACTAAAAAACACACTTTATTAAAAAAAGTAGAAAATAATTTAATAATGTTAATGTATAAATATAATCGTGGTGTGCTTTCTAAGATATTTTGATAACCCCCAAACTTCTACTTTTTATAATGAAGCGTGTTTTTTTAGTTTTAACTATTATTTATTATTTATAGAACTTAGATGAGAGATGACTACAAGGGGCACATGTTGGTAAGCGTTTGTTATATTCAGCATTGGGAAAATATAACCAATAGACAATTAATTTACTTTGACTGGACTAAATTAAGGTTATTGCAATTTATAATGCGTATTTATGAAAGAAACTACAAATAACATTTTACAGTGTTATATTTATCATTTATTAAGCATTATACATAATAAATATTACCTTTAACAAGCAAATCAAGGCTGTTTGTTATACCCATAGTAACAAACATAACCCATAACAAAATTAATTACATATTACAGATAAACCATAAATTATTATTTTATATAACAACAGCATATAATAATTCTAACAAAATAACAATATACTTAACTTATTGTAGAAGTGATTCCTCCGGCGGCCAAACAAGAAGTGTCCGGTCAATCACTGTGCCTTGCTTTTATACCATATTCATAAGTCAACCGATTTACTAATAACATCCAAGTAAATTAAAAATAATCAATATTATCTATTGTGAAAATATTAAAAATAACAGTAGGAAATCTGTAAGTATAAGTTATATATTGTAAACAATTTTAATGAGCAAAAATTACTGACTTCCGTTAACAGTTGGCAACATTGAAGTGAATAATCAAACAATAATTATTAACCTATTTTGTCACGTTCATAGTGGACTAGCTTTTGCCTGCGCCGTCACTCGCATAAACTTAGGTTAGGTTACTAAGGCAGTGGATGTGAGAGGTCGTGGAACGCCGTCGCCTCCTTCTGTGAGGAAGTAATTTCCATCAAGGAGGCGGCGGAGCGGGAGAGGGAGCGTTTAAACCCTCTCCCCAACCGCAGAGCCGGGCGCCGGAGGGCGCGCGATGACCTCCAGCCACCCTGAGGTTTGACCTGGGGGTAGCGGGCTTTGTGGGCCTGCCCGCTATCCGTTCAGCACCAGGTCCGAGAGGCGGCGTGCGTGTTCCCACGCGCGCCTCTGTGTCGAGTCCGTCTCCCCTCTAGGGGGGAGACAGTAGGGTTTTTATAATGTCGGAAGTGCCTAGTTTGGGTAGGTATTTTGTGTAGTGGCCTGCCGTTTCATACGGCGGGCCGAAACCTCGGCGGGGTCGCGACCGCATGCGAAAGCGATTCGCGCGGCCCTGCCGATAGTGGTTGTGTCGAGGAACACCGTGGTAGGTTTAGTCGGTATCCCGGGAGGTACATTATATTTTCAACATCTTTCTTTACCCCGGCGAGTCCGACATAATCCCTCCGCCCGCCCCCGCGGAGGGATATGCGTCATTGCATTCCCCCACGTAAAAAAAAAAAAAAAAAAAAAAAAACTAAGGCAGTGGACGGACAGACGGACAAAAAAATTGTGATTCACAAATGGTTGTTCCGACTCTGAATGTTCTTTGTTTGAATGTTTGTAAAAGCTCCCTGCGACACATGATTCTTCAGAGATGAAAGTAATTTTTGGCAAGCGGTTCTTTTCGTCAACATAGATGAGAGAGATAACATATGTAGTTTGAATGTTTGTAAAAGACCCCCGCGACACAGGATTTATTCCTTGTGCGGGAGTTTTCTTTGTAAAAGAACATATAGGACATTGAAACTGGGACTTAGAGAAATTCTGTGGCCGCGCTAAACCCTATCTCTCTGTATATAGGTAGAATGTCTGAAGCCTTTTTGAAAGAAGATGCGAAAAAAGGCATCTCGTATTGAGTCGAGTTAGGCATTACTTGGATTAAATTTATTGTAAAATAATGATTAAGGAAAGGGAAGGCAATCAGGTATTATCAACTTGTCAGAAGCTCATCGCGTACCGGACATCGGCGGCGGGGACGGAGTGGGGCGAGAGAGGCATCGCGATCAGCTGGTGGCGTGCACGCCGGTCACCGACCCCGGCAGTCAGCGGACCGATGCTACAGCGTACACCCGTACTCGCGCTTTTAATTCACACTAGTTTTGTATTCGTTTCCCGGCAACGACAATCTTGTACATGTATCAATGGTATTTAAATAATTACTTATACAGTCCACTTCGAGTTTTATTCCGCAGCCAAAGGATCCCGATCAAACAAAAGCTATAATTGCAAAAAAAAATTTTGGACTATACCAAACTGCTCTGACTGTGGACGGTCGCGTCATGGGACGACGATGATTCTGATTCAAGACAGTTTGGCAGAGACAGAGTTTAGTGTTTTTGAGCGCAGATGCCGCTAAAATGTCTAGAAGGTTGATTAGTAGAGCAGTTCAGTATAGTCAACGCTAAATCGATAGCGTAAGCAATTCGAAGGGTTGCGGTTAGTTAATATTTCCTTTTTTTTTTCTTTTTTTTTTTTTTATCCTCTTTGGAATGCTTTTACGCACCTTCCGCGCCCGGGCAGGGCGCGGGTGTGTGGGGCTCGGGCCAGAGAAGCCGGATCCATACCCACTATACCCCTGACGACGTTTGCCGCCTCAAAGGAGATCGTGCGGTACCCTCTTGCGACCCTGACGGCCATCACCCTCTGCGGCCTCCGCAGCAGGGCGCCGTTACGAGCCGTCAGGTTATGACCCCAAATGGGGCTCCCGTATAGGGCCATCGCCCGCACGACCCCCATAAAGAGCCTCCTGCAGGAGCGCCTCTAAGTTGCGCGAGCTCGGCCGACCACCAGTACACCAGACGCTTTGCAGGGCGAGATTTCACCCTGGGCATCGCCGCGTCGCAGCACTGCGACAAACCCTCCCGAAACCAATCAGCCTCTGCTTCTACGTCGGCAGGCCTGTCGGGCACTGAAGCCCAGGCCTGCACGATAGAGGCCTCCAGGAGGGCCTCCCTGTTGAGCTTGCTTAAAGCCCAGCGCGGACCTTCCCAACCGGGGCCCACAGGGGCCGGCGCACTCGAGATTTGGGTGGAGACGTCGAACTGAATGTACCGGTGGTCCGACAAGGTCTCCACGTTCTCTTCCACGCGCCAGCTGACAACACGACGCGCAAGAGCGTAGTTAATATTTCCTACCCTAACTTTACATAAGATTGACGCAAAGTAAATATTGTATTTACTAATTATCGCCTGCTCTGTGCCTCGGAGAGCACGTTAAGCCGTCGGTTCCGACTGCCATGAACATCTATGGCAGTCGTTATTGGGGAAGTCGATACAAAAGATCCCGCTGGGTCAAAATGTCACCGGTCTGTACTGACTGGCCCCCACACAAGATAAGATAAGATACTGATGATCACCCCTACGTATGGACGCAGCATAATCTATATATTAAATACGTGAAGCAAAAACTTTGAACCCCTTTTTTTGAAAATTGTGCAGACGGATAAGTATAAAATTTGGCACAGTTAAAGTTTATATGGAGAAGGAGGGGTCAATCCTAAATTTTTTATAAAATATACGTTAGAAAAATATTAAATTAATGAAAAAACACTACACGCATATATCTATGCATTTGACACACGCAGTCGAATCGCGTTCGTAGTATTTCGGCATTGTTCTTCTGACGTCGTACAATTATTTGTAGCTATGGTTACCTATACCTTATTTATATGTAACAAAGAAAACAAAGTAGCAAGCTTAGGAATTTTGGTCGAATGTTGACCACTTGGCGACCGCTAGTCTATACTTATATTATAAAGAGGAAACATTTGATTTTTGTTAGTTTATTTGTTTGTTTGTAAGGATGTACCTCAAAAACTGCTCAAGCTATTTAAAAATATATTTTACCATTAGAAAGCTTTATTATCATCTAGTAGCCTATGCTCTACTTTATTTTGAAAACGTAAGTATTCTTACTAATATAACCTAACCTACTTTTATGCGAGTGAAACCGGGCATAAGCTAGTATAAAATAATTTGACGGCCTCGATGGCGTAGTGGTTAGTGTAACCGACTGCCACGCCTGAGGTCGTGGGTTCGATTCCCGCACAAGTCAAACATTTGTGTGCATGAACATGGATGTTTGTCTTGGTCTGGGTGTTTCTATGTATAATATGTATGTATTTACAAAAATAAAGTATATATGTATGTTTATCCATTGTCTAGTACCCATAGTACAAGCTGAGCTTAGTTTGGGCTAGATGGTGTTGTGTGTATGTGGTAGAATATTATAATTCAATATAGCTTGCGACCATGTTTGCGTGTCATATATGTAGTTTACTGTCGACGACAAACACGTGCATCATCGCTATGCATTAGATACATATTCTCACTTAAACTCTTAGCTATGATCGAAATTAAACTACTATATACGGATTTTATCGCGTTGTTTATTTATCACCCGACGTTTCGGTTGCTTTTCCGCAGCCATGGTCACCATGACCATGACCATGTGACCATGGCATCCGTATATAGTAGTTTAATTTCAATGAATAACATTCACGTAAAATGAAGACAATATTATCTTAGCTATGAAATTTTAGAACTGCATCTAATTCCATTCATTGATTTTTACGCGAAGCCTAAAGAAACAGACAGTTTTGTAAAGGACATACTATACAAATAGTGCTCGTACTAGTTTTAAATCGCTCTTAATAGTCAATCAATGTTTTATACATAGCCGCCTTGTAGAGATTAACGAATAGTTGACTTCTGTTTTCTGGTTTGCGCAAATGGAATTAAAATAATACAAAGAACTATGCTTGTAAATTAATATATTTGTTTTGATTTTCAAGCAGCGAGGATTTCTTTTGTTTGATTAGAGAGCGCAGCCACATCCTCTACCAGCGTAACCACTGCGGTAGCCGTAGCCGGGACCAGCGAGGCCAGGAGCATAAGCACCGGCACCGTAGGCAGCAGCACCATAGGCAGGAGCGATGGCAGCAGCGCCGTAGGCAGGAGCGGCGAAAGCAGCACCCTCGCTGATCATGGCATTTCTGCCATTACCGCAAGCATGGTTGACGGCACCAGAACCAGCAGTGGGTAACACTCCCTCCACAGCCACAGTACCAACAAACGGCAGCTCACCAGCCGCCGCTAGAATACCTTCATAAGCGTTCTCAGATGCTACGGAGAGGCCGACGGGAGCGATGGCGGAGGCGCTAGAGACGGGGAGTCCACCACCGCTGGTGGGGGTGTAGTCTATGGCAGGGGCAGCATATCCACAAGGAGCACCAAAAGCGGGGGCGTCCAGGGCATACGCAGCACGACCATAAGGTGCGGCTAAACCGCAACCAGCCAAGCCATAGGGAGCGGCATAAGCGGGCCCAGCCAAGGCAGGGGTGGCGATGCCGGGGGTCGCGGCGATGGCAGCAGGGCTGGTGCACTGGCTCAGTGCACACTAAAAAATTACACATCTGTTAGAAACATTAAAAACTAAGGCAGTTAAATAAAATATAATTGTCTAGATCACTTACCTGGATGAAGAGCGCCTGAGCGCAGAGGACAATGATGGCCTTGGCAGACATGTTATTTCTCGTACAAACGCTGATGCGAGAATGATGTCCTGCTTGAATAGTGCTGCTTTTATAATAAACTGTCTTATCTAATTCTAATAAGTATTGAGGTAATTAATTAAATTTTAAAAAGCTTGTGCAACCACGATAAGCCTACAGTTTACCAACAAAGAAAACTTTTTGTAACAACTTGATTATTGTTATTAATTATTTTGATTTCGAAATTACACTAAACGTTCGTTATCAACAAAGTTCCGAGTATAAAAAGTGGAGCAATGTGTCGTACATCATTCTGTATTCAGCTTCACGTTGACACGAACAAACATCAAACATGAACACCTTCACCGTCCTGTTCCTCTGCATCCAAGCTTGCTTGGTACAGGTGAGTCGTTACTCATATTTATTGCTTCTAGCAATATTATTTAGGCGTTGCCTGCCTCTCTTGTTTGCCAGCAAATAAATAAGGGTTGAAGTGGTATGATTTGTGTTTAAGAAATGTCTTACTTAACGCAATTATTCTAGTTATTAAGGTATACTGTTAAAATCGTTTTCTTTTCGGCTATGTCATTTGTGGTCCAATACATTAATTGCCTCACATGATTTCCTTAATTTTCTCTTTCTCATGAGACCTGAATATGGTTCAGCTCTTCTGTAAGCCCGTGATATTCGAGGTCACAGGAGATATGTACACTGTAACATAAATCATAAGCTTCTTTAATAGTTGCTGAGATAGACAGTTTAAGACGCGAGTCTAGACGTCCCTTTTTGCCATGTATGAAAACCTAAAAGCTTTGCTTAGATATCAATCAAGTTGATGTCAATATAGACCATAATAATTATGTACACCCGATGGAAATGGCGCTAAGCTTTATTTAGTGTAGTAACTGTACCGTGCTGAGCACAGCAGTCACATGCACGTACTACCACTGAGCCATTTGAGGCAGTTACAATGTTTTATAACTTAATTTTATATTATTTTTACAGAATGTGTTCGGCCAGTGCGCGGGCAGATATAACGCTGCTCTTTCCCCTGCTGCTGCTTTCGCTTCCACCGCTCCCTTCGGCTATGCTGGAGCCTACCCCGGTGCTGCTGCTGGCTGTGCTGCTCCTTATGGTGGTTCCGGTGAAGGTAACGTGGCGGTCGCCGGTGAGCTGCCAGTCTGCGGTACCACCGCCGTCGCTGGTCAGGTGCCCATCATGGGCGCTGTGAATTTCGGCGGTGATGTCGCTGCTGCTGGTGCCGTGTCTATCGCTGGCAAGTGTGCCTGCGGCTGTTATGGTGCTGGATACCCGTACTGAGCAGTGTTGTCATATGATACGAAACGAAATATAAACGAGCAAAGTGATACATTGAATTTTGTACTCTTTAAATCCTTTTATCCTAACTAATATTGTAAATACGAATGTGAGTTTGTTTGATTATTTGTTAAGCTTTCACGCCCTAACTAACGACCGATCATCACGAAATTTCGTATACATGCCCGGGGTACAGAAAACGGCATAGGGTACCTTTGAAACAGGCAAAAAGTGCTGTTTCAAAGTTGTTGTGCTGTGCACAAAATCTAAATAAACGCGAGCGAAGCCGCGAGCAAAGTCTAGTATATGAATAAGCTGTTCAAAACCACTTTGATGACAAGTAACTAAGCTAGTTCTTATACCACCTCAGCTCAGTCCATAGAAATAATAAGAAGTCGAGATTGTTCAGTGCCTTCTTTACAGTTTCTGGTTTATTTTTGCTTTGCCCTCTCAGTATTTTTTCATTTATATTACAACTTAAGAGTAGATATTAACTATTTTGAAGCTAAACTCTTCTATTTTACCGCCTCTACACGTTGTAATTTTTAGCTGCTCGAGGGCACGATTGCCGCAATCTCATGAGACACAGGAAAAACTGACTTCATTGTTTGTTTTTACATAACTTACATTTAGAATAAAATACCAGTTGCTCGATGATAGTTTATATTGTTGCTCCACAGCGACTATTAAACGAAAATACTAATATATGTATACATAAATAAGATATTGGAATGGCTAAGATTGCATCGTCCGTTATAAGAGAGAATTGAATGTCCTGGGAGCGTGAGTGCGTTTATTTAAAATTAGTTTTTTATTGTATAGGTGGCAAACGAGCAGACGGGTCGTCTGATGGTAAGCGAATGTCGCCCTCCATGGACACCCGCAATACAAGAGGAGTCACAAATGCGTTGCTAGCCTTTTAAACCCTAGAAAGAGGGAGGGGTTGCTCACTCTATCGACGAAACACAACGCAAGCGCTATTATACGCTGGTTTTGCTGTGAGATCATGCTATCACTGCGGTCGAAGCGGCCCATTCGTACCGAAGCGTGGCTCTCCCACGGTAACTTTTGTGCAGTAGAGAGCGCTTGCCCTTTCCCCCTAAAAATATCCAGCATCGCAGGGAGTTTTTATAAACATTAATACAACTGACACAAAGGACACCTGGGTGTTTTTTTTGTGTCCGGTGTATAAATGTTTGCAACAAAAAATCTGTAAGTTACCTACTAATAGCTGTGCCGAGTCTGGAATCCGACAAACAAATATTTGTGGATCATAATAATAATAATAATAATAAGAATTATCCATCAGCAACTTGCCTTAAAGTACAATCTTGTGGATTCAGAGATGCCGTACTACAGGTATGTGCCCGATCCAGTTCTCGAGAATGGTCGTGTCACTATGTACTGGGATCGATCTACCATCACTGACAGAACCATCGTGGCTAACAAGCCAGATATAGTGGTGATAGATCGATTAGAGCGCCTTGCAATGATCATCGATGTCACCATCCCTCATGACGAGAATCTCGTGAAAGCTGAAAAAGATAAACAAATTAAATATCTGGACTTAGCTCGCGAGGTTGTTGACATGTGGGATGTGTGCGGCGATCATTATACCGATAGTCGTTTCGGTAAACGGTTTTTTTTTTTTTTTTTTGCTCGTCAAAATGACAGTCGTGTGGTCTAAGAGCAGTGGCCTCCACATCGTCCTCATAGCAGCCGAGGCGATGTTGAGGTCTCTACTTTGACGGCCTGAGAAGGTGCTTGTTCACGCCCCGCTTAAAGGACCCAGGATTGAAGGAAGCTAGAGCCTCAACCATCATCTTAAGAGGCTAGCGTTGAATGGTTTATTTTATATTTTTTATATATAATGTAAAATATAATCACGAGAAAATATTGAAATAAATGGAATAATAATAAATTGGCAAACTGGAAGTCAAATGTCGAAATTTTTATCGCCCGTTTTTATCCAAAAAATATTTCTAAAATCGGAAATCTACAATATCAAAACAAATAGTTTCTGTAAAAGAGTACATACCATCACAACAATCATCATTTTTACAAGAAATATCAACATAAACCATAAATTAACCCGAAAATCAGCAAACAGAAAAATTACAGCAAATGTCAAAATGAAAATGAAAATCACCCTTATCATGAATTAATACGATGCATGTTGACTAGAGCAAAAGCCAGAGCAGAATCACAAAATAGATCCCCGGACTCGCCGCTTAGCCCCGCTCGCAGCCGCCGAGTCCCGCATTAGCGGCCGCGGCCACTGCAGAGGCGTCGTGCTCATCAAGCGGCGAGTATTTCTCACCGCCGGCGTCGCCGTCACCTGTACGTCGGCGAGGAAGAGGCCGGCCACCGACACGCCTGGGACCCAGAGGCCCACCGGCCCCGGGACGGGCCCCCGCTGTTGGTGGTAATGTGCACCGCATGAGATGGACAGAATCAATTAATGAAAACGTTATGCGGGCCGTCATATTTTGTGGCGACAGGGGGAGGAATCAACCTCACTTCCTACCGTGATCGTTTGCTGCCTCTGTTTCAGGACTTGGAACCAGCTGTCAACGTTTCGGCACAACGACTGTCCGATCAAATGCGGGCTATCCAACGTTCTCACCTGTTGGATGAAGCTGCACTTGAGAGGCTTCGCTCTGACGTACGGGGTAACCCTCCTATCCTTTCTACCACACAAAACATAACTCAAATAAATTGTATAACACCTCTACCACATACAAACGGTGTTGAAGAAGTGGGTAGTAGGGATACACACGTAAGTACCCAGTGCATCGATAAACTAAGGAGTGCCTTGGAATGCGCTGTTCGGGAATATCGGTAAACAAGTTTAGAAAATAGACCTCGCCTACCCCGGTTGCCCACGCATAAGAAAAATTTGGCGTTAGTTTGTGCCCTGGATTAATATCAAAGAAGAAATTCTTATCTACGTTATAGACGGCATACGGTTTCTACGTGTCGAGTTGTAGCGATCGTGACGTGTCTGTGTATAAATTGTAAGACATGTTTAATCTTTTGTTACGGTTAGCTTGCATTTCTTAATTAAAATTAATTAAATGACTGCCTCATTGTTTTAATGGCATAAGCAGTAACTACTTAACTGTGTTATCAAACGTTGGATTGCACGGATGGTGCAATGGTTTAAGTAGCCGCCTCAGCACTGCCGCTTCGTCGAGTGTTGTGGGTTCGAATCCCAAACGGGACAAAACTTTATGTGATCCTCAAATGGTTGTTTCGAGTCTGGATGTTCTTTGTATCCGTTGTTTCAATGTTTGTAACGTCCCCCTTGACAAAGAAATTATTCCTACTGTAGGTCTACCTTTAAAAAAATCTTTATATATATAAATCTTCTGTGTTTGTAATTAAACTCCTCCTAAATGGCTCGACCGATTTTGATGAATTTTGTAGTGTGTGTTCGATTGGATTCGATAATGGTTTAGATTAGGGTTTTTTTACAGGTAGTTAAGTATATAATTAGTAACTGCGCGACTAATTGTTGTGTTTCGCGTTCAACTCCAGAGATAGACATGATTTTTGACAAGCGGGTCTTTATATACAACACTAGCTTATACCCGTGGCTTCGCTCAGGGAAAAGTAGATTCGGTTACGTTAGGTTATGTTAGTAATAGTACATACTCATTTTTAAAATGAAATATAGCCAATGATACTCGTTGATTATACAGTTTTCGAATAGCGAACGAATTTTTAAAATCGGTTGATTTGTTTTGGTGTTAAATCCTTAAAAATGATATATAGATATATATAGATAGATATAGATAGGTAGATATATTATATATGAGTAGGTAGTTACTGCGACTAACTGTTGAGTCTCGCGTTCAATTCCAAAGATGGAGGTGACTTTCAGCAAGAGGGTGTTTTAACACGGTTTTATTAGCTTGATATTATGTATCTACCATGTGTATCTACGAATCTATGTAACGGAATCTTTGAACTTGATTTTCACTCCTTTCAAACCGACGGATTGATTTGAAACTTTGCACACTTATCGAGGACCGATGACAATACAATAATTTAGAAAAAAACACAAAAAATATATAAGTAAATAATAGTTTGAACAAACTAAAAAACACACTTTATTAAAAAAAGTAGAAAATAATTTAATAATGTTAATGTATAAATATAATCGTGGTGTGCTTTCTAAGATATTTTGATAACCCCCAAACTTCTACTTTTTATAATGAAGCGTGTTTTTTTAGTTTTAACTATTATTTATTATTTATAGAACTTAGATGAGAGATGACTACAAGGGGCACATGTTGGTAAGCGTTTGTTATATTCAGCATTGGGAAAATATAACCAATAGACAATTAATTTACTTTGACTGGACTAAATTAAGGTTATTGCAATTTATAATGCGTATTTATGAAAGAAACTACAAATAACATTTTACAGTGTTATATTTATCATTTATTAAGCATTATACATAATAAATATTACCTTTAACAAGCAAATCAAGGCTGTTTGTTATACCCATAGTAACAAACATAACCCATAACAAAATTAATTACATATTACAGATAAACCATAAATTATTATTTTATATAACAACAGCATATAATAATTCTAACAAAATAACAATATACTTAACTTATTGTAGAAGTGATTCCTCCGGCGGCCAAACAAGAAGTGTCCGGTCAATCACTGTGCCTTGCTTTTATACCATATTCATAAGTCAACCGATTTACTAATAACATCCAAGTAAATTAAAAATAATCAATATTATCTATTGTGAAAATATTAAAAATAACAGTAGGAAATCTGTAAGTATAAGTTATATATTGTAAACAATTTTAATGAGCAAAAATTACTGACTTCCGTTAACAGTTGGCAACATTGAAGTGAATAATCAAACAATAATTATTAACCTATTTTGTCACGTTCATAGTGGACTAGCTTTTGCCTGCGCCGTCACTCGCATAAACTTAGGTTAGGTTACTAAGGCAGTGGATGTGAGAGGTCGTGGAACGCCGTCGCCTCCTTCTGTGAGGAAGTAATTTCCATCAAGGAGGCGGCGGAGCGGGAGAGGGAGCGTTTAAACCCTCTCCCCAACCGCAGAGCCGGGCGCCGGAGGGCGCGCGATGACCTCCAGCCACCCTGAGGTTTGACCTGGGGGTAGCGGGCTTTGTGGGCCTGCCCGCTATCCGTTCAGCACCAGGTCCGAGAGGCGGCGTGCGTGTTCCCACGCGCGCCTCTGTGTCGAGTCCGTCTCCCCTCTAGGGGGGAGACAGTAGGGTTTTTATAATGTCGGAAGTGCCTAGTTTGGGTAGGTATTTTGTGTAGTGGCCTGCCGTTTCATACGGCGGGCCGAAACCTCGGCGGGGTCGCGACCGCATGCGAAAGCGATTCGCGCGGCCCTGCCGATAGTGGTTGTGTCGAGGAACACCGTGGTAGGTTTAGTCGGTATCCCGGGAGGTACATTATATTTTCAACATCTTTCTTTACCCCGGCGAGTCCGACATAATCCCTCCGCCCGCCCCCGCGGAGGGATATGCGTCATTGCATTCCCCCACGTAAAAAAAAAAAAAAAAAAAAAAAAAACTAAGGCAGTGGACGGACAGACGGACAAAAAAATTGTGATTCACAAATGGTTGTTCCGACTCTGAATGTTCTTTGTTTGAATGTTTGTAAAAGCTCCCTGCGACACATGATTCTTCAGAGATGAAAGTAATTTTTGGCAAGCGGTTCTTTTCGTCAACATAGATGAGAGAGATAACATATGTAGTTTGAATGTTTGTAAAAGACCCCCGCGACACAGGATTTATTCCTTGTGCGGGAGTTTTCTTTGTAAAAGAACATATAGGACATTGAAACTGGGACTTAGAGAAATTCTGTGGCCGCGCTAAACCCTATCTCTCTGTATATAGGTAGAATGTCTGAAGCCTTTTTGAAAGAAGATGCGAAAAAAGGCATCTCGTATTGAGTCGAGTTAGGCATTACTTGGATTAAATTTATTGTAAAATAATGATTAAGGAAAGGGAAGGCAATCAGGTATTATCAACTTGTCAGAAGCTCATCGCGTACCGGACATCGGCGGCGGGGACGGAGTGGGGCGAGAGAGGCATCGCGATCAGCTGGTGGCGTGCACGCCGGTCACCGACCCCGGCAGTCAGCGGACCGATGCTACAGCGTACACCCGTACTCGCGCTTTTAATTCACACTAGTTTTGTATTCGTTTCCCGGCAACGACAATCTTGTACATGTATCAATGGTATTTAAATAATTACTTATACAGTCCACTTCGAGTTTTATTCCGCAGCCAAAGGATCCCGATCAAACAAAAGCTATAATTGCAAAAAAAAATTTTGGACTATACCAAACTGCTCTGACTGTGGACGGTCGCGTCATGGGACGACGATGATTCTGATTCAAGACAGTTTGGCAGAGACAGAGTTTAGTGTTTTTGAGCGCAGATGCCGCTAAAATGTCTAGAAGGTTGATTAGTAGAGCAGTTCAGTATAGTCAACGCTAAATCGATAGCGTAAGCAATTCGAAGGGTTGCGGTTAGTTAATATTTCCTTTTTTTTTTCTTTTTTTTTTTTTTATCCTCTTTGGAATGCTTTTACGCACCTTCCGCGCCCGGGCAGGGCGCGGGTGTGTGGGGCTCGGGCCAGAGAAGCCGGATCCATACCCACTATACCCCTGACGACGTTTGCCGCCTCAAAGGAGATCGTGCGGTACCCTCTTGCGACCCTGACGGCCATCACCCTCTGCGGCCTCCGCAGCAGGGCGCCGTTACGAGCCGTCAGGTTATGACCCCAAATGGGGCTCCCGTATAGGGCCATCGCCCGCACGACCCCCATAAAGAGCCTCCTGCAGGAGCGCCTCTAAGTTGCGCGAGCTCGGCCGACCACCAGTACACCAGACGCTTTGCAGGGCGAGATTTCACCCTGGGCATCGCCGCGTCGCAGCACTGCGACAAACCCTCCCGAAACCAATCAGCCTCTGCTTCTACGTCGGCAGGCCTGTCGGGCACTGAAGCCCAGGCCTGCACGATAGAGGCCTCCAGGAGGGCCTCCCTGTTGAGCTTGCTTAAAGCCCAGCGCGGACCTTCCCAACCGGGGCCCACAGGGGCCGGCGCACTCGAGATTTGGGTGGAGACGTCGAACTGAATGTACCGGTGGTCCGACAAGGTCTCCACGTTCTCTTCCACGCGCCAGCTGACAACACGACGCGCAAGAGCGTAGTTAATATTTCCTACCCTAACTTTACATAAGATTGACGCAAAGTAAATATTGTATTTACTAATTATCGCCTGCTCTGTGCCTCGGAGAGCACGTTAAGCCGTCGGTTCCGACTGCCATGAACATCTATGGCAGTCGTTATTGGGGAAGTCGATACAAAAGATCCCGCTGGGTCAAAATGTCACCGGTCTGTACTGACTGGCCCCCACACAAGATAAGATAAGATACTGATGATCACCCCTACGTATGGACGCAGCATAATCTATATATTAAATACGTGAAGCAAAAACTTTGAACCCCTTTTTTTGAAAATTGTGCAGACGGATAAGTATAAAATTTGGCACAGTTAAAGTTTATATGGAGAAGGAGGGGTCAATCCTAAATTTTTTATAAAATATACGTTAGAAAAATATTAAATTAATGAAAAAACACTACACGCATATATCTATGCATTTGACACACGCAGTCGAATCGCGTTCGTAGTATTTCGGCATTGTTCTTCTGACGTCGTACAATTATTTGTAGCTATGGTTACCTATACCTTATTTATATGTAACAAAGAAAACAAAGTAGCAAGCTTAGGAATTTTGGTCGAATGTTGACCACTTGGCGACCGCTAGTCTATACTTATATTATAAAGAGGAAACATTTGATTTTTGTTAGTTTATTTGTTTGTTTGTAAGGATGTACCTCAAAAACTGCTCAAGCTATTTAAAAATATATTTTACCATTAGAAAGCTTTATTATCATCTAGTAGCCTATGCTCTACTTTATTTTGAAAACGTAAGTATTCTTACTAATATAACCTAACCTACTTTTATGCGAGTGAAACCGGGCATAAGCTAGTATAAAATAATTTGACGGCCTCGATGGCGTAGTGGTTAGTGTAACCGACTGCCACGCCTGAGGTCGTGGGTTCGATTCCCGCACAAGTCAAACATTTGTGTGCATGAACATGGATGTTTGTCTTGGTCTGGGTGTTTCTATGTATAATATGTATGTATTTACAAAAATAAAGTATATATGTATGTTTATCCATTGTCTAGTACCCATAGTACAAGCTGAGCTTAGTTTGGGCTAGATGGTGTTGTGTGTATGTGGTAGAATATTATAATTCAATATAGCTTGCGACCATGTTTGCGTGTCATATATGTAGTTTACTGTCGACGACAAACACGTGCATCATCGCTATGCATTAGATACATATTCTCACTTAAACTCTTAGCTATGATCGAAATTAAACTACTATATACGGATTTTATCGCGTTGTTTATTTATCACCCGACGTTTCGGTTGCTTTTCCGCAGCCATGGTCACCATGACCATGACCATGTGACCATGGCATCCGTATATAGTAGTTTAATTTCAATGAATAACATTCACGTAAAATGAAGACAATATTATCTTAGCTATGAAATTTTAGAACTGCATCTAATTCCATTCATTGATTTTTACGCGAAGCCTAAAGAAACAGACAGTTTTGTAAAGGACATACTATACAAATAGTGCTCGTACTAGTTTTAAATCGCTCTTAATAGTCAATCAATGTTTTATACATAGCCGCCTTGTAGAGATTAACGAATAGTTGACTTCTGTTTTCTGGTTTGCGCAAATGGAATTAAAATAATACAAAGAACTATGCTTGTAAATTAATATATTTGTTTTGATTTTCAAGCAGCGAGGATTTCTTTTGTTTGATTAGAGAGCGCAGCCACATCCTCTACCAGCGTAACCACTGCGGTAGCCGTAGCCGGGACCAGCGAGGCCAGGAGCATAAGCACCGGCACCGTAGGCAGCAGCACCATAGGCAGGAGCGATGGCAGCAGCGCCGTAGGCAGGAGCGGCGAAAGCAGCACCCTCGCTGATCATGGCATTTCTGCCATTACCGCAAGCATGGTTGACGGCACCAGAACCAGCAGTGGGTAACACTCCCTCCACAGCCACAGTACCAACAAACGGCAGCTCACCAGCCGCCGCTAGAATACCTTCATAAGCGTTCTCAGATGCTACGGAGAGGCCGACGGGAGCGATGGCGGAGGCGCTAGAGACGGGGAGTCCACCACCGCTGGTGGGGGTGTAGTCTATGGCAGGGGCAGCATATCCACAAGGAGCACCAAAAGCGGGGGCGTCCAGGGCATACGCAGCACGACCATAAGGTGCGGCTAAACCGCAACCAGCCAAGCCATAGGGAGCGGCATAAGCGGGCCCAGCCAAGGCAGGGGTGGCGATGCCGGGGGTCGCGGCGATGGCAGCAGGGCTGGTGCACTGGCTCAGTGCACACTAAAAAATTACACATCTGTTAGAAACATTAAAAACTAAGGCAGTTAAATAAAATATAATTGTCTAGATCACTTACCTGGATGAAGAGCGCCTGAGCGCAGAGGACAATGATGGCCTTGGCAGACATGTTATTTCTCGTACAAACGCTGATGCGAGAATGATGTCCTGCTTGAATAGTGCTGCTTTTATAATAAACTGTCTTATCTAATTCTAATAAGTATTGAGGTAATTAATTAAATTTTAAAAAGCTTGTGCAACCACGATAAGCCTACAGTTTACCAACAAAGAAAACTTTTTGTAACAACTTGATTATTGTTATTAATTATTTTGATTTCGAAATTACACTAAACGTTCGTTATCAACAAAGTTCCGAGTATAAAAAGTGGAGCAATGTGTCGTACATCATTCTGTATTCAGCTTCACGTTGACACGAACAAACATCAAACATGAACACCTTCACCGTCCTGTTCCTCTGCATCCAAGCTTGCTTGGTACAGGTGAGTCGTTACTCATATTTATTGCTTCTAGCAATATTATTTAGGCGTTGCCTGCCTCTCTTGTTTGCCAGCAAATAAATAAGGGTTGAAGTGGTATGATTTGTGTTTAAGAAATGTCTTACTTAACGCAATTATTCTAGTTATTAAGGTATACTGTTAAAATCGTTTTCTTTTCGGCTATGTCATTTGTGGTCCAATACATTAATTGCCTCACATGATTTCCTTAATTTTCTCTTTCTCATGAGACCTGAATATGGTTCAGCTCTTCTGTAAGCCCGTGATATTCGAGGTCACAGGAGATATGTACACTGTAACATAAATCATAAGCTTCTTTAATAGTTGCTGAGATAGACAGTTTAAGACGCGAGTCTAGACGTCCCTTTTTGCCATGTATGAAAACCTAAAAGCTTTGCTTAGATATCAATCAAGTTGATGTCAATATAGACCATAATAATTATGTACACCCGATGGAAATGGCGCTAAGCTTTATTTAGTGTAGTAACTGTACCGTGCTGAGCACAGCAGTCACATGCACGTACTACCACTGAGCCATTTGAGGCAGTTACAATGTTTTATAACTTAATTTTATATTATTTTTACAGAATGTGTTCGGCCAGTGCGCGGGCAGATATAACGCTGCTCTTTCCCCTGCTGCTGCTTTCGCTTCCACCGCTCCCTTCGGCTATGCTGGAGCCTACCCCGGTGCTGCTGCTGGCTGTGCTGCTCCTTATGGTGGTTCCGGTGAAGGTAACGTGGCGGTCGCCGGTGAGCTGCCAGTCTGCGGTACCACCGCCGTCGCTGGTCAGGTGCCCATCATGGGCGCTGTGAATTTCGGCGGTGATGTCGCTGCTGCTGGTGCCGTGTCTATCGCTGGCAAGTGTGCCTGCGGCTGTTATGGTGCTGGATACCCGTACTGAGCAGTGTTGTCATATGATACGAAACGAAATATAAACGAGCAAAGTGATACATTGAATTTTGTACTCTTTAAATCCTTTTATCCTAACTAATATTGTAAATACGAATGTGAGTTTGTTTGATTATTTGTTAAGCTTTCACGCCCTAACTAACGACCGATCATCACGAAATTTCGTATACATGCCCGGGGTACAGAAAACGGCATAGGGTACCTTTGAAACAGGCAAAAAGTGCTGTTTCAAAGTTGTTGTGCTGTGCACAAAATCTAAATAAACGCGAGCGAAGCCGCGAGCAAAGTCTAGTATATGAATAAGCTGTTCAAAACCACTTTGATGACAAGTAACTAAGCTAGTTCTTATACCACCTCAGCTCAGTCCATAGAAATAATAAGAAGTCGAGATTGTTCAGTGCCTTCTTTACAGTTTCTGGTTTATTTTTGCTTTGCCCTCTCAGTATTTTTTCATTTATATTACAACTTAAGAGTAGATATTAACTATTTTGAAGCTAAACTCTTCTATTTTACCGCCTCTACACGTTGTAATTTTTAGCTGCTCGAGGGCACGATTGCCGCAATCTCATGAGACACAGGAAAAACTGACTTCATTGTTTGTTTTTACATAACTTACATTTAGAATAAAATACCAGTTGCTCGATGATAGTTTATATTGTTGCTCCACAGCGACTATTAAACGAAAATACTAATATATGTATACATAAATAAGATATTGGAATGGCTAAGATTGCATCGTCCGTTATAAGAGAGAATTGAATGTCCTGGGAGCGTGAGTGCGTTTATTTAAAATTAGTTTTTTATTGTATAGGTGGCAAACGAGCAGACGGGTCGTCTGATGGTAAGCGAATGTCGCCCTCCATGGACACCCGCAATACAAGAGGAGTCACAAATGCGTTGCTAGCCTTTTAAACCCTAGAAAGAGGGAGGGGTTGCTCACTCTATCGACGAAACACAACGCAAGCGCTATTATACGCTGGTTTTGCTGTGAGATCATGCTATCACTGCGGTCGAAGCGGCCCATTCGTACCGAAGCGTGGCTCTCCCACGGTAACTTTTGTGCAGTAGAGAGCGCTTGCCCTTTCCCCCTAAAAATATCCAGCATCGCAGGGAGTTTTTATAAACATTAATACAACTGACACAAAGGACACCTGGGTGTTTTTTTTGTGTCCGGTGTATAAATGTTTGCAACAAAAAATCTGTAAGTTACCTACTAATAGCTGTGCCGAGTCTGGAATCCGACAAACAAATATTTGTGGATCATAATAATAATAATAATAATAAGAATTATCCATCAGCAACTTGCCTTAAAGTACAATCTTGTGGATTCAGAGATGCCGTACTACAGGTATGTGCCCGATCCAGTTCTCGAGAATGGTCGTGTCACTATGTACTGGGATCGATCTACCATCACTGACAGAACCATCGTGGCTAACAAGCCAGATATAGTGGTGATAGATCGATTAGAGCGCCTTGCAATGATCATCGATGTCACCATCCCTCATGACGAGAATCTCGTGAAAGCTGAAAAAGATAAACAAATTAAATATCTGGACTTAGCTCGCGAGGTTGTTGACATGTGGGATGTGTACTCGGCGATCATTATACCGATAGTCGTTTCGGTAAACGGTTTTTTTTTTTTTTTGCTCGTCAAAATGACAGTCGTGTGGTCTAAGAGCAGTGGCCTCCACATCGTCCTCATAGCAGCCGAGGCGATGTTGAGGTCTCTACTTTGACGGCCTGAGAAGGTGCTTTTTCACGCCCCGCTTAAAGGACCCAGGATTGAAGGAAGCAAGAGCCTCAACCATCATCTTAAGAGGCTAGCGTTGAATAGTTTATTTTATATTTTTTATATATAATGTAAAATATAATCACGAGAAAATATTGAAATAAATGGAATAATAATAAATTGGCAAACTGGAAGTCAAATGTCGAAATTTTTATCGCCCGTTTTTATCCAAAAAATATTTCTAAAATCGGAAATCTACAATATCAAAACAAATAGTTTCTGTAAAAGAGTACATACCATCACAACAATCATCATTTTTACAAGAAATATCAACATAAACCATAAATTAACCCGAAAATCAGCAAACAGAAAAATTACAGCAAATGTCAAAATGA
The DNA here is from genome assembly GCA_963675205.1 of Catocala nupta. Lineage (NCBI taxonomy): Eukaryota > Metazoa > Arthropoda > Insecta > Lepidoptera > Erebidae > Catocala > Catocala nupta. The sequence continues at coordinate 3,700,136 of OY776107.1, read as the reverse complement.
AAATGAAAATCACCCTTATCATGAATTAATACGATGCATGTTGACTAGAGCAAAAGCCAGAGCAGAATCACAAAATAGATCCCCGGACTCGCCGCTTAGCCCCGCTCGCAGCCGCCGAGTCCCGCATTAGCGGCCGCGGCCACTGCAGAGGCGTCGTGCTCATCAAGCGGCGAGTATTTCTCTCCGCCGGCGTCGCCGTCACCTGTACGTCGGCGAGGAAGAGGCCGGCCACCGACACGCCTGGGACCCAGAGGCCCACCGGCCCCGGGACGGGCCCCCGCTGTTGGTGGTAATGTGCACCGCATGAGATGGACAGAATCAATTAATGAAAACGTTATGCGGGCCGTCATATTTTGTGGCGACAGGGGGAGGAATCAACCTCACTTCCTACAGTGATCGTTTGCTGCCTCTGTTTCAGGACTTGGAACCAGCTGTCAACGTTTCGGCACAACGACTGTCCGATCAAATGTGGGCTATCCAACGTTCTCACCTGTTGGATGAAGCTGCACTTGAGAGGCTTCGCTCTGACGTACGGGGTAACCCTCCTATCCTTTCTACCACACAAAACATAACTCAAATAAATTGTATAACACCTCTACCACATACAAACGGTGTTGAAGAAGTGGATAGTAGGGATACACACGTAAGTACCCAGTGCATCGATAAACTAAGGAGTGCCTTGGAATGCGCTGTTCGGGAATATCGGTAAACAAGTTTAGAAAATAGACCTCGCCTACCCCGGTTGCCCACGCATAAGAAAAATTTGGCGTTAGTTTGTGCCCTGGATTAATATCAAAGAAGAAATTCTTATCTACGTTATATACGGCATACGGTTTCTACGTGTCGAGTTGTAGCGATCGTGACGTGTCTGTGTATAAATTGTAAGACATGTTTAATCTTTTGTTACGGTTAGCTTGCATTTCTTAATTAAAATTAATTAATTGACTGCCTCATTGTTTTAATGGCATAAGCAGTAACTACTTAACTGTATTATCAAACGTTGGATTGCACGGATGGTGCAATGGTTTAAGTAGCCGTCTCAGCACTGCCGCTTCGTCGAGTGTTGTGGGTTCGAATCCCAAACGGGACAAAACTTTATGTGATCCTCAAATGGTTGTTTCGAGTCTGGATGTTCTTTGTATCCGTTGTTTCAATGTTTGTAACGTCCCCCTTGACAAAGAAATTATTCCTACTGTAGGTCTACCTTTAAAAAAATCTTTATATATATAAATCTTCTGTGTTTGTAATTAAACTCCTCCTAAATGGTTCGACCGATTTTGATGAATTTTTTGTGTGTGTTCGATTGGATTCGATAATGGTTTAGATTAGGTTTTTTTTACAGGTAGTTAAGTATATAATTAGTAACTGCGCGACTAATGTCTCGCGTTCAACTCCAGAGATAGACATGGTTTTTGACAAGCGGGTCTTTATATACAACACTAGCTTATACCCGTGGCTTCGCTCAGGGAAAAGTAGATTCGGTTACGTTAGGTTATGTTAGTAATAGTACATACTCATTTTTAAAATGAAATATAGCCAATGATACTCGTTGATTATACAGTTTTCGAATAGCGAACGAATTTTTAAAATCGGTTGATTTGTTTTGGTGTTAAATCCTTAAAAATGATATATAGATATATATAGATAGATATAGATAGGTAGATATATTATATATGAGTAGGTAGTTACTGCGACTAACTGTTGAGTCTCGCGTTCAATTCCAAAGATGGAGGTGACTTTCAGCAAGAGGGTGTTTTAACACGGTTTTATTAGCTTGATATTATGTATCTACCATGTGTATCTACGAATCTATGTAACGGAATCTTTGAACTTGATTTTCACTCCTTTCAAACCGACGGATTGATTTGAAACTTTGCACACTTATCGAGGACCGATGACAATACAATAATTTAGAAAAAAACACAAAAAATATATAAGTAAATAATAGTTTGAACAAACTAAAAAACACACTTTATTAAAAAAAGTAGAAAATAATTTAATAATGTTAATGTATAAATATAATCGTGGTGTGCTTTCTAAGATATTTTGATAACCCCCAAACTTCTACTTTTTATAATGAAGCGTGTTTTTTAGTTTTAACTATTATTTATTATTTATAGAACTTAGATGAGAGATGACTACAAGGGGCACATGTTGGTAAGCGTTTGTTATATTCAGCATTGGGAAAATATAACCAATAGACAATTAATTTACTTTGACTGGACTAAATTAAGGTTATTGCAATTTATAATGCGTATTTATGAAAGAAACTACAAATAACATTATACAGTGTTATATTTATCATTTATTAAGCATTATACATAATAAATATTACCTTTAACAAGCAAATCAAGGCTGTTTGTTATACCCATAGTAACAAACATAACCCATAACAAAATTAATTACATATTACAGATAAACCATAAATTATTATTTTATATAACAACAGCATATAATAATTCTAACAAAATAACAATATACTTAACTTATTGTAGAAGTGATTCCTCCGGCGGCCAAACAAGAAGTGTCCGGTCAATCACTGTGCCTTGCTTTTATACCATATTCATAAGTCAACCGATTTACTAATAACATCCAAGTAAATTAAAAATAATCAATATTATCTATTGTGAAAATATTAAAAATAACAGTAGGAAATCTGTAAGTATAAGTTATATATTGTAAACAATTTTAATGAGCAAAAATTACTGACTTCCGTTAACAGTTGGCAACATTGAAGTGAATAATCAAACAATAATTATTAACCTATTTTGTCACGTTCATAGTGGACTAGCTTTTGCCTGCGCCGTCACTCGCATAAACTTAGGTTAGGTTACTAAGGCAGTGGACGGACAGACGGACAAAAAAATTGTGATTCACAAATGGTTGTTCCGACTCTGAATGTTCTTTGTTTGAATGTTTGTAAAAGCTCCCTGCGACACATGATTCTTCAGAGATGAAAGTAATTTTTGGCAAGCGGTTCTTTTCGTCAACATAGATGAGAGAGATAACATATGTAGTTTGAATGTTTGTAAAAGACCCCCGCGACACAGGATTTATTCCTTGTGCGGGAGTTTTCTTTGTAAAAGAACATATAGGACATTGAAACTGGGACTTAGAGAAATTCTGTGGCCGCGCTAAACCCTATCTCTCTGTATATAGGTAGAATGTCTGAAGCCTTTTTGAAAGAAGATGCGAAAAAAGGCATCTCGTATTGAGTCGAGTTAGGCATTACTTGGATTAAATTTATTGTAAAATAATGATTAAGGAAAGGGAAGGCAATCAGGTATTATCAACTTGTCAGAAGCTCATCGCGTACCGGACATCGGCGGCGGGGACGGAGTGGGGCGAGAGAGGCATCGCGATCAGCTGGTGGCGTGCACGCCGGTCACCGACCCCGGCAGTCAGCGGACCGATGCTACAGCGTACACCCGTACTCGCGCTTTTAATTCACACTAGTTTTGTATTCGTTTCCCGGCAACGACAATCTTGTACATGTATCAATGGTATTTAAATAATTACTTATACAGTCCACTTCGAGTTTTATTCCGCAGCCAAAGGATCCCGATCAAACAAAAGCTATAATTGCAAAAAAAAATTTTGGTCTATACCAAACTGCTCTGACTGTGGACGGTCGCGTCATGGGACGACGATGATTCTGATTCAAGACAGTTTGGCAGAGACAGAGTTTAGTGTTTTTGAGCGCAGATGCCGCTAAAATGTCTAGAAGGTTGATTAGTAGAGCAGTTCAGTATAGTCAACGCTAAATCAATAGCGTAAGCAATTCGAAGGGTTGCGGTTAGTTAATATTTCCTTTTCTTTTTCTTTTTTTTTTTTATCCTCTTTGGAATGCTTTTACGCACCTTCCGCGCCCGGGCAGGGCGCGGGTGTGTGGGGCTCGGGCCAGAGAAGCCGGATCCATACCCACTATACCCCTGACGACGTTCCTCCAGTACCTAATGTCGGTGCCACGGGGTTCGCGCTAGGTTCGCTAGCATCCGCCGCGACACCGACAGGTCTTAGCCCGCCAAGTAACTAGGCGGGCCCCAGCTCTTTGGGGGAGGACCAGATGGTACAGCCCTCCCCTCCACTGAGGGGGGCGCGCGGAACGCTTACGCCCCTCCCTCGGGCCTGTGCTGCTCGGGCGGCCGACGAGCCAAGTCAACCACCCGAAGGCTGCCCTCTAGGGTGGCTGGAGGTCTGCGCGCACCCTACGGCGGCGCCCTGGACGTCTCCTGCGGTTTGGGTGGGGAGAGACCACCTCCCTCTCCCGTTCCGCCGCCTCCTTCGCGGACATCACTGCAGGAGGCGACGGCGGCCTCCCATGCACCCTCGCTCCAGACCATGGACAGAACTATTTCCGGCAGCGAGAGGATTTGGACACCCAGTGCCCCGGTTAACGACCGGCGCTGCTCTTCCCAAGCCGGGCACTCCACGAGTGTGTGTAGCGCCGTATCCTCGGGGCCGTCACCGCAGTGGTGACAACAAGACGTTTCCTCCCGGCCTATACGACACAAGTACCTCCCGAAGCATCCATGCCCGGTGAGGATCTGCGTCAGCCGGAAGGTCAGGGCGCCATGACGCCGGTCCAGCCACTCCTCCAAGACCGGGCTTACCGCCGCTATTGCGGCGTGCCCTGCACTCGGACGCGCAAGCCGTTCTCCCCAGTCCGCCCTTAAGACGTCGCGGAGCTCCGACCGCCGCACCTCCACCTCTCTCGGCAACGGCCGAAAGCCCCGCTCCAGAGCCTCCCCGCGCCACTGGTAGAGCGACGCGAGAAGTCTGGCCTCCAGGTCCCAGGACGGTGATCCGGCCAGGAGGCTTGCCGCCTCAAAGGAGATCGTGCGATACCCTCTTGCGACCCTGACGGCCATCACCCTCTGCGGCCTCCGCAGCAGGGCGCCGTTACGAGCCGTCAGGTTATGACCCCAAATGGGGCTCCCGTATAGGGCCATCGCCCGCACGACCCCCATAAAGAGCCTCCTGCAGGAGCGCCTCTAAGTTGCGCGAGCTCGGCCGACCACCAGTACACCAGACGCTTTGCAGGGCGAGATTTCACCCTGGGCATCGCCGCGTCGCAGCACTGCGACAAACCCTCCCGAAACCAATCAGCCTCTGCTTCTACGTCGGCAGGCCTGTCGGGCACTGAAGCCCAGGCCTGCACGATAGAGGCCTCCAGGAGGGCCTCCCTGTTGAGCTTGCTTAAAGCCCAGCGCGGACCTTCCCAACCGGGGCCCACAGGGGCCGGCGCACTCGAGATTTGGGTGGAGACGTCGAACTGAATGTACCGGTGGTCCGACAAGGTCTCCACGTTCTCTTCCACGCGCCAGCTGACAACACGACGCGCAAGAGCGTAGTTAATATTTCCTACCCTAACTTTACATAAGATTGACGCAAAGTAATTATTGTATTTACTAATTATCGCCTGCTCTGTGCCTCGGAGAGCACGTTAAGCCGTCGGTTCCGACTGCCATGAACATCTATGGCAGTCGTTATTGGGGAAGTCGATACAAAAGATCCCGCTGGGTCAAAATGTCACCGGTCTGTACTGACTGGCCCCCACACAAGATAAGATAAGATACTGATGATCGCCCCTACGTATGGACGCAGCATAAGGAAAGGGAAGGCAATCAGGTATTATCAACTTGTCGGAAGCTGTTGAATCATTCATCCAAAACGCGCTCATCGCGTACCGGACATCGGCGGCGGGGACGGAGTGGGGCGAGAGAGGCATCGCGATCAGCTGGTGGCGTGCACGCCGGTCACCGACCCCGGCAGTCAGCGGACCGATGCTACAGCGTACACCCGTACTCGCGCTTTTAATTCACACTAGTTTTGTATTCGTTTCCCGGCAACGACAATCTTGTACATGTATCAATGGTATTTAAATAATTACTTATACAGTCCACTTCGAGTTTTATTCCGCAGCCAAAGGATCCCGATCAAACAAAAGCTATAATTGCAAAAAAAAATTTTGGACTATACCAAACTGCTCTGACTGTGGACGGTCGCGTCATGGGACGACGATGTTTCTGATTCAAGACAGTTTGGCAGAGACAGAGTTTAGTGTTTTTGAGCGCAGATGCCGCTAAAATGTCTAGAAGGTTGATTAGTAGAGCAGTTCAGTATAGTCAACGCTAAATCGATAGCGTAAGCAATTCGAAGGGTTGCGGTTAGTTAATATTTCCTTTTTTTTTTTCTTTTTTTTTTTCTTTTTGTTTTTTTAACCTCTTTGGAATGCTTTTACGCACCTTCCGCGCCCGGGCAGGGCGCGGGTGTGTGGGGCTCGGGCCAGAGAAGCCGGATCCATACCCACTATACCCCTGACGACGTTCCTCCAGTACCTAATGTCGGTGCCACGGGGTTCGCGCTAGGTTCGCTAGCATCCGCCGCGACACCGACAGGTCTTAGCCCGCCAAGTAACTAGGCGGGCCCCAGCTCTTTGGGGGAGGACCAGATGGTACAGCCCTCCCCTCCACTGAGGGGGGCGCGCGGAACGCTTACGCCCCTCCCTCGGGCCTGTGCTGCTCGGGCGGCCGACGAGCCAAGTCAACCACCCGAAGGCTGCCCTCTAGGGTGGCTGGAGGTCTGCGCGCACCCTACGGCGGCGCCCTGGACGTCTCCTGCGGTTTGGGTGGGGAGAGACCACCTCCCTCTCCCGTTCCGCCGCCTCCTTCGCGGACATCACTGCAGAAGGCGACGGCGGCCTCCCATGCACCCTCGCTCCAGACCATGGACAGAACTATTTCCGGCAGCGAGAGGATTTGGACACCCAGTGCCCCGGTTAACGACCGGCGCTGCTCTTCCCAAGCCGGGCACTCCACGAGTGTGTGTAGCGCCGTATCCTCGGGGCCGTCACCGCAGTGGTGACAACAAGACGTTTCCTCCCGGCCTATACGACACAAGTACCTCCCGAAGCATCCATGCCCGGTGAGGATCTGCGTCAGCCGGAAGGTCAGGGCGCCATGACGCCGGTCCAGCCACTCCTCCAAGACCGGGCTTACCGCCGCTATTGCGGCGTGCCCTGCACTCGGACGCGCAAGCCGTTCTCCCCAGTCCGCCCTTAAGACGTCGCGGAGCTCCGACCGCCGCGCCTCCACCTCTCTCGGCAACGGCCGAAAGCCCCGCTCCAGAGCCTCCCCGCGCCACTGGTAGAGCGACGCGAGAAGTCTGGCCTCCAGATCCCAGGACGGTGATCTGGCCAGGAGGCTTGCCGCCTCAAAGGAGATCGTGCGGTACCCTCTTGCGACCCTGACGGCCATCACCCTCTGCGGCCTCCGCAGCAGGGCGCCGTTACGAGCCGTCAGGTTATGACCCCAAATGGGGCTCCCGTATAGGGCCATCGCCCGCACGACCCCCATAAAGAGCCTCCTGCAGGAGCGCCTCTAAGTTGCGCGAGCTCGGCCGACCACCAGTACACCAGACGCTTTGCAGGGCGAGATTTCACCCTGGGCATCGCCGCGTCGCAGCACTGCGACAAACCCTCCCGAAACCAATCAGCCTCTGCTTCTACGTCGGCAGGCCTGTCGGGCACTGAAGCCCAGGCCTGCACGATAGAGGCCTCCAGGAGGGCCTCCCTGTTGAGCTTGCTTAAAGCCCAGCGCGGACCTTCCCAACCGGGGCCCACAGGGGCCGGCGCACTCGAGATTTGGGTGGAGACGTCGAACTGAATGTACCGGTGGTCCGACAAGGTCTCCACGTTCTCTTCCACGCGCCAGCTGACAACACGACGCGCAAGAGCGTAGTTAATATTTCCTACCCTAAATTTACATAAGATTGACGCAAAGTAATTATTGTATTTACTAATTATCGCCTGCTCTGTGCCTCGGAGAGCACGTTAAGCCGTCGGTTCCGACTGCCATGAACATCTATGGCAGTCGTTATTGGGGAAGTCGATACAAAAGATCCCGCTGGGTCAAAATGTCACCGGTCTGTACTGACTGGCCCCCACACAAGATAAGATAAGATACTGATGATCGCCCCTACGTATGGACGCAGCATAACCGCTCAAACCCCGTTGATGCCTTAAGGCGTCATCACTTTTGTACCCGTCAAACCCCGTTGACGCCTTAAGGCGTCAAGCAACAAAAAAAAAAGGGTCGCGCGCTAGTTTTTGCCGTTTTTGTATTGAAAGGCCTGTATTTAAAGTCTTGTATTGTATATCATTGTACTCGGAATGAACTGAGCTTTTCGAACGAACCATTTACTAACTGAATAATAATTGTCTAATATTGTTATTGTTATGTCACGTGACTTCGCGCCGAGCGTTCGTTCGTCGATGTTATTTGTGCCGCTGTTTTCTGTCGTTTTTTGTAGGGCAAGTATATAAGTGTAATACATTATTGAAAAGCTTATTCTTTCTATTTATAGAGACAATAAAAACAGTACTGACTTACGTTATTTTTGTATAACAAACTGAAGCCCAAAGTAACCTATTATCATTTATAAGTTTTCCCGCGCTTTTTTATATTTGTTGTTTTTTAGTACAGTATTATATCGTATTTCAGGTTTCAATCACTATAATAGTGTTATTTATTAGTGTTTCTATAAAAATATCTGAAAACAACGCACAAGGTTACGACTAATATTTTGTAAAAAAAAAACAAAATTTACTTTTGCCGCGCTCTAAATGTACTCGTCACGCATGTCAATGCTACTTTCAAATGTCAATATCTTAATTTTTTCTCACAGACATATATAAAGAAAAATGTTTAACTATAAAGAGCATATTTCTATTTTTAGACACAATAAAAACAATACTGACTAATGATAATTTTGTTTGTCAAACTGAAGCTCAAAGTAACCTATTATCATTTATCAGTTTTCCCGCGCTTTTTTATATTTGTTGTTTTTTAGTACAGTATTATATCGTATTTCAGGTTTCAATCACTATAATAGTGTTATTTATTAGTGTTTCTATAGAAATATCTGAATACAACGCACAAAGTTACGACGAATATTTTTTAACAAAAATTTCAATATTTACTTTTGCCGCGCTCTAAATGTCCTTGACACGCACGTTAGTGCCACTTTCAAATGTCAATATCTTAATTTTTTCTCACAGCCATATATAAATACTTCCTTTTACTATAAAGAGTATTTATCTAGAAAATAGAAAAAGTAAAAACTCTTCTTATTGCATTTATATTTCTTTAGAAACAATCATTTTCAATAACGAACAATTTGTACAGTTCTGCTTTGTTTATCCAGGCGTATAAACTAAACTATACACTTCAATGCGATGATTCATAATACTTGTCGTAGCTTACAATGTGAATTTCTAAGAAACACGAGCGATGTTATCATAACTCAGAGCTCAAAAACATAAACATCGATAAGGCGTGTCAAGTGGCGCTTTAAGTGCCGACCGCGCGACGGGTGTCCGATTACCGGCTTTTGTTATTGTTTACATTAAGCGCGCGCGGTGTCTGAAAGGCCTGTCGGGCACTGAAGCCCAGGCCTGCACGATAGAGGCCTCCAGGAGGGCCTCCCTGTTGAGCTTGCTTAAAGCCCAGCGCGGACCTTCCCAAACGGGGCCCACAGGGGCCGGCGCACTCGAGATTTGGGTGGAGACGTCGAACTGAATGTACCGGTGGTCCGACAAGGTCTCCACGTTCTCTTCCACGCGCCAGCTGACAACACGACGCGCAAGAGCGTAGTTAATATTTCCTACCCTAACTTTACATAAGATTGACGCAAAGTAATTATTGTATTTACTAATTATCGCCTGCTCTGTGCCTCGGAGAGCACGTTAAGCCGTCGGTTCCGACTGCCATGAACATCTATGGCAGTCGTTATTGGGGAAGTCGATACAAAAGATCCCGCTGGGTCAAAATGTCACCGGTCTGTACTGACTGGCCCCCACACAAGATAAGATAAGATACTGATGATCACCCCTACGTATGGACGCAGCATAATCTATATATTAAATACGTGAAGCAAAAACTTTGAACCCCTTTTTTTGAAAATTGTGCAGACGGATAAGTATAAAATTTGGCACAGTTAAAGTTTATATGGAGAAGGAGGGGTCAATCCTAAATTTTTTATAAAATATACGTTAGAAAAATATTAAATTAATGAAAAAACACTACACGCATATATCTATGCATTTGACACACGCAGTCGAATCGCGTTCGTAGTATTTCGGCATTGTTCTTCTGACGTCGTACAATTATTTGTAGCTATGGTTACCTATACCTTATTTATATGTAACAAAGAAAACAAAGTAGCAAGCTTAGGAATTTTGGTCGAATGTTGACCACTTGGCGACCGCTAGTCTATACTTATATTATAAAGAGGAAACATTTGATTTTTGTTAGTTTATTTGTTTGTTTGTAAGGATGTACCTCAAAAACTGCTCAAGCTATTTAAAAATATATTTTACCATTAGAAAGCTTTATTATCATCTAGTAGCCTATGCTCTACTTTATTTTGAAAACGTAAGTATTCTTACTAATATAACCTAACCTACTTTTATGCGAGTGAAACCGGGCATAAGCTAGTATAAAATAATTTGACGGCCTCGATGGCGTAGTGGTTAGTGTAACCGACTGCCACGCCTGAGGTCGTGGGTTCGATTCCCGCACAAGTCAAACATTTGTGTGCATGAACATGGATGTTTGTCTTGGTCTGGGTGTTTCTATGTATAATATGTATGTATTTACAAAAATAAAGTATATATGTATGTTTATCCATTGTCTAGTACCCATAGTACAAGCTGAGCTTAGTTTGGGCTAGATGGTGTTGTGTGTATGTGGTAGAATATTATAATTCAATATAGCTTGCGACCATGTTTGCGTGTCATATATGTAGTTTACTGTCGACGACAAACACGTGCATCATCGCTATGCATTAGATACATATTCTCACTTAAACTCTTAGCTATGATCGAAATTAAACTACTATATACGGATTTTATCGCGTTGTTTATTTATCACCCGACGTTTCGGTTGCTTTTCCGCAGCCATGGTCACCATGACCATGACCATGTGACCATGGCATCCGTATATAGTAGTTTAATTTCAATGAATAACATTCACGTAAAATGAAGACAATATTATCTTAGCTATGAAATTTTAGAACTGCATCTAATTCCATTCATTGATTTTTACGCGAAGCCTAAAGAAACAGACAGTTTTGTAAAGGACATACTATACAAATAGTGCTCGTACTAGTTTTAAATCGCTCTTAATAGTCAATCAATGTTTTATACATAGCCGCCTTGTAGAGATTAACGAATAGTTGACTTCTGTTTTCTGGTTTGCGCAAATGGAATTAAAATAATACAAAGAACTATGCTTGTAAATTAATATATTTGTTTTGATTTTCAAGCAGCGAGGATTTCTTTTGTTTGATTAGAGAGCGCAGCCACATCCTCTACCAGCGTAACCACTGCGGTAGCCGTAGCCGGGACCAGCGAGGCCAGGAGCATAAGCACCGGCACCGTAGGCAGCAGCACCATAGGCAGGAGCGATGGCAGCAGCGCCGTAGGCAGGAGCGGCGAAAGCAGCACCCTCGCTGATCATGGCATTTCTGCCATTACCGCAAGCATGGTTGACGGCACCAGAACCAGCAGTGGGTAACACTCCCTCCACAGCCACAGTACCAACAAACGGCAGCTCACCAGCCGCCGCTAGAATACCTTCATAAGCGTTCTCAGATGCTACGGAGAGGCCGACGGGAGCGATGGCGGAGGCGCTAGAGACGGGGAGTCCACCACCGCTGGTGGGGGTGTAGTCTATGGCAGGGGCAGCATATCCACAAGGAGCACCAAAAGCGGGGGCGTCCAGGGCATACGCAGCACGACCATAAGGTGCGGCTAAACCGCAACCAGCCAAGCCATAGGGAGCGGCATAAGCGGGCCCAGCCAAGGCAGGGGTGGCGATGCCGGGGGTCGCGGCGATGGCAGCAGGGCTGGTGCACTGGCTCAGTGCACACTAAAAAATTACACATCTGTTAGAAACATTAAAAACTAAGGCAGTTAAATAAAATATAATTGTCTAGATCACTTACCTGGATGAAGAGCGCCTGAGCGCAGAGGACAATGATGGCCTTGGCAGACATGTTATTTCTCGTACAAACGCTGATGCGAGAATGATGTCCTGCTTGAATAGTGCTGCTTTTATAATAAACTGTCTTATCTAATTCTAATAAGTATTTAGGTAATTAATTAAATTTTAAAAAGCTTGTGCAACCACGATAAACCTACAGTTTACCAACAAAGAAAACTTTTTGTAACAACTTGATTATTGTAATTAATTATTTTGATTTCGAAATTACACTAAACGTTCGTTATCAACAAAGTTCCGAGTATAAAAAGTGGAGCAATGTGTCGTACATCATTCTGTATTCAGCTTCACGTTGACACGAACAAACATCAAACATGAACACCTTCACCGTCCTGTTCCTCTGCATCCAAGCTTGCTTGGTACAGGTGAGTCGTTACTCATATTTATTGCTTCTAGCAATATTATTTAGGCGTTGCCTGCCTCTCTTGTTTGCCAGCAAATAAATAAGGGTTGAAGTGGTATGATTTGTGTTTAAGAAATGTCTTACTTAACGCAATTATTCTAGTTATTAAGGTATACTGTTAAAATCTTTGTCTTTTCGGCTATGTCATTTGTGGTCCAATACATTAATTGCCTCACATGATTTCCTTAATTTTCTCTTTCTCATGAGACCTGAATATGGTTCAGCTCTTCTGTAAGCCCGTGATATTCGAGGTCACAGGAGATATGTACACTGTAACAGAAATCATAAGCTTCTTTAATAGTTGCTGAGATAGACAGTTTAAGACGCGAGTCTAGACGTCCCTTTTTGCCATGTATGAAAACCTAAAAGCTTTGCTTAGATATCAATCAAGTTGATGTCAATATAGACCATAATAATTATGTACACCCGATGGAAATGGCGCTAAGCTTTATTTAGTGTAGTAACTGTACCGTGCTGAGCACAGCAGTCACATGCACGTACTACCACTGAGCCATTTGAGGCAGTTACAATGTTTTATAACTTAATTTTATATTATTTTTACAGAATGTGTTCGGCCAGTGCGCGGGCAGATATAACGGTGCTCTTTCCCCTGCTGCTGCCTACGGCCCTGCTGCCGCTTTCGCTTCCACCGCTCCCTTCGGCTATGCTGGAGCCTACCCCGGTGCTGCTACTGGCTGTGCTGCTCCTTATGGTGGTTCCGGTGAAGGTAACGTGGCGGTCGCCGGTGAGCTGCCAGTCTGCGGTACCACCGCCGTCGCTGGTCAGGTGCCCATCATGGGCGCTGTGAATTTCGGTGGTGATGTCGCTGCTGCTGGTGCCGTGTCTATCGCTGGCAAGTGTGCCTGCGGCTGTTATGGTGCTGGATACCCGTACTGAGCAGTGTTGTCATATGATACGAAACGAAATATAAACGAGCAAAGTGATACATTGAATTTTGTACTCTTTAAATCCTTTTATCCTAACTAATATTGTAAATACGAATGTGAGTTTGTTTGATTATTTGTTAAGTTTTCACGCCCTAACAAACGACCGATCATCACGAAATTTCGTATACATGCCCGGGGTACAGAAAACGGCATAGGGTACCTTTGAAACAGGCAAAAAGTGCTGTTTTAAAGTTGTTGTGCTGTGCACAAAATCTAAATAAACGCGAGCGAAGCCGCGAGCAAAGTCTAGTATATGAATAAGCTGTTCAAAACCACTTTGATGACAAGTTACTAAGCTAGTTCTTATACCACCTCAGCTCAGTCCATAGAAATAATAAGAAGTCGAGATTGTTCAGTGCCTTCTTTACAGTTTCTGGTTTATTTTTGCTTTGCCCTCTCAGTATTTTTTCATTTATATTACAACTTAAGAGTAGATATTAACTATTTTGAAGCTAAACTCTTCTATTTTACCGCCTCTACACGTTGTAATTTTTAGCTGCTCGAGGGCACGATTGCCGCAATCTCATGAGACACAGGAAAAACTGACTTCATTGTTTGTTTTTACATAACTTACATTTAGAATAAAATACCAGTTGCTCGATGATAGTTTATATTGTTGCTCCACAGCGACTATTAAACGAAAATACTAATATATATACATACATAAATAGGACTATGGAATGGCTAAGATTGCATCGTCCGTTATTAGAGAGAATTGAATATCCTGGAAGCTCGAGTGCGTTTATTTAAAATTACTTTTTTTTTGTATAGGCGGCAATCGAGCGGACGGGTCGCCTGATGGTAAGCGATTACTGCCGCCCATGGACACCCGCAACACCAGAGGAGTCACAAATGCGTTGCCAGCCTTTTGAACCCTAGAAAGAGGGAGGGGTTGCTCACTCTATCGACGAAACACAACGCAAGCGCTATTATACGCTGGTTTTGCTGTGAGATCGTGCTATCACTGCGGTCGAAGCGGCCCATTCGTACCGAAGCGTGGCTCTCCCACGGTAACTTTTGTGCAGTAGAGAGCGCTTGCCCTTTCCCCCTAAAAATATCCAGCATCGCAGGGAGTTTTTATAAACATTAATACAACTTTTTTTGTGTCCGTTGTATAAATGTTTGCAACAAAAAATCTGTAAGTTACCTACTAATAGCTGTGCCGAGTCTGGAATCCGACAAACAAATATTTGTGGATCATAATAATAATAATAATAATAAGAATTATCCATCAGCAACTTGCCTTAAAGTACAATCTTGTGGATTCAGAGATGCCGTACTACAGGTATGTGCCCGATCCAGTTCTCGAGAATGGTCGTGTCACTACGTACTGGGATCGATCTACCATCACTGACAGAACCATCGTGGCTAACAAGCCAGATATAGTGGTGATAGATCGATTAGAGCGCCTTGCAATGATCATCGATGTCACCATCCCTCATGACGAGAATCTCGTGAAAGCTGAAAATGATAAACAAATTAAATATCTGGACTTAGCTCGCGAGGTTGTTGACATGTGGGATGTGTACTCGGCGATCATTATACCGATAGTCGTTTCGGTAAACGGTTTTTTTTTTTTTTTTGCTCGTCAAAATGACAGTCGTGTGGTCTAAGAGCAGTGGCCTCCACATCGTCCTCATAGCAGCCGAGGCGATGTTAAGGTCTCTACTTTGACGGCCTGAGAAGGTGCTTTTTCACGCCCCGCTTAAAGGACCCAGGATTGAAGGAAGCAAGAGCCTCAACCATCATCTTAAGAGGCTAGCGTTGAATGGTTTATTTTATATTTTTTATATATAATGTAAAATATAATCACGAGAAAATATTGAAATAAATGGAATAATAATAAGTTGGCAAACTGGAAGTCAAATGTCGAAATTTTTATCGCCCGTTTTTATCCAAAAAATATTTCTAAAATCGGAAATCTACAATATCAAAACAAATAGTTTCTGTAAAAGAGTACATACCATCACAACAATCATCATTTTTACAAGAAATATCAACATAAACCATAAATTAACCCGAAAATCAGCAAACAGAAAAATTACAGCAAATGTCAAAATGAAAATGAAAATCACCCTTATCATGAATTAATACGATGCATGTTGACTAGAGCAAAAGCCAGAGCAGAATCACAAAATAGATCCCCGGACTCGCCGCTTAGCCCCGCTCGCAGCCGCCGAGTCCCGCATTAGCGGCCGCGGCCACTGCAGAGGCGTCGTGCTCATCAAGCGGCGAGTATTTCTCTCCGCCGGCGTCGCCGTCACCTGTACGTCGGCGAGGAAGAGGCCGGCCACCGACACGCCTGGGACCCAGAGGCCCACCGGCCCCGGGACGGGCCCCCGCTGTTGGTGGTAATGTGCACCGCATGAGATGGACAGAATCAATTAATGAAAACGTTATGCGGGCCGTCATATTTTGTGGCGACAGGGGGAGGAATCAACCTCACTTCCTACAGTGATCGTTTGCTGCCTCTGTTTCAGGACTTGGAACCAGCTGTCAACGTTTCGGCACAACGACTGTCCGATCAAATGTGGGCTATCCAACGTTCTCACCTGTTGGATGAAGCTGCACTTGAGAGGCTTCGCTCTGACGTACGGGGTAACCCTCCTATCCTTTCTACCACACAAAACATAACTCAAATAAATTGTATAACACCTCTACCACATACAAACGGTGTTGAAGAAGTGGATAGTAGGGATACACACGTAAGTACCCAGTGCATCGATAAACTAAGGAGTGCCTTGGAATGCGCTGTTCGGGAATATCGGTAAACAAGTTTAGAAAATAGACCTCGCCTACCCCGGTTGCCCACGCATAAGAAAAATTTGGCGTTAGTTTGTGCCCTGGATTAATATCAAAGAAGAAATTCTTATCTACGTTATATACGGCATACGGTTTCTACGTGTCGAGTTGTAGCGATCGTGACGTGTCTGTGTATAAATTGTAAGACATGTTTAATCTTTTGTTACGGTTAGCTTGCATTTCTTAATTAAAATTAATTAATTGACTGCCTCATTGTTTTAATGGCATAAGCAGTAACTACTTAACTGTATTATCAAACGTTGGATTGCACGGATGGTGCAATGGTTTAAGTAGCCGTCTCAGCACTGCCGCTTCGTCGAGTGTTGTGGGTTCGAATCCCAAACGGGACAAAACTTTATGTGATCCTCAAATGGTTGTTTCGAGTCTGGATGTTCTTTGTATCCGTTGTTTCAATGTTTGTAACGTCCCCCTTGACAAAGAAATTATTCCTACTGTAGGTCTACCTTTAAAAAAATCTTTATATATATAAATCTTCTGTGTTTGTAATTAAACTCCTCCTAAATGGTTCGACCGATTTTGATGAATTTTTTGTGTGTGTTCGATTGGATTCGATAATGGTTTAGATTAGGTTTTTTTTACAGGTAGTTAAGTATATAATTAGTAACTGCGCGACTAATGTCTCGCGTTCAACTCCAGAGATAGACATGGTTTTTGACAAGCGGGTCTTTATATACAACACTAGCTTATACCCGTGGCTTCGCTCAGGGAAAAGTAGATTCGGTTACGTTAGGTTATGTTAGTAATAGTACATACTCATTTTTAAAATGAAATATAGCCAATGATACTCGTTGATTATACAGTTTTCGAATAGCGAACGAATTTTTAAAATCGGTTGATTTGTTTTGGTGTTAAATCCTTAAAAATGATATATAGATATATATAGATAGATATAGATAGGTAGATATATTATATATGAGTAGGTAGTTACTGCGACTAACTGTTGAGTCTCGCGTTCAATTCCAAAGATGGAGGTGACTTTCAGCAAGAGGGTGTTTTAACACGGTTTTATTAGCTTGATATTATGTATCTACCATGTGTATCTACGAATCTATGTAACGGAATCTTTGAACTTGATTTTCACTCCTTTCAAACCGACGGATTGATTTGAAACTTTGCACACTTATCGAGGACCGATGACAATACAATAATTTAGAAAAAAACACAAAAAATATATAAGTAAATAATAGTTTGAACAAACTAAAAAACACACTTTATTAAAAAAAGTAGAAAATAATTTAATAATGTTAATGTATAAATATAATCGTGGTGTGCTTTCTAAGATATTTTGATAACCCCCAAACTTCTACTTTTTATAATGAAGCGTGTTTTTTAGTTTTAACTATTATTTATTATTTATAGAACTTAGATGAGAGATGACTACAAGGGGCACATGTTGGTAAGCGTTTGTTATATTCAGCATTGGGAAAATATAACCAATAGACAATTAATTTACTTTGACTGGACTAAATTAAGGTTATTGCAATTTATAATGCGTATTTATGAAAGAAACTACAAATAACATTTTACAGTGTTATATTTATCATTTATTAAGCATTATACATAATAAATATTACCTTTAACAAGCAAATCAAGGCTGTTTGTTATACCCATAGTAACAAACATAACCCATAACAAAATTAATTACATATTACAGATAAACCATAAATTATTATTTTATATAACAACAGCATATAATAATTCTAACAAAATAACAATATACTTAACTTATTGTAGAAGTGATTCCTCCGGCGGCCAAACAAGAAGTGTCCGGTCAATCACTGTGCCTTGCTTTTATACCATATTCATAAGTCAACCGATTTACTAATAACATCCAAGTAAATTAAAAATAATCAATATTATCTATTGTGAAAATATTAAAAATAACAGTAGGAAATCTGTAAGTATAAGTTATATATTGTAAACAATTTTAATGAGCAAAAATTACTGACTTCCGTTAACAGTTGGCAACATTGAAGTGAATAATCAAACAATAATTATTAACCTATTTTGTCACGTTCATAGTGGACTAGCTTTTGCCTGCGCCGTCACTCGCATAAACTTAGGTTAGGTTACTAAGGCAGTGGACGGACAGACGGACAAAAAAATTGTGATTCACAAATGGTTGTTCCGACTCTGAATGTTCTTTGTTTGAATGTTTGTAAAAGCTCCCTGCGACACATGATTCTTCAGAGATGAAAGTAATTTTTGGCAAGCGGTTCTTTTCGTCAACATAGATGAGAGAGATAACATATGTAGTTTGAATGTTTGTAAAAGACCCCCGCGACACAGGATTTATTCCTTGTGCGGGAGTTTTCTTTGTAAAAGAACATATAGGACATTGAAACTGGGACTTAGAGAAATTCTGTGGCCGCGCTAAACCCTATCTCTCTGTATATAGGTAGAATGTCTGAAGCCTTTTTGAAAGAAGATGCGAAAAAAGGCATCTCGTATTGAGTCGAGTTAGGCATTACTTGGATTAAATTTATTGTAAAATAATGATTAAGGAAAGGGAAGGCAATCAGGTATTATCAACTTGTCAGAAGCTCATCGCGTACCGGACATCGGCGGCGGGGACGGAGTGGGGCGAGAGAGGCATCGCGATCAGCTGGTGGCGTGCACGCCGGTCACCGACCCCGGCAGTCAGCGGACCGATGCTACAGCGTACACCCGTACTCGCGCTTTTAATTCACACTAGTTTTGTATTCGTTTCCCGGCAACGACAATCTTGTACATGTATCAATGGTATTTAAATAATTACTTATACAGTCCACTTCGAGTTTTATTCCGCAGCCAAAGGATCCCGATCAAACAAAAGCTATAATTGCAAAAAAAAATTTTGGTCTATACCAAACTGCTCTGACTGTGGACGGTCGCGTCATGGGACGACGATGATTCTGATTCAAGACAGTTTGGCAGAGACAGAGTTTAGTGTTTTTGAGCGCAGATGCCGCTAAAATGTCTAGAAGGTTGATTAGTAGAGCAGTTCAGTATAGTCAACGCTAAATCAATAGCGTAAGCAATTCGAAGGGTTGCGGTTAGTTAATATTTCCTTTTCTTTTTCTTTTTTTTTTTTATCCTCTTTGGAATGCTTTTACGCACCTTCCGCGCCCGGGCAGGGCGCGGGTGTGTGGGGCTCGGGCCAGAGAAGCCGGATCCATACCCACTATACCCCTGACGACGTTCCTCCAGTACCTAATGTCGGTGCCACGGGGTTCGCGCTAGGTTCGCTAGCATCCGCCGCGACACCGACAGGTCTTAGCCCGCCAAGTAACTAGGCGGGCCCCAGCTCTTTGGGGGAGGACCAGATGGTACAGCCCTCCCCTCCACTGAGGGGGGCGCGCGGAACGCTTACGCCCCTCCCTCGGGCCTGTGCTGCTCGGGCGGCCGACGAGCCAAGTCAACCACCCGAAGGCTGCCCTCTAGGGTGGCTGGAGGTCTGCGCGCACCCTACGGCGGCGCCCTGGACGTCTCCTGCGGTTTGGGTGGGGAGAGACCACCTCCCTCTCCCGTTCCGCCGCCTCCTTCGCGGACATCACTGCAGGAGGCGACGGCGGCCTCCCATGCACCCTCGCTCCAGACCATGGACAGAACTATTTCCGGCAGCGAGAGGATTTGGACACCCAGTGCCCCGGTTAACGACCGGCGCTGCTCTTCCCAAGCCGGGCACTCCACGAGTGTGTGTAGCGCCGTATCCTCGGGGCCGTCACCGCAGTGGTGACAACAAGACGTTTCCTCCCGGCCTATACGACACAAGTACCTCCCGAAGCATCCATGCCCGGTGAGGATCTGCGTCAGCCGGAAGGTCAGGGCGCCATGACGCCGGTCCAGCCACTCCTCCAAGACCGGGCTTACCGCCGCTATTGCGGCGTGCCCTGCACTCGGACGCGCAAGCCGTTCTCCCCAGTCCGCCCTTAAGACGTCGCGGAGCTCCGACCGCCGCACCTCCACCTCTCTCGGCAACGGCCGAAAGCCCCGCTCCAGAGCCTCCCCGCGCCACTGGTAGAGCGACGCGAGAAGTCTGGCCTCCAGGTCCCAGGACGGTGATCCGGCCAGGAGGCTTGCCGCCTCAAAGGAGATCGTGCGATACCCTCTTGCGACCCTGACGGCCATCACCCTCTGCGGCCTCCGCAGCAGGGCGCCGTTACGAGCCGTCAGGTTATGACCCCAAATGGGGCTCCCGTATAGGGCCATCGCCCGCACGACCCCCATAAAGAGCCTCCTGCAGGAGCGCCTCTAAGTTGCGCGAGCTCGGCCGACCACCAGTACACCAGACGCTTTGCAGGGCGAGATTTCACCCTGGGCATCGCCGCGTCGCAGCACTGCGACAAACCCTCCCGAAACCAATCAGCCTCTGCTTCTACGTCGGCAGGCCTGTCGGGCACTGAAGCCCAGGCCTGCACGATAGAGGCCTCCAGGAGGGCCTCCCTGTTGAGCTTGCTTAAAGCCCAGCGCGGACCTTCCCAACCGGGGCCCACAGGGGCCGGCGCACTCGAGATTTGGGTGGAGACGTCGAACTGAATGTACCGGTGGTCCGACAAGGTCTCCACGTTCTCTTCCACGCGCCAGCTGACAACACGACGCGCAAGAGCGTAGTTAATATTTCCTACCCTAACTTTACATAAGATTGACGCAAAGTAATTATTGTATTTACTAATTATCGCCTGCTCTGTGCCTCGGAGAGCACGTTAAGCCGTCGGTTCCGACTGCCATGAACATCTATGGCAGTCGTTATTGGGGAAGTCGATACAAAAGATCCCGCTGGGTCAAAATGTCACCGGTCTGTACTGACTGGCCCCCACACAAGATAAGATAAGATACTGATGATCGCCCCTACGTATGGACGCAGCATAAGGAAAGGGAAGGCAATCAGGTATTATCAACTTGTCGGAAGCTGTTGAATCATTCATCCAAAACGCGCTCATCGCGTACCGGACATCGGCGGCGGGGACGGAGTGGGGCGAGAGAGGCATCGCGATCAGCTGGTGGCGTGCACGCCGGTCACCGACCCCGGCAGTCAGCGGACCGATGCTACAGCGTACACCCGTACTCGCGCTTTTAATTCACACTAGTTTTGTATTCGTTTCCCGGCAACGACAATCTTGTACATGTATCAATGGTATTTAAATAATTACTTATACAGTCCACTTCGAGTTTTATTCTGCAGCCAAAGGATCCCGATCAAACAAAAGCTATAATTGCAAAAAAAAATTTTGGACTATACCAAACTGCTCTGACTGTGGACGGTCGCGTCATGGGACGACGATGTTTCTGATTCAAGACAGTTTGGCAGAGACAGAGTTTAGTGTTTTTGAGCGCAGATGCCGCTAAAATGTCTAGAAGGTTGATTAGTAGAGCAGTTCAGTATAGTCAACGCTAAATCGATAGCGTAAGCAATTCGAAGGGTTGCGGTTAGTTAATATTTCCTTTTTTTTTTTCTTTTTTTTTTTCTTTTTGTTTTTTTAACCTCTTTGGAATGCTTTTACGCACCTTCCGCGCCCGGGCAGGGCGCGGGTGTGTGGGGCTCGGGCCAGAGAAGCCGGATCCATACCCACTATACCCCTGACGACGTTCCTCCAGTACCTAATGTCGGTGCCACGGGGTTCGCGCTAGGTTCGCTAGCATCCGCCGCGACACCGACAGGTCTTAGCCCGCCAAGTAACTAGGCGGGCCCCAGCTCTTTGGGGGAGGACCAGATGGTACAGCCCTCCCCTCCACTGAGGGGGGCGCGCGGAACGCTTACGCCCCTCCCTCGGGCCTGTGCTGCTCGGGCGGCCGACGAGCCAAGTCAACCACCCGAAGGCTGCCCTCTAGGGTGGCTGGAGGTCTGCGCGCACCCTACGGCGGCGCCCTGGACGTCTCCTGCGGTTTGGGTGGGGAGAGACCACCTCCCTCTCCCGTTCCGCCGCCTCCTTCGCGGACATCACTGCAGAAGGCGACGGCGGCCTCCCATGCACCCTCGCTCCAGACCATGGACAGAACTATTTCCGGCAGCGAGAGGATTTGGACACCCAGTGCCCCGGTTAACGACCGGCGCTGCTCTTCCCAAGCCGGGCACTCCACGAGTGTGTGTAGCGCCGTATCCTCGGGGCCGTCACCGCAGTGGTGACAACAAGACGTTTCCTCCCGGCCTATACGACACAAGTACCTCCCGAAGCATCCATGCCCGGTGAGGATCTGCGTCAGCCGGAAGGTCAGGGCGCCATGACGCCGGTCCAGCCACTCCTCCAAGACCGGGCTTACCGCCGCTATTGCGGCGTGCCCTGCACTCGGACGCGCAAGCCGTTCTCCCCAGTCCGCCCTTAAGACGTCGCGGAGCTCCGACCGCCGCGCCTCCACCTCTCTCGGCAACGGCCGAAAGCCCCGCTCCAGAGCCTCCCCGCGCCACTGGTAGAGCGACGCGAGAAGTCTGGCCTCCAGATCCCAGGACGGTGATCTGGCCAGG
The DNA here is from genome assembly GCA_963675205.1 of Catocala nupta. Classification (NCBI taxonomy): domain Eukaryota; kingdom Metazoa; phylum Arthropoda; class Insecta; order Lepidoptera; family Erebidae; genus Catocala; species Catocala nupta. The sequence goes on along the minus strand of OY776107.1, from coordinate 3,677,456 downwards.
AGGCTTGCCGCCTCAAAGGAGATCGTGCGGTACCCTCTTGCGACCCTGACGGCCATCACCCTCTGCGGCCTCCGCAGCAGGGCGCCGTTACGAGCCGTCAGGTTATGACCCCAAATGGGGCTCCCGTATAGGGCCATCGCCCGCACGACCCCCATAAAGAGCCTCCTGCAGGAGCGCCTCTAAGTTGCGCGAGCTCGGCCGACCACCAGTACACCAGACGCTTTGCAGGGCGAGATTTCACCCTGGGCATCGCCGCGTCGCAGCACTGCGACAAACCCTCCCGAAACCAATCAGCCTCTGCTTCTACGTCGGCAGGCCTGTCGGGCACTGAAGCCCAGGCCTGCACGATAGAGGCCTCCAGGAGGGCCTCCCTGTTGAGCTTGCTTAAAGCCCAGCGCGGACCTTCCCAACCGGGGCCCACAGGGGCCGGCGCACTCGAGATTTGGGTGGAGACGTCGAACTGAATGTACCGGTGGTCCGACAAGGTCTCCACGTTCTCTTCCACGCGCCAGCTGACAACACGACGCGCAAGAGCGTAGTTAATATTTCCAACCCTAAATTTACATAAGATTGACGCAAAGTAATTATTGTATTTACTAATTATCGCCTGCTCTGTGCCTCGGAGAGCACGTTAAGCCGTCGGTTCCGACTGCCATGAACATCTATGGCAGTCGTTATTGGGGAAGTCGATACAAAAGATCCCGCTGGGTCAAAATGTCACCGGTCTGTACTGACTGGCCCCCACACAAGATAAGATAAGATACTGATGATCGCCCCTACGTATGGACGCAGCATAACCGCTCAAACCCCGTTGATGCCTTAAGGCGTCATCACTTTTGTACCCGTCAAACCCCGTTGACGCCTTAAGGCGTCAAGCAACAAAAAAAAAAGGGTCGCGCGCTAGTTTTTGCCGTTTTTGTATTGAAAGGCCTGTATTTAAAGTCTTGTATTGTATATCATTGTACTCGGAATGAACTGAGCTTTTCGAACGAACCATTTACTAACTGAATAATAATTGTCTAATATTGTTATTGTTATGTCACGTGACTTCGCGCCGAGCGTTCGTTCGTCGATGTTATTTGTGCCGCTGTTTTCTGTCGTTTTTTGTAGGGCAAGTATATAAGTGTAATACATTATTGAAAAGCTTATTCTTTCTATTTATAGAGACAATAAAAACAGTACTGACTTACGTTATTTTTGTATAACAAACTGAAGCCCAAAGTAACCTATTATCATTTATAAGTTTTCCCGCGCTTTTTTATATTTGTTGTTTTTTAGTACAGTATTATATCGTATTTCAGGTTTCAATCACTATAATAGTGTTATTTATTAGTGTTTCTATAAAAATATCTGAAAACAACGCACAAGGTTACGACTAATATTTTGTAAAAAAAAAACAAAATTTACTTTTGCCGCGCTCTAAATGTACTCGTCACGCATGTCAATGCTACTTTCAAATGTCAATATCTTAATTTTTTCTCACAGACATATATAAAGAAAAATGTTTAACTATAAAGAGCATATTTCTATTTTTAGACACAATAAAAACAATACTGACTAATGATAATTTTGTTTGTCAAACTGAAGCTCAAAGTAACCTATTATCATTTATCAGTTTTCCCGCGCTTTTTTATATTTGTTGTTTTTTAGTACAGTATTATATCGTATTTCAGGTTTCAATCACTATAATAGTGTTATTTATTAGTGTTTCTATAGAAATATCTGAATACAACGCACAAAGTTACGACGAATATTTTTTAACAAAAATTTCAATATTTACTTTTGCCGCGCTCTAAATGTCCTTGACACGCACGTTAGTGCCACTTTCAAATGTCAATATCTTAATTTTTTCTCACAGCCATATATAAATACTTCCTTTTACTATAAAGAGTATTTATCTAGAAAATAGAAAAAGTAAAAACTCTTCTTATTGCATTTATATTTCTTTAGAAACAATCATTTTCAATAACGAACAATTTGTACAGTTCTGCTTTGTTTATCCAGGCGTATAAACTAAACTATACACTTCAATGCGATGATTCATAATACTTGTCGTAGCTTACAATGTGAATTTCTAAGAAACACGAGCGATGTTATCATAACTCAGAGCTCAAAAACATAAACATCGATAAGGCGTGTCAAGTGGCGCTTTAAGTGCCGACCGCGCGACGGGTGTCCGATTACCGGCTTTTGTTATTGTTTACATTAAGCGCGCGCGGTGTCTGAAAGGCCTGTCGGGCACTGAAGCCCAGGCCTGCACGATAGAGGCCTCCAGGAGGGCCTCCCTGTTGAGCTTGCTTAAAGCCCAGCGCGGACCTTCCCAAACGGGGCCCACAGGGGCCGGCGCACTCGAGATTTGGGTGGAGACGTCGAACTGAATGTACCGGTGGTCCGACAAGGTCTCCACGTTCTCTTCCACGCGCCAGCTGACAACACGACGCGCAAGAGCGTAGTTAATATTTCCTACCCTAACTTTACATAAGATTGACGCAAAGTAATTATTGTATTTACTAATTATCGCCTGCTCTGTGCCTCGGAGAGCACGTTAAGCCGTCGGTTCCGACTGCCATGAACATCTATGGCAGTCGTTATTGGGGAAGTCGATACAAAAGATCCCGCTGGGTCAAAATGTCACCGGTCTGTACTGACTGGCCCCCACACAAGATAAGATAAGATACTGATGATCACCCCTACGAATGGACGCAGCATAATCTATATATTAAATACGTGAAGCAAAAACTTTGAACCACTTTTTTTGAAAATTGTGCAGACGGATAAGTATAAAATTTGGCACAGTTAAAGTTTATATGGAGAAGGAGGGGTCAATCCTAAATTTTTTATAAAATATACGTTAGAAAAATATTAAATTAATGAAAAAACACTACACGCATATATCTATGCATTTGACACACGCAGTCGAATCGCGTTCGTAGTATTTCGGCATTGTTCTTCTGACGTCGTACAATTATTTGTAGCTATGGTTACCTATACCTTATTTATATGTAACAAAGAAAACAAAGTAGCAAGCTTAGGAATTTTGGTCGAATGTTGACCACTTGGCGACCGCTAGTCTATACTTATATTATAAAGAGGAAACATTTGATTTTTGTTAGTTTATTTGTTTGTTTGTAAGGATGTACCTCAAAAACTGCTCAAGCTATTTAAAAATATATTTTACCATTAGAAAGCTTTATTATCATCTAGTAGCCTATGCTCTACTTTATTTTGAAAACGTAAGTATTCTTACTAATATAACCTAACCTACTTTTATGCGAGTGAAACCGGGCATAAGCTAGTATAAAATAATTTGACGGCCTCGATGGCGTAGTGGTTAGTGTAACCGACTGCCACGCCTGAGGTCGTGGGTTCGATTCCCGCACAAGTCAAACATTTGTGTGCATGAACATGGATGTTTGTCTTGGTCTGGGTGTTTCTATGTATAATATGTATGTATTTACAAAAATAAAGTATATATGTATGTTTATCCATTGTCTAGTACCCATAGTACAAGCTGAGCTTAGTTTGGGCTAGATGGTGTTGTGTGTATGTGGTAGAATATTATAATTCAATATAGCTTGCGACCATGTTTGCGTGTCATATATGTAGTTTACTGTCGACGACAAACACGTGCATCATCGCTATGCATTAGATACATATTCTCACTTAAACTCTTAGCTATGATCGAAATTAAACTACTATATACGGATTTTATCGCGTTGTTTATTTATCACCCGACGTTTCGGTTGCTTTTCCGCAGCCATGGTCACCATGACCATGACCATGTGACCATGGCATCCGTATATAGTAGTTTAATTTCAATGAATAACATTCACGTAAAATGAAGACAATATTATCTTAGCTATGAAATTTTAGAACTGCATCTAATTCCATTCATTGATTTTTACGCGAAGCCTAAAGAAACAGACAGTTTTGTAAAGGACATACTATACAAATAGTGCTCGTACTAGTTTTAAATCGCTCTTAATAGTCAATCAATGTTTTATACATAGCCGCCTTGTAGAGATTAACGAATAGTTGACTTCTGTTTTCTGGTTTGCGCAAATGGAATTAAAATAATACAAAGAACTATGCTTGTAAATTAATATATTTGTTTTGATTTTCAAGCAGCGAGGATTTCTTTTGTTTGATTAGAGAGCGCAGCCACATCCTCTACCAGCGTAACCACTGCGGTAGCCGTAGCCGGGACCAGCGAGGCCAGGAGCATAAGCACCGGCACCGTAGGCAGCAGCACCATAGGCAGGAGCGATGGCAGCAGCGCCGTAGGCAGGAGCGGCGAAAGCAGCACCCTCGCTGATCATGGCATTTCTGCCATTACCGCAAGCATGGTTGACGGCACCAGAACCAGCAGTGGGTAACACTCCCTCCACAGCCACAGTACCAACAAACGGCAGCTCACCAGCCGCCGCTAGAATACCTTCATAAGCGTTCTCAGATGCTACGGAGAGGCCGACGGGAGCGATGGCGGAGGCGCTAGAGACGGGGAGTCCACCACCGCTGGTGGGGGTGTAGTCTATGGCAGGGGCAGCATATCCACAAGGAGCACCAAAAGCGGGGGCGTCCAGGGCATACGCAGCACGACCATAAGGTGCGGCTAAACCGCAACCAGCCAAGCCATAGGGAGCGGCATAAGCGGGCCCAGCCAAGGCAGGGGTGGCGATGCCGGGGGTCGCGGCGATGGCAGCAGGGCTGGTGCACTGGCTCAGTGCACACTAAAAAATTACACATCTGTTAGAAACATTAAAAACTAAGGCAGTTAAATAAAATATAATTGTCTAGATCACTTACCTGGATGAAGAGCGCCTGAGCGCAGAGGACAATGATGGCCTTGGCAGACATGTTATTTCTCGTACAAACGCTGATGCGAGAATGATGTCCTGCTTGAATAGTGCTGCTTTTATAATAAACTGTCTTATCTAATTCTAATAAGTATTTAGGTAATTAATTAAATTTTAAAAAGCTTGTGCAACCACGATAAACCTACAGTTTACCAACAAAGAAAACTTTTTGTAACAACTTGATTATTGTAATTAATTATTTTGATTTCGAAATTACACTAAACGTTCGTTATCAACAAAGTTCCGAGTATAAAAAGTGGAGCAATGTGTCGTACATCATTCTGTATTCAGCTTCACGTTGACACGAACAAACATCAAACATGAACACCTTCACCGTCCTGTTCCTCTGCATCCAAGCTTGCTTGGTACAGGTGAGTCGTTACTCATATTTATTGCTTCTAGCAATATTATTTAGGCGTTGCCTGCCTCTCTTGTTTGCCAGCAAATAAATAAGGGTTGAAGTGGTATGATTTGTGTTTAAGAAATGTCTTACTTAACGCAATTATTCTAGTTATTAAGGTATACTGTTAAAATCGTTTTCTTTTCGGCTATGTCATTTGTGGTCCAATACATTAATTGCCTCACATGATTTCCTTAATTTTCTCTTTCTCATGAGACCTGAATATGGTTCAGCTCTTCTGTAAGCCCGTGATATTCGAGGTCACAGGAGATATGTACACTGTAACAGAAATCATAAGCTTCTTTAATAGTTGCTGAGATAGACAGTTTAAGACGCGAGTCTAGACGTCCCTTTTTGCCATGTATGAAAACCTAAAAGCTTTGCTTAGATATCAATCAAGTTGATGTCAATATAGACCATAATAATTATGTACACCCGATGGAAATGGCGCTAAGCTTTATTTAGTGTAGTAACTGTACCGTGCTGAGCACAGCAGTCACATGCACGTACTACCACTGAGCCATTTGAGGCAGTTACAATGTTTTATAACTTAATTTTATATTATTTTTACAGAATGTGTTCGGCCAGTGCGCGGGCAGATATAACGGTGCTCTTTCCCCTGCTGCTGCCTACGGCCCTGCTGCCGCTTTCGCTTCCACCGCTCCCTTCGGCTATGCTGGAGCCTACCCCGGTGCTGCTACTGGCTGTGCTGCTCCTTATGGTGGTTCCGGTGAAGGTAACGTGGCGGTCGCCGGTGAGCTGCCAGTCTGCGGTACCACCGCCGTCGCTGGTCAGGTGCCCATCATGGGCGCTGTGAATTTCGGTGGTGATGTCGCTGCTGCTGGTGCCGTGTCTATCGCTGGCAAGTGTGCCTGCGGCTGTTATGGTGCTGGATACCCGTACTGAGCAGTGTTGTCATATGATACGAAACGAAATATAAACGAGCAAAGTGATACATTGAATTTTGTACTCTTTAAATCCTTTTATCCTAACTAATATTGTAAATACGAATGTGAGTTTGTTTGATTATTTGTTAAGTTTTCACGCCCTAACAAACGACCGATCATCACGAAATTTCGTATACATGCCCGGGGTACAGAAAACGGCATAGGGTACCTTTGAAACAGGCAAAAAGTGCTGTTTTAAAGTTGTTGTGCTGTGCACAAAATCTAAATAAACGCGAGCGAAGCCGCGAGCAAAGTCTAGTATATGAATAAGCTGTTCAAAACCACTTTGATGACAAGTTACTAAGCTAGTTCTTATACCACCTCAGCTCAGTCCATAGAAATAATAAGAAGTCGAGATTGTTCAGTGCCTTCTTTACAGTTTCTGGTTTATTTTTGCTTTGCCCTCTCAGTATTTTTTCATTTATATTACAACTTAAGAGTAGATATTAACTATTTTGAAGCTAAACTCTTCTATTTTACCGCCTCTACACGTTGTAATTTTTAGCTGCTCGAGGGCACGATTGCCGCAATCTCATGAGACACAGGAAAAACTGACTTCATTGTTTGTTTTTACATAACTTACATTTAGAATAAAATACCAGTTGCTCGATGATAGTTTATATTGTTGCTCCACAGCGACTATTAAACGAAAATACTAATATATATACATACATAAATAGGACTATGGAATGGCTAAGATTGCATCGTCCGTTATTAGAGAGAATTGAATATCCTGGAAGCTCGAGTGCGTTTATTTAAAATTACTTTTTTTTTGTATAGGCGGCAATCGAGCGGACGGGTCGCCTGATGGTAAGCGATTACTGCCGCCCATGGACACCCGCAACACCAGAGGAGTCACAAATGCGTTGCCAGCCTTTTGAACCCTAGAAAGAGGGAGGGGTTGCTCACTCTATCGACGAAACACAACGCAAGCGCTATTATACGCTGGTTTTGCTGTGAGATCGTGCTATCACTGCGGTCGAAGCGGCCCATTCGTACCGAAGCGTGGCTCTCCCACGGTAACTTTTGTGCAGTAGAGAGCGCTTGCCCTTTCCCCCTAAAAATATCCAGCATCGCAGGGAGTTTTTATAAACATTAATACAACTTTTTTTGTGTCCGGTGTATAAATGTTTGCAACAAAAAATCTGTAAGTTACCTACTAATAGCTGTGCCGAGTCTGGAATCCGACAAACAAATATTTGTGGATCATAATAATAATAATAATAATAAGAATTATCCATCAGCAACTTGCCTTAAAGTACAATCTTGTGGATTCAGAGATGCCGTACTACAGGTATGTGCCCGATCCAGTTCTCGAGAATGGTCGTGTCACTACGTACTGGGATCGATCTACCATCACTGACAGAACCATCGTGGCTAACAAGCCAGATATAGTGGTGATAGATCGATTAGAGCGCCTTGCAATGATCATCGATGTCACCATCCCTCATGACGAGAATCTCGTGAAAGCTGAAAATGATAAACAAATTAAATATCTGGACTTAGCTCGCGAGGTTGTTGACATGTGGGATGTGTACTCGGCGATCATTATACCGATAGTCGTTTCGGTAAACGGTTTTTTTTTTTTTTTTGCTCGTCAAAATGACAGTCGTGTGGTCTAAGAGCAGTGGCCTCCACATCGTCCTCATAGCAGCCGAGGCGATGTTAAGGTCTCTACTTTGACGGCCTGAGAAGGTGCTTTTTCACGCCCCGCTTAAAGGACCCAGGATTGAAGGAAGCAAGAGCCTCAACCATCATCTTAAGAGGCTAGCGTTGAATGGTTTATTTTATATTTTTTATATATAATGTAAAATATAATCACGAGAAAATATTGAAATAAATGGAATAATAATAAGTTGGCAAACTGGAAGTCAAATGTCGAAATTTTTATCGCCCGTTTTTATCCAAAAAATATTTCTAAAATCGGAAATCTACAATATCAAAACAAATAGTTTCTGTAAAAGAGTACATACCATCACAACAATCATCATTTTTACAAGAAATATCAACATAAACCATAAATTAACCCGAAAATCAGCAAACAGAAAAATTACAGCAAATGTCAAAATGAAAATGAAAATCACCCTTATCATGAATTAATACGATGCATGTTGACTAGAGCAAAAGCCAGAGCAGAATCACAAAATAGATCCCCGGACTCGCCGCTTAGCCCCGCTCGCAGCCGCCGAGTCCCGCATTAGCGGCCGCGGCCACTGCAGAGGCGTCGTGCTCATCAAGCGGCGAGTATTTCTCTCCGCCGGCGTCGCCGTCACCTGTACGTCGGCGAGGAAGAGGCCGGCCACCGACACGCCTGGGACCCAGAGGCCCACCGGCCCCGGGACGGGCCCCCGCTGTTGGTGGTAATGTGCACCGCATGAGATGGACAGAATCAATTAATGAAAACGTTATGCGGGCCGTCATATTTTGTGGCGACAGGGGGAGGAATCAACCTCACTTCCTACAGTGATCGTTTGCTGCCTCTGTTTCAGGACTTGGAACCAGCTGTCAACGTTTCGGCACAACGACTGTCCGATCAAATGTGGGCTATCCAACGTTCTCACCTGTTGGATGAAGCTGCACTTGAGAGGCTTCGCTCTGACGTACGGGGTAACCCTCCTATCCTTTCTACCACACAAAACATAACTCAAATAAATTGTATAACACCTCTACCACATACAAACGGTGTTGAAGAAGTGGATAGTAGGGATACACACGTAAGTACCCAGTGCATCGATAAACTAAGGAGTGCCTTGGAATGCGCTGTTCGGGAATATCGGTAAACAAGTTTAGAAAATAGACCTCGCCTACCCCGGTTGCCCACGCATAAGAAAAATTTGGCGTTAGTTTGTGCCCTGGATTAATATCAAAGAAGAAATTCTTATCTACGTTATATACGGCATACGGTTTCTACGTGTCGAGTTGTAGCGATCGTGACGTGTCTGTGTATAAATTGTAAGACATGTTTAATCTTTTGTTACGGTTAGCTTGCATTTCTTAATTAAAATTAATTAATTGACTGCCTCATTGTTTTAATGGCATAAGCAGTAACTACTTAACTGTATTATCAAACGTTGGATTGCACGGATGGTGCAATGGTTTAAGTAGCCGTCTCAGCACTGCCGCTTCGTCGAGTGTTGTGGGTTCGAATCCCAAACGGGACAAAACTTTATGTGATCCTCAAATGGTTGTTTCGAGTCTGGATGTTCTTTGTATCCGTTGTTTCAATGTTTGTAACGTCCCCCTTGACAAAGAAATTATTCCTACTGTAGGTCTACCTTTAAAAAAATCTTTATATATATAAATCTTCTGTGTTTGTAATTAAACTCCTCCTAAATGGTTCGACCGATTTTGATGAATTTTTTGTGTGTGTTCGATTGGATTCGATAATGGTTTAGATTAGGTTTTTTTTACAGGTAGTTAAGTATATAATTAGTAACTGCGCGACTAATGTCTCGCGTTCAACTCCAGAGATAGACATGGTTTTTGACAAGCGGGTCTTTATATACAACACTAGCTTATACCCGTGGCTTCGCTCAGGGAAAAGTAGATTCGGTTACGTTAGGTTATGTTAGTAATAGTACATACTCATTTTTAAAATGAAATATAGCCAATGATACTCGTTGATTATACAGTTTTCGAATAGCGAACGAATTTTTAAAATCGGTTGATTTGTTTTGGTGTTAAATCCTTAAAAATGATATATAGATATATATAGATAGATATAGATAGGTAGATATATTATATATGAGTAGGTAGTTACTGCGACTAACTGTTGAGTCTCGCGTTCAATTCCAAAGATGGAGGTGACTTTCAGCAAGAGGGTGTTTTAACACGGTTTTATTAGCTTGATATTATGTATCTACCATGTGTATCTACGAATCTATGTAACGGAATCTTTGAACTTGATTTTCACTCCTTTCAAACCGACGGATTGATTTGAAACTTTGCACACTTATCGAGGACCGATGACAATACAATAATTTAGAAAAAAACACAAAAAATATATAAGTAAATAATAGTTTGAACAAACTAAAAAACACACTTTATTAAAAAAAGTAGAAAATAATTTAATAATGTTAATGTATAAATATAATCGTGGTGTGCTTTCTAAGATATTTTGATAACCCCCAAACTTCTACTTTTTATAATGAAGCGTGTTTTTTAGTTTTAACTATTATTTATTATTTATAGAACTTAGATGAGAGATGACTACAAGGGGCACATGTTGGTAAGCGTTTGTTATATTCAGCATTGGGAAAATATAACCAATAGACAATTAATTTACTTTGACTGGACTAAATTAAGGTTATTGCAATTTATAATGCGTATTTATGAAAGAAACTACAAATAACATTTTACAGTGTTATATTTATCATTTATTAAGCATTATACATAATAAATATTACCTTTAACAAGCAAATCAAGGCTGTTTGTTATACCCATAGTAACAAACATAACCCATAACAAAATTAATTACATATTACAGATAAACCATAAATTATTATTTTATATAACAACAGCATATAATAATTCTAACAAAATAACAATATACTTAACTTATTGTAGAAGTGATTCCTCCGGCGGCCAAACAAGAAGTGTCCGGTCAATCACTGTGCCTTGCTTTTATACCATATTCATAAGTCAACCGATTTACTAATAACATCCAAGTAAATTAAAAATAATCAATATTATCTATTGTGAAAATATTAAAAATAACAGTAGGAAATCTGTAAGTATAAGTTATATATTGTAAACAATTTTAATGAGCAAAAATTACTGACTTCCGTTAACAGTTGGCAACATTGAAGTGAATAATCAAACAATAATTATTAACCTATTTTGTCACGTTCATAGTGGACTAGCTTTTGCCTGCGCCGTCACTCGCATAAACTTAGGTTAGGTTACTAAGGCAGTGGACGGACAGACGGACAAAAAAATTGTGATTCACAAATGGTTGTTCCGACTCTGAATGTTCTTTGTTTGAATGTTTGTAAAAGCTCCCTGCGACACATGATTCTTCAGAGATGAAAGTAATTTTTGGCAAGCGGTTCTTTTCGTCAACATAGATGAGAGAGATAACATATGTAGTTTGAATGTTTGTAAAAGACCCCCGCGACACAGGATTTATTCCTTGTGCGGGAGTTTTCTTTGTAAAAGAACATATAGGACATTGAAACTGGGACTTAGAGAAATTCTGTGGCCGCGCTAAACCCTATCTCTCTGTATATAGGTAGAATGTCTGAAGCCTTTTTGAAAGAAGATGCGAAAAAAGGCATCTCGTATTGAGTCGAGTTAGGCATTACTTGGATTAAATTTATTGTAAAATAATGATTAAGGAAAGGGAAGGCAATCAGGTATTATCAACTTGTCAGAAGCTCATCGCGTACCGGACATCGGCGGCGGGGACGGAGTGGGGCGAGAGAGGCATCGCGATCAGCTGGTGGCGTGCACGCCGGTCACCGACCCCGGCAGTCAGCGGACCGATGCTACAGCGTACACCCGTACTCGCGCTTTTAATTCACACTAGTTTTGTATTCGTTTCCCGGCAACGACAATCTTGTACATGTATCAATGGTATTTAAATAATTACTTATACAGTCCACTTCGAGTTTTATTCCGCAGCCAAAGGATCCCGATCAAACAAAAGCTATAATTGCAAAAAAAAATTTTGGTCTATACCAAACTGCTCTGACTGTGGACGGTCGCGTCATGGGACGACGATGATTCTGATTCAAGACAGTTTGGCAGAGACAGAGTTTAGTGTTTTTGAGCGCAGATGCCGCTAAAATGTCTAGAAGGTTGATTAGTAGAGCAGTTCAGTATAGTCAACGCTAAATCAATAGCGTAAGCAATTCGAAGGGTTGCGGTTAGTTAATATTTCCTTTTCTTTTTCTTTTTTTTTTTTATCCTCTTTGGAATGCTTTTACGCACCTTCCGCGCCCGGGCAGGGCGCGGGTGTGTGGGGCTCGGGCCAGAGAAGCCGGATCCATACCCACTATACCCCTGACGACGTTCCTCCAGTACCTAATGTCGGTGCCACGGGGTTCGCGCTAGGTTCGCTAGCATCCGCCGCGACACCGACAGGTCTTAGCCCGCCAAGTAACTAGGCGGGCCCCAGCTCTTTGGGGGAGGACCAGATGGTACAGCCCTCCCCTCCACTGAGGGGGGCGCGCGGAACGCTTACGCCCCTCCCTCGGGCCTGTGCTGCTCGGGCGGCCGACGAGCCAAGTCAACCACCCGAAGGCTGCCCTCTAGGGTGGCTGGAGGTCTGCGCGCACCCTACGGCGGCGCCCTGGACGTCTCCTGCGGTTTGGGTGGGGAGAGACCACCTCCCTCTCCCGTTCCGCCGCCTCCTTCGCGGACATCACTGCAGGAGGCGACGGCGGCCTCCCATGCACCCTCGCTCCAGACCATGGACAGAACTATTTCCGGCAGCGAGAGGATTTGGACACCCAGTGCCCCGGTTAACGACCGGCGCTGCTCTTCCCAAGCCGGGCACTCCACGAGTGTGTGTAGCGCCGTATCCTCGGGGCCGTCACCGCAGTGGTGACAACAAGACGTTTCCTCCCGGCCTATACGACACAAGTACCTCCCGAAGCATCCATGCCCGGTGAGGATCTGCGTCAGCCGGAAGGTCAGGGCGCCATGACGCCGGTCCAGCCACTCCTCCAAGACCGGGCTTACCGCCGCTATTGCGGCGTGCCCTGCACTCGGACGCGCAAGCCGTTCTCCCCAGTCCGCCCTTAAGACGTCGCGGAGCTCCGACCGCCGCACCTCCACCTCTCTCGGCAACGGCCGAAAGCCCCGCTCCAGAGCCTCCCCGCGCCACTGGTAGAGCGACGCGAGAAGTCTGGCCTCCAGGTCCCAGGACGGTGATCCGGCCAGGAGGCTTGCCGCCTCAAAGGAGATCGTGCGATACCCTCTTGCGACCCTGACGGCCATCACCCTCTGCGGCCTCCGCAGCAGGGCGCCGTTACGAGCCGTCAGGTTATGACCCCAAATGGGGCTCCCGTATAGGGCCATCGCCCGCACGACCCCCATAAAGAGCCTCCTGCAGGAGCGCCTCTAAGTTGCGCGAGCTCGGCCGACCACCAGTACACCAGACGCTTTGCAGGGCGAGATTTCACCCTGGGCATCGCCGCGTCGCAGCACTGCGACAAACCCTCCCGAAACCAATCAGCCTCTGCTTCTACGTCGGCAGGCCTGTCGGGCACTGAAGCCCAGGCCTGCACGATAGAGGCCTCCAGGAGGGCCTCCCTGTTGAGCTTGCTTAAAGCCCAGCGCGGACCTTCCCAACCGGGGCCCACAGGGGCCGGCGCACTCGAGATTTGGGTGGAGACGTCGAACTGAATGTACCGGTGGTCCGACAAGGTCTCCACGTTCTCTTCCACGCGCCAGCTGACAACACGACGCGCAAGAGCGTAGTTAATATTTCCTACCCTAACTTTACATAAGATTGACGCAAAGTAATTATTGTATTTACTAATTATCGCCTGCTCTGTGCCTCGGAGAGCACGTTAAGCCGTCGGTTCCGACTGCCATGAACATCTATGGCAGTCGTTATTGGGGAAGTCGATACAAAAGATCCCGCTGGGTCAAAATGTCACCGGTCTGTACTGACTGGCCCCCACACAAGATAAGATAAGATACTGATGATCGCCCCTACGTATGGACGCAGCATAAGGAAAGGGAAGGCAATCAGGTATTATCAACTTGTCGGAAGCTGTTGAATCATTCATCCAAAACGCGCTCATCGCGTACCGGACATCGGCGGCGGGGACGGAGTGGGGCGAGAGAGGCATCGCGATCAGCTGGTGGCGTGCACGCCGGTCACCGACCCCGGCAGTCAGCGGACCGATGCTACAGCGTACACCCGTACTCGCGCTTTTAATTCACACTAGTTTTGTATTCGTTTCCCGGCAACGACAATCTTGTACATGTATCAATGGTATTTAAATAATTACTTATACAGTCCACTTCGAGTTTTATTCCGCAGCCAAAGGATCCCGATCAAACAAAAGCTATAATTGCAAAAAAAAATTTTGGACTATACCAAACTGCTCTGACTGTGGACGGTCGCGTCATGGGACGACGATGTTTCTGATTCAAGACAGTTTGGCAGAGACAGAGTTTAGTGTTTTTGAGCGCAGATGCCGCTAAAATGTCTAGAAGGTTGATTAGTAGAGCAGTTCAGTATAGTCAACGCTAAATCGATAGCGTAAGCAATTCGAAGGGTTGCGGTTAGTTAATATTTCCTTTTTTTTTTTCTTTTTTTTTTTCTTTTTGTTTTTTTAACCTCTTTGGAATGCTTTTACGCACCTTCCGCGCCCGGGCAGGGCGCGGGTGTGTGGGGCTCGGGCCAGAGAAGCCGGATCCATACCCACTATACCCCTGACGACGTTCCTCCAGTACCTAATGTCGGTGCCACGGGGTTCGCGCTAGGTTCGCTAGCATCCGCCGCGACACCGACAGGTCTTAGCCCGCCAAGTAACTAGGCGGGCCCCAGCTCTTTGGGGGAGGACCAGATGGTACAGCCCTCCCCTCCACTGAGGGGGGCGCGCGGAACGCTTACGCCCCTCCCTCGGGCCTGTGCTGCTCGGGCGGCCGACGAGCCAAGTCAACCACCCGAAGGCTGCCCTCTAGGGTGGCTGGAGGTCTGCGCGCACCCTACGGCGGCGCCCTGGACGTCTCCTGCGGTTTGGGTGGGGAGAGACCACCTCCCTCTCCCGTTCCGCCGCCTCCTTCGCGGACATCACTGCAGAAGGCGACGGCGGCCTCCCATGCACCCTCGCTCCAGACCATGGACAGAACTATTTCCGGCAGCGAGAGGATTTGGACACCCAGTGCCCCGGTTAACGACCGGCGCTGCTCTTCCCAAGCCGGGCACTCCACGAGTGTGTGTAGCGCCGTATCCTCGGGGCCGTCACCGCAGTGGTGACAACAAGACGTTTCCTCCCGGCCTATACGACACAAGTACCTCCCGAAGCATCCATGCCCGGTGAGGATCTGCGTCAGCCGGAAGGTCAGGGCGCCATGACGCCGGTCCAGCCACTCCTCCAAGACCGGGCTTACCGCCGCTATTGCGGCGTGCCCTGCACTCGGACGCGCAAGCCGTTCTCCCCAGTCCGCCCTTAAGACGTCGCGGAGCTCCGACCGCCGCGCCTCCACCTCTCTCGGCAACGGCCGAAAGCCCCGCTCCAGAGCCTCCCCGCGCCACTGGTAGAGCGACGCGAGAAGTCTGGCCTCCAGATCCCAGGACGGTGATCTGGCCAGGAGGCTTGCCGCCTCAAAGGAGATCGTGCGGTACCCTCTTGCGACCCTGACGGCCATCACCCTCTGCGGCCTCCGCAGCAGGGCGCCGTTACGAGCCGTCAGGTTATGACCCCAAATGGGGCTCCCGTATAGGGCCATCGCCCGCACGACCCCCATAAAGAGCCTCCTGCAGGAGCGCCTCTAAGTTGCGCGAGCTCGGCCGACCACCAGTACACCAGACGCTTTGCAGGGCGAGATTTCACCCTGGGCATCGCCGCGTCGCAGCACTGCGACAAACCCTCCCGAAACCAATCAGCCTCTGCTTCTACGTCGGCAGGCCTGTCGGGCACTGAAGCCCAGGCCTGCACGATAGAGGCCTCCAGGAGGGCCTCCCTGTTGAGCTTGCTTAAAGCCCAGCGCGGACCTTCCCAACCGGGGCCCACAGGGGCCGGCGCACTCGAGATTTGGGTGGAGACGTCGAACTGAATGTACCGGTGGTCCGACAAGGTCTCCACGTTCTCTTCCACGCGCCAGCTGACAACACGACGCGCAAGAGCGTAGTTAATATTTCCTACCCTAAATTTACATAAGATTGACGCAAAGTAATTATTGTATTTACTAATTATCGCCTGCTCTGTGCCTCGGAGAGCACGTTAAGCCGTCGGTTCCGACTGCCATGAACATCTATGGCAGTCGTTATTGGGGAAGTCGATACAAAAGATCCCGCTGGGTCAAAATGTCACCGGTCTGTACTGACTGGCCCCCACACAAGATAAGATAAGATACTGATGATCGCCCCTACGTATGGACGCAGCATAACCGCTCAAACCCCGTTGATGCCTTAAGGCGTCATCACTTTTGTACCCGTCAAACCCCGTTGACGCCTTAAGGCGTCAAGCAACAAAAAAAAAAGGGTCGCGCGCTAGTTTTTGCCGTTTTTGTATTGAAAGGCCTGTATTTAAAGTCTTGTATTGTATATCATTGTACTCGGAATGAACTGAGCTTTTCGAACGAACCATTTACTAACTGAATAATAATTGTCTAATATTGTTATTGTTATGTCACGTGACTTCGCGCCGAGCGTTCGTTCGTCGATGTTATTTGTGCCGCTGTTTTCTGTCGTTTTTTGTAGGGCAAGTATATAAGTGTAATACATTATTGAAAAGCTTATTCTTTCTATTTATAGAGACAATAAAAACAGTACTGACTTACGTTATTTTTGTATAACAAACTGAAGCCCAAAGTAACCTATTATCATTTATAAGTTTTCCCGCGCTTTTTTATATTTGTTGTTTTTTAGTACAGTATTATATCGTATTTCAGGTTTCAATCACTATAATAGTGTTATTTATTAGTGTTTCTATAAAAATATCTGAAAACAACGCACAAGGTTACGACTAATATTTTGTAAAAAAAAAACAAAATTTACTTTTGCCGCGCTCTAAATGTACTCGTCACGCATGTCAATGCTACTTTCAAATGTCAATATCTTAATTTTTTCTCACAGACATATATAAAGAAAAATGTTTAACTATAAAGAGCATATTTCTATTTTTAGACACAATAAAAACAATACTGACTAATGATAATTTTGTTTGTCAAACTGAAGCTCAAAGTAACCTATTATCATTTATCAGTTTTCCCGCGCTTTTTTATATTTGTTGTTTTTTAGTACAGTATTATATCGTATTTCAGGTTTCAATCACTATAATAGTGTTATTTATTAGTGTTTCTATAGAAATATCTGAATACAACGCACAAAGTTACGACGAATATTTTTTAACAAAAATTTCAATATTTACTTTTGCCGCGCTCTAAATGTCCTTGACACGCACGTTAGTGCCACTTTCAAATGTCAATATCTTAATTTTTTCTCACAGCCATATATAAATACTTCCTTTTACTATAAAGAGTATTTATCTAGAAAATAGAAAAAGTAAAAACTCTTCTTATTGCATTTATATTTCTTTAGAAACAATCATTTTCAATAACGAACAATTTGTACAGTTCTGCTTTGTTTATCCAGGCGTATAAACTAAACTATACACTTCAATGCGATGATTCATAATACTTGTCGTAGCTTACAATGTGAATTTCTAAGAAACACGAGCGATGTTATCATAACTCAGAGCTCAAAAACATAAACATCGATAAGGCGTGTCAAGTGGCGCTTTAAGTGCCGACCGCGCGACGGGTGTCCGATTACCGGCTTTTGTTATTGTTTACATTAAGCGCGCGCGGTGTCTGAAAGGCCTGTCGGGCACTGAAGCCCAGGCCTGCACGATAGAGGCCTCCAGGAGGGCCTCCCTGTTGAGCTTGCTTAAAGCCCAGCGCGGACCTTCCCAAACGGGGCCCACAGGGGCCGGCGCACTCGAGATTTGGGTGGAGACGTCGAACTGAATGTACCGGTGGTCCGACAAGGTCTCCACGTTCTCTTCCACGCGCCAGCTGACAACACGACGCGCAAGAGCGTAGTTAATATTTCCTACCCTAACTTTACATAAGATTGACGCAAAGTAATTATTGTATTTACTAATTATCGCCTGCTCTGTGCCTCGGAGAGCACGTTAAGCCGTCGGTTCCGACTGCCATGAACATCTATGGCAGTCGTTATTGGGGAAGTCGATACAAAAGATCCCGCTGGGTCAAAATGTCACCGGTCTGTACTGACTGGCCCCCACACAAGATAAGATAAGATACTGATGATCACCCCTACGAATGGACGCAGCATAATCTATATATTAAATACGTGAAGCAAAAACTTTGAACCACTTTTTTTGAAAATTGTGCAGACGGATAAGTATAAAATTTGGCACAGTTAAAGTTTATATGGAGAAGGAGGGGTCAATCCTAAATTTTTTATAAAATATACGTTAGAAAAATATTAAATTAATGAAAAAACACTACACGCATATATCTATGCATTTGACACACGCAGTCGAATCGCGTTCGTAGTATTTCGGCATTGTTCTTCTGACGTCGTACAATTATTTGTAGCTATGGTTACCTATACCTTATTTATATGTAACAAAGAAAACAAAGTAGCAAGCTTAGGAATTTTGGTCGAATGTTGACCACTTGGCGACCGCTAGTCTATACTTATATTATAAAGAGGAAACATTTGATTTTTGTTAGTTTATTTGTTTGTTTGTAAGGATGTACCTCAAAAACTGCTCAAGCTATTTAAAAATATATTTTACCATTAGAAAGCTTTATTATCATCTAGTAGCCTATGCTCTACTTTATTTTGAAAACGTAAGTATTCTTACTAATATAACCTAACCTACTTTTATGCGAGTGAAACCGGGCATAAGCTAGTATAAAATAATTTGACGGCCTCGATGGCGTAGTGGTTAGTGTAACCGACTGCCACGCCTGAGGTTGTGGGTTCGATTCCCGCACAAGTCAAACATTTGTGTGCATGAACATGGATGTTTGTCTTGGTCTGGGTGTTTCTATGTATAATATGTATGTATTTACAAAAATAAAGTATATATGTATGTTTATCCATTGTCTAGTACCCATAGTACAAGCTGAGCTTAGTTTGGGCTAGATGGTGTTGTGTGTATGTGGTAGAATATTATAATTCAATATAGCTTGCGACCATGTTTGCGTGTCATATATGTAGTTTACTGTCGACGACAAAC
The DNA here is from genome assembly GCA_963675205.1 of Catocala nupta. Taxonomy (NCBI): domain Eukaryota; kingdom Metazoa; phylum Arthropoda; class Insecta; order Lepidoptera; family Erebidae; genus Catocala; species Catocala nupta. The sequence continues at coordinate 3,658,354 of OY776107.1, read as the reverse complement.
ACGTGCATCATCGCTATGCATTAGATACATATTCTCACTTAAACTCTTAGCTATGATCGAAATTAAACTACTATATACGGATTTTATCGCGTTGTTTATTTATCACCCGACGTTTCGGTTGCTTTTCCGCAGCCATGGTCACCATGACCATGACCATGTGACCATGGCATCCGTATATAGTAGTTTAATTTCAATGAATAACATTCACGTAAAATGAAGACAATATTATCTTAGCTATGAAATTTTAGAACTGCATCTAATTCCATTCATTGATTTTTACGCGAAGCCTAAAGAAACAGACAGTTTTGTAAAGGACATACTATACAAATAGTGCTCGTACTAGTTTTAAATCGCTCTTAATAGTCAATCAATGTTTTATACATAGCCGCCTTGTAGAGATTAACGAATAGTTGACTTCTGTTTTCTGGTTTGCGCAAATGGAATTAAAATAATACAAAGAACTATGCTTGTAAATTAATATATTTGTTTTGATTTTCAAGCAGCGAGGATTTCTTTTGTTTGATTAGAGAGCGCAGCCACATCCTCTACCAGCGTAACCACTGCGGTAGCCGTAGCCGGGACCAGCGAGGCCAGGAGCATAAGCACCGGCACCGTAGGCAGCAGCACCATAGGCAGGAGCGATGGCAGCAGCGCCGTAGGCAGGAGCGGCGAAAGCAGCACCCTCGCTGATCATGGCATTTCTGCCATTACCGCAAGCATGGTTGACGGCACCAGAACCAGCAGTGGGTAACACTCCCTCCACAGCCACAGTACCAACAAACGGCAGCTCACCAGCCGCCGCTAGAATACCTTCATAAGCGTTCTCAGATGCTACGGAGAGGCCGACGGGAGCGATGGCGGAGGCGCTAGAGACGGGGAGTCCACCACCGCTGGTGGGGGTGTAGTCTATGGCAGGGGCAGCATATCCACAAGGAGCACCAAAAGCGGGGGCGTCCAGGGCATACGCAGCACGACCATAAGGTGCGGCTAAACCGCAACCAGCCAAGCCATAGGGAGCGGCATAAGCGGGCCCAGCCAAGGCAGGGGTGGCGATGCCGGGGGTCGCGGCGATGGCAGCAGGGCTGGTGCACTGGCTCAGTGCACACTAAAAAATTACACATCTGTTAGAAACATTAAAAACTAAGGCAGTTAAATAAAATATAATTGTCTAGATCACTTACCTGGATGAAGAGCGCCTGAGCGCAGAGGACAATGATGGCCTTGGCAGACATGTTATTTCTCGTACAAACGCTGATGCGAGAATGATGTCCTGCTTGAATAGTGCTGCTTTTATAATAAACTGTCTTATCTAATTCTAATAAGTATTTAGGTAATTAATTAAATTTTAAAAAGCTTGTGCAACCACGATAAACCTACAGTTTACCAACAAAGAAAACTTTTTGTAACAACTTGATTATTGTAATTAATTATTTTGATTTCGAAATTACACTAAACGTTCGTTATCAACAAAGTTCCGAGTATAAAAAGTGGAGCAATGTGTCGTACATCATTCTGTATTCAGCTTCACGTTGACACGAACAAACATCAAACATGAACACCTTCACCGTCCTGTTCCTCTGCATCCAAGCTTGCTTGGTACAGGTGAGTCGTTACTCATATTTATTGCTTCTAGCAATATTATTTAGGCGTTGCCTGCCTCTCTTGTTTGCCAGCAAATAAATAAGGGTTGAAGTGGTATGATTTGTGTTTAAGAAATGTCTTACTTAACGCAATTATTCTAGTTATTAAGGTATACTGTTAAAATCGTTTTCTTTTCGGCTATGTCATTTGTGGTCCAATACATTAATTGCCTCACATGATTTCCTTAATTTTCTCTTTCTCATGAGACCTGAATATGGTTCAGCTCTTCTGTAAGCCCGTGATATTCGAGGTCACAGGAGATATGTACACTGTAACAGAAATCATAAGCTTCTTTAATAGTTGCTGAGATAGACAGTTTAAGACGCGAGTCTAGACGTCCCTTTTTGCCATGTATGAAAACCTAAAAGCTTTGCTTAGATATCAATCAAGTTGATGTCAATATAGACCATAATAATTATGTACACCCGATGGAAATGGCGCTAAGCTTTATTTAGTGTAGTAACTGTACCGTGCTGAGCACAGCAGTCACATGCACGTACTACCACTGAGCCATTTGAGGCAGTTACAATGTTTTATAACTTAATTTTATATTATTTTTACAGAATGTGTTCGGCCAGTGCGCGGGCAGATATAACGGTGCTCTTTCCCCTGCTGCTGCCTACGGCCCTGCTGCCGCTTTCGCTTCCACCGCTCCCTTCGGCTATGCTGGAGCCTACCCCGGTGCTGCTACTGGCTGTGCTGCTCCTTATGGTGGTTCCGGTGAAGGTAACGTGGCGGTCGCCGGTGAGCTGCCAGTCTGCGGTACCACCGCCGTCGCTGGTCAGGTGCCCATCATGGGCGCTGTGAATTTCGGTGGTGATGTCGCTGCTGCTGGTGCCGTGTCTATCGCTGGCAAGTGTGCCTGCGGCTGTTATGGTGCTGGATACCCGTACTGAGCAGTGTTGTCATATGATACGAAACGAAATATAAACGAGCAAAGTGATACATTGAATTTTGTACTCTTTAAATCCTTTTATCCTAACTAATATTGTAAATACGAATGTGAGTTTGTTTGATTATTTGTTAAGTTTTCACGCCCTAACAAACGACCGATCATCACGAAATTTCGTATACATGCCCGGGGTACAGAAAACGGCATAGGGTACCTTTGAAACAGGCAAAAAGTGCTGTTTTAAAGTTGTTGTGCTGTGCACAAAATCTAAATAAACGCGAGCGAAGCCGCGAGCAAAGTCTAGTATATGAATAAGCTGTTCAAAACCACTTTGATGACAAGTTACTAAGCTAGTTCTTATACCACCTCAGCTCAGTCCATAGAAATAATAAGAAGTCGAGATTGTTCAGTGCCTTCTTTACAGTTTCTGGTTTATTTTTGCTTTGCCCTCTCAGTATTTTTTCATTTATATTACAACTTAAGAGTAGATATTAACTATTTTGAAGCTAAACTCTTCTATTTTACCGCCTCTACACGTTGTAATTTTTAGCTGCTCGAGGGCACGATTGCCGCAATCTCATGAGACACAGGAAAAACTGACTTCATTGTTTGTTTTTACATAACTTACATTTAGAATAAAATACCAGTTGCTCGATGATAGTTTATATTGTTGCTCCACAGCGACTATTAAACGAAAATACTAATATATATACATACATAAATAGGACTATGGAATGGCTAAGATTGCATCGTCCGTTATTAGAGAGAATTGAATATCCTGGAAGCTCGAGTGCGTTTATTTAAAATTACTTTTTTTTTGTATAGGCGGCAATCGAGCGGACGGGTCGCCTGATGGTAAGCGATTACTGCCGCCCATGGACACCCGCAACACCAGAGGAGTCACAAATGCGTTGCCAGCCTTTTGAACCCTAGAAAGAGGGAGGGGTTGCTCACTCTATCGACGAAACACAACGCAAGCGCTATTATACGCTGGTTTTGCTGTGAGATCGTGCTATCACTGCGGTCGAAGCGGCCCATTCGTACCGAAGCGTGGCTCTCCCACGGTAACTTTTGTGCAGTAGAGAGCGCTTGCCCTTTCCCCCTAAAAATATCCAGCATCGCAGGGAGTTTTTATAAACATTAATACAACTTTTTTTGTGTCCGTTGTATAAATGTTTGCAACAAAAAATCTGTAAGTTACCTACTAATAGCTGTGCCGAGTCTGGAATCCGACAAACAAATATTTGTGGATCATAATAATAATAATAATAATAAGAATTATCCATCAGCAACTTGCCTTAAAGTACAATCTTGTGGATTCAGAGATGCCGTACTACAGGTATGTGCCCGATCCAGTTCTCGAGAATGGTCGTGTCACTACGTACTGGGATCGATCTACCATCACTGACAGAACCATCGTGGCTAACAAGCCAGATATAGTGGTGATAGATCGATTAGAGCGCCTTGCAATGATCATCGATGTCACCATCCCTCATGACGAGAATCTCGTGAAAGCTGAAAATGATAAACAAATTAAATATCTGGACTTAGCTCGCGAGGTTGTTGACATGTGGGATGTGTACTCGGCGATCATTATACCGATAGTCGTTTCGGTAAACGGTTTTTTTTTTTTTTTTGCTCGTCAAAATGACAGTCGTGTGGTCTAAGAGCAGTGGCCTCCACATCGTCCTCATAGCAGCCGAGGCGATGTTAAGGTCTCTACTTTGACGGCCTGAGAAGGTGCTTTTTCACGCCCCGCTTAAAGGACCCAGGATTGAAGGAAGCAAGAGCCTCAACCATCATCTTAAGAGGCTAGCGTTGAATGGTTTATTTTATATTTTTTATATATAATGTAAAATATAATCACGAGAAAATATTGAAATAAATGGAATAATAATAAGTTGGCAAACTGGAAGTCAAATGTCGAAATTTTTATCGCCCGTTTTTATCCAAAAAATATTTCTAAAATCGGAAATCTACAATATCAAAACAAATAGTTTCTGTAAAAGAGTACATACCATCACAACAATCGTCATTTTTACAAGAAATATCAACATAAACCATAAATTAACCCGAAAATCAGCAAACAGAAAAATTACAGCAAATGTCAAAATGAAAATGAAAATCACCCTTATCATGAATTAATACGATGCATGTTGACTAGAGCAAAAGCCAGAGCAGAATCACAAAATAGATCCCCGGACTCGCCGCTTAGCCCCGCTCGCAGCCGCCGAGTCCCGCATTAGCGGCCGCGGCCACTGCAGAGGCGTCGTGCTCATCAAGCGGCGAGTATTTCTCTCCGCCGGCGTCGCCGTCACCTGTACGTCGGCGAGGAAGAGGCCGGCCACCGACACGCCTGGGACCCAGAGGCCCACCGGCCCCGGGACGGGCCCCCGCTGTTGGTGGTAATGTGCACCGCATGAGATGGACAGAATCAATTAATGAAAACGTTATGCGGGCCGTCATATTTTGTGGCGACAGGGGGAGGAATCAACCTCACTTCCTACCGTGATCGTTTGCTGCCTCTGTTTCAGGACTTGGAACCAGCTGTCAACGTTTCGGCACAACGACTGTCCGATCAAATGCGGGCTATCCAACGTTCTCACCTGTTGGATGAAGCTGCACTTGAGAGGCTTCGCTCTGACGTACGGGGTAACCCTCCTATCCTTTCTACCACACAAAACATAACTCAAATAAATTGTATAACACCTCTACCACATACAAACGGTGTTGAAGAAGTGGGTAGTAGGGATACACACGTAAGTGCCCAGTGCATCGATAAACTAAGGAGTGCCTTGGAATGCGCTGTTCGGGAATATCGGTAAACAAGTTTAGAAAATAGACCTCGCCTACCCCGGTTGCCCACGCATAAGAAAAATTTGGCGTTAGTTTGTGCCCTGGATTAATATCAAAGAAGAAATTCTTATCTACGTTATATACGGCATACGGTTTCTACGTGTCGAGTTGTAGCGATCGTGACGTGTCTGTGTATAAATTGTAAGACATGTTTAATCTTTTGTTACGGTTAGCTTGCATTTCTTAATTAAAATTAATTAATTGACTGCCTCATTGTTTTAATGGCATAAGCAGTAACTACTTAACTGTATTATCAAACGTTGGATTGCACGGATGGTGCAATGGTTTAAGTAGCCGCCTCAGCACTGCCGCTTCGTCGAGTGTTGTGGGTTCGAATCCCAAACGGGACAAAACTTTATGTGATCCTCAAATGGTTGTTTCGAGTCTGGATGTTCTTTGTATCCGTTGTTTCAATGTTTGTAACGTCCCCCTTGAAAAAGAAATTATTCCTACTGTAGTTCTACCTTTAAAAATCTTTATATATATAAATCTTCTGTGTTTGTAATAAACTCCTCCTAAATTGCTCGACCGATTTTGATGAATTTTTTTGTGTGTGTTCGAGTGGATTCGAGAATGGTTTAGATTAGGTTTTTTTTACAGGTAGTTAAGTATATAATTAGTAACTGCGCGACTAATTGTTGTGTCTCGCGTTCAGCTCCAGAGATGGACATGATTTTTGACAAGCGGGTCTTTATATACAACACTAGCTTATACCCGTGGCTTCGCTCAGGGAAAGGTAGATTCGGTTACGTTAGGTTATGTTAATAATGGTAAATACTCATTTTAAAATGAAATATAGCCAATGCTACTCGTTGATTAAACAGTTTTATAATAGCGAACGAATTTTTAAAATCGGTTGGATTGTTTTTGTGTTAAATCCTTAAAAAATATTTTATTTTATTTTTATTTTATTTATTTATTTCTAACACAGTATTTATCATTACAGGGTATAACCCTAAAGCGATAATACAACTGAACATAATCTTATAACTAATAAAAACAAAGTAAAAAGTAATTAATTCCCGTAAGAAATAACGTACAGTGTTATCCTTGTGAATTCATTCAGAGTACAACAGAACAGATCAATTCTATCCGCTACTTGGTTAAGGGTGGATAACGCGCGTGTCAGAGGCGCTTTTAACAGTATGTTTGTACGCGCCCTCGGCAGATGTAACAATTTAGGCCTTCGTCGGCGATATATATACCCGTCAGGCACGATCAGACCTATCCGCTCAAGAATATCCGGGTTATGGATGTTTCCTCTGAGTATTTTAAATAAGTATGAAGTTAACGTAAGCTCCCTTCTAACACTTAGCTCGTTATAGCCTACCATTCCTATAATGAATAGTGTTGGATACATAAGCGGGTAGAACGGATAGACTCCATATCGCCTCATATATAAATATCTGATAAATTTATTCTGTACGCGCTCCAACATGAGATTGTATTTAATTGCATGTGGGCACCAGACTTATATATAGATATATATAGATAGATAGATATAGATAGGTAGATATATTATAATAATAAGTAGGTAGTAACTGCGACTTACTGTTGAGTCTCGCGTTCAATTCCAAAGATAGAGGTGATTTTCGGCAAGAGGGTGTTTTAACACGGTTTAATTAGCTTGATATTATGTATCTACATATGTATCTACGAATCTATGTAACGGAATCTTTGTACTTGATTTTCACTCCTTTCAAACCGACGGATTGATTTGAAACTTTGCACATTTATAGAGGACCGATCACAATACAAAAATTTAAAAACATAATATAAAATTAAAATAAATAATAGTTTAAACAAACTAAAAAATACACTTTATTAAAAAAAGTAGAAAATAATTTCATAATTTTAATGTATAAATATAATCGTGGTGTGCCTTCTAAGATATTTTGATAGCCCCCAACCTTCTCCTTTTTTTAATGAAGCGTGTTTTTTTAGTTTTTGAACTATTATTTATTATTTATAGAACTTAGATGAGAGATAACTGTAAGGGGCACATGTTGGTATGCGTTCATTATGGACTAGCTTTTGCCCGCGCCGTCACTCGTTTAAACTTAGGTTAGGTTGCTAAGGCAGTAGACGGACAGACGGAAAAAAATTGTGATTCACAAATGGTTGTTCCGACTCTGAATGTTCTTTGTTTGAATGTTTGTAAACGCTCAATGCTTCCCAAACTTGAATCATTCATTCAACACGCGCTCATCGCGTACCGGACATCAGCAGCGGGGACGGAGCGGGGTGAGAGGGGCATCGCGATCAGCTGGTGGCGTGCACGCCAGTCACCGACCCCGGCAGTCAGCGGACCGATGCTACAGTGTACACCCGTACTCGCGCTCTTAATTCACACTAGTTTTGTATTCGTTTCCCGGCAACGACAATCTTGTTCATGTACCATTGGTATTTAAATAATTACTTATACAGTCCACTTCGAGTTTTATTCCGCAGCACCAAAGGATCCCGATCAAAAAAAAGCTATTAATGCAAAAGAAAATGTTGGACAATACCAAACTGCTCTGACTGTGGACGGCCGCGTCATGGGATGACGATGATTCTGATTCAAGACAGTTTGGCAGAGACAGAGTTTAGTGTTTTTAGAGCGCAGATGCCGCTAAATAGTCTTGAAGAATGATTAGTAGAGCAGTTCAGTATAGTCAACGCTAAATCGATAGCGTAAGCAATTCGAAGGTTTGTGGTTAGTTACTATTTCCTACCCTAACTTTACATAAGATTGGCGCAAAGCAATTATTGTATTTACTAATGATCGCCATCTCCGTGCCTCGGAGAGCACGTTAAGCCGTCGGTCCCGACTGCCATGAACATCTATGGCCGTCGTTATTGGGGAAGTCGATACAAAAGATCCCACTGGGTCGAAATGTCGCCGGTCTGTACTGACTGTCCCCCATACTAGATAAGATAAGATACTGATGATCACCCCTACGTATGGACGCAGCATAATCTATATATTAAATACGTGAAGCAAAAACTTTGTATCCCTTTTTATGAAAATTGCGCGGACGTAGGAGTATGAAAGGCACAGTTAAAGTTTATATGGAGGAGGAGGGGTGAATACTAATATTTTTATAAAATATGCATCAGATACTCATATGCTGATGATACAGCGCTTTTGTTCCATGGTAGAACCTGGCAGGAAGTGTACAACACAGCCGAAACAGAACTCCGTAATGTAATAAATTGGTTAAACATTAATTTACTCTCCCTAAACATTTCTAAAACAAATTATATTACGTTTTCAATTAGGAACTCACAGCAATCTGATTCTGGGGCAAAACTTACAGCGCATTTTTGTGGTACGAATACTAATGCTTGTAACTGCCCAATTTTAAATAAAGTATCCAACACTAAATACCTAGGAGTAATTGTCGATCAAAATCTCTCGTGGTATCCTCAGCTAGATCTGGTTTCAAACCGAGCCCGTAAACTTATCTGGGTTTTCAAACATCTTAGAGACATAGCAAACAAGCAACTACTAACGTACGTTTATATAACACTTGTCCAGTCAATACTTCTGTACTGCATATCGGCCTGGGGTGGTACTTACAAAACCAAATTTGTGAGCATTGAGCGCACACAAAGATATTTATTGAAAATAATGCTACACAAGAAGAGATACTTTAGTACCGATAGGTTATATCGCGAAGCAAATGTTCTAACAGTCAGGCAAATATATATACTAAAAAGTGTCCTTAGAACACATGAAAAAATTGACATCGACCCAAACATACATAAAAAACGAACACAACGTGCAATTATACCGTACCCTTTGACTAAGACAGTCTTTTCCACAAAACAGTTCCATTATAATTCGTTAAGGCTATACAATAGTATCAATAAAAAACTAAATATATACAATATGACTTACCTGAAATGTAAAACAGTGGTAACAGAATGGCTAAAAACACTCTCCTACCAAGAAACAGACGAATTATTAAAAAATTGACAGATGATAATATTAATTAACCATTACTTGCGCATACATCACGCACAGCATCACACACATTATATTATAATTATATACATCACTTATTTGTACAAAAACAAAGCACCCGCGCACACGAACGCGCACACGAACACACACACACACACACACACACACACACACACACACACACACACACACACACACGCACACGCACACTCACGCATACTCACTCACACGCATACACCATAATAAAATAATCATGTTTTAGTTTAAGTTCTTAGTTTATTTTAATAAAATTATATTTAAGATTAAGATTGTCAAAGCCACAGCCAAGAGGGGACTCCTCTAACACAGGTTGATACAACTTAACAGAAGAGTTCCCAAAACCTGTACAAACCCATGTAAAAGTTGATAAATAAATGTTTTTGTATTTTTGTATTTTTTGTAGAAATACATTAGATTAATGAAAAAACACTACATCCATTTGACACACGCAGTCGAATCGCGTTCGTAGTATTTCGGCATTGTTCTTCTGACGTCGTACAATTATTTGTAGCTATGGTTACCTATACCTTATTTATACAGGTTGTCCGGTAATTAATGGATAACCTTGAAATGTCTTATAGTAGAACTGAAGGCTGGCCAGAAAAAAGAAAAGGAAAAAATTAAAAAGTGCAAGCTATATTAGCATAGCATACTTTTGACTGTCTATCTATTAGCATAATTAGTGTTTGATAATAAAACAACAAAAAACCAATGAACTTCATTCATTTATGGTCGTAGTATACAAGAAAGTTATACATGGTAATTAAGTAATTTAAAAAAAACACATATCCCGGGTAGTAGTTAGGATAGATTTATTTTCATATTTTTTTCTGAACGGCCATTAGTTGCACTATCAGAAATTTGCAGGTTATCCATTAGTTACCGGACACCCTGTATGTAATAAAGAAAACAAAGTAGCAAGCTTAGGAATTTTGGTCGAATGTTGACCACTTGGCGACCGCTAGTCTATACTAATATTATAAAGAGGAAACATTTGATTTTTGTTAGTTTATTTGTTTGATTGTAAGGATGTACCTCAAAAACTGTTGAACCTAGTCTATCATCTAGTAGCCTATGCTCTACTTTATTTTGAAAACGTAAGTATTCTTACTAATATAACCTAACCTACTTTAACGCGAGTGAAGCCCGGGCATAAATAATTTGACGGCCTCGATGGCGTAGTGGTTAGTGTAACCGACTGCCACTGCTGAGGTCGTGGGTTCGATTCCCGCACAAGTCAAACATTTGTGAGCATGAACATGGATGTTTGTCTTGGTCTGGGTGTTTCTATGTATAATATGTATGTATTTACAAAAAAAAGTATATATTTATGTTTATCCATTGTCTAGTACCCATAGTACAAGCTGAGCTTAGTTTGGGCTAGATGGTGTTGTGTGTATGTGGTAGAATATTATAATTCAATATAGCTTGCGACCATGTTTGCGTGTCATATATGTAGTTTACTGTCGACGACAAACACGTGCATCATCGCTATGCATTAGATACATTTTCTCACTTAAACTCTTAGCTATGATTGAAATTAAACTACTATATACGGATTTTATCGCGTTGTTTATTTATCACCCGATGTTTTGGTTGCTTTTCAGCAGCCATGGTCACCATGACCATGACCATGTGAACATGGCATCCGTATATAGTAGTTTAATTTCAATGAATAACATTCACGTAAAATGAAGACAATATTATCTTAGCTGTAAAATTGTGGAACTGCATCTAATTCCATTCATTAATTTTTACGCGAAGCTTAAAGAAACAGACAGTTTTGTAAAGGACATACTATACAAATAGTGCTCGTACTAGTTTTAAATCGCTCTTAATAGTCAATCAATGTTTTATACATAGCCGCCTTGTAGAGATTAACGAATAGTTGACTTCTGTTTTCTGGTTTGCGCAAATGGAATTAAAATAATACAAAGAACTATGCTTGTAAATTAATATATTTGTTTTGATTTTCAAGCAGCGAGGATTTCTTTTGTTTGATTAGAGAGCGCAGCCACATCCTCTACCAGCGTAACCACTGCGGTAGCCGTAGCCGGGACCAGCGAGGCCAGGAGCATAAGCACCGGCACCGTAGGCAGCAGCACCATAGGCAGGAGCGATGGCAGCAGCGCCGTAGGCAGGAGCGGCGAAAGCAGCACCCTCGCTGATCATGGCATTTCTGCCATTACCGCAAGCATGGTTGACGGCACCAGAACCAGCAGTGGGTAACACTCCCTCCACAGCCACAGTACCAACAAACGGCAGCTCACCAGCCGCCGCTAGAATACCTTCATAAGCGTTCTCAGATGCTACGGAGAGGCCGACGGGAGCGATGGCGGAGGCGCTAGAGACGGGGAGTCCACCACCGCTGGTGGGGGTGTAGTCTATGGCAGGGGCAGCATATCCACAAGGAGCAGCAAAAGCGGGGGCGTCCAGGGCATACGCAGCACGACCATAAGGTGCGGCTAAACCGCAACCAGCCAAGCCATAGGGAGCGGCATAAGCAGGCCCAGCCAAGGCAGGGGCGGCGATGCCGGGGGTCGCGGCGATGGCAGTACGGCTGGTGCACTGGCTCAGTGCACACTAAAAAATTACACATCTGTTAGAAACATTAAAAACTAAGGGAGTTAAATAAAATATAATTGTCTAGATCACTTACCTGGATGAAGAGCGCCTGAGCGCAGAGGACAATAATGGCCTTGGCAAACATGTTATTTCTCGTACAAACGCTGATGCGAGAATGATGTCCTGCTTGAACAGTGCTGCTTTTATAATAAACTGTCTTATCTAATTCTAATAAGTATTTAGGTAATTAATTAAATTTTAAAAAGCTTTTGCAACCACGATAAACCTACAGTTTACCAACAAAGAAAACTTTTTGTAACAACTTGATTATTGTAATTAATTATTTTGATTTCGAAATTACACTAAACGTTCGTTATCAACAAAGTTCCGAGTATAAAAAGTGGAGCAATGTGTCGTACATCATTCTGTATTCAGCTTCACGTTGACACGAACAAACATCAAACATGAACACCTTCACCGTCCTGTTCCTCTGCATCCAAGCTTGCTTGGTACAGGTGAGTCGTTACTCATATTTCTTGCTTCTAGCAATATTATTTAGGCGTTGCCTGCCTCTCTTGTTTGCCAGCAAATAAGTAAGGGTTGAAGTGGTATGATTTATGTTTAAGAAATGTCTTACTTAACGCAATTATTCTAGTTATTGAGGTATACTGTTAAAATCTTTGTCTTTTCGGCTATGTCATTTGTGATCCAATACATTAATTGCCTCACATGATTTCCTTAATTTTCTCTTTCTCATGAGACCTGAATATGGTTCAGCTCTTCTGTAAGCCCGTGATATTCGAGGTCACAGGAGATATGTACACTGTAACAGAAATCATAAGCTTCTTTAATAGTTGCTGAGATAGACAGTTTAAGACGCGAGTCTAGACGTCCCTTTATGCCATGTATGAAAACCTAAAAGTTTTGCTTAGACATCAATCAAGTTGATGTCAATATAGACCATAATAATTATGTAAACCCGATGGAAATGGCGCTAAGCTTTATTTAGTGTAGTAACTACCGTGCTGAGCACAGCAGTCACATGCACATACTACCACTGAGCCATTTGAGGCAGTTACAATGTTTTATAACTTAATTTTATATTATTTTTACAGAATGTGTTCGGCCAGTGCGCGGGCAGATATAACGCTGCTCTTTCCCCTGCTGCTGCCTACGGCCCTGCTGCCGCTTTCGCTTCCACCGCTCCCTTCGGCTATGCTGGAGCCTACCCCGGTGCTGCTGCTGGCTGTGCTGCTCCTTATGGTGGTTCCGGTGAAGGTAACGTGGCGGTCGCCGGTGAGCTGCCAGTCTGCGGTACCACCGCCGTCGCTGGTCAGGTGCCCATCATGGGCGCTGTGAATTTCGGTGGTGATGTCGCTGCTGCTGGTGCCGTGTCTATCGCTGGCAAGTGTGCCTGCGGCTGTTATGGTGCTGGATACCCGTACTGAGCAGTGTTGTCATATGATACGAAACGAAATATAAACGAGCAAAGTGATACATTGAATTTTGTACTCTTTAAATCCTTTTATCCTAACTAATATTGTAAATACGAATGTGAGTTTGTTTGATTATTTGTTAAGCTTTCACGCCCTAACTAACGACCGATCATCACGAAATTTCGTATACATGCCCGGGGTACAGAAAACGGCATAGGGTACCTTTGAAACAGGCAAAAAGTGCTGTTTCAAAGTTGTTGTGCTGTGCATAAAATCTAAATAAACGCGAGCGAAGCCGCGAGCAAAGTCTAGTATATGAATAAGCTGTTCAAAACCACTTTGATGACAAGTTACTAAGCTAGTTCTTATACCACCTCAGCTCAGTCCATAGAAATAATAAGAAGTCGAGATTGTTCAGTGCCTTCTTTACAGTTTCTGGTTTATTTTTGCTTTGCCCTCTCAGTATTTTTTCATTTATATTACAACTTAAGAGTAGATATTAACTATTTTGAAGCTAAACTCTTCTATTTTACCGCCTCTACATGTTGTAATTTTTAGCTGCTCGAGGGCACGATTGCCGCAATCTCATGAGACACAGGAAAAACTGACTTCATTGTTTGTTTTTACATAACTTACATTTAGAATAAAATACCAGTTGCTCGATGATAGTTTATATTGTTGCTCCACAGCGACTATTAAACGAAAATACTAATATATATACATACATAAATAGGACTATGGAATGGCTAAGATTGCATCGTCCGTTATTAGAGAGAATTGAATATCCTGGAAGCTCGAGTGCGTTTATTTAAAATTACTTTTTTTTTGTATTGGCGGCAATCGAGCGGACGGGTCGCCTGATGGTAAGCGATTACTGCCGCCCATGGACACCCGCAACACCAGAGGAGTCACAAATGCGTTGCCAGCCTTTTAAACCCTAGAAAGAGGGAGGGGTTGCTCACTCTATCGACGAAACACAACGCAAGCGCTATTATACGCTGGTTTTGCTGTGAGATCGTGCTATCACTGCGGTCGAAGCGGCCCATTCGTACCGAAGCGTGGCTCTCCCACGGTAACTTTTGTGCAGTAGAGAGCGCTTGCCCTTTCCCCCTAAAAATATCCAGCATCGCAGGGAGTTTTTATAAACATTAATACAACTGACACAAAGGACACCTGGGTGTTTTTTTTGTGTCCGTTGTATAAATGTTTGCAACAAAAAATCTGTAAGTTACCTACTAATAGCTGTGCCGAGTCTGGAATCCGACAAACAAATATTTGTGGATCATAATAATAATAATAATAATAAGAATTATCCATCAGCAACTTGCCTTAAAGTACAATCTTGTGGATTCAGAGATGCCGTACTACAGGTATGTGCCCGATCCAGTTCTCGAGAATGGTCGTGTCACTATGTACTGGGATCGATCTATCATCACTGACAGAACCATCGTGGCTAACAAGCCAGATATAGTGGTGATAGATCGATTAGAGCGCCTTGCAATGATCATCGATGTCACCATCCCTCATGACGAGAATCTCGTGAAAGCTGAAAAAGATAAACAAATTAAATATCTGGACTTAGCTCGCGAGGTTGTTGACATGTGGGATGTGTACTCGGCGATCATTATACCGATAGTCGTTTCGGTAAACGGTTTTTTTTTTTTTTTGCTCGTCAAAATGACAGTCGTGTGGTCTAAGAGCAGTGGCCTCCACATCGTCCTCATAGCAGCCGAGGCGATGTTGAGGTCTCTACTTTGACGGCCTGAGAAGGTGCTTTTTCACGCCCCGCTTAAAGGACCCAGGATTGAAGGAAGCAAGAGCCTCAACCATCATCTTAAGAGGCTAGCGTTGAATGGTTTATTTTATATTTTTTATATATAATGTAAAATATAATCACGAGAAAATATTGAAATAAATGGAATAATAATAAATTGGCAAACTGGAAGTCAAATGTCGAAATTTTTATCGCCCGTTTTTATCCAAAAAATATTTCTAAAATCGGAAATCTACAATATCAAAACAAATAGTTTCTGTAAAAGAGTACATACCATCACAACAATCATCATTTTTACAAGAAATATCAACATAAACCATAAATTAACCCGAAAATCAGCAAACAGAAAAATTACAGCAAATGTCAAAATGAAAATGAAAATCACCCTTATCATGAATTAATACGATGCATGTTGACTAGAGCAAAAGCCAGAGCAGAATCACAAAATAGATCCCCGGACTCGCCGCTTAGCCCCGCTCGCAGCCGCCGAGTCCCGCATTAGCGGCCGCGGCCACTGCAGAGGCGTCGTGCTCATCAAGCGGCGAGTATTTCTCTCCGCCGGCGTCGCCGTCACCTGTACGTCGGCGAGGAAGAGGCCGGCCACCGACACGCCTGGGACCCAGAGGCCCACCGGCCCCGGGACGGGCCCCCGCTGTTGGTGGTAATGTGCACCGCATGAGATGGACAGAATCAATTAATGAAAACGTTATGCGGGCCGTCATATTTTGTGGCGACAGGGGGAGGAATCAACCTCACTTCCTACCGTGATCGTTTGCTGCCTCTGTTTCAGGACTTGGAACCAGCTGTCAACGTTTCGGCACAACGACTGTCCGATCAAATGCGGGCTATCCAACGTTCTCACCTGTTGGATGAAGCTGCACTTGAGAGGCTTCGCTCTGACGTACGGGGTAACCCTCCTATCCTTTCTACCACACAAAACATAACTCAAATAAATTGTATAACACCTCTACCACATACAAACGGTGTTGAAGAAGTGGGTAGTAGGGATACACACGTAAGTACCCAGTGCATCGATAAACTAAGGAGTGCCTTGGAATGCGCTGTTCGGGAATATCGGTAAACAAGTTTAGAAAATAGACCTCGCCTACCCCGGTTGCCCACGCATAAGAAAAATTTGGCGTTAGTTTGTGCCCTGGATTAATATCAAAGAAGAAATTCTTATCTACGTTATATACGGCATACGGTTTCTACGTGTCGAGTTGTAGCGATCGTGACGTGTCTGTGTATAAATTGTAAGACATGTTTAATCTTTTGTTACGGTTAGCTTGCATTTCTTAATTAAAATTAATTAATTGACTGCCTCATTGTTTTAATGGCATAAGCAGTAACTACTTAACTGTGTTATCAAACGTTGGATTGCACGGATGGTGCAATGGTTTAAGTAGCCGCCTCAGCACTGCCGCTTCGTCGAGTGTTGTGGGTTCGAATCCCAAACGGGACAAAACTTTATGTGATCCTCAAATGGTTGTTTCGAGTCTGGATGTTCTTTGTATCCGTTGTTTCAATGTTTGTAACGTCCCCCTTGACAAAGAAATTATTCCTACTGTAGGTCTACCTTTAAAAAAATCTTTATATATATAAATCTTCTGTGTTTGTAATTAAACTCCTCCTAAATGGCTCGACCGATTTTGATGAATTTTGTAGTGTGTGTTCGATTGGATTCGATAATGGTTTAGATTAGGGTTTTTTTACAGGTAGTTAAGTATATAATTAGTAACTGCGCGACTAATTGTTGTGTTTCGCGTTCAACTCCAGAGATAGACATGATTTTTGACAAGCGGGTCTTTATATACAACACTAGCTTATACCCGTGGCTTCGCTCAGGGAAAAGTAGATTCGGTTACGTTAGGTTATGTTAGTAATAGTACATACTCATTTTTAAAATGAAATATAGCCAATGATACTCGTTGATTATACAGTTTTCGAATAGCGAACGAATTTTTAAAATCGGTTGATTTGTTTTGGTGTTAAATCCTTAAAAATGATATATAGATATATATAGATAGATATAGATAGGTAGATATATTATATATGAGTAGGTAGTTACTGCGACTAACTGTTGAGTCTCGCGTTCAATTCCAAAGATGGAGGTGACTTTCAGCAAGAGGGTGTTTTAACACGGTTTTATTAGCTTGATATTATGTATCTACCATGTGTATCTACGAATCTATGTAACGGAATCTTTGAACTTGATTTTCACTCCTTTCAAACCGACGGATTGATTTGAAACTTTGCACACTTATCGAGGACCGATGACAATACAATAATTTAGAAAAAAACACAAAAAATATATAAGTAAATAATAGTTTGAACAAACTAAAAAACACACTTTATTAAAAAAAGTAGAAAATAATTTAATAATGTTAATGTATAAATATAATCGTGGTGTGCTTTCTAAGATATTTTGATAACCCCCAAACTTCTACTTTTTATAATGAAGCGTGTTTTTTTAGTTTTAACTATTATTTATTATTTATAGAACTTAGATGAGAGATGACTACAAGGGGCACATGTTGGTAAGCGTTTGTTATATTCAGCATTGGGAAAATATAACCAATAGACAATTAATTTACTTTGACTGGACTAAATTAAGGTTATTGCAATTTATAATGCGTATTTATGAAAGAAACTACAAATAACATTTTACAGTGTTATATTTATCATTTATTAAGCATTATACATAATAAATATTACCTTTAACAAGCAAATCAAGGCTGTTTGTTATACCCATAGTAACAAACATAACCCATAACAAAATTAATTACATATTACAGATAAACCATAAATTATTATTTTATATAACAACAGCATATAATAATTCTAACAAAATAACAATATACTTAACTTATTGTAGAAGTGATTCCTCCGGCGGCCAAACAAGAAGTGTCCGGTCAATCACTGTGCCTTGCTTTTATACCATATTCATAAGTCAACCGATTTACTAATAACATCCAAGTAAATTAAAAATAATCAATATTATCTATTGTGAAAATATTAAAAATAACAGTAGGAAATCTGTAAGTATAAGTTATATATTGTAAACAATTTTAATGAGCAAAAATTACTGACTTCCGTTAACAGTTGGCAACATTGAAGTGAATAATCAAACAATAATTATTAACCTATTTTGTCACGTTCATAGTGGACTAGCTTTTGCCTGCGCCGTCACTCGCATAAACTTAGGTTAGGTTACTAAGGCAGTGGATGTGAGAGGTCGTGGAACGCCGTCGCCTCCTTCTGTGAGGAAGTAATTTCCATCAAGGAGGCGGCGGAGCGGGAGAGGGAGCGTTTAAACCCTCTCCCCAACCGCAGAGCCGGGCGCCGGAGGGCGCGCGATGACCTCCAGCCACCCTGAGGTTTGACCTGGGGGTAGCGGGCTTTGTGGGCCTGCCCGTTATCCGTTCAGCACCAGGTCCGAGAGGCGGCGTGCGTGTTCCCACGCGCGCCTCTGTGTCGAGTCCGTCTCCCCTCTAGGGGGGAGACAGTAGGGTTTTTATAATGTCGGAAGTGCCTAGTTTGGGTAGGTATTTTGTGTAGTGGCCTGCCGTTTCATACGGCGGGCCGAAACCTCGGCGGGGTCGCGACCGCATGCGAAAGCGATTCGCGCGGCCCTGCCGATAGTGGTTGTGTCGAGGAACACCGTGGTAGGTTTAGTCGGTATCCCGGGAGGTACATTATATTTTCAACATCTTTCTTTACCCCGGCGAGTCCGACATAATCCCTCCGCCCGCCCCCGCGGAGGGATATGCGTCATTGCATTCCCCCACGTAAAAAAAAAAAAAAAAAAAAAAAAACTAAGGCAGTGGACGGACAGACGGACAAAAAAATTGTGATTCACAAATGGTTGTTCCGACTCTGAATGTTCTTTGTTTGAATGTTTGTAAAAGCTCCCTGCGACACATGATTCTTCAGAGATGAAAGTAATTTTTGGCAAGCGGTTCTTTTCGTCAACATAGATGAGAGAGATAACATATGTAGTTTGAATGTTTGTAAAAGACCCCCGCGACACAGGATTTATTCCTTGTGCGGGAGTTTTCTTTGTAAAAGAACATATAGGACATTGAAACTGGGACTTAGAGAAATTCTGTGGCCGCGCTAAACCCTATCTCTCTGTATATAGGTAGAATGTCTGAAGCCTTTTTGAAAGAAGATGCGAAAAAAGGCATCTCGTATTGAGTCGAGTTAGGCATTACTTGGATTAAATTTATTGTAAAATAATGATTAAGGAAAGGGAAGGCAATCAGGTATTATCAACTTGTCAGAAGCTCATCGCGTACCGGACATCGGCGGCGGGGACGGAGTGGGGCGAGAGAGGCATCGCGATCAGCTGGTGGCGTGCACGCCGGTCACCGACCCCGGCAGTCAGCGGACCGATGCTACAGCGTACACCCGTACTCGCGCTTTTAATTCACACTAGTTTTGTATTCGTTTCCCGGCAACGACAATCTTGTACATGTATCAATGGTATTTAAATAATTACTTATACAGTCCACTTCGAGTTTTATTCCGCAGCCAAAGGATCCCGATCAAACAAAAGCTATAATTGCAAAAAAAAATTTTGGACTATACCAAACTGCTCTGACTGTGGACGGTCGCGTCATGGGACGACGATGATTCTGATTCAAGACAGTTTGGCAGAGACAGAGTTTAGTGTTTTTGAGCGCAGATGCCGCTAAAATGTCTAGAAGGTTGATTAGTAGAGCAGTTCAGTATAGTCAACGCTAAATCGATAGCGTAAGCAATTCGAAGGGTTGCGGTTAGTTAATATTTCCTATTTTTTTTCTTTTTTTTTTTTTTATCCTCTTTGGAATGCTTTTACGCACCTTCCGCGCCCGGGCAGGGCGCGGGTGTGTGGGGCTCGGGCCAGAGAAGCCGGATCCATACCCACTATACCCCTGACGACGTTTGCCGCCTCAAAGGAGATCGTGCGGTACCCTCTTGCGACCCTGACGGCCATCACCCTCTGCGGCCTCCGCAGCAGGGCGCCGTTACGAGCCGTCAGGTTATGACCCCAAATGGGGCTCCCGTATAGGGCCATCGCCCGCACGACCCCCATAAAGAGCCTCCTGCAGGAGCGCCTCTAAGTTGCGCGAGCTCGGCCGACCACCAGTACACCAGACGCTTTGCAGGGCGAGATTTCACCCTGGGCATCGCCGCGTCGCAGCACTGCGACAAACCCTCCCGAAACCAATCAGCCTCTGCTTCTACGTCGGCAGGCCTGTCGGGCACTGAAGCCCAGGCCTGCACGATAGAGGCCTCCAGGAGGGCCTCCCTGTTGAGCTTGCTTAAAGCCCAGCGCGGACCTTCCCAACCGGGGCCCACAGGGGCCGGCGCACTTGAGATTTGGGTGGAGACGTCGAACTGAATGTACCGGTGGTCCGACAAGGTCTCCACGTTCTCTTCCACGCGCCAGCTGACAACACGACGCGCAAGAGCGTAGTTAATATTTCCTACCCTAACTTTACATAAGATTGACGCAAAGTAAATATTGTATTTACTAATTATCGCCTGCTCTGTGCCTCGGAGAGCACGTTAAGCCGTCGGTTCCGACTGCCATGAACATCTATGGCAGTCGTTATTGGGGAAGTCGATACAAAAGATCCCGCTGGGTCAAAATGTCACCGGTCTGTACTGACTGGCCCCCACACAAGATAAGATAAGATACTGATGATCACCCCTACGTATGGACGCAGCATAATCTATATATTAAATACGTGAAGCAAAAACTTTGAACCCCTTTTTTTGAAAATTGTGCAGACGGATAAGTATAAAATTTGGCACAGTTAAAGTTTATATGGAGAAGGAGGGGTCAATCCTAAATTTTTTATAAAATATACGTTAGAAAAATATTAAATTAATGAAAAAACACTACACGCATATATCTATGCATTTGACACACGCAGTCGAATCGCGTTCGTAGTATTTCGGCATTGTTCTTCTGACGTCGTACAATTATTTGTAGCTATGGTTACCTATACCTTATTTATATGTAACAAAGAAAACAAAGTAGCAAGCTTAGGAATTTTGGTCGAATGTTGACCACTTGGCGACCGCTAGTCTATACTTATATTATAAAGAGGAAACATTTGATTTTTGTTAGTTTATTTGTTTGTTTGTAAGGATGTACCTCAAAAACTGCTCAAGCTATTTAAAAATATATTTTACCATTAGAAAGCTTTATTATCATCTAGTAGCCTATGCTCTACTTTATTTTGAAAACGTAAGTATTCTTACTAATATAACCTAACCTACTTTTATGCGAGTGAAACCGGGCATAAGCTAGTATAAAATAATTTGACGGCCTCGATGGCGTAGTGGTTAGTGTAACCGACTGCCACGCCTGAGGTCGTGGGTTCGATTCCCGCACAAGTCAAACATTTGTGTGCATGAACATGGATGTTTGTCTTGGTCTGGGTGTTTCTATGTATAATATGTATGTATTTACAAAAATAAAGTATATATGTATGTTTATCCATTGTCTAGTACCCATAGTACAAGCTGAGCTTAGTTTGGGCTAGATGGTGTTGTGTGTATGTGGTAGAATATTATAATTCAATATAGCTTGCGACCATGTTTGCGTGTCATATATGTAGTTTACTGTCGACGACAAACACGTGCATCATCGCTATGCATTAGATACATATTCTCACTTAAACTCTTAGCTATGATCGAAATTAAACTACTATATACGGATTTTATCGCGTTGTTTATTTATCACCCGACGTTTCGGTTGCTTTTCCGCAGCCATGGTCACCATGACCATGACCATGTGACCATGGCATCCGTATATAGTAGTTTAATTTCAATGAATAACATTCACGTAAAATGAAGACAATATTATCTTAGCTATGAAATTTTAGAACTGCATCTAATTCCATTCATTGATTTTTACGCGAAGCCTAAAGAAACAGACAGTTTTGTAAAGGACATACTATACAAATAGTGCTCGTACTAGTTTTAAATCGCTCTTAATAGTCAATCAATGTTTTATACATAGCCGCCTTGTAGAGATTAACGAATAGTTGACTTCTGTTTTCTGGTTTGCGCAAATGGAATTAAAATAATACAAAGAACTATGCTTGTAAATTAATATATTTGTTTTGATTTTCAAGCAGCGAGGATTTCTTTTGTTTGATTAGAGAGCGCAGCCACATCCTCTACCAGCGTAACCACTGCGGTAGCCGTAGCCGGGACCAGCGAGGCCAGGAGCATAAGCACCGGCACCGTAGGCAGCAGCACCATAGGCAGGAGCGATGGCAGCAGCGCCGTAGGCAGGAGCGGCGAAAGCAGCACCCTCGCTGATCATGGCATTTCTGCCATTACCGCAAGCATGGTTGACGGCACCAGAACCAGCAGTGGGTAACACTCCCTCCACAGCCACAGTACCAACAAACGGCAGCTCACCAGCCGCCGCTAGAATACCTTCATAAGCGTTCTCAGATGCTACGGAGAGGCCGACGGGAGCGATGGCGGAGGCGCTAGAGACGGGGAGTCCACCACCGCTGGTGGGGGTGTAGTCTATGGCAGGGGCAGCATATCCACAAGGAGCACCAAAAGCGGGGGCGTCCAGGGCATACGCAGCACGACCATAAGGTGCGGCTAAACCGCAACCAGCCAAGCCATAGGGAGCGGCATAAGCGGGCCCAGCCAAGGCAGGGGTGGCGATGCCGGGGGTCGCGGCGATGGCAGCAGGGCTGGTGCACTGGCTCAGTGCACACTAAAAAATTACACATCTGTTAGAAACATTAAAAACTAAGGCAGTTAAATAAAATATAATTGTCTAGATCACTTACCTGGATGAAGAGCGCCTGAGCGCAGAGGACAATGATGGCCTTGGCAGACATGTTATTTCTCGTACAAACGCTGATGCGAGAATGATGTCCTGCTTGAATAGTGCTGCTTTTATAATAAACTGTCTTATCTAATTCTAATAAGTATTGAGGTAATTAATTAAATTTTAAAAAGCTTGTGCAACCACGATAAGCCTACAGTTTACCAACAAAGAAAACTTTTTGTAACAACTTGATTATTGTTATTAATTATTTTGATTTCGAAATTACACTAAACGTTCGTTATCAACAAAGTTCCGAGTATAAAAAGTGGAGCAATGTGTCGTACATCATTCTGTATTCAGCTTCACGTTGACACGAACAAACATCAAACATGAACACCTTCACCGTCCTGTTCCTCTGCATCCAAGCTTGCTTGGTACAGGTGAGTCGTTACTCATATTTATTGCTTCTAGCAATATTATTTAGGCGTTGCCTGCCTCTCTTGTTTGCCAGCAAATAAATAAGGGTTGAAGTGGTATGATTTGTGTTTAAGAAATGTCTTACTTAACGCAATTATTCTAGTTATTAAGGTATACTGTTAAAATCGTTTTCTTTTCGGCTATGTCATTTGTGGTCCAATACATTAATTGCCTCACATGATTTCCTTAATTTTCTCTTTCTCATGAGACCTGAATATGGTTCAGCTCTTCTGTAAGCCCGTGATATTCGAGGTCACAGGAGATATGTACACTGTAACAGAAATCATAAGCTTCTTTAATAGTTGCTGAGATAGACAGTTTAAGACGCGAGTCTAGACGTCCCTTTTTGCCATGTATGAAAACCTAAAAGCTTTGCTTAGATATCAATCAAGTTGATGTCAATATAGACCATAATAATTATGTACACCCGATGGAAATGGCGCTAAGCTTTATTTAGTGTAGTAACTGTACCGTGCTGAGCACAGCAGTCACATGCACGTACTACCACTGAGCCATTTGAGGCAGTTACAATGTTTTATAACTTAATTTTATATTATTTTTACAGAATGTGTTCGGCCAGTGCGCGGGCAGATATAACGCTGCTCTTTCCCCTGCTGCTGCTTTCGCTTCCACCGCTCCCTTCGGCTATGCTGGAGCCTACCCCGGTGCTGCTGCTGGCTGTGCTGCTCCTTATGGTGGTTCCGGTGAAGGTAACGTGGCGGTCGCCGGTGAGCTGCCAGTCTGCGGTACCACCGCCGTCGCTGGTCAGGTGCCCATCATGGGCGCTGTGAATTTCGGCGGTGATGTCGCTGCTGCTGGTGCCGTGTCTATCGCTGGCAAGTGTGCCTGCGGCTGTTATGGTGCTGGATACCCGTACTGAGCAGTGTTGTCATATGATACGAAACGAAATATAAACGAGCAAAGTGATACATTGAATTTTGTACTCTTTAAATCCTTTTATCCTAACTAATATTGTAAATACGAATGTGAGTTTGTTTGATTATTTGTTAAGCTTTCACGCCCTAACTAACGACCGATCATCACGAAATTTCGTATACATGCCCGGGGTACAGAAAACGGCATAGGGTACCTTTGAAACAGGCAAAAAGTGCTGTTTCAAAGTTGTTGTGCTGTGCACAAAATCTAAATAAACGCGAGCGAAGCCGCGAGCAAAGTCTAGTATATGAATAAGCTGTTCAAAACCACTTTGATGACAAGTTACTAAGCTAGTTCTTATACCACCTCAGCTCAGTCCATAGAAATAATAAGAAGTCGAGATTGTTCAGTGCCTTCTTTACAGTTTCTGGTTTATTTTTGCTTTGCCCTCTCAGTATTTTTTCATTTATATTACAACTTAAGAGTAGATATTAACTATTTTGAAGCTAAACTCTTCTATTTTACCGCCTCTACACGTTGTAATTTTTAGCTGCTCGAGGGCACGATTGCCGCAATCTCATGAGACACAGGAAAAACTGACTTCATTGTTTGTTTTTACATAACTTACATTTAGAATAAAATACCAGTTGCTCGATGATAGTTTATATTGTTGCTCCACAGCGACTATTAAACGAAAATACTAATATATGTATACATAAATAAGATATTGGAATGGCTAAGATTGTATCGTCCGTTATAAGAGAGAATTGAATGTCCTGGGAGCGTGAGTGCGTTTATTTAAAATTAGTTTTTTATTGTATAGGTGGCAAACGAGCAGACGGGTCGTCTGATGGTAAGCGAATGTCGCCCTCCATGGACACCCGCAATACAAGAGGAGTCACAAATGCGTTGCTAGCCTTTTAAACCCTAGAAAGAGGGAGGGGTTGCTCACTCTATCGACGAAACACAACGCAAGCGCTATTATACGCTGGTTTTGCTGTGAGATCATGCTATCACTGCGGTCGAAGCGGCCCATTCGTACCGAAGCGTGGCTCTCCCACGGTAACTTTTGTGCAGTAGAGAGCGCTTGCCCTTTCCCCCTAAAAATATCCAGCATCGCAGGGAGTTTTTATAAACATTAATACAACTGACACAAAGGACACCTGGGTGTTTTTTTTGTGTCCGGTGTATAAATGTTTGCAACAAAAAATCTGTAAGTTACCTACTAATAGCTGTGCCGAGTCTGGAATCCGACAAACAAATATTTGTGGATCATAATAATAATAATAATAAAACCCCTCTGGGACAGTCGTTATCTCATCATGAGACTAACGCGATATCGGAGGGCACAGTACACTAGCTTTAAAACTATCACCTTCGCCTTGTGATATAAACAAAAAATGTATCACCAGGTTAAATTAAAGCGCACAAACCGCAGGGCAGCTTGTGGCGGGCTGAATGTGAGTGGCGACACTGCGGTCCTGAATGCCTCAGAGAGTTGGTTAGGGCCTCGTCCCCGGCTTACCGTTATTGGTTGGCTGGGGTGGAACTTCAAGAGCGTCCGTAGGACTCTCAACTCTGGCTTGCCTTGGTCGGCCGGTCGGAGGGGGGCCGCTAGATCTATATGCTTGGGGGTGGAAGTGTCATTTTCAAGGGCATAACTACGGGGAAACCCGCTCCGGGTCTCCGTTGTCACGAGACCCGTGATGGTGAAACCGGCGCCGCACCGCTCGACACCCCTAGCCACTCGCACCGGTGTTGCCCTCTGCTGCTGGCTTGTATGCCTATAGTGGCTTATCAGGGGGCCCATCTAGTGAGTTGGCGAGTCACCGTCTGCCCATTGCATTGATGCTATTAGAGTATTCAGGGCAGACGCCGTTTTTCATCCATAGTTAGCAATATACCGGTCCACCAAACACCCATACCTATAGCCCATATATTAGATTCCATACGTAGCAATAGTCCTACGCCTGCTGTGGCTAGTGCCGCTGTAGGTGTTCCATCACACCTTTGATTAAAATTCTCGAAGGGCCTCTTCACGTTGGACCCATGTCTCCGTGTAAGCCTCCCAAAGGGCCAGGTATTTTCTAATATAATATGTTAGAAAGTACCTGTGATAAGAGAAACATAATAATAATAAGAATTATCCATCAGCAACTTGCCTTAAAGTACAATCTTGTGGATTCAGAGATGCCGTACTACAGGTATGTGCCCGATCCAGTTCTCGAGAATGGTCGTGTCACTATGTACTGGGATCGATCTATCATCACTGACAGAACCATCGTGGCTAACAAGCCAGATATAGTGGTGATAGATCGATTAGAGCGCCTTGCAATGATCATCGATGTCACCATCCCTCATGACGAGAATCTCGTGAAAGCTGAAAAAGATAAACAAATTAAATATCTGGACTTAGCTCGCGAGGTTGTTGACATGTGGGATGTGTACTCGGCGATCATTATACCGATAGTCGTTTCGGTAAACGGTTTTTTTTTTTTTTTTTGCTCGTCAAAATGACAGTCGTGTGGTCTAAGAGCAGTGGCCTCCACATCGTCCTCATAGCAGCCGAGGCGATGTTGAGGTCTCTACTTTGACGGCCTGAGAAGGTGCTTTTTCACGCCCCGCTTAAAGGACCCAGGATTGAAGGAAGCAAGAGCCTCAACCATCATCTTAAGAGGCTAGCGTTGAATGGTTTATTTTATATTTTTTATATATAATGTAAAATATAATCACGAGAAAATATTGAAATAAATGGAATAATAATAAATTGGCAAACTGGAAGTCAAATGTCGAAATTTTTATCGCCCGTTTTTATCCAAAAAATATTTCTAAAATCGGAAATCTACAATATCAAAACAAATAGTTTCTGTAAAAGAGTACATACCATCACAACAATCATCATTTTTACAAGAAATATCAACATAAACCATAAATTAACCCGAAAATCAGCAAACAGAAAAATTACAGCAAATGTCAAAATGAAAATGAAAATCACCCTTATCATGAATTAATACGATGCATGTTGACTAGAGCAAAAGCCAGAGCAGAATCACAAAATAGATCCCCGGACTCGCCGCTTAGCCCCGCTCGCAGCCGCCGAGTCCCGCATTAGCGGCCGCGGCCACTGCAGAGGCGTCGTGCTCATCAAGCGGCGAGTATTTCTCTCCGCCGGCGTCGCCGTCACCTGTACGTCGGCGAGGAAGAGGCCGGCCACCGACACGCCTGGGACCCAGAGGCCCACCGGCCCCGGGACGGGCCCCCGCTGTTGGTGGTAATGTGCACCGCATGAGATGGACAGAATCAATTAATGAAAACGTTATGCGGGCCGTCATATTTTGTGGCGACAGGGGGAGGAATCAACCTCACTTCCTACCGTGATCGTTTGCTGCCTCTGTTTCAGGACTTGGAACCAGCTGTCAACGTTTCGGCACAACGACTGTCCGATCAAATGCGGGCTATCCAACGTTCTCACCTGTTGGATGAAGCTGCACTTGAGAGGCTTCGCTCTGACGTACGGGGTAACCCTCCTATCCTTTCTACCACACAAAACATAACTCAAATAAATTGTATAACACCTCTACCACATACAAACGGTGTTGAAGAAGTGGGTAGTAGGGATACACACGTAAGTACCCAGTGCATCGATAAACTAAGGAGTGCCTTGGAATGCGCTGTTCGGGAATATCGGTAAACAAGTTTAGAAAATAGACCTCGCCTACCCCGGTTGCCCACGCATAAGAAAAATTTGGCGTTAGTTTGTGCCCTGGATTAATATCAAAGAAGAAATTCTTATCTACGTTATAGACGGCATACGGTTTCTACGTGTCGAGTTGTAGCGATCGTGACGTGTCTGTGTATAAATTGTAAGACATGTTTAATCTTTTGTTACGGTTAGCTTGCATTTCTTAATTAAAATTAATTAAATGACTGCCTCATTGTTTTAATGGCATAAGCAGTAACTACTTAACTGTGTTATCAAACGTTGGATTGCACGGATGGTGCAATGGTTTAAGTAGCCGCCTCAGCACTGCCGCTTCGTCGAGTGTTGTGGGTTCGAATCCCAAACGGGACAAAACTTTATGTGATCCTCAAATGGTTGTTTCGAGTCTGGATGTTCTTTGTATCCGTTGTTTCAATGTTTGTAACGTCCCCCTTGACAAAGAAATTATTCCTACTGTAGGTCTACCTTTAAAAAAATCTTTATATATATAAATCTTCTGTGTTTGTAATTAAACTCCTCCTAAATGGCTCGACCGATTTTGATGAATTTTGTAGTGTGTGTTCGATTGGATTCGATAATGGTTTAGATTAGGGTTTTTTTACAGGTAGTTAAGTATATAATTAGTAACTGCGCGACTAATTGTTGTGTTTCGCGTTCAACTCCAGAGATAGACATGATTTTTGACAAGCGGGTCTTTATATACAACACTAGCTTATACCCGTGGCTTCGCTCAGGGAAAAGTAGATTCGGTTACGTTAGGTTATGTTAGTAATAGTACATACTCATTTTTAAAATGAAATATAGCCAATGATACTCGTTGATTATACAGTTTTCGAATAGCGAACGAATTTTTAAAATCGGTTGATTTGTTTTGGTGATAAATCCTTAAAAATGATATATAGATATATATAGATAGATATAGATAGGTAGATATATTATATATGAGTAGGTAGTTACTGCGACTAACTGTTGAGTCTCGCGTTCAATTCCAAAGATGGAGGTGACTTTCAGCAAGAGGGTGTTTTAACACGGTTTTATTAGCTTGATATTATGTATCTACCATGTGTATCTACGAATCTATGTAACGGAATCTTTGAACTTGATTTTCACTCCTTTCAAACCGACGGATTGATTTGAAACTTTGCACACTTATCGAGGACCGATGACAATACAATAGTTTAGAAAAAAACACAAAAAATATATAAGTAAATAATAGTTTGAACAAACTAAAAAACACACTTTATTAAAAAAAGTAGAAAATAATTTAATAATGTTAATGTATAAATATAATCGTGGTGTGCTTTCTAAGATATTTTGATAACCCCCAAACTTCTACTTTTTATAATGAAGCGTGTTTTTTTAGTTTTAACTATTATTTATTATTTATAGAACTTAGATGAGAGATGACTACAAGGGGCACATGTTGGTAAGCGTTTGTTATATTCAGCATTGGGAAAATATAACCAATAGACAATTAATTTACTTTGACTGGACTAAATTAAGGTTATTGCAATTTATAATGCGTATTTATGAAAGAAACTACAAATAACATTTTACAGTGTTATATTTATCATTTATTAAGCATTATACATAATAAATATTACCTTTAACAAGCAAATCAAGGCTGTTTGTTATACCCATAGTAACAAACATAACCCATAACAAAATTAATTACATATTACAGATAAACCATAAATTATTATTTTATATAACAACAGCATATAATAATTCTAACAAAATAACAATATACTTAACTTATTGTAGAAGTGATTCCTCCGGCGGCCAAACAAGAAGTGTCCGGTCAATCACTGTGCCTTGCTTTTATACCATATTCATAAGTCAACCGATTTACTAATAACATCCAAGTAAATTAAAAATAATCAATATTATCTATTGTGAAAATATTAAAAATAACAGTAGGAAATCTGTAAGTATAAGTTATATATTGTAAACAATTTTAATGAGCAAAAATTACTGACTTCCGTTAACAGTTGGCAACATTGAAGTGAATAATCAAACAATAATTATTAACCTATTTTGTCACGTTCATAGTGGACTAGCTTTTGCCTGCGCCGTCACTCGCATAAACTTAGGTTAGGTTACTAAGGCAGTGGATGTGAGAGGTCGTGGAACGCCGTCGCCTCCTTCTGTGAGGAAGTAATTTCCATCAAGGAGGCGGCGGAGCGGGAGAGGGAGCGTTTAAACCCTCTCCCCAACCGCAGAGCCGGGCGCCGGAGGGCGCGCGATGACCTCCAGCCACCCTGAGGTTTGACCTGGGGGTAGCGGGCTTTGTGGGCCTGCCCGCTATCCGTTCAGCACCAGGTCCGAGAGGCGGCGTGCGTGTTCCCACGCGCGCCTCTGTGTCGAGTCCGTCTCCCCTCTAGGGGGGAGACAGTAGGGTTTTTATAATGTCGGAAGTGCCTAGTTTGGGTAGGTATTTTGTGTAGTGGCCTGCCGTTTCATACGGCGGGCCGAAACCTCGGCGGGGTCGCGACCGCATGCGAAAGCGATTCGCGCGGCCCTGCCGATAGTGGTTGTGTCGAGGAACACCGTGGTAGGTTTAGTCGGTATCCCGGGAGGTACATTATATTTTCAACATCTTTCTTTACCCCGGCGAGTCCGACATAATCCCTCCGCCCGCCCCCGCGGAGGGATATGCGTCATTGCATTCCCCCACGTAAAAAAAAAAAAAAAAAAAAAAAAACTAAGGCAGTGGACGGACAGACGGACAAAAAAATTGTGATTCACAAATGGTTGTTCCGACTCTGAATGTTCTTTGTTTGAATGTTTGTAAAAGCTCCCTGCGACACATGATTCTTCAGAGATGAAAGTAATTTTTGGCAAGCGGTTCTTTTCGTCAACATAGATGAGAGAGATAACATATGTAGTTTGAATGTTTGTAAAAGACCCCCGCGACACAGGATTTATTCCTTGTGCGGGAGTTTTCTTTGTAAAAGAACATATAGGACATTGAAACTGGGACTTAGAGAAATTCTGTGGCCGCGCTAAACCCTATCTCTCTGTATATAGGTAGAATGTCTGAAGCCTTTTTGAAAGAAGATGCGAAAAAAGGCATCTCGTATTGAGTCGAGTTAGGCATTACTTGGATTAAATTTATTGTAAAATAATGATTAAGGAAAGGGAAGGCAATCAGGTATTATCAACTTGTCAGAAGCTCATCGCGTACCGGACATCGGCGGCGGGGACGGAGTGGGGCGAGAGAGGCATCGCGATCAGCTGGTGGCGTGCACGCCGGTCACCGACCCCGGCAGTCAGCGGACCGATGCTACAGCGTACACCCGTACTCGCGCTTTTAATTCACACTAGTTTTGTATTCGTTTCCCGGCAACGACAATCTTGTACATGTATCAATGGTATTTAAATAATTACTTATACAGTCCACTTCGAGTTTTATTCCGCAGCCAAAGGATCCCGATCAAACAAAAGCTATAATTGCAAAAAAAAATTTTGGACTATACCAAACTGCTCTGACTGTGGACGGTCGCGTCATGGGACGACGATGATTCTGATTCAAGACAGTTTGGCAGAGACAGAGTTTAGTGTTTTTGAGCGCAGATGCCGCTAAAATGTCTAGAAGGTTGATTAGTAGAGCAGTTCAGTATAGTCAACGCTAAATCGATAGCGTAAGCAATTCGAAGGGTTGCGGTTAGTTAATATTTCCTTTTTTTTTTTTCTTTTTTTTTTTTTTATCCTCTTTGGAATGCTTTTACGCACCTTCCGCGCCCGGGCAGGGCGCGGGTGTGTGGGGCTCGGGCCAGAGAAGCCGGATCCATACCCACTATACCCCTGACGACGTTCCTCCAGTACCTAATGTCGGTGCCACGGGGTTCGCGCTAGGTTCGCTAGCATCCGCCGCGACACCGACAGGTCTTAGCCCGCCAAGTAACTAGGCGGGCCCCAGCTCTTTGGGGGAGGACCAGATGGTACAGCCCTCCCCTCCACTGAGGGGGGCGCGCGGAACGCTTACGCCCCTCCCTCGGGCCTGTGCTGCTCGGGCGGCCGACGAGCCAAGTCAACCACCCGAAGGCTGCCCTCTAGGGTGGCTGGAGGTCTGCGCGCACCCTACGGCGGCGCCCTGGACGTCTCCTGCGGTTTGGGTGGGGAGAGACCACCTCCCTCTCCCGTTCCGCCGCCTCCTTCGCGGACATCACTGCAGAAGGCGACGGCGGCCTCCCATGCACCCTCGCTCCAGACCATGGACAGAACTATTTCCGGCAGCGAGAGGATTTGGACACCCAGTGCCCCGGTTAACGACCGGCGCTGCTCTTCCCAAGCCGGGCACTCCACGAGTGTGTGTAGCGCCGTATCCTCGGGGCCGTCACCGCAGTGGTGACAACAAGACGTTTCCTCCCGGCCTATACGACACAAGTACCTCCCGAAGCATCCATGCCCGGTGAGGATCTGCGTCAGCCGGAAGGTCAGGGCGCCATGACGCCGGTCCAGCCACTCCTCCAAGACCGGGCTTACCGCCGCTATTGCGGCGTGCCCTGCACTCGGACGCGCAAGCCGTTCTCCCCAGTCCGCCCTTAAGACGTCGCGGAGCTCCGACCGCCGCGCCTCCACCTCTCTCGGCAACGGCCGAAAGCCCCGCTCCAGAGCCTCCCCGCGCCACTGGTAGAGCGACGCGAGAAGTCTGGCCTCCAGGTCCCAGGACGGTGATCCGGCCAGGAGGCTTGCCGCCTCAAAGGAGATCGTGCGGTACCCTCTTGCGACCCTGACGGCCATCACCCTCTGCGGCCTCCGCAGCAGGGCGCCGTTACGAGCCGTCAGGTTATGACCCCAAATGGGGCTCCCGTATAGGGCCATCGCCCGCACGACCCCCATAAAGAGCCTCCTGCAGGAGCGCCTCTAAGTTGCGCGAGCTCGGCCGACCACCAGTACACCAGACGCTTTGCAGGGCGAGATTTCACCCTGGGCATCGCCGCGTCGCAGCACTGCGACAAACCCTCCCGAAACCAATCAGCCTCTGCTTCTACGTCGGCAGGCCTGTCGGGCACTGAAGCCCAGGCCTGCACGATAGAGGCCTCCAGGAGGGCCTCCCTGTTGAGCTTGCTTAAAGCCCAGCGCGGACCTTCCCAACCGGGGCCCACAGGGGCCGGCGCACTCGAGATTTGGGTGGAGACGTCGAACTGAATGTACCGGTGGTCCGACAAGGTCTCCACGTTCTCTTCCACGCGCCAGCTGACAACACGACGCGCAAGAGCGTAGTTAATATTTCCTACCCTAACTTTACATAAGATTGACGCAAAGTAAATATTGTATTTACTAATTATCGCCTGCTCTGTGCCTCGGAGAGCACGTTAAGCCGTCGGTTCCGACTGCCATGAACATCTATGGCAGTCGTTATTGGGGAAGTCGATACAAAAGATCCCGCTGGGTCAAAATGTCACCGGTCTGTACTGACTGGCCCCCACACAAGATAAGATAAGATACTGATGATCACCCCTACGTATGGACGCAGCATAATCTATATATTAAATACGTGAAGCAAAAACTTTGAACCCCTTTTTTTGAAAATTGTGCAGACGGATAAGTATAAAATTTGGCACAGTTAAAGTTTATATGGAGAAGGAGGGGTCAATCCTAAATTTTTTATAAAATATACGTTAGAAAAATATTAAATTAATGAAAAAACACTACACGCATATATCTATGCATTTGACACACGCAGTCGAATCGCGTTCGTAGTATTTCGGCATTGTTCTTCTGACGTCGTACAATTATTTGTAGCTATGGTTACCTATACCTTATTTATATGTAACAAAGAAAACAAAGTAGCAAGCTTAGGAATTTTGGTCGAATGTTGACCACTTGGCGACCGCTAGTCTATACTTATATTATAAAGAGGAAACATTTGATTTTTGTTAGTTTATTTGTTTGTTTGTAAGGATGTACCTCAAAAACTGCTCAAGCTATTTAAAAATATATTTTACCATTAGAAAGCTTTATTATCATCTAGTAGCCTATGCTCTACTTTATTTTGAAAACGTAAGTATTCTTACTAATATAACCTAACCTACTTTTATGCGAGTGAAACCGGGCATAAGCTAGTATAAAATAATTTGACGGCCTCGATGGCGTAGTGGTTAGTGTAACCGACTGCCACGCCTGAGGTCGTGGGTTCGATTCCCGCACAAGTCAAACATTTGTGTGCATGAACATGGATGTTTGTCTTGGTCTGGGTGTTTCTATGTATAATATGTATGTATTTACAAAAATAAAGTATATATGTATGTTTATCCATTGTCTAGTACCCATAGTACAAGCTGAGCTTAGTTTGGGCTAGATGGTGTTGTGTGTATGTGGTAGAATATTATAATTCAATATAGCTTGCGACCATGTTTGCGTGTCATATATGTAGTTTACTGTCGACGACAAACACGTGCATCATCGCTATGCATTAGATACATATTCTCACTTAAACTCTTAGCTATGATCGAAATTAAACTACTATATACGGATTTTATCGCGTTGTTTATTTATCACCCGACGTTTCGGTTGCTTTTCCGCAGCCATGGTCACCATGACCATGACCATGTGACCATGGCATCCGTATATAGTAGTTTAATTTCAATGAATAACATTCACGTAAAATGAAGACAATATTATCTTAGCTATGAAATTTTAGAACTGCATCTAATTCCATTCATTGATTTTTACGCGAAGCCTAAAGAAACAGACAGTTTTGTAAAGGACATACTATACAAATAGTGCTCGTACTAGTTTTAAATCGCTCTTAATAGTCAATCAATGTTTTATACATAGCCGCCTTGTAGAGATTAACGAATAGTTGACTTCTGTTTTCTGGTTTGCGCAAATGGAATTAAAATAATACAAAGAACTATGCTTGTAAATTAATATATTTGTTTTGATTTTCAAGCAGCGAGGATTTCTTTTGTTTGATTAGAGAGCGCAGCCACATCCTCTACCAGCGTAACCACTGCGGTAGCCGTAGCCGGGACCAGCGAGGCCAGGAGCATAAGCACCGGCACCGTAGG
The DNA here is from genome assembly GCA_963675205.1 of Catocala nupta. Taxonomy (NCBI): domain Eukaryota; kingdom Metazoa; phylum Arthropoda; class Insecta; order Lepidoptera; family Erebidae; genus Catocala; species Catocala nupta. Next base: position 3,623,311 of record OY776107.1, on the reverse strand, counting down.
CAGCAGCACCATAGGCAGGAGCGATGGCAGCAGCGCCGTAGGCAGGAGCGGCGAAAGCAGCACCCTCGCTGATCATGGCATTTCTGCCATTACCGCAAGCATGGTTGACGGCACCAGAACCAGCAGTGGGTAACACTCCCTCCACAGCCACAGTACCAACAAACGGCAGCTCACCAGCCGCCGCTAGAATACCTTCATAAGCGTTCTCAGATGCTACGGAGAGGCCGACGGGAGCGATGGCGGAGGCGCTAGAGACGGGGAGTCCACCACCGCTGGTGGGGGTGTAGTCTATGGCAGGGGCAGCATATCCACAAGGAGCACCAAAAGCGGGGGCGTCCAGGGCATACGCAGCACGACCATAAGGTGCGGCTAAACCGCAACCAGCCAAGCCATAGGGAGCGGCATAAGCGGGCCCAGCCAAGGCAGGGGTGGCGATGCCGGGGGTCGCGGCGATGGCAGCAGGGCTGGTGCACTGGCTCAGTGCACACTAAAAAATTACACATCTGTTAGAAACATTAAAAACTAAGGCAGTTAAATAAAATATAATTGTCTAGATCACTTACCTGGATGAAGAGCGCCTGAGCGCAGAGGACAATGATGGCCTTGGCAGACATGTTATTTCTCGTACAAACGCTGATGCGAGAATGATGTCCTGCTTGAATAGTGCTGCTTTTATAATAAACTGTCTTATCTAATTCTAATAAGTATTGAGGTAATTAATTAAATTTTAAAAAGCTTGTGCAACCACGATAAGCCTACAGTTTACCAACAAAGAAAACTTTTTGTAACAACTTGATTATTGTTATTAATTATTTTGATTTCGAAATTACACTAAACGTTCGTTATCAACAAAGTTCCGAGTATAAAAAGTGGAGCAATGTGTCGTACATCATTCTGTATTCAGCTTCACGTTGACACGAACAAACATCAAACATGAACACCTTCACCGTCCTGTTCCTCTGCATCCAAGCTTGCTTGGTACAGGTGAGTCGTTACTCATATTTATTGCTTCTAGCAATATTATTTAGGCGTTGCCTGCCTCTCTTGTTTGCCAGCAAATAAATAAGGGTTGAAGTGGTATGATTTGTGTTTAAGAAATGTCTTACTTAACGCAATTATTCTAGTTATTAAGGTATACTGTTAAAATCGTTTTCTTTTCGGCTATGTCATTTGTGATCCAATACATTAATTGCCTCACATGATTTCCTTAATTTTCTCTTTCTCATGAGACCTGAATATGGTTCAGCTCTTCTGTAAGCCCGTGATATTCGAGGTCACAGGAGATATGTACACTGTAACAGAAATCATAAGCTTCTTTAATAGTTGCTGAGATAGACAGTTTAAGACGCGAGTCTAGACGTCCCTTTTTGCCATGTATGAAAACCTAAAAGCTTTGCTTAGATATCAATCAAGTTGATGTCAATATAGACCATAATAATTATGTACACCCGATGGAAATGGCGCTAAGCTTTATTTAGTGTAGTAACTGTACCGTGCTGAGCACAGCAGTCACATGCACGTACTACCACTGAGCCATTTGAGGCAGTTACAATGTTTTATAACTTAATTTTATATTATTTTTACAGAATGTGTTCGGCCAGTGCGCGGGCAGATATAACGCTGCTCTTTCCCCTGCTGCTGCTTTCGCTTCCACCGCTCCCTTCGGCTATGCTGGAGCCTACCCCGGTGCTGCTGCTGGCTGTGCTGCTCCTTATGGTGGTTCCGGTGAAGGTAACGTGGCGGTCGCCGGTGAGCTGCCAGTCTGCGGTACCACCGCCGTCGCTGGTCAGGTGCCCATCATGGGCGCTGTGAATTTCGGCGGTGATGTCGCTGCTGCTGGTGCCGTGTCTATCGCTGGCAAGTGTGCCTGCGGCTGTTATGGTGCTGGATACCCGTACTGAGCAGTGTTGTCATATGATACGAAACGAAATATAAACGAGCAAAGTGATACATTGAATTTTGTACTCTTTAAATCCTTTTATCCTAACTAATATTGTAAATACGAATGTGAGTTTGTTTGATTATTTGTTAAGCTTTCACGCCCTAACTAACGACCGATCATCACGAAATTTCGTATACATGCCCGGGGTACAGAAAACGGCATAGGGTACCTTTGAAACAGGCAAAAAGTGCTGTTTCAAAGTTGTTGTGCTGTGCACAAAATCTAAATAAACGCGAGCGAAGCCGCGAGCAAAGTCTAGTATATGAATAAGCTGTTCAAAACCACTTTGATGACAAGTTACTAAGCTAGTTCTTATACCACCTCAGCTCAGTCCATAGAAATAATAAGAAGTCGAGATTGTTCAGTGCCTTCTTTACAGTTTCTGGTTTATTTTTGCTTTGCCCTCTCAGTATTTTTTCATTTATATTACAACTTAAGAGTAGATATTAACTATTTTGAAGCTAAACTCTTCTATTTTACCGCCTCTACACGTTGTAATTTTTAGCTGCTCGAGGGCACGATTGCCGCAATCTCATGAGACACAGGAAAAACTGACTTCATTGTTTGTTTTTACATAACTTACATTTAGAATAAAATACCAGTTGCTCGATGATAGTTTATATTGTTGCTCCACAGCGACTATTAAACGAAAATACTAATATATGTATACATAAATAAGATATTGGAATGGCTAAGATTGCATCGTCCGTTATAAGAGAGAATTGAATGTCCTGGGAGCGTGAGTGCGTTTATTTAAAATTAGTTTTTTATTGTATAGGTGGCAAACGAGCAGACGGGTCGTCTGATGGTAAGCGAATGTCGCCCTCCATGGACACCCGCAATACAAGAGGAGTCACAAATGCGTTGCTAGCCTTTTAAACCCTAGAAAGAGGGAGGGGTTGCTCACTCTATCGACGAAACACAACGCAAGCGCTATTATACGCTGGTTTTGCTGTGAGATCATGCTATCACTGCGGTCGAAGCGGCCCATTCGTACCGAAGCGTGGCTCTCCCACGGTAACTTTTGTGCAGTAGAGAGCGCTTGCCCTTTCCCCCTAAAAATATCCAGCATCGCAGGGAGTTTTTATAAACATTAATACAACTGACACAAAGGACACCTGGGTGTTTTTTTTGTGTCCGGTGTATAAATGTTTGCAACAAAAAATCTGTAAGTTACCTACTAATAGCTGTGCCGAGTCTGGAATCCGACAAACAAATATTTGTGGATCATAATAATAATAATAATAATAAGAATTATCCATCAGCAACTTGCCTTAAAGTACAATCTTGTGGATTCAGAGATGCCGTACTACAGGTATGTGCCCGATCCAGTTCTCGAGAATGGTCGTGTCACTATGTACTGGGATCGATCTACCATCACTGACAGAACCATCGTGGCTAACAAGCCAGATATAGTGGTGATAGATCGATTAGAGCGCCTTGCAATGATCATCGATGTCACCATCCCTCATGACGAGAATCTCGTGAAAGCTGAAAAAGATAAACAAATTAAATATCTGGACTTAGCTCGCGAGGTTGTTGACATGTGGGATGTGTACTCGGCGATCATTATACCGATAGTCGTTTCGGTAAACGGTTTTTTTTTTTTTTTGCTCGTCAAAATGACAGTCGTGTGGTCTAAGAGCAGTGGCCTCCACATCGTCCTCATAGCAGCCGAGGCGATGTTGAGGTCTCTACTTTGACGGCCTGAGAAGGTGCTTTTTCACGCCCCGCTTAAAGGACCCAGGATTGAAGGAAGCAAGAGCCTCAACCATCATCTTAAGAGGCTAGCGTTGAATGGTTTATTTTATATTTTTTATATATAATGTAAAATATAATCACGAGAAAATATTGAAATAAATGGAATAATAATAAATTGGCAAACTGGAAGTCAAATGTCGAAATTTTTATCGCCCGTTTTTATCCAAAAAATATTTCTAAAATCGGAAATCTACAATATCAAAACAAATAGTTTCTGTAAAAGAGTACATACCATCACAACAATCATCATTTTTACAAGAAATATCAACATAAACCATAAATTAACCCGAAAATCAGCAAACAGAAAAATTACAGCAAATGTCAAAATGAAAATGAAAATCACCCTTATCATGAATTAATACGATGCATGTTGACTAGAGCAAAAGCCAGAGCAGAATCACAAAATAGATCCCCGGACTCGCCGCTTAGCCCCGCTCGCAGCCGCCGAGTCCCGCATTAGCGGCCGCGGCCACTGCAGAGGCGTCGTGCTCATCAAGCGGCGAGTATTTCTCTCCGCCGGCGTCGCCGTCACCTGTACGTCGGCGAGGAAGAGGCCGGCCACCGACACGCCTGGGACCCAGAGGCCCACCGGCCCCGGGACGGGCCCCCGCTGTTGGTGGTAATGTGCACCGCATGAGATGGACAGAATCAATTAATGAAAACGTTATGCGGGCCGTCATATTTTGTGGCGACAGGGGGAGGAATCAACCTCACTTCCTACAGTGATCGTTTGCTGCCTCTGTTTCAGGACTTGGAACCAGCTGTCAACGTTTCGGCACAACGACTGTCCGATCAAATGTGGGCTATCCAACGTTCTCACCTGTTGGATGAAGCTGCACTTGAGAGGCTTCGCTCTGACGTACGGGGTAACCCTCCTATCCTTTCTACCACACAAAACATAACTCAAATAAATTGTATAACACCTCTACCACATACAAACGGTGTTGAAGAAGTGGATAGTAGGGATACACACGTAAGTACCCAGTGCATCGATAAACTAAGGAGTGCCTTGGAATGCGCTGTTCGGGAATATCGGTAAACAAGTTTAGAAAATAGACCTCGCCTACCCCGGTTGCCCACGCATAAGAAAAATTTGGCGTTAGTTTGTGCCCTGGATTAATATCAAAGAAGAAATTCTTATCTACGTTATATACGGCATACGGTTTCTACGTGTCGAGTTGTAGCGATCGTGACGTGTCTGTGTATAAATTGTAAGACATGTTTAATCTTTTGTTACGGTTAGCTTGCATTTCTTAATTAAAATTAATTAATTGACTGCCTCATTGTTTTAATGGCATAAGCAGTAACTACTTAACTGTATTATCAAACGTTGGATTGCACGGATGGTGCAATGGTTTAAGTAGCCGTCTCAGCACTGCCGCTTCGTCGAGTGTTGTGGGTTCGAATCCCAAACGGGACAAAACTTTATGTGATCCTCAAATGGTTGTTTCGAGTCTGGATGTTCTTTGTATCCGTTGTTTCAATGTTTGTAACGTCCCCCTTGACAAAGAAATTATTCCTACTGTAGGTCTACCTTTAAAAAAATCTTTATATATATAAATCTTCTGTGTTTGTAATTAAACTCCTCCTAAATGGTTCGACCGATTTTGATGAATTTTTTGTGTGTGTTCGATTGGATTCGATAATGGTTTAGATTAGGTTTTTTTTACAGGTAGTTAAGTATATAATTAGTAACTGCGCGACTAATGTCTCGCGTTCAACTCCAGAGATAGACATGGTTTTTGACAAGCGGGTCTTTATATACAACACTAGCTTATACCCGTGGCTTCGCTCAGGGAAAAGTAGATTCGGTTACGTTAGGTTATGTTAGTAATAGTACATACTCATTTTTAAAATGAAATATAGCCAATGATACTCGTTGATTATACAGTTTTCGAATAGCGAACGAATTTTTAAAATCGGTTGATTTGTTTTGGTGTTAAATCCTTAAAAATGATATATAGATATATATAGATAGATATAGATAGGTAGATATATTATATATGAGTAGGTAGTTACTGCGACTAACTGTTGAGTCTCGCGTTCAATTCCAAAGATGGAGGTGACTTTCAGCAAGAGGGTGTTTTAACACGGTTTTATTAGCTTGATATTATGTATCTACCATGTGTATCTACGAATCTATGTAACGGAATCTTTGAACTTGATTTTCACTCCTTTCAAACCGACGGATTGATTTGAAACTTTGCACACTTATCGAGGACCGATGACAATACAATAATTTAGAAAAAAACACAAAAAATATATAAGTAAATAATAGTTTGAACAAACTAAAAAACACACTTTATTAAAAAAAGTAGAAAATAATTTAATAATGTTAATGTATAAATATAATCGTGGTGTGCTTTCTAAGATATTTTGATAACCCCCAAACTTCTACTTTTTATAATGAAGCGTGTTTTTTAGTTTTAACTATTATTTATTATTTATAGAACTTAGATGAGAGATGACTACAAGGGGCACATGTTGGTAAGCGTTTGTTATATTCAGCATTGGGAAAATATAACCAATAGACAATTAATTTACTTTGACTGGACTAAATTAAGGTTATTGCAATTTATAATGCGTATTTATGAAAGAAACTACAAATAACATTTTACAGTGTTATATTTATCATTTATTAAGCATTATACATAATAAATATTACCTTTAACAAGCAAATCAAGGCTGTTTGTTATACCCATAGTAACAAACATAACCCATAACAAAATTAATTACATATTACAGATAAACCATAAATTATTATTTTATATAACAACAGCATATAATAATTCTAACAAAATAACAATATACTTAACTTATTGTAGAAGTGATTCCTCCGGCGGCCAAACAAGAAGTGTCCGGTCAATCACTGTGCCTTGCTTTTATACCATATTCATAAGTCAACCGATTTACTAATAACATCCAAGTAAATTAAAAATAATCAATATTATCTATTGTGAAAATATTAAAAATAACAGTAGGAAATCTGTAAGTATAAGTTATATATTGTAAACAATTTTAATGAGCAAAAATTACTGACTTCCGTTAACAGTTGGCAACATTGAAGTGAATAATCAAACAATAATTATTAACCTATTTTGTCACGTTCATAGTGGACTAGCTTTTGCCTGCGCCGTCACTCGCATAAACTTAGGTTAGGTTACTAAGGCAGTGGACGGACAGACGGACAAAAAAATTGTGATTCACAAATGGTTGTTCCGACTCTGAATGTTCTTTGTTTGAATGTTTGTAAAAGCTCCCTGCGACACATGATTCTTCAGAGATGAAAGTAATTTTTGGCAAGCGGTTCTTTTCGTCAACATAGATGAGAGAGATAACATATGTAGTTTGAATGTTTGTAAAAGACCCCCGCGACACAGGATTTATTCCTTGTGCGGGAGTTTTCTTTGTAAAAGAACATATAGGACATTGAAACTGGGACTTAGAGAAATTCTGTGGCCGCGCTAAACCCTATCTCTCTGTATATAGGTAGAATGTCTGAAGCCTTTTTGAAAGAAGATGCGAAAAAAGGCATCTCGTATTGAGTCGAGTTAGGCATTACTTGGATTAAATTTATTGTAAAATAATGATTAAGGAAAGGGAAGGCAATCAGGTATTATCAACTTGTCAGAAGCTCATCGCGTACCGGACATCGGCGGCGGGGACGGAGTGGGGCGAGAGAGGCATCGCGATCAGCTGGTGGCGTGCACGCCGGTCACCGACCCCGGCAGTCAGCGGACCGATGCTACAGCGTACACCCGTACTCGCGCTTTTAATTCACACTAGTTTTGTATTCGTTTCCCGGCAACGACAATCTTGTACATGTATCAATGGTATTTAAATAATTACTTATACAGTCCACTTCGAGTTTTATTCCGCAGCCAAAGGATCCCGATCAAACAAAAGCTATAATTGCAAAAAAAAATTTTGGTCTATACCAAACTGCTCTGACTGTGGACGGTCGCGTCATGGGACGACGATGATTCTGATTCAAGACAGTTTGGCAGAGACAGAGTTTAGTGTTTTTGAGCGCAGATGCCGCTAAAATGTCTAGAAGGTTGATTAGTAGAGCAGTTCAGTATAGTCAACGCTAAATCAATAGCGTAAGCAATTCGAAGGGTTGCGGTTAGTTAATATTTCCTTTTCTTTTTCTTTTTTTTTTTTATCCTCTTTGGAATGCTTTTACGCACCTTCCGCGCCCGGGCAGGGCGCGGGTGTGTGGGGCTCGGGCCAGAGAAGCCGGATCCATACCCACTATACCCCTGACGACGTTCCTCCAGTACCTAATGTCGGTGCCACGGGGTTCGCGCTAGGTTCGCTAGCATCCGCCGCGACACCGACAGGTCTTAGCCCGCCAAGTAACTAGGCGGGCCCCAGCTCTTTGGGGGAGGACCAGATGGTACAGCCCTCCCCTCCACTGAGGGGGGCGCGCGGAACGCTTACGCCCCTCCCTCGGGCCTGTGCTGCTCGGGCGGCCGACGAGCCAAGTCAACCACCCGAAGGCTGCCCTCTAGGGTGGCTGGAGGTCTGCGCGCACCCTACGGCGGCGCCCTGGACGTCTCCTGCGGTTTGGGTGGGGAGAGACCACCTCCCTCTCCCGTTCCGCCGCCTCCTTCGCGGACATCACTGCAGGAGGCGACGGCGGCCTCCCATGCACCCTCGCTCCAGACCATGGACAGAACTATTTCCGGCAGCGAGAGGATTTGGACACCCAGTGCCCCGGTTAACGACCGGCGCTGCTCTTCCCAAGCCGGGCACTCCACGAGTGTGTGTAGCGCCGTATCCTCGGGGCCGTCACCGCAGTGGTGACAACAAGACGTTTCCTCCCGGCCTATACGACACAAGTACCTCCCGAAGCATCCATGCCCGGTGAGGATCTGCGTCAGCCGGAAGGTCAGGGCGCCATGACGCCGGTCCAGCCACTCCTCCAAGACCGGGCTTACCGCCGCTATTGCGGCGTGCCCTGCACTCGGACGCGCAAGCCGTTCTCCCCAGTCCGCCCTTAAGACGTCGCGGAGCTCCGACCGCCGCACCTCCACCTCTCTCGGCAACGGCCGAAAGCCCCGCTCCAGAGCCTCCCCGCGCCACTGGTAGAGCGACGCGAGAAGTCTGGCCTCCAGGTCCCAGGACGGTGATCCGGCCAGGAGGCTTGCCGCCTCAAAGGAGATCGTGCGATACCCTCTTGCGACCCTGACGGCCATCACCCTCTGCGGCCTCCGCAGCAGGGCGCCGTTACGAGCCGTCAGGTTATGACCCCAAATGGGGCTCCCGTATAGGGCCATCGCCCGCACGACCCCCATAAAGAGCCTCCTGCAGGAGCGCCTCTAAGTTGCGCGAGCTCGGCCGACCACCAGTACACCAGACGCTTTGCAGGGCGAGATTTCACCCTGGGCATCGCCGCGTCGCAGCACTGCGACAAACCCTCCCGAAACCAATCAGCCTCTGCTTCTACGTCGGCAGGCCTGTCGGGCACTGAAGCCCAGGCCTGCACGATAGAGGCCTCCAGGAGGGCCTCCCTGTTGAGCTTGCTTAAAGCCCAGCGCGGACCTTCCCAACCGGGGCCCACAGGGGCCGGCGCACTCGAGATTTGGGTGGAGACGTCGAACTGAATGTACCGGTGGTCCGACAAGGTCTCCACGTTCTCTTCCACGCGCCAGCTGACAACACGACGCGCAAGAGCGTAGTTAATATTTCCTACCCTAACTTTACATAAGATTGACGCAAAGTAATTATTGTATTTACTAATTATCGCCTGCTCTGTGCCTCGGAGAGCACGTTAAGCCGTCGGTTCCGACTGCCATGAACATCTATGGCAGTCGTTATTGGGGAAGTCGATACAAAAGATCCCGCTGGGTCAAAATGTCACCGGTCTGTACTGACTGGCCCCCACACAAGATAAGATAAGATACTGATGATCGCCCCTACGTATGGACGCAGCATAAGGAAAGGGAAGGCAATCAGGTATTATCAACTTGTCGGAAGCTGTTGAATCATTCATCCAAAACGCGCTCATCGCGTACCGGACATCGGCGGCGGGGACGGAGTGGGGCGAGAGAGGCATCGCGATCAGCTGGTGGCGTGCACGCCGGTCACCGACCCCGGCAGTCAGCGGACCGATGCTACAGCGTACACCCGTACTCGCGCTTTTAATTCACACTAGTTTTGTATTCGTTTCCCGGCAACGACAATCTTGTACATGTATCAATGGTATTTAAATAATTACTTATACAGTCCACTTCGAGTTTTATTCCGCAGCCAAAGGATCCCGATCAAACAAAAGCTATAATTGCAAAAAAAAATTTTGGACTATACCAAACTGCTCTGACTGTGGACGGTCGCGTCATGGGACGACGATGTTTCTGATTCAAGACAGTTTGGCAGAGACAGAGTTTAGTGTTTTTGAGCGCAGATGCCGCTAAAATGTCTAGAAGGTTGATTAGTAGAGCAGTTCAGTATAGTCAACGCTAAATCGATAGCGTAAGCAATTCGAAGGGTTGCGGTTAGTTAATATTTCCTTTTTTTTTTCTTTTTTTTTTTCTTTTTGTTTTTTTAACCTCTTTGGAATGCTTTTACGCACCTTCCGCGCCCGGGCAGGGCGCGGGTGTGTGGGGCTCGGGCCAGAGAAGCCGGATCCATACCCACTATACCCCTGACGACGTTCCTCCAGTACCTAATGTCGGTGCCACGGGGTTCGCGCTAGGTTCGCTAGCATCCGCCGCGACACCGACAGGTCTTAGCCCGCCAAGTAACTAGGCGGGCCCCAGCTCTTTGGGGGAGGACCAGATGGTACAGCCCTCCCCTCCACTGAGGGGGGCGCGCGGAACGCTTACGCCCCTCCCTCGGGCCTGTGCTGCTCGGGCGGCCGACGAGCCAAGTCAACCACCCGAAGGCTGCCCTCTAGGGTGGCTGGAGGTCTGCGCGCACCCTACGGCGGCGCCCTGGACGTCTCCTGCGGTTTGGGTGGGGAGAGACCACCTCCCTCTCCCGTTCCGCCGCCTCCTTCGCGGACATCACTGCAGAAGGCGACGGCGGCCTCCCATGCACCCTCGCTCCAGACCATGGACAGAACTATTTCCGGCAGCGAGAGGATTTGGACACCCAGTGCCCCGGTTAACGACCGGCGCTGCTCTTCCCAAGCCGGGCACTCCACGAGTGTGTGTAGCGCCGTATCCTCGGGGCCGTCACCGCAGTGGTGACAACAAGACGTTTCCTCCCGGCCTATACGACACAAGTACCTCCCGAAGCATCCATGCCCGGTGAGGATCTGCGTCAGCCGGAAGGTCAGGGCGCCATGACGCCGGTCCAGCCACTCCTCCAAGACCGGGCTTACCGCCGCTATTGCGGCGTGCCCTGCACTCGGACGCGCAAGCCGTTCTCCCCAGTCCGCCCTTAAGACGTCGCGGAGCTCCGACCGCCGCGCCTCCACCTCTCTCGGCAACGGCCGAAAGCCCCGCTCCAGAGCCTCCCCGCGCCACTGGTAGAGCGACGCGAGAAGTCTGGCCTCCAGATCCCAGGACGGTGATCTGGCCAGGAGGCTTGCCGCCTCAAAGGAGATCGTGCGGTACCCTCTTGCGACCCTGACGGCCATCACCCTCTGCGGCCTCCGCAGCAGGGCGCCGTTACGAGCCGTCAGGTTATGACCCCAAATGGGGCTCCCGTATAGGGCCATCGCCCGCACGACCCCCATAAAGAGCCTCCTGCAGGAGCGCCTCTAAGTTGCGCGAGCTCGGCCGACCACCAGTACACCAGACGCTTTGCAGGGCGAGATTTCACCCTGGGCATCGCCGCGTCGCAGCACTGCGACAAACCCTCCCGAAACCAATCAGCCTCTGCTTCTACGTCGGCAGGCCTGTCGGGCACTGAAGCCCAGGCCTGCACGATAGAGGCCTCCAGGAGGGCCTCCCTGTTGAGCTTGCTTAAAGCCCAGCGCGGACCTTCCCAACCGGGGCCCACAGGGGCCGGCGCACTCGAGATTTGGGTGGAGACGTCGAACTGAATGTACCGGTGGTCCGACAAGGTCTCCACGTTCTCTTCCACGCGCCAGCTGACAACACGACGCGCAAGAGCGTAGTTAATATTTCCTACCCTAAATTTACATAAGATTGACGCAAAGTAATTATTGTATTTACTAATTATCGCCTGCTCTGTGCCTCGGAGAGCACGTTAAGCCGTCGGTTCCGACTGCCATGAACATCTATGGCAGTCGTTATTGGGGAAGTCGATACAAAAGATCCCGCTGGGTCAAAATGTCACCGGTCTGTACTGACTGGCCCCCACACAAGATAAGATAAGATACTGATGATCGCCCCTACGTATGGACGCAGCATAACCGCTCAAACCCCGTTGATGCCTTAAGGCGTCATCACTTTTGTACCCGTCAAACCCCGTTGACGCCTTAAGGCGTCAAGCAACAAAAAAAAAAGGGTCGCGCGCTAGTTTTTGCCGTTTTTGTATTGAAAGGCCTGTATTTAAAGTCTTGTATTGTATATCATTGTACTCGGAATGAACTGAGCTTTTCGAACGAACCATTTACTAACTGAATAATAATTGTCTAATATTGTTATTGTTATGTCACGTGACTTCGCGCCGAGCGTTCGTTCGTCGATGTTATTTGTGCCGCTGTTTTCTGTCGTTTTTTGTAGGGCAAGTATATAAGTGTAATACATTATTGAAAAGCTTATTCTTTCTATTTATAGAGACAATAAAAACAGTACTGACTTACGTTATTTTTGTATAACAAACTGAAGCCCAAAGTAACCTATTATCATTTATAAGTTTTCCCGCGCTTTTTTATATTTGTTGTTTTTTAGTACAGTATTATATCGTATTTCAGGTTTCAATCACTATAATAGTGTTATTTATTAGTGTTTCTATAAAAATATCTGAAAACAACGCACAAGGTTACGACTAATATTTTGTAAAAAAAAAACAAAATTTACTTTTGCCGCGCTCTAAATGTACTCGTCACGCATGTCAATGCTACTTTCAAATGTCAATATCTTAATTTTTTCTCACAGACATATATAAAGAAAAATGTTTAACTATAAAGAGCATATTTCTATTTTTAGACACAATAAAAACAATACTGACTAATGATAATTTTGTTTGTCAAACTGAAGCTCAAAGTAACCTATTATCATTTATCAGTTTTCCCGCGCTTTTTTATATTTGTTGTTTTTTAGTACAGTATTATATCGTATTTCAGGTTTCAATCACTATAATAGTGTTATTTATTAGTGTTTCTATAGAAATATCTGAATACAACGCACAAAGTTACGACGAATATTTTTTAACAAAAATTTCAATATTTACTTTTGCCGCGCTCTAAATGTCCTTGACACGCACGTTAGTGCCACTTTCAAATGTCAATATCTTAATTTTTTCTCACAGCCATATATAAATACTTCCTTTTACTATAAAGAGTATTTATCTAGAAAATAGAAAAAGTAAAAACTCTTCTTATTGCATTTATATTTCTTTAGAAACAATCATTTTCAATAACGAACAATTTGTACAGTTCTGCTTTGTTTATCCAGGCGTATAAACTAAACTATACACTTCAATGCGATGATTCATAATACTTGTCGTAGCTTACAATGTGAATTTCTAAGAAACACGAGCGATGTTATCATAACTCAGAGCTCAAAAACATAAACATCGATAAGGCGTGTCAAGTGGCGCTTTAAGTGCCGACCGCGCGACGGGTGTCCGATTACCGGCTTTTGTTATTGTTTACATTAAGCGCGCGCGGTGTCTGAAAGGCCTGTCGGGCACTGAAGCCCAGGCCTGCACGATAGAGGCCTCCAGGAGGGCCTCCCTGTTGAGCTTGCTTAAAGCCCAGCGCGGACCTTCCCAAACGGGGCCCACAGGGGCCGGCGCACTCGAGATTTGGGTGGAGACGTCGAACTGAATGTACCGGTGGTCCGACAAGGTCTCCACGTTCTCTTCCACGCGCCAGCTGACAACACGACGCGCAAGAGCGTAGTTAATATTTCCTACCCTAACTTTACATAAGATTGACGCAAAGTAATTATTGTATTTACTAATTATCGCCTGCTCTGTGCCTCGGAGAGCACGTTAAGCCGTCGGTTCCGACTGCCATGAACATCTATGGCAGTCGTTATTGGGGAAGTCGATACAAAAGATCCCGCTGGGTCAAAATGTCACCGGTCTGTACTGACTGGCCCCCACACAAGATAAGATAAGATACTGATGATCACCCCTACGTATGGACGCAGCATAATCTATATATTAAATACGTGAAGCAAAAACTTTGAACCCCTTTTTTTGAAAATTGTGCAGACGGATAAGTATAAAATTTGGCACAGTTAAAGTTTATATGGAGAAGGAGGGGTCAATCCTAAATTTTTTATAAAATATACGTTAGAAAAATATTAAATTAATGAAAAAACACTACACGCATATATCTATGCATTTGACACACGCAGTCGAATCGCGTTCGTAGTATTTCGGCATTGTTCTTCTGACGTCGTACAATTATTTGTAGCTATGGTTACCTATACCTTATTTATATGTAACAAAGAAAACAAAGTAGCAAGCTTAGGAATTTTGGTCGAATGTTGACCACTTGGCGACCGCTAGTCTATACTTATATTATAAAGAGGAAACATTTGATTTTTGTTAGTTTATTTGTTTGTTTGTAAGGATGTACCTCAAAAACTGCTCAAGCTATTTAAAAATATATTTTACCATTAGAAAGCTTTATTATCATCTAGTAGCCTATGCTCTACTTTATTTTGAAAACGTAAGTATTCTTACTAATATAACCTAACCTACTTTTATGCGAGTGAAACCGGGCATAAGCTAGTATAAAATAATTTGACGGCCTCGATGGCGTAGTGGTTAGTGTAACCGACTGCCACGCCTGAGGTCGTGGGTTCGATTCCCGCACAAGTCAAACATTTGTGTGCATGAACATGGATGTTTGTCTTGGTCTGGGTGTTTCTATGTATAATATGTATGTATTTACAAAAATAAAGTATATATGTATGTTTATCCATTGTCTAGTACCCATAGTACAAGCTGAGCTTAGTTTGGGCTAGATGGTGTTGTGTGTATGTGGTAGAATATTATAATTCAATATAGCTTGCGACCATGTTTGCGTGTCATATATGTAGTTTACTGTCGACGACAAACACGTGCATCATCGCTATGCATTAGATACATATTCTCACTTAAACTCTTAGCTATGATCGAAATTAAACTACTATATACGGATTTTATCGCGTTGTTTATTTATCACCCGACGTTTCGGTTGCTTTTCCGCAGCCATGGTCACCATGACCATGACCATGTGACCATGGCATCCGTATATAGTAGTTTAATTTCAATGAATAACATTCACGTAAAATGAAGACAATATTATCTTAGCTATGAAATTTTAGAACTGCATCTAATTCCATTCATTGATTTTTACGCGAAGCCTAAAGAAACAGACAGTTTTGTAAAGGACATACTATACAAATAGTGCTCGTACTAGTTTTAAATCGCTCTTAATAGTCAATCAATGTTTTATACATAGCCGCCTTGTAGAGATTAACGAATAGTTGACTTCTGTTTTCTGGTTTGCGCAAATGGAATTAAAATAATACAAAGAACTATGCTTGTAAATTAATATATTTGTTTTGATTTTCAAGCAGCGAGGATTTCTTTTGTTTGATTAGAGAGCGCAGCCACATCCTCTACCAGCGTAACCACTGCGGTAGCCGTAGCCGGGACCAGCGAGGCCAGGAGCATAAGCACCGGCACCGTAGGCAGCAGCACCATAGGCAGGAGCGATGGCAGCAGCGCCGTAGGCAGGAGCGGCGAAAGCAGCACCCTCGCTGATCATGGCATTTCTGCCATTACCGCAAGCATGGTTGACGGCACCAGAACCAGCAGTGGGTAACACTCCCTCCACAGCCACAGTACCAACAAACGGCAGCTCACCAGCCGCCGCTAGAATACCTTCATAAGCGTTCTCAGATGCTACGGAGAGGCCGACGGGAGCGATGGCGGAGGCGCTAGAGACGGGGAGTCCACCACCACTGGTGGGGGTGTAGTCTATGGCAGGGGCAGCATATCCACAAGGAGCACCAAAAGCGGGGGCGTCCAGGGCATACGCAGCACGACCATAAGGTGCGGCTAAACCGCAACCAGCCAAGCCATAGGGAGCGGCATAAGCGGGCCCAGCCAAGGCAGGGGTGGCGATGCCGGGGGTCGCGGCGATGGCAGCAGGGCTGGTGCACTGGCTCAGTGCACACTAAAAAATTACACATCTGTTAGAAACATTAAAAACTAAGGCAGTTAAATAAAATATAATTGTCTAGATCACTTACCTGGATGAAGAGCGCCTGAGCGCAGAGGACAATGATGGCCTTGGCAGACATGTTATTTCTCGTACAAACGCTGATGCGAGAATGATGTCCTGCTTGAATAGTGCTGCTTTTATAATAAACTGTCTTATCTAATTCTAATAAGTATTTAGGTAATTAATTAAATTTTAAAAAGCTTGTGCAACCACGATAAACCTACAGTTTACCAACAAAGAAAACTTTTTGTAACAACTTGATTATTGTAATTAATTATTTTGATTTCGAAATTACACTAAACGTTCGTTATCAACAAAGTTCCGAGTATAAAAAGTGGAGCAATGTGTCGTACATCATTCTGTATTCAGCTTCACGTTGACACGAACAAACATCAAACATGAACACCTTCACCGTCCTGTTCCTCTGCATCCAAGCTTGCTTGGTACAGGTGAGTCGTTACTCATATTTATTGCTTCTAGCAATATTATTTAGGCGTTGCCTGCCTCTCTTGTTTGCCAGCAAATAAATAAGGGTTGAAGTGGTATGATTTGTGTTTAAGAAATGTCTTACTTAACGCAATTATTCTAGTTATTAAGGTATACTGTTAAAATCGTTTTCTTTTCGGCTATGTCATTTGTGGTCCAATACATTAATTGCCTCACATGATTTCCTTAATTTTCTCTTTCTCATGAGACCTGAATATGGTTCAGCTCTTCTGTAAGCCCGTGATATTCGAGGTCACAGGAGATATGTACACTGTAACAGAAATCATAAGCTTCTTTAATAGTTGCTGAGATAGACAGTTTAAGACGCGAGTCTAGACGTCCCTTTTTGCCATGTATGAAAACCTAAAAGCTTTGCTTAGATATCAATCAAGTTGATGTCAATATAGACCATAATAATTATGTACACCCGATGGAAATGGCGCTAAGCTTTATTTAGTGTAGTAACTGTACCGTGCTGAGCACAGCAGTCACATGCACGTACTACCACTGAGCCATTTGAGGCAGTTACAATGTTTTATAACTTAATTTTATATTATTTTTACAGAATGTGTTCGGCCAGTGCGCGGGCAGATATAACGGTGCTCTTTCCCCTGCTGCTGCCTACGGCCCTGCTGCCGCTTTCGCTTCCACCGCTCCCTTCGGCTATGCTGGAGCCTACCCCGGTGCTGCTACTGGCTGTGCTGCTCCTTATGGTGGTTCCGGTGAAGGTAACGTGGCGGTCGCCGGTGAGCTGCCAGTCTGCGGTACCACCGCCGTCGCTGGTCAGGTGCCCATCATGGGCGCTGTGAATTTCGGTGGTGATGTCGCTGCTGCTGGTGCCGTGTCTATCGCTGGCAAGTGTGCCTGCGGCTGTTATGGTGCTGGATACCCGTACTGAGCAGTGTTGTCATATGATACGAAACGAAATATAAACGAGCAAAGTGATACATTGAATTTTGTACTCTTTAAATCCTTTTATCCTAACTAATATTGTAAATACGAATGTGAGTTTGTTTGATTATTTGTTAAGTTTTCACGCCCTAACAAACGACCGATCATCACGAAATTTCGTATACATGCCCGGGGTACAGAAAACGGCATAGGGTACCTTTGAAACAGGCAAAAAGTGCTGTTTTAAAGTTGTTGTGCTGTGCACAAAATCTAAATAAACGCGAGCGAAGCCGCGAGCAAAGTCTAGTATATGAATAAGCTGTTCAAAACCACTTTGATGACAAGTTACTAAGCTAGTTCTTATACCACCTCAGCTCAGTCCATAGAAATAATAAGAAGTCGAGATTGTTCAGTGCCTTCTTTACAGTTTCTGGTTTATTTTTGCTTTGCCCTCTCAGTATTTTTTCATTTATATTACAACTTAAGAGTAGATATTAACTATTTTGAAGCTAAACTCTTCTATTTTACCGCCTCTACACGTTGTAATTTTTAGCTGCTCGAGGGCACGATTGCCGCAATCTCATGAGACACAGGAAAAACTGACTTCATTGTTTGTTTTTACATAACTTACATTTAGAATAAAATACCAGTTGCTCGATGATAGTTTATATTGTTGCTCCACAGCGACTATTAAACGAAAATACTAATATATATACATACATAAATAGGACTATGGAATGGCTAAGATTGCATCGTCCGTTATTAGAGAGAATTGAATATCCTGGAAGCTCGAGTGCGTTTATTTAAAATTACTTTTTTTTTGTATAGGCGGCAATCGAGCGGACGGGTCGCCTGATGGTAAGCGATTACTGCCGCCCATGGACACCCGCAACACCAGAGGAGTCACAAATGCGTTGCCAGCCTTTTGAACCCTAGAAAGAGGGAGGGGTTGCTCACTCTATCGACGAAACACAACGCAAGCGCTATTATACGCTGGTTTTGCTGTGAGATCGTGCTATCACTGCGGTCGAAGCGGCCCATTCGTACCGAAGCGTGGCTCTCCCACGGTAACTTTTGTGCAGTAGAGAGCGCTTGCCCTTTCCCCCTAAAAATATCCAGCATCGCAGGGAGTTTTTATAAACATTAATACAACTTTTTTTGTGTCCGGTGTATAAATGTTTGCAACAAAAAATCTGTAAGTTACCTACTAATAGCTGTGCCGAGTCTGGAATCCGACAAACAAATATTTGTGGATCATAATAATAATAATAATAATAAGAATTATCCATCAGCAACTTGCCTTAAAGTACAATCTTGTGGATTCAGAGATGCCGTACTACAGGTATGTGCCCGATCCAGTTCTCGAGAATGGTCGTGTCACTATGTACTGGGATCGATCTATCATCACTGACAGAACCATCGTGGCTAACAAGCCAGATATAGTGGTGATAGATCGATTAGAGCGCCTTGCAATGATCATCGATGTCACCATCCCTCATGACGAGAATCTCGTGAAAGCTGAAAATGATAAACAAATTAAATATCTGGACTTAGCTCGCGAGGTTGTTGACATGTGGGATGTGTACTCGGCGATCATTATACCGATAGTCGTTTCGGTAAACGGTTTTTTTTTTTTTTTTGCTCGTCAAAATGACAGTCGTGTGGTCTAAGAGCAGTGGCCTCCACATCGTCCTCATAGCAGCCGAGGCGATGTTAAGGTCTCTACTTTGACGGCCTGAGAAGGTGCTTTTTCACGCCCCGCTTAAAGGACCCAGGATTGAAGGAAGCAAGAGCCTCAACCATCATCTTAAGAGGCTAGCGTTGAATGGTTTATTTTATATTTTTTATATATAATGTAAAATATAATCACGAGAAAATATTGAAATAAATGGAATAATAATAAGTTGGCAAACTGGAAGTCAAATGTCGAAATTTTTATCGCCCGTTTTTATCCAAAAAATATTTCTAAAATCGGAAATCTACAATATCAAAACAAATAGTTTCTGTAAAAGAGTACATACCATCACAACAATCGTCATTTTTACAAGAAATATCAACATAAACCATAAATTAACCCGAAAATCAGCAAACAGAAAAATTACAGCAAATGTCAAAATGAAAATGAAAATCACCCTTATCATGAATTAATACGATGCATGTTGACTAGAGCAAAAGCCAGAGCAGAATCACAAAATAGATCCCCGGACTCGCCGCTTAGCCCCGCTCGCAGCCGCCGAGTCCCGCATTAGCGGCCGCGGCCACTGCAGAGGCGTCGTGCTCATCAAGCGGCGAGTATTTCTCTCCGCCGGCGTCGCCGTCACCTGTACGTCGGCGAGGAAGAGGCCGGCCACCGACACGCCTGGGACCCAGAGGCCCACCGGCCCCGGGACGGGCCCCCGCTGTTGGTGGTAATGTGCACCGCATGAGATGGACAGAATCAATTAATGAAAACGTTATGCGGGCCGTCATATTTTGTGGCGACAGGGGGAGGAATCAACCTCACTTCCTACCGTGATCGTTTGCTGCCTCTGTTTCAGGACTTGGAACCAGCTGTCAACGTTTCGGCACAACGACTGTCCGATCAAATGCGGGCTATCCAACGTTCTCACCTGTTGGATGAAGCTGCACTTGAGAGGCTTCGCTCTGACGTACGGGGTAACCCTCCTATCCTTTCTACCACACAAAACATAACTCAAATAAATTGTATAACACCTCTACCACATACAAACGGTGTTGAAGAAGTGGGTAGTAGGGATACACACGTAAGTGCCCAGTGCATCGATAAACTAAGGAGTGCCTTGGAATGCGCTGTTCGGGAATATCGGTAAACAAGTTTAGAAAATAGACCTCGCCTACCCCGGTTGCCCACGCATAAGAAAAATTTGGCGTTAGTTTGTGCCCTGGATTAATATCAAAGAAGAAATTCTTATCTACGTTATATACGGCATACGGTTTCTACGTGTCGAGTTGTAGCGATCGTGACGTGTCTGTGTATAAATTGTAAGACATGTTTAATCTTTTGTTACGGTTAGCTTGCATTTCTTAATTAAAATTAATTAATTGACTGCCTCATTGTTTTAATGGCATAAGCAGTAACTACTTAACTGTATTATCAAACGTTGGATTGCACGGATGGTGCAATGGTTTAAGTAGCCGCCTCAGCACTGCCGCTTCGTCGAGTGTTGTGGGTTCGAATCCCAAACGGGACAAAACTTTATGTGATCCTCAAATGGTTGTTTCGAGTCTGGATGTTCTTTGTATCCGTTGTTTCAATGTTTGTAACGTCCCCCTTGACAAAGAAATTATTCCTACGGTAGGTCTACCTTTAAAAAAATCTTTATATATATAAATCTTCTGTGTTTGTAATAAACTCCTCCTAAATTGCTCGACCGATTTTGATGAATTTTTTTGTGTGTGTTCGAGTGGATTCGAGAATGGTTTAGATTAGGTTTTTTTTACAGGTAGTTAAGTATATAATTAGTAACTGCGCGACTAATTGTTGTGTCTCGCGTTCAGCTCCAGAGATGGACATGATTTTTGACAAGCGGGTCTTTATATACAACACTAGCTTATACCCGTGGCTTCGCTCAGGGAAAGGTAGATTCGGTTACGTTAGGTTATGTTAATAATGGTAAATACTCATTTTAAAATGAAATATAGCCAATGCTACTCGTTGATTAAACAGTTTTATAATAGCGAACGAATTTTTAAAATCGGTTGGATTGTTTTTGTGTTAAATCCTTAAAAAATATTTTATTTTATTTTTATTTTATTTATTTATTTCTAACACAGTATTTATCATTACAGGGTATAACCCTAAAGCGATAATACAACTGAACATAATCTTATAACTAATAAAAACAAAGTAAAAAGTAATTAATTCCCGTAAGAAATAACGTACAGTGTTATCCTTGTGAATTCATTCAGAGTACAACAGAACAGATCAATTCTATCCGCTACTTGGTTAAGGGTGGATAACGCGCGTGTCAGAGGCGCTTTTAACAGTATGTTTGTACGCGCCCTCGGCAGATGTAACAATTTAGGCCTTCGTCGGCGATATATATACCCGTCAGGCACGATCAGACCTATCCGCTCAAGAATATCCGGGTTATGGATGTTTCCTCTGAGTATTTTAAATAAGTATGAAGTTAACGTAAGCTCCCTTCTAACACTTAGCTCGTTATAGCCTACCATTCCTATAATGAATAGTGTTGGATACATAAGCGGGTAGAACGGATAGACTCCATATCGCCTCATATATAAATATCTGATAAATTTATTCTGTACGCGCTCCAACATGAGATTGTATTTAATTGCATGTGGGCACCAGACTTATATATAGATATATATAGATAGATAGATATAGATAGGTAGATATATTATAAAAATAAGTAGGTAGTAACTGCGACTTACTGTTGAGTCTCGCGTTCAATTCCAAAGATAGAGGTGATTTTCGGCAAGAGGGTGTTTTAACACGGTTTAATTAGCTTGATATTATGTATCTACATATGTATCTACGAATCTATGTAACGGAATCTTTGTACTTGATTTTCACTCCTTTCAAACCGACGGATTGATTTGAAACTTTGCACATTTATAGAGGACCGATCACAATACAAAAATTTAAAAACATAATATAAAATTAAAATAAATAATAGTTTAAACAAACTAAAAAATACACTTTATTAAAAAAAGTAGAAAATAATTTCATAATTTTAATGTATAAATATAATCGTGGTGTGCCTTCTAAGATATTTTGATAGCCCCCAACCTTCTCCTTTTTTTAATGAAGCGTGTTTTTTTAGTTTTTGAACTATTATTTATTATTTATAGAACTTAGATGAGAGATAACTGTAAGGGGCACATGTTGGTATGCGTTCATTATGGACTAGCTTTTGCCCGCGCCGTCACTCGTTTAAACTTAGGTTAGGTTGCTAAGGCAGTAGACGGACAGACGGAAAAAAATTGTGATTCACAAATGGTTGTTCCGACTCTGAATGTTCTTTGTTTGAATGTTTGTAAACGCTCAATGCTTCCCAAACTTGAATCATTCATTCAACACGCGCTCATCGCGTACCGGACATCAGCAGCGGGGACGGAGCGGGGTGAGAGGGGCATCGCGATCAGCTGGTGGCGTGCACGCCAGTCACCGACCCCGGCAGTCAGCGGACCGATGCTACAGTGTACACCCGTACTCGCGCTCTTAATTCACACTAGTTTTGTATTCGTTTCCCGGCAACGACAATCTTGTTCATGTACCATTGGTATTTAAATAATTACTTATACAGTCCACTTCGAGTTTTATTCCGCAGCACCAAAGGATCCCGATCAAAAAAAAGCTATTAATGCAAAAGAAAATGTTGGACAATACCAAACTGCTCTGACTGTGGACGGCCGCGTCATGGGATGACGATGATTCTGATTCAAGACAGTTTGGCAGAGACAGAGTTTAGTGTTTTTAGAGCGCAGATGCCGCTAAATAGTCTTGAAGAATGATTAGTAGAGCAGTTCAGTATAGTCAACGCTAAATCGATAGCGTAAGCAATTCGAAGGTTTGTGGTTAGTTACTATTTCCTACCCTAACTTTACATAAGATTGGCGCAAAGCAATTATTGTATTTACTAATGATCGCCATCTCCGTGCCTCGGAGAGCACGTTAAGCCGTCGGTCCCGACTGCCATGAACATCTATGGCCGTCGTTATTGGGGAAGTCGATACAAAAGATCCCACTGGGTCGAAATGTCGCCGGTCTGTACTGACTGTCCCCCATACTAGATAAGATAAGATACTGATGATCACCCCTACGTATGGACGCAGCATAATCTATATATTAAATACGTGAAGCAAAAACTTTGTATCCCTTTTTATGAAAATTGCGCGGACGTAGGAGTATGAAAGGCACAGTTAAAGTTTATATGGAGGAGGAGGGGTGAATACTAATATTTTTATAAAATATGCATCAGATACTCATATGCTGATGATACAGCGCTTTTGTTCCATGGTAGAACCTGGCAGGAAGTGTACAACACAGCCGAAACAGAACTCCGTAATGTAATAAATTGGTTAAACATTAATTTACTCTCCCTAAACATTTCTAAAACAAATTATATTACGTTTTCAATTAGGAACTCACAGCAATCTGATTCTGGGGCAAAACTTACAGCGCATTTTTGTGGTACGAATACTAATGCTTGTAACTGCCCAATTTTAAATAAAGTATCCAACACTAAATACCTAGGAGTAATTGTCGATCAAAATCTCTCGTGGTATCCTCAGCTAGATCTGGTTTCAAACCGAGCCCGTAAACTTATCTGGGTTTTCAAACATCTTAGAGACATAGCAAACAAGCAACTACTAACGTACGTTTATATAACACTTGTCCAGTCAATACTTCTGTACTGCATATCGGCCTGGGGTGGTACTTACAAAACCAAATTTGTGAGCATTGAGCGCACACAAAGATATTTATTGAAAATAATGCTACACAAGAAGAGATACTTTAGTACCGATAGGTTATATCGCGAAGCAAATGTTCTAACAGTCAGGCAAATATATATACTAAAAAGTGTCCTTAGAACACATGAAAAAATTGACATCGACCCAAACATACATAAAAAACGAACACAACGTGCAATTATACCGTACCCTTTGACTAAGACAGTCTTTTCCACAAAACAGTTCCATTATAATTCGTTAAGGCTATACAATAGTATCAATAAAAAACTAAATATATACAATATGACTTACCTGAAATGTAAAACAGTGGTAACAGAATGGCTAAAAACACTCTCCTACCAAGAAACAGACGAATTATTAAAAAATTGACAGATGATAATATTAATTAACCATTACTTGCGCATACATCACGCACAGCATCACACACATTATATTATAATTATATACATCACTTATTTGTACAAAAACAAAGCACCCGCGCACACGAACGCGCACACGAACACACACACACACACACACACACACACACACACACACACACACACACACACACACGCACACGCACACTCACGCATACTCACTCACACGCATACACCATAATAAAATAATCATGTTTTAGTTTAAGTTCTTAGTTTATTTTAATAAAATTATATTTAAGATTAAGATTGTCAAAGCCACAGCCAAGAGGGGACTCCTCTAACACAGGTTGATACAACTTAACAGAAGAGTTCCCAAAACCTGTACAAACCCATGTAAAAGTTGATAAATAAATGTTTTTGTATTTTTGTATTTTTTGTAGAAATACATTAGATTAATGAAAAAACACTACATCCATTTGACACACGCAGTCGAATCGCGTTCGTAGTATTTCGGCATTGTTCTTCTGACGTCGTACAATTATTTGTAGCTATGGTTACCTATACCTTATTTATACAGGTTGTCCGGTAATTAATGGATAACCTTGAAATGTCTTATAGTAGAACTGAAGGCTGGCCAGAAAAAAGAAAAGGAAAAAATTAAAAAGTGCAAGCTATATTAGCATAGCATACTTTTGACTGTCTATCTATTAGCATAATTAGTGTTTGATAATAAAACAACAAAAAACCAATGAACTTCATTCATTTATGGTCGTAGTATACAAGAAAGTTATACATGGTAATTAAGTAATTTAAAAAAAACACATATCCCGGGTAGTAGTTAGGATAGATTTATTTTCATATTTTTTTCTGAACGGCCATTAGTTGCACTATCAGAAATTTGCAGGTTATCCATTAGTTACCGGACACCCTGTATGTAATAAAGAAAACAAAGTAGCAAGCTTAGGAATTTTGGTCGAATGTTGACCACTTGGCGACCGCTAGTCTATACTAATATTATAAAGAGGAAACATTTGATTTTTGTTAGTTTATTTGTTTGATTGTAAGGATGTACCTCAAAAACTGTTGAACCTAGTCTATCATCTAGTAGCCTATGCTCTACTTTATTTTGAAAACGTAAGTATTCTTACTAATATAACCTAACCTACTTTAACGCGAGTGAAGCCCGGGCATAAATAATTTGACGGCCTCGATGGCGTAGTGGTTAGTGTAACCGACTGCCACTGCTGAGGTCGTGGGTTCGATTCCCGCACAAGTCAAACATTTGTGAGCATGAACATGGATGTTTGTCTTGGTCTGGGTGTTTCTATGTATAATATGTATGTATTTACAAAAAAAAGTATATATTTATGTTTATCCATTGTCTAGTACCCATAGTACAAGCTGAGCTTAGTTTGGGCTAGATGGTGTTGTGTGTATGTGGTAGAATATTATAATTCAATATAGCTTGCGACCATGTTTGCGTGTCATATATGTAGTTTACTGTCGACGACAAACACGTGCATCATCGCTATGCATTAGATACATTTTCTCACTTAAACTCTTAGCTATGATTGAAATTAAACTACTATATACGGATTTTATCGCGTTGTTTATTTATCACCCGATGTTTTGGTTGCTTTTCAGCAGCCATGGTCACCATGACCATGACCATGTGAACATGGCATCCGTATATAGTAGTTTAATTTCAATGAATAACATTCACGTAAAATGAAGACAATATTATCTTAGCTGTAAAATTGTGGAACTGCATCTAATTCCATTCATTAATTTTTACGCGAAGCCTAAAGAAACAGACAGTTTTGTAAAGGACATACTATACAAATAGTGCTCGTACTAGTTTTAAATCGCTCTTAATAGTCAATCAATGTTTTATACATAGCCGCCTTGTAGAGATTAACGAATAGTTGACTTCTGTTTTCTGGTTTGCGCAAATGGAATTAAAATAATACAAAGAACTATGCTTGTAAATTAATATATTTGTTTTGATTTTCAAGCAGCGAGGATTTCTTTTGTTTGCTTAGAGAGCGCAGCCACATCCTCTACCAGCGTAACCACTGCGGTAGCCGTAGCCGGGACCAGCGAGGCCAGGAGCATAAGCACCGGCACCGTAGGCAGCAGCACCATAGGCAGGAGCGATGGCAGCAGCGCCGTAGGCAGGAGCGGCGAAAGCAGCACCCTCGCTGATCATGGCATTTCTGCCATTACCGCAAGCATGGTTGACGGCACCAGAACCAGCAGTGGGTAACACTCCCTCCACAGCCACAGTACCAACAAACGGCAGCTCACCAGCCGCCGCTAGAATACCTTCATAAGCGTTCTCAGATGCTACGGAGAGGCCGACGGGAGCGATGGCGGAGGCGCTAGAGACGGGGAGTCCACCACCGCTGGTGGGGGTGTAGTCTATGGCAGGGGCAGCATATCCACAAGGAGCAGCAAAAGCGGGGGCGTCCAGGGCATACGCAGCACGACCATAAGGTGCGGCTAAACCGCAACCAGCCAAGCCATAGGGAGCGGCATAAGCAGGCCCAGCCAAGGCAGGGGCGGCGATGCCGGGGGTCGCGGCGATGGCAGTACGGCTGGTGCACTGGCTCAGTGCACACTAAAAAATTACACATCTGTTAGAAAAATTAAAAACTAAGGGAGTTAAATAAAATATAATTGTCTAGATCACTTACCTGGATGAAGAGCGCCTGAGCGCAGAGGACAATAATGGCCTTGGCAAACATGTTATTTCTCGTACAAACGCTGATGCGAGAATGATGTCCTGCTTGAATAGTGCTGCTTTTATAATAAACTGTCTTATCTAATTCTAATAAGTATTTAGGTAATTAATTAAATTTTAAAAAGCTTTTGCAACCACGATAAACCTACAGTTTACCAACAAAGAAAACTTTTTGTAACAACTTGATTATTGTAATTAATTATTTTGATTTCGAAATTACACTAAACGTTCGTTATCAACAAAGTTCCGAGTATAAAAAGTGGAGCAATGTGTCGTACATCATTCTGTATTCAGCTTCACGTTGACACGAACAAACATCAAACATGAACACCTTCACCGTCCTGTTCCTCTGCATCCAAGCTTGCTTGGTACAGGTGAGTCGTTACTCATATTTCTTGCTTCTAGCAATATTATTTAGGCGTTGCCTGCCTCTCTTGTTTGCCAGCAAATAAGTAAGGGTTGAAGTGGTATGATTTATGTTTAAGAAATGTCTTACTTAACGCAATTATTCTAGTTATTGAGGTATACTGTTAAAATCTTTGTCTTTTCGGCTATGTCATTTGTGATCCAATACATTAATTGCCTCACATGATTTCCTTAATTTTCTCTTTCTCATGAGACCTGAATATGGTTCAGCTCTTCTGTAAGCCCGTGATATTCGAGGTCACAGGAGATATGTACACTGTAACAGAAATCATAAGCTTCTTTAATAGTTGCTGAGATAGACAGTTTAAGACGCGAGTCTAGACGTCCCTTTATGCCATGTATGAAAACCTAAAAGTTTTGCTTAGACATCAATCAAGTTGATGTCAATATAGACCATAATAATTATGTAAACCCGATGGAAATGGCGCTAAGCTTTATTTAGTGTAGTAACTACCGTGCTGAGCACAGCAGTCACATGCACATACTACCACTGAGCCATTTGAGGCAGTTACAATGTTTTATAACTTAATTTTATATTATTTTTACAGAATGTGTTCGGCCAGTGCGCGGGCAGATATAACGCTGCTCTTTCCCCTGCTGCTGCCTACGGCCCTGCTGCCGCTTTCGCTTCCACCGCTCCCTTCGGCTATGCTGGAGCCTACCCCGGTGCTGCTGCTGGCTGTGCTGCTCCTTATGGTGGTTCCGGTGAAGGTAACGTGGCGGTCGCCGGTGAGCTGCCAGTCTGCGGTACCACCGCCGTCGCTGGTCAGGTGCCCATCATGGGCGCTGTGAATTTCGGTGGTGATGTCGCTGCTGCTGGTGCCGTGTCTATCGCTGGCAAGTGTGCCTGCGGCTGTTATGGTGCTGGATACCCGTACTGAGCAGTGTTGTCATATGATACGAAACGAAATATAAACGAGCAAAGTGATACATTGAATTTTGTACTCTTTAAATCCTTTTATCCTAACTAATATTGTAAATACGAATGTGAGTTTGTTTGATTATTTGTTAAGCTTTCACGCCCTAACTAACGACCGATCATCACGAAATTTCGTATACATGCCCGGGGTACAGAAAACGGCATAGGGTACCTTTGAAACAGGCAAAAAGTGCTGTTTCAAAGTTGTTGTGCTGTGCATAAAATCTAAATAAACGCGAGCGAAGCCGCGAGCAAAGTCTAGTATATGAATAAGCTGTTCAAAACCACTTTGATGACAAGTTACTAAGCTAGTTCTTATACCACCTCAGCTCAGTCCATAGAAATAATAAGAAGTCGAGATTGTTCAGTGCCTTCTTTACAGTTTCTGGTTTATTTTTGCTTTGCCCTCTCAGTATTTTTTCATTTATATTACAACTTAAGAGTAGATATTAACTATTTTGAAGCTAAACTCTTCTATTTTACCGCCTCTACATGTTGTAATTTTTAGCTGCTCGAGGGCACGATTGCCGCAATCTCATGAGACACAGGAAAAACTGACTTCATTGTTTGTTTTTACATAACTTACATTTAGAATAAAATACCAGTTGCTCGATGATAGTTTATATTGTTGCTCCACAGCGACTATTAAACGAAAATACTAATATATATACATACATAAATAGGACTATGGAATGGCTAAGATTGCATCGTCCGTTATTAGAGAGAATTGAATATCCTGGAAGCTCGAGTGCGTTTATTTAAAATTACTTTTTTTTTGTATTGGCGGCAATCGAGCGGACGGGTCGCCTGATGGTAAGCGATTACTGCCGCCCATGGACACCCGCAACACCAGAGGAGTCACAAATGCGTTGCCAGCCTTTTAAACCCTAGAAAGAGGGAGGGGTTGCTCACTCTATCGACGAAACACAACGCAAGCGCTATTATACGCTGGTTTTGCTGTGAGATCGTGCTATCACTGCGGTCGAAGCGGCCCATTCGTACCGAAGCGTGGCTCTCCCACGGTAACTTTTGTGCAGTAGAGAGCGCTTGCCCTTTCCCCCTAAAAATATCCAGCATCGCAGGGAGTTTTTATAAACATTAATACAACTGACACAAAGGACACCTGGGTGTTTTTTTTGTGTCCGTTGTATAAATGTTTGCAACAAAAAATCTGTAAGTTACCTACTAATAGCTGTGCCGAGTCTGGAATCCGACAAACAAATATTTGTGGATCATAATAATAATAATAATAATAAGAATTATCCATCAGCAACTTGCCTTAAAGTACAATCTTGTGGATTCAGAGATGCCGTACTACAGGTATGTGCCCGATCCAGTTCTCGAGAATGGTCGTGTCACTATGTACTGGGATCGATCTATCATCACTGACAGAACCATCGTGGCTAACAAGCCAGATATAGTGGTGATAGATCGATTAGAGCGCCTTGCAATGATCATCGATGTCACCATCCCTCATGACGAGAATCTCGTGAAAGCTGAAAAAGATAAACAAATTAAATATCTGGACTTAGCTCGCGAGGTTGTTGACATGTGGGATGTGTAATAGCAGCCGAGGCGATGTTGAGGTCTCTACTTTGACGGCCTGAGAAGGTGCTTTTTCACGCCCCGCTTAAAGGACCCAGGATTGAAGGAAGCAAGAGCCTCAACCATCATCTTAAGAGGCTAGCGTTGAATGGTTTATTTTATATTTTTTATATATAATGTAAAATATAATCACGAGAAAATATTGAAATAAATGGAATAATAATAAATTGGCAAACTGGAAGTCAAATGTCGAAATTTTTATCGCCCGTTTTTATCCAAAAAATATTTCTAAAATCGGAAATCTACAATATCAAAACAAATAGTTTCTGTAAAAGAGTACATACCATCACAACAATCATCATTTTTACAAGAAATATCAACATAAACCATAAATTAACCCGAAAATCAGCAAACAGAAAAATTACAGCAAATGTCAAAATGAAAATGAAAATCACCCTTATCATGAATTAATACGATGCATGTTGACTAGAGCAAAAGCCAGAGCAGAATCACAAAATAGATCCCCGGACTCGCCGCTTAGCCCCGCTCGCAGCCGCCGAGTCCCGCATTAGCGGCCGCGGCCACTGCAGAGGCGTCGTGCTCATCAAGCGGCGAGTATTTCTCTCCGCCGGCGTCGCCGTCACCTGTACGTCGGCGAGGAAGAGGCCGGCCACCGACACGCCTGGGACCCAGAGGCCCACCGGCCCCGGGACGGGCCCCCGCTGTTGGTGGTAATGTGCACCGCATGAGATGGACAGAATCAATTAATGAAAACGTTATGCGGGCCGTCATATTTTGTGGCGACAGGGGGAGGAATCAACCTCACTTCCTACCGTGATCGTTTGCTGCCTCTGTTTCAGGACTTGGAACCAGCTGTCAACGTTTCGGCACAACGACTGTCCGATCAAATGCGGGCTATCCAACGTTCTCACCTGTTGGATGAAGCTGCACTTGAGAGGCTTCGCTCTGACGTACGGGGTAACCCTCCTATCCTTTCTACCACACAAAACATAACTCAAATAAATTGTATAACACCTCTACCACATACAAACGGTGTTGAAGAAGTGGGTAGTAGGGATACACACGTAAGTACCCAGTGCATCGATAAACTAAGGAGTGCCTTGGAATGCGCTGTTCGGGAATATCGGTAAACAAGTTTAGAAAATAGACCTCGCCTACCCCGGTTGCCCACGCATAAGAAAAATTTGGCGTTAGTTTGTGCCCTGGATTAATATCAAAGAAGAAATTCTTATCTACGTTATATACGGCATACGGTTTCTACGTGTCGAGTTGTAGCGATCGTGACGTGTCTGTGTATAAATTGTAAGACATGTTTAATCTTTTGTTACGGTTAGCTTGCATTTCTTAATTAAAATTAATTAATTGACTGCCTCATTGTTTTAATGGCATAAGCAGTAACTACTTAACTGTGTTATCAAACGTTGGATTGCACGGATGGTGCAATGGTTTAAGTAGCCGCCTCAGCACTGCCGCTTCGTCGAGTGTTGTGGGTTCGAATCCCAAACGGGACAAAACTTTATGTGATCCTCAAATGGTTGTTTCGAGTCTGGATGTTCTTTGTATCCGTTGTTTCAATGTTTGTAACGTCCCCCTTGACAAAGAAATTATTCCTACTGTAGGTCTACCTTTAAAAAAATCTTTATATATATAAATCTTCTGTGTTTGTAATTAAACTCCTCCTAAATGGCTCGACCGATTTTGATGAATTTTATAGTGTGTGTTCGATTGGATTCGATAATGGTTTAGATTAGGTTTTTTTTACAGGTAGTTAAGTATATAATTAGTAACTGCGCGACTAATTGTTGTGTCTCGCGTTCAACTCCAGAGATAGACATGATTTTTGACAAGCGGGTCTTTATATACAACACTAGCTTATACCCGTGGCTTCGCTCAGGGAAAAGTAGATTCGGTTACGTTAGGTTATGTTAGTAATAGTACATACTCATTTTTAAAATGAAATATAGCCAATGATACTCGTTGATTATACAGTTTTCGAATAGCGAACGAATTTTTAAAATCGGTTGATTTGTTTTGGTGTTAAATCCTTAAAAATGATATATAGATATATATAGATAGATATAGATAGGTAGATATATTATATATGAGTAGGTAGTTACTGCGACTAACTGTTGAGTCTCGCGTTCAATTCCAAAGATGGAGGTGACTTTCAGCAAGAGGGTGTTTTAACACGGTTTTATTAGCTTGATATTATGTATCTACCATGTGTATCTACGAATCTATGTAACGGAATCTTTGAACTTGATTTTCACTCCTTTCAAACCGACGGATTGATTTGAAACTTTGCACACTTATCGAGGACCGATGACAATACAATAATTTAGAAAAAAACACAAAAAATATATAAGTAAATAATAGTTTGAACAAACTAAAAAACACACTTTATTAAAAAAAGTAGAAAATAATTTAATAATGTTAATGTATAAATATAATCGTGGTGTGCTTTCTAAGATATTTTGATAACCCCCAAACTTCTACTTTTTATAATGAAGCGTGTTTTTTTAGTTTTAACTATTATTTATTATTTATAGAACTTAGATGAGAGATGACTACAAGGGGCACATGTTGGTAAGCGTTTGTTATATTCAGCATTGGGAAAATATAACCAATAGACAATTAATTTACTTTGACTGGACTAAATTAAGGTTATTGCAATTTATAATGCGTATTTATGAAAGAAACTACAAATAACATTTTACAGTGTTATATTTATCATTTATTAAGCATTATACATAATAAATATTACCTTTAACAAGCAAATCAAGGCTGTTTGTTATACCCATAGTAACAAACATAACCCATAACAAAATTAATTACATATTACAGATAAACCATAAATTATTATTTTATATAACAACAGCATATAATAATTCTAACAAAATAACAATATACTTAACTTATTGTAGAAGTGATTCCTCCGGCGGCCAAACAAGAAGTGTCCGGTCAATCACTGTGCCTTGCTTTTATACCATATTCATAAGTCAACCGATTTACTAATAACATCCAAGTAAATTAAAAATAATCAATATTATCTATTGTGAAAATATTAAAAATAACAGTAGGAAATCTGTAAGTATAAGTTATATATTGTAAACAATTTTAATGAGCAAAAATTACTGACTTCCGTTAACAGTTGGCAACATTGAAGTGAATAATCAAACAATAATTATTAACCTATTTTGTCACGTTCATAGTGGACTAGCTTTTGCCTGCGCCGTCACTCGCATAAACTTAGGTTAGGTTACTAAGGCAGTGGATGTGAGAGGTCGTGGAACGCCGTCGCCTCCTTCTGTGAGGAAGTAATTTCCATCAAGGAGGCGGCGGAGCGGGAGAGGGAGCGTTTAAACCCTCTCCCCAACCGCAGAGCCGGGCGCCGGAGGGCGCGCGATGACCTCCAGCCACCCTGAGGTTTGACCTGGGGGTAGCGGGCTTTGTGGGCCTGCCCGCTATCCGTTCAGCACCAGGTCCGAGAGGCGGCGTGCGTGTTCCCACGCGCGCCTCTGTGTCGAGTCCGTCTCCCCTCTAGGGGGGAGACAGTAGGGTTTTTATAATGTCGGAAGTGCCTAGTTTGGGTAGGTATTTTGTGTAGTGGCCTGCCGTTTCATACGGCGGGCCGAAACCTCGGCGGGGTCGCGACCGCATGCGAAAGCGATTCGCGCGGCCCTGCCGATAGTGGTTGTGTCGAGGAACACCGTGGTAGGTTTAGTCGGTATCCCGGGAGGTACATTATATTTTCAACATCTTTCTTTACCCCGGCGAGTCCGACATAATCCCTCCGCCCGCCCCCGCGGAGGGATATGCGTCATTGCATTCCCCCACGTAAAAAAAAAAAAAAAAAAAAAAAAACTAAGGCAGTGGACGGACAGACGGACAAAAAAATTGTGATTCACAAATGGTTGTTCCGACTCTGAATGTTCTTTGTTTGAATGTTTGTAAAAGCTCCCTGCGACACATGATTCTTCAGAGATGAAAGTAATTTTTGGCAAGCGGTTCTTTTCGTCAACATAGATGAGAGAGATAACATATGTAGTTTGAATGTTTGTAAAAGACCCCCGCGACACAGGATTTATTCCTTGTGCGGGAGTTTTCTTTGTAAAAGAACATATAGGACATTGAAACTGGGACTTAGAGAAATTCTGTGGCCGCGCTAAACCCTATCTCTCTGTATATAGGTAGAATGTCTGAAGCCTTTTTGAAAGAAGATGCGAAAAAAGGCATCTCGTATTGAGTCGAGTTAGGCATTACTTGGATTAAATTTATTGTAAAATAATGATTAAGGAAAGGGAAGGCAATCAGGTATTATCAACTTGTCAGAAGCTCATCGCGTACCGGACATCGGCGGCGGGGACGGAGTGGGGCGAGAGAGGCATCGCGATCAGCTGGTGGCGTGCACGCCGGTCACCGACCCCGGCAGTCAGCGGACCGATGCTACAGCGTACACCCGTACTCGCGCTTTTAATTCACACTAGTTTTGTATTCGTTTCCCGGCAACGACAATCTTGTACATGTATCAATGGTATTTAAATAATTACTTATACAGTCCACTTCGAGTTTTATTCCGCAGCCAAAGGATCCCGATCAAACAAAAGCTATAATTGCAAAAAAAAATTTTGGACTATACCAAACTGCTCTGACTGTGGACGGTCGCGTCATGGGACGACGATGATTCTGATTCAAGACAGTTTGGCAGAGACAGAGTTTAGTGTTTTTGAGCGCAGATGCCGCTAAAATGTCTAGAAGGTTGATTAGTAGAGCAGTTCAGTATAGTCAACGCTAAATCGATAGCGTAAGCAATTCGAAGGGTTGCGGTTAGTTAATATTTCCTATTTTTTTTCTTTTTTTTTTTTTTATCCTCTTTGGAATGCTTTTACGCACCTTCCGCGCCCGGGCAGGGCGCGGGTGTGTGGGGCTCGGGCCAGAGAAGCCGGATCCATACCCACTATACCCCTGACGACGTTTGCCGCCTCAAAGGAGATCGTGCGGTACCCTCTTGCGACCCTGACGGCCATCACCCTCTGCGGCCTCCGCAGCAGGGCGCCGTTACGAGCCGTCAGGTTATGACCCCAAATGGGGCTCCCGTATAGGGCCATCGCCCGCACGACCCCCATAAAGAGCCTCCTGCAGGAGCGCCTCTAAGTTGCGCGAGCTCGGCCGACCACCAGTACACCAGACGCTTTGCAGGGCGAGATTTCACCCTGGGCATCGCCGCGTCGCAGCACTGCGACAAACCCTCCCGAAACCAATCAGCCTCTGCTTCTACGTCGGCAGGCCTGTCGGGCACTGAAGCCCAGGCCTGCACGATAGAGGCCTCCAGGAGGGCCTCCCTGTTGAGCTTGCTTAAAGCCCAGCGCGGACCTTCCCAACCGGGGCCCACAGGGGCCGGCGCACTTGAGATTTGGGTGGAGACGTCGAACTGAATGTACCGGTGGTCCGACAAGGTCTCCACGTTCTCTTCCACGCGCCAGCTGACAACACGACGCGCAAGAGCGTAGTTAATATTTCCTACCCTAACTTTACATAAGATTGACGCAAAGTAAATATTGTATTTACTAATTATCGCCTGCTCTGTGCCTCGGAGAGCACGTTAAGCCGTCGGTTCCGACTGCCATGAACATCTATGGCAGTCGTTATTGGGGAAGTCGATACAAAAGATCCCGCTGGGTCAAAATGTCACCGGTCTGTACTGACTGGCCCCCACACAAGATAAGATAAGATACTGATGATCACCCCTACGTATGGACGCAGCATAATCTATATATTAAATACGTGAAGCAAAAACTTTGAACCCCTTTTTTTGAAAATTGTGCAGACGGATAAGTATAAAATTTGGCACAGTTAAAGTTTATATGGAGAAGGAGGGGTCAATCCTAAATTTTTTATAAAATATACGTTAGAAAAA
Organism: Catocala nupta; assembly: GCA_963675205.1. Classification (NCBI taxonomy): domain Eukaryota; kingdom Metazoa; phylum Arthropoda; class Insecta; order Lepidoptera; family Erebidae; genus Catocala; species Catocala nupta. The sequence goes on along the minus strand of OY776107.1, from coordinate 3,587,535 downwards.
TATTAAATTAATGAAAAAACACTACACGCATATATCTATGCATTTGACACACGCAGTCGAATCGCGTTCGTAGTATTTCGGCATTGTTCTTCTGACGTCGTACAATTATTTGTAGCTATGGTTACCTATACCTTATTTATATGTAACAAAGAAAACAAAGTAGCAAGCTTAGGAATTTTGGTCGAATGTTGACCACTTGGCGACCGCTAGTCTATACTTATATTATAAAGAGGAAACATTTGATTTTTGTTAGTTTATTTGTTTGTTTGTAAGGATGTACCTCAAAAACTGCTCAAGCTATTTAAAAATATATTTTACCATTAGAAAGCTTTATTATCATCTAGTAGCCTATGCTCTACTTTATTTTGAAAACGTAAGTATTCTTACTAATATAACCTAACCTACTTTTATGCGAGTGAAACCGGGCATAAGCTAGTATAAAATAATTTGACGGCCTCGATGGCGTAGTGGTTAGTGTAACCGACTGCCACGCCTGAGGTCGTGGGTTCGATTCCCGCACAAGTCAAACATTTGTGTGCATGAACATGGATGTTTGTCTTGGTCTGGGTGTTTCTATGTATAATATGTATGTATTTACAAAAATAAAGTATATATGTATGTTTATCCATTGTCTAGTACCCATAGTACAAGCTGAGCTTAGTTTGGGCTAGATGGTGTTGTGTGTATGTGGTAGAATATTATAATTCAATATAGCTTGCGACCATGTTTGCGTGTCATATATGTAGTTTACTGTCGACGACAAACACGTGCATCATCGCTATGCATTAGATACATATTCTCACTTAAACTCTTAGCTATGATCGAAATTAAACTACTATATACGGATTTTATCGCGTTGTTTATTTATCACCCGACGTTTCGGTTGCTTTTCCGCAGCCATGGTCACCATGACCATGACCATGTGACCATGGCATCCGTATATAGTAGTTTAATTTCAATGAATAACATTCACGTAAAATGAAGACAATATTATCTTAGCTATGAAATTTTAGAACTGCATCTAATTCCATTCATTGATTTTTACGCGAAGCCTAAAGAAACAGACAGTTTTGTAAAGGACATACTATACAAATAGTGCTCGTACTAGTTTTAAATCGCTCTTAATAGTCAATCAATGTTTTATACATAGCCGCCTTGTAGAGATTAACGAATAGTTGACTTCTGTTTTCTGGTTTGCGCAAATGGAATTAAAATAATACAAAGAACTATGCTTGTAAATTAATATATTTGTTTTGATTTTCAAGCAGCGAGGATTTCTTTTGTTTGATTAGAGAGCGCAGCCACATCCTCTACCAGCGTAACCACTGCGGTAGCCGTAGCCGGGACCAGCGAGGCCAGGAGCATAAGCACCGGCACCGTAGGCAGCAGCACCATAGGCAGGAGCGATGGCAGCAGCGCCGTAGGCAGGAGCGGCGAAAGCAGCACCCTCGCTGATCATGGCATTTCTGCCATTACCGCAAGCATGGTTGACGGCACCAGAACCAGCAGTGGGTAACACTCCCTCCACAGCCACAGTACCAACAAACGGCAGCTCACCAGCCGCCGCTAGAATACCTTCATAAGCGTTCTCAGATGCTACGGAGAGGCCGACGGGAGCGATGGCGGAGGCGCTAGAGACGGGGAGTCCACCACCGCTGGTGGGGGTGTAGTCTATGGCAGGGGCAGCATATCCACAAGGAGCACCAAAAGCGGGGGCGTCCAGGGCATACGCAGCACGACCATAAGGTGCGGCTAAACCGCAACCAGCCAAGCCATAGGGAGCGGCATAAGCGGGCCCAGCCAAGGCAGGGGTGGCGATGCCGGGGGTCGCGGCGATGGCAGCAGGGCTGGTGCACTGGCTCAGTGCACACTAAAAAATTACACATCTGTTAGAAACATTAAAAACTAAGGCAGTTAAATAAAATATAATTGTCTAGATCACTTACCTGGATGAAGAGCGCCTGAGCGCAGAGGACAATGATGGCCTTGGCAGACATGTTATTTCTCGTACAAACGCTGATGCGAGAATGATGTCCTGCTTGAATAGTGCTGCTTTTATAATAAACTGTCTTATCTAATTCTAATAAGTATTGAGGTAATTAATTAAATTTTAAAAAGCTTGTGCAACCACGATAAGCCTACAGTTTACCAACAAAGAAAACTTTTTGTAACAACTTGATTATTGTTATTAATTATTTTGATTTCGAAATTACACTAAACGTTCGTTATCAACAAAGTTCCGAGTATAAAAAGTGGAGCAATGTGTCGTACATCATTCTGTATTCAGCTTCACGTTGACACGAACAAACATCAAACATGAACACCTTCACCGTCCTGTTCCTCTGCATCCAAGCTTGCTTGGTACAGGTGAGTCGTTACTCATATTTATTGCTTCTAGCAATATTATTTAGGCGTTGCCTGCCTCTCTTGTTTGCCAGCAAATAAATAAGGGTTGAAGTGGTATGATTTGTGTTTAAGAAATGTCTTACTTAACGCAATTATTCTAGTTATTAAGGTATACTGTTAAAATCGTTTTCTTTTCGGCTATGTCATTTGTGGTCCAATACATTAATTGCCTCACATGATTTCCTTAATTTTCTCTTTCTCATGAGACCTGAATATGGTTCAGCTCTTCTGTAAGCCCGTGATATTCGAGGTCACAGGAGATATGTACACTGTAACAGAAATCATAAGCTTCTTTAATAGTTGCTGAGATAGACAGTTTAAGACGCGAGTCTAGACGTCCCTTTTTGCCATGTATGAAAACCTAAAAGCTTTGCTTAGATATCAATCAAGTTGATGTCAATATAGACCATAATAATTATGTAAACCCGATGGAAATGGCGCTAAGCTTTATTTAGTGTAGTAACTGTACCGTGCTGAGCACAGCAGTCACATGCACGTACTACCACTGAGCCATTTGAGGCAGTTACAATGTTTTATAACTTAATTTTATATTATTTTTACAGAATGTGTTCGGCCAGTGCGCGGGCAGATATAACGCTGCTCTTTCCCCTGCTGCTGCTTTCGCTTCCACCGCTCCCTTCGGCTATGCTGGAGCCTACCCCGGTGCTGCTGCTGGCTGTGCTGCTCCTTATGGTGGTTCCGGTGAAGGTAACGTGGCGGTCGCCGGTGAGCTGCCAGTCTGCGGTACCACCGCCGTCGCTGGTCAGGTGCCCATCATGGGCGCTGTGAATTTCGGCGGTGATGTCGCTGCTGCTGGTGCCGTGTCTATCGCTGGCAAGTGTGCCTGCGGCTGTTATGGTGCTGGATACCCGTACTGAGCAGTGTTGTCATATGATACGAAACGAAATATAAACGAGCAAAGTGATACATTGAATTTTGTACTCTTTAAATCCTTTTATCCTAACTAATATTGTAAATACGAATGTGAGTTTGTTTGATTATTTGTTAAGCTTTCACGCCCTAACTAACGACCGATCATCACGAAATTTCGTATACATGCCCGGGGTACAGAAAACGGCATAGGGTACCTTTGAAACAGGCAAAAAGTGCTGTTTCAAAGTTGTTGTGCTGTGCACAAAATCTAAATAAACGCGAGCGAAGCCGCGAGCAAAGTCTAGTATATGAATAAGCTGTTCAAAACCACTTTGATGACAAGTTACTAAGCTAGTTCTTATACCACCTCAGCTCAGTCCATAGAAATAATAAGAAGTCGAGATTGTTCAGTGCCTTCTTTACAGTTTCTGGTTTATTTTTGCTTTGCCCTCTCAGTATTTTTTCATTTATATTACAACTTAAGAGTAGATATTAACTATTTTGAAGCTAAACTCTTCTATTTTACCGCCTCTACACGTTGTAATTTTTAGCTGCTCGAGGGCACGATTGCCGCAATCTCATGAGACACAGGAAAAACTGACTTCATTGTTTGTTTTTACATAACTTACATTTAGAATAAAATACCAGTTGCTCGATGATAGTTTATATTGTTGCTCCACAGCGACTATTAAACGAAAATACTAATATATGTATACATAAATAAGATATTGGAATGGCTAAGATTGTATCGTCCGTTATAAGAGAGAATTGAATGTCCTGGGAGCGTGAGTGCGTTTATTTAAAATTAGTTTTTTATTGTATAGGTGGCAAACGAGCAGACGGGTCGTCTGATGGTAAGCGAATGTCGCCCTCCATGGACACCCGCAATACAAGAGGAGTCACAAATGCGTTGCTAGCCTTTTAAACCCTAGAAAGAGGGAGGGGTTGCTCACTCTATCGACGAAACACAACGCAAGCGCTATTATACGCTGGTTTTGCTGTGAGATCATGCTATCACTGCGGTCGAAGCGGCCCATTCGTACCGAAGCGTGGCTCTCCCACGGTAACTTTTGTGCAGTAGAGAGCGCTTGCCCTTTCCCCCTAAAAATATCCAGCATCGCAGGGAGTTTTTATAAACATTAATACAACTGACACAAAGGACACCTGGGTGTTTTTTTTGTGTCCGGTGTATAAATGTTTGCAACAAAAAATCTGTAAGTTACCTACTAATAGCTGTGCCGAGTCTGGAATCCGACAAACAAATATTTGTGGATCATAATAATAATAATAATAAAACCCCTCTGGGACAGTCGTTATCTCATCATGAGACTAACGCGATATCGGAGGGCACAGTACACTAGCTTTAAAACTATCACCTTCGCCTTGTGATATAAACAAAAAATGTATCACCAGGTTAAATTAAAGCGCACAAACCGCAGGGCAGCTTGTGGCGGGCTGAATGTGAGTGGCGACACTGCGGTCCTGAATGCCTCAGAGAGTTGGTTAGGGCCTCGTCCCCGGCTTACCGTTATTGGTTGGCTGGGGTGGAACTTCAAGAGCGTCCGTAGGACTCTCAACTCTGGCTTGCCTTGGTCGGCCGGTCGGAGGGGGGCCGCTAGATCTATATGCTTGGGGGTGGAAGTGTCATTTTCAAGGGCATAACTACGGGGAAACCCGCTCCGGGTCTCCGTTGTCACGAGACCCGTGATGGTGAAACCGGCGCCGCACCGCTCGACACCCCTAGCCACTCGCACCGGTGTTGCCCTCTGCTGCTGGCTTGTATGCCTATAGTGGCTTATCAGGGGGCCCATCTAGTGAGTTGGCGAGTCACCGTCTGCCCATTGCATTGATGCTATTAGAGTATTCAGGGCAGACGCCGTTTTTCATCCATAGTTAGCAATATACCGGTCCACCAAACACCCATACCTATAGCCCATATATTAGATTCCATACGTAGCAATAGTCCTACGCCTGCTGTGGCTAGTGCCGCTGTAGGTGTTCCATCACACCTTTGATTAAAATTCTCGAAGGGCCTCTTCACGTTGGACCCATGTCTCCGTGTAAGCCTCCCAAAGGGCCAGGTATTTTCTAATATAATATGTTAGAAAGTACCTGTGATAAGAGAAACATAATAATAATAAGAATTATCCATCAGCAACTTGCCTTAAAGTACAATCTTGTGGATTCAGAGATGCCGTACTACAGGTATGTGCCCGATCCAGTTCTCGAGAATGGTCGTGTCACTATGTACTGGGATCGATCTATCATCACTGACAGAACCATCGTGGCTAACAAGCCAGATATAGTGGTGATAGATCGATTAGAGCGCCTTGCAATGATCATCGATGTCACCATCCCTCATGACGAGAATCTCGTGAAAGCTGAAAAAGATAAACAAATTAAATATCTGGACTTAGCTCGCGAGGTTGTTGACATGTGGGATGTGTACTCGGCGATCATTATACCGATAGTCGTTTCGGTAAACGGTTTTTTTTTTTTTTTTTGCTCGTCAAAATGACAGTCGTGTGGTCTAAGAGCAGTGGCCTCCACATCGTCCTCATAGCAGCCGAGGCGATGTTGAGGTCTCTACTTTGACGGCCTGAGAAGGTGCTTTTTCACGCCCCGCTTAAAGGACCCAGGATTGAAGGAAGCAAGAGCCTCAACCATCATCTTAAGAGGCTAGCGTTGAATGGTTTATTTTATATTTTTTATATATAATGTAAAATATAATCACGAGAAAATATTGAAATAAATGGAATAATAATAAATTGGCAAACTGGAAGTCAAATGTCGAAATTTTTATCGCCCGTTTTTATCCAAAAAATATTTCTAAAATCGGAAATCTACAATATCAAAACAAATAGTTTCTGTAAAAGAGTACATACCATCACAACAATCATCATTTTTACAAGAAATATCAACATAAACCATAAATTAACCCGAAAATCAGCAAACAGAAAAATTACAGCAAATGTCAAAATGAAAATGAAAATCACCCTTATCATGAATTAATACGATGCATGTTGACTAGAGCAAAAGCCAGAGCAGAATCACAAAATAGATCCCCGGACTCGCCGCTTAGCCCCGCTCGCAGCCGCCGAGTCCCGCATTAGCGGCCGCGGCCACTGCAGAGGCGTCGTGCTCATCAAGCGGCGAGTATTTCTCTCCGCCGGCGTCGCCGTCACCTGTACGTCGGCGAGGAAGAGGCCGGCCACCGACACGCCTGGGACCCAGAGGCCCACCGGCCCCGGGACGGGCCCCCGCTGTTGGTGGTAATGTGCACCGCATGAGATGGACAGAATCAATTAATGAAAACGTTATGCGGGCCGTCATATTTTGTGGCGACAGGGGGAGGAATCAACCTCACTTCCTACCGTGATCGTTTGCTGCCTCTGTTTCAGGACTTGGAACCAGCTGTCAACGTTTCGGCACAACGACTGTCCGATCAAATGCGGGCTATCCAACGTTCTCACCTGTTGGATGAAGCTGCACTTGATAGGCTTCGCTCTGACGTACGGGGTAACCCTCCTATCCTTTCTACCACACAAAACATAACTCAAATAAATTGTATAACACCTCTACCACATACAAACGGTGTTGAAGAAGTGGGTAGTAGGGATACACACGTAAGTACCCAGTGCATCGATAAACTAAGGAGTGCCTTGGAATGCGCTGTTCGGGAATATCGGTAAACAAGTTTAGAAAATAGACCTCGCCTACCCCGGTTGCCCACGCATAAGAAAAATTTGGCGTTAGTTTGTGCCCTGGATTAATATCAAAGAAGAAATTCTTATCTACGTTATAGACGGCATACGGTTTCTACGTGTCGAGTTGTAGCGATCGTGACGTGTCTGTGTATAAATTGTAAGACATGTTTAATCTTTTGTTACGGTTAGCTTGCATTTCTTAATTAAAATTAATTAAATGACTGCCTCATTGTTTTAATGGCATAAGCAGTAACTACTTAACTGTGTTATCAAACGTTGGATTGCACGGATGGTGCAATGGTTTAAGTAGCCGCCTCAGCACTGCCGCTTCGTCGAGTGTTGTGGGTTCGAATCCCAAACGGGACAAAACTTTATGTGATCCTCAAATGGTTGTTTCGAGTCTGGATGTTCTTTGTATCCGTTGTTTCAATGTTTGTAACGTCCCCCTTGACAAAGAAATTATTCCTACTGTAGGTCTACCTTTAAAAAAATCTTTATATATATAAATCTTCTGTGTTTGTAATTAAACTCCTCCTAAATGGCTCGACCGATTTTGATGAATTTTGTAGTGTGTGTTCGATTGGATTCGATAATGGTTTAGATTAGGGTTTTTTTACAGGTAGTTAAGTATATAATTAGTAACTGCGCGACTAATTGTTGTGTTTCGCGTTCAACTCCAGAGATAGACATGATTTTTGACAAGCGGGTCTTTATATACAACACTAGCTTATACCCGTGGCTTCGCTCAGGGAAAAGTAGATTCGGTTACGTTAGGTTATGTTAGTAATAGTACATACTCATTTTTAAAATGAAATATAGCCAATGATACTCGTTGATTATACAGTTTTCGAATAGCGAACGAATTTTTAAAATCGGTTGATTTGTTTTGGTGATAAATCCTTAAAAATGATATATAGATATATATAGATAGATATAGATAGGTAGATATATTATATATGAGTAGGTAGTTACTGCGACTAACTGTTGAGTCTCGCGTTCAATTCCAAAGATGGAGGTGACTTTCAGCAAGAGGGTGTTTTAACACGGTTTTATTAGCTTGATATTATGTATCTACCATGTGTATCTACGAATCTATGTAACGGAATCTTTGAACTTGATTTTCACTCCTTTCAAACCGACGGATTGATTTGAAACTTTGCACACTTATCGAGGACCGATGACAATACAATAGTTTAGAAAAAAACACAAAAAATATATAAGTAAATAATAGTTTGAACAAACTAAAAAACACACTTTATTAAAAAAAGTAGAAAATAATTTAATAATGTTAATGTATAAATATAATCGTGGTGTGCTTTCTAAGATATTTTGATAACCCCCAAACTTCTACTTTTTATAATGAAGCGTGTTTTTTTAGTTTTAACTATTATTTATTATTTATAGAACTTAGATGAGAGATGACTACAAGGGGCACATGTTGGTAAGCGTTTGTTATATTCAGCATTGGGAAAATATAACCAATAGACAATTAATTTACTTTGACTGGACTAAATTAAGGTTATTGCAATTTATAATGCGTATTTATGAAAGAAACTACAAATAACATTTTACAGTGTTATATTTATCATATATTAAGCATTATACATAATAAATATTACCTTTAACAAGCAAATCAAGGCTGTTTGTTATACCCATAGTAACAAACATAACCCATAACAAAATTAATTACATATTACAGATAAACCATAAATTATTATTTTATATAACAACAGCATATAATAATTCTAACAAAATAACAATATACTTAACTTATTGTAGAAGTGATTCCTCCGGCGGCCAAACAAGAAGTGTCCGGTCAATCACTGTGCCTTGCTTTTATACCATATTCATAAGTCAACCGATTTACTAATAACATCCAAGTAAATTAAAAATAATCAATATTATCTATTGTGAAAATATTAAAAATAACAGTAGGAAATCTGTAAGTATAAGTTATATATTGTAAACAATTTTAATGAGCAAAAATTTCTGACTTCCGTTAACAGTTGGCAACATTGAAGTGAATAATCAAACAATAATTATTAACCTATTTTGTCACGTTCATAGTGGACTAGCTTTTGCCTGCGCCGTCACTCGCATAAACTTAGGTTAGGTTACTAAGGCAGTGGATGTGAGAGGTCGTGGAACGCCGTCGCCTCCTTCTGTGAGGAAGTAATTTCCATCAAGGAGGCGGCGGAGCGGGAGAGGGAGCGTTTAAACCCTCTCCCCAACCGCAGAGCCGGGCGCCGGAGGGCGCGCGATGACCTCCAGCCACCCTGAGGTTTGACCTGGGGGTAGCGGGCTTTGTGGGCCTGCCCGCTATCCGTTCAGCACCAGGTCCGAGAGGCGGCGTGCGTGTTCCCACGCGCGCCTCTGTGTCGAGTCCGTCTCCCCTCTAGGGGGGAGACAGTAGGGTTTTTATAATGTCGGAAGTGCCTAGTTTGGGTAGGTATTTTGTGTAGTGGCCTGCCGTTTCATACGGCGGGCCGAAACCTCGGCGGGGTCGCGACCGCATGCGAAAGCGATTCGCGCGGCCCTGCCGATAGTGGTTGTGTCGAGGAACACCGTGGTAGGTTTAGTCGGTATCCCGGGAGGTACATTATATTTTCAACATCTTTCTTTACCCCGGCGAGTCCGACATAATCCCTCCGCCCGCCCCCGCGGAGGGATATGCGTCATTGCATTCCCCCACGTAAAAAAAAAAAAAAAAAAAAAAAAAAAAAACTAAGGCAGTGGACGGACAGACGGACAAAAAAATTGTGATTCACAAATGGTTGTTCCGACTCTGAATGTTCTTTGTTTGAATGTTTGTAAAAGCTCCCTGCGACACATGATTCTTCAGCGATGAAAGTAATTTTTGGCAAGCGGTTCTTTTCGTCAACATAGATGAGAGAGATAACATATGTAGTTTGAATGTTTGTAAAAGACCCCCGCGACACAGGATTTATTCCTTGTGCGGGAGTTTTCTTTGTAAAAGAACATATAGGACATTGAAACTGGGACTTAGAGAAATTCTGTGGCCGCGCTAAACCCTATCTCTCTGTATATAGGTAGAATGTCTGAAGCCTTTTTGAAAGAAGATGCGAAAAAAGGCATCTCGTATTGAGTCGAGTTAGGCATTACTTGGATTAAATTTATTGTAAAATAATGATTAAGGAAAGGGAAGGCAATCAGGTATTATCAACTTGTCAGAAGCTCATCGCGTACCGGACATCGGCGGCGGGGACGGAGTGGGGCGAGAGAGGCATCGCGATCAGCTGGTGGCGTGCACGCCGGTCACCGACCCCGGCAGTCAGCGGACCGATGCTACAGCGTACACCCGTACTCGCGCTTTTAATTCACACTAGTTTTGTATTCGTTTCCCGGCAACGACAATCTTGTACATGTATCAATGGTATTTAAATAATTACTTATACAGTCCACTTCGAGTTTTATTCCGCAGCCAAAGGATCCCGATCAAACAAAAGCTATAATTGCAAAAAAAAATTTTGGACTATACCAAACTGCTCTGACTGTGGACGGTCGCGTCATGGGACGACGATGATTCTGATTCAAGACAGTTTGGCAGAGACAGAGTTTAGTGTTTTTGAGCGCAGATGCCGCTAAAATGTCTAGAAGGTTGATTAGTAGAGCAGTTCAGTATAGTCAACGCTAAATCGATAGCGTAAGCAATTCGAAGGGTTGCGGTTAGTTAATATTTCCTTTTTTTTTTTTCTTTTTTTTTTTTTTATCCTCTTTGGAATGCTTTTACGCACCTTCCGCGCCCGGGCAGGGCGCGGGTGTGTGGGGCTCGGGCCAGAGAAGCCGGATCCATACCCACTATACCCCTGACGACGTTCCTCCAGTACCTAATGTCGGTGCCACGGGGTTCGCGCTAGGTTCGCTAGCATCCGCCGCGACACCGACAGGTCTTAGCCCGCCAAGTAACTAGGCGGGCCCCAGCTCTTTGGGGGAGGACCAGATGGTACAGCCCTCCCCTCCACTGAGGGGGGCGCGCGGAACGCTTACGCCCCTCCCTCGGGCCTGTGCTGCTCGGGCGGCCGACGAGCCAAGTCAACCACCCGAAGGCTGCCCTCTAGGGTGGCTGGAGGTCTGCGCGCACCCTACGGCGGCGCCCTGGACGTCTCCTGCGGTTTGGGTGGGGAGAGACCACCTCCCTCTCCCGTTCCGCCGCCTCCTTCGCGGACATCACTGCAGAAGGCGACGGCGGCCTCCCATGCACCCTCGCTCCAGACCATGGACAGAACTATTTCCGGCAGCGAGAGGATTTGGACACCCAGTGCCCCGGTTAACGACCGGCGCTGCTCTTCCCAAGCCGGGCACTCCACGAGTGTGTGTAGCGCCGTATCCTCGGGGCCGTCACCGCAGTGGTGACAACAAGACGTTTCCTCCCGGCCTATACGACACAAGTACCTCCCGAAGCATCCATGCCCGGTGAGGATCTGCGTCAGCCGGAAGGTCAGGGCGCCATGACGCCGGTCCAGCCACTCCTCCAAGACCGGGCTTACCGCCGCTATTGCGGCGTGCCCTGCACTCGGACGCGCAAGCCGTTCTCCCCAGTCCGCCCTTAAGACGTCGCGGAGCTCCGACCGCCGCGCCTCCACCTCTCTCGGCAACGGCCGAAAGCCCCGCTCCAGAGCCTCCCCGCGCCACTGGTAGAGCGACGCGAGAAGTCTGGCCTCCAGGTCCCAGGACGGTGATCCGGCCAGGAGGCTTGCCGCCTCAAAGGAGATCGTGCGGTACCCTCTTGCGACCCTGACGGCCATCACCCTCTGCGGCCTCCGCAGCAGGGCGCCGTTACGAGCCGTCAGGTTATGACCCCAAATGGGGCTCCCGTATAGGGCCATCGCCCGCACGACCCCCATAAAGAGCCTCCTGCAGGAGCGCCTCTAAGTTGCGCGAGCTCGGCCGACCACCAGTACACCAGACGCTTTGCAGGGCGAGATTTCACCCTGGGCATCGCCGCGTCGCAGCACTGCGACAAACCCTCCCGAAACCAATCAGCCTCTGCTTCTACGTCGGCAGGCCTGTCGGGCACTGAAGCCCAGGCCTGCACGATAGAGGCCTCCAGGAGGGCCTCCCTGTTGAGCTTGCTTAAAGCCCAGCGCGGACCTTCCCAACCGGGGCCCACAGGGGCCGGCGCACTCGAGATTTGGGTGGAGACGTCGAACTGAATGTACCGGTGGTCCGACAAGGTCTCCACGTTCTCTTCCACGCGCCAGCTGACAACACGACGCGCAAGAGCGTAGTTAATATTTCCTACCCTAACTTTACATAAGATTGACGCAAAGTAAATATTGTATTTACTAATTATCGCCTGCTCTGTGCCTCGGAGAGCACGTTAAGCCGTCGGTTCCGACTGCCATGAACATCTATGGCAGTCGTTATTGGGGAAGTCGATACAAAAGATCCCGCTGGGTCAAAATGTCACCGGTCTGTACTGACTGGCCCCCACACAAGATAAGATAAGATACTGATGATCACCCCTACGTATGGACGCAGCATAATCTATATATTAAATACGTGAAGCAAAAACTTTGAACCCCTTTTTTTGAAAATTGTGCAGACGGATAAGTATAAAATTTGGCACAGTTAAAGTTTATATGGAGAAGGAGGGGTCAATCCTAAATTTTTTATAAAATATACGTTAGAAAAATATTAAATTAATGAAAAAACACTACACGCATATATCTATGCATTTGACACACGCAGTCGAATCGCGTTCGTAGTATTTCGGCATTGTTCTTCTGACGTCGTACAATTATTTGTAGCTATGGTTACCTATACCTTATTTATATGTAACAAAGAAAACAAAGTAGCAAGCTTAGGAATTTTGGTCGAATGTTGACCACTTGGCGACCGCTAGTCTATACTTATATTATAAAGAGGAAACATTTGATTTTTGTTAGTTTATTTGTTTGTTTGTAAGGATGTACCTCAAAAACTGCTCAAGCTATTTAAAAATATATTTTACCATTAGAAAGCTTTATTATCATCTAGTAGCCTATGCTCTACTTTATTTTGAAAACGTAAGTATTCTTACTAATATAACCTAACCTACTTTTATGCGAGTGAAACCGGGCATAAGCTAGTATAAAATAATTTGACGGCCTCGATGGCGTAGTGGTTAGTGTAACCGACTGCCACGCCTGAGGTCGTGGGTTCGATTCCCGCACAAGTCAAACATTTGTGTGCATGAACATGGATGTTTGTCTTGGTCTGGGTGTTTCTATGTATAATATGTATGTATTTACAAAAATAAAGTATATATGTATGTTTATCCATTGTCTAGTACCCATAGTACAAGCTGAGCTTAGTTTGGGCTAGATGGTGTTGTGTGTATGTGGTAGAATATTATAATTCAATATAGCTTGCGACCATGTTTGCGTGTCATATATGTAGTTTACTGTCGACGACAAACACGTGCATCATCGCTATGCATTAGATACATATTCTCACTTAAACTCTTAGCTATGATCGAAATTAAACTACTATATACGGATTTTATCGCGTTGTTTATTTATCACCCGACGTTTCGGTTGCTTTTCCGCAGCCATGGTCACCATGACCATGACCATGTGACCATGGCATCCGTATATAGTAGTTTAATTTCAATGAATAACATTCACGTAAAATGAAGACAATATTATCTTAGCTATGAAATTTTAGAACTGCATCTAATTCCATTCATTGATTTTTACGCGAAGCCTAAAGAAACAGACAGTTTTGTAAAGGACATACTATACAAATAGTGCTCGTACTAGTTTTAAATCGCTCTTAATAGTCAATCAATGTTTTATACATAGCCGCCTTGTAGAGATTAACGAATAGTTGACTTCTGTTTTCTGGTTTGCGCAAATGGAATTAAAATAATACAAAGAACTATGCTTGTAAATTAATATATTTGTTTTGATTTTCAAGCAGCGAGGATTTCTTTTGTTTGATTAGAGAGCGCAGCCACATCCTCTACCAGCGTAACCACTGCGGTAGCCGTAGCCGGGACCAGCGAGGCCAGGAGCATAAGCACCGGCACCGTAGGCAGCAGCACCATAGGCAGGAGCGATGGCAGCAGCGCCGTAGGCAGGAGCGGCGAAAGCAGCACCCTCGCTGATCATGGCATTTCTGCCATTACCGCAAGCATGGTTGACGGCACCAGAACCAGCAGTGGGTAACACTCCCTCCACAGCCACAGTACCAACAAACGGCAGCTCACCAGCCGCCGCTAGAATACCTTCATAAGCGTTCTCAGATGCTACGGAGAGGCCGACGGGAGCGATGGCGGAGGCGCTAGAGACGGGGAGTCCACCACCGCTGGTGGGGGTGTAGTCTATGGCAGGGGCAGCATATCCACAAGGAGCACCAAAAGCGGGGGCGTCCAGGGCATACGCAGCACGACCATAAGGTGCGGCTAAACCGCAACCAGCCAAGCCATAGGGAGCGGCATAAGCGGGCCCAGCCAAGGCAGGGGTGGCGATGCCGGGGGTCGCGGCGATGGCAGCAGGGCTGGTGCACTGGCTCAGTGCACACTAAAAAATTACACATCTGTTAGAAACATTAAAAACTAAGGCAGTTAAATAAAATATAATTGTCTAGATCACTTACCTGGATGAAGAGCGCCTGAGCGCAGAGGACAATGATGGCCTTGGCAGACATGTTATTTCTCGTACAAACGCTGATGCGAGAATGATGTCCTGCTTGAATAGTGCTGCTTTTATAATAAACTGTCTTATCTAATTCTAATAAGTATTGAGGTAATTAATTAAATTTTAAAAAGCTTGTGCAACCACGATAAGCCTACAGTTTACCAACAAAGAAAACTTTTTGTAACAACTTGATTATTGTTATTAATTATTTTGATTTCGAAATTACACTAAACGTTCGTTATCAACAAAGTTCCGAGTATAAAAAGTGGAGCAATGTGTCGTACATCATTCTGTATTCAGCTTCACGTTGACACGAACAAACATCAAACATGAACACCTTCACCGTCCTGTTCCTCTGCATCCAAGCTTGCTTGGTACAGGTGAGTCGTTACTCATATTTATTGCTTCTAGCAATATTATTTAGGCGTTGCCTGCCTCTCTTGTTTGCCAGCAAATAAATAAGGGTTGAAGTGGTATGATTTGTGTTTAAGAAATGTCTTACTTAACGCAATTATTCTAGTTATTAAGGTATACTGTTAAAATCGTTTTCTTTTCGGCTATGTCATTTGTGGTCCAATACATTAATTGCCTCACATGATTTCCTTAATTTTCTCTTTCTCATGAGACCTGAATATGGTTCAGCTCTTCTGTAAGCCCGTGATATTCGAGGTCACAGGAGATATGTACACTGTAACAGAAATCATAAGCTTCTTTAATAGTTGCTGAGATAGACAGTTTAAGACGCGAGTCTAGACGTCCCTTTTTGCCATGTATGAAAACCTAAAAGCTTTGCTTAGATATCAATCAAGTTGATGTCAATATAGACCATAATAATTATGTACACCCGATGGAAATGGCGCTAAGCTTTATTTAGTGTAGTAACTGTACCGTGCTGAGCACAGCAGTCACATGCACGTACTACCACTGAGCCATTTGAGGCAGTTACAATGTTTTATAACTTAATTTTATATTATTTTTACAGAATGTGTTCGGCCAGTGCGCGGGCAGATATAACGCTGCTCTTTCCCCTGCTGCTGCTTTCGCTTCCACCGCTCCCTTCGGCTATGCTGGAGCCTACCCCGGTGCTGCTGCTGGCTGTGCTGCTCCTTATGGTGGTTCCGGTGAAGGTAACGTGGCGGTCGCCGGTGAGCTGCCAGTCTGCGGTACCACCGCCGTCGCTGGTCAGGTGCCCATCATGGGCGCTGTGAATTTCGGCGGTGATGTCGCTGCTGCTGGTGCCGTGTCTATCGCTGGCAAGTGTGCCTGCGGCTGTTATGGTGCTGGATACCCGTACTGAGCAGTGTTGTCATATGATACGAAACGAAATATAAACGAGCAAAGTGATACATTGAATTTTGTACTCTTTAAATCCTTTTATCCTAACTAATATTGTAAATACGAATGTGAGTTTGTTTGATTATTTGTTAAGCTTTCACGCCCTAACTAACGACCGATCATCACGAAATTTCGTATACATGCCCGGGGTACAGAAAACGGCATAGGGTACCTTTGAAACAGGCAAAAAGTGCTGTTTCAAAGTTGTTGTGCTGTGCACAAAATCTAAATAAACGCGAGCGAAGCCGCGAGCAAAGTCTAGTATATGAATAAGCTGTTCAAAACCACTTTGATGACAAGTTACTAAGCTAGTTCTTATACCACCTCAGCTCAGTCCATAGAAATAATAAGAAGTCGAGATTGTTCAGTGCCTTCTTTACAGTTTCTGGTTTATTTTTGCTTTGCCCTCTCAGTATTTTTTCATTTATATTACAACTTAAGAGTAGATATTAACTATTTTGAAGCTAAACTCTTCTATTTTACCGCCTCTACACGTTGTAATTTTTAGCTGCTCGAGGGCACGATTGCCGCAATCTCATGAGACACAGGAAAAACTGACTTCATTGTTTGTTTTTACATAACTTACATTTAGAATAAAATACCAGTTGCTCGATGATAGTTTATATTGTTGCTCCACAGCGACTATTAAACGAAAATACTAATATATGTATACATAAATAAGATATTGGAATGGCTAAGATTGCATCGTCCGTTATAAGAGAGAATTGAATGTCCTGGGAGCGTGAGTGCGTTTATTTAAAATTAGTTTTTTATTGTATAGGTGGCAAACGAGCAGACGGGTCGTCTGATGGTAAGCGAATGTCGCCCTCCATGGACACCCGCAATACAAGAGGAGTCACAAATGCGTTGCTAGCCTTTTAAACCCTAGAAAGAGGGAGGGGTTGCTCACTCTATCGACGAAACACAACGCAAGCGCTATTATACGCTGGTTTTGCTGTGAGATCATGCTATCACTGCGGTCGAAGCGGCCCATTCGTACCGAAGCGTGGCTCTCCCACGGTAACTTTTGTGCAGTAGAGAGCGCTTGCCCTTTCCCCCTAAAAATATCCAGCATCGCAGGGAGTTTTTATAAACATTAATACAACTGACACAAAGGACACCTGGGTGTTTTTTTTGTGTCCGGTGTATAAATGTTTGCAACAAAAAATCTGTAAGTTACCTACTAATAGCTGTGCCGAGTCTGGAATCCGACAAACAAATATTTGTGGATCATAATAATAATAATAATAATAAGAATTATCCATCAGCAACTTGCCTTAAAGTACAATCTTGTGGATTCAGAGATGCCGTACTACAGGTATGTGCCCGATCCAGTTCTCGAGAATGGTCGTGTCACTATGTACTGGGATCGATCTACCATCACTGACAGAACCATCGTGGCTAACAAGCCAGATATAGTGGTGATAGATCGATTAGAGCGCCTTGCAATGATCATCGATGTCACCATCCCTCATGACGAGAATCTCGTGAAAGCTGAAAAAGATAAACAAATTAAATATCTGGACTTAGCTCGCGAGGTTGTTGACATGTGGGATGTGTACTCGGCGATCATTATACCGATAGTCGTTTCGGTAAACGGTTTTTTTTTTTTTTTTGCTCGTCAAAATGACAGTCGTGTGGTCTAAGAGCAGTGGCCTCCACATCGTCCTCATAGCAGCCGAGGCGATGTTGAGGTCTCTACTTTGACGGCCTGAGAAGGTGCTTTTTCACGCCCCGCTTAAAGGACCCAGGATTGAAGGAAGCAAGAGCCTCAACCATCATCTTAAGAGGCTAGCGTTGAATGGTTTATTTTATATTTTTTATATATAATGTAAAATATAATCACGAGAAAATATTGAAATAAATGGAATAATAATAAATTGGCAAACTGGAAGTCAAATGTCGAAATTTTTATCGCCCGTTTTTATCCAAAAAATATTTCTAAAATCGGAAATCTACAATATCAAAACAAATAGTTTCTGTAAAAGAGTACATACCATCACAACAATCATCATTTTTACAAGAAATATCAACATAAACCATAAATTAACCCGAAAATCAGCAAACAGAAAAATTACAGCAAATGTCAAAATGAAAATGAAAATCACCCTTATCATGAATTAATACGATGCATGTTGACTAGAGCAAAAGCCAGAGCAGAATCACAAAATAGATCCCCGGACTCGCCGCTTAGCCCCGCTCGCAGCCGCCGAGTCCCGCATTAGCGGCCGCGGCCACTGCAGAGGCGTCGTGCTCATCAAGCGGCGAGTATTTCTCTCCGCCGGCGTCGCCGTCACCTGTACGTCGGCGAGGAAGAGGCCGGCCACCGACACGCCTGGGACCCAGAGGCCCACCGGCCCCGGGACGGGCCCCCGCTGTTGGTGGTAATGTGCACCGCATGAGATGGACAGAATCAATTAATGAAAACGTTATGCGGGCCGTCATATTTTGTGGCGACAGGGGGAGGAATCAACCTCACTTCCTACAGTGATCGTTTGCTGCCTCTGTTTCAGGACTTGGAACCAGCTGTCAACGTTTCGGCACAACGACTGTCCGATCAAATGTGGGCTATCCAACGTTCTCACCTGTTGGATGAAGCTGCACTTGAGAGGCTTCGCTCTGACGTACGGGGTAACCCTCCTATCCTTTCTACCACACAAAACATAACTCAAATAAATTGTATAACACCTCTACCACATACAAACGGTGTTGAAGAAGTGGATAGTAGGGATACACACGTAAGTACCCAGTGCATCGATAAACTAAGGAGTGCCTTGGAATGCGCTGTTCGGGAATATCGGTAAACAAGTTTAGAAAATAGACCTCGCCTACCCCGGTTGCCCACGCATAAGAAAAATTTGGCGTTAGTTTGTGCCCTGGATTAATATCAAAGAAGAAATTCTTATCTACGTTATATACGGCATACGGTTTCTACGTGTCGAGTTGTAGCGATCGTGACGTGTCTGTGTATAAATTGTAAGACATGTTTAATCTTTTGTTACGGTTAGCTTGCATTTCTTAATTAAAATTAATTAATTGACTGCCTCATTGTTTTAATGGCATAAGCAGTAACTACTTAACTGTATTATCAAACGTTGGATTGCACGGATGGTGCAATGGTTTAAGTAGCCGTCTCAGCACTGCCGCTTCGTCGAGTGTTGTGGGTTCGAATCCCAAACGGGACAAAACTTTATGTGATCCTCAAATGGTTGTTTCGAGTCTGGATGTTCTTTGTATCCGTTGTTTCAATGTTTGTAACGTCCCCCTTGACAAAGAAATTATTCCTACTGTAGGTCTACCTTTAAAAAAATCTTTATATATATAAATCTTCTGTGTTTGTAATTAAACTCCTCCTAAATGGTTCGACCGATTTTGATGAATTTTTTGTGTGTGTTCGATTGGATTCGATAATGGTTTAGATTAGGTTTTTTTTACAGGTAGTTAAGTATATAATTAGTAACTGCGCGACTAATTGTTGTGTCTCGCGTTCAACTCCAGAGATAGACATGGTTTTTGACAAGCGGGTCTTTATATACAACACTAGCTTATACCCGTGGCTTCGCTCAGGGAAAAGTAGATTCGGTTACGTTAGGTTATGTTAGTAATAGTACATACTCATTTTTAAAATGAAATATAGCCAATGATACTCGTTGATTATACAGTTTTCGAATAGCGAACGAATTTTTAAAATCGGTTGATTTGTTTTGGTGTTAAATCCTTAAAAATGATATATAGATATATATAGATAGATATAGATAGGTAGATATATTATATATGAGTAGGTAGTTACTGCGACTAACTGTTGAGTCTCGCGTTCAATTCCAAAGATGGAGGTGACTTTCAGCAAGAGGGTGTTTTAACACGGTTTTATTAGCTTGATATTATGTATCTACCATGTGTATCTACGAATCTATGTAACGGAATCTTTGAACTTGATTTTCACTCCTTTCAAACCGACGGATTGATTTGAAACTTTGCACACTTATCGAGGACCGATGACAATACAATAATTTAGAAAAAAACACAAAAAATATATAAGTAAATAATAGTTTGAACAAACTAAAAAACACACTTTATTAAAAAAAGTAGAAAATAATTTAATAATGTTAATGTATAAATATAATCGTGGTGTGCTTTCTAAGATATTTTGATAACCCCCAAACTTCTACTTTTTATAATGAAGCGTGTTTTTTAGTTTTAACTATTATTTATTATTTATAGAACTTAGATGAGAGATGACTACAAGGGGCACATGTTGGTAAGCGTTTGTTATATTCAGCATTGGGAAAATATAACCAATAGACAATTAATTTACTTTGACTGGACTAAATTAAGGTTATTGCAATTTATAATGCGTATTTATGAAAGAAACTACAAATAACATTTTACAGTGTTATATTTATCATTTATTAAGCATTATACATAATAAATATTACCTTTAACAAGCAAATCAAGGCTGTTTGTTATACCCATAGTAACAAACATAACCCATAACAAAATTAATTACATATTACAGATAAACCATAAATTATTATTTTATATAACAACAGCATATAATAATTCTAACAAAATAACAATATACTTAACTTATTGTAGAAGTGATTCCTCCGGCGGCCAAACAAGAAGTGTCCGGTCAATCACTGTGCCTTGCTTTTATACCATATTCATAAGTCAACCGATTTACTAATAACATCCAAGTAAATTAAAAATAATCAATATTATCTATTGTGAAAATATTAAAAATAACAGTAGGAAATCTGTAAGTATAAGTTATATATTGTAAACAATTTTAATGAGCAAAAATTACTGACTTCCGTTAACAGTTGGCAACATTGAAGTGAATAATCAAACAATAATTATTAACCTATTTTGTCACGTTCATAGTGGACTAGCTTTTGCCTGCGCCGTCACTCGCATAAACTTAGGTTAGGTTACTAAGGCAGTGGACGGACAGACGGACAAAAAAATTGTGATTCACAAATGGTTGTTCCGACTCTGAATGTTCTTTGTTTGAATGTTTGTAAAAGCTCCCTGCGACACATGATTCTTCAGAGATGAAAGTAATTTTTGGCAAGCGGTTCTTTTCGTCAACATAGATGAGAGAGATAACATATGTAGTTTGAATGTTTGTAAAAGACCCCCGCGACACAGGATTTATTCCTTGTGCGGGAGTTTTCTTTGTAAAAGAACATATAGGACATTGAAACTGGGACTTAGAGAAATTCTGTGGCCGCGCTAAACCCTATCTCTCTGTATATAGGTAGAATGTCTGAAGCCTTTTTGAAAGAAGATGCGAAAAAAGGCATCTCGTATTGAGTCGAGTTAGGCATTACTTGGATTAAATTTATTGTAAAATAATGATTAAGGAAAGGGAAGGCAATCAGGTATTATCAACTTGTCAGAAGCTCATCGCGTACCGGACATCGGCGGCGGGGACGGAGTGGGGCGAGAGAGGCATCGCGATCAGCTGGTGGCGTGCACGCCGGTCACCGACCCCGGCAGTCAGCGGACCGATGCTACAGCGTACACCCGTACTCGCGCTTTTAATTCACACTAGTTTTGTATTCGTTTCCCGGCAACGACAATCTTGTACATGTATCAATGGTAT
Organism: Catocala nupta; assembly: GCA_963675205.1. NCBI lineage: Eukaryota > Metazoa > Arthropoda > Insecta > Lepidoptera > Erebidae > Catocala > Catocala nupta. The sequence goes on along the minus strand of OY776107.1, from coordinate 3,565,963 downwards.
TTAAATAATTACTTATACAGTCCACTTCGAGTTTTATTCCGCAGCCAAAGGATCCCGATCAAACAAAAGCTATAATTGCAAAAAAAAATTTTGGTCTATACCAAACTGCTCTGACTGTGGACGGTCGCGTCATGGGACGACGATGATTCTGATTCAAGACAGTTTGGCAGAGACAGAGTTTAGTGTTTTTGAGCGCAGATGCCGCTAAAATGTCTAGAAGGTTGATTAGTAGAGCAGTTCAGTATAGTCAACGCTAAATCAATAGCGTAAGCAATTCGAAGGGTTGCGGTTAGTTAATATTTCCTTTTCTTTTTCTTTTTTTTTTTTATCCTCTTTGGAATGCTTTTACGCACCTTCCGCGCCCGGGCAGGGCGCGGGTGTGTGGGGCTCGGGCCAGAGAAGCCGGATCCATACCCACTATACCCCTGACGACGTTCCTCCAGTACCTAATGTCGGTGCCACGGGGTTCGCGCTAGGTTCGCTAGCATCCGCCGCGACACCGACAGGTCTTAGCCCGCCAAGTAACTAGGCGGGCCCCAGCTCTTTGGGGGAGGACCAGATGGTACAGCCCTCCCCTCCACTGAGGGGGGCGCGCGGAACGCTTACGCCCCTCCCTCGGGCCTGTGCTGCTCGGGCGGCCGACGAGCCAAGTCAACCACCCGAAGGCTGCCCTCTAGGGTGGCTGGAGGTCTGCGCGCACCCTACGGCGGCGCCCTGGACGTCTCCTGCGGTTTGGGTGGGGAGAGACCACCTCCCTCTCCCGTTCCGCCGCCTCCTTCGCGGACATCACTGCAGGAGGCGACGGCGGCCTCCCATGCACCCTCGCTCCAGACCATGGACAGAACTATTTCCGGCAGCGAGAGGATTTGGACACCCAGTGCCCCGGTTAACGACCGGCGCTGCTCTTCCCAAGCCGGGCACTCCACGAGTGTGTGTAGCGCCGTATCCTCGGGGCCGTCACCGCAGTGGTGACAACAAGACGTTTCCTCCCGGCCTATACGACACAAGTACCTCCCGAAGCATCCATGCCCGGTGAGGATCTGCGTCAGCCGGAAGGTCAGGGCGCCATGACGCCGGTCCAGCCACTCCTCCAAGACCGGGCTTACCGCCGCTATTGCGGCGTGCCCTGCACTCGGACGCGCAAGCCGTTCTCCCCAGTCCGCCCTTAAGACGTCGCGGAGCTCCGACCGCCGCACCTCCACCTCTCTCGGCAACGGCCGAAAGCCCCGCTCCAGAGCCTCCCCGCGCCACTGGTAGAGCGACGCGAGAAGTCTGGCCTCCAGGTCCCAGGACGGTGATCCGGCCAGGAGGCTTGCCGCCTCAAAGGAGATCGTGCGATACCCTCTTGCGACCCTGACGGCCATCACCCTCTGCGGCCTCCGCAGCAGGGCGCCGTTACGAGCCGTCAGGTTATGACCCCAAATGGGGCTCCCGTATAGGGCCATCGCCCGCACGACCCCCATAAAGAGCCTCCTGCAGGAGCGCCTCTAAGTTGCGCGAGCTCGGCCGACCACCAGTACACCAGACGCTTTGCAGGGCGAGATTTCACCCTGGGCATCGCCGCGTCGCAGCACTGCGACAAACCCTCCCGAAACCAATCAGCCTCTGCTTCTACGTCGGCAGGCCTGTCGGGCACTGAAGCCCAGGCCTGCACGATAGAGGCCTCCAGGAGGGCCTCCCTGTTGAGCTTGCTTAAAGCCCAGCGCGGACCTTCCCAACCGGGGCCCACAGGGGCCGGCGCACTCGAGATTTGGGTGGAGACGTCGAACTGAATGTACCGGTGGTCCGACAAGGTCTCCACGTTCTCTTCCACGCGCCAGCTGACAACACGACGCGCAAGAGCGTAGTTAATATTTCCTACCCTAACTTTACATAAGATTGACGCAAAGTAAATATTGTATTTACTAATTATCGCCTGCTCTGTGCCTCGGAGAGCACGTTAAGCCGTCGGTTCCGACTGCCATGAACATCTATGGCAGTCGTTATTGGGGAAGTCGATACAAAAGATCCCGCTGGGTCAAAATGTCACCGGTCTGTACTGACTGGCCCCCACACAAGATAAGATAAGATACTGATGATCGCCCCTACGTATGGACGCAGCATAAGGAAAGGGAAGGCAATCAGGTATTATCAACTTGTCGGAAGCTGTTGAATCATTCATTCAAAACGCGCTCATCGCGTACCGGACATCGGCGGCGGGGACGGAGTGGGGCGAGAGAGGCATCGCGATCAGCTGGTGGCGTGCACGCCGGTCACCGACCCCGGCAGTCAGCGGACCGATGCTACAGCGTACACCTGTACTCGCGCTTTTAATTCACACTAGTTTTGTATTCGTTTCCCGGCAACGACAATCTTGTACATGTATCAATGGTATTTAAATAATTACTTATACAGTCCACTTCGAGTTTTATTCCGCAGCCAAAGGATCCCGATCAAACAAAAGCTATAATTGCAAAAAAAAATTTTGGACTATACCAAACTGCTCTGACTGTGGACGGTCGCGTCATGGGACGACGATGTTTCTGATTCAAGACAGTTTGGCAGAGACAGAGTTTAGTGTTTTTGAGCGCAGATGCCGCTAAAATGTCTAGAAGGTTGATTAGTAGAGCAGTTCAGTATAGTCAACGCTAAATCGATAGCGTAAGCAATTCGAAGGGTTGCGGTTAGTTAATATTTCCTTTTTTTTTTTCTTTTTTTTTTTCTTTTTGTTTTTTTAACCTCTTTGGAATGCTTTTACGCACCTTCCGCGCCCGGGCAGGGCGCGGGTGTGTGGGGCTCGGGCCAGAGAAGCCGGATCCATACCCACTATACCCCTGACGACGTTCCTCCAGTACCTAATGTCGGTGCCACGGGGTTCGCGCTAGGTTCGCTAGCATCCGCCGCGACACCGACAGGTCTTAGCCCGCCAAGTAACTAGGCGGGCCCCAGCTCTTTGGGGGAGGACCAGATGGTACAGCCCTCCCCTCCACTGAGGGGGGCGCGCGGAACGCTTACGCCCCTCCCTCGGGCCTGTGCTGCTCGGGCGGCCGACGAGCCAAGTCAACCACCCGAAGGCTGCCCTCTAGGGTGGCTGGAGGTCTGCGCGCACCCTACGGCGGCGCCCTGGACGTCTCCTGCGGTTTGGGTGGGGAGAGACCACCTCCCTCTCCCGTTCCGCCGCCTCCTTCGCGGACATCACTGCAGAAGGCGACGGCGGCCTCCCATGCACCCTCGCTCCAGACCATGGACAGAACTATTTCCGGCAGCGAGAGGATTTGGACACCCAGTGCCCCGGTTAACCACCGGCGCTGCTCTTCCCAAGCCGGGCACTCCACGAGTGTGTGTAGCGCCGTATCCTCGGGGCCGTCACCGCAGTGGTGACAACAAGACGTTTCCTCCCGGCCTATACGACACAAGTACCTCCCGAAGCATCCATGCCCGGTGAGGATCTGCGTCAGCCGGAAGGTCAGGGCGCCATGACGCCGGTCCAGCCACTCCTCCAAGACCGGGCTTACCGCCGCTATTGCGGCGTGCCCTGCACTCGGACGCGCAAGCCGTTCTCCCCAGTCCGCCCTTAAGACGTCGCGGAGCTCCGACCGCCGCGCCTCCACCTCTCTCGGCAACGGCCGAAAGCCCCGCTCCAGAGCCTCCCCGCGCCACTGGTAGAGCGACGCGAGAAGTCTGGCCTCCAGATCCCAGGACGGTGATCTGGCCAGGAGGCTTGCCGCCTCAAAGGAGATCGTGCGGTACCCTCTTGCGACCCTGACGGCCATCACCCTCTGCGGCCTCCGCAGCAGGGCGCCGTTACGAGCCGTCAGGTTATGACCCCAAATGGGGCTCCCGTATAGGGCCATCGCCCGCACGACCCCCATAAAGAGCCTCCTGCAGGAGCGCCTCTAAGTTGCGCGAGCTCGGCCGACCACCAGTACACCAGACGCTTTGCAGGGCGAGATTTCACCCTGGGCATCGCCGCGTCGCAGCACTGCGACAAACCCTCCCGAAACCAATCAGCCTCTGCTTCTACGTCGGCAGGCCTGTCGGGCACTGAAGCCCAGGCCTGCACGATAGAGGCCTCCAGGAGGGCCTCCCTGTTGAGCTTGCTTAAAGCCCAGCGCGGACCTTCCCAACCGGGGCCCACAGGGGCCGGCGCACTCGAGATTTGGGTGGAGACGTCGAACTGAATGTACCGGTGGTCCGACAAGGTCTCCACGTTCTCTTCCACGCGCCAGCTGACAACACGACGCGCAAGAGCGTAGTTAATATTTCCTACCCTAAATTTACATAAGATTGACGCAAAGTAATTATTGTATTTACTAATTATCGCCTGCTCTGTGCCTCGGAGAGCACGTTAAGCCGTCGGTTCCGACTGCCATGAACATCTATGGCAGTCGTTATTGGGGAAGTCGATACAAAAGATCCCGCTGGGTCAAAATGTCACCGGTCTGTACTGACTGGCCCCCACACAAGATAAGATAAGATACTGATGATCGCCCCTACGTATGGACGCAGCATAACCGCTCAAACCCCGTTGATGCCTTAAGGCGTCATCACTTTTGTACCCGTCAAACCCCGTTGACGCCTTAAGGCGTCAAGCAACAAAAAAAAAAGGGTCGCGCGCTAGTTTTTGCCGTTTTTGTATTGAAAGGCCTGTATTTAAAGTCTTGTATTGTATATCATTGTACTCGGAATGAACTGAGCTTTTCGAACGAACCATTTACTAACTGAATAATAATTGTCTAATATTGTTATTGTTATGTCACGTGACTTCGCGCCGAGCGTTCGTTCGTCGATGTTATTTGTGCCGCTGTTTTCTGTCGTTTTTTGTAGGGCAAGTATATAAGTGTAATACATTATTGAAAAGCTTATTCTTTCTATTTATAGAGACAATAAAAACAGTACTGACTTACGTTATTTTTGTATAACAAACTGAAGCCCAAAGTAACCTATTATCATTTATAAGTTTTCCCGCGCTTTTTTATATTTGTTGTTTTTTAGTACAGTATTATATCGTATTTCAGGTTTCAATCACTATAATAGTGTTATTTATTAGTGTTTCTATAAAAATATCTGAAAACAACGCACAAGGTTACGACTAATATTTTGTAAAAAAAAAACAAAATTTACTTTTGCCGCGCTCTAAATGTACTCGTCACGCATGTCAATGCTACTTTCAAATGTCAATATCTTAATTTTTTCTCACAGACATATATAAAGAAAAATGTTTAACTATAAAGAGCATATTTCTATTTTTAGACACAATAAAAACAATACTGACTAATGATAATTTTGTTTGTCAAACTGAAGCTCAAAGTAACCTATTATCATTTATCAGTTTTCCCGCGCTTTTTTATATTTGTTGTTTTTTAGTACAGTATTATATCGTATTTCAGGTTTCAATCACTATAATAGTGTTATTTATTAGTGTTTCTATAGAAATATCTGAATACAACGCACAAAGTTACGACGAATATTTTTTAACAAAAATTTCAATATTTACTTTTGCCGCGCTCTAAATGTCCTTGACACGCACGTTAGTGCCACTTTCAAATGTCAATATCTTAATTTTTCTTCTCACAGCCATATATAAATACTTCCTTTTACTATAAAGAGTATTTATCTAGAAAATAGAAAAAGTAAAAACTCTTCTTATTGCATTTATATTTCTTTAGAAACAATCATTTTCAATAACGAACAATTTGTACAGTTCTGCTTTGTTTATCCAGGCGTATAAACTAAACTATACACTTCAATGCGATGATTCATAATACTTGTCGTAGCTTACAATGTGAATTTCTAAGAAACACGAGCGATGTTATCATAACTCAGAGCTCAAAAACATAAACATCGATAAGGCGTGTCAAGTGGCGCTTTAAGTGCCGACCGCGCGACGGGTGTCCGATTACCGGCTTTTGTTATTGTTTACATTAAGCGCGCGCGGTGTCTGAAAGGCCTGTCGGGCACTGAAGCCCAGGCCTGCACGATAAAGGCCTCCAGGAGGGCCTCCCTGTTGAGCTTGCTTAAAGCCCAGCGCGGACCTTCCCAAACGGGGCCCACAGGGGCCGGCGCACTCGAGATTTGGGTGGAGACGTCGAACTGAATGTACCGGTGGTCCGACAAGGTCTCCACGTTCTCTTCCACGCGCCAGCTGACAACACGACGCGCAAGAGCGTAGTTAATATTTCCTACCCTAACTTTACATAAGATTGACGCAAAGTAATTATTGTATTTACTAATTATCGCCTGCTCTGTGCCTCGGAGAGCACGTTAAGCCGTCGGTTCCGACTGCCATGAACATCTATGGCAGTCGTTATTGGGGAAGTCGATACAAAAGATCCCGCTGGGTCAAAATGTCACCGGTCTGTACTGACTGGCCCCCACACAAGATAAGATAAGATACTGATGATCACCCCTACGTATGGACGCAGCATAATCTATATATTAAATACGTGAAGCAAAAACTTTGAACCCCTTTTTTTGAAAATTGTGCAGACGGATAAGTATAAAATTTGGCACAGTTAAAGTTTATATGGAGAAGGAGGGGTCAATCCTAAATTTTTTATAAAATATACGTTAGAAAAATATTAAATTAATGAAACAACACTACACGCATATATCTATGCATTTGACACACGCAGTCGAATCGCGTTCGTAGTATTTCGGCATTGTTCTTCTGACGTCGTACAATTATTTGTAGCTATGGTTACCTATACCTTATTTATATGTAACAAAGAAAACAAAGTAGCAAGCTTAGGAATTTTGGTCGAATGTTGACCACTTGGCGACCGCTAGTCTATACTTATATTATAAAGAGGAAACATTTGATTTTTGTTAGTTTATTTGTTTGTTTGTAAGGATGTACCTCAAAAACTGCTCAAGCTATTTAAAAATATATTTTACCATTAGAAAGCTTTATTATCATCTAGTAGCCTATGCTCTACTTTATTTTGAAAACGTAAGTATTCTTACTAATATAACCTAACCTACTTTTATGCGAGTGAAACCGGGCATAAGCTAGTATAAAATAATTTGACGGCCTCGATGGCGTAGTGGTTAGTGTAACCGACTGCCACGCCTGAGGTCGTGGGTTCGATTCCCGCACAAGTCAAACATTTGTGTGCATGAACATGGATGTTTGTCTTGGTCTGGGTGTTTCTATGTATAATATGTATGTATTTACAAAAATAAAGTATATATGTATGTTTATCCATTGTCTAGTACCCATAGTACAAGCTGAGCTTAGTTTGGGCTAGATGGTGTTGTGTGTATGTGGTAGAATATTATAATTCAATATAGCTTGCGACCATGTTTGCGTGTCATATATGTAGTTTACTGTCGACGACAAACACGTGCATCATCGCTATGCATTAGATACATATTCTCACTTAAACTCTTAGCTATGATCGAAATTAAACTACTATATACGGATTTTATCGCGTTGTTTATTTATCACCCGACGTTTCGGTTGCTTTTCCGCAGCCATGGTCACCATGACCATGACCATGTGACCATGGCATCCGTATATAGTAGTTTAATTTCAATGAATAACATTCACGTAAAATGAAGACAATATTATCTTAGCTATGAAATTTTAGAACTGCATCTAATTCCATTCATTGATTTTTACGCGAAGCCTAAAGAAACAGACAGTTTTGTAAAGGACATACTATACAAATAGTGCTCGTACTAGTTTTAAATCGCTCTTAATAGTCAATCAATGTTTTATACATAGCCGCCTTGTAGAGATTAACGAATAGTTGACTTCTGTTTTCTGGTTTGCGCAAATGGAATTAAAATAATACAAAGAACTATGCTTGTAAATTAATATATTTGTTTTGATTTTGAAGCAGCGAGGATTTCTTTTGTTTGCTTAGAGAGCGCAGCCACATCCTCTACCAGCGTAACCACTGCGGTAGCCGTAGCCGGGACCAGCGAGGCCAGGAGCATAAGCACCGGCACCGTAGGCAGCAGCACCATAGGCAGGAGCGATGGCAGCAGCGCCGTAGGCAGGAGCGGCGAAAGCAGCACCCTCGCTGATCATGGCATTTCTGCCATTACCGCAAGCATGGTTGACGGCACCAGAACCAGCAGTGGGTAACACTCCCTCCACAGCCACAGTACCAACAAACGGCAGCTCACCAGCCGCCGCTAGAATACCTTCATAAGCGTTCTCAGATGCTACGGAGAGGCCGACGGGAGCGATGGCGGAGGCGCTAGAGACGGGGAGTCCACCACCGCTGGTGGGGGTGTAGTCTATGGCAGGGGCAGCATATCCACAAGGAGCACCAAAAGCGGGGGCGTCCAGGGCATACGCAGCACGACCATAAGGTGCGGCTAAACCGCAACCAGCCAAGCCATAGGGAGCGGCATAAGCGGGCCCAGCCAAGGCAGGGGTGGCGATGCCGGGGGTCGCGGCGATGGCAGCAGGGCTGGTGCACTGGCTCAGTGCACACTAAAAAATTACACATCTGTTAGAAACATTAAAAACTAAGGCAGTTAAATAAAATATAATTGTCTAGATCACTTACCTGGATGAAGAGCGCCTGAGCGCAGAGGACAATGATGGCCTTGGCAGACATGTTATTTCTCGTACAAACGCTGATGCGAGAATGATGTCCTGCTTGAATAGTGCTGCTTTTATAATAAACTGTCTTATCTAATTCTAATAAGTATTTAGGTAATTAATTAAATTTTAAAAAGCTTGTGCAACCACGATAAACCTACAGTTTACCAACAAAGAAAACTTTTTGTAACAACTTGATTATTGTAATTAATTATTTTGATTTCGAAATTACACTAAACGTTCGTTATCAACAAAGTTCCGAGTATAAAAAGTGGAGCAATGTGTCGTACATCATTCTGTATTCAGCTTCACGTTGACACGAACAAACATCAAACATGAACACCTTCACCGTCCTGTTCCTCTGCATCCAAGCTTGCTTGGTACAGGTGAGTCGTTACTCATATTTCTTGCTTCTAGCAATATTATTTAGGCGTTGCCTGCCTCTCTTGTTTGCCAGCAAATAAGTAAGGGTTGAAGTGGTATGATTTGTGTTTAAGAAATGTCTTACTTCACGCAATTATTCTAGTTATTGAGGTATACTGTTAAAATCTTTGTCTTTTCGGCTATGTCATTTGTGATCCAATACATTAATTGCCTCACATGATTTCCTTAATTTTCTCTTTCTCATGAGACCTGAATATGGTTCAGCTCTTCTGTAAGCCCGTGATATTCGAGGTCACAGGAGATATGTACACTGTAACAGAAATCATAAGCTTCTTTAATAGTTGCTGAGATAGACAGTTTAAGACGCGAGTCTAGACGTCCCTTTATGCCATGTATGAAAACCTAAAAGTTTTGCTTAGACATCAATCAAGTTGATGTCAATATAGATCATAATAATTATGTAAACCCGATGGAAATGGCGCTAAGTTTTATTTAGTGTAGTAACTACCGTGCTGAGCACAGCAGTCACATGCACATACTACCACTGAGCCATTTGAGGCAGTTACAATGTTTTATAACTTAATTTTATATTATTTTTACAGAATGTGTTCGGCCAGTGCGCGGGCAGATATAACGCTGCTCTTTCCCCTGCTGCTGCCTACGGCCCTGCTGCCGCTTTCGCTTCCACCGCTCCCTTCGGCTATGCTGGAGCCTACCCCGGTGCTGCTACTGGCTGTGCTGCTCCTTATGGTGGTTCCGGTGAAGGTAACGTGGCGGTCGCCGGTGAGCTGCCAGTCTGCGGTACCACCGCCGTCGCTGGTCAGGTGCCCATCATGGGCGCTGTGAATTTCGGTGGTGATGTCGCTGCTGCTGGTGCCGTGTCTATCGCTGGCAAGTGTGCCTGCGGCTGTTATGGTGCTGGATACCCGTACTGAGCAGTGTTGTCATATGATACGAAACGAAATATAAACGAGCAAAGTGATACATTGAATTTTGTACTCTTTAAATCCTTTTATCCTAACTAATATTGTAAATACGAATGTGAGTTTGTTTGATTATTTGTTAAGTTTTCACGCCCTAACAAACGACCGATCATCACGAAATTTCGTATACATGCCCGGGGTACAGAAAACGGCATAGGGTACCTTTGAAACAGGCAAAAAGTGCTGTTTCAAAGTTGTTGTGCTGTGCACAAAATCTAAATAAACGCGAGCGAAGCCGCGAGCAAAGTCTAGTATATGAATAAGCTGTTCAAAACCACTTTGATGACAAGTTACTAAGCTAGTTCTTATACCACCTCAGCTCAGTCCATAGAAATAATAAGAAGTCGAGATTGTTCAGTGCCTTCTTTACAGTTTCTGGTTTATTTTTGCTTTGCCCTCTCAGTATTTTTTCATTTATATTACAACTTAAGAGTAGATATTAACTATTTTGAAGCTAAACTCTTCTATTTTACCGCCTCTACACGTTGTAATTTTTAGCTGCTCGAGGGCACGATTGCCGCAATCTCATGAGACACAGGAAAAACTGACTTCATTGTTTGTTTTTACATAACTTACATTTAGAATAAAATACCAGTTGCTCGATGATAGTTTATATTGTTGCTCCACAGCGACTATTAAACGAAAATACTAATATATATACATACATAAATAGGACTATGGAATGGCTAAGATTGCATCGTCCGTTATTAGAGAGAATTGAATATCCTGGAAGCTCGAGTGCGTTTATTTAAAATTACTTTTTTTTTGTATAGGCGGCAATCGAGCGGACGGGTCGCCTGATGGTAAGCGATTACTGCCGCCCATGGACACCCGCAACACCAGAGGAGTCACAAATGCGTTGCCAGCCTTTTGAACCCTAGAAAGAGGGAGGGGTTGCTCACTCTATCGACGAAACACAACGCAAGCGCTATTATACGCTGGTTTTGCTGTGAGATCGTGCTATCACTGCGGTCGAAGCGGCCCATTCGTACCGAAGCGTGGCTCTCCCACGGTAACTTTTGTGCAGTAGAGAGCGCTTGCCCTTTCCCCCTAAAAATATCCAGCATCGCAGGGAGTTTTTATAAACATTAATACAACTTTTTTTGTGTCCGTTGTATAAATGTTTGCAACAAAAAATCTGTAAGTTACCTACTAATAGCTGTGCCGAGTCTGGAATCCGACAAACAAATATTTGTGGATCATAATAATAATAATAATAATAAGAATTATCCATCAGCAACTTGCCTTAAAGTACAATCTTGTGGATTCAGAGATGCCGTACTACAGGTATGTGCCCGATCCAGTTCTCGAGAATGGTCGTGTCACTACGTACTGGGATCGATCTACCATCACTGACAGAACCATCGTGGCTAACAAGCCAGATATAGTGGTGATAGATCGATTAGAGCGCCTTGCAATGATCATCGATGTCACCATCCCTCATGACGAGAATCTCGTGAAAGCTGAAAAAGATAAACAAATTAAATATCTGGACTTAGCTCGCGAGGTTGTTGACATGTGGGATGTGTACTCGGCGATCATTATACCGATAGTCGTTTCGGTAAACGGTTTTTTTTTTTTTTTTGCTCGTCAAAATGACAGTCGTGTGGTCTAAGAGCAGTGGCCTCCACATCGTCCTCATAGCAGCCGAGGCGATGTTGAGGTCTCTACTTTGACGGCCTGAGAAGGTGCTTTTTCACGCCCCGCTTAAAGGACCCAGGATTGAAGGAAGCAAGAGCCTCAACCATCATCTTAAGAGGCTAGCGTTGAATGGTTTATTTTATATTTTTTATATATAATGTAAAATATAATCACGAGAAAATATTGAAATAAATGGAATAATAATAAGTTGGCAAACTGGAAGTCAAATGTCGAAATTTTTATCGCCCGTTTTTATCCAAAAAATATTTCTAAAATCGGAAATCTACAATATCAAAACAAATAGTTTCTGTAAAAGAGTACATACCATCACAACAATCGTCATTTTTACAAGAAATATCAACATAAACCATAAATTAACCCGAAAATCAGCAAACAGAAAAATTACAGCAAATGTCAAAATGAAAATGAAAATCACCCTTATCATGAATTAATACGATGCATGTTGACTAGAGCAAAAGCCAGAGCAGAATCACAAAATAGATCCCCGGACTCGCCGCTTAGCCCCGCTCGCAGCCGCCGAGTCCCGCATTAGCGGCCGCGGCCACTGCAGAGGCGTCGTGCTCATCAAGCGGCGAGTATTTCTCTCCGCCGGCGTCGCCGTCACCTGTACGTCGGCGAGGAAGAGGCCGGCCACCGACACGCCTGGGACCCAGAGGCCCACCGGCCCCGGGACGGGCCCCCGCTGTTGGTGGTAATGTGCACCGCATGAGATGGACAGAATCAATTAATGAAAACGTTATGCGGGCCGTCATATTTTGTGGCGACAGGGGGAGGAATCAACCTCACTTCCTACCGTGATCGTTTGCTGCCTCTGTTTCAGGACTTGGAACCAGCTGTCAACGTTTCGGCACAACGACTGTCCGATCAAATGCGGGCTATCCAACGTTCTCACCTGTTGGATGAAGCTGCACTTGAGAGGCTTCGCTCTGACGTACGGGGTAACCCTCCTATCCTTTCTACCACACAAAACATAACTCAAATAAATTGTATAACACCTCTACCACATACAAACGGTGTTGAAGAAGTGGGTAGTAGGGATACACACGTAAGTGCCCAGTGCATCGATAAACTAAGGAGTGCCTTGGAATGCGCTGTTCGGGAATATCGGTAAACAAGTTTAGAAAATAGACCTCGCCTACCCCGGTTGCCCACGCATAAGAAAAATTTGGCGTTAGTTTGTGCCCTGGATTAATATCAAAGAAGAAATTCTTATCTACGTTATATACGGCATACGGTTTCTACGTGTCGAGTTGTAGCGATCGTGACGTGTCTGTGTATAAATTGTAAGACATGTTTAATCTTTTGTTACGGTTAGCTTGCATTTCTTAATTAAAATTAATTAATTGACTGCCTCATTGTTTTAATGGCATAAGCAGTAACTACTTAACTGTATTATCAAACGTTGGATTGCACGGATGGTGCAATGGTTTAAGTAGCCGCCTCAGCACTGCCGCTTCGTCGAGTGTTGTGGGTTCGAATCCCAAACGGGACAAAACTTTATGTGATCCTCAAATGGTTGTTTCGAGTCTGGATGTTCTTTGTATCCGTTGTTTCAATGTTTGTAACGTCCCCCTTGAAAAAGAAATTATTCCTACTGTAGTTCTACCTTTAAAAATCTTTATATATATAAATCTTCTGTGTTTGTAATAAACTCCTCCTAAATTGCTCGACCGATTTTGATGAATTTTTTTGTGTGTGTTCGAGTGGATTCGAGAATGGTTTAGATTAGGTTTTTTTTACAGGTAGTTAAGTATATAATTAGTAACTGCGCGACTAATTGTTGTGTCTCGCGTTCAGCTCCAGAGATGGACATGATTTTTGACAAGCGGGTCTTTATATACAACACTAGCTTATACCCGTGGCTTCGCTCAGGGAAAGGTAGATTCGGTTACGTTAGGTTATGTTAATAATGGTAAATACTCATTTTAAAATGAAATATAGCCAATGCTACTCGTTGATTAAACAGTTTTATAATAGCGAACGAATTTTTAAAATCGGTTGGATTGTTTTTGTGTTAAATCCTTAAAAAATATTTTATTTTATTTTTATTTTATTTATTTATTTCTAACACAGTATTTATCATTACAGGGTATAACCCTAAAGCGATAATACAACTGAACATAATCTTATAACTAATAAAAACAAAGTAAAAAGTAATTAATTCCCGTAAGAAATAACGTACAGTGTTATCCTTGTGAATTCATTCAGAGTACAACAGAACAGATCAATTCTATCCGCTACTTGGTTAAGGGTGGATAACGCGCGTGTCAGAGGCGCTTTTAACAGTATGTTTGTACGCGCCCTCGGCAGATGTAACAATTTAGGCCTTCGTCGGCGATATATATACCCGTCAGGCACGATCAGACCTATCCGCTCAAGAATATCCGGGTTATGGATGTTTCCTCTGAGTATTTTAAATAAGTATGAAGTTAACGTAAGCTCCCTTCTAACACTTAGCTCGTTATAGCCTACCATTCCTATAATGAATAGTGTTGGATACATAAGCGGGTAGAACGGATAGACTCCATATCGCCTCATATATAAATATCTGATAAATTTATTCTGTACGCGCTCCAACATGAGATTGTATTTAATTGCATGTGGGCACCAGACTTATATATAGATATATATAGATAGATAGATATAGATAGGTAGATATATTATAATAATAAGTAGGTAGTAACTGCGACTTACTGTTGAGTCTCGCGTTCAATTCCAAAGATAGAGGTGATTTTCGGCAAGAGGGTGTTTCAACACGGTTTAATTAGCTTGATATTATGTATCTACATATGTATCTACGAATCTATGTAACGGAATCTTTGTACTTGATTTTCACTCCTTTCAAACCGACGGATTGATTTGAAACTTTGCACATTTATAGAGGACCGATCACAATACAAAAATTTAAAAACATAATATAAAATTAAAATAAATAATAGTTTAAACAAACTAAAAAATACACTTTATTAAAAAAAGTAGAAAATAATTTCATAATTTTAATGTATAAATATAATCGTGGTGTGCCTTCTAAGATATTTTGATAGCCCCCAACCTTCTCCTTTTTTTAATGAAGCGTGTTTTTTTAGTTTTTGAACTATTATTTATTATTTATAGAACTTAGATGAGAGATAACTGTAAGGGGCACATGTTGGTATGCGTTCATTATGGACTAGCTTTTGCCCGCGCCGTCACTCGTTTAAACTTAGGTTAGGTTGCTAAGGCAGTAGACGGACAGACGGAAAAAAATTGTGATTCACAAATGGTTGTTCCGACTCTGAATGTTCTTTGTTTGAATGTTTGTAAACGCTCAATGCTTCCCAAACTTGAATCATTCATTCAACACGCGCTCATCGCGTACCGGACATCAGCAGCGGGGACGGAGCGGGGTGAGAGGGGCATCGCGATCAGCTGGTGGCGTGCACGCCAGTCACCGACCCCGGCAGTCAGCGGACCGATGCTACAGTGTACACCCGTACTCGCGCTCTTAATTCACACTAGTTTTGTATTCGTTTCCCGGCAACGACAATCTTGTTCATGTACCATTGGTATTTAAATAATTACTTATACAGTCCACTTCGAGTTTTATTCCGCAGCACCAAAGGATCCCGATCAAAAAAAAGCTATTAATGCAAAAGAAAATGTTGGACAATACCAAACTGCTCTGACTGTGGACGGCCGCGTCATGGGATGACGATGATTCTGATTCAAGACAGTTTGGCAGAGACAGAGTTTAGTGTTTTTAGAGCGCAGATGCCGCTAAATAGTCTTGAAGAATGATTAGTAGAGCAGTTCAGTATAGTCAACGCTAAATCGATAGCGTAAGCAATTCGAAGGTTTGTGGTTAGTTACTATTTCCTACCCTAACTTTACATAAGATTGGCGCAAAGCAATTATTGTATTTACTAATGATCGCCATCTCCGTGCCTCGGAGAGCACGTTAAGCCGTCGGTCCCGACTGCCATGAACATCTATGGCCGTCGTTATTGGGGAAGTCGATACAAAAGATCCCACTGGGTCGAAATGTCGCCGGTCTGTACTGACTGTCCCCCATACTAGATAAGATAAGATACTGATGATCACCCCTACGTATGGACGCAGCATAATCTATATATTAAATACGTGAAGCAAAAACTTTGTATCCCTTTTTATGAAAATTGCGCGGACGTAGGAGTATGAAAGGCACAGTTAAAGTTTATATGGAGGAGGAGGGGTGAATACTAA
Organism: Catocala nupta; assembly: GCA_963675205.1. NCBI lineage: Eukaryota > Metazoa > Arthropoda > Insecta > Lepidoptera > Erebidae > Catocala > Catocala nupta. The sequence continues at coordinate 3,550,174 of OY776107.1, read as the reverse complement.
TATTTTTATAAAATATGCATCAGATACTCATATGCTGATGATACAGCGCTTTTGTTCCATGGTAGAACCTGGCAGGAAGTGTACAACACAGCCGAAACAGAACTCCGTAATGTAATAAATTGGTTAAACATTAATTTACTCTCCCTAAACATTTCTAAAACAAATTATATTACGTTTTCAATTAGGAACTCACAGCAATCTGATTCTGGGGCAAAACTTACAGCGCATTTTTGTGGTACGAATACTAATGCTTGTAACTGCCCAATTTTAAATAAAGTATCCAACACTAAATACCTAGGAGTAATTGTCGATCAAAATCTCTCGTGGTATCCTCAGCTAGATCTGGTTTCAAACCGAGCCCGTAAACTTATCTGGGTTTTCAAACATCTTAGAGACATAGCAAACAAGCAACTACTAACGTACGTTTATATAACACTTGTCCAGTCAATACTTCTGTACTGCATATCGGCCTGGGGTGGTACTTACAAAACCAAATTTGTGAGCATTGAGCGCACACAAAGATATTTATTGAAAATAATGCTACACAAGAAGAGATACTTTAGTACCGATAGGTTATATCGCGAAGCAAATGTTCTAACAGTCAGGCAAATATATATACTAAAAAGTGTCCTTAGAACACATGAAAAAATTGACATCGACCCAAACATACATAAAAAACGAACACAACGTGCAATTATACCGTACCCTTTGACTAAGACAGTCTTTTCCACAAAACAGTTCCATTATAATTCGTTAAGGCTATACAATAGTATCAATAAAAAACTAAATATATACAATATGACTTACCTGAAATGTAAAACAGTGGTAACAGAATGGCTAAAAACACTCTCCTACCAAGAAACAGACGAATTATTAAAAAATTGACAGATGATAATATTAATTAACCATTACTTGCGCATACATCACGCACAGCATCACACACATTATATTATAATTATATACATCACTTATTTGTACAAAAACAAAGCACCCGCGCACACGAACGCGCACACGAACACACACACACACACACACACACACACACACACACACACACACACACACACACGCACACGCACACTCACGCATACTCACTCACACGCATACACCATAATAAAATAATCATGTTTTAGTTTAAGTTCTTAGTTTATTTTAATAAAATTATATTTAAGATTAAGATTGTCAAAGCCACAGCCAAGAGGGGACTCCTCTAACACAGGTTGATACAACTTAACAGAAGAGTTCCCAAAACCTGTACAAACCCATGTAAAAGTTGATAAATAAATGTTTTTGTATTTTTGTATTTTTTGTAGAAATACATTAGATTAATGAAAAAACACTACATCCATTTGACACACGCAGTCGAATCGCGTTCGTAGTATTTCGGCATTGTTCTTCTGACGTCGTACAATTATTTGTAGCTATGGTTACCTATACCTTATTTATACAGGTTGTCCGGTAATTAATGGATAACCTTGAAATGTCTTATAGTAGAACTGAAGGCTGGCCAGAAAAAAGAAAAGGAAAAAATTAAAAAGTGCAAGCTATATTAGCATAGCATACTTTTGACTGTCTATCTATTAGCATAATTAGTGTTTGATAATAAAACAACAAAAAACCAATGAACTTCATTCATTTATGGTCGTAGTATACAAGAAAGTTATACATGGTAATTAAGTAATTTAAAAAAAACACATATCCCGGGTAGTAGTTAGGATAGATTTATTTTCATATTTTTTTCTGAACGGCCATTAGTTGCACTATCAGAAATTTGCAGGTTATCCATTAGTTACCGGACACCCTGTATGTAATAAAGAAAACAAAGTAGCAAGCTTAGGAATTTTGGTCGAATGTTGACCACTTGGCGACCGCTAGTCTATACTAATATTATAAAGAGGAAACATTTGATTTTTGTTAGTTTATTTGTTTGATTGTAAGGATGTACCTCAAAAACTGTTGAACCTAGTCTATCATCTAGTAGCCTATGCTCTACTTTATTTTGAAAACGTAAGTATTCTTACTAATATAACCTAACCTACTTTAACGCGAGTGAAGCCCGGGCATAAATAATTTGACGGCCTCGATGGCGTAGTGGTTAGTGTAACCGACTGCCACTGCTGAGGTCGTGGGTTCGATTCCCGCACAAGTCAAACATTTGTGAGCATGAACATGGATGTTTGTCTTGGTCTGGGTGTTTCTATGTATAATATGTATGTATTTACAAAAAAAAGTATATATTTATGTTTATCCATTGTCTAGTACCCATAGTACAAGCTGAGCTTAGTTTGGGCTAGATGGTGTTGTGTGTATGTGGTAGAATATTATAATTCAATATAGCTTGCGACCATGTTTGCGTGTCATATATGTAGTTTACTGTCGACGACAAACACGTGCATCATCGCTATGCATTAGATACATTTTCTCACTTAAACTCTTAGCTATGATTGAAATTAAACTACTATATACGGATTTTATCGCGTTGTTTATTTATCACCCGATGTTTTGGTTGCTTTTCAGCAGCCATGGTCACCATGACCATGACCATGTGAACATGGCATCCGTATATAGTAGTTTAATTTCAATGAATAACATTCACGTAAAATGAAGACAATATTATCTTAGCTATGAAATTTTAGAACTGCATCTAATTCCATTCATTGATTTTTACGCGAAGCCTAAAGAAACAGACAGTTTTGTAAAGGACATACTATACAAATAGTGCTCGTACTAGTTTTAAATCGCTCTTAATAGTCAATCAATGTTTTATACATAGCCGCCTTGTAGAGATTAACGAATAGTTGACTTCTGTTTTCTGGTTTGCGCAAATGGAATTAAAATAATACAAAGAACTATGCTTGTAAATTAATATATTTGTTTTGATTTTCAAGCAGCGAGGATTTCTTTTGTTTGCTTAGAGAGCGCAGCCACATCCTCTACCAGCGTAACCACTGCGGTAGCCGTAGCCGGGACCAGCGAGGCCAGGAGCATAAGCACCGGCACCGTAGGCAGCAGCACCATAGGCAGGAGCGATGGCAGCAGCGCCGTAGGCAGGAGCGGCGAAAGCAGCACCCTCGCTGATCATGGCATTTCTGCCATTACCGCAAGCATGGTTGACGGCACCAGAACCAGCAGTGGGTAACACTCCCTCCACAGCCACAGTACCAACAAACGGCAGCTCACCAGCCGCCGCTAGAATACCTTCATAAGCGTTCTCAGATGCTACGGAGAGGCCGACGGGAGCGATGGCGGAGGCGCTAGAGACGGGGAGTCCACCACCGCTGGTGGGGGTGTAGTCTATGGCAGGGGCAGCATATCCACAAGGAGCACCAAAAGCGGGGGCGTCCAGGGCATACGCAGCACGACCATAAGGTGCGGCTAAACCGCAACCAGCCAAGCCATAGGGAGCGGCATAAGCGGGCCCAGCCAAGGCAGGGGTGGCGATGCCGGGGGTCGCGGCGATGGCAGCAGGGCTGGTGCACTGGCTCAGTGCACACTAAAAAATTACACATCTGTTAGAAAAATTAAAAACTAAGGGAGTTAAATAAAATATAATTGTCTAGATCACTTACCTGGATGAAGAGCGCCTGAGCGCAGAGGACAATAATGGCCTTGGCAAACATGTTATTTCTCGTACAAACGCTGATGCGAGAATGATGTCCTGCTTGAATAGTGCTGCTTTTATAATAAACTGTCTTATCTAATTCTAATAAGTATTTAGGTAATTAATTAAATTTTAAAAAGCTTTTGCAACCACGATAAACCTACAGTTTACCAACAAAGAAAACTTTTTGTAACAACTTGATTATTGTAATTAATTATTTTGATTTCGAAATTACACTAAACGTTCGTTATCAACAAAGTTCCGAGTATAAAAAGTGGAGCAATGTGTCGTACATCATTCTGTATTCAGCTTCACGTTGACACGAACAAACATCAAACATGAACACCTTCACCGTCCTGTTCCTCTGCATCCAAGCTTGCTTGGTACAGGTGAGTCGTTACTCATATTTCTTGCTTCTAGCAATATTATTTAGGCGTTGCCTGCCTCTCTTGTTTGCCAGCAAATAAGTAAGGGTTGAAGTGGTATGATTTATGTTTAAGAAATGTCTTACTTAACGCAATTATTCTAGTTATTGAGGTATACTGTTAAAATCTTTGTCTTTTCGGCTATGTCATTTGTGATCCAATACATTAATTGCCTCACATGATTTCCTTAATTTTCTCTTTCTCATGAGACCTGAATATGGTTCAGCTCTTCTGTAAGCCCGTGATATTCGAGGTCACAGGAGATATGTACACTGTAACAGAAATCATAAGCTTCTTTAATAGTTGCTGAGATAGACAGTTTAAGACGCGAGTCTAGACGTCCCTTTATGCCATGTATGAAAACCTAAAAGTTTTGCTTAGACATCAATCAAGTTGATGTCAATATAGACCATAATAATTATGTAAACCCGATGGAAATGGCGCTAAGCTTTATTTAGTGTAGTAACTACCGTGCTGAGCACAGCAGTCACATGCACATACTACCACTGAGCCATTTGAGGCAGTTACAATGTTTTATAACTTAATTTTATATTATTTTTACAGAATGTGTTCGGCCAGTGCGCGGGCAGATATAACGCTGCTCTTTCCCCTGCTGCTGCCTACGGCCCTGCTGCCGCTTTCGCTTCCACCGCTCCCTTCGGCTATGCTGGAGCCTACCCCGGTGCTGCTGCTGGCTGTGCTGCTCCTTATGGTGGTTCCGGTGAAGGTAACGTGGCGGTCGCCGGTGAGCTGCCAGTCTGCGGTACCACCGCCGTCGCTGGTCAGGTGCCCATCATGGGCGCTGTGAATTTCGGTGGTGATGTCGCTGCTGCTGGTGCCGTGTCTATCGCTGGCAAGTGTGCCTGCGGCTGTTATGGTGCTGGATACCCGTACTGAGCAGTGTTGTCATATGATACGAAACGAAATATAAACGAGCAAAGTGATACATTGAATTTTGTACTCTTTAAATCCTTTTATCCTAACTAATATTGTAAATACGAATGTGAGTTTGTTTGATTATTTGTTAAGCTTTCACGCCCTAACTAACGACCGATCATCACGAAATTTCGTATACATGCCCGGGGTACAGAAAACGGCATAGGGTACCTTTGAAACAGGCAAAAAGTGCTGTTTCAAAGTTGTTGTGCTGTGCATAAAATCTAAATAAACGCGAGCGAAGCCGCGAGCAAAGTCTAGTATATGAATAAGCTGTTCAAAACCACTTTGATGACAAGTTACTAAGCTAGTTCTTATACCACCTCAGCTCAGTCCATAGAAATAATAAGAAGTCGAGATTGTTCAGTGCCTTCTTTACAGTTTCTGGTTTATTTTTGCTTTGCCCTCTCAGTATTTTTTCATTTATATTACAACTTAAGAGTAGATATTAACTATTTTGAAGCTAAACTCTTCTATTTTACCGCCTCTACATGTTGTAATTTTTAGCTGCTCGAGGGCACGATTGCCGCAATCTCATGAGACACAGGAAAAACTGACTTCATTGTTTGTTTTTACATAACTTACATTTAGAATAAAATACCAGTTGCTCGATGATAGTTTATATTGTTGCTCCACAGCGACTATTAAACGAAAATACTAATATATATACATACATAAATAGGACTATGGAATGGCTAAGATTGCATCGTCCGTTATTAGAGAGAATTGAATATCCTGGAAGCTCGAGTGCGTTTATTTAAAATTACTTTTTTTTTGTATTGGCGGCAATCGAGCGGACGGGTCGCCTGATGGTAAGCGATTACTGCCGCCCATGGACACCCGCAACACCAGAGGAGTCACAAATGCGTTGCCAGCCTTTTAAACCCTAGAAAGAGGGAGGGGTTGCTCACTCTATCGACGAAACACAACGCAAGCGCTATTATACGCTGGTTTTGCTGTGAGATCGTGCTATCACTGCGGTCGAAGCGGCCCATTCGTACCGAAGCGTGGCTCTCCCACGGTAACTTTTGTGCAGTAGAGAGCGCTTGCCCTTTCCCCCTAAAAATATCCAGCATCGCAGGGAGTTTTTATAAACATTAATACAACTGACACAAAGGACACCTGGGTGTTTTTTTTGTGTCCGTTGTATAAATGTTTGCAACAAAAAATCTGTAAGTTACCTACTAATAGCTGTGCCGAGTCTGGAATCCGACAAACAAATATTTGTGGATCATAATAATAATAATAATAATAAGAATTATCCATCAGCAACTTGCCTTAAAGTACAATCTTGTGGATTCAGAGATGCCGTACTACAGGTATGTGCCCGATCCAGTTCTCGAGAATGGTCGTGTCACTATGTACTGGGATCGATCTATCATCACTGACAGAACCATCGTGGCTAACAAGCCAGATATAGTGGTGATAGATCGATTAGAGCGCCTTGCAATGATCATCGATGTCACCATCCCTCATGACGAGAATCTCGTGAAAGCTGAAAAAGATAAACAAATTAAATATCTGGACTTAGCTCGCGAGGTTGTTGACATGTGGGATGTGTAATAGCAGCCGAGGCGATGTTGAGGTCTCTACTTTGACGGCCTGAGAAGGTGCTTTTTCACGCCCCGCTTAAAGGACCCAGGATTGAAGGAAGCAAGAGCCTCAACCATCATCTTAAGAGGCTAGCGTTGAATGGTTTATTTTATATTTTTTATATATAATGTAAAATATAATCACGAGAAAATATTGAAATAAATGGAATAATAATAAATTGGCAAACTGGAAGTCAAATGTCGAAATTTTTATCGCCCGTTTTTATCCAAAAAATATTTCTAGAATCGGAAATCTACAATATCAAAACAAATAGTTTCTGTAAAAGAGTACATACCATCACAACAATCATCATTTTTACAAGAAATATCAACATAAACCATAAATTAACCCGAAAATCAGCAAACAGAAAAATTACAGCAAATGTCAAAATGAAAATGAAAATCACCCTTATCATGAATTAATACGATGCATGTTGACTAGAGCAAAAGCCAGAGCAGAATCACAAAATAGATCCCCGGACTCGCCGCTTAGCCCCGCTCGCAGCCGCCGAGTCCCGCATTAGCGGCCGCGGCCACTGCAGAGGCGTCGTGCTCATCAAGCGGCGAGTATTTCTCTCCGCCGGCGTCGCCGTCACCTGTACGTCGGCGAGGAAGAGGCCGGCCACCGACACGCCTGGGACCCAGAGGCCCACCGGCCCCGGGACGGGCCCCCGCTGTTGGTGGTAATGTGCACCGCATGAGATGGACAGAATCAATTAATGAAAACGTTATGCGGGCCGTCATATTTTGTGGCGACAGGGGGAGGAATCAACCTCACTTCCTACCGTGATCGTTTGCTGCCTCTGTTTCAGGACTTGGAACCAGCTGTCAACGTTTCGGCACAACGACTGTCCGATCAAATGCGGGCTATCCAACGTTCTCACCTGTTGGATGAAGCTGCACTTGAGAGGCTTCGCTCTGACGTACGGGGTAACCCTCCTATCCTTTCTACCACACAAAACATAACTCAAATAAATTGTATAACACCTCTACCACATACAAACGGTGTTGAAGAAGTGGGTAGTAGGGATACACACGTAAGTACCCAGTGCATCGATAAACTAAGGAGTGCCTTGGAATGCGCTGTTCGGGAATATCGGTAAACAAGTTTAGAAAATAGACCTCGCCTACCCCGGTTGCCCACGCATAAGAAAAATTTGGCGTTAGTTTGTGCCCTGGATTAATATCAAAGAAGAAATTCTTATCTACGTTATATACGGCATACGGTTTCTACGTGTCGAGTTGTAGCGATCGTGACGTGTCTGTGTATAAATTGTAAGACATGTTTAATCTTTTGTTACGGTTAGCTTGCATTTCTTAATTAAAATTAATTAATTGACTGCCTCATTGTTTTAATGGCATAAGCAGTAACTACTTAACTGTGTTATCAAACGTTGGATTGCACGGATGGTGCAATGGTTTAAGTAGCCGCCTCAGCACTGCCGCTTCGTCGAGTGTTGTGGGTTCGAATCCCAAACGGGACAAAACTTTATGTGATCCTCAAATGGTTGTTTCGAGTCTGGATGTTCTTTGTATCCGTTGTTTCAATGTTTGTAACGTCCCCCTTGACAAAGAAATTATTCCTACTGTAGGTCTACCTTTAAAAAAATCTTTATATATATAAATCTTCTGTGTTTGTAATTAAACTCCTCCTAAATGGCTCGACCGATTTTGATGAATTTTATAGTGTGTGTTCGATTGGATTCGATAATGGTTTAGATTAGGTTTTTTTTACAGGTAGTTAAGTATATAATTAGTAACTGCGCGACTAATTGTTGTGTCTCGCGTTCAACTCCAGAGATAGACATGATTTTTGACAAGCGGGTCTTTATATACAACACTAGCTTATACCCGTGGCTTCGCTCAGGGAAAAGTAGATTCGGTTACGTTAGGTTATGTTAGTAATAGTACATACTCATTTTTAAAATGAAATATAGCCAATGATACTCGTTGATTATACAGTTTTCGAATAGCGAACGAATTTTTAAAATCGGTTGATTTGTTTTGGTGTTAAATCCTTAAAAATGATATATAGATATATATAGATAGATATAGATAGGTAGATATATTATATATGAGTAGGTAGTTACTGCGACTAACTGTTGAGTCTCGCGTTCAATTCCAAAGATGGAGGTGACTTTCAGCAAGAGGGTGTTTTAACACGGTTTTATTAGCTTGATATTATGTATCTACCATGTGTATCTACGAATCTATGTAACGGAATCTTTGAACTTGATTTTCACTCCTTTCAAACCGACGGATTGATTTGAAACTTTGCACACTTATCGAGGACCGATGACAATACAATAATTTAGAAAAAAACACAAAAAATATATAAGTAAATAATAGTTTGAACAAACTAAAAAACACACTTTATTAAAAAAAGTAGAAAATAATTTAATAATGTTAATGTATAAATATAATCGTGGTGTGCTTTCTAAGATATTTTGATAACCCCCAAACTTCTACTTTTTATAATGAGCGTGTTTTTTTAGTTTTAACTATTATTTATTATTTATAGAACTTAGATGAGAGATGACTACAAGGGGCACATGTTGGTAAGCGTTTGTTATATTCAGCATTGGGAAAATATAACCAATAGACAATTAATTTACTTTGACTGGACTAAATTAAGGTTATTGCAATTTATAATGCGTATTTATGAAAGAAACTACAAATAACATTTTATAGTGTTATATTTATCATTTATTAAGCATTATACATAATAAATATTACCTTTAACAAGCAAATCAAGGCTGTTTGTTATACCCATAGTAACAAACATAACCCATAACAAAATTAATTACATATTACAGATAAACCATAAATTATTATTTTATATAACAACAGCATATAATAATTCTAACAAAATAACAATATACTTAACTTATTGTAGAAGTGATTCCTCCGGCGGCCAAACGAGAAGTGTCCGGTCAATCACTGTGCCTTGCTTTTATACCATATTCATAAGTCAACCGATTTACTAATAACATCCAAGTAAATTAAAAATAATCAATATTATCTATTGTGAAAATATTAAAAATAACAGTAGGAAATCTGTAAGTATAAGTTATATATTGTAAACAATTTTAATGAGCAAAAATTACTGACTTCCGTTAACAGTTGGCAACATTGAAGTGAATAATCAAACAATAATTATTAACCTATTTTGTCACGTTCATAGTGGACTAGCTTTTGCCTGCGCCGTCACTCGCATAAACTTAGGTTAGGTTACAAAGGCAGTGGACGGACAGACGGACAAAACAATTGTGATTCACAAATTTGAATGTATGTAAAAGCTCCCTGCGACACATGATTCTTCAGAGATGAAAGTAATTTTTGGCAAGCGGTTCTTTTCGTCAACATAGATGAGAGAGATAACATATGTAGTTTGAATGTTTGTAAAAGACCCCCGCGACACAGGATTTATTCCTTGTGCGGGAGTTTTCTTTGTAAAAGAACATATAGGACATTGAAACTGGGACTTAGAGAAATTCTGTGGCCGCGCTAAACCCTATCTCTCTGTATATAGGTAGAATGTCTGAAGCCTTTTTGAAAGAAGATGCGAAAAAAGGCATCTCGTATTGAGTCGAGTTAGGCATTACTTGGATTAAATTTATTGTAAAATAATGATTAAGGAAAGGGAAGGCAATCAGGTATTATCAACTTGTCGGAAGCTGTTGAATCATTCATTCAAAACGCGCTCATCGCGTACCGGACATCGGCGGCGGGGACGGAGTGGGGCGAGAGAGGCATCGCGATCAGCTGGTGGCGTGCACGCCGGTCACCGACCCCGGCAGTCAGCGGACCGATGCTACAGCGTACACCCGTACTCGCGCTTTTAATTCACACTAGTTTTGTATTCGTTTCCCGGCAACGACAATCTTGTACATGTATCAATGGTATTTAAATAATTACTTATACAGTCCACTTCGAGTTTTATTCCGCAGCCAAAGGATCCCGATCAAACAAAAGCTATAATTGCAAAAAAAAATTTTGGACTATACCAAACTGCTCTGACTGTGGACGGTCGCGTCATGGGACGACGATGATTCTGATTCAAGACAGTTTGGCAGAGACAGAGTTTAGTGTTTTTGAGCGCAGATGCCGCTAAAATGTCTAGAAGGTTGATTAGTAGAGCAGTTCAGTATAGTCAACGCTAAATCGATAGCGTAAGCAATTCGAAGGGTTGCGGTTAGTTAATATTTCCTTTTTTTTTTCTTTTTTTTTTTTTAACCTCTTTGGAATGCTTTTACGCACCGTCCGCACCCGGGCAGGGCGCGGGTGTGTGGGGCTCGGGCCAGAGAAGCCGGATCCATATTCCACTATACCCCTGACGACGTTCCTCCAGTACCTAATGTCGGTGCCACGGGGTTCGCGCTAGGTTCGCTAGCATCCGCCGCGACACCGACAGGTCTTAGCCCGCCAAGTAACTAGGTGGGCCCCAGCTCTTTGGGGGAGGACCAGATGGTACAGCCCTCCCCTCCACTGAGGGGGGCGTGCGGAACGCTTACGCCCCTCCCTCGGGCCTGTGCTGCTCGGGCGGCCGACGAGCCAAGTCAACCACCCGAAGGCTGCCCTCTAGGGTGGCTGGAGGTCTGCGCGCACCCTACGGCGGCGCCCTGGACGTCGCCTGCGGTTTGGGTGGAGAGAGACCACCTCCCTCTCCCGTTCCGCCGCCTCCTTCGCGGACATCACTGCTGAAGGCGACGGCGGCCTCCCATGCACCCTCGCTCCAGACCATGGACAGAACTATTTCCGGCAGCGAGAGGATTTGGACACCCAGTGCCCCGGTTAACGACCGGCGCTGCTCTTCCCAAGCCGGGCACTCCACGAGTGTGTGTAGCGCCGTATCCTCGGGGCCGTCACCGCAGTGGTGACAACAAGACGTTTCCTCCCGGCCTATACGACACAAGTACCTCCCGAAGCATCCATGCCCGGTGAGGATCTGCGTCAGCCGGAAGGTCAGGGCGCCATGACGCCGGTCCAGCCACTCCTCCAAGACCGGGCTTACCGCCGCTATTGCGGCGTGCCCTGCACTCGGACGCGCAAGCCGTTCTCCCCAGTCCGCCCTTAAGACGTCGCGGAGCTCCGACCGCCGCGCCTCCACCTCTCTCGGCAACGGCCGAAAGCCCCGCTCCAGAGCCTCCCCGCGCCACTGGTAGAGCGACGCGAGAAGTCTGGCCTCCAGGTCCCAGGACGGTGATCCGGCCAGGAGGCTTGCCGCCTCAAAGGAGATCGTGCGGTACCCTCTTGCGACCCTGACGGCCATCACCCTCTGCGGCCTCCGCAGCAGGGCGCCGTTACGAGCCGTCAGGTTATGACCCCAAATGGGGCTCCCGTATAGGGCCATCGCCCGCACGACCCCCATAAAGAGCCTCCTGCAGGAGCGCCTCTAAGTTGCGCGAGCTCGGCCGACCACCAGTACACCAGACGCTTTGCAGGGCGAGATTTCACCCTGGGCATCGCCGCGTCGCAGCACTGCGACAAACCCTCCCGAAACCAATCAGCCTCTGCTTCTACGTCGGCAGGCCTGTCGGGCACTGAAGCCTAGGCCTGCACGATAGAGGCCTCCAGGAGGGCCTCCCTGTTGAGCTTGCTTAAAGCCCAGCGCGGACCTTCCCAACCGGGGCCCACAGGGGCCGGCGCACTCGAGATTTGGGTGGAGACGTCGAACTGAATGTACCGGTGGTCCGACAAGGTCTCCACGTTCTCTTCCACGCGCCAGCTGACAACACGACGCGCAAGAGCGTAGTTAATATTTCCTACCCTAACTTTACATAAGATTGACGCAAAGTAATTATTGTATTTACTAATTATCGCCTGCTCTGTGCCTCAGAGAGCACGTTAAGCCGTCGGTTCCGACTGCCATGAACATCTATGGCAGTCGTTATTGGGGAAGTCGATACAAAAGATCCCGCTGGGTCAAAATGTCACCGGTCTGTACTGACTGGCCCCCACACAAGATAAGATAAGATACTGATGATCGCCCCTACGTATGTACGCAGCATAATCTATATAACATTTACTAAAAAACATAAAGCGCTTGAGTCGTCATATATCCTCAATGGAAAACTTCTGCAAAAAGTCAACACAATACGAGATCTGGGAGTGCTCTTAGACTGTAAGCTCACGTTTATACCACATATTGACAATATCGTCGTTAAATCTGGAAAAACACTGGGATTTGTAAAAAGAATTTGTCATGATTTTAACTCCACCCAAGCTCTCAATGTGCTGTACAATACGTATGTACGCAGTGTTTTAGACTACGCGTCGCCGGTCTGGAATCCTGCTTATAGAACACATGTGAATCGTATAGAGCGCATTGAAAAAAATTTCACGCGTTATCTACGGTATAAATCCAACACCCTTTCATATGATACGGATTACAGGGAGAGACTTAGCCACTTCAATATGATATCCCTAGAACATCGTAGGCTAGTTCACGATTTAACTTTACTGTACAAAATTATAAACGGCTTCATACAAGTCCCGAGACTGACCAAAGAAGTCTATATATCGGTGCCACGTGAGAGCATCCCCAGAGCCGATCGAAAATTAAATTTGTTCTATCCTCGCCCAGCTCGAACTAACCTCGGTCATTTTGCGCCAATGAATCGACTGATGAGAGCATTTAACGAAAATCACACTCGTCCAAATGACATTGACATCTTCTCCAACACTCTATCACAGTTTCGCAAACTACTGTCAACCTGTCAGCCTAAACAGTAAATGACAATATATTCTATGTCAAAGGAGTAACCCTACCATTTTATTTTTTATTCTTTAAGTTGTTAAATGTGTTTTTTTTCTTTATTTATTCCTTTTTATGTTTTGTGTTTAGATTGAATATTAACCGTGCTTTAGTTTTAATTTTTTTTTTTTTTTTAATTTTATTAGATTTAGTTTTAATTTCATTTACAATAAATCCAATGTGTTTAGTTTTGTAAGAGTTAATTTAAGTTAAGCTTTATTATTTTAATATTGTATGCATATTGTAGTTTTTAGTGAGTAAGTTCAATGAAAGTGCTGTGCACTCCTGTAAGTGACTGGTTCACTCCAGTATAAAAAGTATATGTAAAGTAATTTAATGAAAAGTGTATTAGTGAATAAGTCGTTGGGGTGCCATAAATAAATAAATAAAATATATTAAATACGTGAAGCAAAAACTTTGAACCCCTTTTTTTGAAAATTGTGCAGACGGATAAGTATAAAATTTGGCACAGTTAAAGTTTATATGGAGAAGGAGGGGTCAATCCTAAATTTTTTATAAAATATACGTTAGAAAAATACACGCATATATCTATGCATTTGACACACGCAGTCGAATCGCGTTCGTAGTATTTCGGCATTGTTCTTCTGACGTCGTACAATTATTTGTAGCTATGGTTACCTATACCTTATTTATATGTAACAAAGAAAACAAAGTAGCAAGCTTAGGAATTTTGGTCGAATTTTGACCACTTGGCGACCGCTAGTCTATACTAATATTATAAAGAGGAAACATTTGATTTTTGTTAGTTTATTTGTTTGTTTGTAAGGATGTACCTCAAAAACTGCTCAAGCTATTTAAAAATATATTTTACCATTAGAAAGCTTTATTATCATCTAGTAGCCTATGCTCTACTTTATTTTGAAAACGTAAGTATTCTTACTAATATAACCTAACCTACTTTTATGCGAGTGAAACCGGGCATAAGCTAGTATAAAATAATTTGACGGCCTCGATGGCGTAGTGGTTAGTGTAACCGACTGCCACGCCTGAGGTCGTGGGTTCGATTCCCGCACAAGTCAAACATTTGTGTGCATGAACATGGATGTTTGTCTTGGTCTGGGTGTTTCTATGTATAATATGTATGTATTTACAAAAATAAAGTATATATGTATGTTTATCCATTGTCTAGTACCCATAGTACAAGCTGAGCTTAGTTTGGGCTAGATGGTGTTGTGTGTATGTGGTAGAATATTATAATTCAATATAGCTTGCGACCATGTTTGCGTGTCATATATGTAGTTTACTGTCGACGACAAACACGTGCATCATCGCTATGCATTAGATACATATTCTCACTTAAACTCTTAGCTATGATCGAAATTAAACTACTATATACGGATTTTATCGCGTTGTTTATTTATCACCCGACGTTTCGGTTGCTTTTCCGCAGCCATGGTCACCATGACCATGACCATGTGACCATGGCATCCGTATATAGTAGTTTAATTTCAATGAATAACATTCACGTAAAATGAAGACAATATTATCTTAGCTATGAAATTTTAGAACTGCATCTAATTCCATTCATTGATTTTTACGCGAAGCCTAAAGAAACAGACAGTTTTGTAAAGGACATACTATACAAATAGTGCTCGTACTAGTTTTAAATCGCTCTTAATAGTCAATCAATGTTTTATACATAGCCGCCTTGTAGAGATTAACGAATAGTTGACTTCTGTTTTCTGGTTTGCGCAAATGGAATTAAAATAATACAAAGAACTATGCTTGTAAATTAATATATTTGTTTTGATTTTCAAGCAGCGAGGATTTCTTTTGTTTGCTTAGAGAGCGCAGCCACATCCTCTACCAGCGTAACCACTGCGGTAGCCGTAGCCGGGACCAGCGAGGCCAGGAGCATAAGCACCGGCACCGTAGGCAGCAGCACCATAGGCAGGAGCGATGGCAGCAGCGCCGTAGGCAGGAGCGGCGAAAGCAGCACCCTCGCTGATCATGGCATTTCTGCCATTACCGCAAGCATGGTTGACGGCACCAGAACCAGCAGTGGGTAACACTCCCTCCACAGCCACAGTACCAACAAACGGCAGCTCACCAGCCGCCGCTAGAATACCTTCATAAGCGTTCTCAGATGCTACGGAGAGGCCGACGGGAGCGATGGCGGAGGCGCTAGAGACGGGGAGTCCACCACCGCTGGTGGGGGTGTAGTCTATGGCAGGGGCAGCATATCCACAAGGAGCAGCAAAAGCGGGGGCGTCCAGGGCATACGCAGCACGACCATAAGGTGCGGCTAAACCGCAACCAGCCAAGCCATAGGGAGCGGCATAAGCAGGCCCAGCCAAGGCAGGGGCGGCGATGCCGGGGGTCGCGGCGATGGCAGTACGGCTGGTGCACTGGCTCAGTGCACACTAAAAAATTACACATCTGTTAGAAAAATTAAAAACTAAGGGAGTTAAATAAAATATAATTGTCTAGATCACTTACCTGGATGAAGAGCGCCTGAGCGCAGAGGACAATAATGGCCTTGGCAAACATGTTATTTCTCCTACAAACGCTGATGCGAGAATGATGTCCTGCTTGAATAGTGCTGCTTTTATAATAAACTGTCTTATCTAATTCTAATAAGTATTTAGGTAATTAATTAAATTTTAAAAAGCTTGTGCAACCACGATAAACCTACAGTTTACCAACAAAGAAAACTTTTTGTAACAACTTGATTATTGTAATTAATTATTTTGATTTTGAAATTACACTAAACGTTCGTTATCAACAAAGTTCCGAGTATAAAAAGTGGAGCAATGTGTCGTACATCATTCTGTATTCAGCTTCACGTTGACACGAACAAACATCAAACATGAACACCTTCACCGTCCTGTTCCTCTGCATCCAAGCTTGCTTGGTACAGGTGAGTCGTTACTCATATTTCTTGCTTCTAGCAATATTATTTAGGCGTTGCCTGCCTCTCTTGTTTGCCAGCAAATAAGTAAGGGTTGAAGTGGTATGATTTATGTTTAAGAAATGTCTTACTTAACGCAATTATTCTAGTTATTGAGGTATACTGTTAAAATCTTTGTCTTTTCGGCTATGTCATTTGTGATCCAATACATTAATTGCCTCACATGATTTCCTTAATTTTCTCTTTCTCATGAGACCTGAATATGGTTCAGCTCTTCTGTAAGCCCGTGATATTCGAGGTCACAGGAGATATGTACACTGTAACAGAAATCATAAGCTTCTTTAATAGTTGCTGAGATAGACAGTTTAAGACGCGAGTCTAGACGTCCCTTTATGCCATGTATGAAAACCTAAAAGTTTTGCTTAGACATCAATCAAGTTGATGTCAATATAGACCATAATAATTATGTAAACCCGATGGAAATGGCGCTAAGCTTTATTTAGTGTAGTAACTACCGTGCTGAGCACAGCAGTCACATGCACATACTACCACTGAGCCATTTGAGGCAGTTACAATGTTTTATAACTTAATTTTATATTATTTTTACAGAATGTGTTCGGCCAGTGCGCGGGCAGATATAACGCTGCTCTTTCCCCTGCTGCTGCCTACGGCCCTGCTGCCGCTTTCGCTTCCACCGCTCCCTTCGGCTATGCTGGAGCCTACCCCGGTGCTGCTGCTGGCTGTGCTGCTCCTTATGGTGGTTCCGGTGAAGGTAACGTGGCGGTCGCCGGTGAGCTGCCAGTCTGCGGTACCACCGCCGTCGCTGGTCAGGTGCCCATCATGGGCGCTGTGAATTTCGGTGGTGATGTCGCTGCTGCTGGTGCCGTGTCTATCGCTGGCAAGTGTGCCTGCGGCTGTTATGGTGCTGGATACCCGTACTGAGCAGTGTTGTCATATGATACGAAACGAAATATAAACGAGCAAAGTGATACATTGAATTTTGTACTCTTTAAATCCTTTTATCCTAACTAATATTGTAAATACGAATGTGAGTTTGTTTGATTATTTGTTAAGCTTTCACGCCCTAACTAACGACCGATCATCACGAAATTTCGTATACATGCCCGGGGTACAGAAAACGGCATAGGGTACCTTTGAAACAGGCAAAAAGTGCTGTTTCAAAGTTGTTGTGCTGTGCACAAAATCTAAATAAACGCGAGCGAAGCCGCGAGCAAAGTCTAGTATATGAATAAGCTGTTCAAAACCACTTTGATGACAAGTTACTAAGCTAGTTCTTATACCACCTCAGCTCAGTCCATAGAAATAATAAGAAGTCGAGATTGTTCAGTACCTTCTTTACAGTTTCTGGTTTATTTTTGCTTTGCCCTCTCAGTATTTTTTCATTTATATTACAACTTAAGAGTAGATATTAACTATTTTGAAGCTAAACTCTTCTATTTTACTGCCTCTACACGTTGTAATTTTTAGCTGCTCGAGGGCACGATTGCCGCAATCTCATGAGACACAGGAAAAACTGACTTCATTGTTTGTTTTTACATAACTTACATTTAGAATAAAATACCAGTTGCTCGATGATAGTTTATATTGTTGCTCCACAGCGACTATTAAACGAAAATACTAATATATATACATACATAAATAGGACTATGGAATGGCTAAGATTGCATCGTCCGTTATTAGAGAGAATTGAATATCCTGGAAGCTCGAGTGCGTTTATTTAAAATTACTTTTTTTTTGTATAGGCGGCAATCGAGCGGACGGGTCGCCTGATGGTAAGCGATTACTGCCGCCCATGGACACCCGCAACACCAGAGGAGTCACAAATGCGTTGCCAGCCTTTTAAACCCTAGAAAGAGGGAGGGGTTGCTCACTCTATCGACGAAACACAACGCAAGCGCTATTATACGCTGGTTTTGCTGTGAGATCGTGCTATCACTGCGGTCGAAGCGGCCCATTCGTACCGAAGCGTGGCTCTCCCACGGTAACTTTTGTGCAGTAGAGAGCGCTTGCCCTTTCCCCCTAAAAATATCCAGCATCGCAGGGAGTTTTTATAAACATTAATACAACTGACACAAAGGACACCTGGGTGTTTTTTTTGTGTCCGTTGTATAAATGTTTGCAACAAAAAATCTGTAAGTTACCTACTAATAGCTGTGCCGAGTCTGGAATCCGACAAACAAATATTTGTGGATAATAATAATAATAATAATAATAAGAATTATCCATCAGCAACTTGCCTTAAAGTACAATCTTGTGGATTCAGAGATGCCGTACTACAGGTATGTGCCCGATCCAGTTCTCGAGAATGGTCGTGTCACTATGTACTGGGATCGATCTATCATCACTGACAGAACCATCGTGGCTAACAAGCCAGATATAGTGGTGATAGATCGATTAGAGCGCCTTGCAATGATCATCGATGTCACCATCCCTCATGACGAGAATCTCGTGAAAGCTGAAAAAGATAAACAAATTAAATATCTGGACTTAGCTCGCGAGGTTGTTGACATGCGGGATGTGTACTCGGCGATCATTATACCGATAGTCGTTTCGGTAAACGGTTTTTTTTTTTTTTTATTTGCTCGTCAAAATGACAGTCGTGTGGTCTAAGAGCAGTGGCCTCCACATCGTCCTCATAGCAGCCGAGGCGATGTTGAGGTCTCTACTTTGACGGCCTGAGAAGGTGCTTGTTCACGCCCCGCTTAAAGGACCCAGGATTGAAGGAAGCAAGAGCCTCAACCATCATCTTAAGAGGCTAGCGTTGAATGGTTTATTTTATATTTTTTATATATAATGTAAAATATAATCACGAGAAAATATTGAAATAAATGGAATAATAATAAATTGGCAAACTGGAAGTCAAATGTCGAAATTTTTATCGCCCGTTTTTATCCAAAAAATATTTCTAAAATCGGAAATCTACAATATCAAAACACATAGTTTCTGTAAAAGAGTACATACCATCACAACAATCATCATTTTTACAAGAAATATCAACATAAACCATAAATTAACCCGAAAATCAGCAAACAGAAAAATTACAGCAAATGTCAAAATGAAAATGAAAATCACCCTTATCATGAATTAATACGATGCATGTTGACTAGAGCAAAAGCCAGAGCAGAATCACAAAATAGATCCCCGGACTCGCCGCTTAGCCCCGCTCGCAGCCGCCGAGTCCCGCATTAGCGGCCGCGGCCACTGCAGAGGCGTCGTGCTCATCAAGCGGCGAGTATTTCTCTCCGCCGGCGTCGCCGTCACCTGTACGTCGGCGAGGAAGAGGCCGGCCACCGACACGCCTGGGACCCAGAGGCCCACCGGCCCCGGGACGGGCCCCCCTGTTGGTGGTAATGTGCACCGCATGAGATGGACAGAATCAATTAATGAAAACGTTATGCGGGCCGTCATATTTTGTGGCGACAGGGGGAGGAATCAACCTCACTTCTTACCGTGATCGTTTGCTGCCTCTGTTTCAGGAACCAGCTGTCAACGTTTCGGCACAACGACTGTCCGATCAAATGCGGGCTATCCAACGTTCTCACCTGTTGGATGAAGCTGCACTTGAGAGGCTTCGCTCTGACGTACGGGGTAACCCTCCTATCCTGTCTACCACACAAAACATAACTCAAATAAATTGTATAACACCTCTACCACATACAAACGGTGTTGAAGTAGTGGGTAGTAGGGATACACACGTAAGTACCCAGTGCATCGATAAACTAAGGAGTGCCTTGGAATGCGCTGTTCGGGAATATCGGTAAACAAGTTTAGAAAATAGACCTCGCCTACCCCGGTTGCCCACGCATAAGAAAAATTTGGCGTTAGTTTGTGCCCTGGATTAATATCAAAGAAGAAATTCTTATCTACGTTATATACGGCATACGGTTTCTACGTGTCGAGTTGTAGCGATCGTGACGTGTCTGTGTATAAATTGTAAGACATGTTTAATCTTTTGTTACGGTTAGCTTGCATTTCTTAATTAAAATTAATTAATTGACTGCCTCATTGTTTTAATGGCATAAGCAGTAACTACTTAACTGTGTTATCAAACGTTGGATTGCACGGATGGTGCAATGGTTTAAGTAGCCGCCTCAGCACTGCCGCTTCGTCGAGTGTTGTGGGTTCGAATCCCAAACGGGACAAAACTTTATGTGATCCTCAAATGGTTGTTTCGAGTCTGGATGGTCTTTGTATCCGTTGTTTCAATGTTTGTAACGTCCCCCTTGACAAAGAAATTATTCCTACTGTAGGTCTACCTTTAAAAAAATCTTTATATATATAAATCTTCTGTGTTTGTAATTAAACTCCTCCTAAATGGCTCGACCGATTTTGATGAATTTTTTGTGTGTGTTCGATTGGATTCGATAATGGTTTAGATTAGGTTTTTTTTACAGGTAGTTAAGTATATAATTAGTAACTGCGCGACTAATTGTTGTGTCTCGCGTTCAACTCCAGAGATAGACATGATTTTTGACAAGCGGGTCTTTATATACAACACTAGCTTATACCCGTGGCTTCGCTCAGGGAAAAGTAGATTCGGTTACGTTAGGTTATGTTAGTAATAGTACATACTCATTTTTAAAATGAAATATAGCCAATGATACTCGTTGATTATACAGTTTTCGAATAGCGAACGAATTTTTAAAATCGGTTGATTTGTTTTGGTGTTAAATCCTTAAAAATGATATATAGATATATATAGATAGATATAGATAGGTAGATATATTATATATGAGTAGGTAGTTACTGCGACTAACTGTTGAGTCTCGCGTTCAATTCCAAAGATGGAGGTGACTTTCAGCAAGAGGGTGTTTTAACACGGTTTTATTAGCTTGATATTATGTATCTACCATGTGTATCTACGAATCTATGTAACGGAATCTTTGAACTTGATTTTCACTCCTTTCAAACCGACGGATTGATTTGAAACTTTGCACACTTATCGAGGACCGATGACAATACAATAATTTAGAAAAAAACACAAAAAATATATAAGTAAATAATAGTTTGAACAAACTAAAAAACACACTTTATTAAAAAAAGTAGAAAATAATTTAATAATGTTAATGTATAAATATAATCGTGGTGTGCTTTCTAAGATATTTTGATAACCCCCAAACTTCTACTTTTTATAATGAGCGTGTTTTTTTAGTTTTAACTATTATTTATTATTTATAGAACTTAGATGAGAGATGACTACAAGGGGCACATGTTGGTAAGCGTTTGTTATATTCAGCATTGGGAAAATATAACCAATAGACAATTAATTTACTTTGACTGGACTAAATTAAGGTTATTGCAATTTATAATGCGTATTTATGAAAGAAACTACAAATAACATTTTATAGTGTTATATTTATCATTTATTAAGCATTATACATAATAAATATTACCTTTAACAAGCAAATCAAGGCTGTTTGTTATACCCATAGTAACAAACATAACCCATAACAAAATTAATTACATATTACAGATAAACCATAAATTATTATTTTATATAACAACAGCATATAATAATTCTAACAAAATAACAATATACTTAACTTATTGTAGAAGTGATTCCTCCGGCGGCCAAACGAGAAGTGTCCGGTCAATCACTGTGCCTTGCTTTTATACCATATTCATAAGTCAACCGATTTACTAATAACATCCAAGTAAATTAAAAATAATCAATATTATCTATTGTGAAAATATTAAAAATAACAGTAGGAAATCTGTAAGTATAAGTTATATATTGTAAACAATTTTAATGAGCAAAAATTACTGACTTCCGTTAACAGTTGGCAACATTGAAGTGAATAATCAAACAATAATTATTAACCTATTTTGTCACGTTCATAGTGGACTAGCTTTTGCCTGCGCCGTCACTCGCATAAACTTAGGTTAGGTTACTAAGGCAGTGGACGGACAGACGGACAAAAAAATTGTGATTCACAAATGGTTGTTCCGACTCTGAATGTTCTTTGTTTGAATGTTTGTAAAAGCTCCCTGCGACACATGATTCTTCAGAGATGAAAGTAATTTTTGGCAAGCGGTTCTTTTCGTCAACATAGATGAGAGAGATAACATATGTAGTTTGAATATTTGTAAAAGACCCCCGCGACACAGGATTTATTCCTTGTGCGGGAGTTTTCTTTGTAAAAGAACATATAGGACATTGAAACTGGGACTTAGAGAAATTCTGTGGCCGCGCTAAACCCTATCTCTCTGTATATAGGTAGAATGTTTGAAGCCTTTTTGAAAGAAGATGCGAAAAAAGGCATCTCGTATTGAGTCGAGTTAGGCATTACTTGGATTAAATTTATTGTAAAATAATGATTAAGGAAAGGGAAGGCAATCAGGTATTATCAACTTGTCGGAAGCTGTTGAATCATTCATTCAACACGCGCTCATCGCGTACCGGACATCGGCGGCGGGGACGGAGTGGGGCGAGAGAGGCATCGCGATCAGCTGGTGGCGTGCACGCCGGTCACCGACCCCGGCAGTCAGCGGACCGATGCTACAGCGTACACCCGTACTCGCGCTTTTAATTCACACTAGTTTTGTATTCGTTTCCCGGCAACGACAATCTTGTACATGTATCAATGGTATTTAAATAATTACTTATACAGTCCACTTCGAGTTTTATTGCGCAGCCAAAGGATCCCGATCAAACAAAAGCTATTATTGCAAAAGAAAATGTTGGACAATACCAAAATGCTCTGACTGTGGACGGCCGCGTCATGGGATGACGATGGTTCTGATTCAAGACAGTTTGGCAGAGACAGAGTTTAGTGTTTTTAGAGCGCAGATGCCGCTAAAATGTTTAGAAGGATGATTAGTAGAGCAGTTCAGTATAGTCAACGCTAAATCGATAGCGTAAGCAATTCGAAGGTTTGTGGTTAGTTACTATTTCCTACCCTAACTTTACATAAGATTGGCGCAAAGTAATTATTGTATTTACTATCGATCGCCATCTCCGTGCCTCGGAGAGCACATTAAGCCGTCGGTCCCGACTGCCATGAACATCTATGGCAGTCGTTATTGGGAAAGTCGATACAAAAGATCCCACTGGGTCGAAATGTCGCCGGTCTGTACTGACTGTCCCCCACATAAGATAAGGTAAGATACTGATGATCGCCCCTACGTATGGACGCAGCATAATCTATATATTAAATACGTGAAGCAAAAACTTTGAACCCCTTTTTTTGAAAATTGTGCAGACGGATAAGTATAAAATTTGGCACAGTTAAAGTTTATATGGAGAAGGAGGGATCAATCCTAATTTTCTATAAAATATACGTTAGAAAAATATTAAATTAATGAAAAAACACTACACGCATATATCTATGCATTTGACACACGCAGTCGAATCGCGTTCGTAGTATTTCGGCATTGTTCTTCTGACGTCGTACAATTATTTGTAGCTATGGTTACCTATACCTTATTTATATGTAACAAAGAAAACAAAGTAGCAAGCTTAGGAATTTTGGTCGAATTTTGACCACTTGGCGACCGCTAGTCTATACTAATATTATAAAGAGGAAACATTTGATTTTTGTTAGTTTATTTGTTTGTTTGTAAGGATGTACCTCAAAAACTGCTCAAGCTATTTAAAAATATATTTTACCATTAGAAAGCTTTATTATCATCTAGTAGCCTATGCTCTACTTTATTTTGAAAACGTAAGTATTCTTACTAATATAACCTAACCTACTTTTATGCGAGTGAAACCGGGCATAAGCTAGTATAAAATAATTTGACGGCCTCGATGGCGTAGTGGTTAGTGTAACCGACTGCCACGCCTGAGGTCGTGGGTTCGATTCCCGCACAAGTCAAACATTTGTGTGCATGAACATGGATGTTTGTCTTGGTCTGGGTGTTTCTATGTATAATATGTATGTATTTACAAAAATAAAGTATATATGTATGTTTATCCATTGTCTAGTACCCATAGTACAAGCTGAGCTTAGTTTGGGCTAGATGGTGTTGTGTGTATGTGGTAGAATATTATAATTCAATATAGCTTGCGACCATGTTTGCGTGTCATATATGTAGTTTACTGTCGACGACAAACACGTGCATCATCGCTATGCATTAGATACATATTCTCACTTAAACTCTTAGCTATGATCGAAATTAAACTACTATATACGGATTTTATCGCGTTGTTAATTTATCACCCGACGTTTCGGTTGCTTTTCCGCAGCCATGGTCACCATGACCATGACCATGTGACCATGGCATCCGTATATAGTAGTTTAATTTCAATGAATAACATTCACGTAAAATGAAGACAATATTATCTTAGCTATGAAATTTTAGAACTGCATCTAATTCCATTCATTGATTTTTACGCGAAGCCTAAAGAAACAGACAGTTTTGTAAAGGACATACTATACAAATAGTGCTCGTACTAGTTTTAAATCGCTCTTAATAGTCAATCAATGTTTTATACATAGCCGCCTTGTAGAGATTAACGAATAGTTGACTTCTGTTTTCTGGTTTGCGCAAATGGAATTAAAATAATACAAAGAACTATGCTTGTAAATTAATATATTTGTTTTGATTTTCAAGCAGCGAGGATTTCTTTTGTTTGATTAGAGAGCGCAGCCACATCCTCTACCAGCGTAACCACTGCGGTAGCCGTAGCCGGGACCAGCGAGGCCAGGAGCATAAGCACCGGCACCGTAGGCAGCAGCACCATAGGCAGGAGCGATGGCAGCAGCGCCGTAGGCAGGAGCGGCGAAAGCAGCACCCTCGCTGATCATGGCATTTCTGCCATTACCGCAAGCATGGTTGACGGCACCAGAACCAGCAGTGGGTAACACTCCCTCCACAGCCACAGTACCAACAAACGGCAGCTCACCAGCCGCCGCTAGAATACCTTCATAAGCGTTCTCAGATGCTACGGAGAGGCCGACGGGAGCGATGGCGGAGGCGCTAGAGACGGGGAGTCCACCACCGCTGGTGGGGGTGTAGTCTATGGCAGGGGCAGCATATCCACAAGGAGCAGCAAAAGCGGGGGCGTCCAGGGCATACGCAGCACGACCATAAGGTGCGGCTAAACCGCAACCAGCCAAGCCATAGGGAGCGGCATAAGCAGGCCCAGCCAAGGCAGGGGCGGCGATGCCGGGGGTCGCGGCGATGGCAGTACGGCTGGTGCACTGGCTCAGTGCACACTAAAAAATTACACATCTGTTAGAAAAATTAAAAACTAAGGGAGTTAAATAAAATATAATTGTCTAGATCACTTACCTGGATGAAGAGCGCCTGAGCGCAGAGGACAATAATGGCCTTGGCAAACATGTTATTTCTCGTACAAACGCTGATGCGAGAATGATGTCCTGCTTGAATAGTGCTGCTTTTATAATAAACTGTCTTATCTAATTCTAATAAGTATTTAGGTAATTAATTAAATTTTAAAAAGCTTGTGCAACCACGATAAACCTACAGTTTACCAACAAAGAAAACTTTTTGTAACAACTTGATTATTGTAATTAATTATTTTGATTTTGAAATTACACTAAACGTTCGTTATCAACAAAGTTCCGAGTATAAAAAGTGGAGCAATGTGTCGTACATCATTCTGTATTCAGCTTCACGTTGACACGAACAAACATCAAACATGAACACCTTCACCGTCCTGTTCCTCTGCATCCAAGCTTGCTTGGTACAGGTGAGTCGTTACTCATATTTCTTGCTTCTAGCAATATTATTTAGGCGTTGCCTGCCTCTCTTGTTTGCCAGCAAATAAGTAAGGGTTGAAGTGGTATGATTTATGTTTAAGAAATGTCTTACTTAACGCAATTATTCTAGTTATTGAGGTATACTGTTAAAATCTTTGTCTTTTCGGCTATGTCATTTGTGATCCAATACATTAATTGCCTCACATGATTTCCTTAATTTTCTCTTTCTCATGAGACCTGAATATGGTTCAGCTCTTCTGTAAGCCCGTGATATTCGAGGTCACAGGAGATATGTACACTGTAACAGAAATCATAAGCTTCTTTAATAGTTGCTGAGATAGACAGTTTAAGACGCGAGTCTAGACGTCCCTTTATGCCATGTATGAAAACCTAAAAGTTTTGCTTAGACATCAATCAAGTTGATGTCAATATAGACCATAATAATTATGTAAACCCGATGGAAATGGCGCTAAGCTTTATTTAGTGTAGTAACTACCGTGCTGAGCACAGCAGTCACATGCACATACTACCACTGAGCCATTTGAGGCAGTTACAATGTTTTATAACTTAATTTTATATTATTTTTACAGAATGTGTTCGGCCAGTGCGCGGGCAGATATAACGCTGCTCTTTCCCCTGCTGCTGCCTACGGCCCTGCTGCCGCTTTCGCTTCCACCGCTCCCTTCGGCTATGCTGGAGCCTACCCCGGTGCTGCTGCTGGCTGTGCTGCTCCTTATGGTGGTTCCGGTGAAGGTAACGTGGCGGTCGCCGGTGAGCTGCCAGTCTGCGGTACCACCGCCGTCGCTGGTCAGGTGCCCATCATGGGCGCTGTGAATTTCGGTGGTGATGTCGCTGCTGCTGGTGCCGTGTCTATCGCTGGCAAGTGTGCCTGCGGCTGTTATAGTGCTGGATACCCGTACTGAGCAGTGTTGTCATATGATACGAAACGAAATATAAACGAGCAAAGTGATACATTGAATTTTGTACTCTTTAAATCCTTTTATCCTAACTAATATTGTAAATACGAATGTGAGTTTGTTTGATTATTTGTTAAGCTTTCACGCCCTAACTAACGACCGATCATCACGAAATTTCGTATACATGCCCGGGGTACAGAAAACGGCATAGGGTACCTTTGAAACAGGCAAAAAGTGCTGTTTCAAAGTTGTTGTGCTGTGCACAAAATCTAAATAAACGCGAGCGAAGCCGCGAGCAAAGTCTAGTATATGAATAAGCTGTTCAAAACCACTTTGATGACAAGTTACTAAGCTAGTTCTTATACCACCTCAGCTCAGTCCATAGAAATAATAAGAAGTCGAGATTGTTCAGTGCCTTCTTTACAGTTTCTGGTTTATTTTTGCTTTGCCCTCTCAGTATTTTTTCATTTATATTACAACTTAAGAGTAGATATTAACTATTTTGAAGCTAAACTCTTCTATTTTACTGCCTCTACACGTTGTAATTTTTAGCTGCTCGAGGGCACGATTGCCGCAATCTCATGAGACACAGGAAAAACTGACTTCATTGTTTGTTTTTACATAACTTACATTTAGAATAAAATACCAGTTGCTCGATGATAGTTTATATTGTTGCTCCACAGCGACTATTAAACGAAAATACTAATATATATACATACATAAATAGGACTATGGAATGGCTAAGATTGCATCGTCCGTTATTAGAGAGAATTGAATATCCTGGAAGCTCGAGTGCGTTTATTTAAAATTACTTTTTTTTGGTATAGGCGGCAATCGAGCGGACGGGTCGCCTGATGGTAAGCGATTACTGTCGCCCATGGACACCCGCAACACCAGAGGAGTCACAAATGCGTTGCCAGCCTTTTAAACCCTAGAAAGAGGGAGGGGTTGCTCACTCTATCGACGAAACACAACGCAAGCGCTATTATACGCTGGTTTTGCTGTGAGATCGTGCTATCACTGCGGTCGAAGCGGCCCATTCGTACCGAAGCGTGGCTCTCCCACGGTAACTTTTGTGCAGTAGAGAGCGCTTGCCCTTTCCCCCTAAAAATATCCAGCATCGCAGGGAGTTTTTATAAACATTAATACAACTGACACAAAGGACACCTGGGTGTTTTTTTTGTGTCCGTTGTATAAATGTTTGCAACAAAAAATCTGTAAGTTACCTACTAATAGCTGTGCCGAGTCTGGAATCCGACAAACAAATATTTGTGGATCATAATAATAATAATAATAATAAGAATTATCCATCAGCAACTTGCCTTAAAGTACAATCTTGTGGATTCAGAGATGCCGTACTACAGGTATGTGCCCGATCCAGTTCTCGAGAATGGTTGTGTCACTATGTACTGGGATCGATCTATCATCACTGACAGAACCATCGTGGCTAACAAGCCAGATATAGTGGTGATAGATCGATTAGAGCGCCTTGCAATGATCATCGATGTCACCATCCCTCATGACGAGAATCTCGTGAAAGCTGAAAAAGATAAACAAATTAAATATCTGGACTTAGCTCGCGAGGTTGTTGACATGTGGGATGTGTGCGGCGATCATTATACCGATAGTCGTTTCGGTAAACGGTTTTTTTTTTTTTTTTTTTGCTCGTCAAAATGACAGTCGTGTGGTCTAAGAGCAGTGGCCTCCACATCGTCCTCATAGCAGCCGAGGCGATGTTGAGGTCTCTACTTTGACGGCCTGAGAAGGTGCTTGTTCACGCCCCGCTTAAAGGACCCAGGATTGAAGGAAGCTAGAGCCTCAACCATCATCTTAAGAGGCTAGCGTTGAATGGTTTATTTTATATTTTTTATATATAATGTAAAATATAATCACGAGAAAATATTGAAATAAATGGAATAATAATAAATTGGCAAACTGGAAGTCAAATGTCGAAATTTTTATCGCCCGTTTTTATCCAAAAAATATTTCTAAAATCGGAAATCTACAATATCAAAACAAATAGTTTCTGTAAAAGAGTACATACCATCACAACAATCATCATTTTTACAAGAAATATCAACATAAACCATAAATTAACCCGAAAATCAGCAAACAGAAAAATTACAGCAAATGTCAAAATGAAAATGAAAATCACCCTTATCATGAATTAATACGATGCATGTTGACTAGAGCAAAAGCCAGAGCAGAATCACAAAATAGATCCCCGGACTCGCCGCTTAGCCCCGCTCGCAGCCGCCGAGTCCCGCATTAGCGGCCGCGGCCACTGCAGAGGCGTCGTGCTCATCAAGCGGCGAGTATTTCTCTCCGCCGGCGTCGCCGTCACCTGTACGTCCGCGAGGAAGAGGCCGGCTACCGACACGCCTGGGACCCAGAGGCCCACCGGCCCCGGGACGGGCCCCCGCTGTTGGTGGTAATGTGCACCGCATGAGATGGACAGAATCAATTAATGAAAACGTTATGCGGGCCGTCATATTTTGTGGCGACAGGGGGAGGAATCAACCTCACTTCCTACCGTGATCGTTTGCTGCCTCTGTTTCAGGACTTGGAACCAGCTGTCAACGTTTCGGCACAACGACTGTCCGATCAAATGCGGGCTATCCAACGTTCTCACCTGTTGGATGAAGCTGCACTTGAGAGGCTTCGCTCTGACGTACGGGGTAACCCTCCTATCCTTTCTACCACACAAAACATAACTCAAATAAATTGTATAACACCTCTACCACATACAAACGGTGTTGAAGAAGTGGGTAGTAGGGATACACACGTAAGTACCCAGTGCATCGATAAACTAAGGAGTGCCTTGGAATGCGCTGTTCGGGAATATCGGTAAACAAGTTTAGAAAATAGACCTCGCCTACCCCGGTTGCCCACGCATAAGAAAAATTTGGCGTTAGTTTGTGCCCTGGATTAATATCAAAGAAGAAATTCTTATCTACGTTATATACGGCATACGGTTTCTACGTGTCGAGTTAGCGATCGTGACGTGTCTGTGTATAAATTGTAAGACATGTTTAATCTTTTGTTACGGTTAGCTTGCATTTCTTAATTAAAATTAATTAATTGACTGCCTCATTGTTTTAATGGCATAAGCAGTAACTACTTAACTGTATTATCAAACGTTGGATTGCACGGATGGTGCAATGGTTTAAGTAGCCGCCTCAGCACTGCCGCTTCGTCGAGTGTTGTGGGTTCGAATCCCAAACGGGACAAAACTTTATGTGATCCTCAAATGGTTGTTTCGAGTCTGGATGTTCTTTGTATCCGTTGTTTCAATGTTTGTAACGTCCCCCTTGACAAAGAAATTATTCCTACGGTAGGTCTACCTTTAAAAAAATCTTTATATATATAAATCTTCTGTGTTTGTAATTAAACTCCTCCTAAATGGCTCTACCGATTTTGATGAATTTTGTAGTGTGTGTTCGATTGGATTCGATAATGGTTTAGATTAGGTTTTTTTTACAGGTAGTTAAGTATATAATTAGTAACTGCGCGACTAATTGTTGTGTCTCGCGTTCAACTCCAGAGATGGACATGATTTTTGACAAGCGGGTCTTTATATACAACACTAGCTTATACCCGTGGCTTCGCTCAGGGAAAGGTAGATTCGGTTACGCTAATGGTAAAAACTCATTTTAAAATGAAATATAGCCAATGCTACTCGTTGATTAAACAGTTTTCTAATAGCGAACGAATTTTTAAAATCGGTTGGATTGTTTTTGTGTTAAATTCTTAAAAATTATTTTGTTTTATTTTATATTTTATTTATTTATTTCTAACACAGTATTTATCATTACAGGGTATAACCCTAAAGCGATAATACAGCTGAACATAATCTTATAACTAATAAAAACAAAGTAAAATAATTTATTACCGTAACAAATAACGAACAGTGTTATCCTTGTGAATTCATTCAGAGTACAACAGAACAGATCAATTCTATCCGCTACTTGGTTAAGGGTGGATAACGCGCGTGTCAGAGGCGCTTTTAACAGTATGTTTGTACGCGCCCTCGGCAGATGTAACAATTTAGGCCTTCGTCGGCGATATATATACCCGTCAGGCACGATCAGACCTATCCGCTCAAGAATATCCGGGTTATGGATGTTTCCTCTGAGTATTTTAAATAAGTATGAAGTTAACGTAAGCTCCTTTCTAACACTTAGCTCGTAATAGCCTACCATTCCTATAATGAATAGTGTTGGATACATAAGCGGGTAGAACGGATAGACTCCATATCGCCTTATATACAGTGTGTCACGTCATGAACTAGCGATATTGTAAGTACCGATAAAACAACTATTTTAATACACAAATAAACTACAAAATCAAGTCCAAACTACTTATCAGCTATGTGGCAGCCATTTTGTTTTTTTATTGAAATATTTTCTACGTGGACACAAAAACCATCATATCTCTCAAAATTTAGGTCATACTGGAATAAAAATAGTCTTATTCGAAAGGCAATACTATTGTCTATCATTTACAACTTGATCGAAGAGTTGTCACTATCAAATCTTTGAAAAAAAACCAAATTCCATCTAAAATATTTGAAAAAACTGACACGAATAAACAAATCAATGTACATTATTGCAAAAATAGCCCCGATGACCCATTTTGTTTTTCTGCGAGATTGACAGGGTATAATCTAAGCTACGATACAACATTCAATTTACAGCTGTATGACTATTGGTTTAGAAGTTATTGTTGTTTGAACATAGCCTATGCGCAAGCACCATGGTCAGAATCCTAAACAGGAAAATCAATAAAACACAAAATTCTCATTAACATTTATTTGTGTAAAGATTTTACATTACAATAACGCACATCACATTAATTGTTCAAAGTGGCCACCCCCGGCTTGTAGGCAAGCTACAGCTCTCTGTGCCACCTGGCCTGATGCGCGCCTAATCATGTCGAAATCAGCTCTGATTTCTTCGCCAACTACCATGATTTTCTCAACGAGTTGTTCTCTTGAGTTGGGAACTGCAGCGTACCCCTTTTGCTTCATATGACCCCACAAAAAATAATCTAATGGTGTTAAATCGCGTGAGCGGGGTGGCCAAGCTACTACACCGCTGCGACCAATCCACGGCGAATGATTTGTATTTAAATAATTTCTTACTGCTAGAGAATAGTGGGCGGGTCACCATCCAGCTGGACCCACATTTGCTGACGATATGCCAGAGGTAATTCCAAGAGACTATCAGCAAATTGGGTTTCCAGGAACTCCAGGAATCTAGCACCGTTCAATG
The DNA here is from genome assembly GCA_963675205.1 of Catocala nupta. Taxonomy (NCBI): domain Eukaryota; kingdom Metazoa; phylum Arthropoda; class Insecta; order Lepidoptera; family Erebidae; genus Catocala; species Catocala nupta. The sequence goes on along the minus strand of OY776107.1, from coordinate 3,518,112 downwards.
TAGGAGGCAATTCCAAGGTCCCAATCAAACGATCGTTGATTATGCCCGCCCATACATTCACCGAAAACTCATGTTGAAATGAACTTTGGCGCACTGCCTTTGGGTTCGCAGAGCTCCAGAGATGATCATTTCGGTGATTTGTGATGCCAGCTCTAGTGAATTTAGCCTCATCAGTCCACAGTATCTTTTTCAGAAAATCAGGATCATGTCTTGTCCTTCTATTGAGCCACGAACAATACACGGATCTGGATGCATAGTCTACTCCGATTATGTCTTAGACTCGGCGAAAATGAAATGGGTGTAATCCCTCTCGTTTCAAAATTCTCCATACACTCGACTTAGATAGCTGTAGTTGCACAGCAATGCGTCTGAAACTTAGTCTGGGATCATTGGCTATCAGTCTAAGCACTTCCTCTTCATCTTCGGGCGTTATTATACGAGCGCGTTCATTAACAGACCTTTGGATTCCTCTTTCCGCTAACCTTGAGTGCACCTCGATAAAAGTTTGGCGGCTCGGGGTAGGCCGGTTAGGGTATCTCCGTCGATATTCTTGTACAGCTCGAATTGCACTTCCATTGCAAAAACCATACACGAAATGTATGTCGGCAATATCATGGGACGAATATTGACGATTTTCTATGTTAGTATCACACTGTTAACAATAATAATTAACAGTAATACAGAGCACGTAAACACTTAAACAGCAGAGCAGTATGTGAAAGTAGTGATCACAACGCAGGGCGAGGGACAACTAAACTAAGTAATAATCCTTAAAACTATGGGATTTTTTCCAAGTAAGGGATCTGTATTTTCCATCTCGCTTACTCACAATATTAGCGAGCAGTATTTCTGGCCTGCTCTGGCATGGAACGCAGTGAGCGCCAGATAAGATCTATACAATGGGCTTTTGTGCTTGCGCATAGGCTATGTTCAAACAACAATAACTTCTAAACTAATAGTCATACAGCTATAAATTGAATGTTGTATCGTAGGTTAGATTATACCCTGTCAATCTCGCAGAAAAACGAAATGGGTCATCGGGGCTATTTTTGCAATAATGTACATTGATTTGTTTATTCGTGTCAGTTTTTTCAAATATTTTAGATGGAATTTGGTTTTTTTTCAAAGATTTGATAGTGACAACTCTTCGATCAAGTTGTAAATGATAGACAATAGTATTGCCCTTCGAATAAGACTAATTTTATTCCAGTATGACCTAAATTTTAAGAGATATGATGGTTTTTGTGTCCACGTAGAAAATATTTCAATAAAAAAAACAAAATGGCTGCCACATAGCTGATAAGTAGTTTGGACTTGATTTTGTAGTTTATTTGTGTATTAAAATAGTTGTTTTATCGGTACTTACAATATCGCTAGTTCATGACGGGACACACTGTATAAATATCTGATAAATTTATTCTGTACGCGCTCCAACATGAGATTGTATTTAATTGCATGTGGGCACCAGACTTATATATAGATATATATAGATAGATAGATATAGATAGGTAGATATATTATAATAATAAGTAGGTAGTAACTGCGACTTACTGTTGAGTCTCGCGTTCAATTCCAAAGATAGAGGTGATGTTCGGCAAGAGGGTGTTTTAACACGGTTTAATTAGCTTGATATTATGTATCTACATATGTATCTACGAATCTATGTAACGGAATCTTTGTACTTGATTTTCACTCCTTTCAAACCGACGGATTGATTTGAAACTTTGCACATTTATAGAGGACCGATCACAATACAAAAATTTAAAAACATAATATAAAATAAAAATAAATAATAGCTTAAACAAACTAAAAAATACACTTTATTAAAAAAAGTAGAAAATAATTTCATAATTTTAATGTATAAATATAATCGTGGTGTGCCTTCTAAGATATTTTGATAATCCTCAAACTTCTACTTTTTTTAATGAAGCGTGTTTTTTAATTTTAACTATTATTTATTATTTATAGAACTTAGATGAGAGATAACTACAAGAGGCACATCTTGGTAAGCGTTCATTGTGGACTAGCATTTGCCCGCGCCGTCACTCGCATAAACTTAGGTTAGGTTGCTAAGGCAGTGGACGGCCAGACGGACAAAAATTGTGATTCACAAATGGTTGTTCCGACTCTGAATGTATTTGTTTGAATGTTTGTACACGCTCAATGTTTCCCAAACTTGAATCATTCATTCAACACGCGCTCATCGCGTACCGGACATCAGCAGCGGGGACGGAGTGGGGTGAGAGGGGCATCGCGATCAGCTGGTGGCGTGCACGCCGGTCACCGACCGCGGCAGTCAGCGGACCGATGCTACAGTGTACCGTACTCGCGCTCTTAATTCACACTAGTTTTGTATTCGTTTCCCGGCAACGACAATCTTGTTCATGTATCATTGGTATTTAAATAATTACTTATACACTCCACTTCGAGTGTTATTCCGCAGCACCAAAGGATCCCGATCAAACAAAAGCTATTAATGCAAAAGAAAATGTTGGACAATACCAAACTGCTCTGACTGTGGACGGCCACGTCATGGGATGACGATGATTCTGATTCAAGACAGTTTGGCAGAGACAGAGTTTAGTGTTTTTAGAGCGCAGATGCCGCTAAATAGTCTTGAAGAATGATTAGTAGAGCAGTTCAGTATAGTCAACGCTAAATCGATAGCGTAAGCAATTCGAAGGTTTGTGGTTAGTTACTATTTCCTACCCTAACTTTACATAAGATTGGCGCAAAGCAATTATTGTATTTACTAATGATCGCCATCTCCGTGCCTCGGAGAGCACGTTAAGCCGTCGGTCCCGACTGCCATGAACATCTATGGCAGTCGTTATTGGGGAAGTCGATACAAAAGATCCCACTGGGTCGAAATGTTGCCGGTCTGTACTGACTGGCCCCCACACAAGATAGGATAAGATACTGATGATCACCCCTACGTATGGACGCAGCATAATCTATATATTAAAATACGTGAAGCAAAAACTTTGTACCCCTTTTTATGAAAATTGCGCGGACGTAGGAGTATGAAAGGCACAGTTAAAGTTTATATGGAGGAGGAGGGGTGAATACTAATATTTTTATAAAATATGCATCAGAAATACATTAAATTAATGAAAAAACACTACATCCATTTGACACACGCAGTCGAATCGCGTTCGTAGTATTTCGGCATTGTTCGTCTGACGTCGTACAATTATTTGTAGCTATGGTTACCTATACCTTATTTATACAAGGTGTCCGGTAATTAATGGATAACCTTGAAATGTCTTATAGTAGAACTGAAGGCCGGTCAGAAAAAAAGAAAAGGAAAAATTTTAAAAGTGCAAGCTATATTAGCATAGCATACTTTTGACTGTCTATCTATTAGCATAATTAGTGTTTAATAATAAAACAACAAAAAACCGATGGATTTAATTTATTTATGGTCGTAGTATACAAGAAAGTTATACATGGTAATTAAAAAAAAACACATATGCCGGGTAGTAGTTAGGATAGATTTATTTTCATATTTTTTCTGAACGGCCATTAGTTTCACTATAAGAAATTTGCAGGTTATCCATTATTTACCGGACACCCTGTATGTAATAAAGAAAACAAAGTAGCAAGCTTAGGAATTTTGGTCGAATGTTGACCACTTGGCGACCGCTAGTCTATACTAATATTATAAAGTTTTATAATATTACTATAATAGTACTAATATTAAAAAATTTGATTTTTGTTAGTTTATTTGTTTGTTTGTAAGGATGTACCTCAAAAACTGTTCAACCTGGTCTATCATCTAGTAGCCTATGCTCTACTTTATTTTGAAAACGTAAGTATTCTTACTAACAAAACCTAACCTACTTTAACGCGAGTGAAGCCCGGGCATAAGCTAGTATAAAATAATTTGACGGCCTCGATGGCGTAGTGGTTAGTGTAACCGACTGCCACGCCTGAGGTCGTGGGTTCGATTCCCGCACAAGTCAAACATTTGTGTGCATGAACGGATGTTTGTCTTGGTCTGGGTGTTTCTATGTATAATATGTATGTATTTACAAAAATAAAGTATATATGTATGTTTATCCACTGTCTAGTACCCATAGTACAAGCTGAGCTTAGTTTGGGCTAGATGGTGTTGTGTGTATGTGGTAGAATATTATAATTCAATATAGCTTGCGACCATGTTTGCGTGTCATATATGTAGTTTACTGTCGACGACAAACACGTGCATCATCGCTATGCATTAGATACATTTTCTCACTTAAACTCTTAGCTATGATTGAAATTAAACTACTATATACGGATTTTATCGCGTTGTTTATTTATCATCCGATGTTTCGGTTGCTTTTCAGCAGCCATGGTCACCATGACCATGACCATGTGAACATGGCATCCGTATATAGTAGTTTAATTTCAATGAATAACATTCACGTAAAATGAAGACAATATTATCTTAGCTGTAAAATTGTGGAACTGCATCTAATTCCATTCATTAATTTTTACGCGAAGCCTAAAGAAACAGACAGTTTTGTAAAGGACATACTATACAAATAGTGCTCGTACTAGTTTTAAATCGCTCTTAATAGTCAATCAATGTTTTATACATAGCCGCCTTGTAGAGATTAACGAATAGTTGACTTCTGTTTTCTGGTTTGCGCAAATGGAATTAAAATAATACAAAGAACTATGCTTGTAAATTAATATATTTGTTTTGATTTTCAAGCAGCGAGGATTTCTTTTGTTTGCTTAGAGAGCGCAGCCACATCCTCTACCAGCGTAACCACTGCGGTAGCCGTAGCCGGGACCAGCGAGGCCAGGAGCATAAGCACCGGCACCGTAGGCAGCAGCACCATAGGCAGGAGCGATGGCAGCAGCGCCGTAGGCAGGAGCGGCGAAAGCAGCACCCTCGCTGATCATGGCATTTCTGCCATTACCGCAAGCATGGTTGACGGCACCAGAACCAGCAGTGGGTAACACTCCCTCCACAGCCACAGTACCAACAAACGGCAGCTCACCAGCCGCCGCTAGAATACCTTCATAAGCGTTCTCAGATGCTACGGAGAGGCCGACGGGAGCGATGGCGGAGGCGCTAGAGACGGGGAGTCCACCACCGCTGGTGGGGGTGTAGTCTATGGCAGGGGCAGCATATCCACAAGGAGCAGCAAAAGCGGGGGCGTCCAGGGCATACGCAGCACGACCATAAGGTGCGGCTAAACCGCAACCAGCCAAGCCATAGGGAGCGGCATAAGCAGGCCCAGCCAAGGCAGGGGCGGCGATGCCGGGGGTCGCGGCGATGGCAGTACGGCTGGTGCACTGGCTCAGTGCACACTAAAAAATTACACATCTGTTAGAAAAATTAAAAGCTAAGGGAGTTAAATAAAATATAATTGTCTAGATCACTTACCTGGATGAAGAGCGCCTGAGCGCAGAGGACAATAATGGCCTTGGCAAACATGTTATTTCTCGTACAAACGCTGATGCGAGAATGATGTCCTGCTTGAATAGTGCTGCTTTTATAATAAACTGTCTTATCTTATTCTAATAAGTATTTAGGTAATTAATTAAATTTTAAAAAGCTTGTGCAACCACGATAAACCTACAGTTAACCAACAAAGAAAACTTTTTGTAACAACTTGATTATTGTAATTAATTATTTTGATTTCGAAATTACACTAAACGTTCGTTATCAACAAAGTTCCGAGTATAAAAAGTGGAGCAATGTGTCGTACATCATTCTGTATTCAGCTTCACGTTGACACGAACAAACATCAAACATGAACACCTTCACCGTCCTGTTCCTCTGCATCCAAGCTTGCTTGGTACAGGTGAGTCGTTACTCATATTTCTTGCTTCTAGCAATATTATTTAGGCGTTGCCTGCCTCTCTTGTTTGCCAGCAAATAAGTAAGGGTTGAAGTGGTATGATTTATGTTTAAGAAATTTCTTACTTAACGCAATTATTCTAGTTATTGAGGTATACTGTTAAAATCTTTGTCTTTTCGGCTATGTCATTTGTGATCCAATACATTAATTGCCTCACATGATTTCCTTAATTTTCTCTTTCTCATGAGACCTGAATATGGTTCAGCTCTTCTGTAAGCCCGTGATATTCGAGGTCACAGGAGATATGTACACTGTAACAGAAATCATAAGCTTCTTTAATAGTTGCTGAGATAGACAGTTTAAGACGCGAGTCTAGACGTCCCTTTATGCCATGTATGAAAACCTAAAAGTTTTGCTTAGACATCAATCAAGTTGATGTCAATATAGACCATAATAATTATGTAAACCCGATGGAAATGGCGCTAAGCTTTATTTAGTGTAGTAACTACCGTGCTGAGCACAGCAGTCACATGCACATACTACCACTGAGCCATTTGAGGCAGTTACAATGTTTTATAACTTAATTTTATATTATTTTTACAGAATGTGTTCGGCCAGTGCGCGGGCAGATATAACGCTGCTCTTTCCCCTGCTGCTGCCTACGGCCCTGCTGCCGCTTTCGCTTCCACCGCTCCCTTCGGCTATGCTGGAGCCTACCCCGGTGCTGCTGCTGGCTGTGCTGCTCCTTATGGTGGTTCCGGTGAAGGTAACGTGGCGGTCGCCGGTGAGCTGCCAGTCTGCGGTACCACCGCCGTCGCTGGTCAGGTGCCCATCATGGGCGCTGTGAATTTCGGTGGTGATGTCGCTGCTGCTGGTGCCGTGTCTATCGCTGGCAAGTGTGCCTGCGGCTGTTATGGTGCTGGATACCCGTACTGAGCAGTGTTGTCATATGATACGAAACGAAATATAAACGAGCAAAGTGATACATTGAATTTTGTACTCTTTAAATCCTTTTATCCTAACTAATATTGTAAATACGAATGTGAGTTTGTTTGATTATTTGTTTAGCTTTCACGCCCTAACTAACGACCGATCATCACGAAATTTCGTATACATGCCCGGGGTACAGAAAACGGCATAGGGTACCTTTGAAACAGGCAAAAAGTGCTGTTTCAAAGTTGTTGTGCTGTGCACAAAATCTAAATAAACGCGAGCGAAGCCGCGAGCAAAGTCTAGTATATGAATAAGCTGTTCAAAACCACTTTGATGACAAGTTACTAAGCTAGTTCTTATACCACCTCAGCTCAGTCCATAGAAATAATAAGAAGTCGAGATTGTTCAGTGCCTTCTTTACAGTTTCTGGTTTATTTTTGCTTTGCCCTCTCAGTATTTTTTCATTTATATTACAACTTAAGAGTAGATATTAACTATTTTGAAGCTAAACTCTTCTATTTTACCGCCTCTACACGTTGTAATTTTTAGCTGCTCGAGGGCACGATTGCCGCAATCTCATGAGACACAGGAAAAACTGACTTCATTGTTTGTTTTTACATAACTTACATTTAGAATAAAATACCAGTTGCTCGATGATAGTTTATATTGTTGCTCCACAGCGACTATTAAACGAAAATACTAATATATATACATACATAAATAGGACTATGGAATGGCTAAGATTGCATCGTCCGTTATTAGAGAGAATTGAATATCCTGGAAGCTCGAGTGCGTTTATTTAAAATTACTTTTTTTTGGTATAGGCGGCAATCGAGCGGACGGGTCGCCTGATGGTAAGCGATTACTGCCGCCCATGGACACCCGCAACACCAGAGGAGTCACAAATGCGTTGCCAGCCTTTTAAACCCTAGAAAGAGGGAGGGGTTGCTCACTCTATCGACGAAACACAACGCAAGCGCTATTATACGCTGGTTTTGCTGTGAGATCGTGCTATCACTGCGGTCGAAGCGGCCCATTCGTACCGAAGCGTGGCTCTCCCACGGTAACTTTTGTGCAGTAGAGAGCACTTGCCCTTTCCCCCTAAAAATATCCAGCATCGCAGGGAGTTTTTATAAACATTAATACAACTTTTTTTGTGTCCGTTGTATAAATGTTTGCAACAAAAAATCTGTAAGTTACCTACTAATAGCTGTGCCGAGTCTGGAATCCGACAAACAAATATTTGTGGATCATAATAATAATAATAATAATATAATAATATGGCAACACCAGCATATGTGTCATTTTACAAAATTTTCAGCTCTCTATAACTCCATAAAAATATATAATAATTTGGCCACAATTTCAACATAATAAATATAATTCAACTAATAAGTCTCAATTTTAAAATAATACAACCATAAAGAACAGAACAAAACAAGTAAAATCGGTCATAATGACAACACATGTCAAAATGAAAAATATATAAATTAAATGATGATGTAGTGACACGCAAATGCTAACAAGAGCCAGAGCGTTAGCACAAAGGAGACCCCCGGACTCGTCGCTCAGCTCCGCCTCGCAGCCGTCGGTACCTGCACCCGCGACTACGACGGGCAGTGAGGCGTTGAGCTCATCAAGCGACGAGTATTTCTCCCCGCCGACGTCGCCAACACCTGTACGTCGGCAGGGGAGACGCCGGCCACCGTCCTGCTTGGGACCCCGAGGCCCGCCGGCCTCGAACAGGGCCCCCGCTGTCGGTGGTGATGTGCGCCGCATGAGATGGACGAGGTCAATAAATGAAAACGTCATGCGGGCATATTTTGTGGCTACAGAGGGAGGAACCAACCTCAGTGCGTATCGTAATCGAATGCTGCCTCTGTTTCAGGCTCTTGAACCAGGCTTCAACGTCACGGCACAACGACTATCGGATCAAGTGCGAGTTATCCAGCGCAATCGGATGCTGGATGATAACGTACTTGATAGGCTTCGCTCAGAGTGTTTACGTTCGAGTCGTGCCATTCACGTCCATCCTGGTGTAACAACAAGTAGTGTTACATCGTTGCCCCAAAACATTACCAGCGAGGATGAGGATGACATGACTAATAATGTAAGCATCCAGTACAATGATGAGGTAAGGGTAGCTTTGGAATGTGCGACTCGGGAATATCGGTATACACCCCATACTATTAGGCCTCGACTGCCGCGGTTGCCTACGCATAGACAAAATATGGCATTGGTAGGTGCCCTTGACTCGCTACTGCCTAGTTATTTAGAGAATAGCGAGAATCTCAGTGATACCCATTCAATCCTGTATTGTGCTGCTGTAGCGGCATGTCGTACAGCAGGCGTCAAGTTCCCTTTGAACGACACTGCTGTATGGCGAAAAGCTGCTCCGGCATGGCAATGCAGGATTGAACGTCGTATCGCTGAGGCAAGGGCACTTATTGGTAAACTAATCTGCTTCAGGGAGGGCAATACTCGCCCTAGAGTGATGCGCTTTGTGATTCGAGCTTTCTTGGGAACTGACACCAGCCCACAAGACTATACATCTCGGGTCACAGAGCGCATTGACTTCCTGAAGCAGAAAGTTTATGCGTGGGCAAACCGTTTGCGCAGATACAAAAAACGCGTGAACCGATATACCGTGAATTACACATTTCAAAAAGACCAAAGACGTGTTTATAGAAGCTGGGAACGACCGGATCAATGTGTGACTGGTGGGCGGCTGCCGGATGCTGATACCACAAATACCTTTTGGCGTAGCATCTGGTCGGTGCCCATGGGCCACACAGAGGGCGATTGGATCCGTGATGTCGAGCGAGCGGTTGAACAAATTCCAGAGATGGAAGACGTAGTCATTGAAGACCAGGATGTTACTAGTGCAGTCCGTTCGTTATCAAATTGGAAGTCTCCAGGTCCGGACGGGCTGCATAACTTCTGGTTGAAATGGCTACGTAGTTCGCATGCTTGCTTGGCATCGCAGTTTCAATCAACCGTAGAATCTGGGTCGTTGCCAGATTTTATGACCACAGGAGTTACGCACCTGCTCCACAAAGCAGGTAGCACTCACGAGCCTGGAAATTATAGACCGATCACCTGCTTACCATCGGTCTATAAGCTTCTTACGTCTATTCTGAGAGCCAAAATTTCAAAACATATTGAAATCAATTCTATTATGTCGGCCTCTCAGAATGGTTGTAGGAAGGGGGCTCGTGGTACGAAGGAACTCCTCCTCATTGATATGGCCATTAGCCAACAGGTTCGCCGTAATCACAAGAGTCTGGCGACATGTTGGATAGATTACAAGAAAGCGTTCGATTCGGTGCCGCATACGTGGCTCTTGAGGGTGCTGGAGCTGTATAAAGTAAATACAACTCTATGCACCTTCTTGAAGTTATGTATGCGGCAATGGAAAACGGCTCTTTACTATCCAGGGTGTCGACAGACCCAGGCGACCAGCGAGCTAATACAGATTAAGCGAGGTATATTTCAGGGCGACAGTCTGAGTCCTCTGTGGTTTTGTCTAGCGTTGAACCCTCTCAGTACATTACTAGAGGGTTCAGGGCTAGGTTACAGGTTAAAGAGAGGCGGTCAGGTCGTATCACACTTGCTATACATGGATGATTTAAAGCTGTTTGCCCGCACTGATTCACATTTGATAGACTTACTAAGAGTAACTGATTGCTTTAGTAAATCTATCAACATGGAGTTTGGTGTGGATAAATGTGCAGTCATGCATGTAAAGGAAGGAAGGATGGTGGAATCTGAGAGCATTGAACTTTCAGATTCCATTAACCTAAGATCGCTTCTCATTACTGATACCTACAAATACTTGGGTATGTCACAAGCCTTAGGTATAAATGAAGCAGACATGAAACAATCGTTGAAGGAGCGCTTTTTTGGTCGCCTGAGAAAAATACTTAACAGTCTTTTATCAGGCGGCAACAAGGTGCGTGCTTTTAACGGTTGGGTCATGCCGCTTCTTTTATACTCCTTTGGCATACTTAAGTGGACTCAGACTGAGTTAGATGCCCTGGACAGGAAGGTCCGTACACTGTTGACGGCATACCGAATGCATCATCCTCGTTCGTCTGTGATGAGGTTGTACATCCCGCGGAAATGTGGGGGTCGAGGTTTTCTAAATGCCAAAACCCTCCATAATCGTGAGGTGTGCAACCTTAGAGAATATTTCCTTCAAGCGAACGTGGGTATGCATCGTGATGTTATCGCAGTGGATAACGGACTCACCCCGCTTAACCTGGCTAAAGAGAACTGGCGCATCCCTATAGTACTAAGCATTGACGACCGCAAGAGTGTATGGCAGAGCAAGGAGCTTCACGGTAGGTTCTACAAGGCCCTATATGGACCTGATGTAGACGTTCTCGCCTCCGTGAACTGGCTACGCTTCGGTGACCTCTTTGGGGAAACCGAAGGGTTTGTCTGTGCAATTATGGACGAAGTTATCAAGACGAATAACTACCGGAAATATATCCTGAGGGATGGTACGATTGACATATGTCGGGCGTGCCACCAACCCGGTGAATCCCTCAGGCATATAGTTTCCGGTTGTTCTCGTCTTGCTAACGGCGAGTACTTGCACAGACATAACCAAGTAGCCAGAATTATCCATCAGCAACTTGCTCTGAAGTACAAACTTGTAGAGGTCGAGGTGCCTTACTACAGGTATGTAGCGGAACCAGTTCTCGAAAAGGACCATATCACACTGTATTGGGATCGATCTATTATCACAGACAGGACTGTTGTTGCCAACAAGCCTGATATTGTGGTAATAGATCGATCAGAGCGCCGTGCAATGATTGTCGATATTACCATCCCTCATGATGGCAACCTCGTGAAAGCTGAGAAGGAAAAAGAACTAAAATACCTGGACTTAGCACACGAGGTTGTCGATATGTGGGATGTGGACTCGGCAATCATTGTACCGATAGTCGTTACGGTAAACGGTCTAATAGCCAAGAGCCTCGACCAACATCTTAAGAGGCTCGCGTTAGGTGCTTGGGTCAAGGGTCAGATGCAGAAGGCGGTTCTCCTCGATACGGCACGCATAGTGAGGAGATTCCTCTCTCTGGACCCCTAACCACCGACAGCTTGGACCTTGTCTCGATGTCGGTGGGCATCCATAATTTTTATATTTTTAAATGTGTTTTTTTATAATTATATATTTAAAAATGTAATTTTTATTGATAATTAATGAATAAATGTGAATAATAATAAACCCCTCTGGGACAGTCGTTATCTCATCATGAGACTAACGCGATATCGGAGGGCACAGTACACTAGCTTTAAAACTATCACTTTCGCCTTGTGATATAAACAAAAAATGTATCACCAGGTTAAATTAAAGCGCACAAACCGCAGGGCAGCTTGTGGCGGGCTGAATGTGAGTGGCGACACTGCGGTCCTGAATGCCTCAGAGAGTTGGTTAGGGCCTCGTCTCCGGCTTGCCGTTACTGGTTGGCTGGGGTGGAACTTCAAGAGCGCCCGTAGGATTCTCAACTCTGGCTTGCCTTGGTCGGCCGGTCAGAGGGAGGCCGCTAGAGCTATATGCTTGGGGGTGGAAGTGTCATTTTCAAAGGCATAACTACGGGGAAACCCGCTCCGGGTCTCCGTTGTCACGAGACCCGTGATGGTGAAACCGGCGCCGCACCGCTCGATACCCCTAGCCACTCGCACCGGTGTTGCCCTCTGCTGCTGGCTTGTATGCCTATAGTGGCTTATCAGGGGGCCCATCTAGTGAGTTGGCGAGTCACCGTCTGCCCATTGCATTGATGCTATTAGAGTATTCAGGGCAGACGCCGTTTTTCATCCATAGTTAGCAATATACCGGTCCACCAAATACCCATACCCATAGCCCATATATAAGAATCCATACGTAGCAATAGTCCTACGCCTGCTGCGGCTAGTGCCGCTGTAGGTGTTCCATCACACCTTTAATTAAAACTCTCGAAGGGCCTCTTCACGTTGGACCCATGTCTCCGTGTAAGCCTCCCAAAGGGCCAGGTATTTTCTAATATAATATTTTAGAAAGTACCTGTGATAAGAGAAACATAGGAAGAAGAATAATAATAATAAGAATTATCCATCAGCAACTTGCCTTAAAGTACAATCTTGTGGATTCAGAGATGCCGTACTACAGGTATGTGCCCGATCCAGTTCTCGAGAATGGTCGTGTCACTATGTACTGGGATCGATCTATCATCACTGACAGAACCATCGTGGCTAACAAGCCAGATATAGTGGTGATAGATCGATTAGAGCGCCTTGCAATGATCATCGATGTCACCATCCCTCATGACGAGAATCTCGTGAAAGCTGAAAAAGATAAACAAATTAAATATCTGGACTTAGCTCGCGAGGTTGTTGACATGCGGGATGTGTACTCGGCGATCATTATACCGATAGTCGTTTCGGTAAACGGTTTTTTTTTTTTTTTATTTGCTCGTCAAAATGACAGTCGTGTGGTCTAAGAGCAGTGGCCTCCACATCGTCCTCATAGCAGCCGAGGCGATGTTGAGGTCTCTACTTTGACGGCCTGAGAAGGTGCTTGTTCACGCCCCGCTTAAAGGACCCAGGATTGAAGGAAGCAAGAGCCTCAACCATCATCTTAAGAGGCTAGCGTTGAATGGTTTATTTTATATTTTTTATATATAATGTAAAATATAATCACGAGAAAATATTGAAATAAATGGAATAATAATAAATTGGCAAACTGGAAGTCAAATGTCGAAATTTTTATCGCCCGTTTTTATCCAAAAAATATTTCTAAAATCGGAAATCTACAATATCAAAACACATAGTTTCTGTAAAAGAGTACATACCATCACAACAATCATCATTTTTACAAGAAATATCAACATAAACCATAAATTAACCCGAAAATCAGCAAACAGAAAAATTACAGCAAATGTCAAAATGAAAATGAAAATCACCCTTATCATGAATTAATACGATGCATGTTGACTAGAGCAAAAGCCAGAGCAGAATCACAAAATAGATCCCCGGACTCGCCGCTTAGCCCCGCTCGCAGCCGCCGAGTCCCGCATTAGCGGCCGCGGCCACTGCAGAGGCGTCGTGCTCATCAAGCGGCGAGTATATCTCTCCGCCGGCGTCGCCGTCACCTGTACGTCGGCGAGGAAGAGGCCGGCCACCGACAAGCCTGGGACCCAGAGGCCCACCGGCCCCGGGACGGGCCCCCGCTGTTGGTGGTAATGTGCACCGCATGAGATGGACAGAATCAATTAATGAAAACGTTATGCGGGCCGTCATATTTTGTGGCGACAGGGGGAGGAATCAACCTCACTTCCTACCGTGATCGTTTGCTGCCTCTGTTTCAGGACTTGGAACCAGCTGTCAACGTTTCGGCACAACGACTGTCCGATCAAATGCGGGCTATCCAACGTTCTCACCTGTTGGATGAAGCTGCACTTGAGAGGCTTCGCTCTGACGTACGGGGTAACCCTCCTATCCTTTCCACCACACAAAACATAACTCAAATAAAATGTATAACACCTCTACCACATACAAACGGTGTTGAAGAAGTGGGTAGTAGGGATACACACGTAAGTACCCAGTGCATCGATAAACTAAGGAGTGCCTTGGAATGCGCTGTTCGGGAATATCGGTAAACAAGTTTAGAAAATAGACCTCGCCTACCCCGGTTGCCCACGCATAAGAAAAATTTGGCGTTAGTTTGTGCCCTGGATTAATATCAAAGAAGAAATTCTTATCTACGTTATATACGGCATACGGTTTCTACGTGTCGAGTTGTAGCGATCGTGACGTGTCTGTGTATAAATTGTAAGACATGTTTAATCTTTTGTTACGGTTAGCTTGCATTTCTTAATTAAAATTAATTAATTGACTGCCTCATTGTTTTAATGGCATAAGCAGTAACTACTTAACTGTGTTATCAAACGTTGGATTGCACGGATGGTGCAATGGTTTAAGTAGCCGCCTCAGCACTGCCGCTTCGTCGAGTGTTGTGGGTTCGAATCCCAAACGGGACAAAACTTTATGTGATCCTCAAATGGTTGTTTCGAGTCTGGATGGTCTTTGTATCCGTTGTTTCAATGTTTGTAACGTCCCCCTTGACAAAGAAATTATTCCTACTGTAGGTCTACCTTTAAAAAAATCTTTATATATATAAATCTTCTGTGTTTGTAATTAAACTCCTCCTAAATGGCTCGACCGATTTTGATGAATTTTGTAGTGTGTGTTCGATTGGATTCGATTAGGTTTTTTTTACAGGTAGTTAAGTATATAATTAGTAACTGCGCGACTAATTGTTGTGTCTCGCGTTCAACTCCAGAGATGGACATGATTTTTGACAAGCGGGTCTTTATATACAACACTAGCTTATACCCGTGGCTTCGCTCAGGGAAAGGTAGATTCGGTTACGCTAATGGTAAAAACTCATTTTAAAATGAAATATAGCCAATGCTACTCGTTGATTAAACAGTTTTCTAATAGCGAACGAATTTTTAAAATCGGTTGGATTGTTTTTGTGTTAAATTCTTAAAAATTATTTTGTTTTATTTTTTATTTTATTTATTTATTTCTAACACAGTATTTATCATTACAGGGTATAACCCTAAAGCGATAATACAGCTGAACATAATCTTATAACTAATAAAAACAAAGTAAAATAATTTATTACCGTAACAAATAACGAACAGTGTTATCCTTGTGAATTCATTCAGAGTACAACAGAACAGATCAATTCTATCCGCTACTTGGTTAAGGGTGGATAACGCGCGTGTCAGAGGCGCTTTTAACAGTATGTTTGTACGCGCCCTCGGCAGATGTAACAATTTAGGCCTTCGTCGGCGATATATATACCCGTCAGGCACGATCAGACCTATCCGCTCAAGAATATCCGGGTTATGGATGTTTCCTCTGAGTATTTTAAATAAGTATGAAGTTAACGTAAGCTCCCTTCTAACACTTAGCTCGTAATAGCCTACCATTCCTATAATGAATAGTGTTGGATACATAAGCGGGTAGAACGGATAGACTCCATATCGCCTCATATATAAATATCTGATAAATTTATTCTGTACGCGCTCCAACATGAGATTGTATTTAATTGCATGTGGGCACCAGACTTATATATAGATATATATAGATAGATAGATATAGATAGGTAGATATATTATAATAATAAGTAGGTAGTAACTGCGACTTACTGTTGAGTCTCGCGTTCAATTCCAAAGATAGAGGTGATGTTCGGCAAGAGGGTGTTTTAACACGGTTTAATTAGCTTGATATTATGTATCTACATATGTATCTACGAATCTATGTAACGGAATCTTTGTACTTGATTTTCACTCCTTTCAAACCGACGGATTGATTTGAAACTTTGCACATTTATAGAGGACCGATCACAATACAAAAATTAAAAAACATAATATAAAATTAAAATAAATAATAGTTTAAACAAACTAAAAAACACACTTTATTAAAAAAAGTAGAAAATAATTTAATAATTTTAATGTATAAATATAATCGTGGTGTGCCTTTTAAGATATTTTGATAGGCCCCAACCTTCTCCTTTTTTTAATGAAGCGTGTTTTTTAGTTTTAACTATTATTTATTATTTATAGAACTTAGATGAGAGATAACTGTAAGGGGCACATGTTGGTATGCGTTCATTATGGACTAGCTTTTGCCCGCGCCGTCACTCGTATAAACTTAGGTTAGGTTGCTAAGGCAGTAGACGGACAGACGGACAAAAATTGTGATTCACAAATGGTTGTTCCGACTCTGAATGTTCTTTGTTTGAATGTTTGTAAACGCTCAATGCTTCCCAAACTTGAATCATTCATTCAACACGCGCTCATCGCGTACCGGACATCAGCAGCGGGGACGGAGCGGGGTGAGAGGGGCATCGCGATCAGCTGGTGGCGTGCACGCCGGTCACCGACCCCGGCAGTCAGCGGACCGATGCTACAGTGTAAACCCGTACTCGCGCTCTTAATTCACACTAGTTTTATATTCGTTTCCCGGCAACGACAATCTTGTACATGTATCATTGGTATTTAAATAATTACTTATACAGTCCACTTCGAGTTTTATTCCGCAGCACCAAAGGATCCCGATCAAACAAAAGCTGTTAATGCAAAAGAAAATGTTGGACAATACCAAACTGCTCTGACTGTGGACGGCCGCGTCATGGGATGACGATGGTTTTGATTCAAGACAGTTTGGCAGAGACAGAGTTTAGTGTTTTTAAAGCGCAGATGCCGCTAAAATGTCTTGAAGAATGATTAGTAGAGCAGTTCAGTATAGTAAACGCGACTTAAAGTTGTCTAAAAGTATAGAACAGCCCCTGGATTGTCAACTACTACAAGAAGACCTTAACTCAATTTCGGAATGGTGCATAGTTAACGACATGACACTCAATGCGAGCAAATGTAGTTTCATAACTTTCACACGGAAACATAACATCATTCATTCTCAATACTATATAAACGGCACCGTTCTTCGGGAAGAAACAGTGCAAAAAGATCTAGGAGTTCTATTTGACTCAAAATTAACTTTCGTTCCGCATATTGATTCCATTATCAAAAAATCATTTAAAATGCTGGGGTTCATAATCCGTAACGGCAAGTTTTTCCGTAAGATAGAAACAAAAATAGCCCTATACAACGCCTACGTTCGTAGCAACCTTGAATACTGCAGTGTAGTCTGGTCTCCACACTATAATGTACATCAATTAAGAATAGAGCGTGTCCAAAAAAGATTTACAAGACACCTTGCTTTTTCTTGTCGCGTACATAAAGAAATAACATCATATGATGAGAAACTATTGTTTTTTAAAATGGATAGTTTGGCGGTTCGCAGGCAGTTTCTCGACATGGCTTTTTTATATAAAATACTGCGAAATTTTATTGACTGCCCTCCCCTACTCCAATCCGTAGGATTGCGTGTACCACGTCGTATCCCGAGGAGTACGTCTATGCTTGGAGCGTTGCATCAACCCTGTGCGCGAACCAATTTAAAACAAAGCTCTGCTTTATACAGACTGCCAAAATTGTACAATTCCATCTGCAAGGAAGTGGACATTTTTAATGAATCGCACATTACTTTTAGAAAAAATATTATGAGATTGTTAAGTGAAAATAGTTTAAAAACAAAACAATTTTGATACATAAATAAGTAGTTTAAGTATTTTGTTAATAAACAGTTGTATATTACTCTGATATAAAGTTAGTATTATATAATATTAGTTTTAAGCTACCATAATTACGTGCACGCTGTGACACCTTAATATGTTGTGCATTATGTCTTAAAATATGTAACCTTATTTAGATGTATGACCAACTAATGTAACAACAACTGGTAGTCCTAAATAAATAAATAAATAAATAAATAAATAAATAAATAAATAAATAAATAAATAAATAAATAAATAAATAAATCGATAGCGTAAGCAATTCGAAGGTTTGTGGTTAGTTACTATTTCCTACCCTAACTTTACATAAGATTGGCGCAAAGCAATTATTGTATTTAGTAATGATCGCCATCTCCGTGCCTCGGAGAGCACGTTAAGCCCCGACGGCTGCCATGAACATCTATGGCAGTCTTTATTGGGGAAGTCGATACAAAAGATCCCACTGGGTCGAAATGTCGCCGGTCTGTACTGACTGTCCCCCACACAAGATAAGATAAGATGCTTATGATCACCCCTACGTATGGACGCAGCATAATCTATATATTAAACACGTGAAGCAAAAACTTTGTACCCCTTTTTATGAAAATTACGCGGACGTAGGAGTATGAAAGGCACAGTTAAAGTTTCTATGGAGGAGGAGGGGTGAATACTAATATTTTTATAAAATATGCATCAGAAATACATTAAATTAATGAAAAACACTACATCCATTTGACACACGCAGTCGAATCGCGTTCGTAGTATTTCGGCATTGTTCGTCTGACGTTGTACAATTATTTGTAGCTATGGTTACCTATACCTTATTTATACAGGGTGTCCGGTAATTAATGGATAACCTTGAAATGTCTTATAGTAGAACTGAAGGCCGGTCAGAAAAAAAGAAAAGGAAAAAATTAAAAAGTGCAAGCTATATTAGCATAGCATACTTTTGACTGTCTATCTATTAGCATAATTAGTGTTTAATAATAAAACAACAAAAAACCGGTGGATTTCATTCATTTATGGTCGTAGTATACAAGAAAGTTATACATGTAGCATGTAAATCACATATAGCATACGTTTGTGACAAACTCGACAGATTTGTTTATGCTATAAAAAGATTAAGAGTCACGGTATCTACAGAAGCTGCTTTGTGTGCATATCACGGATACGTTTCGTCCGTACTCTCATATGGTCTTTTATTGTGGGGAAATTCGGTGGATATTATAAAAGCTTTTAGAGTGCAAAAAAAATGTGTGCGTGCAATCTGTGGAGCCTGGTACACAGATAGTTGTAAAAACTTGTTTAAAAAGTACAATATTTTGCCATTGCCTTGTATGTATATTAAAAAATTATGCCTATTTGTACAAAAACATCCGGAATTATTTATTAAAACTAAAGATGTAACTAAAAGAAATGCAGCTCCCAGAAATAAGCATAAGTTATGTTTACCACAATGCAAGCTCGAATTGTATAAAAGGAATTCGTATGTGAACGCTATAAAGGTATATAATAAATTACCCAACATCTTTAAAGATTTACCTTTAATCAAGTTTAAAACAAAGTTGACACAGTGGCTAAAAGAAAAATGTTTTTATGATCTCAATGAATTTATGTCATTTTGCGGAGAAGTTTGATCACTGACATAGGTATTTTAATGATATTAATAAAATCTTTGACATATTTATTTTATGGACATATTTAAATTGACATTTTAGTTTTTGAACAGACATATGTATAACTTTGAGAATGATTAATTAATAATAATGATACTAGCATTTAAGGGAGTGCATTTGTCGTTTTATTGAGTGTTTTTTTTTAAATACATAATAGTTTCAATCGATTTTTAGTGTGAATTAAACAAATATTTGCATACCATTGTAATGGTTGAATGTAATTGGGCCATTTTAGATTTAAGACCATACTCTGTACACCTACATTCTGGCAAATAAATGACTTTGACTTTGACTTTGACTTTGACATGGTAATTAAAAAAAAAACACATATCCCGGGTAGTAGTTAGGATAGATTTATTTTCATATTTTTTTCTGAACGGCCATTAGTTTCACTATAAGAAATTTGCAGGTTATCCATTATTCACCGGACACCCTGTATGTAATAAAGAAAACAAAGTAGCAAGCTTAGGAATTTTGGTCGAATTTTGACCACTTGGCGACCGCTAGTCTATACTAATATTATAAAGAGGAAACATTTGATTTTTGTTAATTTATTTGTTTGTTTGTAAGGATGTACCTCAAAAACTGCTCAAACTATTTAAAAAAGTATTTTACCATTAGAAAGCTTTATTATCATCTAGTAGCCTTTGCTCTACTTTATTTTGAAAACGTAAGTATTCTTACTAACATAACCTAACCTACTTTAACGCGAGTGAAGCCCGGGCATAAGCTAGTATAAAATAATTTGACGGCCTCGATGGCGTAGTGGTTAGTGTAACCGACTGCCACGCCTGAGGTCGTGGGTTCGATTCCCGCACAAGTCAAACATTTGTGTGCATGAAAATGGATGTTTGTCTTGGTCTGGGTGTTTCTATGTATAATATGTGTGTATTAACAAAAAAAAAGTATATATGTATGTTTATCCATTGTCTAGTACCCATAGTACAAGCTGAGCTTAGTTTGAGCTAGAGGGTGTTGTGTGTATGTGGTAGAATATTATAATTCAATATAGCTTGCGACCATGTTTGCGTGTCATATATGTAGTTTACTGTCGACGACAAACACGTGCATCACGCTATGCATTAGATACATTTTCTCACTTAAACTCTTAGCTATGATTGAAATTAAACTTTTTTTTTTTTTTTTTATACAACTAAGGTGGCAAACAAGCATACGGCCCACCTGATGGTAAGTGGTCACCGTAGCCTATAGACGTCCGCAACACCAGAGGCATCACTTGCGCGTTACCGACCTTTTAGGAAAGGAAGTGGGAAGGAGAAGGAGCGGGAAGGGGGAAAGAGGGTGATTGGGCCTCCGGCACTTTCACTCACCGAACGAAACACAACAGTAGAAGTACTGCTATTTCACGTCGATATTCTGTGAAAGGGTAGTCCTTCCCCGGTCGAGCCGGCCCATTCATGCTGAAATCAGCGAGGCTCTACTACTCTCAGAAACTACTATATACGGATTTTATCGCGTTGTTTATTTATCATCCGATGTTTCGGTTGCTTTTCCGCAGCCATGGTCACCATGACCATGACCATGTGAACATGGCATCCGTATATAGTAGTTTAATTTCAATGAATAACATTCACGTAAAATGAAGACAATATTATCTTAGCTATGAAATTGTGAAACTGCATCTAATTCTATTTATTGATTTTTACGCGAAGTCTAAAGAAACAGACAGTTTTGTAAAGGACATACTATACAAATAGTGCTCGTACTAGTTTTAAATCGCTCTTAATAGTCAATCAATGTTTTATACATAGCCGCCTTGTAGAGATTAACGAAGTCAAAGTCAAAGTCAAAAATCATTTATTCATTTAGGTCACAAAGTAACACTTATGAACGTCAAAATATATGGGTTAGTGAGTTTACTAAGTTACTGAAGCTACATTTAGGTTAGTTTCTAGGTTCAGGCAAAGGGTTGAGCCTATGAGAAGAAACCTACAAGAAACTCACGGCCGCTCTTTTAAATCGCCAATTAAATATAATTTCAGTATTTTACAACTCAGATTAACAAGGTGTTGCAGCCATTATGCCATATACTACAGACTATAAAAAAAACTAAAGATAAAAACAGTAATAACTTAATAATATTATAGAGATTAAATAATTTGGGCTAAGGTATATGTTTTAATATAAATCTAAAATAGGCAGTAAGATGGCATGATGGGCGCACACACTTACACTTTGTGACAATGCAATGGCAGTTCGTGACTAAATGCGGTTGTGCATTTATATTCTTCAATAATACTCAAATCAAGAAACAAGTTACTTGTTAACATCACAAATAATCACGAGGTACCTCTACATTACTAAATTGACTTAAAAGTAATACAGATCTTTAAATCCTGTATGCAACAAGCAACTAGTTCCATGTGTTTTTGTCATTTAAGTAGTCTTTGACTGAATAATAACCCTTCCGAATAAGTTGTATTTTAACGGCGCTTTTAAATTTAAGTAATGGTAAATTTATTATATTAATAGGTAGTTTATTAAAAAAACGTATACCGAGTCCCGCAAATGTATTGTGAACTTTATGTAAACGATGATATGGGCCTACTAACTTATGCTTATTTCTAGTGTTTACGTTATGGATATCACTACTCTTATTATATAAGTGAATATTATGTTTAATAAACATAATTTTAGCAAATATATATTGCGACGCAACAGTAAGTATGCCTATTTCTTTAAATCAATCTTTCAGGGAAACTCGTGGTCCTAAATTATAAATGCTACGTACTGCACGCGAATAGTTGACTTCTGTTTTCTGGTTTGCACAAATGGAATTAAAATAATATTAGGAACTATGCTTGTAAATAAATATATTTGTTTTGATTTTGAAGCAGCGAGGATTTCTTTTGTTTGCTTATAGAGTGCAGCCGCATCCTCTACCAGCGTAACCACTGCGGTAGCCGTATCCGGGACCAGCAAGGCCAGGAGCATAAGCACCGGCACCGTAGGCAGCAGCACCATAGGCAGGAGCGATGGCAGCAGCGCCGTAGGCAGGAGCGGCGAAAGCAGCACCCTCGCTGATCATGGCATTTCTGCCATTACCGCAAGCGTGGTTGACGGCACCAGAACCAGCAGTGGGTAACACTCCCTCCACAGCCACAGTACCAACAAACGGCAGCTCACCAGCCGCCGCTAGAATACCTTCATAAGCGTTCTCAGATGCTACGGAGAGGCCGACGGGAGCGATGGCGGAGGCGCTAGAGACGGGGAGTCCACCACCGCTGGTGGGGGTGTAGTCTATGGCAGGGGCAGCACATCCACAAGGAGCACCAAAAGCGGGGGCGTCCAGGGCATACGCAGCACGACCATAAGGTGCGGCTAAACCGCAACCAGCCAAGCCATAGGGAGCGGCATAAGTAGTGGCGATGCCGGGGGCCGCGGCGATGGCAGCAGTGCTGGTGCACTGGCTCAGTGCACACTAAAAAAATACACATCCGTTAGAAATATTAAAAACTAAGGCAGTTAACAGCTATATAATTGTCTAGATCACTTACCTGGATGAAGAGCGCCTGAGCGCAGAGGACAATGATGGCCTTGGCAAACATGTTATTTCTCGTACAAACGCTGATGCGAGAATGATGTCCTGCTTGAATAGTGCTGCTTTTATAATAAACTGTCTTATCTAATTCTAATAAGTATTTAGGTAATTAATTAAATTCTAAAAAGCTTGTGCAACCACGATAAGCCTACAATTTACCAACAAAGAACACTTTGTTACGACTAAATTATTGTAATTAATTATTTTGATTTCGAAATAACACTAAACGTTCCTTATCAACAAAATTCCGAGTATAAAAAGTGGAGCAATGTTTCGTACATCATTCTGTATTCAGCTTCACGTTGACACGAACAAAAATCAAACATGAACACCTTCACCGTCCTGTTCCTCTGCATCCAAGCTTGCTTGGTACAGGTGAGTCGTTAATCATATTTCTTGCTCCTAGCAATAGTATTTAGGCGTTGCCTGCCTCTCTTGTTTGCCAGCAAATAAGTATGGGTTGATATGAAATGTCTTACTTAACGCAATTATTAAGGTATACTTTTAAAATCTTTGTCTTTTCGGCTATGTCACTTGTGGTCCAATGCATTCGTTGTTTCGAACCATAAGATTTTTTAATAGTTGCTGAGATAGGCAGTTGAAGACGCGAGTCAGACGTCCCTTTTTGCCATGTATGAAAACCTAAAAGTTTTGCTTAGATATCAATCAAGTTGATGTCAATATAGACCATAATATGTAAACCCGATGGAAATGGCGCTATGCTTTATTTAATGTAGTAACTGTACCGTGCTGAGCACAGCAGTCACATGTACATACTACCACTGAGCCATTTGAGGCAGTTACAATGTCTTATAACTTAATTTTATATTATTTTTACAGAATGTGTTCGGCCAGTGTGCGGGCAGATATAACGCTGCTATTGCCCCTGCTGCTGCCTACGCCCCTACTGCCGCTTTCGCTTCCACCGCTCCCTTCGGCTATGCTGGAGCCTACCCTGGTGCTGCTGCTGGCTGTGCTGCTCCTTATGGTGGTTCCGGTGAAGGTAACGTGGCGGTCGCCGGTGAGCTGCCAGTCTGCGGTACCACCGCCGTCGCTGGTCAGGTGCCCATCATGGGCGCTGTGAAATTCGGCGGTGATGTCGCTGCTGCTGGTGCCGTGTCTATCGCTGGCCAGTGCGCCTGCGGATGTGGTGCTGGTGCTCCCTACGGCGCTGCTGGTCTCTATGGTGCTGCTGCCCCATACGGGTCTGCTGCTCTCTATGGCGCCGCTGCCCCTTGTGGCGCAGGTGCTTTCTACGCGTAAAAAACGACGACTATTATAACTACTTTGGATCTATCTGGAATAAAAACAACTATAGTGACGCATTATCTATGTAGTTTGCTCTGAACCATGTCAACATATTTATACTAATATGAGGATGGTGTGGAAACCACTGCTTTTAGACCACATGACTGCTTACCAACAGAAGAAGGGTGGTCATTTTGACAAGCAAAATAAAAATATCATTTTATATAATAAGTAGCCGACCTGGTAGACGTTGTATTCCTCCAACGTTGGATTGCAATCCGATCGAAGAGCCACCTACCGGATCCCATTACAGGGTGTAAGGAAAACGCTCCCGAAGCCGAAAGGCTAATATTATACTATCAAAATACTGTCGAATACCAATAATCATTTGCCTTATATTCATTGCTTTAGGAATTTGAAAATTTGCAATCCCGCAATGGAAAGCGAAAAAATCTTGGGTTCTATGCCACGCGTCTCCACCGAGTCGGCGCACCATAACTACTCGCAGCTAAGTACGGTGTACATATTGGGGTATTGGTATACAACCTTATTACTTACCCATTGAAAATTTCAAACTGTGCCCTATCCACCTCCAGACAAATTCGAGCTCGTCGAAGCGTCTCCTCGTGAAGACAGTGCAAACCACGCGGAGTTTATCATGCTCACTATTTGCCGACGTATCTCGTCATCACTCCCAATCGATTACACATTTTATCACGTACCGACACAGAAAAATCGGAGGCACGAGGTCGCCAGGTGCTAGCCTACCAATCCATCGGTCGCTGAATAACTCAGTACGTCTTACTCACGGACGGATTTGACGAAACATAAAGTCAAGATAACGTCCGTCGAGTCGCATTAGTACGAGTATTTTGTAATTATAAACACCAACCCACAGTCATGTTAACTAACCAGCGTGTTTGATGCCTGGTCTCTTGAAAGGATTGTGATTTTATCTCTAACCGCACGTAGTATTTCTTCTATTGCACAATTCGTTTCTGGTGAATGTAGCCAGAATGGAGCCTCGTCTGTCCAGCCGCCGTATTAACTTCGCAGCACTTCGCGTGCTGAGCCGTGAGTACCGACGGACAACATTCACTATGCTTTTTTCTGTTCTCACATCTACTTGTCTGCCACTACCTGCCACCGCTGCTGGAGCAATCGGACAATTCTCTAATAGACTGAATCAGAAGGATGCCGGGCGGTCGGATGTATCTGGCGGTAAATCCTCAGCGGCAAACCTCTGAGCTTCTCCCAAACACATCGACATATTCCCGTACTCAGTATACACATATGCAACGGGCATTATTGTTAAACAATGACCACAAACAAAAAACGATTAGTTTATTATTGCCTAATAATAAAGTAACGATTAAATAACAATCACTTAACGAAAAACAATAACAGAAACTTAATAAGAAACCAAAAAATTATAATCTGACTAGCAAAAAACGTAAACAAACAAATCTTTCACTCACGCGTTCGAGTAACAAGAATTTACTATTAAAAGAATCAAGTCATTTCCGAAATTTGGTCGTTAGCTACCATAGATAAAAAAAATACGTCTTTGATGTTGGATTGTACCTATTAACGTTGTGTTAGTCACTAGGTACATTATAAAAAATATTTTCCAACTATGCTTTATTTTATACTATCAGAAATCAGAAATCAGAAATCAGAAATCATTTATTTGTAGAAACATAGGTTAATACAACGATGTTACAAATTATCTGTCCTCTATGTTCTGTCATTGAGACATACAAATCTAAATGGGTTAGTATCACAATAAAAGAGAGTAAAAAATAAAAATATCATCAATGTCAAGAAACAAATTCAAAATTACATGACAAAATACATACAATAGCAAATTAAATTATTACACTAAAAAACAAATATATATATTACCATTTACAGAGTTAAAATATGATATTCTTATTACATTATACATTATTATCATGTTATTAAAATTGTGTCATTTAAATATTCATTCAACGAATAGTAGCTTTTATTTACCAGCAACTTGAAAATATACTTTTTAAACTTAGTTAAAGGCAAGCTTTTTATTTCATTGGGTATTTTGTTATATACCTTTGGAGCTATACCAAATACACTCTTTTGCATTAGAGCTGTCTTGCACTGAACATTACACAACTGTTCTTTATATTGAGCACGTATTGGACCTATTTTCACCTCTGATACTTTTTTAAATAGTATTAAATTCGTTTTTACAAAAACAGCTGTTTCCATTATGTACAATGCTGGTAAGGTTAACAATTTGAGGCTTTTGAAGTAAGGTAAGCAGCTGTCTGTAACTTTTAAACCAAACATTGACCTGATACACCTTTTTTGCATTCTGAATACTAGTTCTCTGTCTGTTGACTGACCCCAAAATATTATGCCATACCTTAGTAAAGACGCCACTAGACCGTGGTATGCAGTTATGAGAGATTTCTGGTTTACTTTTCTGGAAAGTTGTGAAAGGGCATACGCTGTTTTACTTAGTTTTTTACATAATTCTGCTATATGGGGCTTCCATGTGAGTTGATCGTCAATGGTTATACCAAGAAATTTCGCTACTTTTGTCTTTTCTATTTCATATCCATTGAAAGTAATATCAAATTTTGGTATTTTACTTCTTTGGTGAAAATGCATTACATTTGTCTTTTTTAGGTTAATTTGCAAATTATTCCTATCGAGCCAGCTAATAATGTCGAAAAGGCAATTATTTATGTCATTTTTGTAACTATTAAGATTACTAGGATCTGAATTTTTTATTATTGCTGTACTATCGTCTGCAAATAGAACCATGTTATGACAGACAGATTTTGGAAGATCATTTATATATATCAGAAAGAGTAGCGGGCCCAGGACACTACCTTGCGGCACACCATATTTTAATTCCCTTGGTTCAGATGTATAAATTATTTCTTGTTTGGTTTTTAGACATAATCTAGAAATTTCTGTACATTGCGTCCGGTTGCTCAAGTACGATTCTAGAAGTTGTAGAATGTTACCTCTTATGCCATATCCCTGAAGTTTATTTAATAAAATTTTATGGTCTACGAAGTCGAACGCTTTGGTCATGTCAGTGTAAAGAGCACAAACAGGTATTTTTCTATCGATGGAATCCATAACACTAGACATGAATTCAAAAATAGCCATATTAATTGTAATTTTTTGGCGGAATCCTTTCTGTTCGGTACAAAATAATTTATATTTGTTAAAATATGCATATATAGATCTATAAATTAGTTTCTCGAAAACCTTAGAGAATATAGGAATTTTAGCTATAGGTCTGTAGTTTTTTAATTCAAATTTGTCTTCCTTTTTATGAAGAGGTTTGATAATTGTGTGTTTTAATCTCTCAGGGTATATTCCATCTGTTATGCTTAAATTAAAAATATGCACCAATATAGGAGCTATTACTTTAATGACGAATTTTATTACTTTTGTAGAGATGCCATCATAACCGACGGTGTTAGTGTTTTTTAGACTGTTTGTTACCCGTATTACGTCGTCTTCTTGGACTAGTAGCATGAATAAAGATTGCGACGTCAAATTTTTAAAATTATTACTAGAATGAATGTCACGTTTAATATTATCTTCGATTTCGTCAACAAAGAAATTATTAAATTCGTTAGCGATGTCAAGAGGCTGAGTAATCAACAAGTCATTTCTTTTTATTGATGTTATTGGCTTCTTTGGTAAAGAGATATTGGATTTATTAATTATATGCCAAGTCGCTTTTGCTTTATGTTGGGACGTATTTATAAAGTGATTATTTTGAGCTTTTTGTGTTAATTTAATTATTTTTCTATATAAATGTGTGTAATTCTTAAATGCAAGTTTGTTACTTAAGCTCGGTTTCAGTCTAAAGGCCCATAGTAATTGTCTCTGTTTCTGACTGCAAATCTTTATTCCTCTAGATATCCATTTAGTTTTATTATTTGTTTTTATAGTTACAAGTTTTTCTGGAAAACTCAAAGTATATAGCAATGAAAAATCATCCATGAAACTATTATAGGCTTTGTTGGTGTCATCTGAATTATATACCTGCTTGAAGGATAAACATTGTAAGTGGTTATGAAATTTAACCAGGTTTTCATTAGAGATATCCTGTTTCTTTATTTTCCAGTATTTTAATTTACAAACTTTATTAATAGGGACTTTTAATATTTGAGATGTGTGGTCAGAAAGCAAGAGATCAATAATATCTGCATTGCATTCTTTTTGATAATTGTGAGCAAAATTATCAATACATGTTTGTGATTGTAATCTAGTAGGACTATGTAAGGCTAGGTTTAAGTTAAAACCTAATAAGAAATATTCTAGATCTAGTGTGTGTTTGTTTCTTTTCAATACGTCTATGTTAAAATCTCCACATACAATTATTTTCTTTTTTGGGTATCGATAAATTTTTGATAAAATATTTTCTAAATGTTCATAAAATATTGTATAATTATATAGCGGAATTCTATAAATACAAATTATTATAATACCATGTGAAACCAGTTCAACACCACAGCATTCAAATATACCCGAGACAGACTGCTTTGCTATGTCTGGTAGTTCTTTATACTGCAAACCAGCCCTCACAAATATACACGTACCACCACGTTTCATGTTATTTCTAGAAAAGAATGCAGCCGGGCAATAATTTGGTATGTGTAGTAGATGTTCGTAGCCCATTTGGACAAAAGTAAGTTTAGTAACTTAAAATTATAATGAGCATTGTATGATAGATCTAAGACACGTAGGTATGTTATTATAAACAATTTATTATAACTTCACATCGGAATTAAAAGTAATACTAATCAATTATTTTATAAAGAAACATGTAGCGGATGTATGTGTATCCGAACGTCGACAACTCCATAGTCGTACCGGCCGTGGCAAGGCGCCTACGCGTTACTCGCCAACTCGCTGGTGCGTATCCAAACGCACTCCCGCGCATGCGCCTTGCAGCGACCAATAGGGTCGCCCTGTGCGAGCGCCGGCCGCAGGTACCAATAGTGTTTAAGAAAGGATAAGGGAATCATTACTCAATTATGGCGGACGATATAAGTTTTCTTTTGTAATATGTTATGTGTGTGTCTCAATATACAAGTTTATAGTATGAAACAAAGCTCTTATCATTGTACTGACCCACTCCGACAATATCTTGGCGCCCCAACGTGTGTTTTGTATAATAACATGGGATCAGAATCTTTGTTTCGTGAAGAAATACTTTCATGTCGTTGCGACTTCAAGAAAATTTTCGGTAAGTGAAAATTTCACGATTGGGACACAATTCGGCAGTCAACGGTGATTTTACAGTTGCTCTACGTCTACTTGCGACTCTTTGCTGGTTTGAAATGACCACGAACTGTAAGTTACCCGATTTATGTAACTACCTACTTGTTTGCAACATGCCGCGTAAACGTAAGTCCCGTTCTGCCGATAGTGATAATGACTCAATTCAAGAAGAACCCAGCAACATAACTATTATAACTATGACACAAGACGCCCTTACTGCGTTATTGACTACTTTGCAACAGTCTCAAGCCGAGTTTTGCAGTCAAATTTTACGCGAAGTTCGTTCGTCGATGCCATGGATCTACGACGTCTACGACGGCCGCCACTGCCGGCGCCGCACCGCCGCGGTCATCGTGAAGTCCACGGCAAATTTTGCTAGATGCTCGTCTCTTTTCAGTGGTAACTCAGATGAGTTCGTACAAAACTTAATCAATGCAATCGAATTTTACAAGGCATGCCTACATATAAGCGACGATAACGCGCTCTTGGGTATATCCGTGCTGCTTACTTCATCGGCAGGAACTTGGTGGCAAGGCGTGAAAAACACTACGAAGACTTGGGACGAAGCCCTTATTAGACTTCGTAGCGCTTATGGTGAACTTCGGCCGCCGTTAGCTAAGCTGCCACAAGGGGATTTATGTGAACGCGGCGAGTTAGATATGATTTACGTTTTACTAGATTGCCGTATTAGAAAAAGTCTCGATAGGACTACGGTCCCGACGTTCGACAAATTATTATTCCCTAACTTCAACCCGTGTATCTCGAGCACCATGCAGTCATGTCGACTCGTCTCGCACACGCAGTGTGCGAAGCGCCGTGGTCGAGCGTAGCTCGTCGCCGCCGCGGGCGTCGCAGACGCCTACCCCGCCACGCGAGGGAGCGTGATAGTTGCTGGCACGCCACTGCCGCCGCCCACGCTCTCGTGTGCGCCGCTACCTTCGCCGAACTCCGAGTGTTGCGTGTCTGCTTCTCAAAAAGATCGAGGTAGCCCCGCGTATGTCGCAGGGGCTTGTGTTATTGTGCCTAGTTCAAACAACGTTTTCACTATGGACACTAATGATAATATTTGTAGCAGTAAAGGTTTAAATAATAATTACTGTAAAAATGTTCTACAAAGTAATAAATTTATGAACAATAATTTTAAGTCACAAAATATGACTTGTGTTGATAATAGTTTTAATAATGTTTCTCTATCTTCAAATATTGATTTTAGAAGTAATTCTTGTAGTGATAGTAGTTGTTATTGTGTTGAAAATTAGGAAAATATTTATAATGAAACTGTAATACTTGCGTCCAGGGGGAGCCCACATTACCGTTGAAGGATTATGTTGTTACGTCATATTCCGATAATAGCAGTTGCTCTCAACATTTTGCCGAGATTGTAAATAACACTAATAACAGTGGCTCTCAAATTTTTTGCGAAATTTAAGTAATACTTATAATAGTGGTTCGCAACCTGTTTTCGATTATAGTACTATTAGTCAATCCTTTCTGCGGCCCGTGCTAAGGATTAGCATTTTAGATGAAAACGGTACTGCGTTGGTAGATTCAGCAGCTAAGAGCTGTGTAGCTGGCCATACGTTGTACGCTCTCCTAAAGGCCAAAGATGACCTCTTGCATGGAAAATGTGAAACTTGCAGTTGGTATTAGTAGGCTAATGACAGTACTTATTACGGAGGTAATCGTGACCCTTAAAGGTAGAACCAGGCTGGTAAGATTTATAATTTTTTCGGACGCGATCAGTAATGAGCCTCTTTTAGGCATTGGCCTTTTTATTAGTTTTATCAAAAATATAGATTTCGGTAAGGCTAAATGGAAATTTAGCAACAGTGTCGAGCAATGCAAACTTCTTTTTTCTGGTCTGCGCAAATAGAATTCAAATAATACAAAGAACTATGCTTGTAAATTAATATATTTGTTTTGATTTTGAAGTAGCGAGGATTTCTTTTGTTTGTTTAGAGAGCGCAGCCGCATCCTCTACCAGCGTAACCACTGCGGTAGCCGTAGCCGGGACCAGCGAGGCCGGCAGCGAAACCAGCGCCATAGGCGGGACCGATACCAGCGGGACCGTAAGCAGGAGCGGCGAAAGCAGCACCCTCGCTGATCATGGCATTTCTGCCATTACCGCAAGCGTGGTTGACGGCACCAGAACCAGCAGTGGGTAACACTCCCTCCACAGCGACAGTACCAACAAACGGCAGCTCACCAGCCGCCGCTAGAATACCTTCATAAGCGTTCTCAGATGCTACGGAGAGACCGACGGGAGCGATGGCGGAGGCGCTAGAGACGGGGAGTCCACCACCGCTGGTGGGGGTGTAGTCTATGGCAGGGGCAGCACATCCACAAGGAGCACCAAAAGCGGGGGCGTCCAGGGCATACGCAGCACGACCATAAGGTGCGGCTAAACCGCAACCAGCCAAGCCATAGGGAGCGGCATAAGTAGTGGCGATGCCGGGGGCCGCGGCGATGGCAGCAGTGCTGGTGCACTGGCTCAGTGCACACTAAAAAAATACACATCCGTTAGAAATATTAAAAACTAAGGCAGTTAAAAGCTATATAATTGTCTAGATCACTTACCTGGATGAAGAGCGCCTGAGCGCAGAGGACAATGATGGCCTTGGCAAACATGTTATTTCTCGTACAAACGCTGATGCGAGAATGATGTCCTGCTTGAATAGTGCTGCTTTTATAATAAACTGTCTTATCCAATTCTAATAAGTATTTAGGTAATTAATTAAATTCTAAAAAGCTTGTGCAACCACGATAAGCCTACAATTTACCAACAAAGAACACTTTGTTACGACTTAATTATTGTAATTAATTATTTTGATTTCGAAATAACACTAAACGTTCCTTATCAACAAAGTTCCGAGTATAAAAAGTGGAGCAATGTGTCGTACATCACTCTGTATTCAGCTTCACGTTGACACGAACAAAAATCAAACATGAACACCTTCACCGTCCTGTTCCTCTGCATCCAAGCTTGCTTGGTACAGGTGAGTCGTTACTCATATTTCTTGCTCCTAGCAATAGTATTTAGGCGTTGCCTGCCTCTCTTGTTTGCCAGCAAATAAGTATGGGTTGATATGAAATGTCTTACTTAACGCAATTATTAAGGTATACTTTTAAAATCTTTGTCTTTTCGGCTATGTCACTTGTGGTTCAATGCATTCGTTGCCTCACATGATTTCCTTATTTTCCTCTTTCTCATGAGATCTGAATATTGTTAAGCTCTTCTGTAAGCCCATGATGTTCGAGGTCACAGGAGATATAATAATAATATTCTATCACATACACACAACACCATCTAGCTTGGGCTAAGCAAAGCTTGTACTATGGGTACTAGACAATGGATAAACATACATGTACACTTTTTATTTTATTTTTGTATATACATACATATTATACATAGTAACACCCAGACCAAGACAAACATCCATGTTCATGCACACAAATGTTTGACTTGTGCGGGAATCGAACCCGCGACCTCAGGCGTGGTAGTTGGTTACACTAACCACTACGCCAGCAAGCCGTCAATAATGTACACTATAACAGAACCATAAGTTTCTTTAATGGTTGCTGAGATAGGCAGTTCAACATGCGAGTCCTGACGTCCCTTTTTGCCATCTATGAAAACCTAAAAGTTTTGCTTAGATATTAATCAAGTTGATGTCAATATAGACCATAATAATTATGTAAACCCGATGGAAATGGCGCTAAGCTATATTTAGTGTAGTAACTGTACCGTGCTGAGCACAGCAGTCACATGCACGTACTACCACTGAGCCATTTGAGGCAGTTACAATGTTTTACAACTTAATTTTATATTATTTTTACAGAATGTGTTCGGCCAGTGTGCGGGCAGATATAACGCTGCTATTGCCCCTGCTGCTGCCTACGCCCCTACTGCCGCTTTCGCTTCCACCGCTCCCTTCGGCTATGCTGAAGCCTACCCTGGTGCTGCTGCTGGCTGTGCTGCTCCTTATGGTGGTTCCGGTGAAGGTAACGTGGCAGTAGCCGGTGAGCTGCCAGTCTGTGGTACCACCGCCGTCGCTGGTCAGGTACCCATCATGGGCGCTGTGAAATTCGGCGGTGATGTCGCTGCTGCTGGTGCCGTGTCTATCGCTGGCCAGTGCGCCTGCGGATGTGGTGCTGGTGCTCCCTACGGCGCTGCTGGTCTCTATGGCGCTGCTGGCCCATACGGTTCTGCTGGCCTCTATGGCGCCGCTGCCCCTTGCGGTGCTGGTGCTTTCTACGCGTAAAAAACGACGACTATTATAACTACTTCGGATCTATCTGGAATAAAAACAACTATAGTGACGCATTATCTATGTAGTTTCTCTGAACCATGTCAACATATTTATACTAATATGAGGATGGCGTGGAAGTCACTGCTTTTGGACCACACAACTTGACTGCTTACCAACAGGAGGAGGGTGGTCCTTTTGACGAGCAAAATAAAAAAAACATTTTATGTAATAAGTAGCCGACCTGACAGACGTTGTATTCCTCCAACATTGGATTGCAATCCGATAGAAGAGCCACCTACCGGATCCTATTATGAATTTAAACCATCCAGACACACAAAAAATATTTCACATTGAATGTCAAAAATCATCTATTCATTTAGGTCACAAAGTAACACTTATAAACGTCAAAGGAGTAATTAAATTTACAGAATTTACATTTATGTTAGTTGCTAGGTTCAGGCAAAAGGTTGAGCCTATGAGAAGATACCTGCAAGAAACTCACGGTCACTCTTTTAAATGGCCATCTTTTAAATCAGTCCAGCTGTTTCGGTGTACATATTGGGGTATGGATATTCAACCTTATTACTTACCCATTGAAAATTTCAAACTGCGCCTCATCCACCTCCAGACGAATTCGGGCTCGTCGTAGCGTCTCCTGGTGAAGACAGTGCAGTCCACGCGGAGTTTATCATGCTCACTATTTTCCGACGTATCTCATCATCATTCCCAATCGAATACTCATTTTATCATGTACCGACACAGAAAAATCAGAGGCACGTGGTCGCTAAGTGTTAGCCTCCCAATCCATCGGTCGCTAAATAACTCAATAAGATGCTCACGGACGGATTTGACACTAAAATAAAGTCAAGATAACGTCCGTCGACCCACTTTGGTACGAGTATTTTGTTATTATAAACAAAAAACGTAAACAAAAACAAATCTTTCACTCACGCACGTTCGAGTAACAAGAAATTACTATTATAAGAATCGAAGTCATTTCCGACGTTTGGTCGTTAGCTACCATAAATAAAAAAAATACGTTTTTGATGTAGTAAAAAAAATTATACATA
Source organism: Catocala nupta (assembly GCA_963675205.1). NCBI lineage: Eukaryota > Metazoa > Arthropoda > Insecta > Lepidoptera > Erebidae > Catocala > Catocala nupta. The sequence goes on along the minus strand of OY776107.1, from coordinate 3,483,101 downwards.
CAATATGTATAATTTTTTTTTAACTATGCTTTTGTAGGCACCCTGAGTTAATTTTACCATATTAATGTGATATTAAAATATAAACTTTACTTTACACTTCACTATTTACATATTTTACATTACATATCTATCTATTTACATATTATATTATTAATAAAACATTCCGTACATCATGGCGATACCGGTTTGTCGATACACCAATATCGATAATGGGCTTTCGACAAGGTCTAGACCCTATTACCACTCCTGAGTACATAGCGGTTATATTTTTACTAACCGCGTGTGCATGCGCAGAGGTCAAAGCAGTCATTAAAGGACCACGTTGCGGAGCACTATGACTCACTTATGTAAACGCCTATGTATCTTTCGTATTTCTTCCGCTATAAACATTATATCTTCTTTATCTTAAGGCTTTTGACTTTGAACTGTATTCTGTGCTTGTGCTTGTGCTTGTCTATTCTACACTTCAGTGCCTTTTGAACTTTAGTGTATGTGTCTACGGACCTGGACAATATATATGCTGTAACCGTGAGTAGAGTCATTTTTATTCTACACACCCTAACGTAGTCACATTACCTACACTTTATTTTATACTAAGTTTAGTAACTTAAAATAATAATGAGCATTGTATGATAGATTTAAGACACGTAGGTATGTTATTATAAACAATTTATTATAACTTCACATCGGAATTAAAAGTAATAGTAATGAATGATTTCATAAAGAAACATGTAGCGGATGTATGTGTATCCGAACATCAACAACTCCCTAGTCGTACCGCGGCCGTGGCAAGGCGCCTACGCGTTACTCGCCAACTCGCAAGTGCGTATCCAAACGCACTCCCGCGCATGCGCCTTGCAGCGACTAATAGGGTCGCCCTGTGCGAGCGCCGGCCGCAGGTACCAATAGTGTTTAAGAAAGGATAAGGGGATCATTACTCAATTATGGCGGACGATATAAGTTTTCTTTTGTAATATGTTATGTGTGTGTCTCAATATACAAGTTTATAGTATGAAACAAAGCTCTTATCATTGTACTGACCCACTCCGACTATATCTTGGCGCCCCAACGTGTGTTTTGTATAATAACATGGGATCAGAATCTTTGTTTCGTGAAGAAATACTTTCATGTCGTTGCGACTTCAAGAAAATTTTCGGTAAGTGAAAATTTCACGATTGGGACACAATTCGGCAGTCAACGGTGATTTTACAGTTGCTCTACGTCTACTTGCGACTCTTTGCTGGTTTGAAATGACCACGAACTGTAAGTTACCCGATTTATGTAACTACCTACTTGTTTGCAACATGCCGCGTAAACGTAAGTCCCGTTCTGCCGATAGTGATAATGACTCAATTCAAGAAGAACCCAGCAACATAACTATTATAACTATGACACAAGACGCCCTTACTGCGTTATTGACTACTTTGCAACAGTCTCAAGCCGAGTTTTGCAGTCAAATTTTACGCGAAGTTCGTTCGTCGATGCCATGGATCTACGACGTCTACGACGGCCGCCACTGCCGGCGCCGCATCGCCGCGGTCATCGTGAAGTCCACGGCAAATTTTGCTAGATGCTCGTCTCTTTTCAGTGGTAACTCAGATGAGTTCGTACAAAACTTAATCAATGCAATCGAATTTTACAAGGCATGCCTACATATAAGCGACGATAACGCGCTCTTGGGTATATCCGTGCTGCTTACTTCATCGGCAGGAACTTGGTGGCAAGGCGTGAAAAACACTACGAAGACTTGGGACGAAGCCCTTATTAGACTTCGTAGCGCTTATGGTGAACTTCGGCCGCCGTTAGCTAAGCTGCCACAAGGGGATTTATGTGAACGCGGCGAGTTAGATATGATTTACGTTTTACTAGATTGCCGTATTAGAAAAAGTCTCGATAGGACTACGGTCCCGACGTTCGACAAATTATTATTCCCTAACTTCAACCCGTGTATCTCGAGCACCATGCAGTCATGTCGACTCGTCTCGCACACGCAGTGTGCGAAGCGCCGTGGTCGAGCGTAGCTCGTCGCCGCCGCGGGCGTCGCAGACGCCTACCCCGCCACGCGAGGGAGCGTGATAGTTGCTGGCACGCCACTGCCGCCGCCCACGCTCTCGTGTGCGCCGCTACCTTCGCCGAACTCCGAGTGTTGCGTGTCTGCTTCTCAAAAAGATCGAGGTAGCCCCGCGTATGTCGCAGGGGCTTGTGTTATTGTGCCTAGTTCAAACAACGTTTTCACTATGGACACTAATGATAATATTTGTAGCAGTAAAGGTTTAAATAATAATTACTGTAAAAATGTTCTACAAAGTAATAAATTTATGAACAATAATTTTAAGTCACAAAATATGACTTGTGTTGATAATAGTTTTAATAATGTTTCTCTATCTTCAAATATTGATTTTAGAAGTAATTCTTGTAGTGATAGTAGTTGTTTTTCTGTTGTAAATTAGGAAAATGTTTATAATGGAACTGTCATACTTGCGTCCAGGGGGAGTCCGCATTACCGTTGAAGGATTATGTTGTTAAGTCATATTCCGATAATAGCAGTGGTTCTCGACATTTTGCCGAGATTGTAAATAACACTAATAACAGTGGCTCTCAAAATTTTTGCGAAATTGTAAATAATACTTATAATAGTGGTTCGCAACCTGTTTTCGATAATAGTACTATTAGTCAATCCTTTCTGCGGCCCGTGCTAAGGATTAGCATTTTAGATGAAAACGGTACTGCGTTGGTAGATTCAGCAGCTAAGAGCTGTGTAGCTGGCCATACGTTGTACGCTCTCCTAAAGGCCAAAGATGACCTCTTGCATGGAAAATGTGAAACTTGCAGTTGGTATTAGGAGGCTAATGACAGTACTTATTACGGAGGTAATCGTGACCCTTAAAGGTAGAACCAGGCTGGTAAGATTTATAATTTTTTCGGACGCGATCAGTAATGAGCCTCTTTTAGGCATTGGCCTTTTTATTAGTTTTATCAAAAATATAGATTTCGGTAAGGCTAAATGGAAATTTAGCAACAGTGTCGAGCAATGCAAACTTCTTTTTTCTGGTCTGCGCAAATAGAATTCAAATAATACAAAGAACTATGCTTGTAAATTAATATATTTGTTTTGATTTTGAAGCAGCGAGGATTTCTTTTGTTTGTTTAGAGAGCGCAGCCGCATCCTCTACCAGCGTAACCACTGCGGTAGCCGTAGCCGGGACCAGCGAGGCCGGCAGCGAAACCAGCGCCATAGGCGGGACCGATACCAGCGGGACCGTAAGCAGGAGCGGCGAAAGCAGCACCCTCGCTGATCATGGCATTTCTGCCATTACCGCAAGCGTGGTTGACGGCACCAGAACCAGCAGTGGGTAACACTCCCTCCACAGCGACAGTACCAACAAACGGCAGCTCACCAGCCGCCGCTAGAATACCTTCATAAGCGTTCTCAGATGCTACGGAGAGACCGACGGGAGCAATGGCGGAGGCGCTAGAGACGGGGAGTCCACCACCGCTGGTGGGGGTGTAGTCTATGGCAGGGGCAGCACATCCACAAGGAGCACCAAAAGCGGGGGCGTCCAGGGCATACGCAGCACGACCATAAGGTGCGGCTAAACCGCAACCAGCCAAGCCATAGGGAGCGGCATAAGTAGTGGCGATGCCGGGGGCCGCGGCGATGGCAGCAGTGCTGGTGCACTGGCTCAGTGCACACTAAAAAAATACACATCCGTTAGAAATATTAAAAACTAAGGCATTTAACAGCTATATAATTGTCTAGATCACTTACCTGGATGAAGAGCGCCTGAGCGCAGAGGACAATGATGGCCTTGGCAAACATGTTATTTCTCGTACAAACGCTGATGCGAGAATGATGTCCTGCTTGAATAGTGCTGCTTTTATAATAAACTGTCTTATCTAATTCTAATAAGTATTTAGGTAATTAATTAATTTCTAAAAAGCTTGTGCAACCACGATAAGCCTACAATTTACCAACAAAGAACACTTTGTTACGACTAAATTATTGTAATTAATTATTTTGATTTCGAAATAACACTAAACGTTCCTTATCAACAAAGTTCCGAGTATAAAAAGTGGAGCAATGTGTCGTACATCACTCTGTATTCAGCTTCACGTTGACACGAACAAAAATCAAACATGAACACCTTCACCGTCCTGTTCCTCTGCATCCAAGCTTGCTTGGTACAGGTGAGTCGTTACTCATATTTCTTGCTCCTAGCAATAGTATTTAGGCGTTGCCTGCCTCTCTTGTTTGCCAGCAAATAAGTATGGGTTGATATGAAATGTCTTACTTAACGCAATTATTAAGGTATACTTTTAAAATCTTTGTCTTTTCGGCTATGTCACTTGTGGTCCAATGCATTCGTTGCCTCACATGATTTCCTTATTTTTCTCTTTTTCATGAGATCTGAATATTGTTCAGCTCTTCTGTAAGCCCATGACGTTCGAGGTCACAGGAGATATAATAATAATATTCTATCACATACACACAACACCATCTAGCTTGGGCTAAGCAAAGCTTGTACTATGGGTACTAGACAATGGATAAACATACATGTACACTTTTTATTTTATTTTTGTATATACATACATATTATACATAGTAACACCCAGACCAAGACAAACATCCATGTTCATGCACACAAATGTTTGACTTGTGCGGGAATCGAACCCGCGACCTCAGGCGTGGTAGTTGGTTACACTAACCACTACGCCAGCAAGCCGTCAATAATGTACACTATAACAGAACCATAAGTTTCTTTAATAGTTGCTGAGATAGGCAGTTCAACATACGAGTCCTGACGTCCCTTTTTGCCATCTATGAAAACCTAAAAGTTTTGCTTAGATATTAATCAAGTTGATGTCAATATAGACCATAATAATTATGTAAACCAGATGGAAATGGCGCTAAGCTATATTTAGTGTAGTAACTGTACCGTGCTGAGCACAGCAGTCACATGCACGTACTACCACTGAGCCATTTGAGGCAGTTACAATGTTTTACAACTTAATTTTATATTATTTTTACAGAATGTGTTCGGCCAGTGTGCGGGCAGATATAACGCTGCTATTGCCCCTGCTGCTGCCTACGCCCCTACTGCCGCTTTCGCTTCCACCGCTCCCTTCGGCTATGCTGGAGCCTACCCTGGTGCTGCTGCTGGCTGTGCTGCTCCTTATGGTGGTTCCGGTGAAGGTAACGTGGCAGTAGCCGGTGAGCTGCCAGTCTGTGGTACCACCGCCGTCGCTGGTCAGATACCCATCATGGGCGCTGTGAAATTCGGCGGTGATGTCGCTGCTGCTGGTGCCGTGTCTATCGCTGGCCAGTGCGCCTGCGGATGTGGTGCTGGTGCTCCCTACGGCGCTGCTGGTCTCTATGGCGCTGCTGGCCCATACGGTTCTGCTGGCCTCTATGGCGCCGCTGCCCCTTGCGGTGCTGGTGCTTTCTACGCGTAAAAAACGACGACTATTATAACTACTTCGGATCTATCTGGAATAAAAACAACTATAGTGACGCATTATCTATGTAGTTTCTCTGAACCATGTCAACATATTTATACTAATATGAGGATGGCGTGGAAGTCACTGCTTTTGGACCACACAACTTGACTGCTTACCAACAGGAGGAGGGTGGTCCTTTTGACGAGCAAAATAAAAAAAACATTTTATGTAATAAGTAGCCGACCTGACAGACGTTGTATTCCTCCAACATTGGATTGCAATCCGATAGAAGAGCCACCTACCGGATCCTATTATGAATTTAAACCATCCAGACACACAAAAAATATTTCACATTGAATGTCAAAAATCATCTATTCATTTAGGTCACAAAGTAACACTTATAAACGTCAAAGGAGTAATTAAATTTACAGAATTTACATTTATGTTAGTTGCTAGGTTCAGGCAAAAGGTTGAGCCTATGAGAAGACACCTGCAAGAAACTCACGGTCACTCTTTTAAATGGCCATCTTTTAAATCAGTCCAGCTGTTTCGGTGTACATGTTGGGGTATGGATATACAACCTTATTACTTACCCATTGAAAATTTCAAACTGCGCCTCATCCACCTCCAGACGAATTCGGGCTCGTCGTAGCGTCTCCTGGTGAAGACAGTGCAGTCCACGCGGAGTTTATCATGCTCACTATTTTCCGACGTATCTCATCATCATTCCCAATCGAATACTCATTTTATCATGTACCGACACAGAAAAATCAGAGGCACGTGGTCGCTAAGTGTTAGCCTCCCAATCCATCGGTCGCTAAATAACTCAATAAGATGCTCACGGACGGATTTGACACTAAAATAAAGTCAAGATAACGTCCGTCGACCCACTTTGGTACGAGTATTTTGTTATTATAAACAAAAAACGTAAACAAAAACAAATCTTTCACTCACGCACGTTCGAGTAACAAGAAATTACTATTATAAGAATCGAAGTCATTTCCGACGTTTGGTCGTTAGCTACCATAAATAAAAAAAATACGTTTTCGATGTAGTAAAAAAAATTATACATACAATATGTATAATTTTTTTTTAACTATGCTTTTGTAGGCACCCTGAGTTAATTTTACCATATTAATGTGATATTAAAATATAAACTTTACTTTACACTTCACTATTTACATATTTTACATTACATATCTATCTATTTACATATTATATTATTAATAAAACATTCCGTACATCATGGCGATACCGGTTTGTCGATACACCAATATCGATAATGGGCTTTCGACAAGGTCTAGACCCTATTACCACTCCTGAGTACATAGCGGTTATATTTTTACTAACCGCGTGTGCATGCGCAGAGGTCAAAGCAGTCATTAAAGGACCACGTTGCGGAGCACTATGACTCACTTATGTAAACGCCTATGTATCTTTCGTATTTCTTCCGCTATAAACATTATATCTTCTTTATCTTAAGGCTTTTGACTTTGAACTGTATTCTGTGCTTGTGCTTGTGCTTGTCTATTCTACACTTCAGTGCCTTTTGAACTTTAGTGTATGTGTCTACGGACCTGGACAATAGATATGCTGTAACCGTGAGTAGAGTCATTTTTATTCTACACACCCTAACGTAGTCACATTACCTACACTTTATTTTATACTAAGTTTAGTAACTTAAAATAATAATGAGCATTGTATGATAGATTTAAGACACGTAGGTATGTTATTAAAAACAATTTATTATAACTTCACATCGGAATTAAAAGTAATAGTAATGAATGATTTCATAAAGAAACATGTAGCGGATGTATGTGTATCCGAACATCAACAACTCCCTAGTCGTACCGCGGCCGTGGCAAGGCGCCTACGCGTTACTCGCCAACTCGCAAGTGCGTATCCAAACGCACTCCCACGCATGCGCCTTGCAGCGACCAATAGGGTCGCCCTGTGCGAGCGCCGGCCGCAGGTACCAATAGTGTTTAAGAAAGGATAAGGGAATCATTACTCAATTATGGCGGACGATATAAGTTTTCTTTTGTAATATGTTATGTGTGTGTCTCAATATACAAGTTTATAGTATGAAACAAAGCTCTTATCATTGTACTGACCCACTCCGACTATATCTTGGCGCCCCAACGTGTGTTTTGTATAATAACATGGGATCAGAATCTTTGTTTCGTGAAGAAATACTTTCATGTCGTTGCGACTTCAAGAAAATTTTCGGTAAGTGAAAATTTCACGATTGGGACACAATTCGGCAGTCAACGGTGATTTTACAGTTGCTCTACGTCTACTTGCGACTCTTTGCTGGTTTGAAATGACCACGAACTGTAAGTTACCCGATTTATGTAACTACCTACTTGTTTGCAACATGCCGCGTAAACGTAAGTCCCGTTCTGCCGATAGTGATAATGACTCAATTCAAGAAGAACCCAGCAACATAACTATTATAACTATGACACAAGACGCCCTTACTGCGTTATTGACTACTTTGCAACAGTCTCAAGCCGAGTTTTGCAGTCAAATTTTACGCGAAGTTCGTTCGTCGATGCCATGGATCTACGACGTCTACGACGGCCGCCACTGCCGGCGCCGCACCGCCGCGGTCATCGTGAAGTCCACGGCAAATTTTGCTAGATGCTCGTCTCTTTTCAGTGGTAACTCAGATGAGTTCGTACAAAACTTAATCAATGCAATCGAATTTTACAAGGCATGCCTACATATAAGCGACGATAACGCGCTCTTGGGTATATCCGTGCTGCTTACTTCATCGGCAGGAACTTGGTGGCAAGGCGTGAAAAACACTACGAAGACTTGGGACGAAGCCCTTATTAGACTTCGTAGCGCTTATGGTGAACTTCGGCCGCCGTTAGCTAAGCTGCCACAAGGGGATTTATGTGAACGCGGCGAGTTAGATATGATTTACGTTTTACTAGATTGCCGTATTAGAAAAAGTCTCGATAGGACTACGGTCCCGACGTTCGACAAATTATTATTCCCTAACTTCAACCCGTGTATCTCGGGCACCATGCAGTCATGTCGACTCGTCTCGCACACGCAGTGTGCGAAGCGCCGTGATCGAGCGTAGCTCGTCGCCACCGCGGGCGTCGCAGACGCCTACCCCGCCACGCGAGGGAGCGTGATAGTTGCTGGCACACCACTGCCGCCGCCCACGCTCTCGTGTGCGCCGCTACCTTCGCCGAACTCCGAGTGTTGCGTGTCTGCTTCTCAAAAAGATCGAGGTAGCCCCGCGTATGTCGCAGGGGCTTGTGTTATTGTGCCTAGTTCAAACAACGTTTTCACTATGGACACTAATGATAATATTTGTAGCAGTAAAGGTTTAAATAATAATTACTGTAAAAATGTTCTACAAAGTAATAAATTTATGAACAATAATTTTAAGTCACAAAATATGACTTGTGTTGATAATAGTTTTAATAATGTTTCTCTATCTTCAAATATTGATTTTAGAAGTAATTCTTGTAGTGATAGTAGTTGTTTTTCTGTTGTAAATTAGGAAAATGTTTATAATGGAACTGTCATACTTGCGTCCAGGGGGAGTCCGCATTACCGTTGAAGGATTATGTTGTTAAGTCATATTCCGATAATAGCAGTGGTTCTCGACATTTTGCCGAGATTGTAAATAACACTAATAACAGTGGCTCTCAAAATTTTTGCGAAATTGTAAATAATACTTATAATAGTGGTTCGCAACCTGTTTTCGATTATAGTACTATTAGTCAATCCTTTCTGCGGCCCGTGCTAAGGATTAGCATTTTAGATGAAAACGGTACTGCGTTGGTAGATTCAGCAGCTAAGAGCTGTGTAGCTGGCCATACGTTGTACGCTCTCCTAAAGGCCAAAGATGACCTCTTGCATGGAAAATGTGAAACTTGCAGTTGGTATTAGGAGGCTAATGACAGTACTTATTACGGAGGTAATCGTGACCCTTAAAGGTAGAACCAGGCTGGTAAGATTTATAATTTTTTCGGACGCGATCAGTAATGAGCCTCTTTTAGGCATTGGCCTTTTTATTAGTTTTATCAAAAATATAGATTTCGGTAAGGCTAAATGGAAATTTAGCAACAGTGTCGAGCAATGCAAACTTCTTTTTTCTGGTCTGCGCAAATAGAATTCAAATAATACAAAGAACTATGCTTGTAAATTAATATATTTGTTTTGATTTTGAAGCAGCGAGGATTTCTTTTGTTTGTTTAGAGAGCGCAGCCGCATCCTCTACCAGCGTAACCACTGCGGTAGCCGTAGCCGGGACCAGCGAGGCCGGCAGCGAAACCAGCGCCATAGGCGGGACCGATACCAGCGGGACCGTAAGCAGGAGCGGCGAAAGCAGCACCCTCGCTGATCATGGCATTTCTGCCATTACCGCAAGCGTGGTTGACGGCACCAGAACCAGCAGTGGGTAACACTCCCTCCACAGCGACAGTACCAACAAACGGCAGCTCACCAGCCGCCGCTAGAATACCTTCATAAGCGTTCTCAGATGCTACGGAGAGACCGACGGGAGCAATGGCGGAGGCGCTAGAGACGGGGAGTCCACCACCGCTGGTGGGGGTGTAGTCTATGGCAGGGGCAGCACATCCACAAGGAGCACCAAAAGCGGGGGCGTCCAGGGCATACGCAGCACGACCATAAGGTGCGGCTAAACCGCAACCAGCCAAGCCATAGGGAGCGGCATAAGTAGTGGCGATGCCGGGGGCCGCGGCGATGGCAGCAGTGCTGGTGCACTGGCTCAGTGCACACTAAAAAAATACACATCCGTTAGAAATATTAAAAACTAAGGCAGTTAACAGCTATATAATTGTCTAGATCACTTACCTGGATGAAGAGCGCCTGAGCGCAGAGGACAATGATGACCTTGGCAAACATGTTATTTCTCGTACAAACGCTGATGCGAGAATGATGTCCTGCTTGAATAGTGCTGCTTTTATAATAAACTGTCTTATCTAATTCTAATAAGTATTTAGGTAATTAATTAAATTCTAAAAAGCTTGTGCAACCACGATAAGCCTACAATTTACCAACAAAGAACACTTTGTTACGACTAAATTATTGTAATTAATTATTTTGATTTCGAAATAACACTAAACGTTCCTTATCAACAAAGTTCCGAGTATAAAAAGTGGAGCAATGTGTCGTACATCACTCTGTATTCAGCTTCACGTTGACACGAACAAAAATCAAACATGAACACCTTCACCGTCCTGTTCCTCTGCATCCAAGCTTGCTTGGTACAGGTGAGTCGTTACTCATATTTCTTGCTCCTAGCAATAGTATTTAGGCGTTGCCTGCCTCTCTTGTTTGCCAGCAAATAAGTATGGGTTGATATGAAATGTCTTACTTAACGCAATTATTAAGGTATACTTTTAAAATCTTTGTCTTTTCGGCTATGTCACTTGTGGTCCAATGCATTCGTTGCCTCACATGATTTCCTTATTTTTCTCTTTTTCATGAGATCTGAATATTGTTAAGCTCTTCTGTAAGCCCATGATGTTCGAGGTTACAGGAGATATAATAATAATATTCTATCACATACACGAAACACCATCTAGCCCAAGCTAAGCAGAGCTTGTACTATGGGTACTAGACAATGGATAAAGATACATGTACACTTTTTATTTTATTTTTGTATATACATACATATTATACATAGTAACACCCAGACCAAGACAAACATCCATGTTCATGCACACAAATGTTTGACTTGTGCGGGAATCGAACCCGCGACCTCAGGCGTGGCAGTTGGTTACACTAACCACTACGCCAGCAAGCCGTCAATAATGTACACTATAACAGAACCATAAGCTTTTTTAATAGTTGCTGAGATAGGCAGTTCAAGACGCGAGTCAGACGTCCCTTTTTGCCATGTATGAAAACCTAAAAGTTTTGCTTAGATATCAATCAAGTTGATGTCAATATAGACCATAATATGTAAACCCGATGGAAATGGCGCTATGCTTTATTTAATGTAGTAACTGTACCGTGCTGAGCACAGCAGTCACATGTACATACTACCACTGAGCCATTTGAGGCAGTTACAATGTCTTATAACTTAATTTTATATTATTTTTACAGAATGTGTTCGGCCAGTGTGCGGGCAGATATAACGCTGCTATTGCCCCTGCTGCTGCCTACGCCCCTACTGCCGCTTTCGCTTCCACCGCTCCCTTCGGCTATGCTGGAGCCTACCCTGGTGCTGCTGCTGGCTGTGCTGCTCCTTATGGTGGTTCCGGTGAAGGTAACGTGGCGGTCGCCGGTGAGCTGCCAGTCTGCGGTACCACCGCCGTCGCTGGTCAGGTGCCCATCATGGGCGCTGTGAAATTCGGCGGTGATGTCGCTGCTGCTGGTGCCGTGTCTATCGCTGGCCAGTGCGCCTGCGGATGTGGTGCTGGTGCTCCCTACGGCGCTGCTGGTCTCTATGGTGCTGCTGCCCCATACGGGTCTGCTGCTCTCTATGGCACCGCTGCCCCTTGCAGCGCAGGTGCTTTCTACGCGTAAAAAACGACGACTATTATAACTAATTTGGATCTATCTGGAATAAAAACAACTATAGTGACGCATTATCTATGTAGTTTGCTCTGAACCATGTCAACATATTTATACTAATATGAGGATGGTGTGGAAACCACTGCTTTTGGACCACATGACTGCTTACCAACAGAAGAAGGGTGGTCATTTTGACAAGCAAAATAAAAAAATCATTTTATATAATAAGTAGCCGACCTGGTAGACGTTGTATTCCTCCAACATTGGATTGCAATCCGATCGAAGAGCCACCTACCGGACCCCATTACAGGGTGTAAGGAAAACGCTCCCGAAGCCGAAAGGCTAATATTATACTATCAAAATACTGTCGAATACCAATAATCATTTGCCTTATATTCATTGCTTTAGGAATTTGAAAATTTGCAATCCCGCAATGGAAAGCGAAAAAATCTTGTGTTCTATGCCACGCGTCTCCACTACTCGCAGCTAAGTACGGTGTACATATTGGGGTATTGGTATACAACCTTATTACTTACCCATTGAAAATTTCAAACTGTGCCCTATCCACCTCCAGACAAATTCGAGCTCGTCGAAGCGTCTCCTCGTGAAGACAGTGCAAACCACGCGGAGTTTATCATGCTCACTATTTGCCGACGTATCTCGTCATCACTCCCAATCGATTACACATTTTATCACGTACCGACACAGAAAAATCGGAGGCACGAGGTCGCCAGGTGCTAGCCTACCAATCCATCGGTCGCTGAATAACTCAGTACGTCTTACTCACGGACGGATTTGACGAAAACATAAAGTCAAGATAACGTCCGTCGAGTCGCATTAGTACGAGTATTTTGTAATTATAAACACCAACCCACATGTTAACTAACCAGCGTGTTTGATGCCTGGTCTCTTGAAAGGATTGTGATTTTATCTCTAACCGCACGTAGTATTTCTTCTATTGCACAATTCGTTTCTGGTGAATGTAGCCAGAATGGAGCCTCGTCTGTCCAGCCGCCGTATTAACTTCGCAGCACTTCGCGTGCTGAGCCGTGAGTACCGACGGACAACATTCACTATGCTTTTTTCTGTTCTCACATCTACTTGTCTGCCACTACCTGCCGCCGCTGCTGGAGCAATCGGACAATTCTCTAATAGACTGAATCAGAAGGATGCCGGGCGGTCGGATGTATCTGGCGGTAAATCCTCAGCGGCAAACCTCTGAGCTTCTCCCAAACACATCGACATATTCCCGTACTCAGTATACACATATGCAACGGGCATTTTTGTTAAACAATGACCACAAACATAAAACGATTAGTTTATTATTGCCTAATAATAAAGTAACGATTAAATAACAATCACTTAACAAAAAACAATAACAGAAACTTAATAAGAAACCAAAAAATTATAATCTGACTAGCAAAAAACGTAAACAAACAAATCTTTCACTCACGCGTTCGAGTAACAAGAATTTACTATTAAAAGAATCAAGTCATTTCCGAAATTTGGTCGTTAGCTACCATAGATAAAAAAAATACGTCTTTGATGTTGGATTGTACCACCTATTAACGTTGTGTTAGTCACTAGGTACATTATAAAAAATATTTTCCAACTATGCTTTATTTTATACTAAGTTTAGTAACTTAAAATTATAATGAGCATTGTATGATAGATCTAAGACACGTAGGTATGTTATTATAAACAATTTATTATAACTTCACATCGGAATTAAAAGTAATAGTAATCAATTATTTTATAAAGAAACATGTAGCGGATGTATGTGTATCCGAAGCCCGAGTGTAAATTTCGTGTCATTTGACGTAATACGTAACGATCAAGTCAATCGTGCTAACTATCGATCGAAAGTACTTCGAAATAGTCAGAGTGTGAAATAATGCAAACCAATCTATTCGCATCGCGTAATCTCACTTTGCCGAAAGTCAGCCGAAAGTTAGGTAATTTTTTTTAAGTTGCCTACATTGCATTACGAGTATCTCTATTTCGTTTTATGGAGCACCGAGTAAAAGAGATGCTAAATGCTCTATGCGTCGCGTCATGTTTCAATAAAAAAAGTCCTTTAAACGGTGATCTCAACCCAAATTATTTTTCTGTATTTCTACCAATATCTGCTGTATCGAAATACCAAATTACATAATTTTTCATGAATATAATATTATAATGTATGGAAGTTATATTATAATATTCATTAAGTATCATACAGTTTTTCCATTTCTATTTATATTAAACAAAGATTCTATAGTAATAATAATATTCTACAACATACACACAACACCATCTAGCCCAAACTAAGCAGAGCTTGTACTATGGGTACTAGACAATGGATAAACATACATATATAATTTTTTTTGTAAATACATACATATTATACATAGAAACACCCAGACCAAGACAAACATGTGTTCATGCACACAAATGTTTGACTTGTGCGGGAATCGAACCCGTGACCTCAGGCGTGGCAGTCGGTTACACTAACCACTACGCCATCGAGGCCGACGAATATGATATAATATTGAATATTTTCTTTTATCATATACCGATTTAGGTTAGAAACCTACCGACATTTCTGGATTACTTTAAATTTTGACGTTCGCCTTCAAAAGCTTAGCGGTTTCTTGTGATTTTTTGAATTTATTGAAGTTATAATATTATAATGTGCGCAATTTAGACCACGCCATTCCAATTTGAAATTCTGGTAAAGTTTATGGAGCAGTAAGTAAATAAATACATATACAGTTATGCATGTTTACATATAAAAATAATCACTTACACTACACAATTAAACTGCTTTATACGGAATTTATCGTGTTTAAAGCAGATTAATTGTAAATTATATATAAATTTTAATCATAAATTATAGTTATTTTACATAATATTATACTTCGTTTACGCGAATGTCATACATTTAAATTTTACAGACACGGTGACATACATAAGCCGTCGAATAATGTAAAAGGCAGAAATCAAGCAATACAAGATTGGAAAACTTGTCAAATTTATTAAATAATGATCCCACCGGGGCAATGAAAAATACGGAAAAGTGAAGAAAGGTATCTACCTCATCGATTACGATAAATACCTACTTAAATAATGCATTTAACTTATGAGAGTTAATTATTTTCAGAGACAAAATGACGATAATACTATTACTTTGTCACCAACATCGCCTATGCCTGCTAGAAGTCCTCAGGTTCTTGAAGCAGAAAGCATTCCCGTTATTGAGTTAAGTAGGTACATATACTGATTATAAAAATATTAATATTATAATTTATAACATTGTAAGCCCTATTAAGGAACCGACAAGTGTTTCGAATTGTGAATGATAAATTGCTGTAATAGGTTTGATTACTTTGATACGTGACAGACATATAAGAATATAAATGTGTGTGCTTCATCTTCATAATATTCAGGTGTGAATTTCAATTGCTTTCTTTTTAGCTGAATGCGATATATGGAATATGCCTGGACCATCACATCAGAGTCTCCATACTCTACATTCAAACAATACGCACGAACCACAACCGGAAGCCGATACATCAACAGGATCCCAACGTCGTCGACGTGGAAGAGCAACCTCAATAAAGTGTCATAGACATATAAGAATATAAATGTGTGGCTTTCACACATTTATATTCTTATATCGATCGTTTGCCTGAAACTACGTAAATGTAGCTTCAGTAACTTAGTAAACTCACTAACCTATATATGTTGACGTTCATAAGTGTTACTTTGTGACCTAAATGAGTACATGTTTTTTGACTTTAATTTTAGATAAAGAAAATGAGAATTATTTCTATGTAACAGATGTTGCAGATGTTGTTAATTTATTAAAAGAGAAACATTATTTTTATGTTAATGCGCCTGTCTTCTTTAATTAAATAAATAAATTTGAATATGGTGTCAGTAGTGTTATTTACAGAGCCACATTGGCACAGTTTTTATATAGATTCTTAATAAAAACAAACATATTAAATCATATTCATGTAAGTAATTCATATTGCCAAAAACATTATAAGAAAATGAGAATATGACTTATGAATATAACAGTGAGAAAAGCGAATGTAATGATTATTATACCAATTGAGATCAAAATATAAACAAGGACCAGTGACTATGTCTAGCTATTTGATCATGCAGTGCTCTTCCTCGAATCAACTCGGTGGTTGCTTGTTGCTCTTCCATATGCTGGACATGACCTATTGTAGCTTTATGATGTTCACTTAGATCTAAAATTAAGTTCATACTGTCCATTTGAAATATAGATTCATCTTAATATTATGAACCATTCTTACCTAAATCATCTGGTTCAGGTACTCTATAACCTAATGCAATATTATAGAGCACACTATTGTGCCTGAATAATTGTGGCCTGAATAATTTGTGCGTATTTTAGAGGCTTGTAATGCAATACTCTATCTTTGCAAAGGCAACGCCTACGATTGGTTGGTTGTAATTTGTTAGTTCTTCTAATTGCATATTTCCTATACATAGAAACAGGAAGGCTTCCTTTGATAAGCAATATCTATTTCTAAATTCAATGTTACTGAGGTCTTCTACCGGATTAAATGAGGCACGAAAATCAGCTCTCTTTTTCTCAAGTAATTTATTTCATCTTGGTAATGAGTGGCCATCATCAGTTTTCACCAGAAAAAGCTACGAGCAGTCATTTTCACCTAAAAATAAACACAAAATTACACAGTTATTAATATCGTATTCAATGTCAACTACGTCTCACCAACCCAACAACAAGTGAGTTTACTGCACGACCGCGTTACCATTTCGAGACGATTGTAAATGTCAAATTTTAGTTCACACTCGCATAATCTTGAAAAACGTTTGCCGAAACTATCAATACCGCGTCCGACACGATGATTTTTACGTCACTTCTAGTGACACCGCTATTGTAGTAGTGCAAACGATTTCACACTCGCTCGTTTTCCTTACAATAGTCTCCGCCTTGGGCGCTTTGTAAGTTACCATACATTTGTTAGTCGATACGACAACTTTGTAGATTGAGTTAGCTTTATGAAAAATCCACACTTGGGCCTCTGAACGTCGACAACTCCCTAGTCGTACCGGCCGTGGCAAGGCGCCTACGCGTTACTCGCCAACTCGCTGGTGCGTATCCAAACGCACTCCCGCGCATGCGCCTTTCTGCGACCAATAGGATCGCCCTGTGCGAGCGCCGGCCGCAGGTACCAATAGTGTTTAAGAAAGGATCAGGGAATCATTACTCAATTATGGCGGACGATATAAGTTTTCTTTTGTAATATGTTATGTGTGTGTCTCAATATACAAGTTTATAGTATGAAACAAAGCTCTTATCATTGTACTGACCCACTCCGACAATATCTTGGCGCCCCAACGTGTGTTTTGTATAATAACATGGGATCAGAATCTTTGTTTCGTGAAGAAATACTTTCATGTCGTTGCGACTTCAAGAAAATTTTCGGTAAGTGAAAATTTCACGATTGGGACACAATTCGGCAGTCAACGGTGATTTTACAGTTGCTCTACGTCTACTTGCGACTTTTTGCTGGTTTGAAATGACCACGAACTGTAAGTTACCCGATTTATGTAACTACCTACTTGTTTGCAACATGCCGCGTAAACGTAAGTCCCGTTCTGCCGATAGTGATAATGACTCAATTCAAGAAGAACCCAGCAACATAACTATTATAACTATGACACAAGACGCCCTTACTGCGTTATTGACTACTTTGCAACAGTCTCAAGCCGAGTTTTGCAGTCAAATTTTACGCGAAGTTCCTTCGTCGATGCCATGGATCTACGACGTCTACGACGGCCGCCACTGCCGGCGCCGCACCGCCGCGGTCATCGTGAAGTCCACGGCAAATTTTGCTAGATGCTCGTCTCTTTTCAGTGGTAACTCAGATGAGTTCGTAGAAAACTTAATCAATGCAATCGAATTTTACAAGGCATGCCTACATATAAGCGACGATAACGCGCTCTTGGGTATATCCGTGCTGCTTACTTCATCGGCAGGAACTGAAAGGCATGGCGTGAAAAACACTACGAAGACTTGGGACGAAGCCCTTATTAGACTTCGTAGCGCTTATGGTGAACTTCGGCCGCCGTTAGCTAAGCTGCCACAAGGGGATTTATGTGAACGCGGCGAGTTAGATATGATTTACGTTTTACTAGATTGCCGTATTAGAAAAAGTCTCGATAGGACTACGGTCCCGACGTTCGACAAATTATTATTCCCTAACTTCAACCCGTGTATCTCGAGCACCATGCAGTCATGTCGACTCGTCTCGCACACGCAGTGTGCGAAGCGCCGTGGTCGAGCGTAGCTCGTCGCCGCCGCGGGCGTCGCAGACGCCTACCCCGCCACGCGAGGGAGCGTGATAGTTGCTGGCACGCCACTGCCGCCGCCCACGCTCTCGTGTGCGCCGCTACCTTCGCCGAACTCCGAGTGTTGCGTGTCTGCTTCTCAAAAAGATCGAGGTAGCCCCGCGTATGTCGCAGGGGCTTGTGTTATTGTGCCTAGTTCAAACAACGTTTTCACTATGGACACTAATGATAATATTTGTAGCAGTAAAGGTTTAAATAATAATTACTGTAATAATGTTCTACAAAGTAATAAATTTATGAACAATAATTTTAAGTCACAAAATATGACTTGTGTTGATAATAATTTTAATAATGTTTCTCTATTTTCAAATATTGATTTTAGAAGTAATTCTTGTAGTGATAGTAGTTGTTATTGTGTTGTAAATTAGGAAAATATTTATAATGGAACTGTAATACTTGCGTCCAGGGGGAGCCCGCATTACCGTTGAAGGATTATGTTGTTACGTCATATTCCGATAATAGCAGTTGCTCTCAACATTTTGCCGAGATTGTAAATAACACTAATAACAGTGGCTCTCAAAATTTTTGCGAAATTTAAGTAATACTTATAATAGTGGTTCGCAACCTGTTTTCGATAATAGTACTATTAGTCAATCCTTTCTGCGGCCCGTGCTAAGGATTAGCATTTTAGATGAAAACGGAACTGCGTTGGTAGATTCAGCAGCTAAGAGCTGTGTAGCTGGCCATACGTTGTACGCTCTCCTAAAGGCCAAAGATGACCTCTTGCATGGAAAATGTGAAACTTGCAGTTGGTATTAGTAGGCTAATGACAGTACTTATTACGGACGTAAACGTGACCCTTAAAGGTAGAACCAGGCTGGTAAGATTTATATTTTTTTCGGACGCGATCAGTAATGAGACTCTTTTAGGCATTGGCCTTTTAATTAGTTTTATCAAAAATATAGATTTCGGTAAGGCTAAATGGAAATTTAGTAATAGTGTCGAGCAATGCAAACTTCTTTTTTCTGGTCTGCGCAAATAAAATTAAAATAATACAAAGAACTATGCTTGTAAATTAATATATTTGTTTTGATTTTGAAGCAGCGAGGATTTCTTTTGTTTGTTTAGAGAGCGCAGCCGCATCCTCTACCAGCGTAACCACTGCGGTAGCCGTAGCCGGGACCAGCGAGGCCGGCAGCGAAACCAGCGCCATAGGCGGGACCGATACCAGCGGGACCGTAAGCAGGAGCGGCGAAAGCAGCACCCTCGCTGATCATGGCATTTCTGCCATTACCGCAAGCGTGGTTGACGGCACCAGAACCAGCAGTGGGTAACACTCCCTCCACAGTCACAGTACCAACAAACGGCAGCTCACCAGCCGCCGCTAGAATACCTTCATAAGCGTTCTCAGATGCTACGGAGAGGCCGACGGGAGCGATGGCGGAGGCGCTAGAGACGGGGAGTCCACCACCGCTGGTGGGGGTGTAGTCTATGGCAGGGGCAGCATATCCACAAGGAGCACCAAAAGCGGGGGCGTCCAGGGCATACGCAGCACGACCATAAGGTGCGGCTAAACCGCAACCAGCCAAGCCATAGGGAGCGGCATAAGTAGTGGCGATGCCGGGGGCCGCGGCGATGGCAGCAGTGCTGGTGCACTGGCTCAGTGCACACTAAAAAAATACACATCCGTTAGAAATATTAAAAACTAAGGCAGTTAACAGCTATATAATTGTCTAGATCACTTACCTGGATGAAGAGCGCCTGAGCGCAGAGGACAATGATGGCCTTGGCAAACATGTTATTTCTCGTACAAACGCTGATGCGAGAATGATGTCCTGCTTGAATAGTGCTGCTTTTATAATAAACTGTCTTATCTAATTCTAATAAGTATTTAGGTAATTAATTAAATTCTAAAAAGCTTGTGCAACCACGATAAGCCTACAATTTACCAACAAAAAACACTTTGTTATGACTTAATTATTGTAATTAATTATTTTGATTTCGAAATAACACTAAACGTTCCTTATCAACAAAGTTCCGAGTATAAAAAGTGGAGCAATGTGTCGTACATCACTCTGTATTCAGCTTCACGTTGACACGAACAAAAATCAAACATGAACACCTTCACCGTCCTGTTCCTCTGCATCCAAGCTTGCTTGGTACAGGTGAGTCGTTACTCATATTTCTTGCTCCTAGCAATAGTATTTAGGCGTTGCCTGCCTCTCTTGTTTGCCAGCAAATAAGTATGGGTTGATATGAAATGTCTTACTTAACGCAATTATTGAGGTATACTTTTAAAATCTTTGTCTTTTCGGCTATGTCACTTGTGGTCCAATACATTCGTTGCCTCACATGATTTCCTTATTTTTCTCTTTCTCATGAGATCTGAATATTGTTAAGCTCTTCTGTAAGCCCATGATGTTCGAGGTCACAGGATATATTATATAATAATAATATTCTATCACATACACACAACACCATCTAGCTTGGGCTAAGCAGAGCTTGTACTATGGGTACTAGACAATGGATAAACATACATGTACACTTTTTATTTTATTTTTGTATATACATACATATTATACATAGTAACACCCAGACCAAGACAAACATCCATGTTCATGCAAACAAATGTTTGACTTGTGCGGGAATCGAACCCGCGACCTCAGGCGTGGCAGTTGGTTACACTAACCACTACGCCAGCAAGCCGTCAATAATGTACACTATAACAGAACCATAAGCTTTTTTAATAGTTGCTGAGATAGGCAGTTCAAGACGCGAGTCAGACGTCCCTTTTTGCCATGTATGAAAACCTAAAAGTTTTGCTTAGATATCAATCAAGTTGATGTCAATATAGACCATAATATGTAAACCCGATGGAAATGGCGCTATGCTTTATTTAATGTAGTAACTGTACCGTGCTGAGCACAGCAGTCACATGTACATACTACCACTGAGCCATTTGAGGCAGTTACAATGTCTTATAACTTAATTTTATATTATTTTTACAGAATGTGTTCGGCCAGTGTGCGGGCAGATATAACGCTGCTATTGCCCCTGCTGCTGCCTACGCCCCTACTGCCGCTTTCGCTTCCACCGCTCCCTTCGGCTATGCTGGAGCCTACCCTGGTGCTGCTGCTGGCTGTGCTGCTCCTTATGGTGGTTCCGGTGAAGGTAACGTGGCGGTTGCCGGTGAGCTGCCAGTCTGCGGTACCACCGCCGTCGCTGGTCAGGTGCCCATCATGGGCGCTGTGAAATTCGGCGGTGATGTCGCCGCTGCTGGTGCCGTGTCTATCGCTGGCCAGTGCGCCTGCGGATGTGGTGCTGGTGCTCCCTACGGCGCTGCTGGTCTCTATGGTGCTGCTGCCCCATACGGGTCTGCTGCTCTCTATGGCGCCGCTGCCCCTTGCGGCGCAGGTGCTTTCTACGCGTAAAAAACGACGACTATTATAACTACTTTGGATCTATCTGGAATAAAAACAACTATAGTGACGCATTATCTATGTAGTTTGCTCTGAACCATGTCAACATATTTATACTAATATGAGGATGGTGTGGAAACCACTGCTTTTGGACCACATGCCTGCTTACCAACAGAAGAAGGGTGGTCATTTTGACAAGCAAAATAAAAAAATCATTTTATATAATAAGTAGCCGACCTGGTAGACGTTGTATTCCTCCAACATTGGATTGCAATCCGATCGAAGAGCCACCTACCGGATCCCATTACAGGGTGTAAGGAAAACGCTCCCGAAGCCGAAAGGCTAATATTATACTATCAAAATACTGTCGAATACCAATAATCATTTGCCTTATATTCATTGCTTTAGGAATTTGAAAATTTGCAATCCCGCAATGGAAAGCGAAAAAATCTTCGGTTCTATGCCACGCGTCTCCACCGAGTCGGCGCACCATAACTACTCGCAGCTAAGTACGGTGTACATATTGGGGTATTGGTATACAACCTTATTACTTACCCATTGAAAATTTCAAACTGTGCCCTATCCACCTCCAGACAAATTCGGGCTCGTCGAAGCGTCTCCTCGTGAAGACAGTGCAAACCACGCGGAGTTTATCATGCTCACTATTTGCCGACGTATCTCGTCATCACTCCCAATCGATTACACATTTTATCACGTACCGACACAGAAAAATCGGAGGCACGAGGTCGCCAGGTGCTAGCCTACCAATCCATCGGTCGCTGAATAACTCAGTTCGTCTTACTCACGGACGGATTTGACGAAAACATAAAGTCAAGATAACGTCCGTCGAGTCGCATTAGTACGAGTATTTTGTAATTATAAACACCAACCCACATGTTAACTAACCAGCGTGTTTGATGCCTGGTCTCTTGAAAGGATTGTGATTTTATCTCTAACCGCACGTAGTATTTCTTCTATTGCACAATTCGTTTCTGGTGAATGTAGCCAGAATGGAGCCTCGTCTGTCCAGCCGCCGTATTAACTTCGCAGCACTTCGCGTGCTGAGCCGTGAGTACCGACGGACAACATTCACTATGCTTTTTTCTGTTCTCACATCTACTTGTCTGCCACTACCTGCCGCCGCTGCTGGAGCAATCGGACAATTCTCTAATAGACTGAATCAGAAGGATGCCGGGCGGTCGGATGTATCTGGCGGTAAATCCTCAGCGGCAAACCTCTGAGCTTCTCCCAAACACATCGACATATTCCCGTACTCAGTATACACATATGCAACGGGCATTATTGTTAAACAATGACCACAAACATAAAACGATTAGTTTATTATTGCCTAATAATAAAGTAACGATTAAATAACAATCACTTAACAAAAAACAATAACAGAAACTTAATAAGAAACCAAAAAATTATAATCTGACTAGCAAAAAACGTAAACAAACAAATCTTTCACTCACGCGTTCGAGTAACAAGAATTTACTATTAAAAGAATCAAGTCATTTCCGAAATTTGGTCGTTAGCTACCATAGATAAAAAAAATACGTCTTTGATGTTGGATTGTACCACCTATTAACGTTGTGTTAGTCACTAGGTACATTATAAAAAATATTTTCCAACTATGCTTTATTTTATACTAAGTTTAGTAACTTAAAATTATAATGAGCATTGTATGATAGATCTAAGACACGTAGGTATGTTATTATAAACAATTTATTATAACTTCACATCGGAATTAAAAGTAATAGTAATCAATTATTTTATAAAGAAACATGTAGCGGATGTATGTGTATCCGAAGCCCGAGTGTAAATTTCGTGTCATTTGACGTAGTACGTAACGATCAAGTCAATCGTGCTAACTATCGATCGAAAGTACTTCGAAATAGTCAGAGTGTGAAATAATGCAAACCAATCTATTCGCATCGCGTAATCTCACTTTGCCGAAAGTCAGCCGAAAGTTAGGTAATTTTTTTTAAGTTGCCTACATTGCATTACGAGTATCTCTATTTCGTTTTATGGAGCACCGAGTAAAAGAGATGCTAAATGCTCTATGCGTCGCGTCATGTTTCAATAAAAAAAGTCCTTTAAACGGTGATCTCAACCCAAATTATTTTTCTGTATTTCTACCAATATCTGCTGTATCGAAATACCAAATTACATAATTTTCATGAATATTATATTATAATGTATGGAAGTTATATTATAATATTAATTAAGTATCATACAGTTTTTATTTCTATTTATATTAAACAAAGATACTATAGTAATAATAATATTCTACCACATACACACAACACCATCTAGCCCAAACTAAGCAGAGCTTGTACTATGGGTACTAGACAATGGATAAACATACATATATAATTTTTTTTGTAAATACATACATATTATACATAGAAACACCCAGACCAAGACAAACATGTGTTCATGCACACAAATGTTTGACTTGTGCGGGAATCGAACCCGTGACCTCAGGCGTGGCAGTCGGTTACACTAACCACTACGCCATCGAGGCCGACGAATATGATATAATATTGAATATTTTCTTTTATCATATACCGATTTGGGTTAGAAACCTACCGACATTTCTGGATTACTTTAAATTTTGACGTTCGCCTTCAAAAGCTTAGCGGTTTCTTGTGATTTTTTGAATTTATGGAAGTTATAATATTATAATGTGCGCAATTTAGACCACGCCATTCCAATTTGAAATTCTGGTTAAGTTTATGGAGCAGTAAGTAAATAAATACATATACAGTTATGCATGTTTACATATAAAAATAATCACTTACACTACACAATTAAACTGCTTTATACGGAATTTATCGTGTTTAAAGCAGATTAATTGTAAATTATATATAAATTTTAATCATAAATTATAGTTATTTTACATAATATTATACTTCGTTTACGCGAATGTCATACATTTAAATTTTACAGACACGGTGACATACATAAGCCGTCGAATAATGTAAAAGGCAGAAATCAAGCAATACAAGATTGGAAATCTTGTCAAATTTATTAAATAATGATCCCACCGGGGCAATGAAAAATACGGAAAAGTGAAGAAAGGTATCTACCTCATCGATTACGATAAATACCTACTTAAATAATGCATTTAACTTATGAGAGTTAATTATTTTCAGAGCCAAAATGACGATAATACTATTACTTTGTCACCAACATCGCCTATGCCTGCTAGAAGTCCTCAGGTTCTTGAAGCAGAAAGCATTCCCGTTATTGAGTTAAGTAGGTACATATACTGATTATAAAAATATTAATATTATAATTTATAACATTGTAAGCCCTATTAAGGAACCGACAAGTGTTTCGAATTGTGAATGATAAATTGCTGTAATAGGTTTGATTACTTTGATACGTGACAGACATATAAGAATATAAATGTGTGTGCTTCATCTTCATAATATTCAGGTGTGAATTTCAATTGCTTTCTTTTTTAGCTGAATGCGATATATGGAATATGCCTGGACCATCACATCAGAGTCTCCATACTCTACATTCAAACAATACGCACGTACCACAACCGGAAGCCGATACATCAACAGGATCCCAACGTCGTCGATGTGGAAGAGCAACCTCAATAAAGTGTCATAGACATATAAGAATATAAATGTGTGGCTTTCACACATTTATATTCTTATATCGATCGTTTGCCTGAAACTACGTAAATGTAGCTTCAGTAACTTAGTAAACTCACTAACCTATATATGTTGACGTTCATAAGTGTTACTTTGTGACCTAAATGAGTACATGGTTTTTGACTTTAATTTTAGATAAAGAAAATGAGAATTATTTCTATGTAACAGATGTTGCAGATGTTGTTAATTTATTAAAAGAGAAACATTATTTTTATGTTAATGCGCCTGTCTTCTTTAATTAAATAAATAAATTTGAATATGGTGTCAGTAGTGTTATTTACAAAGCCACATTGGCACAGTTTTTATATAGATTCTTAATAAAAACAAACATATTAAATCATATTCATGTAAGTAATTCATATTGCCAAAAACATTATAAGAAAATGAGAATATGACTTATGAATATAACAGTGAGAAAAGCGAATGTAATGATTATTATACCAATTGAGATCAAAATATAAAAATGGACCAGTGACTATGTCTAGCTATTTGATCATGCAGTGCTCTTCCTCGAATCAACTCGGTGGTTGCTTGTTGCTCTTCCATACGCTGGACATGACCTATTGTAGCTTTATGATGTTCACTTAGATCTAAAATTAAGTTCATACTGTCCATTTGAAATATAGATTCATCTTAATATTATGAACCATTCTTACCTAAATCATCTGGTTCAGGTACTCTATAACCTAATGCAATATTATAGAGCACACTATTGTGCCTGAATAATTGTGGCCTGAATAATTTGTGCGTATTTTAGAGGCTTGTAATGCAATACTCTATCTTTGCAAAGGCAACGCCTACGATTGGTTGGTTGTAATTTGTTAGTTCTTCTAATTGCATATTTCCTATACATAGAAACAGGAAGGCTTCCTTTGATAAGCAATATCTATTTCTAAATTCAATGTTACTGAGGTCTTCTACCGGATTAAATGAGGCACGAAAATCAGCTCTCTTTTTCTCAAGTAATTTATTTCATCTTGGTAATGAGTGGCCATCATCAGTTTTCACCAGAAAAAGCTACGAGCAGTCATTTTCACCTAAAAATAAACACAAAATTACACAGTTATTAATATCGTATTCAATGTCAACTACGTCTCACCAACCCAACAACAAGTGAGTTTACTGCACGACCGCGTTACCATTTCGAGACGATTGTAAATGTCAAATTTTAGTTCACACTCGCATAATCTTGAAAAACGTTTGCCGAAACTATCAATACCGCGTCCGACACGATGATTTTTACGTCACTTCTAGTGACACCGCTATTGCAGTAGTGCAAACGATTTCACACTCGCTCGTTTTCCTTACAATAGTCTCCGCCTTGGGCGCTTTGTAAGTTACCATACATTTGTTAGTCGATACGACAACTTTGTAGATTGAGTTAGCTTTATGAAAAATCCACACTTGGGCCTCTGAACGTCGACAACTCCCTAGTCGTACCGGCCGTGGCAAGGCGCCTACGCGTTACTCGCCAACTCGCTGGTGCGTATCCAAACGCACTCCCGCGCATGCGCCTTGCAGCGACCAATAGGGTCGCCCTGTGCGAGCGCCGGCCACAGGTACCAATAGTGTTTAAGAAAGGATAAGGGGATCATTACTCAATTATGGCGGACGATATAAGTTTTCTTTTGTAATATGTTATGTGTGTGTCTCAATATACAAGTTTATAGTATGAAACAAAGCTCTTATCATTGTACTGACCCACTCCGACAATATCTTGGCGCCCCAACGTGTGTTTTGTATAATAACATGGGATCAGAATCTTTGTTTCGTGAAGAAATACTTTCATGTCGATGCGACTTCAAGAAAATTTTCGGTAAGTGAAAATTTCACGATTGGGACACAATTCGGCAGTCAACGGTGATTTTACAGTTGCTCTACGTCTACTTGCGACTCTTTGCTGGTTTGAAATGACCACGAACTGTAAGTTACCCGATTTATGTAACTACCTACTTGTTTGCAACATGCCGCGTAAACGTAAGTCCCGTTCTGCCGATAGTGATAATGACTCAATTCAAGAAGAACCCAGCAACATAACTATTATAACTATGACACAAGACGCCCTTACTGCGTTATTGACTACTTTGCAACAGTCTCAAGCCGAGTTTTGCAGTCAAATTTTACGCGAAGTTCCTTCGTCGATGCCATGGATCTACGACGTCTACGACGGCCGCCACTGCCGGCGCCGCACCGCCGCGGTCATCGTGAAGTCCACGGCAAATTTTGCTAGATGCTCGTCTCTTTTCAGTGGTAACTCAGATGAGTTCGTAGAAAACTTAATCAATGCAATCGAATTTTACAAGGCATGCCTACATATAAGCGACGATAACGCGCTCTTGGGTATATCCGTGCTGCTTTATTCATCGGCAGGAACTTGGTGGCATGGCGTGAAAAACACTACGAAGACTTGGGACGAAGCCCTTATTAGACTTCGTAGCGCTTATGGTGAACTTCGGCCGCCGTTAGCTAAGCTGCCACAAGGGGATTTATGTGAACGCGGCGAGTTAGATATGATTTACGTTTTACTAGATTGCCGTATTAGAAAAAGTCTCGATAGGACTACGGTCCCGACGTTCGACAAATTATTATTCCCTAACTTCAACCCGTGTATCTCGAGCACCATGCAGTCATGTCGACTCGTCTCGCACACGCAGTGTGCGAAGCGCCGTGGTCGAGCGTAGCTCGTCGCCGCCGCGGGCGTCGCAGACGCCTACCCCGCCACGCGAGGGAGCGTGATAGTTGCTGGCACGCCACTGCCGCCGCCCACGCTCTCGTGTGCGCCGCTACCTTCGCCGAACTCCGAGTGTTGCGTGTCTGCTTCTCAAAAAGATCGAGGTAGCCCCGCGTATGTCGCAGGGGCTTGTGTTATTGTGCCTAGTTGAAACAACGTTTTCACTATGGACACTAATGATAATATTTGTAGCAGTAAAGGTTTAAATAATAATTACTGTAAAAATGTTCTACAAAGTCATAAATTTATGAACAATAATTTTAAGTCACAAAATATGACTTGTGTTGATAATAATTTTAATAATGTTTCTCTATTTTCAAATATTGATTTTAGAAGTAATTCTTGTAGTGATAGTAGTTGTTATTGTGTTGTAAATTAGGAAAATGTTTATAATGGAACTGTAATACTTGCGTCCAGGGGGAGTCCGCATTACCGTTGAAGGATTATGTTGTTACGTCATATTCCGATAATAGCAGTGGCTCTCAAAATTTTTGCGAAATTTAAATAATACTTATAATGGTGGTTCGCAACCTGTTTTCGATAATAGTACTATTAGTCAATCCTTTCTGCGGCCCGTGCTAAGGATTAGCATTTTAGATGAAAACGGAACTGCGTTGGTAGATTCAGCAGCTAAGAGCTGTGTAGCTGGCCATACGTTGTACGCTCTCCTAAAGGCCAAAGATGACCTCTTGCATGGAAAATGTGAAACTTGCAGTTGGTATTAGTAGGCTAATGACAGTACTTATTACGGACGTAAACGTGACCCTTAAAGGTAGAACCAGGCTTGTAAGATTTATATTTTTTTCGGACGCGATCAGTAATGAGACTCTTTTAGGCATTGGCCTTTTAATTAGTTTTATCAAAAATATAGATTTCGGTAAGGCTAAATGGAAATTTAGTAATAGTGTCTGCGCAAATAAAATTAAAATAATACAAAGAACTATGCTTGTAAATTAATATATTTGTTTTGATTTTGAAGCAGCGAGGATTTCTTTTGTTTGTTTAGAGAGCGCAGCCGCATCCTCTACCAGCGTAACCACTGCGGTAGCCGTAGCCGGGACCAGCGAGGCCGGCAGCGAAACCAGCGCCATAGGCGGGACCGATACCAGCGGGACCGTAAGCAGGAGCGGCGAAAGCAGCACCCTCGCTGATCATGGCATTTCTGCCATTACCGCAAGCGTGGTTGACGGCACCAGAACCAGCAGTGGGTAACACTCCCTCCACAGCCACAGTACCAACAAACGGCAGCTCACCAGCCGCCGCTAGAATACCTTCATAAGCGTTCTCAGATGCTACGGAAAGGCCGACGGGAGCGATGGCGGAGGCGCTAGAGACGGGGAGTCCACCACCGCTGGTGGGGGTGTAGTCTATGGCAGGGGCAGCATATCCACAAGGAGCACCAAAAGCGGGGGCGTCCAGGGCATACGCAGCACGACCATAAGGTGCGGCTAAACCGCAACCAGCCAAGCCATACGGAGCGGCATAAGTAGTGGCGATGCCGGGGGCCGCGGCGATGGCAGCAGTGCTGGTGCACTGGCTCAGTGCACACTAAAAAAATACACATCCGTTAGAAATATTAAAAACTAAGGCAGTTAACAGCTATATAATTGTCTAGATCACTTACCTGGATGAAGAGCGCCTGAGCGCAGAGGACAATGATGGCCTTGGCAAACATGTTATTTCTCGTACAAACGCTGATGCGAGAATGATGTCCTGCTTGAATAGTGCTGCTTTTATAATAAACTGTCTTATCTAATTCTAATAAGTATTTAGGTAATTAATTAAATTCTAAAAAGCTTGTGCAACCACGATAAGCCTACAATTTACCAACAAAGAACACTTTGTTATGACTTAATTATTGTAATTAATTATTTTGATTTCGAAATAACACTAAACGTTCCTTATCAACAAAGTTCCGAGTATAAAAAGTGGAGCAATGTGTCGTACATCACTCTGTATTCAGCTTCACGTTGACACGAACAAAAATCAAACATGAACACCTTCACCGTCCTGTTCCTCTGCATCCAAGCTTGCTTGGTACAGGTGAGTCGTTACTCATATTTCTTGCTCCTAGCAATAGTATTTAGGCGTTGCCGGCCTCTCTTGTTTGCCAGCAAATAAGTATGGGTTGATATGAAATGTCTTACTTAACGCAATTATTAAGGTATACTTTTAAAATCTTTGTCTTTTCGGCTATGTCACTTGTGGTCCAATGCATTCGTTGCCTCACATGATTTCCTTATTTTTCTCTTTCTCATGAGATCTGAATATTGTTAAGCTCTTCTGTAAGCCCATGATGTTCGAGGTCACAGGAGATATAATAATAATATTCTATCACATACACGAAACACCATCTAGCCCAAGCTAAGCAGAGCTTGTACTATGGGTACTAGACAATGGATAAAGATACATGTACACTTTTTATTTTATTTTTGTATATACATACATATTATACATAGTAACACCCAGACCAAGACAAACATCCATGTTCATGCACACAAATGTTTGACTTGTGCGGGAATCGAACCCGCGACCTCAGGCATGGCAGTTGGTTACACTAACCACTACGCCAGCAAGCCGTCAATAATGTACACTATAACAGAACCATAAGCTTTTTTAATAGTCGCTGAGATAGGCAGTTCAAGACGCGAGTCAGACGTCCTTTTTTGCCATGTATGAAAACCTAAAAGTTTTGCTTAGATATCAATGAAGTTGATGTCAATATAGACCATAATATGTAAACCCGATGGAAATGGCGCTAAGCTTTATTTAATGTAGTAACTGTACCGTGCTGAGCACAGCAGTCACATGTACATACTACCACTGAGCCATTTGAGGCAGTTACAATGTCTTATAACTTAATTTTATATTATTTTTACAGAATGTGTTCGGCCAGTGTGCGGGCAGATATAACGCTGCTATTGCCCCTGCTGCTGCCTACGCCCCTACTGCCGCTTTCGCTTCCACCGCTCCCTTCGGCTATGCTGGAGCCTACCCTGGTGCTGCTGCTGGCTGTGCTGCTCCTTATGGTGGTTCCGGTGAAGGTAACGTGGCGGTCGCCGGTGAGCTGCCAGTCTGCGGTACCACCGCCGTCGCTGGTCAGGTGCCCATCATGGGCGCTGTGAAATTCGGCGGTGATGTCGCTGCTGCTGGTGCCGTGTCTATCGCTGGCCAGTGCGCCTGCGGATGTGGTGCTGGTGCTCCCTACGGCGCTGCTGGTCTCTATGGTGCTGCTGCCCCATACGGGTCTGCTGCTCTCTATGGCGCCGCTGCCCCTTGCGGCGCAGGTGCTTTCTACGCGTAAAAAACGACGACTATTATAACTACTATGGATCTATCTGGAATAAAAACAACTATAGTGACGCATTATCTATGTAGTTTGCTCTGAACCATGTCAACATATTTATACTAATATGAGGATGGTGTGGAAACCACTGCTTTTGGACCACATGACTGCTTACCAACAGAAGAAGGGTGGTCATTTTGACAAGCAAAATAAAAAAATCATTTTATATAATAAGTAGCCGACCTGGTAGACGTTGTATTCCTCCAACGTTGGATTGCAATCCGATCGAAGAGCCACCTACCGGATCCCATTACAGGGTGTAAGGAAAACGCTCCCGAAGCCGAAAGGCTAATATTATACTATCAAAATACTGTCGAATACCAATAATCATTTGCCTTATATTCATTGCTTTAGGAATTTGAAAATTTGCAATCCCGCAATGGAAAGCGAAAAAATCTTGGGTTCTATGCCACGCGTCTCCACCGAGTCGGCGCACCATAACTACTCGCAGCTAAGTACGGTGTACTTATTGGGGTATTGGTATACAACCTTATTACTTACCCATTGAAAATTTCAAACTGCGCCCTATCCACCTCCAGACAAATTCGGGCTCGTCGAAGCGTCTCCTCGTGAAGACAGTGCAAACCACGCGGAGTTTATCATGCTCACTATTTGCCGACGTATCTCGTCATCACTCCCAATCGATTACACATTTTATCACGTACCGACACAGAAAAATCGGAGGCACGAGGTCGCCAGGTGCTAGCCTACCAATCCATCGGTCGCTGAATAACTCAGTACGTCTTACTCACGGACGGATTTGACGAAAACATAAAGTCAAGATAACGTCCGTCGAGTCGCATTAGTACGAGTATTTTGTAATTATAAACACCAACCCACATGTTAACTAACCAGCGTGTTTGATGCCTGGTCTCTTGAAAGGATTGTGATTTTATCTCTAACCGCACGTAGTATTTCTTCTATTGCACAATTCGTTTCTGGTGAATGTAGCCAGAATGGAGCCTCGTCTGTCCAGCCGCCGTATTAACTTCGCAGCACTTCGCGTGCTGAGCCGTGAGTACCGACGGACAACATTCACTATGCTTTTTTCTGTTCTCACATCTACTTGTCTGCCACTACCTGCCGCCGCTGCTGGAGCAATCGGACAATTCTCTAATAGACTGAATCAGAAGGATGCCGGGCGGTCGGATGTATCTGGCGGTAAATCCTCAGCGGCAAACCTCTGAGCTTCTCCCAAACACATCGACATATTCCCGTACTCAGTATACACATATGCAACGGGCATTATTGTTAAACAATGACCACAAACATAAAACGATTAGTTTATTATTGCCTAATAATAAAGTAACGATTAAATAACAATCACTTAACAAAAAACAATAACAGAAACTTAATAAGAAACCAAAAAATTATAATCTGACTAGCAAAAAACGTAAACAAACAAATCTTTCACTCACGCGTTCGAGTAACAAGAATTTACTATTAAAAGAATCAAGTCATTTCCGAAATTTGGTCGTTAGCTACCATAGATAAAAAAAATACGTCTTTGATGTTGGATTGTACCACCTATTAACGTTGTGTTAGTCACTAGGTACATTATAAAAATATTTTCCAACTATGCTTTATTTTATACTAAGTTTAGTAACTTAAAATTATAATGAGCATTGTATGATAGATCTAAGACACGTAGGTATGTTATTATAAACAATTTATTATAACTTCACATCGGAATTAAAAGTAATAGTAATCAATTATTTTATAAAGAAACATGTAGCGGATGTATGTGTATCCGAAGCCCGAGTGTAAATTTCGTGTCATTTGACGTAGTACGTAACGATCAAGTCAATCGTGCTAACTATCGATCGAAAGTACTTCGAAATAGTCAGAGTGTGAAATAATGCAAACCAATCTATTCGCATCGCGTAATCTCACTTTGCCGAAAGTCAGCCGAAAGTTAGGTAATTTTTTTTAAGTTGCCTACATTGCATTACGAGTATCTCTATTTCGTTTTATGGAGCACCGAGTAAAAGAGATGCTAAATGCTCTATGCGTCGCGTCATGTTTCAATAAAAAAAGTCCTTTAAACGGTGATCTCAACCCAAATTATTTTTCTGTATTTCTACCAATATCTGCTGTATCGAAATACCAAATTACATAATTTTTCATGAATATAATATTATAATGTATGGAAGTTATATTATAATATTCATTAAGTATCATACAGTTTTTCCATTTCTATTTATATTAAACAAAGATTATATAGTAATAATAATATTCTACCACATACACACAACACCATCTAGCCCAAACTAAGCAGAGCTTGTACTATGGGTACTAGACAATGGATAAACATACATATATAATTTTTTTTGTAAATACATACATATTATACATAGAAACACCCAGACCAAGACAAACATGTGTTCATGCACACAAATGTTTGACTTGTGCGGGAATCGAACCCGTGACCTCAGGCGTGGCAGTCGGTTACACTAACCACTACGCCATCGAGGCCGACGAATATGATATAATATTGAATATTTTCTTTTATCATATACCGATTTGGGTTAGAAACCTACCGACATTTCTGGATTACTTTAAATATTGACGTTCGCCTTCAAAAGCTTAGCGGTTTCTTGTGATTTTTTTAATTTATTGAAGTTATAATATTATAATGTGCGCAATTTAGACCACGCCATTCCAATTTGAAATTCTGGTAAAGTTTATGGAGCAGTAAGTAAATAAATACATATACAGTTATGCATGTTTACATATAAAAATAATCACTTACACTACACAATTAAACTGCTTTATACGGAATTTATCGTGTTTAAAGCAGATTAATTGTAAATTATATATAAATTTTAATCATAAATTATAGTTATTTTACATAATATTATACTTCGTTTACGCGAATGTCATACATTTAAATTTTACAGACACGGTGACATACATAAGCCGTCGAATAATGTAAAAGGCAGAAATCAAGCAATACAAGATTGGAAAACTTGTCAAATTTATTAAATAATGAACCCACCGGGGCAATGAAAAATACGGAAAAGTGAAGAAAGGTATCTACCTCATCGATTACGATAAATACCTACTTAAATAATGCATTTAACTTATGAGAGTTAATTATTTTCAGAGCCAAAATGACGATAATACTATTACTTTGTCACCAACATCGCCTATGCCTGCTAGAAGTCCTCAGGTTCTTGAAGCAGAAAGCATTCCCGTTATTGAGTTAAGTAGGTACATATACTGATTATAAAAATATTAATATTATAATTTATAACATTGTAAGCCCTATTAAGGAACCGACAAGTGTTTCGAATTGTGAATGATAAATTGCTGTAATAGGTTTGATTACTTTGATACGTGACAGACATATAAGAATATAAATGTGTGTGCTTCATCTTCATAATATTCAGGTGTGAATTTCAATTGCTTTCTTTTTTAGCTGAATGCGATATATGGAATATGCCTGGACCATCACATCAGAGTCTCCATACTCTACATTCAAACAATACGCACGTACCACAACCGGAAGCCGATACATCAACAGGATCCCAACGTCGTCGACGTGGAAGAGCAACCTCAATAAAGTGTCATAGACATATAAGAATATAAATGTGTGGCTTTCACACTTCGGCGTTCATTCTTTAGCAAATCGTAGAAGTATTAATGACGCAATGTTCGCTGTTAAAATTCTCAAGCAGCATATTGACTGCCCACAGCTGTTGGCTCTCTTTAAGTTTCGCGTTCCTGCTAGACTGCCACGCAAATCGATCACACCACTCCGTCCACCGTTAAGAAGAACAGTTCTTGGTGCTAATTCTCCTTACGCCAGAATGTGTAAGGTGTTGAATGGTTTGAGCGACCTTATAGATCTGCATTCTTTTAGTATTAAGAAAATAAAGTCCATATTTCTTAAAACAACAGATTTAGAAACACAATAAATATAAATATATTATTTAAGCAGTGTATGTACAATTACGAGTAAGATTTAGATTTAGATATTTAATTATAAGTTTCAAACAGTTTCTTGTATGCGCAAGCGGTGTTTACCTATAAGTGATTGTTGCATTGTCGCTTGTATTTTAGACTAGTTTAAATTAAGTATTAATGTAAACAATTGTTGGTAAACCATAATAAATAAATAAAATAAAAATAAAAATATTCTTATATCGATCGTTTGCCTGAAACTACGTAAATGTAGCTTCAGTAACTTAGTAAACTCACTAACCTATATATGTTGACGTTCATAAGTGTAACTTTGTGACCTAAATGAGTACATGGTTTTTGACTTTAATTTTAGATAAAGAAAATGAGAATTATTTCTATGTAACAGATGTTGCAGATGTTGTTAATTTATTAAAAGAGAAACATTATTTTTATGTTAATGCGCCTGTCTTCTTTAATTAAATAAATAAATTTGAATATGGTGTCAGTAGTGTTATTTACAAAGCCACATTGGCACAGTTTTTATATAGATTCTTAATAAAAACAAACATATTAAATCATATTCATGTAAGTAATTCATATTGCCAAAAACATTATAAGAAAATGAGAATATGACTTATGAATATAACAGTGAGAAAAGCGAATGTAATGATTATTATACCAATTGAGATCAAAATATAAAAAAGGACCAGTGACTATGTCTAGGTATTTGATCATGCAGTGCTCTTCCTCGAATCAACTCGGTGGTTGCTTGATGCTCTTCCATATGCTGGACATGACCTATTGTAGCTTTATGATGTTCACTTAGATCTAAAATTAAGTTCATACTGTCCATTTGAAATATAGATTCATCTTAATATTATGAACCATTCTTACCTAAATCATCTGGTTCAGGTACTCTATAACCTAATGCAATATTATAGAGCACACTATTGTGCCTGAATAATTGTGGCCTGAATAATTTGTGCGTATTTTAGAGGCTTGTAATGCAATACTCTATCTTTGCAAAGGCAACGCCTACGATTGGTTGGTTGTAATTTGTTAGTTCTTCTAATTGCATATTTCCTATACATAGAAACAGGAAGGCTTCCTTTGATAAGCAATATCTATTTCTAAATTCAATGTAACTGAGGTCTTCTACCGGATTAAATGAGGCACGAAAATCAGCTCTCTTTTTCTCAAGTAATTTATTTCATCTTGGTAATGAGTGGCCATCATCAGTTTTCACCAGAAAAAGCTACGAGCAGTCATTTTCACCTAAAAATAAACACAAAATTACACAGTTATTAATATCGTATTCAATGTCAACTACGTCTCACCAACCCAACAACAAGTGAGTTTACTGCACGACCGCGTTACCATTTCGAGACGATTGTAAATGTCAAATTTTAGTTCACACTCGCATAATCTTGAAAAACGTTTGCCGAAACTATCAATACCGCGTCCGACACGATGATTTTTACGTCACTTCTAGTGACACCGCTATTGTAGTAGTGCAAACGATTTCACACTCGCTCGTTTTCCTTACAATAGTCGCCGCCTTGGGCGCTTTGTAAGTTACCATAGATTTGTTAGTCGATACGACAACTTTGTAGATTGAGTTAGCTTTATGAAAAATCCACACTTGGGCCTCTGAACGTCGACAACTCCCTAGTCGTACCGGCCGTGGCAAGGCGCCTACGCGTTACTCGCCAACTCGCTGGTGCGTATCCAAACGCACTCCCGCGCATGCGCCTTGCAGCGACCAATAGGGTCGCCCTGTGCGAGCGCCGGCCGCAGGTACCAATAGAGTTTAAGAAAGGATAAGGGGATCATTACTCAATTATGGCGGACGATATAAGTTTTCTTTTGTAATATGTTATGTGTGTGTCTCAATATACAAGTTTATAGTATGAAACAAAGCTCTTATCATTGTACTGACCCACTCCGACTATATCTTGGCGCCCCAACGTGTGTTTTGTATAATAACATGGGATCAGAATCTTTGTTTCGTGAAGAAATACTTTCATGTCGTTGCGACTTCAAGAAAATTTTCGGTAAGTGAAAATTTCACGATTGGGACACAATTCGGCAGTCAACGGTGATTTTACAGTTGCTCTACGTCTACTTGCGACTCTTTGCTGGTTTGAAATGACCACGAACTGTAAGTTACCCGATTTATGTAACTACCTACTTGTTTGCAACATGCCGCGTAAACGTAAGTCCCGTTCTGCCGATAGTGATAATGACTCAATTCAAGAAGAACCCAGCAACATAACTATTATAACTATGACACAAGACGCCCTTACTGCGTTATTGACTACTTTGCAACAGTCTCAAGCCGAGTTTTGCAGTCAAATTTTACGCGAAGTTCCTTCGTCGATGCCATGGATCTACGACGTCTACGACGGCCGCCACTGCCGGCGCCGCACCGCCGCGGTCATCGTGAAGTCCACGGCAAATTTTGCTAGATGCTCGTCTCTTTTCAGTGGTAACTCAGATGAGTTCGTACAAAACTTAATCAATGCAATCGAATTTTACAAGGCATGCCTACATATAAGCGACGATAACGCGCTCTTGGGTATATCCGTGCTGCTTACTTCATCGGCAGGAACTTGGTGGCAAGGCGTGAAAAACACTACGAAGACTTGGGACGAAGCCCTTATTAGACTTCGTAGCGCTTATGGTGAACTTCGGCCGCCGTTAGCTAAGCTGCCACAAGGGGATTTATGTGAACGCGGCGAGTTAGATATGATTTACGTTTTACTAGATTGCCGTATTAGAAAAAGTCTCGATAGGACTACGGTCCCGACGTTCGACAAATTATTATTCCCTAATTTCAACCCGTGTATCTCGAGCACCATGCAGTCATGTCGACTCGTCTCGCACACGCAGTGTGCGAAGCGCCGTGGTCGAGCGTAGCTCGTCGCCGCCGCGGGCGTCGCAGACGCCTACCCCGCCACGCGAGGGAGCGTGATAGTTGCTGGCACGCCACTGCCGCCGCCCACGCTCTCGTGTGCGCCGCTACCTTCGCCGAACTCCGAGTGTTGCGTGTCTGCTTCTCAAAAAGATCGAGGTAGCCCCGCGTATGTCGCAGGGGCTTGTGTTATTGTGCCTAGTTCAAACAACGTTTTCACTATGGACACTAATGATAATATTTGTAGCAGTAAAGGTTTAAATAATAATTACTGTAAAAATGTTCTACAAAGTAATAAATTTATGAACAATAATTTTAAGTCACAAAATATGACTTGTGTTGATAATAGTTTTAATAATGTTTCTCTATCTTCAAATATTGATTTTAGAAGTAATTCTTGTAGTGATGGTAGTTGTTTTTCTGTTGTAAATTAGGAAAATGTTTATAATGGAACTGTCATACTTGCGTCCAGGGGGAGTCCGCATTACCGTTGAAGGATTATGTTGTTAAGTCATATTCCGATAATAGCAGTGGCTCTCGACATTTTGCCGAGATTGTAAATAACACTAATAACAGTGGCTCTCAAAATTTTTGAGAAATTGTAAATAATACTTATAATAGTGGTTCGCAACCTGTTTTCGATAATAGTACTATTAGTCAATCCTTTCTGCGGCCCGTGCTAAGGATTAGCATTTTAGATGAAAACGGTACTGCGTTGGTAGATTCAGCAGCTAAGAGCTGTGTAGCTGGCCATACGTTGTACGCTCTCCTAAAGGCCAAAGATGACCTCTTGCATGGAAAATGTGAAACTTGCAGTTGGTATTAGTAGGCTAATGACAGTACTTATTACGGACGTAAACGTGACCCTTAAAGGTAGAACCAGGCTGGTAAGATTTATATTTTTTTCGGACGCGATCAGTAATGAGACTCTTATAGGCATTGGCCTTTTAATTAGTTTTATCAAAAATATAGATTTCGGTAAGGCTAAATGGAAATTTAGCAACAGTGTCGAGCAATGCAAACTTCTTTTTTCTGGTCTGCGCAAATAGAATTCAAATAATACAAAGAACTATGCTTGTAAATTAATATATTTGTTTTGATTTTGAAGCAGCGAGGATTTCTTTTGTTTGTTTAGAGAGCGCAGCCGCATCCTCTACCAGCGTAACCACTGCGGTAGCCGTAGCCGGGACCAGCGAGGCCGGCAGCGAAACCAGCGCCATAGGCGGGACCGATACCAGCGGGACCGTAAGCAGGAGCGGCGAAAGCAGCACCCTCGCTGATCATGGCATTTCTGCCATTACCGCAAGCGTGGTTGACGGCACCAGAACCAGCAGTGGGTAACACTCCCTCCACAGCGACAGTACCAACAAACGGCAGCTCACCAGCCGCCGCTAGAATACCTTCATAAGCGTTCTCAGATGCTACGGAGAGACCGACGGGAGCAATGGCGGAGGCGCTAGAGACGGGGAGTCCACCACCGCTGGTGGGGGTGTAGTCTATGGCAGGGGCAGCACATCCACAAGGAGCACCAAAAGCGGGGGCGTCCAGGGCATACGCAGCACGACCATAAGGTGCGGCTAAACCGCAACCAGCCAAGCCATAGGGAGCGGCATAAGTAGTGGCGATGCCGGGGGCCGCGGCGATGGCAGCAGTGCTGGTGCACTGGCTCAGTGCACACTAAAAAAATACACATCCGTTAGAAATATTAAAAACTAAGGCAGTTAACAGCTATATAATTGTCTAGATCACTTACCTGGATGAAGAGCGCCTGAGCGCAGAGGACAATGATGGCCTTGGCAAACATGTTATTTCTCGTACAAACGCTGATGCGAGAATGATGTCCTGCTTGAATAGTGCTGCTTTTATAATAAACTGTCTTATCTAATTCTAATAAGTATTTAGGTAATTAATTAAATTCTAAAAAGCTTGTGCAACCACGATAAGCCTACAATTTACCAACAAAGAACACTTTGTTACGACTAAATTATTGTAATTAATTATTTTGATTTCGAAATAACACTAAACGTTCCTTATCAACAAAGTTCCGAGTATAAAAAGTGGAGCAATGTGTCGTACATCACTCTGTATTCAGCTTCACGTTGACACGAACAAAAATCAAACATGAACACCTTCACCGTCCTGTTCCTCTGCATCCAAGCTTGCTTGGTACAGGTGAGTCGTTACTCATATTTCTTGCTCCTAGCAATAGTATTTAGGCGTTGCCTGCCTCTCTTGTTTGCCAGCAAATAAGTATGGGTTGATATGAAATGTCTTACTTAACGCAATTATTAAGGTATACTTTTAAAATCTTTGTCTTTTCGGCTATGTCATTTGTGGTCCAATGCATTCGTTGCCTCACATGATTTCCTTATTTTTCTCTTTTTCATGAGATCTGAATATTGTTCAGCTCTTCTGTAAGCCCATGACGTTCGAGGTCACAGGAGATATAATAATAATATTCTATCA
Organism: Catocala nupta; assembly: GCA_963675205.1. Classification (NCBI taxonomy): domain Eukaryota; kingdom Metazoa; phylum Arthropoda; class Insecta; order Lepidoptera; family Erebidae; genus Catocala; species Catocala nupta. Next base: position 3,442,363 of record OY776107.1, on the reverse strand, counting down.
CATACACACAACACCATCTAGCTTGGGCTAAGCAAAGCTTGTACTATGGGTACTAGACAATGGATAAACATACATGTACACTTTTTATTTTATTTTTGTATATACATACATATTATACATAGTAACACCCAGACCAAGACAAACATCCATGTTCATGCACACAAATGTTTGACTTGTGCGGGAATCGAACCCGCGACCTCAGGCGTGGTAGTTGGTTACACTAACCACTACGCCAGCAAGCCGTCAATAATGTACACTATAACAGAACCATAAGTTTCTTTAATAGTTGCTGAGATAGGCAGTTCAACATGCGAGTCCTGACGTCCCTTTTTGCCATCTATGAAAACCTAAAAGTTTTGCTTAGATATTAATCAAGTTGATGTCAATATAGACCATAATAATTATGTAAACCCGATGGAAATGGCGCTAAGCTATATTTAGTGTAGTAACTGTACCGTGCTGAGCACAGCAGTCACATGCACGTACTACCACTGAGCCATTTGAGGCAGTTACAATGTTTTACAACTTAATTTTATATTATTTTTACAGAATGTGTTCGGCCAGTGTGCGGGCAGATATAACGCTGCTATTGCCCCTGCTGCTGCCTACGCCCCTACTGCCGCTTTCGCTTCCACCGCTCCCTTCGGCTATGCTGGAGCCTACCCTGGTGCTGCTGCTGGCTGTGCTGCTCCTTATGGTGGTTCCGGTGAAGGTAACGTGGCAGTAGCCGGTGAGCTGCCAGTCTGTGGTACCACCGCCGTCGCTGGTCAGGTACCCATCATGGGCGCTGTGAAATTCGGCGGTGATGTCGCTGCTGCTGGTGCCGTGTCTATCGCTGGCCAGTGCGCCTGCGGATGTGGTGCTGGTGCTCCCTACGGCGCTGCTGGTCTCTATGGCGCTGCTGGCCCATACGGTTCTGCTGGCCTCTATGGCGCCGCTGCCCCTTGCGGTGCTGGTGCTTTCTACGCGTAAAAAACGACGACTATTATAACTACTTCGGATCTATCTGGAATAAAAACAACTATAGTGACGCATTATCTATGTAGTTTCTCTGAACCATGTCAACATATTTATACTAATATGAGGATGGCGTGGAAGTCACTGCTTTTGGACCACACAACTTGACTGCTTACCAACAGGAGGAGGGTGGTCCTTTTGACGAGCAAAATAAAAAAAACATTTTATGTAATAAGTAGCCGACCTGACAGACGTTGTATTCCTCCAACATTGGATTGCAATCCGATAGAAGAGCCACCTACCGGATCCTATTATGAATTTAAACCATCCAGACACACAAAAAATATTTCACATTGAATGTCAAAAATCATCTATTCATTTAGGTCACAAAGTAACACTTATAAACGTCAAAGGAGTAATTAAATTTACAGAATTTACATTTATGTTAGTTGCTAGGTTCAGGCAAAAAGTTGAGCCTATGAGAAGATACCTGCAAGAAACTCACGGTCACTCTTTTAAATGGCCATCTTTTAAATCAGTCCAGCTGTTTCGGTGTACATATTGGGGTATGGATATACAACCTTATTACTTACCCATTGAAAATTTCAAACTGCGCCTCATCCACCTCCAGACGAATTCGGGCTCGTCGTAGCGTCTCCTGGTGAAGACAGTGCAGTCCACGCGGAGTTTATCATGCTCACTATTTTCCGACGTATCTCATCATCATTCCCAATCGAATACTCATTTTATCATGTACCGACACAGAAAAATCAGAGGCACGTGGTCGCTAAGTGTTAGCCTCCCAATCCATCGGTCGCTAAATAACTCAATAAGATGCTCACGGTCGGATTTGACACTAAAATAAAGTCAAGATAACGTCCGTCGACCCACTTTGGTACGAGTATTTTGTTATTATAAACAAAAAACGTAAACAAAAACAAATCTTTCACTCACGCACGTTCGAGTAACAAGAAATTACTATTATAAGAATCGAAGTCATTTCCGACGTTTGGTCGTTAGCTACCATAAATAAAAAAAATACGTTTTTGATGTAGTAAAAAAAATTATACATACAATATGTATAATTTTTTTTTAACTATGCTTTTGTAGGCACCCTGAGTTAATTTTACCATATTAATGTGATATTAAAATATAAACTTTACTTTACACTTCACTATTTACATATTTTACATTACATATCTATCTATTTACATATTATATTATTAATAAAACATTCCGTACATCATGGCGATACCGGTTTGTCGATACACCAATATCGATAATGGGCTTTCGACAAGGTCTAGACCCTATTACCACTCCTGAGTACATAGCGGTTATTTTACTAACCGCGTGTGCATGCGCAGACGTCAAAGCAGTCATTAAAGGACCACGTTGCGGAGCACTATGACTCACTTATGTAAACGCCTATGTATCTTTCGTATTTCTTCCGCTATAAACATTATATCTTCTTTATCTTAAGGCTTTTGACTTTGAACTGTATTCTGTGCTTGTGCTTGTGCTTGTCTATTCTACACTTCAGTGCCTTTTGAACTTTAGTGTATGTGTCTACGGACCTGGACAATATATATGCTGTAACCGTGAGTAGAGTCATTTTTATTCTACACACCCTAACGTAGTCACATTACCTACACTTTATTTTATACTAAGTTTAGTAACTTAAAATAATAATGAGCATTGTATGATAGATTTAAGACACGTAGGTATGTTATTATAAACAATTTATTATAACTTCACATCGGAATTAAAAGTAATAGTAATGAATGATTTCATAAAGAAACATGTAGCGGATGTATGTGTATCCGAACATCAACAACTCCCTAGTCGTACCGCGGCCGTGGCAAGGCGCCTACGCGTTACTCGCCAACTCGCAAGTGCGTATCCAAACGCACTCCCGCGCATGCGCCTTGCAGCGACTAATAGGGTCGCCCTGTGCGAGCGCCGGCCGCAGGTACCAATAGTGTTTAAGAAAGGATAAGGGGATCATTACTCAATTATGGCGGACGATATAAGTTTTCTTTTGTAATATGTTATGTGTGTGTCTCAATATACAAGTTTATAGTATGAAACAAAGCTCTTATCATTGTACTGACCCACTCCGACTATATCTTGGCGCCCCAACGTGTGTTTTGTATAATAACATGGGATCAGAATCTTTGTTTCGTGAAGAAATACTTTCATGTCGTTGCGACTTCAAGAAAATTTTCGGTAAGTGAAAATTTCACGATTGGGACACAATTCGGCAGTCAACGGTGATTTTACAGTTGCTCTACGTCTACTTGCGACTCTTTGCTGGTTTGAAATGACCACGAACTGTAAGTCACCCGATTTATGTAACTACCTACTTGTTTGCAACATGCCGCGTAAACGTAAGTCCCGTTCTGCCGATAGTGATAATGACTCAATTCAAGAAGAACCCAGCAACATAACTATTATAACTATGACACAAGACGCCCTTACTGCGTTATTGACTACTTTGCAACAGTCTCAAGCCGAGTTTTGCAGTCAAATTTTACGCGAAGTTCGTTCGTCGATGCCATGGATCTACGACGTCTACGACGGCCGCCACTGCCGGCGCCGCACCGCCGCGGTCATCGTGAAGTCCACGGCAAATTTTGCTAGATGCTCGTCTCTTTTCAGTGGTAACTCAGATGAGTTCGTACAAAACTTAATCAATGCAATCGAATTTTACAAGGCATGCCTACATATAAGCGACGATAACGCGCTCTTGGGTATATCCGTGCTGCTTACTTCATCGGCAGGAACTTGGTGGCAAGGCGTGAAAAACACTACGAAGACTTGGGACGAAGCCCTTATTAGACTTCGTAGCGCTTATGGTGAACTTCGGCCGCCGTTAGCTAAGCTGCCACAAGGGGATTTATGTGAACGCGGCGAGTTAGATATGATTTACGTTTTACTAGATTGCCGTATTAGAAAAAGTCTCGATAGGACTACGGTCCCGACGTTCGACAAATTATTATTCCCTAACTTCAACCCGTGTATCTCGAGCACCATGCAGTCATGTCGACTCGTCTCGCACACGCAGTGTGCGAAGCGCCGTGGTCGAGCGTAGCTCGTCGCCGCCGCGGGCGTCGCAGACGCCTACCCCACCACGCGAGGGAGCGTGATAGTTGCTGGCACGCCACTGCCGCCGCCCACGCTCTCGTGTGCGCCGCTACCTTCGCCAAACTCCGAGTGTTGCGTGTCTGCTTCTCAAAAAGATCGAGGTAGCCCCGCGTATGTCGCAGGGGCTTGTGTTATTGTGCCTAGTTCAAACAACGTTTTCACTATGGACACTAATGATAATATTTGTAGCAGTAAAGGTTTAAATAATAATTACTGTAAAAATGTTCTACAAAGTAATAAATTTATGAACAATAATTTTAAGTCACAAAATATAACTTGTGTTGATAATAGTTTTAATAATGTTTCTCTATCTTCAAATATTGATTTTAGAAGTAATTCTTGTAGTGATAGTAGTTGTTTTTCTGTTGTAAATTAGGAAAATGTTTATAATGGAACTGTCATACTTGCGTCCAGGGGGAGTCCGCATTACCGTTGAAGGATTATGTTGTTAAGTCATATTCCGATAATAGCAGTAGCTCTCGACATTTTGCCGAGATTGTAAATAACACTAATAACAGTGGCTCTCAAAATTTTTGCGAAATTGTAAATAATACTTATAATAGTGGTTCGCAACCTGTTTTCGATTATAGTACTATTAGTCAATCCTTTCTGCGGCCCGTGCTAAGGATTAGCATTTTAGATGAAAACGGTACTGCGTTGGTAGATTCAGCAGCTAAGAGCTGTGTAGCTGGCCATACGTTGTACGTTCTCCTAAAGGCCAAAGATGACCTCTTGCATGGAAAATGTGAAACTTGCAGTTGGTATTAGGAGGCTAATGACAGTACTTATTACGGAGGTAATCGTGACCCTTAAAGGTAGAACCAGGCTGGTAAGATTTATATTTTTTTCGGACGCGATCAGTAATGAGACTCTTATAGGCATTGGCCTTTTAATTAGTTTTATCAAAAATATAGATTTCGGTAAGGCTAAATGGAAATTTAGTAATAGTGTCGAGCAATGCAAACTTCTTTTTTCTGGTCTGCGCAAATAAAATTAAAATAATACAAAGAACTATGCTTGTAAATTAATATATTTGTTTTGATTTTGAAGCAGCGAGGATTTCTTTTGTTTGTTTAGAGAGCGCAGCCGCATCCTCTACCAGCGTAACCACTGCGGTAGCCGTAGCCGGGACCAGCGAGGCCGGCAGCGAAACCAGCGCCATAGGCGGGACCGATACCAGCGGGACCGTAAGCAGGAGCGGCGAAAGCAGCACCCTCGCTGATCATGGCATTTCTGCCATTACCGCAAGCGTGGTTGACGGCACCAGAACCAGCAGTGGGTAACACTCCCTCCACAGCCACAGTACCAACAAACGGCAGCTCACCAGCCGCCGCTAGAATACCTTCATAAGCGTTCTCAGATGCTACGGAGAGGCCGACGGGAGCGATGGCGGAGGCGCTAGAGACGGGGAGTCCACCACCGCTGGTGGGGGTGTAGTCTATGGCAGGGGCAGCACATCCACAAGGAGCACCAAAAGCGGGGGCGTCCAGGGCATACGCAGCACGACCATAAGGTGCGGCTAAACCGCAACCAGCCAAGCCATAGGGAGCGGCATAAGTAGTGGCGATACCGGGGGCCGCGGCGATGGCAGCAGTGCTGGTGCACTGGCTCAGTGCACACTAAAAAAATACACATCCGTTAGAAATATTAAAAACTAAGGCAGTTAACAGCTATATAATTGTCTAGATCACTTACCTGGATGAAGAGCGCCTGAGCGCAGAGGACAATGATGGCCTTGGCAAACATGTTATTTCTCGTACAAACGCTGATGCGAGAATGATGTCCTGCTTGAATAGTGCTGCTTTTATAATAAACTGTCTTATCTAATTCTAATAAGTATTTAGGTAATTAATTAAATTCTAAAAAGCTTGTGCAACCACGATAAGCCTACAATTTACCAACAAAGAACACTTTGTTACGACTTAATTATTGTAATTAATTATTTTGATTTCGAAATAACACTAAACGTTCCTTATCAACAAAGTTCCGAGTATAAAAAGTGGAGCAATGTGTCGTACATCACTCTGTATTCAGCTTCACGTTGACACGAACAAAAATCAAACATGAACACCTTCACCGTCCTGTTCCTCTGCATCCAAGTTTGCTTGGTACAGGTGAGTCGTTACTCATATTTCTTGCTCCTAGCAATAGTATTTAGGCGTTGCCTGCCTCTCTTGTTTGCCAGCAAATAAGTATGGGTTGATATGAAATGTCTTACTTAACGCAATTATTAAGGTATACTTTTAAAATCTTTGTCTTTTCGGCTATGTCACTTGTGGTCCAATGCATTCGTTGTTTCGAATCATAAGCTTTTTTAATAGTTGCTGAGATAGGCAGTTCAAGACGCGAGTCAGACGTCCCTTTTTGCCATGTATGAAAACCTAAAAGTTTTGCTTAGATATCAATCAAGTTGATGTCAATATAGACCATAATATGTAAACCCGATGGAAATGGCGCTATGCTTTATTTAATGTAGTAACTGTACCGTGCTGAGCACAGCAGTCACATGTACATACTACCACAGAGCCATTTGAGGCAGTTACAATGTCTTATAACTTAATTTTATATTATTTTTACAGAATGTGTTCGGCCAGTGTGCGGGCAGATATAACGCTGCTATTGCCCCTGCTGCTGCCTACGCCCCTACTGCCGCTTTCGCTTCCACCGCTCCCTTCGGCTATGCTGGAGCCTACCCTGGTGCTGCTGCTGGCTGTGCTGCTCCTTATGGTGGTTCCGGTGAAGGTAACGTGGCGGTTGCCGGTGAGCTGCCAGTCTGCGGTACCACCGCCGTCGCTGGTCAGGTGCCCATCATGGGCGCTGTGAAATTCGGCGGTGATGTCGCTGCTGCTGGTGCCGTGTCTATCGCTGGCCAGTGCGCCTGCGGATGTGGTGCTGGTGCTCCCTACGGCGCTGCTGGTCTCTATGGTGCTGCTGCCCCATACGGGTCTGCTGCTCTCTATGGCGCCGCTGCCCCTTGCGGCGCAGGTGCTTTCTACGCGTAAAAAACGACGACTATTATAACTACTTTGGATCTATCTGGAATAAAAACAACTATAGTGACGCATTATCTATGTAGTTTGCTCTGAACCATGTCAACATATTTATACTAATATGAGGATGGTGTGGAAACCACTGCTTTTGGACCACATGACTGCTTACCAACAGAAGAAGGGTGGTCATTTTGACGAGCAAAATTAAAAAATCATTTTATATAATAAGTAGCCGACCTGGTAGACGTTGTATTCCTCCAACATTGGATTGCAATCCGATCAAAAAACTACCTACCGGATCCCATTACAGGGTGTAAGGGAAACGCTCCCGAAGCCGAAAGGCTAATATTATACTATCAAAATACTGTCGAATACCAATAATCATTTGCCTTATATTCATTGCTTTAGGAATTTGAAAATTTGCAATCCCGCAATGGAAAGCGAAAAAATCTTGGGTTCTATGCCACGCGTCACCACCGAGTCGGTGCACCATAACTACTCGCAGCTAAGTACGGTGTACATATTGGAATATTGGTATACAACCTTATTACTCACCCATTGACAATTTCAAACTGCGCCCTATCCACCTCCAGACAAATTCGGGTTCGTCGAAGCGTCTCCTCGTGAAGACAGTGCAGTCCACGTGGAGTTTATCATGCTCACTATTTGTCAACCTATCTTATCATCACTCTCAATCGAATACACATTTTATCACGTACCGACACAGAAAAATCGGAGGCACGAGGTCGCCAGGTGCTAGCCTACCAATCCATCGGTCGCTGAATAACTCAGTTCGTCTTAGTCACGGACAGATTTGACGAAAAAATAAAGTCCAGATAACGTCCGTCGAGTCGCATTAGTACGAGTATTTTGTAATTATAAACACCAACCCACATGTTAACTAACCAGCGTGTTTGATGCCCGGTCTCTTGAAAGGATTGTGATTTTATCTCTAACCGCACGTAGTATTTCTTCTATTGCACAATTCGTTTCTGGTGAATGTAGCCAGAATGAAGCCTCGTCTGTCCAGCCGCCGTATTAAATTCACAGCACTTCTCTTTATTGTAATATGTTATGTGTGTGTCTCAAAGTTTATAGTATGAAACAAAGCTCTTATCATTGTACTGACCCACTCCGACAATATCTTGGCGCCCCAACGTGTGTTTTGTATAATAACATGGGATCAGAATCTTTGTTTCGTGAAGAAATACTTTCATGTCGTTGTGACTTCAAGAAAATTTTCGGTAAGTGAAAATTTCACGATTGGGACACAATTCGGCAGTCAACGGTGATTTTACAGTTGCTCTACGTCTACTTGCGACTCTTTGCTGGTTTGAAATGACCACGAACTGTAAGTTACCCGATTTATGTAACTACCTACTTGTTTGCAACATGCCGCGTAAACGTAAGTCCCGTTCTGCCGATAGTGATAATGACTCAATTCAAGAAGAACCCAGCAACATAACTATTATAACTATGACACAAGACGCCCTTACTACGTGATTGACTACTTTGCAACAGTCTCAAGCTGAGTTTTGCAGTCAAATTTTACGCGAAGTTCGTTCATCGATGCCATGGATCTACGACGTCTACGACGGCCGCCACTGCCGGCGCCGCCGCGGTCATCGTGAAGTCCACGGCAAATTTTGCTAGATGCTCGTCTCTTTTCAGTGGTAACTCAGATGAGTTCGTAGAAAACTTCATCAATGCAATCGAATTTTAAAAGGCATGCCTACATATAAGCGACGATAACGCGCTCTTGGGTATATCCGTGTTGCTTACTTCATCGGCAGGAACTTGGTGGCAAGGCGTGAAAAACACTACGAAGACTTGGGACGAAGCCCTTATTAGACTTCGTAGCGCTTATGGTGAACATCGGCCGCCGTTAGCTAGGCTGCCACAAGGGGATTTATTTGAACGCGTCGAGTTAGATATGGTTTACGTTTTACTAGATTGCCGTATTAGAAAAAGTCTCGATAGGACTACGGTCCCGACGTTCGACGAATTATTAAAGAAAGTGCGTGCTATTGAGGACTCACTAAACGAGCCTATGCGCGATCGACCATCGCAACGTAAATTGTCTCGTAATCGCGACCAATGTTCGCCGAGCCAGCGCCCGCCGCCACGACGAGTAACAAGAAATTACTGTTGTAAGAATCGAAGTCATTTCCGAAGTTTGATTGTTAGCTACCATAGATAAAAAAATACGTCTTTGATGTAGCATTGTACCTTTTAACGTTGTGTTAGTCATTAGGTACATTATAATATTTGTTTTTAACTGTGCTTTATTTTATACTAAGTTTAGTAACTTAAAATAATAATGAGCGTTGTATGATAGATTTAAGACAGGTAGGTATGTTATTATAAACAATTTATTATAACTTTACATCGGAATTAAAAGTAAAAGTAATGAATGATTTCATAAAGAAACATGTAGCGGATGTATGTGTATCCGAACATCAACAACTCCCTAGTCGTACCGCGGCCGTGGCAAGGCGCCTACGCGTTACTCGCCTTGAGGACTCACTAAACGAGCCTATGCGCAATCGACCATCGCAACGTAAATTGTCTCGTAATCGCGACCAAGGTTCGCCGAGCCAGCGCCCGCCGCCACGACGACGACTTCAGGCTCCCGCTCTTCCACCGCCGCAGATAGTCGCACAATCGACTCTACGACGAAAAATGCAAACGGGAAGATGAAACGATTTTGTGTTTATTGCAAGCGTAATGGTCACACAAAATAATCTTGTGAGAAATTAGTTGACAGCGATAAAAAAATTATAGTAACTCGAAAAGTGAGGACATGAAGTGTTACGGTTGTGGTGCCGCGAATGTCATTAGGTCAAAGTGCGCGAAGTGTAACGCTACTAAAGGGTCAAATGATGAACATGCAGCGTTTTATTCCCTAACTTCAACCGTGTATCTCGCGCACCATGCAGTCATGTCGACTCGTCTCGCACACGCAGTGTGCGAAGAGCCGTGGTCGAGCGTAGCTCGTCGCCGCCGCGGGCGTCGCAGACGCCTACCCCGCCACGCGAGGGAGCGTGATAGTTGCTGGCACGCCACTGCCGCCGTCCCCGCTCTCGCGTGCGCCGCTACCTTCGCCGAACTCCGAGTGTTGCGTGTCTGCTTCGCAAAAAGATCGAGGTAACCCCGCGCATGTCGCAGGCTTGTGTTATTGTGCCTAGTTCAAACAACGTTTTCACTATGGACACTAATGATAATATTTGTAGCAGTAAAGGTTTAAATAATAATTATTGTAAAAATGTTTTACAAAGTAATAAATTTATGAACAATAATTTTAAGTCACAAAATATGACTTGTGTTGATAATAGTTTTAATAATGTTTCTCTATTTTCAAATATTGATTTTAGAAGTAATTCTTGTAGTGATAGTAGTTGTTATTGTGTTGTAAATTAGGAAAATGTTTATAATGGAACTGTAATACTTGCGTCCAGGGGGAGTCCGCATTACCGTTGAAGGATTATGTTGTTACGTCATATTCCGATAATAGCAGCGGCTCTCAAAATTTTTGCGAAATTTAAATAATACTTATAATGGTGGTTCGCAACCTGTTTTCGATAATAGTACTATTAGTCAATCCTTTCTGCGGCCCGTGCTAAGGATTAGCATTTTAGATGAAAACGGTACTGCGTTGGTAGATTCAGCAGCTAAGAGCTGTGTAGCTGGCCATACGTTGTACGCTCTCCTAAAGGCCAAAGATGACCTCTTGTATGGAAAATGTGAAACTTGCAGTTGGTATTAGTAGGCTAATGACAGTACTTATTACGGAGGTAAACGTGACCCTTAAAGGTAGAACCAGGCTGGTAAGATTTATAATTTTTTCGGACGCGATCAGTAATGAGACTGTTTTAGGCATTGGCCTTTTAATTAGTTTTATCAAAAATATAGATTTCGGTAAGGCTAAATGGAAATTTAGTAATAGGGTCGAGCAATGCAAACTTCTTTTTTCTTGTCTGCGCAAATAGAATTAAAATAATACAAAGAACTATGCTTGTAAATGAATATATTTGTTTTGATTTTGAAGCAGCGAGGATTTATTTTGTTTGTTTAGAGAGCGCAGCCGCATCCTCTACCAGCGTAACCACTGCGGTAGCCGTAGCCGGGACCAGCGAGGCCGGCAGCGAAACCAGCGCCATAGGCGGGACCGATACCAGCGGGACCGTAAGCAGGAGCGGCGAAAGCAGCACCCTCGCTGATCATGGCATTTCTGCCATTACCGCAAGCGTGGTTGACGGCACCAGAACCAGCAGTGGGTAACACTCCCTCCACAGCCACAGTACCAACAAACGGCAGCTCACCAGCCGCCGCTAGAATACCTTCATAAGCGTTCTCAGATGCTACGGAGAGGCCGACGGGAGCGATGGCGGAGGCGCTAGAGACGGGGAGTCCACCACCGCTGGTGGGGGTGTAGTCTATGGCAGGGGCAGCACATCCACAAGGAGCACCAAAAGCGGGCAGGGCATACGCAGCACGACCATAAGGTGCGGCTAAACCGCAACCAGCCAAGCCATAGGGAGCGGCATAAGTAGTGGCGATGCCGGGGGCCGCGGCGATGGCAGCAGTGGTGGTGCACTGGCTCAGTGCACACTAAAAAATACACATCCGTTAGAAATATTAAAAACTAAGGCAGTTAAAAGCTATATAATTGTCTAGATCACTTACCTGGATGAAGAGCGCCTGAGCGCAGAGGACAATGATGGCCTTGGCAAACATGTTATTTCTCGTACAAACGCTGATGCGAGAATGATGTCCTGCTTGAATAGTGCTGCTCTTATAATAAACTGTCTTATCTAATTCTAATAAGTATTTAGGTAATTAATTAAATTCTAAAAAGCTTGTGCAACCACGATAAGTCTACAATTTACCAACAAAGAACACTTTGTAACAACTTGATTATTGTAATTAATTATTTTGATTTCGAAATAACACTAAACGTTCGTTATCAACTAAGTTCCGAGTATAAAAAGTGGAGCAATGTGTCGTACATCACTCTGTATTCAGCTTCACGTTGACACGAACAAAAATCAAACATGAACACCTTCACCGTCCTGTTCCTCTGCATCCAAGCTTGCTTGGTACAGGTGAGTCGTTACTCATATTTCTTGCTCCTAGCAATAGTATTTAGGCGTTGCCTGCCTCTCTTGTTTGCCAGCAAATAAGTATGGGTTGATATCCAGTCTCATGCAGAGGGCCCTGAGTATGGTAGAAAAATGGTGCAGTAGTAACCATTTATCGATCAACCCAGGGAAAACTACTGTCGTGCCGTTTACTAGGATGAGAGATCCGACTGGCTTGGGAACTCTATCCATGTATGGTACACAGCTACAATGGTCCACGGAGGTGAAGTATCTAGGCATGACCTTAGATAACAAGCTAACGTGGAAACCTCATGTAGACAAAGTCATAATGAAGGCCCAGCGGGTCTTCGGTATGATTCGTTCTACTTATGGGAAGACCTGGGGCCTGAAGCCCAAGGTCATCAAGTGGCTATACACGATGATGATAAGACCCATAATCACATATGGAAGCGTTGTCTGGTGGCCAAGAACCAAACTAGCAACATGCAGGAAAGCGCTGTCGAAGGTGCAGCGATTAGCCTGCATGGCTATAACAGGGGCGTTCCCTACTACGCCAACGGCTGCGTTAGAGATCCTGCTGGACCTAACGCCGCTACACATTGTTGTGGAGTTAGAGGCGATGAAGGCGCTACATAGACTATCTATACATGGGCTGTGGAGCGTCAACATGCCAGTAACTCGACACACAAAACTGGAGATCTCGAAGGATCTTAAAGAGATTATGAGCATGGGATGTGACAAAATGCAACCAATGCACATATTCAAAAAGAATTTTAAAATAAAGGTCCCCACAAGGGACGAATGGAGACGAGGTCTACGATCCCCTGACAAGGGTTGTCTCATCTGGTACACCGATGGTTCCAAAATGGAAACAGGATCAGGCGCTGGTATTTATGCCAACGACTGCAAGGTGAACCAAAGCATGGGCAAATATGCAACGGTCTTCCAGGCGGAAACCTATGCTATAATTGCCTGTGCGCAGGAGAATATTAACAACAATGTCACTGACAAGATTGTTTATATACTCAGTGACAGTCAAGCTGCTCTTAAGGCTCTGAACTCCTGTAGGGTGGACTCAGCACTAGTCCTGAACTGTGTTAAAGCCCTTAACAAACTTGGCAGGAAAAACACAGTCAGGCTGGTGTGGGTTCCGGGGCATGCAGGGGTGCAGGGTAATGAGGAGGCTGATGTATTAGCCAAAAAGGGCTCGGAGCAACAATTTGTGGGCCCCGAGCCATTCGTAGGTCTCTCTGAGAGTACCGTCAAGGCAGCTTTCAATGCACATGGCAATGATAAACACAGGCTGGAGTGGATGGCCCTTAGGGGTCTGGAACACTCCAAGAAATTCATTGCAAACAGAGCCACGGGCTTTACCCGGAAGTTCTGCGGGTACAACAAGGGCCAAATACGCCTACTCACAGGAGCGTTTACTGGTCATTTTGGCACCAATGACTTCCTGTGCAGATTGAGATTGTCAAACAATTCGATCTGCAGAGCCTGTGGTGAACAGGACGAGTCCATATCACACCTACTGTGTGAATGTGACGCGTTGGCCGGACTAAGGATGGGTCTGATGGGATTGGCATATCCGAACCCTGAAGACTTCAGGCTTCTCCCTCTGAGGTGTACGCTGCGACTGATGCAGTACATTCATAGGGAGATAGCTCAAGGATAAACCTCGGGGCCGACACAAAAGATCCCACTGGGTCGAAGTGTCGCCGGTCTACAATGACTGGCCCCCGGATCAAGATAAGATAAGATGGGTTGATATGAAATGTCTTACTTAACGCAATTATTAAGGTATACTTTTAAAATCTTTGTCTTTTCGGCTATGTCACTTGTGGTCCAATGCATTCGTTGCCTCACATGATTTCCTTATTTTTCTCTTTCTCATGAGATCTGAATATTGTTAAGCTCTTCTGTAAGCCCATGATGTTCGAGGTCACAGGAGATATAATAATAATATTCTATCACATAAACACAACACCATCTAACCCAAACTAAGCTGAGATTGTACTATGGGTACTAGACAATGGATAAACATACATGTATACTTTTTTTTTGTATTCTTGGTCTGGGTGTTTCTATGTATAATATGTATGTAACATATTATACATAGAAACACCCAGACCAAGACAAACATCCATGTTCATGCAGACAAATGTTTGACTTGTGCGGGAATCGAACCCGCGACCTCAGGCGTGGCAGTTGGTTACACTTACCACTACGCCATCGAGCCGTCAATAATGTACACTATAACAGAACCATAAGTTTCTTTAATAGTTGCTGAGATAGGCAGTTCAACACGCGAGTCGTGACGTCCCTTTTTGCCATCTATGAAAACCTAAAAGTTTTGCTTAGATATTAATCAAGTTGATGTCAATATAGACCATAATAATTATGTAAACCCGATGGAAATGGCGCTAAGCTTTATTTAGTGTAGTAACTGTACCGTGCTGAGCCCAGCAGTCACATGCACATACTACCACTGAGCCATTTGAGGCAGTTACAATGTTTTATAACTTAATTTTATATTATTTTTACAGAATGTGTTCGGCCAGTGCGCGGGCAGATATAACACTGCTATTGCTCCTGCTGCCGCCATCGCTCCTTGCGGTGCTGCTCTTGCCCCTGCTGCTGCCTACGGCCCTGCTGCTGCTTTCGCTTCCGCCGCTCCCTTCGGCTATGCTGGAGCCTACCCTGGTGCTACTGCTGGCTATGGTGCTCCTTATGGTGGTTCCGGTGAAGGTAACGTGGCGGTCGCCGGTGAGCTGCCAGTCTGTGGTACCACCGCCGTCGCTGGTCAGGTACCCATCATGGGCGCTGTGAAATTCGGCGGTGATGTCGCTGCTGCTGGTGCCGTATCTATCGCTGGCCAGTGCGCCTGCGGATGTGGTGCTGGTGCTCCCTACGGCGCTGCTGGTCTCTATGGCGCTGCTGCCCCATACGGTTCTGCTGGCCTCTATGGCACCGCTGCCCCTTGCGGTGCTGGTGCTTTCTACGCGTAAAAACTACGACTATTATAACTACTTCGGATCTATCTGGAATAAAAACAACTATAGTGACGCATTATCTATGTAGTTTCTCTGAACCTTGTCAACATATTTATACTAATATGAGGATGGCGTGGAAGCCACTGCTTTTGGACCACACAACTTGACTGCTTACCAACAGGAGGAGGGTGGTCATTCTGACGAGCAAATTAAAAAAATCATTTTATATAATAAGTAGCCGACCTGACAGACGTTGTATTCCTCCAACATTGGATTGCAATCCGATAGAAGAGCCACCTACCGGATCCTATTATGAATTTAAACCATCCAGACATACAAAAAATATTTCACATTGAATGTCAAAATTCATCTATTCATTTAGGTCACAAAGTAACACTTATAAACGTCAAAGGAGTAATTAAATTTACAGAATTTACATTTATGTTAAATGCTAGGTTCAGGCAAAAGGTTGAGCCTATGAGAAGATACCTGCAAAAAACTCACGGTCACTCTTTTAAATGGCCATCTTTAAAATCAGTCCAGCTGTTTCGGTGTACATATTGGGGTATGGATATACAACCTTATTACTTACCCATTGAAAATTTCAAACTGCACCCCATCCACCTCCAGACAAATTCGGGCTCGTCGAAGCGTCTCCTCGTGAAGACAGTGCAGTCCACGCGGAGTTTATCTTGTTCACTATTTGCTGACGTATCTCATCATCACTCCCAATCGAATACACATTTTATCACGTACCGACACAGAAAAATCAGAGGCACGTGGTCGCCAAGTGCTAGCCTCCCAATCCATCGGTCGCTGAATATCTCAATAAGATGCTCACGGACGGATTTGACACAAACATAAAGTCAAAATAACGTCCGTCGAGCCGCTATGGTACGAGTATTTTGTTATTGTCAACATAAAAGGTAAACAAACAAATCTTTCACTCACGCGCGTTCGAGTAACAAGAAATCACTGTTGTAAGAATCGAAGTCATTTCCGAAGTTTGGTTGTTAGCTACCATAGATAAAAAAAATACGTCTTTGATGTAGCATTGTACCTTTTAACGTTGTGTTAGTCACTAGGTACATTATAATTTTTGTTTTTAACTGTGCTTTATTTTATACTAAGTTTAGTAACTTAAAATAATAATGAGCGTTGTATGATAGATTTAAGACAGGTAGGTATGTTATTATAAACAATTTATTATAACTTCACATCGGAATTAAAAGTAATAGTAATGAATGATTTCATAAAGAAACATGTAGCGGATGTATGTGTATCCGAACATCAACAACTCCCTAGTCGTACCGCGACCGTGGCAAGGCGCCTACGCGTTACCCGCCTTGAGGACTCACTAAACGAGCCTATGCGCGATCGACCATCGCAACGTAAATTGTCTCGTAATCGCGACCAAGGTTCGCCGAGCCAGCGCCCGCCGCCACGACTACGACTTCAGGCTCCCGCTCTTCCACCGCCGCAGATAGTCGCACAATCGACTCTACGACGAAAAATGCAAACGGGAAGATGAAACGATTTTGTGTTTATTGCAAGCGTAATGGTCATACGAAAGAATCTTGTGAGAAATTAGTTGACAGCGATAAAAAAATTATAGTAACTCGAAAAGTGAGGACATGAAGTGTTACGGTTGTGGTGCCGCGAATGTCATTAGGTCAAAGTGTGCGAAGTGTAACGCTACTAAAGGGTCAAATGATGAACATGCAGCGTTTTATTCCCTAACTTCAACCGTGTATCTCGCGCACCATGCAGTCATGTCGACTCGTCTCGCACACGCAGTGTGCGAAGAGCCGTGGTCGAGCGTAGCTCGTCGCCGCCGCGGGCGTCGCAGACGCCTACCCCGCCACGCGAGGGAGCGTGATAGTTGCTGGCACGCCACTGCCGCCGTCCCCGCTCTCGCGTGCGCCGCTACCTTCGCCGAACTCCGAGTGTTGCGTGTCTGCTTCGCAAAAAGATCGAGGTAACCCCGCGCATGTCGCAGGCTTGTGTTATTGTGCCTAGTTCAAACAACGTTTTCACTATGGACACTAATGATAATATTTGTAGCAGTAAAGGTTTAAATAATAATTATTGTAAAAATGTTTTACAAAGTAATAAATTTATGAACAATAATTTTAAGTCACAAAATATGACTTGTGTTGATAATAGTTTTAATAATGTTTCTCTATTTCCAAATATTGATTTTAGAAGTAATTCTTGTAGTGATAGTAGTTGTTATTGTGTTGTAAATTAGGAAAATGTTTATAATGGAACTGTAATACTTGCGTCCAGGGGGAGTCCGCATTACCGTTGAAGGATTATGTTGTTACGTCATATTCCGATAATAGCAGTGGCTCTCAAAATTTTTGCGAAATTTAAATAATACTTATAATGGTGGTTCGCAACCTGTTTTCGATAATAGTACTATTAGTCAATCCTTTCTGCGGCCCGTGCTAAGGATTAGCATTTTAGATGAAAACGGTACTGCGTTGGTAGATTCAGCAGCTAAGAGCTGTGTAGCTGGCCATACGTTGTACGCTCTCCTAAAGGCCAAAGATGACCTCTTGTATGGAAAATGTGAAACTTGCAGTTGGTATTAGTAGGCTAATGACAGTACTTATTACGGAGGTAAACGTGACCCTTAAAGGTAGAACCAGGCTGGTAAGATTTATAATTTTTTCGGACGCGATCAGTAATGAGACTGTTTTAGGCATTGGCCTTTTAATTAGTTTTATCAAAAATATAGATTTCGGTAAGGCTAAATGGAAATTTAGTAATAGGGTCGAGCAATGCAAACTTCTTTTTTCTTGTCTGCGCAAATAGAATTAAAATAATACAAAGAACTATGCTTGTAAATGAATATATTTGTTTTGATTTTGAAGCAGCGAGGATTTATTTTGTTTGTTTAGAGAGCGCAGCCGCATCCTCTACCAGCGTAACCACTGCGGTAGCCGTAGCCGGGACCAGCGAGGCCGGCAGCGAAACCAGCGCCATAGGCGGGACCGATACCAGCGGGACCGTAAGCAGGAGCGGCGAAAGCAGCACCCTCGCTGATCATGGCATTTCTGCCATTACCGCAAGCGTGGTTGACGGCACCAGAACCAGCAGTGGGTAACACTCCCTCCACAGCCACAGTACCAACAAACGGCAGCTCACCAGCCGCCGCTAGAATACCTTCATAAGCGTTCTCAGATGCTACGGAGAGGCCGACGGGAGCGATGGCGGAGGCGCTAGAGACGGGGAGTCCACCACCGCTGGTGGGGGTGTAGTCTATGGCAGGGGCAGCACATCCACAAGGAGCACCAAAAGCGGGCAGGGCATACGCAGCACGACCATAAGGTGCGGCTAAACCGCAACCAGCCAAGCCATAGGGAGCGGCATAAGTAGTGGCGATGCCGGGGGCCGCGGCGATGGCAGCAGTGGTGGTGCACTGGCTCAGTGCACACTAAAAAATACACATCCGTTAGAAATATTAAAAACTAAGGCAGTTAAAAGCTATATAATTGTCTAGATCACTTACCTGGATGAAGAGCGCCTGAGCGCAGAGGACAATGATGGCCTTGGCAAACATGTTATTTCTCGTACAAACGCTGATGCGAGAATGATGTCCTGCTTGAATAGTGCTGCTCTTATAATAAACTGTCTTATCTAATTCTAATAAGTATTTAGGTAATTAATTAAATTCTAAAAAGCTTGTGCAACCACGATAAGTCTACAATTTACCAACAAAGAACACTTTGTAACAACTTGATTATTGTAATTAATTATTTTGATTTCGAAATAACACTAAACGTTCGTTATCAACTAAGTTCCGAGTATAAAAAGTGGAGCAATGTGTCGTACATCACTCTGTATTCAGCGTCACGTTGACACGAACAAAAATCAAACATGAACACCTTCACCGTCCTGTTCCTCTGCATCCAAGCTTGCTTGGTACAGGTGAGTCGTTACTCATATTTCTTGCTCCTAGCAATAGTATTTAGGCGTTGCCTGCCTCTCTTGTTTGCCAGCAAATAAGTATGGGTTGATATGAAATGTCTTACTTAACGCAATTATTAAGGTATACTTTTAAAATCTTTGTCTTTTCGGCTATGTCACTTGTGGTCCAATGCATTCGTTGCCTCACATGATTTCCTTATTTTTCTCTTTCTCATGAGATCTGAATATTGTTAAGCTCTTCTGTAAGCCCATGATGTTCGAGGTCACAGGAGATATAATAATAATATTCTATCACATAAACACAACACCATCTAACCCAAACTAAGCTGAGATTGTACTATGGGTACTAGACAATGGATAAACATACATGTATACTTTTTTTTTGTATTCTTGGTCTGGGTGTTTCTATGTATAATATGTATGTAACATATTATACATAGAAACACCCAGACCAAGACAAACATCCATGTTCATGCAGACAAATGTTTGACTTGTGCGGGAATCGAACCCGCGACCTCAGGCGTGGCAGTTGGTTACACTTACCACTACGCCATCGAGCCGTCAATAATGTACACTATAACAGAACCATAAGTTTCTTTAATAGTTGCTGAGATAGGCAGTTCAACACGCGAGTCGTGACGTCCCTTTTTGCCATCTATGAAAACCTAAAAGTTTTGCTTAGATATTAATCAAGTTGATGTCAATATAGACCATAATAATTATGTAAACCCGATGGAAATGGCGCTAAGCTTTATTTAGTGTAGTAACTGTACCGTGCTGAGCCCAGCAGTCACATGCACATACTACCACTGAGCCATTTGAGGCAGTTACAATGTTTTATAACTTAATTTTATATTATTTTTACAGAATGTGTTCGGCCAGTGCGCGGGCAGATATAACACTGCTATTGCTCCTGCTGCCGCCATCGCTCCTTGCGGTGCTGCTCTTGCCCCTGCTGCTGCCTACGGCCCTGCTGCTGCTTTCGCTTCCGCCGCTCCCTTCGGCTATGCTGGAGCCTACCCTGGTGCTACTGCTGGCTATGGTGCTCCTTATGGTGGTTCCGGTGAAGGTAACGTGGCGGTCGCCGGTGAGCTGCCAGTCTGTGGTACCACCGCCGTCGCTGGTCAGGTACCCATCATGGGCGCTGTGAAATTCGGCGGTGATGTCGCTGCTGCTGGTGCCGTATCTATCGCTGGCCAGTGCGCCTGCGGATGTGGTGCTGGTGCTCCCTACGGCGCTGCTGGTCTCTATGGCGCTGCTGCCCCATACGGTTCTGCTGGCCTCTATGGCACCGCTGCCCCTTGCGGTGCTGGTGCTTTCTACGCGTAAAAACTACGACTATTATAACTACTTCGGATCTATCTGGAATAAAAACAACTATAGTGACGCATTATCTATGTAGTTTCTCTGAACCTTGTCAACATATTTATACTAATATGAGGATGGCGTGGAAGCCACTGCTTTTGGACCACACAACTTGACTGCTTACCAACAGGAGGAGGGTGGTCATTCTGACGAGCAAATTAAAAAAATCATTTTATATAATAAGTAGCCGACCTGACAGACGTTGTATTCCTCCAACATTGGATTGCAATCCGATAGAAGAGCCACCTACCGGATCCTATTATGAATTTAAACCATCCAGACATACAAAAAATATTTCACATTGAATGTCAAAATTCATCTATTCATTTAGGTCACAAAGTAACACTTATAAACGTCAAAGGAGTAATTAAATTTACAGAATTTACATTTATGTTAAATGCTAGGTTCAGGCAAAAGGTTGAGCCTATGAGAAGATACCTGCAAAAAACTCACGGTCACTCTTTTAAATGGCCATCTTTAAAATCAGTCCAGCTGTTTCGGTGTACATATTGGGGTATGGATATACAACCTTATTACTTACCCATTGAAAATTTCAAACTGCACCCCATCCACCTCCAGACAAATTCGGGCTCGTCGAAGCGTCTCCTCGTGAAGACAGTGCAGTCCACGCGGAGTTTATCTTGTTCACTATTTGCTGACGTATCTCATCATCACTCCCAATCGAATACACATTTTATCACGTACCGACACAGAAAAATCAGAGGCACGTGGTCGCCAAGTGCTAGCCTCCCAATCCATCGGTCGCTGAATATCTCAATAAGATGCTCACGGACGGATTTGACACAAACATAAAGTCAAAATAACGTCCGTCGAGCCGCTATGGTACGAGTATTTTGTTATTGTCAACATAAAAGGTAAACAAACAAATCTTTCACTCACGCGCGTTCGAGTAACAAGAAATCACTGTTGTAAGAATCGAAGTCATTTCCGAAGTTTGGTTGTTAGCTACCATAGATAAAAAAAATACGTCTTTGATGTAGCATTGTACCTTTTAACGTTGTGTTAGTCACTAGGTACATTATAATTTTTGTTTTTAACTGTGCTTTATTTTATACTAAGTTTAGTAACTTAAAATAATAATGAGCGTTGTATGATAGATTTAAGACAGGTAGGTATGTTATTATAAACAATTTATTATAACTTCACATCGGAATTAAAAGTAATAGTAATGAATGATTTCATAAAGAAACATGTAGCGGATGTATGTGTATCCGAACATCAACAACTCCCTAGTCGTACCGCGACCGTGGCAAGGCGCCTACGCGTTACCCGCCTTGAGGACTCACTAAACGAGCCTATGCGCGATCGACCATCGCAACGTAAATTGTCTCGTAATCGCGACCAAGGTTCGCCGAGCCAGCGCCCGCCGCCACGACTACGACTTCAGGCTCCCGCTCTTCCACCGCCGCAGATAGTCGCACAATCGACTCTACGACGAAAAATGCAAACGGGAAGATGAAACGATTTTGTGTTTATTGCAAGCGTAATGGTCATACGAAAGAATCTTGTGAGAAATTAGTTGACAGCGATAAAAAAATTATAGTAACTCGAAAAGTGAGGACATGAAGTGTTACGGTTGTGGTGCCGCGAATGTCATTAGGTCAAAGTGTGCGAAGTGTAACGCTACTAAAGGGTCAAATGATGAACATGCAGCGTTTTATTCCCTAACTTCAACCGTGTATCTCGCGCACCATGCAGTCATGTCGACTCGTCTCGCACACGCAGTGTGCGAAGAGCCGTGGTCGAGCGTAGCTCGTCGCCGCCGCGGGCGTCGCAGACGCCTACCCCGCCACGCGAGGGAGCGTGATAGTTGCTGGCACGCCACTGCCGCCGTCCCCGCTCTCGCGTGCGCCGCTACCTTCGCCGAACTCCGAGTGTTGCGTGTCTGCTTCGCAAAAAGATCGAGGTAACCCCGCGCATGTCGCAGGCTTGTGTTATTGTGCCTAGTTCAAACAACGTTTTCACTATGGACACTAATGATAATATTTGTAGCAGTAAAGGTTTAAATAATAATTATTGTAAAAATGTTTTACAAAGTAATAAATTTATGAACAATAATTTTAAGTCACAAAATATGACTTGTGTTGATAATAGTTTTAATAATGTTTCTCTATTTCCAAATATTGATTTTAGAAGTAATTCTTGTAGTGATAGTAGTTGTTATTGTGTTGTAAATTAGGAAAATGTTTATAATGGAACTGTAATACTTGCGTCCAGGGGGAGTCCGCATTACCGTTGAAGGATTATGTTGTTACGTCATATTCCGATAATAGCAGTGGCTCTCAAAATTTTTGCGAAATTTAAATAATACTTATAATGGTGGTTCGCAACCTGTTTTCGATAATAGTACTATTAGTCAATCCTTTCTGCGGCCCGTGCTAAGGATTAGCATTTTAGATGAAAACGGTACTGCGTTGGTAGATTCAGCAGCTAAGAGCTGTGTAGCTGGCCATACGTTGTACGCTCTCCTAAAGGCCAAAGATGACCTCTTGTATGGAAAATGTGAAACTTGCAGTTGGTATTAGTAGGCTAATGACAGTACTTATTACGGAGGTAAACGTGACCCTTAAAGGTAGAACCAGGCTGGTAAGATTTATAATTTTTTCGGACGCGATCAGTAATGAGACTGTTTTAGGCATTGGCCTTTTAATTAGTTTTATCAAAAATATAGATTTCGGTAAGGCTAAATGGAAATTTAGTAATAGGGTCGAGCAATGCAAACTTCTTTTTTCTTGTCTGCGCAAATAGAATTAAAATAATACAAAGAACTATGCTTGTAAATGAATATATTTGTTTTGATTTTGAAGCAGCGAGGATTTATTTTGTTTGTTTAGAGAGCGCAGCCGCATCCTCTACCAGCGTAACCACTGCGGTAGCCGTAGCCGGGACCAGCGAGGCCGGCAGCGAAACCAGCGCCATAGGCGGGACCGATACCAGCGGGACCGTAAGCAGGAGCGGCGAAAGCAGCACCCTCGCTGATCATGGCATTTCTGCCATTACCGCAAGCGTGGTTGACGGCACCAGAACCAGCAGTGGGTAACACTCCCTCCACAGCCACAGTACCAACAAACGGCAGCTCACCAGCCGCCGCTAGAATACCTTCATAAGCGTTCTCAGATGCTACGGAGAGGCCGACGGGAGCGATGGCGGAGGCGCTAGAGACGGGGAGTCCACCACCGCTGGTGGGGGTGTAGTCTATGGCAGGGGCAGCACATCCACAAGGAGCACCAAAAGCGGGCAGGGCATACGCAGCACGACCATAAGGTGCGGCTAAACCGCAACCAGCCAAGCCATAGGGAGCGGCATAAGTAGTGGCGATGCCGGGGGCCGCGGCGATGGCAGCAGTGGTGGTGCACTGGCTCAGTGCACACTAAAAAATACACATCCGTTAGAAATATTAAAAACTAAGGCAGTTAAAAGCTATATAATTGTCTAGATCACTTACCTGGATGAAGAGCGCCTGAGCGCAGAGGACAATGATGGCCTTGGCAAACATGTTATTTCTCGTACAAACGCTGATGCGAGAATGATGTCCTGCTTGAATAGTGCTGCTCTTATAATAAACTGTCTTATCTAATTCTAATAAGTATTTAGGTAATTAATTAAATTCTAAAAAGCTTGTGCAACCACGATAAGTCTACAATTTACCAACAAAGAACACTTTGTAACAACTTGATTATTGTAATTAATTATTTTGATTTCGAAATAACACTAAACGTTCGTTATCAACTAAGTTCCGAGTATAAAAAGTGGAGCAATGTGTCGTACATCACTCTGTATTCAGCTTCACGTTGACACGAACAAAAATCAAACATGAACACCTTCACCGTCCTGTTCCTCTGCATCCAAGCTTGCTTGGTACAGGTGAGTCGTTACTCATATTTCTTGCTCCTAGCAATAGTATTTAGGCGTTGCCTGCCTCTCTTGTTTGCCAGCAAATAAGTATGGGTTGATATGAAATGTCTTACTTAACGCAATTATTAAGGTATACTTTTAAAATCTTTGTCTTTTCGGCTATGTCACTTGTGGTCCAATGCATTCGTTGCCTCACATGATTTCCTTATTTTCTCTTTCTCATGAGATCTGAATATTGTTAAGCTCTTCTGTAAGCCCATGATGTTCGAGGTCACAGGAGATATAATAATAATATTCTATCACATAAACACAACACCATCTAACCCAAACTAAGCTGAGATTGTACTATGGGTACTAGACAATGGATAAACATACATGTATACTTTTTTTTTGTATTCTTGGTCTGGGTGTTTCTATGTATAATATGTATGTAACATATTATACATAGAAACACCCAGACCAAGACAAACATCCATGTTCATGCAGACAAATGTTTGACTTGTGCGGGAATCGAACCCGCGACCTCAGGCGTGGCAGTTGGTTACACTTACCACTACGCCATCGAGCCGTCAATAATGTACACTATAACAGAACCATAAGTTTCTTTAATAGTTGCTGAGATAGGCAGTTCAACACGCGAGTCGTGACGTCCCTTTTTGCCATCTATGAAAACCTAAAAGTTTTGCTTAGATATTAATCAAGTTGATGTCAATATAGACCATAATAATTATGTAAACCCGATGGAAATGGCGCTAAGCTTTATTTAGTGTAGTAACTGTACCGTGCTGAGCCCAGCAGTCACATGCACATACTACCACTGAGCCATTTGAGGCAGTTACAATGTTTTATAACTTAATTTTATATTATTTTTACAGAATGTGTTCGGCCAGTGCGCGGGCAGATATAACACTGCTATTGCTCCTGCTGCCGCCATCGCTCCTTGCGGTGCTGCTCTTGCCCCTGCTGCTGCCTACGGCCCTGCTGCTGCTTTCGCTTCCGCCGCTCCCTTCGGCTATGCTGGAGCCTACCCTGGTGCTACTGCTGGCTATGGTGCTCCTTATGGTGGTTCCGGTGAAGGTAACGTGGCGGTCGCCGGTGAGCTGCCAGTCTGTGGTACCACCGCCGTCGCTGGTCAGGTACCCATCATGGGCGCTGTGAAATTCGGCGGTGATGTCGCTGCTGCTGGTGCCGTATCTATCGCTGGCCAGTGCGCCTGCGGATGTGGTGCTGGTGCTCCCTACGGCGCTGCTGGTCTCTATGGCGCTGCTGCCCCATACGGTTCTGCTGGCCTCTATGGCACCGCTGCCCCTTGCGGTGCTGGTGCTTTCTACGCGTAAAAACTACGACTATTATAACTACTTCGGATCTATCTGGAATAAAAACAACTATAGTGACGCATTATCTATGTAGTTTCTCTGAACCTTGTCAACATATTTATACTAATATGAGGATGGCGTGGAAGCCACTGCTTTTGGACCACACAACTTGACTGCTTACCAACAGGAGGAGGGTGGTCATTCTGACGAGCAAATTAAAAAAATCATTTTATATAATAAGTAGCCGACCTGACAGACGTTGTATTCCTCCAACATTGGATTGCAATCCGATAGAAGAGCCACCTACCGGATCCTATTATGAATTTAAACCATCCAGACATACAAAAAATATTTCACATTGAATGTCAAAATTCATCTATTCATTTAGGTCACAAAGTAACACTTATAAACGTCAAAGGAGTAATTAAATTTACAGAATTTACATTTATGTTAAATGCTAGGTTCAGGCAAAAGGTTGAGCCTATGAGAAGATACCTGCAAAAAACTCACGGTCACTCTTTTAAATGGCCATCTTTAAAATCAGTCCAGCTGTTTCGGTGTACATATTGGGGTATGGATATACAACCTTATTACTTACCCATTGAAAATTTCAAACTGCACCCCATCCACCTCCAGACAAATTCGGGCTCGTCGAAGCGTCTCCTCGTGAAGACAGTGCAGTCCACGCGGAGTTTATCTTGTTCACTATTTGCTGACGTATCTCATCATCACTCCCAATCGAATACACATTTTATCACGTACCGACACAGAAAAATCAGAGGCACGTGGTCGCCAAGTGCTAGCCTCCCAATCCATCGGTCGCTGAATATCTCAATAAGATGCTCACGGACGGATTTGACACAAACATAAAGTCAAAATAACGTCCGTCGAGCCGCTATGGTACGAGTATTTTGTTATTGTCAACATAAAAGGTAAACAAACAAATCTTTCACTCACGCGCGTTCGAGTAACAAGAAATCACTGTTGTAAGAATCGAAGTCATTTCCGAAGTTTGGTTGTTAGCTACCATAGATAAAAAAAATACGTCTTTGATGTAGCATTGTACCTTTTAACGTTGTGTTAGTCACTAGGTACATTATAATTTTTGTTTTTAACTGTGCTTTATTTTATACTAAGTTTAGTAACTTAAAATAATAATGAGCGTTGTATGATAGATTTAAGACAGGTAGGTATGTTATTATAAACAATTTATTATAACTTCACATCGGAATTAAAAGTAATAGTAATGAATGATTTCATAAAGAAACATGTAGCGGATGTATGTGTATCCGAACATCAACAACTCCCTAGTCGTACCGCGACCGTGGCAAGGCGCCTACGCGTTACCCGCCTTGAGGACTCACTAAACGAGCCTATGCGCGATCGACCATCGCAACGTAAATTGTCTCGTAATCGCGACCAAGGTTCGCCGAGCCAGCGCCCGCCGCCACGACTACGACTTCAGGCTCCCGCTCTTCCACCGCCGCAGATAGTCGCACAATCGACTCTACGACGAAAAATGCAAACGGGAAGATGAAACGATTTTGTGTTTATTGCAAGCGTAATGGTCATACGAAAGAATCTTGTGAGAAATTAGTTGACAGCGATAAAAAAATTATAGTAACTCGAAAAGTGAGGACATGAAGTGTTACGGTTGTGGTGCCGCGAATGTCATTAGGTCAAAGTGTGCGAAGTGTAACGCTACTAAAGGGTCAAATGATGAACATGCAGCGTTTTATTCCCTAACTTCAACCGTGTATCTCGCGCACCATGCAGTCATGTCGACTCGTCTCGCACACGCAGTGTGCGAAGAGCCGTGGTCGAGCGTAGCTCGTCGCCGCCGCGGGCGTCGCAGACGCCTACCCCGCCACGCGAGGGAGCGTGATAGTTGCTGGCACGCCACTGCCGCCGTCCCCGCTCTCGCGTGCGCCGCTACCTTCGCCGAACTCCGAGTGTTGCGTGTCTGCTTCGCAAAAAGATCGAGGTAACCCCGCGCATGTCGCAGGCTTGTGTTATTGTGCCTAGTTCAAACAACGTTTTCACTATGGACACTAATGATAATATTTGTAGCAGTAAAGGTTTAAATAATAATTATTGTAAAAATGTTTTACAAAGTAATAAATTTATGAACAATAATTTTAAGTCACAAAATATGACTTGTGTTGATAATAGTTTTAATAATGTTTCTCTATTTCCAAATATTGATTTTAGAAGTAATTCTTGTAGTGATAGTAGTTGTTATTGTGTTGTAAATTAGGAAAATGTTTATAATGGAACTGTAATACTTGCGTCCAGGGGGAGTCCGCATTACCGTTGAAGGATTATGTTGTTACGTCATATTCCGATAATAGCAGTGGCTCTCAAAATTTTTGCGAAATTTAAATAATACTTATAATGGTGGTTCGCAACCTGTTTTCGATAATAGTACTATTAGTCAATCCTTTCTGCGGCCCGTGCTAAGGATTAGCATTTTAGATGAAAACGGTACTGCGTTGGTAGATTCAGCAGCTAAGAGCTGTGTAGCTGGCCATACGTTGTACGCTCTCCTAAAGGCCAAAGATGACCTCTTGTATGGAAAATGTGAAACTTGCAGTTGGTATTAGTAGGCTAATGACAGTACTTATTACGGAGGTAAACGTGACCCTTAAAGGTAGAACCAGGCTGGTAAGATTTATAATTTTTTCGGACGCGATCAGTAATGAGACTGTTTTAGGCATTGGCCTTTTAATTAGTTTTATCAAAAATATAGATTTCGGTAAGGCTAAATGGAAATTTAGTAATAGGGTCGAGCAATGCAAACTTCTTTTTTCTTGTCTGCGCAAATAGAATTAAAATAATACAAAGAACTATGCTTGTAAATGAATATATTTGTTTTGATTTTGAAGCAGCGAGGATTTATTTTGTTTGTTTAGAGAGCGCAGCCGCATCCTCTACCAGCGTAACCACTGCGGTAGCCGTAGCCGGGACCAGCGAGGCCGGCAGCGAAACCAGCGCCATAGGCGGGACCGATACCAGCGGGACCGTAAGCAGGAGCGGCGAAAGCAGCACCCTCGCTGATCATGGCATTTCTGCCATTACCGCAAGCGTGGTTGACGGCACCAGAACCAGCAGTGGGTAACACTCCCTCCACAGCCACAGTACCAACAAACGGCAGCTCACCAGCCGCCGCTAGAATACCTTCATAAGCGTTCTCAGATGCTACGGAGAGGCCGACGGGAGCGATGGCGGAGGCGCTAGAGACGGGGAGTCCACCACCGCTGGTGGGGGTGTAGTCTATGGCAGGGGCAGCACATCCACAAGGAGCACCAAAAGCGGGGGCGTCCAGGGCATACGCAGCACGACCATAAGGTGCGGCTAAACCGCAACCAGCCAAGCCATAGGGAGCGGCATAAGTAGTGGCGATGCCGGGGGCCGCGGCGATGGCAGCAGTGGTGGTGCACTGGCTCAGTGCACACTAAAAAATACACATCCGTTAGAAATATTAAAAACTAAGGCAGTTAAAAGCTATATAATTGTCTAGATCACTTACCTGGATGAAGAGCGCCTGAGCGCAGAGGACAATGATGGCCTTGGCAAACATGTTATTTCTCGTACAAACGCTGATGCGAGAATGATGTCCTGCTTGAATAGTGCTGCTCTTATAATAAACTGTCTTATCTAATTCTAATAAGTATTTAGGTAATTAATTAAATTCTAAAAAGCTTGTGCAACCACGATAAGTCTACAATTTACCAACAAAGAACACTTTGTAACAACTTGATTATTGTAATTAATTATTTTGATTTCGAAATAACACTAAACGTTCGTTATCAACTAAGTTCCGAGTATAAAAAGTGGAGCAATGTGTCGTACATCACTCTGTATTCAGCTTCACGTTGACACGAACAAAAATCAAACATGAACACCTTCACCGTCCTGTTCCTCTGCATCCAAGCTTGCTTGGTACAGGTGAGTCGTTACTCATATTTCTTGCTCCTAGCAATAGTATTTAGGCGTTGCCTGCCTCTCTTGTTTGCCAGCAAATAAGTATGGGTTGATATGAAATGTCTTACTTAACGCAATTATTAAGGTATACTTTTAAAATCTTTGTCTTTTCGGCTATGTCACTTGTGGTCCAATGCATTCGTTGCCTCACATGATTTCCTTATTTTCTCTTTCTCATGAGATCTGAATATTGTTAAGCTCTTCTGTAAGCCCATGATGTTCGAGGTCACAGGAGATATAATAATAATATTCTATCACATAAACACAACACCATCTAACCCAAACTAAGCTGAGATTGTACTATGGGTACTAGACAATGGATAAACATACATGTATACTTTTTTTTTGTATTCTTGGTCTGGGTGTTTCTATGTATAATATGTATGTAACATATTATACATAGAAACACCCAGACCAAGACAAACATCCATGTTCATGCAGACAAATGTTTGACTTGTGCGGGAATCGAACCCGCGACCTCAGGCGTGGCAGTTGGTTACACTTACCACTACGCCATCGAGCCGTCAATAATGTACACTATAACAGAACCATAAGTTTCTTTAATAGTTGCTGAGATAGGCAGTTCAACACGCGAGTCGTGACGTCCCTTTTTGCCATCTATGAAAACCTAAAAGTTTTGCTTAGATATTAATCAAGTTGATGTCAATATAGACCATAATAATTATGTAAACCCGATGGAAATGGCGCTAAGCTTTATTTAGTGTAGTAACTGTACCGTGCTGAGCCCAGCAGTCACATGCACATACTACCACTGAGCCATTTGAGGCAGTTACAATGTTTTATAACTTAATTTTATATTATTTTTACAGAATGTGTTCGGCCAGTGCGCGGGCAGATATAACACTGCTATTGCTCCTGCTGCCGCCATCGCTCCTTGCGGTGCTGCTCTTGCCCCTGCTGCTGCCTACGGCCCTGCTGCTGCTTTCGCTTCCGCCGCTCCCTTCGGCTATGCTGGAGCCTACCCTGGTGCTACTGCTGGCTATGGTGCTCCTTATGGTGGTTCCGGTGAAGGTAACGTGGCGGTCGCCGGTGAGCTGCCAGTCTGTGGTACCACCGCCGTCGCTGGTCAGGTACCCATCATGGGCGCTGTGAAATTCGGCGGTGATGTCGCTGCTGCTGGTGCCGTATCTATCGCTGGCCAGTGCGCCTGCGGATGTGGTGCTGGTGCTCCCTACGGCGCTGCTGGTCTCTATGGCGCTGCTGCCCCATACGGTTCTGCTGGCCTCTATGGCACCGCTGCCCCTTGCGGTGCTGGTGCTTTCTACGCGTAAAAAACTATGACTATTATAACTACTTCGGATCTATCTGGAATAAAAACAACTATAGTGACGCATTATCTATGTAGTTTCTCTGAACCTTGTCAACATATTTATACTAATATGAGGATGGCGTGGAAGCCACTGCTTTTGGACCACACAACTTGACTGCTTACCAACAGGAGGAGGGTGGTCATTTTGACGAGCAAATTAAAAAAATCATTTAATATAATAAGTAGCCGACCTGACAGACGTTGTATTCCTCCAACATTGGATTGCAATCCGATAGAAGAGCCACCTACCGGATCCTATTATGAATTTAAACCATCCAGACATACAAAAAATATTTCACATTGAATGTCAAAATTCATCTATTCATTTAGGTCACAAAGTAACACTTATAAACGTCAAAGGAGTAATTAAATTTACAGAATTTACATTTATGTTAAATGCTAGGTTCAGGCAAAAGGTTGAGCCTATGAGAATATACCTGCAAGAAACTCACGGTCACTCTTTTAAATGGCCATCTTTAAAATCAGTCCAGCTGTTTCGGTGTACATATTGGGGTATGGATATACAACCTTATTACTTACCCATTGAAAATTTCAAACTGCACCCCATCCACCTCCAGACATATTCGGGCTCGTCGAAGCGTCTCCTCGTGAAGACAGTGCAGTCCACGCGGAGTTTATCATGTTCACTATTTGCTGACGTATCTCATCATCACTCCCAATCGAATACACATTTTATCACGTACCGACACAGAAAAATCAGAGGCACGTGGTCGCCAAGTGCTAGCCTCCCAATCCATCGGTCGCTGAATATCTCAATAAGATGCTCACGGACGGATTTGACACAAAAATAAAGTCAAAATAACGTCCGTCGAGCCGCTATGGTACGAGTATTTTGTTATTATCAACATAAAAGGTAAACAAACAAATCTTTCACTCACGCGCGTTCGAGTAACAAGAAATTACTGTTGTAAGAATCGAAGTCATTTCCGAAGTTTGATTGTTAGCTACCATAGATAAAAAAATACGTCTTTGATGTAGCATTGTACCTTTTAACGTTGTGTTAGTCACTAAGTACATTATAATTTTTGTTTTTAACTGTGCTTTATTTTATACTAAGTTTAGTAACTTAAAATAATAATGAGCGTTGTATGATAGATTTAAGACAGGTAGGTATGTTATTATAAACAATTTATTATAACTTCACATCGAAATTAAAAGTAATAGTAATGAATGATTTCATAAAGAAACATGTAGCGGATGTATGTGTATCCGAACATCAACAACTCCCTAGTCGTACCGCGGCCGTGGCAAGGCGCCTACGCGTTACTCGCCAACTCGCGAGTGCATATCCAAACGCACTCCCGCGCATGCGCCTTGCAGCGACTAATAGGATCGCCATGTGCGAGTGCCGGCCGCAGGGATCAATAGTGTTTAAGAAAGGGTAAAGGGATTATCACTCAAGTGTGGTGGACGATATAAGTTTTCATTGAAATTAAACTACTATATACGGATTTTATCGCGTTGTTTATTTATCACTGTTTACAAAATTTTGAAAATATGACACTACTACTACTATTGATTTTTCGGGGAAAGTGTAAACCGAAAATAAATAGATTTAATAGTTTAAATAATTGTATTAGCTTATAAATTAGTAAAATAAAATCAATAGTAGTAGTAGTATCATATTTTCAAAATTTTGTAAACAGTGATAAATAAACAACGGGATAAAATCCGTATATAGTAGTTTAATTTCAATGAATAACTTTCGCGTAAACAGAAGACAATATGATATAAGTTTTCTCTTATAATATGATATGTGTGTGTCTCAATATACAAGTTTATAGTATGAAATAAAGCTCTTATCATTATCCTGACCCACCCCGACTATATCTTGGTGCCTCAGTGTGTGTTTTTGTATAATGACATGAGGTCGGAGTCTTTGTTTCGTGAAGAAATACTTTCATGTCGCAGCGACTTCAAGAAAATTTTGATAAGTGAAAATTTCGCGATTTGGACACAATTCGGCAATCAACGGTGATTTTACAGTTGCTCTACGTTTACTTGTGAACCTTTGCTGGTTTGAGAAGACCACGAACTGTAAGTTACCCGTATTATGTAACTACTTGTTTGCAACATGCCGCGTAAACGTAAGTCCCGTTCTGCCGATAGTGATAATGACTCAATTCAAGAAGAACCCAGCTACATAACTATGACACAAGATGCCCTCACTGCGTTGTTGACTACTTTGCAACAGTCCGAAGCTTATGCAGTATTATTGAATTGTAGTTAAATAAATTTAGGTAAAATAGTTTGTAAGCACTTCTTCGCACGAGCCACAGGTTCAATCTAGTTCGGGCAAACAACAAGAAATGTATTTTATAAATTAATTATTAATTTATTATAAATTATTGTACCTATTATTTAAATAAATATTATTATTATATTATTTACTACGAATTTGTACAACCCTATTGCCAAACGATACTTCCATGTCGGCAATCGAACCTAACACTTGACGATTTGAAGTTACGAAGTTACTACATAAACTATAATAATAATAATAATATTCTACCACATACACACAACACCGTCTAGCCCAAACTAAGCAGAGTTTGTACTACGGGTACTAGACAATGGATAAACATAAATATTTTTTTTTCCGTAAATACATACATATTATACTTAGAAACACCCACACCATGACATATATATATATACAGGGTGATTTTGAAATCGTATAATTCCTTTTAACCACGCATTCTACTGGTGATATAGAATAACCCTGACCTTATTTTTATTTAATAAGAATTATTTTTTTTGAAAAATATTGTTCCATTTTTTTCGTGAAATGGTGTCAGATAGTCATATGTTAACCAAGCGAGGCAATTTTTTTTTTCTAATTAAAATAAAAAAACATATTAATAATTAATGTCGTAAATAATAACGGGCGGTCCTTTTTATTGCCTCTTATTATTTACGACATCAGTTATTGTTATGTTATTATTTTTAAATTAGTAAAATATTAAGATTGTGTCAGGTGGTTAAAATATCTCGGCGGGGTCGCGACCGTATGCGAAAGTGATTCGCGCGGCCCCGTCGATAGTGGTTTTGTCGAGGAACACCGTGGTAGGTTTAGTCGGTATTCCGGGAGGTACATTATCTTTTCAAAATCTTTCTTTTACCCCGGCGAGTCCGACATAATCCCTCCGCCCGCCCCCGCGGAGGGATATGCGTCATAGCATTCCCCAACGAAAAAAAAAAAAAAAAAAAAGGTGGTTAAAATATGACTATTTGAAATCATTTCATGAAAAAAATCTGTACTCTAATTTTGCCGAAACCATTATTCTAATTAAGA
Organism: Catocala nupta; assembly: GCA_963675205.1. Classification (NCBI taxonomy): domain Eukaryota; kingdom Metazoa; phylum Arthropoda; class Insecta; order Lepidoptera; family Erebidae; genus Catocala; species Catocala nupta. Next base: position 3,408,054 of record OY776107.1, on the reverse strand, counting down.
AAAAATATTGTCAGGGTTATTCTATATCACCAGTAGAATGCGTGGTTACAAGGAATTACACGATTTCAAAATCACCCTGTATATATTGTTGTTCATGTCCATGTTCATGCACACAAATGTTTGACTTGTGCGGGAATCGAAAACGCAGCCTCTGACGTGGCAGTCGATTACACAAACCACTTCGCCATCGAGGCCGACATTATTATTAAAACGATAAAGCAGTCAATTAATTAATTGTAATGAAGAAATGCAAGCTAATCATAACAAACGATTAAACACGACTTACTACATTATAGAGGCACGTGTCTTTTGTAATGTAATTAGATCCACTTGGAGGTGCAAGTTGACACGCTCTTACATGTAAATAAACATAATCATTTTTTTTTATTATTATTTATTTTTGCATCAGACACAACGATCCATAATTTAGTTAGTAAGTACACTTAAAAATAATGTTAGTAGGAAATTAGATAATAATCAGAGAGAAATACACATTACACAATACTATTATAACTTAGTGGCACATAAAATAAAATAAAAATACAATACAATCAATTTTGTCATATAAAATGTAGAATGTCCGTAATCAAAATTATAAATAAAATAAGTCAGTTACAATAAATTTAAGTTAAAATACGCTAAAATTGAATACCATAATTATTAAAATTGATAAATGAGTAAAAACTATAAACCATTTTAAAATTCTAAATAATCTCTGTGATACATTTTTACCTGCCCACGCCCGATATACGGGTGCATGTAAGGCCTGCCAGTGCTGCATAAAAGGTCCGTCCAACCTGTTGGCAACAACGTTAAGAAGACTGTTGCCGCTGCCCCGCACTCTGCTAGCTATCGAAGTCAGGGCGACTTCGATAGCTTTCATAGACTTGCGCATGCTGTCATAAAAACAGTCAATGCGTACGCTCGCGAACATTCCCGATGCGCTGCAGAAGCGAGGCAGCCGCAACAGCGCCCTCAGCGCGTTATTATATTGAACACGGAGAGCGCTGTAGGATTTCTGCAAATATGACACCCACAGACTACTCGTATAAAAAGATGTGCAATAGGCTCGAAACAAGGTGATCTTGACATCCTTGGAGCTACGAGCAAACCTGCGGGCAATCATATTCGCCCTCACCGACAGCGCCCTCCTTTCTCGCTCAATATCATCGTCGTCCTTCAAATCGGACGTCACAATATGGCCCAGATACTTAAAAGTATGTACTCGCTCCAAGGGCACCCCACATAGTCTTACTGGTGGAACCTCCGCCGGACATTTAGAACCCGCATTGAAAACCATAAGCACGCTCTTTTTCACGTTATATTTTAGGCCATGTGAATGAGCGTACGTTTCGCAAATGCTTATTAGCTCTCTGAGTCCCCCTATTGACGCGCTCAGCAGCACCATATCATCAGCATAGCTGATGTTGTTAAAGCAAACATCATCAACATGGCATCCAACATGGCGGCTGCTGAGCTCGGCAACAAGTCCATCGATATACAGATTGAAGAGCGTTGGTGAGCTCAACCCTCACCCCGCACTCCAACCTGTACGAGTCCGACAGAGCTCCCGACCATTTAACATTATTGACCTGGTTCCCGTACCAGTGCTGGAAGATTTTAACAACTTCCGGCGCAACTTGCCTATTGAGTAACTTTTTCCACAGCACTTTGTACGAAACCAGGTCAAACGCCCTGGACAGGTCGAGGAAACAGGCGTAAACAGGAATGCTCCGATCCGTGTAATATCTGACAGCATGCTTTAAACTCAGTATAGCACTATCTGTGGACAGTTTGGGCCTGAACCCAAACTGATTATCGTGCATAGTTATTGTATTGTTTAACTGAGCATTAAGCATGCTGTCAAATACATTCGCGATTACTGTCGCTAATGAGATCGGTCTGTAATTGTTCTTATCTGAAATATCACTCGTTTTATTTTTAACAATTGGTACTACAACCGTCCTCATCAGCTCGTCCGGCAAGTACGAATGGCGAAGGCAGACCGTAAACAGCATGGCCAAAACACGTGGCAAGTGGGGACCTGCATGCTGTAGATGCTCGATGCTGAGTCCGTCATGTCCTGGAGACTTACCCCTGGTCATACACCCTATGGTCTTAGCTATGTCCGCAGCTGAGAACTTAACTCTTGGTTCCAGGACAGTGCACTGTGACTCAGCATCGACCACCTCAGAGGGTGGAATACTGCTTGGCTCGACACAAAATTGGGATTTAAAAACATTGGCGATATCCCTTTCAGCAGACACGCCATCGACGCTCACCGGCAAACCAGGCCTCAGGTTGTGCTTATTTGTAGACTTCCAGAAGTGCCGAAAGTCTTTTTTAGTGTGCAACTCAGCTAGGATGTCCATCTGGATTTGGTCTTGGTGATTCTGGCACCACCTTAGTTTAGATTTAAAGATCTTTCGAGTTTCACACATTTCCTCATAAATCACGCCTGACGTAGGTTTGCCACAATTAAGCCACTCGTTAAACCTAAGCCTAGCATACGAGTGAGCTTCGCTGACTTGCTTATTCCAACCCACCACGCGCTTCGGCCTCCTTCCCATGACTCGTGTATCCCTGCTAACAATGGCGGCTTCCCTTAGAGCGGTTACCACTTCCCGATACAGGCAATCAATTATTAGATTGTGGTCCGAATTACTACACATGCGATCACAACAATGGGACAATACGCGAGGAAAGTCAATATTTCGCAATCGCCGATGACATTCTTGCCTGTATGTGTAGATAGCATCTGAGCTTTTATCTCCCCACACAACTAAGTTGTCGTAGGACATACTTCGCTTTGCTTTCGGCCTAATTATATCAAGATCGCATTCGATCAACAATGGGTAGTGATCCGACCACATAACATCGTACTTAACGCTAACAACACGAACAGTTTTTAAAGACGATTCTGTACAGAGGCAATGATCAAGCCATCGCCTTGCCCCGTTACAATCACTAATATACGTGTACGTATTTGACGTCAATCCCAGTATATCTACATCAACGCATGAAAAGTGATTATCACTACAGTAGTTGATCAAGTCCGTAAAAAATAGTCCATGCGGATGTGCGTTAAAGTCACCAAGACAATAAACCGCCTCCACATCACTACTGTCCATAATCGCACTTATCAGTCCTAAATAATGTGAGAATTCCGGCAGGTTACTCACTGCATCCGTGGGCATGTACACACTCATCACAATGAAAGACCTTTCACTTGTATCTACACGTATCGCACACACTCTCGGGTTATCACTCGGAACGACCGACACTTTGAACGCACTTTTTCGCCATAGCAGAGCAACCCCTCCATAGGGTCGCCCACGCAGCATGCTGGCAGACGTGTCGACAGCCGACGTCCCCGTGCTGTTGAAGTCACCATGGATGGTGCTCAGGAACGGCAGCTCCTCCGGCAGCAGCCAGCACTCCTGGAGCGCTATTATGTCACACGTTGCACAAAGTTCACGAACGCCCTCAATGGAACGCTTAACACTCTTACAATTAAAGCTGGCAAATCGTAACAAGCTATTATCAGTCATTGTTGTTGTTTACAGAGCCGACCTTAAGTGAGTGTTCGTCCTTATGTCTTTGACTATAATGCACAAAACGTCTGAATATTATATTTTGCGGCCAGATGTTCTCATCCAAAAATGCAGGTACTTTGGATTCAGGTATAAAAAACTTGTACGCATCATAGTCAACTTTTTTCGTAGGGTCAATTTTTCCAATTTAACTACCTCGCATGTTTTTATTTCGATGTGCTTTATGATGTCTGCTCACGGCTATGTTATAAGTACGCAATGTCCTACCACATAATATGGTGTACAAATTATAATATAATTCACAAGTATCGTTAGTCCTGAACAGTTTACTCGATTTATATTAAAATTATGACTATTCATACATTAAGATTCAACGCTAATAATTTATTATAAATACAAGACAGAATGGGCATGTAGAATTCTTTCTAACGTACGGATATATATTTCTATGATATTTCTATATAGGTATAATATGTAAATATATACATACATATTATACATAGAAACACCCAGACCAAGACAAACATCCATGTTTATGCACAAAAATAATAAATAATAACTTGTGCGGGAATCGAACCCGCGATCTTAGGCTTGACAGTCGGTTACACTAACCACTAGGCCATCGAGGCCGACATTATTATTAAAACGATAAGGCAGTCAATTAATTAATTGCAGGAAATGCAAGCTAGCCATAACATACGATAAAACACGATTTACTTATAATACAGAGGCACGTGCCGCTTGTAAAGTAATTGGATGCACTTGTCGCTGCAATTGGACACGCTCGTACATCGTAATAATATTATACAGGGTGTCCGGTAATTAACGGATAACCTTGAAATGTGTTATAGTAGAACTGAAGGCCGTTCAGAAAAAAATATTTTTATATATTAAAAAGTGCAAGCTACATATAGCATACTTTTGACTGTCTATCTATTAGCATAATTAGTGTTTAATAATAAAACAACAAAAAACCGATGGATTTCATTCATTTGTGGTCGTAGTATACAAGAAAGTTATACATGGTAATAAAAAAAAAACACATATCTCAGGTAGTAGTTAGGATGGATCTTTTTTCATATTTTTTTCTGAACGGCCGTTAGTTCCACTATAAGACATTTCCAGGTTATCCATTAATTACCGGACACCCTGTATAATATGCGAATATGAATTTATTTGTTATGCTTCCACGTCTTAAGACTGCGCCGAGCGAAATGTGCCAAAACAGGCGGTCACAGTTAAATTGATAAAATCAACACTTTTCGTTTAATACAAACATAAAATATACATTTACCATAACAATGAATGTGTTTACAATTACTCCGTGTAAAAAACTTAAAATAATTTATATTTTCGCCTACAAAATTACGTAAATTTGCAGGAAAATTGCAAAAACGTAAGCTTGTGTTACGTGATTTTTAGATTATAACAGTAGAAATCTATCCTATTTTACAGCTTAAACGAAACAAATAGTTATATTACAATTGCCCGTCTCAAATATTTAAGTTATTGGTTGACAATAAACATACATATTTATCAAAAAAGCATTTCAAAGCCTCCATACAATTTTACTATGGCGGCCACGCGCTGATTTGAATATCGAGCTCTTTCATTCAGTCCAACCGCGTCATACGCTCGGCGCAGTCTTAAGTACTCGACTGATCATTATGAAATTATGCATACACGTTGTCAGGCGATAGAAAGGACATAGGGTATTTTTTATCCAGGAACAAAGTACTGTTACCGAGGTATAAATGTTGAATAGCAAAATTTTGATTTTCAATATGTATCACACTTATGTTGCCAACTCTTTATACCTACAGACTACCAAATTAGCCACCTTCAATACTTAAGTATGGAGTAATATGGGTTTTAATAATATAACATATATCTGGATCTGATAAAATTTTAATGTCACAACTCATTAGGTATATATCTTGATGAGAAGGGTAATGATACTATATAGGACGTTTTTTGCCAATGAATTTTTTCATATATTAAAAGTGCACTTGACAGTAAATTACATTTCTGACATTATATAATTTTTCTTTTTTGACTTTATCTATTTTGTATTGTGGCGACTCCGCACAGATGAAAAAGTTCAGCCTACATTCAACAGATGGCTATATAATCGCACTTCACATGACATCATACTATTCTGCATCACACAAGTGAAGTTTACACAGCGACTGAGTATATATACAAGCTCCCGACATCAACCGTCGGGCCGCGGCCCGCCAGGCACGATCAACCAGCCTGGTCGGAGGATCCTCCCTTTGTGTTGGAGGGACTTCACACCCTGTTCCTCCACAGTATTATCTAATTATTTTTATTTTACATTGTGACAATTTGATTTTATAAAAACAATTTTTATTTCTGACTTTGTTTTGCTTTGTTAAATATTTAAATAATAATGTCTTACATTATTATAAGTTAATGCATGGTCTTATTTTTTGAAACAATAAATTTACTTAAGATATTTGCATACCTAGAAGGAGCAAAGAGAATCAAGATTGTTAATTTGACACCGGTGTACACCTTTGTACGGCAAATAAAAAAATTTGAAATTTGCGTTTTGGATACCCAGACGAGACAAAAATTGTGTGATCCACAGAAATTATTCCTAGCGAGGTTGTCTTTTAAAAAATAAATAAAACAGACAACCCGCTTCCATGTATTAAGCTCGTGCTACCTACGCCAGGCTTCAATGTGTCTGACAAGGTGTAAGAACCATCGAAACTGTCTGATTACTAAGTAAACATCTTTTGATAGTTCCTCAAATAACATATGTATATAAAATTCATCTTTTATACTACGACATAAGTATAATTTAAGAGTGTCTGACAGGGGGTTGCAACTGTACTAAGTATTTGACAATAGACGACGTGATTTCTAATATCATTCATCTAAATCCTTAATAATATTATTATTATAAAGCTGAAGAGTTTGTTTGTTTGTTTGGTTGAACGAGCTAATCTCAGGAACTACTGGTTCGAATTGAAAAATTATTTTAGTGTTGGATAGCTCATTTATCCAGGAAGGCTATATAACATCACGCTACGACCAATTGAAACGGAGCAGTAATGAAAAATGTTGCAAGAAACCGAGTAAATTCCCTTATCTTATATGAAGCAGACGAAGTTGCGCGAGTCAGCTAGTATTATTATAAAGCTGGAAAAAGTTTGTTTGTTTGTTTGGTTGAAAGCACTAGTCTCAGGAAATACTGATTCGATCTGAAAAATTGTTTTAGTGTTGGATAGCCTATTTATCGCGGAAGGTTAGGTATAGACTATTACATCACGCTACGACCTACGGGAGCGGCGCAGCAATCATAAACGCGAGTGAAACCGCGGGCACAGCTAGTAAAATATATAGAAACTGAGCTTTGTGTGTAATTAATAAGCCAAAATATGTTCGGTGATTAACCAGAACTCTATCATTTTACTATCTAAAAGACATCAGAGATATTGGTAGGTATCACATAAATCGATTCATTGGTAAGCTGCTTTTCATGCAATTTTATTCAGTAAAACCGGAGGTATAATGCACAGCATGACGAACGCAAATATCGTCGCAGGTAAATGATAAGAAGCCGAAGTAGCGTAAAGAATGATTCCTTGTAACCCTTTAGTCCTTAGCCAAATATGGTCGTCATTAAGCAAGCTTCGCGAAAACTCGGAGTTATGAACAGGGTGGCGGATCTTCGCGCCTGGGTAGCTGTACCTATTGAATAAGGCACAACTGCTCCCTTGCGTGGAGTACTGTTCTCATCTTTGGGATGGCTCCGCGCAGTACTTACTAGACGCTCTTGACAGGTTACAGCGCTGGGCTGTCCGTATCATCGGAGATCCAGCGGTCACGTTCACTGGAACCTCTGCAACTCCGTAGGGACATTGCCTCATTGGCATGTTTCTACAGAATATACCACGGGGAGTGCTCTGAAGAGTTATTCCACCTTATCCCGCCCTACCCTTTCCTATCCAGAACAACGCGTGCTGGGCTCAGATGCCATCCTTACGCGGTGGAGTCAACTAGAATGCGTACCAACAAGTTTGAGTTCTCATACCTCTGCCGAACGATCAAGGCATGTAATTCTCTGCCGAAACCCGTGTTTCCTCGTCAAAGAAGAGACCTCAACATCGCCTCGGCTGCTATGAGGACGATGTGGAGGCCACTGCTCTTAGATCACACGACTACTTACCATCAGGCGGAGTGTGGTCATTCAGACGAGCAAGCCAAAAAAAAAAAAAATAGTCCCTGACTAAGAATCAGAAGTCCAAATTGAAGATTTGCCAGAGGCCTTTGGAGCGTAGCATTCTCAAAGTGAAAAGGACGGATCACGTCTGAAACACTACCTTGCGCTCCAAAACACGCATAGCTGATATAGGCGTGCAATCCGCCAGGTGGAAGTGGGACTGGGCCGTCTACCGCATGCACCCTGAGAAGTGGGCACCAATCGTCACCAATTAGGTGCTACAAGACAGTCGACGGCGATGGGACAGACCTAAACGGAGAGGGCGTGACGATCTGGACGTATTTGAATAGGACTGGCAGGGGATGTCCACCAACAGGATAATTTAAGTCCAAGTGAGAGGCTTTTGCCCAGCAGTGATACATATAACAAAGCTGAAGGAAAAAATCAAAATAGTCCTTTATTACGTGTGACCTGAAAAGGAAGTGGGTGAAGTTAGGCTGTATCACTTATGACCTAAACTCATAATGTCGAATTTTGGGTGCAATACACCTCTGCCTACTTCTCTAGGGATAGAGACAAGAGATTACGTATTTGTAATGTCACGCGGACCGCTCGCGCCATGACGGCTGCGCGCGATCGAAGTGGTGGGTGGCGCCCCTCTTCCCCTCCTGCCCGGCGGTGGCGGATATATAAGCCGATCGCGTCCTGGATCGACACCTCATCCAGCTGGCTACAACACTATCAGCTAAGTGTCCTTGCTTCTGAGGAACCACGAAGCGAGCCCTTTGTACGAACCACGCCCTGTCTACTGTTCGCGTAGGATTGTGAACCTATCTTGAATATTGTTAAATACATATAACTGATTACTAGTCAATTAAAAGTGTTACTTGTTGTTCTATCTTTAATTAATTTCTGCATAACTTAACCTCAAGACACCACGTCCTTACGGCGTGGCCTCTCCTATTTCTGGATCGATCAGATCCCTAGTGAATAACCACATAACAGGTTACAGTAACAATTGACGATTTGAAGTTACGAAGTTAGTGCATAAACTATAATAATAATATTCTACCACATACACACTTGAGAGACCGATTTGGACGTAATGTTTGGAAATAGGGTTTTATAAAACCCTATAGTATATTATACTACTTACATGCGTAACCTCTATCCCTGGAGGGGAAGGCAGGTTACACCCACATTTCTTGTTAGTGGTTATTAAAAACTATAATCACTAGCATTTCCAAAAGTATCTTGCATTATTAGAGCTTAGTTGAACTTTTACAATTGAGGTTTAAATGAAACTATCGATAAATATTTAATATTCTACCACATACACACAACACCATCTAGCCCAAACTAAGCAGAGCTTGTACTATGGGTACTAGACAATGGTTAAACATACACATATACATATTTTTTGTAAATAAATACATATTATACATAGAAACACCCAGACCAAGACAAACATCCATGTCCATGCATACAAATATTTGACTTGTGCGGGAATCGGTTACACTAACCACTTCGCCATCGAGGCCGACATTATTATTAAAACTATAAAGCAGTCAATTAATTACTTGTAATGAAGAAATGCAAGCTAATCATAACAAACGATTAAACACGACTTACTACATTATAGAGGCACGTGTCTTTTGTAATGTAATTAGATCCACTTGGAGCTGCAAGTTGACACGCTCTTACATTCTAACTAATAACATAAATGCGAATGTGAGTTTGATTGTTTATAAGCGTTAAAATCAATAACTACTCGACCGATTATTATGTAATTTTCCATACCTACAGATTATCAGGGGTACAGAAAGGGTACTTTTCTTTTAGATAAAAAGCATCTACTATACTGTGTGACCGAGTGATAAAAGTAATGTAGGTGTACGTTAGCGAAATCTAGTGTAAATAATAAATTATGATTTAGAATATGTTTATCATACTTATGTTACCGACTTTTTATACAGACTACCTTTTTATGGTATTTTGTTAGCAAAAAGTACATACAAATAAAATATTTGGCAACCCCACTTAATGAACGTCAAATCTTTAATGAAATAAAATAAAATAGACAGCATGACAAACGTTCGCACAATGGGCGTAAGAGGAGTGAATACCAAAACGTGAAATCTCACTATTTCGGCGGCTTCTGGTTTATTTTGTATTCTGAGCGTGACGTGAATAGTTTTGGAATATGCAGGCTTGAATAGCACCACGACATAAAAATTGGAGAGTCAAAACATGACGAAGACTGGCTGGAAGACCTCAAGCAGAAAAGACTTCGTTGTGCTTTAGTATATCAAATGCAAATGCATATTAGTTTGTTTGTTTGTTACACTTCCACGCCTTAACTACTAGACCGAATTTTATGAAATTTCGCATACATATAGTCAGGGGTACAGAAAGGGACATATGGTACTTTTCATCTAGAAAAACGTACCGTTCCTAAGGGATCGTAATTTATTGTTAAATCAACATTAATGCGACCGGACCCGGGGCCAAAATCTATTGTAAATAATAATTTAATTTAAGAAATAATTAGTTAAAATTTTTTGACCACTAACTTATGTCTGGACATTATCTTTTTTGTGAAAGGGAGAAATATTATAGTGACACTGTTGACGCGTTAGTTTTATATAGTCAGGTGCAAGTATGCAGTAGCGCTGCGCGGGAGTCGTCTCCCCGCAACTAGGTCCGCAGGTACCGCAGTTAGGTCGTATTTCAATATGTATTATTTATAACTGGTACCAGTAAATATATATCCATATCTATCATGAAGTTATTTTATTTGGCCGACCACAAGAACACATAAGATTACGTAAGTATTTAATATTACAGGCAGAGAAATCGGCTTCCTGGATAATTATTATATTCGCTTACGTGTCCGTTTTAATTTATTTCATAAATAAGTATAGTATATCTAAGTATATATCTTTATATATATAGCTAGCTGTTCCGACAGACGAATTATATATATAAAGATTCTTTTGTACGTGTGTTGACAGTGAACTTCTCCTAAATGGCTGGACCGATTTGTGTATGTTCAAGTGGATTCGAGGATGGTTTAGATTTGCTTTCTTTTTTTTTTTCGCCTGTACAGGACAACGTCTGTCAGGACAGTTAGTATTATATATAAAGTAAGTATTGCAGACGCATTTCCAACAAAACAGTATCAAGTCGCTGCCTACCGTGAATAAATGATAAACTTATGACCTTTAATAGACAATCTATCACTGTATGGCAAAGAAGTGGAGCAAGGAGTGTCATAGTGAAGTCACATAACACCCTTTGCTCCACCTCTTCGCCATACTGTGTTTGGTCTTAATTCGCCAATACCCCGCATGTGCAAACTTGCAGCGAACGATGCAGCGACCTGGTTGATGTCCATTCTGATACATTATCAACGTTTGTCAGACACGTCAAATATATGAAAACAACGTTTGTCAGACACGTCAAATATATGAAAACGCAATTACGTATTTAATATATTATCTAGAATTTAAGTACATAACGGCCATCAGTTCCACTATAAGACATTTCCAGGTTATCTATTAATTACCGCACACCCTGTATATAAGAATTTGAAACCATATAAGTAATAGATGTTGATATAGTAAATATTTTTTGCATGTGGTGCCTATAATTGATTGTGCAGTTAGATTTAAGACACAAATACTTGTCTGTTCCTATCTGTATTATATCTGTAACAGCTTGATAAACTGTAATGAAATAACTATAAATTTAAAATTTAAAGAACCCCCGACACAATATTTATTTGATACCCATATTGAAAAATTGTAATTTGTGAAAATATGAAATTTTGTGGTGGCGGCCATCTTGGATTTGAAATTTATTTTGCTGTAAAGTATTCTACTAGTCAAGCCCTTTCATTTGATACCCATATTGAGGGAGCTGTGAAAAATATGTAGTCCGAAAACAAAATTAAAAACAAAAAAAACAAAATTAAAATCGGTTTATCCGTTCGGGAGCTACGATGCCACAGACAGACACACACACACACACACACACACACACACACACACACACACACACACACACACACACACACACACACACACACACACACACACACACACACACACACACACACACACACACACACACACACACACACACACACACACACACACACACACACACACACACACACACACACACACACACACACACACACACACACACACACACACACACACACACACACACACACACACACACACACACACACACACACACACACACACACACACACACACACACACACACACACACACACACACACACACACACACACACACACACACACACACACACACACACACACACACACACACACACACACACACACACACACACACACACACACACACACACACACACACACACACACACACACACACACACACACACACACACACACACACACGCACACACACACACACACACACACACACACACACACACACACACACACACACACACACACACACACACACACACACACACACACACACACACACACACACACACACACACACACACACACACACACACACACACACACACACACACACACACACACACACACACACACACACACACACACACACACACACACACACACACACACACACACACACACACACACACACACACACACACACACACACACACACACACACACACACACACACACACACACACACACACACACACACACACACACACACACACACACACACACACACACACACACACACACACACACACACACACACACACACACACACACACACACACACACACACACACACACACACACACACACACACACACACACACACACACACACACACACACACACACACACACACACACACACACACACACACACACACACACACACACACACACACACACACACACACACACACACACACACACACACACACACACACACACACACACACACACACACACACACACACACACACACACACACACACACACACACACACACACACACACACACACACACACACACACACACACACACACACACACACACACACACACACACACACACACACACACACACACACACACACACACACACACACACACACACACACACACACACACACACACACACACACACACACACACACACACACACACACACACACACACACACACACACACACACACACACACACACACACACACACACACACACACACACACACACACACACACACACACACACACACACACACACACACACACACACACACACACACACACACACACACACACACACACACACACACACACACACACACACACACACACACACACACACACACACACACACACACACACACACACACACACACACACACACACACACACACACACACACACACACACACACACACACACACACACACACACACACACACACACACACACACACACACACACACACACACACACACACACACACACACACACACACACACACACACACACACACACACACACACACACACACACACACACACACACACACACACACACACACACACACACACACACACACACACACACACACACACACACACACACACACACACACACACACACACACACACACACACACACACACACACACACACACACACACACACACACACACACACACGTCAAACTTATAACACCCCGTCGTTTTTGCGTCGGGGGTTAATAAAATAAAAAGAGGCAGAATGGAATAACTCGCTCAGACTTAACATAAACAATCCTGTGTTCTTTCAAAAAGACAACTCACGCATTAACAGTAATCTCGCCTCTACAAAAGACATAACAACCTTCGAATTGGACACAAAGAACACCCAGATTCAACAACTATTTATGAATGACACGACTCGATGGCATAGTGGTTAGTGTAACTGACTGCCACGCCTGAGATCGCGGGTTCGATTCCCGCACAAGTCAAACATTTGTGTGCATGAACATGGATGTTTGTCTTGGTCTGGGTATTTCTATGTATGGATATAGAATATAATATATAATATGTATGGATTTAGAAAATCATTGTATTTATTATGTATGTTTATCCATTGTCTAGTACCCATAGAACACGCTCTGCTTAGTTTGGGCTAGATGGTGTTGTATGTATGTGATAGAATATTAATACTATATTTATATATTTATAAATTTTCTATTGCCTATTTTGAAAGAGCCCAGCAAAGATGTATGACACTCATATTTCTAAAAATCTAACCTATAATGGTAGCATTACTTGTAAGGTTTTTAGAAATTTATGTGACTTACTCTTCTACCTAACCCTTTGGGGATACATGCGTGTTAATATTCACACCTAATTTTAAACATACATACATATATACTTATATGTATAAAAATAATGGAATGTAAAATAATGACTTGCTTTGCCTACCAAAATCATAATTGTAAATTTTTTTAATAAAACTGCAGAATTAATGCGACAAATATATTATTGTTATTTGGAATCATCAGCCGTCAAAAAGTTAGTAGTAATAGTCACTCTTTACAACAAGAGGGTACCGCAGGGAGCAGCAGCACCATAGGGGCCACCAGCTCCGTAGGGGCCAGCAGCGCCGTAGGGGACACCAGCACCACAGCCACAAGCGCACTTGCCAGCAATGGACACGGCACCAGCAGCAGCAACATCACCACCGAATTTCACAGCGCCCATTATGGGGACCTGACCAGCGACGGCGGTGGTACCACAGACTGGCAGCTCACCGGCGACCGCCACGTTACCTTCACCGACACCACCGTAAGGAGTAGCCGCGCCGCAGGGAGCAGCCAAGCCAGCAGCAGCACCGGGGTAGGCTCCAGCATAGCCGAAGGGAGCGGTGGGAGCGAAAGCGGCAGCAGGGGCGTAGGCAGCAGCAGGGGAAATAGCAGCGTTATATCTGCCAGCGCACTGACCGAACACATTCTGCAAAAACACATAACAAGAAGTTAGTAGAGCTCTGTACCCAGATGTTACAGTCTAGATTCAACAAGCCGTGGTTTTCTAGAGTGGTGAAGAAAGTGGACGGCAGTAAGAGAAATTGCTTTTTGAAAGAAAATTTACAAAATTTTACTCACCTGTACCAAGCAAGCTTGGATGCAGAGGAACAGGACGGTGTAGGTGTTCATGTTTGATATTTGTTCGTGTCAACGTGAAGCTGAATATAAAATGATGTACGACACATTGCTCCACTTTTTATACAGAATGCTTTTGTTGATAAGTTATGTGACATTTCAAAATCGAAAATTGTGATACGTTGTTATTACAATAAATTTATTTGTTGGTAAAGAAGGCTTATCGTGGTTGCACATGCTTTTAATAAAAACTACAATTATTAACCGCAATATAGTCCTCTGCGCTCAGGCGTTCTTCATCCAGGTAAGATAATCCTAATATTAAAAAAAAAACATGGACTTAATTTTCCTTGGTATTGAGTGTGTACTTACAAAATTATTACTTTTAGTATGCACTGAGCCAGTGCACCAGCCGTGCTGCTATCGCCGCTGGACCTGGTATCGCCGCCGCTCCCTATGGCTTGGCTGGTTGTGGTTTAGCCGGACCTTATGGTCGTTCAGCCTATGCCCTGGACGCCCCCGCTTTTGCCGCTCCTTGTGGATGTGCTGCCCCTGCCTTGGACTTCACCCCCACCAGCGGTGGTGGACTCCCCGTCTCCAGCGCTTCAGTCATCGCTCCCGTCGGCCTCTCTGTAGCATCTGAGAACGCCTATGAGGGTATTCTGGCTGCGGCTGGTGAGCTGCCGTTCGTTGGTACTGTGGCCGTTGAGGGTGTGTTGCCCACTGCTGGTTTCGGTGCCGTCAACCACGCTTGCGGTAATGGCAGAAACGCCATGATCAGTGAGGGTGCTGCTTTCACCGCTCCCGCTTATGGCCCTGCTGCCATCGCTCCTGCTTATGGCGCCGCTGGTCTCCTTGGTTCCGGCTACGGCTACCGCAGTGGTTACGCCGGTAGAGGATGCGGCTGCGCTCTCTAAGCAAACAGAAATCTGATCATATCTGAACAAAGTACCGAACCGATAATATTATAAGCATTTATTTAATTTGTAATTTTATTTATTTCCTCTCGACGGCTATCTTTACCCAATAGTATTTAATGAAAAGGTTACGTTACCCAAAGATTTAATATGAGCTCTACTACGTTTAAATATGGTTCTCTTTGCTGGACCTTAAAATATCGTCTGACACACAAAGCCACCAAGGACACCAAAACTATAAATATAGTATTAGACAACGGGTCATACTCGCGATAAACGTCGGGCAATCAATAGGTATTTATTACCTTTTAAATACTTTATCGCGAGTAAGACCCGTTGTCTAACATTACATTAAGTATGTATACAAATCGCGATAGTCAAAAAATTTTATACCTAAATATACAATGTGTTATTGTTATACTTGATCAAATGAAATATGCGGATATGAGACAAAATATTATAGATAAAAAACCGAAAAAATATTGTTAAGGTACTAATTTCAAAAACCCAGGCACTTTAAATTTTTGTTAAATGTAAATCTTGTCTTTCAGTTTTTATTTTTTTTCTTTTTATGTAAACGGTGTATTTTCTTCAAAGTGGTCTCATTTGAAAGCTAGAAAGTTTAACTAGGTTATAAGATGAAAAAAAAATAAAAAAATTAAAGGGAAAGTAAGTTTAAAAAAATACATTAACCATTCATTAGAAAAATTTTTTTTTTTTTATTTCGGTCAGCATCTTTAAACCTGGGACATTGAGGTGTACTTCTTAGAATGTTTTATTAAATTTTATGAGTTAATCTACAAATTCTCGGAAACAATAATGGGTTTATTTCTTTTTTTTGTTGTGATATTCACCGCCAAAATAGTCGAAGTCAATGCAATTTGTTTGGACTCTTTTATCTTATCTGTACCTATGCGCATAACAGTAACAGTTATCGATCGAAAGAGATAGGTACGTTTCGGCCAGAATGAGTAAGGGAGAGAGTGTATTGTCGAATTTGTCGTTTGAATGATCATCGGGTCTCGATTCTGAAAAGTTTTTTTTAAACGAACAGTTCAGTAAGCAGCAGTTCTTGTGCTAACGTACACGTTGTTTGCACTCACAATTTCTTTTCGTCATGCCGTCTACGATAGACGTCTTGTCTGCTCGTGAAATAGCTGACATACATTTCGTTTATGGGTTCTGCGATGGCAATGCTCGCGCTGCCACTCGAGAGTATCACCAGCGATTCCTAGTATAACAATAACACATTGTAGTATCTCACTCTTATGGAAAATTTATGTATCCTTACAACTTTTACGAATTTGAACATGTGATCCAAATGCGGTGAGAGTACTGCATCTTTAATTCAAAACTTTAACGTTACCCACAATCAAAAGCTAAATTATATTTTGAGACAATTCAAAATTAACAAGATTCCTTTTAAAATTCCTTTTCATAAAAAGGTAAACATTATTATGCGTAATCGCCTTAATACCCGTTAGGTATTATATAGCTACATAATAGTTATATCTATGGTTGGCTAATCGATTGAGAGATACTTTAGTAATATCATATTTAATAATAATAATACATCTTCACGTTGGACCCATGTCTCCGTGTAAGCCTCTCAAAGGCTTATATAATATGTTAGAAAATACCTGTCATAAGAGAAACATAATCATGCTATACAGAAATATATCGACTGACTGACCTACATCTAAAACGTGACTATAGAGTAATATTGTACGTATTATGACGTATAGATAACATTTATTAGATAATTATTATTATGACCAAAGAATTGATGCCGTAACATATGAACGTGCTTACCGCTCGAAAATATAAAGCTAAACGAACGTAACCTCGATAACTTTTCTATTTTCCATTCATCCAGCCATCAATCACACGATATGCCGCCTGATAGTAAGCAGTTACCGTAGTCTTTATAAACAGGACGAGTAAAAGTAGAAAGGAAGATAAGAGAACTTAGGCCGTCAAAGTAGCGACCCCGGCACCACTTCAGCTGTAATGAGGATGAGGTGTGGAAGTCTCTGCTCGTGGACTACACGACTATTTAAATGTAATAAAGTAATGTTTGTAATAGCTCCATTTCATAACAGAACTGATTTATAGGATAAACAATATTGTTAACTTGGCGATTACTACGAGTAGCTGTGAGTTTCTTGCCATTACTTCTCATTAGTTCTACGCCCTTGCTTTACTAAACGTGGCAACAGGAAAATGTAAATACACATTAATAAATTTTACTAATACTTTCATAAGTGATATACGTAAACAAACATTTATTATCTATTTATCATTTAATTTTAAATGAAAAAGACTGACGGATGATTGGACGCCTGGCGCTGAAATTATAAATTTATTCTGATTAGACACTAATTTCTCATATATTTATTGTTTCTTTGCTTTCTTTGATTCGTGCTCACATCTTTACGTCATTACATGTATCAGCTTCCTAAATAAATTAGAACCCCGACATTCATGTCGGTGTTCTATTATGTTCACATTATGTTTAGGAATAGAAAACAGCACAATAAATAAGTGTTCATTTTTTGGAGGTATATATTTATTGTTAGAAATATGTAAACAACGACTTCAGAGAAAACTAAAACGCAAGATAATATTTTTATTATTATAATAACTATATAACTCAACAATGGTTGTCTCTGAAGACATATTACAGAGCGCAGCCACAGCCTCTGTCAGCCCAACCAGCGTGGTAACCGAGAATGGGACTGGCGAAATCGGGAGCGATAGCAGCAGCGGGAGCAATTGCACCAGCAGAGCCGTAGGCAGCACCAGCGTAGCCAGGAGCGAAGGTAGCAGTCTCACTGACCATGGCGTTGACACCATTACCGCAGGCGTGATTGACGGCACCAGCACCAGCACTAGGTACCACACCGTCCACAGCCACAGTACCTACAAATGGCAGCTCACCAGTCACAGCCAGAATGCCTTCATAAGCATTCTCAGATGTTACGGAGATACCGAACGGGGCGATAGCAGAATAGCTGGTGACGGGCAGACTACCACCGCTAGTGGGAGTGAAGTCCATGGCAGGAGCAGCCCAAGCACAAGGAGCAGCCGTACCATAGGGGCCTGCCGCGGCAGGCTCAGCCATGCCGTAAGGTGCAGCGAAACCATAAGGAGCAGCCAGGCCAGCGGGTTCAATAAGTCCTAGATCAGCGGCTACTGCAGCTTGGCTAGTGCACTGACTCAGTGCGGACTGAAACAAAAAAGATTAAATTTATTATCAAGTACTTCCTATATCCTTGCCAAATTATCCTTCAAATTTTATAAATGAATAAGATTGGATGTTTGATTCATTTTATATTTAGATGTCATTTTTTTCATGCAATTTTATTCAGTAGAACCGGAGGTATAATGCATAGCATGACAACGTAAATACCGTCGCGGGTAAATGATAAGAAGCCGAAGTAGTGCATAGAATTATTCTTTGTAGCCCTTTAGTCCTTACCCAAACATGGTCCCTGACTAAGAATCAGAAGTCCAAATTGAAGATTTGCCAGAGGGCTTTGGAGCGTAGCATTCTCAAAGTGAAAAGGACGGATCACGTCTGAAACACTACCTTGCGCTCCAAAACACGCATAGCTGATATAGGCGTGCAATCCGCCAGGTGGAAGTGGGACTGGGCCGTCTACCGCATGCACCCTGAGAAGTGGGCACCAATCGTCACCAATTAGGTGCTACAAGACAGTCGACGGCGATGGGACAGACCTAAACGGAGAGGGCGTGACGATCTGGACGTATTTGAATAGGACTGGCAGGGGATGTCCACCAACAGGATAATTTAAGTCCAAGTGAAAGGCTTTTGCCCAGCAGTGATACATATAACAAAGCTGAAGGAAAAAATCAAAATAGTCCTTTATTACGTGTGACCTGAAAAGGAAGTGGGTGAAGTTAGGCTGTATCACTTATGACCTAAACTCATAATGTCGAATTTTGGGTGCAATACACCTCTGCCTAATTCTGTAGGGATAGAGACAAGAGATTACGTATTTGTAATGTCACGCGGACCGCTCGCGCCATGACGGCTGCGCGCGAGTCAGAGTGGTGGGTGGCGCCCCTCTTCCCCTCCTGCCCGGCGGTGGCGGATTTATAAGCCGATCGCGTATTGGATCGACATCCTCATCCGGCTGGCTACAACACTATCAGCTAAGTGTCCTTGCTTCTGAGGAACCACGGAGCAAGCCCTTTGTACGAACCACGTCTGTCTACTGTTCGCGTAGAATTGTGAACCTATCTTGAATATTGTTAAATACATATAACTGATTACTAGTCAATTAAAAGTGTTAATTGTTGTTCCATCTTTAATTTTAATTTCTGAATAACTTAACCTCAAGACACCACGTCCTTACGGCGTGGCCTCTCCTATTTCTGGATCGATCAGATCCCTAGTGAATAACCACATAACAGGTTACAGTAACAATTGACGATTTGAAGTTACGAAGTTAGTGCATAAACTATAATAATAATATTCTACCACATACACACTTGAGAGACCGACTTGGACGTGATGTTTGGAAATAGGGTTTTATAAAACCCTATAGTATATTATACTACTTACATGCGTAACCTCTATCCCTGGAGGGGAAGGCAGGTTACACCCACATTTCTTGTTAGTGGTTATTAAAAACTATAATCACTAGCATTTCCAAAAGTATCTTGCATTATTAGAGCTTAGTTGAACTTTTACAATTGAGGTTTAAATGAAACTATCGATAAATATTTAATATTCTACCACATACACACAACACCATCTAGCCCAAACTAAGCAGAGCTTGTACTATGGGTACTAGACAATGGTTAAACATACACATATACATATTTTTTGTAAATAAATACATATTATACATAGAAACACCCAGACCAAGACAAACATCCATGTCCATGCATACAAATATTTGACTTGTGCGGGAATCGGTTACACTAACCACTTCGCCATCGAGGCCGACATTATTATTAAAACGATAAAGCAGTCAATTAATTACTTGTAATGAAGAAATGCAAGCTAATCATAACAAACGATTAAACACGACTTACTACATTATAGAGGCACGTGTCTTTTGTAATGTAATTAGATCCACTTGGAGCTGCAAGTTGACACGCTCTTACATTCTAACTAATAACATAAATGCGAATGTGAGTTTGATTGTTTATAAGCGTTAAAATCAATAACTACTCGACCGATTATTATAATTTGCATACCTACAGATTATCAGGGGTACAGAAAGGGTACTTTTCTTTTAGATAAAAAGCATCTACTATACTGTGTGACCGAGTTATAAAAGTAATGTAGGTTTACGTTAGCGAAATCTAGTGTAAATAATAAATTATGATTTAGAATATGTTTATCATACTTATGTTACCGACTTTTTATACAGACTACCTTTTTATGGTATTTTGTTAGCAAAAAGTACATACAAATAAAATATTTGGCAACCCCACTTAATGAACGTCAAATCTTTAATGAAATAAAATAAAATAGACAGCATGACAAACGTTCACACAATGGGCGTAAGGGGAGTGAATACCAAAACGTAATCTCACTATTTCGGCGGCTTCTGGTTTATTTTGTATTCTGAGCGTGACGTGAATAGTTTTGGAATATGCAGGCTTGAATAGCACCACGACATAAAAATTGGAGAGTCAAAACATGACGAAGACTGGCTGGAAGACCTCAAGCAGAAAAGACATCGTTGTGCTTTAGTATATCAAATGCAAATACATATTAGTTTGTTTGTTTGTTACACTTCCACGCCTTAACTACTAGACCGAATTTTATGAAATTTCGCATACATATAGTCAGGGGTACAGAAAGGGACATATCATCTAGAAAAACGTACCGTTCCTAAGGGATCGTAATTTATTGTTAAATCAACATTAATGCGAGCGGACCCGGGGCCAAAATCTATAGTAAATAATAATATAATTTAAGAAATAATTAGTTAAAATATTTTGACCACTAACTTATTTCTGGACATTATCTTTTTTGTGAAAGGGAGAAATATTATAGTGACACTGTTGACGCATTAGTTTTATATAGTCAGGCGCAAGTATGCAGTAGCGCTGCGCGGGAGTCGTCTCCCCGCAACTAGGTCCGCAGGTACCGCAGTTAGGTCGTAGTTCAATATGTATTATTTATAACTGGTACCAGCTAATATATATCCATATCTATCATAAAGTTATTTTATTTGGCCGACCACAAGAACACATAAGATTACGTAAGTATTTAATATTACAGGCAGAAAAATCGGCTTCCTGGATAATTATTATATTCGCTTACGTGTCCGTTTTAATTTATTTCATAAATAAGTATAGTATATCTAAATATATATCTTTATATATAGCTAGCTGTTCCGACAGACGAATTATATATATAAAGATTCTTTTGTACGTGTGTTGACAGTGAACTTCTCCTAAACGTCTGGACCGATTTGTGTATGTTCAAGTGGATTCGAGGATGGTTTAGATTTGTTTTCTTTTTTTTTCGCCTGTACAGGACAACGTCTGTCAGGACAGTTAGTATTATATATAAAGTAAGTATTGCAGACGCATTTACAACAAAACAGTATCAAGTCGCTACCTACCGTGAATAGATGATAAACTTATGACCTTTAATAGACAATCTATCACTGTATGGCAAAGAAGTGGAGCAAGGAGTGTCATAGTGAAGTCACATAACACCCTTTGCTACACCTCTTCGCCATACTGTGTTTGGTGTTAATTCGCCAATACCCCGCATGTGCAAACTTGCAGCGAACGATGCAGCGACCTGGTTGACGTCCATTCTGATACATTATCAACGTTTGTCAGACACGTCAAATATATGAAAACAACGTTTGTCAGACACGTCAAATATATGAAAACGCAATTACGTATTTAATATATTATCTAGAATTTAAGTACATAACGGCCATCAGTTCCACTATAAGACATTTCCAGGTTATCTATTAATTACCGCACACCCTGTATATAAGAATTTGAAACCATATAAGTAATAGATGTTGATATAGTAAATATTTTTTGCATGTGGTGCCTATAATTGATTGTGCAGTTAGATTTAAGACACAAATACTTGTCTGTTCCTATCTGTATTATATCTGTAACAGCTTGATAAACTTTAATGAAATAACTATAAATTTAAAATTTAAAGAACCCCCGACACAATATTTATTTGATACCCATATTGAAAAATTGTAATTTGTGAAAATATGAAATTTTGTGGTGGCGGCCATCTTGGATTTGAAATTTATTTTGCTGTAAAGTATTCTACTAGTCAAGCCCTTTCATTTGATACCCATATTGAGGGAGCTGTGAAAAATATATAATCCGCCATTTTGTGGTGGCGGCCATCTTGAACCGATTTTTATCAAACGTAGCTAAGAACACTCCCGACTAATTCACCTTTCAAACAAAAAAAACAAAATTAAAATCGGTTTATCCGTTCGGGAGCTACGATGCCACAGACACACACACACACACACACACACACACACACACACACACACACACACACACACACACACACACGTCAAACTTATAACACCCCGTCGTTTTTGCGTCGGGGGTTAATAAAATAAAAAGAGGCAGAATGGAATAACTCGCTCAGACTTAACATAAAAAATCCTGTGTTCTTTCAAAAAGACAACTCACGCATTAACAGTAATCTCGCCTCTACAAAAGACATAACAACCTTCGAATTGGACACAGAGAACACCCAGATTCAACAACTATTTGTGAATGACACGACTCGATGGCATAGTGGTTAGTGTAACTGACTGCCACGCCTGAGATCGCGGGTTCGATTCCCGCACAAGTCAAACATTTGTGTGCATGAACATGGATGTTTGTCTTGGTCTGGGTATTTCTATATATGGATATATAATATAATATATAATATGTATGGATTTAGAAAATAATTGTATTTATTATGTATGTTTATCCATTGTCTAGTACCCATAGAACACGCTCTGCTTAGTTTGGGCTAGATGGTGTTGTGTGTATGTGATAGAATATTAATACTATATTTATATATTTATAAATTTTCTATTGCCTATTTTGAAAGAGCCCAGCAAAGATGTATGACACTCATATTTCTAAAAATCTAACCTATAATGGTAGCATTACTTGTAAGGTTTTTAGAAATTTATGTGACTTACTCTTCTACCTAACCCTTTGGGGATACATGCGTGTTAATATTCACACCTAATTTTAAACATACATACATATATACTTATATGTATAAAAATAATGGAATGTAAAATAATGACTTGCTTTGCCTACCAAAATCATAATTGTAAATTTTTTTAATAAAACTGCAGAATTAATGCGACAAATATATTATTGTTATTTGGAATCATCAGCCGTCAAAAAGTTAGTAGTAATAGTCACTATCACCACCGAATTTCACAGCGCCCATTATGGGGACCTGACCAGCGACGGCGGTGGTACCACAGACTGGCAGCTCACCGGCGACCGCCACGTTACCTTCACCGACACCACCGTAAGGAGTAGCCGCGCCGCAGGGAGCAGCCAAGCCAGCAGCAGCACCGGGGTAGGCTCCAGCATAGCCGAAGGGAGCGGTGGGAGCGAAAGCGGCAGCAGGGGCGTAGGCAGCAGCAGGGGAAATAGCAGCGTTATATCTGCCAGCGCACTGACCGAACACATTCTGCAAAAACACATAACAAGAAGTTAGTAGAGCTCTGTACCCAGATGTTACAGTCTAGATTCAACAAGCCGTGGTTTTCTAGAGTGGTGAAGAAAGTGGACGGCAGTAAGAGAAATTGCTTTTTGAAAGAAAATTTACAAAATTTTACTCACCTGTACCAAGCAAGCTTGGATGCAGAGGAACAGGACGGTGTAGGTGTTCATGTTTGATATTTGTTCGTGTCAACGTGAAGCTGAATATAAAATGATGTACGACACATTGCTCCACTTTTTATACAGAATGCTTTTGTTGATAAGTTATGTGACATTTCAAAATCGAAAATTGTGATACGTTGTTATTACAATAAATTTATTTGTTGGTAAAGAAGGCTTATCGTGGTTGCACATGCTTGTAATAAAAACTACAATTATTAACCGCAATATACTAAGAAGTTGATAAGAAGGTTATTATAAAAGCAGAATTATTCAAGCAGGACATCATTCTCACATCAGCATTTGTACGAGAAACAACATGTCTGCTAAGGCCATCATTGTCCTCTGCGCTCAGGCGTTCTTCATCCAGGTAAGATAATCCTAATATTAAAAAAAAAACATGGACTTAATTTTCCTTGGTATTGAGTGTGTACTTACAAAATTATTACTTTTAGTATGCACTGAGCCAGTGCACCAGCCGTGCTGCTATCGCCGCTGGACCTGGTATCGCCGCCGCTCCCTATGGCTTGGCTGGTTGTGGTTTAGCCGGACCTTATGGTCGTTCAGCCTATGCCCTGGACGCCCCCGCTTTTGCCGCTCCTTGTGGATGTGCTGCCCCTGCCTTGGACTTCACCCCCACCAGCGGTGGTGGACTCCCCGTCTCCAGCGCTTCAGTCATCGCTCCCGTCGGCCTCTCTGTAGCATCTGAGAACGCCTATGAGGGTATTCTGGCTGCGGCTGGTGAGCTGCCGTTCGTTGGTACTGTGGCCGTTGAGGGTGTGTTGCCCACTGCTGGTTTCGGTGCCGTCAACCACGCTTGCGGTAATGGCAGAAACGCCATGATCAGTGAGGGTGCTGCTTTCACCGCTCCCGCTTATGGCCCTGCTGCCATCGCTCCTGCTTATGGCGCCGCTGGTCTCCTTGGTTCCGGCTACGGCTACCGCAGTGGTTACGCCGGTAGAGGATGCGGCTGCGCTCTCTAAGCAAACAGAAATCTGATCATATCTGAACAAAGTACCGAACCGATAATATTATAAGCATTTATTTAATTTGTAATTTTATTTATTTCCTCTCGACGGCTATCTTTACCCAATAGTATTTAATGAAAAGGTTACGTTACCCAAAGATTTAATATGAGCTCTACTACGTTTAAATATGGTTCTCTTTGCTGGACCTTAAAATATCGTCTGACACACAAAGCCACCAAGGACACCAAAACTATAAATATAGTATTAGACAACGGGTCATACTCGCGATAAACGTCGGGCAATCAATAGGTATTTATTACCTTTTAAATACTTTATCGCGAGTAAGACCCGTTGTCTAACATTACATTAAGTATGTATACAAATCGCGATAGTCAAAAAATTTTATACCTAAATATACAATGTGTTATTGTTATACTTGATCAAATGAAATATGCGGATATGAGACAAAATATTATAGATAAAAAACCGAAAAAATATTGTTAAGGTACTAATTTCAAAAACCCAGGCACTTTAAATTTTTGTTAAATGTAAATCTTGTCTTTCAGTTTTTATTTTTTTTCTTTTTATGTAAACGGTGTATTTTCTTCAAAGTGGTCTCATTTGAAAGCTAGAAAGTTTAACTAGGTTATAAGATGAAAAAAAAATAAAAAAATTAAAGGGAAAGTAAGTTTAAAAAAATACATTAACCATTCATTAGAAAAAATTTTTTTTTTTTATTTCGGTCAGCATCTTTAAACCTGGGACATTGAGGTGTACTTCTTAGAATGTTTTATTAAATTTTATGAGTTAATCTACAAATTCTCGGAAACAATAATGGGTCTATTTCTTTTTTTTGTTGTGATATTCACCGCCAAAATAGTCGAAGTCAATGCAATTTGTTTGGACTCTTTTATCTTATCTGTACCTATGCGCATAACAGTAACAGTTATCGATCGAAAGAGATAGGTACGTTTCGGCCAGAATGAGTAAGGGAGAGAGTGTATTGTCGAATTTGTCGTTTGAATGATCATGGGGTCTCGATTCTGAAAAGTTTTTTTTAAACGAACAGTTCAGTAAGCAGCAGTTCTTGTGCTAACGTACACGTTGTTTGCACTCACAATTTCTTTTCGTCATGCCGTCTACGATAGACGTCTCGTCTGCTCGTGAAATAGCTGACATACATTTCGTTTATGGGTTCTGCGATGGCAATGCTCGCGCTGCCACTCGAGAGTATCACCAGCGATTCCTAGTATAACAATAACACATTGTAGTATCTCACTCTTATGGAAAATTTATGTATCCTTACAACTTTTACGAATTTGAACATGTGATCCAAATGCGGTGAGAGTACTGCATCTTTAATTCAAAACTTTAACGTTACCCACAATCAAAAGCTAAATTATATTTTGAGACAATTCAAAATTAACAAGATTCCTTTTAAAATTCCTTTTCATAAAAAGGTAAACATTATTATGCGTAATCGCCTTAATACCCGTTAGGTATTATATAGCTACATAATAGTTATATCTGTGGTTGGCTAATCGATTGAGAGATACTTTAGTAATATCATATTTAATAATAATAATACATCTTCACGTTGGACCCATGTCTCCGTGTAAGCCTCTCAAAGGCTTATATAATATGTTAGAAAATACCTGTCATAAGAGAAACATAATCATGCTATACAGAAATATATCGACTGACTGACCTACATCTAAAACGTGACTATAGAGTAATATTGTACGTATTATGACGTATAGATAACATTTATTAGATAATTATTATTATGACCAAAGAATTGATGCCGTAACATATGAACGTGCTTACCGCTCGAAAATATAAAGCTAAACGAACGTAACCTCGATAACTTTTCTATTTTCCATTCATCCAGCCATCAATCACACGATATGCCGCCTGATAGTAAGCAGTTACCGTAGTCTTTATAAACAGGACGAGTAAAAGTAGAAAGGAAGATAAGAGAACTTAGGCCGTCAAAGTAGCGACCCCGGCACCACTTCAGCTGTAATGAGGATGAGGTGTGGAAGTCTCTGCTCGTGGACTACACGACTATTTACCATCAGGTGGAGTGTAGTATTTTGACTGGTTACAATTAAATGTCATAAAGTAATGTTTGTAATAGCTCCATTTCATAACAGAACTGATTTATAGGATAAACAATATTGTTAACTTGGCGATTACTACGAGTAGCTGTGAGTTTCTTGCCATTACTTCTCATTAGTTCTACGCCCTTGCTTTACTAAACGTGGCAACAGGAAAATGTAAATACACATTAATAAATTTTACTAATACTTTCATAAGTGATATACGTAAACAAACATTTATTATCTATTTATCATTTAATTTTAAATGAAAAAGACTGACGGATGATTGGACGCCTGGCGCTGAAATTATAAATTTATTCTGATTAGACACTAATTTCTCATATATTTATTGTTTCTTTGCTTTCTTTGATTCGTGCTCACATCTTTACGTCATTACATGTATCAGCTTCCTAAATAAATTAGAACCCCGACATTCATGTCGGTGTTCTATTATGTTCACATTATGTTTAGGAATAGAAAACAGCACAATAAATAAGTGTTCATTTTTTGGAGGTATATATTTATTGTTAGAAATATGTAAACAACGACTTCAGAGAAAACTAAAACGCAAGATAATATTTTTATTATTATAATAACTATATAACTCAACAATGGTTGTCTCTGAAGACATATTACAGAGCGCAGCCACAGCCTCTGTCAGCCCAACCAGCGTGGTAACCGAGAATGGGACTGGCGAAATCGGGAGCGATAGCAGCAGCGGGAGCAATTGCACCAGCAGAGCCGTAGGCAGCACCAGCGTAGCCAGGAGCGAAGGTAGCAGTCTCACTGACCATGGCGTTGACACTATTACCGCAGGCGTGATTGACGGCACCAGCACCAGCACTAGGTACCACACCGTCCACAGCCACAGTACCTACAAATGGCAGCTCACCAGTCACAGCCAGAATGCCTTCATAAGCATTCTCAGATGTTACGGAGATACCGAACGGGGCGATAGCAGAATAGCTGGTGACGGGCAGACTACCACCGCTAGTGGGAGTGAAGTCCATGGCAGGAGCAGCCCAAGCACAAGGAGCAGCCGTACCATAGGGGCCTGCCGCGGCAGGCTCAGCCATGCCGTAAGGTGCAGCGAAACCATAAGGAGCAGCCAGGCCAGCGGGTTCAATAAGTCCTAGATCAGCGGCTACTGCAGCTTGGCTAGTGCACTGACTCAGTGCGGACTGAAACAAAAAAGATTAAATTTATTATCAAGTACTTCCTATATCCTTGCCAAATTATCCTTCAAATTTTATAAATGAATAAGATTGGATGTTTGATTCATTTTATATTTAGATGTCATTTTTTTCATGCAATTTTATTCAGTAGAACCGGAGGTATAATGCATAGCATGACAACGTAAATACCGTCGCGGGTAAATGATAAGAAGCCGAAGTAGTGCATAGAATTATTCTTTGTAGCCCTTTAGTCCTTACCCAAACATGGTCCCTGACTAAGAATCAGAAGTCCAAATTGAAGATTTGCCAGAGGGCTTTGGAGCGTAGCATTCTCAAAGTGAAAAGGACGGATCACGTCTGAAACACTACCTTGCGCTCCAAAACACGCATAGCTGATATAGGCGTGCAATCCGCCAGGTGGAAGTGGGACTGGGCCGTCTACCGCATGCACCCTGAGAAGTGGGCACCAATCGTCACCAATTAGGTGCTACAAGACAGTCGACGGCGATGGGACAGACCTAAACGGAGAGGGCGTGACGATCTGGACGTATTTGAATAGGACTGGCAGGGGATGTCCACCAACAGGATAATTTAAGTCCAAGTGAGAGGCTTTTGCCCAGCAGTGATACATATAACAAAGCTGAAGGAAAAAATCAAAATAGTCCTTTATTACGTGTGACCTGAAAAGGAAGTGGGTGAAGTTAGGCTGTATCACTTATGACCTAAACTCATAATGTCGAATTTTGGGTGCAATACACCTCTGCCTAATTCTGTAGGGATAGAGACAAGAGATTACGTATTTGTAATGTCACGCGGACCGCTCGCGCCATGACGGCTGCGCGCGATCGAAGTGGTGGGTGGCGCCCCTCTTCCCCTCCTGCCCGGCGGTGGCGGATATATAAGCCGATCGCGTCCTGGATCGACACCTCATCCAGCTGGCTACAACACTATCAGCTAAGTGTCCTTGCTTCTGAGGAACCACGAAGCGAGCCCTTTGTACGAACCACGTCTGTCTACTGTTCGCGTAGAATTGTGAACCTATCTTGAATATTGTTAAATACATATAACTGATTACTAGTCAATTAAAAGTGTTAATTGTTGTTCCATCTTTAATTTTAATTTCTGAATAACTTAACCTCAAGACACCACGTCCTTACGGCGTGGCCTCTCCTATTTCTGGATCGATCAGATCCCTAGTGAATAACCACATAACAGGTTACAGTAACAATTGACGATTTGAAGTTACGAAGTTAGTGCATAAACTATAATAATAATATTCTACCACATACACACTTGAGAGACCGACTTGGACGTGATGTTTGGAAATAGGGTTTTATAAAACCCTATAGTATATTATACTACTTACATGCGTAACCTCTATCCCTGGAGGGGAAGGCAGGTTACACCCACATTTCTTGTTAGTGGTTATTAAAAACTATAATCACTAGCATTTCCAAAAGTATCTTGCATTATTAGAGCTTAGTTGAACTTTTACAATTGAGGTTTAAATGAAACTATCGATAAATATTTAATATTCTACCACATACACACAACACCATCTAGCCCAAACTAAGCAGAGCTTGTACTATGGGTACTAGACAATGGTTAAACATACACATATACATATTTTTTGTAAATAAATACATATTATACATAGAAACACCCAGACCAAGACAAACATCCATGTCCATGCATACAAATATTTGACTTGTGCGGGAATCGGTTACACTAACCACTTCGCCATCGAGGCCGACATTATTATTAAAACGATAAGGCAGTCAATTAATTACTTGTAATGAAGAAATGCAAGCTAATCATAACAAACGATTAAACACGACTTACTACATTATAGAGGCACGTGTCTTTTGTAATGTAATTAGATCCACTTGGAGCTGCAAGTTGACACGCTCTTACATTCTAACTAATAACATAAATGCGAATGTGAGTTTGATTGTTTATAAGCGTTAAAATCAATAACTACTCGACCGATTATTATAATTTGCATACCTACAGATTATCAGGGGTACAGAAAGGGTACTTTTCTTTTAGATAAAAAGCATCTACTATACTGTGTGACCGAGTTATAAAAGTAATGTAGGTTTACGTCAGCGAAATCTAGTGTAAATAATAAATTATGATTTAGAATATGTTTATCATACTTATGTTACCAACTTTTTATACAGACTACCTTTTTATGGTATTTTGTTAGCAAAAAGTACATACAAATAAAATATTTGGCAACCCCACTTAATGAACGTCAAATCTTTAATGAAATAAAATAAAATAGACAGCATGACAAATGTTCACACAATGGGCGTAAGGGGAGTGAATACCAAAACGTAAAATCTCACTATTTCGGCGGCTTCTGGTTTATTTTGTATTCTGAGCGTGACGTGAATAGTTTTGGAATATGCAGGCTTGAATAGCACCACGACATAAAAATTGGAGAGTCAAAACATGACGAAGACTGGCTGGAAGACCTCAAGCAGAAAAGACATCGTTGTGCTTTAGTATATCAAATGCAAATACATATTAGTTTGTTTGTTTGTTACACTTCCACGCCTTAACTACTAGACCGAATTTTATGAAATTTCGCATACATATAGTCAGGGGTACAGAAAGGGACATATCATCTAGAAAAACGTACCGTTCCTAAGGGATCGTAATTTATTGTTAAATCAACATTAATGCGAGCGGACCCGGGGCCAAAATCTATAGTAAATAATAATATATTTTAAGAAATAATTAGTTAAAATATTTTGACCACTAACTTATTTCTGAACATTATCTTTTTTGTGAAAGGGAGAAATATTATAGTGACACTGTTGACGCATTAGTTTTATATAGTCAGGCGCAAGTATGCAGTAGCGCTGCGCGGGAGTCGTCTCCCCGCAACTAGGTCCGCAGGTACCGCAGTTAGGTCGTAGTTCAATATGTATTATTTATAACTGGTACCAGCTAATATATATCCATATCTATCATAAAGTTATTTTATTTGGCCGACCACAAGAACACATAAGATTACGTAAGTATTTAATATTACAGGCAGAAAAATCGGCTTCCTGGATAATTATTATATTCGCTTACGTGTCCGTTTTAATTTATTTCATAAATAAGTATAGTATATCTAAATATATATCTTTATATATAGCTAGCTGTTCCGACAGACGAATTATATATATAAAGATTCTTTTGTACGTGTGTTGACAGTGAACTTCTCCTAAACGTCTGGACCGATTTGTGTATGTTCAAGTGGATTCGAGGATGGTTTAGATTTGTTTTCTTTTTTTTTCGCCTGTACAGGACAACGTCTGTCAGGACAGTTAGTATTATATATAAAGTAAGTATTGCAGACGCATTTACAACAAAACAGTATAAAGTCGCTACCTACCGTGAATAGATGATAAACTTATGACCTTTAATAGACAATCTATCACTGTATGGCAAAGAAGTGGAGCAAGGAGTGTCATAGTGAAGTCACATAACACCCTTTGCTACACCTCTTCGCCATACTGTGTTTGGTGTTAATTCGCCAATACCCCGCATGTGCAAACTTGCAGCGAACGATGCAGCGACCTGGTTGACGTCCATTCTGATACATTATCAACGTTTGTCAGACACGTCAAATATATGAAAACAACGTTTGTCAGACACGTCAAATATATGAAAACGCAATTACGTATTTAATATATTATCTAGAATTTAAGTACATAACGGCCATCAGTTCCACTATAAGACATTTCCAGGTTATCTATTAATTACCGCACACCCTGTATATAAGAATTTGAAACCATATAAGTAATAGATGTTGATATAGTAAATATTTTTTGCATGTGGTGCCTATAATTGATTGTGCAGTTAGATTTAAGACACAAATACTTGTCTGTTCCTATCTGTATTATATCTGTAACAGCTTGATAAACTTTAATGAAATAACTATAAATTTAAAATTTAAAGAACCCCCGACACAATATTTATTTGATACCCATATTGAAAAATTGTAATTTGTGAAAATATGAAATTTTGTGGTGGCGGCCATCTTGGATTTGAAATTTATTTTGCTGTAAAGTATTCTACTAGTCAAGCCCTTTCATTTGATACCCATATTGAGGGAGCTGTGAAAAATATATAATCCGCCATTTTGTGGTGGCGGCCATCTTGAACCGATTTTTATCAAACGTAGCTAAGAACACTCCCGACTAATTCACCTTTCAAACAAAAAAAACAAAATTAAAATCGGTTTATCCGTTCGGGAGCTACGATGCCACAGACACACACACACACAAACACACACACACACACACACACACACACACACACACGTCAAACTTATAACACCCCGTCGTTTTTGCGTCGGGGGTTAATAAAATAAAAAGAGGCAGAATGGAATAACTCGCTCAGACTTAACATAAAAAATCCTGTGTTCTTTCAAAAAGACAACTCACGCATTAACAGTAATCTCGCCTCTACAAAAGACATAACAACCTTCGAATTGGACACAGAGAACACCCAGATTCAACAACTATTTGTGAATGACACGACTCGATGGCATAGTGGTTAGTGTAACTGACTGCCACGCCTGAGATCGCGGGTTCGATTCCCGCACAAGTCAAACATTTGTGTGCATGAACATGGATGTTTGTCTTGGTCTGGGTATTTCTATATATGGATATATAATATAATATATAATATGTATGGATTTAGAAAATAATTGTATTTATTATGTATGTTTATCCATTGTCTAGTACCCATAGAACACGCTCTGCTTAGTTTGGGCTAGATGGTGTTGTGTGTATGTGATAGAATATTAATACTATATTTATATATTTATAAATTTTCTATTGCCTATTTTGAAAGAGCCCAGCAAAGATGTATGACACTCATATTTCTAAAAATCTAACCTATAATGGTAGCATTACTTGTAAGGTTTTTAGAAATTTATGTGACTTACTCTTCTACCTAACCCTTTGGGGATACATGCGTGTTAATATTCACACCTAATTTTAAACATACATACATATATACTTATATGTATAAAAATAATAGAATGTAAAATAATGACTTGCTTTGCCTACCAAAATCATAATTGTAAATTTTTTTAATAAAACTGCAGAATTAATGCGACAAATATATTATTGTTATTTGGAATCATCAGCCGTCAAAAAGTTAGTAGTAATAGTCACTCTTTACAACAAGAGGGTACCGCAGGGAGCAGCAGCACCATAGGGGCCACCAGCTCCGTAGGGGCCAGCAGCGCCGTAGGGGACACCAGCACCACAGCCACAAGCGCACTTGCCAGCAATGGACACGGCACCAGCAGCAGCAACATCACCACCGAATTTCACAGCGCCCATTATGGGGACCTGACCAGCGACGGCGGTGGTACCACAGACTGGCAGCTCACCGGCGACCGCCACGTTACCTTCACCGACACCACCGTAAGGAGTAGCCGCGCCGCAGGGAGCAGCCAAGCCAGCAGCAGCACCGGGGTAGGCTCCAGCATAGCCGAAGGGAGCGGTGGGAGCGAAAGCGGCAGCAGGGGCGTAGGCAGCAGCAGGGGAAATAGCAGCGTTATATCTGCCAGCGCACTGACCGAACACATTCTGCAAAAACACATAACAAGAAGTTAGTAGAGCTCTGTACCCAGATGTTACAGTCTAGATTCAACAAGCCGTGGTTTTCTAGAGTGGTGAAGAAAGTGGACGGCAGTAAGAGAAATTGCTTTTTGAAAGAAAATTTACAAAATTTTACTCACCTGTACCAAGCAAGCTTGGATGCAGAGGAACAGGACGGTGTAGGTGTTCATGTTTGATATTTGTTCGTGTCAACGTGAAGCTGAATATAAAATGATGTACGACACATTGCTCCACTTTTTATACAGAATGCTTTTGTTGATAAGTTATGTGACATTTCAAAATCGAAAATTGTGATACGTTGTTATTACAATAAATTTATTTGTTGGTAAAGAAGGCTTATCGTGGTTGCACATGCTTTTAATAAAAACTACAATTATTAACCGCAATATACTAAGAAGTTGATAAGAAGGTTATTATAAAAGCAGAATTATTCAAGCAGGACATCATTCTCACATCAGCATTTGTACGAGAAACAACATGTCTGCTAAGGCCATCATTGTCCTCTGCGCTCAGGCGTTCTTCATCCAGGTAAGATAATCCTAATATTAAAAAAAAAAACATGGACTTAATTTTCCTTGGTATTGAGTGTGTACTTACAAAATTATTACTTTTAGTATGCACTGAGCCAGTGCACCAGCCGTGCTGCTATCGCCGCTGGACCTGGTATCGCCGCCGCTCCCTATGGCTTGGCTGGTTGTGGTTTAGCCGGACCTTATGG
Organism: Catocala nupta; assembly: GCA_963675205.1. Taxonomy (NCBI): domain Eukaryota; kingdom Metazoa; phylum Arthropoda; class Insecta; order Lepidoptera; family Erebidae; genus Catocala; species Catocala nupta. The sequence continues at coordinate 3,372,739 of OY776107.1, read as the reverse complement.
TCGTTCAGCCTATGCCCTGGACGCCCCCGCTTTTGCCGCTCCTTGTGGATGTGCTGCCCCTGCCTTGGACTTCACCCCCACCAGCGGTGGTGGACTCCCCGTCTCCAGCGCTTCAGTCATCGCTCCCGTCGGCCTCTCTGTAGCATCTGAGAACGCCTATGAGGGTATTCTGGCTGCGGCTGGTGAGCTGCCGTTCGTTGGTACTGTGGCCGTTGAGGGTGTGTTGCCCACTGCTGGTTTCGGTGCCGTCAACCACGCTTGCGGTAATGGCAGAAACGCCATGATCAGTGAGGGTGCTGCTTTCACCGCTCCCGCTTATGGCCCTGCTGCCATCGTTCCTGCTTATGGCGCCGCTGGTCTCCTTGGTTCCGGCTACGGCTACCGCAGTGGTTACGCCGGTAGAGGATGCGGCTGCGCTCTCTAAGCAAACAGAAATCTGATCATATCTGAACAAAGTACCGAACCGATAATATTATAAGCATTTATTTAATTTGTAATTTTATTTATTTCCTCTCGACGGCTATCTTTACCCAATAGTATTTAATGAAAAGGTTACGTTACCCAAAGATTTAATATGAGCTCTACTACGTTTAAATATGGTTCTCTTTGCTGGACCTTAAAATATCGTCTGACACACAAAGCCACCAAGGACACCAAAACTATAAATATAGTATTAGACAACGGGTCATACTCGCGATAAACGTCGGGCAATCAATAGGTATTTATTACCTTTTAAATACTTTATCGCGAGTAAGACCCGTTGTCTAACATTACATTAAGTATGTATACAAATCGCGATAGTCAAAAAATTTTATACCTAAATATACAATGTGTTATTGTTATACTTGATCAAATGAAATATGCGGATATGAGACAAAATATTATAGATAAAAAACCGAAATAATATTGTTAAACTAATTTCAAAAACCCAGGCACTTTAAATTTTTGTTAAATGTAAATCTTGTCTTTCAGTTTTTATTTTTTTTCTTTTTATGTAAACGGTGTATTTTCTTCAAAGTGGTCTCATTGAAAGCTAGAAAGTTTAACTAGGTTATAAGATGAAAAAAAATAAAAAAATTAAAGGGAAAGTAAGTTTAAAAAAATACATTAACCATTCATTAGAAAAAATTTTTTTTTTTTATTTCGGTCAGCATCTTTAAACCTGGGACATTGAGGTGTACTTCTTAGAATGTTTTATTAAATTTTATGAGTTAATCTACAAATTCTCGGAAACAATAATGGGTCTATTTCTTTTTTTTGTTGTGATATTCACCGCCAAAATAGTCGAAGTCAATGCAATTTGTTTGGACTCTTTTATCTTATCTGTACCTATGCGCATAACAGTAACAGTTATCGATCGAAAGAGATAGGTACGTTTCGGCCAGAATGAGTAAGGGAGAGAGTGTATTGTCGAATTTGTCGTTTGAATGATCATCGGGTCTCGATTCTGAAAAGTTTTTTTTAAACGAACAGTTCAGTAAGCAGCAGTTCTTGTGCTAACGTACACGTTGTTTGCACTCACAATTTCTTTTCGTCATGCCGTCTACGATAGACGTCTTGTCTGCTCGTGAAATAGCTGACATACATTTCGTTTATGGGTTCTGCGATGGCAATGCTCGCGCTGCCACTCGAGAGTATCACCAGCGATTCCTAGTATAACAATAACACATTGTAGTATCTCACTCTTATGGAAAATTTATGTATCCTTACAACTTTTACGAATTTGAACATGTGATCCAAATGCGGTGAGAGTACTGCATCTTTAATTCAAAACTTTAACGTTACCCACAATCAAAAGCTAAATTATATTTTGAGACAATTCAAAATTAACAAGATTCCTTTTAAAATTCCTTTTCATAAAAAGGTAAACATTATTATGCGTAATCGCCTTAATACCCGTTACGTATTATATAGCTACATAATAGTTATATCTGTGGTTGGCTAATCGATTGAGAGATACTTTAGTAATATCATATTTGATAATAATAATAATACATCTTCACGTTGGACCCATGTCTCCGTGTAAGCCTCTCAAAGGCTTATATAATATGTTAGAAAATACCTGTCATAAGAGAAACATAATCATGCTATACAGAAATATATCGACTGACTGACCTACATCTAAAACGTGACTATAGAGTAATATTGTACGTATTATGACGTATAGATAACATTTATTAGATAATTATTATTATGACCAAAGAATTGATGCCGTAACATATGAACGTGCTTACCGCTCGAAAATATAAAGCTAAACGAACGTAACCTCGATAACTTTTCTATTTTCCATTCATCCAGCCATCAATCACACGATATGCTGCCTGATAGTAAGCAGTTACCGTAGTCTTTATAAACAGGACGAGTAAAAGTAGAAAGGAAGATAAGAGAACTTAGGCCGTCAAAGTAGCGACCCCGGCACCACTTCAGCTGTAATGAGGATGAGGTGTGGAAGTCTCTGCTCGTGGACTACACGACTATTTACCATCAGGTGGAGTGTAGTATTTTGACTGGTTACAATTAAATGTAATAAAGTAATGTTTGTAATAGCTCCATTTCATAACAGAACTGATTTATAGGATAAACAATATTGTTAACTTGGCGATTACTACGAGTAGCTGTGAGTTTCTTGCCATTACTTCTCATTAGTTCTACGCCCTTGCTTTACTAAACGTGGCAACAGGAAAATGTAAATACACATTAATAAATTTTACTAATACTTTCATAAGTGATATACGTAAACAAACATTTATTATCTATTTATCATTTAATTTTAAATGAAAAAGACTGACGGATGATTGGACGCCTGGCGCTGAAATTATAAATTTATTCTGATTAGACACTAATTTCTCATATATTTATTGTTTCTTTGCTTTCTTTGATTCGTGCTCACATCTTTACGTCATTACATGTATCAGCTTCCTAAATAAATTAGAACCCCGACATTCATGTCGGTGTTCTATTATGTTCACATTATGTTTAGGAATAGAAAACAGCACAATAAATAAGTGTTCATTTTTTGGAGGTATATATTTATTGTTAGAAATATGTAAACAACGACTTCAGAGAAAACTAAAACGCAAGATAATATTTTTATTATTATAATAACTATATAACTCAACAATGGTTGTCTCTGAAGACATATTACAGAGCGCAGCCACAGCCTCTGTCAGCCCAACCAGCGTGGTAGCCGAGAATGGGAGTGGTGAAATCGGGAGCGATAGCAGCAGCGGGAGCAATTGCACCAACAGAGCCGTAGGCAGCACCAGCGTAGCCAGGAGCGAAGGTAGCAGTCTCACTGACCATGGCGTTGACACCATTACCGCAGGCGTGATTGACGGCACCAGCACCAGCACTAGGTACCACACCGTCCACAGCCACAGTACCTACAAATGGCAGCTCACCAGTCACAGCCAGAATGCCTTCATAAGCATTATCAGATGTTACGGAGATACCGAACGGGGCGATAGCAGAAAAGCTGGTGACTGGCAGACTACCACCGCTAGTGGGAGTGAAGTCCATGGCAGGAGCAGCCCAAGCACAAGGAGCAGCCGTACCATAGAGGCCTGCCGCAGCAGGCTCAGCCATGCCGTAAGGTGCAGCGAAACCATAAGGAGCAGCCAGGCCAGCGGGTTCAATAAGTCCTAGATCAGCGGCTACTGCAGCTTGGCTAGTGCACTGACTTAGTGCGGACTGAAACAAAAAAGATTAAATTTATTATCAAGTACTTCCTATATCCTTGCCAAATTATCGTTCAAATTTTATAAATGAATAAGATTGGATGTTGGAGTGGATTCATTTTATATTTGGATGTCAAACACTTTAACTGTCAATAGATAAATGTCATTAAGATATAATTATGAGATATTTGTTTTTTCGTATTTACCCAAGAACTGCTGAACTCCAACTTCAAACTTTAAAGTTTAATAGAGTTCTTCTTTTTTTAATACTACTAAGGTTTTTTTTCTTTTATTTTGCTCGTCAGAATTAACACATTCCGCCTGATGATAAGCAGTCGTGTGGTCTAAGAGCAGTGGCCTCCACAACGTCCTCATAGCAGCCGAGGTGATGTTGAGGTCTCTACTTTGACGGCCTAAGAAGGTGTTTTTTCACGCCCCGCTTAAAGGACCCAGGATTGAAGGAAGAAGGAAACACGTGTTTTGGCAGAGAATTCCATGCCTTGATCGTTCGGCAGAGGTATGAGGACCCAAACTTGTTGGTACGCATTCTAGATGACTCCACCGCGTAAGGATGGCATCTGAGCCCAGCACGCGTTGTTCTGGATAGGAAAGGGGAGGGCGGGATAAGGTGGAATAACTCTTCAGAGCACTCCCCGTGGTTCTGTAGAAACATGCCAATGAGGCAATGTCCCTACGGAGTTAGTTGCAGAGGTGCCAGTGAACTCGTGATCTCTGTAACCTGTCAAGAGCGTCAAGAGCGTAAGTACTGCGTGGAGCCATCCCAAAAATGAGAACAGTACTCCACACAAGGGCGCACTTGTGCCTTATACAATAGGCACAGCTGCCCAGGCGCCCTCACCCTGTTCAGAACTCCGAGTTTTCGCGAAGCTTGCTTAATGACGCTCTCGATGTAGGTTTTGGGATTATTAATACCTAAGATGGAGAGGCTGTCACGTATCACCAGTGGAGTGTTCTTCAGAGAAGGGAGGGGAAGAAACGGAGACTTTTTTGTTGAGAACGCGCATGCCTGGGTCTTCTTAGCGTTGAACTGGACCAAGTTCTTGGCACCCCATTCAATACTCAATACTCAATACATTTATTACGCTCCACAAGTTAAATAGATGTTACAATGGTATAATATAAGAAACATGTGTGGGCCTTGTCGGCACGGCAAGATGTAGGAGAGAGGAGGAAGTTTTACATATTTTATTATTTAACTATTTTACTTATGATTGATATTTATTGACTATTATAATATATAGGAAATTTTATTAAGGTGCGCTTACTATAGTTAGATAGATATATTACTATAATTATTTTTATTATATGGTATTCTATTATATAATTATTATTATATTATTTTATTTATATGTTTTAATATTTTTATTAATTATATATTATTGTAGATTATCATTATTATCAGTTTGTAAAAAAGAAAAGGAATTAAATGTCCCAGATATTATTATTATAAATGTATATGACATACATTTATAATAATAATATCTGGGACATTTTGTTTGTTTATATATTATGTATTTATTTGTATTTATGTTATTATTAGGTATATTACGGTTCAAGGTCTGGTCAAGTTCAACGACAAGATCCTGCCTTTTCTTTCCGGTATAGGCGCGTAAGTGTGGAAGACAACTCCGCTGCACATTTTTTGAGGACCACAGCTGGGATGCCGTCAGGTCCACTGGCTTTCCGAACATCGAGAGACTGCAGTATCGCACGAACGTCACGTTGCCTGATACATATATCAGGCATGGTGTAGCCACAGTTGGCAATGTTAGGCGGCTGCGAATCGCAATCATTGATTCGGGAGTTGGCCGCAAAGAGATTTGCAAGCAGATCTGCTTTCTCTTGCAGCTGATGAGCCAGTGATCCATTCGGATATCTCAGATGGGGCAGCGAGGTCTGGCAGAAGTTGGACTGCACGGCTTTGGCCAGGCGCCAATAGCTACGACTGCCCGTAGGATGGGCCATGAGCTCCTGGCCGAACCGTGCGATGCGCTGGGCATCCGCTCTTAAATATGCCCACTTGCAGACCTTTGTGGCTTGGTTGAACGCTGCCTTCAGGTGACCCACGTTAGAGTCGTTGAGAGTGCGAGCCCTAGTCCAAGCGCGGTACGCTGTCTGTTTGCGTTCAACAGCATCAGCGCATTCACGACCGAACCAGGGCCTTTTCCTGCCAGTGCTCGTGACATCACTGTATGGAATATAATATTCCATACCCAGGATGATTTCACCAGCGACAGCAGTAGCGCTCTCTGAAGGATCCCTGTTCTCAAAGCAGCGTTGAGCCCAAGGGATGGATGCGAAGTACTCCCGCATTCCATCCCAGTCTGCTGACGAGTAGTGCCACAGTCGTCGTCTTGCCTCTTCGGGTCGTGGGGGCGTAACAACAACAGCTGTGGCACAAACCAGACAGTGGTCTGAGGTGCCCAGAGGAGCACTAATCGACACACTGTACCGGTTCGGGTTACTTGTCAGCAGCAGATCGAGCAAAGAGGGCGCCTGACCTGCAATATCCGGTATCCGGGTGGGCTGGAGTACCAGTTGAGACAGGTCATGCGTGAGAGTGAACACATGAGCAATTCGTACGTAACAAACAAGCATACCCCGGTTTTCGCGAGGAAACACTCCTCTAGCACGTAGCCGGGATATTGCAGGTAGGTCGTGTCTGCAGGACGGTGTATTTGTGTCTCCATTAGAAAAAGCATTGTCGGCCGAGCCGTCTCTAGGTGGTTATGGACAGCATTAAGGTTTGCGTGGAGTCCTCTGATGTTAATAAACTCCACGACACCGGAAGAGGAAGCAGCGGTTGAGTTACGGCGATTGGCTGCTGTTAAACGACAATGCTTTGTTCGTACTGCCATAGAGTGAAGGGAAGGGACAGCGTGAAAAAAAAAAGAGGCGGCTATTCTCGCAGCAAAGTGGGACAAGGCGCAGAGCAAGTTTCGTCATATTACTGTGTGGTATTGCGATAGCCGATCCGACGGACGGAAGGACCCCTGTACCCTCCCGAAAGTGTAATGTAGCAAACATGCTTACAACACACCTGATGCCTAGCAGTCACTTTAGCCAAAGATGTGTTGCAATATAAGGAGTATATCTTCGATATTGCCAACCTCAATAAAACGGGGTGAAACAAAAAAGGGCGTCAAAATAGCAGTGTTATAATACTTACATACGTCAATTTCTCGTAAATACTCTTTCGAGCGAGTCAGTTCATAGGTACCTACCGTGGCTTCGTCAAGGAATTGACAACGACGAGCTTGGTTAAAGCCATTAAAGTCAAATCAAATTAAAAGTGTTTACCTGTACGTAGAGTGCCAGAGCGCAGGAGACGAGAATAGCCTTGGTAGACATGTTGTGACTGATGTGACTGATGATACGAGAATGATGTCTTGCAGCAGTTTATAGCTTTTATACTGAAATGTGTTATCAATTTCTAGAAATATTTACCAAGTAGGTGAATGTAATAATAGTTTTGAAAATTATGCAATGTTGATAACTTTCCAAGTGACACAAATATTTATTGCATTATTATTAGATAGTAGAATATAATATTATAATAACGAAGTATTACATTGCTTTTGTTGCAACTTCTAGAACTGTATAAAAAGTCGTCCAAATCAGACTCATCATTTAGTCTTCAGCTTCTTGTTGAACACAAACATTAAACATGAACACCTTCGCTGTTGTGGTACTCTGCGTCCAAGTTTGCTTGGTACAGGTGAGTGAGAGATAATAACATTTATATTTTATTTATAATATGTGCCGAAGTGCCTTTGTCATATATCGTTATAAAAGTGTATTGCAGTTTTCTGTTATGAAATTCTTCAAAACAGCATTGATTCTGGTAATGTCGGATACGATTCCCGATTCCATGCTGTTATAGGCTCACTTTTTATTTATAGGGACCGAAAACATAAAATAATACATTCTTCAGACCCAATAAACCTTAACAATATAAATATTCTTAAGTTACCCGTTAACCCTAACGGGTCCCACCCTACTGTAAGACAAGAACCATCTCCTAAATTGCCACTTATCCCTTCTTATTAGTAAGGAACGAAGCATTATTTATTTATTATATTTATACTCATATCTTCAGAATGTCTTCGGCCAGTGCACCAGCCGCGCTGTAGTAGCCGCTGAGCCCGGACTTATGGTCCCCACCGGCCTGGCTGCTCCTTACGGATTGGACGCTCCCTTCACATACGACGGTCTGGCTGCTCCTTACGGCTTGGCTCCCGCTGCTGCCGCTCTCGCTCCCGCCGCTCCCTTCGGCTATGCGGGGGCGTACCTCGATGTTGCTGCTGGCTGCGCTGCTCCCTACGGCGCCGTTGCTCCTTATGGTGGTGCGGGTGAAGGGAATGTAGCTGCCGCTGGTGAGCTGCCAGTCGCTGGTACCACCGCTGTCGCTGGCCAGGTACCGATCATGGGCGCGGTGAAATTCGGTGGCGCTGTGCCCGCCGCTGGTGCCGTGTCTATCACTGGTAAATGTGCTTGCGGCTGTGGAGCACCTTATGAGTACATTTATTAAATATCAACTTTGCCAGTGTAAATAAGAGTCTTAGAAATAAACTAATAAGAAAACTATGGTACAATTTTTATTTAAAACTTATTTCATTGCAAAAAAAGGAACTATTTCTTTTACATGGACTTCTATCTGTATAAAAGACTTTAATGCGTTTCGTGCCCTTGCTTGTTGCAAGCCATGCTCCAACTTTTCCTATATACTTTGGAATACATATGTTGCGACTTCTAAGATAGTTCAGTTTTCCGGGACTTCACTCGAGTCAAAACTTGGCGTTTTCTGATCTGAGGTAATATGAAGGATAGAACTGGTAACATTAACAGGCAAACCTGCGTGTAAGAGTTAGAAATAACTCTTTATGCATTTTGCACGTGAAGTTAGAGTGCTGAAGGCTCACTCACCTACCACTCACCTTCCTTTACTTATCCCCGTGTTTAATCGCTTTTTCGTGGGTTCAACAACACGGCCGTCATACTTCCAATGCAAGAGATCATAGGTTTATAACCCCGCACATAGCCCCTATAAGGTGACCCCTTACCCTTGTTCGCTACTTTGATAATTAAATAATAATAATAATTATTATTTAGTTGCCAAAAAACCCGGTATACAATGATCTTACAATTCAATCAACCACATACATGTTTTGGCTAAGGTTACATAGCATGCATATGTTAGGTAATTATGCAAAATTATTACAATTCAGAATCAAAAAAATCTTTAAGACTATAGAAATTATTTTCAGTTAGCCATTTGTATAACTGAATACCAAAATGTCTTGTATTTAACTGTTTAAAGTGATTAGGAATCTTGTTAAAAATTCGGATACACATCGCGATATAATTGTTGTTGTCTATTTGGATCTCGTCGATTTCTAGGTCTTAAATCATTCACAGTTTTATAAAATTCTTTTACAATTTTTTTACAGACAAACATACAAATTTTAAAAATATATAATCAATATAGTGGTAGCAAGCCAAGCTTTTTGAAAATTGTTTGACATGAGTCATCACATTGAGACCGTATATTGTTCGGATGCTCTTTTTTGAGCTATAAACGCTCCCATTTGGTTTGTACTATTTCCCCATACTGTTAACCCGTAGCGCAGTACCCATTCCACGTATGCACGATATGACATCACAGTCGTTTTTATGTTAGTCACATTCTTAACCTGTTTATCAATATCATATGTTATATATCATATGTATAGAATAAAATAAATATATACAAATTTATTTATTTTATTCGATACATATGAGATACTGTAAACAAAAACTCCCTGCTAGATACGGGCGAGCAATATTTCATTTTATAACATACAGTATAGCACTACACTTATAATCACTGTTTACTTTGTAGGTAGATAGGAGACGTGTTTCCAATTTGGGACCCAGAACTCGAATGCCTCCGACTGCCCAGAAATACATTTATAACGGTTTATATTTGACATCTATATCAACATCCAAAATGTTCTTATCAACTGAGTGACAATTATATTTATTTAAACAAGAGTCAAATTAGTATTTATTTGTTTATATAAAATAAATGTAAATAAATAAATTGAATAATATGAGCCCTGTATACAGGATGTCCGGTAATTAATGGATAACCTGGACATGTCTTATAGTGGAACTGATGGCGGTTCAGAAAAATATGAAAAAAAATCTATCCTAACTACTACCTGAGATATGTTTTTTTTATTTACCATGTATAACTTTCTTGTATACTACGACCATGAATGAAATCCATCGGTTTTTTGTTATTGAACACTAATTATGCTAATAGATAGACAGTCAAAAGTATGTTATGCTTATATAGCTTGCACTTTTTAATATATTTTTAATCTTTATATTTTTATTTTTTTCTGAACGGCCTTCAGTTCTACTATAAGACATTTCAAGGTTATCCATTAACTACCGGACATCCTGTATAATTGATTCCACTGCTCAGCATGGGTCTCTACTGAGTATGAGAAGGGTTAGACCATAGTCCACCTCGTCGATCCAGTGACGGTTGACAGGCTTCGAGAACATTATGTAGAACCATGACTGAACAGATGCGGAGTGGTTTCAGTGGTCGCCTTGCCACTGCGTCGAGTGTTACGGGATTAATACACTTTTCTTTTTATACAACTAAGTTGGCAAACGAGCATACGGCTCACCTGATGGCAAGTGGTCACCGTAGCCTATGGACACCTGCAACACCAGAGGCATCACTTGCGCGTTGCCGACCCTTAAGTGTGTAGGAGAAGGAGCGAGAAGGAGGAAAACGGGTGATTGTGCCTTCGGCACTCTCACTCACCGAACGAAACACAACAGTAGCAATACTGCTATTTCACGTCGATATGATCACATTCTAGAAGACTCAGAGTTTAATGAAAACACTGTGTGGGTCTGTGTGTCTGTCTGTTAGTGACATTTTGTTAGTGACAGGTATAGCTCCGGAACCACTGGACCGATCGACTTGTCTCTTGGTGTACAGACACCTTGGGGTGATCTCTCGGTCGAGTTTGAATATGAGGCCTGTGGGTCAAGATACCCCCGAGATATAAGGGTCACAAGGTCATAAGGTCAGAGAATTTCCACCAACATACAACAGCGTGATTTGGATGTCCAAGGGAGAGGCTTTTGCCCAATATTGGGTCATTACAAAAAGCTGATGAAAAAAAAATGGTGACATGAAGACGAAGAGGTTGAATCCTGGGTTTTAATACCCATCTCGTTATATGGGATAAAACTTTGTGTGATACACAAACTGTTGTTCCAATTCTGGATGTTCTTTATATCCGTTGTACGATGGTAAAAATCCCCGTGACACAGGATCTGCCGTAGTGCAGTAGAGATTATTTTATATAATAAATCTCTTAGACATGCAGCAAGAAATAATTAACTATTTAATACATACCTATATGGAATCGAATCCAAAACTTAAGTGTGGCAATGCTACGGTTTTTCAATAAACTATAGGTTTGATACTACAAAAATAAATCCACATAGCGAGATAGTGATTAAAGTGGTAAGAGCAGTGCTCCTCTGATCGTTACTGAAGTTTGTATATGAGCTATATGTACTGAGCTATAAAAGAAGACCTTCACTGCCATCTTAACAAACATGGAGCTCTTGTCCGCCAGACAGTACAGCGTATATAATAAAATTGACTATGATATTCTGTATGATGCAGGTATAAGTCAATCACATTGGTATTTGAAGAAGATTTGAGTGAACACGACTAAATTTGTTGTAATTTTTGGGTATATAGGCGTGGCATTACGTAAGTGTGTATTTCTAAAATATAAAAAGGTTTCTCTCGACTATGTTCCGTCTCCATTTCACCGAGTATCCTAGATTCTACACCAGACTTTTATCAAAAACGTTTGACAAGAGAGCGTCGGAATCACTAGTCTTTACTTTCACAGAGGACCAGATCGTATCATTTGACAACCAACTAAGCGCTTTCAAAAATCGCTGACAACAAGACACGAGCAATTGCATAAAATAAAAGACTGAACGGAAGGTGTCGTGGTTAAAGTGATCGCCTCAGTACTTCCACTATGCCGAGTAATGTGGGTTAAGTCCCTCGCGATAAAAAAATTATAACTAGTACCTTCGTATTATCAATTTTTTGTTAAAGTCAACTACATCTTTAACAAAGAAAATTATACAACACTTTGGCAACTTGGTAAAATCTACAAAAGTTATATTAGGATCTTAATTGATTGTCCGTATTTTATGTTGCGAAGTAATAACTGCGAATAATAATTACCTTTAAACATAGTGGGCATCCTACGGTCTGTTAAGATTTATTTTGAATCTGAAACTAGAATCTCTCGGCAAAACACATTAAAATGTCTATCAGCCTAAAAAGCAATAGGTATATACACATAAAAATACGCTTGTTACATTTTGATTTCTCTTTGAAGTAAGAATAAAACAATATATATTGTTAATGCATAACATTTATTATTGGTTTTTGGAATCTTCAGCCGCTACAGTGCTACAATAGTAATTATTTACAGGTAGATGGCACTAGCTCCGCATGGGGCTCCGTAGGGGGCAGCAGCAACATAGGGACCAGCAGCGCCGTAGGGGACACCAGCACCACAGCCGCAGGCGCACTTGCCAGAAATGGACACGGCACCACCAGCAGCGACATCACCACCGAATTTCACAGCGCCCATGATGGGTACCTGACCAGCAACGGCGGTGGTACCACAGACTGGCAGCTCACCGGCGACCGCCACGTTACCTTCACCGGTACCACCGTAAGGAGCAGCCGCGCCGCAGGGAGCAACCAAGCCAGCACCAGCACCGGGGTAGGCTCTAGCATAGCCGAAGGGAGCGGCAGCAGCGGGAGCTATGCCGTAAGGAGCAGCTAGACCGTCGTATGCGAAAGGAGCGCCCAAACCACAAGGAGCGGCCAGACCGTAGGAGCCAATAAGTCCGGGCTCAGCGGCAACTGCAGCGCGGCTGGTGCACTGGCCGAACACATTCTGAAAGAACAATACAAGTAAATGGACTGTAGATAAAACAACAATGGATATTTTAGTATTGCAGAGAGTAGTGGTCTGACAAGCAATAGGTAATTGTGAAGTAACGGTCGTCACCAAGTGGATAAAAGAAAATTTCATGATGTCATTATCGGTGTTGTCCCGATTGTAAGCTATTAGACTAAGAACTAAGAACTTAGTCTAATAGCTCACAATAACCTGAAACCTGGGATGGCTCTGGAGCCACCAGACCTAAGTAATTACAGTAAAGCTCAGATTTCTACATTAGAAATATGTAGATAAATAACGTAGGCATACTTGCTAATTTGCAAGTGAGGCCTTTTATTATTTATTGGTTCATAGGTATCTTATAAATAGTCTTAAAATAGTTACCTGAATAGTATGTAACATACAAGCTCACTACTGTAATGTCTTGGTATACCAGAAGATTCCTATGTTCGTTTATCACTGCTGACGGGTTAATCGTGTTTAGTTAGTATTGTTAACCAATGATTCTGGACCTGTCAGTCTGCCTTTGGCACTGTGGGACCAATGACAAGAGCACATAGGCTCTAGGTCTAAAAGCAACCAGCTGCAACCGCTTACCATCAGGTCAATAAATAGATGGCAAGCCACAAAACGCAATATACAAATTAAATAACACTAAAAAAGCTGACTCACCTGTACCAAGAAAGCTTGGATGCAGAGGAACAGGACAGTGAAGGTGTTCATGTTTGATGTTTGTTCGGGTCAACGTGAAGCTGAATACAGAATGATGTACGACACATTGCTCCACTTTTTATACTCGGGACAGCTTTATTGATAACAAACGTTTAAAAGGAATTTTAAAATCAATACTAATTAATTATAATATTTAAATGGTTACAAACAGTTTTGTTTGTTGGTAAATTATTGACTTATCGTGGTTGCACAAGCTTATGAAAATATAAATTACATAGAAGCGCAAAATACTAAGAAGTTGATAAGAAGGTTATTATAAAAGCAGAACTATTCAAGCAGGACATCATTCTCACATCAGCATTTGTACGAGAAACAACATGTCTGCTAAAGCCATCATTGTCCTCTGCGCTCAGGCGCTCTTCATCCAGGTAAGATAATCCTAATATTAAAAAAAACACATAGACTTAATTTTCTTTGGTAATGAGGGTGTACTTACAAAATAATTTCTTTTAGTGTGCACTGAGCCAGTGCACCAGCCGTGCTGCTATCGCCGCAGGACCTGGTATCGCCGCCGGTCCCTATGGCTTGGCTGGTCGCGGTTTAGCCGCACCTTATGGTCGTTCTGCCTATGCTCTGGACGCCCCCGCTTTTGCCGCTCCTTGTGGATGTGCTGCCCCTGCCTTGGACTTCACCCCCACCAGCGGTGGTGGACTTCCCGTCTCCAGCGCCTCCGCTATCGCTCCCGTCGGCCTCTCCGTAGCATCTGAGAACGCTTATGAGGGTATTTTGGCGGCGGCTGGTGAGCTGCCGTTCGTCGGTACTGTGGCTGTGGAGGGTGTGTTGCCTACTGCTGGATCTGGTGCTGTCAGCCATGCTTGCGGTAATGGCAGAAACGCCATGATCAGCGAAGGTGCTGCTTTCGCCGCTCCTACCTACGGCGCCGCTGCCATCTCTCCCGCCTATGGCGCTGCTGCCTACGGTGCCGGAGCTTATGCTCCCGCTTACGGCTACGGCGCTGGTTACGCCGGATGCGGCTGCGCTCTCTAAGAAATCTGAAATCTGATAATTTCTGAAGAAAGTTCAAATCAAAAATATAACGCAGACAAGCAAATATACATAGTAATTTTATTTATATCCCCTTACTATTTAGCTAAAATCTACTGTTGTAATAATTATAATAATTCTGGTGTTACCTTTTGCTGCTTTTAAGGCGCGTATGCCTGCGGCTATCCAGGGGGCCCATCTAGTAGATGAGCAAGTCACCATCTGCCCATCCGACTTCGCACTATTAGAGTATTGAGGGCAGACGCCGTTTTTCATCCATAGTAACTAATTAATATACCGGTCCATCAAACACCCGTCTCCATAGGCCAGATATAGTAGAGTCCATAAGTAGCAATTGTCCTACGCCTGCTGCGGCTAGTGCCGCACCGACCCATGTCTCCATGTAAGCCTCGCAATGGACCGGGTATCTTTTAGATGTAATATGTAAAAAAAATACTTGTAATAAAGTAAACATAATTTATTTATCAAAAACATTTCAAATTCACAAAACATAGTAAATGTTATGCTTACCTCAATTAATTAAATATTGTTGTGGGCGACATGCGAGCTACTGTAACGTGTAATAAACTGACAGTTCAGTCAAAATCAAAATATCTTTATTGAGGTGGCCTCGATAGCGTAGTGGTTAGTGTAACCGACTGCCACGCCGGAGGTCGCGGGTTCACTTCACGCACAAGTTAAGCATTTGTGTGCATGAACATGGATGTTCGTCTTATCGTCGTCGATGTTCGTCTCTATGCTCGCCTGGGTGTTTCTACGTGTAATATATATATATTTACAAAAAAAAGTATATATGTATGTTTAAATATTGTCTAGTACCCATAGTACAAGCTCAGCTTATTTTGGGCTTGATGGTGTTGTGTGTATGTGATAGAATATTATTCTTCTTCTTCTCTATAGCCTTTATTATTCCCAAGTCACTTGGAGTTGGTTTTTCCTGGTCTAACCGGATTTGACTGGATATCAGTTTTTACACGGTTCACCTGCCACTTGACCTCCGCAACCCGAAGGCTAACGACACCTTAAGGCTAGACCAGTGTCAGGATATTATAGGGCAGTGACTTCCCAATAACGACTGCCATAAATGTTAATGGCAGCCGGGACCGACGGCTTAACGTACTCTCCGAGACACGGAGCAGGCGATAATTGTCAATCAATACGCACATAATTTCGAAAAGTCATATAACTTCCGAAAGTCAGAGGTGCGCGACGTGGATTCGTAACCGAGACCCTTTGCATTGCAGTCTGTTGGTCTCCCCACTGATCTATCGCTACATGTATTATATATCATAATATTATTATATATTATATTTTTGACTTAAATGTATTATTCATTTAGGTCAAAAATTAACACTTATATACTAACTGTAATATGAATTTACATTTAGTCTGTCTGCTATCATAGCCAGGACGCTGTTTGTGTCTTCCACGTACCCGGCGGCGGCGTACCGAAGATGCGCATCGCTAGAATAAAGACATATTTATTAGCTTCAAGCATGTGTAGTTTACAGGAAATGCATCCTATAACAGTTGAATAGGTAGTTAGTGTATCAACATGTTTTGCCATAGATGGCCTACAAATATTGGAAATTACATAATATGAACGATATAAAAAACAGTAAATATTACGAATAATAAAATTAAAATCATGAATTCAATCGTAGGTAATAACACAAGAAAAATAAAATTATAGAAGTAGATGTAACTATGTCTGTTTTAAAAATGTCAAAAATAAGTAATGTAACGTTAATGAATATAATAATTAGAAATTGTAAGTTAATAATTAATAGGTATATTATATAAATAATTAATAATAAAATAATATGAAAATTATGAAGTTTACAACTGCAACTGTGAACGACAGATGTCAAAATCGTGCCCTGCCCTAAGAACTTATTTTAAGTTTAAATTAGTTTTATTCGTTATTAAATATATTTAGTACAATAAAATGGCTGCCATGAACATCTATGGCAGTCGTTATAGGGAAGTCACTGCCCTATAATATCCTGACACTGGTCTAGCCTTAGGGTGTCGTTAGCCTTCAGGTTGCGGAGGTCAAGTGGCAGGCGATCCGTGTAAAAACTGATATCCAGTCAAATCCGGTTAGACCAGAAAAACCGACTCCAAGTGACTTGGGAATAATAAAGGCTAGGGAAAAGAAGAAGAATAATATTCGATCACATACACACAATACCATCTAGCCCAAAATAAGCTGAGCTTGTACTATGGGTAGGTACTAGACAATATTTGAACATACATATGTATATACTTTTTATTGTAAATATATACATATTACACGTAGAAACACCCAGGCGAGCATAGAGACGAACATCAATGACGATAAGACGAACATCCATGTTCATGCACACAAATGTTTAACTTGTGCGTGAAGCGAACCTGTGACCTCCGGCGTGGCAGTCGGTTACACTAACCACTACACCATCGAGGCCACCTCAATGAAGATATTTTGATTTTGTCTGAACTGTCAGTTTATTACACGTTATAGTAGCTCGCATGTCGACCACAATAATATTTAATTAATTGACGGTAAGCATTACATTTGCTATTTTTTGTGAATTTGAAATGTTTTTGATAAATAAATTATGTTTGCTTTATTACAAGTATTTTTTTAACATATTACATCTGAAAATTACCCGGTCCATTGGGAGGCTTACATGGAGTCATGGGTCGGTGCGGCACTAGCCACAGCAGGGGTAGGACTATTGCTACTTATGGACTCTACTATATCTGGGCTATGGAGACGGGTGTTTGATGGACCGGTATATTAATTAGTAACTATGGATAGAAAACGGCGTCTGCCGTCAATACTCTAATAGTACGAAGTCGGATGGGCAGATGGTGACTTGCCGACCTACTAAACGGGCTCCCTGGATAGCCGCCGGCATACGCGCCTTAAAAGCAGCAAAAGGTAACAACAGAATTATTATAATTATTATAACAGTAGATTTTAGGTAAATAGTAAGGGGAAATAAATAAAATTACTATGTATATTTGCTTGTCTGCGTTATATTATTGATTAGAACTTTCTTCAGAAATTATCAGATTTCAGATTTCTTAGAGAGCGCAGCCGCATCCGGCGTAACCAGCGCCGTAGCCGTAAGCGGGAGCATAAGCACCGGCACCATAGGCAGCAGCGCCATAGGCGGGAGAGATGGCAGCGGCGCCGTAGGCAGGAGCGGCGAAAGCAGCTCCTTCGCTTATCATGGCGTTTCTGCCATTACCGCAAGCATGGTTGACAGCACCAGACCCAGCAGTAGGCAACACACCCTCCACAGACACAGTACCGACGAACGGCAGCTCACCAGCCGCCGCCAGAATACCCTCATAAGCGTTCTCAGATGCTACGGAGAGGCCGATGGGAGCGATGGCGGAGGCGCTGGAGACGGGAAGTCCACCACCGCTGGTGGGGGTGAAGTCCAAGGCAGGGGCAGCACATCCATAAGGAGCGGCAAAAGCGGGGGCGTCCAGAGCATAGGCAGAACGACCATAAGGTGCGGCTAAACCGCAACCAGCCAAGCCATAGGGACCGGCGGCGATACCAGGTCCGGCGGCGATAGCAGCACGGCTGGTGCACTGGCTCAGTGTACACTAAAAGTAATAATTTTGTAAGAACACACTCAAAACCAAAGAAAATTAAGTCCATGTTTTTTTTTAATATTAGAGTTATCTTACCTGGATGAAGAACGCCTGAGCGCAGAAGACAATGATGGCCTTAGCAGACATGTTGTTTCTCGTACAAATGCTGATGTGAGAATGATGTCCTGCTTGAATAGTTCTGCTTTTATAATAACCTTCTTATCAACTTCTTAGTATATTGCGCTTCTATGTAATTTATATTTTCATAAGCTTGTGCAACCACGATAAGTCAATAATTTACCAACAAACAAAACTGTTTGTAACCATTTAAATATTATAATTAATTATTATTGATTTTGAAATTCCATTTAAACGTTTGTTATCAATAAAGCTGTCCCGAGTATAAAAAGTGGAGCAATGTGTCGTACATCATTCTGTATTCAGCTTCACGTTGACCCGAACAAACATCAAACATGAACACCTTCACTGTCCTGTTCCTCTGCATCCAAGCTTGCTTGGTACAGGTGAGTCAGCTTTTCTAGTGTTATTTAATTTGTATATTGCGTTTTGTGGCTTGCCATCTATTTATTGACCTGATGGTAAGTGGTTTCAGCTGGTTGTTTTTAGACCTAGAGCCTATATTCTCTTGGCATTGGTCCCACAGTGCCAAAGGCAAACTGGCAGGTCCAGGATCATTGGTTAACAATACTAACTAAACACGATTAACCCGTCAGCAGTGATAAACGAACATAGATATCTTCTATTATACAAAGACATTACAGTAGTGAGCTTGTATGTTACATACCATTCAGGTAACTATTTTAAGACTATTTATAAGATACCTATAAACCAATAAATAATAAAAGGCCTCACTTGCAAACTAGCAAGTTTGCCTATGTTGTTTATCTAAATATTGCATATTTCTAATGTAGAAATCTGAGCTTTACTGTAATTACTTCGGTCTGGTGGCTCCAGAGCCATCCCAGGTTTCAGATTATTGTGAGCTATTAGACTAAGATGTTAGTTTTTAGTCTAATAGCTTACAGTCGGGACAACACCGATAATGACATCATGAAATTTTCTTTTATCCACTTGGTGACAACCGATACTTCACAATTACCTATTGCTTGTCAGAACACTACTCTCTGCAATACCAAAACATTTATTGCTCTTTTATCTACAGTCCATTTACTTGTATTGATCTTTCAGAATGTGTTCGGCCAGTGCACCAGCCGCGCTGCAGTTGCCGCTGAGCCCGGACTTATTGCCTCCTACGGTCTGGCCGCTCCTTGTGGTTTGGGCGCTCCTTTCGCATACGACGGTCTAGCTGCTCCTTACGGCATAGCTCCCGCTGCTGCCGCTCCCTTCGGCTATGCTGGAGCCTACCCCGGTGCTGGTGCTGGCTTGGTTGCTCCCTGCGGCGCGGCTGCTCCTTACGGTGGTACCGGTGAAGGTAACGTGGCGGTCGCCGGTGAGCTGCCAGTCTGTGGTACCACCGCCGTTGCTGGTCAGGTGCCCATCATGGGCGCTGTGAAATTCGGTGGTGATGTCGCTGCTGCTGGTGCCGTGTCCATTTCTGGCAAGTGCGCCTGCGGCTGTGGTGCTGGTGTCCCCTACGGCGCTGCTGGTCCCTATGGTACTGGTGCCCTCTTACCGTAAACAGTAACTATTGTGACACTATAACGGTTGGTGAAACAAATTGCCAATAATATATAAATTTGATGCATATACTATGCTGTTTTATTTACTGACTTCCTAAAATGAGGAGTATAAATGATCTGTGCGTTTTTTATGAAGTTATACCACGATGTCTACAAGATTTTATATTCAAAAATATTAAAAAACTGATCTTAAAAAAATTATAGGTATCCGTAATGGTTGGTCATATCAACTGCGATTTAAGATATTTGCAGTTGTTACTTAGCAAATATACCACCGAAGTCAGAGCTGATAATAATTATTGTAGACTAGATTTGCCCATGGCTTTACCTACTCACATAAATGTAGGTTAGGTAAGGCTATGTTAGTAATAGTTATTTTTCTATATAAATAGTACCCTATGTCCTTTTCTGTTTCTCAAACAACGTGTATGCGAAACTTCATGAATATCGGTCGAGTAGTTAAGGCGTGAAAGCGTAAGAAATAAAACAAATTCATATTCGCATTTGTGATATTAATAATACTAGCGGTCGCCAAGTAGTCGAAATTCGACAATAATTATTGATTTAAATTTTAAGTTTGATCGTTATTAACGTTTTATTGTCTTTAACTATATTATAACCCTTATAATCACATTTCGTTTAGTCACCTACTCTACATACATATGTAACCATAGTTACGAATAATTCTACGACATCAGCCGAACAATGCCGAAATACTACGAACGCGATTCGACTGCTTGTGTCAAATGCATGGTAATGTGCGTGTAGTGTTTTTTTTTTCATTAATTTAATGTATTTCTAATGCATGTTTTATAAAAATATTAGGATTCGCCACTCTTTCTCCATATAAACGTTAACTTTGCCAAATTTAATACTCCTCCGTCCGCGCAATTTTCGTAGAAAGTGGTACAAAGTTTTTGCTTCACGTATTAATATATAGATTAGTTAGGATTCTGATTTAAGTCAATATTTAGTTACGTTACCCAAATTCTATAATACAAACAATTTTAGAAATCGACTTAGGAATAAGTAAGATTTCAAAGTATCAGTGGTAAATGTCAAATGACAGAGACATTGCCATTCAACGTGGCAATGCTGCCAGTCGTCTGGGCACATTACCAGTCGACTGTGACGCGGAGGAATTCTATGACGTTTATTAGAGGTATTTAGTTTTCTTTTTCTTTTTTATTTCTATTATATAATATTTGAAGTATAAATTAGTTTTAAAGAATTGTGGTTATTGAAGTATCGAAATAAATATTACTTTAAGTGGTACCAATACCCTCTTCCTAATATATTAATGTGTACATATCTCAATAATGCTAATTATAATGACAAAAAAATGAAGCACGCTACAAGCTACAGTTTGTAGCGTGCTTCCTTTTAACCACTATTAGAGAGATATTATATCTAAATTTAAAGTATTAATTATTCTTTTATTATCCAACCAATTTTGATACTGCTTTCATAATATGATTTTTTATTGCTAATTGCTCTTGATGGTTAAATAATATACAAAACTTAACATAAGGAACTATCCTATTTCTTATGTGGCGAGGAGGCGAGTAAAGTATGGCGAGTAGGCGAGTAAATTATGGCGAGTAGGCGATTAGGGTACATGACAACGCAGCATAGGATCATACGATATTACGTCACATATGGCGTGATGTTATACGCGTGGAAAGGATTAGCCAGCTCAGCCACACCCACAGCTAATGGCTATTGTTCGAGCGGCGCCTGCGCAACATGGCCGTTGCGCATCTATTGTTTTAAGGACAGTTTCTATTTTTTTTTTCTTCAGCACCCGAGTAGGTAGGGTTCGGGGGGAGAACTACGGGTCTCCCCCTTAGGATCAGGGTACTACGGGGTCAGGCTAGCCCACCGCGCCTCGAAAGGCGTGTTCTATCAGCCGCTGATTAGAGTGCGCGGTGCCTGACATTGAGGTTGGACTCGTAGTGGCTATGTGGTAAGCCGTAGAGGACGGCATGTTTGTTGCTCGGCAAGCACGTGGCGTTCGAGCGTCGGAATCATGCGCGGCAAGTGCGAACCAGTTGGTAGCGCGAGTCACGGAGTTAGCAGCCAAGGCGATGTTGAGGTCTCTACTTTGACGGCCTGAGAAGGTGCTTTCTCACGCCCCGCTTAAAGGACCCAGGATTGAAGGAAGAAGGAAACACGTGCCTTGGCAGAGAATTCCATGCCTTGATCGTTCGGCAGAGGTATGAGGACCCAAACTTGTTGGTACGCACTCTAGTCGACTCCACCGTGTAAGGATGGCATCTGAGCCCAGCACGCGTTGTTCTGGATATGAAAGGGGGGGGGGCGGGATAAGGTGGAATAACTTTTCAGAGCACTCCCCGTAGTATATTCTGTAGAAACATGCCAATGAGGCAATATCCCTACGGAGTTGCAGAGGTTCCAGTGAACTCGTGACCTCTGGATCTCATATGATACGGACAGCCCGCCGCTGTAACCTGTCAAGAGCGTCTAGCAAGTACTGCACGGAGCCATCCTAAAGATGAAAACAGTACTCCACGCAAGGGCGCACTTGTGCCTTATATAATAGGCACAGCTGCCCAGGCGCGAAGAACCGCCTCACCCTGTTCAGAACTCCGAGTTTTCGCGAAGCTTGCTTAATGACGCTCTCGATGTAGGTTTTGGGATTAAGGTAGCGGCAAAGATCCATACCTAAGATGGAGAGGCTGTCACGTATCACCAGTGGAGTGTTCTTCAGAGAAGGGAGGGGAAGGAATGGAGACTTTTTTGTTGAGAACGCGCATGCCTTCTTGGCGTTGAACTGGACCAAGTTCTTGGCACCCCATTCAGAGATGCGGTTCAAGGTCTGGTCAAGTTCAACGACAAGATCCTGCCTTTTCCCCTGAACCTCAGCCTGTTTGGCCCCAGGACGTCCGAGATATCGCCCATGCACGGTACTGTCATCTGCATAATAATGTATGTTGCCGAGATTCAACATATCATTAATATGCAGAAGAAAGAGCGTAGAGGATAAGACGGATTCCTGAGGCACTCCTGCATCGACCTGCATAAATTTGGAAGCGCGACCGTCACAAAGGACCCGAATACGACGCTTCTGCAGGAAACTTGCAATCCAGGTGCACAGTTGAGGAGGCAAGCCATAGGCCGGAGCTTGGAAAGAAGAGACCGGTGCCAGACTCTATCGAAAGCTTTGGCTATGTCTAGGCTGACAGCCAAAGACTCGCCGTGCTTGTCCATAGCCTTACCCCAGAGGTGCGTGACAAACGCTAGAAGATCACCCGTTGATCGTTTAGCCCGAAAGCCGTATTGGCGATCCTTGATCAACGAGTGATCCTCCAGGTAGCGGACAATTTGGGTGTTTATAATCCGCTCAAACATCTTGGAGAGCACCGAGGTGATAGCTATGGGTCGATAGTTGCCTGGCTCGGAATGGTCCCCCTTTTTGGGAATCGGTTGAACGTTCGCCTCCTTCCAAGCCTCAGCCTTTAGCGAAGTGGTAGTGTGGTTTCACTGCCACGACGCATCTCGGGTGCTTGCCTGCTCAGCAAGTAAGAGTCATGGCTAGGTGACTCGGGCAATACCCGGCTTGTAGGCCAAAAAGGGTAGACGTATGGATGTACGTCGGGCAGTGAGCGTGCCTTACAGCTCCGGCACCATATTGGAAATATGGGAGGCGGCTTCTCCGTCGGCCCCAGCGAGGATATCGTTAGCAACTCTCTGAGCTCGCGAGTGGTGAGCGGCTTTATTGCTCCGATACCTATCTGGACAATAGGTAGTGCCACTTGGGTACAAGGTAGCTCGCTTACGAGAACTGGGTCTTAAGATTTGGGGACAAGACCTGTCTATAACTGGTCCCTGAAGGTGCTTTCGGGCACTGGAAGGTACAGCGGCTCCTAGTGTATACCGAACAGGTGGGAAACTGGGAACGCTATATCATAAACTAAGTAGTCTGTAGAGAGGAATACCTGTGTTGTTTCTATATTAATTTATTACGGTTTCTACTTTCTGTCTGCGCTACTGTAATTGCATTTAAATATAGGTAGATAAAATTATTATGTCGCTAATCGCTGCTTTAATTACTCTTCGCTAGCTTCTAACATCTTATACTACACGCATATTGTAAGTGTCTCATAAACACTTCACAATGTCAACAGACTAACGAGTAATTGGTTAGCGTCCATCCCAAAGATAAAAACTAATCCTTGAAATACTTAACTGATATTGTCTTCTGTTTACGCGAATGTTATTTATTAAAATTGAACTACTATATACGGATTTTATCGCGTTGTTTATTTAACATTGTTTTATATAATTTTGAAACTATTACACTACTACTATGATTGAATTTTACTAATTTATAAGCTAATAAAATTATTTAAACTATTAAAACTATTTATATTTAGGTTTACACTTTCCCCGACGTTTTGGTTGCTTTTCAGAAGCCATGGTCACGGGGAGACTAAGATGGTAGTTGTCTCAATGTTCCAGTATAGTTATTTCAAAGTACCCGAACATAATTTAGTCATTGGTGTTTCTATTTACGCAGAATGAGCGCAAAGTGTCATGAAGTCTAGCTGTGGTTTGTTTCTTCTTGGGTTTGACTATTTGAAGTAGTGGATCCCAAGCTGGTGGTACATTCTAACCATCTTCTCTATTGAAATGAGGATGTTTTTTGATTTCAATAGCCTCGCGTAGCATCCTTGGTAAAATCGGTGTTCTTTAGCGAGAATCTATGGTTTGTCAAATCTTAGGTAGTGGTTGGTCCCCTGTTGTACATGTTCACACACATCAGACTTCAACGAGCGTTTGTGTTTTACATCAGCTATGTGTTCTTTTATGCGGGTGCCTATGCTTCTCTTGGTTTGACCAATGTATGAGCGTCCGCAGTCACAATCTATTTTATAGATCCCTGCATCTTCTAAAGGTAATTGGCACTTGACGGATGGTAAAATTTACTTATCTTCGTTGGCGGCTTGAAGTATGTGTTGATTGAAGCTCGCTTCAAGATGTAGCCAATCTTATCAGTGACACCCCTTACATAAGGCAGTATAGCAGGCTGGCGCTCGACTGTGGCTGGCTTTACTCGGGATCTGTGACAGCGGCGCGGCTGTTGGAGCTTGTTGTCTTGCAGTACTCTCATACTAATATATATTTTATTATACCTTTATTAGCTGTATGTACTGCCAAGATATGATTCTCTTGGTGACTTGATGCTAAATTTTGTTGCTGTAGCATTTTAAGTTCGAACGAAATTAGTTCCGCAAAGGAAAAGCGTTTAAAAAAAATAGTATATCGATTTGCCATTTTATTTTATCTGTGGTTATGCCGTTTAACCAACTAGCGGAGAGGGTATGTCAGGCTAGTCCGGATAAAAGATTGAAAGTCCCGGGTCCTACCGACTAAACCTACTCGCTACCGTGAATAGTAGGTGGAACGCTGCACTGAAACATGAACTGAAACTGCATGAATTGGCGACGACTCCAAGGCAACGCCTCGGCATAACTTAGGACATCGGTGGAACTCATTGGCCCGCGGACGGGAGATCCCTGACCTCCCGCCCGCTCTCCTACTATGTTATTTCGCTGTCCAACATGGTTTTGATCACGGTTCGCAGCGAGAAACGGTTTGCCTCCGTGAGGGATGCTTTTACGTATCTCTCTTCACGAGAAAAAGGGACCGGAGAGGGTATGCTAGGCTCACACGGAGAAATATGAAAAATCTCGGATCCCGCCGATTAAACCTCTCAAGATCTGCATACTGATTCCACGTGCATGCGTAACGGATTCCACTCTACCTAATTATTTTATTACTTATTAATTTTCAATTATAATAATGAGTATAGAGATATGGTGTGAGGCAAGAAATATAGGTAAAATTGTAAAAGAGTTTTCATATTAGTTTATTTCCAAAATTAGTATTTAATAAGTGTATTTAGTAAAGGTACTCGTAGGGAGCTCCACAGCCGCAAGCGCATTTACCAGGGATAGACACGGCACCAGCGGCAGGCACTGCGCCACCGAAGTTCACAGCGCCCATGATTGGCACCTGGCCAGCGACAGCGGTGGTACCAGCGACTGGCAGCTCACCAGCAGCCACTACATTACCTTCACCGACACCACCGTAAGGAGCAGCCGCGCCGCAGGGAGCAGCCCAGCCAGTTGCAGTAACGGGGTAGGCTCCAGCATAGCCGAAGGGAGTGGTGGGAGCGAGAGTGACAGCAGCGGGTGCCATGCCGTAAGGAGTAGCCAGACCATCGTATACGAAAGGAGCGTCCAATCCATAAGGAGCAGCCAAGCCGGCGGGGGCCATAAGTCTGGGCTCAGCGGCTACTGCAGCTCGGCTTGTGCACTGGCCGAAGACATTCTAAAAGCGATGATGATTTAAATCTTTAATCAATGTATCGTAGCCTGTTGTTGTATGCTATGTTTCTTAAATC
Source organism: Catocala nupta (assembly GCA_963675205.1). Lineage (NCBI taxonomy): Eukaryota > Metazoa > Arthropoda > Insecta > Lepidoptera > Erebidae > Catocala > Catocala nupta. The sequence goes on along the minus strand of OY776107.1, from coordinate 3,346,599 downwards.
ATTTCAAAGGAGGTGAACTTATAGCAGCACGAGATTTGTCAAAGTAACCGATACTGCCAGACTGTCAGTGAGATTTCCCTAACAGAAAAGCTCAGCAGTTTTCCTGACACAAGGCTTGCAATTCACGATCGAGCCAACAAGGTAGTCAGGAGGAATTCATATATAGACTTTATATGAAATTAATATTAACTCTCTCTCAACTGTAGCAAGCAGGCTTGGACGCAGAGTACCACAACAGCAAAGGTGTTCATGTTTGATGTTTGTTTGTGTTCAACGAGGAGCTGAAGACTAAATTATGGGTCTGATTTGGATAACTTTTTATACAGTTGAAGTTGCAACAAAAGCAATGTATTTACTTTGTAATTATAATATTGTGTTCTACTATCTAATAACAACGCAATAAATATACGTAAGAGTTGTAAAGTTATCAACGTTGCATAATTTTGAAAACTATTATTACACTCACCTACTTAGTTAATATTCCAAGAAATTGATAACACGTTCAGTATAATAAAAGCTATAAACTGCTGTAGAACATCATTCTCGTGTTATCAGTCACAACATGTCTACCAACGCTATCCTGGTCTTCTGCGCTCTGGCGCTCTACGTCCAGGTAAATATTTTTTTGGACTACGTCGTACACATGTATATTATCATTAGATCACGGGAGCATGGTAGTAATAGTTACATGACCCAAACGTAAGTAAAGTACAATATTTTATGGAAATATACTCAAAAATAAATGAGAAAAACAAACACTAGTAGCGTTTCAAATACCGTAGTTTCCTGCTACCTGATTTAAAAATAATTAATATATGTCAAATGACAGAAAAAGGCTGTACGAAGCAAACTGCGACGTACATAGGTAACCGCTATTTAAATGCTGCTGTCAGAGGAGATAGCGAGATTTCTCCGCTACAGCCCCACTTTTTCTTATATCCAAATTAAAGATATTAATTACTTCCTTACTTTGCAACCAATTTTGATAGTGTTTGAACTAAAAAAATCTTTTTATTGGTCTAATGTGTCAAATAATACGCTATTGCATTACGAATCACTTTTAACATCTAAACATAGAAAGAACTAAACATCCAATCATACTCATTTATAAAATTAGAAAGCTAATTTGGTCGGTGTTGTATAATAATTAATAACAATATTTTTTCTTAGTCCGCACTAAGTCAGTGCACCAGCCAAGCTGCAGTAGCTGCTGATCTAGGACTTATCGAATCCGCCGGCCTGGCTGCTCCTTATGGTTTGGCTGCACCTGGCTTAGCTGCCCCTTACGGTTTCGCTGAGCCTGCCGCGGCCATTCCCTATGGTATGGCTGCTCCTTGCGCTTGGGGCGCTCCTGTCATGGACTTCACTCCAACCAGCGGTGGTGGCCTCCCCGTCTCCAGCTTTTCTGCTATCGCCCCCGTCGGTCTCTCCGTAATATCTGAGAACGCTTATGAAGGCATTCTGACTGCGACTGGTGAGCTGCCATTTGTCGGTACTGTGGCTGTGGAGGGTGTGGTGCCCAGTGCTGGTGCTGGTGCCGTCAACCACGCCTGCGGTAATGGAGTAAACGCTATGGTGAGTGAGTATACTAACTTCGCTCCTGGTTACGCGGGTGCTGGTTACGCCCCTGCTGCTGCTATTGCACCCGCTGCTGATATTGCTCCCAATTTTGCTAATCCCGGTTATGCTGGACCCTGTGTCAGCGCCCCTAGTCTCGGCTATCGCGCTGGTTGGACTGACAGAGGCTGCGGCTGCGCTCTGTAAAGTGTATCCATAAATAGCCATTGTTATGTTTAATAATTATAATAAAAAAATATTATAGATAGTACATATTATGTTTTCTTTGGATTCCCTGAAGACTGAAATTTGTTACATTACCACCCCCATTACCAAATACATAATATATGAATATGTGTCGAGGTTCTCACCTAGATAGCAAGATGAATGAAAAATTGATTGGAAATTAGTTTGTCGTCAGAATAAATTCTTGATTTGAGCGCCAGAGGTCCATTACCGTTCACTCTTTTTTGTTTCAATCAAATCAAAATATAAAATAGACTATCCGTATAAGTCTTATAGTAACACTTATCAACGTCAAATTTACACTTATTAATTTGAAATCGCCAAGTTTATAATTATTATTTATTTCACAAATTAGTTCTGTAAGGAACTTTGGCTACTACAAACATTATTTTATTTTATTGTAGCCAGTTGTATAGTCTACAAGCAGAGCGCTTTACATCACGTCTTCATTACAGCTGAAGAGATGCCGAGATCTTTCATTTAACGGCCTATGTTTTCTTTCCTCATATCTTTTCTCATATCTCTCTTCTTGTACTCGTCCTCTTCACATAGGCTGCGGTAGGTGCTTCAGGCTGGATAGCCGGTAGGGAGCCGACAACCAGGTGTCACCACTGCGAGGAGTGCGACCGGGACACGGCGCAGCACACGCTGGAGGAGTGTCCGGCATGGGCCGAGGAGCGCTGTGCCCTGGTCGCCGTGATTGGCCCCGACCTCTCGTTGCCGACCGTCGTATCCATGATGGTCGGCGACGACAGGTGCTGGGGTGCAATGAGGTCCTTCTGCGAGGCTGTCATCTCGCAGAAGGAGGCGGCGGAGTGGGGGAAGATCCTTACGCCCCGGACGTCCGCCGCCGGAGGAGGGGGCGCAGGAGACGCGCTTATGTCGCTCTCCTGCCCCCCACCTAAGGGTTCTGGGTCAAGGCCTCAGGGGACCCTGCCACCTGTGAGTAAGAACCCATAGAGGGCGCGCGCGGTGTTCCCGCGGTGTTTTCTGCCTTCTAACGTCGAAAGGGGAGAGCAGTGAAATGCTCTCCCCCGGGGACGAGAGGAGGTCGGGTCCCATTGACCCGGCCGGCACCCACACGGGGGGGCCTGCTATGGATGAATCTTTTTAGACTCCCAACAGGCCCCCCCCATTGGGTGAGAGAGGGAACACCCCAGGTTTTTTTAGTGGGTATACCAGCACTCGGCTGGTGAGTCCCACACGCCCCGCCGGTGCCGTCCCCTAGCCGGCGGGTAGTGCATCAAGCATTTTAATTATTGTCATCTCTGTAGTTTATGACAAGCAGCGGTTTGGTTGTATTTCATTGCAATAGCTTCTGCAAAGCCAGAAAATGACATGACTACAAGCGGTGGTTACTACCTTCAGACCTGGCCTTTGAATTTTCTGCCATCATCAGCAACAAAAAAGAAGTATTAAGTTTCGATTTGATTGACTTATTTTTTTTCCCCCGTTAATATGTTACGTCAGCAATTCATTAGTCATAATTATCTAATGAATGTTATCTATATTTCATAATGAGTATAGCATTACTGTATAGTCACGTTTTCAGATGTAAGTCAGTCAGTCAATAGCTTACGATCGAGTATTATTTCTTTCAATTGATTAGCCTACAACAGATAGACATTTGACATTTTACTGTCAGTAGAGCCTCGCTGATTTCAGCATGAATGGGCCGGCTCGACCGGGGAAGGACTACCCTCTCACAGAATATCGACGTGAAATAGCAGTATTCCTACTGTTGTGTTTCGTGCGGTGAGTGAGAGTGGCCGGAGGCCCAATCACTCCCTTTTCCTCATTCCGCTCCTTCTCCTTCACACTTCCTTTCCTAGAGGGTTGGTAACGCGCAAGTGATGCCTCTGGTGTTGCAGGCGTCCATAGGCTACGGTGACCACTTACCATCAGGTGGGCCGTATGCTTGTTTACCAACTTAGTAGTATAAAACAAACATAGGTACCTAACTATTATGTAGTTGTCAGATTAAGCTACAAAAATACATAGGGTATCCTTTACCCATAACGTAGGCTAGGTTTAATGATGTAAAAACTGCTGTGCCCAAACAGGGTCCATAATGAGCATAATTTTAAGTACCATCTTTATAAACATTGAATTGATATTTGATTTGATACAACTGAATTTATATGTCTAGTTGGCCATACAATGGCAAAATATTAGCCTCTAGAGATTGGCCAGTCAAACTTTGTTCTGCTCTTGCCAGTAGAATGCGTTGAACGGTGGCGTAAAATGACCACAGCGCTTCCTTATATAATTTTACACCGCATAAACTTTAAGTATTTTTCCGCGAATTTTTTTATCACTTTGCGAAACGGGGCTGCTCTCCTCGCGCGCGACCAGTGTTGTGTAGGCGCATGCCGCGAGAACACGTGTTAAGTTTTAACAGCTTACAATAATCATGGCGAGAGGTTGTCGAAAAAAAATGTGTAAGAAACCGAAGAAGATAAGGTGACAAATCTACAATTGAAGCTCGGGCAAGACGCATATGTTAAGGGACAGAGTAAATGAAACAACAATCTGATAATCAACAGAATTCTTTATAAATTTAATTTGTACTATGTTTAATCATCTTTGGAGAATAGTAATTAAAATTAAAAAACTTAAACGATTAATAATAATATCTTTATTGACTAAAATCAATCAAGCAATACCGAAATCCACTTATATCAACACTAAGTAGTTAAGTGTAGGCTTAACTGAAACAACCATCAAGGCTAACCCCTTCCACTCCCGTGTTAGTTGTAAACTGTGTTAGGTACAGGAATGTTAAGGATAATGCCAAACAGCAGAAAATAATGCGCTGTAAATACAGCGGACAAAAAAAAATACCAGTGCTATAGTATAGTGGATTTTGAATTTACTGAATCCCCAAAGCAGATATTTTTTTGGTTTTATGTATGAAAGATGCATCGAGACATTTCGTGTTAGAAGTGAGCTATTATTTATTATATTAAGTTAGTTCAACATTTTCAAAAGAATTTCTGTGTTTATGTAGGATTGTTTTTGAAGCCAAGTTTTTGTATGATGTATGATTTTGTTAATTTTATTATAGAGATGACCACTAATGACTGTATTATGTCGCTTGGCCAGTGTGGTTTTGTGTCGTAACGGTGGACAAATTCTATCTGAACGTCGTTTTTTACTATATATGCTTGGGTCATATGGTAACTTTAAGTGTTTCTTAAGAACTACTTGTTGCACAAATAGTTGTCTTACTGTAAGCACGGGAACATCTGAATAAAGTTGATGTGTGGGATACCGAAATGGTTTCCTAAATATAACCTTCAATAAAGACCTTTGAGCCCTCTATAACGATAAGATAGTTGTTTTGGCTGCACCACCCCACGATAAAATGGCGTATGATAAAATTGACTGAGCAAGAGCCTGATAGGTTAATATAAGTGTTTTGCATAATATTGTCTTCTGTTTACGCGAATGTTATTCATTGAAATTAAACTACTATATACGGATTTTATCGCGTTGTTTATTTATCACTGTATTACAAAATTTTGAAAATATTACTCTACTACTACTATTGATTTTATTTGACTAATTTATAAGCTAATAAAATTATTTAAACTATTAAATCTATTTATTTTTGGTTTACACTTTCCCCGACGTTTCGGGTGCTTTTCAGCAGCCATGGTCACGGGGAGACTAAGATGGTAGTTGTCTCAATGTTCCAGTGTAGTTATTTCAAAGTACCTGAACATAATTTAATTATTGGTGTTTCTATTTACGCAGAATGAGCTCAAAGTATCATGAAGTCTAGCTGTGGTTTGTTTCTTCTTGGGTTTGACTATTTGAAGTACTGGATCCCAAGCTGGTGGTACATTCCAACCATCTTCTCTATTGAAATTGGGATGTTTTTTAATTTCAATAGCCTCGCGAAGCATCCTTGGCAGGAATCGGTGTTCTTTAGCGAGAATCTGTGGTTTGTCAAATCTCAGGTAGTGGTTGGTCCCCTGTTGTACGTGTTCACACACAGCAGACTTCAACGAGCGTTTGTGTTTTACGTCAGCTATGTGTTCTTTTATGCGGGTGCCTATGCTTCTCTTGGTTTGACCAATGTATGAGAGTCCGCAGTCACAATCTATTTTATAGACCCCTGCATCTTGTAAAGGTAATTGGCACTTGACGGATGGTAAAAATTGACTTATCTTCGTTGGCGGCTTGAAGTATGTGTTGATTGAAGCTCGCTTCAAGATGTAGCCAATCTTGTCAGTGACACCCCTTACATAAGGCAGTATAGCAGGCTGGCGCTCGACTGTGGCTGGCTTTTCTCGGGATCTGTGACAGCGGCGCGGCTGTTGGAGCTTGTTGTCTTGCAGTACTTGCTTGACATGTTGAAGCTCGGCGTCCAGGTGTTTCTTGTCACAGATCCCGTGGGCTCTCTGAAACAAAGACATTCCCACGGTAGCTAACTGTTTAGGATGGTGGTGAGATTCACCGTTCAAGTACCTATTTGTATGGGTCTTTTTCCTATACACGGTGTGGCTCAAAGTATGATCAGGATTCCTGATGACAAGTACGTCTAAGAATGCTAATGAATTATTTGCCTCTAATTCCATAGTAAATTGGATGTTGTTATTAATGGAATTAAGATGTTCTAGGAATACACTAACACTATCTGTTGGTAATATTGTAAAAGTATCATCTACAAACCTCTTATAAATCCTGGGTGTGATGGGGGCAGTCTGTAAAGCTCGAGCCTCGAAGTCCTCCATATATATATCGGCAACAACAGGCGATACTGGGGAGCCCATTGCCACACCATCGACTTGTATGTAGAATTTATTGTCCCACAACAGATAGCCAGTTGTTAAGCAATGCTTAAGTAGTTCTGCATATTCCTCAGGCATATTGTACTCTATTAGCTTCCTTTTAGTTATTTCAATACAGTCATGTACAGGTATGCATGTAAATAATGACTGTACATCAAAACTAACCATTGTTTCATTGTTAGTGAGACATAGGTGTTTAATCTCACTCACAAAATGGTATGAATCCTTTACATGTGCTCTCGAGTTGCCTCTGAGTGGTGAGAGTATCTTCGCTACGTGCTGAGCCAATCTGTAAGTTGGTGTGTCGATCTGACTCACAATAGGACGTAGAGGAGCGTTTTCCTTGTGTATTTTTGGTAACCCATACAGCTTTGGAGGTTTTACGCAAGCTGGTATTAATTGTTTAACGTCTAGATCTAGTCTTTCGGAGTATTTATATATGATGTCTTTGGTTTTGTTTAATATTTTGTTTGTAGGGTCTGTTTTAACCTGTTTATATGTTGTTTCATCCGAAAGTAAATTTTCAATTTTATGTTTATAATCTGACGTATCCATTATAACCGTAGCGTTTCCTTTATCTGCACGGAGTACTGTAATATCTGGCCTAGCCCGCAAATTCTTCAATGCGACGAATTCATCTTTGGGAAGATTCGGTCTGGGCACTTTACTTCGACGCAAGACCGATGAAATATCCTGACGTATAGCCTCCAAATCTTCCTTTCTTATGTTATTCTTGACTAGGCAGTCCTCGACGTTGCAAATAATGGCCTCATACGGTATCCTAGCCGGTGTTATTGCATAATTTAAACCTCTACTTAATACTTTTTCGGTTGTTTTGTCTAAAGTTTGTTTTGACAGATTAATAACTGCTTGTCTTTGAGATGACGGCGGCGTGTCATTGGTCCGTGCATTGACGTTTCGTTTCTTGCTGTTGGCATTTGATTTTGATAATAATTTTTCATATTTTTGAATTTTGTTCGTTTTACACGCATTATATTTAGATCTTTCTCTGTGATTTATAGCATTGATGCATTGTTTAAAATCAAATGGAGTTATTAATCTCTGTATTTCATTAGACAAAATCTCAACGTTCCTATTTATGCTGCGTAAGACTTACGCAGCATAAATAGGAACGTTGAGATTTTTGAACAGCAAGAAACGAAACGTCAATGCACGGACCAATGACACGCCGCCGTCATCTCAAAGACAAGCAGTTATTAATCTGTCAAAACAAACTTTAGACAAAACAACCGAAAAAGTATTAAGTAGAGGTTTAAATTATGCAATAACACCGGCTAGGATACCGTATGAGGCCATTATTTGCAACGTCGAGGACTGCCTAGTCAAGAATAACATAAGAAAGGAAGATTTGGAGGCTATACGTCAGGATATTTCATCGGTCTTGCGTCGAAGTAAAGTGCCCAGACCGAATCTTCCCAAAGATGAATTCGTCGCATTGAAGAATTTGCGGGCTAGGCCAGATATTACAGTACTCCGTGCAGATAAAGGAAACGCTACGGTTATAATGGATACGTCAGATTATAAACATAAAATTGAAAATTTACTTTCGGATGAAACAACATATAAACAGGTTAAAACAGACCCTACAAACAAAATATTAAACAAAACCAAAGACATCATATATAAATACTCCGAAAGACTAGATCTAGACGTTAAACAATTAATACCAGCTTGCGTAAAACCTCCAAAGCTGTATGGGTTACCAAAAATACACAAGGAAAACGCTCCTCTACGTCCTATTGTGAGTCAGATCGACACACCAACTTACAGATTGGCTCAGCACGTAGCGAAGATACTCTCACCACTCAGAGGCAACTCGAGAGCACATGTAAAGGATTCATACCATTTTGTGAGTGAGATTAAACACCTATGTCTCACTAACAATGAAACAATGGTTAGTTTTGATGTACAGTCATTATTTACATGCATACCTGTACATGACTGTATTGAAATAACTAAAAGGAAGCTAATAGAGTACAATATGCCTGAGGAATATGCAGAACTACTTAAGCATTGCTTAACAACTGGCTATCTGTTGTGGGACAATAAATTCTACATACAAGTCGATGGTGTGGCAATGGGCTCCCCAGTATCGCCTGTTGTTGCCGATATATATATGGAGGACTTCGAGGCTCGAGCTTTACAGACTGCCCCCATCACACCCAGGATTTATAAGAGGTTTGTAGATGATACTTTTACAATATTACCAACAGATAGTGTTAGTGTATTCCTAGAACATCTTAATTCCATTAATAACAACATCCAATTTACTATGGAATTAGAGGCAAATAATTCATTAGCATTCTTAGACGTACTTGTCATCAGGAATCCTGATCATACTTTGAGCCACACCGTGTATAGGAAAAAGACCCATACAAATAGGTACTTGAACGGTGAATCTCACCACCATCCTAAACAGTTAGCTACCGTGGGAATGTCTTTGTTTCAGAGAGCCCACGGGATCTGTGACAAGAAACACCTGGACGCCGAGCTTCAACATGTCAAGCAAGTACTGCAAGACAACAAGCTCCAACAGCCGCGCCGCTGTCACAGATCCCGAGAAAAGCCAGCCACAGTCGAGCGCCAGCCTGCTATACTGCCTTATGTAAGGGGTGTCACTGACAAGATTGGCTACATCTTGAAGCGAGCTTCAATCAACACATACTTCAAGCCGCCAACGAAGATAAGTCAATTTTTACCATCCGTCAAGTGCCAATTACCTTTACAAGATGCAGGGGTCTATAAAATAGATTGTGACTGCGGACTCTCATACATTGGTCAAACCAAGAGAAGCATAGGCACCCGCATAAAAGAACACATAGCTGACGTAAAACACAAACGCTCGTTGAAGTCTGCTGTGTGTGAACACGTACAACAGGGGACCAACCACTACCTGAGATTTGACAAACCACAGATTCTCGCTAAAGAACACCGATTCCTGCCAAGGATGCTTCGCGAGGCTATTGAAATTAAAAAACATCCCAATTTCAATAGAGAAGATGGTTGGAATGTACCACCAGCTTGGGATCCAGTACTTCAAATAGTCAAACCCAAGAAGAAACAAACCACAGCTAGACTTCATGATACTTTGAGCTCATTCTGCGTAAATAGAAACACCAATAATTAAATTATGTTCAGGTACTTTGAAATAACTACACTGGAACATTGAGACAACTACCATCTTAGTCTCCCCGTGACCATGGCTGCTGAAAAGCACCCGAAACGTCGGGGAAAGTGTAAACCAAAAATAAATAGATTTAATAGTTTAAATAATTTTATTAGCTTATAAATTAGTCAAATAAAATCAATAGTAGTAGTAGAGTAATATTTTCAAAATTTTGTAATACAGTGATAAATAAACAACGCGATAAAATCCGTATATAGTAGTTTAATTTCAATAAGTGTTTTGCTTACGGAGAAGTTTAAAAAACATAGATAAGTTTTCTGACTCGTTTTGCTAAATTATCTATTTGATGTTGCCACTTTATAAATTGGTTGAGGTAGATACCTAAATACTTAACATGAACAGCTCTATGAATTAATGTATAACTGCAGTTTGCGGATGCAGCCCAACAATTATGTACTTTTAGCTCGAGGGTGTGCGGTAGCACACGGGAATTGTGGGCTAACGTTATGTAGCATGTTTTGTCCAAATTTAAAGTTAGTAAATTGACAGCGAGCCACCTTTGTGAGAGCAGTCTCTGCGAGTGTTTTTGCCTCATCCCAGTTTGATCCATGGACAAGAATTGCGGTATCATCTGCGTAGGTAAATACACTGCAGTTAGGCGAGGACAGTTCACATAAGTCATTCAGGTAGATGGTGAATAAGGTAGGGCCGAGAATGCTTCCTTGCGGGAGGGACACCATAATCCAAGCATTCATCCTCACTAATATAATTGTCAATTTTTACTGACTGTGTTCTATTGCATAGGTAATCAGTTAGCAGTTTCAACACAGTCCTTCTTATTCCGGCCTTTTCTAACTTTGTTTTTAGAATAGGGATTGAAACGGTGTCGAAGGCTTTAGAGAGATCCATAAATACACCAAGGCATTTCTGTCCCTTATCCATCAGATCCACTGCCTTAGTAACAAAAGATTCTATATCATTCATTCAGCAGATATGTTTCGTCTGAAGCCGAATTGATTTGTTGAGATTATATTTTTGGAATTCAGATAGTTTGTTAAGCGGTTGTTGATGGATCTCTCCAATACCTTCAACATCGCGGGCAAGATCGAGATAGGCCTATAATTAATGACTATATTCTCATCTCCATTTTTATGAATTGGCTGTACTATTCCTTTATTTAATATATTGGGGAAAACTCCCGATTTAAATGAGGTATTACATATGTGTGCGAGGAGTGGAATGAAAGTCGCGTAAGAGTCTTGTAGAATGGTAGAAGAAATACCGTCCAGTCCAATGGCACAGTTTCTACGAAGTTGTTTTATAATAGCTTCGATTTCTATGTAATCTACATCCAGAACGGCCATAGAATCCCGTAAATTATTTTTATTCGAAATGTTATCAATTGCTGTTATGGGAGAACCGGTATGAATATTCAATGCGTTAGCAAGTTGTTTTCCAATATTTGTAAAGAAAATATTATAAATAGGTATACCGCGTTTACCGACAACATTGGGCTTTCCTTCATGTTCAAAAGTTGTGAGGCAGTAGAAGTACTTTTCTTAGTATTTTTGATTGCTTTTATAGCGTCCCAAGTAGCACGTATATAATTTTTTGCATTTTGAAGCAGGTTTTGTTCATAGCTACTTTCAGTCTTTTTATCAGATTATTAATAAAATTTCGGTATCTTATATATGTAATTTTAAGGGTAACATTGTTAGGATCCTTTGTTTACCGTTTGTGCATTTTATGCCGATTTCGAATGCAACGAATTAAACCTTGAGTGATCCAAGGTTTAATGTTTACTTTCCTACGTGGTAATTTGTAGGAGGTGGTGTGTTTTTTTACAATACCAAAGACTATTGTCACTAAATATTCTGTTGCATAACTTACGTCAGTTGAATCAAAAACAGGGAAGAAGTTGCTTTGTTTTATGTCGTCACGGATAGAAGCGAAATTTATTGTGTTTCCATACGTAGGACATGATATGAATGTTTTTTGAGTGATAGCGATACAATTTATATAATATTTTTATCCGTTATAAAACTTTGTAAAATTAATTAATTAATTAATTAACTTTGTAAAAAAGGTGATAGACGATAATTGTGTTCTAAGTATGACATGATCCAGGCAATTTTCTCCTCGAGTAGGAAAGGTGTGTGTTGGGACCATACCATGCGACATTAAGAGGTTTTGATAATCATCTACTCTTCTATCGGTACCATTCTTTTTAATGTCTAAATTCATATCGCCTTCGCTTTCTATAATAATTATGAGCATTAACAAAAAATATCAATTATTCGTTTTGCCCGAAGAGGTGGAGCAAAAGGGATTCGCATTCATGATAGAAATAGTTGCCAACTCATACATAAGAAATGCAATCTTCATGCGCGCAACTTTGACACTGACTACACTGAATCCAATATTCCGCTGGTAGTTTAACGTATTTTTCAGCGCATACTAAACAATAATAATCTGCTCTCGGGTTTTTGTTTTGCTGTTTGACGAAAGATCTTTAATTTTACTGGAGCCTGCTAACTAAGAAATTTTAACCTTCTTCATTTGTGTCTTCTCAAATTTTGCCGCTTGCTCAGCTTTGACGAGAGTACACGTCACCACCTCTTATGTTTGCGACTTGTTTTGGGAGCAGCCATAGTTGGTATAGGTCTAATTTGCAGTAGAGTAAGGCTCGCTGCAGGCAGATGGTTTTCTCACTCTGAATAAGCTGATCTTTCCTCCAGTGTATCAGGCTCATGTGACCAGCTGCAACCAGGCAAAGGTGTCGTAGACCGTTCAGTGCATACAGTCTCCATTTCTGAAATAACTATTTACTGTGTGGAAGATTCACCTACTGCCTCTTCTGCGGTAACAAATGCGATTAGACGTAAAAGCGGGTCAAACACCATTATTATTGCTGGAGGATTATCTAAAAAATGCTGTTGAAATATATCTCTTTTAAGAGGAGTTCATGAAAGGAACTAAACGGGCAACGGATACCTATTCATTTTGCCCATATCCGTTTTGCCCATATCCGTTTTGCCCAATGCGCCAATATTAGAAACAAGTCAAGACTCGAAATGTTGTTAGTCGGTAAACAAAAAATAATAGTCTCAAATAACAATTAAATAAACATGTAATCTAATAAACAAAACATATGTGTTACTGATAACTAATACAAAAATACAGACAGATAGATGAAAACTGTCAAGCTAATGTCAGCCATTATTGCGCGAAAGTGGTGTTTTTCAGATGACAATTTTCATCCAGTTGGATATTCTTAAATTTTGGCCCAAATGTTAAGATTTCTTGTTTATTATAATTTTCGAAGTTTATTGTTATCGTTATGCGTGTGATTTTTGATCTCAACATATTATAATTTGCATTTTTACTTTCACAACCCCCTTCCTGTTTTGCTTTGGTGGCAGTATAAACGCCATTGCCTATTTGCCTATTTTTGAAAATCGAGATGGTCCAACGCCTGGACCATCAAGACGTAGCCCAGTCAGTTTCCTTTCTTCTCGTGATAGCGAAATAACAGAAAATATAGATCCTAACATAGGAGTACCCTATATAATATAATAATATATTCTTATATTCTACCACATACACACAACACCATCTAGCCCAAACTAAGCAGAGCTTGTACTATGGGTACTAGACAATGGATAAACATACATATATACTTTTTTTTGTGAATACATACTTATTATACATAGAAACACCCAGACCAAGACAAACTCCATGTTCATGCACACAAATGTTTGACTAGTGCGGGAATCGAACCCGTGGCTTCAGGCGTGGCAGTCGGTTACACTAACCACTACGCCATCGAGGCTGACGAACACAGTGACGAAGAAATATTACGACCAGTCCGACCTTCATACAAAAGTTATGGGAGGGGTAGACAGGATCTCATGTATAGTTTATGTATAGTTGATTGATGTTTGCTATAATAGCAATAAGCATATTTTCTATGAATAAATATTTGCGTTGTCCAATATTTACCGTTTTGTTTGTTTTTCCAAAATAAATATAAAATATATAATAAACATGAAATTTACTGAAAGTTACATAAATATCCCCAGTTTAGTATGGGCAGTGGCATATATGCTTCCACCTAACTTTACAGCAACAAAAATATTAAATCTTATATATAAAATTCTCGTGTCACAATGTTCGTTCCCGTACTCCTCCGAAACGGCTTGACCGATTCTCATGAAATTTTGTGAGCATATTGAGTAGGTCTGAGAATCGGCCAACATCTATTTTTCATACCCCTTAGTGATAAGGGTTGTCAACCCCTAATAATTTTTTATTCTTTTGGTCAAAACATTTTTTTATGGCAAAACGACTTTTGCCGGGTCAGCTAGTATCATATAAAAATATCCTTATTACCACACATAAATTTCGTTTTCCTTCCACTTCCGGTTTTCTCTGCCTTATTAAGGATATAGTAAAATATGTATATAATATTCTATCGTGTAAAGATAACTGTCGAAAGGAAATAAATAAAATGCCAAAATTTTATGCTTATTGCTCTATATTTTCTGTTTGCTACTTTGAACTTTCTTTAGAAAAGATCATATTTCAGTTGTCTTAGAGAGCGCAACCGCATCCTCTACCAGCGTAACCAGCGCGGTAGCCGTAAGCGGGAGCATAAGCACCGGCACCGTAACCAGCAGCGCCATAGGCGGGAGCGATGGCAGCAGCGCCGTAGGCAGGAGCGGCGAAAGCAGCACCCTCACTGATCATGGCGTTTCTGCCGTTACCGCAAGCATGGCTGACGGCACCGGAACCAGCAGTGGGCAATACACCCTCCACAGCCACAGTACCAACGAACGGCAGCTCACCAGCCGCTGCCAGAATACCCTCATAAGCGTTCTCAGATGCTACGGAGAGGCCAACGGGAGCGAAGGCCGAGGCGCTGGAGACGGGAAGCCCACCACCGCTGGTGGGGGTAAAGTCTATGGCAGGGGCAGCGCATCCACAAGGAGCAGCAGAAGTGGCAAAAGCAGGGGCGTCCAGGCCATAGGCAGCACGACCATAAGGTGCGGCTAAACCGCGACCAGCCAAGCCATAGGGAGCGGCGATACCGGGTGCCGCGGCGATGGCAGCAGGGCTGGTGCACTGGCCCAGTGCACACTAAAAATAATTATCATGTGAATATACAATGCTGAAGAAAACTAATATTACGTCCTTTTTCTAATATTATGTTCATGTTACCTGGATAAAGAGCGCCTGAGCGCAGAGTACAATGATGGCCTTGGCAGACATGTTGTTTCTCGTATAAACGTTGATGTGAGTATGATGTCCTGCCTAAATAGAACTGCTTTTATAATAAACTGTCTTATCAACTTCTAAGTATATTGCGCTTACAGGTAATTATGTTTTCAAAAGCTTGTGCAACCATATATGATAAGCCAATAAGTTACCAAGAAAACAACTTTTTGTAGCATTTTAAATATGATAATTAATTGTTGTTAATTTCAAAATGTCACTTAAACGTTTGTTATCAACAAAACTGTGCCGAGTATAAAAAGTGGAGCAATGTGTCGTACATCATTCTGTATTTAGCTTCACGTTGACACGAACAAACATCAAACATGAACACCTTCACTGTCCTGTTGCTCTGCATCCAAGCTTGCTTGGTACAGGTGAGTTGGTTTTTCTACTGCTATTTGATTTCTTTATTGCGTTTGGTGGCTAGCCATCTATTTACTCGCTTATTATCTTTTGACATTGGTCCCACAGTGCCAAAGGACTACTGGCATGTCTAGGAGCGATGGTTAACAATAGTAAGCAAACAGAATAATAACATGATAGTATAAATTTCGTAAGCCAAGCTAAATTACAAGAACATAAAAACATCATTAAAATGTACATTACAAATGTTTCGTTCCATTGTTGTTTTATCTACAGTCCATTATCTTGTATTGTTCAGAATGTGTTCAGCCAGTGCACCAGCTGCGCTGCAGTTGCCGCTGAGCCCGGACTCATTGCCCCCGCCGGCCTGGCTGCTCCTTACGGATTGGGCGCTCCTTTCGCATACGACGGTCTGGCTGGTCCTTACGGTATATCGCCCGCTGCTGCCACTCTCGCTGCCACCACTCCATTCGGCTATGCTGGAGCCTACCCCGGCGCTGCTGCTCCTTACGGTGGTGCCGGTGAAGGTAACGTGGCGGTCGCCGGTGAGTTGCCAGTCTGTGGTACCACCGCCGTTGCTGGTCAGGTGCCCATCATGGGTGCTGTGAAATTCGGTGGTGATGTCGCTGCTGCTGGTGCTGTATCCATCGCTGGCAAGTGCGCCTGCGGCTGTGGTGCCGGTGCACCCTACGGCGCTGCTGGTCTCTATGGTGCTGTTGCTCCTTACGGAGCTGCTGCCTCCTGCGGTGCTGGTTACCTGTAAACAGTAACTATTGTAACACTGTAACGGCTGAAGATCCCAAATACTAAAAATAATATATTATGATGCAATAACTATGCAGTTTTATTAATTAATAACTTCAAGGATAAGGCAAAATGTAAAGCGCCTTTTTTTCGTCCTATACACCGTTTTTAGACTGATTGACTTTTATGTTTGAAAATGTATGTTCGTGCGATTCTACTGCTAGATCTACAGAATAAATTTCTTAAGCAGACGGTAGGTTCGCATAGGTTCGCAGTTGTTACTGCGCGAAGTTACATACTACCTACCGAGTCAGCCTGAGAGTAAGTCCTGTTAGTGTTAGGCAAATTGCCAACATTTGTTTCAATTTTATTTTATGAAATCGTGTCTTAATGTAAGCGATACTACTTATACTCAAATCTACCACCTGGGTCGAATTACCAATATAGAAATAAGAAATCCCTAAATCGACTTCGTACTCAAGTCGGCCGCTGCAACCTGGTAAAATGGGGAACGAGAGAGTCTCACAAAGTACAGTGTGAATGTGGTGGTCCCAATTAAACCATGTCACATCTGTGGAAATGCCCAAATTGTCCCTGTAGGTGCACCATGGAGGACTTGATGGACGCAACTGCTAATGCGATTACCGTGGCTACACATTGGGCAGGACATATTTAAAATAATCGTGCCATCGACTCGAGAAGAAGATGAGAAGCGTAAGCGATCTTACAAAGCTCTATGTTAGTAGTTAAGTTGATGCAACAACGATCGCTCATTCTACAATACGTATACATCAACTCATTGACCATAGGGGTAGGCAGAGACTCAAGTGTTCCACTTGGTGTGATCCTGGCATACCATAATCACACCTATGCTTATTTCGGACTCCCAAGTTACTTGAAATTTCAACAACTAACTATGCTTCGAGAACAGTATATTTTCTGAATAACATCATGCAATATCGTATACAACGTGTATATCAGGGGTACAGAAAAAGATATAGGGTGCCATTTCTATTCTTGTACTCCTGACAACGTGCATGGAAAATATTATAATGGTCGATCGAGTAGTTAGAACGTAAAAGCGTAACAAACAAACTCACATGCTATGATCAATGAAAACTTCTTTGTTTAAATATATTTAGCCTACGTGCAAGTATACTGCCGTCATAAGAAAAAGGTGCAACTAAATTTTCTTCGAAATTGATTTTTATTTCTTTGGAATCAATAAAAATAGAGGCAGACTGTATATTTATAATATAAATATATATACAACGTGTCCCTAAATTCAATGATAACCGGGTACCAGAAGGTGGAACTACTTATGACTGCTCGACGAAAAAAGAGGCGAAATTCTTAAAAAATGGACACCCTTTATTATATTTTTAAGTACCATTGTTACAATATTACAAATACTTCTATGTTTTTTTTTTGTATTGGCAACATAAGTAGCAATACCATCCATCACAATCAAGAAAAATTCCAGAATGACTGTAGCTTTTACACAAAATCAACCAAAATTATGTTGTTTTCTTAAATTATGTAAGATTTTGACTTTCAGCTCACTTTCACTCATCGTGGTGAAAAAAAAAAGTATTGACACTACACTTGCATATTTTTGTGGCTAGTTTGCCTAGAATATAATACCATTTTAGACATTTTGGTAGATACGTCTTTTTCCATATTATGGCAGTGTAGCCCATATTAGTAATAGTGTTGGTGTTTCAAGATGTTTCAAGGCAAGGAATTGCAGTAGCGAAGAAAGGCTCTTACGAGACAGTAACTGAAAACATAGACAACAAATTCTTCAGCTTCCTAGTCTTTTTTAGAATTATTGTCTTGTATTCGATTTGAATCCACGACATTCTGTGTGTCAGCAGCGATAGGACGCTTTAGCTCTATGAGCGACAAATAAAATAAAACAACTGTAGCTCAGTCTTAATAACTATAAATTAAAAATTTTAAAAACCCCCGGCACATAATTAATTTAATACCCATATTGAGGGAGTTGTGAAAAAAATGAAGATCACCATTTTGTGGTGGTGGCCATCGTGGATTTGAAATTTATCATAGTGTATAGTATTGTACTAGTCAAGCCCTTTCATTTAATACTCATATTGAGGTAGTTGTAAAAAAATATGTAAACCGCCATTTTGTGGCGGCGGCCATCTTGGACCAATTATCATCAAACATAACTAAGAACACTCCCGACTAATTCACCTTTCAAACAAAAAAACAAAATTATAATCGGTTCGTCCGTTCGGGAGCTACGATGCCACAGACACACACACACACATACACACACACAGACACGTAAAACTTATAACACCCCGTCGTTTTTGCGTCGGGGGTTAAAAACAGCTCTAAAACGTAACTTATTTTGAGTCGGATCGCTGACTTACAATGACTTGACTCTTATTTTTGTTATGAAAATGTTAGCTCTTCTAAAAGACGTCGTATTGTCAAAGAAGAAACAATTGTATTTAATACCTGGACAAATTGAAGCGTGACTCTCTCAGAATTCAAATCTTCCCCTTAATCAATTTTGCATCGTGGTTAAACTAATATAATATAATCCCCGACCACACATAGCTTAGTTAGTAAAACGATAGCATGGATTATCGAGGTCAAAGTTAAGTCCTCCCTAACGGACAGTACTTTTCCTCTGTTACAATTTACATTATTTCTTAGCACACGGAACGCTTATAAAATAAATCTTGCCATAAGTATTTTTTATACTATCAAAGTAGTTACCGTAGCCAAAAACCGTTTGCGATGGTAGGAGTATAACTAGGACGATGATGACCCAAAGGAAAAGTATTTAAAGATGAGACAAAAGGAATGGAAAGTATAAGGTAGACGTCTGAGCCTCCAGTGCTCTTATTTTAAGGATTAAACACAGAAAAAGTTACTTTTTACTTTAAAATCCAGGTTATTCTCTTAATGGGACCAGTTCCATCCTCACTTTCACCACAGTATCAATGTGAGCCATGGTGACAATGGAAAACGCCAAATTTTGACGCTAATGAAGTCCCAAAAAGCTAAACTATCTTAGAACCCGCAACGAATTTAATCAAAAGTATAGAGACTCAGTATAGGTGGAGTTAGAGCTATGGGCCGCTTCCCTAGAAGTGGGTATTGATTTCCCAAACGTTTCTGTATTTCTGTTTTATGAACGTAGGCATCCACATTGGGTGTAAATATTTGCATAATTATGACATAACATTGATGCAAATGGATAATTCTAGCAACAATAAAATGCCAATGTAGAATGTCTTTTAGAGTTTTCCAAGATACCGACCAAGGCCCGATATATAGCAGCACATTGAAGTATTTAATATATGTAGAAGTAATTTCATTCAAATGAAACAGTTACTTATTTCATTTCAATTAAAAAAGTGAGTTGTAAGTAGGTAAGGAATAAAATAAAAATTGTACAATAGTTTTTCCTATCAGTTTATTTATAATTTTATAAGATTCTTATTTACACTGGCAACGTTGATATTTAGTACATGTACTCATAGGGAGCTCCACAGCTGCAGGCGCATTTACCTGTGATAGATACGGCACCAGCGGCGGGCACAGCACCTCCGAAGTTCACAGCACCCATGATCGGTACCTGACCAGCGACAGCGGTGGTACCAGCGACTGGCAGCTCACCAGCGGCCGCTACATTACCCTCACCGGCACCACCGTAAGGAGAAGCAGCGCCACAGGGAATAGCCCGGCTAGCGGCAGCACCGGGGTAGACTCCAGCATACCCGAAGGACGCGGCGGGAGCCATGCCGTAAGGAGCAGTCAGATCGTCGTAAGCGAAAGGAACGCCCAATCCGTAAGGAGCAGCCAGGCCGGCGGGGGCAATTAATCCTGGCTCAGCGGCTACTGCAGCGCGGCTGGTGCACTGACCGCAGACATTCTACAATAGATGAAAATAAATTTATAAATACATTTTGCTTGATTTCTTACTAACAATAGGGATTCAAGGCAATTTAGAAAATAGTACGACCTAATAGTGTGCCTAAAAATGGTTGTATTTGGATGGTAGGGAAAGGTGTATTATACCTGTTATGTCTTCAGTTCCGCATACTCGGAGATGAATTTATTGCAGCACGAAATCTAGACGCATGTCCGACATTGTCATATTTCGCTGGTAGTGAGAGTATTCTAACAGTAGTAATAAATAACGGTTTCTCGGATGTGTTAAGGGCAACTCATGATACACCATTTCCTTTATACAGCCCCAATAAAGCTAAAATAAAAGCCCCAATAAAAGCTCGTAAGATACAAGAAGCGGGTTATGCACGCCGAATTAAAAGATCTTTTATTAGTCGTTGTAGCTACATAGCTGTAGGCAGAGGACATTTTGAACACTTAGTTTAATTTTATCAATAATATTTCTTGCTACAATGTCGTTGTTTTTTTTATTGATGTGTTTTGATAACAGTTGAATAGTAATATCCTAATTAAATAAAATCTATCCATGCTGTTATAAAGCTGAAATCCTGTATGACACATTTTTTTGAAACTCAGAATTCTGACTTCACTAAGTAATTTCGATCCTGTCGCCAGTATTGTTAGTAAAGCATACATTGTAATACCTTTTTAGAATCTGCACAAACTAGACAGACATGTCTGAGATAATGGGCAGCTATCATGCAGAATTTATTCCACAGTCGATGGATATAAGATGAGGTAAAGAAAAAAATTAATAAATTGCCTGAAATATTAATTTTGATAATGTTTCAAATTAAGAACGCCCAAAATGGTAATTTAATTAAATAGTACAAATATTTAGAACGTTACAAAAAAAAGTAGGCTGAAATGTCTTAATTTGAAGAAATATCAAGAAATATAAGGAGCAAAGTATCAAAATTTAAAAAAAATAAAAATTGTTCACTTATTTTCGGACCGTTGACAACCTTGGCTTAGAAAAGCGTTAAAATTTTCTTACAGCCTGGCCTCAGGGCTACCACCTACTAACGGGTTATCTATTATTTACGACAGACCCTGTATACGGGGCACTTCGGCTCATATTATTTATAATATTAAGAAAATTGTAGTTATTTAAAAGTAAAATATCTCACCTGTATCAAGCAAGCTTGGACGCAGAGTATCACAACAGCGAAGGAATATTTATTATTTGTTGTGTTCAACGCGGAGCTGAAGACTGAATGATGATTCTGATTTAGATGACTTTTTATACAGTGACAGAAGTTGCAACAAAAGCAATGTATTACTTCGTTAATATTATATTACTATGTTTTACTATCTAATAACAACGCAATCATTATTCGTAATACTTGTAAAGTTATCAGCGTTGCATAATTTTGAAAACTTTTATTACACTCACCTACTTAGCAAATATTTCTAGAAATTGATAACACTTTTCAATATAAAAGCTATAAAATGCTGCAGGACATCATTCTCAAGTCATCAGTGTTAACAGTCACAACATGTCTGCCAAGGCTATCCTCGTCTCCTACGCTCTGGCGTTCTTCGTACAGGTAAATACCTTTTTGGATTATGTTATATCATTTGATTGTTTTTTAGTGGTAAAGCTCGCCATTGACAATTATTTGATAAAGCGACGGTACCTATGAATTGCTCGCTATGAACTACTCTAAAGAGTAGTGACAGGAAATGACGTAAGTGCTACAATGCTACTGTGACGCTTTTTTAATTACACCACTTTTGTCCAGGATTGGAAACATCGAAATATACTCCTTGTATTGCAACACATTCATAGGGTACGATGACCATTAGGCAACAAGTGAGCTGTAAGCATATTCGCCACCTTGATAGTACTAAAAAGTAATCTATTTTACTTTGAATTTAGAGTTCACCAGTTATCAGTTTAGGAGTGATTACGAAACAACCAAACATCTTTGCATCGTTGCATCCAAATGATATTGCTCTATAAATAATATTGATAGTCACAACGTTATCAACATCCAATCTTCCGTATATACAGGGTGTCTGGTAATTAATGGATAACCTAGAAATGTCTAATAGTGGAACTGATCTGATTTCTTGTATACTACGACCATAAATGAATGAAATCCATCGGCTTTTTGTTGTTTTATTATTAAACACTAATTATGCTAATAGATAGGCAGTCAAAAGTATGCTATGCTTATATAGCTTGCACTTTTTAATATAATTTTTTTTCTTTTTTCCTTTTTTTCTGAACGGCCTTCAGTTTTACTATAAGACATTTCAAGGTTATCCATTAATTACCGGACAGCCTGTATATAAAATTATGAGGATAATTTATTTAGTTGGCATATGCAGTGTACCTAATAAGATGGTTTTTTTTTCAGTCTGCGTTGAGCCAGTGCACTAGCCAAGCTGCAGTAGCCGCTGATCTAGGACCTATTGAACCCGCCGGCCTGGCTGCTTCTTATGGTTTCGCTGCACCTGGCTTTGCAGCCCCTTACGGTTTGGCTGAGACTGCCGCGGTAGCTCCCTACGGTATGGCTTCTCCTTGCGCTTGGGCCGCTCCTGCCATGGAGTTCATACCCACTAGCGGTGGTAGCCTGCCAGTATCCAGCTTCTCTGCCATCGCTCCCTTTGGTCTCTCTGTAATATCTGACAACGGTTATGAGGGCATCCTGGCTGTGACTGGTGAGCTACCGTTTGTCGGTACTGTGGCTGTGGAGGGTGTAGTACCCAGTGCTGGTACTGGAGCCGTCAACCACGCCTGCGGTAATGGTATCAACGCCATGATAAGTGAGACTGCAGCCTTCGCTCCTGGTTACGCTGGCGCTGCCTACGCCCCTGCTGCTGCCATCGCTCCCAGTTACGCCACTCCCGGATTTGCTGCTCCCAGTTTCGCCGCTCCCGGTCTCGACTACCGGGTTGGTTGGGCTGACAGAGGTTGTGGCTGCGATTTGTAAAGTGTCCATAAATAGCCATTATTGTGTTTTATAATTATAATAATAAACATATTTTAAACATACACTAGTTTTTTTAATATCTGTTCAGAGTTCTTATTTTCTTATAAATAACTAATACAGCAAAATTGTTTGGGCTAAAATGTGTGCCGCAGTTTCCTATTCCCAAAGATATTTGGGTCGGGATAATGATTAGATCATTGGAAGGAAATTTAGAACCACTCGTAGTATCTTCGAGCAAACGCACATGCGCTTACTAAACAATCGTACCATTTGAACTTTAAAACAAATCGAAACGTTGATACTAATTATTCGATTGCTCTAATCGTTAACGTTTATTGATTAATTGATTACTTAGGCTAATGCAAATACAAATGTATGTACATACCGCCAAGTTGTTGCGCATGCTGCGCGACGAGGGCACAGGATCATGGAAATATTTAAATCCTAGATTTGATCTCACACGGGGCAACAATTTGTGTTATCCACAAAGAGTGTTCTAAATCTGAATATTCGTTGCATACATTGTTTGACCTTGAATTAAATTATTCTGAGTGTGGTCTCTGAAAAAGCAACATAAGACAGTATACAGCGCGGTGCGCTTCTGCTAGAGTCGAAAGTTTTAATAAATTAAGTTATTCCAAGAAACAATCAACGAATCTAGCCGACAATCTATAGCTATGGTTGGAGGCCCCACGTAATCACTCTTTTGAATCTCGGGTCGAGAAGTACTATTGACTTTTTAATAATAATTAACTGGTACAGTGCACAATTTAATTATTATTATAATGTTACTATGTACAATTACAATTAATAAATAATTAATTAATTTTGTTATTATTTAATTATATATATTTATATATATACCTATATATATATATATATATATATATATATATATATATATATATATATATATATATATATATATATATATATATATATATATATATATATATATATGTCGGAGAAGCACTGTTCCCGCCGACGTCATCACTAGTGATTGCGGGCTTTGCGGGCGTCATTAGGGTAAAATGCGAGCACAAAACACAATGATCACAAGTTCACAGCAGTTTATTGTAAGATAACACAATAGTTCTGATTAACTAAACGAGAATTAACAGTAAAAACCGAGCAGCGGGTTCGGGGCACCGATCTTACTTTATATTTTAGTCGCTTAACAACGATCCAACTCGATCGCTAGCTCACACTTCAAAGTCCTCCATCAAAACTGAACTACCGACTGACTGAACTGACTTCACCAAGCCAAGATGGCGCCTCGACCCCGCTCGAGGCACGTGCTCTGCTCTGATTGGTCGTTACGTAGTACTACAATCAAATCATGACTTTTAATAAATTATTAGGATCTAACGTTCTAAAAATGTAACAAATCAATTGAAATTAAATTAAGAATTTTAAAAGTAATTACAATGTAAAAAAAAGCAATATTATGTTTTACGTATGCGAACAACAATCAACTTGACTCATAGCTCCCTCCGACATATATATATATATATATATATATATATATATATATATATTATAATTACGCAGCGATAGCTCAGTGGGAAGACCAACAGACTGCAATGCAGAGGGTCTCGGGTTCGAACCCACGTCGCGCACCTCTGACTTTCGGAAGTTATATGACTTTTCGAAATTATGTGCGTATTAATTGACAATTATCGCCTGCTCCGTGCCTTGGAGAGCACGTTAAGCTGTCGGTCTCGGCTGCCATGACCATCTATGGCAGTCGTTACTGGGAAGTCAGTGCCCTATAATATCCTGACACTGGTCTAGCCTTAGGGTATCGTTAGCCTTCGGGTTGCGGAGGTCAGGTGGCAGCCGCTCCCTGTAAAAACTGATATCCTGTCAAATCCGGTTAGACCAGAAAGGCTAGGGAAAAGTAATATATAATTATTGTGTATTACAGACCACCTACCATGTTTATATGCATTAAAATGCAAATATTATTATAGTTATATTTGGACACGACAAAAAATTAAAAATTGTATTAGTATTCAACCAAAAATTTAAGTTTCATGCCTGCTTCTTCTCATGACAACTCTATGAGAAGAAGTAGGCATGAAATTCGTGGTCACTTTTTTCAATCGCCGATTGTATATCAATATATTATACCATGGATTTTTTTTAAATACATGATCTGTTGTGAGCTTATTTATTATATGTAAGTAACATCATAAAAAAACTATTTAATATTGGAAAAAGAAAAAGTTAAAGGAATAGAAATCTTGTAAGAAGAAGAAGAATTTTCATTGAATTTGTTATCCCGGACCTGGGCGTAAGGCGCGCGACCACTTTATTACTTCTTTTGCCCTAAAATTAAGTTTTTTTGATGCTGATGGTGGAACGAGTCAACAGCCTATATTATGATAAACATATTAAATTTCTTCTTATATCGTTTCAGCGGTACGCTTCCTATATTCTTTGATCCCAGAAGTCCCAGATGGAAGCCAAGTTATTTGCAGCTACGATAGCGTTCATCAAGTCATATATAGTGTAGTATAGACACTTTGGCCACTCCAACTGCAGACGGGTGTACTCTTGCCTGATCCCCACTTCACCAAATTTTGTTTGCACTAGCCCACTTGGATACGCAGGCGATTGAGTGTTTTACAATAGGATACTAATTCATGACCGTTTTTGAGTTTTCCGAGTCAGCTGGTGGTGGGAGCTGAGCTTTTTATATGTATACCCCCTAAATGGTATACAGAGTTGCATTACACAGACACACTTCACATACATATTGCCTTCTACTTGGCTCATTTTTAGAATTCCCGTTGCTAAGAATTCACAAATAGAAACAGAATCTTTATAGATGCGATGACAATGTAAGTACTTCATGACTAGAATCAGGTAAATAAGACAAATGAAAGAGTGGAAAAAGACAAAATTATTTCAATCAATCATTATTATGAATATAAATGTTGAGATTTATAGGCAAATATGAAATAATAAATTCAAAGTGTATTTTTAACATTTATTATCTAGAATTAAATTAAACAAACAACTGGATTACGATTGAGTTTTTACAGAGCACAGCCGCAGCCTGTGCCAGCCCATCCAGCGCGGAAACCGAGACCGGGAGCGCCAAAACCGGGAGCACCGCAACCGGGAGCGATGGCAGTAGCAGGAGCAATAGCAGCAGTAGGGCCGTAAACGCCAGCAGGGGTATAGGCAGCACCAGCATAGTCAGGAGCGAAGGCAGCAGACTCACTGACCATGGCGTTGACCCCATTACCACAGGCGTGGTTGACGACACCAACACCAGCACTGGGCACCACACCCTCTACAGCCACAGTACCAACGAACGGCAGCTCACCAGTCGCAAATAGAATGCCTTCATAAGCGTTCTCAGATATTACAGAGAGGCCAACGGGGGCGATGGTGGAAGAGCTGGAGACTGGGAGTCCACCACCGCTGGTAGGGGTGAAGTCCATAGCAGGAGCGGCCCAGGCACAAGGGGCAGCCATATCGTAAGGAATAGACCACGCAGGAGCAGAAAGACTGTAAGGTGCATCGATAGTAGGACCAGCCAAGCCGTAGACAGCGTCAAAACCATAAGAAGCAGCCAGGCCGGCGGGAGCAGTGAGTCTGGGCTCAGCGGCTACTGCAGCGCAGCTGGTGCACTGACTCAGTGCGGACTGAAAGTAAAAATTGGTTTAAAATATATCATTGTTCATGTTACTACATCTTCTTTGCGCAAAAATCAATTATGTGAATATAAAATGTTTCAAAACTTACCTGTACGAAGAGCGCCTGAGCGCAGAAGACGAGGATAGCCTTAGTAGACATATTAGGAGTTCAAGAACTGTTGACACAAGAATGATGTTCAGTAAAAATGCTGCTGGTTTTATACTGTGTATATTGTGTTATCTAATTCTACGAACATTTACTAAATCATTAGGTTATTAAATTATAATTGTGCAACTACGATAAAACGATTATTAACTAATAGAAAAACTTAGAAATATTAAAAACATTATCTGTTTAATTTCAAAGTTATGAAAGCATTTAAAGTTGTAAGACTATTGTATATAAATTAGGCCAAAATAGGACTCATCATTCAGTCTTCAGCTCCTCGTTGAACACAAACAAACATCAAACATGAACACCTTCGCTGTTGTGGTACTCTGCGTCCAAGCTTGCTTGCTACAGGTGAGTGGAATATAATTTTACATTTAAATCTAGTTACTTAATAATTATATTTCTCCATTTCTTCCATTTTAGTAATTTTCGGTTCAGCCGATTCATTTGGTTTTCTTAAAATTTCTTTATACTTTTGATTTAGAATTGTTAAAAGGACTGTACAATATTTTGCCATGATATTCCCTTTTTATACGTTAGATGACTTTGTCGTGATATATAGTCCAGTAAACATGTTTTAATTTACGTCATCGTTTTCCAGAATGTCTTCGGCCAGTGCACTAGCTGCGCGGCAGTAGCCGCTGAGCCTGGACTCATTGCCCCCGCCAGCCTGGCTGCTCCTTACGGATTGGGCGCTCCTTTCGCATACGACGGTCTGGCTGCTCCTTACGGCATAACTCCCGCTGCTGCCACTCTCGCTCCCGCTGCTCCCTTCGGCTATACTGGAGCCTATCCCGGTGTTGCTGCTTATGGTGGTTCTGGTGAAGGTAACGTGGCGGTCGCCGGTGAGCTGCCAGTCTGTGGTACCACCGCCGTCGCTGGTCAGGTGCCCATCATGGGCGCTGTAAACTTCGGTGGTAATGTCGCCGCTGCTGGTGCCGTGTCTATTGCTGGCAAATGCGCTTGCGGGTGCGGATCCCCCTACGCGTACTAAACAAATATATTAGACAAAACAAATGTATTAATTACTTAATAAACGTATAATGAAACCATAATATTAAAGTTTTACTTCTGCTTTTGTTGAAGCTGCCCGCTACGAATACATGTTACAATCATACATAATCTCACCCCTATTACCCGAAGAAGTAGGTAGAGATGTATTACATCAACATTACACAGGCTATGAATTTAGGTCCAACCTATCGTATGTTTATATTTTCGTAATACCATATGATATGTCCTTTACCCAAAAAAAAAACATTCATTGCATTTACATTTACATTCCATCCACCAACCATTTGTAGCCGATAAACAATCAGTTTTAAGCGTTAAGGATAGTATAATAAGGTTTAAAGTGGAGCGCACTTGGTGGCTCGTATCCGAGCCGGTAACAAATACAGGGTACAAATGTAGCGGCTCGTATGCGAGCCTCTGTCAAAGGGGAGAGCCTGTTACCGATAATCGAGCACAGTTCTAGACATGTACTCTAGAACTGTGCTCGATTGTCGCTATTACTGATAAATCTTGACAGTAACACCAAATAACACCTTTCTCGATTTGGGAATCGAATCTATCATCGCCTTAGATGCAAAACATAGAGGCAAATTTCAATCGTAGGACCATAAATAGCTGAGTTTGCGAAGTGACATGACGGTTTGTCGAGGTCGCAGGACAAAAAGACAATCCATCAAACAAGATTTGAAGTCTTGCTTGATGATTCTGATTTAGTTAAATAATCATTTATAAGAATATTATTATATATATAACAACTATCGCCTGCTCCGTGCCTCAGAGAGCACGTTAAGCCGTCAACATCTATGGCAGTCGTTATTGGGAATATAATATCCTGACACTGGTCTAGCCTTAGGGTATCGTTAGCCTTCGGGTTGTGGAGATCAGGTGGCAGCCGCTCCGTGTAAAAACTGATATCCAGTCAAATCTGGATAGACTAGAAAAGCCGACCCCAAGCGTCTTGGGAATAATAAAAGCTAGGGAGGGAGAAGAAGAAGAATAAAAACATATGTCTATGGAACGATTACTTTAAGTAAGTTTAAGTCGGCCTCGATGGCGTAGTGGTTAGTGTAACCGACTGCCACGCCTAAGGTCGCGGGTTCGATTCCCGCACAAGTCAAACATTTGTGTGCATGAACATGGATGTTTGTCTTGGTCTGGGTGTTTCTATGTATAATATGTATGTATTTACAAAAAAAAAAGTATATATGTATGTTTATCCATTCTCTAGTACCCATAGTACAAGCTCTGCTTAGTTTGGGCTAGATGGTATTGTGTGTATGTGGTAGAATATATTATATATATTATATTACTTTGGTGTTTAACTCGTGTTCTTATGAACATACTATACTTTGCCCGTGGCTTCGCTCGCGTAAAGGCTGTACTGTAGACTCTCATACATTGGTCAAACCAAGATAAGCATAGGCACCCGCATAAAAGAACACATAACTAATGTAAATCACTAACGCTCGATAAAGTCTGCTGAGTGTGAACATGTGCAACAGGATACCAACAACTACCTAAGATTTGGTAAACTACAGACACTCGCAGAGCAATACCGATTTGTACCAAGAAAATTTCGTGAGGCTATTGAAATTAAAAACATTCAAATTTCAATGCAGGAAATGTTATTCAGTTAGTCAAACACAAAAACACTTGATGATACTTGAGCTCATACGGCGTAAATAAAAACACCAATAATTTATTTTGTTCGGACACTTTAAAATAACTAACTTCTCAATAATAAATAGACTACAATCTTAATCCGCCCGTGACCATAGCTACTGAAAAGCGACCGAAACTTCGGGAAAGGTGTAAATTTAAATAGTTTAACAGTATTAAAATATTTAATAGTAGTGTTTTAAAATAAACTGCGGTAAAATCTGTATATAGTAATTTATTTCATTTTCTTTTATTAAAAAAGGAACATCAAACAGCGAAACTACATAATAAAAACAACAGAATCAACTTAAAATTAGATAGTAATATGGTAACCTGTGAACATCGCCGTGGGTTACCACGGCGATGTTCACAGGTTACCATTAAATTTGATTACAGCTATAAGACGCCAGAAAAGCGAGCACATAATGTATGACAATTCAAAAAAAGAAAAATATGGTCATGGAGAACAAATACAAACGTACAAAAATATATAACATTGCGAAGAAAAGAGGAATAAATTAAAAATATAAATTCTGTGTAAGTTCGAAAGAGTAGGTATACTAGTTATAAGTTCAGTGTCTCATACAAGGTGTCCGGTAATTAATAGATAACCTGGAAATGTCTTAAAGTGGAACTGATGGCCGCTCAGAAAAAAATATGAAAAAAATCTATCCTAACTACTACCTGAGATATGTGTTTCTTTTAATTACCATATATACCTTTCTTGTATACTACGACCATAAATGAAGGAAATCCATCGGTTTTCTGTTGTTTTATTATTAAACTCTAATTATGCTAATAGCTAGACAGTCATAAGTATGCTATACTAATATAGCTTGCACTTTTTAATATATAAGAATCGTTTTTTTTTCTTTTTTCTGAACGGCTTTCAGTTCTACTATAAGACATTTCAAGGTTATCCATTAATTACCGGACACCATGTATACAAGTTTACGAAAACTTATCACAGAGCATACAAATATGTCAATATGTTGAAAAGTGTCATTGTATGTATTAGCCATTCGACGGATTGATGAGCGCAGGCCCATGTTAGTTCGGGAAGTACCTAGTGTAAACAATTTGCCTGCACGCATCAGCCGTCTATGAAGAGTTCTGGGTACTGCATAGCACAACATTTCAAAGCTATTATATACAACGAGTTTAATTTCAAAGCTTTTATATTATACAAGCTTAGCTTTTGGAAACAATACGTTTTTCTGAATAAAAACTATTTTATGTCCTTTTCTGTGCCTGTGTGTCTGTTTTCAGGGGAAAAGGAAAGGTCTATGTGTTAACATAATGATTTTAGTCGATTAGTTAATATTTTGATTAATGATTTTTGTTAGGATTCTGAATCGAGTATTTTAGTAAGGCAAACAGGCTTTAAGCCTGGATTGATTTCTACGTTAATGTTTTTAATAAAGAATAAACCAAATCAAGGTTTAACGACGTTTTATACTAACTTTACCTTGCGGTTCGATTTCGTATATGCCACGGAAACGCACAATCAATATGAAAAGTATCTTGAAATAAACATGTTTTAAATATAATGGTTTGTGAAACTTAGTTGCTACTAATTCTTGGTATAAAAACGTGATTGAGTTACAGACATCCAAATATATTCACGAGATTTCATTTATAATACACCTCAAAAAAACAAAATGGACTACTATTTTGGTGACAGGTTATAAAAACAATAAAACTGCAATATGGTTATTTTATGAACACAATTTAGTACAAGTACGCGTTGGGGGCTTCGCACGCTCACTTGCCGGCGATAGACACGGCACCAGCAGCGGCGACATCACCACCTAAGTTCACAGCGCCCATGATTGACATCTGACCAGCGACAGCAGTGGTACCAGCGACTGACAGTTCACCAGCGACCGCCACGTTACCTTCACCGGCACCACAGTAAGGAACAGCCGCGCCACAGGGAGCTGCCCAGCCAACAGCAACACCGGGGTAAACTCAAGCATAGCGGAAGGGAGCTGCGGGAGCGAGAGCAGCAGCAGCGGTATCTATGGCGCAAGGAGCAGCCAGACATCGTATGCGAAAGGAGCATCCAATCCGTAAAGAGCAATGAGTCCGGGCTCAGCGGCTACTGCAGCTCGGCTGGTGCACTGGCCGATAACATTCTAAACATAGACAGTTATTTTTAGTTTTCATACTATTACTATGATTCTGAACTAATAAATCACCACGGTATAAAACATTATTAATGGATGTTTCGTAAGCTTCACAGATAATTTTTTTGTCATATTTTAAATTAAATGAAGTGTAAGAGATAAATTCAATACTATCCCACTCACCTGTACCAAGCAAGCTTGGACACAGAGTACCACAACAGCGAAGGTGTTCATGTTTGATGTTTGTTTGTGTTCAACGAGGAGCTGAAGACTGAATGATGAGTCGGATGTCGTCCACCCTTTTATAAAAATATTGTACAGCTTTAAAATATTGGGGATTAAGTATGAAATTGCTAATTTTTACTGAAAAATTGTGACTCGTTTTTTTTAAGGTGTGACCGTCATATTTATTTAATCGAAATATTCACCCTTATTATCTATACATCGCTGCCATTTAAACGGAAATTCATTTTTGACTTTACGATAGAACTCCGGGGATCTAGATTTGACAAACTGTGTGAAAACATTTAAACTGTCTCCTGGGAAGAAATTTTTTATCACGTAGAAAATTGTCCAAATCACGAAAAAATTGTAGTCCATTGAAGCAAGGTCTGGCCAGTATGGAGAATGACCTATGGTTTCTAACTGCAGCTCCTGTAGAGTTACAACGGTTTCGATTTAGAAATATATTGGTATCATGTGAAAAAAGTTTCACTCGAAAATCTCACACCATGAAGGTTTTATGTCAATTCAAAGTATCTATTACTATACAACGGCAACTTTATACTTTAACCTCTATTACATAAGTTTCGTCACAAATAAATGTCGATACATAGTGTTTAAATATTTCTAAGTATTTATGTTAGTTAATAGTTGTCTTATCGCTGTTGCACAACGATGATTTAATAACCTAATAATTTAGTAAATGTTCATGGAACTAGTTAACACAATACAGTATATAACCAGCAGCATTATTACTGAACATCATTTTTGTGTCAACACTTGAACTTCTAATATGTCTGCCAAGGCTATCTTCGTCTTCTGTGCTCAGGCGCTCTTCATACAGGTAAGTTTTAAACACTTTTTCTATTTGACAAATTATTTTTGCAACTAGAAAATATTGTAACAAGAACAATGATATATTTTGAACCAATTTTTGCTTTCAGTCCGTACTGAGTCAGTGCACCAGCCGCGCTGCAGTAGCCGCTGAGCCTGGACTTATTGCTGGCAATGGCCTGGCTTCTCCTTACGGTATTGACGCTACCTACGGCTTAGCTGGCCCGGCTTTCGATGTACCTTACGGTCTCGCTGCCTCTGCATGGCCTGCTAATTATGATATAGCTGCTCCTTGTGCTTGGGCCGCGCCTGCCATGGACTTCACTCCCACCAGCGGTGGTGGACTCCCCGTCTCCAGCTCGTCCACCATCGCTCCCATCGGCCTTTCTGTAATATCTGAGAACGCTTATGAAGGCATTCTGACTGCGACTGGTAAGCTGCCGTTCGTCAGTACTGTGGCTGTGGAGGGTGTGGTGCCCAGTGCTGGTGTTGGTGTCGTCAACCACGCCTGCGGTAATGGTATCAACGCCATGGTCAGTGAGTCTGCTGCCTTCGCTCCTGGCTATGATGGTGCTGCCTACGCTCCCGCTGCCGGTATCGCTCCTGGTTTCGCTGGTTCTGATTTCGGCTACCGTGCTGGATGGGCTGACAGAGGCTGCGGCTGTGCTCTTTAATTGCTCCAAATGTTATATCTATAAGTTTTAAAACTATTATGTAAAATAAACGTACGACTGAAAATATACATTGTAGTTTTTTTTTGCAATCACCGTATTACATGAGCTAAGGGCACACTCATCGCTGGAACACAACACAAAGTAAATAGTTCTTTTACCTTGTTTTGTATTTTTTTTTATTTTTGTTTTTGTATTTATTTTGTTATTCTTTTTGTCTTTGTTTTTGTTTTCGTTCTCTCCATATTGGGAAAATGTGAAGACAAGTTTGGCTACACGTATGACATAGTACCTAGTTTAAGTCATCGGCTCGCAACTGGCGCCGCGACGAGTGTTGTAGGTTCAAAAATAGTTGTTCCGGGTCTGGGTGTTCTTTGTGTTCGTTATTTGAATGTTTATGAAGTCTCCCTTGACTGAGTAATGATTCCTAATGCGGGAGTAGTCTCTCTTTTCAAAGAAAGATTGTTAGTTTATCGCCATATTTACTGCACCCTATCGCAGTGTTAATTGGGATCCTTACTTGTTCATAAGCGTGAAAAATTAAATATAATATCAACCCTGTATTAAACTGTCCCACTGCTGGGCACGGGCCTCTTTTCAGTGTGAGAAGGGTAAGGCTTAGTCCATGACGTTGGCCCAGTGCGGGTTGGCAGACTTCACATATCTTCGAGAACATTATAGAGAACTATCAGACATGCACCGTTAAAGCGAGAGATAATTAACTATTTAATACGCACATAACTTCGAAAAGTCAGAAACGGGCGCCTTGGGATCGAACTCGAGACCTCTGCGAGGCTGTCCAACGGTTTCCCACTAGACTATCACTGCTTAATAATAAATAATAAGAGGGCATAAATGGACAGGACTTTTTTTAAACATCGTTGTTTTAATCAGCTCAAACTGTTTAAAAATTATTTGACCTACAGTACACAACGTGTTCAAATTAATAATGTCACTAGCGACGAAACTTCAGTACAATTTGGCGTACCGCAGGGTAGCATACTGGAACCGACACTATTTCTCGCATATATAAACGATCTTTGCCAACTAGTACTCCCTAAGGCCAAAATCGTAACGTTCGCTGATTATACAGCCTTACTTTTTAGTGGAGACACTTGGGAGGAAACTTTCTCGAATGCCCAACAAGGCTTATATAATATTGTAAATAGGTGGCTGGGTGAAAATTTCCTGACACTCAATGTAGAAAAACCAAAATACATTGCGTTTTCGTTAAAAAAAACCGGAGACTAGAGTCCTCTCAAATAACTATATAATATCACACTCATGCGATGACTTTGGTAACCATGAGTGTACTTGCCCTAGGCTCCAAAAAGCTTCCTCAATTAAATACTTGGGCATTATGATTGATGATAAGTTAAATTTTCACACCCATTTAGATATGCTTGCAGCCAAATCACGTAAACCTACAGCAAATTTTAAGAATTTGCTGCATTTGGCGGATGTACAGCTGATCAAATCCGTATATCTCGCCTTAGTACAATCACAATTTACTTACTGCATTACCTCATGGGGATATGCTACTAAAACGCATTTCCTCAAAATTGAACGAGCTCAAACAGCGATTTTAAAAGTTAGTAATTTTTTTACCTTTCTTTTATCCTACGACTGATCTTTATAAGCTAACACAAGTGCTAACGGTCCGACAGCTGTTCATCCTAAATACTGTCGTCAAAAAACATTCGCAAATAAACTATGATCCGGAAATAATAAAAAATGTTCGTAGAAAAGATAGGGTTTGTGAAAAGCAACTGTTGCATACGAGTTTCTTGCGCCGTTTCTATTGCTATGAAAGCAGTAATCTCTATAACAAATTAAATAGAATTTTGTCAATCTATTTGCTAACAAAGGATAGATGTAGATCATTAGTGAAAGAATGGCTGCTGGAGCTTGACTATGAAGAAACAGAAATGTTATTATGTTAATAATTAACTGGGAAAACATACATACACAATACACATGTACACCACAACATACACACACACACACGCACGCACGCACGCACGCACGCACGCACGCACGCACGCACTTAGTTGTTAGAAGAAAAATTTAACACTAGGTAATACCAGACTATAGGTTAAGATGACTCAAAACCTTTTTCTCAATTTTACTATATTGTAACAAAAAGCACGATAAATTTTTAAACTACAATATACTTCTTCTTTTCGTGTGGTTAGTGGCCAAACTGTTGTCAAGAGTTGTTCAAGCCGCCCGTTGGCCTCTGACATGGCTTAACGACTGCTGTCAATTAAGCAACAACCGGGACAGACCTTTTACGTGCCCTCCAAAGCACGGAGACGCTCAGATGAAATACCACTAAGCGGTCACCCATCTATAGACTGACCGCACCCAACGTTGCTTAACCTCGCTAATCGTTTACCGATCAGTGAGTGCAACTGGCTCTGAGCGCCTCGCTATTATATACTAGTTTAGCTTTTGGAAACAATCCTTTTTTTCTGAATAAAAACTACTTTAAGTATATCCTTTTCTGTGCCCCTGAAAAGAAAAGGTCTATTTGTTAACATGATAATGATTTTAGTCTATTAGTTAACATTCGGATTAATGATATTTGTTAGGATTCTGAATCGAGTATTTTAGTAAGGCAAACAGGCTTTAAGCCATCGCTAGATTGATTTCTACGTTCTTGTTTTTAATAAAGAATAAACCAAATGAAGGTTTTACGACGTTATATACTATCTTTGTCCTGTGATTCGATTTCGTAAATGCCACGGGAACGCAGAATCAAAATGAAAAGTCTCTTGAAATAAAGAGTGTGTATTTGGCTTTCAAGGCCGCAGGTAAGTGAACATCAAGGGTGCCCCCAATTAAACTAAATGGTGTGGAGCTGAACCAGTTCAAGTATCTTGGGCACTATGTTACCAACGGTCTTGAAGACCAAGCTGATATTGAAAGGGAGCGGATGGCATTGGCGATCAGGAGTAACATGTTGGCCGGCAGATTCGCTCGCTGTAGTGAGGAAGTCAAAATTACGCTTTTCAAAGCATACTGTCAAACTTTCTACACGAGCAGTATGTGGGTCAATTATACTCAGAGGTCTCTCAGTGCCTTCCGCGTCCAATATAATAATGGCTTTAGGGTGCTCTTAGGGCTGCCTCGCTTTTGTAGCGCCTCGAAAATGTTTGTAGAAACGCGAGTCGATGGCTTCCATGCTATAGTCCGCAACGAGTGGCTTTCTTACTTACAAGAGTGAGGAGTAGTACTAATGGCATCCTAAAGGTCATTTCGAAAAAGTATGACTCTGACATAATAAAGGCGTTCATTCGAGTCTTGGTTAAGTAGCTTGATCTATTTTAAATATTTACTAACATAGCGTAAGAAAAATTGTTACTAACATTATGGACCCTGTCTGAATAAATAAATATAAATTATTATTATTATTATAAACATGGTCTAAATATAATAGTTTGTGTGAATCTTAGTTGTTACCTAATTGTTGGTGTAAAAGCGTGTTTGAGTTACAGACATCCAAATATATTCACGAGGTTTCATTTATAATACACCTGAAAAATCAAAATGCACTATAAACTACTATTTTGGTGACATGTTATAAAAACAATAAAACTGCAATATGATTATTTTATAAACACAATTTAGTACAAGTAGGCGTTGTGTGCTTTGCAGCTTCGCTTCCCACACGCACACTTGCCGGCGATGACACGGCTCCAGCAGCGGCGACAACACCACCGAAGTTCACAGCGCCCATAAATTGGCATCTGACCAGCGACGGCAGTGGTACCAGTGACTGGCAGTTCACCAGCGACCGCTACGTTACCTTCACCGGCACCACCGTAAGGAACAGCCGCACCGCAGGGAGCTACCCAGCCAGCAGCAACACCGGGGTAAACTCCAGCATAGCCGAAGGGAGCGGCGGGGGCGAGAGCGGCAGCAGCGGCAGCCATGCCGTAAGGAGCAGCCATGCGTCGTATGCGAAAGGAGCGTCCAATCCGTAAAGAGATATGAGTCCGGGCTCAGCGGCTACTGCAGCTCGGCTGGTGCACTGGCCGACAACATTCTAAACATAGACATTTATTTTTACTTATCATACTATTACTATATAGTATATATATGTATATTACTATTACTATAGTCAGCCTCGATGGCGTAGTGGTTAGTATAACCGACTGCTACACCTGAAGTCGCGGGTTCGATTCCCGCACAAGTCAAACATTTGTGTGCATGAACATGGATGTTTGTCTTGGTCTGGGTGTTTCTATATATAGTATGTATGTATTTACAAAAAAAAAAGTATATAATATGTATGTTTATTCATTGTCTAGTACCCATAGTACAAGCTGTGCTTATTTTGGGCTAGATGGTGTTGTGTGTATGTGATAGAATATTTATTTATTTTATTTATTATTATGATTCTGAACTAATAAATCACCACGGTATAAAACATTATTAATGGATGTTTCGTAAGCTTCACAGATATTTTTTTGGCATATTTTAGTTAAATGAAATATCAGAGATAAATTCAATAATATCCCACTCACTTGTACCGAGCAAAGTACCACAACAGCGAAGGTGTTGTGGTACTTTGCGTCGTCGTGTGGTATGTTTGATTTTTGTTTGTGTTCAACGGGAAGCTGAAGACTGAACGACGAGTCGGATGTCATCAAACCTTTTCTAAAAATATTGTACAGCTTTAAAATATTGGGGATTAAAGTATCAAATTGCTGATTTGCACAGAAAAATAGAAACTCGTTTTTTTTAAGATGTACCATATTTATTTAATCGAAATATTTACCCTTATTATCTATGCATTGCTGCCATCTAAATGGAATTTCATTTATGCCTTTACGATAGAACTCCGGGGATCTAGATTCGACAAACTGTGTGAAAATATTTTATACTACCTCCTGGGAAGAAAATTTTTATCACGTAGAAAATTGGCCAAATCACGAAGAAAATGATAGTCCATTGAAGCAAGGTCTAGCCAGTATGGAGAATGACGTATGGTTTCTAACTGCAGCTCCTGTAGAGTTACAACGGTTTCTCGTGTAGTGTGAGGTCTTGCTTTATAATGGAGGAATAATGGTGAAGATCGCTTCATGAGTCAGGACTGTTTCACTGCCAGTTTCACCATCATTGTTTGAATTTTAGCACAGTAAACATCTGCTGTTATTGTTTGGCCAGAAAGTAGACAGACCATTGAAATTAAACTACTATATACGGATTTTATCGCGTTGTTTATTTAACACTCTATTACATAATTTAGAAACTAAATTATGTTCGGGTACTTTGAAATAACTACACTGGAACATTGAGACAACTACCATCTTAGTCTCCCCGTGACCATGGCTGCTGAAAAGCAACCGAAACGTCGGGGAAAGTGTAAACTTAAAAACAAATATATTTGATAGTTTTAATAATTTAATTAGCTTAAAATTAGTAAAGTTTAATAGTATAGTATAGTAGTGTAACAGTTTCTAAATTATGTAATAGAGTGTTAAATAAACAACGCGATAAAATCCGTATATAGTAGTTTAATTTCAATGAATAACATTCGCGTAAACAAAAGACAATATTAAGTAGACAGACCAGTAAAGAATCAACTTTTCGTCACATATCACAATTGGATCCAATATTCCTTCATTTCTGTACCGATTCAACAAGGCAACACAAGTTTCAATACGCATTTCTTTCTGCAGATCAGTCAAATCATGAGGCACCCATTTTTCATATTTTTTATCTTATTGATTTGATGCAAATGAGCCAATATTGTAGGTAGAAAAACATTAAACCATGCCGCTAATTCCTGGGTAGTTTGACTCGGGTCGGCTTCCACCATCTTCTTCAATTCAGCGTTATTCACCTGTGTGGGCGGTCTTCCACGTGGTCTGTTCTTCAAGTTGAAGTTTCCATTACGAAAGCGTTCAAACCAAAAACGCACGGTGTTTTCATTAGCAGTTTCCTCTCCAAACGCAGCGTTGATATTGCGAGCCATTTCTGCGGCGTTAGTTCCACGTCGGAACTCGTATTCAAAAATGACTCGGATTTTCGAAGTATCCATCTTACCCGACTCAGATGAATAAAAAAAAATTGAAAGTCGAAAATCGAATAATGCACATTTTTAAAAGAAGAATCATATTGGTATCACGTGAAAAAAGTTTCTCCCGAAAATCTCACACCATAAAGGTTTTACGTCAATTCAAAGTATCTATTACTATACAACGGCAACTTTATACTTTAACCTCTATTACATAAGTTTCGTCACGAATAAATATCGATAGATAGTGTTTGAATATTTCTAAGTATTTATGTTAGTTAATAGTTGTCTTATCGCAGTTGCACAACGATGATTTAATAACCTAATAATTTAGTAAATGTTCATGGAACTAGTTAACACAATACAGTATATAACCAGCAGCATTATTACTGAACATCATTCTTGTGTCAACACTTGAACTTCTAATATGTCTGCCAAGGCTATCCTCGTCTTCTGCATTCAGGCGCTCTTCATACAGGTAAATTTTGAACACTTTTTCTTTTTGACAAATTATTGCTGCAACTAGAAAATATTGTAACAAGAACAATGATATATTTGAACCAATTTTTGCTTTCAGTCCGTACTGAGTCAGTGCACCAGCCGCGCTGCAGTAGCCGCTGAGCCAGGACTTATTGCTGCCAATGGCCTGGCTTCTCCTTACGGTATTGACGGTGCCTACGGTTTAGCCGGCCCGGCTTTCGATGCACCTTACGGTCTCGCTGCCTCTGCATGGCCTGCTAATTATGATATAGCTGCTCCTTGTGCTTGGGCCGCGCCTGCCATGGACTTCACTCCCACCAGCGGTGGTGGACTCCCCGTCTCCAGCTCCTCCGCCATCGCTCCCATCGGCCTTTCTGTAATATCTGAGAACGTTTATGAAGGCATTCTGGCTGCGACTGGTAAGCTGCCGTTCGTCGGTACTGTGGCTGTGGAGGGTGTGGTGCCCAGTGCTGGTGTTGGTGTCGTCAACCACGCCTGCGGTAATGGTATCAACGCCATGGTCAGTGAGTCTGCTGCCTTCGCTCCTGGCTATGCTGGTGCTACCTACGCTCCCGCTGCCGGTATCGCTCCTGGTTTCACTGGTTCTGATTTCGGTTACCGTGCTGGATGGGCTGACAGAGGCTGCGGCTGTGCTCTTTAATTGCTCCAAATGTTATATCTATAAGTTTTATAACTATTATGTAAAATAAAAGTACGACTGACAATATACACTGTGGTTTTTTTTTGCCATCACCGTATTACATGAGCTAAGGGCACACTCATCGCTGGAATAAATACAACACAAAATAAGTAGTTTTGTACCGTGTTTTGTATTTATTTTTATTTTTGTTTTTTTTTTGTTATTGTTTTTGTCTTTGTTTTTGTTTTTGTTCTCTCCATATTGGGAAAATGTAAAGACAAGTTTGGCTACGCATATGACGTAGTACCTAGTTTAAGTGACCGGCTCGCCACTGGCGCCGCGCCGAGTGTTGTAGGTTCACAAATATTTGTTCCAAGTCGCGGTGTTCTTTGCGTCCGTTACTTAAATGTGAATGTTTATGAAGTCTCCCTTGACTGAGTAGGTAATGATTCCTAGAGCGGGAGTAGTCTCTCTTTTTTTTTGTTTATTGCCCCATTTACTGCACCCTATCGCAGTGTTACTTGTTTATAAGCGTGAAAAAATAAAATATAATATAAGCCCTGTATTAAACTGTCCCACTACTGGGCACGGGCCTCTTCTCTGTGTGAGAAGGGTAAGGAAGGCTATAGTCCACCACGCTGGCCTAGTGCGGATTGGCAGACTTCACATATCTTCGAGAACATTATAGAGAACTCACAGACATGCACCGTTCCTTCACCGTTAAAGCGAGCGTAAATAACTATTTAATACGCACTTCACTTCGAAAAGTCAGAGATGCGTGCTTTTAGATCGAACTCGAGACCTCTGCGCGGCTGTCCAATGGTTTCCCACAAGACCATCGCTGCTTTATAATAAATAATAACAGGGCATAAATGGACAGGACTTTTTTAAAGATCGTTTTTTATCTAATATGTGTGTATATACATATATGTAAGTGTAGTGTGTGAGAATTGTGTATTGTATGTATATGTGTGCGTATATGTGTGTATATAGTGCAACATTAACATAAGCAATATACATTTGTAGGCTCCCTACATATTACATTTACTAAACATTTACTTTACTATATACTACCTACATTATACTTACACTATCCTATATACATTTATATAAATAATACTTACAGTAATTAGAAACTATGTACATCAACACATTATTATCATATTTCACTGCACAGCGTCGAAGCCGTGCGTTGTGCGAATATCGTTCAATGGAACCACGCCCGGCAAACCGGTCCCTGAACCTAAGTGTGGCGCGGGCGCCGGTCGCTATGTCATTCAGTCGACCTTAAACTCTCTGACGTGTACCCCGTGTCATCCGTTGACCCGCCGCGCGAACTTACGAGTATATAATATATTGTTTACGTGCTTTTCCATCGCTGTCTGATTCTCACGCTTTCTCCTACGCTATCACTGACTTTCTCCTTCTCTTGTATATCTTTCTTTCGGACTATATCTGTGCTTGTGCTTGTGAATATATCTACTCTTCTGTGAACTGAACTACGTGTATTTATTTAATACCCGAGGGATCTACCAGGTACAGAACTTTATAATTATAATAGAAAGGATTATATGGTGTGCACAGTGAACTCCATACCTCACTAACCATACTATACATTTATCGTCTATTTTAATGTGCAAATTATTTACATTTGATTGTTTACATGAGTTATTTATCTTGTATTCGCAGTTGTCATGGCCCCTTATTAGAAGGGATATGGCTCCTGAGATATAATAATTTTTTCCTTTTTTTTCCTAGTCAGATATCCAATTTGTTTTTCATAATTGTTTGTACACACTGCTACACATCAAGTTAGACACCCTATATACGTATAACTACGCTACATACAAAATAGAGAATTGTCGGAAAAGGACAATGCATAGTGGTGTCGATGTAATGGTAAGGATAGAGCGTAAAAAAATATAACGCACTCTCTCACACGATTCGCAGCGTTCGACTTCTAATAGTTTAATCCAAACAGTCTAGGTTGATGCGTCGCTGTGTGTACAACTTTTATTATTTTTTGTCTTTGTATTTCTACTTTGTAATTGTTCTTGGAAATACAATTTATAATTATTATTATTATAATATAGGCGTTAACTAGTCAAAGTCCAGTCAATTCAAAAATCATCTATTTATTTAGATCACAAAGTAACACTTATGAACGTCAAAATTTTTATGTGAAAGTAACAGAGCGAGTTTAATTCTTTTAC
The DNA here is from genome assembly GCA_963675205.1 of Catocala nupta. Classification (NCBI taxonomy): domain Eukaryota; kingdom Metazoa; phylum Arthropoda; class Insecta; order Lepidoptera; family Erebidae; genus Catocala; species Catocala nupta. Next base: position 3,303,860 of record OY776107.1, on the reverse strand, counting down.
TGGATTTATATTTATGTAACGTGCTAGGTTTAGGCAAATGGTTGAGCGTGGAAGAAGATACCTGCAAGAAATTCATGGCCACTCTTTTGAATCGCCATTCTATAACCTCATATAATCGCTAAAATGGAGATAGCTCAGTGGGGAGACCAACAGACTGTAATGCAGAGGGTCTCGGGTTCAAACCCTCGTCGCACACCTCTGACTTTCATAAGTTATATGATTTCTCGAAATTATGTGCGTATTGATTGACAATTATCGCCTGCTCCGTGCCTCGGAGAGTACGTTAAGCTGTCGGTCCCAGCTGCCATGAATATCTATGGCAGTCCTTACTTGGAATTCAGTGCCCTATAATATTCTGATACTGGTCTAGCCTTAGTTAGTTAGTCGTTAGCCCATAGGTTGCGGTGGTCAGGTGGCAGCCGTTCCGTGTAAAAACTGATATCCAGTCAAATCCGATTGGAACAGAAAAGCCGAACACAAGTGACTTGGGAATAATAAAGGCTAGGGAGAAGATACATATGTTGCGACGCAACAGATAAAGGTATACCTATTTCTTCAAAATCTCTCTTTCTTAATTTAGATATTCGTGGACCGAAATTATGAATGCTATGTATTGCAAGCTATCAAATCATAAAAATTACTTAATATCAGCTGCCTTACCTCATAACAAAAAAAAATTTAAATATAAAATACCCTATTCTCGCTATGTACTAACTATAAATACGAATGTGAGTTTTTTTGTTACGTTTTCACGCCTTAACTCGTGCGGTTACCGCATACCCGACCGTTTAGCATGAAATATCGCATACACGTTGTCAGGGGTACAGAAAATGACATCGGATGCCGTTCATCCAGAAAAAAGTACTATTACTAACGTAATCTAAGCTACATTTACTCCAGCAATGCGGCGGAAAATCTAGTCATATAATAAATACAGCCAGTCGAGTTCTGGAAAAACTAGTTGCATACAGTAATGAGGACTTTAAAGACTTTGAAGATGAAAAATACATAAATACACACGTAGACTAAACCATGTATATCACGAAGGGGCAGGAGGAAGAGCGCTACAGCCACAATCTCTTATTATATCTGATATTTATCCAAAAAACGCAATCGTTCGTAAGCGATTTCGAATCACACGTGACCGGTAGTTGCATATATAAAGATACACAATGACAACATCACAAATGAAACCGCAAGATTATGGTGGTAAAAATTATAATTGTATTTTCAATTTCTCTTGAACGAACATTTGTGTTCAGTATATGTATCCAGAGGGAGCTCCGCAGCCACACGCACACTTGCCGGCGATGGACACGGCACCAGCAGCGGCAACATTACCACCGAATTTCACAGCGCCCATGATGGGTACTTGACCAGCGACGGCGGTAGAACCACCGACTGGCAGCTCACCAGCGACCGCCACGTTACCTTCACCGGAACCACCGTAAGGAGCAGCCGCGCCGCAGGGAGCAGCCAAGCCAGCAGCAACGCCGGGGTAGGCTCCAGCATAGCCGAAGGGAGTGGCGGGAGCGAGAGCGGCAGCAGCGGGAGCCAAGCCGTACGGAGCAGCCAGACTGTCGTATGCGAAAGGAGCGTCCAATCCATAAGGAGCAGCCAGGCCGGCGGGGCCAATGAATCCGGGCTCAGCGGCAACTGCAGCGCGGCTGGTGCACTGGCCGAAGACATTCTGAAAGAGAAACATAGAAATTAAGTAATAATTACCAAGCTGTTACTAGTATATTACGATCTTATATTTCACCAAGGTATAAAACATAATTATTATTGATAGATGTTTCACATATTAAATATTAGTTAAGATTCTTACCTGTACCAAGCAAGCTTGCACGCAGAGTACCACAACAGCGTAGATATTCATGTTTGATGTTTATGTGTGTTCAACGAGGAGCTGAAGACTGAATGATAAATGTGACCTAGTCTACCCTTTTTATACATAATTATATATATTAAAGAAATTTATCAATACTAACATTGCATAATTTCGTCACATAAATTTAAAAGGAAGTTAATAACTTTTGTAATAATTCCAACTAACTTTGTTAGTACAATTATGATTTATTAACCTAATAATTTAGTAAATGTTCCTGGAACTAGATAACACAATACAGTATAAAACCAGCAGCATTATTACTGAACATCATTCTTGTATCAACACTTGAACTTCTAACATGTCTGCCAAGGCTATCCTCGTCCTTTGCGCTCAGGCGCTCTTCGTACAGGTAAATTTTTATTGCATTTTATGTCGTTTTGACCGTTTATTATTTTTACCAAATAAAAGCTTCTAGCCTTGCTATGTAGTAAGAAAAATTAAAAAGTAATCTCTACTGAAGTAGAGACATCTCAAGGAGTCTGGAAGCTACTCACTGGTAGAACCCAGATTAAGGTATTATCCTGTCGTGCTGCTCTTGCTTCAGTGTCGTATAATTCGTCGTTGTTCAACTAGTAGGACCACTGGTATTTTTTCGGTGATCCTCTTGGTCATATTACCGTTGGTCCAATTTTTTATACGTCGTCTAACCACATGATTTATTGGCAATTTAGCCAAGTCGATAGTAATAATACAGGTTGGCAAAAAAATGGTAAGCTTGGGCTCTTATTAGAAATTGACAGTCAACACTGGGTTTGTCAATGTGCCAGGTAGAAGACAATAAATATACTCTTCCTTTTTAAATGGGGTTACACAATGTGGGTATAATACATTTCAGTCTACTTTCTCAAACATATAAAGGCGTATAATGTGTGAAGACTTACTGGTTAATTTGAACCCGACAATTTTCTGAGAAGATAATTATCTTCTTCTCTTCTGTATATTGTTTCCAATGCGGCCGTTTTATGCCAAATACAAAACCATTCCATTATCAGTAATCTTTGTTTTCCAGTCCGCATTGAGTCAGTGCACCAGCCGCGCTGCAGTAACTGCAGATCCTGAATTTATTGCTTCCCCCGGCTTGGCTGCTCCTTATGGTATGGCCGCACCTGGCTTAGCTGCCCCTTACGGTTTGGCTGAGCCTGCCTGGGCTGCTCCTTGTGCTTGGGCCTCTCCTGCCATGGACTTCACCCCCACCAGCGGTGGCGGACTCTCCGTCACCAGCTCCTCTGCCATCGCTCCCTTCGGCCTCTCAGTTATATCTGAGAACGCTTACGAGGGCATTCTGTCCGTGGCTGGTGAGGTACCGTTTGTCGGTACTACAGGAGTAGATGGTGTGGTGTCCAGTGCTGGTGCTGGTGCCGTCAACCACGCCTGCGGTAATGGTGTCAACGCCATGGTCAGTGAGACTGCTGCCTTCGCTCCTGGCTACGCTGGTGCTGCCTACGCCCCTACTGCTGCTATTGCTCCCGCTGCTGCCATCACTCCTGCTGTTGCTATTGCTCCCACAGCTGGCATCGCTTCAGGTTTCGCTGGTCCTGGTCTTGGCTACCGCGCTGAATGGGCTGGTAGAAGCTGCGGCTGTACTTTGTAAAAAAAATTAATCATAAGCTAGTCAATTATAAAATAAACTTAAGATAATATATTTGTACCCGGTTATTTTATTTATATCCCAAATTGTTCTCATAATATAAATGCCAAAAAAAAATCGATTCAGTTTATTATCATGATGTAATTATTTAAATGTGAAAAACGAATATGCAATATTTATTTAAAAATAAAATGTGAAACTATAGTTGAATAACGGTTTTCATCGAAGACTTTGATCAAGAAATCATATTCTAGCGAGCGTTATAAACAGTATTGTATTTATTATTAACTGGCTTTTGGCACCGACTTCGTCCACGTGGAATAGTTACTTTGAGCAGCATTTTTATTTTTTAAGAAACTTATTTTGCAAATAATACACATATAAATGCTGTGGTTTACTGCAAATAGTTTAATTTAAAACATTTATAAACAACACTTTTTTTACATCCTTTGCTAAAACATAATTTGCGGGTATGGTAGTCTTGACCACGCCACATAGAGTTGCCAATGGAAAACAGTTTTGTTTATTATTATCGTAAATGAAGCTTCTAAGAGAATATGCACTCTTTTAAACTGAAATGGCTAATGGTTCGGCATTATCAGAATACGGGGAATTAAAAGATTTTCTCCTTTTGCCATTCTAGTCATGATTATAGCTTTTATAATATTGCGTCCTAGATGAGTAATTTGTTGCCGTGTACCATTACAAAACCTTGGTGCGTCAAGATTTCTTATTAACAGGACTGGAATACCAAATTTCAGCCTTTACTTATGGGAAGGCACTCCTTATAATTCTAAGGAGTACTCTAATAGGGTACGATGTCACTTGTTCAGTGTCCATAACATTGTCTACTGAGAGTACACGACAACATGTCCCTCAACATTTGATGTAATGTAGTGGCGTGTGGTCGGGCATTATCTTGCATTAGAGTAAAATCTTCGCCTATTAATCGGTATCGGTAAGGTACCATGTAAGTTTCTAAAACCTCTGTTATATAGCGTTGTGCCATCAAACCATCATCTTCTACCGTTTTTATGTACCATATCGATGAACATAAGTTCCGTCCGCCCGATCATCGAAATGCCACCCTACACCATACACAAACCGCCTCCAAAAGGAACACGCTCCTCAATGCAACTTTGAGCATATCTCTCCCCACATAAATTGCCTCAAACAACATAACTTGTCCCGAATCATTAAACAAACTCAATCTCTATGCGCCACCCAAGTTATAAAGATCTGCAAAACCCTTGTATGTAGTTAGAAAACTATCGGCAAAACTCTTTCCTTAATCAAGCGAGCAATAGCTTGAACTCAAATGCTTAATAATAATCTTTATTGTAGCCATCAAAAACACTTTTACATAGAAGCACTGTCCCCTGAACTAAGTTATTAACCTGTATCTCAGGAGACAGTTCCTTCCCACATTACATGTTAACTTATAATCTTATATTTACAGATACAGAAGATTAGAAAGAGAGAAAAAAAATATGTATACAAAACAAAAAGGTTGCAAAGGTTTTAGATTAAACAATGATAATTAAATTTTTATTTACGGCTGATTTGTCATTGTTGTTTTGCGTGCGTTTGTGTGTCTTACACACTTGTGTGTGTGTGTGTGTGTGTGTGTGTGTGTGTGTGTGTGTGTGTGTGTGAGTGCGTGTACTTATGCGAGTATGAGTGTGTACGTTGTATTAAATAAATTGATTTGCGATTTGAATAAGATCTGAATTTCGATTTATTTTGCACTAGTATGCCAGTGCCGAGATGACGACGAATTAGTGAACAGTTCTTTCTTTAAACTGTTATATTGCTAGCTGAGCTGTATCGTACTTTGTATATCAATTGCATACAATCACATACGTGTAATTGTTATTCTCTTAGAAACTATGTGTAATTTTAATGTAATTGGCTATCGAATACTTATTAAAATATATTGTCAAACTAGGATAAGGTAATGGTCCTGCTGGACCATCATAAATAAATAATAAATAATTTAGTTAGTTAATAATAAATAATATGTCAAGTGCGTTCGATTTTGTGGATCATCAAATCTTGCTACGGAAATGTGATCTTTACGGCATACGAGGAAATGCACTTCAGTGGATAGAAAGCTACTTAAAAAACCGTAAACAGTGTGTTGAAATTACCCGTACTGATATTAAATCATCAAACTTACATCAAAACACTCATAAATCTTCTTTTTTGACAAATAACTTTGGAGTCCCACAGGGAAGTGTATTAGGACCTCTTCTCTTCTTAATATATATCAATGACATTCCAAGAGTCACCGATTATAAATGCACACTGTTTGCTGATGACATATCGGTAGTTGTCTCAAATGATAACCTAAATAATGATAATATTTATAACCAAACACCAATAACTATAGAACATGTAACAAAATGGCTGGCGCAAAACAATCTTACTGCCAATTTAACAAAAACAAAAATTATGCAGTTTCGAAATTACAATAGCGTTACTAGAGACTTAAAAATATCCTTTTAAGGTCATGAAATACAAGAAGTAAACGACACACAATTTCTGGGTATAGTTTTAGACAAAAACTGTAACTGGAAGGCACATGTAAAAAGTATTTGTACTCGTGTCAATAGATTTGTGTTCGCTTTAAAAAAAATTCGACAATTATCATGTGAAAAAACAGCCTTAATGGCGTATCATGGCTATGTATGTTCGGTGTTAAGGTATGGTATTTTATTATGGGGCAATTCAACGGAGGTAAATAAAGTATTCGTATCGCAGAAAAAATGTGTCCGAGCAATATGTGGTGCAGGGCCACTGGATTCATGTAGACCTCTCTTTAAAAAACTTAAATTATTATCTTTAACATCCATTTATATTTTTGAAATTGCAGTATTTGTAAAAAAGCAACCGAATCTATTTAAAAAGCAAATTGAGCATAAAAGGTTTTTGTCCAGAGATCCAACTAAATTGGATATTCCATCGATATCAACGACTTTATATAAAAGAAATTGTGGCTATATGAGCATTAAAGTCTACAACAAATTGCCGAAATCCATACGAGAACTCAATTTAACACGTTTTGAATATACGTTAAAGAAATGGCTTATTGATAAATGTTTTTATAGTGTATCTGAATTTATGATGTATGACATAAAAAAATGTGAATTTTAATTATTTTGTTGATTTATTTTATTTTTTGAAATTAAACTACTATATACGGATATACCGTATATAGTAGTTTAATTTCAATGAATAACATTCGCGTAAACAGAAGACAATATTATTTTATTTTATTTATTATGTTCAAACAATTAATTTGATTGATATCGTAAATACTAGCATGGATGACCTAAAAACAATGTATTTCAATAATTATTTATTTATTTGGTTATAATGTGTTAGATTTAAAAAATAATATTTGTGTAATATGATAGGGACTAGCATGTATGCCTAAAAGATTAGTTGTCTATTATTATTTAATTAATTTCATTAGTGTGTTATGTTAAAAAATATATTTGTGTATAGACTCATGTTATTATATAAATTTAAAATATCTGTGGCCGTAAAAAACCACAAAAATAAATTTGCATGCCGTTATACGGTGATACATGCTGTGCTATCAATAAATGAAACTGCTATTAACAACTTTCATGTAACCATGTTTCTTGCAAATAAATGTTCTTGTTCTTGTTCTTGTTCTTAGTGTGCTCAATGTGGGCGAGTCGCAATTACCCGCTCACCTGTTTAACTGCAAGTCTAAAAATAATAAGCAAATTTATTAATCAAGGTTTAAATGCATTCATTAAACATTAAATTAAGCATAGTTAAAAATGTGAAAATTGCCTGGCGATCAAATGTATTCAAAACATCATATTGAACGATTAGGCGATAATGTAATACGAATGACGTGCGATATATATTATATTTAACCACACTATTCACGTGCAACAATGTGGAGGAAAAGGATGCCGTCCTCAATTTAAACTTGCAGGAGACTGCTTTGCTTTACGGCCAGAGACATAAGGATAGACGAAGTCGAATATATAATATAAAAAGTTCTACTTCACAAAGCTCTTGTGTCATTAATGTAACTATTATTACATGAAAATCATATCTGATTAAATACAGCTTAATAATTTTGCTTTTATTTATCATTAAGAAAATTATATTTGGAGCTATCAGCGAATTTATAATATAAGGATTGTGACACAAATAAAATAACTGGATACAAGCGAGTATTACATTTAATGTTAGATATACTTTATAATTGACTAGCTTATGATATCAGGTTTTTACAGAGCACAACCGTAGCCTCTGCCAGCCAATCCAGCGCGGTAGTCGAAGCCGGGACCACTGAAACCAGGAGCGATGCCAGCAGCGGGAGCAAATGCAGCAGCAGGAGCGTAAGCACCAGCAGGAGAGTAAGCAGCACCAGCGAAGCCAGGAGCAAAGGCAGCAGTCTCACTGACCATGGCGTTGACACCATTACCGCAGGCGTGGTTAACGACTCCAGTACCAGCACTGGGCACCACACCCTCCACAGCCACAGTACCGACAAACGGCAGCTCACCAGTCACAGTCAGAATGCCTTCGTAAGCGTTCTCAGATATTACAGAGAGGCCGACCGGAGCGATAGCGGAGGCGCTGGAGACGGGGAGTCCACCACCGCTGGTGGGAGTGAAGTCCATAGCAGGAGCTGCCCAAGCACAAGGAGCAGCCACGCCGTAGGAAGCAGCCCAGGCTTGCTCATCTAAGCCATAGGGACCAGCAAAGCCAGATCCGGCGATACCATAAGGAGCAGCCAGGCCAGCGGTAGCAATAAATTCAGGATCAGCGGCTACTGCAGCACGGCTGGTGCACTGAGTCAGTGCGGTCTGAAAATAAACATTTTTGATTATCAAACGGCTTTTGTATCTACTAAGGTGGATCATGAATGAACAATATATTTTCCTCAAATAATTATGTCAGATTTAAGTGGAAGAATCTGTTATTGTCAGTTATTCAGTGACGGCACATGGCAATAACCTATCTCGTTCTGGTTAGTACGAGGCGAAATCAGGGTAAGAGTAGTAACATTTTTTTGTTTAACAACAGTTAAACTGTTATTGCGTTTTGATACATAATTATTTATAGTTATAATATATTTGATATGTAAGAATAGCAAAGGCCCATCATATCTATCTTTCCTATTCTTTTTGATTAACTGCCTCAAAAATACAGTAATAATGTACTACTCTTTCACTGATTACCTATAAGAAGGTGGTTCTTCCTTGGTAGAAACCTCTCATTAGTAACATCACCCATTGGCATAATCGAATTTGGCCAATATTTTTGACGAGAGAGAGAGGTGAAGCATAATGCGATCCTCGCATAAATCTACAATTTCGATAGCAAATTGACTGAGGAAGTAGTAACACTTGTGTTCCTGATAAATTGATTGTGATTCCAGCTCATAGACCAGACAAAGCATAGACGACAAAAATAATGTCAATGAATATCACGATAAAACAAAATAAAAGATAATCAAGAAATTACCTGTACTAAGAGTGCCTGAGCGCAGAAGACGAGAATAGCCTTGGCAGACATGTTAGAAGTTCAAGTGTTGACACAAGAATGATGTTCAGTAATAACGTTGCTGGTTTTATACAATATTATGTTATCTAGTTCCATGAACATTTACTAAATTATTAGGTTATTAAATCATAATTGAGCAACTACGATAAGACATTAACTTATAAGTATTAAAACATTACTTAGAAATTATCGATATTTACAGGTTACGACATATTAGTATGTTAAATGCGTACAATATTTGTATAAAAGCCTGGACTGCATCAGACTCATTATTTAGTCTTCAGCTTCTTGTTGAACACAAACAAATATCAAACATGTCTACCTTCGCTCTTGGGGTACTCTGCGTCCAAGCTTGCTTGATACAGGTGAGCGGTATTTCAAAACTACTTCTTAACTGGAACATCGTTTTTTTACTACATAATGTTTTATTTATGGCTGATCTTGAGGGCGAAGATTTGATTCTTCAGCCAAGAAAAGTGTATTCTGATAAGAATTTTGATCATAATTATATAACATAGCTCTCAAAATATGGCTAATAAAATGCTTTTTTTATACTTTGTATGTTTTACAGCTGGATAAAAGCCTTTTCCGTAGATTGAAAATCTTCAGTTCACCAATAATTAGTAATAACATTTTCTGTAATGTGATGTTCTGTTCTATCCAGAATATTATCGGCCAGTGCACCAGCCGCGCTGCAGTTGCCGCTGAGCCCGGACTTATGGCCCCCACTGGCCTGGTTGCTCCTTACGGATTAGGCGCTCCTTTCGCATGCGACGGTGTGGCTGCTCCTTATGGATTAGGTGCTTCTTTTGCATACGACGGTCTGGCTGCTCCTTACAGCATCGCTCCTGCTGCTGCCGCTCCCTTTGGCTATGCTGGAGCCTACCCCGGTGCTGCTGCAAGCTGGGCTGCTCCCTACGGTGCGGCTGCTTCTTACGGTGGTGCCGGTGAAGGTAATGTGGCGGTCGCCGGTAAGCTGCCAGTCGCTGGTACCACCGCCGTCGCTGGTCAAGTGCCCATCATGGGCGCTGTGAACTTCGGTGGTGATGTCGCCGCTGCTGGTGCCGTGTCGATCACTGGCAAGTGTGCGTGCGGCTGCGGAGCCCCTACCGGGTACATGTACTAAACGCAAATGTTCGTAGAAGAGAAATTACAAAAATGATTAAAAAAATATCTACAGATGATTTTGCAGTTTTATTTTTGATGATGTTCAAATGTTTCTTTTTTTACAAACTAGCTCATTTCTTTTTACTTGCTCAGGTTTTTTGCGACTCGTAACAGTACTTTTATATGAATAAAAAGTATCCCATTTCCTATTCTATACCCTTGACACACGAAGTATGCGAAATTTTATGATGATCGGTCGAGTAGTTGAGGCTTGTAAGCGTAATAAACAAACAAACCCACATTCGCCTTTATAATATTAGTTGGGATACACCAGCCACGTGTGAGCCGGAAGCACTTACCGTCGGTTCTTTACCATGGAAAAAGGATGAAAGTTATTTATTTTAAAGCCCTAATTCTCAACACTTAAATATCGGAAATTAAAACCAGGTCACGGAAAGCGTCGATCAGACATTTGTTACCTTTTCTCTATTATAACAATATATGGTTCACAAGCACTAAGAACCCTAGCGTTTCGACCGCAAATGGCTCAAAAACAGATTTCCGTCCTGGATTTTCTATTTGCACCGATTAGTTGCCTCCCCTGATACAGCAACATCGCCAGCACAACCCACCATGCTAGGAAATGGCTCATGGTACCACACATATTTCAAGGCATCAATGTCTCTTAAAGGCATCTGTCACCTTTAGTAATATCAGTTATCTTACTTCGCAATCTTTGGAGACAATGTAGTGTTAAAATATATCAGCCCTATAATAAACTTTGCTACTGCTGGCCACGGGCCTCTTCTCTGTGTAAGAGGGGCTAGGCCATATTGACTATGGCCTAGCCCCTCTTACACAGAGAAGAGGCCTGTGGCCAGAGTAGTCGACTATGCTGGCGTTTCGGTATATTTCACACATCTATGACAACATAATGGAAAACTCTCAGACATGCAGATATTTTCACGATGTTTTTTTGCTTGTACTGAATCCTCTTGTTTTGCACTGTTCCGAATGCCAGAATATCCGACTGGATGACAAAATTAAATGTTCGACCTACATAACTGTACTAGTTTTATTGTGAGCTCACAATAAAACTAGAACACACAGCGCGAGGCATCCTCAGGACAGTTTAGCTATTGAAATCAAAAAATATCCAAATTTCAATAGAGACCCACTGTACCACCAGCTTGTGATCCAGTACTTCAAATAGTCAAAACCCAAGAAGAAACAAACCACAGCTAGACTTCATGATACTTTGAGCTCATTCTGCGTAAATAGAAACACCAATAACTAAATTATGTTCGGGTACTTGGAAATAACTACACTGGAACATTGAGACAACTACCATCTTAGTCTCCCCGTGACCATGGCTGCTGAAAAGCAACCGAAACGTCAGGGAAAGTGTAAATTTAAATACAAATAGATTATTATTTATTACTACTACTAGTACATTAAATTCATCATCTATAGACGCAGAGAGTTTTTTATATTAGAGCGTAAAGAAGGTTTAATAGCAATTTGAACATGCTATAATCACAGAGTCAGAAGACTGATATAAGGAAGATAAATTACCAGTCGGCCTTTAACTCAACTACGCGTATAGTGACTGACCAAAGGTATATGCGAACCCCTGCCATGATCAATATATTATATATCAAGCAAGCATACGAACTTCAACTTTCAAGGAGTTGAAGAGGTCGCCGTGGCCAAAATCGGTCAAGGAAGAAGATATATGTATGCCACAGGTTCAATCTAGTTCGGGCAAACAACAACAAATGTATTTTATAAATTAATTAGTCATTTATTATAAATTATTGTACCTATTATTTAAATAAATATTATTATTATTACTCTCTTTATTTAAATATTTTCAATATATTTTTCATTTTTAAATATACCTACATATATTTATAAAATACATATCATTTAAAAATATAAAATATATGGTACCCCACCGGCATCGGGAACAGGGTCCAAGCTGCCGGTGGTTAGGATTCCAGAGATAGGAACCTCCTCACAATGCGTGCTGTATCTAAAAGCACTGCCTTCTGCATCAAACCCTTGATCCAAGCACCCAACGCGAGCCTCTTTAGATGATGATCGAGGCTCTTGGCTATTAGACCATTGACAGATATGACTATCGGCACAATGATTGCCGAATCAACATCCCACATGTCGACAACCTCGCGAGCCAAATCGAGATATTTAATTTGCTTATTATTATTATTATTAGATTATTATAATATCAGCCCTGTATTGAACTATCCCACTGCTGGGCACTGGCCTCTACTCCGTGTGAGAAGGCTAAGGCCATAGTCAAACACCCTGGCTCCACCAACTTGCCATCAACTCACAATTATGAAAGGCTATTTGTTACCTGTAAAATACTTCCTGTTCATATAAAGATCGAATACTTGTTGGTCCTAGAACAATTCTATAGCGATCAATATAAAGTCCGTATGAAAAATATCTATAATACTAAAAGCATACGAGAGCACAAGCTAGTCCGAGCACCAAGTAAAAAACTACTTTAGCACTACTGCCAATGTAGTTTTTTTCTGGTGCTCGGACTGTTGGTTCTACAACCAACAAGTATTTAATCCCTACAATATATAACAAACGATGGCTTAGAGACATGAATATTAAAATAAGTAAATTATCTCTAAAACACAAGCTAAAGAAACTGCCACTTGCTGACATCACAGATAACTGTAACGTGTAGATCCTCAAGGTGCTGTACTGTGTGTAATGGTACCTAATGCAATATGTTTTTGATTTTTGGTTTTATTATTTTATAACTAAGCTAAGTGTATGTAGTTATTATAAATGAGTGTTCCTGCCGACAAACTGTTAAGCAGTTTAAATTCATATGTTCTGGACTCAATACATAAATTATTAATAAAAAAAATTTACATGTCTTCGAGAACTTTATGGAAACCTCACAGACATGTAGGTTGCCACACGATGTTTTTCTACTCCGTTACAGTGTAATACAGACGTAACTTCGAAAAGTGTCTGCGTGGCAGTCGAACGGTCTTCCAGTAGGCTACCGCTATTATACGAATATATTGTGTGATCCTAAAACAAAAGTTTATAATAATAATAATAATAATAAATGTTTATTCCATCAAAAACATATTATAAGTACATGTTAGTTTGGACTAAACTATTTAATATTACATTTGATACCCATATTGAGGAAGTTGTGAAAAAAATATGTAATAGGCCATTTTGTGGTGGCGGCCATCTTGGATTTAAAATTTATCATAGTCTATAGAATTCTACTAGTGAAGCCATGACCGTGTTACCATAACTCTCACTCACGCGTTTGTGGGTGTGTGTGTGCGTGTATGTGTATGAGTGCGTGTGTGTATCATCACTAGGTGTTCATTCTGACCGGCGCCTTGATGTTCATTTATTATATTTGATTACAGTCCGCACTGAGTCAGTGTACCAGCCGTAACCGCTGATCCTGAATTTATCGGACCCCGCTGGCCTAGCTGCTCCTAACGGTTTTGCTGAACCTGCTTGGGCTGCTTCCTACATCCCCTTCCTCTAGACTATCCCAGTTTATGATATAGCGTTCCCCTACACCAACCGTTAGGTTATATTAGAGGAGCCGCTGTACCTTCCAGTGCCCGAGAGCACCTTCCGGGACCAGTTATAGACAGGTCTTGTCCCCAAATCCCGACTCTCCATCCTAACCTCAGAGATCCGGTTCTCGTAAGCTGCTTCCTACAGTATGCTTGTTCCTTGTGCTTGGGCTTCTCCTGCCATGGATTTCACTCCCACCAGTGGTGGTGGACTCCCCGTCACCAGTGCCTCCGCCATCGCTCCCATCGGTCTCTCTGTAACATCTGAGAACGCTTACGAACACATTCTTGCTGCAACTGGCGAGCTGCCGTTCGTTGGCACTGTGGCTGTAGAGGGTGTGTTGCCCACTTCTGGTGCTGGTGCCGTCAACCACGCCTGTGGTAATGGTATCAACGCCATGGTTAGTAAGACAGCTGCCTTTGCTCCTCGCTACTCTGGTGCTGCCTATCCCTCTGCTGGCACCTACGCTCCTGCTGCCATTGCTCTCAGTTTTGCTGCGTCCAGTCTAGGCTACCGCACTGGATGGGCTTGCAGAGGCTGCGGCTGTGCTCTATAAGGCTATGCTCTATAACCTAGTGAATTTTAAAAGTATTCCTAAGAATAAACGTAGAAAATAAATCCAGTTATTTTATTTGTATCTTTATATAAATACAATAAATACGTACAACCCTGTTTGTTTCATTTGGATGGCTAAATCGCTGATCCAACTACGATAAAACTGATCTCCACATTAGGATTCATACAGTCATCTGGAAACATGTTCCATCCAGTAAGGTGCGGTTTTAGAGATCATTTAAATGAACTAACTGCCGTGGTGTATCCCGATGTTACAAAGACTCTACTATCACGATAGGCAGAAGTCTGCATAGCTATGCTGCCTAACTGGGCAGACTTCTGGCATTGCTTTAGTCAATAAGTGTTAGTTACCGCTTATAAACGGACAATAATAAAAAAAATTTTTGGTCTACATAAAAGACTGATCTTGTGCACTTCGCTGTCCTCGCGAATACATATAATGTATGTATATCTTAAGAATAAAATGTTCAAAACCGTTTGGATTTCGCAATCCATACTTCTTCTCCCTAGCCTTTGTTATTTCCGTACGTCACTTGAGGTCGGCTTTTCTAGTCTAACCGGATTTGACTAGATATCAGTTTTTACACGGAGCGGCTGCCACCTGACCTCCGCAACCCGAAGGCTAACGATACCCTAAGGCTAGACCAGTGTCAGGATATTATAGGGCACTTACTTCCCAATAACGACTGCCATAGATGTTCATGGCAGCCGGGACCGACGGCTTAACGAGCTCTCTGAGGCACGGAGCAGGCGATAATTGTCAATTATTACGCACATAATTTCGAAAAGTCATATAACTTCCGAAAGTCAGAGGTGCGTGACGTCGGTTCGAACCCCAGATCCTCTGCATTGCAGTCTGTTGGTCTCCCCTAGATCCATAAAATCAGTGATGGCCTAGTGAAGAGATCGTTGAATTGCTATGCAAAGGTCTCAAGTTTGATCCCAAGGAAGATGCCTGTGATTTTTCATAGTTATATGTGTTTTACGTAGTTAATTATCTCTCGCTTTTACGTCGAAGGTAAAGATAGCGAGGTTACCTAGTAGAACATAGAAAGCTCTAAGACTGCTTTCCATGTTCTCGACGATGTGTGAAGTCTGCCAATCCATTCTGGACCAGCGTTGTGGACTGTGGCTTCTGATACTGAACAATATAACAGCGTATAAGTATGGCTGATATTTCTATTAAATTACAATACATTCTAATTAATATTCTAAATGCGAATGTGAGTTTTTTGTTTTAAACTTAACTATGCGACCGATGATTATGACAACTTGCATATACGTTGTCAGGGGTACAGAAAAGGATTATTCAGTTATCGACTACTAAGTTTACTACGAACTAGTTGCTTGTTCTATACAGGATTGAAGTTTTGTATTACTTATAAGTCAATTTAGTAATGTAGAGGTACCTCGTGATTATTTGTGATGTTTTCAAGTTCCGTGCTTCCCATTTTAATTATTATTGAAAATAATATTAAACATATGAAAGCACAATCGCATTTAGTCACGGACTGCCTTTGCATTGTCACAAAGTGTAAGTGTATGCGCCCTCATACCATCCTACTGTCTATTACAGATTAATATTGAATAATTCTACTAAATCTTTATTAATATTGTCTTCTGTTTACGCGAATGTTATTCATTGAAATTAAACTACTATATACGGATTTTATCGCGTTGTTTATTTATCACTGTATTGCAAAATTTTGAAAATATTACTCTACTACTACTATTGATTTTATTTGACTAATTTATAAGCTAATAAAATTATTTAAACTATTAAATCTATTTATTTTTGGTATACACTTTCCCCGACGTTTCGGGTGCTTTTCAGCAGCCATGGTCACGGGGAGACTAAGATGGTAGTTGTCTCAATGTTCCAGTGTAGTTATTTCAAAGTACCTGAACATAATTTAATTATTGGTGTTTCTATTTACGCAGAATGAGCTCAAAGTATCATGAAGTCTAGCTGTGGTTTGTTTCTTCTTGGGTTTGACTATTTTAAGTACTGGATCACAAGCTGGTGGTACATTCCAACCATCTTCTCTATTGAAATTGGGATGTTTTTTAATTTCAATAGCCTCGCGAAGCATCCTTGGCAGGAATCGGTGTTCTTTAGCGAGAATCTGTGGTTTGTCAAATCTCAGGTAGTGGTTGGTCCCCTGTTGTACGTGTTCACACACAGCAGACTTCAACGAGCGTTTGTGTTTTACGTCAGCTATGTGTTCTTTTATGCGCGTGCCTATGCTTCTCTTGGTTTGACCAATGTATGAGAGTCCGCAGTCACAATCTATTTTATAGACCCCTGCATCTTGTAAAGGTAATTGGCACTTGACGGATGGTAAAAATTGACTTATCTTCGTTGGCGGCTTGAAGTATGTGTTGATTGAAGCTCGCTTCAAGATGTAGCCAATCTTGTCAGTGACACCCCTTACATAAGGCAGTATAGCAGGCTGGCGGTCGACTGTGGCTGGCTTTTCTCGGGATCTGTGACAGCGGCGCGGCTGTTGGAGCTTGTTGTCTTGCAGTACTTGCTTGACATGTTGAAGCTCGGCGTCCAGGTGTTTCTTGTCACAGATCCCGTTTTATTAGCTTATAAATTAGTCAAATAAAATCAATAGTAGTAGTAGAGTAATATTTTCAAAATTTTGTATTACAGTGATAAATAAACAACGCGATAAAATCCGTATATAGTAGTTTAATTTCAATAAATCTTTATTATTTCATCTCCTTTACATTATTCAGTAATTATTTATTTAAAATTATTGTTATACGCTGTAGATTTATATAGTCAGTAATATATGGCATAATGGCTGCAACACCTTCTTGATATGAATTGTAAAATACTGAAATTATATTTAATTGGCGATTAAGAAGAATGGCCATGAGTTTCTTGCAGGTTTCTTCTCATAGACTGACCCATTGGCTGAACCTAGCAACTAACCTAAATGTAGCTTCAGTAACTTAGTAAACTCACTAATCTATATATTTTGACGTTCATAAGTGTTACTTTGTGACCTAAATGAATAAATGATTTTGACTTTGACTTTGACGTTGGACATAGCGTACATAGAGTAGAGTTGCCAGAAAGTTAAAGTCAAAAACTGCCCCAAGTGAGCAAAGGCGCAAAAGCAAAGGGCAAAAGCTAATAATATAATTCGTACTAAAATATCATCAGGAGTTCTAAACGCCCGAACAGATTTTGAGCATGTGTAAGAGTAGGCAGTCGTACTTTGGTGATATTTATTGACATGACTGCCAATGCCCAGCATACCTATATATATGGTTGTTTGCTACAACAGCAAATCGGAAATCAAAAAATGATTTTTATATAACTAATATAATTTTTTTAAAGTAAAAATAAAAGTAATAAAATAAAATAAAATAAAATAAAATACAATAAAATATTGTAAAGAAGTCTTTCATTGGAATATTTTATTATATTATCAACAAACGATAAGTTCACACGTTACTGATGACTTTATGAAAGGCTATAGAGTAATTGCTACAGGAAAATAAAAACATTACATAATTATGCCAAAAACAACATTTATTCAATAATAATTTAGAATAACATTACTAAGATTTTGTATTAAATTTAGCACTTTAAAATAGTATTCAATAGACGAATCCTCGACCACATCCAGTGTAAGCAGCAGGGGCAATACCGGCAGGGGCAATAACGGCAGCACCATAAGCAGGAGCAAAGGCAGCACTTTCAATAATAGCATCAACGTAAGCTGGGGCGAAAGTAGCACCCTCGCTGATCATGGCGTTTCTACCATTACCGCAAGCGTGATTGACAGCACCAGTCCCAGCAGTGGGCAACATACCCTCCATACCAGTAGTACCCACGAACGGTACCTCACCAGCGACAGCAAGGATACCTTCGTAAAGGTTCTCGGAAATTACCGAAATTCCTGTAGGTGGGATAGCGGAGGCACTGGTCACAGTAAGTCCACCACCGCTGGTAGGTGTGAAATCTATTGCTCCTCGACCAGCAAGACCATCAAACGCAAAAGGGGCGGCATATCCTTCAACGCCAAAGGGAGCCAAATATCCGTCGTAAGCCAAAGGAGCGGCGAGACCGCAGGCGGGGGCAGTATCGTACGCAAATGGGGCTGCTAATCCACCATAGGCTATAGCAGGAGCTATAGATGGGATTCCATGGCCACAGGGGCCAGCTGACCTAGAAGCTTCGATAGCAACTCGGCTGGTACACTGACACAGTGCGGTCTGAAAGAAAATAATTATTTTATAATATTTCAAAGTATTTTGGTACATTTTCAAGTTGCCTGGCAATCTCCAATAATAACTTATTTTCACTTGGTAACACAAAAGAACTAGAAATATATTATATATTAGTTTCTGCCCGCGTCTTGACTGGCGTAAAAGGAGGCTAGGTTAAAAAAAGAAGTTTGAAATAAAATATAACCTATGTTACTTGGTAATAATAAAGCTTTCTAATGGTGAAAGAATTTTTAAAACCGGTTGTTTGAAATCGTTACAAACAATCAAATAAAAATCAAATCTTACGTCCTCTCTATAGAGTAGGTAACGTCGCGGCGGCGTCGAACGGTCCGCGTATTGCATATTGCAGTCACGATGATGATAATTTCGAAATTAAATGTCACAATCGAATGAATTAAAAGCTTGATGATAAAACTATTTATTTGAATAAGAATTAATACTACGATACCAATGTAACCAAATATTGTTTTCACCGGCGATCTTATTAAATTTTAAAATACAGAAGCTGCTATTGTGCCTTAACTATGATAGTTAGATATATGTCCTTGTGGATTTTTTTGTAGATAATAATTAGTACTTCAAACATGTAGTACATATTTTTTATGTATCATCAACAGTTTTCTCAGCGCACGTCAAATAATAAATTTTATATTTTTACTTCGGATAACATTTTTGCAATTTTCTTAAAGATCTCTAAGTGTTTTGAAAATAAATTAAAGCCTATGTTACTTTCTGATAATTTAGCTTTCTATTGGTAAAAAAATGGTTGGGATCGGTCCAGTAATTTCGAAGCCTATTCGGTACAAACAAACAAAAGGTCTTCCCTCTTTATAATATTAGTATAAACTATTTCAAAATTGAATCAATGTTAGAAATATTTGTTAAACGTTTTACAGCATAAACTATTTTAAAATCATCATCATATTTCTGTCTGTTTATTTACCTTCTCTTAATCGAACTCATGGTGACAGAGACAAAAAAACTCACTTTTGCCCCGGCTTGGAGGCTATAGTTAATAATAATAATCCTCCAGACCGAATTTCGGCCACGGCGGTCAGTCTTAACGGAGACTGGCCAACTATGCAGGCCATATTATACTGCACAAGTGTGTGTGCAAACACAAGTGCACTCTCTGTTCCCTAACTCTCATGATCCGATGGGACGGTAATCCGACACGGCTGGAGAGAGATCGGGCGCAGAACCAACGGCTTTGAGTGCTTTCGGAGGCGCGGGGGTGTCTTACACCGCTAACTTCCTAACTCCGGGCTACTATTGAGATTTCTTAACTAAAAATCTCGATAACTGTTTGCTGGCCTATCCCGGTATTCGAACCAGAGACCATTGCACAGTAGTCGCATTCACGATTGTTGCGCCACGGAAACACTTGAAGCTATAGCCTTCAATAATTAATTTATTAATTACTAAATAAAAATAATGCCACCATAAAAAAAATATAATTGACTTACCTGAGCCAAGACAGCCTGAACGCAGAACACGAGAATAGCCTTAGCAACCATATTGACAAATTAGCTACTGATGCAAGTATTGTCACAAGAATAATGCCCAGTAATAGAAACACAGCTTATAAACATAATTTTATCATCCATAACGCAATATTTGACAAAGAAAATTGCTGTAACATAATGTGTAGTAATATTTTTAGAAATTAATTAGTTAATATGTAGGACAGCTGTTTGACCACGTACTAATTTTTAATATGACTAATTAGTTGGATAACTATTATCTATATAGGTAGGTATGTGTCATAATGTTATAATGCTATCTATATTCTAAATGACCTCGTAGTTAGTAAAGATTTAGTAATAATGACCCAGTTTCCACCAGCAGTGGAAGACACAAATATGGAAATCAGTAAACGCAGTCGTAATTTTACTGTAAGAGAGAAAATGCTTCTTGTCGAAGTAGCCAAAGAATTTGTGTCTATAATCGACAATAAAAAGACAGACGGGAGTACTGTAGTATCCAAGAAACAAGCTTGGACGGCGCTGACGCATAAATATAATGCTGTCTCTGAAACTGGTTCTAGGACTGAAAAGCAGTTACATGCGTTATACGATAATTTGAAGAAAACAGCGAGAAAGGATATGAAAGAATATATCGAGGAGCAGCAGAGAGAGACGGATAGAAAAGGTGCCTGAAAATTTAAACTGGTACCAGAACTGAAACCTTTGAGAAACTCCATGTTACCGGTACTGCGGGTCTAAGCTTGCGTAAGTTCATACATACGATGCTGAATAATGCAGTGCGTTAACGGCCTCGTTAGGCGAAGAATTTTTAGATTTTTGAAGAGGGTGTGGTGACTTCGCACATACGATAATACAAATCCTCCTACATTTAACAGATGGCGATACAATCGCGCTTAACATGACATCATACAATTCTGAATCGCACAAGTAATAATTACACAGCGACTAAGTATATATACAAACTCCCGACATTAACCGTCGAGCCGTGGCCTGCCAGGCACGATCAACCAGCCTGGTCGGAGGATCCTCCCTTTGTCTTGGAGGGACATCACACCTTGTTCCTACAAATTGGTGACCCCGACGTGATCATCCAGCACCCAACGTGATCATCATAGCACCTTACGTGATCATCACAGCACCCGACGTCATTGGAAGCAACCTTCAAAGAGCATATCAGCAGCAGCAACCATCGCCATCATCTTCACTTCTCTCACTCAGCACTTCTCAAGGTGAGCAGTAAACAAGTCACAGCCAGCCAGCATCTTTGGCCTCAACCGGGACCACCACAAGCCACCACAAGCAAACACGCAGCCTGGTCTGCCCTACGGCCCCATCAGCGTCAAGGCTCAACCCACTGCTCACACGGTCTACGCAAGCAGGGCACTTCACTCGTCGTGAACGCAGCAGCTAGCCACGACGCAGCAACTACGCAGCATCAACCCTGACTCACTGTGGGACTCACTGTAACGCAACAACCCTGACTCACTGGGGCACACGCACCGCTCACCGCACTTAGACCCGACTCACTGAGGTCTAGCGGCATACAGTTCAGACTCACTGGAACTGGCGGCACCTGCACTGGCAACGCTCTTCAGCAGCATCAACAGCTGTTTCATCAAACTAATCGACCTTCGGTCTTGGGAGGAAATACTGTGGCGACTCCGCACAGACGAAGAAATTCCGGCTACGTTTAACAGATGGCGATACAATCGCGCTTAACATGACGTCATACAATTCTGAATCGCACAAGTAACATTTACACAGCGACTAAGTATATATACAAGCTCGGGCACTCTTATAGACCTAGTAGGAACTTACTTTAAAGGTAGCGGAGCATCGCTGATTTTAGCATGAATGGGCTGGCTCGACCGGGGAAAAGACTACTCTCTCACAGAATATCGACGTGTAATAGTAGTATTCCTACTGTTGTGTTTCGTTCATATCATCATTTTCATCTCCTCTTTCACCGCCACTTCCTTTTTCTCTTCTTCCTTTCGGGTCGGCAACGCGCAAGTGATGCCTCCGGTGTTACAGGCGTCCATAGGCTACGGTAACCACTTACCATCAGGTAGGCTGTATGCTTGTTTGTCTTAGTTCTATATAAAAAAAACTCTTAGAATTAAGTTGCTGAGCAGACGAGGAGACTTTGAGAGTAGTAGATCCTCGCTAGTTTCAGCATGAAGGGCCGGCTTGACCGGGGAAGGACTACCCTCTCACAGAATATCGACGTGAAATAGCAGTATTCCTACTGTTGTATTTCGTTTGGTGAGTGAGAATGCCGGAGGCCCAATCACCCCCTTTCCCCCTTCCCACTCCTTCTCCTTCCCACTTCCTTTCCTAAAGGGTCGGCGACGCGCAAGTGATGCCTCTGGTGTTGTAGGCGTCCATAAGCTACGGTGACCAGTTACCATCAGGTGGGCCGTACGCTAGCTTGCAACCTTAGTTGTATAAAAAAAATATCTTGTGCTGGAATCGATTCCTCGACCACAGGCATGGCAGTCGGTTACACTAACCACTATGCCATCGAGGCCGCCAAATGTCGTGGGTATGTATATTTGTTTTCCAATAAATTAAAAATGGCTGGAAAGTTCTGGTAAATCGGAAAGAGCTTTGTAAAATATTCAATAATGATAATCACAAAACTTAGAATAAATATAGAAATGCCTTGTGGGCGAGGCAAGCGCAGTATGAGCACGTTCATCGCTCAATTGTTTTCGTCGGTTTACTAATGATAAGCATAAAATATATAGTCATAATTTTACATTTATTTTTTACATTGTCACGCGGACCGCGCGTGCCATGACGGCTGCGCGCGAGTCGGAGTGGTGGCTGGCGCCCCCCTTTCCCTCCTGCCCGGCAGTAGCGATATATAAGCCGATCGCGTCCTGGACCGCGCTTCTTCCGGCCCGGCTCCACACCTTCAGCTAAGTGTCCTGATTTCTACAAGGACACGAAGCAAGCCTTTTACGAACCACGCCCTGACTATTGCTTTATAGTAACGACTAGTATTTCCTATATTTGTAAATCTAAATATATTAAAAGTGTAATTATCATACCTTCTCTTATTATTCTCTTACGTTAAATTCACCTAGGGACACGCCCCTACGGCGTGGCCTGATCCTTTTAGATCTACTGATCTCCTTAGAAACCACTCTAAAGGTTACAACATGTGGAGCAATGCATTGACGCCTACCTTTCCGCGGGGCGACGGAGAGGTTATGTCGGAGTCATCGGGGAAAGATGGTGAGCGATATTCCGGTAATGCTGACTAAATCCACCACGGTGTTCCTCGACATAACCGCACCGGCGGGGCGCGCGAACCACTTTCACATGCAATCGCGACCCCGCCGAGGTTTCGGCCCGCCGTATGAAACGGCAAGCCACTGCATGACAAGACCTATCCTATGGTCACTTCTAAATTTTAACCCTACTGTCCCCTTGAGGGGGACGGACACACGACATAGAGGCGCGCGTGGGAACACGCACGCCGCCTCGCGGACCTGGTGCTGATCGGGTGGCGGGCAGGCCCACGAAGCCCAGCACCTCATACCTCAAAGTGGCTGGAGTTCATGTCACGGTAATTTACAACGGCATAACTAAATTCAGCATAATGATCATTACGCATAACATTCTTAGACATAAATGTTTTGTCATAATTTTTATTGCCATACTGTTGCCATAATAATAATGAAGCATAATTTTATAAAGCATAATGATATTTACATATAACATTCTCTAGAATAAAAATAATAAACCTAACCTATCATACAACATAAAATTATTGATGACATACACCCAATTATGACGTTTTATATTTATGGCTCATAATTATTAGACGAATAAATATTATGCTTTAAAAAATTATGCAGCTCCTAATTATCCAAAAAACAAATAAGACCATATGATAGTTATGCTAACCTTTATATATATATATATATATATTTATTGTTCCAAATAGGCACAATACAATGACATAAATACAATAAAAACAATTTTTGTATAGAACTGTTGAATTGAACTCTGGTACCCAAGATAAGATTAAACTTGTGTTATGGGTACCAGCGCCCTCACAAAGGATTTCCCATTTTTGTTCATCGAACGTGGCAGACATGCAATTGGGACTACTTACATACAATAGATATGCGCGAGTACGCGCGCGTACGTGTTTGGGTTCACGTGTGTTATTGGTGTGTGTGTTTGTACGTGTATGCTTGCGTGCATGTGTGTGTGTGTGTGTGTGTGTGTATGTGTGTGTGTGTGATTTGCATTATGCCAAAGTATTATTATACCACAGTATGATAAGCTAATAAAATTTATACGAAAATATCATGTCAAACATTATTATGCCTTAACATTTTATTTTCGTTGATTCAAATCGCTGTAATACTGTGCTTCCGTGCAAAATTAACCCTTAACTGTAGTGGTGAAAAATTGTTACGATTCTATAGTTGTGGGTCCACTGGACCCACCTAGTTTAAATTCATGTAAAAGATAAAAATATCTGTTCATTTTTGTTATTACTTTTGAAAATCGAACATTCATTAAGGTAATTTTATGCAAAAACAAACAATAGGAGGATATATTAGTATTTCTAATTGATCTTAATGAAACAGTATTTTTTACTAGCCTAAAAACAGGGTTATTATATTTTATTGTCATATTTTATTATTATTTTTATAATACAACGTCCGCACTAGGAATAATTCGTGTATCGCGGGGAACTTTACAAACATTCAAACAACGGACACAAAGAACATCCAGACTCGGAACAACCATGTGGCGACTCCGCACAGACGAAGAAGTTCCACCTAAATCTAACAGATGGCGCTACATACAACAAGTGCTCAAATGACGTCATACTATTCTGCATCGCACAAGTGGAGTTTACACAGCGACTAAATATTCATTGGCATGACAGTATAAATCTAAACAGCGCAACATTATGCTATTTCAAATATTATAATTTGTAACAATCAATAAAATTAATGTAGAGAATCATATTAAATATAATAAATAGATAACGCAATAATTAAATTCATTAAGTACATACCCCAAGAAAATGTTGAAATGGTGCAATAAGTTTAATTATATAAATAAATAAATAAAAGCATCTAATAAAATATTTTCAAACACTAATAAATAGCTTTAATAATTTTAATAATAATTTATTAATATAATAAAAATATTAAGGGAAGCCCTCTTCGTCTCTCCTAATAATTTAGTATGCTGTACCCGGCAGGGTCCACAATTGATTCTTAGCTATAAGTGTACCATCTATTATTATATACATACTACATTGTGGCAAAGCAATAAAGATTGGTTGGTGTAACCAACTGCTACGCCTAAGGTCTCGGGTTCGATTCCCGCACAAGTCAAACATTTGTGTGCATAAACATGGATGTTTGTCTTGGTCTGGGTGTTTCTATGTATAATATGTAAGTATTTACTAAAACAAAAAATAAGTACCTATGTATATATGTACTATCGACTTGAGCGACGGTTGACCACTCCTAAGGTTACAATCGCATACCAGGCCAACACTTGGTAGGCCACCCGTGACACGCCCCTTTTTATGTTTGAATTTTTTATTTACACTTTACATTTGTTTACTGATTCTAGGGCGATACAAAGTTAGTTACAAAGTTTGAAGATTCCTTTTTGATTGGTTAACAAAATTAAGGGCGGAATCACTTAAAGTCAATATGTGTAAGCGAAAATTTTTCTGAAGTGGTCAACCGTCGCTCAAGTCAATAGTACCTATGTTTATCCATTGTCTAGTACCCATAGTAGAAGCTCTGCTTAGTCTGGGCTAGATGGTGTTGTGCGGATGTGATGGAATATATTATTATATTATAATTATTGTAAGTGTATACATATACAAGCTCCCGACATCAACGTTTGCGCCGCGGCCCGCCAGGCACGATCACCCAGCCTGGTCGGTGGATCCTCCCTTTGTATTGAAGAGACATCAACACCACGTTCCTCCACAACCATTTGTGGATCACACAATGTTTTGTCCCGTGTGGGATTCGAACCCACAACACTCTGCGCAGTGGCGGTGACGAGGCGACCACTTAAGCCTTAATTAATAGTTAAAACTGAATAACCACTAAGCCGTGCCTCTTTAGTCTAAGTCCTTAGTTCCCAAAGTGGTCCAGGTGGACCCTCAGGGTTCCACGGGAGACTCGACCGGGTCTACTTCGGCGTGACAAAAAATAGGGTATTCACAATTCGTAAGTGGAGTCTACGAAAATTTATTTGCTTTCGATAGTGAAGAACTAATGTTGGCTTGACTTCACCTATCAATGTAGGTATCAATGTTTAAAAGTCGATCGACGGATATTTTAAGGAATACCACTTGCTAAAGACACGAGAATCTCTAAAAAAAAACAGAAGGTCCGCCCGTAGAGATTTGATAAAAAAATATATTTTATCCCAATTTAACTTTTTGGATCCAGATATACCGATTGCACTTGGCGGATTAAATTTCTAGCTGCAGGGGTTCAACCGGAACTAGCTAAATTTTGAAAGAGGTCTATGAAAAAAAAGTCTGGTAACCTCTGGTCTAAGTCATCCTGGGCCAATAAGCACACTGCCATGTCTGTAAAGCACGGATGTTGCGGATGCACATTTTTTGACCACCACGGATGCGGATACGGATGTGGATGTCCAAATCGGTGCGGAAGCTCCGCAATTGCGGAGGCGGATGTTGATGAAAATTCTTCATCTTATTTAATAAAAAGTATCTAATATCACCGCCTTCGCAGGTTCAAGCCTGATTTGCAAAGGTTCATAAATTAAACAAATACTACTAAACAACTGATTTCTTTCTTATCGTAACCTACGCTATATCCGGATCCGCTTTGATTATTGCGGATGCGGATGCCGATGCAGATGTCTAAATCGAGACGAAAGCTCCGCGATTGCGGATGCGGATGCGAATATATATAACATTACTGCTCCAAAGTGTAAGATAGAGTGGTTTGTGCTAACTTTGTAATAATTTAGAGCACAACAAGCGGCGATAGCATACTGGGAGACCGTAGGATTGCCACGCAGAAGTTCCGACTTCGATCCGAAGGCATGCATCTGACTTTTCGGTGTTATGCGTTTTAAATAGTTAATTATCTAGATTTTTAATAACCTACCTACCTTCTTACCTATACTTTATTTACGAACTTTGTTATTTCGGCGATGTGTTTAATTTAATTTAGTATTTAACTCAAACGGCAAATATAGTAATTTAGTCGGAAATTACATTTTTGCGCCGTTTGGGGTGGAAATACAAAATACGAACGCTCGGACACCATGAACCTAGCATGGGGTCCAAGCGTTCGTATTTTGTACAGAGAGATCGCAAACCGCCTGATCGACGTTTCGCGTGATCTGAAGGCTGGCATTTTCTTGACCCAAAGAATCAGCATTGCCATTCAACGTGGCAATGCTGCCAGTTTTCTGGGCACGTTACCAGTTGACAGTGATGCTGAAGATATCTACGATGCCTAAACCATTTTTGTAAATATTTAGTATTATAATTATTTGTGTTTTTGTAATTATGTTATCTTTTTAAACGTATGAAACGTTTAAAAAGATAACATAATTACAAGTTTATTTACGTACGTTTATTAACTTAAATACTAAATATTTATTAAGTACATATATTGTGTGAAACTTATTCTAGTACTATATACAGGATGTCCGGTAATTAATGGATAACCTTGAAATGTCTTACTTATAGTAGAACTGAAGGCCGTTTAGAAAAATAAAAATTACTATAAATATATATTAAAAAGTGCAAGCTATATAAGCATAGGATACTTTTGACTGTCTATCTATTAGCATAATTAGTGTTTAATAATAAAACAACAAAAAACCGATGGATTTCATTCATTTATGGTCGTAGTATACAAGAAAGTTATACATGGTAATTAAAAAAAAACACATATCTCAGGTACGAGTTAGGATAGATATTTTCATATTTTTTCTGAACGGCCGTCAGTTCCAGTATAAGACATTTCCAGGTTATCCATTAATTACCGGACACCCTGTATATAGTACTAGAATAAGTTTCACACAATGTACTTAATAAATATTTAGTATTTAAGTTTTCACTTATGTTAATATTTATACTTGTATATTTCTTAAGTCTATTCCTTGCGTTAGTTTACTGTCACCTGGAGGGGCCTGCTATGGATGAAACTTTTAAGAGCTCCCAACTGGCCTGGCCTCCCCATTGGGTGAGAGAGGGAAAACCCCAGGTATTTTAGTGAGTATACCGGCATTTCATGCTGGGAGTCCCGTCCCACACACCCCGCCGGTGCCGTCCCCTAGCCGGCGGACAGTACATAAAGCATATTTACAGGGAAGCAAAAAAAAAATTACTGTTACCTGTGATACAGTTCTTAACTAGTACAGAGATGGGTGACCTTTTTACTAGTTTAACACGTTCAGTGCCACCGACTCGCCCGGAGAGTCCACGTAAATTTTATTCCAGCGCCGTAGACTCGCCCGGCGAGTTCAATGTGTTTGCTATTTTATTCCAAAATGCATGTGTATTTTCTGCTTAAAATAATACTGAAGACTAAATATACCCTAATCTAAAGAATTACGTGGTGGGCCGGGTGTGCAGACCCAGTTTATAATCGAAAGAAAATAAACTATTCTGCAATGCCTTGAACTCGCTAGGCGAGTTCACTGACATAGATTCTCAAACTTTTATGAATGAAATATCTATATGGTAGATACTTTTATTTTCATTTTACCAAAAGTCACATTCACTCGTAAAACAACGGCGGATTGTGTTCTACACCTTGTAGGGGCTCGAACTTGGTGTTATTATATAGGCAAAGGTATGGGGTACTTCTAAGTTTTTGAGCGTGTCCTTGCGTTTTATTGTTAAATAAACGGTGCAAAAAACACAAACTCAACTCTCGGTCTAGTACTTTAAGAGTTATAATTGAAAGAGGATCCCTTCACATTGTTAAAAAATAGCCGGCAAAACAAAAGGAACCGGTATTTTTTAACATGAACGCGCTGGTTAGTAAGCAATAAAAGCACTGATAACATTGTCTGATCGCATATCATTTGTATGATTCAGTTGCCTCAATACAGAGCTACAAAACAGTCGTGAATTTTATTTATAAAATAAACAAATAGCTGATAAAGTTAAAATCAATCCTAAGTCGTTAACATATGGTCGATAATCGCGCCGGATCGTTATCACCCGACCCATTAGTGAGCAGGTAGTTAAGCGGCCGGAGAACAATAGGCAACCGCATTCCAGAGACTTATTTGTGCATAAACACGTGCAGTTTTATGACTTTAAATATTATAAGTTTATTAATCGACATTCTCAGTGCAAGTGATTAACATATTAAAACTTTAAAATGTCTACGATTTCGGCGGAACAACAAGCTTATTTAAATACATTAGAAGATGTGGCAAGTTTGATACAAAAGACGCAAGTTAACTTAAAGAAATGTCCCAAAGCGCGACTAACAGAAGGTTACATAAAAGCGCGATTGAAGTGTATTGAAGAATATTGGAGTTCTTTTAAGCAAGCCCATGAGTCATTGACAAAGTGTACGCCGAGAGAAAAGCGTGGAGAAATCTCTTATTTTCTCAATGAAGATTATTTTGTTGTTGAAGATTTGTATTTGTGTTTAGAAGCGGACTTGAGTGATATGTTGAACAAAATACAACAGACATCATTGCATATGGAGACCTCAAGCTCATCAATATTAGATGGTCAAGGACAGTGTTCGCTCGTAAAATTACCACGTATTCATTTACCTACCTTCTCGGGCAAATATGAAGAGTGGCCCACATACCAAGATATGTTTATATCGCTTGTGCACAATAATACCTCGATCAGAGACGTTCAAAAATTACATTACCTGAAGTCAAGTGTTACCGGTGAAGCTAAAATAATATTACGTCACATTCAAGTAACAGACAGTAATTATAACAATGCGTGGCAATTATTGAAAAATAGATACGGCAATAAACGTGTTATTGTGTTTTCTGTTCTGAAAAGACTTTTTAATCAGAAGAAAATCATTACACAAACATCTTTCAGTGTGAAAAATTTATTGGACACTACAACGGAATGCATAAATAACTTGAAAAATTTGCAAATTAACACCGACTCTTGGGATCCAGTAATTATATTTCTGGTGATTCAGAAATTGGACCAAGAGTCACATAAGGAGTGGGAAACTCATGCTTATAAAGAAAAGTTAGAAGAATTGCCATCTTGGGAAGACTTAAGGAAATTTTTAGAATCAAAATTTAGAACTTTGGAAATGATACAACCAGTAACAAATAAAGAACGTACAGTTAAAGAACGATCCTACCATGCGACAAGTGTAGTTAAAGACAAAAACTGCATACTTTGTAATGAAAAGCACACATTAAGTCATTGCAAAGAATTTAGCAAGATGGACATAACACAACGGAGTAACTATGTAAAAGAAAACAAGCTTTGTTTTAACTGTCTGCTTCCGGGACATTCAGTTTACAAATGTAAAATACCTGTTACCTGCCGCGTATGTAGAAGACGTCACCATTCCTTGCTCCATAGAACAGCAACTTCGATGGGTCCCACAGATTCAACACAACCATCGGCGTCACATGAAGACAACAACAAGGAGGCAATAACAAGTCTTCATGTTGGAGTTGGAGTATCTGGAACGGCATTATTAGCTACTGCGTTAGTAAGAGCAAAGGGAGAAGATGGACATGTCACACCGTTAAGAGTTCTTGTAGATCAAGGCTCACAAGCGAGCTTTTTAAGTGAAAAGGCAACTCAGTTATTGAAGCTCCAAAGAAAACCTATAAATGCAAATGTGAAAGGTGTGGGTTCTATGGCGGTACCAATTAAACACGTGGTTCAGCTAAATATATCCTCGAGATGGAAACCAGAATTCCACATGAACGTTGAAGCTTACGTGATGTCCAAGCAGCTGACCACTAAAATACCACATTATACAATGGCCGTGCACAACTGGCAGCACCTGGAGGGTCTCACTCTTGCCGATCCTGATTATCATGTCCCAGGCCCAATAGATCTGCTGCTATGTGTAAAGGAGTATGCACAAATAGTAGAAGAACAATTAATCAAGGGTCCACCAGGGTCTCCGTGCGCCCAAAAAACAACCCTAGGCTGGATATTGTTTGGAGAAATAAACATAACACAACCTGAACATTCATTTCTTGTTATGCATCATGAAATAGATATTGATAACATGCTAAAGTCACTTTGGGAGATAGACGTCGACACAAGACGAAAGAACACAAAAGAAGAACAATTATGTGAAGAAATTTATAATAAAACATACACAAGGAATGAACAAGGGAAATTTATAGTAAAACTACCATTCAAAACAAATAACATACAATCAACTGAAGGAAATACCAGAGAAATCGCTGTGACAAGATTAATGCAACTAGAAAGAAGATTTAAGAAACAGCCTAAGTTAAAAGAGGAATACATAAAGGTTATAGATGATTACAAAAACTTAGGTCACATAGAGGAAGTACCTGAAAAGGAAATATATACAAATAAATCGGTTTACTTACCTTATCACCCAGTCGTACGAGAAGATAAAGAAACCACTAAGACTCGTATAGTTTTTGACGCTTCCTGTAAAGGAACAAATGGCATATCGTTAAATGATGAGCTGCTACCTGGTCCCTTACTTCAAGAAGACCTGCGTAGCATAATCATGCGCTGGAGAATGCATGCTGTATGTTTTGCTGCAGACATACAAAAGATGTACAGAATGATCATGTTACACAAAGAAGACACTGAATTCCAAAGAATACTATGGCGAAATGATAGTAACGAACAAATTAAAGATTATAGATTACTTACCGTTACTTTTGGGATGACTTCAGCTCCATATTTAGCAATAAAATCCTTGATCCAACTTGCACATGAAGAAAGAGTTAGATATCCTGTGGCTGCTGATATTACATTGTCAGATTTCTACGTCGATGACGTCATGTCGGGCAGTGATACGGTAAAAGAAGCTATAGAAGCTACCAATCAACTCAAGACTATGTTACGTAAAGGAGGATTTGAGTTGAAGAAGTGGTCATCCAACAATGTCGATTTGATGAAGTCAATGGATCCTAATAACATTTCATCGAATATCCAAGTTGACATAAACTTGAATGGTACTGTGAAAGCATTGGGTATCACATGGCATCTTGGTACGGATCAGTTTCTCTATAAAATCAGTCTCGATTCGCCTCCATCTACGATAACCAAGAGAAATATTTTGTCTGATGTGCAAAAGCTTTACGATCCATTAGGATGGATATCTCCAAGCATTATACTCGCTAAGATATTTATCCAAAAATTGTGGTTAGTTGGTGCCCAATGGGATCAACCATTATCAGATGACCTAACTGCAGAATGGTTGAAGATCAGAGAAGACTTCACAAATGTTAATGAGATTTCTTTAAATCGATGGTTACACACATATAACAACAACAGAGAAGGAATACAATTACATGGATTCAGCGATGCCTCGTCTAGGGCCTACGCATCTGTTGTATACTGCAGAGTAGAAGGACATGATGGTACTATATACACAAGTCTCATTGCATCAAGAACCAAAGTTGCTCCATTAAAAACAGTATCTCTACCTCGTCTTGAGCTATGTGGAGCTCTGCTCTTGTCAAGGCTTCTAAGACAAGTGGCATCAGCCATGAAAATACCATCTAAACAAACATACTGCTGGACGGACTCCATGATAGTCCTGGCGTGGCTCCACGGTGAACCTCAAAAATGGAAAACCTTTATTGCGAATCGTGTTGTAGAAATCAAGGATAACACAAACAATACAAAATGGCATCATGTTGAATCACAAGAGAATCCAGCTGATATAGCATCCAGGGGAATGTTCCTGATAGATTTGAAGAATGAAAATATGTGGTGGAAAGGGCCCAAATGGCTTGCAGACAGAAACATTATTTTTAAAAGATTGAAAAATACAGAAACAGACTTGGACATAAAATTAACATGCTGTACAAGTATAGATAATGAAGGGAAAAGGGAAGAAAAGCCTATATGGGAAAGATTTTCTAATCTGACTAGAATGAAAAGAGTACTTGCTTATTGTCGAAGATTTTTGAAGATTAACAGCCAAAGAACATATTTGACTAGTACAGAATTGAACACTATTTTAGAAAGATGCATTAAACATTACCAACTATTAGTTTTTGAAAACGACATAGAGGAGCTAATAAAACATGGAAAAGTGAGAAAATCAAGTTCGCTACTCAGCTTGACACCATTTTTAGATAAAAATAATTTATTGAGAGTTGGAGGGCGACTACAAAATGCTTACTTACCTGTCACAACCAAACATCCAATAATAGTGCCAAGTAATCAACATATCACGAAATTACTGATAAACGACGCACACATGAAGACGTTACACGGTGGCATACAAGTTATGATGACATATTTAAGAAGTAATTATTGGATAATTGGCTTAAAATCGGCAGTACGAAAATGCATACGAAGTTGTAAGATTTGTATCATTGATAAAAGCAAGACAAAACAACAGTTGATGGGTGATTTGCCAACTGTAAGAGTAACTCCAAACCGAGCCTTTTTAAACAGCGGTGTCGACTACGCCGGTCCAGTTTTAATTAGAACATCCAAGGGGCGAGGACACCATACTACTAAGGGATACATCTGCCTATTTGTGTGCATGGCTACCCGTGCCATACACCTAGAAGCTGTAACAGATTTGACGTCGCAAGGATTTTTGGCAGCATTCAGAAGATTTGTCGCTCGTCGAGGTCAATGTCTCCATTTGTTCAGCGACAATGGAACTAATTTCGTGGGTGCTGCGAAAGATCTTAAAGATCTTTTCAGAGCAAGCAACAATGGCATTTCTAGAGAAATATGTGAACACTTGGCAACCGATGGAACAACATGGCATTTCATCCCGCCGCGCATGCCAAACTATGGAGGTCTCTGGGAAGCTGGAGTCCAATCTGTAAAAAGACATCTAGCAAGGGTATGCAAAGACACAAAACTTACCTATGAAGAAATGGCGACGCTCCTTACACAAATAGAAGCATGCCTCAACTCCCGCCCGCTGTGCCAGTTAGATAATACTGTTGAGACGATGTCACCACTCACGCCTGGGCACTTTCTGATCGGTGAGCCATTACTGAGTGTTCCCGATGAAGATTACGAAAAGTCAAATATCAACCTTTTAACTAGATGGCAATTGGTACAACGACTAACACAAGATTTCTGGCGAAGATGGCATACAGAATACTTAAACACTTTGCAACAACGGACCAAATGGAAATCAGCTGTCCAGTCACCTACCTTGGACGATATTGTGGTCATCAAAGAGGAAGGTCTACCACCGACGAGATGGCTCCTAGGAAAAATCAAAGCGCTTCACCCTGGAAAGGATAATTTAGTAAGAGTTGTAACAGTGCAGTGTAAGGGACAAAGTGAGTTAAAAAGACCTTTATCAAAGTTAATTTTTCTACCTAAAGATGCTTAATTGTTGTTTAGAGCAATATAACATGTAACAAAGCTATGTTTGTATACCTCTCAAATTTTTATATAGTATATAATTGTGAATTTACTTTCTGCATAACACTAATGTTATACATACCTGGATAGAAGTTCTGGCCACTTAAGTTTGTTGAATTATTATTTTGATGTAAACCTAAGTACCATCAGACTTATTTACTGAGATTAATAAATATGTAAAATTAACAAGATGTCAGTAACTTAGGTACCTGAGTTTTAAAGATACATGTATTTCTATTTACCATTTGAAAACCAGTTGCTTACCTTTTCTTACAGTCCACTAAAATGTTTGTTATATTTATTGGATAAATTGTAACAATTATTGTTATAGCGATTAGTTATTAAGCACATTTCAATTGTATTTTTAAAAGGACACAGGGTCCTTTTGGTGGGCGGTATGTCTGATCGCATATCATTTGTATGATTCAGTTGCCTCAATACAGAGCTACAAAACAGTCGTGAATTTTATTTATAAAATAAACAAATAGCTGATAAAGTTAAAATCAATCCTAAGTCGTTAACAAACATTGTTTTTTGCGAAGCTCTCATTGGCCAATCTTCCAAGAATGCACTTGCAAATAAACATTTCTTTGAACCTATTGGGTTTCATTTTGTGAAATCATAAGCCTATTTTCTATAAACTATACTTTCAACAAATTCCTTTCTTATTGTTACGCACAATCCTAGGAGTGCGAGCGAGAGTTCCGATATGTCTTTAAGTGTGAGCGAGCTTTGTAAATTTTATTTAAATATTAGTGTTATGAAGGACCCTTTTCTCATCGCACGCGTTTATCTGTTATCTATCTTTGTGACCTGGCTTTCGATTATTGGACCTGTTATTCGAAACTTCACAATAAACATTTTAAAACTGTACTGTTTTTTAAACTATATTCTTAAAAAGCCCGTATCAAAATATTTCCGGTTGAAATTGTTTTTTATTCTGTTATAAAAACCATATTAGATATTCAAAATATAACCTCAACAATAACCACTATTTATAAGATTGACAGCCACTGCATAAATTACGAAACAAAGTTACCTTTTCTTTTATCTATAGTGTTTCTTGCCATTTTTATATGTTAAATTACACCGTATACTAGTTAAACACTTTTTAATTGCGTTAAACACGTAACGTACACTGTCACGGCCACAAAAATAACAAAACATTGTTTTTACCCTAACGCAATGTCACTGAACTCGCGTGGCGAGTCGATTCAATTCGTGTTGCAGCGCCGGCGACTCGCCTAGCGAGTCCAACGTAAAATGTAGGCGGCATACGAGAAAACATCGTGAAAGTGTTAATCATTTTGTACTTGTAATTTTAATATACCTTTACACAATATTTGTAAATAATGATTTAAAATAAATTATCACTCGCTTTAACAATGAACGAAAACATCGTGATGAAACCTGCGTGTCTGAGAGTTCTCCATAATGTTCTAGAAGATATGTGAAGTCTGCCAACCCACACTGGGCCAGCATTAGCATAGATATTATTATTTTATGTTGGAAAACCATTCTTCACGGATTCATTTTCTGCTACAAGAAAGCGGGCAGTTATAATAACCAACTATTAATATTAACATTTTCTGGTAAGGAATAAATATTTTCATCATCTTAGGTTTACTTTGCGTAGGCTAAACATTTTTTGCTTGTTGGTAGCGGGCTTGGCAAAGTATTGTTGAGTATTTTATTGCATTTTTGTCAATGTTCCCGTAGAACAGCAATCGATCCATCCTTATACACCTGGGTCATAAAATATTTAGTTCATTTTAAAGGTGTTAATACACCGCTACTTACCGCTTTAAGAATGCCCTGGAATAAGTATTTCATTTTAATTAAAATATCATTGAATTGAATGTCACTTTAAAAAAACTATTATAATCAATTTTTGGGTTCACCATAGTATTTGTTATGTATATGGATTGAAATAAAATAACTCTGCTTAGTCTATTTGCCATTTATTCCTTACAGTATAAAAGCAAACCAATGAAGTTGTATTTTCAGATTTTTACAGGGCGCAACCGCATCCTCTGCCTGCGAATCCAGCGCGGTAGCCAAGAGCGGGAGCGGCAAAACCAGTAGCGGCGTAACCGGCAGCACCGAAACTGGGAGCGGCGAAACCAGGAGCAATAGCAGCAGCGGGAGCGTACGCGGCACCAGCATAACCAGGAGCGAAAGCAGCAGTTTCACTGACCATGGCGTTGATACCATTACCGCAGGCGTGGTTGACGGCACCAGCACCTACAGTGGGCAACACACCCTCCACAGCCACAGCACCGACAAAAAATAATACAAAATGAAATTACAATAAATAATACAAAAGATTGTAATGCTTGATAGTTTATATTCTGAAAATCATTTTCAGAATCTACGCTTTATTTTCTTAGAGAGCGCAGCCGCATCCTCTACCAGCGTAACCACTGCGGTAGCCGTAGCTGGGACCAGCGAGGCCAGGAGCATAAGCACCGGTACCGTAGGCAGCAGCACCATAGGCAGGAGCGATGGCAGCAGCGCCGTAGGCAGGAGCGGCGAAAGCAGCACCCTCACTGATCATGGCATTTCTGCCATTACCGCAAGCGTGGTTGACGGCACCAGAACCAACAGTTGGCAATACACCCTCCACAGCCACAGTACCGACGAACGGCAGCTCACCAGCCGCAGCCATAATACCGTCATAAGCGTTCTCAGATGCTACGGAGAGGCCGACGGGAGCGATGGCGGAGGCGCTGGTGACGGGGAGTCCACCACCACTGGTGGGAGTGTAGTCTATAGCAGGAGAGGCCCAAGCACAAGGAGCAGCCTGAGCACCGAGTCCGTAAGGTGCGGCTAAACCGGAGGCAGCATAACCATAAGGAGCAGCCAGGCCGGCGGGAGCATAAAGTCCGGGCTCAGCAGCTACTGCAGCGCGGCTGGTGCACTGACTCAGTGCGGACTAGAAGCAAAAGTCTTTTATAAGCAACATATATCACATTTCAGACAAATAAATTGTGATTAATAATAATCACAAGGAACCCGGATCTTGAGACTTTTTATTTTTATGCAGTACTTAATATTATTTTGAAGTATAAGTTAATATGTAAAAATTAAGTAGGAAAACAGTAGTTTCCTTATATTGAAGCGCAAATGATAAATAATATATTTAAACTTACTTGTACGAAGAGCGCCTGAGCGCAGAAGACGAGAATAGCCTTGGCAGACATGTTAGAAGTTCAAGTGTTGACACAAGAATGATATTCAGTAATAATGCTGCTGGTTTTATACTGTATTGTGTTATCTAGTTCCACGAACATTTACTAAATAATTAGGTTATTAATACGAAGTACATATTTGTTCACAATGATACTTAGAAATATTAAAACATTATCTATTGCCTGCGTTTAGGTTACGAAACCAACTAATTAATTACTGAATCGTATTGTGCAATATTTGTATAAAAGGGTGGACTACATCAGACTCATCATTCAGTCTTGAGCTCCTCTTTGAACACAAACATCAAATATGAACACCTTCGCTGTTGTGGTACTCTGCATCCAAGCTTGCTTGCTACAGGTGAGTGATACATTTGAATACTGATTTCTATGATTGCTATGTCAAAATAATATATTGATTTGTATAGTTTTATGTATTGATAAATATTTATTTGCTCGAGTAAATCCTTTAAATAGCATTATAGCAATATATTTCTTAAGACACATGTGCGTGTTAGAAAAATATTATGTGTTTAATATAACTTCTTGAATCCATTTGCTAGCGTTATAAGACAACATCGTGTAGATTTTTAGGTTCCTTTCTAATTAGGTATTCGGTATTAATTCATGTCATTTTTTAGAATGTCTTCGGGCAGTGCACCAGCCGCGCTGCAGTAGCCGCTGAGCCCGGACTCATTGCCCCCGCCGGCCTGGCTGCTCCTTACGGATTGAGTGCTCCCTTCGCATACAACGGTTTGGCTGCTCCTTACGGATCGGGCGCTCCCTTCGGCTATTCTGGAGCCTACCCCGGTGCCGCTGCTGGCTTGGCCGCTCCCTGCGGTGCGGCTGCTCCTTACGGTGGTGCCGGTGAAGGCAACGTGGCGGTCGCCGGTGAGCTGCCAGTCGCTGGTTGCACCACCGTCGCTGGTCAGGTGCCCATCATGGGCGCTGTGAACTTCGGTGGTGATGTCGCCGCTGCTGGTTGTGTGTCTATCGCTGGCAAGTGCGCTTGCGGTTGCGGAGCCCCTTACATCTACTAAATTAGCTGATGTAAATACGAAGTTATTTTGTTACTTTTGATGATACTATGATATCATCTACGAAAATAGCGCGAAAATAAATGTATTCCTTGATGCAATGAGTTCGTAGTTTCATTCGAAAAACAGTAGTTTTAAAAACACTCTAACACTATCTTATTTATTATTTAAATAACAATTAAACTTACTAAGCTATGAGACAAGTAGGGCAGAGGGGGAATCAATTCCTAAAAAGATTAGGGAAATACCTTCAGAAGATTATAGCCAGATGTTTTCCATATCTACTTTAGAGCTCGGTGTGCTATCAGCAGAGGTGCTATTCTTCTGTGTCGTCTATGCGTGCAATGCGGCACTGCTGTTTAAGGGGATAACAATACGAGTCTCTACTATTGCAAGCGCTCATAGGTTTCGGTAATCCCTTATTATCAGGCAGCCTATTCTTGTATGATACATTAGTAATTTGCAAAAGACGTTCAGTTAATTCAAAATTTTAGTCTTTATAAATTGAAGTTATATATACATAAATTAAAGTTATTCTTAATTAGAAATAATTTGCCGCTGTTCTAGCTAGTTTCAGAATCGACTGGGGTCAAATATCACGATCAGAGTGACCCGTCACGAAGCCGATAGCGTATACCAACGTGCTGCTTGTTGTTATCAAAAAACTTATGGGGATTTTATTTGGATTTCTTATATCGGCTTGGTATTTACGTACATAACATAATACATGTAGGTATAATTATACTGAAAGAAAGTAGAAAATTGAGGACAACGCCCAATACAG
Organism: Catocala nupta; assembly: GCA_963675205.1. Lineage (NCBI taxonomy): Eukaryota > Metazoa > Arthropoda > Insecta > Lepidoptera > Erebidae > Catocala > Catocala nupta. The sequence goes on along the minus strand of OY776107.1, from coordinate 3,264,217 downwards.
GTAAGTTTTAGAATGGAGGGAGACTCAGTTGCATTGAATCCAAAGAAGAAAAATGTACATATGTAAGTACATTATAGCACCCTACTTACTTGACGTGGCCACGCTGTTTGTGTTAGAGTTTGGGCCGGAATTTCTCGTTAAGACATGTTAGCTTCCGGCACACTTCCTCATCGCGAGAATAGCGGTGGCAGTATCACTACTGTTAAGCTGACTTCTTGTAGAGGGTGGTACTTCTTCAGGCAAGCCGGTTATCTGTATCATCATCAAATATTTTTTTTGCTCTCTTCACAAAGGTTCACAACAATATACATAAAACACAGTTGACACAAAACAAATATTTATAGAATTATGAGCCTTTGTGAGAGACTGAAATCCATACTAGGGAAACCCTGTGTTACGGATCACCAGGCCCTCACTCAGAACTGTACTGTACAATGTAAAATGTAGTCATTCGAGTATTTATAAAATAGAATCCACTAGAAGAGAAAATTGTATATTTGTATGAATGAAAAGAAAAATCCGTATTTAGTAGTTTAATTTCAATGAATAACATTTGCGTAAACAGAAGACAATATTATAAAAAAAAAACAGGTCTAAAATATACGGGCTGTGTGTGAATGACTGTCTGTGTGTGCGCGCGCGCGCGTGTGTGTGTGTGTGTTTCTGTGTGTGTAAGTATGTGTGTGTGAGTATTTGTATGTGTGTGTGTTGCGTTCTGTATGTTTCAGATGAGTAGGGTTTCATTAGGAAGGTACGAGAAGAAATTTTTCAATACATTCGTAATCTAGCTTTTGTAGCCAGTTAAACAATATGTGTTTAAACCGTTGCCTGGTTAAGGGATATATGTATAATTTCGTGTATACTTTATAATATAGGTAACTCCCACGGAACTGAAAGTGACACCGAGCCAAGGCTGTACGGAAACGGTGTTTTATACACACTGCGTTCCTGCGACGTTTATTTTGTAGCGTGGTGGGGCTAAAGGAGACGGATACGCTTTCATACATTCTTGGGCCTGGATGTAAAAGGATGAAGTTAAATGAATTTAGAGCTTATATATTATCAAACCATCTCTGAAAATTCTGCGGATTTTGGCAATCAGAGCAGAGCTATAAGAGATTTAGTAAAAGTGAGGTTATGCAACAAGTTGACAACAATCTATACTAAACAGCTGATTTTTGAGCTGCGCTTGCCACTTTGTTTTACTAGACAGTTATTTACTATATAAATTGTAGTATTTATTGTATTGTATTGAGTGGGAGGATATTAGGAAACTCACAAATAGATTAAAATATAGGGAAGACAAGGATGTGATGTATAAAAATAAAAATCACTTTTTTAATAATAATTATCTTTTATTCATCTTCAATTATAATCAGAATATCATCTAAGAAGTGCGCAGGTGGTAGATGGCTGACTCATGATGCAAGAGAACGACCACAGCGGAGACATACACTACGGTGGCCAAGTTGTTGTGGTTCATCAACAGATGGTTGTTGAGCCAAATCCCAACAAGCTTGGCAAATATAGTCACTGCTGTTTACCTGAAAGATGAGAAAAGAATTTAAATAAAAGAATCATGATTACTGCAAAATATACAGTCAGTTTAGGTTTTTAGTTGATTTTACATGTAAATAATCTTCATATGACTATTATAATATGTTTAAGTATCTATACTTTATTTGTAAGTATAATGCAGGGGCCACACTTAGGTTTAATGTCGATAATTATTAACGTGTTTAGGAACACTTATTAACAAGCAGAGTCAACTATTGTAGCAACAAGCATGATTTTTACAGTAGGTAGGTTTCTTTTATAATGCAGCTGCCACTAAGAAAGGATTTATGGAAAATCAACCTCTCAAAATCGATGTTTAGTAGGTATCCAATAACGCGTTAAAAAACGACGTTAAGCATTAGTGTTGCTCCTGCATAATGGTTATGGAAAACATAGGAAGGAACCTATAGTGAGAGACGCTGGGTAGCCAACAAACAAAAGGTTGTACTTACAGGTTCTGGTGCACGCCATTGACGAATCACTGACAGTGTCGTTTCATCATCTAAAGCTCATCGCCCCAGTGTATTACAGCGACTAGTCGCTATACCACAATTCACACAGCGATCCATGGTGTCAATATCCAATTGATAAGCAGGACGTAAAATCCAAAATAACGAGCCAAATTCAGACGAGTAAACGAGTTTATCCGTGTCCGTTAAGATAGCAAGGGTCGTACAAGTTAAGCAAGATCAGAAGTCCGTAGAAAGAAAGCACTGGTTGGGGAATATATATAAAAAAATTGGAAACACACTCAAAACGCACACGCAGTAAACGATACGAGACGAGTGATCATAGATTGAGAGTCAGGTAGCTGTCACTGTTAGCACAGATTAAAAATACAGTTGACAAACACAGGTAATAAATCGATCTGTAAACGAGAATCAATTTACAGATTTATTTTCATCAAGTTAGTATTTCGATATTTTTAACTGTTGACATTATGTTAATTATTGTTAAATACATTTACTTTGATTGAATCGATCATCTTTTTTTTTTATTTTTTTTTTTTTTTACGTGGGGGAATGCTATGACGCATACCCCTCCGCGGGGGCGGGCGGAGGGATTATGTCGGACTCGCCGGGGTAAAAGAAAGATGTTAAAAGATAATGTACCTCCCGGAATACCGACTAAACCTACCACGGTGTTCCTCGACAAAACCACTATCGACGGGGCCGCGCGAATCGCTTTCGCATGCGGTCGCGACCCCGCCGAGGTTACGGCCCGCCGTATGAAACGGCAGGCCACTACACAAGAGACCTACCCAAAGGACTCACTTCATAAGATTCCCTACTGTCTCCCCCCCTAGGTGGGAGACGGACTCGAAACAGAGGCGCGCGTGGGAACACGCACGCCGCCTCTCGGACCTGGTGCTGAACGGATGGCGGGCAGGCCCACAAAGCCCGCCACCCCCAGGTCAAACCTCAGGGTGGCTGGAGGTCATCGCGCGCCCTCCGGCGCCCGGCTCTGCGGTTGGGGAGAGGGTTTAAACGCTCCCTCTCCCGCTCCGCCGCCTCCTTGATGGAAATTACTTCCTCACAAAAGGAGGCGACGGCGTTCCACGACCTCTCACTCCGGACCATAGACTGAACTACGGCCGGGAGCGAGAGGGCAATCGATCCGACTGCCGCGATCAACTCACGGCGCTGCGATGCCCAGGCGGGGCAAACCGCCAAAGTGTGCAGCGCCGTGTCCTCAACAACGTCGCGGCAGTCGCCGCAGTGGTGACAACCGGGCGTCTCTTGCCGGCGTATACGACACAGGAACTGGCCAAAACAACCGTGGCCAGTCAGAACCTGTGTCAGCCGGAAGGTGAGGGCGCCATGCCGCCTCTCCAGCCACTCCTCAAAAACGGGACTTACCGCCACGATCGTGGCGTGCCCGGCACTGGGGTGCACAAGTCGCTCCTTCCAATTAGCCACTAGGACCTGGCGGAGCTCGGACCTTGCCGCCTTAATCTGGTGCAAGTGATCTTATGTTTTTTTTTTTAATACATTCACATTAATCGATTATAGTAATCGATATCCTATTTTATAGGTGACATAAATTTATTTTTAAGATTTCTCGTCTTCCAGATTGTGAATTAAGCTAATTTTTTATATTTTACAATAGAAAAATACAACGCTTTTTTTAAACCATATCTTAACTTAAAGCAGTCAGGCCCAGAAATCCCCGTCTCCTTTAAGTTGCGAATGCTGACGCAGGATCGTACTTTAAATAAAAAGTTGCCGAACAGTTAGTCAGTACACCCATGAGCTTGTACAGATATATATATATACAAGACTTACCGTGTTCTGCTGTAGTTTTAGACGGTAGAAGTCTGCACACTGTGCTAACAGTGTCGCACTTCAGGATTAAAACACCATGGAAATAAGTCTTCGATTAAGAGGCATGGCCCTTATTGCGTTGAATGAACAGATGTCGTAGTTTTTAAATGACTGCCTTGTCGCCGCTTCTGTATCGAGAGTTGTGGGTGGTTGTGTATACAAATGTACCGTGTAAGGGTTGAACCCTTACACGGCATATTTGTGTGATCAACATGATTAAAGCTGTTGCAAGACCGTTAAATTTATGCATCCATTGTTTAAATGTCTTCCGCGACAATGCAATTAATTCTGTTGCTGGTACGGTAGCTTTGGCAAACCGTAGGCAGCAAACTTTACCTGTAGGTCACCATTAACAACATTAGGAGCATCAAAAATGGAAAACATTCTCAAGGTTTGGTTACAATATTGCATTCGAATTGCTATTGCATACATGCCATTAACGCGTCTCACTACGTATTTAAGGGCAGAGTCACATACAGTTGTCTAGGTAGACGACAGATTCAGGAAGCCCTACCCCATGACAAGATTTTTCGCAAGATAGAAAACAAGCGAGTAATTCTCCTAGCATGCTTGTAAGGTGGGTCACATGGGTCACATATATCATTTTAGTAGGTAATCGATTTAATTCAAGATCGAGAAGCTTTGCTCGCATTATTTTAAATGTCAATAAATGTCTATCGGGAACAGTACTTTCTCTGGATTAGAAGTAAGCAATGTCCTTTTCTGTACCCTTGTTTAATATATACATTTTTTTGTCAGTTAATCCTACGCAAAATATGCATTCCAAGATTTTTAATAGTGAAATAATGGTTCGACCTGCAATTTAATGTTACCAACTCTTTTATTTAGGTCATATTTTTACCCGACTGCGTCAGAAGGAAGGTAATGTTTTTCGAGCGTATGTATGTATGTATGTGGGTATGTATGTCCATTTCTTTGGCACACCCTACAGCCCAAACGGCTGGACGGTTTCTGACATATGAGGTATCGTTGAATTCATCAGAAATGTGGTAGTGATATAGGCTAAATAAATTTGCAAAATGGCACCCGCAAATGAAGAAAAAAGGGGGAGAGAGTTTGTTTTTTTGTCTTACCTTAGCAATATGGGTATCAAATGAAAGATCGTGAGAAGACCATTTCAAACAAACATACGCTCGAAAAACATTACCCTCCTACTGACGCTATCGGGTAAAATATGTATCATATCACGTTTATATTACTATTTTAACACAAATCGTCAAAAAGCGTACCAATTATATATCGGGACGCCCGAAGTATCATTTTCTAGCAAGAATCTATTCAAGTCAGGATTTCAGGAATGACATTACCTGTACTTAGTTATATATTAAAATAAAACTCGGTTAATAAAACTAAAAAGTCTGAAATAAAATTATTATTATAAAACCAAAAATCCCGACTGCTTAAAAGTAATGAACTGACTACGTTTGTCACCGCATGCGGCACCATAAAGTATTTAGTTTAACTAATTTGAATATACATGCATATGTATGTAGTTATTTCATTATTTGATAAAGTAAGCTTAGAAAACAATGCATTAGTCAGACGAATTTTATATAGATATTGTGACACTTGGTTTTCTCTCTTCAGTTCATTACTTTAAAGCAGTCGGGATTTTTGTTTTTATAATAATAATTTTATATATGCTCTAATGCATATTTATTCAAAATAATTAACTGGATATATCGAAAGCATTTGGCCTCCATTCGTAAAAAGATCAGACACCGAATGTATATTACCCAGTGTTGTGTGCGGGTTCGAATCTCACTTATGAAATACTGACGTGCACCCACTCCTAACAAAAGTATTCTAACTTAGCTGATAGAGTTAACAAGAATACTAGTATTCTTGATGACTCTTCCAACTTTTCAAATTATGATCCAGATCATGAATGACTAGTCATTCATGACCCACGTAGGTGGTAATTTTGAAGAAAAAGCTTAAGTTAAAACGAAGAGCGCTGTTTTCTGTTATGCGATTTCGGTAATTGCAATCAAGGCCACAATTCTTAGGAAGCCTAAGCCCAGCAGGGGACGTTTGCCGGCTGAAATGATGATGAAGAATCATAATTAATTTATTTCTGTTGATCGATGGTGACTTTTATATAAGTGTTTAGGTTTATAGTTTTATCTTATGTTGAGACACATAATATATAAAACATGTCCTAAATAAAAAGTTGGTAACATTAAATTGCAGGTCGAACCATTATTTCACTATTAAAAATCTTGGAATGGATATTTTGCATAGAATTATCTGACAAATATTTTAGATGTTAAACATATGGATGAATCATGACACAAAAAGAGACCAAGTTTTGAATACAAAAGGATTATCATGAATGTTCTAATAATACTTTCAATCGATTTTTCCGACTCTCTAATATGTGGAATATAACTGTCAAAATGTAAGTGCCTGTACACTCACATTTCGTCAGCTATCCACACAAATCAATAATTATAATTATATGAGATATATTATGTTTAATAATTAATTTCTAAACATTCTAGTATTGACATTTATCAGGACTGCAATAAAATAACTTAGTTATGTATACGTTTGTTTATTCTTTGGTGTCATATATAAAATTCATACACGCTTTTATTCTTTGAAGATTTTACAGAGCGCAACCGCATCCTCTGCCAGTGAATCCAGTGCGGTAGCCAAGAGCGGGAGCGGCGAAACCGGGAGCGGCGTAACCGGCAGCACCGAAGCCAGCAGCAGGAGCGTACGCAGCCCCAGCATAACCAGGAGCGAAGGCAGCAGTCTCACTGACCATGGCGTTGATACCATTACCGCAGGCGTGGTTGACGGCACCAGCACCAGCAGTGGGCAACACACCCTCCACAGCCACAGTACCAACGAACGGCAGCTCACCAGCCGCAGCGAGAATACCGTCATAAGCGTTCTCAGATGCTACTGAGAGGCCGACGGGAGCGATGGTGGAGGCGCTGGTGACAGGGAGTCCACCACCGCTGGTGGGAGTGAAGTCAATAGCAGGAGAGGCCCAAGCACAAGGGGCAGCACAAAAAGGCGAATCAAAACCGTAAGGTGCGGCCAAACCGGGAGTAGCATATCCATAAGCGCTGCTGGAGCACTGACTCAGGGCGGACTGGAAGCAAAAGTCTTTTATAAGCGACATACATCATATTTCAAACAAATAAATTGTGATTAATAATAATCATAAGGAACCCGGGTCTTGAGACTTTTATGCACTACTTAATGCTATTTTGAAGTATATGTTAATATGTAAAAATTAAGTAAGAAAACAGTAGTTTCTTTATATTGACGCGCAAATGATAGCCATTAGCAACTATGACATAATTGTATTAACCGAAACATGGCTGAATTCTTCCGTCTTAAGCACTGAGCTTTTCGACGACCGTTATATTGTATACAGACGTGATAGAGAGTCATCAGGTTTTCATACAGGTAAGGAGGGTGGTGGAGTATTAGTCGCTGTATCAAAACATCTGACGAGTAAGCGAATGAGTGCCTGGGAGAGTACTTGTGAAGATGTCTGGGTTTTGGTAAACATACCGCGTTCCAAATCAATTAAACAGTTAGCTATTTGCGCTGTCTACCTCCCTCCTCCTGTACCTACTCTAATGTTAAAACATTATATTCAAAATTGTAACTCAGTATTGGATCATTATGACGGCCATTCTTGCATATTGGGTGATTTTAACCTTGGTAATATTGATTGGAATGTAGCTTCAACTAGCCAGTGTTCGAAATCGGGTCAGTTTTTGTACGATTTTGTGCAGGTTGCCAACTTTAACCAACTAAATCATATTCAAAATAGTAGGCATAGAATACTCGATCTTGTTCTTTCGGACTTACCATCTTGTACAGTGTCCGCGGCCCACGACGTGCTTACTCAGATGGATCCCTTACATCCACCACTTGAGGCCCACATTTCGATCGTTGATAGTAAAGACCTTGATGTCAATCTTAATAATCGAAGGCTAAATTACCATAAAGCAGATTACGAAGCTATTCAGAAAGCTTTATCATTGATTGATTGGAATTCAGAGTTTGCGCAATGCACAAATGTTAATTCCATGGTAGCCATATTCTATGCTAGACTCAATGAAATAATTAACAAATACGTGCCTCGCAAAACAACTGTAAAGCGCAAATATCCACCGTGGTTTAATAAATCCCTGATTGCTATATTAAAAGAAAAAAACAACATACGTTCTCGATTCAAAAAGTACCGGAATCCTATGGACAGAATAGAATTTAAATTATTAAGTAAAAGATGTTCAAAAATAGCCGAAGCATGTTACAACCAATACATAGGCGACGTGGAGCACAAAATATCTAACAACGCTAAGTACTTCTGGTCATTTGTTAAAACTAAAAGAGACGAATCTAGTTATTACCCCAGCTCAATGACTGATGGAACTTCTGTCAGCTCAGATGGTGAAGGGATTTGTAATCTTTTTGCAGCCTTGTTTTCTCAGGATTACAAAAATGCGACTTCTAACAATAACTTCATACTGTCGAATGATCTAAAGTCTATTGATGAATTCAGCTCTAATTTTGGTTCGTTGGTTTTGGACCAAACAATGATTACAAAGAAGTTGAATGGTCTAGATATAGCTAAGAGTGCAGGACCAGACGGTATAGCGCCTATTTTTTTTAAAAAATGTGCGTCCCTATTGACATTACCGCTACACATAATCTTTGCGACATCGATATCGTCTGGAGTATTTCCAAATGAGTGGAAATTTGCAAAAATAGTACCTATTTATAAATCAGGTAGCAAAGATGATGTTAATAACTATCGTCCAATTTCGATAATCTCCACGATGGCGAAGGTGTTTGAGTCTATTGTTTGTCCTTATATACAAAAGTATTTCAGCCGATACCTGTCCACTCATCAACATGGATTCATCAAGGCAAGGTCTACTTCTACGAACTTGGTCACATTTGTCGAACGCTTGGCCGAAGCAATTGACCATCGTCAACAGGTAGACGTGATATATACTGACTTCAGCAAAGCTTTCGACAAAGTGTCTCATACAATATTGAAGCAGAAATTATCAGTATATGGATTTACTGCCAGTCTCTATAAATGGATTGAGTCATATCTAGTCAATCGGTCTTCCTACGTCGTGGTAAATGGCTTTAGGTCAAATCTATTCCCCACCTTTTCTGGCGTGCCGCAGGGATCACATTTGGGGCCTATCCTCTTTAATATCTTTATTAATGACCTACCTGACTGCCTCTTGTACTCTAAACCGTCCATGTATGCTGACGATCTAAAAATTTCACGAACAATTAATAGTTCTCACGACGTAGCCCTTCTACAACAAGACATAGAACACATAAGCCAGTGGTGTAGCAACAACCAGATGTGCCTTAACATTAAAAAATGCTACCACATGAAATTCACCCGCAAACTAAACTACATTGACTCAAGGTACTTTGTGGAGGGCATGCCCGTACAAGAAGTTGATACTATAAGGGACTTAGGTATCATTTTAGATAGTAAACTCACTTTTCAACCTCATTTGGATCACATAGTTAAAAAAGCATCCAAAATGCTGGGATTTGTTATAAGAAATGCTAGAATATTCCGTAAGCCGCAAACAAAGATACTTTTGTTCAACACTCTGGTTCGTAGTATACTCGAATACTGTCCCACTGTGTGGAGACCGCATTATTCAACTCACATTTTAAGATTGGAACGAATCCAGAAGCGTTTTATGTGGCATTTAGCCTTCTCTGTCGGAATCTCCAAAACTCACAAGAGGTATGATGAAAGACTATCGTTTTTCAAGATACCATCGCTTGAAAAGAGAAGAACGCTTTTGGATCTAAATTTTATTTACAAAGTTTTGCACAGCCATTTAGATTGTTCAGCTCTGCTTGGAAGCCTAAAATTTAACGCCCCCAACCGCATGCCCCGTAAAGCAATGGCAATAATGGTGCATCCTTTTAGAAGCACGATTTTAGGATATAATTCGCCTATTCCCAGACTATGTAGAGCGGTGAATAAATATTGTACAAATTCGATTGACATCTTTGCTGTTAAATTGTATAAGTTTCGCAAATTACTATTTGAAAACTTGCCCAATTAGTTACTTGTCAAATATAAAAAATTCAATTAAATTGTATTTATGATAAAAATTAACTCTTTTCTGTTTTATATTCATATATATGTCAAACAATATTTTATTCTGTATTAATTTGTTTCAATTGAATTAATGAATTTGTTTTGTTTAAATTAATGGATTTATGCATTGAGTGATTGAATTATTTTGACTTAAATTTTGAGATTATTTAAATATTCTATTTTAACTTGTGATTAATTTATAATTATGATTGATTACTATTAAATATATTATAGTTTTTAATAAACATTGAAATGCATGCTGTATTCACCTGTTATTAGTTATGCAATTAGTTTTAAACCTATCAATTGTATTATGTGTAAATGAATTTTTGTATATAACTGTTGGTGAATCAAATAAATAAATAAATAAATAAATAATATATTTAAACTTACTTGTACGAAGAGCGCCTGAGCGCAGAAGACGAGGATAGCCTTGGCAGACATGTTAGAAGTTCAAGTGTTGACACAAGAATGATGTTCAGTAATAATGCTGCTGGTTTTATACTGTATTGTGTTATCTAGTTCCACGAACATTTACTAAATAATTAGGTTATTAATACGAAGTACATATTTGTTCACAATGATACTGAGAAATATTAAAACATTATCTATTGCCTGCATTTAGGTTACGAAACCAACTAATTAATTACTGAATCGTATTGTACAATATTTGTATAAAAGGGTGGACTACATCAGACTCATCATTCAGTCTTGAGCTCCTCTTTGAACACAAACAAACATCAAACATGAACACCTTCGCTGTTGTGGTACTCTGCGTCCAAGCTTGCTTGGTACAGGTGAGTGGTACATTTAAATACTGATTTCTATGATTGCTATGTCGAAATAATATATTGATTTGTACAGTTTTATGTATTGATAAATATTTATTTGCTCTAGTTAATCCTTTATATAGCATTATAGCAATATATTTCTTAAGACACATTTTAGGAAAAATATTATGTGCTTAATATAACTTCTTGAATCCATTTGCTAGCGTTATAATAAAACATCGTGAAGATTTTTAAATTCCTTTCTAATTAGGTATTCGGTATTAATTTACGTCATCTTTTAGAATGTCTTCGGGCAGTGCACCAGCCGCGCTGCAGTAGCCGCTGAGCCCGGACTCATTGCCCCCGCCGGCCTGGCTGCTCCTTACGGATTGAGTGCTCCCTTCGCATACAACGGTCTGGCTGCTCCTTACGGATCGGGCGCTCCCTTCGGCTATTCTGGAGCCTACCCCGGTGCCGCTGCTGGCTTGGCCGCTCCCTGCGGTGCGGCTGCTCCTTACGGTGGTGCCGGTGAAGGCAACGTGGCGGTCGCCGGTGAGCTGCCAGTCGCTGGTTGCACCACCGTCGCTGGTCAGGTGCCCATCATGGGCGCTGTGAACTTCGGTGGTGATGTCGCCGCTGCTGGTTGTGTGTCTATCGCTGGCAAGTGCGCTTGCGGTTGCGGAGCCCCTTACATCTACTAAATTAGCTGATGTAAATACGAAGTTATTTTATAACTTTTGATGATACTATGATATCATCTACGAAAATAGCGCGAAAATAAATGTATTCCTTGATGCAATGAGTTCGTAGTTTCATTCGAAAAACGGTAGTTTTAAAAACACTCTAACACAATCTTATTTATTATTTACATGTACAAGAGTACAGGTACAAGACTTACCGTGTTCTGCTGTAGTTTTAGACGGTAGAAGTCTGCACACTGTGCTAACAGTGTCGCACTTCAGGATTAAAACACCATGGAAATAAGTCTTCGATTAAGAGGCATGGCCCTTATTGCGTTGAATGAACAGATGTCGTAGTTTCTAAATGACTGCCTTGTCGCCGCTTCTGTATCGAGAGTTGTGGGTGGTTGTGTATACAAATGTACCGTGTAAGGGTTGAACCCTTACACGGCATATTTGTGTGATCCACATGATTAAAGCTGTTGCAAGACCGTTAAATCTATGCATCCATTGTTTAAATGTCTTCCGCGACAATGCAATTAATTCTGTTGCTGGTACGGCAGCTTTGGCAAACCGTAGGCAGCAAACTTTACCTGTAGGTCACCATTAACAACATTAGGAGCATCAAAATTGGAAAACATTCTCAAGGTTTGGTTGCAATATTGCATTCCAATTGCTGTTGCATACATGCCATTAACGCGTCTCACTACGTATTTTAGGGCACAGTCACATACAGTTGTCTAGGTAGACGACAGATTCAGGAAGCCCTACCCCATAACAAGATTTTTCGCAAGATAGAAAACAAGCGTGTAATTCTCCTAGCATGCTTGTAAGGTGGGTCACATGGGTCATATACAGGGCGTAAGGGACGGTGTACCGAAAACGTTGCACAATCGTTTGTCCATAAGTACACAACTGAATGGAAATGTCAATTCAAAAATAAAACGTACGATTAAAGTTTTATGCTAGTACATTGTAATTTTCACTACGCAATGTATTGCTACCAATGCAATGTGTCCGCCCGCGCTATCGTATCGCGATTCTCGCGCGACGCGCACCAATGCTACGCGCGCTCACATTATCTTACGGAGCCCGGATCACCTCCTAAAAATCGGATTGTACAATTTTATTACTGTACTTACAAAAATTTTACTCCACTCTGCGACAAAGTCGGAAGTTAACTCATCCAGTACGGTTGTCAGGTCTTGCTGTAGAAAATCCAAGTAACGGGGTTCATTCATGCGCTCCGGTAAAAAGTGAGGGCCTAAAATTTTGTTGTTATAGACCCCCGCCCATACGTTTACCGACCAACGCGTTTGGTGACCCGTTTATTGGAATGCACGAGGACTGCTTCGCGCCCAAAAGTGCGAGTTACGTCGATTCTACATGCCATTCCGAGTAAACGTGGATTCGTCAGTCCAAATTATGTAGGATACAAAACTTGGATGTTACCGCTGCTGATTCGTCAACCACCTGCAGTATGCAACACGCCGAACTTGGTCGTTAGGCACGAGAGCTTGGACTTTATGACTACGGTACGGTCGTTGTCGATCTATGCGTAAAATTTTATGCACAGTCCAGTGCGATACGTGAGTACCGTGGTTACGTCGCAGAAGTTTAGCGGTGGTTCGCGTACCAAGGCGTGGATTACGGTGACTGGCATCGAGAATTCTCCGCTCAGTGGAAACTCTAATCGGCCTTCCAGAACCCTCCTGATGCGGTACTTTGGGTAAATTATCCAGTACTTGTTGATACGCACGAGTAATCACACGGCTGTCCATAGGGTGACGTGCGTCAGGATACCGCTGGATGTAAATGCGAAGCGCCAACGAAGCATTGCCTCGTGCCTCCCCGTATGCCATGAGTATTTGTCCATATTTGCGTGCACTAAACGGCTAACTCATTATTTATTAGGTACAAACACAACTTTGTAAGTATTTACACAAAAAAGTTATAAACAAAACAAAAACGTTAACAAAATGCAACGAAAATAGTAAACACTCGCGAATACGAGAGATTACGTCAAGTACTTCCGATTCCTCACAGTAGTGTGAGCGAACTGAAGAAAAATAAATTTCTTTTAATAAATTTCAATTGTAGTCATAGTAGATAGGTATGAGATACATCTATCTATGAGAGTTATCGACTATCGATTAATTTTATACTTATACATAGTAATAAACTGTTTATGGCTAATTCTACTCACAAATTTTTGTTACACCTTTGTATTTTAATAGTTAAGTAAAGATTTACTAGATTACATTACATTGTTTGAATCGCTGTATACAAAAAGCAAATAAAACAATTAGATGGTCTTTTACATTAATTATTATTAAAAGTGATTAAATAGACTCGTACATGTTTACGATACGAAATATCAAAACAATTAATATTTTTTTACATTTAAAATAATAATGGGTATTGTAAAGTGATAGTAGTATAACATTTAATTACAGGCTACTTTAATCATTACAATCTTTTCAATCTACGTCACAATATACGTGACTAATTTAATAATAAATAGTGCTCGTTCATGTAAACTTTACTTCTGAAAGGAAAACAACATTACGAAATCATTGTATTAAAATATATATTTATTTTTGTTGACATAACATCAATTGATACAGAAATGAATTTGTATTTACATTAGAAAATTTAGTACGCGTAAGGGGCTCCGCAACCGCAAGCGCACTTGCCAGCAATAGACACGCAACCAGCAGCGGCGACATCACCATCGAAGTTTACTGCGCCCGTAATGGGCACCTGACCAGAGACGGCGGAGGTACCAGTGACTGGCAGCTCACCGGCGACCGCCACGTTACCTTCACCGGCACCACCGTAAGGAGCAGCCGCGCCGCAGGAAGCAGCCCAGCTAGCAGCAGCACCGGGGTAGCCTCCGGCATAGTCGAAAGGAGCAACGGAAGTGAGAGCCATGCCGTAAAGAGCAGACAGACCGTCGTATGCGAAAGGAGCGTTCTATCGATAAGGAGCAGATAAACCGGCGGGGGTCATAAGTCCAGGCTCAGTTTGTTTATTTGGGTGTTATGCTTTGACGCCTTAACTACTCGATCAATCATCATAAAATATTACAAACACGTTGTCAGGGGTACAGAAAAGAACATTGCTTACTTCTAATCCACAGAAAGTACTGTTCCCGATAGACATTTATTGACATTTAAAATAATGCGAGCAAAGCTTCTCGATCTTGAATTAAATCGATTACCTACTAAAATGATATATGTGACCCATGTGACCCACCTTACAAGCATGCTAGGAGAATTACACGCTTGTTTTCTATCTTGCGAAAAATCTTGTTATGGGGTAGGGCTTCCTGAATCTGTCGTCTACCTAGACAACTGTATGTGACTGTGCCCTAAAATACGTAGTGAGACGGGTTAATGGCATGTATGCAATAGCAATTAGAATGCAATATTGTAACCAAACCTTGAGAATGTTTTCCATTTTTGATGCTCCTAATGTTGTTAATGGTGACCTACAGGTAAAGTTTGCTGCCTACGGTTTGCCAAAGCTACCGTACCAGCAACAGAATTAATTGCATTGTCGCGGAAGACATTTAAACAATGGATGCATAAATTTAACGGTCTTGCAACAGCTTTAATCATGTTGATCACACAAATATGCCGTGTAAGGGTACAACCCTTACACGGTACATTTGTATACACAACCACCCACAACTCTCGATACAGAAGCGGCGACAAGGCAGTCATTTAGAAACTACGACATCTGTTCATTCAACGCAATAAGGGCCATGCCTCTTAATCGAAGACTTATTTCCATGGTGTTTTAATCCTGAAGTGCGACACTTTTAGCACAGTGTGCAGACTTCTACCGTCTAAAACTACAGCAGAACACGGTAAGTCTTGTACCTGTACTCTTGTACATGTAAATAATAAATAAGATTGTGTTAGAGTGTTTTTAAAACTACCGTTTTTCGAATGAAACTACGAACTCATTGCATCAAGGAATACATTTATTTTCGCGCTATTTTCGTAGATGATATCATTGTATCATCAAAAGTTACAAAAATAACTTCGTATTTACATCAGCTAATTTAGTATATGTAAGGGGCTCCGCAACCGCAAGCGCACTTTCCAGCAATAGACACGGAACCAGCAGCGGCGACATCACCACCGAAGTTCACAGCGCCCATGATGGGCACCTGACCAGCGACGGTGGTGCAACCAGCGACTGGCAGCTCACCGGCGACCGCCACGTTGCCTTCACCGGCACCACCGTAAGGAGCAGCCGCACCGCAGGGAGCGGCAAAGCCAGCAGCGGCACCGGGGTAGGCTCCAGAATAGCCGAAGGGAGCGCCCGATCCGTAAGGAGCAGCCAGACCGTTGTATGCGAAGGGAGCACTCAATCCGTAAGGAGCAGCCAGGCCGGCGGGGGCAATGAGTCCGGGCTCAGCGGCTACTGCAGCGCGGCTGGTGCACTGCCCGAAGACATTCTAAAAGATGACGTAAATTAATACCGAATACCTAATTAGAAAGGAACCTAAAAATCTACACGATGTTTTATTATAACGCTAGCAAATGGATTCAAGAAGTTATATTAAGCACATAATATTTTTCCTAAAATGCACATGTGTCTTTAGAAATATATTGCTATAATGCTATTTAAAGGATTTACTCGAGCAAATAAATATTTATCAATACATAAAACTGTACAAATCAATATATTATTTCGACATAGCAATCATAGAAATCAGTATTTAAATGTACCACTCACCTATAGCAAGCAAGCTTGGACGCAGAGTACCACAACAGCGAAGGTGTTCATGTTTGATGTTTGTTTGTGTTCAACGAGAAGCTCAAGACTGAATGATGAGTCTGATGTAGTCCACCCTTTTATACAAATATTGTACAATACGATTCAGTAATTAATTAGTTGATTTCGTAACCTAAACGCAGGCAATAGATAATGTTTTAATATTTCTCAGTATCATTGTGAACAAATATGTACTTCGTATTAATAACCTAATTATTTAGTAAATGTTCGTGGAACTAGATAACACAATACAGTATAAAACCAGCAGCATTATTACTGAACATCATTCTTGTGTCAACACTTGAACTTCTAACATGTCTGCCAAGGCTATCCTCGTCTTCTGCGCTCAGGCGCTCTTCGTACAAGTAAGTTTAAATATATTATTTATCATTTGCGCTTCAATATAAAGAAACTACTGTTTTCTTACTTAATTTTTACATATTAACATATACTTCAAAATAGCATTAAGTAGTGCATAAAAGTCTCAAGACCCGGGTTCCTTATGATTATTATTAATCACAATTTATTTGTTTGAAATATGATGTATGTCGCTTATAAAAGAGTTTTGCTTCCAGTCCGCCCTGTGTCAGTGCTCCAGCAGCGCTTATGGATATGCTACTCCCGGTTTGGCCGCACCTTACGGTTTTGATTCGCCTTTTTGTGCTGCCCCTTGTGCTTGGGCCTCTCCTGCTATTGACTTCACTCCCACCAGCGGTGGTGGACTCC
Organism: Catocala nupta; assembly: GCA_963675205.1. Classification (NCBI taxonomy): domain Eukaryota; kingdom Metazoa; phylum Arthropoda; class Insecta; order Lepidoptera; family Erebidae; genus Catocala; species Catocala nupta. The sequence goes on along the minus strand of OY776107.1, from coordinate 3,247,227 downwards.
CCGTCACCAGCGCCTCCGCTATCGCTCCCGTCGGCCTCTCAGTAGCATCTGAGAACGCTTATGACGGTATTCTAGCGGCGGCTGGTGAGCTGCCGTTCGTCGGTACTGTGGCCGTAGAGGGTGTGTTGCCTACTGTTGGTGCTGGTGCCGTCAACCACGCCTGCGGTAATGGTATCAACGCCATGGTCAGTGAGACTGCTGCCTTCGCTCCTGGTTATGCTGGGGCTGCGTACGCTCCTGCTGCTGCCATCGGTCCTGGCTTCGGTGCTGCCGGTTACGCCGCTCCCGGTTTTGCCGCTCCCGCTCTTGGCTATCGCACTGGATTCACTGGCAGAGGATGCGGTTGCGCTCTGTAAAATCTTCAAAGATCCATTTTCTAGTAGCATGTCGCGTGTAAAGAAGTGCTTAACTGATAAGTTTTCCAAATAATATTGTAATATGTTATTAAAGAGCTATTTTAGTATTTAATATTGTTTTGATACCATGTAAGCAGTTGACATCACTGTGGTTCATTTATTTTCTATTATAGTTCTATGAGTGAAAACTTGTAATTGCCTTACCGTTACCTATCATGTCATTAATATACATTGTATGTAGCTGTAAGTTTTCCGTAAGGTAAATAAATAAATAAATAAATAAAAAAATAACTAAGTTATTTTATTGCAGTCCTGATAAATGTCAATACTAGAATGTCTAGAAATTAATTATTAAACATAATATATCTCATATAATTATAATTATTGATTTGTGTGGATAGCTGGCGAAATGTGAGTGTACAGGCACTTACATTTTGACAGTTATATTCCACATATTAGAGAGTCGGAAAAATCTTTTGAAAGTAGTATTAGAACATTCATGATAATCCTTTTGTATTCAAAACTTGGTCTCTTTTTGTGTCATGATTCATCCATATGTTTAACATCTAAAATATTTGTCAGATAATTCTATGCAAAATATCCATTCCAAGATTTTTAATAGTGAAATAATGGTTCGACCTGGAATTTAATGTTACCAACTTTTTATTTAGGACATGTTTTATATATTATTATGTGTCTCCCAACATAAGATAAAACTATAAATCTAAACACTTATATAAAAGTCACCGTCGATCAACAGAAATAAATTAATTATGATTCTTCATCATCATTTCAGCCGGCAAACGTCCCCTGCTGGGCATAGGCTTCCTAAGAATTGTGGCCTTGATTGCAATTACCGAAATCGCATAACAGAAAACAGCGCTCTGCGTTTTAACTTAAGCTTTTTCTTCAAAATTACCACCTACGTGGGTCATGAATGACTAGTCATTCATGATCTGGATCATAATTTGAAAAGTTGGAAGAGTCATCAAGAATACTAGTATTCTTGTTAACTCTATCAGCTAAGCTAGAATACTTTTGTTAGGAGTGGGTGCACGTCAGTATTTCATGAGTGAGATTCGAACCCGCACACAACACTGGGTAATATACATTCGGTGTCTGATCTTTTTACGAATGGAGGCCAAATGCTTTCGATATATCCAGTTAATTATTTTGAATAAATATGCATTAGAGCATATATAAAATTATTATTATAAAAACAAAAATCCCGACTGCTTTAAAGTAATGAACTGAAGAGAGAAAACCAAGTGTCACAATATCTATATAAAATTCGACTGACTAATGCATTGTTTTGTAAGCTTACTTTATCAAATAATGAAATAACTACATATGCATGTATATTCAAATTAGTTAAACTAAATACTTTATGGTGCCGCATGCGGTGACAAACGTAGTCAGTTCATTACTTTTAAGCAGTCGGGATTTTTGTTTTTATAATGATAATTTTATTTCAGACTTTTTAGTTTTATTAACCGAGTTTTATTTTAATATATAACTAAGTACAGGTAATGTCATTCCTGAAGTCCCAATATAAAATTGGTACGTTTTTTGACGATTTGTGTTAAAATAGTAATATAAACGTGATATGATACCTATATTACCCGATAGCGTCAGTAGGAGGGTAATGTTTTTCGAGCGTATGTTTGTTTGAAATGGTCTTCTCACGATCTTTCATTTGATACCCATATTGCTAAGGTAAGACAAAAAAACAAACTCTTTCCCCCTTGTTTCTTCATTTGTGGGCGCCATTTTGAAAATTTATTTAGGCTATATCACTACCACATTTCTGATGAATTCAACGACACCTCATATGTCAGAAACCGTCCAGCCGTTTGGGCTGTAGGGTGTGCCAAAGAAATGGACATACATACCCACATATATACGCTCGAAAAACATTACCCTCCTTCTGACGCAGTCGGGTAAAAATATGACCTAAATAAAAGAGTTGGTAACATTAAATTGCAGGTCGAACCATTATTTCCCTATTAAAAATCTTGGAATGGATATTTTGCATAGGATTCACTGACAAATATTTTAGATGTTAAACATGGATGAATCATGACACAAAAAGAGACCAAGTTTTTAATACAAAAGGATTATCATGAATGTTCTAATACTACTTTCAATCGATTTTCCGCCTCTAATACGTGGAACATAACTGTCAAAATGTAAGTGCCTGTACACTCACATTTCGCCAGTTATCCACACAAATCAGTTATTATAATTAAATGAGATATATTATGTTTAATAATTAATTTCTAGACATTCTAGTATTGACATTTATCAGGACTGCAATAAAATAACTTAGTTATGAATAAGTTTGTTTATTCTTTGGTATCATATATGAAATTTATAGACACTTTTATTTCTTGAAGATTTTACATAGCGCAACCGCATCCTCTACCAGCGAATCCAGTGTGGTAGCCAAGAGCGGGAGCGATGTAGCTAGAAGCAGTGAAACCGGGACCAGCGTAACCAGCAGCGCCAAAACCAGGAGCGATGGCAGCAGCAGGAGCGTAAGCGGCACCAGCATAACCAGGAGCGAAGGCAGCAGTCTCACTGACCATGGCGTTGATACCATTACCGCAGGCATGGTTGACGGCACCAGCACCAGCAGTGGGCAACACACCCTCCACAGCCACAGTACCGACGAACGGCAGCTCACCAGCCGCAGCCAGAATACCGTCATAAGCGTTTTCAGATGCTACTGAGAGGCCGACGGGAGCGATGGCGGAGGCGCTGGTGACGGGGAGTCCACCACCGCTGGTGGGAGTGAAGTCTATAGTAGGAGAGGCCCAAGCACAAGGGGCAGCACAGAAAGGCGCATCAAAACCGTAAGGTGCGGCCAAACCGGGAGTAGCATATCCATAAGCGCTGCTGGAGCACTGACTCAGGGCGGACTAGAAGCAAAACTCTTTTATAAGCGACATACATCATATTTCAGACAAATAAATTGTGATTAGTAATAATCATAAGGAACCTGGGTCTTGAGACTTCTTATTTTTATGTAGTACTTAATGCTATTTTGAAGTATAAGTTAATATGTAAATATTAACCTTAGTAAGAAAACAGTAGTTTCTTTATATTGAAGCGCAAATGATAAATAATATATTTAAACTTACTTGTACGAATAGCGCCTGAGCGCAGAAGACGAGGATAGCCTTGGCAGACATGTTAGAAGTTCAAGTGTTGACACAAGAATGATGTTCAGTAATAATGCTGCTGGTTTTATACTGTATTGTGTTATCTAGTTCCACGAACATTTACTAAATAATTAGGTTATTAATACGAAGTACATATTTGTTCACAATGATACTTAGAAATATTAAAACATTATCTATTGCCTGCGTTTAGGTTACGAAACCAACTAATTAATTACTGAATCGTATTGTACAATATTTGTATAAAAGGTTGGACTACATCAGACTCATCATTCAGTCTTGAGCTCCTCTTTGAACACAAACAAACATCAAATATGAACACCTTCGCTGTTGTGGTACTCTGCGTCCAAGCTTGCTTGCTACAGGTGAGTGGTACATTTAAATACTGATTTCTATGATTGCTATGTCGAAATAATATATTGATTTGTACAGTTTTATGTATTGATAAATATGTATTTGCTCGAGTAAATCCTTTAAATAGCATTATAGCAATATATTTCCTAAGACACATGTGCGTTTTAGGAAAAATATTATGTGCTTAATATAACTTCTTGAATCCATTTGCTAGCGTTATAATAAAACATCGTGAAGATTTTTAAATTCCTTTCTAATTAGGTATTTGGTATTAATTTACGTAATTTTTTAGAATGTCTTCGGGCAGTGCACCAGTCGCGCTGCAGTAGCCGCTGAGCCCGGACTCATTGCCCCCGCCGGCCTGGCTGCTCCTTACGGATTGAGTGCTCCCTTCGCATACAACGGTCTGGCTGCTCCTTACGGATCGGGCGCTCCCTTCGGCTATTCTGGAGCCTACCCCGGTGCCGCTGCTGGCTTGGCCGCTCCCTGCGGTGCGGCTGCTCCTTACGGTGGTGCCGGTGAAGGCAACGTGGCGGTCGCCGGTGAGCTGCCAGTCGCTGGTTGCACCACCGTCGCTGGTCAGGTGCCCATCATGGGCGCTGTGAACTTCGGTGGTGATGTCGCTGCTGCTGGTTGTGTGTCTATTGCTGGCAAGTGCGCTTGCGGTTGCGGAGCCCCTTACATCTACTAAATTAGCTGATGTAAATACGAAGTTATTTTTGTAACTTTTGATGATACTATGATATCATCTACGAAAATAGCGCGAAAATAAATGTATTCCTTGATGTAATGAGTTCGTAGTTTCATTCGAAAAACGGTAGTTTTAAAAATACTCTAACACAATCTTAATTATTATTTAAATAACAATTAAACTTACTAAGCTATGAGACAAGTAGGTTTGTCAGCTAATGTTCATAACTATTTTGTTAATGTAGGTAAAAAACTTGCTGAGCGGACTCAGATACAAACTTGTAATCGCACTGCTATAACTCGTCAGAAACCGAACAACACCGCTAATCTAAAATCATTTGTTATGTTAGACACTGACGAACAGGAAATAGAACGAATCATCTTAGGAATGAAGGATGATTCTGCTGTCGGCTACGATAATATAAACAACAAGTTCCTTAAATATTTTAGGCATATCTTAGTAGCTCCATTAACGTATATAGTGTGAGTCTTTATAAAGTGCACATATTAAAAAGGGTGAAAATATAAACAATTTTAACGACGGAAAAAATGTTTAAAAAAATCTAAAAAAAAATTATGTACTTTTAATTTTTTTTACTCTCGTCTTGGTACACATGCAAACAAAGCGTTACTACTTTTAAACTAAATGTGATATTAAAACAAAACAAAATTAATAATAATCTCGAATAATAGGCCGAGCTAATAAAGCCATAATTTTTTGAAAAATAAACCTTATAAATTAGTTATTAATGATTTTTTGAAGAAAATTTTTGCAATAAATGTATGTTTTTGTGTTTACAACAGCGTGGCGGACATTTTGAGCAATTAATGCATTAGTTTTAAGTTTCATGTGAAATAATAAATGATTTTGATTAACCTAACCTACGCTTCTTTGTTTTATGAATCACATAGCCTTCATAAGAAAGTAATTTATCCTTTCGAATTAATAACACACCCGGTGAGCCTCTTTTTTAGTCTCTGATAGCAAATGTTGTGTTTTAGCTACAACCATGGGATTTTTACCAAAAACTAGCTAATACGATATAGAATAACATAAAATAAGAAAAAAGTAGGGTAAAGGGGACATTTTTATGATAAATTTTACATTTATTGCAAAAATTGGTAGACAAATGGTAAATTTTCTTCAAAAAATCATTGATAACTAATTTATGAGGTTTATTTTTCAATAAATTATGGCTTTATTAGCTTGGTCTATTATTAGAGATCATTATTAATTTTGTTTTGTTTTAATATCACATTTAGTTTAAAAGTAGTAACAGTTTGTTTACATGGGGTACCAAGACAAGAGTAAAAAAAATAAAAAGCCCATAAAAAATTTAAAAATTTCCTTAGATATTTTTTAACATTTTTTCCGTCGATAAAATTGTTTATATTTTCACCCTTTTTAATATGTGCACTTTATAAAGACTCACACTGTATATTTAGGCTCTGCCTTTCTGAAGGGATTTTCCCCAAATGCCTTAAAAAGCAGTTGTCATACCCATCTTTAAATCTGGAAACAAAGATCTAGTTGCAAATTATCGACCTATATCCATACTCCCCTTAATATCTAAGATACTAGAACGAATTATAAACACTAGATTAGTCAACTTCTTAGAAAATAACAATTATCTTTCACTCAAGCAATTTGGATTTCAGCCAAATAATCCACCGCCGATGCGGTTCATAGCTTGACTCATTATATCACAGAGGAACTCGGCAAGGGTAATCAAACTTTAGGCATATTTCTAGATCTAAAAAATGCATTCGATACTGTATCAATTTCTAAACTTCTGAGCAAGATGGAGGCTTTGGGTATACGGGGTAATCAACTAAAACTTTTTACAGATTACTTAAGCGATCGTCACCAATGCGTTAAAATAGATAATACTACTAGCAATTATGAGAAAAATACTGGTTTTGGTATTCCCCAAGGAAGTATTATCGGTCCGACGCTATTTCTGATCTATATTAACGATTTATGTAATCTTATATTAGAAAACGGCAAGATAATATCATACGCCGACGATACCGTGCTAATATTCTCCGCTAAAACCAGCAACGATTTATATGAAAACGCTCAGCTTGGCTTTAATATTGGCTTCATCAAAATTTACTAACTTTAAATACCGATAAGACGAAATATATTCACTTTTCTATGCGCAAGAATAACTATAGTATAACTAACCCGCCTATATATGCACACAAATGTCCACTTCAAAACCCCGCAACAAACATGGGTAATTGTCCTCCTATCCTGCAAACTAGGAGCATAAAATATCTTGGGATCATAGTAGATGATACACTTTCCTATAAACAACATATTAATAGTTTAGTAAATAGAATCCGTAAATTAATATATGTATTTAAAAAACTCCGAACAGTAGCAGATATTAAATTGATTACTCAAGTTTACTTAGCTTTATGTCAATCAATTATCCAATATTGTATTACTTCATGGGGTGGAGCAGTGAAAACTACTATGCTGCCTCTTGAACGAGCTCAAAGAGCAATTTTAAAAGTAGCCACCCGCCGTGCTTTCCTATTTCCTACAAGCTTATTATATAAATCCTGCAAAGTAATGACTGTCCGTCAAATCTTCATTATGCACACAATACTAAAACAACATGCGATGCTTACCTATAACGCTGACATAATTAACAAGCGTCGGCTAGATATATTAGAGATAGATTTTTTGCATTTCTAGGGCCATTTTTGTACAATAAGCTAAATAGAGAATTAAGCATTTATAAATTAACTAATTTTAGCTGTAAAACCTTAATTTCTACTTATATTCAAACTTTGTCATATGACCAAACCGAGCAGTTACTTGCAATCTGTAAATAAATTTTGCTTATTTAGTTTTAAAGTAGAATATTAAACTTAATTTAATTGTTTATACGTTTACCTTTAGTTTATTATAAAAGTTATTATAATGTAATTTTATTTATACTGATAATAGTATGTAAGCAGTTTGTCGCTCGAAACACAGGTTTAACCTAGTTCGGGCAAATATCTATAAGTGCACTTTATGTTATTGTTAAGATGCAATTGTAAACTAAGAATTTATACTAGAATAAATAAATTATTATTATTATTATTATTATAATGCAATTGAGTCTCCCTCCATTCTAAAACTTACCTGTATTGGGCGTTGTCCTCAATTTTCTACTTTCTTTCAGTATAATTATACCTACATGTATTATGTTATGTACGTAAATACCAAGCCGATATAAGAAATCCAAACAAAATCCCTATAAGTTTTTTGATAACAACAAGCAGCACGTTGGTATACGCTATCGGCGTCGTGACGGGTCACTCTGATCGTGATATTGGACCCCAGTCGAGTCTGAAACTAGCTAGGCAAACCAAATTATTTCTAATTAAGAATAACCTTAATTTATGTATATATAACTTCAATTTATAAAGACTAAAATTTTGAATTAACTGAACGTCTTTTGCAAATTACTAATGTATCATACAAGAATAGGCTGCCTGATAATAGGGGATTACCGAAACCTATGAGCGCTTGCAATATTAGAGACTCGTATTGTTATCCTCTTTAAAAGCAGTTCCGCATTGCACGCATAGACGACACAGAACAATAGCACCTCTGATGACAGCACACCGAGCTCTTAAGTAGGTCTGGAAAACATCTGGTTATAATCTTCTGAAGGTATTTCCCTAATCTTTTTAGGAATTGATTCCCCCTGAGCCCTACTTGTCTCATAGCTTAGTAAGTTTAATTGTTATTTAAAGAATAAATAAGATTGTGTTAGAGTGTTTTTAAAACTACCGTTTTTCGAATGAAACTACGAACTCATTGCATCAAGGAATACATTTATTTTCGCGCTATTTTCGTAGATGATATCATAGTATCATCAAAAGTTACAAAAATAACTTCGTATTTACATCAGCTAATTTAGTAGATGTAAGGGGCTCCGCAACCGCAAGCGCACTTGCCAGCAATAGACACACAACCAGCAGCAGCGACATCACCACCGAAGTTCACAGCGCCCATGATGGGCACCTGACCAGCGACGGTGGTGCAACCAGCGACTGGCAGCTCACCGGCGACCGCCACGTTGCCTTCACCGGCACCACCGTAAGGAGCAGCCGCACCGCAGGGAGCGGCCAAGCCAGCAGCGGCACCGGGGTAGACTCCAGAATAGCCGAAGGGAGCGCCCGATCCGTAAGGAGCAGCCAGACCGTTGTATGCGAAGGGAGCACTCAATCCGTAAGGAGCAGCCAGGCCGGCGGGGGCAATGAGTCCGGGCTCAGCGGCTACTGCAGCGCGACTGGTGCACTGCCCGAAGACATTCTAAAAAATTACGTAAATTAATACCGAATACCTAATTAGAAAGGAATTTAAAAATCTTCACGATGTTTTATTATAACGCTAGCAAATGGATTCAAGAAGTTATATTAAGCACATAATATTTTTCCTAAAACGCACATGTGTCTTAGGAAATATATTGCTATAATGCTATTTAAAGGATTTACTCGAGCAAATACATATTTATCAATATATAAAACTGTACAAATCAATATATTATTTCGACATAGCAATCATAGAAATCAGTATTTAAATGTACCACTCACCTGTAGCAAGCAAGCTTGGACGCAGAGTACCACAACAGCGAAGGTGTTCATATTTGATGTTTGTTTGTGTTCAAAGAGGAGCTCAAGACTGAATGATGAGTCTGATGTAGTCCAACCTTTTATACAAATATTGTACAATACGATTCAGTAATTAATTAGTTGGTTTCGTAACCTAAACGCAGGCAATAGATAATGTTTTAATATTTCTCAGTATCATTGTGAACAAATATGTACTTCGTATTAATAACCTAATTATTTAGTAAATGTTCGTGGAACTAGATAACACAATACAGTATAAAACCAGCAGCATTATTACTGAACATCATTCTTGTGTCAACACTTGAACTTCTAACATGTCTGCCAAGGCTATCCTCGTCGTCTGCGCTCAGGCGCTCTTCGTACAAGTAAGTTTAAATATATTATTTATCATTTGCGCTTCAATATAAAGAAACTACTGTTTTCTTACTTAATATTTACATATTAACTTATACTTCAAAATAGCATTAAGTACTACATAAAAATAAGAAGTCTCAAGACCCAGGTTCCTTATGATTATTACTAATCACAATTTATTTGTCTGAAATATGATGTATGTCGCTTATAAAAGAGTTTTGCTTCCAGTCCGCCCTGAGTCAGTGCTCCAGCAGCGCTTATGGATATGCTACTCCCGGTTTGGCCGCACCTTACGGTTTTGATGCGCCTTTCTGTGCCGCCCCTTGTGCTTGGGCATCTCCTGCTATAGACTTCACTCCCACCAGCGGTGGTGGACTCCCCGTCACCAGCGCCTCCGCCATCGCTCCCGTCGGCCTCTCAGTAGCATCTGAGAACGCTTATGAAGGTATTCTCGCTGCGGCTGGTGAGTTGCCGTTCGTCGGTACTGTGGCTGTGGAAGGTGTGTTGCCCACTGCTGGTGCTGGTGCCGTCAACCACGCCTGCGGTAATGGTATCAACGCCATGGTCAGTGAGACTGCTGCCTTCGCTCCTGGTTATGCTGGTGCCGCTTACGCTCCTGCTGCTGCCATCGCTCCTGGCTTCGGTGCTGCTGGTTACGCCGGTCCCGGTTTCACCGCTTCTAACTACGCCGCTCCCGCTCTTGGCTACCGCACTGGATTCGCTGGCAGAGGATGCGGTTGCGCTCTGTAAAATCTTCAAAAAATAAAATTCATGATCTGGATCATAATTTGAAAATTTGAAAGAGTCATCAAGAATACTAGTATTCTTGTTAACTCCATCAGCTAAGCTAGAATAGTTTTGTTAGGAGTCCCCGCCTGCAGCACCATAAAGTATTTAGTTTAACTAATTTGAATATACATACATATGTAGTTATTTCATTATTTGATAAAGTAAGCTTACAAAACAATGCCTGAGTCATTTTAATATATAACTAAGTACAGGTAATGTCATTCCTGAATTCCCGACTTGAATAGATTCTTGCTAGAAAATGATACTTCGGGCGTCCCGATATATAATTGGTACGCTTTTTGACGATTTGTGTTATAATAGTAATTTAAACGTGTTATGATACATTTATTACCCGATAGCGTCAGAAGGAGGTTAATGTTTTTCGAGCGTATGTATGTTTGAAATGGTCTTCTCACGATCTTTCATTTGATACCCATACTGCTAAGGTAACACATAAAAACAAATTCTCTCTCCCTTTTTTCTTCATTTGCGGGCGCCATTTTGAAAATTTATTTATCCTATATCACTACCACATTTCTGATGAATTCAACGACACCTCATATGTCAGAAACTGTCCAGCCGTTTGGGCTGTAGGGTGTGCCAAAGAAATGGACATACATAACCACATACATATGTACATACATACGCTCGAAAAACATTACCCTCCTTCTGACGCAGTCGGGTAAAAATATGACCGAAATAAAAGAGTTGGTAACATTAAATTGCAGGTCGAACCATTATTTCACTATTAAAAATCTTGGAATGAATATTTTGCGTAGGATTAACTGACAAAAAAATTTAGATGTTAAACATATGGATGAATCATGACTCATGACACAAAATGAGACCAAGTTTTGGATACAAAAGGATTATCATGAATGTTCTAATACTACTTTCAATAGATTTTTTCGACGCTCTAATATGTGGAACATAACTGTCAAAATGTAAGTGCCTGTACACTCACATTTCGCCAGCTATCCACACAAATCAATTATTATAATTAAATGAGATATATTATGTTTAATAATAATTTCTAGATATTCAAGTATTGACATTTATCAGGACTGCAATAAAATAACTTAGTTATGTATAAGTTTGTTTATTCTTTGGTATCATATATAAAATACAGAAGAAACGTGCAAAACGAAGCAAACAGACGTGCCTACATTACAATTATTTTATTTACATGTTGAAATATATTCATTTAAATCTGTGACCTAGATTACACTTTATGCGACGTTTGATATAAATAACGATAGTATGTATAATATCTGAGTGACATCATGGATAATATTGAAAATAGCCCTTTCAATCGGAGTGCGAAAACATCACGCAGCCCTCCCAGCACTCCTCAACCGCAAGATCATGTCGCTGATCATACCGTGGAAGCCCTGACCAATAGTGACATTAAATTTTGGATGTCCTCAATTGAAAAATGCCTGAATGAGGTATGTATTATTGCTGCAGAAGGGAAGCTTAACTCTGACCAAAAATTTAAGATTAACACCTTAGCGAGGAAAATTGGAAGTGGGGTTTCCCAAATGGCAGTTCATTATCAGTCATTAAAACAAAATGCTATAATGATTAGCACCTCTTACGATACCTTAAAAGAAAAACAAGAGCTGACGGAATGCTTGAATGACTTTAAAAATTCGATTAAGGAGACCATAGAGAAAAGCTGCACGAAACCAGTCGTAGAAAATGTGTCCTTTGCTGATATGGTGAAATCTAGCCAAAATATTCCATTGCGCCCTAAAAATTTGAGCTCTATCGCAATTTATCCGAGTGATAAATTAAAATCTAGTGACGACATAAAATCATTGGTGCAGAAGATTATATATCCTTAGCAGATGAAATTGCATGTGAGGGGATTGCGTAAGACCAAGAACGGAGGCGTTATTATAAGCACTGAAACAAAGGACGATATTGAAAAGTTGAGAAAATCAGCCCAACTGACTAGTGTCGGACTGAAGATGGAGGACACAATCAAAAGAAGACCAAGGATAATAATTTTAGGAGTACCATCTGCCCTTAGTGATAAAGAAGTTTACGATTGCATATATGAGCAAAATATAGCTGACAAGCTTCCTAATCTAAGCCGTGAAACATTTTTGTCCTCTATAAAACTCAGCCACAAATCAGGAAAAAAGGAGGCACATATATGCAACTTTATTATAGAAGTTCCACCTAGCATAAGGAAGGCCCTTATCAATCAGGATCGAGTATTTATTAATTGGACATCTTGCCCAGTTCGTGACTTCACCCTTGTGACCAGGTGTTTCAAATGCCAACAGTACGGACATGCCGCAAAGACCTGCCGTGAGACCATCTACACGTGTGGACATAGCGGTGAACTAGGACACCAGGTCAGTGAATGCACTAAGAAGTCCGATTCACTGAAATGTGCAACATGCTTGCGTTTCAAGAAACCTAGCAGCCACAAAACAGGTGATCTCGAATGCCCGGCGAAGAAAATAGCTGAAACGAGGTATATAAATTCCATAGATTTTAATGAGGGCGCCTAAGAGCGCCGCCTTTCTTATTTCTTATTTAGAGCTAACTTTTAAGGGTATTTTTGATTAATTACTTTAGTTTTAAATCTATGGCAGAACACTTAATTAATGATATAGACAATAATCACATTTATGAATCGAAAGTATGTGACACTGAAAATTGCAGACATTTCTTTTCCGTTTATGACAACCCATTAACGGTACTAAACCAAAATATTCGTAGTATATATAAGAACATAGATAGTTTAACCGTCTTTATACACAGGCTTAGTATAAAATGTGATGTCATTAATCTCACTGAATGTTGGCTGTCTAATAGAACTTGCAATCTACCAGTATTACCAGAATACAATACTTTTAATACTACGTTATCATTTAATCAGAATGATGGCGTGGTAGTGTATACAAAGAAATCCCTAGCTGCCACAGTTGAGGAGCAGGAAGTCCAAGACTGCAACTGTCTCGTCATTAAAATAGGGACTGATATCGCGATTATAGCAATCTATAGACCACCATCGTTTAGAAAAGTAGATATGTTTATTAATGCCTTAAGTAATACGTTAGAAAGCCTTTCATCTTATAAAACTATTATTATAACCGGTGACTTAAATATTAACATAAATAGTGAGAATTATGACACTGAGACGTATCTTTGTGCGTACTATGGCATATTGCCAGCACATACTTCCCGACACACATAAGTGGTTCTTGCTTAGATCATGTTATGCTTAAAACTAGGCTTCCGTGTTTAATCCTTCGTACCAAGTCCACATAAGTCGCATTGAAAGGGTTCAAAAGAGACTTGTCCGTCATCTAGCGTTTAGGTTTAAAGTAAGAAATTGTAGATGTTACGAACACAGACTAAATCACTTCAAACTCAAAGATTTAAAATCTCGCCGCACTATCTCCGACATGTTGTTCCTGTATAAGTTATTCAATAATGGCATTGACTGTCCAGATCTTCTTAGCAAATTGCGCATTAACGTCCCTTCTCGTATTCCTCGTTATCCCAGCCCTTTACTGAAAGCCCCTCAATACAGAACAAATCTAGGTAAACACTCGCCGATTGTTAGGATGACCAATCAATACAACTCACTGTCATGTTCTTCCGACGATATAGACATTTTCTCCAACAGCCTAAGTAAATTTAAGTTGCTGTTACACGCAAAACTTAATATTGAGTAAGTGTTGACCTACCTCCCCACTGTTCAACTCAATATATATAGTTTTTTTTTTTTTTTAAATTTTAATTCTTGTTATTTTTACTTTAAATTGTATACTTTATTTCCATATTAAAAATTTATTGTTTGATATCTTAATGCAAGCTGTGGTCTCCTATAATTGAAGATGCACAAGGATTTGTATCTATTTATGTTTTATTTTTAGCATGTAAGGTGTAATCTTTGTTGGAGATCCAAATAAATAAATAAATAAATAAACACTTGTCGCTAACTCATCAATAACTGACCACTGCGCTGCTACTTACACTTGAATTATCGCAGTCTAAGCATATACATCGCCCACAACTAAGGTCGAAAATAAACATGAGTAACCTTGAACGTGATATATACGGCATTGATTTTAACCCAGTTTACAATACCGCTGACGTTAACACTTCCATGTCGTACGTTATTGATAAAGTACAACAAGCTATTTTAGCCAACACGATAGTAACTAAACTAAGTAAGAAAAATTATAATATCAAACCATGGATAACCCCGGGCCTAGTTCGATGCATACGAAACCGCGACAAACTACATAAGAGAGCCAAGCAGTGTCCCGATAACTCTATCCTACAAATTTCTTATAAGAGATACGGAAATTTCTGTAATAATCTATTGAAAAACATAAAAATAGAATATGAAAAATCACAATTACATCAAGCTTCATATAACAGCTATAGGGGTTGGTGAAAGAAGGGTGAACATTTAGAGTTCGCTCCTGGCGTCGCTCTACCGTTGGCGCCAGGAGGCGCTAGCTCGGGGCGAAGGACCGGGTCTTGCCGCAATCAAGGCGGCGAGGTCCGAGCTCCGCCAGGTCCTAGTGGCCAATTGGAAGGAACGACTTGTGCACCCCAGTGCCGGGCACGCCACGATCGTGGCGGTAAGTCCTGTTTTTGAGGAGTGGCTGGAGAGGCGGCATGGCGCCCTCACCTTCCGGCTGACACAGGTTCTAACTGGCCACGGTTGTTTTGGCCGGTTCCTGTGTCGTATACGCCGGCAAGAGACGCCCGGTTGTCACCACTGCGGCGACTGCCGCGACGTTGTTGAGGACACGGCGCTGCACACTTTGGCGGTTTGCTCCGCCTGGGCATCGCAGCGCCGTGATTTGATCGCGGCAGTCGGATCGGTTGCCCTCTCGCTCCCGGCCGTAGTTCAGTCTATGGTCCGGAGTGAGAGGTCGTGGAACGCCGTCGCCTCCTTCTGTGAGGAAGTAATTTCCATCAAGGAGGCGGCGGAGCGGGAGAGGGAGCGTTTAAACCCTCTCCCCAACCGCAGAGCCGGGCGCCGGAGGGCGCGAGACGACCTCCAGCCACCCTGAGGTTTGACCTGGGGGTGGCGGGCTTTGTGGGCCTGCCCGCCATCCGTTCAGCACCAGGTCCGAGAGTCTCTGTGTCGAGTCCGTCTCCCCTTTAGGGGGGAGACAGTAGGGCTTTTATTGAGCAGTGCCTATATTGGGTAGGTCTTATTGAGTAGTGGCCTGCCGTTTCATACGGCGGGCCGTAACCTCGGCGGGGTCGCGACCGCATGCGAAAGCGATTCGCGCGGCCCCGTCGATAGTGGTTTTGTCGAGGAACACCGTGGTAGGTTTAGTCGGTATTCCGGGAGGTACTTTACTATTATTTCCATCTTTCTTTTACCCCGGCGAGTCCGACATAATCCCTCCGCCCGCCACCGCGGAGGGATATGCGTCATAGCATACCCCCACGTAAAAAAAAAAAAAAAAAAAAAAAACATTTAGAGTTGTAAGTATTCTTTATTGCCACATTATAAAAAAAATTTAAAACAATTTTTGCCCGAAAAATTAAAAATAATGTTAGGTGTGGACAACCCTTATCACTAAGGCGTATGAAAAATAGATAGTAGCCGATTCTCGGACCTACTAAATATGCATATAAATTTCATAAAAATCGGTCAAGCCGTTTCGGAGGAGTATGGTAACTAACATTGTGACACGAGAATTTTATATATAAGAGATGTAAGCAAACAATGCACAATATATGGTTTTCAATCATTTGTACCCAAAAATATAGCATAATTGTGACACCACTGATATTTACCACTTATTAAATATAATACATTTATGTGTTAAAATGAGAACCAGTAGACATGTGCAATATTCAGTAAACATAAGTATTAAGTATTTTCTCTATTCTTTGTTTTGTTTTATCCATCACATGAGATCATAGCAAGGACAGAGCGCTAAGTAACATTTTTTAAATATCGATGGCTTAGAGTGAAACCCTCGTAACCGCGAAATACGTAACTTTTCAGGAGGCACAAAAAACTGCGCCCTGTAATAATGATGTAGAAAATATTTATATAAAAAGTATTAGGCAAAAGTTAACAATCTAACGAAACATTGGCGTGAAACAATATTGTGCGTTACGAGCTTTTCTTTCCAGAAATATAATAAAATAAATCAATCTAAAATTGCAAACTCGAGGTTTCCACTCTAAGCTAGTGCGTGTTGCAAATAAATCAATACTGTTGAAATTATTGTTCAAAGATTCAACTAGGCGATACATCGGTGCTCGTTTGCCTGCATTTGTACGACAACGACCAGTAGCAAAAAAGCGTTTCACGGCCATGAGTTCTAATACGTATTCGGTAACATATTTTGTTTGTAAGTTGAATGCAATCATATTTATTGTAACAAAGGTCGTACTGTAACATTACTTCTAAATATAGTCGTCTGTATTCCAATGTTTATATTTCTCAAGTAGTTCTTCATATGAACACGTAAAACGATAGCACTTATAATGCATGCAGCGCAAATATTTTCTTTAAACCGCCTCTATATCTGTAATATATTTATCATAAAACATATTTCAGATGGGCACAGCATAATCTAGCTGTGAACGGATTAAAGATCTATACAAGTACAGATAAGTAGCAGGCTGTGTAAAATGTACACTTGAATGTATGTATATATATATATAACATTTAGTAGACAACGGTTAAAGATTTTTAATCTTTTTTCAAACGAAATTAAACAAGGCTGATCGTTTCTGTCAATTCATAAATGTTGAAATACGCACAAATAAAGAGCTATTCATGTATGTTTATTCCACAGCGTTTTAGGGATACACGATTCTGTAAAACGTTACTTCAGCAGAAAAAGGAATATCTCGAAAACCTACGACGCTCAAATTATATTTACGGTTCACATTTTAGCACAAATATAAGCTCCGTGCCCATGACCAATATTTCTCTCTCCGATCATTCGTTTCTCCTGCTAGAACAATGTTACTCCAGCAGGAATCGTTTACTGCGTTTTTCTTTCAAAACGATAACACGCACAATTTTTTTAAGCGGCGCTCTTTTACAGCAGATCACGCACTAATTAAACGTTCCACTCATATCACTCTAGGAGACACGTTTTTGCTGGGGTAATATATACTGGCTGTCCAAATTAATTTATAAATAAGCTTTAAATTCCTAGACTGTGTAGTTCAAGCTGTTTGTTAATTGACTGTACTAGACGTAGTCTGTTAGACTATATATCATTTTGTTTTTTATTAGCACTTAGCTTCTGAAAATTATTATTATTGGATATATACATTTTGGAATAAAATTACGAAATAATGGCATCAAAATTTACATTTATTTTTGTTGACATAAAATCAATTGGTACAAACTGAATTTGCATTTACATTAGAAAATTTAGTACACGTAAGGGGCTCCGCAACCGCAAGCGCACTTGCCAGCGATAGACACACAACCAGCAGCGGCGACATCACCACCGAAGTTCACAGCACCCATGATGGGCACCTGACCAGCGACGGTGGTACAACCAGCGACTGGCAGCTCACCGGCGACCGCCACGTTGCCTTCACCGGCACCACCGTAAGGAGCAGCCGCACCGCAGGGAGCGGCCAAGCCAGCAGCGGCACCGGGGTAGGCTCCAGAATAGCCGAAGGGAGCGCCCGATCCGTAAGGAGCAGCCAGACCGTTGTATGCGAAGGGAGCACTCAATCCGTAAGGAGCAGCCAGGCCGGCGGGGGCAATGAGTCCGGGCTCAGCGGCTACTGCAGCGCGGCTGGTGCACTGCCCGAAGACATTCTAAAATAACGACAATGTAAGGATTTAATAAAACTGCTGACTTGACCCAAATTGAGTTTCATAGGTTGGGATCCCATACATCACAATTACTTGCGTAATCCTTAAATTTTAGCTCTGAGTGTACTTTGCGTTTGATTGAAAGTAATTGAAAGTTTGTAAAGTTTTCTGTGACCCAGTTCATCAAATTTTAATAAAACTTACCACACATATACCATTTTCTGGATTACCACTTACGATGCTTTTTATTCCAATATGTCTTACCGTATGAATTTTAGTCATAGCCGAAGGCAGAATTAAAATATAATAAAAAAACTAAAAAAAATTCAATACTGGTTTTTATATAATGTCGTTTATATAAAAACCAGTATTGAATTTTTCCACTTACCTGTAGCAAGCAAGCTTGGACGCAGAGTACCACAACAGCGAAGGTGTTCATGTTTGATGTTTGTTTATGTTCAACGAGGAGCTGAAGACTGAATGATGAGTCTAATTAGTCCACCCTTTTATACAAATATTGTACACAATATTGTCCAATAATTAATTACTTGGTTTCGTAACTCAAACGCAGGTAGGTAACAGATAACGTTTGAATATTTCTAAGTATCATTGTGAACAAATACTTCGATTTAATAACCTAATTATTTAGTAAATGTTCGTGGAACTAGATAACACAATACAGTATAAAACCAGCAGCATTATTACTGAACATCATTCTTGTGTCAACACTTGAACTTCTAACATGTCTGCCAAGGCTATCCTCGTCTTCTGCGCTCAGGCGCTCGTCGTACAAGTAAGTTTTATTTTATTTAACTTTTGAACTTTAGATCAATTTTATTTACGTCTGCTTATTTTTAATATTTTATTAAATACTTCACAATACTTTGAAATTAAACAAACTTTATACGGATTTTACCGCGTTGTTTATTTTTTTTTATAAATCTCTATTATTAAATATTTTTAAATCTTGAAACTACTATTTTAAACACTTTTACTAGTTACTGTTCATTTTAGTTTTTGTAGTTAATACTAACTACACTGGAACATTGAGACAACTACCATCTTAGTCCCCCCGTGACCATGGCTGCTGAAAAGCAACCGAAACGTCGGGGAAAGTGTAAAATTAAATCTAAATAGTTTGTATAATTTAAATAGCTTAAATTGAAGTAAACAGTAACTAGTAAAAGTGTTTAACAATAATAGTTTAAAGTTTCAAAATTATGTAATAATAGTGTTCTATAAATAAAAATTAACAACGCGATAAAATCCGTACGTATAAAGTTTGTTTAATTGCAATGTAGATATAACATTCGCGTAAACATAAGACAATATTATGTAGGTACTTCAAAATACTACTCTTGTCTGAAATGAAGTCTATATCCAAGTCATTAATTTATCATAATAAATTTGGCTGAAATGTTAAAATTTGGTGTCACATATAAAACAAAATCGTTTCCAGTCCGCACTGAGTCAGTGTACCAGCCGCGCTGCAATAGCCGCTGAGCCCGGGTTTATTGCTCCTGCCGGTCTAGCTGCTCCTTATGGTATCACCTCACCTGGCTTAGGTGGTTCTTATGGATATGCTGCCTCCAGTTTAGCTGCACCTTACGGATTTGGTGCCCAGGCTGCTCCTTGTGCTTGCGCCTGTCCAGCTATGGATTTCACTCCCACCAGCGGTGGTGGACTCCCCGTCACCAGCGCCTCTGCCATCGCTCCCGTCGGCCTCTCAGTAGCATCTGAGAACGCTTATGACGGTATTCTGGCGGCGGCTGGTGAGCTGCCGTTCGTCGGTACTGTGGCTGTGGAGGGTGTGTTGCCCACTGCTGGTGCTGGTGCGGTCAACCACGCCTGCGGTAATGGTATCAACGCCATGGTCAGTGAGACTGCTGCCTTCGCTCCTGGTTATGCTGGTGCCGCGTTCGCTCCTGGTTATGCTGGTGCCGCGTACTCTCCTAGTTTCGCCGCTTCTGGTTACGCCGCACCTGGTTTTGCCGCTCCCGCTCTTGGCTACCGCGCTGGATTCGCAGGCAAAGGCTGCGGCTGTGCCCTGTAAAATCATCAAAACAATTAGTCTTAATAACTTATTGATTAGCTACAAATAATAAACGATACATATCACATAGAGTTGTTATATTTCTATCCTGATTACCATGAATATGACGATAAACTTAGAATTAGTAAATGTAGTTTACATAATTATATTAAGCTATTGTACACTCAATATGTAACATGTTAGCCAAGAGCTGTCGTATTATATAACTAACAACATCCTAAATTTTTCGTGCCCAAAGTTGCTGACAAATATCCAAAATATTGTCTAACGTTTTTATGCGAATGTTATACATTGAAATTAAACAAATTTATACGAATTATATCTTTTTTTTTTATAATTCTAAATATAATTCCTAAAGAAAAAGATTTTTAAGCGTAAATAAAAATAAAGATTAATCTTAAACTACTTTATCACTATTTATTTAACACTTCATTACATAATTTTGAAACTGTTACACAAAAAGTATTGAAGTTCAATAGTAGTACTATTTAAGCTTATTAAATTATTTAAACTATTTATATTTAAGTTTACACTTTCCTTGACGTTTCGGTTGCTTTTCAGCAGCCATGTTCACGACATGTGTTCCCGTGAACATGACTGCTGAAGAGCCGTATAAAGTAGTTTAATTTTAATGAATATCATTCGTGTAAACGTAAGACAATATTATAAAAATAAACACTTAAATAAACATAAAAACCGTTTATACTTCAAGATGCATTCATGATTCCTGCTTTAAAGATTAACATCGATTGCAAGGTCAAAATATGCTCAAGTAATACGTAATTAAGTACTTTTACCCTTTCTGATTACGACCATCATCATTAACTGAACTGCTGGGCATAGGCCTCCCCCAAGATTTGCCACACATAACTGTCTTTAGCCACCCACATCCAACCGCTAATAACAACCGATAATTTCATCATATTGTTACCTATTCTCGAATTAGCTATCAACCTGTAGGCACTACGCCGCAAATACCATAGACTAAACATTTATCCCAAAATTGTTTACAGTTCTTTGACTAGTAACTTTAGAAATTGCTTAACCTAGAGAGAGAAAAAGTACAACAACATTTAAAAAGCATCTTAGCATACCTTCGCATCATTGTCTACTGGCAACGTGCCCAGAAGACTGGCAGCATTGCCTTGCACCATGTTGTATAGAAATGCTTAGTCTTTCCACAAATAAAATACCAGCCTCTTGGTTATTCGAGGCGTCAATCAGTCGCTTAGCGAACTAAACTGCTCAAATATGTACACACCAATAAGGTTACGATATTTGCGCCGTCTGAGCGTCTCCGCTGATGCAGCACTAGCACCAGCACAACCCGCTGTGCTAGATAGATGGAGAGGCGCAAGGATGTCGACACAAGTTGCGTCCCACACCAAAGGCCTACCTCCTTACCAGGGCAGTAATGACATGACATCTGGTCTCTAGCCATCGTTTATTTAAATTTTATGAAAGAGAGAGATTTCATAGAAGTTTACGACTCCCACAGTCGTAATCTTCTTTTATATGTACATATATTTTTTCTTTATATTATATGTGTGGCGTATGTATGTATATACGCACAGGCAACATATAAGTTTACGAGGAACCTGGCATCGAACAGACCATCATACGTCTAGCCGCGCCGAAACCATCTTACGAACTAAGCGATGCGCGAAGGTGTTGTTTTTATACGTGGCAGTATTTATACGCCGTCACGCCGCACGCACACACGCTCAACAATTCCTCGTAGAATTGTAGAATTTTGTTTACTTGTCGCTGATTGGTGCAAATGAATATTGTGCACATTAGTGCAAGCGTTACTTGTAAGAACAATAAATGGAATATAAGAAGGCTTAAAAATTGTAAATATATTCTCAGTTGAATCATCAATACGTATTTCAATATAACCCTAACGGTTACCAGCTCTGCCGTCCTTACGAAAAGTGCAATAACTCGAGTTTTGAGCTGAATTGAGTTAAGTACATATTCGGAATCAGCAGAATGAGGTTTATATATTCTCTTTAGACAGTTTTTACGTATCTATGACGGAGCCGGATTAATACTAAGCATAACAGCAATATCTAGGTCCGTGTTATATGATTTACTTATCAAGACCGACATAACTGTATATAGGAATAAGTTAGTTACGCTATTATGTATATTTTTCTAAATATAATATTATCTGCAACAAGTAAAGTTATTATATTTATAATTTGAATATTTCCTTATTTGTACTCTTCATTTACTAGGTATAAGTGCATTAAGTTTGAGTTATTGCAGATATGTTATGGAGGGCACGCCACGATCGTGGCGGTAAGTCCCGTGTTTGAGGAGTGGCTGGAGAGGCGGCATGGCGCCCTCACCTTCCGGCTGACACAGGTTCTGACTGGCCACGGTTGTTTTGGCCAGTTCCTGTGTCGTATACGCCGGCAAGAGACGCCCGGTTGTCACCACTGCGGCGACTGCCGCAACGTTGTTGAGGACACGGCGCTGCACACTTTGTCGGTTTGCCCCGCCTGGGCATCGCAGCGCCTAATCGCGGCAGTCAGATCGGTTGCCCTCTCGCTCCCGGCTGTAGTTCAGTCTATGGTCCGGAGTGAGAGGTCGTGGAACGCCGTCACCTCCTTCTGCGAGGAAGTGATTTCCATCAAGGAGGCGGCGGAGCGGGAGAGGGAGCGTTTAAACCCTCTCCCCAACCGCAGAGCCGGGCGCCGGAGGGCGCGAGATGACCTCCAGCCACCCTGAGGTTTGACCTGGGGTGGTGGGGTTTGTTGGCCTGCCCGGCATCCGTTCAGCATCAGGTCCGAGAGGCGGCGTGCGTGTTCCCACGCGCGCCTCAGTTTCGAGTCCGTCTCCACTCTTTTTAGGGGAGGGACAGTAGGGTTTAAAGTGAGTGAGTGCCTTTGAGTAGGTCTCTTCGTGTAGTGGCCTGCCGTTTCATACGGCGGGCCGTAACCTCGGCGGGCTCGCGCCCACATGCGAAAGCGATTCGCGCGGCCCCATCGATAGTGGTTTTGTCGAGGAACACCGTGGTAGATTTAGTCGGTATTCCGGGAGGTACATTATCTTTTCAAAAAAAAATTATATGTTATGGAAGCTTATTTACGCAATTAAGTAATTTTACTAACTATATCTGCAATAAGTATAGTTGTTGCATTTATAATAAGCATCTTTCGTTACAATATTCCAAATGCATCTTCCACATCTTTGCGTGCTCGTGATAAACGTTCATTGAATATAGTTTGTGCCTCAGATAAGCCACGACAACGAGGGTATGGCCTCAATAAATTTTCATTAGAGGAAATGCCTCATCTCCTATGAAAACATGTGGTATATCTCTGTTACTTCCAGGTAGTGGTTTATCGTTTGGAATATGTAATGAATTACTTTCAAGACGTCTCGCTAATTTAAAAAGAAAAAGAAGAAAAAGAGACAAATAAGGATGACGAGACTGACAAGATTTTTTCGAGCAGTGCAACAACAAAAAAAAAATTAAATCGTTACAGACAATCTGTTTTGAAGTCTAGAATATTCAACATGGTGTCTGAATTTGAATTACTATAAATCCAGGAACAAACTAATTTGTATACTGGTTCTTCACGACACAATACTGATATTGAGAGTCCTTCGGGTTATAACACCTACAATACAGGACCTTCGGGTTATAACACCCACAATATAGGATCTTCGGATTATAACCTTCAAAATGCAGGCCCTTCCGCCGGATCTTCGGATTATAACATCCATAATGCAGGCCCTTCCGACTTTAATACCCGCAATGCACAGCTTTCAGGCAATAATCCTCCAGTCTTAGAAGAACCGATTTTGAACAGTGAATGCCTAATGCTACACAGAAAAATGATTCCTAAGATTAATATGTGCTAGAAAACTGTTTCTTTATAAATTTTGAGTTAACATTGTAAGCGATAAGTATTGGAAATTAGAGACTGATTTTACTATTTCTTTTCAAATAAATGTGTACAAATTTACAAGAAAAGTTTCTCTTTCACTATTTTTTTTTTTTACCTGGGGGAATGCAATGACGCTTATCCCTCCGAGGAGGCGGACGGAGGGATTATGTCGCACTCGCCGGGGTAAAAGAAAGATGGAAAAGAAATAATGTACCTCCCGGAATACCAACTAAACCTACCACGGTGTTCCTCGACAAAACCACTATCGACGGGGCCGCGCGAATCGCTTTCGCATGCAGTCGCGACCCCAACGAGGTTACGGCCCGCCGTATGAAACGGCAGGCCACTACACAAAGAGACCTACCCAAAGGCACTCACTTCTAATTAAACCCTACTGTCTCCCCCCTAGGGGAGAGACGGACTCGAAACAGAGGCGCGCGTGGGAACACGCACGCCGCCTCTCGGACCTGGTGCTGAACGGATGGCGGGCAGGCCCACAAAGCCCGCCACCCCCAGGTCAAACCTTAGGGTGGCTGGAGGTCATCGCGCGCCCTCCGGCGCCCGGCTCTGCGGTTGGGGAGAGGGTTTAAACGCTCCCTCTCCCGCTCCGCGCCTCCTTGATGGAAATTACTTCCTCACAGAAGGACGCGACGGCGTTCCACGACCTCTCACTCTGGACCATAGACTGAACTACGGCCGGGAGCGAGAGGGCAACCGATCCGACTGCCGCGATCAATTCACGGCGCTGCGACGCCCAGCGGGGCAAACCGCCAAAGTGTGCAGCGCCGTGTCCTCTACAACGTCGCGGCAGTCGCCGCAGTGGTGACAACCGGGCATCTCTTGCCGGCGTATACGACACAGGAACTGGCCAAAACAACCGTGGCCAGTCAGAACCTGTGCCAGCCGGAAGGTGAGGGCGCCATGCCGCCTCTCCAGCCACTCCTTAAACACGGGACTGACTTACCGCCACGATCGTGGCGTGCCCGTCTCTTTCACTTACCTTAACTATTGGTGTTATTGCTTGTCTGAATTTCGTATTCTTCTTTGTTATGTCTTTTTCAATAAATTATAATATGTAGTCAAATAAGTACCAATCCATATGAAAGTAAATGTAGAATTATTCTTCGTCATCTAATAGGTGTATCTGGATCTGCCAAAATTCTTCTTCTGCATGTCTTGCTTACACCATTTTATGCACCCGAAATCTTCGTCTGTTATTTCTTGCTCTTCTCTCTTCATCCTCAAGTGCAATAGCAATAATTGCTAGTTCGCGCATTGTGAATCAGGACATAGTAAAAAATACGAGTTGCTTTAATGGAAACCGATCGCGAACTGTGTCTATCGCGAAAAGCTAAAGCGGTCGGCGGGTGGATAACTGGCCGTCTGCTAGCTGTCGCTGTGTGGACTGCTGGGTGCCTGCTAGCTATCACCGTGTGGACTGCGAGCAGTCGTCTTAGGTTAGGGCGGTGTTGGGTGGGAGCGGTGTTGGAGCAGAGTCGTTTAAGTGTGCTATGACCTTTATTGTATTTTTATAGCGAAAATAAGTGTTTTATAAACATTAAGTACTACATAATATTCTACATACTTTTATCTATCATCTAGTGAAAGTTTCAAGTCGATACCAAAAAAAGTGATGAAGATATAAACAAAATCAAAAATAAAATCTTTAACCGCGATTTCTCGAAATTAGCTTTAACTTAGTTATTGCACTTTTCGTAACGACGGTAGAGCTACGGACCTGGCTTATGCCTGCCGGCTGTTAATTAATACGTTAAATATGTATATGATAGCTCTACGGATAACCAAACTGAAGTCACTGTGGGCAGAGCACATAGCGCGCAGAACCGATGACCGTTGGGGCAGATAGGTTCTGGAGTGGCGGCCATGCCCCGGAAGACACAGCAGAGGTAGGTCTCTCACAAGGTGGACCGATGACCTGGTAAGGATCGCGGGAAGCGGTTGGATGCGGATGACTTAAGACCGGGCTGTGTGGAAACCCTTGGGGGAGGCCAGCAGTGGACGTATTTCAGCTTAGATGATAATAAGGTACATTTATTTTATAATTTAGCTAGTAGGCCTAAGTGCCTTATTGAAAACCATGTAGCTCTGTTTTGATGATATTATATTTATTTAAGGATTAAGTAGTTTTAACATGTACTTCTAATAATAATAATAAGGGCAGAGCAGCTTGTGGTGAGCTGGATGAGAGTGGTGACAATACGGTCCTGAATGCCTCACGTAGTCGGTTAGGGCCTTATCCCCGGCTTGCCGTAACTGGTTCGTTGAGGTGAAACTTGAAGAGCGCCTGTAGGACTCTCAACTCTGGCTTGCCTTGGTCAGCCGGTCAGAGGAAGGCCGCTAGATCTATATGCTTGGGGATAGAAGTGTCATTTTTAAGGGCATAACTACGGGGAAACCTGCTCCAAGTCTCCGTTGTCAAGAGACCTGTGATTGTGAAACCGGCGCCGCAGCGCTCAACACCCCTAGCCGCTCGGTGTTGCCCTCTGCTGCTGGCTAGTATGCCTATGATGGCTATTCAGGGGGCCCATCTAGTGAGTTGGCGATTTACCGTCTGCCCATCCGATTGATGCTATTAGAGTATTCAGGGCAACGCCGTTTTTCATCCATTTACCTACATATACCGATCCATCAAACACCCATACCCATAGCCCATATATTAAAATCTATACGTAGCAATAGCCTACTGCGCCTGCTGCGGCCAGTGGCGCTGTAGATGTTCCACCCCACCTTTGATTAAAACTCTCGAAACCTCTTCACGTTGGGCCCATGTCTTCGTGTAAGCCTCCCAAAGGGCCAGGTATTTTCTAATATAATATAGTAGAAAATACCTGTGTTATGAGAAACATAATAATTTATTTTTAAACACAGTCTGTTTAGATGTTATAACTTTGGTCTTAAATTAGGTACCTACATAATATATTATAACAGGTAAATTGTTTAACAGTTGTCTCTAAAACTATGAACTATATATTATTTTTTGTCACTTATTCACAATATTCATTTATTGTATACATTTTCATTTTTTGTTTGAAATCAACAATTATAATTTATAACTTAACTAATATTAACAAACCTAACCACTTATAAATAAAACATGAAAAGTAACAAAATATGGGACTATAAATTTAATACAAAGAAAGGAAATGGCTGGTTTAGGCAGCGTCGTAAAATTCCTCAGCATCGCTGTCGACCGGGAAAGTGCCCAGAAGACTGGCAGCATTATACATATATTATAGGTAAACCTGTATCTTGGGAGATAAATTGAATTGGCAACACCATTGATGTATTAATCGCCAATTAAATATAACTTCAGTATTTTACAACTCATATCAACAAGGTAAAATAAGTAAAATAATAACAATGATAACTAAATAAAATGGAGATGAAATAATTAGGGTTTAGTTGTATTATTGAATACTAGCTTTTCCCAGCGGCTTTGCTCGTAAGCTCGTAAAATAGGTCAGGATAGGTTGTAAGTAAAAGTAGGTGGTTTCATTAAATAAAATAATCATAGCCTAGGTTACTCGGTGATAATACAGCTTTCTACTGGAGAAATATTGTTTAAATCGGTCGAGTAGTTTTAGAGTTCAATCAATACAAACAAACAAAAAATCAATCAGTTCCGCCCCCGTGGTATTCGTAGTTCCTCATTCCCCATCAAGAAATAGTAACCGATGTCCTTCCCCAGGTTTTAAACTATGTCTGTATCAAATTTTATCTAAATGGATTGAGGGGTTTAGTCGTGAAAAGGTAACAAGACAGACAGAGTTACTTTTGAATTTATAATTTAAGTAAGGATAATAATCGAAATGAGAAGCATACTTGATAACATCAGAAGTAATCACGAGGTACCTCTACATTGACTATAAATAATACAGATCTTTGAATCATGTACCTATGCAATAAGCAACTAGTTCCATGAGCTTTTGTCGTTGAAGTAGCTGTTGACTAAAGGAATTAAATATAATGACCACCGAAAATACTAATTGCGCAGCAAAATATATCATAACGAGCACCTACATGCCTCAAATCACTGCATTCCGTCTCGAACCTAACATAACCTAAGTTATGTTAGGTTCCTTCTTAAACCCACCCAAAAATAGGAGCCCCGCCAAGTGGGGCTCCGTCGACTTATTTTGATCTTTTTAAATATATTGCGTTTTTATTTTGGTGATCATTTACTATTTTTGACTGTTATATTTTACCATATCTGGCGATAAGTTAAACATAAGCCTTTTCTAAATAATAATCCAGAGAGTGGTTCTGTCGGTTATCTGTCTAATAACTGTACTAATAGGATCACTACGGGTATGTCCCGGACTAATTTAGCTATTGCTGTCACATTCCTCTCTCCTGTGACAATAGTATCCTATTTCCTTCCTTACCTAACCTATTAACCCACCTTTTAGCGGATGCCTCCCGCTGAGATCGACTGACGATATCGGTCAGTCACTGGGCCTAATACATGCTAAAAACTTAGGCTTGCATCAGAAGCCTTGCTGATGTCTAGGGACGTTCCTATCTCTCGCCGATCGTAGCGGTTCCCCGCTCCATTGGTTACATAGAGGTGTACCTGTGTTCGCGCGCACACTGTCGTTTTAATAACGTTTCGCGCACTCTAATATCTCTTGCGTAATTGACTTGGCTCTGACGACGGACTTCGATTCAAACTATAGCCCTGCGGCGATGGACAGAGGTAGAGAGGTCTAGTTATGATGCCAGCTAGACTTTGTCTGATGTCTGCACGCAGGCAGCTTAGGGAAGATGGTCGCTTTGCACTGCACTGGGTTAACAGTGTAATTCGGCAGCTCCCTGGGTGACGAAGCAGCTCTATTCAGAGAGGCCTTGCTCCTCCCAATCCGGGGAAGGGACTAGAAAAGGTGTCTTAAAAAGGCTTAACCCATCATATTCGGTGTTAGTAACCACGGATGTCTCTGCATCACCTTTAACGTGGTCGAAAGCACAGAAATAAATTACATAATCACAAAATAAAATCTTAAAATATGTTATTTGCAACGTGGAATGTACGCACCCTCCTTGTCGTGAAGCCAATCTGGGTCCTTCTCGCAAAACCGCCCTCATTTCGCGGGAGCTCCGACGTTATGGTGTGGATATCGCTGATCTCAGTGAGACACACCTAGCTGACGAAGGGTAGATATCGACGATCGAGATCTGTCTTACTCGACAGATGAGGAGAGCATTTTAACACCTTGCTCAATGTGGTCCGAGCTGTGGACATCACCCACATTAGCTCGATAGCAACTCTTCCCACAATTAACAAGCTGGATGACCCTCTGACTCTCGTGAGGTCACTGTTGCCGTCCAACAACAGCAGAACCAAAAAGCAGTCGGCATTGACAATTTACCTGGAGAACTACTTAAGTATGGGCACAAAGAATTGCATGAAACCATCTGGAAGCTGTTCGTCAAAATGTGGGATGAGAAGCGAATGCCTGATGACTTTTGAGTCTTTCGTATTTGTGCTCTGTACAAGAACAAACGCGACAGACCGGATTGCAATGCCTATAGGGGTATCTTCCTTCTGACTTCTCTAGGGAAAGTCTTTGCTCGAATACTACTGAACCGCTTAATTCTCTTGTCTGAAGACATACTGCCTGAAACCCATTTGGCTTCCAACCAAATCGAGGTACTTGTGAGGCTATCTTCTCTATTCGTCAGCTATACGAGAAAAGTCGAGAACAGGTTCAACCTCTGCATCTATGTTTTGTTGACCTGGAAAAAGCTTTAGACAGCGTGCCTCACGATGTCATATAGGTGGTTCATTATAAGGGTTGCATAATGACATGCGATGCTGTGTCAGTGTGCTGGGCGAAGATTCAGAGTTCTTCTCAGTGAGTTGCAGCGTAAAGCAAGGCTGCGTGCTCGCTCCAACTCTCTTCGCCCTGTACTTTGCAGTTGTAGTAAGGGAGGTCTTGCAGGATTTGTCTGATGGCATTCGTATTCGATATCGGACCGATGGCGATGAAGTCTTTAATCTATCTAGACTTAAAGCTCACACCAAAGTGTCTCATGCAATCATTACCGAGATGATGTATGCAGCTGACTTATGTATTGTGGCGGGATCCTCAGAGGTTCTACAAAGGCTTAAGGTGAGTCTTGATGAGTCATGTCGTAGATTTGGTCTTAAAACCAGTGTGAAAAAGACCGAAGTGATGGTCCAAGATACACTGAATAGTACGCAGCTGACACTGAACTCGGTGATATCCACTCATTAGATAGATTCCACCTTAAAATCTCGCGTGTCGTGTGAACACCAGGTGTAAATAACCTTGACCCAACGCAGTGGGAGCCAGTGACGGCGGACAGGTCACTGTGGAGGAGCACTATGCGCACTAAGGTGTTCGAGTTTGAAAGGCGACGGAAAGAAGGGCTTGATGCCAATCGGGACGAGCTCAAGGCCCGACCACCTGTAGCCATACATTACAATTATGTCGGAGGGGTACTGACTTGCAGTGATTGCGGACGCACGTTCACGGCAAAAATCGGGTATGTCAGTCACCTGAGAGCACACCAACGAAGATCTCAATAATGAGTTCCAAGTCGCAGTGGCCGAATACGGTCTGGACAGTATTATTATTATGTTTCTTTTATCACAGGTATTTTCTAACTTATTATATTAGAAAATACCTGGCCCTTTGGGAGGCTTACACGGAGACATGGATCCAACGTGAAAAGGTAACTCTTCGAGAGTTTTAATCAAATATGTGGGATGGAACACCAACAGCGGCACTAGTCGCAGCAGGCGTAAGACTATTGCTACGTATGGGCTATGGGTATGGGTGTTTGGTGTACCGGTATATTGGTAACTATGGATGAAAAACGGCGTCTGCCCTGAATACTATAATAGCATCAATGCAATGGGCAGACGGTGACACGGCAACTCACTAGATGGGCCCCCTAAATAGCCACCATAGGTATACAAGCCAGCAGCAGAGGGGAACACCGGTGCAAGTGGCTAGGGGTGTCGAGCGGTGCGGTGCCGGTTTTACCATCACTGGTCTCGTGACAACGGAGACCCGGAGGGGGTTTTCCCGCAGTTATGACCTTGACAATGACACTTCCCCCCCCAAGCATATAGCTCTAGCGGCCTCCATCTGACCGGCTGACCAAGGCAAGCTAGAGTTGAGAGTCCTACGGGCGCTCTTAAAGTTTCACCTCAGCCAACCAGTAACGACAAGCCAGGGACGACTTCTGAGGCATTCATGACCGTAGTGTCGCCACTCACATTCAGCTCGCCACAAGCTGCCTTGCAGTTTGTGCGCTTTATTTAACCTGGTGATACATGTTTTGTTTATATCACAAGGCAAAGGTGGTATTTTAAAAGCTAGTGTGCTGTGTCCTCCGATATCGCGTTAGTCTCATGAGATAACGACTGTCCCAGAGGGGTTTATTATTATTATTAATAATCTGCCGAATTAGCTATATTTTAACGGATCGTTTAAATTTAAGTAATGGTAAATTAATTATATTAGAATGTCTTTTATTTAAAAAAAACATATACCGAGTCCCGCAAATATATTGTAAACTTTATGTAAACGATTATATTATGCCTGCTAACTTATGGTTATTTTTGGTGTTCACATTATGAATATCACTATACTTATTATATAAGTGAATATTGTGTTTAATAAAACATAATGTTAGAAATATTTATTGCGACGCAACAATAGGTAAGTATGCCAGTTTCTTTAAATCAATCTTTCAGGGAAACTCGTGGACCTAAAATATAAAAGCTACGTAGGTAGGTACTGCACGCTTTTGGAGATTACAAACTGTCTTTATACTTTGCCCCATAATAACATTACGATATGTTATAGACATGACACAGTGAAAGTAACTGAAATATATTAGTCTCGCAGTATCTACATTAGTAATCTTTCTTACTTTTTGAATTGCGTAGGTATGCGACTAAGCTAATTTTCCCTGCAAGACAGGTTATTCAAGCGCCCGTTAATCCTTTAAAAACTGTCAATTCTGTTCAAAAGTAATAATTTATTTTGAAATTAAACACTTTATACGGATTTTATCGCGTTGTTTATTTTACTTTAAACACTGTTATTACATAATTTTGAAAACTCTAACACTACTATTATTGAATTTTACTACTATTTAAGCTATATATTTTTTTCTAATTAAAACTATTTGTATTTAAGTTTACACTTTGCCCCGACGTTTCGGTTGCTTTACAGCAGCCATGTTCACGGGGAGACTAAGATGGTAGTTGTCCCAATGTTCTGAAGTGTAGCTAGTTATTTTAAAGTACCCGAACATAATTTAATCTTTGGTGTTCCTATTTACGCAGAATGAGCTCAAAGTATCATGAAGTCTAGCTGTGTTTTGCTTCTTCTTGGGTTTGACTATTTGAATGACTGGATCCCAAGCTGGTGGTACATTCCAACCATCCTCTCTATTGAAATTAGGATGTTTTTTAATTTCAATAGCCTCGCGAAGCATCCTTGGTAGGAATCGGTGTTCTTTTGCGAGTATATGTGGTTTGTCAAATCGTAGATAGTGGTTGGTCCCCTGTTGCACATGTTCACACACAGCAGACTTCAACGAGCGTTGGTGTTTAACATCAGCTATATGTTCTTTTAAGCGGGTGCCTATGCTTCTCTTGGTTTGCCCAATATATGAGAGTCCGCAGTCACAATCTATTTTATAGACCCCTGCATCTTGTAAAGGTAATTGGCACTTGACGGATGGTAAAAATTGACTTATCTTCGTTGGCGGCTTGAAGTATGTGTTGATTGAAGCTCGCTTCAAGATGTAGCCAATCTTGTCAGTGACACCCCTTACATATGGTAGTATGGCAGGCTGGCGCTTGACTGTGGCTGGCTTTTCTCGGGATCTGTGACGGCGGCGCGGCTGTTGGAGCTTGTTGTCTTGCAGTACTTGCTTGACATGTTGAAGCTCGGCGTCCAGGTGTTTCTTGTCACAGATCCCGAGGGCTCTCTGAAACAAAGACATTCCCACGGTAGCTAACTGTTTAGGATGGTGGTGAGATTCACCGTTTAAGTACCTGTTTGTATGGGTCTTTTTCCTATACATAGTGTGGCTCAAAGTATGATCAGGATTCCTGATGACAAGTACATCTAAGAAAGCTAATGAATTATTTGCCTCTAATTCCATAGTAAAGTGGATGTTATTATTAATGGAATTAAGATGTTTTAGGAATGCTTTTACACTATCTGTTGGTAATATTGTGAAAGTATCATCTACATACCTCTTATAAATCCTGGGTGTGATGGTGGTAGTCTGCAAAGCTCGAGCCTCGAAGTCCTCCATATATATGTCGGCAACAACAGGCGATACTGGCGAGCCCATTGCCACACCATCCACTTGTATGTAGAATTTATTGTCCCACAACAGATAGCCAGTTGTTAAGCAATGGTTTAGTATTTCTGCATATTCCTCAGGCATATTGTTCTCTATTAGCTTTCTTTTAGTTATATCAATACAGTCACGAACAGGTATGCATGTAAATAATGACTGCACATCAAAACTAACTATTGTTTCTTTGTCTGTGAGACGTAGGTGTTTAATCTCACTCACAAATTGGTATGAATCCTTTACATGTGCTCTCGAGTTGCCTCTGAGTGGTGAGAGTACCTTCGCTACGTGCTGAGCCAGTCTGTAAGTTGGTGTGTCGATCTGACTCACAATAGGACGTAGGGGAGTCATCAGGAATCCTGATCATACTTTGAGCCACACTGTGTATAGGAAAAAGACCCATACAAACAGGTACTTAAACGGTGAATCTCACCACCATCCTAAACAGTTAGCTACCGTGGGAATGTCTTTGTTTCAGAGAGCCCACGGGATCTGTGACAAGAAACACCTGGACGCCGAGCTTCAACATGTCAAGCAAGTACTGCAAGACAACAAGCTCCAACAGCCGCGCCGCCGTCACAGATCCCGAAAAAAGCCAGCCACAGTCAAGCGCCAGCCTGCCATACTACCATATGTAAGGGGTGTCACTGACAAGATTGGCTACATCTTGAAGCGAGCTTCAATCAACACATACTTCAAGCCGCCAACGAAGATAAGTCAATTTTTACCATCCGTCAAGTGCCAATTACCTTTACAAGATGCAGGGGTCTATAAAATAGATTGTGACTGCGGACTCTCATATATTGGGCAAACCAAGAGAAGCATAGGCACCCGCTTAAAAGAACATATAGCTGATGTTAAACACCAACGCTCGTTGAAGTCTGCTGTGTGTGAACATGTGCAACAGGGGACCAACCACTATCTACGATTTGACAAACCACATATACTCGCAAAAGAACACCGATTCCTACCAAGGATGCTTCGCGAGGCTATTGAAATTAAAAAACATCCTAATTTCAATAGAGAGGATGGTTGGAATGTACCACCAGCTTGGGATCCAGTCATTCAAATAGTCAAACCCAAGAAGAAGCAAAACACAGCTAGACTTCATGATACTTTGAGCTCATTCTGCGTAAATAGGAACACCAAAGATTAAATTATGTTCGGGTACTTTAAAATAACTAGCTACACTTCAGAACATTGGGACAACTACCATCTTAGTCTCCCCGTGAACATGGCTGCTGTAAAGCAACCGAAACGTCGGGGCAAAGTGTAAACTTAAATACAAATAGTTTTAATTAGAAAAAAATATATAGCTTAAATAGTAGTAAAATTCAATAATAGTAGTGTTAGAGTTTTCAAAATTATGTAATAACAGTGTTTAAAGTAAAATAAACAACGCGATAAAATCCGTATAAAGTGTTTAATTTCAATGTATAACATTCGCGTAAACATAAGACAATATTATAATAATTTATTTATTCAAATTTATATTCGTGTTAGGGCTCTTTACATATTTGCAATGTAAACCTACAAAATGTTGTTTTTAGAGCTTTGTAGTTAATTAGTCGTCGTAACCAGTACAGGGTACGCGCGAGTGAATCAATAACAGCATTTAAAGAAAGCTCAAAACGTCCCCACCCTTGTAGCACTTTAAAACCTATGTTAATCGAAGGGCTATAATCACCTTATCACTTTATTGTATGACAGCGAAACTGAAATGTCCATCCGAAAAAAGTTATATCGACATGAAGAAATCGGTATCAGTCACAATTATAGTGCCGCTTAATGTTCTTTTTCGACATGATAAAACTCATAAATACCTACTACATTATAATGATATCAGATTTTGTTAAGATTTTTTAATTCAAAACACTTTCACGAGCCAAAGAATTGGTCTTAGAATTCATATGAACTATGACTTGGGCAACTAGGTTTTTTCAGAAAATGTTAACAGGTAGCGGGCAGCGTTTAGGTCATTGATTGAGGAGTCCATAAATATGCCGTTCCCTGAATTGTCA
This sequence comes from Catocala nupta, assembly GCA_963675205.1. Lineage (NCBI taxonomy): Eukaryota > Metazoa > Arthropoda > Insecta > Lepidoptera > Erebidae > Catocala > Catocala nupta. The sequence continues at coordinate 3,211,718 of OY776107.1, read as the reverse complement.
AACGAAGATATTATTTTGTTCATCTTGGAGACATATCATTTAAAACTGGCAGCTGCTTATGACAGCGAAAATTTGCGTGGCGGCGTCTATAACTTAGAGGTTTGTGCAGCTCCGAGCCTAATTATGAATCAATACGGTATAGACTCGGAAGATTGCACTCTTCTGAGGGGTGGAATTTTATAGGTCAAATGCAATCAATATTACACGTATTTAGTACTGAATAACGCACAGGGCATTAGCGCTATTCAGGCATGTTACTGCTCATGTTTGACGAGACGGTTGGTGCTTGCGCACATGTTGACAGAATCATTTGGTAGGTACTATGGGATTCGTTTAGAGAATTTCCTTAGGCCAGCCAGTGCCTGGGAAAATATTGTAATAGACACTGAAAACACTAAGTAATCTATTTGTTGCAATAAAAATAAAATGTTTTATTTGTAATAAAGGATTTTTTATTTGAAAACTCCTAAAAACGTCAATCAAATTTTACGAAAATACGGAACTATTTTTGTTATATTTTTAATAATATAAAACATTCAACGGTAACATAATTGTCACTTATGACAGCAGATTCCGGTTTCTTCATGTCGATATAACTTTTTTTAGATGGACATTTCAGTTTCGCTGTCATACAATAAAATGATAAGATGGTTATGGCCCTTCGATTAACATAGGTTTTAAAGTGCTACAAGGGTAAGGACAGTGTCCATACATTTCTGAGCATTGATCTTTGGTGCTCTTCTTTCTACCTTAAAAATAAGTGATGTCTCATCCGCTAATAAAACAATGTCACACAAATCCTGTACGAACAAAAGCAAATCATTTACGTACACTAAAAACAGAAAGGCCCATTGTGACTGGTAATCCAGAAGATCTATAATTTGTTATATTTTTTTTATCTTATTCTGCTGTATCATTCTAATTAATATTAATTCAATTTGTACTATTCTAATTTGTATTATTTTAATTTATTTAATTCTGTTAATTAATATCTTTATTATTTTTTTATGTGTTTAATTAAATTAAACTATAATACTATCCTATTAGACTGAGAAGATTTTGTATAACAATTCATAATTTATTATAATCATATTTGTACACCAGTTTTGGTAAAACATGTTGATTCTAACGAATATTTAACATCAATAATATGCATTTACTATGTATTATTATATTCACATATGTTTTGACAAATAAACCTATCTTTATCTTTATCTACTTCTGTCAATATCAACGTGTTGTAGTCTATTGCTTAGGTAGGAATTAACTAAGTCAAGTGCAGTATCTAGGATGCCATTAGCCTGAGTTTTTGTAACAGCCTATGATGGTCAACGCAGTCAAAGGCTTGAGAGATATCACAAAATACGACAATGACATTTGCGAATCTTTTCAGGCATGGAATATTTGTTTTAGAAGTGTAACACCTGCATCTACCATAGAACGGCTTAAATAGCTTATTATTGATATCGACTCAAAAAATGCCCGGCCCTTTTCTAAGCTTACATACATGACATGAGTCCAATGCATACTAGACATGGCAGTTAAAATATAAACATGCTTACATTTATTTGTCAAAATATGAGTGTATATAACAATTACTAGATGTGCCTGCGGTTTCACCCGCGTTTATGATTACTGCGCCGCCCCCGTGGGTCGTAGCGTGATGCTATATAGCCTATTATAGTCTTCCTCGATAAATGAGTTATCCAACACTAAAATAATTTTTCAATCCGGACCAGTAGTGCCTGAGATTAGCGCGTTCAACCAAACAAATTCTTCAGCTTTATAATATTAGTAGTATAGATTGTTTGGAGAACCTGGTGTGATGTCCCTTCAACACAATGGTAAGATTCTCCGACCAGGCGGGGTGAACGTGCCTGGCGGGCCGCAGCCAAAGGGACGACAGTTGATGACGGGCAATTATATATTTATGTAGTGACTCGCTGTGTAAGCTTTGCTTGCCTAATTCAGGATTGTGGATAAATTAACGAATCCGTCAACCGTCATGTAATTAAGTATTGTTAATTGAAAGAAGGAGTACTGACAGACACTATGCGATATAACTTTAGACAAATTGTATAAAAGCTTATCGATATTTATTATTGTTGGAATAAAAATTCAAAGCTCGTTCAATCTGTCATTCATTTGTCAATATACAGGATGTCCGGTAAACCATTTTATTACTTATATTTTATTTCACATTTACAATAATTCCTATATAAAGGAGATGTTTCACTTTTGTATAGGAATACGGCTATAACTTGTACATTTTAGGAAACCTGGGAAATGTACCCGTAAAAAAAAAGAACCCGTAAAGACATTTAGTTAAGCAATTCTTTATTAATTTTACTATTTTCGTTGCGCAAAATAAAATATAAAATGTTTGACGTTTGTCGTGCAGACTATCTATGACAAGTTAGTAGATGACATTTATACATAACCTAGAATGCTAGAATTGTCAGAAGTAAAAGAACACTTGCTGGAATAATATTCACCAAAAATTGATAATTCTTGTATAAATGAAAGGAAAACGTATGAATTCAGGAAAGTGTAATAAGAAACACTAATTCATCATTGGAAAATTTATTATCAGTCAATATGACATTGACAGTTAATGTCAAACATAAACAAAATGTTTCGTTCCGGAGTGCACTCTGTAAAATCAGTTTTGTATTATATGAATATATTTTTTATGTTGATTATTTGTTGAAAATATGTGTATGATAGTTGAAATGAATAAATGATACTCCACAACATATTTAATGTTGATATATATATTTATATATTATTTACATTATTATATAGTACTTTCGCACAGTTTTCGATATGATTTATGAACGCATACAAAATTATATGACCGAGTACCGCTATATTGAATATAACGGCAATAATATAAAAACTATTATTTTAACCGCAAACGTAATTCGACTTAAATTCAAGAAACAATATTCTTCCCCGATTCCTGGTATTTTTTGCTATTTTGGTTGATAGTACATTTCATAGCCGAAAATGAAACATCTCCTTTGTTAACAATATATAAAAAAGCAAATTCGCAAACAGCTACAAAACAGCAGCACACAGTCGCACGCACGCACATTGCCTTTTTTTTTTTTTTTTTTTTTTTTTTTACGTGGGTGAATGCAATGACGCATATCCCTCCGCGGGGGCGGGCGGAGGGATTATATCGGACTCGCCGGGGTAAAAGAAAGATGTTAAAAGATAATGTACCTCCCGGAATACCGACTAAACCTACCACGGTGTTCCTCGACAAAACCACTATCGACGGGGCCGCGCGAATCGCTTTCGCATGCGGTCGCGACCCCGCCGAGGTTACAGCCCGCCGTATGAAACGGCAGGCTACTACACAAAAGACCTACCCAAAGGTACTACTTCTTAGTAAAACCCTACTGTCTCTCCCCTAGGGGGGAGACGGACTCGACACAGAGGCGCGCGTGGGAACACGCACGCCGCCTCTCGGACCTGGTGCTGAACGGATGGCGGGCAGGCCCACAAAGCCCGCCACCCCCAGGTCAAACCTCAGGGTAGCTGGAGGTCATCGCGCGCCCTCCGGCGCCCGGCTCTGCGGTTGGGGAGAGGGTTCAAACGCTCCCTCTCCCGCTCCGCCACCTCCTTGATGGAAATTACTTCCTCACAGAAGGAGGCGACGGCGTTCCACGACCTCTCACTCCGGACCATAGACTGAACTACGGCCGGGAGCGAGAGGGCAACCGATCCAACTGCCGCGATCAAATCACGGCGCTGCGATGCCCAGGCGGGGCAAACCGCCAAAGTGTGCAGCGCCGTGTCCTCTACAACGCCGCGGCAGTCGCCGCAGTGGTGACAACCGGGCGTCTCTTGCCGGCGTATACGACACAGGAACCGGCCAAAACAACCGTGGCCAGTCAGTACCTGTGTCAGCCGAAAGGTGAGGGCGCCATGCCGCCTCTCCAGCCACTCCTCAAACACGGGACTTACCGCCACGATCGTGGCGTGCCCGGCACTGGGATGCACAAGTCGTTCCTTCCAATTGGCCACTAGGACCTGGCGGAGCTCGGATCTCGCCACCTTGATTACAGCAAGACCCGGTCCTTCGCCCCGAGCTAGCGCCTCCTGGCGCCAACGATAGAGCGACGCCAGGAGCGCCGCTTCCAGGTCCCATGGCATCGATCCGGCGAGGAGGCTCGCAGCCTCGTACGAGATCGTGCGGTATCCTCTAATCAACCTGACCGCCATGAAGCGCTGTGGTGCACGTAGCGCCGAAATGTTTCGGGCCGCCAGGTTGTCTGCCCAAACTGGGGCCCCATATAGGGCCATGGACCGCACGACCCCCTCGTAGAGCCTCCGGCAGGAGGTGTTTGGCCCCCCGAGGTTGGGCAGCAGGCGCGCGAGCGCACCTGCAGCGCCCCGAAGAATGGGGGCCAAACGACGAAAATGGGCTATAAAGTCCCATCGGCTGTCGAGCAAGAGACCTAAATACTTTAGGGTTGACTCGACGCCGATGCGGACCCCTCCTACCATAATATGGGCCCCTGGAGGTGGCCGTTTCCGAGGGCCGTGGAAACAAACGGCCTCGGACTTGGACAGGGCCACCTCGAGGCCCAACCGCCGGATACGACCAACGACTTGTGCGACCCCAGCGGTCGCCAGTATGGCCGCCGCCCGGTGCGACTTACCCCTCGCCGTGACAAGCGTGTCGTCGGCGTAACAAATGACGCCGACGCCACGGAGGAGCGCACCTCGCAGCACCCAGTCGTAACCGATGTTCCACAGGAGCGGACCCAGAACCGATCCCTGTGGAACACCGCACGACATCTCTCGCCGACTCCAACCGTCGTGACCCGGGTAGACGACTACCCTCTCTGATAAGTATGCCCCGACTATGCGGCGGAGGTAGGTCGGCACTCGATGGAAAACGAGTGCCTCCCTAATGCAACTCCAGGGCAAGGTATTAAAGGCATTCGCGATGTCCAAAGACACCGCGAAGACGACCTCGCCCTGGGACACCGCATCCTCCGCCAGGCTCCTCACCCGCTGGACAGCGTCAATAGTGGAGCGCCCGCGGCGGAAACCAAATTGGTTCTCCGCCAGATCCGGGCCCACAGAAGTAAGATGCTGGACGAGGCGCTCCGCGATAATAAACTCGAAGAGTTTAGCCACCTCGCCCAGCAACACAATGGGCCGGTAGGCGGACGGAGAGTCCGCCGGGCGCCCCTCCTTCCTGATCAGGACCAGTTTCCCCACCTTCCACTGGCGCGGAAACTGGCCCTGAACTAGACACTCACTGAGGAGCCCCTTTAGTCGGGGCGCGAGCTCCTCGAGGACCAGGGCCAAAGCACGACCTGGAATGCCGTCGGGCCCTGGGGCGGTGTTTTTCGAGCGAAGTCTCGACACCACCGCTCGCAACTCTACCTGGGTCACTTCGGGAACCACGTCGTCGTCAAAGTCCGCGCTGGACGCCATGGAAGGCGGAACCATCGACGGAGGAGTGTGCTCCGCCCGTGAAGGGAACAGAGCGGCCACCACCTCCTCAACCAATTGTGGCCGGAGACTCTGGGACAAGGGGGGCGCCCAGGGGCGAAGCTTGCCTCTTACCATAAGGTATGGACGCCCCCAGGGATTAAGGTCCAGAGTCCCCAGCAGCTCTTGGCGGGCCAAATCCTTGGCCCGCTTGATGGCGATTTTCAAAATCTTCTTGGCCGCTCTGTAAACCTCGTACAATTCCGCCTCCCTGGCGTCGAAATCGGGAGGGCGGCGACGCCGCCTACGAAGCCGGATGTACTGGCGTCTGGCCACCACGCAAGAATGGCGTAGTTCGCCAATGTGGTCAGACCACCAGTACACCCGGCGCCCAGCTGGAAGATTTAAAGGCACTCTAGGCATCGCCGCATCACAAATTTGAGTTACGGCCTCCCGGAACCAGTCGGCCTCCATCTCGATATTGTCAGGCCTGGCCGGTGCTGGCACCCAGGCCTGAACGATGGAGGCTTCCAGGAGGACCTCCCGATTTAGCTTCTTCAAAGCCCAACGCGGACCGCCCCCAATCGGGGCCCTTGGGGCTGGGGGGTCGGAGGTCTGGGCGGAGACGTCGAACTGAATATAGCGGTGGTCCGACAACGTCTCCACCTCCTCGACGACGCGCCAGCCTTGGACACGGCATGCTAGTGCGGGGCTAGCGAAAGAAACATCGATGACGGAGCCGCCCCGCTGACGCACACACGTGTGCACTGACCCACGATTGAGGACTAGCAGGCCGTTTTCTACGGCCCACTCCTCGAGCAATTCACCCCTCGCGTCCGTGGCCGCGGAACCCCAAGCCGAGGATTTGGCATTGAGGTCCCCGACGACGAGCACGGGCCGAGGGTGGCTTCGAGCGACGACGACGTTCAGTTCGAGGAGATACTCCTCGAAGTCGGCGAGAGGTCGGTTGGGTGAGAAGTAACCGCCCACCACAACCGCTTCTCCTACGAGTGCTGCGACGCAGCCCCGTCCTCGGACGATGTTCTCGAAGGACGGGGCGCCGGCGGCGGCCGGCGAAATTAACGCAACCGAGCCATCGAGGTCCCCTACCCAGTCAGCCCTGGGAGGGACGAAATATGGCTCGGCTACTATGGCGACATGAATTGACCACTGCGCCATGCTCTGGAGGAGGCACGCACATTGCCTGTACTAACATACTCACTTACACTATACTCGCATGCAGTCACACTCCATTTACAACATGGTGTATGTTATAAATAGAGTGCCTCCGAGCAGCATAGATGTTAAAATGTACTGATAGATGCTTAAAAAAAAATGGTAGATCGATAACAATAGTTACTAAGTGTGATGTGAAAAATATAGATTTAATTATATCTTAAATCATAAAATAAAGGTGTTTACATTGATGTCCGTTAATTAAATATGTACAATGTTTATTTATAATAACATTTTTTGGTCAATTTTATTCCTGTGATGTTTTTTAATTGTTCTTAATATTGACCACGGCTACACATTAAGTTAGACACCTTATATACGCATAACTACGCTACATACAAAATAGAGAATTGTTGAAAAGAGACAGTGCATAGTGGTGTCGATGTAATGGTAAGGATAGAGCGTAACAAAAAATAACGCACTATCTCGCATAATTCGCAGCGTTCAACTTCTAATAGTTCAAAGTCCAAACAGCCTAGGTTGATGTGTCGCTGTGTGTCCTCACAGTACCATCTATGATCGGTTCTTGAAACTGTTTTATTTTTTCATCGTGACGATACCCATGTTTAAGCATGTGGTCACCATCACGAACGAATATGAGCTCTTTAATTTATATTCGCATCTATTGTCAATACTAATATAGAAAGTCACATAAAATAATAACGTTATTAAACGAATAGTTTATTTCTAAGTTCACATTTTTGGTATGGCCTGTATGCGCCTCGTTTAAGACGCTGACAATAGCCAGATGACTTTGAACATTTGCATTTTAAGCCACGCCCACAACCATTTGGACAACGTAGCACTGCACATTATTACGGAAATTGTTGTGAACTATTTAGGACTATGCATTTAAGAAGTTGATGAAATTTGGGGAACATATGGCAATACTTTCAAAAGATTTCTACACAGAGCTTAAATAAATTAGATTAGACAAGAATATTTTATATAATATTTGATAAAGAGAAAAAAAACTGAGATATAATTACTTTGCGAAAAAGAAAACAACCTAATGATGACCTCTCTGAAAAATTCGACAAATTTGATAACAGAATTATGAATTTATTATCAAACATGGCTCAAACGCAAACGGACAAATTGGAGAAAATATCGCAGCAAGTTTAACTTATAACAGATCAGATCTCTCAAATAAAATCTACAACCGAACAATCTACAACGAGATAACTAAAATTATAAGTTCGAAAATAGAATTAGAGAAAGAAATTGTAGTACTTAAAACTAATTTTGGTACTCTTAACGCAACCCCTCAATAACACATAAAAGAAGACATAATATTTGAGATGCAAGAGCATTTACAAAGGGATAAATATATCGTTATCAGCGGCATACACGAATTAAACTCCAAAGATCATACCAAAAGAAGTCAACACGATAAACTACCTACTAAATAGGTTAAAACCTAACTATTCAATATATCAAGGGTATACCTAAGATAGTGACAACCATTCCAAAAAACTAATTCAAGTACAAGTGAACGAAAGTGATGTTAACTCCAATCATATCACACACCAAATAACAAATAGCCATACAAATGTTGTCCAGTGCACTAAATCTCTGAAATGTTTATACGCAAATGAACGCAGTATAGTAACTCCAGGCAAACTCGACGAGTTAAAATGTTTAATTCACTCAATCCCAAGCATATTACATCCAAAAATACTAACTGAGACATGGATAAAAAGTGAAATTGAAGCCCAAACTTTAGTATTATCAAACTATAGTCACTATTATAATTACCGATATAGCGGCAGAGGAGGAGTAGTGTCGATTTATGTACATGATAGCCTTAAACACAATTTTATCGAAGACTTTTATGAAAACGGCAATCACTATTTATGGATTCACTTGGATAAATTTTATCTAGATATTGGTGTCATTTACAAACCGGAAAGAACCAACAACGATAATTTTCTCGAAATTTACCAACAACAATTGTTAAAGCGGAAAAGGGCAATCGTATTTGGAGACTTTAATCATAACCTACTGAAACACGAACCACGCAATTACTAATTACAAATTAATGTTACAAACAAATTAATTTTCAATACTGAAAATAGGAACCACTACATATAATAGAAGAGAAACAAAAAGTACCCAAACTATACTTGATCATATTTGTACCAATTTTAAAAATAATAAATTCCATCTAGCCGTCGTAAATTCAGCGATGTCGGACCACAGACACTTGTATCTGGAGATACATAAATACAAGCCAGAGAAAAGAAACGGTCGACATATAGTACTAAATACCATGATACGCTATACAAGACAGTTGAACGTAACTTAATAAATGATCACAATCAATCGTATGAACAACTTGAGAAAATATTAATGAAATCTGTAAAGCAAAGCAAGCTATTTAAAACAAAAATACAAAATTCGCCACAGTCAGACTGGATCAACAATAGCCTAATAGATTCAATAAATAAAAAAACAGAATATTGATATCCCATAAACAGAAATAGCATCATCAGTAAAGGAGAAGATTTTAAAGAAATAATATACGTTCATTATTATTGTGTTCTCTTGCATGAAGAGAAGTGCGAGCTAAAATTCAGGATGCAAAATGTAAATACTACTGTGGCGTATGTATATACACACAGGCAACATATAACTTTACGAGGAACCTGGAATCGAACGGAGCATCGTACAACTAGCCGCGCCGAAACCAAGCGACGCGCGAAGGCGATCGAACGGAGCATCATACGTCTATCCGCGACGATATCAAGTTTCTAACTGGTGACGCGCGAAGCTTCCCTCTGCTTTTTATACGTGGCACTACTTTTATACTCGCGAACAGATTTCCAAGAAATCATTCGTAAATGTTAGATTTTTGTTTACTTGTCGCTGATTGGTGAAAATGTTTATTGTACACATTAGTGTTAGCGTTACTTGCATGACTAATAAATGGGATATAAAATAAGTGAAAAATTGTAAATATATTCTCAGTTGAATCAGTCTGCGTGTTTCATTATAACCTTAACGGTTACCAGCTACGGACCTGGCTTCTGCCCGCCGGCTGGTAACGCGTTAAACTACTATAGGGCATTTGAAATATGCAATAAAACCCACATAAAATGTGGAAATTAATTCATAGCTTAAGTAATAACAAAATAAAACAATGTACCGTCCCATCCAAACTTGAAACGCAATATGGGTGTTTTACAGATGTATATGGCATCTTCTCTTACTTTGCAACGATTGGTGCTACTTTAGCAACCTAATCCCTCAAAAATATCACAATGGTGAAACATGTTGCGAATTTTATTCCAATAGTGCACAATCTTACACTTCGGAACTAATAAACCTATTTATACCATTACTACCATAGATGAAGTTAGTAAAATTATTGACAGTATTAATCCAAATACAACAACCGGTCTTGATGGTATCTCAGTTAAATCTCTCAAATGCGTAAAACTGCTAATATTTGACAAACTAACAAAGTCCATAAACGATTGCTTAAAATCTGGATACTTTCCTAACTCACTCAAAATGGCTAAAGTGAGCCCGATCTTTAAATCTGGCACAAAATCTGACCTAGGCAACTATCGTCCAATCAGTAATTATTAAATAATTGCCAGTAATTTCAAAGATATATGAGAAAATAATTTTAAACCGCTCAGAAAAATACTTAAACTACTATCAACTTTCTTTATTACAAACAGTACGGTTTACAGTCCCAATCAAATACTTTATCAGCGTGTATTGACCTTGTGACTAACCTAAAATGCACAATTGATAAAAAACAAATAGCTCTCGGCGTATTTATCGATCTAAAGAAAGCGTACAATAGGTATAAATTGGAGTCAGCAGAATTGCGACACCGCTGCACATCGTTCGATCGTTTGTGCAATAATATAATTAATTAGTAAGTTTTTGTCATCGTCCGCACGCGACTCATACTCATCCCACATATCTCATTAGTTGTAATAGTACCGAAATATAGTCATCTTTTTAATCTTTTATCCTAGTTTATCTTAATCCCACCCCAACCCCGAACATTGGTCCTTCGAGCCGGATAACATGGACGGTATCTGTCGACCGGAAGGTAAATTGCCTGTTGCCCAACAAACACAATTGGGATGGATCCTAAGCGGCAACTGTCATACGTTCCAATGTAACGTAACCCTTAATAATATCGAGGATATCCAGAAATTTTGGGAGATGGAGGATATTCACGAACCCTTAGCAACATCTGAAGAAGATCAAAAGTGCATTGAGTTGTTCCAATCTACCATATTTAGGCGCGAAGATGGCAGTTATGTTGTTAAAATGCCGTTTAAAGAAAACTTTGAGATAAAATTAGGCGAATCTAAGACAAAGTCCATTGCATAATTGGCAATTTAGGTACGCCTTTACGGCAGATATAGAAAAAATGTTCCGTAATATATGGCTGCATCCTGATCATCAAAAATTCCAGAAAATCATTTGGAGAAACCATCCATCTCAACCTATAAAGGAATATCAACTAGCTACAGTCACTTATGGAACCAAGGCTGCACCCTTTTTAGCCATAATGACTCTGAAGCAATTGGCTCGCGACAAAAGATCTTCCTACCCTAACAGTTTAGCTCCAGACCTCTTGGAGCACTCATTTTATATGGATGACCTTCTATATGGCGCTCATTTCTTTAATTCCGCTAAACAAATCAAAATAGAGGCAACTAATCTACTTAAGTAGGGTCGGCTTTAATCTAAGAAAATGGCATTCAAACTTGTCAGAACTCTCAGACAGTCATGATGGTCCTCATAATCAAGATTTTGATTTCAAGCAGCCGGAGCCCACAAAAACGTTAGGGCTTCGGTGGGACCCCAAAACCAATAGCTAACATTGCCATTATAAAGCCTAACAATTCTATAATTAGCTTACTGTTAACGAAGTATAGCTCTTATATAAAGATTATACGAGTATTAGCCTACATTAACAAATACATCGATATTGTTATTTATCGGCGAAAGTGTGAACATTACCTCACTTTACAAAATATAAAGAAAGCAAAGGAGATGGTTATAAAACATGACCAGAAAGAATATTTTTTAAAAGAGATATCTCAGCTCAAAAACGGTGAGCCCTTGAATAAAAAAAGTCAAATATTGAATCTAAACCCCATATTAGATGCTTGCGGAATACTTCGTGTTGGCGGCCGTCTTAAGCATTCAAATATACATCACGATATGAAACACCCTATAATCATCCCGAATCAATCTAAACTAGCAGATCTTATAATCGACGAATCGCACGAACTTGTATTTCACGGCGGAGCTAAAGAGACCATAGGATTTATAAGACAGAAATACTGGGTACTTCGAGGGAATAGGGCTACAAAAAAGCGATTACGGATGTGCGTTAAATGCAGGAAAAATGATCCTATACTACAACATCAACTAATGGGTGACTTACCTCCATCTCGATTAATCCCAAACCGACCTTTTTAACATACCGGGATAGATTACACTGGTTATGTTTTAATCAAAGCGAGCAAAGGTCGTGGTATCAAATCGACCAAAGGATATGTTGCAGTGTTTGTATGTATGGTTACCAAAGCCATACATTTAGAAATCGTTTCCGATCTCACGGCATCAGCATTTATTGCAGCGCTTAGGCGGATGGCAGTTAGAAGAGGAGGTCCTGGGCATATTTACAGCGACCAGGACACTAACTTTATAGGAGCGAACACAATACTTCGCCAAGAATACGCTGAAATATCAGATATCCTGTCTAACCCCGAAATAATCTATTCCTCCTCTGAAATGAACATAGAATGGCATTTCAACGCTCCTTCGTGGCCATCGGCTGGTGGACTTTGGGAGGCTGCAGTAAAAAGTCTGAAGCATCATCTCAAACGCGTCGTTGATGAGCAGAAACTCACATACGAAGAATATAACACCTTGTTATCCCAACTAGAGGCTTGCTTGCTTGAACTCTAGGCCACTTTGCCCTCTGACAGAAGACCCGGAAGATATAGACTTTTTGACCCCAGCTCACTTCTTAGCAAGCGGGCCTAATTTGACCATATTTGAAACGGAGCGAGACCTCAGGACTCGGTGGCGTTTAACACAAAAAATATAACAGGATATTTGGGTAAAGTGGAAAAATTAATATCTCTCTCAGCTATCAACCAGAGCCAAATGGCGACAATCCCAAAAAGATCTACAACTTGATGACATAGTCATCATTAAAGACGAAAACCTTCCGCCAGGCAAATGGGCTTTAGGACGCGTAGTAAAGCTACACCCTGGCAGCGACGGGCATGTGCGAGTCGTTACTCTTAAAACCAAGAATGGATTACTGAAACGCTCAATCGTTAAACTATCTCTGTTACCAACTAATAGAAATAGCCAAACCATAGATAATAAAATAGTCGAAGAAAAAGTGCCCAAAACTAAAAAATCTAATCGCGTCTCATTTTTGGCTATGGTGTTATCCCTTACATTATTCTTCGTATCTCTATTAAGCGGCACTGAAGCATCCTACAACTATACCCCATTGAGAAACAATAGCGTATACTTCGATAAAATCTCTAATATGCACCTTATTAGAGACGATTGGCACTTAATTGTTTATTATGACACATATTCCTATAAAGAAGGCATTGCGGCGCTTGCAAAATATATTAAATATCTTGAAACAGTATGCGGTGTAATTAGAATACATACACCTTGCGATGGTATTATGTTACAACTTGGGCACGAGTTCGACGAAATACAACGTTACGATAATATTGTTATGATGAATGAATCATTTGTAATTGGAGAGAAACGGCGCCGGCGCCGCGGCTTACTAGACGGAGTAGGCTATATATCGCTAATAGTTTGTTCGGAGTACTGGATCAGCGCTTTGCAGAGAATTACGAAAAAGATATTGATCTTGTAAGAAATAATGAAAATCATCTGTATAATTTATGAAAAAACCAAACCTCGGTCGTGGAAGCTTAATTCAATCTTATAAAAAGGATCGAGAACACTATTAGCAAACAACACAAATTGATTAACCAGAAACTTATGAACCTGGAATACTCATATCGAGATCTCTCGCTACAAGTACGAAACATATCCCTTACTACCGAATTTATAACCTCGGCATTCACAGCCAATAATTTACTATATAGTTTACACAGAATACAGGACTCTATACTTGATACAGTGACAGACATTTACAACGGAAAATTGGACTTCCATTTGCTATCGCCGAAACAACTGAGATCCCAGCTGAGCTCTATATCAGCTCAAATATCCAAGGATTTAGCTATCCCAGTCGACAGTTTTCATCTATCCGATCTGTATAGCTTGCTGAAAGTTAGAGCAAAGTATTCTGGTAAATACTTAATTATAGAGATAAGAATACCCTTGATTGATAGAGATCTTTATGAAATATTTAATCTTATTCCAATCCCCCGTATTTCGAACGGTAATATGTTAACTGTAACAACAATCTCAGATTTCGCGGCTATGAATATGAAAAAAGACTCATATATAACTATCACGGCTACCGAGTTGCAATTATGTACAAGACAGAACCCTGAGACGATATTATGTTACATTCGGAAGCCCGTACATGATCTCCAAGACAATCACAGTTTGTGTGAAACGATCCCTAGAACAAAAACTTGCAAAACTACCAGTACTTCTTGCAAGAATGCCTGGAAGGAGCTTGGACTTGAGGACTTGCAAAATAACTATTATTGTTTCTGTTGCAATGAATGTAACATTCAACATTTCTGTGAGAATCGAGTTACTACACTCAAGATAACTGATGCTGGTCTGTTGATTGTTGGGGAAGGCTGTCTAATAAAAACAGAAAGCTTTCAAGTTCACACCAATCCAGTCCAAGTCCAGTCAAATTAGTACTGCCTCGAAAGTGGATACTCCAGAAATATCACCTATAAATCACTTAATCAATGTATCTATACCAGAACCGTTATATGATATTGATCCCAATAGCTCAGAGAGCTTGCAGCAGCTTGAAGCAATAAAAAAAAGTATTGAGACGTTGAAACAGAGTGAGCCTTCGAGTGACAGGTTGTCATACCACGACGTACATCATTATGCGGCTACATATCTACTCATACTTGGAATCTTGATCGCTGCTATAATCTACATCTGGAAGAGGTGGCGACAGAGATCCCGCCCAGGAACAGAAGCGGCGGCTACAACGGCGGCGATGCCTGCGACTGCCGCAGCGATTGCGCTGCCAAAGCCGAGTTGCGATAAGGAAAGTGTTATGAGTGAGTGTTGTGAGGTTAGGGAAAAAAGGCCTTGTAATAAATTAGTGAAAGTTGATCCCCAAAATCGTGCGCGATCCAGTGAGAGTTTACGAAAAGAAGACCGTGCTTCCTCGCCAATCTTTCGAGTGTTTTCTCTTCCTGACTTAAGTTACAGTGATTCTTTGTGACTATTATGTGACTTTATTTACCTTAATCTTTTATCATTACTAACCTTATGTTATCATTTAGTATTTAATGTACCGATTGTTTATCTTCACCCTGTTGCAATCACTCCTCATCCATCATCCATTTATCTTTAGATCTTTACTAACTCTATCTTTTCTTCCCCCGGGAGCATGTACGGGTTAACAACCGTACAATAGGTATAAATTGGAGTCAGCAGAATTGCGACACCGCTGCACATCGTTCGATCGTTTGTGCAATAATATAATTAATTAGTACGTTTTTGTCATCGTCCGCACGCGACTCATACTCATCCCACATATCTCATTAGTTGTAATAGTACCGAAATATAGTCATCTTTTTAATATTTTATCCTAGTTTATCTTAATCTCACACCAACCCCGAACAATACTATTAGTCATAAGATGCTTTTTTAAAAGTTATCCATAGGTATACAAAATGTTGCATATAAAACAATCCAATCGTATCTCTCGAATCGATATCAGATAGTGAAAATTGGGCAAACAGAAAGTATACCTAATAAAAACTTATGGGGTGCCGCAAGGATCGATACTACGACCCCTACTGTTCCTAATAAATATAATTAATTTAGAAGATCTAAATTTAAGTGGAGTCGTAACACTATATGCTGATGACACCTGTCTTTTCTACTTCAGTAACGACATTAATACGATAGTAAAGCAAGCTCAAGACGGTTTAAACATTTTACATACTTGGTTCCAGCATAACTTATTAACTATAAACGTGGCTAAGACTAAAACTACATGATTTTTAGCACCAAAAATAAAAATATTGGGTACTTCTAACCGTTACACGTTACTAATGAGCTATTGACAAGAGTGTATTCTGAAAAATATCTAGGTGTCACTTTAGATGACCGTCTAACCTGGAAACAACATTTAGACAAAATACGTTCCAAGTTATCTACTCTTATGGGTATTCTGCGAGGAATTGTTCGCTGTTTCCCTCATCCTGTTAGAAATAATATAAG
The DNA here is from genome assembly GCA_963675205.1 of Catocala nupta. Lineage (NCBI taxonomy): Eukaryota > Metazoa > Arthropoda > Insecta > Lepidoptera > Erebidae > Catocala > Catocala nupta. The sequence continues at coordinate 3,195,602 of OY776107.1, read as the reverse complement.
TATATAATTCTCTAATTAAAAGTCACCTAATCTATATGATTGAAGTATGGGGTTCGGCTGCTAAGTCACAAATCACTACAAACTGCTCAAAATCAAATTATTAAATTACTCTATAACTTTCATTATTTAAAGCCTACATGCTCTAATGTCTACAATAAAACCAAACTTATGTCACTTACACAAATATATAAATACAATACTTGCATTCCTACAAGAAAAATTCTTTTCACTCACAAATCGTCTTCACTAAAAATTCACAATTTCAGATCCAAAAAATGCGTAATGCCAATAATATTTGCTTGTACACGCCTAGAACTAATTATGGTACTAGAAACATTAGATACGAAGGTGCTAAAATATATAACAACCTACCCAAGGATATCAAAGAAACAAAGTCTCTGCCGCTATTTCAAAAGAATTAAAAATTTTACACCATAAAAAAAAATCCTTGAATATAAATATGAGTTCTAAACTAAACGAATAGTAAAATATATATTTTGTATTAAAGTATTTACTAATTAAGTATGATAGCAATTGTTATTCCATACGTAATAGAAACATATACAATATGTCTGGGTTCGGACTGTACAAACTTTAGGGGGTGATAGTTTACCCTATTTTATCACTTAAATCATTCTACAGGTGGGGTCTAAACCCAACGGCCTCTGAATGGCAGCCATTTTTGTATTTTGGTTGACTTTTTCGTAGCGTCCATACTAAAAGTTATGTAACTTTGGAATTTAATGTCCGATTATCGTAAAACAAAAACTTCCCATAACGGAAAAGTATTAGCAATGAGATAAATAACTCAAATAATTTTAATAATTGCTGTATAATAATAATAATAATAATATTCTACCACATACACACAACACTATCTAGCCCAAACTAAGCAGAGCTTGTACTATAGGTACTAGACAATGGATAAACATACATATATACTTTTTTTTTTGTAAATACATACATATTATGCATAGAAACACCCAGACCAAGACAAACATCCATGTTCATGCACACAAATATTTGTCTTGTGCGGGAATCGAACCCGCGACCTCAGGCGTGGCAGTCGGTTACACTAACCACTACGCCATTAAAATAAATGCTAAAAGATCAACAGGAATTATTAAAATTATTTGAGTTATTTATCTCATTGCTAATACTTTTCCGTTATGGGAAGTTTTTATTTTACGATAATCGGACATTAAATTCCAAAGTTACATAACATTTAGTATGGACGCTACGAAAAAGTCAACCAAAATACAAAAATGGCTGCCATTCAGAGGCCGTTGGGTTTTGACCCCACCTGTAGAATGATTTTAGTGATAAAATAGGGCAAACTATCAACCCCTAAAGTTTGTACAGTCCGAACCCAGACATATTGTATATAAAGTACTCTGTGATAGAAATTTAACACATGGTCGCTTGTTGTCACCTAGTTTTATAATTTACCCATAATATAAAATATAATTTGTTTTTAATGTATACTTACTTCTAACTAGTGATGTTATTATTGTAATAAGGAATTAAAATTACCGAGCAGTGTTCTAATACTCGTTTCATGTGTACAATAGCTAAGTTAAACTTGTATTTCTCACTGTAAGTGAATCATGGTATTCTGTTTTTAGAAATTAACTTCTAAAACCATTTGAGTTTACTTTTGTTGGAATGACAAAGTAATTTATTATGGACATTAATATACTGGGTGTAAGCAGAGCGTTTCCGAAAACGAGAGCTTGTAGAAACTGATATTTTAGAACTAAAAGTCATAATTTTCTTTGTCTACCATTTTATTTTTTATCTAAAATTATAATCGGTACAATAATTGAGTGTTAAGTGGCAACACTGTACTTGTATTTCCTTGCGTTAAATGGCTGCACTGAAACAATATAACTGGATAGTATTCATTCTTATTGTTTCAAAATTGACATAGTTTAACATTAATATAAATAATTATAATTAAATAAATGAGGATTATTGATATTATTAAATATCTTGTGCATTGCTGGCCACGTATGGGCATACATACCACTTTAAGAGCCGAAGATAATTACAATGTAACGTGTAAACGTTCGGCTTTTAAATCTGTGCTACGTTACAGTATTATAGTTAACGTCGATTTTTATATTACCTATGTCAAGACATGACATGATCATAACTCATCATAACTTTTTATCTGGCCAGTTCTAATTCTGTGATAGATCTATATAAATTATCGCTGAGCTTATATCTTCTTTATATAAGTATATAATTCTTCTGTAAGTGTTTTGACAGTGAACTCCTAAACGGCTGGACCGTGTGTTCAAGTGGATTCGAGGATGGATTAGATGGTTTTTTTTTCGCCTGTACAGGGCAGCGCCTGTCGGGACAGCTAGTAACAATATAAAAATGTGCTACTTCCATCAAATGAATTTATTTGTTGCTATGGAAACGCTATTTGAGAGTTTTCGGCTTTCTGTATGTTGCCATAGACACGCGTGCCTATTTTCTACGAATCTAATACCTAATTAATATTTACACAATCTAAAATTATTAAGTAATATTTTATCATATTACAATATATTTATTATTATTACTTGCTTATGTTATGCTTTCTCACTAAGGTATATATTTTAACATAAAGTATTGCGGAGCAAAGCGACTAAGGTCCGTCTAGCAACGCGCTCATTGTCGGACAGCATAAAAAAAGAAAGGACAACGCAATGACACGGCGTATGTAGTCTGTTGTGTAATATAAATCTGTTTATTTACTTATACATTTCTTCAGTAATAAATCAAATAAAATTTAAGAATTATTTAGTAATGTATGACACGTTTGTAATAAATTTTATGACCGTACGTTGTAAATTATTACAAATATCTTTGATCAAAAGTCTGTTTAAGACCTTAGTTTAACATTACTTTTTATCGATATTTTTTTTCGCAAACATATTTTGAAGATTACTATGTGGTCGGAAATACGTACCCTAAACAGTATGGACAGAGCTAAAATTGGTTAAAGATAAGCTGTTTTGCCTGTTGTCAGCGCCTTAAGAGAAATTTAGCTCCAGGTTATGATCTCGAAGCCATTGTACTATATTTATTATCCAGAATTGAGGCACGGTTTTTATTTTTATGGATGGACATGGAAATACCACAGCAACAACAGCGTAAGACGGGTTTATACTTACTTTTTCACCGAACTTTGCTTTAGATTACAGTATGAGCGCGGTTGTCAACAGACGAAAACGATTAAACAGGTGAGTGCCGAGTGCGAATTTGTTTTACGTTAACGCGATCGACACGTTTATGACGTTCGGCTCTCTGATTGGCCCGCTCCAAGCTCTTAACCAATCAGAAAGCCAAACGCGGTAACGTTTTCGATCGCGTTAACGTATACAACTCACTCGGCACCCTGAAGTATGAGCGTTGCTCATGCTTCGTACGGCAAGTCTGCCCCGCGAGGCGCCTGGCCTTTCTATCTAGATTCTATGTTCTGTGGTTTATCATCGGTATGTTTACGGTAATGTGTAACTAATTGGCTCTTACTGTTTAAACATTTCATACAAACATCACACTTGTATCGGTTATCACCGTTGTGTTTACGGTAATGTACAGTTAAACTGCTCTTTTGAGTAAAACATTTCATACAAACATCACATTTGTATGGTTTGACACCGGTGTGTATACGGTTATGTGCAACTAAATGGCTCCTTTGAGTAAAACATTTCATACAAACATCACATTTGTATGGTTTGTCACCGGTGTGTACACAGTAATGGTTTTTCAAATAGCTCTTATGTGTAAAACATTTCATACAAATATCACATTTGTACGGTTTGTCACCGGTGTGTTTACGGTAATGCACATTAAAATTGCCCTTTTTAGTAAAACATTTCATACAAACATCACACTTGTATGGCTTATCACCTGTGTGTATACGGTAATGTATATCGAAATTACTCTTATGTCTAAAATATTTCATACAAACATCACACTTGTATGACTTGTCACCAGTCACTGAATGTTCGCGATTGTGTGCTATTAAGAGCATCTTATCATTGAATACTTTTTTGCACTTGTCACATATATAAGATTGTATATTATTACATGAACTACTACTGTCTCTAACATCACTATCGATAATGCCGTTAACACTATCTCTGCAGTCCTCGCTGTATGGTGTCGAAGTGATATCTTCAGCATCTCTTGTGTGAGTGGCAAGTGCAGGTTTCTCAGGAACACGGGCACCTTGAAATATGCATAATAAAGTAGTGGTCACACATAACAAAACATATAATTAAATGTACAAGAACGAATCGCAGCGTCGCTAAACAATATGCAATGTTATGTAAGGACATGCAGCAGCTTCTACGTCTCGCCGTATTCAGAGGAGGCCGGAGAGATGTGTGCATTACACATATATTGCAGTAGGAACGGATATATTAGCCAACATCAGTTGGGCGATGCTTCATGACCTAATGCTTCGTTAAACATAATATTCTACCACATACACACAACACCATCTACCCCATACTAAGCAGAGCTTGTAGTATGGGTACTATACAATGGATAAACATACAAATATACATTTTTTTTGTAAGTAAATGCATATTATACATAGAAACACCCAGACCAAGACAAACATCCATGTTCATGCACACAAATATTTGACTAGTGCGGGAATCAAACCCGCGATCTCAGGCGTGGCAGTCAGTTACACTAACCACTACGCCATCGAGGCCGACATACTATTTATATTGTTTTTAGAATAACAGTGCGACATCGTGAATGACGATTGAGACACTTTTCAATAACGATCAAAAATCAATCAATCACAATCTTTAGTCTTTTCTTTCTGTTTGCTTAAAGACAATGATATTAAACATATCCAAGAATGTGGCCAGTTTGATATTCGAATTGATTCCTAGCTTCCTGTACTAGGGTCTAGCTGTAGACCCTCGTATAGCTTGTAATATCCCATTAAGGGAGGAATACATAAATTTGCGAAATAAGATTTTTGGAAGACACAAGTAATTCATTACATTAATATAATGTCAGTGAAAAATTGCCATATTTAGCCAGCCGTAAGCAGCCAACATCGCTTACCGTTCGCTAGCCATGCACGAGCGCGCTGAACACTGAGTTTACAGCTAATGTGTGTGTTATAAGTACTTGTGAGTACTTACTAATGTGCTCCTCGACGTGTACCCGCACTTGCAGCGACGGACGCGCGGCTTCTGACCCGACGTGCGACTCGTAAGGCGATGCCTGAGTACCAAACACTCTTATTCCATAATTGCACTTAAGTCTACATAATAGTTTCAGATTTTAATTCGGATCCGTAGAATTTATGTAGACCAATACTGAGGCGTAATGTAGACGGCCGATTGTAATTCCCCACAATTATATTTTTAATGTTTCGATCGTTAGGCAACCGGACACAGATCATCATTGACCACTAAAATCCGAAAGATATTGTTACGATACAAGATCGTCCGTCATTCACAACATAGCACTCAGTTTTACCAGCACTCAAAGTGTTTCTTACCTAATCTAGATATACGATTGCTACGGTATTTGAGTTTTTATTGGCTTGATAGTTAAGTTGTTGAATGTATCATTTAGCTACCGAGCACTTTAGGTATATAAGGCCGTCCAGACGGACCATTTGCGCCAATCTGATGTCATTGCAATCCGACATGATTAGAGAGAGATCAAGCCCGACGACGGCTTTACATGCTTTGTAACGTTGCTGTTTCTGAGAATTTCTTGACGGAACCCAATCAAAGAATACTTGTTCGATGCCGACATCACGTGCACAGCAGTTGCATTAATTAGCGCTGTAGCTATACGTAAATATCTGCAATACACTACGTCTTGGAGAAGATCGAAATGGCCGCTTCGACGCTTTTCAATTCAAACGTGAGGCAAAGAAATTCGATGAACTAGCAAAGAGTAACTACCCTTCACTATTACCAATAATTGTTTCGCAGCACTTTATTTAATGAGCCGCAAATGAAAAAAGAAGAAGCATAATTTATACTGCACAAGATTACAACAAGAATTTCTCTGGGCTGTACCCTGGGACCTGATTAATCTATTGTATATAGGGACGCTTGATCACTTAGAAATAAAGAAGTAAAGTACTATAAGGACCATCGTTTGTACGTTGCGCTTAGACTACAGCGAGAAATAAAATAAATGTTAAGCATGGTGAACTGAACATGATAAACACACAAACCTCTCCCTGTTCTGTTTGTTTCTCGTGCTTGAGTTCATGTATCGATGAGTTGCTTGTCAATTCATTTAGGTGATCTTCAAAACTGAAAATGAATGGAGAACATATGAAGGTCACAGAAAATAAGAACTAACTGAACCTATTATCATCTACAGACTATTCCGGATCACAGATTTTTGGCAGGAAAATCCAATAACACCGACCGACCCGGCAACAGATGGACATATGCGCAGCTACAGATCGCGAGTGTCCCAGTGGAGACTCGCAATCGTTAATCACGCTCAAGGTTACGTCTCTGAATCAAGGCGAATGCGTTATAATTGTCACAATCAACATGACTGCAAATATGCTTACCGCCTTTCTTCCATTGTGATGTTATCGTCGTAATAGTTTTCAAATTTAACTTCTACCATTTCAAGTTTGATTGATGGTGGATTATCATTTTCTTTTACCATTTCCTGTAAATAATTAGAGATAAACACAGAATTCTTCAACATATCAGAGTTCTCACATGTAACAACTTGTTAAAGTCGTACCTCTTCAGCTTGAATGCCCGACAATTCGTAGTATGCGATACTTGTTTGAGTTAAGTACGAGCTCGGGTTCTCGTCGCATGCGAACTGACAACAAACATCAAATATACATCATAATGCTGGATAATCCAGTTTACAACGACATCTACAATATTCCCACTATTTTTCCGTTGTTCTGAACTATACAATATGTACATGAACCTAACTTAATAGTATTTATTCACAACGATAGTACTCACCGGTACACCCTCCGTCACATATTGATACAGGGTGTAATGTGATTTTATCATTTTATTTCTCAAAATAACATATTTCTCTAACAAAACTGAACATTCATAGCACAGCCATTGTGGTAACCCATCTGATGGTGAGATCTGAAATATAAATAATTATACCTATTATAATCAGATTCAGTCTTCAAATATAATGGGAGAATGTTACTATTGTTATATTTTAATTGAATGTAAATTTCCACTGATGATATAAACGGCAGATTCTCTGTAACTTAACAAGGTCCATCTATTAGAAGTATCCATGTTTTAATAGTTGTTCATCTTGACAATTTCATTCAACACTTAAAAACAAAATATTTCGTATAAAATTTCTCAAGTTCTTACTAAATATCGGACTGTTATTATGCTTTCCCCTTTTTTTCCTTTAAAAAGAAAATATTATATACATTTACAAGTTTGGATTTCATATGTTATTTAATAGCAGCTTAATTCTAAGCATTTATCATCTATACCGGGTGATTTTGAAATCGTGTAATTCCTTTTAACCACGTATTCTACTGGTGGTATAGAATAACCCTGACCATATATTGTATACCCAATGGGTGAAAAGGATTCTCCTAACTATGAAACATGTGGTGTTGTTGAGGAAGTGCAACATGTTTTGGAAGGATGTGTATACTATAATGTTGTAAGGGCATAACTTGTAGATGCCACAACGCTATCTGTATAAATATAGTGTAGGTTTATTTAATGGCTTTTTAGCCAATTGACAACAATTAATTTTCATGTTTTTAACATGCGGTTGTTATTATTTTAAATGAAACTAGATTCAAAATGACGAGACCCGTATTTTTTCTTTTGTCTAAATAATGCCATTTTCATAAATAAAATTTCAACTTTGAAACCCATTCCATTCTAAACAGACGTAAGCGCCAAATGACATCACAACTTAGGTTTACTGGTGATGTTGCCTTTGTCAAGACGCCATTACCAGGACGCGTAAAAAAATTAGTACCTATTTGGCAGTTTGGATACATAACGATTAACATCATAAAGTGCATCAATACAGTTAAAGCGTTTTTGGTATTTCAAGTTGATCTGTGTATTGACCAGTGATCACCAGATCACCTCCATGAAAGTTTCTGAAGGATTTCAAGTTGCTGATAACAAGAACTTGCCGAAAGTGGGCTATTTGATGCTACTCTACTTCACATGCACGAAAATGAATGTTACAACATTGCAGAAACACGTAGCGCCAAACCATTAGTAACATCACGGGAAGTCTATGTAGACGCGGCAGTAGGCTATGTAGAAGTGTGTACAGTGAAATGCAGGGTAACGCCTGAACATAAAGTTAAATCCAAATTGTATCAGGTTACAGCTGTCATTAGTGAAAACGACGAAAAGATTATCACATTAGATTGCAACGACTGTGCTGCTTCCGCAGGAGGATGTAAACATGCCATATGCTTCGCCATTTGACTTATAAAACGCTCAGACGAACCTTCAGTGACATCAACTACGTGTTATTGGAGTAAACCAAAACTTGCTGGAGTTGTAGGTGATCAGAAGTTCATCATGGCAAAAAATAAAGGTGAATGCAAAAGAACACTACTTGAAAACGTTAATATGAATATAAATTTGTCAATGTTTTCTGAAGAATGCAAGCGACGAAATATGACTACAGGAATGATTTTAAATTACTGTGGAAATCATCAGCCAATCTCAATGACTTCAGCATATTTGATTTAATGCGGCAGTTTGTAAACCAACAAAATGATCATAGTTTTGAACTTTAAATTGTTTTGTCAAGGAATCATCACGTCAGATATCATTAAGCAAATTGCTGAAGCCACAAAAGACCAAGCAAATTCAAAACTGCGGCAAGAAAGAGTGGCTGGTTCCAGAATATATGAAGCCGTCCACTGTAAAACAGAATATGGTGCTTTAGTCCAAAGCATTCTTGGTGGATATAAGGTGCCGAAAACCTTGGCGACAAAAAGAGGCAAGACAATGGAAAATATGTTTTGAAAGAATTAGTAAAAGACTTTGGAGATATTGAATGCACAGGTTTTATTTTAATATCCCCTATCATTGGTGTTTCATCTGATGGAGTGTGCAAGGACTTTGTAATAGATATAAAATGTTCCATAAGTGAGAAAACAATGAAAAATTATATGGAAAATAAAATGCAAGAAAAATATAAAGCACAAATGATGTCACAAATGCATGCTGCAAAAAAATTAAAAGGATGGTTTTGTGTTGCTGCTCATAATTTTAAACACACAAAACTCATTCATAAATATTGGGAGTATAACAATGAGTAGGTATGTAAAAAATTATTAGATAGTGCAGAAGAGTTTTGGAAACACTATATATTTACAAAACAAAATAATAAAAGTACTCTTTTACTATCACAAATTAACACATACACCTACACACTACAAAACACTGAATTATTCAATCTCAAGTAAATATACACCCAAAATATATATACATTAATAAAAATGATTACTCTAGGACACATTCATTATATAACTTATAAATTCTATAACCAAAAGAACAACATTCACATTCTGGCAGGGGATTATGTTTTAGAGCCGTTTGGGGTCGAAACTGGTCATGGGGTTCCAGTGCTCGTGCTCTTTATAGAGACAGGGAAAAGGTCAATCAACGTTTCCCGTAACCAGATGGCTGGCTTTTATTTCTCGGAAAGAATAAGCATTGCCATTCAACGTGACAACGCTGCCAGTCTTCTGGGCACACTACCAGTCGAATGTGATGTGGAGGAATTCTATGACGCCTATTAGAGGGTATGGCTATTTTAGGTATAAGTTAGTTTTAAAGAATTGTGTTTATATTATGTACATAATTAGTGTTATAATGAATAATATATTATAAATGTCTCTACATTCACACAGTCTAAGAAATACAGACAAAGTTACACTCACAACACCGAGAAACGAATACGGTAAAAGAAATATGTTGTACGACGGTGTCAAAAAGGTACATAAGCGAAAATATATTTTAAACCATCCTATACAAATAAGTATTAAACAAAACATTTGACAACACAAGTATATAATATATTTAATACAGTAAAATAAAATAAATAAACCATAAAAGACTAAAAGAATATATATAAGGGCCACTAGTTTATTTACATTTAAGTGCACTTTAGTAAACTGAAAGTAACTGATAAGTAGCATTATATTGATATTACGAACTCTTTGGTGTTTGATCTCTTTTATGCTGTTGTTCGTGTTCCTAATTTGAAAAGTATTGGCCATCATTTTAAGAAAAATATAACTGGATGTTATTCTTATGTTTTTCTTCTATTGTCTTCTTAACTTGTTTCGGTTATTTTAGGGAAAAGTTTTACTTTTTCTATTTTAATTGATTCATTTATCATCTCGCGTTAATCATGCCACCAGTACGAAGGCACATGGATACAATTACAGCAACCAGAGCCATAACTATGATTCAAGAAGGACGTTCTCAGCGTTACGTGGGTTTGCAGTTGGGTTCTTCTCCAAGAGCTGTCCAAAACGTATGGAATCGCTTCCAAGAGACCGGCAGTGTTGCCAGGAGACCCGGTTCAGGTAGAATTCGTGTAACAACGGCGCACGAGGATCGGTAGGTCCAACTAAGTGCTCGTCGTGATCGTACAGTAACGGCCTGTAAGTTACAACACCACCTACGGCTGCCAACGGGTACCCGTGTCAGTGATCAAACTATACGTAATCGATTACACGAAGACCAGCAAATGTCAAGACGACGAGTTATTCGAATTCCTCTGACCAGGGTTCAACGTGCAAACCGTTTAAGATTCTCCCGTCAGTATTTGAACTGGGGGATTAATCAGTGGGGTAAGGTGCTTTTTACAGACGAGTGCAAAGTAAATTTTTTTAATGATGATCGCTGTGTTAAGGTGTGGAGACAACGCGGCGAGCGGTTTTCGGAATCCTGCATCCACGAAGTTGACCGTTTCGGTGGTCCCAACGTAATGGTTTGGGGTGGGATTAGTTTACACGGTAAAACCGAGCTCACCATTTTAAATGCGGGTATCGTAGGCCATCAGGCCTCAAGTGATCCCATTTGCACAGTGAGTGGGGCCTGGATTCATCCTGATGCAAGACAATGCCCGTGCACATACAGCTCGATCGACCCGAACTGTCCTAGAAGGGTCTCATATTGAGGTATTACCATGGCCAGATAACAGTCCGGATTTAAATCCAATCTAGCAATTGTGGGACCAATTCAAACGAAGGCTTAGAGAGAATGAGCAAGGGGTCTACAACCAACAGCAGCTGATTGACGCTTTAAAACGTGCCTGGGAGGAAATTCCAGATGAAAACGTGAGGAATTTGATCCAGAGTATGCATACGAGGCTTCAGGAGTGTATTGCTAAGAGAGGAGGACATACTCGTTACTAAAAAGAAGAAACAAAAGTGACAAGAACAGTATTTTGTTTTTTGCCGGTGATTTCTTTTGTTCATGTTTTTCATTCAAAATGGGCAATTTCATTATGAACTTAAAAAAAACAATTCATGATCATTATTTTAAACAATTGTTAGCCTATATTATAACCAATAACATTATTTTGTAGTTACATAAGTTAAACAATTTAATGTCTTTATTGTTTTCATGGTACAGCAAAAAATCTTAGTGGCCCTTATTTTGTTTTGAGTAGTATATATAAATGGATATATATATGGAGTAAGGAAAATAAACTATATTTCAACGTGTCCAAGTGTTCATTAATGAGTTTTACATGGGCTAGAACATCAGTGCAATACGAGTATAAGATGGTCACGGAGCCTATACAACGAGTCAAACAAGTACGGGACTTAGGGTTTATTTTACACCGGAACTGACATTTCGCGACCATGTAACGAATATATGTAAAAGGGCGTACAGAAATGTAGGTATTGTATTAAGACAGTCACGAGGGTTTACCAACATCACAGCAGTTAAAGTACTATATGATGCTCTAGTCAGGAGTCACATAGAATACAATGCAATTATATGGGCTCCACATGAGGCGAAATATAAGGTGATGTTGGAACGGGTGCAGTACTTTATTTGTCTTGGGTATGGTAGGATACAATGAATTACGAGTACGGCGGGAGTACGCATTAGTATTTTATTTAATAAGACTACTTCAAGGTAAAGAGACGATTTCTTTTTTTTTTCAATTCAAATCATTTATTTCGGCCTGCATAGGCCCATAGATAAATACCATAACCTAGATTTACATATTATAAAATTTCCTAAAACATACACACGACACCATCTAGCCCAAACTAAGCAGAGCTTGTACTATGGGTACTAGACAATGAATAAACATACATGCTTAATTTTTTTAATTTTTTTATTGGGGACTGCTAGAGATACTGTAGTTATCTGTACCGGATCGTTATGTGTGGAGACGACGGCGCCCACCACTGCTTGCAGTGCCAAGAGCCAGAACCAATTTGCTGACTAAAACCCCTTTAACGCGTGCTATAAGTACTGTAAATAATGTACACGAGAAATTGGATGTATTTGGTGCGTCAAAGAGTGAGCTCGCAACGTGTATATTATTTATTACCTCATATACCTAATGATGGTCTATTATTATTTGTTAAGATTGGTATTGTTGGCTATGAAGAATTTAGATTTATTTAATTTTGAGCAATTGTATTTATTATTTTTCTCTAAGTTTATTTTTGTGTTCTATTTTTGTTTCTATCCCTAAACCACTATTGTATTAGAAGAGTCACCTGTAAAGATAGTTGGTCATATGGTGAAATAAATATATATATATATATATATATACAAGGTGTCTATGACCGATGGGCATTAAAATGGACAGAGTATTCCATATGGGCTCAGTGTTAATTCAAAACGGTTAAAAACTCGATAAAGATAAAAATAGAAAATCACTTTTTTCAAACAAATTAAAACAATTTAATACGCAAACACCATTACCATAAACATCTACACTAACCTGCGGTCACTTGCATAACAAAACGGCAACGTCGCATTCTGTTGTCTTTCATTTTGCCGATGGCGGGCGGCGGAGCCACAGATGTTTCAAGTGTGTACGTAGCTAATACAGTTTTACGGGCAGAATACAATTTTTAGTCAAAGAGAACACAATATTTAGTACCTACATAATTATTACTTACTACACAAATCACCTCAAATCTTTAAATTTTCAATATGTCCACCATTCTCATTTACACACAACTGATATCGATGTAAGATATTATTCTGTAGTCTTACAATTAAGTTATTGTCCGTTACCAAGCTTTTTAATTTATTGAATGCTACAATTATTCTATTTCTAAGTTCGTCTATTGTATTTACATCCGTGGCGTACACTTCACCTTTCACGTACCCCCACAAAAAAAAGTCCATAGGCGTTAGGTCCGGAGATCGGGAGGGCCATCGTACGGGGCCGAATCTGCCCAAACATTTCTGTGAGTCGCGCCCTGGAAGACACCACTGAATGTGGAGGCGCGCCGTCTAGCTGGTACCACAACTGCCGATATTCGGCTACGGACAGTTCATCTACGTACTCACTAACGGAACCATTTAATATGTCCAAAAACTTTGTCGCGTTAAGGGTGCCGTCAATAAAAATAGGGTCGATGACATGATTTTTATGCATGCCCGCCCACACGTTCAGTGAAAAGCGGTATTGATGTTCGGACTTCCGAAACATGTGTGGGTTTTCTTCACTCCAATATCTACGATTCTGTCTGTTCTAAATGCCGTTGCACGTAAATGTACTCTCATCGGTCCACACAATATTGGATAAGAAGTTATCGTCGATACTAACGTAATTTAACAGCCACTGACAATAACTGTTCCTAACCGGCAAGTCTCGGCTCAATAAGGCTTGGACTTTTCTAAATTTGTAAGGTTTGCGCCTATTACGTTTTAAAACCGTATGCACGGTGCCACGACTTACTCTGAATTGTTGCGCGGCTCTATGAAGGCTTGTAGGGTTACGGGCGAAATGCTCCAAGATTTGTTCTTGCAGCTCGTGCAGCGGGTATCCGCTGTGCAGCTACTCCCTCTTGATGCGGCACTATGGGTTTATTTTCCCGTGTCTTTTGTACTGCCTTTACTATAGTGCGGGCATTGCTGGGACATGTACGGCTGTCTCCATACGTTTCTCTGTATGTTCGCAGCGCTAGGGCGGCATTTCCGTGACATTCACCGTATATCAATATCATGTCAGTGTATTCGGACGACGTGTACGTGACGCGAGGCATTTTATTGCAATCAGCGTGTCTAATCAAGTAATCACAATAAAAACAAAAAACAAACAGTGTGTCACAAAGTTAAAAAAGCCAAACACAAACACTATTTAATCCAAAGATCCGAGCGGCTCGGGCGCTGCGCTGTCGCAAACTAAAAAAGTTCTTTTAATTTTTGGAGATCTTAACTCGTTAGGATCCGGTAATTCCCGGACCCAAACAATAGGTACGATGGTCTTTCCAAATGTGGACGCCAGCCGTCGGGCTAATGACCGAGGCCCAATCGCTTTCAAGTGTGCATAGTGATCTATTTTCTTTTCTTTTACTCTTATTGAATAAGAGCGGGACGTTTATTATGATTTGTTCACTCTCTTCATAAAAGTGCAAGAGCGGCAACATTTTACGTATACGTATGCTTAGACTCTCGGTCAGCTGTTAGGGCAGATACAACCCGTTGCCATTTAGCAAATACTAAAAGTCTATCCTGTGGCTAAACTACTGCTACTATTGAACTGAAATTTGGTGTAGAGATTGTATGTGGTACATACTATATGTAGTTAGAAATAAAGCCTCACTGTTTAATCCACCCTGTATATATATAAAATAATAACTAATTACACGTTAAAGTTTATTTTTACATACAAAATAAATTATGCTAGTGTCGTATTATATATTATTGTTCAATATTATATATATATTTCTTTTATACTATACAGTGCGTATAATAAACCCTGTCCGATCCATTAAGTATTGTATCTCTCTTAACAAACATGATAAGAAAAATAACAAAAATAAACTATATCATCGTAAAACGTCTTCATAATATTTTTAAGTACAGTATTGATCAGCATTTTACCCTTAAATTACTGAAATTTTGCATAGTCTAGCAACACTCCAGTAAACTTGACAAGGACGCGGAGCGTGGCACACTTTTGGCGGCATTTTTCTAAGGCGTAGGTAGGTAGGTGCGGCGTAGCGCGGCGCCGCATCGGTGAACCTTTATGAACTTTAGTGTTACCTAGGTATTATGATTAATAAGTTGTCGGTGTTGGTATGGGTAATCTATTAACATCGGGCACGCCACGATCGTGGCGGTAAGTCCCGTGTTTCAGGAGTGGCTGGAGAGGCGGCATGGCGCCCTCACCTTCCGGCTGACACACGTTCTGACTGGCCACGGTTGTTTAGGCCGGTTCCTGTGTCGTATACGCCGGCAAGAGACGCCCGGTTGTCACCACTGCGGCGACTGCCGCGCCGTTGTTGAGTACACGGCGCTGCACACTTTGGCGGTTTGCCCCGCCTGGGCATCGCAGCGCCGTGAGTTGATCGCGGCAGTCGGATCGGTTGCCCTCTCGCTCCCGGCCGTAGTTCAGTCTATGGTCCGGAGTGAGAGGTCGTGGAACGCCATCGCCTCCTTCTGCGAGGAAGTAATTTCCATCAAGGAGGCGGCGGAGCGGGAGAGGGAGCGTTTAAATCCTCTCCCCAACCGCAGAGCCGGGCGCCGGAGGGCGCGAGATGACCTCCAGCCACTCTGAGGTTTGACCTGGGGGTGGCGGGCTTTGTGGGCCTGCCCGCCATCCGTTCAGCACCAGGTCCGAGAGGCGGCGTGCGTGTTCCCACGCGCGCATGTTATAGAAGTGAGTCCTTTGGGTAGGTCTCTTCGCGTAGTGGCCTGCCGTTTCACACGGCGGGCCATAACCTCGGCGGGGTCGCGACCGCATGCGAAAGCGATTCGCGCGGCCCCGTCGATAGTGGTTTTGTCGAGGAACACCGTGGTAGGTTTAGTCGGTATTCCGGGAGGTACATTATCTTTTCAACATCTTTCTTTTACCCCGGCGAGTCCGACATAATCCCTCCGCCCACCCCCGCGGAGGGATATGCGTCATAGCATACCCCCACGTAAAAAAAAAAAAAATAAAAAAAGAAAAATTATTAACTTATTATTTTTTTGTCACTTACGTACTCATAATAAGCTAATGTATAACACCTTTAAGGATCGGACAGGGTTTATTATACACACTGTATAATTATAATAATTATACAGAATCAGTCTATAAAAATAAAAAATATTAAAGATACACAGCATCATATTATGTCATTGCAGCAAAGTTTCTCAAAACCTCTGCTACATTATTTAATATACTCTTTTTTTGGAGCCATTACTTTTCAAATAGATCGCTACTCTCATATTTGTTAAAACTTTGTATGTATAATGTAATTTATTATTCTCATTAAGCTCTGTATGTTCTTTTGAGTTAATAAAGATCTTTAAACTTATTTAAGATCATGTTGGAAAGTGCGAAATTAAAAGATATTGAATATATTTAATTGCTTTATTCATTTTTATGTAGATTTAGAATTATGTAAATCATTCAAACCACATGCGACAATAACCGCTTTATCTGCATGTTGTATCAATCAAAATCGAAATTGAAAACAAAGCGTGGGGTGCTTTCTAAGATTTTTATAACCCCACCCCACGCTTTTTACATTAAAATTATTAAACTATTTTCTACTTTTTAGTTGTTTATTTTTTTAATAAAGTGTGGTTTTTTTAGTTTTAAACTCTTATTTTTTAATATTTTTCCTCATTCATTATTTTTATCGGTCCTCGATAAGTGTGCAGTTTCAAATCAATCCGTCGATTTGAAAGGGGTGAAAACCACATTCAAAGATTCCATACATACATACCAAGCTAATAAAAGCTTATGTTGTTGTTTATAATAGGAATTAAACGTCAAACTATACCAAAGGTAATGTCACCGACGTATTTAATAGTTACAAAAGACAATGAATCTAAAGGCAATGGTGTGATATCTCATACAACCTAACTTGTGACATCATTACATGATTTTTGGAGTTCTTTATTTTCTCCTAAATAAAGCAATAAAAAATATGAATATAATTTATTGCAACTCAGGGCAGGGACATGAAGAAATGGTATTTTTGTTTTAGGGCTTTAATATTTTTGCAATATTGTCAATTCTACATGTGATGATGCTAAAGTTCTATGTTATTTTTTATTAGGTAAATAACTTAGTTGATATAGTATTTAGGAGTAAGATATTTTGTTCATGTACAATGGCATTGGCGAAGACAAACGACTGTGTACTAATCCCTTAAAAAAGGAATGAATAAAAAACATCTATATATATGTAATCTAATATTCAATAATATGTATAATTATTTATTATTTATTATAATATTAATACTTCTATTTTGTACTATGCTTGTATTTTATTAAACAAATTCAATATACTTATCACATTTCGCACAGTTGAAAACAATGTTGTTATGTAAATAAATGTGAACTACACATAAAGTAAATAACTACTGTTAGAATGGTTTCGTAGCCAAAGTTTCTAGTCTGAATTTGTTCCTTAACCTCTAGAAGCAAAGACGAAATACTTACAATTAAGCCAGTCAACTCCCTGTACATAGTTTCATATTGTGTTGCACTGATCATCCTGCGGTCAGTAGCCAGGCAACCTCTACAAACACTCATCTGTTTACAAGTCCCCATGTTTTCATTCATAATATTACTGGTATGTGCCATTGGAATTAATGTATTTCTTTTCAAACCAATGAATTACCAGCTTAACAATATATTATGGGCTTCGGCAAAACGTAACAATACAATAACAAATAACATCAACAGACCAATGACTTTGATAGACTGACAGTTAGTGAGTGTTGCCCATTGATGTATTAAAAAACCTTTTTTAAAAAGAGTGGACGTGTGTTTCTTGCAGGTTTCTTCTCATAGATTCAATTCTTTGCCTAAACCTAGCCACTAACCTAAATGTAGCTTCAGTAATTTAATAATCTAACTAACCTTGATATTTTGACGTTAATAGGTGTTACTTTGTGATCTAAATGAATAAATGATTTTTTACTTTGACTTTTACTCGGTACGTACCCTTCGCCTTCGGCGAGGAGGCGGACCTTTAACAGGCAACACATACGATCGATAATTACGATCTGTAACTGTCAGTCAGTGCTCCATTGGTGTGTTGATGTTATAATTGTTATTAATGTTATTGTATTGTAATTTTTTTCAGAGGCCCATATATTGTTAGGAAGCTAATTCATTGGTTTGAAAAGAAATACGTTAATTCCAGTGGAACATACTAGTCATATTATGAGTGAAAACATGGAGACTTTTAAACAGATGAGTGTTTGTAGAGGTTGCTTGGCTAGTGACCGTAGGATGATCAGTGCAACACAATATGAAACTATGTACAGGGATTTGACTGGCTTAATTGTAAGTACATCCGCCTTGCTTCCAGAGGTTAAGGAACAAATTAAGACTAGAAACTTTGGAGGTCCTAGATAGTGCGGTGGCTACAAAACCATTCCAATAGTAGCAATCTACTTTATATATACCTGTAGTTCATATTTATTTACATAACAACATTGTTTTTAACTGTACGAAATATGATAAGTATACTTAAATAATATTAACACACGGTATAAAACAAACTAAAGGAAACCAGCTTTAAAAGTTGATAAATTATAACTGGTCAAAGTGCATTTACAAAAAAGAAACATATTGAAACTTTTCTTGAATTTGGTTAATAAAATACAAGCATAGTTCAAAATTGAAGTAGGTATTAATGAATATAATAAGTAATAAGCTTATTATTAGTTAGTAGACTAGAGAAGTCAAATAGCTTGGGATTAAACTAAAATTGCAGTATTTCTTACTGCTATTATTGACCCCTTTATTAATATAAATTGTTAATAAAAAATATGTCTCACATGATATGTTTTAAACAATTGAAATTTCTTGCCTTTCTCTTCATGGAAGCTCTATCAATTGAACTAGCTTTTTTCATTATTTAATTATTTTATATTTGTATTGCTGTTGAATTTTAACATATAGGTATGTCCAACATTTAGTAAGAACTTGAGAAAT
The DNA here is from genome assembly GCA_963675205.1 of Catocala nupta. Taxonomy (NCBI): domain Eukaryota; kingdom Metazoa; phylum Arthropoda; class Insecta; order Lepidoptera; family Erebidae; genus Catocala; species Catocala nupta. The sequence goes on along the minus strand of OY776107.1, from coordinate 3,176,451 downwards.
TTTGTACAAATAATTTGATTTTTAGTGTCAATGAAATTGTCAAGATGAACAACTATTGAAACATGGATACTTCTAATAATCTTGTTAAGTTATAGAGATTAATTTAATCTGCTGTCTATATCATCAGTGGAAATTTACATTCAATAAAAATATAACAATAGTAACATTCTCTCATTATATTTAAAGACTGAATCTGATTATAATAGGTATTGATAGTTAGTTAGTTGGATGTTTGTTATTCGCACTTAGCCCCACAATTGGGCCATTGTGCATAAGTAACCGACGCAAAATATTGTTTGGTTACTCATACCACCTCAGCTCTGTCCAGAAAGATAATAGAGAACTGATGTTGTGCAGTCCTTCATAGTTTAATTTTTATAATAGGTATAATTATTTATATTTCAGATCTCCCCATCAGATGGGTTACCACAGTGGCTGTGCTATGAATGTTCAGCTTTGTTAAAGAAATATGTTATTTTGAGAAATAAAATGATAAAATCAAATTACACCCTGTATCATTATGTGATGGAGGGTGTACCGGTGAGTACTATCATCGGGAATACTATTGAGTTAGGTTAATGTGCATATTATATTGTAAAGTTTAGAACAACGGATAAAATAGTAGGAATATTGTAGATGTCGTTGTAAACTCGATTATCCAGCATTATGATGTAAATTTGATGTTTGTTGTCAGTTTGCATACAACGAGAACAAGAGCTCGCACTTAACTCAAACAAGTGTAACATACTACGAATTGTCCGGCATTCAAGCTGAAGAGGTACGACTTTAACAAGTTGTTACATGTGAGAACTGTGATATGTTGAAGACTTTAAATTGTGTTTATCTCTAATTATTTACAGGAAATAGTAAAAGAAAATAATAATTCACCATCAATCAAAGTTGAACTGACAGAAGTTAAATTTGAGAACTATTACGACGATAACATCACAATGGAAGAACGGCGGTAAGCATATTTGCAGTCATGTTGATTGTGACATTTATAACACTGCCGCGTTGATTCAGAAACGTAATCTTAAGCGTAATTACGGAACGCGGGTCTCCACCGGGGCACTCGCGATCTGTAGCTGCGCATATGTCGATCTGTTGCCGTGTCGGTCATTGTTATCGGATTTTCCTGCCTAGAAATACTTTGTATCAATCTGTGATCCGGAGTAATCTGTAGACGATATTAGGTTCAGAGCGTTATTTTCAGTTTTTATTTATATTTTCTTTCTCCTTCTTATGTTCTCCATTTATTTTCAGTTTTGAAGATCAAAATTGGGAATTGACAAGCAACTCATCGATACTTGAACTCAAACACGAGAAACATACAGAACAGGGAGAGGTCAGTATGTTTATCATGTTCAGTACACCATGCTTAACATTTACGTAATATACATAATTTAATCAGGTCCCCGGGTACAGCCTAGAGAAATTCTAGTTGAAATCTTGTGCAGTATAAATTACGCTTCTTCAATTTTCATTTGCGGCTCATTGAATAAACTGCTGCGGGACAATTTTTCTTTCTTCTACTCCAAGCTATTTCATCGAATTTCTGTCTCACGCTTGAAATGAAAGGTGTCCCAGCAGTCATTTCGATTTTCTCCAAGACGCAATGCATTGCAAGTACTTACGTATACCAGCTACAGCGATAGTGAACACGACTGCTGTGCACGTGATCTCGGAATCGAATAAACATTAATTGATAGGTTTCTTCCATCAAGAAATTCTCAGAACAGAAACAGCAACGGTACAGAGCATTTAAAGCCTTCTGGTTCTGGGCTTGATCTCTCTCTAGTCATGTCGGAATACCATCACATTAGATTGGTGCAAATAGTCAGTCTGGACGGCCTTATATACTTAAAGTGCTCGGTAGCAAAATGAGACATTTGGAAACTTAATTATCAAGCCAATATCAAAGTACTCAGAAACAGAAACTCAAATACCGTAGCAATCGTATATCTAAATTAGGTAAGAAAGACTTTGAGTGCTGCTAAAACTGAGTGCTATATTGTAAATGAGAGTAATTTCTAAGATCTTTTTTCGAATAATGACCGATGATCTTCTGCCGTAACAATATCTTTAGGATTTTAGTGGTCAGTGACGATCTGTGTCCGGCCTACCGATCGAAATATAAAAAATATAATTGTGGGAATTACGATCGGCCGTCTACATTACGCCTTAGTATTGGTACAGTACTTAAACTATCCGAATTCAAATCTGCAACGCTTGCGTAGTCTCAAGTGCTATTGTGGAATAAAAAAGTTTGGTACTCAGGCGTCGCTCGTCGGGCCAGAAGCCGCGCGTCCGTCGCTGCAAGCGCGGCTACACCTCGAGGAGCACATCAGTAAGTACACACAAGTACTTATAACACGCACATTATCTGTAATATTATGAAATTATGCCAGCACGGAGTAGAACTTCGTAGCGTCAGCGCTGATACTGAATAGTACGAACTGTTCTTCTACTTGAGCGAACCATAGCTCCGGGTGTTTGGGATTGAAGGGAGGTGTTTCCACTCCAACGCAGTAGGTTTAGCCGAGCAGAACATCTTATGCTGGACTTTACATTTTTCTTCAAACGTCGAGCTCACCAGTGAAGTGTTTATGTGACACTTACAATTTGGGTGTAGTGCAAGATGTTAGAAGGCGAACGAAGAGCAATAAAAGCAGCGTTTAGCGATTTGCTAATATTATAATATATATTTCGATATAATTACAATAGCGCAGACGGAAAGCAGACAGCGTAATGATTTAACATAGAAACAACACAGGTATTTTATACACAAAAAAAAAAGTAATAATAAAAAACGATCACGCCTGGCACTTTTTACAATTAATACTAATTATGGTTCGGTCTTGACCATTTTTAATTGTGGGCCGGACCTTAAATAATAGATGCGCAGCGGTCATGTTGCGCAGGCGCCGCTCGAACATGAGACCTGTATATTTCAAACAGAACTGCTTGTGATTAACATTTGTGTTTGACCATAACAACATTATACATGTTTCAAGGTGCCCGTGTTCCTGAGAAACCTGCACTTGCCACTCACACAAGAGATGCTGAAGATATCCTTTCAACACCATTCAGCGAGGACTGCAGAAATAGTAGAGATAGTGATGTTAGGGACAGTAGAAGTTCGTGTAATAATATACAATCTTATATATGTGATAAGTGCAAAAAAGTATTCAATGATAAGATTCTATTAATAGTGCACATACGCGAACATTCAGTGACCGGTGACAAGCCATACAAATGTAAAATTTGTATGAAATGTTTTAGACGAAAGAGCCATTTTGATGAGCATTACCGTATACACACTGGTGACAAACCATACAAATGTAATATTTGTATGAAGTGTTTTACCCGAAAGAGCCATTTAGATAAACATGAACGTATACACACCGGTGACAAACCATACAAATGTAATATTTGTATGAAATGTTTTAGACAAAAGAACCATTTAGATACACATTATCTTATACACACCGTTGACAAAGCATACAAGTGTGATGTATGTTTGCAATGTTTTAGAGAAAAGAGCAGATTGAATAGTCATTACCGTTTACACACCAGTGATAAGCAACACAAATGTGATGTTTGTATGAAATGTTTTACGCATAAGAGCGCATTAGATGCACATTACCGTGTACACACCGGTGATAAGCCATTCAAGTGTGATGTTTGTATGAAATGTTTTACTCACAAAAGCAATTTAGCTCGACATTACCGTAAACACACAGGTGATAAACCATACAAGTGTGATATCTGTATGAAATGTTTTTCCCGAAAGTGCCATTTTGATGAACATTACCGTATACACACCGGTGACAAACCATACAAATGTAATATTTGTATGAACTGTTTTACTCGAAAGAGCCATTTAGTTAATCATTACCGTAAACATACCGATTATAAACCACTGAACATGGAATCAAGATAGGAAGGCCAGGTACCTCGTGGGCGGGGCAGACGCGCCAAACGAAACATGATACTTCGACTGTTCAATTGTTTTCGTTTGTTGGGAATTGCGCTCATAAGTACTGTGATTTCGTTTAAAGTTCGGGGAAAATAAATATTAGTTCAAAAAAACTAAAAACACGCTTTGTTAAAAAATACTAACTAAAATGCAGAAAATAATTAAGTTTAATAATAAAGCGTGTTTTTCATTTTTTAAACAATTTTTCTTAATAATTTTTTATATTTTTTTATTTTTTTGTCATCGGTCCTCAATAACAGCAAAGTTTCAAATCAATCCATCGGTTTGAAAGCGGTGAAAATCACGTTCAAAGATTCCGTTACATAGATTCATAGATACATACATACCAAGCTAATAAAAGTGTATTTTTACATTACTCATAGTAACCATTGGTTACCATTTTATTTTAAACGTGTTTTTAGGTCTACAAAACACATTGTTTACATGTCGGCTTAGTCGCAGAAAATCCATTTCTCAAAATGTCTACAGATCGCAAAATGTCAATTACTCAAATGTCTCTTTCGCAAAATGTCCCTTGTTTCTAATGCCTTGTTATCAGTAAAACACGGTCAAGTACGAATAAGATTCGTACAGAGGGTACCATAGTCATATATTGTTCAATTAGGTATCACAAAAACTACAATAAAGAACATTTTACTTAACAAAACGATTTATAAATCAACTCCAATACATACAAATTATTTTATTATTATTTTGTAGAGTATATAATAAACTTTTGCATATATGTAATGTACGTATTTTATTAAAGTTAATATTTATATACTAAATGTGTAATATGTATCATACTCGCTAGTTACAAATGTCTGATAGGTTTCCATAATGTTCTCGAAGATAGATATGTGAAGTCTGCCTTTCTCACACTGAGAAGAAGCCCATGCCCATCAGTGGGACAGTTTGATACAGGGCTGATATTATATTATATATATATATTAATAATATATCTGTAATAATATCCTATATAGTATAATAGATTTCCAAATTGCTTTTTTTTTTTGTGACACTTGGTTGAATACTTAACAAAAAAAAACACTATGTTTCGCCCTGTACGGCAGACAAATTAATTATATATAAACTATTAATTACACAAAAACAATTATTGAATTTTAAATTACCATATCATAATAAAATTATTATCAAATTATTTACCAATATCATAGTATAAACAATTGTATTAGCTATTTAAATAATAATCATTAATATTGTTAATAAATAGCTTATTTAAGTAAGTATTAATTAATCTTTTCATTAAAATAAAATAATTAAATTAGACTAGTAATAAATATATGAGGTACTAATATGATATTGGGATTACAAATATATTAGATTCTGAGACATTTGAAGTATTTAATATATAGGCGGCACTTCACATGGCTATTTGTATTTGGTATTGGGTGTTTGCTGTATTTAGGCGAATATTTGACAAATAGGCAAACATACAGATATTGGTAACTATGACCGTCTACACATGGAGCCAAACAAGGCGTCAAATAACAAATACACAAACATTTTGAATGAGCAGAGGCAATTATTTACCAACAGTATTTACGTCTTCAAACTTGCAGCAGGATTTTATTATTTAAACGCATACTATTATTATATGTTTTGTATTAAAAACCACAAGGTTGTATAAAGACCATGAAGAGCATGGCGCTGGTGAGTGTTGATAATGCACAAAAATAATTTTCAAGACCAACGGCCCGGGATGTCAAGTTGACAGCCCGCCCAATTGAAATTGACATGACTTGCCGCCAACGCTGACCATTGTGTGGATGGTTTAGTTGCGTATTTGCCGTCTTAGAAAATCTCGCGTGAAACGCGTGTTTGGTATTTGCTGTACTTATCAAATAGGCAACTACTTTGCCACACAAACCATCTACACATGGTTATTATTTGTCAAATTTATCAAATAACGCAAATACAAACAGCCGTGTGAAGTGCTATTAGACATGTCATCAAAAAACTCATTAATCGAATAATATGTTTATCAAGCAAAAATATGTGAAAGGATTTCTTAGATTTGTTGAAGATCTTTTACCTGACCTTTTAGGGATTTTATTAAATATTTTTGGAGCCATGCCAAGAAAACTTTTAGAAAAAGTGGTTTGATATTGCTGTATGTATCCGTATTTTTCTTTATGGCGTTTGTTAGTGAGGTTTTAAATTGACTTAAATTACTTTGAAATTAAACTACTATATACGGATTTTATCGCGTTGTTTATTTATCACTGTATTACAAAATTTTGAAAATATTACACTACTACTACTATTGATATTTTTTTACTAATTTATAAGCTAATAAAATTATTTAAACTATTAAATCTATTTATTTTTGGTTTACACTTTCCCCGACGTTTCGGGTGCTTTTCAGCAGCCATGGTCACGGGTCTCCCCGTGACCATGGCTGCTGAAAAGCACCCTATGTACCACCAGCTTGGGATCCAGTACTTCAAATAGTCAAACCCAAGAAGAAACAAACCACAGCTAGACTTCATGATACTTTGAGCTCATTCTGCGTAAAAAGAAACACCCATGATTAAATTATGTTCGGGTACTTTGAAATAACTACACTGGAACATTGAGACAACTACCATCTTAGTCTCCCCGTGACCATGGCTGCTGAAAAGCACCCGAAACGTCGGGGAAAGTGTAAACCAAAAATAAATAGATTTAATAGTTTAAATAATTTTATTAGCTTATAAATTAGTAAAAAAATATCAATAGTAGTAGTAGTGTAATATTTTCAAAATTTTGTAATACAGTGATAAATAAACAACGCGATAAAATCCGTATATAGTAGTTTAATTTCAATGAACAACATTCGCGTAAACAGAAGACAATATTATACTTAAATTACTTTTCACAAATAAGACTACCTCATATACATATATACAGACCTGGAACGAGTACAACATGATGTGTGTATTCATGCATGTGCATTGTGCACACTCCATTTACAACATACACCATGTTGTAAATGGAGTGTGACTGTATGCGAGTGTAAGTAAGTATATGAGTACGCGCAATGTGCGTGCGTGCGACTGTGTGCTGCTGTTTTGTAGCTGTTTTCGAATTTGCTTTTTTTTGTGCATATGTAAATTGTTACAATTGGCTCATATATTGTTAACAAATTTATATATTATTGTAAATGTGAAATAAAATGGTTTAATAACATGATGGTTGACGGTTTTGTTCATTTAACCACAATCTTGAATTACGCAAGCAAAGCTTACACAGCGAGTTACTACAAATATAAGTTTCCGTCATCGACTGTCGTCCCTCGGGCTGCGGCCCGCCAGGCACGATCACCCAGCCTGGTGAATCTTCCCTTTGTGTTAAAGGATTATCACACCAGGTTTTCCAAACAATAATTGTTATATACACTCATATTTTGACAAATAAATGTAAATATATTTTTATTTTACCTGCCATAGCCATTATGCATCGGACTCATGTCCGTGTGTAAGTTTAAAAAAAGGCCGGGCATTTTTAGAGGCGATATCAATAAGCGATTTAAGCCGTTCTACGATAGATGCGGGTGTTACACTTCTAAAACAAATATTCCATGCCTGAGAAAATGTCATTGTCCTATTCTGTGATCTCTCTAAAGCCTTTGGCTGCGTTGACCATAGGCTGTTGCGAAAACTCAGGCTAATGGCATCCCAGATACTGTACTTGACGTAGTTAATTCTTACCTAAGCGATAGACTACAACACGTTGATAACAACGGGAAGTAGATATTCTGGATTACCATTCACAATGGGCGTACCACTGGGCTCAATTTTAAGTCCCTTACTATTTTTAGTGTACGTAAATGATTTGTCATTCTTTATACAGGATTTGTGTAACATTGTTTTAGACCACCTTTAAATGGTGTTATTGATTCACTCGCGCAATTCCTGTTCTGGTTAACGACGACTAATTTACTACTAAGCTCTAAAAAACAAAATTTATTAAGTTTACATTGCCAATATGTAAAGAGCCCTAACAATATTAAATAATGAAATTATTACTTCCGATTTGAACGATTGACAGTTTTTATAGGATTAACGGGGCGCTCAAATATCGTGTAACATTGCAGGGAAAATTAGCCCAGTCGCATATCCATCCAAAACTTAAGTGCTTAGCATTTATCGGTGTAGCAATCTCCATCTTTCTCTTTCCAATGCCATCTCTTTCAGTTCCTTATAAGTTGCAACTTTCGCAACTTCTTTCAGTTGATCGGTGTACCTTCTTCTTGGTCTTCCCCTCTTCCTTCTTGCTTTTATCTTCACTTCCATTATATTTTTGATAAAATTATCATGTCGAATTAGGTGTGTAGGACACCTAATTTCAAACACATTGTGTACGGTGCAATTCTCAACTGAAAAAATTAAAAGAGCTTTGATAGCCTTAGATCTGCATAAAGGTACGACGAGGTACAACGGTATACCCTAGGTGTTTGTAGTGACATGTGCCAATGAGCTGTCTCTCCCTCTAAGCATAATTTACTACAAATCTTTAGCTACAGGCACTTTTCCCACAACATGGAAAGAAGCGTTAATAGTTCCGATTTATAAATCCGAAGATGTCACCCTGGCTAATAATTACAGACCCATATCCATACTGCCCGTTTTTGGTAAAGTGTACGCAATGGCATCGCTGGAAACTTACTGAATTGGTGTACCTCGTACCTAGATAATCAAATTCGAATCACGAATCGTGTGTGAGGGTCACATTTCAATGCCTTTTAACATTCCTGCAGGAGTTCTGCAAGGCTCCCATCTAGTTCCAATCTTTTTTAACATATTCATTAATTACATAGTGTCGTGTTTCAAATATTCTAAAGTTTATGCTAACGACCCTAAACATCTTAGGGCTATTAAATCCAATAACGACTGTTCGTTGCTGCAAGACGATATAAAGAGGCTGGTTCAATGATGCGTGCTAAACAAAATGTCGTTAAACATAGAAACATGTAATTACGTCCGATTCACAAGAAGTGTTAAATTAACATCAGTCATCTATACAATTAATAATACTCGTTTAAGGGAGGTAGAAGATTCGTGATCTTGGCATTGTTATAGATAACCAATTGCGCTTTAACACACACTAAATAAATTAGCTACCTACCAAAAGCTTCAAGCTAATTAGGCTTTGTTTTGCTAAATTGTAAAATTTTAAAAATATTTTCACGAAAATCACGCTTTTTAATACCTTTGTCAGGGGCCCGGGCTTGAATATTAGCCAGGTGTGGTCACCTCATTATGAAGTGCATGTCAAAAGACTTGAGAGGGTTTAGAAGAGATTTATGTATAATTTATCATATCACTGTAATAAGACCAAGGTGTTCAAAACCTACGAAGACCGTCTGACATTTTTCAAACTATCTAGTCTTAAAGTTCGCAGACACCTCTTTGACCAAGTGTTTTTATTCAACCTTTTTAACGGCGTCCTAGATTGCCCTCAACTGCTAGAATGGATTACATTAAACACACCGCTGAAATTGCCCCGGTGATCTAGGTACTCCGTCTTTGTACCTAAAAACGCTAGAAGCCATCTGGGTCACTATTCACCAATGAATAGGTTTCAGTCTCAGTGTAACACTTTTACTAAATCTAATAATTGTATTGATATTTTTGGACAAAACATAAATAAATTTAAAACTGCAATTCTAAATACAGCTTACAGCAATGTTAAAAAATATATTTTTTTCTCTAAAGTAATTATGTAAAGACCTGCATAATTTCTTTCTGTTTAACTTATAACATAGTATAGTATTATTGTTTTGCTATATTTAAGTATAATATATGTTTCTAACTGTATAATATGCATGCCGTGGCAACCTTTAAGTAAGGAGGCACTAAACACTAGCTATGAGTACTAGCCATAAGATCATGTTACAGTGTATACCTTGTTGGTTGTCCAAATTAAATAAATAAATATATACAGGGTGATTTTGAAATCGTGTAATTCCTTTTAACCACGCATTCTACTGGTGATATAGAATAACCCTGACAATATTTTTTCTTAATTAGAATAATGGTTTCGGCAAAATTAGAGTACAGACTTTTTTCATGAAATGATTTCAAATAGTCATATTTTAACCACCTGACACAATCTTAATATTTTACTAATTTAAAAATATTAACATAACAATAACTAATGTCGTAGATAATAAGGGGCAATAAAAAGGACCGCCCGTTATTATTTACGACATTAATTATTAATATGATTTTTTATTTTAATTAGAAAAAAAATAAAATTGCCTCGGTTGGTTAACATATGACTATCTGACACCATATCACGAAAAAACTGGAACAATAAATTTCAAAAAAAATAATTCTAATTAAATAAAAATATGGTCAGGGTTATTCTATATCACCAGTAGAATGCGTGGTTAAAAGGAATTACACGATTTCAAAATCACCCTGTATATTTTATACAACTAAGGTGGCACACAAGCATATGGCCCACTTGATGGTAAGTGGTCACCGTACCCTATGGACGCTTGCAACACCAAAGGTAACTAAGACTTGCGCGTTGCCGACCCTTCAGAAGTAAAAGGAAGTGGGAAGGAGAAGGAGCGGGAAGGGGGAAAGAGTGTGATTGCTTCCTACACTCTCACTTACCGAACGAAACACTACAATAGGAATACTGCTATTTCACGTCGATATTCTGTGAGAAGATAACTACCTTCTCGACCGGCCGGCTCGACCGGGGAAGAACTCTTCCCCGGTCGAGCCGGCCCCTACATGCTAAATTCAGCGAGGCTCTATTACTCATAAACATTTGCTAACGTTATGTTTATCAAACATAATATTTACTCATTTATTAAGAATAGTACCTAATATTCATAACGTAAACACCAAAATAAGCATAATTTATAGGCATAATGTCATCGTTTACATAAACTTCACAGTACGTTTGCGGGACTCGGAATACGTTTTTTTCATTAGAGGACCTATAATTATAATTAATTTACCATTACTTAAATTTAAACGATCCGTTAAAATACAGCAGAGTTATTATTTACACAAACACACTTGGAACTTGTTACTCATTTATTGCATACATGATTCAAAGATCTGTATTACTTACAGTCAATTTAGAGATACCTCGTGATTATATCTGATGTTAGGTATCAAGTATGCTTCACATTTCGATTATTATCCTTACTTATAATCTTATATATAAAATTCTCGTGTCACAATGTCACAGTTGTGGTTGTGTATGGTTTATGTTTTCAACGGCGGAGTTTGAGAGGTTAAAGTATGGAGCACTACTACTAATATAATGAAATGAAACAACTTGTGTACATTTTAAATGATCTTTACTTTGTGTACAGTGTAGTAAACTGTACACTACTATTAGTTTTTAAGTTATGTAGTTGAGAGTGTGCTGGTAAGAGAAAACTCTTCTCGTAGTATAGCAAAGTTTATTATACACCAGTTACGTAAATATGATAAAGAGAATTTTTGTATGATGAGAGAATTTTTATTTATCATTACATAGTTGTTTTTCTTGTTTTAAAAATTGTGCAATAGCAGCTCATTTTGAGTATCCAAGGTGTTGTTCATAGCCCTGGACCATGGCCATTTTGACTATATAATTGCCGTCGGGACATCATTTTATTGTTTGTTTGTAGTGAATTTCACATTGATTGTCTCGTTGTATGTCTTGAGCACTTTGTGTAATATCTTCACTCTCCCAGTATGTCGACAAAACAGATGTCGTTGCTAAAGTTAGGTGACAGTTAAAGGTTTTTAGTTTGCTGCACAAAATCCAACCCAGACGAGTTTGCTGGGCGATGGTTGAGTGCTGGTAACCTTTCAAGACTCCGTCTAAGATGATGTCCGCATAAACATCAGCTCCCATCAGAAGGTCTATTGAGCCAGTCACATTGTAGTTAGGATCGGCAAGCTTGAAGTTTTGTAGATGTGTCCAACCAGTGCTCTGGAAAGTGCAGCCGGGCAACTTATTAGTTAAGTTAGTCAGTATCAATGCTTGTACATTGAACGTGAACTCTGAGTGAATTGATTTGCAGTTGAGATGGAGAAGGCCCTTGCAGTTATGTGACGTAGATCCGATTCCAGTTATAGCGGCGTCAAATTTGTTTCGAGGTAAGCATAGTAGTTGAGCTGCATTTTCAGATATTAAGTTTGTTTGGGACCCCCGATCTAGGAGACCCCGCAAAGTTATATAGTTTCCATCGGCAGATTGCACCTTGACTTGAACTGTAATTAATAAGATTTCAGTACCATCAGTCGCTAAGTGGTGAGCGCCGGGTTGAGTTGATGTTGACGGACCTGGGTTCGAATTCCGGTCATGATCCCTTTTAACATTTGGTTCATTGTAGGAAAGTTTATTGAAATGTAATAATGTATGGTGTTTAGAATTACATTCGCAGCATGTTTTCCTCGAATTACAAGCTGCGCTGCAGTGGCTATAAAGACAGTTTTTGCAGACTTTGAGTTTTGCATCAGTTTTATTTCGTTGCACAATGTCCATATCAATAAACTTATCACATTGCATCAACACGTGATCCTTGTGACAAAGAGGGCATTGTCCATAAGATGCATGGAAAATTTTAGAGTAACCCAAACTTTTCATGTCTTGTTGTTTGTTAGAAAAATTATTGGGCTTATAGTTGTTGTTCCAGCCCTTGTTGTTAGGCCTTTGAGTTTTGCTTTCAGTAGAGTCTTTAAAGCAGCTTTTTGCAGTTTCGTAAGCGAGAAATTTGAGTTCTAGGAAGCTAAGGAATTCCTCTAAGTCCGCCAATTCCCTGTAATTCTGCGTTTCTTTTGTATATTCGTTAAGAGTGGTCGAATCCAATTTTCAACACTCTCAACTACATAACTTTAAAACTAACATTTAATGTACCGTGTAGTAAACTGTACACTAATATTAGTTTTTAAGTTATGTAGTCGAGAGTGTGCTGGTAAGAGAAAACTCTTCTCGTAGTATAGCAAAGTTTATTATTCACCAGGTAAGTAAATATGATATCGAGTGATTCTCACATAGGTACGTTCGTTAGGTAGTTAGAGTGCACATTGTGCAAATTAATTATTGCGACGGTAAATAATCGACCGATTTGATTGATATATATACGTAAATCGTACACTTTGATATAAAATCAATATTTTATCGGCCACCCTTAGCCACTATCACAGTAGGTATTCATCTTGGCATAGAGCCTACAAGATTTTTACACTGTTCTTTAGTTATGGCATTCCATTCTTGGTGGAGGCGTATTTTTAGTTCTTCTTTTGTTGTTATTGTGTGGCGCCGGACCACACGACTGCTTACCATCAGGCGGAGTGTGGTCATTTTGACGAGCAAAAAAAAAAAAAAACCTATCGCTTTAGGATTCCCCATAAATGTCCTGTGCAGGCCATTCCAGGAGCTCAATGGTATTTTCACGTTGCCATGACATTGTGCGGGCTTGTTTATGGCATGGTGCGTTATCTTCTGTAATTTAACTCCATCCATATATATGTCACCAAAATGTGTAGAAAACGAAGGCAATAAAGCTGATTCCAAACACATTCGTGTATTTTGTAGAGTCCGTTCGGCCCTCACACACAAACATTTCGCCGACTCCTGTATCAGACATGCAGCCCCAGGTCATTCCGGTATCTCCACCGTCTTTTATAGTCGGGGCTACACACTCTGGCTTAAATTCTTCTCCCCCACGGCGACGCACGAAGGTAGCACCAGGGTTTTTAAAGACCAAACAAAAACAAAAGAAATGGAGATTTTTCTAATCATGAATAGACAACATTATAGCTTTTTAAATTTCAATAATACTTATTTATCCATTTGGACATTCATATTATCTAACTTTCCTCAAAGTTCGATTCGTCTAACCACACAATATTTGACCAGTGTTTTCCGGTGTAATTTTGGTACTTTAAGGCCCATGCATAGCAAGCCTTTTTATTATTGTCTGAGATCAATGGCTTCGTCCTGGTTACACCCTTTGATGCCAGTTCCTAAAGTATTCGACGAGTCGTTTTGGCAGAAATTGTGTTGTTACTCGCCACTGAGAACTCAGCCGCAAGCTCAGAAAACATTTTTTTCCTGTTTTTCAAAGACTTACAAATTTTCAATCTTCACGGTCACTGGTAATACGTTTACGTCCAGCTCTGGGCACATCGCTGTGCGTACCGGTAGCGGCGAATCGCTCAATGGTAAGTTGCACCGCTCGGCGCGACCACTTAACGGTTCTGGATATCTCAACTTGGGATTACCCTTGTTCATGAAAAAGTTGTATTTTGACACGTATTTTAAGAGACAGTCCGGATGTTTTAGATATTATGTATCGAAATTAATATAACTGAACACAAAATAATACAAGAAGTGCGCTAGATGACGGTATGTGTACACAACGACGCAAAATAGTAAACTGAAATAAAGATTGGAAATTACTAAACGGATAAGATGCTTTGCATCGGATGTTTTATTGGCCCTAACTGGGTACACTATTGTTTTAAATATCTTTTTAGATGCCACCACAATCCATATTTAAACAAAATGTATTGTTTCCTACTGCAAATGTTACACGAGTGAAAAATACATGGGGTGCTCCATACTTTCGGCTGGGCTGTACTATTGGAATGATTTGACTAGAAAATAATTGCCAGCTGTTACACGGAAGGGATGTCAAAATACTTATTCCTACATATTTTGGTACTAATAATAATCTATATTGGCTGTCAAGTTGGGCTGTTAATCAGTGTTGAGTCATACAACTCGCCTGTGCCTGAGACGGGGACTGCAGGGAGCGGGGCGTGCGGCACAACGGCCATCGACATGGACGGTGCCCGAGGGTGATTCTTCAAAGTTGAGGATAAAAGTGTTCCATCCGGTATGCTACTTACTATTGTTATTACAAAAAAGGGAAACAAAACTTTTGAAGCCTCTTACTACTAATTTAACTCTCCATAAACAAAAGAAAAATATTTTATTTATTTTAATCCCAAAAAAATACGAAAATTTACACCGAACGTCATTATCTCTTATGTCCAACGCATCTGTATTTGGTTATTTGTGTTTATAAAATATTAAACATTAATTATTCCCATGTATTTTCATTACAAAATAGTCTTTGAAAATCTATATTTTATAGTTCTTAACCATGTATGGTGTCAATTTAGTTCTAAAATAATAAAACAAGTCATTTAAAATTTGTCACAAAATAAACGTCATTATCAAAACAGAAATGGTTTTCAATTTATCCACGTTCCTAAGCTATGATCTCCCAATGTTAAGTGTGTACCGTACGCTCCCCGACGCCCCTCAGTTGTGCCGTGTGCTTCGAAGGGAATGGATAACAATTTAATTTATAGTATGTTTATATGTATTTACGTAACGAACGGTAACTTATTTCCTGTATACGTGTTTAAATGCACTACGATCCTTTTTGAACAAGTTAGGACATGTTTTATAGAATTCGTCATTATTACTAACATCATTATTCTGAAAATGTAAGTTGAAGATACTGACGGATGGATTAGCATAATGACTTTCTCTTTTCTAACAATGATAACTGTTTAAGATAATGACGGTTCAAATATTTTTGGATTACATTATGCATCTAAACTAAGTAATATAATAAAGAGGATTTGACTTTTTGTTTGTTACGATTTAACTTAAAAACTAATCGACCGATGGTGAAAATTACGTTACAATATTCCGTTACATAGATTCATATATACATACCAAGCTAATAAAAGGGGGTTAAAAAAAGAGTGTTTTACGTATGGCAAACTGTATGTTATGCGAAGCAGGGGCGGGTTGCTAGTGTCCTATATATTTAAACGTTGTGTTTATCTGTATAGATGATTTCTCAAAAATACGTGACGGGACGCTAAAATCGGTATTTTTTAAAATTTACTAAATTTGGTAAAATAATTTAGGAAAATATTTACCATGCCTAAAACAACAATCTGTCCAAGAAAATCGTAAAGCACTACAAAGATTATGCCAAAAACGGCGATACCAAGAAATTAAAAATGATCCAGAATTGCTTGCAATGGAACAAGAAAAAAGGCGACAAAAATATAAGAAAAAGAAAGAAGAGGGTAAATTAAAGACAATTACTGAATTAACTCCGCGCGCACAGCGAGAGCAACGAAAAAAATGGAAAGAAAATTCTAAGAGGTAGATACTTTATTTATTTATATTTCATATATCACATTATAGATTCCTAAGGGGTATTAAATATTATTTATTTTTCAAATAGATACAGACTACGGCAAAAGGAAACAGTAGAAAAGGAGACAAAGGTTAATGTAGTTTTTATAGAGGCAACAGAAGAGTCGAGAATCGGGCAACCAATACCGACAGAAGATCCGCTAGTTCAATATTCCTCACTTGTGAAAGCAGCTGTAAGGAAAGTAAGATATAATGAAAATAAAAAGAAACAAGCACTGGTAAGTATAATTAACAAATATAAAAAGAAAATTGACAGCCAGAGAAAAACCATAGAAAGATTAACTAAGAAACTCGAAGAGCAATCGCAACAAAAAAGTAATGAAGATCAGATTAGAAAAGTTAAATTATCTCTATTTAAGCAAACAGGTCAAAAATGATATGTAGATAAAGTTCAACAATTTTATAATGACGATGCTAATAGTACCGTCCGTGCCGGCAAGAAAGAATTTGTGACAAGAAACAAAATTAAAATGCAAAAGCGTTATCTTAACGCACCATTAAAATTACTGTACCAAAAATTCCTATCGGACGTCAAATTAAGAATAAGTTACTCTCATTTTTGTAAATTACGACCATTTTGGATAGTTTTTCCTAAAACTTGTAATAGAGATACTTGTCTATGTTTTCGACATGTCAATATCGAATTATTGATTCAAGCTTTACATAAACATCGTATATTAAATGTCAAATCTTCTGAAGAATTCTTATCCAAACTATGCTGTGACTCGAGGAATGGGGCTTGCTTAGATAGAAGATGTAACATTTGCTCATCTAATCGTCTGAAATATTTTAATGTTTCTGATGATAACATATTCTTTTATGAATGGGCAAAATCTATTAAAGACATTGTACTAAAAAATGGTACTAAAAAGAAGCAACAGGTGACACAAAAAATAAAGAAAGCTATTAGTGTTTTAGCAGCAATAAACAAACTTGAAGCAGATTTGATACCATTTTTTAATCATGTTTATAAAATTGTTATGCAGTATAATGCTATTAAAAATCTCAAGCAGAATCTTACGTTCCAGGAAGCTTGTATTCACGTAGACTTTTCAGAGAACTATTCTGCTAAATTTGCTGCTGAAGTACAATCATTTCATTTCGGCGGTAGCCGCCAGCAAATTTCTTTACACACTTCTGTTACTTATACTCACAACTATTCTTCAGGTTCTGTTACTCCTTTATCTATATGTACAATCACCGATTGCCTACGTCATGACGCACCAGCTATCTGGGCTCACCTGGTGCCCTTAGTACAGCATGTTCTTAAAGTAAATCCATTCATAGATACATTACATTTCTTATCAGATTCGCCATCATCCCAATATCGTAACAAATACATGTTTTTTATAATAAGCCAAATACATCACAATTTTCCTCAAATCGTCAAAAAAACTTGGAATTATTCGGAAGCTGGTCATGGAAAGGGTGCCCCTGATGGAGTTGGAGCTGTCCTTAAGAGGACCGCCGACCGCATGGTTAATTTTGGTGAAGACATTGGTACTTATGAACAGTTTTATGAAATGTTAGTAAGAGCAGTAGAAAATATTACTATTATGAAAGTAGAAGAAAGTGAAATAATTGCAAAAGATAAATTAATACCCAAAAATACGAAACCATTCAAGGGCACACTTTCCGTGTACCAGGTTCTATGGGATGTTACAGTTCCACAAACAATTTTAAGAAAATTGAGTTGTTTTAATTGTAATGCAGATAAAATGTGTGTTCACGGATACAGGACAATACCAAAGACATAGGACGTATACCAAATAATAACCATGAATATATAGAAAATATTGATCCTGGTCATGTTATTCCGTTGTCCAAATTCGGAAATCGAAAGGATCCCAGTGGCAATATTAATATAAATAAATTAACCATTCTTTCCGACATAATTGTAAAAGAAGCACATACTTTTGATCCTTTCCTAGATCCAAAACCATCTACATCTAAAATGTAATTTTCTATTATGACATTTTATATTATTATTATAACAAAGGGATATTGATTATCTTACATAAATGAATAAGTACTTGTGTTTTTGTTATACTACGTAAATTTAAGGCACTCTAAGACTGATTTTGACACCAAATATGTTCAAACATTAAAATACTGTTTTTGTGAAATTATTACTTCACTCAGAAGTGACAAAGATTGCTATGTTCATTGAGTTTCTATTATAAACGTTGTTGATTAATATAAAATTAGGTTCCATGTATATGTTTGTACTATTATTGTGTAATGGAGTGATTTTAACACTAAAATTATGAAAAAGACTACAAGTTGTTTATTTCACATTGTTTTTATTGATTGTATAAAAGTACGAGAAAAAAATCATATTAAGATCTCTATTATATATAAAGTCTTTTTTACCATAATCATTCGTTACAAGTATATTTGTTTTTGTTCTTTGCCTATAATCTGTGATTTTAGTACTAAAATATAAATACAAATAATTACATTATATTGTTTCTCAACTTTTGTTTTATTTGGTGTACTGTAATTAACCCACAATCATTATCCTCAACATTAGTCAATTTCCTGATCAAATTATCATTAACATCAACACGTCGTCATTATCCTCAACAGACATTTTTAAATATTTTCAAATATCTCCCAAACTATTACCATTACAGTGGTGCCTCTCATTTATATTTTAAGAGCTATAATCAAGTAATGATACTAGTACTAAATATCTGCCGTGACACTAGTTTTGTCACTTTTTAGATGAAATTGACGAAAATATATTCCAATCGAAGAAATACCCCCGACCTACAGCAGTCAGCTGAGATCTGCGCTACCGCATCATCGTATTCGCGCTCTCAAATTTATATTACTTACGACCCTTTAATTTATGTAATTTATTCATATTGCATATTATATCATTTAAATACAGTCCATTCGTTTTTGTCTCACCAACTGAGCCGTCGTCGCATCAATCAGATTAGGTTTATTTTACTCATAATATATATATTTATATATTATGAGTAAAATAAATGCTGAATCCTTTTCTCATGCTACTTAGTATTACCACTTTCAAAATAATAACACATTCATTGACATATATATATTATACTAGCTTTTGCTTGCAGCTTTACTCACATAGCAGTAGGTTAGGTTTGTAATATAGGCTATATTTATATAATATAGCCTATATTACTCAGTGATAATATAGCTTTCTAATGGTGAAAGAATTTTCAAAATCAGTTGAGACTTTCTTGAGTTAAATCCTTACAAACAAACAAAAAATCAAGTCATTCTTGTTTATAATATTAGTACAGGTTCTTTTTAAAAATAAGAAGTAATAGAGAAGTATGACATTTAGTAGGCTCTCAAATCATTTTACACAAAATTAAGCAATTATTAATTTATTTTCCATTCTAGACAAAGGAGTCAAGATGAACAACTATTGGAGATGTGGGTTCTTCTAATAGATGGAAAGTCCATTTAGGTTATAAAGATTAATTTATTCTCCCAACGATATCATCAGTGGAAACTACATTTAATAAAAATATAACAATAGTCACTTGCCCATATTTAAAGACTAGATCTGATTATAATATAATTGTTTATATTTCAGATCTCACCATCAGATGGGTTACCACAGTGGCTGTGCTATGAATGTTCAGCTTTGTTAGAGAAATATGCTATTTTGAGAAATAAAATGATAAAATCACATTACATTCCGTATCAATATGTGACGGATAGTGTACCGGTGAGTACTATAACTGTGTCATAATTTCTTATTTTTGGTAATAATTGTGTTCGGGTGTTTTTATTTATCCAACTGGCAACACAGCCAACCGTAATTTTTCAGCTGGCCGCAAACATACGGTTTCCTGGTCAGATTTCCGAAACAGGAATTCAGATCCGTCATTCCGTCAGCTTTACGCAGACGTTGGGTTTCGTTCATCAGGAATTAGTATTACCAGTACGTACGGTAACGCTACCGTGTCTAGCTAGCTCTGTGTTCCTAGTGCGAGTTTATTTTACGTTAAAGCGATCGACACATTTATGACTTTCGGCGCTCCGATTGGCCCGCTCCAAGCTCTTGGCCAATCAGAGAACCAAACGCGGTAAATGTTTCGATCGTGTTAGCGTAAAAACAACTCACACTAGACACCCTGATGTATTCAGAATGGAAAGGACAATGGTCATCTGTGACCCAAGCCAGGTTTTGGGCTTGGCAAACGAAACATATATCAGTTTTTTTTTTTTATTTCATGTACTATCTGGCCCAATCCGCGCTGTGCCAAGTTGCAAACTGATTCCTTTGAACAAGTTTCTTTTTTTTTTTTTTCTTCAATAAGTTGCTGCATAAAACGGCAATACCCGATGAATGGTGTTTTAGCACGCTAGTGCCCATTTTCAAAAATAAAGGCGACGTTCAAGACTGCAGCAACTATCGAGGAATAAAGCTCATGTCTCATAGTATGAAGGTCTGGGAGAAAGTAATAGAGAAACGATTGGGAGAAGAATGCGAGATCACCCAAAATCAGTTTGGATTCATGCCTGGTCGTGGGACAACGGACGCCATATTTGCACTCCGCCAACTGTGTGAGAAATATAGTCGTGCACATAAAAACTTGCACATGGTGTTCGTAGACCTAGAGAAGGCCTACGATAGAGTCCCCCGAACGGTTTTGTGGTGGGCCATGAAAGAGAAAGGCGTGCCTGTGAAGTATGTAGAGTTGATTCGTGCAATGTATGATAAGTGTAGTACGCATGTACGTTCAGCCGTTGGCAACACCGACGAGTTCAGTGTGGTAGTAGGCTTGCACCAAGGCTCGGCGCTAAGTCCTTACCTCTTTCTGTTGTTAATGGATGCTCTAACATCGGACATACAGGAGGAGGCACCCTGGTGCATGCTCTTTGCCGATGACATCGTTCTCGTCGGTGAAGATGGGTCCGAGGTCCAGAACAAACTGGCAATTTGGCAGTGTAGGTTGGAGAGTGTTGGCCTCAAGATCAATAGATCGAAAACAGAGTACCTGTTTTGTGATTTTGGAGGTCTCTCCAATTCTATACCCATGGCCTTGGATGGTGAGCCTATACCAGTTTGTTCCAACTTTCGGTACCTTGGCTCGCTCATCCAAGCTGACGGTGACTTAGATCGTGCAGTTAAGCACAGAATTTGACGCAGGATGGATGAAATGGCGGCAGGTCACGGGAACAATTTGCGACACCCAAGTCCCCCTTAAGCTCAAGGGAAAAATCTATAAGACCATGATAAGGCCTGCCGTCATGTATGGATCGTCATGTTGGGCTACAAGAGTGATGGATGAGAGACGTTTGCATGTAACAGAGATGCGAATGTTAAGATGGATGTGTGGTGTAACCAGGATGGATAAAGTAAGAAATGAGTATATTAGAGGAAGTTTGAAAGTGGCACCTGTGACGGAAAAATTGAGGAGTGAACGTTTGTCATGGTATGGACACGTGATGAGAAGAGATGAAAGAAATATTGTTAGGAGAGCTCTGAATATGGAGGTGCAAGGATTATCCAGTAGAGGAAGACCCAAGAAAAGATGGATGGACTGCATAAAAGATGATATGGCCAGGAAGGGTGTGAGTACTGAGATGACGAGCGATAGAGATTTATGGAAGAGAGAGACATGTTGCGCCGACCCCAAATAGTTTGGGATGAGGGCAGGAGGATGATGATGTTATCTACACAATCACGTACACAAACACAATCACCTATACAACAGAAACGAGTTTTAAGGGGCTTTTTAGGGGTTCTTGTACAAGCGATTTTCGACCTAGAGGTGCAACAGCGGAGTTTTGGCCTATTGCAAATGTATAGAGTAAAAAAAAAAGGGGCGTGTCACGATTGACCTACCAAGTGTTGGCCTGCTATGCGATTTTAACCTTAGGAGTGGTCAACCGTCGCTCAAATCGATAGTACATCAAATATTATAATTATGTTTTTCGATTTCGGTAGCTTACTTAGTGTACAGTGTACCTTTGCACAGTGTTTTTTTAAACGGTAAGTTTTTCCAGTTTTATTTAAGTTTCATAAAAACATAAAAAACCCGATAAGTCTGAACCTGGGTGTGGGGACTCAGACACACACATTCTTAGCCACGTACGTTATACGTAGCTACATGTCTATGTATGTGAAAAGGTGTCAACTGCGCCGTTTTCACCAATCCGTAAATTATAATATTTAAATGTAAAAGTGATAAATATAACATATATTTCATTCTTACGGATTTTATTTATCTCTACCGGGCTCAACCCTACACCGGTGACCCCGACAACGAACGTTAGCGTGAATTGTGGAATTGTGAAAATTTTAACTTAGGACTTGTGTTTGAAGTTTTGTGTGGACTGAAAAATGAATCCCGTTATGAACCCCGGAAAGGCTTCCGTTCCGTCGAATCCGTCGCCATTATCACCGGCTGAGGTGATGGCAATTTCGTTTGCGTCACGTATACGTGAATTTTGGGTGGACCAACCGCGCGTGTGGTTCATCCGCGTCGAGGCCATATTAGCGCCTCAGAAGATGGGAGATGATGGCAAATTTGATCTGGTCTTATCGAAGTTGCCTAAGAAAGTTATCATGCAGTGTACAGACTATCTTACGATACCTCCGGAGACACAGAAATTTCAAGGGTTGAAAAGGAAATTACTGGCCTTGTACGAGGATTCCAAGAACAAGCATATAGAAAAACTGATAGGAGAAATGGAGTTGGGTGACCAAAAGCCCTCAACTTCTCCATCGTATGAGAGATTTGGTCTTGCGACAATTTACCAGATGACACGCTACGGGTACTGTGGCAAGGACACCTACCCTCGACAGTTCGAGCCGTCTTAGTGGTGTCGGAGATAAAGGACCTGGACAGTCTTGCGATGATTGCAGACAACGTCGCTGAGGCCACGAGTACCAACCAAGTTGCAGCAATAGGACAGAAGCCACAAAACCGAGGTCAAGCACGGTATGATACGGACTTAGCAGGTATAGTTGCAGAACTGGCTAAGATTAATGCTAGATTGACCACTATAAAACGTTCTCGGTCAAGGTCTAGACAGGATGAAAACCGCTTTCGACTAACTTCGCGCTCAAGATCAAGAAGTCGCAATCCTGTCTCACCCGATTGACTTTGTCCCTACCACTTTAGATACCGACAGAGGGCACACAAGTGCGTGCCACCCTGCGCGTGGAAGAATAAGGACTCCTCCAGAATGGATAAGGGTAACTGCTTAAAGTCGGAAAACTAGATGGCGAGGTACAGACATGGGCGGAGGGGCGGTCTGTGCCGTTATACCCTGCAGCCGTCTATCAATCATGGACAGTATCATATGCTAGTATCAACTAAAAAAGGTAAACCCGAATAGTATTCGGGTTTACGTTTTCTAGTTGATACTGGCGCGAATGTATCCGTGTTACCTATAGGTAAAAATATTTTTAAAGGTAATCATAGTTCAGATTTCATTTTATATGCTGCCAACGGTACCCAGATTGCTACATATGGTGTAAAGTCTTTAGTTTTAAATCTTAAGCTTCGTAGACCGTACCGTTGGGATTTTATTTTGGCAGATGTAAAACAGCCTATTCTTGGTGCAGATTTTTTGTCACACCATAAGATTTTAGTAATATCTATTAAAATCTAGATCATCATCATAGACGTAAACTTGTCGACCAAGTTACTAATATTCATGTGTTAGCATCAATTGTACATGTTAATCAACCTTGTTTTAATTCTATAGTTTAAAATCTCCCATATTATCAATTACTTTGTAAGTTTCCCAACATTACCAAACCAGCGTCATTCAGGGAAACTCCTAGTCATAATATATTACATTATATAGAGACTACAGGCCCACCCGTACATGCACGCGCCAGACCGTTACCGCCGGATAGGTATAAAAAAGTTAAAGAAGAATTTAGAGTCATGCAGGAATTGGAGATCTGTAGGCCTTCTAAAAGCGCATGGGCTAGTCCGCTTCATGTTGTTACCAAGAAAAACGGTGATATACGGCCTTGTGTCGATTATAGGCGGCTAAACGCAATTACGAAGCCCGATAGATATCCTATACCCCGATTACATGAGTTTACCTATACTTTGGCTAATAAAATAGTTTTTCAAAAATAGATATTAATTGTGCCTATCATTGTATCAGTGTGGCACCTCAAGATATCGAGAAAACCGCGATTATTACCCCTTTTGGTCTATTTGAGTTTCCCTGTATGACCTTTGGTTTGCGAAATGCAGCACAGTTTACAAACTACTATATACGGATTTTATCGCGTTGTTTATTTATCACTGTATTACAAAATTGTGAAAATATTACACTACTACTATTGATTTTATTTTACTAATTTATAAGCTAATAAAATTATTTGGTTGCTTTTCAGCAGCCCTGGTCACGGGGAGACAGTCTCCCCGTGACCATGGCTGCTGAAAAGCAACCGAAACGTCGGGGAAAGTGTAAACCAAAAATAAATAGATTTAATAGTTTAAATAATTTTATTAGCTTATAAATTAGTAAAATAAAATCAATAGTAGTAGTAGTGTAATATTTTCAAATTTTGTAATACAGTGATAAATAAACAACGCGATAAAATCCGTATATAGTAGTTTAATTTCAATGAATAACTAAATTTGTTGAGTAATTAAGTGTATGTAAGTATGTCTGTGGAATGAATGTGTATTCGTGTGCATGTGTGAGCGTGTGTATGTGTGTGCGCGGGTGCATGTGATTATGTGTGTGTATTTGCGAGTGTGTACGGTAATGTACTCATGATTATTGCATGAGACCTGCCTCACCTCTAAGCGATATAATAGCGGGATGTTAGTGCTAGGTAGATACAGTCGAGTACTAGGTACATAATTTATTTTATGCTAACAACATAAAACGCTGATATGTATTGTTGTCGTTAACAGTATCATGTATTATATATAATATATTAATTATAAAGTTATAATTGTAAACAACTATATTGCTAAATATTCTTCTCTGCAGAGCCTGTGGAGAACAGGACGAGTCCATATCGCACCTACTATGAGAATGTGACGCGTTGGCTGGATTGAGGATGGGTCTGATGGGATTGGCGTATCCAAACCCTGAGGACTTCAGGCTTCTCCCTCTGAAGTGTACGCTGCGACTGATGCAGTACATTCATAGGGAGATAGCTAAAGGATAAATCTTGGGCCGACACAAAAGATCCCAATGGGTATAAGTGTCGCCGGTCTGTACTGGCTGGCGCCCACTCATAAGATAAGATAAGATATTGCTAAATATCTTTTTGCTTATAATCGTGTTGTGATTGATGTATTGCAACGTTTACGTTTCGTAGTAATTGTGTAGATATTAATGTTTTTGCCACATTTTGTTTAAAAATGTAAACGAAGCACTCTAATTTGTTACTAGTTATTTATAAGCTATAAGGACTTAATAAGCAAATTGCGAAAGCAATAATAAAATGAAGTAGGGCTGCTATGTTATTATTATATATATTTCTTGTCATTATTGTATTCTATTTTATTTATTGTTATTATTCTTTATTTTTAAAAGGGGAGAATGGTGTGGGTACTCAGACACACACATACATAGCCACGTACGTTATACGTAGCTACATGTCTTTGTATGTGAAAAGGTGTCAACCGCGCCGTTTTCACCAGTCCGGTATAAACTGTATATGGAAGCATATGTTATTATGTACGTCCGTAAATTATAATATTTAAATGTAAAAGTGATAAATATAACATATATTTCGTTCTTACGGATTTTATTTATCTCTACCGGGCTCAACCCTACACTGGGAAATAATTCTGGCGCTGGACCACTGTTATGTTGAAGTATAGAAAAAAGTATAATTATGTATTACAAATATTTTTATTAACATTTTAGAACAATTAATAATTTATTAGTACAGTGTCCATACACGCAGGATGCTGAAAGGCATGTTGATATCTAGCCCATCCTATGTAGTAAATCAAAATAATAATAATAATATTCTATCACATTTACGCAACACCTTCTTCTCCTTAGCCTTTATTATTCCCAAGTCACTTGGGGTCGGTTTTCTAGTCTAACCGGATTTGACTGGATATCAGTTTTTACACGGAGCGACTGCCATCTGACCTCCGCAACCCGAAGGCTAACGATACCCTAAGGCTAGACCAGTGTCAGGATATTATAGGGCACTGACTTCCCAATAACGACTGCCATAGATGTTCATGGCAGCCGGGACCAACGGCTTAACGTGCTCTCCGAGGCACGGAGCAGGCGATAATTGTAAATCAATACGCACATAATTTCGAAAAATCAATATAGTTTACTAAAGTCAGAGGTGCGCGACGTGGGTTCGAACCCGAGACGCTCTGCATTGCAGTCTGTTGGTCTCCCCACCGAGCTATCGCTGCGATTACATATACGCAACACCATCTAGCCCAAACTAAGCAGAGCTTGTACTATGGGTATGGGACAATGGATAAACATACATATATACTTTTTTGTAAATACATACATATTATTCCTACATAGAAACACCCAGACCAAGGCAAACATGTTCATGCACACAAATGTTTGAGTTGTGCGAGTATCGAACCCGCGACCCCAGGCATGGCAGTTGGTTACACTAACCAGTATGCCATCGAGGCCGCCTAAATATCACACTTACGACATAAGCAGAGCTACCTAACGTTCTTCTGCCATGAGATGAAATTACACCAAAGCAAGTGAGTGAAGCGAGGTACTTACGCTTATTTACTTATAGTAGTAGTAAATCTCCACAAAACAGCACGCAAAACTAAGATCACATTAAATAGACGGTGCCGGTGCGGTTATCTTGACAGATTTTTACACACCATGGCTTATCGCCAACGACGATTATAATTATAATAATAATTACTGCGCCGACATGACACAGCGCGGCATCCCAAGCGCATCCCTCAGTTAGCCAGCGCAGGTAAACAGTCTTATCGCTCTTTAAGCGCACTACGCGCGAGTGAGATAGCCTGCGTGACTTCTTTTGATTATCACAAAAGCGAGATAAGATCGTAAAATGGCCAACATTTAACAACCTCAACTCGCTACAATACTTAACAGCTGTAGAACTATAGTAGGTACATAAAAGAAGGCAATTTAACTAAGTTAGACACAAAAATCGACAAAAAAAACTTAATGATAATTGATGAACAAAAAATAACAAAAAAACAGATATGTTTTGTTTCCGCCGGGCCTGGGGAAATTTTATATGGATCGTGACCATTCTCCTTTCCGTTCGTGTGCGGCGGTACATACAGAATGTTAGCGAGCGCTGCGTTCGGAATGACGTAATTCGGTTTTCTTCCGTTCTTCATTCAGAACACACCGGCGAGTTTCCGAATCGAACAACAGGAATTATTTTCGCACGGAAAATATAAGAACGAGTGCGGTATACAGCAAATTCGTATAAAAAGTGTGCATTCGGGTATCCGAATCTGAATCCCTGTTTCGGAAATATGATCAGGAAACTGTATGCGGCCAGCTTTAAATAGTGGGGTCATTGTGAAAGGGTAAAATAGGTAACTGGGCTCTCGGAAAAAGATCGCTCAGCATTCAGGACCTAGCATTCAACCTAGTAATACGTTCTCAACAGTCCGTATAATTGCTGTGAATTTGGAAATATAGTCCGATAATATTTTTCACAAGTGAATTTTATTATAATTGTGAGAACAATTCAGTTAGGTTCATGTATATTGTATAATAGTAAACCTCTTAACAACACCATGTTCCATAACCTGAATGGCGCGCTTTTAGCAAGACTCATGTTTTATGCAATGGATTTTTCCCCTCGTAACAATATTTACGGCAAGATTAAGTAGTTCATTGGAATATTGAAGCTGTCATTGTAAACTGAATATTCCATATCCAGTATTAAGATATTAATTTGATGTTTGTTGTCAGTTCGCATGCGTCGAAAACAAGAGCTCGCACTTGACTCAAACAAGTATCACACACTACAAAATCCCGGGCATTAAAACTGAACAGGTACGATTTTAACAAGTTGTTGCATGTGAGCATTGTGATATGTTGAAAAGTTAAGATTGTGTTAATCTGTAATTATTTTCAGGGAATGATAAAAGAAAATAATTCACCATCAATCAAACTTGAAATGGCAGATGTTAAATTTGAGAACTATTTCGACGATAATATCACAATAGAAGAATGGCGGTAAGCATATTTGTAGTCATGTTGTTTGTGACATTTATGACACTACCGCGTTGATTTAGAGACGTTGAACGTGAACGACGTGAGACGTGAACCTTGAGCGTAATTAACGATCACGGGTCTCCATCGGGTCACTCGCGATCTGTAGCTCATATGTGCATCTGCTGCCGGGTCGGTCAGTGTTATCGAATTTTACAGTCAAGAAATACTTTGTATTAACCTGTGATCCGGAGTAGTCTATACACAATAATAGATTAAGTACGTTATTTTCAGTTTGTTTTTATTTTTTCTCTTTTCTTCATAATATTTTCTCCATTTATTTTCAGTTCTGAAGATCACCTAAAGGAATTGACATGCAACTCATCGATACTTGAACTCAAGCACGAGAAACAAACTGAACAGAGAGAGGTCTGTGTGTTTATCATGTTCAGTTCACCATGCTTAACATTTATATTATTTCTCGCAGAAGTCTTAGCGTTATCCGCAAGCGATGGTTCTTGGAGTGCTATAATTGTTTCATTCTAAGTGATCAAATTATACTTAGATGAATGATATACGTTGATTAACCTGTTCCCAGGATGGATCCCATTGCAATTCTAGTTGTAATCTTGTGCAATCAGTATAAGTAGCGCCGCTTCTTTTTTCATTTTAGATTGGTAATAGTAGAGAGTTGTAACTTTATCGTATTCCATATTCTCATCGAATTTCTTTGCCTCATGCTTCGATCATCGTCATTTCGATCTTCGCCAAGACGCGATACATTGCAGATATTTACGTATACCCGCTGCAGTGATAGTGAATGCAACTGCTGTGCAAGTGGTCTCGGGATCGAATAAACAGTCATTTATCGGAATTTTCTGTCAAGAAATTATCAAAATAGAAACAACAACGTTACAAAGCATGTAAAGCCGTCGGTCCTGGGCTTGATTTCTTTCGGGTCGTGTCGGATTGCCATCACATCAGATTGGCGCATCAGATTGGCGAAAATGGCCAGTCTGGACGGCCTTATATACTTGAAAGTGGTCTAGCTAAATGAGAAATTCGGAAACTTAACAAGCCAATATAAAAACATGAAAATTACTTACGTATATATATACGTTAATACATATATCTATATAAGGTAAGAAACACGTTAGCTTAGATGAAACTGAGTGCTAGGTTGTGATTGAGAGTAATTTGGGTGATCTTTTCTATATCTTTAGGATTTTAATGGTCAGTGATGATCTGTGTCCGGGTGCCTACCGATGAAGACTTTATGTCCTAGCGTCTGTGATAGCGCGAGTATACTCGTCCATTGTGCCATATTGCTGCCAGTCTGACATGCGTCTATTTTTTGTGTGTCAAGTTTATCGAAATGTCAAAAATATCATAACTCTTGTTTCGATTATAAATATACATAGTTGTTGAAATTACAATCTAGCGGATCTAATTAAACTCGTAAAGATCCGAATTTGAATTCAGATTTGAATTCGGATCCTACAAACCACAGTCTATTAAAAAAATAAAACATTTAAGACAAATACATACTGCATGTTTTCTATACATTTGTAAGGTATCGCTAATGTCTCGTTTTAGCTCACTAAAACAACACCTCAGTGTTACCTACAAAGCCGTGACACAGCAGCATAGTAATCCAGGTGAGTTACTATACAGCAGTGTCAAGGCTTTGTTCTTGAATAAGCTACACTGAAACAAATTATATGTGTTGCGCCTGGGGATACGAGTTGGAATATTAATAGTTAACGAAGTCAATAAATCGCAACAAACGAAATTGCCATTAAACAAAAGAAAAAAAATTGCATCTGTTATGTTTCTGTGACTTGATAGTGCATTAATATGATAATGTTTTAGCCTTTCCGTGTAACTGTAAGTCTCTTTAGCTATGTGATTGCTGTAACAATAGTGAAAGAGGAATCGTTTTTGAACGCTCTCTAAGCGTTTGCTGTAAATATCATGGCGTGGATTCCAAATAACAGAGTTGTATTCAAGTATTAGTCTAACTAAGATATTAAATAGTTTGATTTTAGTTTTGATATTAAGTGAAATAAAACAATGTCCCTGATTTGTTGACTTCTGCTACCCAACACCAAAAACTTTGATTTATGAGGGCTTAGAACGAGAGACTTTTGCTTTGACCACTAACTCTTTGTAGGTATTCATTAAATTGCTGAACAGCTGATGACATTGTGTCAGGTTTAAAAGAGAGATACACTTGCAAGTCATCAGCATACATGTGATAGTTAGGGTTCATGAAGGACTAAGCTACATCAGCACTAAATTATATGTATAAAAGGCTCATGTATTGAGCCCTGAGGCACACCTCTATTGACAATATAAGGCTCCGAAGTTTTCTTGTTTGATATAAATGAATTGCATAGCGTGTGTCTTATGCACACGAATCCACCTTCTGATTTAAGTAAGACTGTCTGCTTTTGAGTGAGACAGCTACAATATCTTATTATTAATTTTCATTAATCTTACCATACAAGTATATTATTAAAACAATATACTGCACTTCTTCTCAGAGCAGGCAAGGACAACTTTTTAGAACTGCTCCACTTAGTCTATGTGACTGCGCAGTTATTCATAATTTCTAGAACTAGCGGTCGCCCAATGGTCGAATTTCGACCATAATTGATTTAAATTTTAAGTTCTATAGTTATTAAGGTTTTATTGTCTACTATTATTGTCTACTTTACCCATTTATACATTACTACCCATTTATTATTATTATATACATTACTTTATGCAGACGACAGTACCGTGCATGTGCGATATCTCGGACGTCCTGGAGCCAAACAGGCTGAGGTTGTGGGGAAAAGGCAGGATCTTGTCGTTGAACTTGACCAGACCTTGAACCGCATCTCTGAATGGGGTGCCAAGAACTTGGTCCAGTTCAACGCCAAGAAGACCCAGGCATGCGCGTTCTCAACAAAAAAGTCTCCGTTCCTTTCCCTCCCTTCTCTGAAGAACACTCCACTGGTGATACGTGACAGCCTGTCCATCTTAGGTATGGATCTTTGCCGCTCCCTTAATCCCAAAACCTACATCGAGAGCGTCATTAGGCAAGCTTCGCGAAAACTCGGAGTTCTGAACAGGGTGAGGCGGTTCTTCGCGCCTGGGCAGCTGTGCCTATTGTATAAGGCACAAGTGCGCCCTTGCGTGGAGTACTGTTCTCATCTTTGGGATGGCTCCGCGCAGTACTTGCTAGATGCTCTTGACAGGTTACAGCGGCGGGCTGTCCGTATCATCGAAGATCCAGAGGTCACGAGTTCACTGGAACCTCTGCAACTCCGTAGGGATATTGCCTCTTTGGCATGTTTCTACAGAATATACCACGGGGAGTGCTCTGAAGAGTTATTCCACCTTATCCCGCCCTCCCCTTTCCTATCCAGAACAACGCGTGCTGGGCTCAGATGCCATCCTTACACGGTGGAGTCGACTAGAGTGCGTACCAACAAGTTTGGGTCCTCATACCTCTGCCGAACGATCAAGGCATGGATCAAAAAACGATCAAAGCATATTCTCTGCCAAGGCACGTGCTTCCTTCTTCCTTCAATCCTGGGTCCTTTAAGCGGGGCGTGAAAAAGCACCTTCTCAGGCCGTCAAAGTAGAGACCTCAACATCGCCTCGGCTGCTATGAGGACGATGTGGAGGCCACTGCTCTTAGACCACACGACTGCTTACCATCAGGCGGAGTGTGGTCATTTTGACGAGCAAAATAAAAAAAAAATCATTTTGATTTCGCCACGGCTATACAGGTTAATTTACCTATCTTTTTCAAACAAACTATTATTTACTTAACTATACTTAGGTATTCATTGTGATATTCCTAAGCTTGCTACTTCGTTTTCTTTTTTCTTTATTACATATATATAAGGTATGTAACCATAGTTACGAAGAATTATACGACGTCGGCCGAACAATGCCGAAATACTACGAACTCGATTCGACTGCGTGTGTTAAAAGTATGGTTGTGTGCATGTAGTGTTTTTTCATTAACTTAATGTATTTCTAATGCATATTTTATAAAAATATTAGGATTCGTCACTCCTTCTCCATATAAACTTTAACTAGTGGTGGTTAATATAGCACGTAGCGTCATAACGTAGCACGCTATATTTACTCAACGCATAGCGCGCGCTAAATCGTTTCAGTCTCGGCGCTAGAAATAGCGTCGCGCTATAAATGCCTAGTCTGTTATGCATAGCGTGGAAAAACGACGAGCGCGCTGCGCGATGACTCGCCAGCGCGAGCGGCGAGCGACGTCTAGCGTCTAGCGCGCTAGATACGCTACGCTATTTAGTCGCCGCGTGCTACCGCTCGCTGTATGACGTATTATCGTTGTTTCCGTTGCTGTACTATTCCGGCCGGCTCATGCGATTTATGTATTAATGAACTTTTAAATCGCCTATAATTGCTTTATTATTATAGAACATATCACTATTATTATTCAGTAGTTACAGTCAATAAATTATAGACGGTCCTAAGTCTCAAAAGTATGAAGGCGAGTTCATGGAATTTATTTTGCCTATTACTTATTAGATTATATATTTTTACAAAACACGCTCCACAGTTAAAGTAGCGCATTTCAAGGTTATATTCTCCAAGGCTCCACGCTACCATATTCTGTGACGCTACTAGCGTGCCTACGCAGCGCGCTATAACATAGCGTGTAAAATAGCGCGCTAAAAAAATATAGTTTCTAGTCCGTAGCGTGCTATCTTAATATAGCGGATTGGAACACCACTGACTTTAACTGTGCCAAATTTCATACTCCTCCGTCCGCGTAATTTTCGTAAACAGGTACGAAGTTTTTACTTCACGTATTAATATATAGATTAATGACGTCGCGCGCAATACAAAACAGTGGATGCAAACACCTATTATTTAGGTAAATGAAATCATAGGTAACTATATAACACAGACGCTTGCTTTAAAATACATATATACACAAATGTCCATATTATATTACACCACGCATTTTACATTATTTAGTAATTATGTTTATAATGTCTTATTTACTCGTATATGTTTCATATATAAGTATATTTCTTATATTTAAACACACTCGCGCTGGCGTCACTAAATTGGATTTCGCAGAATACCAGTGTTGCGGTTTAATAATCGCAACGTGTAGGTACTGAGCGGTGTCCAACTTTTGGCACTGACGGGACACAGACTTACACATTACTTATGTATTAAACTTAATTTATATATAAATAATTTCAATAGTTCAATGTTTGTATCGCTGCTTACTGACGATACCGGTCTAGAATGCAGGCTGCCAGCTTCCGATTCCAATCAGTCTCCGATTAGTGAAGCGGGAGATGTCAGTGTGTCATCTGACGTCATTATGTGTGATGTCATTATCGCCTATACATTTTCTATTGGGTTAAGGTCTGGAGATCAAGTGGGCCATGGGACAGTTCTGATTTCTGGATGCTGCATAATCCAATTTTGTACCAGGTACGCACGGTGAATTGGACAATTGTCCTGGAAAAATATAAATTGTGGAACTGCATCCCTAGGATACACCATGCGCACAGTAGGTAGCATGACTTCTTGCAGCAAGTCTGCGTGTGACTGTACATTTGCCCTCCCGTCTATGTAAGCCAGTTCACCTGTAATTCAATATAAATGCGTCAACAAAGACGTTTAGTGTAATAAAAGACCAAGGTCTTTTCCTATTGATTCTCAATATTATTTATCGCTTGATATTGTTGTCGGGATTGATCGCGAATCATCTCTTTTTACATTTTTTTTCCGGTTATCTCATGGTTTCTTTATTATACAAAAATATACACTAGGTATTTTTATAGAATATGAAATAGCAATACACGGCTATACCATTAAATTAACGAAATATTTTATAGTTTAAAGTATAAACTAACATAATTAAGTGTTTATCTTTTGCTTCTTAGAAATTCCCGTATTAACACTAGCACTTATAGACATTTAATTTGAATAAATACTGTCAATAACCTGTAAATAATAAATATTTCGTTGGTGTAGTAACGGGCCGTGATCTCGGATTTTATTCCCGACTCAGGCAAATTGTTATTCGGATCTTCTGTTAGGAAATGCTCAGTAGCAATACAGGGTCTGAAACGGCGCCGGCGATAAGCTCGCCTCCTAACACAGTGCACCTTAAACATGGCTCGCGAAATCTAGGTATGCCGTATGTACAGCTCTGTTTAACCCTACGGGAATATATCTATCTCTGCTTATATCTATATGCATATTTCTTTATATCTACTTTATTAGCTATTATTGATCAAGACGCCATAGATTCAATTATGTAGGCAAGCGCATAAACTCATAAAATTTAATTTCACTGATGTTAAATTTTATTGATAAACTAGTTGTAAAACCCCCTTTTCACGGGAGCGTAAGGTTTTTAGCCCGAAAATCATCCTTTAACCCTTTAAGGGATGATTTTCGGGATGATTTTAAAACCATCCTATCTCCTTTCCAGGGTCTCAAACTCTCTCCATACTCAATTTCATCTAAATCGGTTCAGCGGATTCAGCATGGAAAGGTAAAAGCCTTACATGTGTTAGGAAGGAAGCAGTCGGGAAACAACACAGGTCAGAGCCAGTGTCCAGAAGGAAGCAGCATTTCGTTTCCTTGTCCGTGACAATTAGGCGGCGACTGGTATAGTTGCAGGCAGTGGTAGCCATTACTGACTGCCCCGCTGGTTTCCCGATGACCGTGCAGTCCAGGAACAAGGCTGGGTACATTTGGTGACCTTAGCAGCAAAACTGCGATGGTACCAGCACAGGCCATCAGGAGAAACTGTCCTAGGCCTAGACTGGGATCTCGATTTAGATGTGCCTGTAGAACTAGAGTGTCTTGCAGTCATTGCTGCCACCTATCGTGTAAGTTCTTGTACCTGGGCAGCAAGGTCAGCTGTCTCGTTTTTCTCTACTGAATTGACCAACGCCACAGCCGATATGCAATTTACTTCCAGGATGGCATCGGCCAATTTTGCCACCTTCTCTAGTGGTATGTCTGCCTGAGTGGCCAGAACCTGCTGAGCTGATTTAGGGAGGCGCTGCATAAAAAGTTCTCGAACTATAGAATCATCTGATAAATTACCTGTGAGGAGCTTCAAGTGTCGGAGGACCTGGGTGGGTTTCCGATCACCCAGCTCCTCACCTGATATAAGTTGTCAAATCCCTTGTAAATCCGAGGTGCTGAACCTCCGGATCATTTCTTGCTTAATCCAGCTGTATCGTTTCCCGTTGGTTGATTAACTACCAAGTCCTCCATTTCACTGGAAAACCTGGAATCAATCTGTGAAATTACATAGTTATATTTGGTGTCATGAGTCAGCTGTAATCCCACAAAGAACACAAACCACAAATCAAACTAGGCCTCAACATGAGCAAACCACCCGGCAGCCAGAAGGCAGCTAAGTGTGGGCGGACACCATGAACTGAAAAAAGATTGGAATCATTATGTGCTAGCCTGTTTTGGAGCGCAGTTTGCTGTTTAGCCAATTACTCATTCTGTGCCCGAAGCCTCTCGAGCTCAGCCATGACCTCATCCATGTCCATGTTTGTTTGTGTAAACTAACAACAGGGAATTTATTAAGAAAAAATATTATTAAAAGTTAGTAGGTCAGCTCCTGTTACCACTCGGTCAGTGATTAGTTTAAATTCAATTATTAAGAAAAATAAACTTAAATAAAATATGCTAAAGTTATAATTCGGTATTAGTTCGGCTTAGTTGCTAGCACCAAACACCAAATGCACAAAATCACACCAAACACACTTAGTGGCGAGCTGCACGCGGCTCAGCACGAGCTGGCTTACTTCTTGTTTGTTTGAGATTACGACCTGTGATCGCGGTCGTGTTTTCCTCGAAGGTCACTCGATGCGACGCCCTTGGAAAGGGGACACCGGTTTGTTGGGGCACTTGTGGAAACGGTGCGAAATTTACCTCGCACCGTCAGGACGTCGTTGGACGAGTTTACAGCAGCTTTTACCGTGCGACACGCAATGAAAAATTTTGTAGCGCGCACACGCACCCGATGAAAATAACGTCGGCGTAAGCACTTCTCTTAACTCCAACTTGAGTCGGTAGTCACCATTTATGGGTCTGTATTGCCGCAGCCCCGTATCTTAAGGAGGTTGATGGAAAGGAAAAACCTCTAATCTTATAAGATCACTTCTAGTAGGAAATAATTCGATTTACAAGCTGTTAGTTATACGCAGATTTACGATTTCTCTTTGTGACAGCTAGTGCTGCCAATCACCACCTCCCCGTAGGGACGTGGTTGAGTTCCAAATAAAGGCAAAGGAACAGTGCGCAGACTGCCACATACACATAAAAATTACCATTTTAACACGGCTTTCTGTTTACATTGACTAAATCACCGATTCCAGGATTTAAGAGATAAAAACTATTTTCTCATTGATAATAAGAAATTTCTAGTCATATTTGCCAATGAAATACCAACAATATTAATATTATTCATAGAAAAGCCCTGGTGCCCGTTTTTTTTGCAAAGGAGTGTATATATATATATATCTTATATATAAAATTTTCGTGTCAAAATGTTAGTTACCATACTCCTCAACATTTTTTTAAATCTTTTGGTCAATATATTTCTTTTATTGCAAAACAACGTTTGCCGGGTCAGCTAGTATATATATATATACACATATCGCTGGCTCACTATTACAAGGTTTTATGTTAATTTTAATGAAGTTTAGTAATAAGAATTTTTAATTTTTGATTTTAGTAAAAATTTTAATTTTAAGGTAGCCTTAGGATCATGTGACATTATAATATTGTAGTATAGGACTTCATAATGCTTTCTAAGTATTAAAAATAGGGTACTGACTTTTATAATTTATAATATCATCAAAATGAAAATAACATAGAACTTTGTGGTAGAAAATAATATATTTATTTATTTATAATCCCAACTTAGAACTTTGTTCTTTTCAAAAAATCACAAATTTATTGCCAAGAGTTTAGAATTAAATAGTTTCATCATAATATATGAACTAATTACAAATAGGTAAGTTATTATGTCTCCGTAGCATTAACATTATTCATGAAATGTCTTTATCATGATAAAAAGTAAGCTTATTATTACAAAATGTATCACTTTTTAGTCACTATAATTAGTTATTATCACACATCAAAATAAACTAGTTAATTTCACATTATTAAATAGTTACAAGGTCATAGCTCATTTTTTGAATATTGCCTCATAGTACTCCTTGTCCACAGTAGGCGTCCATCGATACATAGACTGTATATTATTCATTTTGGTCCTGCATAATACAGGTCTTTTTGTAAATTTTGGCACAGTCAAAAAAGTTGTGTTTACATTCCTTCGGGTTTTCTGAGGTCTCACATTGACTACAGTGCATGATTCTGCAGTGTGAACATTTAAAACTCACTTCAAATTTTGACTTCGTAAATCAAAGCTCTGTTACTTTAAAATTATTTAATATTTTAGCCCCGAACAAGCTTCTTGAAAATTAAAGAAGTCACTGCTACTCATTTGTATGATATGATAAGGTTTAGCTGGATTAACCTGCAATAATAATCTCATGAGAGACAAAGGTGAATAATATTCAGCCTTTGCCAAGACTATCAATACAGCTATGCACATTGTCAATTTCTTGAAAGCAAGAATGTCCAGGTGTTAAAATTTTAAAGTAATTTGTTCCAATATAGAAAAATTATCTTATAAGCTGTCTTAAACCAAAGCTCATAATGCTGTTACGGTTCTGTGGAACACAACTATCACTCCATAATATAATTGTTGTGAAGTGGGAATCCCCACTTGATCCCACACAGGTTGTGCTTGACAATCGTCAAGCACAACCTGTTTCAATATTTTGTATACAGCACTTGCTATATCATTTCCACTTCTTCAAACAGTGTTTTCACTCCAAATGGCACAGTACACTTTTTTATTAGTAGAAAGATGGCCAGTCATGTTGTAAGTTGCAAATTTACTTTTGTAAAAAAAATTGCTGACTTCTGCCTTGGGACAAGATAAAACATTTTCTAAATCAAAACACAATACTGGAATAGGTCCTTTCCTGTCTTCATCACGATTTTTCCTAGCAGCTACCTTTTCCATTTTGTGCTTGTTTATCTTCTCTTGTAAATCTGATGATAACATAAGCCCTTCTTTGTATTTTATATCAACCTCCTCACACAAATCACATCTGTCTTTTTTTGGTTTTTGGAAATATATATTGAAATCATTACAGAAGATACGTCGGTATACTTCTTCCTTAACAGGAAGCTTGTTCTTATCTTCAATCCAAGGAAAATACAGAGAATACATTATTTTGATGTTCAAAAAGCGTTCTAAATACTCTCGAGAAGAATCTTTCCTGCAATAATGTGATGGAATCCGGGGAAATGAATTAATGTGTTCCTTAATAAGCAGCTTATATTCTTCAGCTGTGGCTCTTTTTGTATGTAACATGTAACATAGAACCTTGTTAAACTACAAATAAATTAAAACTAAAATTGAATGGTTCTATGTATTACATAGAACTTCGTTATTCCTTTTCGTAGATAAAAACAACATAGGACCGCGTAATATTTGATATTTTGCAGTAAAGTGCTTCCATCTAGTCGTTTATTTTTGCAAAATAGTAGCTAATAACACATAGAACCTTGTAGTATTTATAACTTAATAAGTGCTAAAATAGTAACATAGAACCTTGTAATAGTGAGCCAGCGATATGTCTGCCATTGACATTTGTGTATGACCACTACTTTATTATACATGTTTCAAGGTGCCCGTGTTCCTGAGAAACCCGCACTTGCCACTCACAGAAGAGATGCTGAAGATGCTTCAACACCATTCAACGAGGGCTGCAGAGATAGTGTTAAAGTCATTATCGACAGTGATGTTAGGGACAGTAGTAGTTCATGTAATAATATACAATCTTATATATGTGACAAGTGCAAAAAAGTATTCAATGATAAGATTCTATTAGTAAGACATATTCGCGAACATTCAGTGACCGGTTTAAAGCCATACAAATGTGACGTATGTATAAAATGTTTTACCCAAAAGAGCCGTTTAGATATACATTACCGTATACACACCGATGATAAACCATACAAATGTAATGTATGTAGTAAAAGATTTATTCAAAAAGGGATTTTGGATGCTCATCACCGTATACACACCGGTGACAAACCATACAAATGTGATGTTTGTATGAAATGTTTTACTCGAAAGAGCAATTTAAATGTTCATTACCGTATACACACCGGTGATAAACCACACAAATGTGATATTTGTATGAAATGTTTTACTTGTAAGACCAATTTTGATAAACATTACCGTATACACACCTGTGAAAAACCATACAAATGTAATATTTGTAGGAAATGTTTTACCCAAGAGAGCCATTTAGTTACACATAACCGTATACACACCGGTGACAAACCATACAAATGTGATGTATGTAGTAAGAGATTTAGACAAAAAGGAATTTTGGGTGCTCATCACCGTACACACCGTTGACAAACCACACAAATGTGATGTTTGTATGCATTGTTTTTTTCATAATAGCAGTTTAGATAAACATTACCGTAAACACACAGGTGATAAACCATACAAGTGTGATGTTTGTATTAAATTTTTTGACAGAAAGAGCCATTTAGATACATATTACCGTAAACATACCGATGATAAATCACAGAACATAGAATAAAGATAGGAAGGCCAGGTGACTCGTGGGCGCGGCAGGCATGCCAACGAAGCATGAGTAACGCTCATACTTCAACCGTTCAATGGTTTTCGTCTGTTGACAATCGCGCTCATACTCTGATTTCGTGCAAAGTTCGGCGAAACAATAAGTATAATGTTAGTTAAAATAAATGTTTATTTGTTTTACTTATTCTTTTATTTTATTACTTTTATTGTAGATTTTTCGTGTAGTACCCAGAAGAATACCTAAATTAGCAGAATATGTTCTGCTAAATGTTAGTCCATTAGACCATTTGTTAGCCTTTTTTTTTTTTTTTACGTGGGGGAATGCTGTGACGCATATCCCTCCGCGGGGGCGGGCGGAGGGATTATGTCGGACTCGCCGGGGTAAAAGAAAGATGGAAATAATAGTCAAGTACCTCCCGGAATACCGACTAAACCTACCACGGTGTTCCTCGACAAAACCACTATCGACGGGGCCGCGCGAATCGCTTTCGCATGCGGTCGCGACCCCGCCGCGGTTACGGCCCGCCGTATGAAACGGCAGGCCATTACACGAAAAACCTACCCAAAATAGGCACTACGTCGCATAAAACCCTACTGTCTCCCCTAGAGGGGAGACGGACTCGACACAGAGGCGCGCGTGGGAACACGCACGCCGCCTCTCGGACCTGGTGCTGAACGGATGGCGGGCAGGCCCACAAAGCCCGCCACCCCCAGGTCAAACCTCAGGGTGGCTGGAGGTCGTCTCGCGCCCTCCGGCGCCCGGCTCTGCGGTTGGGGAGAGGGTTTAAACGCTCCCTCTCCCGCTCCGCCGCCTCCTTGATAGAAATTACTTCCTCACAGAAGGAGGCGACGGCGTTCCACGACCTCTCACTCCGGACCATAGACTGAACCACGGCCGGGAGCGAGAGGGCAACCGATCCGACTGCCGCGATCAAATCACGGCGCTGCGATGCCCGCCAAAGTGTGCAGCGCCGTGTCCTCAACAACGTCGCGGCAGTCGCCGCAGTGGTGACAACCGGGCGTCTCTTGCCTGCGTATACGACACAGGAACTGGCCAAAACAACCGTGGCCAGTTAGAACCTGTGTCAGCCGGAAGGTGAGGGCACCATGCCGCCTCTCCAGCCACTCCTCAAAAACGGGACTTACCGCCACAATCGTGGCGTGCCCGACCATTTGTTAGCCTAGTTACCTATGAGTAACTCGGCTAACATTGTCAATTAGACTTGATAGTATACCTATTATATTATCTATGCTAGTATAATAAACTAAAGAGTTTGTTTGTTTTAACACGCTAATTTGAGGAATTTTCAGTCCGATTTCAAAAATTATTTTTACGCTTTATAACCTATTTATTGAGCAAGATTAAAGGCTATATAATATTACGCTGTGATTTACGGGTGAGGTGCAGTCAGCATTAACGTGGGTGAAATCGTGGGCACAACTACTACTTGCTAAGGAAGCAACCGTTTAGACAAAGTATATGGTCGAGGTAAGCCTTTGCTCAGTAGTAAATAATATTTCAATATAGGTAAGCCTGTTTGTTTACGTTTCCGGATTTTGATTTCGGTGGATAGGTTTGTGGCGTATGTATATACGCACAGGCAACATATAACTTTACGAGAAATCTGGAATCGAACGGAGCATCATACAACTAGCCGCGCCGAAACCAAGCGACGCGCGAAGGCGATCAAATGGAGCATCATACGTCTAGCCGCGACGATATCAACTTTCGAACTGGTGACGCGCGAAACTTCCCTCTGATTTTTATACGTGGCACTATTTTTATACTCGCGAACAGTCGCGTAAGGACCGCCGCGCTGGACGCACAGACGCATAAGGATTTCCAAGAAATCATTCGTAAATGTTAGATTTTTGTTTACTTGTCGCTGATTGGTGTAAATGATTATTGTACACATTAGTGTTAGCGTTACTTGCATGACTAATAAATGGCATATAAGATAGGTGAAAATTGAAAATATATTCTCACTTGAATCAGTCTGCGTGTTTCAATATAACCCTAACGGTTACCAGCTACGGACCTGGCTTCTGCCCGCCGGCTGGTAACGCGATAAATTGGTTACCCCTGACCTCTCATCGTTCTAGTGCTGTTGTAATATCGGTTCACTGAACCGACACACAACATCTGTTGGTTTTCGGCCAAATCTAGACGTACGAACACGCTACCTTATCGTCATGGCACAAGAAAAAGCTGAAGAATTCACCGACAAGCAAGTAACGACCCCGCTCCACGGTGATGTCGCTACAATCTCACTGCCTGCACGTCTACCACCATTCTGGCGTCAAAACCCATGACTGTGGTTCACACAGTTTGAAGCCGCCGTCGCCGCTAGCAAGGTGGGAAAAGAACAGAAATTCAACCTCGTCGTCCCGTTGCTAGGCTGTAGCGACCTCGAACAAATCGGCGACATCATATTAAACCCGCAATCGACCAACAAGTACATTACACTAAAGAACAGACTAATATCGACGTACCAAGAATCAGACCATCGTCAGCTACAGAAATTACTCAGCGGCCTAGAACTCGGCGATTTGAAACCTAGCCAGTTATTACGTAAGATGCGCGATTTGAGCGGTAAATTACTAACCGACGAAGCTCTAAAAGTTATGTGGCTCAACCAATTACCCGCACAAGTCCGCGCCGTAGGTACTCTCCGTGAACACCGAATCGTCGCTAGAATGTATAGCTGTGATGGCCGACAAAATGGTTGAACATTTCGAACCCGCAACAGTCGCCGCAGTCCACACTACAACCTCTACGCCGGCGCACACATCAAGCCCATCGTGTTTACATTGCTCAATTCACCCAACTACAGAAAATCTACAGTTCGACCTATTATATAAACAAATGGAAAAAGTAACGCTGGAGATCGCCGAGATTCGAATCAATCAACAACATGCGTCGTATCGCTATGGCGCCACTCGTTCGCATAGCAACAACCGATCGCGATCGAACTCGAGATACCGTGCCCGCTCAAACCGCAAACCCGGCGATCGTGACTGGCTGTGTTATTACCACCTGCGCTATGGAGATGAAGCCCGTAGATGCGAATCACCGTGCGCAAAAAAGAAGCAGGGAAACTAGACAATACATCGACTATGGCGGGCGTCGATGTTAGCAAACAAAGCTCCCGCCTCTGCGTTATCGATCTTAACAACATAGAGAAGTGTCTAGTCGATACGGGTACCGACATATCCGTATTAGCCGCAAGAAATAAGAAACACGTGAAGCCGATTGAAAGTACCTACAAACTGTTTGCTGCGAACGGTACAGAGATACGTACCTACGGGGAGCGCACACTCGAACTCAACCTAGGTCTACGCAGAAGCTTTAAATGGACATTTACCGTGGCCGACGTGAAAACATCAATACTAGGCGCAGTTTTCTTAGCGCAGCACAAATTATTTGTCGATCTACATCAAAGAAAACTCATCGACCGCATTACCGACCTTAGCGTTCACACCATCAAAATACATAGCACCGAGGAAGCCGTATACGTTATCAGCCACCATCACCCCTATCACGACATCTTGAAATATCCCGACGTACTGTGACCCATATCACTCAAAACTCCGACTAAGCACAACGTAACTCATCGCATAGAAACAACAGGCCAACCAATCTATTCAAGGCCGCGGCCCCTGCCG
Source organism: Catocala nupta (assembly GCA_963675205.1). Lineage (NCBI taxonomy): Eukaryota > Metazoa > Arthropoda > Insecta > Lepidoptera > Erebidae > Catocala > Catocala nupta. The sequence continues at coordinate 3,132,712 of OY776107.1, read as the reverse complement.
CCCGATAAATACAAAGCTGCGAAGCTAGAATTTGAGAAGATGATGGAGATGGGAATTTGTAAACCGTCAAACAGTCCATGGGCCAGCCCGCTTCACGTCGTTAAGAAAAAGGATGGTTCGCTACGCGTGTGTGGCGACTATAGAAGATTGAACGCCGTTACAGTACCCGATCGCTACTCTAATCCGAGAATGCAAGATTTTACGTACCAGCTACATGGAAAAAAAATCTTTTCTAAACTAGATCTCAAAATGACGTACTTCTGGATACCTATTGAAAAAGAAGATGCTGCGTAGAATGCCATAATAACCCCTTTCGGCCTCTTCGAGTTCAACTGTATGACGTTCGGCTTACGCAACTCCGGCCAAACATTTCAACGTTTCATGCACGAAGTACTACGAGGGCTCGACAACAACGTATTCTGTTCCGCCGATGATTTCCTAGTGCACTCAGAAAACCCAGAGTATCACAAGCGTCACTTACAAAAAGTTCTCGAACGACTCGACAACTACGGCGTCACTCTAAACATCGATAAATGTGAGTTTGGCAAAGACAAGATTTACAAAGAGACAAGAGTTACACCGGACGGAATCAAACCTACAGAAGAACGCATTCAAGCCATACTTATGTTTCCCAAACCAACTACAGTGCAAGAGTTAAGAAGATTTTTAGGCATGATCAACTTCTACCGTAGCTGCCTACCCCATCAAGCCGAATACCAAAATTTACTAAACAAGTATCTACACAATAGCAAGAAAAACGACAAAACACCTATACAATGGACACATGAAGCTGAAACAGCCTTCGAACAATGCCGACAAAGCATTCTTGAGGCTACTATATTACCGCACCCGATACCTAATGCTCCGTTACGCTTACTCACCGACGCGTCTGACACTAGCATCGGCGCAGTCCTACAACAGAAAATAGACAACGTGTGGAAACCACTCGCCTTTTACTCAAAAACAATGAGCGAGACGCAGAGAAGATACAGTGTATACGATCGCGAACTTCTAGCAATGTATACAGCTGTTAAAAACCTACGCCGACTGATAGAGCGCAACGAACTCACCATATGTACGCACTAACAAGAACGCTGAGTAGCAGCGACAACCCGCGTCGAGAGCGACAATTGCATTTTATAAGTCAATACTGCACTAACATCAAATACATTCACGGTGACAAGAACGAAGCCGCTGACGCGTTATTACGTATCGCAGAAATCGAACTACTCAACGCAACGATGGACTACGATAAGTTATCTCAATGTGATTGCATGAATAACCCCAGACTTAAGTTTTTCAGCAGCCATGGTCACGTGGTCCCCGTGACCAAAGCAAACGAAACGTCGGGGAAAGTGTAAACCAAAAATAAATAGATTTAATAGTTTAAATAATTTTATTAGCTTATAAATTAGTAAAAAAAATCAAAGGTAGTAGTAGTGTAATATTTTCAAAATATTGTAATACAGTGCTAAATAAACAACGCGATAAAATCCGTATATAGTAGTTTAATTTCAATGAATAACATTCGCGTAAACAGAAGACAATATTATACATACATACATACATAAATTCACGCCTGTTTCCCAGAGGGGTAGGCAGAGACTACGGATTTCCATTTGCTACGATCCTGACACACTTCTCTGGCTTCATTTACTTTCATAACATTCCTCATACACGCTCGCCGGTTTAAGGTGCTCTTAACCTGGCCTTTATCCAGAATGTCTCCGATCTGATCAAGAAACGTTCGCCTAGGTCTTCCCCTTGCGACTGTTCCATTCACACTAGACAATATTATACACCATTTAAATGAAGAAAACAAAGTCTTCTCTTGTTTTTTTATATAAAAACGAAGTCAATGTTAAATGACCCTCATTCTTGTGTCTGCCTGAAAGCTGATTTAATAAATTTCACTAAAATTGTTCATTTGAAAAATGCTAAGTGGAGTCAGAAGTCTTGCAAGCAAGAATAGTGTTATTGCGTAAAGAAAGATATTCTACAAGGCAAATCACAGCCAGAGTCTCCGTTTCTTAAAACTGCGTCGTTACTAGCCTGCAGAGGTAGTAGAGTATAGGCAACCTGGCTGATCGACCTCGCAGTGGCCGCCTGGCTGTCCATAGTGATGTTTAGAAGCTCTATATCAGACTTCTTGCCATCCGTGAGCCAATAATTAACGCTACCAAACTGAGATTAAAGCTGCGAGTTGCTACTGGACTGGACATTAGCACTCAGACCATTCCTAATTTTTACACCACTTTAGATTACGATCAAGAAGATCCTGACGAGCACCTTTACACAGGAACGACAGTGACGCAGATTGCAGTGGGCTAGGCAGCGTCAAAACGATGAAGACGAAGAAGATATTTGGCGTAATTGTCTTTTCGTTGACAAAACACGAATTAGTACGCACCCTGATAACCGACGTGTCCGAGTTTGAAAACGGCTTGATAATTCTGAAAAGCAAAGAACTGCCATTGGAACCGTTCAGCAAGGCGGCAAAATGGTATCTTGTTGGGGCGGAATAATGATTGGACCTCGAACGCCTTTGATCCCGTACCAAGGCTCTATGACAGCTAATTTGTACAAGATAGCTGTTATTGATGACATCATCAGACCATTCAGGATAAATTATGCTAACCAATTCGTGTTGGTCGACGATAATGCGCCGGCACATCGAGCTCAATGAGTGAGCGGTGCTCTCCGGGAGCAAGAAATCACGTGGTTAGATTGACCTGCCGGCTGTCCGGACTTAAACCCAATCGAGCACGGATGGGACGCCCTCAAGCGAGCTGTTTGGAGTTGTCAGCCACCTCCAAGAACTCTGTCAGAGATTAAGGAAGCCGCCATTCAAAAATGGGACAGGTTACCACAAGAACTATTGGACAACTTGATTTACAGCATGTCCAGGAGGAGTGGCGCATGCATTCAAGCCAGGGGAGGAGTCAGTTTGTATTACATTTGTAAATAAAAGCATATACAAGTGAATAACATTATTTACTTTAAACAAATCTTCGCATTTCATTTCTCTCGTTTTTTTAAGGAAATAACGAAAGAATATATATATATTTTAAATGTTAATACAATAAATAATGCATTCATTAATTATATTTTGACACGAGAAAAAATATCTCAACTTTTCCAAGTGAACGCAGACTTCTTTTGATGTGTGTATATACAGTGTGTATAATAAACCCTGTTTAATGGTTAAAGGTATTATACTAAATCTTATTAAGAGTATTCATCAAAATATTACTCCGGTAAATTTGATTTATTTAAAATAATGTCTTAATAGATTACCCAAGGCAACGCTGACAATTTATAAATTATAATATACAGTATGTATAATAAACCCTGGCTGATCGTTAAAGATGTTATACAGTAGCTTATTATGATTACGTTGGTGTCATTCTTTTATAAATATTTATTAAGAAAATTACCGCGTTAATTTTATTTATTTATATACTATTATATCAACCTCCAACGTAAACACTCATTCGGCACATTTTTCTTAAGTCACTACGAGCACGGCCGGCCCTTTGACGTACGCCGAACTTGCCGGAAATCTTTTGTGTCGGCGTACATCAAAGAATGCGGCGTGGCGCGCGGCGGCGTCGGTGAACTTCAATGAACTTTAGTGATACCTAGTTATTACGATTTGTGAGTTGTCGGTGTTGCCATGAGTAATCAATAAATATTCATTTCCTTTCATTTCATTTATTCATTCACAATTTACAATTGTGTTTGAATGGTTATCATAAAATAACATAATGTAACATAATTCGTATAGGAACAATATTTTTACACAATACACAACAAAAAAGAAATCAAATTAGGTAGGATCATTTTCAAATAATTACAATAATTTAAAGCATTACAATAGTTGTATAAATTCATAATGTCAATTTATATGCTAATATTAATAATAATAATAAAATAAAAAATAAGTAATGACTGAGCACAGTAATAGTTATAAATAAAATTAATAACAACTAACCAATGTCATGTTTATAAAATTAAAAATAATGAAAGAAAGTAACAATTATAAATAAAGTTGATGATAATTTACCAATGTCTATAAAAATTCAAGTCATGTTAAAAATGTTTGTATTCTGTTGATGAATTTATATCAACAGAATATAAACATTTTCTAATAGAAAGTTCTTAAGTTGTCTTTTAAAAATATGTGTATTATATATTACATTTTTTAAATCATTGGGTAAACAGTTAAATAATTTACAGATTGGTATTGTGCATTATGCTTAACAATATCTAGTTTAGGAATTATTTTGTATTTTAAGTGATTTGTTCTAGTGGTTACTCTAATTTGTCTGTCACTTTCTGTCTCATATTTATGTATGTTTTTAGCTAAGTTACTCAACACTGTTAATATATAAAGGCTCGGTATTGTAAGCAATGAAAGATTTTGAAGTGTTCCCGACAAGATTCCCATTGGGGTATGCGAACAATGGTTCTGATCGCTCTTTTTTGCAATACAAAAGCTCTGAAGCTGATATATTTGTAGCTATTGCCTCAAAGCTGAATATATTGACTGCCACGCCTGAGGCCGCGGGTTCGATTCCCACACAATTCAAACATTTGTGTGCATGAACATGGATTTTTGTCTTGGTCTAGGCGTTTCTATGTATAATATATATGTATTTACAAAAAAAAGTATATATGTATGTTTATCCATTGCACCCACAGTACAAGCTCTGCTTAGTTTAAGCTAGATGGTGTTGTATGTATGTGGTAGAATATCATATTATTATATTATAATATATTGTTTTAAATGTAATAATTATATTTAACAAAGCAACAATTATAATTTACAACTTAACTAATATTAACAAACCTAACCACTTATAAATAAAACATGAAAGTAACAAAATATGGGTCTATAAATTTAATATAAAGAAAGGAAATGGCTGGTTCAGGCAGCGTCGTAAAATTCCTCAGAATCGCTGTCGACCGGGAAAGTGCCCAGGAGACTGGCAGCATTGCCACGTTGAATGGCAATGCTGATTCTTTGAGCCAAGAAAATTCCAGCCTTCTGGTCACGCGTTAAATAAATGAAATTTACCGGGGTAATTCTTTTTAATAATTTTTATAAACGGATGGTACCTACGTACTCATAATAAGCTACTGTATAACACCTTTAACGATCGGACAGGGTTTATTATACACACTGTATATAATTCTGTTTTAACAATTTGTATGGTTTTTGTCTGAAATAAATGTTTTTATCATAACATGTATTTGGATTTTTAATTAATTAATTAAGACGACTCTCTGCCACAATTAATTTTATTAATAGATAATAGACAAACATATACAATTGGTATAATTAACTATTAAGTAAAAAGGAAGGGATTTTTTTCTCTTGTAAAAGGCGGGCGGTAGTCCATATAAGGTTGGAAACCTATAATCTAGACTCACTTGCGATAGATTTATAACGGACTCCTTTAGTTGTTCTGGATAGCATTAAAAATCGCGGGCATGATCGTGTTAATACCCGTTACGAATTATATATATTTCGAACAGTACTGTCTGCGATTAACATAAGTTTATGACCACTACTTTTACGTTTCAAGGTGCCCGTGTTCCTGACAAACCTGCACTTGCCGCTCACACAAGAGATGCTGAAGATATCACGTCAGCACCATTCAGCGAGGACTGCAGAGATAGTGTTAAAGGCATTATCGACAGTGATGTTAGGGACAGTAGTAGTTCATGTAATAATATACAATCTTATATATGTGATAAGTGCAAAAACCTATTTAATGATAAGATTCTATTAATAGCACACATTCGCGAACATTCAGTGACCAGGTTAAAACCATACAAATGTGACGTATGTATGAAATATTTTACCCGAAAGACCCATTTAAATGACCATTACCGTGTACACTATGGTGACGAAACATACAAATGTAATATTTGTATAAAATGTTTCTTTCGAAAGAGCAGTTTAGATAAACATTACCGTATACACACTGGTAACAAACCATACAAGTGTGATGTATGTTCAAAGAGATTCACTCAAAAAGTAAATTTGGATATACATCACCTTATACACTGGTGACAAACCAAACAAGTGTGATGTGTGTACGAAGAGTTTTACTCAAAAGAACAATTTTAACTTGCATTACCGTGTACACGCCGGTGACAAACCATACAAGTGTGATGTTTGTATGAAATGTTTTACTCAAAAGAGCAATTTAGATCAACATTACCGTATACACACGGGTGAAAAACCATACAAATGTAATATTTTTATGAACTGTTTTACCCGAAAGAGCTATTTAGATAAACATTACCTTAAACATACCAAGGATAAACCACAGAACGTAGCCCTTATGGACGGGGCAGGCGCGATGAGCAACGCTCATACTTCAAAATTAAGTTGAATACATACAAAATAGCTTTATATCATTTTGTAGAGTATAAAATAAAACTTAGCATATATATGTAATGTACGTATTTTATTAAAGTTAAGATTTTAACAATAAATGTGTAATATTTATCAATCTCGTTAGTTAAATTTAGACCACTATAAAGATAACATAGCGTATTTTTTTAACATCTTCTAAAATATCTTACTTCGTTAAAAATATTAATAACATTTCACCTGTGCCTTGTTTATACCTTACAACTTTTGTTTTATCACTTTTTATAATTCATATTTGGATTTTAAATGAAAACTACAAACTTTAAGATTGCTCGCAATACTAAGACTTAAGACTACAACCGGTCGCAGAAGGTTCACGCAAATGTTAATATGTGTTTTATAAATGAATTGAGTTTTGTAATAAAGTTATTGTAGGGATGTTAATAAGACACGGGTAAAAAGTTACTAGCTTGTGTGTGTGTATTGTGGGGTCCGGCCGTTAGGGTGCCATTCCGGTACGCCCCAGGCCGGGATGCACCCACATTGAAAAATTTGTTATTACGCTACGCCCCCGGCCGAGTTGCTCACACAGTTTTGTTGAAAATTCTTGGAGAAACGCACAGTTGTGGACTGCCAACCATCTAAATGATGGGAATGAAAATGCTGTCGCGTAGGACGATGGCGAAAAGAGACAGTTTCTGTATAAAATGCATTAATTATTTTTATAAATCATTTACTTTCGAGAATAGACGATATATATTATTATTAACATGTTTTATTAATAATAAATATCGAAAATCTATTACACAAGTTGTTTAAAGTTTACTATATAGGCTTAGTGTCTGCCCGTATTCGTTCTTTCAACTCACAATACCTAATTACATGATCGTTGATATTTTTGTTAATTTAACTACAATCCTGAATCACGCAAGCAAAGCTCACGCAGCGAGTTACCTACTACATTATATACAAGTTGCCGTTATCGATTGTCGTCCCTCGGGCTGCGGCCCGCAAGACACGAGCTGGCAAGGCTGGCTGAGCCTGCGTTGAGCTCATGTCCGCGTGTAAGCTTAGTAAAGAGCCGGGCATTTTTTGAGTCAATAAACTCGATGTCACTCAATATCAGTAAATATCAAGTTATAGCATTCACTAAAAATAAAAACCAATTTTACTTTCCTTACCACATTGAAGGGTCTCTATAGAATGAGTTAGGAGGTGTGCGATTTGATTATGTCATTTAAACATCATTATGACCATATGTGCACTAAGGCTATCCGCGTGTTGTCGTTTATGCTTCGAAACGCTAGATCATTTAAACATGCAAGCTCTCTAATAACATTATATTGCTGTTTAGTAAGAAGCATAGTTGAGTACTAGGCGGAAACTACCAGATTACAATAGTCGACTTTGTAGGTTTGAAATATTAAAGGAGTCTGTCCAATACACCGTCTCATACCATGACCGTGCTAAGAACGTGTCGTACTTCTTATGCCTGTTTTTTTTATTTTCTATTTTCCTAACTAAGGTGGCAAACAAGCATACGGCTCATCTGATGGTAAGTGGTCACCGAAGCCTATGGACGCCTGCAACACCAGAGGCATCACTTGCTCGTTTCCGACCCTTTCGGAAAGGAAGTAGGAAGGAGAAGGAGTGGGAAGGGGGAAAGAGGGTGATTGGGTCTCCGGCAGTCTTATTTACCGAACGAAACACAACAGTAGCAATACCTACTGCTATTTCACGTCGATGTTCTGTGATAGGGTAGTCCTTCCCCGGTCGAGCCAGCCCATTTATGCTGAAATCAGCGAGGCTGGATATGAGAAGGTGGATAAGCGACATATGGACTCTACAATAAATTGTAAATGGCTCATTGGATTGTCGACTCGTTGGCCAACTGAATTTTAAGATACCAACGCGATCCGTGCGCATCTCAACCGATTTAGATGAAATTCGATTCAGACATAGTTTGAAACCTGGGGAAGGACATAGGCTGCTATGTATTTGGTTTCGGTCTCGTGTTTCCCCTGACGATCCCCCTCGGGGAGACATCAGGATTTTTTCAATCTTGTCTCCCCTGGGATGGGAAAACATCCGAACTTCCCTTTAAAATTATATTTTGTAGGTACCACGTGAGCGGAGCCGCGCGCAAATACTAGTTGAAATAAAAATTACTTAGATAAACGTACCTACCTAAATGCACAGCGGCATTTAGTCACGGACTGCCTTTACATTGTTACAAAGTGTAAGCCTATCATGCCATCCTATTATTCATTGGTCTATTCTAATATTATGAAGAGTAAAGATTTGATTTGTAATTTGTAAAGATTTAACTCAAAAACTACTTAACCGATTTAAAGAATATTTCTCCAGTAAAAAGCTGTATTGTCTATCACCGAGTAACATAGGCTACCTTCCTTCTCCTTCTCCCTAGCCTTTATTGTTCCCAAGACACTTGGGGTCGGCTTTTCTGATCTAACCGGATTTGACTGGATATCAGTTTTTACACGCAGCGGCTGCCACCTGACCTCCGCAACCCGAAGGCTAACGATACCCTAAGGCTAGACCAGTGTCAGGATATTATAGGGCACTGACTTCCCAATAACGACTGCCATAGATGTTTATGGCAGCCGGGACCGAAGGCTTAACGTACTTCTCCGAGGCATGGAGCAGGCGATAATTGTCAATCATACGCACATAATTTCGAAAAGTTATACAACTTCCGAAAATCAGAGGTGCGCGACGTGGGTTCGAACCCGAGACCTTCTGCATTGCAGTCTGTTGGTCTCCCCACTGAGCTATCATATTATATATAGGTAGCCTATATATCATATTATATATAGGCTACCTATATTTTATTTTAAAAACTATTTTTACTATAACCTGTACCATTCAGTTCTTAATCTGTCAGGTATTATGATACAGTGGAAGCGGTTGATTTTCTCTGGCCAAATTTAGCGTCAATATGTGAATGACACTAATGTCTGCGATATGCAGCTCTTATAAGTAGAAGAAATACCTCACCATAAATTTGGGTTCCTTCTTCAAGGGATGGGCTGTGGATCCGGGGTTACACAATGAACAGTAAACGGGCCCGAAATACAGTCAAGGCTTACCCAGAATTCTTACAAAAAGGACAGCAGCAGGCGCAACAGCAACGCCCGTAGACACGTGACCACGTGTATGATAAAGTTTCCACAGTTACGCAATTGGGTAACACAATTAAACTTAACACAAATGTTTATAACACAATATATGACAATAGATTTTAAGGCGATGGCTCTTAACTCGCGTACCAACGGGTGGTCATTCCCACACAAGGACGTGAACCACGCGCGAGGGAATTATTGTTGAAATCAACTTTATACCGATATACAAACGATAGGGGCGTAATAATGTAGTAATTATTTGCGGCTAGACATATGATGCTCCGTTCGATTCCAGGTTCCTTATAAACTTATATGTTGTTTGTGCGTATATACATACGCCACAAGGTAATTAATTTCTTGAGTTATGGTATTGACATTTATCAGGACTGAAATAAAATAATTTTGTAATAAAGTATGAGTCCGTTTATTTTTGGTGTCATAGGTATGTAAAACGATTTAGGCGCTTTTATTATTGAAGTTTTTACAGAGCGCAACCGCAGCCTCTGCCAGCGAATCCAGCGCGGTAGCCGAGGGAGGAAGCGGCTAAACCGGGAGCGGCGTAACCAGAAGCGGCGTAACCAGGTGCGATGGCAGCAGCTGGAGCGTACGCGGAACCAGCATAACCAGGAGCGAAGGCAGCAGTCTCACTGACCATGGCGTTAATACCATTACCGCAGGCGTGGTTGACGGCACCAGCACCAACAGTAGGCAACACACCCTCTACGGCCACAGTACCGACGAACGGCAGCTCACCAGCCGCCGCTAGAATACCGTCATAAGCGTTCTCAGATGCTACTGAGAGGCCGACGGGAGCGATGGCGGAGGCACTGGTCACGGGAAGTCCACCACCGCTGGTAGGAGTGAAGTCGATAGCAGGAGAAGCCCAAGCACAAGGAGCAGACAAGGCAGGCGCAGCAAGACCGTAAGGTGCAGCCAAACCGGAGGCAGCATAACCATAAGGACCAGCTAGGCCAGGTGCGGCGATACCATAAGGAGCAGCCAAGCCAGCGGGACAAATAAGCCCCGGCTCAGCAGCTACTGCAGCGCAGCTGGTGCACTGACTCAGTGCGGACTGAAAACGAAAATGTTGTATATAAGTAACACATGACACATTTCAGATTAATCTACATATTACAAAGGTTTAACTACTTGGAATTATTTTCGTGCGCCAATGAGTAGTCTGCCGCACAAATTTTAAATAAAATGAAACTTACCTGTATGAAGAGCGCCTGAGCGCAGAAGACGAGGATAGCCTTGGCAGACATGTTAGAAGTTCAAGTGTTGACACAAGAATGATGTTCAGTAATAATGCTGCTGGTTTTATACTGTATTGTGTTATCTAGTTCCACGAACATTTACTAAATAATTAGGTTATTAAATCGAAGTATTTGTTCACAATGATACTTTGAAATATTTAAACGTTATCTGTTACCTGCGTTTGAGTTACGAAACCAAGTAATTAATTATTGGATAGTATTGTACAATATTTGTATAAAAAGGTGCACTACATCAGACTCATCACTCAGTCTTCAGCTCCTCGTTGAACACAAACAATCATGAACATCTTCGCTGTTGTGATACTCTGCGCCCAAGCTTGCTTGGTACAGGTGAGTGGATTTATTAAAAACAGATTTCTTCGAAATAATCCATATATATAGATTCACACCTATTTCCCAGAGGGGTAGGCAGATCCTACAAATTTCCATTTGCTACGATCCTGACATACTTCTCTGGCTTCATTCACTATCATCACATTCCTCATACACGCTCGCCCGTTTAAGATGCTCTTAACCTGGCCTTTGTCCAGAACGCCTCCGATCTGATCGAGGAACGTTCGCCTAGGTCTTCCTCTTGCGACTGTTCCATTCACACTAGTCTTATAAACTTTCTTAGTCAGTCTTGCCTCGTCCATAATAATCCATTGAGTTACTTTATGTAATTGGGTCAATCTCAAAACCGCGTGACGAAAGTGTCACACTTGATTTAATTTTATATCACAGAATTCACTTTTTACAGTTTTCTTTTATTAGTACATAGTATTGATAACTATTGTTTTAAGATAATTAAATATTAATTTCTATAAATTATAGTCCGTATTTTATTTTATTTTTTATTATTAAAAACTCCACTCCGTGTCATGTCACAACTCCAAAATGTGAGCGTGAAATGCATTGTATATGGTTTTTTTTAGATATTATGGATTATTTTGATTTAATGGACCCTTTAAACATGTATGCTATATTTTGTGTAATTTTAAGGTGGTTACGTAACAATATTATATTCTAGAATTTTCAAGGTTGATCTCACCGGACATGTGAAATTTGGAAGTGAAAAATTTGACCTAAAACCTATAAGCTAACACATCCAGGGTAAAATAAATTAAAAATACAACAGCACGTAATTTTCAAATTTTTATGCTAAAGTTTTGAGATTGACCCTTAAGTAGATATAATTAATCGAACGGTAAGGCATACCGGAATCCAAAGTATTGTAAGTGTTAATCCAGGCCATGGTATATCCGTACCAAGTTTCATCCAAACTAGCTAAACTGTGTGGCGGGAAACTGTAGAAAGTTACTATTGACGAACTCAAGTCAACTACATTCAAATTTAAACCTACTTCTAAGGATTACACAATTAATTGTCCCTATGGAACCCAAACTACAACATTCAGCGCGACGGCAGCAGTTATGTGACCGCTTTCCCATTGCCTCATCCGTGAAGCCAAGTCAACAGTTTTATAGTACTACATTGTCATTATTTCAGAATGTCTTCGGCCAGTGCACCAGCCGCGCTGCTGTAGCCGCTGAACCCGGACTCATTGCCCCCGCTGGTCTGACAGCTCCTTACGGATTGGGCGCTCCTTTCGCATACGACAGTCGGGCTGCTACTTATGGATTGGGCGCTCCTTTTGCATACGACGGTCTGGCTACTCCTTACGGCATAACTCCCGCTGCTCCCTTCGGCTATGCGGCTCCCTGCGGCGCGGCTGCTCCTTACGGTGGTGCCGGTGAAGGTAACGTGGCGGTCGCCGGTGAGCTGCCAGTCGCTGGTATCACCGCCGTCGCTGGTCAGGTGCCCATCATGGGCGCTGTGAACTTCGGTGGTGATGTCGCCGCTGCTGGCACCGTGTCTATCGCTGGCAAATGCGCCTGCGGATGCGGATCTCCTTACATATACTAAATTACGTAATGTAAATGCAACATAATTTTTGTACCAATTGATATTATGTCAACAAAAATAAATGATATTTTGATGCAATGATTTTGTATGTTTAAATGTAATATGTTTCTCAAGCCTGTTGCAACCTGACTATGGAAGTGTCTTACATGAACGCAGTGATTACTTTGCATAATCAAGGGCTCAGCGCACGCGCATATGTATTATCCTAAGTCCCAGTAATATGAATTCAGTAGTGCCTCTTTTTTGTAAAGATGGTCTATCTCACAGAGTACATTTGTATATAGGAATATAGAGACGTCACTCAATGAATTGGCGATACTAGCGCCAACTGGCGTTCGGTTCAAGCAACTTTTTCAAATACAAACATATGTATGGGTATATAATATATCTATTATAATGAAGTAGTGATTAATGAATTTTCAGACTAGCGAAGTTTATAGTTATGAATGTGTATACTTAACTATAAAATTCGCTAGCCTGTACATTCACTTAAAAATGAAAACCAAGATCAGGGCAAGTATGGAATTGTAAAAAATAAAACAAGGTCTTGAGTTTATTATTCAAGAGAGAATAACGGAATGATAAAATGTCAAATTTGACAACAGCTTTATCTATGTGACAGGTCCGAATCGTTCAAAAATAAATAACATTAATCAAATATGGTAAGCGATAACTTTAGAACTTCCTTTTTAAAAACAAAATTATTGTATGATAATAGTTTTATGTATTAAAAGCTAAAAATTATTACGATAATTAAAAAATTGGTAATAAAGTGAACTTTTCATAAACTGATTTCCCCGTCATCTAGCGGTTGTCACATGCAACTTTCAGAGTATAACACAACTAAATTGAATATCACTTAGTTATCTTATAGAAAGCCAACATGGTAACCTATGTAATTTGATTACGTTATAATTCAACTGTTTTCTTCTAAGTTTTAACACCATGGTCTATCTCCTCTCTAAATATAATTCCTGTGTCGCGGGGGACTTTACAAACGTTCAAACAATGGACTCAAAGAACAGCCGAACTCTCAACAAATATTTGTAACACAATGTTTTGTCTTGTTTGAGGATCTAACTCACAACATTCGTGGCAGTGGCAGTAGCAAGGTGAGTAATAAAACCACTACGTCATTCGTTCTAATTCTATATAATAGATATTTACCAGAAAACAAAGTGTATACCTGTTGCAAGTAGGATATTTTAAAAAGACGATGTTCCATCAGCAAAATTATTAATGTGCCGAGACCCTTCGCTGGCAGCGCTGCAACTCACAACTTTTTGACGGGTCAGCAAAGCCTGAATAACTGTATTACCGCTTATCTTGTATGCATCCATGGTCTACGGCTAAGTACTTATAAAATAGGAACTGATTGCCTACGTCAGTAAGTATCGGTAAAACGGTACAGGATATAAAATCTTACCCATTGTACAAACGACGTGAACCAACTGATAGCTGATGCATTCTAGCCTAGCTGGAGGAGTTAAGAAGACTACGAATTAGTAATTTATAAGTTAATGACTAATAATATAACCCAGCTAAGCTAAAATAAGTATTCTAGCTATTTTGCATATAAAATGCAAGGATATTCCGGCGAACACATTAAAACACAGTATAAATGTGCTTTAAAATATAACAGACATTTCAAAGCTTCAATACTTCTTACTTTTATTTATTTATTATATTTAAAAAGATATGAATTTTAAATTTTATCTAGTAGAGCCTCGCTGATTTCAGCATGAATGGGCCGGCTCGACCGGGGAAGGACTACCCTCTCACAGAATATCGACGTGAAATAATAGTATTCCTACTGTTGTGTTTCGTTCGGTGAGTGAGAGTGCCGGAGACCTAATCAACCTCTTTCCCCCTTCCTGCTCCTTCTCCTTCCCACTTCCTTTTCCTTTCCTAAAGGGTCGGCAACGCGCAAGTGATGTCTCTGGTGTTGCAGGCATCCATAGGCTACAGTGACCACTTACCATTAGGTGGGCCGTATGCTTGATTGCCACCATATTTGAATAAAAAAGTTAAAAAACATATATTACTAGCGACTCGCCCTGTCTTTGCACGGATAGTAAAGAATTACCGTCATATTTCAACAATTTACACAAAACTTTAACAAATTATACACTTAAACCTTCATCCTGAACACTCTGCCTATTGGTGAAAACCGCATGAAAATCCCTTCAATATTTTTTGAGTTTATCGCAAACAGACAGATAGACGTGGCGGGAACTTTATAATATGTATTGAAGTAATTTTATTACAAATTAGAAAATATAATGTATAATGACAAGTGGTATAACAGAAGTTGTTAAATAAGGTGTAGTTAGTATTTTTCAATCTTATTAACCTTGTTTATTTTTTTATATTTTTTATATTACTCCTCAAAATAACCACACTCCGCCTGATGGTAAGCAGTCGTGTGGTCTAAGAGCAGTGGCCTCCACATCGTCCTCATAGCAGCCGAGGCGATGTTAAGGTCTCTACTTTGACGGCCTGAGAAGGTGCTTTTTCACGCCCCGCTTAAAGGACCCAGGATTGAAGGAAGATGGAAACAAATGCCTTGGCAGAGAATTCCATGCCTTGATCGTTCGGCAGAGGTATGAGGATCCAAACTTGTTGGTACGCACTCTAGTCGACTCCACCGTGTAAGGATGGCATCTGAGCCCAGCACGCGTCGTTCTGGATAGGAAAGGCGAGGGCGGGATAAGGTGGAATAATTCTTTAGAGCACTCCCCATGGTATATTCTGTAGAAACATGCCAATGAAGCAATGTCCCTACGGAGTTGCAGAGGTTCCAGTGAATTCGTGACCTCTGGATCTCCGATGATACGGACAGCCCGCCGCTGTAACCTGTTAAAATTATATTTTATGGTAATGGTAAAGTCGAATTACAAAAGATTATGCTACAAAGCAAATATAACAGCGCGTTAATAAAGAACTGTTAAAACGTAGAGCATAGCTGTTTATCCTTATGCGATTTCGTCAATCGCAATCACTATCCCTGAGGCAAGCCTATGTCCAGCAGTGAACATCTTTCGGCTGAGATGATGATGAAGAATCACAATTTGTCTGAATGCTTATGCTATGCTATTTTTTATAAAAAGCTTCGTAACTTTTTAGCACTTAAAGCATACTATAATAATACTGATTTTTACTGGAAAGGGCTTTTTTTTCCAGTAAAAAATGTTTTGACATGTTAATAATCGAATTATTTTATTTTTCAATGGTTTGCACCTTTTGCCTGACTTTCTGTAAAATAGAGCTGACTGTGTTTTTATTTAACACCATATACTGTACCCATATTTGCAAAACAAATATCTTTATCTGTAACTTTTTCTATTCATCGGTGGTAACTATTAAGTACCTACAATGAGTGAGTATTTTTTATTTTTATTTTGTAATGATATAAACATCTCTTATGTTTATTAACTTACAGGATCTAAATAAAAAATAGAAAATTTTACCCATATCACTAATAAAAATCTCGAAGCGGATTTTTTGCATTAATTAACCAGTCAATTCTTGGAATACCAGACATATCCTCAACACCGAATTTCGGTCATAGCGGCCAGTCTTAACGGAGACTGGCCGCAGGAGATATTATAGTGCACAAGTGTGTGCGCAAACACAAGTGCACTCTCTATTAAGCTATTTATATTTAGTAAAGTTCAGTAAGAGTAGTGTTAGAGTTTGGGCACGCCACGATCGTGGCGGTAAGTCCCGTGTTTGAGGAGTGGCTGGAGAGGCGGCATGGCGCCCTCACCTTCCGGCTGACACAGGTTCTGACTGGCCACGGATGTTTTGGCCGGTTCCTGTGTCGTATACGCCGGCAAGAGACGCCCGGTTGTCACCACTGCGGCGACTGCCGCGACGTTATTGAGGACACGGCGCTGCACACTTTGGCGGTTTGCCCCGCCTGGTCATCGCAGCGCCGTGATTTGATCGCGGCAGTCGGATCGGTTGCCCTCTCGCTCCCGGCCGTAGTTCAGTCTATGGTCCGGAGTGAGAGGTCGTGGAACGCCGTCGCCTCCTTTTGCGAGGAAGTGATTTCCATCAAGGAGGCGGCGGAGCGGGAGAGGGAGCGTTTAAACCCTCTCCCCAACCGCAGAACCGGGCGCCGGAGGGCGCGAGATGACCTCCAGCCACCCTGAGGTTTGACCTGGGGGTGGCGGGCTTTGTGGGCCTGCCCGCCATCCGTTCAGCACCAGGTCCGAGAGGCGGCGTGCGTGTTCCCACGCGCGCCTCTGTTTCGTGTCCGTCTCCCCCTTTAGGGGGAGACAGTAGGGCTTTTATTTTTAAGTAAGTACCTATCCTATTGGGTAGGTCTTATTGCGTACGGGCCTGCCGTTTCATACGGCGGGCCGGAACCTCGGCGGGGTCGCGACCGTATGCGAAAGTGATTCGCGCGGCCCCGTCGATAGTGGTTTTGTCGAGGAACACCGTGGTAGGTTTAGTCGGTATTCCGGGAGGTACATTATCTTTTTAACATCTTATTTTACCCCGGCGAGTCCGACATAATCCCTCCGCCCGCCCCCGCGGAGGGATATGCGTCATTGCATTCCCCCAAGTAAAAAAAAAAAAAAAAAAAACAAAAAAAAAAAAAATTGTTAGTTTAAAAATTATGTAATATGTGAGTTTTAAATAAACAACGCGACAAAATCCGTATAAAGGAGTTTAATTTCAATATAATTATGTTTACTTAATAATTAATTTCTTGAGTTATGGTATTGACATTTATCAGTACTGAAATAAAAAAACTTTGTAATAAAGTATGAGTCCGTTTATTCTTTGGTGTCGTAGGTATGTAAAACGAATAGACGGTTTTATTATTGAAGTTTTTACAGAGCGCAACCGCAGCCTCTGCCAGCGAATCCAGTGCGGTAGCCAAGAGCGGGAGCTGCGAAACCGGCAGCACTGTAGTCTGGAGCGATAGCAGCAGCGGGAGCGTACGCGGCTCCAGCATAAGGAGCGAAGGCAGCAGTCTCACTGACCATGGCGTTGATACCATTGCCACAGGCGTGGTTGACGGCACCAGCACCAGCAGTGGGCAACACACCCTCTACGGCCACAGTACCGACGAACGGCAGCTCACCAGCCGCCGCTAGAATACCGTCATAAGCGTTCTCAGATGCTACTGAAAGGCCGACGGGAGCGATGGCGGAGGCACTGGTCACGGGGAGTCCACCACCGCTGGTAGGAGTGAAGTCCATAGCAGGAGAAGCCCACGCACAAGGCGCAGCAAGACCGTAAGGTGCAGCCAAACCGGAGGCAGCATAACCATAAGGACCACCTAAGCCAGGTGCGGTGATACCATAAGGAGCAGCCAGGCCGGCGGGAGAAATAAGTCCGGGCTCAGCGGCTACTGCAGCGCGGCTGGTGCACTGACTCAGTGCGGACTAGAAACGATTATTTTTTATTAGTAACACACAATACATTTCAGACTAATCTATTACGAAGGATTAACGACTTGGTCTTGGGACTTATTTCCGTGCAGCAATAGTCTTTCGATTTAGAAAATTCACATTATATAAACTTAAATTACCACTCACTCACTCACTGACTGACTGACTTAGAGAAATAGGAATCATACTAGGGGGAGTTGTAGGAAATAAGTAAATATAGCGTCGTATAGAGAATCGTTCAGAAGGCCCGTGAAAAATGCCTGACCTTCGGAAGGTCAGCTCTTGGTGGTGGTACCCCATCACCCCCAGGATCTCGGAAACGTTGATATCTACGGTAGTCGTTCTCGAACAAAATCTTTCTAAAACTCTGGCAACTTTTAGGAGGGGCGAAAGAAACATGGCTTCATACAAAAAAACATGGCCGCCATACAAACATTGACCTCTAATATCTCCGAAACGGTTTGAGATAGGCGGAGTGTGTTCGAACAAATGTAATAGAGGTAGACGAGATCTTTCCAGAAAAGGTCATTTTGAATGTTACCGGGGGTCATCGGTGATTTTTGGCTTCGGGGGTTTTCAAGGTCCCTGAATCCGAATCTAAAATTGGTTTTTTGATTCCTTCCCTCTCGCTGTACACATCCCATCGCGGGCCACGATATATAAAATAAGAAGTCATAAAGGAAATTTCTATTGCACAAATGTTAAGTAAAATGAAACTTACCTGTACGAAGAGCGCCTGAGCGCAGAAGACGAGGATAGCCTTGGCAGACATGTTAGAAGTTCAAGTGTTGACACAAGAATGATGTTCAGTAATAATGCTGCTGGTTTTATACTGTATTGTGTTATTTAGTTCCACGAACATTTACTAAATAATTAGGTTATTAAATCGAAGTATTTGTTCACAATGATACTTAGAAATATTCAAACGTTATCTGTTACCTGCGTTTGAGTTACGAAACCAAGTAATTAATTTTATTGTACAATTTTTGTATAAAAGGGTGGACTACATTAGACTCATAATTCAGTCTTCAGCTCCTCGTTGAACACAAACAATCATCAAACATGAACACCTTCGCTGTTGTGGTACTCTGCATCCAAGCTTGCTTGTTACAGGTGAGTGGATTCATTAAAAACAGATTTCTTCGAAATAATCTATTGAATTACTTTATGAAAGTACCTAGATATAAATAATTCAACGGTAAGGCATACCGGAATCCAAATATTGTAAGTGTTAATCCAGGTCATGGTATATCCCCACCAAGTTTCATTCAAACTAGCTAAACTGTGTGGTGGGATTGGCAGGAAACTGTACAAAGTTACTATTAACGAACACAAACTACATTTAAATTTAAACCTACCTACGTCTAAGGATCACACAAGTAATTGTTCCCTATGGCATCCAATCCACAACATTCAGCGCGACGGCAGCAGTGAGGCGACCGCTTTCCCATTGCGTCATCCATGGCGCCAAGTCAACAGTTTTATTAAGTGCTGCATTGTCAATATTTCAGAATGTCATCGGCCAGTGCACCAGCCGCGCTGCTGTAGCCGCTGAACCTGGACTCATTGCCCCCGCTGGTCTGACAGCTCCTTACGGATTGGGCGCTCCTTTCGCATACGACAGTCGGGCTGCTCCTTATGGATTGGGCGCTCCTTTTGCATACGACGGTCTGGCTGCTCCTTATGGCATAACTCCCGCTGCTCCCTTCGGCTATGCGGCTCCCTGCGGCGCGGCTGCTCCTTACGGTGGTGCCGGTGAAGGCAACGTGGCCGTCGCCGGTAAGCTGCCAGTTGCTGGTACCACAGCCGTCGCTGGTCAGGTACCCATTATGGGCGCTGTGAACTTCGGTGGTGATGTCGCCGCTGCTGGCGCCGTGTCTATCGCTGGCAAATGCGCCTGCGGATGCGGATCTCCTTACATATACTAAATTACGTAATGTAAATATAACATCATTTTTGTACCAATTGATATTATGTCAACAAAAATAAATGTATATTTTGATGCAATAATTTTGTAATTTTATTCAAATATGTTTAGAAATACTTAAAAATAATTTTAGAAGTCGATTGATAATTTTCTTAGGAGATAAGGAGAGCGCAGATAGGATCAAGTTCCCTCAAGCCAGTTGACTTTTGACCTGGGGGTGGCGGGCTTGGTGGGCCTGCCCGCCATCCGTTCAGCACCAGGTCCGAGAGGCGGCGTGCGTGTTCCCACGCGCGCCTCTGTTTCGAGTCCGTCTCCCCCATAGGGGGGAACAGGAGGGAATTTTTTATGAAGTGAGTTCTTTGGGTAGGTCTCTTGTGTAGTAGCCTGCCGTTTCATACGAAATTTCATGCGAAAGCGATTCGCGCGGCCCCGTCGATAGTGGTTTTGTCGAGGAACACCGTGGTAGGTTTAGTCGGTATTCCGGGAGGTACATTATTTCTTTTCCATCTTTCGTTTACCCCGGCGAGTCCGCCATAATCCCTCCGCGGGGGCGGTACAAGTACAAAAAAAAAAAAACAAGAACCACGACTTGCGAATTATTCTTCATAGGGATGCGTATTCGAATATAGTTTTGCATAACACGGTAGATAACTACTTGCCATCACCAATTGTCAGTCAATCAACGCACAATTTAAATTGCACATTCTAATAACTTTACAAAATAATTTGTATTTATTCTTTAGCAATCTATTGACTAAATTCATAACTCTATTGCTAACTGACGTGTGATCGACGATCAATAGTCTGTCACTCGAATAGATTTATTTTTAAAATATCGATGTCTTTGCTTCGTGCCAATCTTTGATTCTACATTTATTATCTTTGGTAAAATCCTTTGTTCTGAGTAGTGGTGGTTAATATAGCACGTAGCGTCATAACGTAGCACGCTATATTTCCTCAACGCATAGCGCGCGCTAAATCGTTTCAATCTCGGCGCTAGAAATAGCGTCGCGCTATAAATGCCTAGTCTGTTATGCATAGCGTGGTAAAACGACAAGCGCGCTGCGCGATGACTCGCCAGCGCGAGCGGAAAGCGACGTCTAGCGTCTAGCGCGCTAGATACGCTACGCTATTTAAGTATTTAGTCGCCGCATGCTACCGCTCGCTGTATGATGTATTATCTTTGTTTACGTTACTGTACTATATACTGTGTATTGCGGCCGGTTCATATGATTTATGTATTAATGAACTTTTAAATCGCCTATAATTGCTTTATTATTATCGATCATATCATTATTATTATTCAGTAGTCACAGTCAATAAATTATAGACAGTCCTAAGTCTCAAAAGTATGAAGACGAGTTCATTGAATTTATTTTGCCTATTACTTATTAGATTAAATATTTTTACAAAATACGCTGCACAGTTAACGTAGCGCATTTCAAGGTTATATTCTCCAAGGCTCCACGCTACCATATTTTGTGACGCTACTAGCGTGCCTACGCAGCGCGCTATAACATAGTGTGTAAAATAGCGCGCTAAAAAAATATAGTTTCTAGTCCGTAGCGTGCTATCTTAATATAGCGGATTGGAACACTACTAGTTCTGAGTGAGCAGGAACACCACTACTGATAACTGTCAAGCAAGGTTGACAATTTGTGGGGAATTCCCCAAACTGCGGAGATTTTGAAATCTTCGTGGTTTATATTAATACATATTATAAATTGTAATAAATATAAAAATTAATAAAGAAAGAATACTTTGGCAGCACCTAGTAGCTACTGTGAATATTAAAAACGGTGAATATTGTTCGCAGAAACAAAAATTATGACGTTCTTGTTGCTCATGCTACAATTTTCAAATGCATTGGACAAACATAAATTAATGGAGCTTAAAAATTAAAATACAGAAATCCGCGATCAGCTAAATACAGATACTGTAATATCGTTAATGGGAGCAAGAGACGCGAATAAAAAATTGGGCGGCAGTGTCAAGTTTAACCCTTTGAGCCAAATAGCTGCAACAAATATGTATATGGGAAAAGTGTAACGTTACAAAACGTAAAAATAGTAATATTAAAACGTTTTTCTTTGTTTAAAATGATATTAAAGGAAATTTATGGGGAATCAACAGATTTTTGTACCCAAATTTGGGGAATTTTATTTAGATTTTTGGGGAATTACGTATATTGGCATTGGCAACCCTGCTGTCAAATGTCATTTAATTTTGACGTCTTTAACCAAGCTCATGAATTTACGTTTGGTTAAATATCAAAATAGTAAATACTGAAAGCCTTTATATAATTTCTTTGTAACTAAAATGATATAGCGTGAAACCCCTCCACAAATAGTATAGTCTTAGGTTTGTGTATCTAATAGTAACAATATGAGTAATATTTACATACAAGAACCGCCCGCACTTGGCAAGGTAAGTTTACGATCGTAATACCTACTTCATTATTTTCCTAATAATATTTCAATAAAAGTCTTCAAAGGCAGTTAAATATATATTCCGTCAAAT
Source organism: Catocala nupta (assembly GCA_963675205.1). Lineage (NCBI taxonomy): Eukaryota > Metazoa > Arthropoda > Insecta > Lepidoptera > Erebidae > Catocala > Catocala nupta. Next base: position 3,110,144 of record OY776107.1, on the reverse strand, counting down.
CTAAACAACTGAAAACTCATTTATTTTAAAATTAAGAAGAATGATTTTGTTGTTTCTAAATTATTCATTATTATAAGCAAATCGGTAGTTCTAAGCTACTGTCTTTAAACAAAGGTAACTGCATAAAACATGTGTTGAGTGTCTTTTGTACAGGTTATATATACCTGAGGTAGAGATCATAAAGAACAGCCAACATGGCAATGCTGCATGATTCTATACTTTCTCTGCTTTTAATCTAAGAATAAAGTAACTAATAACCTGTCAGCTTAACCATTTTAAGACAAAATAGTCCAAGCATTGTGTGTGAAGGCTGATGCCTGTAAGCCCATGGATTAATTATGTTTAGTATTCTGGTAATTATTATACTAGCTGACTCGCGCAACTTTGTCTGCTTCACATAAGAGAATTTTGCCCATTCTTGCAACATTATTAATTGCTGATCCGCTCCTATTGGTCATAGCGTAATGTTATATAGCCTATAGCCTTCCTCGATAAATGGGCTATTTAACACTAAAATATTTTTTTCAATTCGAACCAGTAGTTCCTGAGATTAACAAACTCTTCAGCTTTATAATATTAGTATAGATTTGTAACTCACTGTACACTGCTATAAACATATTATGCTATGGTTAGTTTACCTACTGTATATATAAGAATGCACTTGTTATAATATCCTCCAGATCTTTTAATTTAATTTCTGTCACAGCAGGTAATTTTAACAGGGATGACTATCTGTAGGAAATATTATAGTGCACAATTATGTGCTTAACACAAGTCTCTCTGTTCCCTCACTCTTATGATCCAATGGGAATGCAAAGTGACACAATCAGAGAGAGATCACACACAGAACCAACAGTTTAACAACTTTTTCAAAGCAGGGGGTGTCTAACACTGCCAATTTCCTAACTCCAGGCTGCTATTAAGGATTTCTTAGGCAGAAATATTAACTTTTTGTAGACGGCAGTATCGAATTTGCAACCTCATGACAAGCAATTGCATTTACTGGCACTTACTAAAATAGGAAATAATTAAATATAACAAATTGTCCCCTAATGCTCGAAATTCAAGTTATATATAAAAATTTTTGCTTGCTGTCCTCTATTTATACATAAAAATTAACTATGCCAAATCCGACACTATTCCGTGTGTCCAATATGCTTTGTAATCAGGAGCAGAATCAACAGCTTTAGATGTTTTTTGAGGCATGGGAGAGTCTAACACTGCCTGTGCCCCTATCTTCTGTCTGCTATTAGGATTTTTTGCTGGATAACCTAAAACATGATCCAAGAAACTTTCAGCAAGAGTATGAAGTCTACAAGACCACAGACAGACCTATAAAATAGTGGGTACATTTATAAACAAAGATATTTATTTAATAATTTTAGGTGCTGCTAAAGACAACAGCAGGTGAAATTGACATAGAGTTATGGACAAAAGAAGCTCCGAAGGCATGCCGCAACTTCATACAACTTTGTATGGAAGGATACTATAATGGTATAATTTGTTTAATATTACAAATTTAATTTTAGAGCATAATATTTTGAAAGGATGGTGTGACTCCCCTATGGTGTGACTTTGTAAATCTGTCTGTCATTTTATCATAGCGGCTAATCACAATATCTAATGCTGACATGATATTTGGAATTTCATTATAACATCCTCCAGACCGATTTCGGTCACCGCGGCCAATCTTAAGGGCGACTAGCCATCTGCGCAGGAGATATTATAGTGCACAAGCGTGTGCGCAAACACAAGTGTACTCTCTGTTCCTTAACTATCATGATCCGATGGTACGGTAATCCGTCACGACCGGAGAGAGATCAGGCGCAGGACAAACGGCTTTACGTACTTTCCGAGGCACGTACGTACTTTTTGTCGGCCTGACCCGGGATTCGAACTCGAGACCTCACGTACAGCAGTCGCATTCACTACCGCTGCGCCACGGAGGCAGTTTTTTCATTATATTTATAACATGAAAAAAGGCCCACAGTTGGTAAACATTTATTAAATTACTAACCCCTGACCCTAAATGGGTTTAAGGGTTTACTAGGTCAAGTAGAGTAAATCATATAACAGAGCTTTATTTGCACATTACAGAATATATTTTGTATATGCATTTCAACATTTCTCAAGCATATTGTAGCCAAGTAAAAATTGGAAATTAAAAAAATTTATACAAGTTTATATAAAGATTATAGGGTAAATAAAACTAAGATCACTAAAAAACAATCAAATTGCATTCCTTCAACAAGAAATATTTCCAAACAGTGGGTCAGTTAGCTCTCAGATGGGGAATATTATTTTATCCTTGTGTTAGCAGTCCAGACACTTTCAATAGGTTGGCAACACTTGTGTGTTTGAGTCCACAGAGTATAATTACTGCAAGCAAGCTACATACATTATAAATTTTTGCATTTTCTTTCAGAAAAAGATTATTCTTCTTAACCCCTCTAGCTAAACTTAAATGCTAATGTTAGTGGCTTCACATCAGTAATACAATAGGTAGGATTTGAACCCGCGACCTCTCGATCAAATGTCCAATGCCTTATCCACTGAGCTACAGCCAGTTCTCTGGCTTGTTCAACCCATAATTGTTTTTTTTTTTGCCATGGTTGTAAAGAGCCTTTGTTTGCTTGTAATATATTAGTTACATATAGTTTTAAATTCGCCCTTGCAAAGAAAAATAGGTTTTCTATAATTTTTTGTACTTTATTTTATTTTTTGTACCTAGGCGCCACAGTGCCTTCTGAGATCTGAGGTCTGGAGGAGTCAGTTTGTCCTATGGTAGGACTGACCCTGGTAAAGAGTATTTATGACAGCAATGACCTTGTAAATGTTTCAGGCACAATATTTCACAGAGTGGTACCCGGGTTCATTGTGCAAGGCGGAGATCCCAATGGTGATGGAACGGGTGGGGAGAGTATCTATGGTGCTCCATTTAAGGTAATATACTCATAACTGTAAAAGTGATGAAGTAGTCCCTTGTTGGTCTTATAGAATAAGTCTGCATGATTAAAATACAGGACGGGAATTTAAAAAAAAATCTCCCTAGAAAAGATGTTTGGCTATGTCCGATAGACCAGCGATTTCTAAATTTTCTCTCTTTTTGGCAGTTAAATAATACCAAATATTATTTTGAAATAGCGCAAAATATGTGAAGTCAAGTTTTTGTTCTTATTTAAATTACAGTGTCTTTGATTTGTAATCATTTGATATGGGGTTCCATAAAATAAAAAATATTTGGTGAGGGTTCCGTTATCTTAAAAATGTAGGAACCTCTGCGATAGACGGCAATAGTTTATTTTTTATAATAATATGCTGACACAGGCCTCCACATTTTTGTGGAATGGTTAGGCCCTAGTCTGTCATGCTGGCCAAGTGCAGGTTGACAGACTTTACACATCTTCGAAAACATTACGGAGAACTCTTAGACATGTAAGTTTCCTCACGACTTTTTCGCTTACTGTTAAGGCCAGCGATAGTTACTTATAATTACTATTTAATACGCACTTACTTTAAAAAGTCAGAGATGCATTTGGTTTCCATGTGGCAGTCCAACGGTCTCCCATCAGATTATTGCTGTTATGTAACATCAATGTAAATTGAGTAAAGGACGAAGGAATCACTCCATATATATCTGGGCCCAGTTGTTATCATAATCAAAGTAGCCTTATTTAAAAGAGAATATAATAATCAGTCGTCATCAAAAATTTTGTGATATTTCGCTTCCCAGAAATTAAGTTATATAAAATAAAGTAAAAGTGAGGTTATATGACATTAATCGTTTGCAAAATGTTATATATGTTTATTCGGAGGTACTTTATCGAAGGTTTATCTATTTATTTACCAGTGGCGGTCTATGGGGGAGGCCCATGTTCAGCAGTGGACGTCTGTGGCTGACAGATAGATAGAAGTAGGCACCTCAGAAAACAAACATCAATATTGCTTTGATTTTTATGTACCTATAAATAAAAAAAAAACGTCCTTGTTTGTAACACGCAGATGCGGACCACTAAAAGACAAAGCAAAGATCCACTAGATTACTTAGATTGCGGCATTACCCTCTATAAGTATGCAACTGCACGCATTTTTCACTTGCTATACCTACATACTTGCTATACCTATACCTATGCATGCCATTGACGTATAACTGATAAAATCACTTCATCCTCCAAAACTCTTCTGCCAATAGAGTTATTGCAACCTATCGCAATGGTACAGTTCACACAGCGATCCATGTCGTCAATATCCAATACGTAATCAGTTGTCTAATATGAAGTGCCAGGTAATTCTAAGTCACAAGATCCGTCGAACAGTCCTTTAGCAAGCCAAAGCCGGGGGGTAAAGCTAACAAAATAACAAAACAAGAAAAATACGTGCGCACTCCTAAGGAACAAACCACAGAGTACATTTCATATAAATAATAAATATACTTCTCTACGGTACATTTGGAACAAACCGAACGAGTGTTAAACTTGATTCTGACATTAGCCGTCAAACTTGTCAGTCGGTGACCACAGATAATTAATAACCAAAAAACGATTTTCAATCGATTGAGTTTTTATTATCATCATTCGATTATAGAACACATTTTGAGATTATACCGATTTAATAATACTCGATAGTATATAATTAGAGATGCATATTAATCGATTATTGGTTAACTTAATTTAATATAAGTTTCTCGCTTTCTATGAAGAAATAATCAAACGTATTTTGGTGGTAAGTACCTAAAAATATAACGAATTTTTTGGTATCAATTACAATGTGATAACTGGTGGGCCCAGGGGTTCTCACCCTCCTTTAGTAAGCTCACTAACCCCTTTGACGTTCATAAGTGTAACACTTATTTGTGACTTAAATGCATAAATTATTTTTGACTTTGCTTTCAGGATGAATTCCACTCTCGTCTGCGATTCAACCGGCGCGGTCTCGTCGGCTCGGCAAACGCGGGCAAAGACGACAATGGCTCCCAATTCTTCTTCACACTGGCTGCTACACCAGAGCTACAGAATAAACATACCATATTTGGCAAAGTCACAGGTAAGAAGTTTATCTTTCTTGCAAAGATTATTTCTGTCCAAGAGGTTTTGTATCTGGTAGACATCGAAAAGTGCGCTTCATATCCTTCGTAGAAGTAATTTAGGTAGTTGCCTCGTCTTTGTCATTCGGAGTCAGATGTTCTTTGTGTCTGTTGTTTGACTTCCAGTAAAGTCTCCGCGATACATGAATTACCCGCGGTGCGGGTAGACTTTAAAAAATTATAATTTTAGCAAAGATATGTGTAATTCTCGAGAAAAGTTAGGTTCATCCCAAGAATTAGATAATAGACAATCAAATCACCTCTTACTTTGACGGTACTCGGTGATAGTATAACTTTCTAATGGTGAAAGGATTATTAAAATCAGTTGATTAGTTTTTGAGTTAAATCCTTACAAACAAACAAAATATCAAATATTTCCATCTAATATTAGTATATCTACATAATAATTTCTAATCCGATCAGGTGAGACGATCTACAACGTCTTAAAGCTGTCTGAAGGTCTGATCGATGCGGACGATCGACCTGAACACCCACACAAGATCACTAGTACCACTGTGATCATCAATCCGTTCACCGACATAGAGCCGAGGGTCCTACACACCGAGGCTGAAGAACTGCCCAAAAAGAAAAAGAAGGAACGACAGGGGATCAAGTAAGTTAATTTTTTATACACAATGACATATATACATATTCATACTATCTTCTCCCTAGCCTTTATTATTCCCAAGTCACTTGGGGTCGGCTTTTCTGGTCTAACTGGATTTGACTGGATATCAGTTTTTACACGGAGCGGCTGCCACCTGACCTCCGCAACCCGAAGGCTAACGATACCCTAAGACTAGACCAGTGCCAGGATATTATAGGGCACTGACTTCCCAATAACGACTGCCATAGATGTTCATGACAGCCGGGACCGACGGCTTAACGTGCTCTCAGAGGCACGGAGCAGGCGATAATTGTCTGATTGACAATAACAAATACGCACATAATTTCGAAATATCATATAACTTCCGAAAGTCAGAGGTGGTCAGCTCTTGGTGGTGGCACCCCATCGGATCTCGGAAACGGTGATATCTTACGGAAGTCTTTCTCAAACAAAATCTATATAAAATCACGGTACGAACCATGGGAGCAGTGCAGGAATCTTACACGTGTGTGAAACCGCAGGGGATAGTTAGTTATTATAATTATAATTAGTAATAATTCCTTTATAATAATTCCTTTATAATAACCAAACACTTAAATCATAGATGCGCTTTAGTACGTTTAAATATGGGCACCTTTCTGTACGTTAAGTCCTCATCTGACACAATGACATGACATCTGAATTATAAACATAGTATTATCAATTTATTACACTCACTCAATATTGAAATTAGTACTCTATAGTTTTCTATCTAATTTGTGAATTCTTTCTCCCTAATGATAATGTGGACACTTTTTCGTGCGATCTGTAATTTAAATCTTTTTTTTTCTTTCTTTACTAACATAACATTATGGGCTTCTTACCAGGAACTTCGGTTTACTGTCCTTCGGTGAAGAAGCTGAGGAGGATGAGGGTGAGGCCCAGGAATACCGCGGAAAGCCTAAGTCTACCCACGACCTTCTGGAAGACCCTAAACTAAGCAAGAAGACTGCCGCTGGTTAGTTTACTATTGTACTAATAATAATATCCTCCAGACCGAATTTCGGTCACGGTGGACAATCTTAACAGAATTAGCCAGATGTAAGCTAATTTTGTTAAGATTGCGCATCTGCGCAAATTATAGTGCTCAATTGTCTGCGTAAACATGTGCACTCCATAACTCTCATAGTCCAATAGGTCAGCAATCCGACACGACCGGAGTGAGATCAGGCGATCCAACGACTTAAGACTGCGCCGAGCAAAATATGCCAAAACAGGCGGACACAGTTAAGTTGATAAAATCAATACTTTTTGTTTAATACAAATATAATATATATACATTTACCATAACAATGAATGTGTTTACAATTACTCCGTGTAAAAAACTTAAAATAATTATTATTATCGCCTAAAAAATTACGTAAATTTGCACAAAAAATGCAAAAACATAAGCTCGTGTTACGTGATTTTTAGATTATAACAGTAGAAATCTATCCTATTTTACAGCTTAAACGAAACATAAATAGTTATATTACAGTTTGTCCGTCCCAAATATTTAAGTTATTAGTTGACAATAAAGATACATAGGTATTTATCAAAAAAGCACTTCAAATCCTCCATACAATGTGAGTATGGCAGCCGCGCGCCGATTTGTATATCGAGCTCTGACATTCAGTCCAACCGCGTCTCACGCTCGGCGCAGACTTAACGAGCGCACCGCGGCTCGAGGATGTGCAACATGAATTTCTTGGCAGGAAAACCCAATAACGGTGCTCGAACCGGGATTTGCACCCGGGACCTCAGACACAGCAGTCGTATTCACTGCCGTTGCGCCACTGAGGCGGTCCTAATATAATAAGATGACTAACAATCATATAACGCCTCAATTTGTCTTCAAATTTAAACCAGGAATCTGCTTTGCCCTTTAATAGTTTAAGTCGTCGCCGAGCCACCTCCGCCGCGCCGACTGTTGTGGGTCGATTCCTGCACGGGACAAACATTTGTGTAATACACAAATACTTGTTCCGAGTCTGTCTGTCTGTTGCTTGAATGTTTGTAAAGTTCCCCGCGACACAGGTAACATATTGCAACAACAACTGTCTATTTTTAACTCTCTTTTATTAACTTGGTATGTGTCTATGAATCTATATAACGGAATCTTTGAACGTGATTTTCACCCTTTTCAAACCGACGAATTGATTTAAAACTTTGCACACTTATCGAGGACCGATGACAATACAATAATTGAGAAAAAAGATAAAAAAATAATTGATCAAAAAATAAAAAGGATCGTTTAAAAAAAACTAATAATCACGCTTTATTAAAAAAAGTAGAAAATAATTTAATAATTTTAATGTAAAAAAGCGAGGGGATCAAAATATCTTAGAAAGCTAACCTAACTAATATTATAAATGAGAATATGAGTTTGTTTGTTAAGCCTTCACGCCTTAACTACTCGACCGATCATCATGAAATTTAATATACACGTTGTCAGGTGAACAGAAAATGGCATAGGATTCATTCAGAATAACACTGGTACTGACCTAGGCCGCAGGTAAAATCTCGTAAATAATACATTATCTAATGATTCTCTTCTGTAAAACAGTTTTAAGTATTATTTGAAAATATCATAATTATAAAATCCTTGCTAATATTATAAACGCGAAAGTTTGTATAGATGTATGGATGTTTGTTACTCTTTCACGCAAAAACTACTGGACCGATTGCGATGAAACTTGGTATGTAGATAGCTGGAAACCTGGATTCACACATAGGTTACTTTTATCTCGATATTTCCATGGGAACAGGACTTACGCGGATGAAACTGCGGGGAAAACTAGTAATGTATAAATTTAAAAATATGCAGTTGTCTGTGGCCTACTTTATTTTACCCTATTACGCTTTAAATGGAGATATTGTTTTGAGATTTTGAGACTAATAAAAAACGTTCCAATTGGGACGTTTTCGAGTCTTCACTTTTCTTGCACCAGTAACATATCTGCACACTTTCTGTATATAACATTATTATAAATAGATTATATATTCTTCTAGAACTAGAAGAAGAAGCGCACAACGAGAAAACAGAAGAATTGACAGTAATAGATGAACAGAAGATTAAAGAGACAGCGGCTACAGTCAGCAGTATTAGAGATAAACTCAATGCTAAACGCGCTAAGAGTCCAGATGGAGATGGCAAGAGAATGAAAAAGGAAGAAGAGAAGGAGAGTTCAGAGGAAGAAGAAGAGTATTATATTGGAAAAGATAGAGATGATGCGAGAAAGAAAGAAAAGTGAGTGTTTTATTTTATCATCCTAATAGTAAATATTTCATTTTCATTTTGTTTAGACCTGCCAATACTTTGAATGTTAGACTAACATTTAATTCAGTAAACAAATATATCGTACTGGTAGCTAGAGACAATACATAGAGACCCATCTCTATGTGTTGTTTTTTATCATCTCTATTTATTACAGAACGAATATAGTCTGAAAGCATGCACTAAACTACTAGCTTTTGCCAGCGGCTTCACTCGTGTAAAAGTAGATTAGGTAATGTTAAAACAGTACTTTTTAAAATAGAATATAGCCTATGTGACTCAGTAGTAGTATAGCTTTTTAATGATAATAATAATAATAATATTCTATCACATACACACAACACCATCTAGCCCAAACTAAGCAGAGCTTGTACTATGGGTACTAGACAATGGATAAACATACATATATACTTTTTTTTGTAAATACATACATATTATACATAGCAACACCCAGACCAAGACAAACATCCATGTTCATGCACACAAATGTTTGACTTGTGCGGGAATCGAACCCGCGACCTTAGGTCGGTTATAATAACCACTACGCCACCGAATTTTTTAAATTGTTTGCTTAATTTTTGAGTATATAATATTTTCTCTTTATAAGTAATATGACAGCTGTTATATAGGAATGAGTTGGAAAGAACATTGTACTATTGAGAATTCTTCTATTCTCCCTAGCCTTTATTATTCCCAAGTCACTTGGGATCGGCTTTTTCTGGTCTAACCGGTTTTCACTGGATATCAGTTTTTACACGGAGCGGCTGCCACCTGACCTCCGCAACCCGAAGGCTAACGATACCCTAAGACTAGACCAGTTTCAGGATATTATAGGGCACTGACTTCCCAATAACGACTGCCACAGGTGTTCATGGCAGCCGGTACCGACGGCTTAACGTGCTCTTCGAGGCACGGAGCAGGCGATAATTGTCAATCAATACGCACATTATTTCGAAAAGTCATATAACTTCCGAAAGTCAGAGGTGACTGAGTGGTTAAGCAGGGGTGTTTCACAATAATATTTTGATAGCTATGAGCTATCGTTTTAGATCACACGTAATAAGAAGGCGAGCTGATACCACAATTCTAGACATCGTGCTATACTAATATTATAAAGCTGAAGAGTTTGTTTGTTTGGTTGAACGCGCTAATCTCAAGAACTACTAGTTCGAATAAAAAAATTCATTTAATGTTGGATAGCCTATTTATCGAGGAAGGCTATAGGCTATATAACATCACGCTACGACTCACGGGAGCGGCGCAGTAATTATAAACGCGGGTTCTATTTTTTGTATGTTTTATTTTCTTATGTTTCATTGGTTTGTAATAAATTATTGTAGTCTATACTGCAATAATAGCTGATGCAGTTGCCTAATTTGATCTCTATGTACGGCCTTCTTATCAATTGTATATATTATTGTTTTTTTTAATTATTTATGTATGGGGATTCAAATAAAACATTTTCTTATTTCTTTCTTTCTACTAAAAGTCTATTGACAACATCCAAAAAAAAAGCTATCATTTTCTCCTAGGTATATGTAATGTGTTAGCTCACTCTTCCCAGAATATTATTCTTTTTGCGCTACAAACTCAAATAACACAGACTCGAAACAACGTTTTGTGAATTACGCCATTTTTTGTCCCATATGGTGATCGAGCCTACAAAACTCGGTACAGGGGCCGTGGCGACGTAACACTGAGCAATACACAATTCGTGCAGTCATAATTACTTAACAGACAAACCACATAACATTTTGCTTAACCCGATAACCTTACTTGAGACCACACGATCGCAGTATAATCTAACTTTACGCCACAGAATCTATAAGCCAATCTAATATACTTAACTATTATAAATAATTTTTCAGAGAAAGAATCCAGAATGAAATTAAACAGCTCAGAAGAGAGATGAAAGGCTCTAAAGAAGACAAAAATAAGGAGGCAGCCGTAGAAGAAGTGGCAGACAGTAAGAAAGAAGAAGATAATGAGATGTACAAGAAGTATGTAGAAGAACAAGATAAGTACAGAAAGATAAAAGAGAAGATTCCCAAGAAAGGGTCTGCAAGGTAACTATTATTTTTATTTATTTTATATATATATACTAGCGACCCGCCCCGGCTTCACACGGGTAGTACAAAACCTTAACAAATTATACACCTGAACCTTCCTCATAAATCACTCTGTCTATTGGTGAAAACCGCATGAAAAACCCTTCAGTAGTTTTCAAGGTTATCGCAAAGAGACTGATAGACGCGTCGGGGGACTTTGTTTTATAAGAATAATGTCCTCCAGACCGAATTTCGGTCATAGCAGCCAATCTTAACGGAAACTGGCCATCTGCGCAGGAGATATTATAGTGCGCAAACACAAGTGCACTCTCTATTTCCTAACTCTCATGATCCGATGGGTCGGTAATCCGACATGAACGGAGAGAGATCAGGCGCAGGACCAACGGCGCAACGTGCGTACCGAAACCGCCCAATTTCCTAACTCCGAGATATTCCTATTGAGATTTCTTAACAGAAGAACCTAATAACTTGCTATTGGCCTGAATGGGGATCGAGCCCGAGACCTCGTGCACAGCACAGCACGTCACCGAGGCAAGTGACACGTTACTGAGCCTGCGTCACATGTGGCCTTAGATTAAGACTGTTTACGACTCGTGACCTGTTCCAATGGCAACGTCGTCGCCAATAAGTCACACATTTTAAGGATTTTAAATGTAATTAATTAATTTAGTCTTTATTACCCGACTGCTTCAGAAGGAGGGTAATGTTTTTCGAGCGTATGTATGTATGTATTTGGTTATGTATGTCCATTTCTTTGGCACGCCCTACAGCCCAAACGGCTGGACGGTTTTTGACATATGAGGTGTCGTTGAATTCATCAGAATTGTGGTAGTGACATAGGCTATATAAATTTTCAAAATGGCGCCCGCAAATTAAGAAAAAAGGGGGAGGAAGTTTGTTTTTTTTGTCTTACCTTAGCAATATGGGTATCAAATGAAAGATCGTGAAAAGAACCTTTCAAAAATAAATGTATCATATCACGTTTATATTACTGTTTTAACACAAATTGTCGAAAAGCGTACCATGTCTTACCTTAGCAATATGGGTATCAAATGAAAGATCGTGAAAAGAACCTTTCAAAAATATATGTATCATATCACGTTTATATTACTGTTTTAACACAAATTGTCGAAAAGCGTACCAATTATATATCGGGACGCCCGAAGTATCATTTTCTAGCAAGAATCTATTCAAGTCAGGAACTCAGGAATTACATTGCCTGTACTTAGTTATATATTAAAATAAAACTCGGTTAACAAAACTAAAAAGTCTGAAATAAAATTATTATTATAAAAACAAAAAACCCGACTGCTTAAAAGTAATGAATTGAAAAGATAAAAACAAGTATCACAATATCTCTATAAAATTCGACTGACTAATGCATTGTTTTGTAAGCTTACTTTATCAAATAATGAAATAACTACATATGCATGTATATTCAAATTAGTTAAACTAAATACTTTATGGTGCCGCATGCGGTGACAAACGTAGTTTTGGTAGATCTTTCTTTGCCCTTAGGTAACAAAGTATTGTTTGTCCTCGCCTGCAACACCATAAAGTATTTAGTTTAACTAATTTGAATATACATACATATGTAGTTATTTCATTATTTGATAAAGTAAGCTTACAAAACAATGCATTAGTCAGTCGAATTATATATATATATATATTGTGATACTTAGTTTTCTCTTTTCAGTTCATTACTTTTAAGCAGTCGGGTTATTTTTTAATTGTTGTAACATATTGGACAAAATATAATTAAAGGGAATAGCTACGTTCAGGTTTGCGTGGACAAATTGCTCAGTAATAATCTATTTACGAAAAATTATAATTAATTAATTAAAAAAATATTAAACATACCTCGTTGCAGGAAATATTTCGGTAAAAAAGGATGGATAAATAAATATTTAAACTGATAACAATCATAGGCACCGCCATTTTTCTTCTTTTGCGCTCCATTCTGGGTTACCATATAAATAAACATGCATTTTTAATAAGATACTTGTTATTCTTAACATATTCTTCTTTATTACATAAATAAGGTATCGTTTTTATAATAAATATAGATATTATTCAATCAATGAAATGCTCATGTTCAGTCAATTATAAGTGACAATACTGCAATATTATGTATATCAAAAAAAGGCATATTTTAACAACTTGTTGCAGCTTTATTATCATATTTGGTTTGATTCGGGTATAAGTGGTGTGGTATAATAACTTGGTGTGCAGACACTTTGGGGTCATACCTCGGTCGAGTTTGAATATGGGCCCTACGGGTCAAAAGACCCCCGAGATATAGGGGTCATTTCTTTTCATTACTTTTACATTTAAGACGAAGAGGTTAAATCCTGGGTTTTTACATCCATCTCGTTTTACTTTAAAACAGTTTTATTACATAATTTTGAATACTCTAATACTACTAAATTAAAATATAGTGCAATAGCTTAAAACATAGTAGTTAAGTTCAATAATAGTAGTGTTGGAGTATTCAAAATTATTTAATTAAAATGGTTTAAAGTAAAATAAACAACGCGACAAAATCCGTATAAAATGTTTAATTTCAATAAATTTTATAGTTTAAAGTTTGACTTAGCGATATCCAAGATAAAACCCTTTCCTACTTTTACTTTTGTAATCAAAAAGACGGCCTTAAACGTTACGGACCGCGACGATCATATTATTTAAAATACGGACCCCAAATGAAACTAATTGGTGACCTCTGCCATAGAGAGTATAGACTCATGCGAGCTTTATCATGCGTTTTTATTATGGCGTTCGCGTAATGGTCGAAACCATAATCATTATTAAGACTTTAACAAAGCATATTATGATATTAAAAATCAACGAAAATATGTACATTAAAAAAACGACCACTGATTCCTTTTATAATTTTTTATTCTTGAACTTGTCGGTAGCTACAAAATAATACAAAAAAATCGGTTGACAAAAAAAGCTATAAAAGATACTGAACTGTTTTCTATTTTGTGTTTCGATAATTTTTTCAACGTCCACCCTTGTGTAACAAAAATATAAACACCGTAAAATGTTTATATACTGTTTCAACAGAATTTTACGTAAATCTATCACGGATGTTACTCACAATCCGTGTCTGGTCATAGAGATGTAGACGCTAAGAAACAAAGGTCTAAACATCCGATATAATGTATAAATATCAAAAACTATTGTTAGATACATATTATATAATATCCGGGTCTTTTTTTTTTTTTTTGGACCCAGGAAAATCCTTTACGGATACCCTTCCCTCCCCCGGGGGGAGGGCAGTTATGTGAGACTCTCCGCCCCTGAAGGGGGTCGGTATACACACTAAAAACCTGGGGTGAGCAGTCCCTCCGCCGACGGGGTAGGGTGAGATGGGGTCGCGTTAGCAGTCACCATCCCGTCCCGGCAGGGAGAGATCCCCGCCTGTTACGGCTGAAAACGTGTGCCGCTGCGGCCACCACGCGGCACACGCCTCCAGCGTGTGGAGCGCCGTGTCTTCCGGCGCCCCACACTCGTGGCAGACCGGGGTCGCCTCCCGTCTCGCGATCTGGTACAAATACTTTCCGAAGCATCCGTGCCCGGAAAGCACCTGCACCAGTCGGAAGGTCAGCGACCCGAATCGCCGCCCTTACCCCCCCCGAAAGACCGGGCGAATGGCCTCCACCGTCCACTGGCCCGGGATCGGTGGAACCAGGTCCTTCGTCCACCGCATCAGCAGGGCCCGCGCCTGTCGCCGCATGCGTGCGACCTCCTTCCACCCAGGGGGCTCCCCGCGGGACCTGCTCGCTGCCACGAAATGGTAAACTTCGGCGAGGATCTCCGCTTGTAGCTCGCAGGGGGGGTCAATAATATCAAGGCCTGTATTATCCACAGCCAATAAATTATTTCCACAATAAATACTCTCTCGGAAACTGTTGTTGAAAGGTCATCCTCATTCGAATGCGAGATAATTTTGACTTTTCACTGAATTGGTTACTTATGAGCTTTTCCAGTCTTTTGGCTAACTAAAAATCAATCAATATTCATTCGATATTTTTTACTTGTAAAGTACGCATAAGATATTATTATACAGGGTGTCCGGTAATTAATGGATAACCTTGAAATGTCTTATAGTAGAACTGAAGGCCGTTCAGGAAAAAAGTAAAAAACATTTTAAAAAAAATATTTTAAAAAGTGCTTTGCAAATTGTGTAAATTGCAAAAAGCTATTATAGCATAGCATACTTTTGACTGTCTATCTATTAGCATAATTCGTCGGCCTCGATGGCGTAGTGGTTAGTGTAACCGACTGCCACGCCTAAGGTCGCGGGTTCGATTCCCGCACAAGTCAAACATTTGTGTGCATGAACATGGATGTTTGTCTTGGTCTGAGTGTTTCTATGTATAATATGTATGTATTTACAAAAAAAAAGTATATATATGTATGTTTATCCATTGTCTAGTACCCATAGTACAAGCTCTGCTTAGTTTGGGCTAGATGGCGTTGTGTGTATGTGGTAGAATATATTATAATTAGTGTTTAATAATAAAACAACTAAAATCCGATGGATTTCATTCATTTATGGTCGTAGTATACAAGAAAGTTATACATGGTTATTAAAAAAAAACACATATCTCAGGTAGTAGTTAGGATAGATTTTTTCTCATATTTTTTTCTGAACGGCCTTCAGTTCCACTATAAGACATTTCCAGGTTATCCATTAATTACCGGACACCCTGTATAACTAGCTTGCGTTACCCGCATGAGCCTATCATATCTTACGCATGCAAGCGAACTATTTGTGCGATTACTTGCGCAAGACTAATAATTACAAGCACGAGTAGCCCTGTATAATATAATAATATCAGCCCTGTATACATTCTGTCTCAATGCTGGACACGGCCTATTTTCAGTGTAAGAAGGGTTATGCCATACTCCGCCACGCTGGAAAAGATTACGAAGAAAATAATGTCGCTGTTAAAAAATATCCCATGCGTCCCTTTGCAATATACCTCGCCGGTAAGAAAAGCCTTTCGCATTATACAAACCAAAAAAAGAACTGTGGGAAACATATATTTTAAGTGTAGGTAACACCCCTACTTATCAACAAACATCACAAGAAGACAACTAAATTCAAGACCATCGACTTTCAGAAGCGGCCGTCAGAAGAACAAGAAGGTTCCCCGCAGAAAGCCATGGGTGAAGAATCTATACGAAAACAGAGAATACCCAGACAACCACACCGATATCCAATTCCTAAAAGAGCTAAAGAAGAATTTGAACATTGAAAAAATTACCTTAAGTCAAGCGATACAAGGTTCATTTCGGGTTGTATTACGGATATGTATATGTGTGTTATATGCTTTAATTTTTGTATATATGTACAACGATTGGGTGCACACATATACAATTATATACATATCCATACTAGCCAGTTTTATTAGCTATTTACTTTATATAAACTTCGAAGAGAGCTCTTTTCCTAGACATGTGAAGACTGTTCTAATATATGTAACAATTGGTTATTTGCTGTCTCCTATTTTACATACTCTGACCGATACTGTTAGTACAGACACGATATACGCCTGGGCTGTAATTATGTTGGGCGTGCATTTAATTTTTTTCGACTATAACGTACCTGCGGCGATAGTTTCGAAGTCTTTGTCGATAAACGCAGCGATTTTCGCTTCGGTATGTTTAGTATCGCGATTGTCGACGCCTTTCGATGCTTTTATTTTACTAACTATCTCAGTTTTGCTGTTTGTTTTAAGCCCTCAGCTATTCAAAGCATGTTTGAACACGAAATTGTTCAATAGATTGTTTTTCGTTGTTCTATTTTTGACGGTAGTCGGTTTGTTTAGTGTTTCGAAAACATTGTTGTGTTATTTTTTGTTGATTGTCGCTGTGATATGTTTTTATTGTCCTTATTTATTTGTTAGTTGGCAGAAGTATAAGGATAATAAGTATGGACCGTGGGATGAGGCTGTGATCAATGATTCCGATGATTTAGATGAATGCTTGTATGATGTTAAATGACAAAAGTTTTTGGAGGGTAGGTAGAAATGATAGTCATAATGCGCGCTAGGGAAGTATTAGATTTAGTAGGTATTGGTGGCCAGGAGGGTAGTTGACTCAGATTTTTTTTTATTTAGTTCAAATCATTACGTTACTCAAACTCTAAAATACAAATATTTATTTAAAATATACTCAAATAAATACTGACGGATAAATCACTGCACGGATGGTGTAGTAGCTTCAGAGGTCGCCTCGCCACTGCCGCTGCGCCAAGTGTTGTGGGTTCGAATCCCAAGCGAGACACAAATTTGTGTGATCCACAAATATGTAGTTGTTCTGAGCCTGGGTTTTCTTTGTATCCGTTGTTCGAATGTTTGTAAAGTGTCCGCAACAAAGGACTTATTCCTACTGCGGTAGTTGTGTTTTTCAAGATAAAAGCAATAAGTTGCCACTGTTTCAAATCGGGTAGTCGAGGAAATTATTGTCAAACGATATAAAAAGGATGCACGATTCAAACTGTGACGTAAACCTCATTTAAAAGCAGCTGTCTGAAGGCGATAGCACGATTTCACCACTACTCTTCCACTTTTTCTTTTATACACATGTAGAGTTTGTAAGTAAATTTGACACGGTTTGCACAAAAAGATTTCTTTTAATTGCTATTTGCTGAAACATAGTCAACTACCCTGTTATGAGATTCCAGTTTCAATTCTTAGATCGGTCAAAATGAATGAATTAATGCATTTATTAGACACACCGTTTTAAATACAGTGTTATAAAGAAGGAAATGCCTCTATCTTCCAGAATTACAACAAGTGTTAGATTTTTATTAAGATATGATATAATAATATCACCCTGTATTAAACTCCCTCTGCTGGGCACGGGCCTCTTCTCAACGTGAGTAGAGTTAGGCCATAGTCTACCACGCTGGCCCAGTGCGGGTTGGCGAACTTCACATATCTTCGAAAACATTATGCAGAACTCTCAGACATGCAGGTTATATAACAATGCTTTCCTTCACCGTTAAAGCAAGCGAGCACATAACTTCGAAAAGTCAGAGCGCCTTGCGATTAAACTGGATCTGGACTGGACCGTTGGACTGCAACGCAGAGGGCGTTGCAGTCCAACGGTCTTCCATTAGGCTATCGTAATACAAGATATCTTGACACAGAATAATAACTAAGATTTCTAATTAACAAAACATCCTTACAAACTTGTTTAATGTTCCTTTACGTATGTTTCTGACTGTACTATGATTATTTATTTTTATACCATTTAAGGTTAGCATAGTGTTTTAAACAGGGTCAATTTTACAATAATGCGTTGGTGGCCAAATACAATACGAAAAGCAAGCGGGCAAGAGATTTTTGGGATGTAAGGAAAACTAAATGTGTATTATTTTTTAAATCTATTTTGCTAGTCAGCGATCAAACCTCTTAAATAGGCACGATTAATATAAAAAGATTTTAGTCCATCTTTTAGATTAGCAAAAAATATTGGACACCTATTTTATCTTTAGTCCCAAAAACTAATAAAAACGAAGATACAACGCGTTTAAATTTCATGTTACGTCACTTGTTGGTAGAAATGTTATAAGACAGTGACGTCACAAGCCCTCACTCCCGATCTTTAATGCGTTATATCTTAGTAAATTTTTATGTCAAATATTTTAGCTAAACTAAAAGATGGACTAATTAGAATCACTTATTTTAACCCTATCATCATGCCTATTTGCAAAATAATAATGCAACTATTTAATTTTATTTAAGTATACATTTCCAACTATACAGGGTGTCCTAGAAATCGACGTCAAGCCGGAATCAGGCTAAGTTATAACAGCAAGCAGAAAAACATAACAAAATTATAGGCATTTAAAAAACCAAAATGTCTACACCCATTGACGGTCTTTTCAGTCCTGTTTCTACACATTTACTTCCTGAATAATTTGTTTTTATGTGATTTCGAATAATCTAAAAAATCGAGAGCTTAAAGAAGCATTATTCCGGCTTGAAGTCTACTTCTGGCGCAACCTGTATATAAACATATTATAATAATATATTATGTTATCCCTGTATATAAACTGGCCCACTGTTGGACACGGACTTCTTATCCACAAATGATTGTTCTTAGTCTTGCTATACTTTGTGTCTGGTAATGTCATGTGCAAAGGGACATATAGTGCGGCAGAGGTTTTTAAAAAAATGGCTCAGTCGCAGAATGACCACTTCTCAAAATGACTACAGGTAGCAAAATGTCCCTTTCTCAAAATGTCCCTTTCGCAAAATGTCCCTTTCGCAAAATGTCCCTTTCGCATCATTAAAAAAACACTGGTCAAGAGCCAGTAGATCAAGAACACAGAAGGGTACTGTAGTAATGTTTAATCTGTAAAATGGGTAGGTGTATGCACGTAAACTAAAATAAATAACAGAAATCGAACTTTGTGAGATTTATTGTGACAATGTCTCTCAAAACAAAAATTTATGAAATCAAAAAATCATGCTTAACCCACATAAAAACATAAAAAATGCAATGTCTTGATTACATCATCATGCAGGGGATATTATTTGTTGTTTTACTTTATTCTTGTTTTAAAAAGGTAACTCTCGCAATAAGAATAATTCCTGTGTCGACACAAAGAACAATATTTGTGAATCACACAAATTTATGTCCCGTGTGGTATTGAGAATAAATATGGATTTATTCTCAATACCACACGGGACAAAAATTTTGAGAAGGATAAGGATAGTCCACCACTCTGGCCCAGTGCCGGTTGGCAGACTTCATATAACTTCGAGAACATTAAGAAGGTCTCTTGGACATGCAGGTTCCCACACGATGTTTTCCTTTACTATTTGGCCAGCCACTTATCAAATACTGAGTCTATGCATAATTAAAAACAATTTTATTGTAAAATTTTATAAGATAATAAAATTTAATTTATGTTACAATGTTGTTTTATTGTATAGAACTGTTATATTAATGAATTATAAACGTAATTAGATATCCCGCAGGGTTTCATTCATATTTATCATTACTGCTCCGCTTTCGTAGCTCATAAGTTATGTTAATATTATTTTAATCTTCTTTCTTCTCTTATGTTAATTCTAGATAAGATTTATTCGACACTAGTTAAGTCCCGTGGGAATATCGTAATAAAAAGCCTATGTGTGAATCCAGGTCTCCAGCTATCTACATACCAAGTTTTATCGTAATCGGTCCAGTAGTTTTGCGTGAAAGAGTAACAAACATCAAATCAAAATCAATATAAATTTATTCAAGTTAGGTTACAAGGTAACACTTAAGAATATCAAAGTTACACGTAAATTTTTTTCTGTGAATTTACTTTTACTGCCGTCCATACATCCATACAAATTTTCGCGTTTATAATATTAGTAAGGATGTGTATGTATTATATTTATACTTTTATTGTTATATGTATGTTTATATATGTAAATACACATTGTAGGTGTACACTACGATAAAAATATCGTAGTAATTAAATATTATGATGATATTCCGATAGCTAGCGGCATCTAGCGACACACTTGACAACTACTTGATTAATATATAATCAATACTTGAACCACTGACATCTTAAACTTATAACCAATGATGATTAGAATGTAAAGTAAAATAATAATAATATTCTATCACACACACACACAACACGATCTAGCCCAAACTAAGCAGAGCTTGTACTATGGGTACTCGACAATGGATAAACATACATATATATACTTTTTTTTTGTAAAAGGTATATATTATATTATACATAGAAATACCCAGACCAAGACAAACAACATGTCCATGCACACAAATGTTTGACTTGTGCGGGAATCGAACCCACAAACTCAGGCGTGGCAGTCGGTTACATTAACCACTACGCCATCGAGGCCGAAATGCTACGTTACATTATCTAACGTAATGTGTGAGCTCACTCTTCTTAAACTATTTTGTGCGATCTAAGTACATTAAAGGCACATGCTATAATTTAGAACTTTGTTTTCTTTACTATAATATTATAAAGCGAAATCTTTTACAAATTAGAAGACCTATTTAAAAACATATCTCTTCATTAAAAAGCGTATATAACTAAGTAACAAAAACTATATAACATCTAGCTATAAGCCATAGGAGCGGTGCAGTTATATATAATTATACATAAGTATGTATATATACCGCGTGACCTTTTATACTGTCTTGAAAAAAGTAGGGCGTGATAGGTAAACAGAGTAGAAGCCTCAAGTATAGTTATATTATTATTTTTTTTTACTGACATAATCTGAAATTGACCTACCATTGTACAGTCCTTATTTATAATCTATTTTCATATTAAAACATTTAAAAAGTAATTCAAATAAAAAATTAAAATAATTCAAAATCGTAAACGTATTCACCCTAATAACGCGCTACAAATTATGAATGATTTCGTTACAAATAACTTAAAAACTATCTTCAAGGGCACTCGCCGGCCGTCGCTAGCGCCGAACACCCGCTCCCATCCGCAATCTCCCGGTCGCCCGCCGCTCCTTTAGTCGCATGCGATTAGGTACACTGTGACGTCGCGTGATGTCAAAATGCTAGAACACAAATACTATTAGATTCTATTCCACTTACACAACACACCATATTATTATCAAGACGGTAAAAAAAGTCACGCGGTATAAACGTTGGTGAGACTGTCAGGGATATCTAGCTTGCAATATTTTATTGCCTTTAATAACAAGCGAGCTAGCGGCCTTTCTTATATGACCTTCGAAATATCATACCTAGTCAGTCTCCCATATCCCCAAAGAGGTAGGAAAAGGTATATTACAATGTGTATACAACTGCCCAAAATTTAACTACTAGTTTACTGCTAGACATTTCCTCCTTATTTCTATAGAATTCAAAGGACTGTTGAAACCACCGAGCTCATCTAGTCATTTTAAACCATGTTCGATTACCAAACAAATAATTAGCACAGGAACTAAAATAAATTGAATAACAGAAATATTCGTCTATTTTTAGTGCCTATGTAATTTATTTTATCACTTTTATACAACCAAAACGCAGTGAAATAAAATAAGTGTTACGTTATAAGCAGTGATCGGAGTAGGTAGATTGAAATGGGGTCATTGATCCGAAACGTATATATTAATATGGACATTCCTCCGGAATTGGTGGATTATTAAAAAAAAACCGGAACTTATGTAGGAATTTTATTCTGCCAGAGTGGAAGGAGTCATTTGATGATTTGCCATCCTCAAAAAAAGGTAGGAGTTGTAATAAAATGAGCAATATTATTCTTTATTATTCTTCATATTTTTTTTAACGGCACACAGTCACGATTTGACAAAACCCAACGACCAATCAGAACAAAGGATCATGGGTGGTACAATAACCGGTTATCAGAACAATGCGTACGCCCGCCGACGACATGCCAGGTAGCTCACTCGTTTACTTCGGTTCGTAGAGTGCGCATCTTTGTTTGTTACTGTGTTGTGAAAACGTTACTTGACCCTGGCTTGTGTACATACTGACTTCTGGAATCTGCTCTAAACCACGATTTGGCTCGAATATACGGACTCAGATTTTTCACTATTGAATTGGATCTACATATTTAAACCAAGCTTTGGTAAGTAATATTTTACTAGTTACAAGGAGTATAAAGCATGTTTGGATGTACTATAAGAATATTAATATTTAGTATTGTGTTTGTTCGCTTAACCTGCTGAACATACCATGAGTCTTAATATTGTTAAATCTTTAATAGAGTATGAACCAGTGAGCTTAGTGCGAAACAAAATTATGATATTCTAGTAATGTAGTCGCAATTCAGCTAACTCCACTATTAACCGACATTTTACTGGAATCCGTATATAATTTGAATGCCCTGTGTCCTCTTGCAATGTATTGGTAAAATAAATTACTATAGGCCTTATCTACTTCTCTACAAAATATTCTACGTAACAAGCCCTTTCATTTGATATATATATATATTGATGGAATTGTAAAAAAAAAAAAATTGTCCGCCATCTTGTAGCGGCAGCCATTTTGGATTGACAGGAAGAGGGTGAAATTTCAATGACTAAATTTGATCCACGAAAAATAAAACAAACGGAGTAAGCTAAATAAACTAAATAAAATGTAATTTTTTCATGTCTTTGTTTTAGGTGATATATACGAGGTTCCATCTCTAAAACAAAGTTCAGATATGGCAAACGTCAAGGCTGAAACTGTAGAAAAATGGATATCCGGTCATCCCGAACTACTTTACGATCACGCTAGTGGTACAATATACTGTTCAAAATGTGAAAGCCATTTGAAAACCATAAATAAAGGAAACGTTAAAAGACATATCGAAGGAGCAGTACACCAGGGAAAGTTTAAGCGGCCCGAAGAGGAATTTTATTTCGATCTTATAAAATTTCTCATTTTGTGCAATATTCCGTGGTCTCAGATGAAAAATACTACTTTTCAAGATTTCTTTAAAAGATATATGTGTAGTAACAGTTGTTGTACGTGTACTAATCGTACTCTGCCAGATGAATCACAGTTACGGAAAGTTTACTTGGACAAGTTTTTTAAGAATAAAATCAATTCGATTCGGCAAAATTATAAAAATGAGAAACTATGGATATCATTAGATGAAACGCCAGACTTTTTAGGTCGCTATATAGTCCATTTTTTAATAAAGCCATTACATCCTAGCAATTTGACTAGACCTTATTTGGTAGCATGTAAAATGCTAACTGTAGTTAATGGACAAACAATCACGCAATTTGTGTTAGAATGTTTGGAAAACTTTTGGGAAGATTCTTTTGAATCGAAGGTAGGTAACATTCTTGTCCTCTGCACTGATAGCGTTGCATATATGCTGTCTGCAGGACGAAATTTAAAACAATACTTACCTGAAATGAAGCACGTAACATGTTTGGCGCACTCTCTTCATCGCGTATCTGAGCAAATTAGGTTAGAATATCACGATGTTAACATTTTAATAGCAAATGTTAAAAAGGTATTTTTGAAAGCCCCAAGTAGAATCAAAATTTTAAAAGAAAAATATCCAGATTTGCCGCTACCTCCCCAACCAGTTGTTACAAGATGGGGCACTTGGTTAGAGGCAGCATTTTATTACGCTCAAAACTTTGAAAAAATAAAAGGAGTATTATTTTGTTTAAGCAGCTCTGATGCGGTATCTATTCGAGAGGCAAAAAATATTATAGAAAAAGAAAATTTAAAAGAAGATTTAAATTACATTAAAGACAATTATTTTATAATTCATTTGTCTTTAAAAGAATTGCAAAAGCATAATTTATCGTTGACAGATTCACTTTTAGCATTTGACAACGTCAGAGATGCTATAAATCAGTGCAATTCAGAAAATATAAAAAATAAAATAGAACGTGTTATGGAACGAAACCCAGATTTAGACACACTTAGAGAATATAGTGAGGCCATTGAAAAAAATGAAGCACATAATTTAATACCTTTTTTAAAATTTGCTCCTTTGACATCGTCAGATGTAGAACGGTCTTTTTCCATTTATAAATGGACTTTACATGTTAAAAGAAATAGGTTGAAAATAGAAAATATAGAGAAACTCATAGTTATATATTTTAATTGTAAAGATCAGGATTACCAGGATGCTGACATTGTAATCGATGAAGATTAAAAATGTGAATAAATGTAAAATGTACATATTTAACAATAAACAATCTTGATTTTTATCTTTTTTCTTTATTCTACCCCTTTTTTGTGGTCCTAAAATCTGACTAAAATCAACCTGTTCCTTCGTATGCCCTTTACGTTTCAGAGTCGTGGTGCATCCTTAGAACAGTCTCACGACCCCAGCAGGCATTGGCCCTCTATGGGGCCCCGTCATTTATTCTACCCTTAATGCAAATTACCATGACCCCTATGAAAATATTTAAATTTAAGTGCAACAATTTATGTCTATCTATAAAAGTTCTAGCCATAAAAGGCTAAAAATAAAAATTAAAGCTTCGATCGGAATTCGATTGTTTTTATTATTCAACAGATAAATAATGAATTAATTTAGTTTTGATACCTTCCTTTAAATTTTGAATTGAGTAGGAATAATATCACTACCAACATTAACAATATTTAATTGAATCCGGAAATACCGGAATTACTTTCCGGGAAAATGGCTTATCCATGTTATTCTTTCTGTGTGCATTAATGATACAAGTACCAAAAATCAATCTACCTACTCCGATCACTGGTTATAAGATGTTATAAGGGAGTTTACACTATATTTTAGTATTATCAAAATATCTTTTATGTACAGACATTTGATCAGTTATAATTTTATTATATGTATAGATTAGCATTATAAATTGACATGTCAATATAACAGGTTTTCAGAACTCCTGTAGATGAACACGCATAGTAATATAATAATAATAATATTCTATCACATACACACAACACCATCTAGCCCAAACTAAGCAGAGCTTGTACTATGGGTACTAGACAATGGATAGACATACATATATAACTTTTTTTTTGTAAATACGTACATATTATACATAGAAACACCCATACCAATACAAACATCTATGTTCATGCACACAAACGTTTGACTTGTGCGGAAATCGAACCCGCGGCCGCAGGCGTGGCAGTTGGTTACACTAACCACTACGCCATTGAGTACTTTTCTGTGATAACTGATAATATAACAGAAATGTTAAGTCATGCAAGCCACTTCGAAAGCTTACGGCATGAGGGTTATGCTCTGAGCGTTTCGATGGAAAAAATACCTAGTCACATCTTTGACATAGTGATGAAAAACCGAGAGCACGTCTGGCATCATGTCAGTGGCACTGAATTTGTTAAGAAAAATAATATGACGAATCTTTTAAGAACTATAGAAACCATAACAATTATTTTAGAATGTTTGTTGCGCTGTCTGTATGTTTTTTCGTGCGTCGCGCTAAAACTACTGCATGAAATTGAATGCGGTTATATTGCCGGAAGTCTTACTTAATCGACTAACCCCTATGTCTTCTTACTATCTCTTTAAGCAATACGTTACAACATTCTGACTGTTCCTCTTGTGTAAACATCGTTTTAGCGGGCAGGGATAACGTATTTCTCGCTTGTAAAAAGATTCTGCCTAGCTGTCCTGATAGAAGTTACCCTGTACAGGCGAAAAGAAAACAAATCTAAACCATCCTCGAATCCACTTAAACCCAAAAAAAATTCATTCAAATCGGTCCAGCCATTTAGGAGGAATTCACTGTCACCTCACGTACAGAAGAATTATACATATAAAGACTAGCTGTCCCGACAGACGACCTGTACAGGGGAAAAAGAAAACAACTCTAAATCATCCTCGAATCCACCTGAACACACACAAAAAAATTCATTCAAATCGGTCCAGCCGTTTAGGAGGAGTTTACTGTCAACACACGTACAGAAGAATTATATATATAAAGATAAAGATATACACCATGTAATTTAATTCACTGTTTTTCTGAAACGTATATAGTCAGTCAATGATATAGAATATTTCTGCATCGTTAATTATAAAAAACGCTTAAAATCAAAAATCTATACTATCATTTTTGTCAAAAACACGTTTTATTTTAAACATGACTGAAACACAGTAATGCACAACAATAATAAAAAAGCTAATAAAAGGGTGCCCGCCCGAAAAAAAATCTGTTTTTCCATTCATTTTGTCGAGGTCAATGTTCAATTTTGTATGAAACAGCTGTTTTTTTTCCCGCGATTTCGGGCATGTCCCAGATCAAAAGTTGTTCATAATAACAAGTATAATCACTCCCTGAGAGGTTTGCACTACACTAAGAATAACGTTGTATACGAAGACACCTCGCGTCGTAGCGCCAGTGAAATATTGATTTTGATGAAAAGGCCGGCTTTCAAAACAATAGCTTTTTTTTAAATTATGTTTGCAATGGAATTGAATGAATGAATTTCGGGAAAACAGTGAATTAGATTCCTTGGTGTATGTATCCATAGGTATGTCTTATGTGTATAGATTAGATAGCAATGTTACAAAAATATAGAAAGACCTTCAACCAAATTCCATGCGTACGAAGTCGTGAGTAAAAGCTAGTAGGTATCTTATTATTTTTAATAATAGCAACCCTGTATTAAACTGTCCCACTTAACGGGCCTCTTTTCAGTGTGAGAACAGTTAGGCTATAGTCCACCACGCTGGCCCACAGCAGGTTGGCAGACTTCACATATTTAGGAACATTATGAAGAACTCTCAGACATGCAGGTTCCGATGTTTTCCTTCCCGTTAAAGCGAGCGATAATTAGCTATTTAATACGCACATTACTTTTTTTTATACAACTTTGGTGGCAAACAAGCTTACGGCCATACCTGATGGTAAGTGGTCACCGTAGCCTATGGACGCATGCAATACCAGAGGCATCACTTGCGCGTTGCCGACCCTTTAGGAAAAAAGGAAGTGGGAAGGAGAAGGAAGAGGGAATGAGGGTGATTGGGTGTCCGGCACTCTCACTCACCAAACGAAACACAACAGTAGGAACATTGCTATTTCACGTCGATATTCTGTAAGCGGGTAGTACTTCCGCGGTCGAACGGATGACTTTAAAAAGTCAGAGATGCGCGTCTTAGGAATGAGCTCCAGACCTCTGCGTGGCAGTCCAAGTCTCCCACTAGGCTGACTATAACTGCTAATTAACCATCTGCTCAGGAGGTATTATAGTGGACAATCACAAGTGTGTGCGCAAACATAAGTGCACTCTCCGTTCACTAACTCTCGTGATCCGATGGGACGGCTATCCGACACAAACAGAGAGAGTTCAGGCGCAAGGCCAACGGCTTTACGTGCTTTCCGGGGCTCGTGCGTTGAGGATCGAACTCGAGACCTCTGAGTGGCAGTCCAACGGTTTCCGACCAGGCTATCACTGCTACGTATTTATACTTACGTTGTTTCAGGGAAGACTTCACACTACAACTGCTGGCTAAGTTCAAGAACAAGCTTCACGCTATAAAAGAGAAGTCACAGACTGAAGGAGAAACGGAGCAGAAAACAGAAGAAGAAAACGATGAGAACTTGAACTCTGATGAATGGTGAGTGTATTCTTTTATATAGAGGTGTTCCACACTCCCATATTTGTCCAGCTATGTTTTAGGTTAGGTTAGGTCTTTGTGCTGCCTAAATCTAGGCAATACAACCACTAGTGGCCTCCACATGTTGTCAACGATGATAACTGTGATAGCACCAACGCACATTGCGCGTTCCAGTAGCCGCTTCTGAGCGGAATCCTTTTTGGACGATCCGGGTTCGTCTGGAAAAATAACCGAAATGGCCCTTCGTCGTCTCAATGACAAGGGGAGTGCGTGTAAGGCATTTTCTGCGAATAAACAAAAGGTTTTATTAAGAAAAATCGTTCACCATGTAATCTAAAACATCATGTTGACTACTGAATACGTAAATCCCGCTCCGGTAACCACTTAAAAATAATAAAAGGCGGCAAAAGCCCAACGTCTTATGGCATTCGACACGCAATTGAGAGAACACGGGTTCGAATCCTACCCATTGCATAGCTATAGCTAACCTGGAGGGATTTACAAGAATTCTAGTAATAATTATGTAAACCAAATTACTCGAGTCGAACACAAGACTTTTTTTTATACAACTTTGGTGGCAAACAAGCATACGGCCCACCTGATGGTAAGTGGTCACCGTAGCCTATGGACGCCTGCAACACCAGAGGCATCACTTGCGCGTTGCCGACCCTTTAGGAGAGGAAGTGGGAAGGAGAAGGAGCGGGAAGGGGGAACGAGGGCGATTGGGCCTCAGGCACTCTCACTGACCGAACGAAACACAACAGTAGGAATACTGCCATTTCTTGTCGATATTCTGTGAGAGGGTAGTCCTTCCCCGGTCGAGCATGGCGTTATTACTTAACGATCATCCGCTCCACAAATAATTAGGTACTTTGAGCCTGGGTGTACCTAGACCCAAAGTAATTAATTGTAGATCACCCAAATTTTATCCCGTTTGGGGCTCGAACCCACAACACTCGGCGCTGCTTGTGCTGTCATCTGCTATCTACTCATTATATTTTCTGTACCCAGGCTAGGACATACTCTTCGCTTTGAAGACAAGGGCGCCGTGTTGGCTAAGGATGCCTCAAGCAAGGGAGACGACTGGTTTGACATTTACGATCCAAGGAACCCCCTCAACAAGAGGAAGAGAGAAAAGTCGGATAAAAAGCAGAAGAAATAAAATATTTTTAGCACTTGGTGTTTTTATTTTCTTTGCTTGTAATCAATCGTGACTTCATTTGGGATTAAGATCGTTTAAGCTTTACGGTAAATGGTCTTAATCCCGAATACGGTTCTAAATCTATACAGGGTGATTTTGAAATCGTGTAATTCCTTTTAACCACGCATTCTACTGGTGATATAGAATAGCCCTGACCATATTTTTTCTTAATTAGAATAATGGTTTCGGCAAAATTAGAGTACAGATTTTTTTCATGAAATGATTTCAAATAGTCATATTTTAACCACCTGACACAATCTTAATATTTTACTAATTTAAAAATAATAACATAACAATAACTGATGTCGTAAATAATAAGGGGCAATAAAAAGGACCGCCCGTTATTATTTACGACATTAATTATTAATATGCTTTTTTATTTTAATTAGTAAAAAATTAAAATTGCCTCGGTTGGTTAACATATGACTATCTGACACCATTTCACGAAAAAAATTGGAATAATAATTTTTCAAAAAAAATAAATCTAATTAAATAAAAATATGGTCAGGGTTATTCTATATCACCAGTAGAATGCGTGGTTAAAAGGAATTACACGATTTCAAAATCACCCTGTATAAATAACGACCTAATTGAAACTTATAAGATCTTAAATGGGCACTACGATCTTCACGAAATGAAAAACATTTTTACTTTAATGGCCATCTACACCACCTTAAATTATGCACCCGCTATTCAAATAATTATCTCCACAAACTATCTAAGCAATCTGGTTGTAATAATAAACTCGGCAAATACCTTCATCGACAAAATACTACGCAATGGGTATTTAGCAGGATACAGGCACATATCAGTTGCTTCAACTGCCTGCCTGTTTATTAATAATAATAATGTTTATATTCTTATCCCTCGAACCCAGTACGTATCAATAATAATAAAATAAAAATCGATTGCCAATGTATGACGGAGCGTCACTTAAGACTGCGCCGAGCGAAATGTGCCAAAACAGGCGGTCACAGTTAAGTTGATAAAATCAACACTTTTTGTTGAATACAAATATAATTAATATTTTCGCCTAAAAATTACGTAAATTTGCACGAAAAATGCAAAAACGTAAGCTCGTGCTACGTGATTTTTAGATTATAACAGTCGAAATCTATCCTATTTTACAGCTTAAACGAAACATAAATTGTTATATTACAATTTGTCCGGGGTCGGGCGATAAATGCCACTAGCGCTAATTGTCGCAGTCGTTATAATGACTAATACTGCTTACGTCCACTTATCAATATGTTATAAACGCATTTAAACTTAGTCGCAGAATGTCTAATATTTTAATTGTACAAAGATTATGGTACAGTCGATTGCAATAGATTTATGGCCTAGATACTCATACTACCTATATATTTGTAACGGAAGGCTTGCATATAATATACAAACTTATAAACTTTTTGTTAAATAATACTGGCCAGTTGTTAATGAAGAATATAGGTACAGATGCACAATTGTCATATTTTTTCCTTCCTTGTGTCAATCATAAGTCTCTTGCTAGTTGTGTAGTGATGGATTTTAACAAGGGCAATCTACATTTTGTTGATAACCAAAAAGGAAAATCTTCACTCTTATTCAATGGACATCAATATAATTGGGGCAATAACAATAAAAATGGTAACTCTCTATGGAGGTGTGCCAATCGAAAGGAATGTAGTGCGTCTGTTACATTAAACAGCGAAAGGAACGCTATCGTTCGGCAAAGCTCCCATACGTGCAAATCACATCATGAGAAGAACATGAGGGCTTATGTGATGGATTCTTGTAAAAAGGCAGTGTGTAAAAAAATGAAATCTATAAAATCTATTTTTGAAAAAGAAATTTCTAAATTTAACTCAAAAGTACCAATGCCTTCATATAAAGAAAAAAAAGATGTTCTGTACAAAGCAAGGAATAAATATTTGAAAGTTAAAATGACTGAATGCAATAATTTAAGAGATGTAAAGATTCCTCAATTACTGGCCAATGATTTTCTCGTCGTAGAAGATGGCGATGAAAACAAAATTGTTATCTTTTGTTCTAAAATTTGTAGAAAAGCCATACAACGTTTTGAAAATAAGTTATACTTCGGGGATGGAACATTTAAGAGGACGCCAAAGCCCTTTAAACAATTTTTTTTCGATCCATGTGGACCTATACAGTTGCGAAAACTACTAACATCGTACCTGTACTGTATGCTCTTCTACCAAACAAAGAAGAAATTACCTACTTCAGATTATTTTCATTGCTTAAGGCCAATTTAGGAATTGAAATAACTAAATTCAAATGTGATCTCGAAGCAGCGTTGATTAACGGGTACAAATCGGTATTTCCAGATGGAGTCGTCAGTGGTTGCTATTTTCACTATAATAGGGCAATTTGAAAGAAGGCAAGAGAGGTGAAGTTGACAGAATCGAGAGTTGGTAAAAGAATTACGAGAATGATAGCAAATTTGCCTCTCGTGCCTTTAGAAAAAATGAATGACGCATGGTTGTCTATAGTAGAAATATCCACTAAAACGATTGAAATGGAAAAATACATAAAATATTTCAACAAGCAATGGCTGAAGTCCACCACTATGATTAATTGTGCAACAGATCGGCACCGCACTAACAACAGTGTGGAAGCGTGGCACCGGCGATTAAACGTCAGGGTGCCACACAAAGCTAGTTTGATTTTATTTTTATATTTATTAAGAAAGGAGGCAAAACTTGTAGACAAAAGAATTAAACGATTTTATTTTGAACAACGGCACCGGAAAAGAGCGGACATTATGTTAGACAAACGCTATAAAGAAGAAGTAAACAGTTTAAATGACGGTCACTTAACAATTATGGAATTTTTAAATAATATAGGATTATTGAAATATAATATAAGGCTCAAGCATGGTTTATGATCATTGAATAAAAAATAGATTAACTTTCAATTTGTTTTTTTTTTAGTCGGATTGCCATGACTTTGTCGGGTTCCTAAGTGGGTGAATTTCCCAAACGACTTTTTTTTGTCTTGGGTGAAATTCGCATTCTATAATCTATACAAATAATGAATCCCATATCCTTAACCACTGGACCAACGAGACAATTACGAAGACACCAAAAAACTTACACATTTAAAAACTGTCAAAATTTTTGTTCATCAAAAACAAAATCTATGCAATTAATGTGGATAATTTTTTCTACGACTACGTTTGATGACATAAACTTTTTAAGACATTCTGCGACTAAGTCTTAATGCGTTTATAACATATTGATAAGTGGACGTAAGCAGTATTAGTCATTATAACGACTGCGACAATTAGCGCTAGTGGCATTTATCGCCCGACCCTTTGTCCGTCCCAAATATTTAAGTTATTGGTTGACAATAAAGATACATATTTATCAAAAAAGCACTTCAAATCCTCCATACAATTTTACTATGGCGGTCGCGCGCCGATTTGTATATCGAGCTCTGTCATTCAATTCCAACCGCGTCTTACGCTCGGCGCAGTCCTAAGAACGGCTCGACCGATTAAGCTGTAATTTTTTTTTGTTGCGTTTGTAATTGTCAGGACAGGGTTTTTATGAATGAAAATATGCGAAAAATTGTATTTTTATATAGAAACAATTGATTGACGTTTTAATATTGAATTGAATTACGTGAATTGTATTTTTGTATAGTTTGACAGGACAATGACTGTCGGGTCAATTGGTAGAGTATAATATTGTATTGCTAACATTTTACTGTCAGGAGATATAGAATTTGATGGGCGTGATTTGAATGACGTATGTCACAAAACCCAAGCTTTATTTTACGGGGTATACTTAATTCATTTAGGCTATTTTCGAAATCTTTTTGATACACTCTGTAGACTAAGGTACAAGTGTACCATAGATGAAATATCTTATATATTAATACGTGAAGCAAAAACTGTACCCCTTTTTTGTGCGGACGGAGGAGTATGAAATTTAGCACAGTTAAAGTTTATATGGAGAAAGTGTGGCGAATCCTAATATTTTTATAAAATATGCATTAGAAATACATTAAATTAATGAAAAACACTACACGCACACAACCATACATTTGACACAAGCAGTCGAATCGCGTTCGTAGTATTTCGGCTGATGTCGTAGAATTCTTCGTAACTATGGTTACATACTATGTATGTGGAGTAGGTGACTAAATGAAATGTGATTATAAGTGTATAGTTATAGACAATAAAACATTAATAACGATCAAACTTAACATTTTAATCAATTATGGTCGAATTTCGACCACTTGGCGACTGCTAGTAACTATAATATGACTGTGCACATTACGCAACCAGAACTTTAAATCCAATATTCACATGGCTATATAGCTACAAATAAAATTATACTTCATCTATGATATACAGGTTGTGGCGTGAATAATGGATAACCCTGAAACTGTCGACTGGCCAGATTATCATCTGTCATTTACCCCACTTATATCACGCAGCGAGCCACGGCAGCGTAGCAGAAATCTTAAAAAAGTGGGTGAAGCCGACTATTAATAAATTATATCTTAAATTATTTTTGTACTAGTGATATTCAGGTAGAAAACAGGGGAATACGCTTATACAGTGTCGTAGCGTGGATGTCAGCCGCCCAGGGTGAAAGAAAATTTTGCCGTCCTTTTATTTAGGTATTTCAATTTAAAAGACTACAATATATAGTAATTCTAAAGATATTTTCGGCAAGAACAGTCATCATTATTGTGTACTGGACAGCTGCCCTTTCCTCTCGTTCGTCATATAATGGTTTAAATATGTACAAGATAATTATAATTGTTATTTATTGTGAAATTTTTCCGCCCCCTAAAAGTGCCGCCCGGGGCGGGCTGCCTCTGCCGCCCGGGGCGGGCTGCCTCTGCCGCCCCCTCTACGCTACGCCACTGCCCTTATATGAAAATCCCCTAACTACGCTATTGTATCATATTAGCTGGGGTCGTGTCTAAACATCATGGTATAAACTTTAAGTGGCAGCCTGGCCACTGCCAGTGCGCCAAGCGTTGTGGGTTCGATTCCAACCTGAAAAAAAAATTGAGTAATCCACAAATAGTTGTTGCGAGGCTGGATGTTTTTTGTGTCCGTTGTTTCAATGTTTGTAAAGTCACCCGCGACACAAGAATGAAGCCTAGTATGTAAATGGTATTTTTGGGTGACACGGTTAATTATTATACCAGTGGTTTCGAAGACAATAATCTGACAGGAATACATTTCAGCATAAAGGTAGCCTAGCCATATCCTTCCCCAGGATTACAATATACCTCTTTGCCAAATTTCATCAAAATCGGTTTAGTGGTTTAGCCGTGAATGTATAGCAGATAGACAGAGTTACTTTCGCATTTATATTATACTATTCGCTATATCCATATCTGTGTACCATGTCCGAGACCGCGTGCACAGAAGTCGTATTGAGTATCACTGTGCCACCGAGGCAGTCAATATTATAAAAATACACACCGCATGATATGAGAGTCGAACTCCGAACCTTACGGCTGCAGGCGTATATGTTAACTTACAAAAGAAGTTATCCTAACTAATATTATGAATACAAATGTGCGAAAAGGACGTTTTGCGAAAGGGACATTTTACGAAAGGGTCATTATGCGAAAGGGACATTTTGCGAAAAGGGATATTCTGCGAAAGACACATTCTGAGAAAGGGAAATTTTGCGCCCTGTATCTATTTTGTGCCTTGTAGACATTTTGCGAAGTGCACATTCCCACTTTTTGTGGACCACACATCTTTTTGTCCCGTGTGAGATTCGAACCCACAACACTTGGCACAAACACAGTGTTAGTCATCATCCAGAAAGTTCTGTTTCCGAGGGATAGCTACTAAATAATAAAACAACAAGGGAGTGCTTCAAAAATTATTTATTTATTCGTATATATAATTTATATATCCATTTTATAATTAAAATCAACCGTTGCACACAACATAAACATCATAATACGACCTTCTACGCTCTCGGACGAAAGATGCGCTCTTTGCGAACACGTTTTGTGCCAAAGTGGACCTTATCTCGATGGCAGTGGGTCGCTTTCACCAAAACGCGTCAGCAACATTTAGTATACATACATTTAAAAACTAGATACACAATATATTGAAAGTCCTGCGTCTGCGGTCGTCGGTCGGTACACCCGCGCCTCGTGTACACAAATTATAATTATAAAAAGCTGAATTATCAATATCAATGTATTATCTAAATTAATACTTTTGCTAAAATACTCTGTAGTTTTAACGTCACTGCGCCGACATATTGCTGAGTTTGAACATTTGCCGTGGAACACTGTTGAATTGTATCATTTACTTTTATTCAGAATAAAATTAGGGTCTGTTTATAAAAATATATCTAGTCTATTTCAAGTAAAGCTGTCTAAAATTACATGTTTTTGAATGTTAAAGTTTAATAATAATGTGTTTGTCGCAGCAATATGTCGCTCGCAGTGAGCGTGTCTGTTAAAGTAAGTACTACCTGCGTTCGCCAATAATCTGATAATGTCATTTTGGCTTAAAACAATCAATTGGAAATAAATAATGCGAAAATAAATAGAAAATGAAACCTAACAACACTAATATGACTGTAATTTAATTTTTACATTTAGAAGAAAGATTATTTTACTGCTTTTAGTACTTGCAACACTGAATTTGGACTTTTCTAATTACATATTAAGACTTTTTGACTACAAGTTTTTAGATTATAATTAATTTCGTATTTTATTTGTTCAAATTCAGTGTTCAAGTTGTAACGAAATTATTTAAATTTATTATTGATTGAGAAATTGGTTTTGATACAGCCATCTTATAACACTGTCGTTTTTATTAATAAGCGTAATAAAGATAAATTATATGTACCTCATTAAAAAGTATATAAACAATTAAAAATATATAATTCATTAAACGTATAATATTCTTTATCTAACCTGACTTATAAGCTGGTATCTACAGAACGACCCACGTAGGGAATCCCTAAAGGTTTCAAAAGAATCACCTAGGTAAACCACATACTCAAACTAAGAATTCTTCTTGGAGACAGATGAATGTCAGCCCTGTATTAAACAGTCCCACTGCTGGGCACGGGCCTCTTCTCAGTGTGAGAAGGGTAACGCCATAGTCCACCACGCTGGCCCGGAGCGGGTTGGCGGACTTCACATATCTTTGAAAACATTATGTAGAACTCTCCGACATGCAGGTTTCCTCACGATGTTTTCCTTCACCGTTAAAGCGAGTTATAATATTATATGTATAAATCATTATTTTATACAAATAGCCTTTTCCAGTGATGTTTCCTTGTGATGATATATAACTGATGATATATAACTGATTATTTAGAGGATTAAGCAGTAGTGTATAGACACCCATGTTAAAGTGACGAGTCACTTGTTTATTATGATATAACAGATTATAAAATAGCTGTACCGAAACACATAAAATCTAATAAACAAATAGATCACAAACTCCCTGCTTTACAACCCTACATCACTTATTGTTAATGTTTCAGATAATTATATTATTTATTATTAAAGTTGGAGTGGCCTCACTTGAATGTTAACAAATTATTTTGTACGAAAACCAATATTATTAAGATATGACAGCATCGTGAACGAAACATCGAAATATAAAACATAAGACTCTGTCATAGAAACTAATTACTTTCTTACATTGTCGTGTGGTCAGAGATTTTCTAGCGGCTTGACGTCAGAATATTAAAAGTTTACTAACGCTCTACATCAACTATTGTTAGTCCTTGACATATTTCCTTCTTCTCTGTGCCGCTGCTGGATATTTCCTACCCGAAAACTCAACAAAACTGTCCACAAAAGTGATTCAAACCCGTGTTGAAGTATTTGCCGGAAAGTAGAAAGCGCATAAATTCTGCTTTTAGCCTATCAAATCAGTTTTTCATACATGTAACAAATTACGTATGTGATACAATAATACAAAAACTTAAGTCTATTAAACAATTATACAGACATAGTGTCACCCCTGTATCCCCGAAGGGGTAGGACAGTATTACAACCACATTTCGAAAGCTCTACTTATAGGTCCCACGTAATAGGGGTCCGAGACTAGAGCCGTTTACAGGGTCTACCATGAAACGTAAATGCTGAAGTTTCACGCGTATTGTTGGTAAAATTAGTAGATACCATGAAATACATGAAGTAACGCCTTGATCATCCTAAACCCTATGGAGTAATGTCACTTTTAAAGAAAGAAATTCAAAGAGACTTTGCGATAGATATATTCTTATATTTCGTTTGCCCGAAGTTTCGGATAGACGTTTCATGGTAGACCTACTGACTCCGTGCTGAGAATCACAATAACAGTTTGCTTGACCCGGGAATCGACAACAGGACCCATACACTACGACTATAATTACAGTAGAAATAACATACCACAGGTAGAATCGTTGAACAGTCAACCGGAATCCAACCACACGGGGCTTTGTTTAGCCAACGATGTTTAAGTAGAGTAATGTTTTATACATCTGTTATACAATCATGATTACATAATGTGTTATCAAGTGAGGCCCCCCAACATACACAACACAGTCAGAACGAGCTGGGCCTCGCTACTGAGGCGCTCGCTAGCCCTTAGGCCTATATGCCCAGGCCTATAGGCCCATAGGCCTATACTACAGCCTACACTACCCTACTCGGAATATCATCAATGCCTTTCAAATACATGTCTCGCTAAAATTTATAGTTAGAACTGAAACATTAAATAAAACATTTACACACTATATGTTACAATCTTAGACGAACTGTCAAACACGCGAGGTTAAATAGTCGTTTAGTTTTCTGAAATTATACAATTTTCTCGCAATTTTCTAAACTTTTGTTTCCGTAAGAACCTTCTATAAAGTCGTTCTAAGGTTATGGCGTGACCAAGGGAAACAGGGATTCATTTTTATATATGTTTATAATAGTATCATCACAAGTTTTCACAGCGCACGCGATATAATGAATTTTATAGACAACATTTTGATACCTTGGGTTACCATTGTTGTGATTTAGGTAGGAAAGCATTATCTTTACTAAATAAAATGTTGCCTGTATACCTACTCGATGATGATATAGCTCTCTAATTGTAAAAGAATTATTAATTAAAATCGGTTGATTAGTTTTTCAGTTAAACCGATACAAACAAAAATTAAATGTTTCCTCTTCATAATATTAGTATAGATATCCTAGAGCCTTGTTTGAACGAGCTAATCTCTCGAACTACCAGTCTGATTTGGAAAATTACTTTTGGAATTAATAGTTTAATTCTTGAGGAAGGTTATAGGATATATGATGAGAGGAGTAGTGATCATAAACTGGGTGAAACCGCAAGGGACAGCTATAGACAATGGAAAAGCAATATTTTTTATATTTATAAGAATGTGGACATAACAAAACTATTCTATCTTCTATGTATCAATAAATATTTGGTTTAGTTAATCGTAGCTAACAACCTAGGATTCGAAATAAGAAAAGTGCATTGAGATCGGTTAATTCGTTTAGGAATTATAATTACACAAACAAACAATCATTTTAATAAGGAGAAAAGATTTGTATGTTTGTTTGTAATGAATAAATTCAATACCATTAAACCGATTTTAATAATTGTTTCACCTTTAGAGAGCTACCTTATTCAAAAGTAACAGAGTGTATATAACAGCAGTAATCACGAACACAGGTAGGCACCTGCAGGGAACAGTTAGTGTGTAAATGTTTGTATATAAAGTGTCGTGATGGCTCAGCGGTGTTCCGAGACGGGTGGTGCGGCGCACTATTCCCGCCTAGTGCACAATTTAGACACAACTATATAATTTTTACACACATATCATTGTACACGTTGGACTACTTAACTGGCCACCGAATTGAAAATTAGAGTATTTATATTTTACTTCCTAGTCGCGCGTTTGGCAATTAATATACCATAAATACTACGTATACCTATTTAAATAATAATAGAACTTTATTAAATAATAGTATTTAAAATCAGTACTATTGCAGTCCGAGAAAAGTTTTTATTTTTGTGGCCGGCCTAAGAAAACACATCTTGGACATAATTTTCTCTTTTTTAATTAATTGACTTTTCTATATAAGAATGTTTACCGAACGCACGACTATAAGTTACAATTAAACAAACGCGCAATTATTAACCGTATTGCTTCGTTGCAAGCGCAAATCATTATAAAAATAATATTCGAAAACTTGTAACTGTAACCTTAACATACACTTGGAGCTAATACTTGTATTAATTTATAGTTAAACTACTATTTACATCACTTATATAAATACACCAACAACGATAGTATGTGCGTTGCTTTCCATTATTTTCTTTCAAAATCTTTTTATCTTTTCTTCTATATAAAGATCACAATCGAAATACATTTTTTTACATGAGATTCTGACGTCATATCCGGTGAATGTCGCGCTTGGAATGTTTACCCATGTTTTCTATCACATTAAAGATATAATCTTTTGGAATTTTCTCATTGATGGAATGGATTTTTTACGACAAGTTTATTTTTATATTGATGTTGTCATATATATTGATAATAAGATCTACTGGATACCTAGTTGATATTATTATTAATGAATAATAATCAAATCGTCCCATTAGCTACAAAAATTGAAAATTAGCCATATCGATAAAATTACAAAATATCGAGGTTGGACTGTAACTCGATAAATAATCAGCAATCAGATGTTACATTACCGATAAAATTGCAAATATTTATCGACAATAATAACAACCCTTCAAATCGATAGTAGCGATAATCAAAAGACTTACAATTCTTAAAATCATAGTTTCAAGATCAGTTTTATTTGACCGTCTCACATTGAGTATGTTGTGATGGTTTATGATTACATGATAATGTACCACATATATCGATATTTTACGTCATAGTTAAGTTTAAATCACTCAAGTGCTCGACTCCACATCGATGGCACTCGTTCATAAGTTGTAGCGTAATATTTTATTTTCTTGTATATTCGCGAGTCGTTTGACATACTCGTATAGCGCGTAACAGATAATTGAGTATAAGACAATTAGTTAAGCCGAGTACATACTCGTATATCCGTACACACGCTATACGAGCACGTAGTGCGTGACGCGGACGATGTGGTGCTCGCTCAGAGCTGCGCCCAGCGCTCGTCGAAGTAGTGGCGCATGTTGTGTCCGGCGCGCCCCACGGGGCTGTCGTCCTCGTTGAACACCTCGCAGTTGCTGAACATGAGCCGCACGTCCGACGCGAACTCTTCCTTGCACTTGTACCTGTGCAACGTCAACATGCGATACGTCACTCGCTGCTTTATGTGTACATATATACTATACTCCTATACTTTATACTAGCTTTTACTTGGACCACTACATTTTTATAAATAACAGGTACACTATGTTATTTCCTCTCGTGTACCCCTGATAACGTGTATACGAAATTGATGAAATGTCTTAAGATTTCATGTGCATTACGGCCGATCGCAGCCGCGCGCGATTAATCGCGTGCGACTGACGCGTGCGGCTGATGCGATAGGTAATAGTCAGAGTATGAAAATGTATGACACCACTTCCAAGATTCATCTTCTCTCGCCAAAAAGCTAAATTCTGTGTTCCGTTCCGTACGTAAAATCCACAAAAATACTGAGCATATTGATGCTATGTAAAAAACACAAAAATACTGAGCATGTCGATGCTACGTAAAAAGCAGGAAAATACTGAGCATGTTGAGACAGGCACGGCTGCGTGCGCCTGCGTCAGTTCGTCGGCCGCGCGCGTCTATGGCCGACCTCACAAACGACGCCATATATTTTCATACTCTGACTATTATCGCATTTACAATATTATTATTAGGCCTTCCTCCCATTTTTCTACATATTCCTGTTATACACTAGTTTGCACCAGTCTATTCTATAAATAATTCGTTGCCGCTTAATACTACAGGCTGATTTTGAAAACGTGTAATTCCTTTTAACCACGCATTCTACTAGTGATATAGAATAACCTGACCATATATTTTTTTAACTAGAATTATGTTTTAGAAAAATTAATGTACCGATTTTTTACATGAAATGGTTTTAGATAGTCATATGTTAATCACCCGACACAATCTTAATATTTTACTAATTTAAAAATAATAACATAACAATAACTGATGTCGTAAATAATAAGGGGCAATAAAAAGGACCGCCCGTTATTATTTACGACATTAATTATTGATATGTTATTTTATATTAATTAGTAAAAAATTAAAATTGCCTCGAGTTGTTAACTTATGACTATCTGACACACTTTCACGAAAAAAATGATACATTAATTTTTCCAAAAAAATAAATTCTATTAATAATTAAATATGGTCAGGGTTATTCTATAACACCAGTAGAATGCGTGGTTAAAAGGAATTACACGATTTCAAAATCGCCCTGTATACTCAATTTATTTTCTACTAACTTTTACCCGCTTGAGAACAGTATTGTTTTCTGGATGAAAGGTACCCAATGTCCTTTTATGTACCTAATTTAATATAATAAATGCGAATGTGAGTTTATTTGTTACGTTTTCACAGCTAAACTACTCAACCGATCAACATAAAATTTCACACACACACAGTCAATACAAAAAAAGACATAAAGAATCTTTCATCCTGAAAAATAAACTGTTCCCCGGGTATAGACATTTATTGATAAAATATACATTAACGCGAGCGAAGCCGCGGGCACAATCTAGTACTCCTGTATTTTATAATAAATTTTGGTTTACTTTTGTTCGGTAACTATATTTTTTTATGGAAAGTAGGTACCCTTAATAATAATAAATGTCCTTTTCTGTATCCCTGACAACGTGTATGCGAAATTTCATAATGATTGGTACAATTTAAAAATAAATTTGAAAAAAAAATATTTTTTTTTTTTATTCTATTTTTTTTAATTAATACAGTCATTTGGCAGTTTTACCTGGAAAGTTTTTCAGGAGTTTTGAAAATTGGTAGAAAATTGATATTTGGAAAAAGTACATCTAAATCTATAAAAGATTTCGATGTGCTTTTTCTGAATATCAACTTTATCACCTCGTATCTTTGTCGCTCGCGCCGCCATATTGGAAAAATGGTGCCTGATAGCAGTTTATTGACAATATCTTCTTTCCAGCTCATATTACGATAAAATCATTTTATTTATTAGTAGCCAACTCAACAATTTTTTTACAGTGTACATGGAATTATAGCAATGACATTAAAATCTTAAGCCAGTTACAGAGTTTTACCACATTCGTATAAGTATATAAAACTAGAAAAACATAGTTAAGTATACATATACATACATTGCAACATAAAATTAAATGATAAAATAGAAACAACAAAAATAAAAAAACGTCTCATTTATCCACTAGTGAGCATTTGCTCATTTGCGACTTGTTTTCGATACGTCTCCTTAGATAATTGGAATATATCAATACTTACAAAACGTTCAAAATAAATGCGAGATAGTCGTGTCATATCAGCATTTTTGCCATAATTGGTGCGATAGTACACTAAATAAATGGGTGTGTCTGATGCGGTACTTTAGAGTACAGAATTGTATACATGATAGAAGATCACTACTATCAAGCCCACCACGCAAAATATCAAAGAGTAGAAGCCTATTCAGCAATATATGCATGTTTGTCAAGTTTTGGTAACATATAATATCATGTTTAATCATACAAAATTAATTTCCCTAATCTTCATTAAATTAATACTGATATTTTCAATTAATGTTTTCATTTATGTTTGTCTCGTATGGGATTCGAACCCACAACACTCAGCCTTGCAGTTCAAAAGTCGTGGTATAATACTTACGAGTTATCCTGCAGCTTTCGCTTGATGGTGGAGAGGTCCATGGGGCACTTGATGACCTTCTTGTACTGCGGGAACTGCTTCGTGTTGACCGGCAGGAGGAACGGCCACGCGTGCTCGTGGCACTCCATCTCGCATAGCAGACTCCTAGGAAGACCACACCAGAGTATCAGAAGTGATACATTATTTTAGGTAACATTTTATACTTAAAAGGATATCCATCCATCTCTAGGTATAAATAAGTACTTATGTATGTGATATCGAAATAAAATATATTATTTAATTTTTAATTTTAGTTGCTAATTTTGGATAATAGACTTTATACAACTGGGTTGACATTTAACGATTAATTTTTTTGCATTATTATAAATAACAAATTCCGAGATTGATTTTTTTACCGAAATAGAATTATGCAAAAGTGTATTTTTATCTATGTATGTACGAGGGTGCGTTTTTAAGTTCGCGGAATGGAATAGAAGGGGATGAAATAATATTACAAAATTATTTTTCCTTTTCAATATATTCACCTGAAACCCTAATACATTTCTCAGATCTATGAATTAACTTATGAATACCTTCATAAAAAAATGTTTTGTCTTTCTCTGAAAAATACGCCGAAACTGCATCCTTCACTTCTTCATCGGTTGAAAATTTCTTTCCTCGAAGCTCTTTTTTCAGATTTGGAAAGAGATAATAGTCGCTGGGAGCCAAGTCTGGGCTATAAGGTGGGTGATCAATGATATCGAAGCCCACCTTGTGCAAAGCAGCCAACGCAACTCGACTCTTGTGAACAGGAGCATTGTCGTGCAAGAGCAGGACACCTTTGGTCAATTTTCCTCTTCTTTTTTCTCTGATTGCCTCTTTTAACTGCTCTAAAATTGAAGCGTAGTGTTCTCCGGTTATGGAAACACCTTTTTCTTTGTAATCAACCAACAAAATTCCTTCTGTGTCCCAAAAAACTGTCGCCATGAGCTTTCCCGCCGATTGCGACACCTTGAATTTCTTAGGCGGTGGTGTACCCTTTTTATGCCACTGCATGGAATCTTGTTTAGACTCAGGTTCATAGCGATGAACCCAAGTTTCATCCCCAGTAACAATTGGCTCCAAAAAACCATCCTTGTCTTCATTACACTGGCTCAAAAACGCACGCGAACACTCGACGCGCTTCTGTTTTTGAGGCGGTGTGAGCATTCTAGGCACCCATCTTGCACTGACTTTTGTCATGCCGAGATGATCATGGAGAACCTTGAAAATGGTCGTTTCAGATACTCCAACCATCTCTGCGATTTGTTTTTTCTTCAAACGTGCATCCTCCAATATTAATTTTTCGATTTTTTCGATAAGATCTGGAGTGGTGACCTCAACAGACCGCCCAGGCCGGGAATCGTCTTCAATTGATTCCCTGCCTTGCTTAAAGAGGTTGTGCCACTTGTATACCATGGTTTTTCCTGGACAAGAGTCCCCGTATACAGATGACATCTCTTCCAAAATGGTTTGAACATTTTTTCCTTGCTTGGTAAGGAACTTTATAACGGCGCGGAACTCGATTTTCTCCATACTTCACAATTTCTTCCAGATTGAGTTGCTTGAGGGACGATAGTTCAAAGACTAATGACCTCATTATGATAATACTCGGTATATATACTAATTATTAGTTGCTAAACACGTTAGTGACTAAACAAGCACCCCCACCACCTTCCAT
Source organism: Catocala nupta (assembly GCA_963675205.1). Classification (NCBI taxonomy): domain Eukaryota; kingdom Metazoa; phylum Arthropoda; class Insecta; order Lepidoptera; family Erebidae; genus Catocala; species Catocala nupta. The sequence continues at coordinate 3,065,296 of OY776107.1, read as the reverse complement.
ACCCTCCATTCCGCGAACTTAAAAACGCACCCTCGTATATATGTATTTTGAGATAAGCTTTTATATTTTAGATTAACCACGTGACGCATATTATAGTAAAATAAGAAATTTTCACCGTTTCTTATATGGTGTATTGACGAAAAATTAAAATATATGCATTTATTTTTGACATGTACGGCGTGACGCCAATAATTTGTTAGGTTAACAGGCTACTTTAGTTGTGAAAGAAAGCAATAAGACTACCTTTCCTTAAACTTTCTCCAATAAGCTAGCTATAACTGTTTGATATTCCACCAATATATGTATATATAGCAGTGCACTCACTTGCAGAACTGCAGATCCTTGACGAGTTTCTTGGCGGAGTTCTTTTCCTTCTTGGCGCGCGACACCAGCGGCACGTTCTCTGTATCTCGCTGCTCCTCGCCTGGGAAGAACACAACCATCGAACACATTATTTAGTGTGGTGGACTGGAGAATTTACAAGAAGCGGTAAGTGATGGCATTGTACACAATTACACACAAACGTATACAGTATCCTAACTGATATTATAAATGCGAATGTGAGTTTGTTTGTCACACTTTTACGTCTTAACTACTCCACCGATCATCATGAAATTTCGCATACACATTGTTAGTGAAACAGAAAAGGACATAGGATATCTTTCATCCAGAGAAAGTACTGGTAATATCTTGTTATAAATAAACTAGATTTTGCCCGCGGCTCCGCTCGTGTAAATGTAGTTTGTCAATTTTCTATCTGGCTGAAGCAGTAATTTTATCTGGATATGTCCTATTCTGTACCCTTGATAACGTCTGTGCGAAATTGCATGATGATCGGACATGTAGTTAAGCCGTGAAGCATAACAAACAAAAAAAACAAACATATTTTCACTAATAATATTAGTTAGAATTTTACAAATTTGTTAAATGTTCGGCTACTTATAATGCTAACTATACTAGATCCTAAATCGATTAGCGATAGCCTAATGGGACACCGTTGGACTGCCAAGCAGAGGTATCGAGTTCGATCCCAAGGCACGCATTTCACTTTTGTGTGTATTAATTATATTATTTAATTATCACTTGCTTTAACGGTGAAGGAAAAACCTCGTGAGGCGACCTGAATTATCAGCCCAATTTATAAACTGGTTTACTGCTGGGCACGGGTTTCTTCTTAGTATGAGAGAGAGTTTAGGCCATAGGCCACCATGCAGGTCTGGTGCGGGTTAGTAGACGTTAATCTTTGTGAACGTTATGTAGAACTCTCAATATGTGAAGTCTGCCAACCTGCACTGGGCCAGCGTGGTGGACTATAGCCCAACTCTTATCACACTGTGAAGAGGTCCGTGCCCAGCAGTGGGACAGTTTATATACAGGGCTGATATCCTAACTAATATTATAAATGTGAATGTGATTTTGTTTTATTTGTTTCATTTTCATGCCTTAACCACCCAATCGATCATCATCAACGCGTACACGTTGTCAGGAGTACAGAAAAGGACATAGAAAGGTCATTGGGCATATTTAACCCGGTTGATTAAAGATTGCGTACAAAAATCAAATGTATTTTAAATAAATCTTATTCACCCCTTTCATTCCGTTAAGTTATTTTGTTTATATCAGCCGGGAGAAAAATATATTTAACATCGAATAGTATTCAATAATTGTCATTATTAACGCTTTTTTATTAGTCTACCATCAAAACTTTTGTTCTTTTATGTTTTTTAATGTTTCCCATGTAAATGTTTAAGTTTTGTTCTACTGTTTTTCAATTCTCCCATATTCTGCAAGAGTGCGACCTATACCATTGTGTTTCAAAGATAATTCTCTGCATAGTCTGCCATATTTGGATCGTGTACGCCGTGGGTCAAACGTCCGAACAAAATGCACATTAACCATTATTAACAACAATTTTAATTAACAGTTAGTATAACTATTTTGTAAATTTCGTTAATTATTTATTTAGCTTTTGACTGCGGCTTCGCTTCCGTAAAAGTAGGTTCGGTTAGGTTACGTTACAGTACTTCTATTGAAATATAATGTAGACTTATTACTCTATGATAATAAAGCTTTCTAATGACGAATGAATTTTTAAAATCGGTTGAGATTTTGAGTTAAATCCTTACAAAAAAACAAAAAATCTAATCTTTTCTCTTCATAATTTGACCAATCACAACAACATATCTGATTACTCCTACAAGACCTGTACCCAGAAGTGGGACAGTTTATGTACAGGGTTGATCTGTTTGTTTGTGCCGCCTAATTTCTGAAACAGCTAGACCGATTTTAAAGAGACTTTCACTGGCAGATAGCTCATGTTATAAGAAGTAACTTAGGCTACTTTTATTTTAGAAAAGCCTCTCCCTTGGACTTCCAATTCACTCTGTTGGTGAATATCCCCTGACCTTATGATCTTGTGATCCTTATATCTCGGGGGTCTTTTGACCCACAGGGCCCATATTCAAGCTCGACCGAGGCATGATCCCAAGGTGGCTGCACACTAAGTTACAAGTCAATCGGTACAGTGTTTGCGGAGCTATGCCTGCCACTAACAAATTGTCACTAACAAACAGACACACAGACCTACATAGTGAGAGTCAAATGGAGTCATGATCCTCAGCAATGAGGAAAACGACTGAAGAGAGTGAGCGAGAGAGAGAGAGGGAGAGTGTGTGTGTGTGTGTGTGTGTGTTACCGTCTAGCTGGTCGGTGTCGTCGTGCTGCAGCGCGCCGTTCCCGGCGTAGTGCAGCGCGCGCCGCTTCTCCGGCGGACCCTCCTCCGCGCTCAGCTCGCCTGCGGGCAGACCAGCGCGCACTGGTGACGCAACCTCACTACTACTATATTATAGCCTAGTCATACGTGTACTATGGCTATTGCATTCTAGTACCATCGTACACATTGTTAATATACTTCCGGTATCTGAATTGAGATATCAAATCTCAACTGATTATTCTCAAATATTTCTATTAAATCTAATTTCATCAAATCGTTATAAATCGTGTATTTACTTAAATGTATGCTACTTAGGAAGAAACAATGCTAACGAAATATGCGACGATGCCAGCGATGCTATTCACCTCCTTAGCGTAGCTTATTTCTAAATTTCACGTCGTGAACCGACATATGAAAAGAGATGAAAAGATGCTCACTTGGCTCAAAACCCGGTGCACCACTACCCGCCCGCTTTCGTTTAAGAGATCTTCTAACTAGCCAACGCTCGTCTTTCGAATAAAAGTGTCCCTCTGTCCGTAATTTTCAATGTGAACTCGCATAGTTTAGCTCGCCAAAGCTTCGTTTAGTTTATATAGTTTCCCTCGCCTCGCTTCGCCCGCCAGCTTGCTCGCTCGCTAGCCGTCGTCGACGTGGACGCGAGCGACGCCGCCGGGCTGTCGTACGTCGTGTCAGTGAGTCGGTTACCTGCGTGATGGTTGAGTCCGTTCTCGCTGTCGGCCAGCGTGTCGTCCAGCTTGTCGTCGTGCTTCTCGGGCGTGTGCAGCGCGCTCCCCGAGCACTCCTCCGCCGTCGTCGACGTGGACGCGAGCGACGCCGCCGGGCTGTCGTACGTCGTGTCAGTGAGTCGGTTACCTGCGTGATGGTTGAGTCCGTTCTCGCTGTCGGCCAGCGTGTCGTCCAGCTTGTCGTCGTGCTTCTCGGGCGTGTGCAGCGCGCTCCCCGAGCACTCCTCCGCCGTCGTCGACGTGGACGCGAGCGACGCCGCCGGGCTGTCGTACGTCGTGTCAGTGAGTCGGTTACCTGCGTGATGGTTGAGTCCGTTCTCGCTGTCGGCCAGCGTGTCGTCCAGCTTGTCGTCGTGCTTCTCGGGCGTGTGCAGCGCGCTCCCCGAGCACTCCTCCGCCGTCGTCGACGTGGACGCGAGCGACGCCGCCGGGCTGTCGTACGTCGTGTCAGTGAGTCGGTTACCTGCGTGATGGTTGAGTCCGTTCTCGCTGTCGGCCAGCGTGTCGTCCAGCTTGTCGTCGTGCTTCTCGGGCGTGTGCAGCGCGCTCCCCGAGCACTCCTCCGCCGTCGTCGACGTGGACGCGAGCGACGCCGCCGGGCTGTCGTACGTCGTGTCAGTGAGTCGGTTACCTGCGTGATGGTTGAGTCCGTTCTCGCTGTCGGCCAGCGTGTCGTCCAGCTTGTCGTCGTGCTTCTCGGGCGTGTGCAGCGCGCTCCCCGAGCACTCCTCCGCCGTCGTCGACGTGGACGCGAGCGACGCCGCCGGGCTGTCGTACGTCGTGTCAGTGAGTCGGTTACCTGCGTGATGGTTGAGTCCGTTCTCGCTGTCGGCCAGCGTGTCGTCCAGCTTGTCGTCGTGCTTCTCGGGCGTGTGCAGCGCGCTCCCCGAGCACTCCTCCGCCGTCGTCGACGTGGACGCGAGCGACGCCGCCGGGCTGTCGTACGTCGTGTCAGTGAGTCGGTTACCTGCGTGATGGTTGAGTCCGTTCTCGCTGTCGGCCAGCGTGTCGTCCAGCTTGTCGTCGTGCTTCTCGGGCGTGTGCAGCGCGCTCCCCGAGCACTCCTCCGCCGTCGTCGACGTGGACGCGAGCGACGCCGCCGGGCTGTCGTACGTCGTGTCAGTGAGTCGGTTACCTGCGTGATGGTTGAGTCCGTTCTCGCTGTCGGCCAGCGTGTCGTCCAGCTTGTCGTCGTGCTTCTCGGGCGTGTGCAGCGCGCTCCCCGAGCACTCCTCCGCCGTCGTCGACGTGGACGCGAGCGACGCCGCCGGGCTGTCGTACGTCGTGTCAGTGAGTCGGTTACCTGCGTGATGGTTGAGTCCGTTCTCGCTGTCGGCCAGCGTGTCGTCCAGCTTGTCGTCGTGCTTCTCGGGCGTGTGCAGCGCGCTCCCCGAGCACTCCTCCGCCGTCGTCGACGTGGACGCGTGCGACGCCGCCGGACTGAAACAAATTAATTCATTACATTTAAAACTTCTATATGACTCTAATTTACGACGTTGACAATCAGAGTAGGCCACCAGGTGTAAACGCTCTTAATCGCAAGATAAACATGAATATCCAAATGCAGATAAAACACAGTTATACGTATATTTCTACGATACACAAGCAAGTTTACATGTTCGTATACGTACACATACGAGTACGCATGTTTAGGTATAGGTGTATGTACATATGTAGGTATGTGTCGAGGTACCTGGGCACCATGCTCTGGTCGAGGTCTGCGCTGGCGCCGGCGCTGAGGTCGCGATGCTTGGCGTCGCGCTTCTTCGTGTTGCGCGGCTTCTTGGGCGGCGCGCGCGAGATACACTGCGAGCAGTACCACTTGCCGCGCGGGTTCTACACGTATACACGTCATGCATTCATTAATATCACTATTGTTTTGCTATAGGTAGATTTTGCTTATTATATCGAATTAAACATATATTAAGTTATGGGTTCTGAAGTGTTTGAATCATCACATTATTCTGACTGGTTCTCTGTTGCCTCAACAGCTTTTAAGATACGGATTTTGAGAACAATTTAGATCAAACTTAAAGTATATTTATTTATTTATAAAAACTAGTGTTTGCCTAGAAATTGGAAGATGTAAACTGTTTCCGAGTTTTATTATTGATAGCACTAAAGTTCGTTGATAACTACTAAAAAAAAAACAATAAAGACCGCAAGATATTATATCAAGAGCTTTTCAAATTCAAATTCAAATTCTTTTATTTGCATAAAACAGGTAGGTACATTAAGGTCTTATAAAATATATAAAGTGCGCTGAATTATAACCTTAAACAGATATGCAAATTACAATTAGATAAAATTAAAATCCAGAACCAAAATAAAAATTAATATCAATTATTACCAAAACAAAACAAAGATGTCATAATTACGATTAATGCAATTTAATAACAGTCAAATAACAAAAAATATACCAAATTACATGTCAAAAATATGTTAAAGATTAATTAATTACTAAAAATATGATAACATGCGTATGTCTCATCGCATTGATGATGATGATGATGATGTATGTCTCATAATGTTATTTATAAAATGTCCACAGTGTATATGTCACAGTAAAATTATAAGTAATCATTCAAAAAATCAGAGACATTATAATAACATTTCTCATTTAAAAGCTTTGTTAGTTTTTGTTTAAATATGATCACATTTCATTCCCTTATACTTCTTGGCAATTTATTATAAATTTTAGGAGCCATGGCAAAAATACTTTTGTGCATAAATGTCGTATTTGTTTTGCATAGACAAAGCCGATGTTTATCTCTTTGTAAGCGTTTAGACGTATCTGAGCCAAGTACAAATAAACCTGAATTTCTTTTAACAAAAATAGCTACTTCTAGTATATAAATTGAAGGCAGAGTCAAAATATTGTAAGTTTTAAAGTAGGGCAGACAGCTTTCCATTGTTTTGAGAGAGAACATAGCCCTAATTCAGCGTTTTTGGGCTTTAAATATTATGTCTTTGTCAACTGAGTTCCCCCAAAATATAACTCCATACCTGTATCCTTCTTCCTAAATTTAATTTTAAACTAATTTTAATTTTAACTTATTTTTTGTAAACATTAGTCTCAATATCGTAAATAATTAAGGGAAAGAGCGAGATAGCCCCAACACAAGTATTATCCATTAGTTACTGGGGATGTCTCATTTTATAATTATTGTAACTGTTTTGAGATAAATAAAGATTTTTCATTTCATTTTCATTTTCATGCCTAAGAACCGATGCCACTAAGCCATGGTATGCAGTAAGAAGACCGTTGACATCAATTATTTGATAATTCATAAAGTGCATACACTGACTTATTGATTCTTTTACATAATTGTTCTATATATGGTTTCCATGTAATTTTCTTGTCGATTATTATGCCTAAAAATGTTGTAGCCTCTACTTCTTCTAACGATTGTCCATTAGCGCACACCGTAATGTTATTTATGGTAGGTATACGCTGACTAAAGTGCATTAGTTTCGTCTTTCCTTTTGATTTATAAAACTATATGTTATTGTGAACACTCAGGTATAGTGGAATCCAGGATACTACACACGAACTAGGTGATGTCTAATTAAACTGTAGTCAAAAACATGTAAAAATTTACAGAAGTACATCTTTTTTTTCTTCATCTTCTAGATTACCAGTGACAATGAGAGTGCCACAGGGCTAAGTCTTAGGAGCCTTTCCGTTTTAAGAGTATTTGCTATTCCACGTATGAAATTTACTTGATATTGTATTATTCCCGAATGAAATATCGCTTATTTTTTAATAGACTGTATCGCACCAAATTTACGTCGTATTAACACTCCAATCGCGCAAATGGACTAAGTTAAATATAATAGTGGTATACTATATAGGCAACACAAAAAAAATAAAACAATGGATAAAATTTACATTATCAATGTAAAAATTCGTGAAATAGATATAAATTGAAATAATAAAGACGCAGACGAAGGCTATTTCAATGCGAAAGCGTTAAGACATGTGGATGCTAGATAGTAGTTAATCTGAGTACCTTAAGTAGCGGCGGGTAGTGGCAGTCCTGGTGGTAGGCGCGCGCGCACAGTGCGCACGGGATCGTGCGACCTGCCGCGTGCGCGCCGCCACACACGATGCACACGCGCTCGCCGCGCGCCTTGTTCACGCACTCCCAGCAGTACCTGCGCACACGCATGTCTCTTTTCTTACATTGCACACCATCATATGAGATTTCCTTTCCATTTTTAAATGCACAACACAATTTTATAGGAATACTAGATTCTGCCCGCGACTTCACTAGCGTAAATATAGGTTAAGTTATCTTAGGCTATATTTTATATAAAAGAAGTAATACTATGTTACTTGATTATCATCAAGTAACGTAGTATTAGTATATATAGCTATAAAATCTTATAGCTTTCTAATAACGAAAGAATTCTTGAATGGGTTGAGTAGTTTTGAATTTGAAAGTCCTTACAAACAAAACAATCAACTGTTGCCTCTTTTTAATATTAGTATGAATAAAATACATAAAATACCACTTAAAAGAACACTTCAACAATGGTTAACAAATAAAAGACGTGTTTTTGAGTAAACTATGGTATGTTGCGCAAGTACGTGACACAATTACCGCGGAGCAAGTTTGGTGGAGCCCGTGTCTTTACCCGATACGGTTAGATCGCGAACTGATTAATGACACGGAACTACTGCGCCGCGTACGTGTTTGCTGACGCTGCTAATTGTACGGGCGGTGCATCGTACTGTAGGTAAACATATACAACAACATCAATCTATAGCTAAAACTTAGCGCAGTATCGCTAGCATTCGCGCAGTACTTACATATTTTACTACTAGTTGAAAGGTATCCTATGTCCTTGTCTGTACCCTGTACAACGTGTATGCGAAATCTCATGATGATTGGTCGAGTAGTTAAAACGTAACAAAACTAACCAATATTATAAATGCAAATGTGATTTTGTATTTGTTACGCTTTCACGCTTTAAGTAGGTACTCGACCGATCACCATAAAATTTCGGCTACACGTTGTCATAGGTCCAGAAAAGAACCTACCTACCATCTAGAAAAATAATTTACTAACTTAACCTAAAGTTGCGCGAGCGCAGTCGCAGGCAAAATCTAATTTAAAATAATAATTAGGATGATATATTATGCTTACTTTTGCTGACAATAGAAGTGGAAGGGGTGGAGGGGGCAGGTCTTAAAACTTGCTTACATAATACTTAATCAATCCCTAATCAGAAAGCAGTAACTGAATGATTAGTCAGTCGATAATAATAATAATAGAGTATAACTAACCAGTCCCCGTCCGGTATCTTGTCCATGCGCGGCTTGAAGCAGTAGGTGTGGTAACCCTTGTCACAGCCATCGCACAACAGTAACTGGTCCTCGTTGTCACCACTCAAACAGAACTGGCAGTTCTGCAACACAACATATACGTCACTAGACAGTTCAGCACACACACGAACGCACATCGTACATAATTTAGAAGCATTGAAATATTATTACAGTATTTTATCTTTAAGTTTAATAATTCGATTTTTAAAATAAGGTTTTCGAAGTCCTGTTTCACGGGACTTTTACAAATATTAAAACAAAGGATTATTTGGAAATGACACAAATGTTTGTCCTGTGTGGGGATGACGATTTGCAAATCGCTGCAAAAACATCACTCGGCGCACTAGCAGTGGTGAGACAGCCGCATAAACCTCTGCCACAATAGTGCAACTGGCATAGTGAGGCAGCTACTTAGACCTCTGGCACTGTCATGCAGCCTTTTTTGTTATTAAAGGTATTATACAGCACTATATGATATTTGAATGTAAGTAAATCATAAATCCTTACACAAGTTAAATATCGAATTTGTATTCCTACTTCAAATAATCTTACTTTATTAATAATAAATGGTAAATAAATACCATATAGTCCAAATAAGAATAGGAATAACGTGTCACTTCATATTGTGACGTCAGCCAAAAATGCGATAGTTCAAACAAGCTTGAATATTTAGAGGTTATCTGCTAAATGGAATAAAAAATACAGGACCTAAAAATGAGCCTTGTGGCATCCCTTACGTTACTGTTAAAGATATTAAATAAAAATCATTTATACCTAACTTTTGTGATCTATTGAGGACGCAGAATTAAAACCATTGCCATAAATCACCACAAAATTGATTAAATACGATTAAATTTAATAGCAGGTCCTGAGAAACTGTCAAATGCCCCATAAAAGTCTATATAAAGAATTGTACCTGAATGCGTTGAATACTCAAAACTATACAATCATATTAGTTGTAGCGAATGTTTTGACGCAAGCATTTTGCTAGCGTGATGGTAGAGTGCAGCAATACGTACATGGCGCATACGTACCGCCTTCATGATGCTCTTGTCCCAGGCGACGGCCGCCTCGAGCGCCTGCAGCAGCTGCGCCAGCTGCGCCGCCGTGCTGCAGCGTGACACCGCCTCCCGCCACGTCGCCAGCCCGCGGGCTATGCCCTTGTTGTCTGCAGACACACATCCACACATGACACCAGCTGACATGATTTAAATCGAAAAATGTTAAGCAGTAAAAAAAACTCCCTAAATCCCTGAAGGTCAAAGTTCCACACACATAACATCAGTTCACATGAATCAAATATCGGCACAAAGTCCAGACGAAAATTCAAAGCAATAAGAAAAATAAAACATCTCCATAAATCCCAGAAGGTCACAAGGTCTACATATATTACATCAGTTCAAATGAATCAAATGACTAGACAAGGAATAAAAAATATAATCAGTAAGAAAAAGATACCATCTCCCTAAACCCCTAAAGGTTTCGAAAGCCTTACTGATAGACTAAAAATATAGTAGTGGCAAAACTTGCAAACGGGAAAGAGAAATCCATAGAAAACTTCGACATATTGAAGGGAAGGGACATCATCACAAGCGTAATGACATTTTCATGATCACTCAAATGTCACCTCTAGAATCCTTGGATTGTGAGGCCGGGCGAGAAATTGTGTCCGTTAAAATTAAGGGACTAGGTCTTGGATTCCCAACCTACATACATAAAAGTTTAACTCAGTTAATCTACTAATTGCTACGTATTCAATAATTTTAGCTACCTCTATGTATACACAATGATTTGACTAAATCCTTGACTTGAAGACCAGATGAATAGAATGCTCACAGGAATATCTAACCTATTCAGTATTACAATACCTTAATTCTACCTTTAAAATATTATATTTGATTGTCGCTAAAATGAATCGTTTTAAAAATAACCACCATAAAGTAGTTAGTACCACCATAGTTCCTCCAAATTGACGATGCAAACATTTTGTCCGACTTGTTCATGGATGAAATTTTTGGAATACCACCACGGCCACTTAATAAAAAAGTTGGTAAAAACGACACAAATAATTATCGTGCCATTGCATTAATTCCTTCCATTGCTAAATTATTCGAAAAGGTTTCAATAGATTAGTATCTTTCTTAAACAAATTCAAAATGCCTAGAGCAACACGGATTCTTGAAAAGAAAATCGAACACTTTAGCTACCTTTAAACACAACATAGTAAAACATATTAACAAAAAAACGCCAGTTTCAGTAATCTTTTTGATATGAGTAAGGATTTCGATTTCGTATCGCATAAATTACTGCTGCAAAATGTAGTCACTATGGAATTCGTTTTGCACATGATTGGCTAATGAGTTATCTAAGTAACAGAACAGTTTGTGGAAGTTTTTAGCTCGAAACATGAAGAGGTGCCATTCAAACCAAACATGAGATACAACAAAGTTGGTGTTCTCCAGGGAAGCATTCTAGGTCCATTTCTTTTTCTACTATATATACATGATATTCCTTCGATGACAACACATAAATGTATTTTTATGCAGACGATATATTGATTCTAGTTGTAACTATAATGATGTGCTAAATAAAACCATTTATGATATTGTAGACTGGTTAAGTTGCCATAATCTTTGTGTTAATATAAATAAAGCTCAATATATTCAATTCCAAAACAAAGAAGGAAGAAGTATAAATTAAACCTAACCGAATTGTCTCATTGTAATTTTTAGTGACATTAACCAGACGAAAGTACTTCATTGCATTCACCAACGATGCTTTCAGGCAGTCTTATACTTATGTCATTACCTTATGGTAATGTTTAATTGTGTGTTGTAATTGTAATAATTATAAGTGTAACCTTTTCCGTCACTGGATCGTTCACTGTCGCAGTTTTGAGGAGATGTCGCCGACGCGTTGCCGTGCTCTGCCTGAAGTACTGCTCCCAGTGTCACTTCAGAATTACTGCACATACCAAAAACATATATCATAATAATTGTCTATACACTTAGCTCTTCACCACACACATAGTGTCTTCACTAGGAGCAAAAAGAACACATATATACTTAAGTTCTAACGAAATTAATATAATCATACTTTAATATTTTAATGATGCCGTTCTGGAAACAATACTTTACATTACCTTTTAACACCTTGAAGCCGTTAATTTTTTGTTATTTGGAACTTGCAGTCAAAAGATTTTAAAATACCTATTTTTTGTGCTACCACGCATGAGAGAGCTTGTTGCCAACAGATCATATTCACGCAAAATTTATGCTGTTTAATTACGTTACAAAATGTATTAAATCATTATTGAATCATATTTTTTTATTGATTAAATCAGCTGGTTTTAAATAGTTAAATATTCGTCAAAGTTGATCGGTCAACTTAACAACGTTGCCTGCGTAGTCAATTTTAGTCTGTCGATTGTACTCGAATATTTTAGCTTATATGTGCTGTTAGCTTAATATTAACTAATGATTAACTAAGATGTTGATGATTATTATTTAAATGAGTTTTAAAATTTGTTGGTAAAATCAACATCTTCAATATTTTACGAATTTTGATGATATATACTACTATTTTATTTAGTTATTTAGTGATATATTTAAAAGAGATGTACTAATTGTTACCTAAAAGGTACCTTACTTTTATCAAAATATATATTTTATTTAACAATTTATTATATTTTAGTTGTAAAGATCGATTTTTCAGGCGTCAGATAAAAGTTATCAAATAAATTATATCTATTTTTTATATCTTCACTCCTTTTTCATTCATCGTACATCGTCTAAAATTTATCTGACCATTGAAAATAGATCTTAATACCAAACAAAGCAGTCGTAAAATTTTGTTCAATAGTATTTTATACAAAGACACCGACGTAGACGAAGTATATTGTTATGCAATAACCAACGATGAATTTTCTTAGACTAAAATAAAAAAACGTTGCATACTTCAACAATGCGAGGCAAAGCATCCTTCCAAGGAACACTTTGACAGTTTAGTCTAAATTTTGGTCGTCAGTCCAAGACTTAGACTAGCGGAGCCGCGCCGTGCGACGGGCGACGGGCGGCGCGCGGCGGGCGCGGCGAGCGGGGCTGCGGTGCAATTTGGAACAAAGAGGCCAATGAGTGTCGCGCGAGTCGGTCGGCACGGCGAGAGCTTACCTAGCGTACCTGAGCGCCAGCGGCGGCTTGAGGTAGCGGCGCTCGATGTGCGCCTCCAGCGCCTGCAGGCGCATGCGCGCGCGCGCGCCCGGCTCGGCCGGCGCCGGCGCGTCGGCGCGCGGCGCGGGCGCGGGCCGCCAGCCCTTCACCTGCATCGACGCCGCCGCCACGCGCTCCTCCAGCTGCTCCACCTGCGCGTGCATAACGCGTCACTCGCACACACGCACACACTGTGGCGGGTTCGATCGCCACACGGCACAAAAACTTGGTTTGTTCCCATCTTCCCCCGCATGTTTGCCCCGAATGGGGAAAAATGGGAATTTTCGTGTCATCCTTCCCCGAATTTGTAATCGGGGCAAGTTAGGAAGTTCTATTCCCATCTTTCCCCGCATCCCTGCTCCCGAATGGGGAAAAATGAGAATGTCTGTGTCATCTTCCCCCCAACTTGCAATCGGGGGAAAATAGGAAGTTTTATCCCTATCTTCCTCCGGACAGCTGCCTCCGAATGGGAAAAAATGGGTATGTTTGTGTCATCTTTCCCTAAACTTGTAATCGGGGGAAGATAGGAAGTAAAAGTTTCATTTCTCCCGGAATATATTTGATAATTAATTTTGTTATGTCTATGCCACCTAAGTATGGTTCGAATGAAATAAACATGATTTTTTACAGGAATTAATAAAACAACATTTGATTACCAACTTTTTTATAAAACAAATAATACAGCATTTTTCGTTTTAAAATCAGTAATACATATACAGGGTGTCCGGTAATTAATGGATAACCTTGAAATGTCTTATAGTACAACTTATGGCCGTTCTGAAGAAAATACGAAACGTAACAAATCTTAAAACGGGTTTTATAAAGTATATTGCCATGTAGATTTGAATTTGTATTGATTATAACAAGTGTTATGACTGTTTTATTGTAAATATTAATCGTTAAACGATGATACTGATTAAAATGTATAATATTGTTAATTTTGTTACAAAAATAATTTAAATACAAAAAGGGGTTGTATTTGGCAACATTTTTTTATATATCCCACCTACCCCTCTGGGAAACAGGCGTGCATCTATGTATGTATGTTTTAATATATCCTAAGACTGATTTATATAGAAGAATATTATTATTAATATTTGATTGTTAGATTGATAATTTTAAATTAGAGGAATTGCTATATAATTATATAGTATTATACATATATGTATTACTGATTTTAAAACGTAAAATGCTGTACTATTTGTTTTATAAAAAAGTTGGTAATCAAAAGTTGTTTTATTAATTCCTTAAAAAAAAAATGTTTATTTCATTCGAACCATAGTTAGGTGCGGTGGCATAAAACAAAATTAATTATTAAATATATTTCGGGGACAAATTAAACTTTTACTTCTTATCTTCCCCCGATTACAAGTTCTGGGAAAGATGACACAAACATTCCCATTTCCCCCATTCGGAGGCAGCTATCCGGAGGAAGATGGGAATAGAACTTCCTATTTTCCCCCGATTGCAAGTTCGGGAGAAGATGGCACAGACATTCCCATTTTCTCCCATTTGGGGGCAGAGATGCAGGGGAAGATGGGAATAGAACTTCCTAACTTCCCCCGGTTACAAATTCGGGGGAAGATGACACGAAAATTCCCAAATTCTCCCATTCGGGGGCAGACATGCGGGGGAAGATGGGAATAAACCGAAAAATTGTGTGATACAAGAATGGCTTCCGAGTCCAGACTCGAGACACCCATTTGTGAATCACACAATTTGTCAACACCCAGGTGTTCTTTGTGTCTGTTGTTTCAATGTTTTATCTTTTTTAAATAAGAATAATTTATACAAATAAATCAAATTGAAGTGTCTGTTTATAATGTCAAAATAACAGATTTTAATAAATGAAAGTATATGTGTACGATACTTATACAAAAAAAACAAACATTATTATTTTTTTGTCTTTTTATTTGGCCAATCTCTGAAATGAATGGACCTATATTGACGGGAATTTCACAGACAGCTGACGTTATAAGAAATAACTTAGGACACTTTTATTTAAAAAGTTGAGATCCGCAAAAATAATACTTTTTTGTTTCATTCCACGCAGAGGAAGTCACGAGTAACAGCTAGTAAAAAACGAATTAGGTGTAAAAACCCAGGATTCAACCTCTTCAACTTCATGAGACATTTTTTTTTCTTCTTTCGTCAGCTTTTTGTAATGTTCCATTGCTGAGTAAAAACCTCTCGCTTGGACTTCCAAATCACTCTGTTGGTGGATATCCCCAGACCTTATGACCTCGTGACCCCTATATCTCGGGGGTCTTTTGACCCACAGGGCCCATATTGAAACTCGACCGAGGGATTATCCTAAGATGTCTGTACACTAATTTACAAATCAATCGGTTCAGTGGTTCCGGAACTATGCCTGTCACTAACAAACTGTCACTAACAGACAGACACACAGACCCAGTGTTTTTATTAACCTCTTCGAAGAAGACTCAGAGGTTAATAAGCAACCACTACCACACTCACCATAGCCAGTAGCTGCATGTCACAGCGTCGCGCCGTGTGCGCAGAGTACGAGGACGGCGAGTCGGGAGATGGAAAGCCCCCGTTCTGCGCGATGACCCGGTCCAGGTGTGATACGCATAACTCTGTAGCGAGGATGTCGCCCGCCTCGATGTACACCTGCGTAATATTTAATTTAAATAAGAACCTAATGTATCAATGTTCTGCAAATATCATTCATTCGTTTGTTGGTTTTTCTTTCTTTCGTTCATTCGTTCATTCATTCATTCTTACATATATATAGCGTGACTGGCCCTTCACTTCATAGATCAGGGGACAAACAGCAGTAATCAGTTAGTAGTGTAATTGTGAGTATTTGTTGTATAACTCTTTATTGGTACGATCTTGGATTCGAACACGAGATCTGATGCATATCACTCGCATCGCCGCTGGATAGTTAATAAGTATCGTGTAGTTTGTCGCGTGTGGCGTGTAGCGTATGTTGCGTCTCGTGTGTGTAGCTTGTAGCGTGTGTCGTGTCGCCGGTAGCGTGTGGCTTGTAGCGTGTACGTGTGTCGTGTGTCGTGTGTCGTGCGACATGTGTGGTGTGTGGCGTATAGCTAGTATCGTGTGCAGTCTATGCCGCGTGTGTCGTGCAGTACCTTGTTGTTGAGCGTGGGCAGCAGGGTGGTGAGCGCGTGCTGCAGCTCGCGCTCGCGCACGCCGCGCGGGTGCAGCGCGTGCAGCAGCTCGCGCAGCTGCTCCGCCTCCGTAATGCGCCACCACCCGTGCCTGCCGCAACAGGGGACAACTTTACTTGCCGCAAGAGGAGACAGTATTACTTGCCGTAAGAGGAGACAACTTTACTAGCCATAAAATGGGACAACGTTACTTGCCACAAGAGGAGACAACTATACTTGCCGCAAGATGGATCAACGTTACTTGCCGCAAGAGGCGACAACTTTATTTGCCAAAAATGGGACAACGTTACTTGCCATAAGAGGAGACAATGTCACATGCTGCATGGCATGCACTCGCAGCGTGCGAGCTACAAATAGCGAGCAAATACTTTCGCTACTTGCGGTCCAGAAACGGTCACTCAAACGCTCAGTGTGCATTGGTACCGTAAAATAAGTAAAGGAGTAGATTTAATCATTGGTTTCTTACAATGATTTTGTCTTTAGCGGTCGCTGTATAAATGATGGCTATTGATATATGAGCGTTTTATAACATTAACTAGTATTTCGCGTAGTTGCGCCGGCCGCAAGCGGCCTGCGAGGGGAGGTGTACTGCGAGGGGGGAAGGAATCAAAAAACTAATTTTAGATTCGGATTCAGGGACCTTGAAAACCTCCGAAACCAAAAATCACCGATGACCACCGGTGACCTTGAAAATGACCTTTTTCTGGAAAGATCTCGTCTACCTTTATGACATATATTCGAAAACACCCGACCTATCTCTAACCGTTTCGGAGATATTAGTCAGTTAAGTCAAAAATCTTTATTTCCATAAAAATGTGCATAAAATTCTTGGACACCTCAACTCACTATTATAATAATAAAAAATTAATAGAAGGAAATAAAAATTTAGCATTGAAAAAAGCCTGTTCGAGGAGTAGAGCTTTCATGAGAAGAAGCAGGCAAGAAACTCATGGCCGCTCTTTTCAATCACCAAATGTTTACATCAATAAAATTCAATGTTATATTATTCTTAATTGGATTTATTAGAGGTCAAAGTTTGTATGGCGGCCATGTATTTTTGTATGGAAGTCATGTTTTTTTTCGCCCTCCCTAAATGTTACCAGGGTTTTAGGAAGATTTTGTTCGAGAACGACTCCCGTAGATATTACCGTTTCCGAGATCCATTTGTTGTTTCCATTTGTATGTAGCGTAGTTATGCGTATATAGGATGTCTAACTTAATGTGTAGCCGTGTGTACTGTACTAAATTATTTTTTTAAGAGATTTCTTTAACAAATCATGTAGTCTGACGTTATAAGGGAAAAAGACATAATTGCCAGAATTTCTATATTTCATATGAAAAATGTAATTCTGAAAAAATGTAGTTACGTATTTTTCCTTATGACAGCAGAAGGGTACAGTAGGTGGAGTATACCTGAGCTCCCTCGGCACGAAGGTGCCCTCGAGCTTCTTGGGCAGGCCGTGCAGCTTGCAGTGGTCCAGCTGCTCCAGCTCGTCCAGCGACATCTGGATGGGCGGCGGCGAGTCGCACGTCACGTACGTCGACAGCGCGTTGAAGTTCAGCAGGCCCAGGCTCGACAGGCTGTGTGCCTTGGCACGCTGAAGTGACGCGCCGGCCTTCAACGCGTCCGCGCGCAGCTCCTTCTCCAGGTCGTTGTCCTGTGCAACACTCCATGCTCATAATAATTCGTTCTATTGATAAAACAGAGACTTAACTCGAAATTTGGAAGTTAAGCGATTCGAACTCTAAAAGTGTATTAGATAAAGATTGCTTAGCTGCCAAATTCCGACTTCAGCCTTTGTTTTATTAAGAGAACTAACTGTTTTGATACGACGTGAACATTTAATTTTAATTTTGAAAGAAACTCATTTTATTTTTGCTTAGTGCCGTGGCTTTGCGTCAACATTATGTGAGACAGTCATGATGGGCGTGGTCTTCAGAACAAGAACATTATTTTACGAAGCACGAGAGAGTAACGCGCTGGCTAACCTGACCGAGCCATTATACAACGATATTCTTAATATACCGGAAGCTCAAATATATTTTTATAAATAAACAATGGAATCGATTGCACCTGTTTTTAAACTATTTTATACCCAAAAATGTATGCCACAATATCAACTACTATACTCATATAACTCTGCCCGCTGTATTGTAACTAAAACAACCTGAACGACTCTCGCGCATTTATCAGCTTACGACTTTCACAGAACAAGCCCATTTGGCGGCAGATTTAAATTACGTCCGAATTGGCAATGAGGACACATCATTGTTACATACCATCGTCGTTATAGTTTGAACATTTAATACATACCTGTTCCTTACTCTCTTCCTCAACATCCGGTTCCTGGACGCTGCCATCTTTGTTAAAACTGGAATCTATCATATCCTGGTCCAGACCCGACATGGTCAGACTCGAGTCTGCGTAGATATTATTTGAAGGCACTTGCACGCTAGTCACCATGCTGTTAAGAGTGAAGAGACTCGGATCATTCAGCAGATGCAAGTTATTCGAGACGTCCCACTTGTGGCCTTGACACAGTATCACTTCAGAACACGTATGTTCGTTATCACAAAATTCTGGCACATCAGACTTATCTGTATCGTTGATGTTATTTAAAAATGAGCTCTCGTGCCTTAGGATAGAGAACCATTTCCCTTCTAATATTCTGGTGTATAACTGTTGATGCGCGCAAGCGTAGTCTAAAGGCTCTTGTTTGATTTCCTCTTTGACTTCCGCCTCCGCTTTCTTAGCGGCATCTAGCTGGGAGGAGACTGCTTCCGCCATCTTGCGGAGTTCCTCTAAGTTGTTGACAAGCTGGTCTTTGGTTTCCTCCTGGTCTTCGATTTCGGATTCGTTCTTAACGATGTTTTCTACTTTGACGATCTCCTGTGGCTTGTCCATCGGTTCTGCCTGTGTGGCGAACATGGGTTTGTGTGTGGGTTTCTGCACGAGGAAGGCTGTGGGGATGGAGTCTTCAATGTCTAACATGTCTTGTTCTTCGTTGTTCTGTTTCTGCTGGATGTATTTCTCTTCCATTTTTATTGATGAACCTGTGAAGAAATATGTATGTATATCATACATTTACATTTTTCTTATTTGTAATATTTCGGTAACAAATATGACATACTGGTAGCTAGAGACAATACATAGATATATCTCTATATATTATATTTAATTCTTGTCATCTCTATTTATTAGAGAACACAGCAGCACCTTACAGTTATGATTTGTAAACGAAATATTATTGTACACTTGGCGATTAAAAAGAGTGGCTATGAGTTTCTTGCCCGTTCTTCTCATGAGCCCTACACACCCTAGCTTTGCTGAACGTGGCAGTAAATGTAAATTCACAGGAAAAAATTTACGTGTAACTTTGACATTCATAAGTGTTACCTTGTAACCTAATTTGAATAAATTTATTTTGATTTTGATTTTGAACAAAATATTGTTCGAAACCAGTTACCGAAATAGATTTTCCATTTTGTTTTTAATAAAATAATATATGTATTTATACATTGTCTCAAACTTAAATTTAAAAACTTTATTTCTTAAGGAATATAGTCACATTAAAAAGGTGTATTATACCAACAATCAACTAACTATCAATTGAGGTCAGTTCCATTTCCGTTTCCCAGGCACACAATTACAAATGATGCTGCTATTGAGATTTATTGACAGAAAGAGCTAAAGGCTTTAGTTTGAGCTGTTGCTAGTTCCAGCTGTCGCTAGTTCCAGCTCTTGCTAGTTGCAGCTGTTGCTAATTCCAACTGTCACTATTTCCAGCTGTCACTAGCTCCAGTTCTTGCTAGTTGCAGCTATTGCTTGTTCCAGCTGTCGCTAGTTGCAACGGTTGCTAACTCCAGCTGTTGCTAGTTCCAGCTGTCGCTAGTTGCAGCTGCCATTAGTTCAAGCTGTCCCTAGTTGCAGCTGTTGCTTGTTCCAGGTATCGCTAGTTGCAACGGTAGCTAATTCCAGCTGTTGCTAGTTCCAGCTGTCACTAGTTACAGCTGTCACTTGTTCCAGCTGTTGCTAATTCCAGCTGTCACCAGTTGCAGCTGTCGCTTGTTCTAGCTGTTGCTAGTTGCAGCTGTCGCTTGTTCCAGCTTTTGCTAATTCCAGCTGTCACCAGTTGCAGCTGTCGCTTGTTCTAGCTGTTGCTAATTCCAGCTGTCGCTAGTTGCAGCTGTCGCTTGTTCCAGCTTTTGCTAATTCCAGCTGTCACTAGTTGCAGCTGTCGCTTGGTCCAGCTGTTGCTAGTTGCAGCTATCGCTTGTTCCAGCTGTTGCTAGTTGCAGCTGTTGCTAGTTGCAGCTGTCGCTAGTTGCAACTGTCCCTAGTTGCAGCTGTCGCTAGTTCCAGCTGTCGCTAGTTCCAGCTCTTGCTAGTTGCAACTGTTTCTAGCTCCAGGTGTTGCTGACGTACCTTCGACCTTGCAGGCGCCGTGCTTGACGTTGGGCTCGTACTTGATGATCTGTGTGTGGTCGCTGAGGTTCAGCTCTGACTTGATGCTCTTGAGCTCCAGTTCGCTCTTCAGCGCCTCTTCCTGCTTCTGCCGTTCACCTGCTTCGCTCTCCGCGCCGCGGTCCGCCTCTGACGGTAACGACTCTTTCTTCTCTCGAGGAGCTGCAACACATTACACTGGGTTTATCTCTCTAGAAGAAGCAACGACAGCCTAGTGAGAGACCGTTGGACTCCCACGCAAAGGTCTCTAGTTCGATCCCAAGACGCGCATCTCTGACTTTTCCAAATTATTTACGTAATACAATAGCTAATTATGGTTCGCTTTAACGGTGAAGGAAAACATCGTGAAGAAATCTACCTATGTTCTTAAAGATATGTGAAGTGTACCAACTCTCACTGGGCCCGCGTGGTGGACTATGGCCTAACCCTTGTCACAGTGAGAAGAGGTTCGTGCCCAGCAGTGGGATAGTTTAATACAGGACAGATATTATATCTCCCGTAGGGGTGGGTAAGCAGATGTATGTGACTATTATGGCCTAGTAACTTTCAATGTAAAATATGTATAATTGTAGTATTTAACAATACATATCAACAAGGTGTTACTGCCATTATACCCATGAATTATACTGGATGTTTCTTAGTATAGTGAAAACCTCTCAGGGGTGATTATACTTATTATTTTGAACCACTTTTTGCGAACAACGATTGTGCGATTCGGCATTATATGAGAAACGTCATTTTAAGCTCTTATCGTGCACAGCGCCTTCTGTTTGATGTAGTTAAAACTTCTTCGTCTGTGCGGAGTCTCGCCACAAAGATATAGTGCTCTCGGGCACTGGAAGGTACAGCGGCTCCTCTATTATAACCTAACGGTTGGTGTGGGGGAACGCTATATCATAAACTGGGATAGTCGTAGAGGAAGGGGATGTCCTACTGCTGGGCACTGGCCTCTTCTAGCTAGCCCCATAGTCCATAACGCTGGCCCAGTGCGGTTTAGTAGACTTCACATATCTTCGTGTACATTATGTAGAACTCTCAGACATGCAGGATTCCGCACGATGTTTTTCTTCATCATTGAGAACTATTTAATACGCACATAAATTCGAAAAGCCAGAGATAATCGCCTAAGGATCGCACTCGAGACCTCACACAAAGATACCTGCAAGAGTTTAATGATATTATGTATGTTACCTTTCTTCTTCTTCTTGGTGTCAGGTGGTGCTGCGCCCCTGAGCGCGTTGGCCTCGAGGTGCTGGTGGTAGTGCATGATCTCTGGCTGCGCAGACTCCATCGCTTCGACGAAGATGCCGCCGCACTTGCCCAGCGACCAGTAGCGTCGCCAGTACCTGTACACGACAATCATGCTCAATGCAATACCAGTCATATTATATCACGTCGTTTTCTTTTGTGAAGATTTTTAGCAACTTTAGTTACAAATTGCAAGTATTTTTAAACGGTTTTGATTTTCGCAATTTGTACACATACTTAATATAATACTGGATAATGCATCTTATTCGCGATTTAGTGTTTAAAGGTGAATACTTATTAACTGCCCGATTTTTCGACCGAGTTGCATCGATTGTGATTACGGGTTGACTTGTTAATTCCTCCACATAAGCTATATAATGCTTGTGTTAGAAATGGGTAAACGTCGTTTATGCAATGGGTTGGATTTGGAACCGCGAACTCCAATTATCCATTGGCCTTAATTTTAGTTATTTTATGAAAATGGAAGATATGGATGTAGAAATTCACAAACGGCAACGTTCAATCTAAAAATTGGCGACACGAGTATCTGTTCGCCTGCATTTTAAAATAGAACATGATTGAATAATGCAGTACCTGTCCTGTCCGTAGCAGGTGGCACGCAGCGCGTGCGAGGCGGCCGTGAGCTGCAGCAGCTGCTGCTCCGACTGCTTCAGCAGCTTGTCCAGCTTGCGGGACAGCTCCTCCGACGACAGGTTCTTGTCCTCGTCCTGGAACACAACCACCATCTCTAGTTCTATACTACCATCTCTAGCACAACTCTAAAATCATGAACTTTAGGGTCAACTCTGATTGAGCGGCAGAATGTTCAAACTCTTTTGAAATGTAAATAAAATATGAACCTTATTCCATTAAAATAGGGCCTAAAACACAAGCTTTAAAGTCAACCCATATTGAGCAAAAAACAGCCTTAATGCTATTGCAATGTTAATAAAATATGAAACTTATCCTATTCAAATAGAGATCAAATTCGTATACAAGAAGTAGGATCTAGTCCAACGGATAGCAGCACGTATTTGAATATCGTCCTTGATATGTATGGTAGGCATGTAGTAGAATCATCTACTACATGCCTACCATACATTTCACACTAGGTGTTATAAATAGAAATTGAGATGTGCAGGTGATATGGGTAAGAAGGTGTTATAAGTGATAGGTGATATGAGTAGTAGGTGAT
The DNA here is from genome assembly GCA_963675205.1 of Catocala nupta. Lineage (NCBI taxonomy): Eukaryota > Metazoa > Arthropoda > Insecta > Lepidoptera > Erebidae > Catocala > Catocala nupta. The sequence goes on along the minus strand of OY776107.1, from coordinate 3,042,234 downwards.
ACGGGTAGTAGATGATATGGGTAATAGATGGTATGGGTAGTAGGTACGTGACGTGGTTAGCAGTGATACAGTCAGTAGTAGAGTCAGATAGAGTACCTCCTCGGGCTGCGTGCCCTCACTCTCGAGGTCGCTGAGTATCGCATCGCAGTCGCCGCTAACACTATCCTTATCCAGCTTGACATCGGGCGGCGGCGACTCATCCTTGTTATTGTTAAGGAGCTCCTTGGTCTTGGGCGCGGGGAGCTCCGGTAGCGCCTCCTTGTCACTGTCGGAGCCCCCGCTCGCCTTCTCGTACGGCGACAGCTCGGCCGGCTTATCGCTCACACTCACACCCACATTAGCTACAGCGGGCGGTGGGGATGATTCCTTGTCTGATTTCTTAGGAGTTTCAGCTTTTTCTGGGGTTTGTTGGTTTTCTGCGGGATAAATAATTGTTTCAGTTATACGTTGGATATTATCGCGTTGTTTTTATAAGGACTTTATTGCGTTGTTTAAACATAAAACAAATATAGTATAAAATTGTTTAATTTATGTGTATAGCGTTCGCGTAAATGTAAGACAATATTTTGTATTAGTTATGTTTGTGTGTGCGATTTTATATATGTTTAAGTTAGTTTTTTATCAACTGTACGAATGGAATATCTTAAATAAGCGAGAGTAAATAATCGTAAATTAAGTGTATTTTTGGTAAAAGAAAAATAAATAGCATATGACTGTAATAATTCCACAGCCTATAAAATTAATATTCTTTATAAAAGCATTGCTTCCTTTTTTTAAATATTTTTTTTTGTTTATAGCGACTCCTATCTGGCTGAGTAATTATACGCGGCCTAATTTTCATATTTAGTAACTCGTAAATTAAAACTTTGCTTGCCAGATTCAGGAGTCTATGCAATAGTGTGCAATTATATAAAGCGCCATCTGTTGACGTGTGACGTAATTTTAGATCAGTTTAATATTGTCAGATACTGTGTACAAAAGCCAATCACTGTATTTGCAATTTACAATTATTTGTTTTTAATATTTTGTGTCATCATCTCAGACGAAAGAGGTCTACTGCTGGACATAGGCCTCCCCCAAGGTCTTCCATACAGTCCGGTCTTGGGCCACCCGCATTCAACCGCTTTCCGCGACCTTTACCAGGTCGTCGGTCCACCTTGTGGGAGGCCTACCCCTGTAACAATTACTTTAAACTGCCATTAAACAATTTTATTTTAATTTACAAGTGTTTAAACAACTGTAGAAAGTTCTATGTATACAGGGTGTATAATAAATCCTGACCGACCTTTAAAGGTGTTATACAGTAGCTTATTACGAGTACGTAGGTGCCATCCTTTTATAAAAAATATTAGAAAGATTACTTAGGTAAATTTTACTTAAAATAATATATTTATCGATTACCCATGGCAACACCGACAACTCATAAATCATTATAACAAGGTATCACTAAAGTTCAATGAGGTTCACCGACGCCGCCGCGCGCCACGCCGCATACTTTGATATATGCCGACACAAAAGTTTGCCGGCAAGTGCGGCGTCCGTCAAAGGCGCCGGTCGAAGACGATAGTTTTACCTAATTCTTTCATATAATCCGCTTGCCGCTTTGCACGTGCCGACGTTATAGATATAAATGACCTCGAACTGCGACGTCACAAAGTATTCTCATTTAACTTATCATATCTAAGTTTTCAATTAATAAAAATATTAACTTGTAAACTGCGTTGGTCGTACTCTACATATCCACCTCCAACGTTAACACATATTCGGCACCATTTTCATTAATTACCACGAACACTATACCCGTATCCGATCCGGATCCGATCACTCCTACCTAAACACAAGAACGTGTTAAAGTATTGAGCGTTTGAATACGACATAGCTAATAGCGAAAATACTCAATGGCGGAAGTCCGAACGAAAGGAATTTTAGCCCAAGACTGAGTACAAAATTGTGGCACGATTTAAAGCTAGGGATGCAAGCAAGGACTTTAACTTTATCGATATTTTCGATAAATATAGCCTGTCAGTGATAAAATAGAACTGAATTCAATAAATTGGCGAGTGCGATCCAGAGGTCTCAATTTGGATTAAGGGGTCGTGCAAAACGTTATTTGTTTTTGTTTGTTACGTATTTCTCAGCAATTTATTTATTTTATTTTTCATGGAGGACCAACAGCATTCTCACTATTTTTTATACAATAATATTATGTAGCACACAGCCATTTATAGGTCCTCACTCATAAGCTATATAGTACATATAAAAAAATTTGGAACAATATTAGAAATAGCTTAAAATTTATTTATAGATAACATTTACACTAATTTTGGAATAAAATCTTTGCTAAGCAACCGCCTCACTGTCGCCTGTTTTGCGTTGAAAATAACAATGTCATGCGCTTTATGCATTACATTAAGGGTCTTGCCTGCCCGCCACATAAAACTATTTTGCCGATAGTTTGTTGATGCATTAGGTAAATGAAGTGGTTATTTGATATAATTTTTTTTTATATATATGACATCGGAAATTTCTCGTCTAATAGCTAATGGAAGAATATGAAAATTAGCACACGGTTTTGAATAGTCTTCAGATCTATACGTAATTCTAGTACGATAGCAAAAATATTTAATGAACCTTTTTTTGAATGCTTTCTAACCTTTTAATATATTTATCATATCGTGGATTCCAAATTTGCGAACCGTACTCTAAAATACTTTGGACGAATGTGTGAGTATAATATCTTAAATGTTTTAGCTTCTTTAAAACAACTCTACGTTCGCATCACAAACCCAAGGGATTGAGAAGCTTTTTTAACAATGCCTTCAATGTGTTCATCAAATAGAAGCTTCGAGTCGTACAGTACACCAAAATCACGGATCTTATTACATTTGGGAATAATTTGACCTTTAAGTGTATATTCAGAGTAGTATTTCACGTGGTTGCGAGGGTTGTGCAGCGAGGAGGGAAGGAATCAAAAAACTAATTTTAGATTTGGATTCAGGCACCTTCAAAACCCCCGAAGTCAAAACCTAAGTGCCCTAGGACCATTGGAGGTCAGCGATGACCTCCGGTGACTTTTCAGGTGACTTTTCCGGAAAGATCTCGTCTACCTCTATGATATTTGTCGGAACACACCTCGCCTATCTCTAACCGTTTCGGAGGTATTAGAGGTCAAAGTTTGTATGGCGGTCATTTTTTTTGTTTGGAAGCCATGTTTCTCCCTCCCCCTCCCCCCGCCTCTAAAAGTTACCAGGGTTTTAGGAAGATTTTGTTCGAGAACGACTCCCGTAGATATCACCGTTTCCGAGATCCGATGGGGTGCCACCACCGAGAGCTGACCTTCCGAAGGTCAGGCATTTTTACCGGGCCTTCTGAACAATTCTCTATACGACGCTATATTTACTTATTTCCTACATTCCCCCCTTGTATGACTTCTATTTCTCTAAATCAGTGGTAATTTAAGTTTATATGTATAGTATGAATGAATGGTATAGTCTTATTTTTCCTGGTAGAAGTATCAACTGTGCACTTTGATGGATTCAAATCTAACTTGTTTCTAGCACAATAATCATCAAGACGTGACAAGTCGGATTGCAATGCTTGGACATCTTTACACGACGAAATGGTCATAAATATCTTTATGTCATCATCGAAGCATAGCAACCGGGCATAATGAAAACATTTGCCGATGTCGTTTACAAAGACTACGAAAGAAGTGGGCCGAAAAGGGAGCTTACCGAATTGTAAAATGTGTACAGTAAACGCATACAACCTGATTTTTTAGTCCCCGTCTAAACTTTAATATAATAATCTTTGAGTAAAATAATGAGACACGTATTTTTTATTTTTATGCTAAGTAGTACAAAATTAATGAATTCAGCCACTACAAAGTTGTCTTCAAAACTTCTATGATTATGGACACCACGCGTCGTACATGCACTACCCGTTAGGCGGCAAGACACCCCGCGCACCCCGCGCCCCACCGTCGCAGGCGCGGCCGGCGGTATATCAGTGATAACATAATCAATTTCAAACCTACTCTTTATTATTTCATTAGCTGCAATTAGCCACTCACAAAATCTTCGACGAGGCATAGCATCCTCATCATTTAATGCTTGGACCTTCCGAAAGTGATAAGGGTGCATGCCGGTAGTGTTCAGTAGTTTCCAAACCGCATACTGACTCACGCCGAAGCGCCGGGCTGCGTCTCGTGTACTTGCACGAGGTTTGCGTTCAAAGAAATCGAAGATTTCGTCTTCGACTTCTACAGGCAGTCTCTGCCTGCCGCGTCCTTGGGCATGCGAAGGTGTAGTAAATTGGCCGTAGTCTAACAGCCGTTGATTAGCAGCTAAAATCGTTTCACGATTTGGCACTGTTGGATTTACGTGTCCTTGATTACGGAGGCGAGGAACACTTTGTTCTTCGTAAAGTCTTTGAGCACCATTTAAACTTTCTCCACTCAAAATGTAACAACGCACCATTTCGTAGTACTCGCGGTTTGAATACATTGTCAAAAGATAGGGCGGCGGCGCGCGCGGGAAAAGTAAACACGGAAGTAAGCTATTGCGTCACAAGTGCGCACGCGACTAAACGAAATTTACGATTTGTGACATTTGTGTTGCAGCTGTGCCCTTCTCGCACCCCGCGCGCCACCCCGCTTTCATTCAATGCATTGTTAAAGAATCATGTGTTTACGTTGACTCGGTGACCACGCTAAATTAATGTTTGTTTTAAAAAATGTTTTAATTATATTTTATTAATATTATACTTTCTTTTTGAAAAATGGGTTCTATTATTGATACCTAACGTCTAGACGAAATTTGGCTGGTAGTATAAATTTCATATTGTATAAAAACTTAGCTGGTAAAACGTTGTGTATTAAAACACCTATGCCTACTCCATCGGGGATACAGTCGTGAGTCTATGTATGTATTCCTTTAATTAAATCTGAAGAAAAACGTATAAATACAAAGTTTGAATTTTGCACGTAAGAGTCTTTATTGTGTTTTACAAATAAATTAAAGATAAAGATAAAGATAGGTTTATTTGTCAAAACATGTGTGAATATAATAATACATAGTAAATGCATATTATTGATGTTAAATATTCGTTAGACTCAACATGTTCTACCAAAACTGGTGTATAAATATGATTATCATAGATTATAAATTATGAATTGTTATACAAAATCTTCTCAGTCCAAGAAGAGAACTATAGTTCCATTTAATTATTATCACATATGAAAAATAAAAATAAAAATATTAATTAACCACATAAATTAATACAAATTATAATAATAACGATGACCAGAATTAAATAAATTAAAATAATACAAATTAGAATTAGACAAGAGATTAGAATAGTATAAATTGAATTAATATTAATTAGAATGATACAGCAGAATATCAATATATAAAAAAAAACAAACATAGCTAATTATTATCCATAATATATGTATGTCAAAATTCTCATGCATATTTATCATTAATAAAATCATCTACATTATAATAACATTTATCACAAAGAAATTATTTGAAAGCTTTTTTAAATAATTTTATGTTAAGTAGTTTAATATTTTCGGGAATCTTATTATAGATTATTGGAGCTTTGCACACAACACTTTTATGTAGCAATGCTGTTTTGGCGGGATGAACACAAAGTCTACTTTTGTTCCGTCGATTACTCCTTCCGTTTTCAGCTAATCGTGGCAATAAATGTTGGTTGTTTTGACAAATAAGGCTGTTACCATTATATACAGTGATGGAAGCGTCAGAATATTGTGCTTAATGAAAATTGGCCTACAGCTCTCTGTAATTTTAATGCCGAACATAGCACGTATGCATCGCTTTTGCATTTTGAATGCCATTTCTTTATTAGTAGAGTTGGCCCAGAAAATGATGCCATACCTAAGCACGATTTCTACAAGACCATATGCCGTGTATGCCGATAGTAATGCATCGGTATTTAAAGTTGGTGCAAGTTTATATAATGCATATGTTAGACTACTTACTTTTTTGCATAGTAAGTCGACGTGTGCCTTCCAATTCAATTTACTATCTATAATTAATCCTAGAAAGCGAGCACTTGTAACCTCTTTTATAATGTAACTATCATAAATCAAATTTATATTGAAAGGGTTTTCTTTTCGTTGATCAAAATGCATTATATTTGTTTTAGTCAGATTTATTTTTACATTGTTATTGTCAAGCCATGAAATAATAGATGTCAACGAGTTATTTAAATTAAGTTTATATTGGTCAATGTCCTTACATGCAATCGTTACAGTGCTGTCATCAGCAAATAATGTCATTGCTTGATTTGTGGCATTTGGCAAGTCATTAATGTAAATAATAAATAAGAGTGGGCCCAGTACACTCCCTTGAGGAACATCATATGAAACACATCGCTTTACAGAGGTATATCTTTCTTCAGTTTTTGTTAATGGGTTTACTCTCGTTATTTCTGTTATCTGTTGCCGATCAGTTAAGTATGATTTTAGTAAATCTAATACATTGCCTCTAATACCATATGCGTCAAGTTTGTTAATTAATATATTATGTTCTACATAGTCAAAAGCTTGTGTCATGTCACAATAGATTGCACAAACAGGAGTTTTTTTGTCAACGTGGGATATAACATTCTCAATAAATTCATAAATTGCCATATTAATTGTCTTCTTTTGCCGAAAACCTTTTTGTTCTTTGCACAATATGTTGTTATTTTCCAGGTAGGAATTAATTTCACCGTAAAGATATTTCTCGAATATTTTGAAAACGTTGAGAGCATCGCAATTGGCCTATAATTTTGCATTAATATTCGATTATCCTTTTTAAATAAAGGCTTTATAACTGCAAGCTTAAGATTATTTGGAAATATTCCTTTTGAAATACATAAGTTAATTATGTAGCTAAGATGATCAGAGATATCCTCACTAACTGCTTTAATAATTTTAGTGTTAATGCCGTCATGTCCTACACTGTTTGTATTTTTAAATTTTTTTATAATTTTGTTTATTTGATGGGACGAACTTGGTGCCAAAAACATTGAGTTTAGAGATTTATTTAACTTCCATCCTTAAAATTTTATACTTCGATATTTTTATTTGATCGGACAGTTACATCCCTCGCGCGGTGCGTTTGTCTAGGTATAAATGCAGGCCGCAAAAAGACGGCGCGTTTGAAATTTGAAAGAAAAGTCAACAAATTTTAATAGAAAAATAAATACATCAAAGAAGCTGCGGTTTAGTGGAGTGTTGCTAAACTGTGCGAAATTTCAGTAAATTGGGGATAAAAATGCTGATCAATACTGTACTTAAAACTATTATGTAGACGTTTTACGATGATATAGATTATTTCTATAATTTTTCTTATCATCTTAGCATGTTCTACGCCTTGCGCTGCTGCAGCACGCGCACCCTAAGTTGTACATATATGTATATATCCCTCACCGTCGTCCGGCAGTTGCGGCGTGTTGCAGCGCGCGGCGCTCTCGTCGACGAGGCGCTGCATGCGCTCCAGCGCGAGCGCCTGCTGCCGCTCCGTCTGCTCCGCGCGCGCCTTGCGCTGCTGCAGCACGCGCACCCTAAGTTGTACATATATGTATATATCCCTCACCGTCGTCCGGCAGTTGCGGCGTGTTGCAGCGCGCGGCGCTCTCGTCGACGAGGCGCTGCATGCGCTCCAGCGCGAGCGCCTGCTGCCGCTCCGTCTGCTCCGCGCGCGCCTTGCGCTGCTGCAGCACGCGCACCCTAAGTTGTACATATATGTATATATCCCTCACCGTCGTCCGGCAGTTGCGGCGTGTTGCAGCGCGCGGCGCTCTCGTCGACGAGGCGCTGCATGCGCTCCAGCGCGAGCGCCTGCTGCCGCTCCGTCTGCTCCGCGCGCGCCTTGCGCTGCTGCAGCACGCGCACCCTAAGTTGTACATATATGTATATATCCCTCACCGTCGTCCGGCAGTTGCGGCGTGTTGCAGCGCGCGGCGCTCTCGTCGACGAGGCGCTGCATGCGCTCCAGCGCGAGCGCCTGCTGCCGCTCCGTCTGCTCCGCGCGCGCCTTGCGCTGCTGCAGCACGCGCACCCTAAGTTGTACATATATGTATATATCCCTCACCGTCGTCCGGCAGTTGCGGCGTGTTGCAGCGCGCGGCGCTCTCGTCGACGAGGCGCTGCATGCGCTCCAGCGCGAGCGCCTGCTGCCGCTCCGTCTGCTCCGCGCGCGCCTTGCGCTGCTGCAGCACGCGCACCCTAAGTTGTACATATATGTATATATCCCTCACCGTCGTCCGGCAGTTGCGGCGTGTTGCAGCGCGCGGCGCTCTCGTCGACGAGGCGCTGCATGCGCTCCAGCGCGAGCGCCTGCTGCCGCTCCGTCTGCTCCGCGCGCGCCTTGCGCTGCTGCAGCACGCGCACCCTGCCAACAGGAACCGCGTTACTATACATCTATAGCTCTGACATTAACGTGATCATCCGAAGCTTCGGCCCGAACGAAAATGAATATTCGAATCTTCGGCCCGAACGAAAATGAATATCCGAATATTTGACCCGAACGAAAATGAATATCTGAAAATTCGTGCTGAATGTAAATGAATATCCGAAACTTCGGCTCAAACAAAAAGTGTACGGGTCAATAACCGTACAACACGTATATTATAAATCATTTATTGTATTGCACTTTACGCAGCAATAATTAACTAGTTCATCGTTAGTCGTCATATCGCGCGCGTGACTCAAATCTCTTACCTTTCATTAATTTCACTCATCCTCATTCTTTAATTAATTTGATCTTAATTATTTTATTGTGGACTTTAAATATAGCAATTTTATTATCTTTTATCTTAGTTTATCTTTATCAGACCCCAACCCCGAACATTGGTCCTTCAAGCCGGATTCGTGACCATTACGCGTGTGCTTTATATAGTGTAGTGTGTACGTGTCCCGCGAAACAACGAAATAACTAGACTTTGGAGTACAGTGCGCCCCTACGTGCTTCATCTCATCTCGTTGACCCTGTATGACCCCGGTGCTTAAAAGGGCACCGCTTTAACCAGCTATTGATCCTGTGAGATTAGTGCCTAAGCAGGCTCAAAGGAACCTATCAGTCTCCGGTTTGTACCGCACAGCTCTCGGACTTCGGTGCTGATTTACCTTCGATCCCAAAGAAGCCTATACAAGTAAGGTATTTTTATTCTATTACGAATATGTCCACAATGGAAGACATCTTAGCTACACAGCAGCAAATCATCGAAGAAGTAGATAAACTCTACACCAACTTCAAAAAAGATGGAGCTGAGAGAAAAACTCCCGACTACATACGTCGACGATTAGAGAGCTTGGAACAATATTTGACTGAATTTCATAATAATCATATGACCTTAATATCTTTTGGTGATCGATCTCATATATATTTTACTTCAAATCAATACGATCAAATGAAAATGAAATATAATAACATTAAAACAGCCATTCAGAACTATACACCTCTCACTGATAGACCTCAAACCCCTGTACTAAAACCTCCAACATTTCAACCATCTTCTTCCCAAGCATCTCCGAATCCCCTTCTTAAAGATAGCTCACATTCGAGCAAGACTGAAGAGCTCTTAAGGAAACAAGCTACGAATTTCCGAGCTTTTTCAAGAGATTCTGCGGATATCGATCTTAATCTTATCACTGAAAAGTGGGAATTTGAAGACGTCCTTAAAACCTTAAAAACCCGCTGGACTGCAATTGATTCTGTGCACTGGGAGCTAGACAACGAGCTCAACGGCTCAAACAGTCAGTATGAGGAGCAATTTACAACCTATGAGAAACATTACAAAAATCTTAAAAAAGAAATTAATAAGAAAATGTGGTCTGTGGCACATATTGAGAAATCAACTCCCGAGTTGGAAATCGCGACGTTTGAAAGAAATTACACTCAATGGGTTTCATTCAAGGACCTCTTTACTGAAACAGGGCACAATAATCCCTCTCTCTCGCACGCGCAGAAAATGCAGTTCCTTAAAAGTAAAATTAAAGGCGAGCCCGAGAAATTGATTCAACATCTTCAAATAAGTTCCACTAATTATCCTGTTTGCTGGAAAATCCTTAATCACCGTTACGAAAATAAGCGACGTATCTTTTTATCTCACCTCAAGAACATCCTAAACATCCCTTCATCTCAACAAAAATCAGTGAATCATCTTAAACGCATCCACGATACAACATACGAGAGCGTGAATGCTATAAAGAATCTCGGTGTTGACGTTTCTACTTGGGATCCTTTCCTTGTGTGTATTTTAGCTGAAAAATTAGATTCAGAAACTAATGATGACTATATCTAATATATAGTCTTTGAAAGCTCCGAGAGAATTACCTGTGTTAGAAGAGTTTCTCCAATTTTTGGAAAACAAGTTTATGTCGCTTGAAACTTCCCGAAAAAAGCAAGAAAACTTTCAAAGGTCATCTGTATCATCCTACAATCAAACACCTTTTTCGCCATCTAGAGGCTACCATTATAACCATCAATCATCTTCAAAGGGTTTTACACCTAAGAAACAAAGTTATAATTATCCTAACAACACTTATGCAAATCAAGTAATTTCGCAATCGGCAAAGTCCAATTGCAAAAACAACGGCGGTCGTAAACCTTGCGTAATTTGCAGCGCAAGCAATCATCGCATACACTATTGTCCAAAGTTATTGAAAATGCAACCTTCTGCGCGGCGAAATGCAATTACTGATTTAAATCTTTGTATAAACTGCTTACACTACCACGAAGGTAAAAAATATCTTTCGGAGTTAAGGTGTAAAGAATGCTATAAAGCTCACAATACTATTCTTCATGAATCTTTTACGTCAAGAATTACGACACCGTATGCGTCACAGTCTAGATCGAACGCAGCCACAACTGCAAAATCAGCAACTCAGCAACAAGATATGAATGTACTTGTTTCTACGCAAAATAATTCCACAGAAATACTACTTGCGACAGCAATAGTTAAGGTAAAGGCAGTTGACGGGACTTACCAAAGGATGAGAGTACTTTCAGATCAAGGATCTCAAACATCTATCATAACTGAGAGAGCCGCTCAGTTGTTAAAGCTGCCTCGACAAAAATGTAACGGCTACATTTCAGGAGTTGGTAATAATGAAAACCCTTGCAAAGGCACGATCTCTATTAAATGCATGTCATTAATTAATGACTTTACATTTGAAACGGACGTATTTATAATGAAACGACTAGTCAACCATTTACCAAGTCATACCTTTACAAAACCAAACTGGCCAGCCTTAAATCAAATAACTCTCGCAGATCCCGAATTTTACAAAAGTAGGCAAGTCGACATTCTGTTTGGCACGGATATTTATTCCCTGATCCTTTTGGATGGTATTTGTCGATCAGAAGGTATATTACCAATAGCTCAACAAACACAGTTAGGATGGATATTGAGCGGTAATTGTAAAACCTTTCAATGTAATGTAATCCTTAACAACATATCTGATATTCAACAGTTTTGGGAAATGGAGGATATTCATGAACCTTTAACTATATCCGAAGAAGACAGAAAATGTATTGATTTTTATCAGTATTCAACCTCAAGACAAGATGAGGGCAGTTACGTCGTGAAAATACCATTCAAGGAAAATTTCGAGGAATAATTAGGCGAGTCAAAAACAAAGTCGGTAGCACAATTCTTTCGAATGGAAAATAAATTGAATAAACAGCCTGACTTAGCACGTGACTACAAGTTGTTTATAAATGAGTACATTGAGCTTGGACATATGACACCTTTAGCAATAAACACTGACGTGAATACAGGTTGCTACTTATCGCATCATTGTGTTCAACGCGCGGAGTCATCAACTACAAAACTTAGAGTTGTTTTTAATGCATCGGCCAAAACTTCTACAGGTTACAGCCTCAATGATCTCATGTGCAGCGGGCCAAATCTGCAACAAGACCTTCTAAGTCTTATTCTTAAATGGAGGCAATTTAGATATGCATTTACAGCTGATATTGAAAAAATGTTCCGCAATATTTGGCTACACCCTGATCACCAAAAATTCCAAAAAATAATCTGGAGACATCATCAATCCCAACCATTACAAAAATTTCAGCTGGCAACCGTAACTTATGGCACAAAGGCCGCACCATTTCTGGCCATGATGACTCTTAAACATCTTGCCTTCGATGAAAAACTAAATTATCCCAACAGCAGCGCTCCTAGTGTATTAGAAAACTCCTTTTATATGGATGATCTTATGCATGGGGCTCACACTAGGAGTGTCGCTAAACAGCTCAAGATAGAGATGACAAATCTTCTAAAGTCAGGTGGATTAAATCTCAGAAAATGGCGTTCGAACTTACCTGAAGTTTCAGATGACCATAATGCTTCTCAGAAGGAGGAAGATTTCCATTTTAAGCAGCCAAAGTCTACAAAGGCTTTAGGTCTTCGATGGAACCCTAAAGACGATTTATTTATCTTTCACCCCATCGAAATCACCTCGGAATGCATTCCTACAAAACGCCAATTTCTATCTGATATTTCCAAAATCTTTGACCCCTTAGGATGGATATCTCCAGTCACTATAAAACTAAAAATGCTATTTCAAGAAACGTGGAATACAGAATTGCGTTGGGATCAACCTGTTTCACAAGAGCTTGCCCTGGAATGGAATAATATAAAAACCGATCTACCCCATATATCAAAATTTAAAATACCCCGTTGGATTAAAACTAAAGAAAATGATGTCATTGAGTTACATGGTTTTTGCGACGCTAGCACCAAAGCCTACGCATGTGTCGTCTATTGTAAAATCCATAGAGGCTCTACTACTCAAGTATCTTTGGTAGCCGGCAAGTCTAAAGTAATACCCCTGAAAAAACCTCAATCGATACCCCGTTTGGAGCTTTGCGGCGCTGTTTTATTAACAAAACTGATACAAAAAATAATCTCATCTCTACCGGACTTTAAGGTTCAAGTTTATGGATGGGTCGATTCTATGGCAGTGCTAGGATGGATAAATGGAGAACCACACAAATGGAAACCCTTTGTAGGCAACCGCGTGCAAATGATATGCGACATTATCCCGAAAGATAGGTGGAGATATGTTAAATCTAAAGAAAACCCCGCAGATTGCGCGAGCCGTAGTTTAACCGCATCTCAGTTGGCTGACCACTCACTTTGGTGGCAAGGACCAAATTGGTTGCGAACGTATAACCCCGAAAATTATCCTGAAAAGACATCCTATTTCACAACTGAAGATCTCAAAAAGAATAAGTTAGTAAACGCCGTGACTAACGACAATTCTATAATAAAACGATTACTTACAAAATACCATACTTGTAGAAAGGTAATTCGAATCCTAGCCTACGTTAACAAATTTATAGACATTTATGTTTTGAAGAAAAAACATGAAAGCTATCTTAATCTAAACGATTTGAAAAAATCACATGAAATGTTGATAAAGCATGTGCAGAGAGAACACTTTTTCAAGGAAATATCTCACCTTGAAATAGGTTTACCCTTGAGTAAGAAAAGCACTATTTTGAATCTCAACCCCACTTTAGACGCCCAAGGAATACTCCGCGTTGGCGGTCTTCTTAAAAATTCAAGCATTCATCCCGAAATGAAGCATCGCATTATAATCCCGAATCAATCAATATTTTCAGATCTCATAATTGATGAGTCACATAAATTAGTATTTCACGGTGGAGTAAAAATGACAACAGGTTTTATAAGGAAAAAGTACTGGATTCTTGGTGGAAACAAAGTTACAAAAAAAACGATTAAGAATGTGTGTAAAATGCAGAAGAAACGATCCCATAACACAACACCAACTTATGGGTGACTTACCTTCATCCAGGTTAAATCCTAGTCAGCCCTTTTATCACACTGGAATCGACTATCCTGGATATGTGGCGGTAAAAGCAAGCAAAGGTCGCGGTATTAAAACCACTAAAGGCTATGTCGCAGTATTCGTGTGTATGGTAACGAAAGCCATACACTTAGAAATCGTGTCAGACTTCACAGCTTCTGCATTTATTGCCGCGCTCAGACGCATGTCAGCCAGAAGAGGAGTCCCCGGCCACATCTACAGCGACCAGGGCACAAATTTTATAGGGGCCAACAAAATCCTTAAACAAGAACTTGAAATAATCTCGGAAATCCTAACAAGCCAAGAGAACATCTCTACCATCTCAGAAATGAACATTGAGTGGCATTTTAATGCTCCGTCATGGCCATCTGCAGGCGGACTTTGGGAAGCCGCAGTAAAGAGTTTAAAACATCATCTAAAGCGTGTTGTCGGGGAGCAAAAACTCACGTATGAAGAGTATAACACGCTCTTATCTCAACTTGAAGCTTGTTTAAACTCACGACGTCTTTGTCCGTTGACGGAAGATCCCGAGGATATAAATTTCTTGACCCCAGCTCACTTCTTAGCTAGTGGGCCCAATTTAACGATCTACGAAACTGAAAATGATCTTAGAACTAGATGGTACTTGGTGCAAAAGATTTATAAAGATATTTGGGTTCAGTGGAAAAACGAATACCTTTCACAGTTATCCATTAGGACTAAATGGAAGCAACCTCAAAAGGATCTATGTCTCAACGATATCGTCATCATAAAGGACGAAAACCTACCGCCTGGAAAGTGGGCTTTAGGCAGGGTAGTAGAGCTTCATCCCGGAAGTGACGGATATGTGAGAGTCGTCACACTTAAAACTAAAAATTGTTTATTAAAACACCCGGTTGTCAAGCTGTCAATATTGCCAACGAGTGGACGCAATCATCGTCCTCATGAACAAAATTGTGATGCTAAAATGCCATAGAAAACAAAATCAAAGCGTATGTCATTCTCAGCTATAGCCTTGGCCTTGACCGTATTCCTTTTGTCACTGATAAACTTATCTCAAGCGGCTTATAATACTACCCCATTGAATAACAACAGTATCTACCTCGACAAAATCTCAGATATGCACCTTATTCGAGACGATTGGCATTTAATAGTCTATTATGACACATATCCCTACAAAGAAGGTACGACGACACTTGAAAAGTATATTAAATATCTTACTACATTATGCTTTACTATAAAGGAACAGATATCTTGTGACAGTATCATTTTGCAACTCGAGCACGAGTTCGAAGAAATAAAACATTATAATAATATTATTACAATGAATGAATCATTTGTAACTGGATACGAAAGGCGGCGCCGGCGCCGTGGCTTGGTAGACGGAGTGGGCTACGTAGCAAATAGCTTGTTTGGTGTGTTGGATCAACGATTTGCTGAGCAGTATACGAAAGACATTAACCTTTTAAAAGAAAATGACAATAATTTGTATAACCTCTGGAAAAATCAAACCTCCGTTGTGGAAGCAGAGTTCAATGTTATGAAGAGAATGGAGAGTACGATTAACAAACACCACAAATCCATAAATCAGAAAATTAATTCTCTCCAAGATTCTATTCAAGATCTTCAACGTCATGTACTAAAGGTCACGCTTATTTCAGAGTTCTTAACTTCCGCATTCTCAGCAAATAACTTATTGTATAATTTAAGAAGAACACAGGATTCCATTCTAGACACGGTGACTAACATTTACAATGGAAAGTTAGATTTTCATTTAATATCTCCGAAACAACTTAGAACCGAGTTAAGTTCGATATCTGCTCAAATACCTAAAGATTTAGCGATTCCTGTAGACAACTTGCATGTAAAAGATCTTTACAATTTGCTTAAAGTGAGAGCAAAATACTGCAATAAGTACCTGATCATTGAAATGAGAATACCTTTAATTGAAAGAGACCTTTACGAAGTATTTAATCTTATCCCAATCCCAAAATCCTTGAACAACGACATGATAAATGTAAAGACAATATTAAAATACGCAGCTATTAACATCAGAAAGGACTCTTATATAACCATCTCCCCGGCCGACCTCCAGTCTTGTATAAAACAAAATCCTATGATGATCTTATGCCACATCAGAAATCCCATGTATCATTTGAAAGACGATCACAGCTTGTGTGAGACGATTTCAACCACACGAACCTGTAAAACCATAAGAACTCCTTGCAAAAATGTATAGGAAGAACTAACATCTCCACATAAGTATTACTATTTTTGTTGTCACGAATGCCTCATTAAATTTATTTGTGAAGGTCTAATTACCGCCGCAAAATTGACAAATGCCGGTTTATTGAACGTAGAGGAAGGCTGTATGATAAAAACTGAAAATTTTATTGTGCATTCAAGCAAAGTGCTGTCTAGCAGAATTACTACAAGCACAAAGATTGATGCGCCTATAATTTCACCGATAAATCACATCTTAAACATTTCTATCCCTGAGACCACCGAGATCGATCCCAATAACTCAGAAATACTGCGTCAATTTGATGCTATAAATAAAAATATTGAGATCCTGAAGCATAGTGATCGTTTGAGTGATAAGGTATCCTACCACGATGTACATCACTATGCTGTTATATATATTTTTATCTTTGGAATCCTGATTGCCGCTGTTATAACCTATTGGCGGCGGCGAACACTGAGAGCGCATCGTTCGTCCTCGACACCTATGGGAGAGGCGCATGCGTCGGCCCCGGACATGCCGATGGCTCCCGGCAAAAGTGTTTTAAGTGCGTGTTGTGAGGCTAGGGGAAAAAGGCAATCTGTAGTTAAACTAAAAAGTGCAGTGAGTGAGTGTTGTGATCTTAGGGAAAAAGGGCAATTATCTCTATCAGTGAAGAGTGATAACAAGGGACTAACTAAATCTCATGATCATTTACAAACAGAGGACAGAGCCTCTTCACCCATATCTTGCGTTTTTCTCTTCCCGATTTAAAAACTTATGACAATTTATGAGTCATATCTCTCATGTCACATGACACGCGTGTGTTCTGCTTATGCAGTTTTTATTATTAATCATTTAATTATGTAGGTACTAACCTTTTCAATCATTTATTATTTTTAGTTGAAAATTGTTTCACCTTGTTATTCGCCATCCATTCATCTTACTAACCACATTTTTTTGCCCTCGGGAGCATGTACGGGTCAATAACCGTACAACACGTGTATATTATAAATCATTTATTGTATTGCACTTTACGCAGCAATAATTAACTAGTTCATCGTTAGTCATATCGCGCGCGTGACTCAAATCTCTTACCTTTCATTATTTTCACTCATCTTCATTCTTTAATTAATTTGATCTTTATTATTTTATTGTGGACTTTAAATATAGCAATTTTATTATCTTTTATCTTAGTTTATCTTTATCTGACCCCAACCCCGAACAAAAAGGGTATATGAATCTTCGATAATGGTTGCCTGAAAATTCGTGCCGTAAGAAAAAGGGCTTCCGTAACTTCGGAAATTTATTATTTGTATTATTTTATTTTATACCCTACATGTTTTTACGTCTCTTGCACCACGCATACTTCCTGTTTCGCAGATGACTTTGGCGCAACATGGCCTTATTCTGCAGCAGCTCATTGTCGTCATATTATACCTTGAGACTACGTGTGAGTGCACTTACTTCCGTATCTTCATGTCGAGCAGGTAGCGCTCCTTCTTGAGCAGGTTGAGGTGCTCGAGCGCGGCGTCGAGCTGACGCAGCACGGCTTTGTTCTGCAGCAACTCGTCGCACACGAAAGCCAGGATGCGTGCCTTCGTAGTTGCGTTCAATGCCAAGAAAGGTTTGTCACGGAGGGCCTCTGTTGACGATACCACATGTTATTATATACCGCCTAAATGCGAAATAGAAACTCGTGTATTTTTGTAATAATTAAAATCATATGAATAAACATATTATTCAAGTAACACTTATGACCGTCAAAATTGCAATTATTAATGTGAATTTACATTTACATTACATCTTGCCATGTTCAGCAACGCAAGAACGTAGAACCAATAAGAAAAGCTGGCAAGATGCATATTAGCTTCCTACGACAACTGGTTTGTAAAAGAGCAAAATGCTAGCAATTTTGTTTTATTATAATAGTAGTGTCGCGGTCAGAAATGCAGTAGCAATCACAGAAAGTTATGGCATACAAACGCATCGCACTTATGACCTTCTTCTATAAAAACAATACGTGCACATAGACACAAATGTATATTTAAGTCATTCATCGTGAAACAATCAGAAAGAGCATAATCTTTCGTTTAAGCATAATTTGGCAAACATCAGAACTCCTCAACGTTACGAAAACACCAAAATTTAATAACGTTTTGCTACTACCTAAATTCATATACAGGGTGTCCGATAACCTGGAAATGTTTTATAGCGGATGGTCTGATGGTCGTTCAGAAAAAAATATGAAAAAAATCTATCCTAACTACTGTATAACTTTCTTGTATACTACGACCAAAAATGAATGGAATCCATCGGTTTTTTGTTGTTTTATTATTAAACACTAATTATGCTAATAGATAGACAGTCAAAAGTATGCTATGCTATAATAGCTCGCACATTTAAATTTTTTTTTTTAGGAAACGTACCCATACTACTTAAAAATTTTTACAATTTGTTCCCGTCGTCCTTTTCTTGGTGACCACCCGTCGAATACGCCAAGACCCTCGCCTTTTAATTTTCACGGAGTAATTCATACATATGGCTTTAAATATTTTATTGCAAACTGAGTTAATAAGAATAATTTGGCTCATATTTGCCGCTTGTTTTCACCTGGGTAGTGTGCGACTGAACTTTCGGTTACGGCCTAGTTTGGGCAAAAAAATGAGTTTAGGCTTAGTTTCAGTTTCGGCTGTCGTCCAGCCGAAACAATGGCCGAAACCAATAACTGAATCCGGTTTCGTACTAAGAAAGAAAAATCTTTTTGTTTTCAAGTAGTTGCATTTAAAATGTTCAGTGGTTGTACTTTTTAATTTTATTGTACTTGATAAACAAGTGTGTCATACAAAATGACCAGAGTTTAGAAGGCTTATTATTAATTATTATTTTGTTTTTACGATGAGATACTTAATTGTTTTGTGTACCTAAACATATAAGGTAACAAGTATATTTTTGGCTTTGTACCTTTTATGAAATTATTAAAAAGCACTAGTATGTATATTTATTTGAAAATATAACTCCGTATTTTGAAAAAGCACAAATAATTTACTTGAAATAAGGATTGATGTCATCAATCGTTAGTTCAAATATCAGACTAAATCATTAATATGGGATTTAAAAATAAAACGGATTATGTCTGACAATTGTTTTTTTCCCACAAAGACATTTTATTTTATTGTAAGATTCGCCAACAGATTTAACATTTTAAACTAAGAATTTTCATAGGTAAATATAATCTTAAACGTAACGCAAATCCAATTATAGGCAAACTCGACATGCATTGAGATTGTACTATCAATCAGATCTCCACAAAATAAAATATAAAACAAAAAGAAAACAACTAACAGCAGAAAATAAATGAAAGAAAAAAAACTATAAAGAAATCAACTCAATTAAGCTATCACGACTGTTGCGACTTAAATTTATACAAGGCTTTTTCATATGATATTAAGGACACTGAGAGGATATCGTCCTTTTCACATTTAAAAAAGGTATTGTGTTCACGACAGATTCTGGAAATCACACTATTGTAACCAATATTTGTTCTATAATTATTAATGGGAAAAGGGTGGAACTTAACTAATCTGTGACCAGTGCGTGGTATATTTAATTTTATTTCTTCCAATAATAACGGACAATCGAGAAGTCCCGACAGAATTTTGAACGTAAACACTTAATCTGCAACCCACTGACGATCCACAAGTGAATTTATGTTGATAAAGGTTAATCTATCACGATAACTATCGGGCACGCCACGATCGTGGCGGTAAGTCCCGTGTTTGAGGAGTGGCTGGAGAGGCGGCATGGCGCCCTCACCTTCCGGCTGACACAGGTTCTGACTGGCCACGGATGTTTTGGCCGGTTCCTGTGTCGTATACGCCGGCAAGAGACGCCCGGTTGTCACCACTGCGGCGACTGCCGCGACGTTACTGAGGACACGGCGCTGCACACTTTGGCGGTTTGCCCCGCCTGGGCATCGCAGCGCCGTGATTTGATCGCGGCAGTCGGATCGGTTGCCCTCTCGCTCCCGGCCGTAGTTCAGTCTATGGTCCGGAGTGAGAGGTCGTGGAACGCCGTCGCCTCCTTCTGCGAGGAAGTGATTTCCATCAAGGAGGCGGCGGAGCGGGAGAGGGAGCGTATACACCCTCTCCCCAACCGCAGAGCCGGGCGCCGGAGGGCGCGGGACGACCTCCAGCCACCCTGAGGTTTGACCTGGGGGTGGCGGGCTTTGTGGGCCTGCCCGCCATCCGTTCAGCACCAGGTCCGAGAGGCGGCGTGCGTGTTCCCACGCGCGCCTCTGTGTCGAGTCCGTCTCCCCTCTAGGGAGGAGGCAGTAGGGAATTTTTGAGGGAGTCCTTTGGGTAGGTCTCTTTGGGTATTGGCCTGCCGTTTCATACGGCGGGCCGAAACCTCGGCGGGGTCGCGACCGTATGCGAAAGTGATTCGCGCGGCCCCGTCGATAGTGGTTTTGTCGAGGAACACCGTGGTAGGTTTAGTCGGTATTCCGGGAGGTACATTATCCTTTCAACATCTTTATTTTACCCCGGCGAGTCCGACATAATCCCTCCGCCCGCCCCCGCGGAGGGATATGCGTCATTGCATTCCCCCACGTAAAAAAAAAAAAAAAAAATCACGATAACTATGAAGAGATTGTAGTTCTCTAGCGTGAAAAGTTAAAAGAAATAGAAAGCGTTTCGGAACTCCTTCAATTCGATCAATATGGCATTGATAGTGGGGGTTCCAAGCACTGTTGCAATATACTCATCTACTTCGTACTAGCGTGTTAAACAAGTTAATAGAGCAGTTCTGGTTTTTAAAATTTTACAATTTCTCCATATGAATCCCAGCATTTGGAACGATTTCGTAATAACATTGTCTATATGAAGAATGAACGTTAACTTTGAGCCCAGAAATGTGAAAAGGTCGATATCCTCTCAATGTCCTTAATATCATATGAAAAAGCCTTGTATAAATTTAAGTCGCAACAGTCGTGATAGCTTAATTGAGTTGATTTCTTTATAGTTTTTTCTTTCATTTATTTTCTGCTGTTAGTTGTTTTCTTTTTGTTTTATATTTTATTTTGTGGAGATCTGATTGATAGTGCAATCTCAATGCACGCGAGTTTGCCTATAATTGGATTTGCGTTACGTTTAAGATTATATTTACCTATGTAAATTCTTAGTTTAAAATGTTAAATCTGTTGGCAAACCTTACAATAAAATAAAATGTCTTTGTGGGAAAAAACAATTGTCAGACATAATCCGTTTTATTTTTAAATCACATATTAATGATTTAGTCTCTGATTTTTGAACTAACGATTAATGACATCAATCCTTATTTCAAGTAAATTATTTGTGCTTTTTCAAAATACGGAGTTATATTTTTAAATAAATATACATACTAGTGCTTTTTAATAATTTCATAAAAGGTACAAAGCCAAAAATATACTTGTTACCTTATATGTTTAGGTACACAAAACAATTAAGTATCTCATCGTAAAAACAAAATTATAATTAATAATAAGCCTTCTAAACTCTGGTCATTTTGTATGACACACTTGTTTATCAAGTACAATAAAATTAAAAAGTACAACCACTGAACATTTTAAATGCAACTAATACTTGAAAACAAAAAGATTTTTCTTTCTTAGTGCGAAACCGGATTCAGTTATTGGTTTCGGCCATTGTTTCGGCTGGACGACAGCCGAAACTGAAACTAAGCCTAAACTCATTTTTTGCCCAAACTAGGCCGTAACCGAAAGTTCAGTCGCACACTACCCAGGTGAAAACAAGCGGCAAATATGAGCCAAATTATTCTTATTAACTCAGTTTGCAAAAAAATATTTAAAGCCATATGTATGAATTACTCCGTGAAAATTAAAAGGCGAGGGTCTTGGCGTATTCGACGGGTGGTCACCAAGAAAAGGACGACGGGAACAAATTGTAATTTTTTTTACGTAGTATGGGTACGTTTCCTAAGTCAGTAGAGAGAGTAGCAAGTAGCAGGTGTGTGTTTGCTTACCGGAGAGTTTGTAGGTGGCGTTGGCGTGCAGATGTTCGTAGTAGGCGCTGTTCTTGGAGTTGGCGCACGTGAGCTGCATCTCCGCCGGCGTCTGGTGGTGGTCCGCCACGCGCCGCTCGCGCTCGCGCTCCGCCGTCAGACCTGACGCACACACACACATACAGACATTATATACAGACTGTTGACATCGAACACCCGCATCCAACCGCTTTCCGTACATAACAGTATTAAAATATCGATTTTTATACTGTTATGTTCGGCAAGACCAGTCTGTGTGGAAAACCTTGGAGAAGACCTATGTCCAGCAGTGGACGTCTTTTGGCTGAGATGATGATGATGATGTGCGGCATGTATGACGCAGGCCCATGTATGTTCGGTGTCAGCACTCGGCGCGGCGGCATTGGCAAAGCGACCACAACATATAACCTCGTGATAGTCCTAAATCCTTTTATACAACAGTCTCAACAACGAAGTCATGTCAATTTGAAAGATAGAAATCCGAAGAACTTTATTGTATGTATTTTTCGTTCGGCCCGAAATTTCGGATAGACTTTATTTTATCATTGGTACATTAGTAGGTCTACTACTTACTTACTTGAGCCGTGTGGTATATGAGAGGTCAGTGTAAGGTACGTACCGGTGAGCGCCTTGACCTCCCCGGTGGCGTTGGCGTAGAGGTATATGCGCAGCACCTCGCTGACGTTGTGCGGCGTGATGTCGCCCATGCGGATGGCGTGGCCCAACAGGGTCGTGTGACGTCCCGGGTGTGGGATGCCCGGGTCCTCTGTACATATAACAATAACTAAATTATTAATTCAAAAATTATATTAACGCTAAGCTTCGGTGGTGTTGCGACTATAGCCAAGAAAACCAGCTGGGTAAAATGTCCTAGACCACAAAAAATTGCTCCTACATCAAACCATTCGATAAAGAAGTCAGTGACAAACAAACGTAGAGAAAAATCCTAACAAATATTATAAATGCGAATGTGAGTTTGTTTGTTTATTACACTTTCACGCTTTAACTACTCGAACGATCATCATGAAGTGTTGCATATAAGTTGTTAAGGGTACAGAAAAGGACATATGAACGAAACGTATTTCATTCAGAAAAATCACAGTTCTCGAGGATAGAAATTTAGAAGACTTACTTACGACGACTACGCCCTTAACATAGTGAGTTGTGTTAACGCCGCTGCTGCAGCAGCAAAAATCTCTTGGCTTTTGTTCTCTTCAAAGATTTGGCTAAACGGCTAATCGACACTTCGCGTAACCAGAAAGCAAAAACCAGCTTTGCCATTTAACGTGACAATGCTGCCAGTCTTCTGGGCACATTCCTACTCTTTCTCTGACTACATGATAGACTGCCTGGTTATGGGAAGTTCAAGCATTACGTAAACATCGATTAGAAGTTTGAGGGTCTTTGCTATTCTTGTTTTAGATGTTATGTTATGCTAATTTGCCGTAAATAGATGGTGAAGCGAGGAAGGGAGGTTAAAAGGACAAATCCTGCTTACGTTACACTGGAACGGCCTCTTAGGAACAGTTGCCCTATCATGAAATGTAAATGCCGAAGTTTCGGGCCGACTATCGTGGTGTTCCACGATTTATTCCGAAATTTATCCTGCATTCCGGCACGTTACATATTGATAGCCCTAAACCCTTACATGTAGCAGTCCGTACAAAAGAGTACTGTCAGCTCGAAAGAAATCCTGAGAACCTACATTGTAAGTTTGTTTCGTTTGGTTCGAAGTTTCGGAAAGACGTTTTCATGGCAGACCTACTGGTTAAGAGTAATTTAAGAATGCAATGAGACTAAATAAAGCAATAAAGATATGCGAGGATCATAGCTCGATTGCATCGTTGCTAGTAAGATTCCAATTTTAACTATCTACTCGTATATAATATATAAAAATAAATCCCCGTTTTCCTTGGTCACGCCATAACTTGAGAAGAACTTTACCGATTTCATTCATCATTTTTATTAAGTTTTGTAATACTTAATACTAAAAGTTAAGAAAATTGCACTGAAAACTTAACGACTATTTAAACCTCTCGAGTTTGACAGTTCGTCTAAGACAGGACAATGTCTGTCGGGTCAGCTTGTTAGATATAAGGATCAGTCGCAAAATGTCCTTTTCTATACATTTTTACTATGTAACGTATGTATTTCTTTGTATAATATAAACATATTTACAAAAAAAAAGTATGTATGTATGTTTATCCATTGTCTAGTAACCATAGTACAATCTCTGATTAGTTTGGGGTAGATGGTGTTGTGTGTATGTGAAAGAATATTATAAATATGTATAATGTATATCCTTTATTATAGTTTTTGTATTGATACCTATCTTAATAATATATTATTACTAGATTTTGCCTGTGGCTTCGCTCACGTAAATGTAGGTTAGGTTAAGTTAGTGACTGTCCTTTTTTCTGCATGGAAGGTATCTTGTGTCCTTTTCTATACCGCTGACAACGTGTATGCGAAATTTCATAAGACAAGCTTAACAAACAAACTCACATTTGCATTTATAATATTAGTTAGGCTGGTATTCTTTGTACGCAAATCTGATCTGCACTTGACCGTGTTTACATTGATACCGAGGAATTGGAAACAAGAGATATTTTGGAAAAGGGACCATCTACGAATAACCAAGATATAAGTGAGTTGTCGTACCGATGGCGGTGACGAGTAACTGCGTGAGGACCTGCAGCAGTTCCTCCTCGGCCTCCACGCTGCAGTCCGGCAGCAGCGCCATCTGGAACGTGTTCAGCGTTGGGATCGCCTCCATGTCTGGAACAATAGTATCTATATTAATAACTATCTACATTCTAATCTCAAACATTTAGTTTTTTAAAGATTGTAATATATACACAAAGATTTTATTCACAGACCTACAATTCATAAATACATTCACTATTTTTTTGAACGTTTAAGTTGAAATTAAACTTCTTGATAGGGATTTACGATAACGCGTTGTTTGTTTTTTAGTATTATTACTTAATTTTGAACTTTAAACTACTATTGTTAAACACTTTTACTAGTTACTGGTTACCTATATTTAAGCTATTTAAATTATAAAAACTATTTAGAAAAATATTTAGATTTTTACACTTTCCTCGTCGTTTCAAAAAGATGAAGTCTGTATAAAATAGTGTAATTTTAATGTATAACATTTGCGTAAACGTAAGACAACATTATGTAGAACGTTAAGCCCTCATCTGACACACAATAACAACATAACATTTGGCTTATAAATATTATCACACGCACTGCATATTAAAAATTGTACGTAGTCGATCTCTGTCTTATGAGTGAGCTCACTCTTCTTAGTATAGACAGTTTTTCATGCGTACGCTGAGGGCACATCTATGATTTAAATACATATGTATACTAAAAGTTTTTATCCATGGCTGCCCGGCCCGTGCCTAACAGTGAGGCAGTTTTAAAGAGCTCATTTATATTGATTGATTAAAAACAAATCGTTGTACATAATATTAGTATAGATGTTGTATACTGACCGAATCCGAGGGTTTGTCCGAAGTTGTGTATGAACTCGTAGACCTGCAGCAGGTCGGCCATGGCCTGACCCGGCAGCTTCAGGCCCGGGATGCGATTCAGCGTCGGCAGCGGCTTCTGGTCCGACAGCGAAGAGTCCTCTTGTGGCCGTCTGAAGGTAAACACTCGTTATTTACGCCATCGATAAGAATACTTGTTATGTACACATACACAAAAGAATGACTCGCAGTGCCGTAGCGTAATGGGGACGGTAGGAGCGGCCCGCCCTGGGCGGCACTTTTAGGGGGCGGCAAAACTACACAATAAATAATAATAATAATGTTACGTGCTGGGTTCGACGGATAAGAATATAAAACAATATTACCGACTAAAACACGTTTTATTCTGTCACACAATTAACTTTAAAACACAACGAACACTATACTACACTTTTCCACTGTAACTGCTTCAAACTTCGTAGTAGTTTCGCTTCCGTTCGCTTCGATGAACACTTGACCGCTTACGATTGTAAACTGATTCGGCGGTGCGCGTGCGCTCTATTTATACGCGGGTAAAGCGTTTCTGGGGTTTTCTAGAAAAGAAAGAATGTGCTAGCGCTCTCTCTACTGTGCTCGCACCGAAAAATACGTAGTAAGATGTCAATAGATGGTGCTGTAATAAATTATTAGAAGGGACTGTTGGTTTCCCACAGTGCCGTCAGAGGGCACTAGCCGTAACAATAATATCTTGTAAATATTCGAATCATTTAATGACGAACGAGAGGAATGGAGAGATGTACAATACCCAATAATGATGACTGTTCTTGCCGAAAAGTTACTTAATATTATACTCTTTTAAATTACAATATCTAAGTAAGATAATCTTTTTAATCACAATACCTAAATAAAAGGCTGGCAAAATTTTCTGTCGCCCCGGGCAGCTGACACCCACGTTACGCCACTGATGTTACGGTAGTGAATGCGACTACTCTGCATAAGGTTCGGGTTAAAATCCAAGCTCAGGCAAAGTTTGTAATTTATTTATTAATTATAGACATTCAGATTCAGAACATCCATATATGGATCACACTATATTTTGTCCGTGTGTGATCCGAGCTTAGAATACGCAGAGTGTTGTACTGGCCGTATTGGCTGATGGCAATGCGAGATGACCACCACCACGCCATTCGTGAATTTAAAATGGCACGCGTAGACAAAACGTGTCAAGTAAAAATGGAGTCATTAGGCAATGGTTACACGGCTATATATTTTATTGTTTGGTCATCGTTAAGTAGGTACTGTTGTGCCCTGTCGTGTCATGAACTTTAAATACAGAGTTAATTGAAACTACTAATATATTTTTTTATACCTTATATACATCTTTTGTTTTAGCATTTTCATTTTTTGATTTTTGGTACAAAAACACAAATATTAATATTCATTGGTCTAATCGCATTAAAACTACACGTGGCTACAAAAGACAGCGACGAAATCAAACAACACAACTTGGAGGTGGTGAAGCTGCGTACAATTTTTAACTTGTTTAAATATGTTTATTGCTTAAGTATTTTTTAAAGTTGTAGGACAAAGGTTGTTAAGTATTTTGTAAAGAAGACACGAGTAAAATATAAATTATCAGTACGGTATACTGTCTCTTCCACACACCTGAGTTCAGAAAGCAGTTCCATTTCCTTCCTCCTCTGCTGCAACTTCTTCTCTTTAGCGAGGAGGCGGTCTAGTAAGTTCTGGTGCTTTCTTCTCTCTCGCTCCTCCCATCTCCTGCGGGAGTCCAGCTGCCGAATGAACGTGGTATGCTGGCGTCTTCGCTCGCGTTCCTGAAGGAAAAACAACATAATATGACTTTTAAACTTGGAGGAACCAAAAGCAGTTGTAGCTTAGTGGGAAACCGTTGGCCTGCCACGGTCTCAAATTTGATCTCTGACTTTTCGAAGTTTTGTGCGCCCTGCGCCGTTAAAGCAAGCGATAATTAACTATTTGATAGTAAATTATCGCTCGCTTTAACGGTGAAGAAAAAACATCGTGAGAAAACCTGCATGTCTGAGAGTTCTACATAATGTTCTCGAAGAAAAAAGGCCTAACCCTGTGAGAAGAGTCCCATGTCCAGAAGAGCTAATATTATTGTCATATAAATTTTAATTTAGAGGTAGTTGGCTATTGGTAGTTAGTATACCTACTAATAGTTTAAAGGCTTGTGCTAGCAGTACTTTTGTTAATAGTTTAACGAGTAGGCTTTAAATCGGTAACCATTTTAGACTAAGTTTCCAAATTTGCCATGTTATTTCAGCAAGGCTGTTTTTAAGCTTAAAATAGTTACGTAAATAATATACAATAAAAATCAGTCTTGCTAATATAATGTAGGTTAAATTCTCTTCGTACGAGTTCTGTATTTTACTTATGTTATAAGAATGTTTCGACTATTCTAAACATTTTTGTAAGCGAGCTGATTAATCCACAAGGCCCAATTCTAATTGATTATTTTGGTTACATTTCTAAATTGTGTTTATTCCAAAGACACATGAAAAGTGTGTTATAGATAACAAATAATTATATTTGTAGTTCTTTTGTTTAAATGCGTAATATGCATAACGATAGCTAATATATTTATCCGGTAGCTATGATACACTTTTGACCTTAGTCTTAAGAATACGGTAAAACATTTTGGGAACAACACCCGAATATTTTTTTTTATTTTTTATTTTGCACTTCAAAATGACTACACTCCGCCAGATGGTAAGCGATCATGTGGTCCAAGAGCAGTGACCTCCACACCATACCGATTGCAGCTGAGGCGATGTTGAGGTCTCTACTATGACGGCCTGAGAAGGTGCTTTGTAAGTATACATATAGATGTAAAAACTTTAATATATGACATTTAATTGCAACGTTGCCGTTTGAAACGATCTAAATTCTTTAAGGAATGCCGCCTTCTTCCATTTTAATATGTTAATGTTAATACAATGACTATAATGCCTAACACGAGATCCCAACAAAGATTACACTACATATTTATTTATTATTATCATCGAGCTTATATCTTATATAACAGGTGGAAACCGAATGCAATACACAAGCTTATAAATTTATATATTCAATATACATATGTAGGTATAGGCTATTTACGTATATAAACACAAAGCCTTTTAATGTTTAGTGCGTAATAAGCTTTTCTTGTGAGAACTTCTAAAAACCGTTTGATTATTAGCATACAGTTAAAATTGGACACGTATAGACCATTTCCTCTTACTTGTCTTATTAACAAACTCACTGTAAATTAAATCAGTTATTGCTTTTAGACTTCGCTGGCGTCAATTTAGATTTTGCCAATAAATTTTTATCCCTCGAAAATAATAATTAATCTTCTGGATAAACGATACCCTATGTCCTTTTCTGTACACCTGACAACGTGTATATAAAATTTCATGATTACTCGAGTAGTTAAGGCGTGAAAGCGTAACAAATGATTATCATATCATTTTACATACACGTTGTTATAGGACATTTCATCCAGAAAAAGTACTATACCCAAGGGAAAGAAATTTTAATTACGAAATCTAGAATAACGTGAGCGAAGACACGGGCAGAATCTAGTAAAACAATAAAGTAAATTTGTGTTCAGATAAGGCTGCTTCGACACTGCTTTATGTCGCGACTAGGTATCTTAGAACAGCTACCAGTGAAGAGGAGTTAATACAGTGGCGTAGCGTGAGTGTCAGCCGCTCGGGGCGAGGAGAGGAAGACAATTTTGCGACCTCTTATTTAGGTATTTCAATTTAAAATACTATTGAAATTAAACACTTTATACGGATTTTGTCGCGTTGTTTATTTTACTTTAAACACTGTTATTACATAATTGAAAACAGTGTTTAAAGTCAAATAAACAACGCGACAAAATCCGTATAAAGTGTTTAATTTCAATGTATATAACATTCGCGTAAACATAAGACAATATTAAAATACTATAATACACAGTAATTCTTAAGAACTTTTCGGCAAGAACTGTCATCGTTATTATGTATAGTACAGTTGAAATATTTGTAATATATTATTATTATTCATTGTAAAATTTTGCCGCCCCCTAAAAGTACCGCCCCCACTACGCTACGCCACTGAGTTAATAGTTAGGATTTGTTCAGTAAATAAGACAAGTAAGAATTGTAGTATATAAGGTGTTAGTAAGCGTTGTCTACGGCGCGGTACTACATAAGCGCGGCTTTGTCTACGTAACTATGTGAACTATGTGCTTGACGGGTGTTTACCTCGGTTATATACTTTTGCTGCGGACCGCGACGTCGACGACGATTGTAAAAGAGAAACACAATGTTACACACAAACATACAGATATTAACACACATAAACACACAGGAATTGTACTGTCTTTATGGATTTTAATGTTAATAGTTTGTGTAGACTGGAAAAGCAGTAAATCCTTAACTTGTGTAACTTGTGTCTAGCCGCTGGTGTGCCGGTGCCAATGAATAGGTAAAAAGCATAAAAATGTTATACATGTCCGCGGTTAGTCGTTGATCTAAGATGGAATCATCGTGATTGGAATTAAATATTGTAATCGGTAAAAAATCACAAATATAATATATATACTGTAATTGGTTAACTTTAATATAAAAGTCTTTAATTATTAATTCTGTAAATTTATATTATACATTATATCATAACATAACAGTAATGACAATTTTAATCAAATTCTACTCTGTGTAAATATACAATTAAAATCCATAAAAACAGTTCAGCTCCATAATATTGTTAGTTAAAACAAAGTTTTAAATCATAGATGCGTCCTATTACTTTTAAGTATGGGCACCTTTCTATACGTTAAGTTGTCATCTGACACAATGACAACATGTCATCTGAATTAAACAAAACAAGCATTTAAAAGAATGTAAGCTATCATTCTCTATGTAATCGTAATGTGTGAGCCCAGTCTATTGTGTGGACAATTTTTCTGGCGATCTAATATTTAATATAGGTTTGTTTTAAAATCAAAAGTGAAAGCAATGTTATTATTTTATTTTTTTATTTCATATTTTATTACCAGATTTTAGCACCCGTGGAGTCAAAGAGATATAGGTAAACACCAACGCCAGGCTTCCTTAGCCTGGCTTATGCTGAACTAGGTCCTATTTAGCAAAAATTACAATATATTTATTTATACTTATATTAAAAAAGTGTAGATATGAGTAATATTTTTACTACAGAACAATTTTTTTTCGCCTTTAGGACGCATCTTTGTCTGGAATTATCATAGACAATTGCGATCGTTCCGCGTTTGTGTTACCTATATTGATGTTTCAATGTTAAATATCTTAAGTTTACCTGCATTATTGTAATACCACATTATGTTTTGAATTTAAAAGTTTTGTTGTGCTATGTTCAATATACCCTAAATACATTTAATATCAAAATTAAATAACGTCGCTCCGGTACTTGTCTGGCTGGAAACATTCCAATTAATTATGTTACTCTTGTGTTTTTAAAACAAACGAAAGTATATTCTTATGAGAAATAAATGTCTTAAACCTAAAAAAACATCACTCTACGAACCACGGAAACGCGCAGTAATCATAAACATAGCTGAAACCGCGGTGAATACCTAATATAAATATTTTTACCATGTGTTTGACCATATTTTTTCTTATGTTAAGGACACATCTATGATTTAAACCTTTAGTTAAAAACAACATGACATTTAGACATGATCTCGTTAACTGACCTGTTCCTTAAGTAGGATTGCTTGTTGTCGCTTCAATTCTCTCTCCTGTAACAACGGTTCTTACTTAGTTCTCATCGTAAATATGTTTTGCTGAATCACAAACAGCCTTAAAGCACAATATAAAATATATTGTGCTAATATATTATATTAAAGGGAATATAACTGTAAATTATTGACTTTAAGATTAACATTAGAAATTAGCAATCGCAGACTAGGAATATTCAGACATTTTTGTATATTATAAGCAGTCTAATAGATTGGCTTCAGCAATACATATTTACTCTACTAACAAGTCTACGTATACACAGTGAACTAGCATGCTAGTTGTCTAAACAAACCTGCTGTCTCTTGGCCTGCTCTTCAATCTTCTGTCTCTCCGATTCCTCCTGCTTTCTCCTTTTAGCCTTCATATACGAACGTGCGAACAACATCGAAAGCGGTACAGCAAATTATAATAAAACAGCGTAACATGAAACAAAAAATGTAAGTGGTACTTAGAAAATATATTAAGAGAAACCAAGTGTTTTTATATGTTACATTGCAAAGGTGCAGTTTACACATACACTAATTAAATAGTTTCAATACATGATTATACTACTCAATGTCAATAGTTAGGATTCAAACCCAAGACTTTTGGATAACCAGCCTGATTTAAATACAGACATATCAAACAAATTCTTATTATGATTGCTCAAAAATTTTTATTACTATAAATATTTAAAAAGAATATCTCCATTCCAATTTCCCAAGACGAATAAAATTATATTGATAAGCGTACAGGCGTGCATAAATACATGTTACATAAATATATTTAGTTAATTACATTAATTATTGTACGGTAGTAGAACTATGTATACACGACCGATGAAAACTGCGATCATATGAACAAACGAAGCTAAAAATATATTACCAATCCTACGCGAAAATTATCTACGCTATGTCATAAATAATCTAATGACGACGACAGTTTCAAAACGACTTCCAATAATTACTAAGTTAGAATGGCGGTAAGAAATATACATCTTTAATTCATAAATACGATTCTCGGACTATATAGGTACTGGGTGTTTCTTAGTATAGTGAACCTCTCAGGGAGTGAATATACTTGTTATTATGAACAACTATTGTTCTGAGATATTGCCGAAGTTGCGAAAAAAATCTGCTGTTCCATACATTTTGTCGAGTTAAATTCCAATTTTATATGAAACAGCTGTTTTTTTTTTTATTCCATGATTTCGGCAATGTCCCAAAACAAAAGTTGTTCATAATAATAAATATGATCACCCCCTGAGAGGCTTTCACTATACTAAGAAATGCCCAGGACAATTCCTGTGTCGCGGGTGAGTTTACAAACAGTCAAAAAACACCCAGGCTCAGAACAATCATTTGTGGATAACACATATTTTTGTGCCGTGTCGCGATTGAACAACACTTGTCGCATTGGCAATGCCCAGGCGACTAGTTAAATCAATAAATAATCCATACGTCATCAAAATCTTAGACAGCCAGAATATGTTTTCATCGCATTCATTAATGAAAGTGTATTAAACCCGCAAAATCATCCTTGTAGCGACTGACAGAAATTATGTATATACATTAGTGTACGGGACCAATAATGGCTTCATAACGATTAAATAACAGACTAAAATATCAATAGAAAACAGCTAAAAGCACACCCAGTGTATACATTCCCTTCAAACGAAGACAGCATATTCCATGAAAGAGTATCGGAATACATTTTCAATCCCTTTTGATTATTCGAAACTGAACCATCGCCTTTACATATTTAATATTTAATGTATAGTCAGTTTTTTGATAACTTGTCTTCATTAATAAGCAAACAATTATAAAATCATTCAGTTTCTGCTTGCAAAATATATTTCGTTCTCTAATAAATAGAGATAACGAAAACACCAAAGACAATCATAGAGATGGGTTTCTGTTTAGCAACCAAAGACAAGTAAGAAAAATTTACTATACCTTTACTAATATATTTTATTTAAAAAGAACTGCTACATTTCTAACGAATTATTATGAATTTAGTATTATCACGCTCACTTCTTAGTATGGACACTTTTTAGTGCGATTTAAGTACAGTGAGGTCGTTAATAAGATTTGTAATTCTGTTAAATTGAACTACTAATCAAAGTTCTTAATGTTTTCTGTCATATTCGAGTAAATTTATCAAGAAAAGTATTAAATAAGATTACATCTTCAGCAATATACAATATAATCCTGACTCAGCCGCTGACGAGTTCAAGCGACGTAAGACCAAGCTTAATATTATAAAGAGAAAGATTTGTATATTTGTTTGTAATAACAAAACTTAATTTTACTCCGTTAAAAACCAAGTTTAAGTAACATATGCTATATAACATCACGCTATAAGCCACAAGAGGTGAGTGGCACGAAACCTGGTGAACAGCGAGCACTATAAACCCGACATTCAAGAACTGATAAGACCAGGCTACGCTAACACAATGTTCGCCTACCCTCTACAAATAAATCAGAAGTCCCCTCCACAAATAAATGAGAAGTACCCTCCAAGCGGTTAGACCTGTAGCCAAAGCATGTGCGGTTAGTGAGACATTATCCCGAAAGTTAGTACTTTTAGTTGTCATACACGTACCAATGCCGCGTCCTTACTGCCGAGTGGGTGGACGGATATCGACAAGGCGCCATCTTTCCCCACACTGAACGTCCCTTTATTTATCTTTTTTGACATTATATCTGTAAGTATATTATCATCTTCCTCGCTCAAGTCGATCACTTCTTTTAGCACAGATTTTGGACTGTCTGTTGGCATCAACATCAAGTTCTGAGACATGAATTCGTTCTTAGCGTCCAAATATTTCTGCTCCAAAGATTTTGGGTCTTCAGATTTCTTATCAGTGTTTAGTTTCGACCAGTTGCAACCGTTAATGAACTCTGTTATTCTAGAATACGATTCTATAAGTTTTTCTAGATTGTTCTCTTTGTCCGGCGCTTTATGGCGTTTCTCGACAGTCTTTATAGAGAAATCGTACTGTTTGTCTTTTCGTTTGGGGAGGTCAAACGCCGCCTTTTCGGCGAAGTCCTTCATTTTGTCTAAGGCGTTGTATTCCTCTATTTCCTCTTTCCAGCCGGACTGGTCGAACTTAATGGTTTTGATGGGCGAGTGTTGGGGGTGTTGAGGGTGTTGGGGGTCTTTGTGCCCTGGGCCGGCGACGGGTATGAGCGAGAGGCTGATGGGGGGCAGGGCCCGGTCGCGCCCCCTGGCGGGCGGCGCGGCCAGGTCGGGCGGTTTCCACTCGTCCAGAGAGGTCTTGGTGGCGGGTAGAGGCTCGATGGTCAGCTGCGTTCGGTTCTTGTTGATATGCTGTTTCGAATTTTGTTTGCCATTACTTTTTTATTTTTGCTTTTTCACTTTGTCTCTCGTTTATTATCAATTTGGTTTTGACAACATTGTCAAGGTACCTTTGGCGGTTCTTGTTCGTGTTATTCTTATACCCAATAGAAGATTTTTACATAAATATATAAAGAAGTATATAATATACCAGATCTAATACTAGACACACAGCTCAGCTACCAACTAAAAAGCTAAGAATTCCAATGCTTTCTACTATATAAAAAGAAAAGCAAAAAGTAACCAATTTTCACGTTGACAACCCCAAAAGGCCCTTTTTGCTTTTTTATAAAGAAGTCTACAAATACGAGTGGTGAGCACAATGTTGCCAAGCATCAAATTGATAATAAAAAAATAAAAACAAACACAAGCACATAAACTTTAAAAACATAGATACAAAACTAAAGAACACATAGTTCCCATATTATAGTTAGCACAAATAAACAACTTATACAGACAGACAGACAAACAAAATATGAAGGTCAATGATACTGGGATAAAATGTATATACTTGTCCACTAGTGGGTACAATGCACATTGATAGAGGCTCCCAGACGGGCAAACATGCTGACTAACACATGTATACAGTTACACCACTGTAAAGTAGTCAACGTGTAACAGATTAGCGTGGTCATATATCATGTGTGATATAAATGCCATAACAGGAAATTTCAGAAGTTATTTGTTACAAAAAAGCTTAAATAAAATTAAATCTTAATTTATTTTCGTTAATAATGCATTTTACAAATTAAAATATATAAGTAGTAAATATAAATAATCGTAGACAAGAAAACAAAAATATTGAAATTAAACTATTATTATATAATATTACTGATTTTATAGAGATTTTTGTTAATCAATTGATACTATTCGTGAAAACGAAATTATATTATCTACTAAAAATGTTACATCCAAATAAAAAAATAACATGCTATAAAAAATATACTGCGAATAAAATTCGTTGATCCTTCAGTATAAGTTTGTGCTTACGACCGTTCGACCAAC
This sequence comes from Catocala nupta, assembly GCA_963675205.1. Classification (NCBI taxonomy): domain Eukaryota; kingdom Metazoa; phylum Arthropoda; class Insecta; order Lepidoptera; family Erebidae; genus Catocala; species Catocala nupta. The sequence continues at coordinate 3,006,519 of OY776107.1, read as the reverse complement.
CTAACTTTAATTCCTTGATCAAGCAATGTTATTGGGTATTTCTGTTAGACTATCAATACCAACAAAAATTTTGCAATACGTTTGCCTCCTATTCCGTGGTATATACCTCAAAAATGGCTGTCGAAATATGGATATAATACACATGTCTACACCTACAGAGATAAACGGGCCTAGGTTTATGCATGAACTTGAAAGGTAAGACTTTAATATATATTTTGTAAACATTGCTGGTATGATATCCGCGTGTTCACTGTGGGGTCCAGATGAAGACCAGCACCAGTCCTAGCGGTCTAGCAAATGCTGAATTGGACACCTTTTGCAACAACCGGGGGTTTCTTAGGCTCAATTCTTTAATTCAAAAGTTATAGCAACAGCCAATTTAATATTGAAATATTTTTCTTTGATGTGTCAAAAATAAAGTGTCCGTAACTAAAACGAGTCGTTTCTTGAATATAGAAATCGGACCTGAATAGTACTAATTTTGTTTAACACAAATTAATTTATCTATATTTATACTATATATAAGTAGCGATAGCCTAGTGGGAAACCGTTGGACTGCCACGCAGAGGTCTCGAGTTCGAACCCAATGCGCGCTTCTCTGACTTTTCGAAGTTATATGCGTATTAAATAGTTAATTATCGCTCGCTTTAACGGTGAAGGAAAACATTGTGAGGAAACCTGCATGTCTGAGAGTTCTCCATAATGTTCTCGAAGATAAGAGTAGTCTGCCAACCAGCATTAGGCCAGCGTGGTGGACTATGGCCTAAGTCTTCTCACAGTGAGAAGAGGTCCGTGCCTAGCAGTGGGACAGATTAATACAGGGCTGATATTATTATATTTATACTAATATTATAACGAAAAAAGGTTTGTATTTTAATGAATAAACTCCAAAGCTACCAGACCGATTTAAAACACTACATCCCGAAGTGACAGAAGCTATACGGGCGCGTAGCAATAATCATAAACGTGAGTGACAACTAGATTATTATAAGTTCTATAATTTTTGTAATTTTGATTCTATTGTGTCTCTGTACACGTCAATATGACCATACTACTCCATTCCAGTTCCACAGCTCAATAGATTAAGCCATGCACATCTATATCTACAGAATTAAGGTCTAAGACCTACGGTATCATTGACTATTTGGCACTATGATATGAGAACGTGTTGGACAGTTACGAAGTCTCCCACACAGCGAGAACGTGAGGGTGAGTGCAGGAGTGAGTTACCTCTAAAAGTTGCTGGCTTCGAGCTTCCTTCTCGCGCTTGGCTAGCTCAGCCTTCTCTGATCGTTCCAATCGTGCCTGTTGGACACAAAAATAGTCTATTAGTTTTATTTAACAGGGCTTTGGACATAATTAAAACGCATTCGTTTTGAATTGAAAGCTATGAACACAAATATAGTGTATTCGATTCAGATTTAATAGGGCTTTAGACTCACTAACCTAAACTAACACAAAAAAGCTTTTAGTTTTATATTTAGCAGGGCTTCTGATAAAAATATAGTGTCTAATTTTAAGAATTAATGGGGCAGGTGAAAAATATAGCTTATTATATTATATTATAATTACTAGTTTAAGATTTAATAGGGCTTTTAACTCAAAAATAGCATCCTAGTCTTAGGTTTGATTGAGATTTGGACACAGATATAGCTTGAAGTTCAGATAGAACAGGGTCTTGACACCAAATTAGTTTGCTAGATTAAGATTTTACTGAGTTTTAAAACAAAGATAGCCTATTCATTTTAGATTTAACAGAGCCTTGGACTCAAATATAGCTTCTTTGTTTTATTTAATAGGGCTTTGGACACACATATAGCTTCTTAGATGTATTTAAAAGGTTTGGACACAAATATAGCTTCTTAATTTTATTTGATAAGACTTTGGAATTTAGATTTAACAGGGCTCCTGTCACAAATATAGCTCATTAGTTTAGATTTAACAGGGCTTCTGTCACAAATATAGCATCTAATATTAAGATTTAATAGAACTAATGATATTAAATATCTTGCTAGTTTTATATTTTGACACAAATATTATGTAGCTTGGAGTTTTAGATTCAATGGGACGTTTGGGATAAAAATGGCCTGCCTATTATCATAATCAAACTTTTCAAATATCTGAGTGATCATTTGCTCTATCGGTACGCATGTTTACTGTTCAAGAAGGCAGACGAGTTGACGAATGATAGGACGTTCAGACCTTAAGAAAAATCGAACTCCAGATAGAATATATATTGGTTATGTCTGAGAAAGAGATATGCATAAAGCAAGTTGCAAATATATACATATTCTATCACATACACACAACACCATCTAGCCCAAACTAAGCAGAGCTTGTACTATGGGTACTAGACAATGCATAAACATACATACCTATATAAATTTTTTTTTGTGATTTCGTACATATTATGTATAGAAACACCCAGACCAAGACAAACATCCATGTTCATGCACACAAATGTTTGTCTTGTGCGGGAATCGAACCCGCGACCTCAGGCGTGGCAGTCAGTTACACTAACCACTACGCCATCTAGGCGATCACTATAGTTGCAAAGGTGTATTATATCCATGTTTTGTTAGCTATGTTTTTATATTCCATGAAATAGGGATAAGCAAAGTTCTTTTCTCGTAGATATTCGTATCGCATGCCGATCACATTTCAATACATAGAACTAATACTGAGTATCTGTACTGAGAATTTTTTAACAAAAAATCCAACAACATCTTGCTCGATCTGAGAATTGAATTATATGAATTTTACAGGCATGTCTGATGAGTAAGCGAAATTGTATGCTAAAGAACCAATCAGGCACACATACAATATAAAAATAATTAGTACGTACGTAGTGTGCAATGTAATCAACAGGTGACAGAGAACCTGGTCAAGCAGTACTTACTTTGCCCATCTGCAACCTCACCGCCTGATTTATTTAGTGGATATAATACCTCCCGACTGATTTCGGTCACGGCGACTGCTTGATCTCCGTGGAGAAAGTTATCGTTGATGTCCACTCGAGTGTCTGCTGTAGCCAATCTTTTGAGCATACATTGCGGACATGTAAGCACATCATTCTCATAGTTGTAACAGATCGCCATAGGTGGTCGGGCTTTCAGTTCGTCGCGTCTAGAGTCAAGCTCAGACCGACGTCGACCGGTTTTTAACTTTGAGGAGAGTTATTGGAGAAGACGTGGTTAATCAGAGCTCTCCAGTTCGAGCGGGAGTAGTGTAGCGGTAAGGCCGGCGACGCCTCCTGTAACCTGCGGCCGGGGACGTCGCATGTCACTCACATAGTGGGTTACCTGATCTCTTGAGCGCGCGCTGGCGTCTCGCCTCGCGTCCCTGGCGGCCTGCTGCAGGCGCGCCAGCTCCATGTAACCTGCGGCCGGGGACGTCGCATGTCACTCACATAGTGGGTTACCTGATCTCTTGAGCGCGCGCTGGCGTCTCGCCTCGCGTCCCTGGCGGCCTGCTGCAGGCGCGCCAGCTCCATGTAACCTGCGGCCGGGGACGTCGCATGTCACTCACATAGTGGGTTACCTGATCTCTTGAGCGCGCGCTGGCGTCTCGCCTCGCGTCCCTGGCGGCCTGCTGCAGGCGCGCCAGCTCCATGTAACCTGCGGCCGGGGACGTCGCATGTCACTCACATAGTGGGTTACCTGATCTCTTGAGCGCGCGCTGGCGTCTCGCCTCGCGTCCCTGGCGGCCTGCTGCAGGCGCGCCAGCTCCATGTAACCTGCGGCCGGGGACGCCGCATGTCACTCACATAGTGGGTTACCTGATCTCTTGAGCGCGCGCTGGCGTCTCGCCTCGCGTCCCTGGCGGCCTGCTGCAGGCGCGCCAGCTCCATGTAACCTGCGGCCGGGGACGTCGCATGTCACTCACATAGTGGGTTACCTGATCTCTTGAGCGCGCGCTGGCGTCTCGCCTCGCGTCCCTGGCGGCCTGCTGCAGGCGCGCCAGCTCCATGTAACCTGCGGCCGGGGACGTCGCATGTCACTCACATAGTGGGTTACCTGATCTCTTGAGCGCGCGCTGGCGTCTCGCCTCGCGTCCCTGGCGGCCTGCTGCAGGCGCGCCAGCTCCATGTAACCTGCGGCCGGGGACGTCGCATGTCACTCACATAGTGGGTTACCTGATCTCTTGAGCGCGCGCTGGCGTCTCGCCTCGCGTCCCTGGCGGCCTGCTGCAGGCGCGCCAGCTCCATGTAACCTGCGGCCGGGGACGTCGCATGTCACTCACATAGTGGGTTACCTGATCTCTTGAGCGCGCGCTGGCGTCTCGCCTCGCGTCCCTGGCGGCCTGCTGCAGGCGCGCCAGCTCCATGTAACCTGCGGCCGGGGACGTCGCATGTCACTCACATAGTGGGTTACCTGATCTCTTGAGCGCGCGCTGGCGTCTCGCCTCGCGTCCCTGGCGGCCTGCTGCAGGCGCGCCAGCTCCATGTAACCTGCGGCCGGGGACGTCGCATGTCACTCACATAGTGGGTTACCTGATCTCTTGAGCGCGCGCTGGCGTCTCGCCTCGCGTCCCTGGCGGCCTGCTGCAGGCGCGCCAGCTCCATGTAACCTGCGGCCGGGGACGTCGCATGTCACTCACATAGTGGGTTACCTGATCTCTTGAGCGCGCGCTGGCGTCTCGCCTCGCGTCCCTGGCGGCCTGCTGCAGGCGCGCCAGCTCCATGTAACCTGCGGCCGGGGACGTCGCATGTCACTCACATAGTGGGTTACCTGATCTCTTGAGCGCGCGCTGGCGTCTCGCCTCGCGTCCCTGGCAGCCTGCTGCAGGCGCGCCAGCTCCATGCGGCGGTCCAGCGGCGGCGGCGTGGGTCGCCCGCCCGCTGACAGCGCGCGGGCTTCCTCTAGCCTGGGGGCGGGATAATGTCACGTGTCACTCACTACCAGATTTTATATCACTCACGCCAGTGAAAATTCTCCGAACTTATACGGCAACTTTATAGATATTTAAATAAAATAATAGACATTAACACATCTGTTAGATTTTGGCAGTAGCAAAGTACTCAACTACATATACTGCTTTAACAAAACATATTCTGTAAAACCGCAACAAGTATATATTAATAATACAACAACATACAGCACAGCTCTTGTTTTCCATTTATAGTGTCTATATAAAGCTAGATCCCTATCTCTGCAACATGTCACGGACTTAACCCCGTGACAAACATCCGTGATGAAATGTACGTGTTCAAAGGGAATTCCTTCTTTTTGCATATTGTTTTTTTTTTTACTAATATATATATATTATTTTTGGTATAATAATACTTTATCATAATTGTTTTAGGCATACATCAAATCTGGTGAGGTCCCCCGACCTTGCTTGCGAAGCGAGTAATTAGTGACAACCCGACAAATAGCTTCGTTAGGTTACAGATCGTGATACCATACAATTAATAATTACACAGCCTGTATTTATTGCCCGTACACTCATTCGGTGACAAAATTTGTCATGACAATCGGCGTGACATGTTACTCGTATTTAATACGAGTTACATGTCACGCCGATTTGTGCATTACATTCTCCGAGGACAAGCTAAAATTCTCTTGATACAATGTAGATGTTGAGTGTTCTGATGTACATGCCTCTTATTAATTTCGTTTTCGTTGTATATGAGCGGCTCGCCGACGTCGGCGGCGGGCTGCACGTACTCGCCCAGCACCGTGCGCGCGCTGAAGCTGAAGTTGTCCGCCGACAGCGGCGGGGATGGGTTCGACTCCAGGAACTGCACATATAGAGGTGTTACTTTATATGTAACATAAACGTACGAAGTGAAGCCTGTGTATGAAGCCAGAGACGTGTGTCAGGATCGTAGCAAATGGAAATCCGTAGTCTCTGCCTACACCTCTGGGAAACAGACGTGAATCTATGTATATATGTATGTATGTATGTACAACTGTACGAACGCGTACATTAATGCATGCTGTGTAAGCTGATTTGGTGCTCTGCCCGAGCAATATAAATTCCTTTTAAAAAAATCGGGCACCTTACAATCATCGGCATTTTCTATGGATTATATTAATATTTTAGTATGTACTTAGCAAATATGACTAGAAATGTCTTATTATTAATGAGAATATAGTTTTTAACACTTAAATCCTGAAATTGATGTTTTAGTTAATGTAAACAGAGAGTCAAATGTAAAATGGTCATTTTAATGCGTAACATTGGCTACACCCCTCTTCCAGCAGCACTATAATTTTACTAGCTCATTGCTTTTTCTGCCATTACACTAAACACAAAGATATCTGTTTTAAGTCACAATAAGACATAAGGATTATGCGACAAAAATAAATTATTCTACTAAAAATAACGAGAAGTAAGGTTTAGATGCCTAATAACCTTTTAACCGCAAACCCGCTAAAAATAAGTAAAAGTCACAAACTGAAAAAGGAATTATTATTTTTAAAAACAAAAGTTTTGAATTTGTAATTATCTTTTTTTCATACCTAGACTCTTTTTTAAGTGCCAGTAACATAATTTGGCTAATAAAACGTCTTTAGAACTAAATTATTACAAATAATGTAGAAAAATCAAAACCACCCGTTTTCTTCGCAAAAGAGTTTATATCGAGTTCAATATGTAATATATTTAGTGAACAATAAACATTCATAACATTAACATAATCTATCTCCTTCTACATAAAACAACAATATTCCATGTTGGGAAGACAATAGTCTCAACAACAACTATAGTGAATAAGTTATCTTTATGTAGTGTGTAACGTGTAGTGTGTAGTGTATAATGTGTAATGTGTAGTATGTCGTGCACTGTGTAGTGAGTCATGTGTAGTGTGTACTCACGCTGTGCAGGTCCTGCACGGAGCGCAGCGTGACGCCGGCGTGCGGGTCGGGCGGCGAGTACGTCACGTCACCCTTGATGCTGCAGTTGCGGGACAAGCCCTTGATCACTGTCACGCGTTTCCAACCTGCATACCATGACATGACGTGTTATGTCCGTACACGAATAACACATATAAACACGGATTATTTTTTACGGGTCTGAAATTTAGGTATGTCGTCAAAAAGTCGTTGTTCCAGAAGTACTGCTAAAATAGCTGCCGACAATTTTATAATCTACATTCTGTGCCAATCATATTCTTAAATACTAATCCTATATAGTCCAAATTTTAAATCATTTATAAGCATATTTTCAGTATGCTTTCAATGCAGATCCATTCTACAGTGTATGTTTTAATTTTGCTCATAAAACTGTGAATTATGGGAAATTTGGCGAGCCCGTATATATTTCTAAATTAATTACTAAGTTACCAATGGCGTAGTGTCTTGCTGTTAAACAGGATTACTCGAAACGGTTTAAATAAACCAAAAAGTGCTTTATTCACACGATTTTGTTGAATTTACTAAAGATTATGGCTACCATTAGTATTGGAGTATTGTAATACGAGTATAAGGTGAGTATATAAGACGCACCGAGCGCGAGCGGCAGGCGCAGCTGCGCGTCGCCGGCGCGGCGGCCGGGGTCGCTGGCGTCCGAGTCCGAGCGCCCGCTGTCCGACGGGCACTCCGAGTCTGTGCTCGCCGCCTCGCCCAGCAACGCCTTCAGCTTCTCCTGTGCACCGGACACATCTACGCTAAGTGTATGAACCCGACACGTCAATATACTGGGTGTAAGGGATGGTGTACCGAAAACCGAAAAGTAGATTCAGACCATTATTCCGAGTTAAAAGTCGTTGGAATATTCTTCTAGATAAATCTATATAAAAAATTTATTTTTCTATCTGTGAATCATAACATAATGCATAAACCATCAGTTTTATTAAATAAAAATCAAAGAATACCACATTTTACTGAAATACAACAATGTAATGTACACAATGCAATTAAATCATCGTGATTTAAACAGATCAATCAACTGTTTAGCGCGCGGAGCGCAGAGGTCATGCCCGGCGGCGCGAGCGGTGCGTTGTATTGGTAGTAATCCATTGCGTACCACGTAATCATGTTAATCAATATAAAATCTTAACATTGCGTTTTTTTATTAATAAAAGTTTGCGTCGTGATAAGTACCTATAGAAAGACGTCTTGATAAAGTTTTCGGTACGCTGTCCCTTACACTCAGTATATCATGTCTCAGCTAACAAGTGTATGAACCCAACACATCAGTATAGAACATGTTTTAGCCAACAAGACAGAAAATGTAAACGGGTTTGTCTACGCCGCGACAAAAGTGTCTACATAACGAATATATTGGAAACAGTTTTTCTAAGGCGTGCTCACGCTATAGAACAGGTGCCGTATCGCTTTATACTGGGTACCAATTTTATCAACTGTGAGACCAAAAGTGATAAATTAAGCGGTACTATAGATGTCAGCAAAAAAAATATCAAATGTATTTCGTGTTATAGCGATATAATTATGAATACATTAATTAAATTGTATACCACAATGGAGTATCGCAGGTGATAAAATCTGCAGCCAATGTATTAGTTAACCCCGGTACCCTATAACATACAGAGTGCTAACTTCATCATCATAGTGCAATATCGCAGATGATAAAATCGGCAGCCGGTAGTGAAGTATCGCAGTGTATGAGTAATGTGGCGTGGTTACCAGGTCGGTCTCGGCCAGCAGCTGGTGCGCGAGCGCGGGGCGCAGGCCCAGCGCGCGGCTCTGCGCCAGCAGCGACGCCACGGTGTTCTTCTTGGGCTTGCTCACGCCGCGGCCCAGGTTGCGCGGCCGGCCCTCGCGCCCTGCCCACCCCGCTACCGCTACGCAAAAAACACATATATTTCAAATCTGCAAACACAGAATTAAGTATCTATATATAAATGCGTGTTTACATTAGACTGCTTAGACACTGCTGTGATAGAGCAGGAACTTGGTTACCAGTAGCGACTAACCAACTGTAACTGCAGGCCAATGTAATATTATATTTTTATAAAAGTGCACTGTATGTAATATTTAAGTAAATGCGTGTTCACATTAGACTACTTAGCCACTGATTGGTCACGTGACAGTTTTATTTTTATTTATACAAAATGGCGCAAGACTTATCACATTAAATGATATACTGCCTTAAACTGGTTGATATTAGACGGTTAACATAAACAAAAACCTATGTTCGCAGAAATTAAGAAATTATATCTTTGAACAAAATAATTAAAATAAAATTAGACACAAATTGGAACACCATTGTAATAAGTACCTACACAAAATTATATACTTTTGTACAACATACATACTTTTATACATTGCTTTAGATAAGTTATTTGTTATTTTAGTTCTAGGTTTTGTAAGAGCGGCAACGTTTGTTTTAATATCGCTGCTTGAGGTCTTTGACACCTAAGTACTTTATCTCTGCATTACACATGATGTTCTAAATTATAAAAACAAAAGAATGTCCTGTGGCTAAACTACTGAATACATATGGTTCATAATTTGTAAATCGTCAAACAATACCATGTAGGATTGTAGGATATGTAGTATCAATTAATGTGACAACATTTGCCTCTCTTTCTATATTATATTATCATTGAACAGTTCTTATAAGATTTACCATAAATAAAAGATTATAAAATTATTTGATGTGATTTAATATCGAATGAACAGAATTTAAAATCTACAAATATCATATAATTCAAACATTACATAAATATAACAGTTATATATCACAGGTGATATTTTAATATATTATAATTATTATTCCTTTTATACATGTATATTGATTAAAATACTGTATAATATGTACATACATATATGTAATTTTTTATACAAAGAAATATTATATTATTATTATATAAAACCTAACTAATATTATAAATGCGAATGTGAGTTTGTTTGTTACGCTTTCACGCCTTAAGTACTCGACCGATCATTATGAAATTTCGCATACACGTTGTCAGTGATACAAAAAAAGACGAGGGGATCTTTCATCCTGAAAAAGTACTATTCCCAAAAGTAACTTGTACTGAATAACTTAGACTGCACTGCAGGGTTCCATTTCTCAAATAGATGCCACTGAGCAGTATGTCCATCTTACACTACTTTGTAAAAGTAGTTGGTGGTATTCCTGCAGTGTGGGATTGCCTGTTCAGTAGTTCAGTATTGCTGTGCCGTTACCAGTGGTGTTTGCGCTGCCAAAGTAGTGGCTGCTGGTACTGAAGGTATAAGTGTTTACATGCTACAGTAACTGCTTAAAAAGAGGTATTGTATGTTTGTTTGTCCTCCTCGAAGTATATAGAGATTGATAGAAATAAGTTTATTGAATTGAGATTTTAACTATAGTTTTATTATAATAATATTCTACCACATAGGTACACACAACACTATCTAGCCCAAACTAAGCAGAGCTTGTACTATGGGTACTAGACAATGGATAAACATACATATATACTTATTTTTTGTAAATACGTACATATTATACATAGAAACATCCAGACCAAGACAAACATCCATGTTCATGCACACAAATCTCCTCAAACAGATAGGTGCTTCTCAAACTCATAACCCAGGTTTATTAGGTGTCAAATGTAGTAATAGTGTCCTACACTCGCCGCGGCTTAAAGGGTTTTTGCATGTTGGACGCATAACTTCGCGTTATCCTCGTAAGGGCCTAATGTACTAAGGAAATACCCATAAAAGAAAACAAACATTAAAAATAATATCGTATCGGATCGGGCCTCTCCACAATGTAAGAATGTTAAATGGCTATAATAATTGCATTTCGGTTAACGTTTATTAGACTAGAACTTATTTTGAACATATTTTGTTACGATTATTGGCTTTCTTGGTCACTTAATTATATAATAAACGGGCTAATGTATTTACTTTTGTAATGTCAGTAATGCTGTGACGTCACGTGGCTCAGCTGTGAGCCGTACCCTGTGGCTACACACACACAGACAGCATGTATATAGTATATAATGTAAGGGTTACTTACACTCGCTGTCCTCGCTGCCGCTGGACTTGGGCCGCGGCGACTCGGCCGCGCCCGCCTCGCCGCCCGCGCGCCGCGGCCGCGCGCCCGGCTTGCGCCGCGCTGGGCACACACACACACATCATAACACATACGTCTTTATACACACGTCATTATACACACGTTATTTTACACACTAATACAAAAAAGAGATCGATTAAATACAACGTAAGAACAGGTACACTCACGCTTGAACAGACAGCAGATAGTCTAACTGTTCAATCGTGTATTCAATTAATTTGTAATATTCGTATGAATTATACGTTTTTAATTATTATAACGTATTTATTAACTATCACTGTTGTAAACCATGATATTAACGATGGATGTTCAGCGATTTTTGTCGTTAAACATATATTTTTTTTAGAATAGGTAATAATTTAAGTTATTATGATGTCTTGCATATACCGGTAATTAATAAAAAAGTGTCCGGTAATTAATGGATAACCTGAAAATGTCTTATAGGGGAACTGATGGCCGTTCAGAAAAATATATAAAAAAAAACTATCCTTACTACTACCTGAGATGTGTTTTTTTTTTATTATCATGTATAACTTTCTTGTATACTACGACCATAAATGAATGAAATCCATCGGTTTTTTGTTGTTTTATTATTAAACACTAATTATGCTAATTGATAGACTGTCAAAAGTATGCTATGCTAATATAGCTTGCTCTTTTTAATACATATATTCTTTTTTTAATTATTATTTTTTTTCCTTTTTCTGAACGGCCTTCCGTTCTACTATAAGACATTTCAACGTTATCCATTAATTACCGGACAACCTGTATATCTAGCTTGCGTTACCCGCATGAGCTTATCATATCTTACGCATGCAAGCGAACTATTTGTGCGATTACTTGCGCAAGACTAATAATTACAAGCACGAGTAGCTTGTATTGTTTATTTACATGACGCATACAGACGCAGGCATAGGTGTATCAACTTGCATTGTTTATAAGAACGATTACTATATTAAACTTGACTTGATCTTCGCTCACTATATGCGCACATCTGTGTGTTTGTCTGTTTTAGCATGTTTCCAATCGATGTTCTATAACTATATGTTTACGCATATATTTTTAGGAAAAACAGAAATTAACCTGAACTTCGATGCAATTTTATATTTGATATTAATTTCAGTACAATGTGATTGATTTAAGAAAATTTGATTAATTCTATAAAAATGCTTTTACTTTAAAAATAATTAATACCAATGAAAACAATCAGGTACTTTGAACAAAAGTTAATGATCTCATAATTTGTACAATAATTTAAAGATATTTAACTAACAGTAAATATTTGTATTACATAATAATTTCTATGTCACATTATTTCTAAGAATGAAAGAATAGCTACATACACATTCATATTATAATAATCAATAGTTTTCTTTTAAAATACTGGGCTCAGGAAATACACAATTAATACAGAAATATAATAACACTAGATGTGTACTCACATATTCTGTCGTGACTCGACGACGCGTTGAGTGAGCTGCTGAGTGACGTCAGCCGAGACAACGCGTCCGACGCTTGTGAACTCGCTACAATACACAAAACAGTTCATTTAACATAATAACAATAAATAAAATATAAAAATGTACCCGGTTTATACAGGTATCCGGTAATTAATGGATAACCTTGAAATGTCTTATAGTAGAACTGAAGACCGTTCAGAAAAATTAAAAAATATAATAATAAAAAAATAAAATAAAAATATATATTAAAAAGTGCAAGCCATATTAGCATAGCATACTTTCGACTGTCTATCTATTAGCATAATTAGTGTTTAATAATAAAACAACAAAAAACCAATGGATTTCATTCATTTATGGTCGTAGTATACAAGAAAGTTATAAATGGTAATAAAAAAAAAGCACATATCTCAGGTTAGGATAGATTTTTCATCTTTTTTTCTCAACGGCCATCATTTCCACTATATGGCATTTCCAGGTTATCCATAATTACCGGACACCCTGTATATAATAAAGTTACAAAAATAATCTAAAATCATTTAAGTGGCTGTCGCTAATAAGCTATTTCTTACTGAAAACACCACGTTATTTGACCGGAACAGGAATAACAACAACAACAGGTAGGATTGGTGTACTTTTATGTTGGAGCCCAAGATCCACTTTGGGTCGCCGAGCCAGCAAAGTAAGTAAGTATCTCACTTTATTAACTGATAAATAGTGCTTAGAGACATCACAAATGTTAATTGTAAATTATTTCAAGTATTTAAAAAAAATACATCATTAGTCATAATATTGTCTTCTGTTTACGCGAATGTTATTCATTGAACCCCCGTGACCATGGCTGCTGAAAAGCAACCGAAACGTGAAAGTGTAAAATTTAATTAAAACAGATATAATAGTTTAATAATTTTATTAGCTTCAAAATTAGTAAAGTTTAATAGTAGTAGTAGGTAGTGTAACAGTTTCTTCATTTTGTAAAAGAGTGTCAAATAAACAACGCGATAAAATCCGTATATAGTAGTTTAATTTCAATCATTAGTCATTACAAAATATAGTGATTATTTAAGCTGTCAAAACGCGTGCTCCGGCAATATGGCGTCAAGTGACATAACACGCTTGTAAATAAACATTGGACAGGATGCAATGACAGAATATTAATTAGTCAGTCAATAATAGTCATTAACACTGTGTTTGACTGTCCATTAACTAATTCATATGTTCATCTGCGTTATAGTAACCGAATATCTGTCTTAAATCGTTAAATGTAATAAATAGCGTCGTTCGATTCGGCATCCAAAACCGCGAATGTGACATTTGGTTTATAAATCACGATCTTATTTTATGTCGTTCCATACGTTAAAATACGCGATCTTATAAATAAATTTAATCCAATTCTGTTATTTTTCGAGCCGTGCAAAACCGCGCAGTTAAACTTGTAGGTGTACAGTAATATAGTTTTTGTTGTCTCCTGTAAAACAAAATTTTACAAAAGAATGAATGTTGTATTCGCGGTATTGAATGCCGAACGACGATATATAATTGGCATTCAAATTCAACCATAATAGATACTCAATTAACAAAATTCAAAAAAAATATGTAATGTCGAGCGTGCGTGCGTGCGTACGTGCGATACGTACCGGGCGTAGGTTTGAGCGAGAGGTTGAGCGGCGCGTCATCGTCAGCGCCACCCTTCGCGCCGAGGTCCAGCGGCGACTCCGCGCCTGCCTTCGTGCTCAGGTTCAGTCCCGACTCTGACAAACAATCAAACATTACTCATCATCTAACACGAAGAGAGCTCTGGCCTGCCGTATTCAAATATTTTTTACACATTAAGGGCCGGTTCCACCATCTCCAAATAGCATTTATCTATAATATAAAAGTCAAGGCGGGCAGAAGCCAGGTCCGTAGCTGGTAACCGTTAGGGTTATATTGAAACACGCAGACTGATTCAACTGAGAATATATTTACAATTTTTCACCTATCTTATATCTCATTTATTAGTCATGCAAGTAACGCTAACACTAATGTGTACAATAATCATTTACACCAATCAGCGACAAGTAAACAAAAATCTAACATTTACGAATGATTTCTTGGAAATCTGTTCGCGAGTACAAAAATAGTGCCACGTATAAAAATCAGAGGGAAGTTTCGCGCGTCACCAGTTCGAAAGTTGATATCGTCGCGGTTAGACGTATGATGCTCCATTCGATCGCCTTCGCGCGTCGCTTGGTTTCGGCGCGGCTAGTTGTACGATGCTCCGTTCGATTCCAGGTTTCTCGTAAAGTTATATGTTGCCTGTGCGTATATACATACGCCACAGTCTCATCTCTTTTCTTTAACCTAACAAGAGTGAGACAGCATGCGATTTAACTTTCGAATAACTTCGACTTGATAATTGTAAAGCTGGCCATAAAGGCAGCAAGCATATGCGTTTGTAATACAAGAACTATATTCAAGAATATTCAGGAGACGCAACAAGTCTGTGAGGTCATCCTGGGTCACTGGGTCATATCACCGTAATAGTATCGCCCTTTGTAAAATTGGTCCATAGTTTGTATTGAATTTGGTGGCACGGCGAGACAATCGCCACGATTTTCTCGTCCGTAAAGAGGCACCATTTTGTGTCAGTTTGCAGCAGGTAGCGGGATATGCCTGCCGCAAGCAAACACTTACCGGCGCGGTAGTCGTTGTGCGCGGCGCCGGCCAGCTGTCGCTCGAGCGCGGCCAGGCTCACGCCGCTCTGGCTCGCGATCGTCTGCAGCAGCTCGCGGGATATGCCTGCCGCAACCAAACAAATAAGTTTATAACATAATTCATCAGAAGGACAAAAGGCATTTTATACATCCAGTGAGACATGAGTTCTATCTCCTAACGCCAGGCTGCCTTTCCTGACAGAAAAACTCATATCATGCAGAGTTAGTTTTCCTCCCGGGCTTTGAACCTGAGACCACATGCACACCATGTTTTCACTACCAATGCAGTTTCTAGCCTCAATAAATAGTCACCAAAAAGTTATTGGGTCTGTTAAGAAATTTCAAAATCAGCCCGGAGTTAGGAAGTTTGCGGTGTTCGACACCCCCGTGCCTCGGAAAGCACGTAAAGCCGTTGGTCCTGCGCCTGATTTCTCTCCGGTCGTGTCGAATTACCGTCCCATCGGATCATGAGAGTTAGGGAACAGAGAGTGCAATTGTGTTTACGCAGATGGCCAAGACCGGCCGCCGTAACCGATATTCGGTCTGGAGGTTATTATATTAGTTATAACTTGTATCCGTATAGTATACAACCAAGTTATTTAGACACACAAAACAAGACTTAAGATTAAATAGGTATAGTACAGACCTGCGTAGTCGGAGAGGTTGGGCGGTGGTGTGCCGGAGAGCGAGTTGGCGCCGGCGCGCTCCGGCTTGTTGGGGAGCCGGATCACCTCCACCGACGAGCGTGAGTTGCCGTACTCGTCCTGAGATACACATACGTTACATTAATACATTATCAAATCATAAAAATACCACGCATTACATTTATAAAGAAAATATATTTTTAATCTTTTCCCTGTCCTGTTCAGAAAATCTCTTTTTATGTTCATATACAGGGTGTCCGGTAATTAATGGATAACCTGGAAATGTCTTATAGTGGAACTGAAGGGCGCTCGGCGGCGGGGTGCAGGCTCACGTGCGGCGGGTCCAGCGAGATCGTCTTCTATAAGAACAAGGCGAGAGGCGCACATACCAGCTTAGGTCGCTTGCTGGGCAGTGGCGCGGTGCGCTCGGTGCGGTCGGCGCGCTCGGCGCGGTCCGGCCGCTCGGCGGCGGGGTGCAGGCTCACGTGCGGCGGGTCCAGCGAGATCGTCTTCTATAAGAACAAGGCGAGAGGCGCACATACCAGCTTAGGTCGCTTGCTGGGCAGTGGCGCGGTGCGCTCGGTGCGGTCGGCGCGCTCGGCGCGGTCCGGCCGCTCGGCGGCGGGGTGCAGGCTCACGTGCGGCGGGTCCAGCGAGATCGTCTTCTTCCGCCCGCGGGTCGTACCGCTCCCTCCGCTCTGATAACACACAACATATGAAACGTTACCACCTGACCAACCAAACTTTGTTATGCCATATAAATTATTTCTAGCGGTATGAAATTACTTAAAAACCTATTCTCATATCTACCAAATATACAAAAAATAATTCAAAAAATCTGTCGAGCCGTTTTGGAGGTGTGCGATCACAAACACCGTAACACTAGATTTTTATATATTAAATTAACGATTAGTAATGACACTTACACTCGCGTGACTCAAGTTACTACAGTAAAAAAAGTATTCGAGTCAATATTGACTAATTCATTCGGACTCCAATAAGGCACTCGCGCTTAGTGATGCGACTCGATTATAATTTTACTTGAGTGACTACGATAAGAAGTATCTATTCGAGTCAAACAAATATCGACTAGATTTTCTCGGACTCGCTTAAGTCGCTCGCACTTAGTGGTGCGCCTCTATTTCAATTTAACTCGAGTGACACGAGTTACTACGTTAAAAAAAGTATTCGGGTCAAATAGTATCGACTCGATTTTCTCGGACTCGCGTAAGTCGCTCGCGCTAAGTGATGCGACTCGATACCAATTTAACTCAAGTGACACGAGTTACTACGTTAATAAAAAAGTATTCGGGTCAAATAGTATCGAGTCGATTTTCTCGGACTCACTTAAGTCGCTCGCGCTTAGTGATGCGGAATCTTTAACTCGAGTGACACGAGTTACTACGTTAAAAAAAGTATTCGGGTCAAATAGTATCGTCTCTATTTTCTCGGACTCGCGTAAGGCGCTCGCGCTTAGTGATGAGACTCGGGTCAAATAGTATCGACTCGATTTTCTCGGACTCGCGTAAGTCGCTCGCGCTTAGTGATGCGACTTGATTCCAATTTAACTCGAGTGACACGAGTTACTACGTTAAAAAAAGTATTCGGGTCAAATAGTATCGACTCTATTTTCTCGGACGCGCGTAAGTCGCTCGCGCTTAGTGATGCGACTCGATCCCAATTTTGCTTGAGTAACTCGAGTTTTTAAGGTAAAACAAGTATTCGAGTCAAAAAAATATTGACTTAATTTCAATCGGACTCGCTTAAGTCGCTCGCGCTTAGTGATGCGGAATCTTTAACTCGAGTGACACGAGTTACTACGTTAAAAAAAGTATTCGGGTCAAATAGTATCGACTCTATTTTCTCGGACGCGCGTAAGTCGCTCGCGCTTAGTGATGCGACTCGATCCCAATTTTGCTTGAGTAACTCGAGTTTCTAAGGTAAAACAAGTATTCGAGTCAAAAAAATATTGACTTAATTTCACTCGGACTCGCTTAAGTCGCTCGCGCTTAGTGATGCGACTCGATACCATTTTAACTCGAGTGACACGAGTTACTACGTTAAAAAAAGTATTCGGGTCAAATAGTATCGTATTTTCTCGGACGCACGTAAGTCGCTCGCGCTTAGTGATGCGACTCGATCCCAATTTTGCTTGAGTAACTCGATTTTCTAAAGTAAAACAAGTATTCGAGTCAAAAAAATATTGACTTAATTTCAATCGGACTCGCTTAAGTCGCTCGCGCTTAGTGATGCGGAATCTTTAACTCGAGTGACACGAGTTACTACGTTAATAAAAAGTATTCTGGTCAATTAGTATCGACTCGATTTTCTCGGACTCGCTTAACTCGCTCGCACTTAGTGATGCGACTCGATTCCAATTTAACTCGAATGACACGAGTTACTACGTTAAAAAAAGTATTCGGGTCAAATAGTATCGTATTTTCTCGGACGCACGTAAGTCGCTCGCGCTTAGTGATGCGACTCGATCCCAATTTTGCTTGAGTAACTCGATTTTCTAAAGTAAAACAAGTATTCGAGTCAAAAAAATATTGACTTAAAGATAAAGATAAAGATCAGTTTATTGCATAACTGTGTACAATACATAGGTCTTAATTATAAAGATTTTGGACACAACAGTCTATCCATATCGGACATGCAACATAAATAAGAAAATAAAATAAATCACAATCAAATTAAACATTTTAAAAGATTAATTGCATGCATTTTTATTATTTACCAAAATATTCATTTAAATTGTAAAAAGTATGCTCAATTAACCACTTTTTTAAATACATTTTAAATTTATTGCCATCTAGTTCTTTTATGGTACTAGGTAAATGGTTATAAATACGAATTGCTGAGATGTAAGTACTTTTATAGTAAATCATGTTGTTTATGAGAGGTAAGTTAATATTATACTTATATTTATTTCTTATATTTTGTTTCGAAACAGATTTAAAATTAAAATATTCTTTATTATTTTTCACAAACAAACACAATTCCAGAATATAAATACCAGTATGTGTTAGAAATTTCTTAGTTTTAAAAATATTTCTCAGCGATTCAGTGCTATGCATATTATATATTGTTCTAAGACATTCTATTGGAGAACAAATGTAGACTGGACATTTGTTGAGTTGCCCCAGTATATAATACTGTACAATAATAGAGGATATACTTTCACTCGGACTCGCTTAAGTCACACGCGTTTAGTTGTGCGACTTTATTCAGAATTAACTGGAGTGACACGAGTTACTACGTTAATAAAAAAGTATTCAGGTCAAATAGTATCGACTCGATTTTCTCGGACTCACTTAAGTCGCTCGCGCTTAGTGATGCGGAATCTTTAACTCGAGTGACACGAGTTACTACGTTAAAAAAAGTATTCGGGTCAAATAGTATCGACTCTATTTTCTCGGACGCGCGTAAGTCGCTCGCGCTTAGTGATGCGACTCGATCCCAATTTTGCTTGAGTAACTCGAGTTTCTAAGGTAAAACAAGTATTCGAGTCAAAAAAATATTGACTTAATTTCAATCGGACTCGCTTAAGTCACACGCGCTTAGTGGTGCGACTTTATTCAGAATTAAACCGAGTGACACGAGTTACTACGTTAAAAAAAATTATTGGGTTCAAATAGTATCGACTCGATTTTCTCGGATTCGCGTAAGTCGCTCGCGCTTAGTGATGCGACTCGATTCCAATTTTGCTCCAGCAACTCGAGTTTCTACGGAATAACAAGTAGTCGAGTCAAAATAATATCGACTTAATTTCACTCGGACTCACTTAAGTCACACGCGCTTAGTGATGCAACTCGATTCCAATTTAACTCGAGTGACACGAATTACTACGTTAATAAAAAAATTTAGATCAAATAGTATCGACTCGGTTTTCTCGGACTCATTAAGTCGCTCGCGCTTAGTGGTGCGACTCTATTCCAAATTAACTCGAGTGACACGAGTTACTATGTTAAAAAAGTATTCGGGTCAAATAGTATCGACTCGATTTTCTCGGACTCGCGTAAGTCGCTCGCGCTTAGTGATGCGGCTCGATCCCAATTTTGCTCGAGTAACTCGAGTTTCTAAGGTAAAATAAGTATTCGAGTCAAAAAAATATAGACTTAATTTCACTCGGACTCGCTTAAGTCACACGCGCTTAGTTATGCGACTCGATTCCAATTTAAGTCGAGTGACACGAATAACTACGTTAAAACACAATTATTTGGAAAAAATAGTATCGACTTGATTTTCTCGGACTCGCTTAAGTCGCTCGCGCTTAGTGGTGCGACTCTATTCCAAATTAACTCGAGTGAAACGAGTTACTACGTTAAAAAAAGTATTCGTGTCAAATAGTATCAACTCAATTTTTCTCGGACTCGCGTAAGTCGCTCGCCCTTAGAGATGCGACTCGATTCCAATTTAACTCGAGTGACACGATTTACTACGTTAATAAAAAAGTATTCGGGTCAAATAGTATCGACTCGATTTTCTCG
The DNA here is from genome assembly GCA_963675205.1 of Catocala nupta. NCBI lineage: Eukaryota > Metazoa > Arthropoda > Insecta > Lepidoptera > Erebidae > Catocala > Catocala nupta. The sequence continues at coordinate 2,986,255 of OY776107.1, read as the reverse complement.
GACTCGCTTAAGTCGCTCGCGCTTAGTGATGCGACTCGATCCCAATTTTGCTCGAGTAACTCGAGTTTCTAAGCTAAAACAAGTATTCGAGTCAAAAAAATATCGACTTATTTTCACTCGGATTCGCTTAAGTCACACGCGCTTAGTGATGCAACTCGATTCCAATTTAAATCGAGTGACACGAGTTACTACGTTAAAAAAAATTATTGGGTTCAAATAGTATCGACTCGATTTTCTCGGACTCGCTTAAGTCGCTTGCGCTTAGTGATGCGACTCGATTCCAATTTTACTCGAGTAACTTGAGTTTCTAAGGTAAAACAAGTATTCAAGTCAATATCGATTCTAATTCATTCGGACTCGCTAATGTCACTCGCGCTGCTCAGCCCGCAGACAAACAACTGGTTTAAACGGGTACGCGTGCGTTGCAACAAGTAGCGAGACAAACAAGAACAACTGTCTTTTGTGTTATCTGTTCATAATATAGCATTTCTAAACTCGATATGAGAACCACTCGAGTGTCGACCCGAATGATATTAGAATGAATCCTTAAAATGGCTCGAGTAACTCTAGTGGTAAAAATGGATTCGAATCGCATCATTTTTAACAATAGATTTCGCTAAAAATGTCGTTACAGCCTGTGCAATTCTGTAAGAACTCACTTTTGAATTAATTGAGAGAAAGGTTACAGTAACTGTGTCAATAATAGATAGTTGTTAAATTGACCTTAGAGTACGAGATTAGATTTGCAAAACAACAACAGGCCTTTAAATAATAATAAATAAAGTATCAGTGAACAAAAGTGACCCACTATGCAGTCAGACTGCAAACCAGTATTAATAATAGGTAAAGTATTAGTGAACAGAAATGACATACATGTGCCTTTACCTTGGGCCCGGCCAGCGACGACGTGTACTTTATGATCTCTGTGTCCGGCGGCAACCGCACGCCGCCCAGCACTGATGACGGGTCACTGCACACACAAACACACACACACAAATTATATATAACAATAAATAAAAATTATATTAATTCGGTGTACAATAGTGTACTTAAATCATCTTTAATTAAATCTTAGTATCTAACAATTACTCAATGCCTTAATAAACTCGATTATAACCAAAATAATATACCTAATATAATATTCTATAATATAATATTCTACCACATACACACAACACCATCTAGCCCAATCTAAGCAGAGCTTGTACTATAGGTACTAGACAATGGATAAACATACATATATATATAAGTTTTGTTTTTTGTAAGTATATTGTACATAGAAACACCCAGACCAAGACAAACATCCATGTTCATGCACACAAATGTTTGTCTTGTGCGGGAATCGAACCCGCGACCTCAGGCGTGGCAGTCGGTTACACTAACAAAATAATAATCATACATATTGCAAAAAGGATACTTTAATAAAATATTATAAGCTACTTGTCTGAAATAGGCTACACCTGCGTTTCAAACCTAACCCAGTTCAGATATATACGACCTAATTCTAAAGACACAATCCATGCTATGACGGCTTAATACAGTGGGTAGCTAAAGTACTCGATCTAAGTCTATTAAAAGTTATGTAAAAATCATGATACATTAACTGTTCTGTAAATCTATTATTATCTATAATAATGCCGTCCGCTAACTAAAAATACATTACGTCACATGCACTAAACGCCTTTTAGTTAGTGGACAGCAGTATAGGCAAGTTATAGCTGTTTTATGAACATTACTTTTACATAATATTGTCTTCTGTTTACGCGAATGTTATTCATTGAAATTAAACTACTATATACGGATTTTATCGCGTTGTTTATTTAACACTTTATTACATAATTTAGAAACTGTTACACTACATACTACTATTAAACTTTACGAATTTTAAGCTAATTAAATTATTAAAACTATTTATATTTTACACTTTCCCCGACGTTTCGGTTGCTTTTCAGCAGCCATGTCACAGGGAGAGTTTAGTCTTAAATATAAATAGTTTTAATAATTTAATTAGCTTAAAATTAATAAAGTTTAATAGTAGTATATATACTACATATAAAAGTTTCTAAATTATGTAATAGAGTGTTAAATAAACAACGCGATAAAATCCGTATATAGTAGTTTAATTTCAATGAATAACATTCGCGTAAACAGAAGATAATATTATGTAACAGTAATGTTTACTTTTATGAAATATTCTTATAACTATGCTATAAGCTTCTTGTAAGTTTTATGAATAAGACCGAAAGTAATAGAAAGACTATAGTAATGAGTTTCTTACCCTCCTTCTAAAGCAGCACTGGAGAACAGAAATAATCATAGTTAGAGACAAGAAATTTGAAACAGAAATATTAATAATTAATTTGCTTGTCTGCCCTACTAGAAATAGCTAGTAATTACTCTTCTGATTCAGAGTGTGTACAGGGTGGGTGTGGATGTTAAAAGCAGAGATCTCAAGTTCGATTTCAAGGCAGGCAAATCTAACTTTTTGAAATAATTGATTATGGGTCGGAGAAAATACTATTTGGTCTTCTTAAGGCATGAAGTTGTAGTAAGTTATATGTATACATTCTTGAGGTACAATGTGTTTAATATGCTCTGTATGACGGCATATATAAAAAAATAACTTTTAAAAATATCTTGACATTTGCCAACCTGCACTGGGCCACTATTGTGGTCTAGCTCTATTATTTTATCGGTATTTTGTATCTTTCTCATATAGACAGAGAATTGAAAGCAAAAATAACTTTTTAGCTTCCATAGCTCTTATAAAGATTCCTAACAAATTTTCTTAAATATCTTATATGTAGAAACACTAACCAGTTAGGTTTAGATTTTAGTTAATGGCTATAAAATAACACTTACTGGTCCTAACAATCGAAATCCGACCGTAATTAATTAAGTTTAAGTACATTTTAGCCTGCTGCACTCCTATATAAACAGTTGTTATACCAAATCTCACACCCCTCCGTGCGAATACTTAAGAAGATTTCACAAAGTTTTAATATGTTATATATACCTGAGTATAGTGTGCGGCAGTCCGGTGAGCGAGTCGATGCCGGCGTGGCGATCCTTCTCCGAGCCCGCCATGCCGAACGGGTACAGCGGCGACATGTTCTGGAACATACCACGGTCTATCAGACATATCCATGTATTACAAATGCAAATGTGACTTTGTTCGTTTGTTACGCTTTAACGCCTTACTTTTATTTCTCGACCGATCATCAAGAGTTTCCACATACGCGTTTTTAGGGGAATAGGAAAAGACCTAATCTACTTTTTATTCAGAAAAAAGGACTTTCACTAACATAATTTAATCTACATTTACGCAAGCGAGGACGCGGTACAAATCTAGTAGTCAAAAAATTATAGAACAGTCCAACTGACATATCTTGTACTTATAGCATTTATAGTGTTTCACCACAACGCATGACATTTTCAGGCCAGTTTGACAACGAATGAGTCCCACGGATCCCATAATGCGGCTGTCCCTATCCAGAGGAGTTCTGTATAGTCAACCTTTTTCTATTACAATAGTTAGCATGGTCAATTCGTGGGTGCGTGGCGGGTTCGTATTTTCCAATAATTTTATTACAATGGATTGCCGCCAAGTAACGCTTAATTTGATACTTTATACGGAAATAGTTGTTAGGCACAGTTTGCAGCAGTTTTCTTTAGATATTTTGACCTAGCAGCGTTAGCCTAGTGGGAGACCATTGGACTGACAAGCAGAGGTCTTGAGTTCGATCCTAAGGCACGCACCTCTGGTTTTTCTATACTAATTAGTTAATTATAGCTCGCTTTAACGGAAAACATTGTGAGGAAACCTGCATGTTTGAGAGTTCTCCATAATGTTCACGAGGATATGTGAAGTCTGCGAACCCGCATTGGGCCAGCGTGGTGGAACGCAGTTCTGGAACGCATGTCTGAGAGTTCCCCACAATGATCTCAAACATATGTGAAGTCTACTAAACTAGGTCAGCGTGGTGGGCTATGTGCTAGCCCTTTCCACAGTAAGAAGAGACCCGTGTCCAGCAGTGGAACAGTGTAATGCTGGGCTGATAATTACCTTCCCCTTGGCAGCGGCGGCGACGGCGGCGTGGTAGGCGCCGTGCGCCGCGGCCTGCGCCAACATCAGGTCGCCGCGGAGCAGCGCCAGCTCGCGTTCCTTGCCCTTCGAGCCCGACATACTGGAAGACGACGACGGCTTCTCTGTAAACAACAAACAGTTATGTTATTTCATCACTCTTTACACTATTCTACCTATACTGGAGTAGTCCAATTAGGATAGTAAAATAATAAACCTACAGAAGATGGATTTTGGACAGGCAATATTTTGTCATTTAGCAACCTTGTGTTGTGTTCCTGGGGTAAGTAGGGGCACCAAAGTTGTGCTATCAACAGGGAACCAATAACCGTGGTCCCTTGTACTAGAAAAAGGAACTCGTTTTGTGTGTGTTGCCATTATACAAGTGATATTTTAGGAGGTGTTCTTTGTATCCTTAGGCTATATAACAACTGCTTACTTTTGAGTGCTGGTAAATACGGACAGAAGTACTTTTTTTTAATTTACTACGCCCCCAGTAAGCTTAAATCCTATGTCGCGGGGGACTTTACAAACATTCAACCAACGGACACAAAGAACAGCCAGACTCGGAACATCCATTTGTGGATCACACAAAGTTTTGTCTCGTGTGGGATTCGAACCCACAACACTCGGCGCAGTGGCGAGGCTAGCACTTAAACCATTACTCCAATCATGCAGTCTTCCACTTGAAGGTGGTATATATGATTTCATACTATATTAAACATTTATCTAAAATATACTTTTGCCACTGATTATAGTCCACGTCATTTAAGAAGTCCAATTACCCACACAAGCCGGTATATATGGCTAAGTACTACTCCTGGAAACTTTTATTAACGTAGGTCTGTGCTTCTTATCCGTACCTCCTCGCCACAAGAGGAGGCGAGAGGGTTATGTCGGGCTCTCCCAAGACTGCGGGTACCGACGTACCGACTAAAACCATCACGGTGTGCAACTCGCTGCTACTTCTAGGGTAAGCTAGCGAGGTGTTGGGTGTGAAGAAGACTTACTGGAGGGTGGGGGCGGCGTAGGCTTGCTGGGCTTACTCTGATGCGGCGCGGAGACCAGGCTGTTGAGAGACGCCAGGCTCGACAGAGACTGGGAGTGCGAGTGCATGCCCGAAGGAGACGACGTTTTTGGAAGACCGTATTGTGATCCTGCGGGACAAATAAATATTTAAGGGTTAATACATTCGATATAATAAGGTAGAGACGAATTGGGCAACTTTAGGATAGACTGGTGTAACTAGCACATAGCAGAAATATGTGGAAAAGTGAGAGGAAGGCCTTTTACCTGCAGTGGAAAAAGGCCTTCCTCTAAAACAGGCTGTAATAAATAAAAATAAATATTTACAATTTCTGAAATGAAACTACTTTTTATACGGATTCGCGTTGTTATTTTACATCACAAGATGTTACCATTTTAGTCTCCCTACTAACATGGCTGCTGAAAAGGAACCAAAACTTCAGAGAAAAGTATAAACTTAATTATAAATAGTTTAATTAATTTAAATTGCTTAAATTATAATCTTATCTTATCTTATTCGGGGACCAGTCAGTGTAAACCGGCGACACTTCGATCCAGTGGGATCTTTTGAGCTATCTCTCTATGAATGTACTGCATCAGTTGCAGCGTACACTTCAGAAGGAGATGCCTGAAGTCTTTAGGGTGCGGATATGCCAATCCCATCAGACCCATCCTTAGTCCAGCCAACGCGTCACATTCACACAGTAGGTGTGATATGGACTCGTCCTGTTCACCACAGGCTCTGCAGTTCGAATTGTTTGACAATCTCAATCTGCACAGGAAGTCGTTGGTGTCACAATGAGCAGTGAACGCTCCTGTGAGCAGGTGTATCTGGCCCTTGTTGTACCCGCATAACTTCCGGGTGAAGCCCGTGGCTCTGTTTACAATGAATTTCTTGGAGTGTTCCAGATTCCTATGGGCCATCCACTCTAGCCTGTGTTAATCATTGTTATGTGCATTCAAAGCTGCCTTGACGGTACTCTCAGAGAGTCCTACGAATGGCTCGGGGCCCACAAATAGTTACTGCGAGCCCTTCCTGGCTAATTCACCAGCCTCCTTAATACCCTGCACCCCTGTATGCCCGGGACCCACACCAGCCTGACTGCGATTTTCCTGCCAAGTTTGTTAAGGGCTTTAACACAGTTCAGGACCAGTCTGGAGTCCACCCTACAAGAGTTCAGAGCCTTAAGAGCAGCTAAATTATAATAAAGTAGTGTTATAGTTCAAAATTATGTAATAAAAGTATTTTAAAATAAACATTGATGGCGATTTAAAAGAGTGGCCTTGAGTTTCTTGCAGGTATCTCCTCATAGGCTCACCATTTGTCTGAACGTTGCAACTAACATAAATGTACATTCAGTAAATGTAATAAACTCACTAATCCCTGTGACGTTCATAAGTGTTACTTTGTGACCTAAGTGAATAAATGGTTTTTGACTTTGACTAATTTCAATGTATAACATTCGCGGCAACGTAAGACAATATTACAAATTTGAGTTGTATTTACATTAAATGATCTCGTGTTAATACGAGGTTATTACTATTAATATTCAGATGGAGTAAATGTTATATTTATAAATAGTACCTGACAATCTTACATATTTATTTTTTGGATTTCTTTTAGCTCTAATATGAGCTTTATTAGACGCCTAAATATCTTAATGATAGTAAGAACTACATCACATTCTATAGCGTAGTTTAGAAGAAATAAGGGGACAAATGGACAACATTTTTATACTATACAGAGCAACTTCTCCATGCTATTAACGGTCGTTTCCAATAACCTATCTATCTGTAGTTCAAGCTACTAGAGATAAACAAATCAATCCTTTTGCCTTTACTTGCTTTTCAATAACATACTGTCGGATAGCATTTTCTACCGAAGTTGTCTATCTATCATCCGGAGGACGGATAGGTTACTAGAGATAGGAGCGCTCATACAAATCAGCCTTGCATTTCAATAAAAGTACTATCCGGTAGGCGGCGCTAACTCTAGTAACATCATTTGTTTATCTGTCAACATGGGGCGATTACGAATGCGGATAGCCGTTTGAAAATTTATTTTACTAATATTAAATACTCTTTAGTAATAATGGAATATTATAGTAGCGATGATAGTGATATGAAATTATTTCAAGTGATAATAGATTGTGATGAAGACAGTGACCGTGATACTTCTAATATACCGTTAAACAAGGAATATAAGCCACGTGTGAATTATATAACAAAATTAAATGACTACGAGTTTGCATACAGGTTTAGACTGAATAAAAGTGATGTGAATCAATTAAATACTTTGATACAATCATATGTAAGTGTGAGATCTAAAATGTAAGGTTAATTTTAACATAGACTCAATTTAATGCAGTTTGTTTTATGATTAATAAGACCCATTCATTTTATTTCTACAGGAATCATGGTAAAAATTCAAAATACAATCAAACAAAGTTAACGTCTACTCTCTGAATATAAGTGTTCTGGGAGCGACTAAGCGTCCTATTTCCTGAACCAAATGTTAGTTCAGCTACGAAACGTTTTGTTTCATGATAGATTTTGATTGAAAGCAAGTAATAGTTCGTGAAAATTGTTATAATGTTTTAATTCTTTGTTCTAATATTTGTGTAACATTTCGAAATACGCATATTAAAAAATAACTTCATTAAAATGAAATATATTGAGCGTAATAAGAATTACGTAGTAGCAAAGAACGAAATGTTTGAAGAGGCCCGGATTGTGTAGGAGATGGAGAAGAGAAGAGAAGACAATAAGTATAGAGAGATACGTGCCCCACTCACTCATGTTCTGCGAGTTGGCGCTGCTCGATGGACTTTTCTCCTTGGTGGATGCGCTCGATGATGTACTGCTTCTGCCAGACCTGCAATGTACAACACACCGCTTTAGTTATCACATACAATAATATGTTACAAGTACTAAAAACGCAAGAAAATGTAATATATATATAAATACCTAAATATCAAACATAAGCAACTACCCTATGCTTATCTACACTAATAGTATAAATAAGAAATATTTGATTTTTTATGTATTTGATTGTTTGTAACAGGAACAGTACTTTTTTCTGGATTGGTGCATTATTTATTCTTCTGTACCCATGACAACGTGTATACGGAATTTCAAGATAATCATTTATAATATGGATCAGTATGGATTTAGATTTACACTTATCCCAACAGTTTAATAGTAATGAAGTTTCATAGTTTTAAAATGATATAAAAGTTGTATTTTTTTTTACAAATAAACAACGTTTAATTTCAATATTTTCAATGTTAAACAATTGCGTAACCGAGAGTATTTTATATATATACAAAATTCTAACAAAAAAGAAAACCGGCTTCAAAAAAGAATATTCTAGAATAAAAAATGCACTAAAAGTTAAAAAATAATTGCGTATTGTTGTGAATAATTAAATTATTGTTATTAATGGTGTCGGTACGCCTTATTTTGAAGTCGGTTAAAAGATGCACAACTCCCGCTCTTACACTTATTCCTGAATTGTGGTGGACAAACATTCAAACAACGGACACAAAGATACCCAGACTACAAACAACTATATATGGATCACACAAATTATTATCCCGTGAATCGAACCCACAGCACACAGGACCGCAGTGGCAAAGCGACCACTCACCCCACTATGGCATCCGTACTGTTAACATGTTAAAAGTACAAGTCTCTTCACGTATTAGTACAAATCATCCTCCCCCTTATGTACTGTATACATATATACTATTTGTCGGCCTCGATGGCGTAGTGGTTAGTGTAACCGACTGCCACGCCTGAGGTCGCGGGTTCGATTCCCGCACAAGACAAATATTTGTGTGCATGAACATGGATGTTTGTCTTGGTCTGGGTATTTCTATGTATAATATGTATGTATTTACAAAAAAAAGGATATATGTATGTTTATCCATTGTCTAGTACCCATAGTACAAGCTCTGCTTAGTTTGGGCTAGATAATGTTGTGTGTATGTGGTAGAATATTATAAATATACTGATATTAACAACCTGCCCCGGCTTCGCATATAATTCCGATTCCACCCGTGTTTGAACCTAATAATTTGAACTAAAGCGGTTATTGTAGCTTAACTATAATATGTAGTTAGTCATATATAATCGCGAACATTTTAGTAAGTATGATACCAACAGACTGCAATGCAGAGGGTCTCGGGTTCGAACCACCTCGCGCACCTCTGACTTTCGGAAGTTATATGACTTTTCGAAATTATGTGCGTATTGATTGACAATTATCGCCTGCTCCGTGCCTCGGAGAGCACGTTAAGCCGTCGGTACCGGCTGCCATGAACATCTATGGCAGTCGTTACTTAGAAGTCAGTGCCCTATAATATCCTGACACTGGTCTAGCCTTAGGGTATCGTTAGCCTTCGGGTTGCGGAGGTCAGGTGGCAGCCGCTCCGTGTAAAAACTGATATCCAGTCAAATCCGGTTAGACTAGAAAAGCCGATCTCAAGTGACTTGGGAATAATAAAGGCTAGGGAGAAGAAGATGGGCACTATAAACATTTCCCTGAAAGATCGATTTAAGAAAATAGGCATACTTACTGTTGCGTCGCAATATATATTTGCTAACATTATGTTTATTAAACATAATATTCACTTATATAATAAGAATAGAATATTCATAACGTAAACACTAGAAACAAGCATAAGTTAGTCAGCCCATGTCATCGTTTACATAAAGTTAACAACACATTTGCGGGACTCGGTATAGGTTTCTTTAATAAACTACCTATTAATATAATTAATTTACCATTGCTTAAATTGAAAAGCGCTGTTAAAATACAGCTTATTCGGAAGGGTTATTATTCAGCCAACGACTACTTAAATGACAAAAACTCATGGATCTAATTGCTTGTTGCATACAGGATTCACATATCTGTATTACCTATAAGTCAATTTAGTAATGTAAAGGTACCTCGTGATTATATGTGATGTTATCAAGTATTCTGTTTCTCATTTTGATTATTATTGAAAAATACAAATCCACAACCGCATTTAGCCACGGACTGCCTTGCATTGTCACAAAGTGTAAGCGTATGCGCCATCATGTACTGCCTATTTTAGATTTATATTGAAAAATAATTAGACCCAAATTACTTAATCTCTATAATATTATTAACTTATTATTGTTATTATCTTTAGTTTTTTTAAAGTCAGTAACATATGGTATAATGGTTGCAACACCTTGTTGATATGAGTTGTAAAATACTGAAATTATATTTAACTGGCGATTTAAAGGAGTGGCCGTGAGTTTTTGCAGGTTTCTTCTTATATGCTCAACCCTTTGCCTGAACCTAGCAACTAACCTAAATGTAGCTTCAGTAACTTAGTAAACTCACTTACCTATGTATATATTTTGACGTTCATAAGTATTACTTTGTGACCTAAATGAATAAATGATTTTTGACGTTGACTTTGACATATAGAACACTATTTTATGTATCATCAGTAGTTTACGAAACGCACGCAAAATAATGTAATTTGTTGTAATTTTGGTAAAACTCTGTATATATTAGATTTTTAAATAGAATATAGTCTATGTTACTCGGTGATAAAATTACTTTCTAATGGTAAAATAGTTTATAAAATTGGTTGTATAGTTTTTGAGTTAAATCCCTACAGACAAACAAAACGTCCAATTTTCTCCCTTTATGATATTAGTATACCTATATAATATGTGTATATAAGATTGTCTATTCGCAATTTAGTCGCCACGTCTGCCAGCTCCATCCATCAACGTCAAGCTGTGTCTCACTGCACTTTATACGGCTTATAGAGTATTGCTAAGCTTTGTGTTAAATAGTCAGCTTTATATATGCCATTTGTTACTTTTCTTGTTTGGTAAACAAAAAACTCAATAGACAGTTCACTCAGTTACTGTTTTTAGAATATATTTCTTGTTTAAATATAGATGAAAAAAAAAGAAAGACCAAGCTAAGAGACAGATCTCTTAACCAGTATCTACACTATATTAAATTAAAACCGATAAATCCAAAATATGTTTGTTCATATTGGTCACATAGTAACACTTATGAACGCCAAAGTTACACTTATAAATGTGAATTAACATTTACCTGTTACCATATTCCAAGGATGTAGAACCAATGAGAAAAACTGACATGAAAATATTTGCTTACCCATTACACAACTAAGAAAAATGCTAGCTAATATATAAATGCGAATGTGAGTTAGTTTGTTTGTTTCGCTTTCATGCCTTAACCACTCGACCAATCATCATGATTTCATTTCATTTTTTGATTTCCATTTAAGCTGGAAAAGTCTATTTTTAAACCGATACACAAAGGTGGAGATACCAGTGACATAAATAATTATCATCCAATTACTCTTATTCGTGTTTTATCAAAGATCTTTGAGAAAATAATGCATGACAAAATCTACAGTTTCACTACAAAAAATCTAATATTAAAGACTGCGCAATACGGCTTTAGAAAAGATTGCTCAACTACTCTTGCCTGTATCGAATTAATGAAACATATAACAAATAGCCTTAATGAAAAGGAACATGTAGTATCGATACTACTAGATATGTCGAAGGCTTTTGATTTTGTAAAACATGATTTACTCTTCTTACAAATTAGAAAAATACAGGGGCAAAGCACTAGAGTGGATCAAAAGCTACCTAGATAATCGGCTTCAGTGTGTAGAAATACCTGGCTTCAGAGGTAAACATAAGATAACACATTGTTCTGATTACTGTCTGAATAAGCCCTTTGCTTGTACCTCAGGGAAGCATATTAGGCCCTTTATGGTTTCTATAGCTCTAAAGACAAATATGTTTTATATGCTGAAGATACAACCGTAATTATACAAAATAAAAATAATTTTGAGCTAGAGGATAATATTAATCACACTCTGGTATCTTTAGTTAACTGGCTGAATATCAATAATCTTTACATTAACATAGATAAAACAAAAATGATCCAATTTATGACATACAATAAGACACCATTACAACTTGACATCAAATATGATAATAAACAAATAATAGAAGTTGGCTCTACTAAATTCCTTGGCATAACTATTGACAAATATTGCAACTGGAAACAGCATATTGACTTGCTATGTACAAAACTAGAAAGATTCGTGTATGCATTGAATCGCTTACTACAGGTAACACCAATAAATGAAACTTTATGTGCCTACCACGGATATGTATCATCACTTCTTCGGTATGGAATTATCCTATGGGGTAATTCCGTTGACTTGATTAGAGCATTTAGATCTCAAAAGAAATGTGTGCGTGCATTAGCTGGAGCACAACCCCTAGATAGCTGCCAACCGTTATTTAAGCAATTTAATATACTGCCCCTACCTAGTCTGTACATCTATGAAACATGCCTGTTTGTACATATAACAAGTTATTCGAGAAACACAATGATGTGATTGTGCGCCCAAGCCGCCACATATACAAGCTAAATATACCCAAACAAAGAATTGATGTATTCAGCAAAAATTCTTACTGTATGGCGATCTACATATATAATAAATTACCAGACATATTTAAGAATCTCCCCATGACAACATTCAAGAAACAGTTGCATGCACTACTCTTAAATAAATGTCTGTATCATATAAATGACTATTTCAATGGAAAAATATGACATTATAAGCTACCCATTATCCTATGACATGATTAATAATACCATTATTAAATTCTTATTTTATGATTAACCATTTTAAATAGCTACAAATACAGCTACAAAAATAATACTGTTTGTTGTTACCAATTTAGTAGATTAAGATATTATAATTTAGAAGACTAATTGTGACTAAATGTTGACGTAGATGTTATTCATGCTTTTATCTCTTACATTAAATAATAACATTGATAATTTATAACATGCATATTAATAATATATTCTTATTGTGTTTTTTTAAACATTCTTAAATTGTAAAGACATGTAGCAATTATATTCCTGTCTTATTTTTTATTATATTACAAAAATCAAAATCAAAATAAATTTATTCAAATTAGGTTACAAGGTAACACTTATGAATGTCAAAGTTACACGTAATTTTTTCCTGTGAATTTACATTTACTGCCGCGTTCAGCAAAGCAAGGGTGTAGGGCTCATGAGAAGAACGGGCAAGAAACACGACGAAAACTTACGAATATTTGTACACTGTTATTGTGTTTATTCAGTAGAATATTATGTGTAATACTATAAATTATGTAACTCCGACCAATCTGACAATATTCTAACAAATAAATGTTATCATTATTATTATATTTCAAAATTTGTTTAACTCCCTCTTTTGAAGGGGTAAAGGCGTGTCAAGCATGGCACGTTAAATAAAGTAAGTTGATGATATGGATGATGATTTTGACCTGGGGGTGGTGGGCTTTGTGGGCCTGCCCGCCATCCGTTCAGCACCAGGTCCGAGAGGCGGCGTGCGTGTTCCCACGCGCGCCTCTGTTTCGAGTCCGTCTCCCCCCTAGGGGGGAGACAGTAGGGAATTTTTATGAAGTGAGTCCTTTGGGTAGGTCTCTTGTGTAGTGGCCTGCCGTTTCATACGGCGGGCCGTAACCTTGGCGGGGTCGCGACCGCATGCGAAAGCGATTCGCGCGGCCCCGTCGATAGTGGTTTTGTCGAGGAACACCGTGGTAGGTTTAGTCGGTATTCCGGGAGGTACTTTACTAATATTCCATCTTTCTTTTACCCCGGCGAGTCCGACATAATCCCTCCGCCCGCCCCCGCGGAGGGATAAGCGTCATTGCATTCCTCCACGTAAAAAAAAAAAAAAAAATGGTATGGATGATGATGTTAGAAATGTGCGTGTGATGCAGCACGTGTTCAGAATCGTGGCTTTTTGCAATAGTTGTAGTGTGTGTATAGGCATGTGTAAGATGTCAAGGCTTTGGTGAGTGTGTTGGGTATTATACCAGTTGATGACAAGACTATTGGTACGATATGCACTGTAAGTACATGCTCTCCATTGTATTTTTAATTCGATCGCTAAGTCTTGGTAGTTTGAAAGCTTATCGGCTATTGTTGATTGTACGTTTTGACTGTTGGGGATAGCTATGTCAATAATATAAATGGTTCTGCTATTTTTATCATGTAGTGTTATATCGGGTCTGTTATAGTGTACGGTTTTGTCAGTAATGATTGTTCGGTCCATTGGGTCCATCCAAATGTATTGACATTTTATAGGTGCTGTTTTCGAGGACAGTGTCTGGTTTATATTTTTAAGATGGAGATTTTTTATTGATAAAATGATACTGATGTGCTAAACGTTGGTGTATTATTGCAGCTACTTGGTCATGCCGGTGTTTATAATCAGATTGGACCAGAAATTTGCAAGCGCCAGTTATATGTTGTATTGTTTCAGGAGCTGAGTTACAGTGTCTGCATAAATCTGAGGTTTGATTTGGATCTCTTATTATGAATTTTTTATCTTCTTCTTCTTCTTTTCGTGTGGTTAGTGGCCAAATTGTTGTCAAAAGTTGTTCAAGCCGCCCGTAGACCTCTGACATGGCTTAACGACTGCTGTCAATTTGGCAACAACCGGGACCGACTTTATACGTGCCCTCCGAAGCACGGAGACGCTCAGATGAAATACCACTAAGCGGTCACCCATCTATAGACTGACCGCACCCAACGTTACTTAACCTCGCTAATCACTTACGGATCAGTGAGTGCAACTGGCTGTAAGCGCCTTTTTTATAATTTCTGGTGTTTATGACCTGATCTTGTATAAAGCTAGCATAAAGGCTTCGATTTCTGGAAACAGTTCCCCTTTTATGAGCCATTCGTTCGACAGTCCTTTATCGACGTAGTTTTGACTCAGTTCGGTTCGGTGTCTTCCATGGAGACTTTTCCCTGCCCATTTGGCAACTTTATGCTCTACAGTCGTTAACTTTTCATTATGTTGCAGAACTTATTTTATAAATTAAGTGGTGTGAGTTTGTGGTCTATTTCTGTGATGTGTCTATGAAGCGATGAGTGCTGTGACTTCGTGTGGAAGTACTGCTTAAGTGTAGATATTTGTTTATTATGTAAGTTTTGTATATCTTTCAACCATCTTCCTCCTTCTTTCCGTGGTAGTATAAGCCATACTATCGATGATTTTAAGTGGTGTTTACGGTGTTTTGTCATTAATGTATTTATTGTTCATTGAAGGTTTTTAAGATCAGTTTGTGACGAGTTTATAATTTCAAATGAGTAAATAGGGATAGCAAATGTGTTGATAGCTTTAATAATATTTTTTGAATTAAGATGAGATTTAATATGAGATTAAGCCGGTGTTTAAATTTGTTTGTAAGCTCTGCTTTTGTTTCCTTTTGTAATATTTTTGTTAATGCTTAAAACCGAAATATTTATATGTAGAAGATTCATCCATCGATTTAATAGTGTTATCATTCTCTAAAATATACCTATTGCTATCTATTTGTGTATTGCTTATCGACACACATATGTTACACTTGTCAACACCAAATTCCATACAGATATCTTTGGAAAACTGCTGAGTAATGTCTGCTAAACGGAAAAGATCATCATTGTTGCTAGCAAAAAGCTTTATATCATCCATATACAGTAGGTGTGTTTATTAATATTATTATGAGATTACGCATACACGTTCAGGGTATCTTATCTTATCTTGTGTGGGGGCCAGTCAGTACAGACCGACGACATTTCTACCCAGTGGGATCTTTTGTGTCGACTTCCCTAATAACGTTTGCCATAGATGTTCATGGCAGTCGGGACCGACGGCTTAACGTGCTCTCCGAGGCACGGAGCAGGCGATAATTGTCAATCAATACGCAATTAATTTCGAAAAGCCATATAACTTCCGAAAATCAGAGTTGCGCGACGTGGTTTCGAACCCGAGACCCTCTGCATTGCAGTCTGTTGGTCTCCCCACTGAGCTATCGCTGCTCTCACGTTCAGGGTAAAGATAAAACATATCCAGAATAAAAGTACTATTACCAAACGAGCGTAGCCGTGGACAAAAGGTAGTAAGTAGAAATTTAATATTTAAAATAGTTTAATAGTAGTAAAGTTTACTATGTACCCCTTTTAAAGTACATTACCTATATGTAAGAATGTCATATTTAGCATAGTTAAAGTTTATATGGAGAAGGAGTGCAGAAAGTTAAAATTTATACTCAAAATATAGACGATTTACAAATGACAGAAAAGGACACAATATACGTTATGATGTAACAATAGCAACTGATGTTCGATTTAAGTATATTTGGTCATTTCTAATTATATTGCGCTTCAAAGTTTTATATTTATTGGCATAATATTTCTAGACATTGTCTACACACCGTGGTAGGTTTAGTCGGTAGTACCCGGGACGGTACATCTTTCCTCGAGTGAGCCCAAATTAATCTCCTCGCTTCAATTTTTCCGCGAAGCTATGTGTGTAAATGCATTCCCGAAGGTAATAAAAAACAACGTGGTCGACACCACAGGGAACAGCTAGCTATGAAATTACCACTATTACTACATGGAGGCGCTCATAGCCAGTGGCACTCACTGGTCGGTAAACGATTAGCGAGGTTAAGCAACGGTGGGTGCGGTGAGTCTATAGATGGGTGACCGCTTAATGGTATTTCATCTGAGCGTCTCCGTGCTTCGGAGGGCACGTAAAAAGTCGGTCCCGGTTGTTGCCAAATTGACAGCAGTCGTTAAACCATGTCAGAGGCCTACGAGTGGCTTGAACAACTCTTGACAACAGGTTGGCCAATAACCACACGAAAAAAAAAGTTAAAAAGAATAAAGAAATAAAGAAAGACTACATATTATAAAACAAAGTCTCCTGCTGCGTCTGTACGCGATAAACTCAAGAATTACTGAACGGATTTTCATGCAGTTTTGCACCAGTAGACTAATATAATAAATATAATATAATAAATTTGGACCACAACCGATACTATATATACATATAATTATAACCTCTCATTCCGGTTGGAGAGCTTAGCCGGCTTCTGCGGCTGTTTGAGTCCGGCGCCAGACAGCGCAGAGAGCGCAGCGTAGGGGTCTGCCAGCGGGGGGAAGTTCAGACCCGAGGCCTGCAGCCGCGCCAGGTAGTCCTGCGCCGCCAGGTGAGACGCCATCGACCACCATGCTGCACCTGATACACACATAACCCTGTTAAACACTCACGCAACATAGATTTAACTAATTACTAGTTATTTGTATATAGAGTGGCGTTAAAAATTCTCTGAAGGGGTAGTATGCTGTCAAGGTACAAAGATTGCAGATCTCCTGCTAATAGCACAACGATTCTTAAAGTGCTTCAGCATTTTTCTTTAAACAACACAATACACGACTTGTCTCTGCATAAAGCTCGTCGATAACTTCTAAACATAAAGAAAATCCATTGATAAACAAAGTAACAAAAGGTACTGAACTTTGTCTTTGCTTATTTACATACATAGATGATAGATTCACGCCTATTTCCCAGAGGGGTATGCAGAGACTACGGATTTCCATTTGCTACGATCCTGACACACTTCACTTCTTTGCCTATTTATACAGAGTTAGCTAAAAAAATACTCATAACTGTTTACCCGTGTCTTCTTTACATCATACTTAACAACTTTTTTTATACCAATTTACAGAAAACATTTTACTTTTTTTACTTTTTCCATAAAACATATTAACAACTTCGCTTCACCCGCGGTGTATTGTTTGGTTACGCCGCTGGTTTCTTTTGCGACCGCGTGTAGTCTTAAGTCTTAGTCGCGCGATTAGAGCCACCAATTTAAATAATTGCATAAACAAAATTAAATAACGAATTATGAGAAGCAGTTGAACAAAAGTTCTTAATCTATTAAATATTTCACAGTAGCACCAAGGTAATGTTATCTAACAGTATTCTATCTTCATACAAACTGTCGGAACGCGAGTCATACCTACGCGCCTCGAGGTCGGTAGGAACTTTCGGCAATTGCAAATATTCGCATTAAAAAATAAAAAATAGCAAGTGTTGTAAAATTCCTCAACGTCGCTGTCAACCGGGAAAGTGCCCGGAAGACTGGCAGCATTGCCACGTTGAATAGCAATGCTGATTCTTTGAGCCAGGAAAAGTTTAGAGTGCCCAGTGCGAGTTTGTTTTACGTTAACGCGATTGACACGTTTATGACGATCGGGGCTCGATTGGGCCGCTGCAAGCTCTTAACCAATTAGAGAGCCAAAGCGATAAATGTTTCGATCGCGTTTACGTTAACGTTTTCCGAAGCGTCGATTAGAATCTGTATATAGATAAATATATATATACTTACTGGCAGCAGGGTGTAGGCCGAGAGAGGCGGCTTGGTTGGCAGCGACGCCGAGCGTGGTGGGCGGCGGGTACCGGCTGCCGAAGCCGAACAGCGCCGCCTGCGCTTGCGCCGCGGCCGCCGCGCCTCCACCGCCGGCGCCCGCGCCGCCATCGCGACCCCAGTATGCTGGAACAATATATTACAATGTTAAATCTATCTATTAGTTATAGTTCGAGAACCGGATCTCTGGAGTAAGGGCATTGGATATCGAGATTTGGGAACAAGACCAGTCTATAACTGATCCCGGAAGGTGCTCTCGGGCACAGAAAGGTGCAGCGGCTCTCACTATTATAACCAAAAGTTTGGTGTAGTGGGAACGCTATGTCATAAACTGGATTAGTCTTAGAGAGTGGGATTGTTAGTATAAGTATGGATTATAATAAAGATCATGCGATCAGGAGGTCATAGATTAAATTCCTATCCATGTCACTATCGACGCGTGCCACTCCTTAAACAAATAATTCATTTAGTTGGATAGGTTAACAAAAGACTAGTAATATGTAACACACGTGTAGCGATAATCTAGTGGAAAACACTTGGACGTAGTTCGTATTTTATAGTTAACAATCGCTCGCTTTGACGGTGACGGAAAACATCGTGAACAAACCTCCATAATGTTCTCAATGATATGTGGGCTAAGGCCTAACTCTTCTCATATTAAAAAAACGCCCTTGCCCAGCAGTGCGACAGTCTATAAATAAAGATGACATAAAAAAGCAACGAAAAATGTGTGTAATTATTGAAAATTTAATAATGCAGGTTATAGCGATTCAGATGTATTCAGCTATAGAAGAGAGCCGATCTCGAATTTATTACACCACGGATGTTTTGACCGCAATTATAGAAATTAAATTATTGGGGACAATAGCACCCGCAGCCAACCACAACTATTGCAATAGAAACATGTTGACAATACTGTACTCCTCTGGATAGGGACAACCGCGTCGTCGTGGGATCCGCACTTACTCAAATTTGCAGTATTCCGCTTTGAACACTAAATATGTGTCGAGACGTGTTTCACCCCAGCACGAGTTATCCTCAGGAAAGTTTGGCAACGACTGAACGATTAAGGGAGTTTTACACGGGTCGATTTTAGTCACCAGCCCCATGCGGCCGGTCGTCGCGCGGCCAAAGTCGGATACTACCCTACTTAGGGGCTTGCGATTTCAGTCATCTGCGATCTAGCCGAATTGCCATTTAGACAGTCGATTTTCACCGCGCGGCAAAAATCGTGCGGCTATAGTCACTCGTGTAAACCCCCCATAAGTAACCATGCGCGCCTGCTAATATCGCCTTTTTCGTTAGAATAAAAAAGAAAATTATTTCGTGGGTAGGCAAATAAATTAAGCAATGGTCACGTGTTGAAGTTTGTTTGTTCTTTCAGCAATGTATTTCATACCGTTTTTTTAATCTCGAATTCTTCCAATACACTTATCTTAAAGCTTTTTGGCATGTATATGCAATTTTTAAAGGGTGGCTATTATTTAAATTATGTGTCGCCTGTAACAAATGTGATAGATGTGATTTTACTGGATGATTATTTTAAACGCACTTACGCGTTGCTTGTATCTCTAACTTCAAAACTACGACCCATCTGACCTAAATATTCTTTATTGTAGTATACGGCATATGGTATATATGCTGCCGCGCCGAGTGTTGTGGGTTCGATCCCCACTCAGGACATAAAATGTATGGGAACCACAAATAGTTATTCCGAGTCGAGATGATCTTTGTAACCGTTGTTTGAATGTTTATAAAGTCGCCCGCGACACAGGAATTATTCCTAATGCTAATTTACTCATTTTACTTTAATTAAATCAATTTACAGGCACCAATAACACTAAATTAATTTTACCATCATCTCAAAAAACGTCGTACGTATGTATAGTATAAAAACGTAAATCACATGTAAAATCAACAAACTAACAAATCGTTTAACAATTTATCGCCGTGGTTACTATTGGAAACACACATAAAAGTAAATTTCAGCGTTACCTACAACATAGGTGAGGTAGTGACCATGAAACAGGCAATAAAACGGATAGACATGGCACTTGAGCGAGCGATGTAAAAATGTTACAAGCAACTACCATTAGCTATTGATAAAGATATTCTCGATTACAACTGACACAGTACATGATAATAGAAGAATGTCAACTAGAATCCTATCTTCCTATCTTCTTCTCCCTAGCCTTTATTATGCCTAAGTCACTTGGGGACGGCTTTTCTGGTCTAACCGGATTTGACTGGATATCAGTTTTTACACGGAGCGGTTGTCACCTGACCTCCGCAACCCGAAGGCTAACGATACCCTAAGGCTAGACTAGTGTCAGGATATTATAGGGCACTGACTTCCCAATAACGACTGCCATAGATGTTCATGGCAACCGGGACCGACGGCTTAACGTGCTCTCCGATCTCCTATCTGATATTTAAAATTATAAATGCGAATGTGAGTTCGTTTGTTACGGTTTCACGCCTTAACTACTCGACTGATCATCATGAAATTTAGCATACACGTGGTCAATGGTACAGAAAAGGACATAGGCTACCTTTCATCCAGAAAAAGGTTCTGTCACTAGCCTTATCTGCGGCCAAACGTTTAAATCATAGATGCGTCCTACTATTTTTAAATGTATTATGATCACCTTTCTGAACGTTATGTTGCCATCTGACACACATGATACTCGTATCTGAATAATAAATATTGTATTATCATGCTCAAGCATATTTAAAATAGTACACTATTGTTTTCAATAAAATGTGTGAGCTCTCTAGTCTGCCTGAGGTCGCGGGTTCGATTCCCGCACAAGTCAAACATTTGTGTGCATGAACATGGATGTTTGTCTTGATCTGGGTGTTTCTATGTATAATATGTATGTATTTACAAAAAAAAAAGTATATAAGTATGTTTATCCATTGTCTAGTACCCGTAGTACAAGCTCCACTTAGTTTGGGTTAGATGGTGTTGTGTGTATGTGATAGAATATTATATTATTATGTTATTCTTCGAAATTAAACTACTATATACGGATTTTATCGCGTTGTTTATTTGACACTTTAGAATTTGACAATTTAGAAACTATTACACTACATACTACTAATATTAAACTTTACTAATTCTGAAGCTAATTAAATTATTTCTTTGTGACTGATAACCTATTAATATTATAAATGCGAAAGTTTGGAAATAAGTAAAGCCGATTATTGAATGAACTAGAACAAAAACTTATTTTCTCGTTCAGCCTGAAGTTTCGAATAAACATTTTCATGGTAGACCTACTGCTTATATACCTGTAGATTGCGCGAGTCGAGCTGTTGCCGAGTGAACGTACTCGCTCGCTACAAAGTGATTAATCATATCTGTGGGCTGATCATCGCAGCATCCACCTCAGACTCCGCTTAGAACTAGACACCATTAGTCGTGTGTCGAACTTAGAAAGTACTAGATAAGTACTGTATTGTTGGGAATGGTTAAATGTTTATTTAACCGACATTTACTTCATACTAGATTCTGCAGAAGGCTTCGCCCGTGAAAATCTCATTGGAGTACATATTTTCTTTATATATATATATAATTCATCTGCACGTATGACACTGAACTCCTCTTAAAAGGCTGGACCCAATGTAATGAAAAAATGAGTATGTTTGAGTGGGTTCCTGGCTAGTTTAGATTCCTAATTGGACACGATAGATGGCCCTGCGATCCGGTTGAAAGCCAACTTTTGCGGAGGACAACGTTTGTCGAGTCAACTAATAAATCTGCTACCCTGAAAATATGATACCCTGGGTCTCAAGACGTTGCTCAATCCTACGCCTGAACTTAGCAACTGCCATAAATTTAAATTAATTAACTTCACTAAACTCACTAACTCATAAACTTCGACGTTCATAAGTGTTACTTTGTGATCTAAATGAATAAATTATATTTGACTTTGACGGTCAGCCGTGTTTGTAAACTGTCCCACTACTGGACACGGGCCTCTTCTCATTATGAAAAGGTTAGACCATTGTCCATCATGCTGGCCCAGTGCGAGTTGGCAAACTTCACATATCTTCGAGAACATTATGGAGAACTCTCTGAAATGCAGGTTTCCTCACGATGTTTTCCTTCACCGTTAAACGCGGGATGATTAACTATTAAATAAACTACGGTTAGTTAAAGATATAGTTGTATAAGTTGGTCGCGCAGTTATAACCGAATGATGGCTACAAAAAGTTAATGACATAAAAAAGTCAATGATTCATTAGCGTCGCGGCGCGGTACATGTTCCTTTCACTATCGTTTTGTGTACACCTAACTTATATTATTAATGCTTATATTCTAACTAATATTATAAATGTGAATGTGAGTTTGTAACGCTTACACGCCTTAACTACTCGACCGATCATCATGCAATGTCGCATACAGTGCTTAGGCGAAATTGATAGCCTAATTCTTGAGCAAAGTTATCACTACATATTATAAATCTGTAATGATGTGTCTGTTCGGGATAAACTCAAAAATTACTGAACGGATTATCATGCGGTTTTCACCAATAGACAGAGCGATTCACAACGAAGATTTAGGTGTAAATCTGTTAAGGTTTTGTACTACACGTGCGAAGCCGGGGCGGGCTTGCTAGTTATATAATAAATGCGAATGTCAGTTTATTTGTTACGCCTTTCCGCCTTAACTACTTGACTGATCATAATGAAATTTCGCATACAACGTGTATGCGAAATTAATAGCCTAATTCTTAAAGAAAATTATAGGACATATAACATCACTCTACGAACCACATTCTATGAGCAGGAATCATAGACATAAATGAAACCACGTAGGACATCTATTTTATTATTAACTAGATTTTGCTCGCGACATCGCTCGGTTTAGTATAGATTTTGTCAATTTCCTTTCCTTTGGGAATGGTACCTTTTCTGGATGAAAGGTACCCTATGTCTTTGTCTGTCGTGCAATTTTCGAAAAAAGATGCACGTGGTGGCGGCAAGGTCCTTGTTTAGCCCTTCATAAAAACTGTTTTGTTTGGGATACAGGTGTGGTTTTTATGTGGTTTTAAAGCTTATTAGATACAGATTAACGTCAATTAATAAATATCTAGGGGCAATGGGGAAGTTTTCTTGAGTTTTTTAACAATGTTTAAAAAACATTGTACGAAACTCAGTTTTGGTCTAAAATGTTCCTTTTATGCCACCGGTATTTTTTTGGATGTGAATAGTATACCGTCGTTATTGTCTACACATTGCGTATTATTACAATTTTTGTTTCAACACGATTAACCACGTGGTTCAAAAGTTACAAGGTTTTCTTGGTACAAGGTCCATAACTACTAAAGAAAAAATATAAATAGGTATAAATCGAAGAATATAATTCTTTATTTTTTTAATTATTTTTCCTACCGATAAAATGATGTCTAGTTTCACTTATTTTCATATGTGCACTTTATGAAAACTCACACTGTAGAAATTAAAACTGGCTGGTAGTTGTAGAGTTTAACGCGTTCCAATAAAAAATAAACTCTAGCTATAATATATTAGTATGGACATTAGCAAAGGGCGGGCTAAATTTATGGCTAAGGTTGAACAGACCCACGGAAAGGGCGCGTAGTGTCCCTACTGACGTATGTATGGCGTCGGAGCCTCAAATAATAAGGTCAAATACTCGACACGACATAATACATATTTTATGTACTAATTCTAACATTTTATACAAATCCTAATTAATATTATAAATGCGAATGTACTTTTGCTATGATTTCATAGCCAGTTGCACTCACTGATCGGTAAACGATTAGCGAGGTTAAGCAACGTTGGGTGCGGTCAGTCTATAGATGGGTGACCGCTTAGTGGTATTTCATCTGAGCGTCTTCGTGCTTCGGAGGGCACGTAAAAAGTCGGTCCCGATTGTTGCCAAATAGACAGCAGTCGTTAAGCCATGTCAGAGGCCTACGGGCTTGGACAACTCTTGACAACAGGTTGGCCACTAACCACACGAAAAGAAAAAAGAAAGAAGAAGATGCCTTAACTACTCGACCAATCATCATGACATTTCGCATAGGTACACGTTGTCAGAGAAACAGAAAAGGACAAAGGGTAGGTACCTTTCACCCAGAAAAACTATTATTATTATTATTGGGAAATGCAATGACGCTTCCCCTCCGGCCGGAGGGGTTATGTCGGGCTCACCCGGGGAAAGATAGAAAGTGCCGGACCCTACCGACTAAACCTACCACGGTGTTTCTTCACACGGTCTATGGCCGGGGCGCAGGGATCGCTCGCGCATCCATCCTGCAACACCGGCAGATCTTGGTTTCGTCAGTTTGATTTTCCTGTTACTTATCTAAACCTAACCTACATGTACGCAAGCAAAGCCGCATGCAAAAACTAGTATATATAGTAAGAAAAATTGGCGTATGTATTCAGAACACACGTGTATATGTGTAGATAGCCTTGTAGACAGACAGAATTTGCTTTCATACAATCATAAATCAAACGTTCTCAGACACGGACCGAAATAGTGCTCCGTGAGTCATTCGACAAATGTTTTAGAGTATAACGTTTGTATGATCGAGTGTGTGAGCTACACGTAAGTATAACAGATTATCGCATACTTTATTAGGCGAAGGCTACGTTTGTACGACGACGGCGACGCGACGACAACGCGACGGCGATGCGATTCGTCAGCGATGTTAAACAAACTAATGGACACTTAGCAGTTGCACCGCTGTCACGAAGTGCTTATGCCATCCTACTGTGTATTACAAATTAATCTATACTAATATTATGAAGAGAAAAGATTTGATTTGTGTTTGTTTATAAGGATTTAACTCAAAAACTACTCAACCGATTTTAATCATTCTTTCACCATTAGAAAGCTATATCATCACCGAGTAACATAAGCTATATTTTATTTAAATAAAGTATTTTAGAAACATAACTTAACCTACTTTTACGCAAGCGAAACCGCGGGCAAAAGCTAGTATAAAATAAGTTAAGTCAGTTTCGGTTTTATTGTTGGCCTACTCAAACTCAAATATTACTTAAATATTGCTAAATATGGTTTTCATTGAAATTAAACTACTATATACGGATTTTATCGTGTTGTTTATTTATCACTGTAGGTATTACAAAATTTTGAAAATATTACACACTATTGATTTTATTTTACTAATTTATAAGCTAATAAAATTATTTAAACTATTAAATCTATTTATTTTTACCAAAAAGAATTTGTAATACAGTGATAAATAAACAACGCGATAAAATCCGTATATAGTAGTTTAATTTCAATGAATAACATTCGCGTAAACAGAAGACAATATTATGTAAATATGGTTTTACTGCCTGGGTAATAATAATAATAATAGTGGGCGATCCTAAGTACAGTATACCTACCGAAGGTTTCTGGAAGAAAGCCACAATAACAGATTGCGCAACTCAGGAATTGAACTCGAGACCGCGCAGCAGTCACATTCATTACGATTATACGTAGGCAATCTCTGAATATAATTACACAGTATGTATGTATTACACAAGCACTCACGTCTAACAGTGTCCACTTACGCGCGATGCAAAACAAACGCACTGGAGTGATATGGTAACGTGCTCGTGACCTCAAATCTATACAGGTGACCCGTAAAAAATGTATAATCTTAAAACAGCTTATAGTAGAGCCATTAGGGGCTCGAAATAAATACAAAAAAAACCCAGACTAAAATATGTCTTTTTAATTATTTTTCACAATACATTTCTATATTATGCCATCACTACAGATAAATGTAAACCATTAGAAATGCGTATTAAATACAGATTTCAGAATGATATAATATAATACATTATTATTTCTCTTGTAAATACCATGTTATTGCTATTAATATGCAGGAGTAAATATTTCATATTAATAAGTACTGCCCTAAAACATATTTTTTATATTTTATTTTGGATCCCCATAGCCTTTTAATATGAGACGTTTCAGGATTATCCATTCTTTTCGGGATCCTGTATACCAGAGGTTCCCAGACTTTTATTCTCATAGACTACTTTCAAAATGTAGCTCGTTCCGGTGGACCCCTATTGACCTGTTTTTTGTTTTTAATTTCTCTGGTCTTCAGTGAGTGGTATTCCTCTAAATAGTTTTCGTGGACCCCGCTTACGAATTGTGAACCCCATTTTTTTTGTCACGGGTCACCCCTGGACCCCACTAATATTATAAATGCTGTATATATATATTTATTTAATAAATATTTTAAACACTAAGAACCACGACCAGAAGCGGTTACTGCTTACCATGAAATAGGCCGGCGGTGGTTAGACTGCCACCAACAGCCTGGCCTGTAAAAAATGTGTACATACTGCCTTTCTTAAGAAGTTGTCGCTATATTACCGAAGCGCTACATAGGTGTATTACACCCATTTCTTTTTATAGACACAGTTACCACTAAAAGTTCTTACCAAAAACCAATAACACTTTGAACAAACCCTAAACAGCGTGCAAATATTCCTTTAAAAATGGTCACCCATTTAAAAACTAGCTTGCGGAGACGTTGCCTATCCTGTATGCACAATCAAATCGGTGTCCGCACGCCAAGAAACATTTAAACAGAATCTACATACTTGAAACCTTACAACACCTGAGCATCCAAATAAAAACGGAATCAAAACCCTTACAAGGATGAAGCACATAACACAATCAAAATTGATATTTATGACTTAGATAATAAGAGTTAAGGTGACGGCAATATCATGTTGTTTGTAAGGCAAGTGTCAGGTTTATTCCGTTCATGGAAGATTTGACTCTATTTATTGGGATATAAGAGTGAGGTTGCTCTGTCAGTTGGTTGGTTGAAGAGTACTGGGTGCGGGCAGTGAACTCTAGTTTGCTTCTATGGTTTAACATCACGCGAACAGGGTTGGCAGAATCGGATTAAATGTTGGCGAATATTTAATGGTGTAGTCCAAAGATTTAAATCATAGGTGTACTTACATAGTACTTACTTAGATCGCAGGAAAGTGTCCACATTAAGAAGAGTGAGATCACACATTTATATGATGGAGAATGATCGTGTATAATTATTTTAAATATGATTGAGCGTGGTAAATCTATATTTATTATTCAGATGTCATGTTGGCATTGTAAGTTAACTGCCTCCGTGGCGCAGCGGTAATGAATGCGACTGCTGTGCATGAGGTCTCGAGTTCGAATCCCGGCTCGGGCCAACACATTTGTTATTGTTATTGGGTTTTTGAGTTAGTTATTGGGTTTTTGAGTTAAGAAATCTCAGTGTAAGACATCTCCGTGCCTCGGAAAGCACGTAAAGCCGTTGGTCCTGCGCCTGATATCTCTCCGGTCGTGTCGGATTACCGTCCCATCGAATCATGAGAGTTAGGAAACAGAGAGTGCACTTGTGTTTGCGCACACATTAGTGCACTATAATATCGCCTGCGTAGTTGGCCAGTCTCCGTTAAGACTGGCCGCCGCGGCCGAAATTCGGTCTGGAGGAGTATGTCACGGTCTAGAAAGGTGACCATATTTAAGCGTAGTAGGCGCGCATCTAGGATTTAAATAAATTCATATTCATACGTAAGGGGTATCCCTTTTTGCCCAGAAGAGTGTAGAATTATAGCTTACTATCTGACTCGCGCAACTTCGTTTGCTTCACGTAAGAGAATTTGCAACTTTTTCATTTATGCTCTGCTCCTATTGGTCGTAGCGTGATGTTATATAGCCTTCCTCGATAAACAAAATATTAAAAAGCTGAAGAATTTGTTTGTTTGTTTGGTTGAACGCGCTAATCTCAGGAACTACTGGTTCGAATTGAAAAATTATTTTAGTGTTGGATAGCCATTTATCGACGAAGGCTATATGCTATATAACATCACGCTACAACCAATAAGAGCGGAGCAGCAATGAAAAATGTTGCAAAATTAGTGAAAATTCTCTTATATGAAGCAGACGAAGTTGCGCGGGTCAACTAGTGTATAATATGTATGTATTTACAAAAAAAAAAAGTAGGTGTATATGTATGTTTATCCATTGTCTAGTACCCATAGTACAAGCTCTGCTTAGTTTGAGCTAGATGGTGTTGTGTGTATGTGGTAGAGTATTATTATTATTATTATTATAGTTAGTAGAATGTGGGTGAATTGTAATACCTATGTCTACTCTTTTGTGGATATAAGTGTGAGCTCATAAATACCTTGACTTTTACGCTCTGTGCGTTAGACTATGTATGAATACAATATACTAGAAAGCAGAAATAAAGTTTTTTGGATGAAAGGTACTCTATGTCCTTTTCTGTTCCCCAGACAACGTGTATGCGAAATTTCATGATGATCGGTTGAGTAGTTAAGGCGTGAAAGCGTAACAAACAAACTCACAGTCGCATTTATAATATTAATTACGATGGGGACAGCCCTACAAGAACGGTGTTTCTGTACGCCTTAACGACAATGCAGGCGGCTCTAGTGTAACAAAGACAAACTTATTAGCACTTACCAGTCGACCGGAAAGCGGTCACCAATCACCGAACACCGCACCTAGTCACTAGACACTCTAGAGTCTCGGTCACAACACACTGGGCAGAAAAAAATATTGTGCGTGTGTGAGTTCACATGTCTGTGCCGATGTCTAGTTGATATTTATGATGCCTACGGAGTTATAGTCCAGTCCGGCTTTAATTATATATTAACTAGCGACCCGCCTCGGTTTCGCACGGTTAGTACAAAGCTTTAACAAATTATACACCTAATATAATATAATCATGAATCACTCTGTCTATTGGTGAAAACCACATGAAAATCCGTTTAGTAGTTTTTAAGTTTATTGCGAACAGATAGACAGACGCGGCGGGGGACTTTGTTTTATAATATGTAGCGATTGTGATGTTGGCAGATTTATTTATTTACATTTTAGGAATATAGTGTAAATCACAATATTTAAGAATATTGGTATTTATAAAATAACTTCTAAAAAAAGTACAACAAACCACATTTGCCACAATTTACAACCCAAATACCACAATTAAACATATCTATATTTGAGAATATTAGCTAGAAATACTCTCAGACATGCAGGTTTATTCACCTAAGGACTACCCTTTTACAGAATATCGACGTGAAATAGCAGTATTTCTACTGTTGTGTTTCGTTCGGTGAGTGAGAGTGCCGGAGACCCAATCACCCTCTTTCCCCCTTCCCGCTTCTTCTCCTCCCAGTTCCTTTTTCTCTTTTTCCTTCCTAAAGGGTCGGCAATGCGCAAGTGATGCCTCTGGTGTTACAGGCGTCCATAAGCTACGGTGACCACTTACCATCAGGTGGACCGTATGCTCGATTGCCACCTTAGTTGTAAAAATTTTAATCATTTTTTCAAAAATTTTAATCCCATTAGACTATATAGACTATGTAGGCCAACAATAAAACCGAAACTATGCACTACATTATTTGTGTATGTAAATATTATATAAGCCAACGTGTCAGTTTCCCGCTACGACGAGACATCTTGCGATTTTTTTCAATCGACGTTGACATTTTCGTAAACAGCAACGTTTAAGAAACACACTGCCCGGAAATCGACCCCGGTACCTAACGCACACCACGATACAGATATAATTAGCAAGCAAATTATAAATAACAATATAATAAATCAGAAGCATGCGCGATGCACGACATATTTATTGGTTCCGGAAATAATAAAACTTTACCCGTACAGTCGACAGTGGACGACTGGCCGTTGCATAACAACACTGATGTTGAGAAATGGCTGCACATCGTAATTACGTGTCAAATCGACCAATCCTGGCAAATATATGTTCAACGTTGACAGATAACTTTTGCTTAAAAGATGGTTAAGAGGAAGTATTTCCTCTTATATACACTTAGTATATAGTTATATTTCTGTAAAATTTATATGAGATCTATGACTGTCGCGCTGGGCCTGAACGAAATATCAACGTGCTAAAATCATCATCTAGTATTCCCCTGTTTTCTTATCCAAAACTATTAATATTTTTCTCAGAAACAATATGAGCGGGATTTACTGCGTCTGTATGATTCGTTTATTTTATATGAAAATATAGAATACAGGCGTTAGAAGGCCATATGGGCCGTGCCCACTCTAGAATTATGCCATGCCCAGGATGTTACGATTCAATTAAAAATTCTAGACAAAATTCTAATCGTTAAAACGCGATCACACCTAACTGTAACGCACTGAAATTTTATATATTAATAATATCACCCCTGTATTGTGGTGTGAGAATGGTTAGATCATGGTCCACCACCCTTGTCAAGTGCTGTTTGGTTCACATAATTCGCACCTTTAGAATTATAGGGACCTAATTAAAAAATTTATGATTTTGACTTTATTTCAGAAAACGACCTAAAACGGCGATCGTTGTCGACTCTTAATGAAAACCGACCGTATTTGGCGTAGAAAGCTACATAACGTATACTTCGGTCTCTTTCACTCCCCCCTCCACTTACTTTATAGTGATCTAATCCGAAATAGGGCCGTACAGAATTAAATGTAAAGGTACACAAGTAATACTTTCAATTAAATAAAGACCTTCATAATTGAGTCTATATCATACTAAACTTTATGGAGTAAGTTGCGACCTTTATTCATTGAGACCCTCTTTGATTGAAAATCGGTAATAATGAAAGACCCATTTCTAATTCGGTCTCTTTAGTTATGAAAATTATGATTATGATTGAAATTTATTGTTGTTGTGTCCCTCTTATAATATATACGTGTAATATTTACTGACTATTTAAGATATGTGTCTGTCTAAGTATTGAACTATTGTAATGTCTTTCTAATTATAACTAAATATTTTTTCCTCTTTGTTGTTATTTATGTGTGTGTTACCAACTATGGTTTTGTGTTAATTAATGTAATTGGTGTTATACCGTTTTAATTAATTAATTAATTAAATTAAATAAACACAACAAGGCTAATGTATTTTACATTATATTCCAGATTTCCAGCCCTTAGTATTCAATTAGGAGGAAATAACATAGTAAAATGAAGAGACGTGCTGATTACATTTCAGATAAAATAAATATCCACACTAAAGATCACAATAACAAAGATAAAGAAAATATTGTGCCATGTAATTAATCGGTTGGAAACAATTCCGATGATGACAAAATATAATTATTGAAAATACGCCCGAAAACCAAAGTAAGTTTTCAACAAGTTCTTCAGCAAGCAATTCTACCAAGAGAAGAGTCCAGCAGCAGCACCAGTAGTTCTTCCGCGAGCAGGTCATCATAAACATCATCGTCTTCCACTAGTGGCGCTTCTCACATAAGAAGCGCAGATACTTTTAATGTACAAAATAATTACTATCACTCACCGATCAACTCCGATGAAAGTGATGTAGATTTAAGTGACAACTACCCTACTTATACGGTCGATAGATCTCGATCACAACTTACAAAGACTACTCATGTATCAGCATCCAGTTCTTCTAACAATTATTTAAATACTAGTTTTGTTAATACTCTTCCTGATTCTACCAGGAAATCTAGAAAATGTACCCGAGATCCATCAAAATAAAAGCAAAATGTAGCAAAAGTTCTGAGGAATTCCGGTAAAACTTATGTTTTATTTATGTACGACAAAAAAGAAAAAAGCTCTTTGCTTTAGAGAACCATGTAGGTGCAGACTTAAATGTTCTGAAAATATAACAATATTTATAATAACAATGATTTACAGAGATGTTATATTACATCTTGTATGATGGAAGTTCGTCCTAAATATAAAAACTCTAATGCAGTCAAACCTAGATTACCGAATACTGCATTTTATTTTACAGTTGAAGGTAATAGAATTCGTGTTTGTAAGATCTTTTTTATAAACACGCTAGGCATATGTGACTGCCAAATTAGAACTATAAAAAAGAAAAA
Organism: Catocala nupta; assembly: GCA_963675205.1. Taxonomy (NCBI): domain Eukaryota; kingdom Metazoa; phylum Arthropoda; class Insecta; order Lepidoptera; family Erebidae; genus Catocala; species Catocala nupta. Next base: position 2,953,902 of record OY776107.1, on the reverse strand, counting down.
TGATTCTGAAGATTTCTTCAGTAAAGATAATTGGGGTAAGCACGTGTCAAGAAAGCCTATAGATGTGAATCTTATTGAAAGAATTAAGGGACATATAAATTCGATTCCAAGGATAGAGTCTCATAATTTGAGAGCTTCTACCAGTAGGGAGTATATTAGTGGTGAGAAGACAATTATGGATCTATGGAAAGATTTTGATAAATTACAGAAAGAAGAAGAAAGGTCTACATGTGACTACTGATTGTATTACAATATCTTTAACAAGGAATTTAATATACAATTTTTCAGCCTAAGAAAGATAGGTGTGACCTGTGTTTAGATTATGAATTAACGAAGCCCACTCGAAAAATAGAAATTCAAGAAAAATATGATGATCATCTAAAAGAAAAAGATTTGTGGCACCAAGAAAAACGTTTAGAGCAGCTGGACACGGTAACGCAGTGTCTAGGCTGACTAATCCGCCCACCACAATGGTTCGAACGCCTATAAATTCACAGTTAATCATTATAATTTCATAAAGACTGTTATGATTAAGACATAAAGAATATGAGTGCCTAATACTTTAATATTTAAGTAGAACTAACAATGTGATTTTATTGTAAACAATTATAAAGGCTAGAAGCTATAATGTACCTCCCGGAATACCGACTAAACCTACCACGGTGTTCCTCGACAAAACCACTATCGACGGGGCCGCGCGAATCACTTTCGCATGCGGTCGCGACCTCGCCGTGGTTTCAGCTCGCCGTGTGAAACGGCAGGCCACTACACGAAGAGACCTACCCAAAGGCACTCACTCACGTTAAACCCTAATGTCCCCCCTCTCGAGGGGAGACGGACTCGAAACAGAGGCGCGCGTGGGAACACGCACGCCGCCTCTTGGACCTGGTGCTGAATAGATGGCGGGCAGGCCCACAAAGCCCACCACCCCCAGGTCAAACCTCAGGGTGGCTGGAGGTCATCTCGCACCCTCCGGCGCCCGGTTCTGCGGTTGGGAAGAGGGTTTAAGCGCTCCCTCTCCCGCTCCGCCTGCCTCCTTGATGGAAATCACTTCCTCACAGAAGGAGGCGACGGCATTCCACGACCTCTCAATCCGGACCATAGACTGAACTACGGCCGGGAGCGAGAGGGCAACCGATCCGACTGTCGCGATCAACTCACGGCGCTGCGATGCCCAGGCGGGGCAAACCGCCAAAGTGTGCAGCGCCGTGTCCTCAACAACGTCACGCCGGTCACCGCAGTGGTAACAACCGGGTGTCTCTTGCCGGCGTATACGACACAGGAACTGGCCAAAACAACCGTGGCCAGTCAATACCAGTCTCAGCCGGAAGTTCAGGGCGCCATGCCGCCTCTCCAGCCACTCCTCAAACACGGGACTTATCGCCACGATCGTGGCGTGCCCGATAAAGGCTAAAAGCTATGCTAAGCGATGTTAACTTTAGAAATTATCTTTTAAAGTTTTCAGTTCCTTTACAACCTGTGACATTGAATTGATTAAAGACTGAACTTAGATTTATATCTGGAATGATTATTTAATAAGTTTACTTTATAATAAAACTTGTTTACTATCTTTTATATTTTCTTTGTATTAACACAAACTCCAAAAATAATCTAAAATTTACTAATAGAGTGACTTACTAACGAAAGATACAAGATTTTGACCAACTATTCAGAAGTAGAGGGGACCTATATAACAAAGTCTTTTAAGAAAAACTGTAGCTTTAATATTACAAAATCCTAATATCGACACCTTTTATTAAATAATGAAAAAAAATACTGTTAGATATTTTTATTTTATTTTCTCTTTATACATGTAGATACATTAGTTAACAATCAAATTAAATGAGTTTTATGAATTTTCATTCTAATATCCTCCATTTTTTACAAAAGAAATATGTGTACAAATCTCTATTAACATTTTCAACAATTTATATTTTTCAAATAGGTCACTATAATTCTAGGAGTGATTATCTTAGGGTACATTATGGTAAACTCTCAGACATGCAGGTTTTTGGTCACTATGTTTCCCTTCGCCCTTAAAGCAAGCGATATAGCGATAAATCGAATAAGCACATTACTTCGATGCATGCCTTGGATAGAACTAGAGACCTCTGCGTGGCAATCCAACCGTCTTCCACTAGGCTTTCAATGTGTGCTGTGTACTTCTATATTTATTATGAATAAATTAGTATATTTAATAATCCTGTTTTGACATATTTGTGTTATTTACCAGTATCACATCAACCACATCTTCAGTGTATGATATAGTATAAACTTATTCAAAATCTCCCAAATGTTTATCGGCTTATGGTCATCTGAGTGTAACAAAGCTACAAGTATTTAATCAAAAAATCAACATGGTCTTTTTCATTGCACTTTGAGATTTAAATTCGACCAACCGATATTGCATTTAGAGTTTGACTGAAGTCTAAGTTATATGACATGGACATTTACTTGGTAAGTACCAATATAATTCGGTATAACATCTTAAAATCTTCAGTCTTATTATCTGGACGTGGATTATCATGGCATTCTATCTGCAAGAATGGATCAAAATCACAGCGTCTGTTCTCGATTTCATCTTCAATGTGAATAGATCGGGTTGTCTATATTCCTCACTAACTTGACGGTTGGTGGTCTTCTCCATTAGTTACCGAGGCACAGCTTTCACGGGTCCTGGAGCGTAGCCAAAACAAGGCCTGCAGCCAGGGTCCCTGCAGCCATGGCGAGGCTTCTTGCCACAAGCCTCAGCACGGTTCAGTACCGATATGGCGATGTAGAGGAACACCATGACGAATTCATTCACGAACATGATGATTGTTGGCTTAATAAAAGCATCAGGATCAGGCTCGATTCAAGAGAGATCTCCAGATACGAGGAAAATGATTGAAGATGAGATAAGGGTTGAAAGCTTCGTACATCAGGTGACAAATGTACAGGATCAGTTGACGCCGACCAATCTTGCACTGAGTAAGCGGGATGAAGATTAAACCATTGATATATTTTACCGCATTTTCTTTCCTTCTTTTTTAATATTTTGTTGGTAAAGATGATTAATGTGATTTTGTAAGCGGTTTGGATTTTAGATTATTAGTATTTTTGGCATTTTATAATACTGACAAATGTCAGACTAGCTTGCTTTATTCTTAAATCTTTAAATAGTTTTACTTTTTTATCTGATAATTCAAAAAATATATACAATGAGTCAAGACTACGGGCTAGACATTTCGCCAGCTATGTTTATAAAATTCCATTTCTAGACTCCGTGTTACTACTACAAATTTGACTGAAAAGTAGTAGAGCCTCGCTAATTTCAGCATGAATAGGCCGGCTCGACCGGGGAAGGACTACCCTCTCACAGAATATCGACGTGAAATAGCAGAATATTCCTACTGTTGTGTTTCGTTTGGTAAATGAGAGTGCCGGAGGCCCAATCACCCCCTTTCCCCCTTACCGCTCCTTCTCCTTCCCACTTCCTTTCCTAAAGGGTCGGCAAAGCGCAAGTGATACCTCTGGTGTTGCAGGCGTCCACAGGCTACGGTGACCACTTACCATCAGGTGGACCGTATGCTTGTTTGCCTACAACGTTGTATAAAAATAAATAATAATAATAACGCTTTGCCCGACCCGGGAAACGAGCCTGAGGCCTCATGTTCAGCAGTCGCATCAGCTATTTGTGGATTAGGCTGCTCATTAAATCGTTATAGTGAAGCTGAGATAATTTTGTCATTATATTAATTGTGGGAATGCATTGGACGATTACGAGCGCCGATCACCATAATAATATGCATAATCAATTTTAGACGTTATGAGTATTTTCTCCAGTAACTATCACTAAGCGAGAATTCTAGAAAGACAAAACGGTGAAGACCTGTTAACCTATTTAGTCAGGAGCACACCGGCGGCTAAACACAATAAGATTTTAAACGTAATATTGTCTTCTGTTTACGCGAATGTTATTCATTCAAATTAAACTACTATATACGGATTTTATCGCGTTGTTTATTTATCACTGTATTACAAAATTTTGAAACTATTACACTACTACTACTATTGAATTTTACTAATTTATAAGCTAATAAAATTCTAAAATTTATTTAAACTATTAAATCTATTTATTTTTGGTTTACACTTTCCCCGACGTTTCGGTTGCTTTTCAGCAGCCATGGTCATGGGGAGAGTCACCTAAATATAAATAGATTTAATAGTTTAAATAAATTTTAAAATATTATTTGTTTATAAATTAGTAAAATTCAATAGTAGTAGTAGTGTAATAGTTTCAAAATTTTGTAATACAGTAATAAATAAACAACGCGATAAAATCCGTATATAGTAGTTTAATTTCAATTTTAAACGTACTTTTTTGCTTTTAAATAAAGATATCTCTCGCACTAGGAATGATTCCTGTGCCACGGGGGACTCTGCAAACATTCAAACAACGGACACAAACATCCAGACTCATAACTACCATTTGTAAATGACACAAAGTTTTGTCGCGTGTGGGATTCGAACTCACAACACTAACAACTAACAACCACTACGACATCCGTGCAAGTAATGCGTCTGGCTGACTCTGTCTGGCTTACCAAGAACTAACTACTGGTCGTAATTCGTAAATAAAAATATACATACGCTATAAAAATCTCAGCTTATCTAAAACGAGATAGGTGTAAAAACCCAGGATTCAACCTCTTCGTCTTCATGTGACCATTTTTTTATTTCATCTGCACACACACACACACACTGCTGGGCAAAAGCCTCTCCCTTGGACTTCCAAATCACTCTGTTGGTGGATATCCCTTGACCTTATGACCTTGTGACCCCTATATATCGGGGGTCTTTGGACCCACAGGTATTCAAACTCGACCGAGGGATGACCCCAAGGTATCTGCACATTAAGTTACAAGTCAATCGGTACAGTGGTTTCGGAGCTATGCCTGTCACTAACAGACAGACACACAGACCCACATAGTGTTTTCATTAACCTCTTCGAATAAGACTCAGAGGTTAATAACATAAGCCTGTCGCCTCTGGCACCTCTAGCACAAATTAAAGTAAGACCTTCTTTCACACACAAGCTCTTACATAAAATAGTACAGCAACAACGAAACGAAGAACCGGTATCGCACGGGCCGGCGCCAATAACTCTACATAATTCCCAGATCGATACAGTTACTAATACCTACGGAAATACCAGGCTCATAATTAATTCTGTCCGTGTGCCGTCTTGCAAACTAAAACGTAACGTAACGTAACGTTCGATGTCCGATAACTGAATAGTGTAAAACAAATATTTGATAAAATTTTACATACATAGTTTCACGCCTATTTAGATAGATAGTACATCCACATTTCATCAGCTCTCGTTTTAGTTTCCATGTCTTCTCCCTAGCCTTTATTATTCCCAAGTCACTTGGCGTCGGCTTTTCTGGTCTAACCGGATTTGACTGGATATAAGTTTTTACACGGAGCGGCTGCCATCTGACCTCCGAAGCCCGAAGGCTAACGATACCCTAAGGCTAGATCAGTGTCAGGATATTATAGGGCACTGACTTCCCAATAACGACTACCATAGATGTTCATGGCAACCGGGACCGACGGCTTAACGTGCTCTCCGATCGCCTATCTGATATTATAAATGCGAATGTGAGTTCGTTTGTTACGCTTTTACGCCTTAACTACTCGACTGATCGTCATAAAATTTATTAGCATACACGTGGTCAATGATACAAAAAAGGACATAGGCTACCTTTCATCCCGATCCCATTGCTCTCCGAGGCATGGAGCAGGCGATAATTGTCAATCAATACGCACATAATTTTGAAAAGTCATATAACTTCCGAAAGTCAGAGGTACACGACGTGGGTTCGAACCCGAGACTTCATGCACAGCTATTGCATCCACTACCTCTGCGCCACGTAGACAGTTTAGTTTCCAAGTAATAAGGGGCTAGCTTTTTTTTATTATGATGACTAGCAATTCGGGTTTCTTATTACAAGTATTCTTGTTAACCCCTCCAGCTAAGCTGGAATGCTTGTATTAGGAGTGGGTTCACGTCAGTAGTGCAATGGGTAAGATTTGAACCCGCGGCCTCTTGATCGCAAATTCAATACCTTATCCATTGACTGTCTCCGTGCTGTAGTGAATACAACTGCTGTGCATGGGGTCCCGGGTTTTATACCCTGATCCGGCAAAATAAATTGGATTTTCTGTCAAAAAAATCTCATAATATTGTCTTACGTTCACGCGAATGTTATACATTGAAATTAAACAACTTTATACGGATTTTATCGCGTTGTTAATTTTTATAAAACACTATTATTGCATAATTTTGAAACTTTAAACTACTATTGTTAAACACTTTTACTAGTTACTGTTTACTTCTATTTAAGCTATTTCAATTATAAAAATTATTTAGATAATATTGTCTTCTGTTTACGCGAATGTTATTCATTAAAATTAAACTACTATATACGGATTTTATCGCGTTGTTTATTTAACACTTTATTACATAATTTAGAAACTGTTACACTTCTATACTGCTATTAATTTTAAGCTAATTAAATTATTAAAACTATTTGTATTTAAGTTTACACTTTCTCCGACGTTTCGGTTGCTTTTCAGCAGCCATGGTCACGGGGAGACTCTAAATTATGTAATAGTGTGTTAAATAAACAACGCGATAAAATCAGTATATAGTAGTTTAATTTTCAATTAATAATATTCGCGTAAACAGAAGACAATATTATTCAAAGAAATTCTCAATAGTAGTATTCTCAATACCAGACTCATAATAAATTCTGACCGTGTGCCGCCCTGGAAGCTAACTGGCGAGGCTAACATTCGATGTCCAACAGATTAAAAGTGTTGTTTACGCCAAACTATGGTATGTGCTCTTATGTGTGCTTATGACGTCACTAAGTTAGCCTTTCGTTTATTGGCGAGAGAAATCTATAGCTGTGACCACGCTAGCGAATGTTCCCACGGTTGGTAGATAAATCTAGATAGTAGCAGTTCTAATTTAGTAGCAGGTAATCGTTACCTAGTTGCAAACGTTAACTATAATTTCTTTATACAACAATTTAGATTTACAATTTACCATGACTGCTGAAAAGCAACCAAAAAACCGAGAAAAGCAAATATAACTAATTTTGTTAAGAAGAGACCAGCATATAGCCTAGTGGAAAACAGTTGGATTGCCATACAGAGGTCTTGAGTTCGATCCCAAGGCGCGCATTTTTGGCTTTTCGAAGTTATGTGCATATTAAATAGTAAATTAATTCTCGCATTAACGGTGAAGGCAAACATCGTGAGGAAACCTGCATGTCTGAGAGTTGTCCATAATGTTCTCAAATATATGTAAAGTTTGCCAAACAGCAGTGGAATACCGAGAAGAGGCTCGTGCCCAGCAGTGGGACAGATTAATACAGAATAATATTATTAAGAAGATACCTTCCGCGTTAGGAATAATTCCTGTATAGCGAACGACTTTACAAACAATCAGACAACGGACACAAATGACACCCAGACTCAAACAGCTTTTTGTGGATCACACAATTTTTTGTCCATGTGGAGTTCAACCAACGCTCGGCGCAGTAGCATTGGCAAGGCGACTAAAGCCACTACGTCAACCGAGCAGTCAACTGGATCCTTTATCTTCATAAGAGACTGGTATTCAATCGTTTGTGGTTACTGGAAGCTACCTTACATGTATAGAGAGTTAGTATAAATATTCCCCAAGGAATAAGCAGAATTAGATAAAGGAATAAGCAAAAATCCAGTAATGCGTAATCACTAGTCTCTTTAAGTACAAATATTTATATATTTTATTTTTTGGTCATAATTAATCTTGTTTATGTACCTATTACTAAAAAAATGTGTATATTTATATAATTTTTTTTAACACTATTCTCCTTTTTATTTATTTGTTTATATTGCAAATTTAATCTTTTAATGTAATTGTAAGTCCGTACTTTCATTCGTGAGTCGCTCGTAGGCCTCAGCTGAAAATCAGCGCTGCGGTCATCCGCAACATAGGCTGAGCTGAAGCCTTTTAGGCACGCTCTGCTGTTTTTAATGTTAATGTTTATACTATACATATGTGTGTCTAATAAAGAGTTCATTCATTCATTCAACATCAAACGCTGGGCAAAAAACATATCAAGCACTAGCTATGTCTAAAAGCTCAAAGAAGAGAAGAGGAATAGATATTGTTTTTTGTTATTTGACCATATTAAAATATATTATTGAATCTTATATTGATAGCCTGCTTTCTTTACTTATCGTATTTTCAAACAAAAGATGCTTCTTTTGTTTGAAAATACGATAAGTAAAGAAATAAATTTGAATATTGTGGGGGTAGGTGTTAAAGAAAAGAGAGTGCACTAATTGTGTTTGCGCACACACTTGTGCACTATAATATCTCCTGCGCAGATAGGTAGTATCCGTAACCGAAATGATGACTTGAGAATATTATTAAACAAACATTCTATAACACCGACGCGGCGACGCCGATTTTCAGCGATACCGAATCCTACATTTATACTTTATTTCTCTGACATTCCAATGTTTTACATATTTCTTGACTCAAGATAACTTATTGTGACTGAAACTTAGTCTAACATTATCAATTTCTCTGACATTTCAATATTCGTTACATTTCTTGACTCAACAAGACTTATAGTGACTTAACTCTAGTCTGACCAGGGCTAAGCTGGGCTGTATAACGCAGACTTATCCGACTTACCTCCAAATAGTCCAGCGGCATCGAGCAGACCATCGGGCGGCGCCTTCCCCGCCTCGCCGCCCTCGCCGTCCTTGTCCATAACACGCCTGAAAGGTTACAACAAACAAATTTAATACATACATACATACATGGTCTGCATCCCCAAAGGGGTAAGCAGAGGTCTATCACATCCACGCCAGCTAAGGTTATTATTTTTATTACTGATTTACAAACAGTTGCACAATAAGGATAATTACATTGAATGGCTTAATTAACAATGACTAAATGTGCACTCACAGCGTAATCCACAGAATATTAATATGTTAAGTTATGACAATTTCTGCAATTAAGTTATTACGTAAACATTAGATATTAAAAAATATAAAGTTTTTTAAAAGTATATAAAAAATACTGCTATTCTTTTATCTGCTTAATATATTGAGTTAATAAACATCTAAATGCATTAACACGCATGTCAAATATATCTGAATCTGTGAAATGATCATTGAAGTCCCATGTAATACGAGGCAAACATTTTGCTGTTTACCAGGCTCACGAGTGTATTAAATCTTATTTTTTATACGACTATGATTGCTTACGGCCCGCCTGATGGTAAGTGTTCACCGTAGCTTATGGACGCCTGCAACACCAGAGGTATCACTTGCGCGTTGCCGACCCTTTAGGAAAGGAGGAAGAGAAAAAGGAAGTGGGTAGGAAAAGGAGCGGGAAGGGGGAAAGAGGGTGATTGGTCCTCCGGCACTCTCACTCACCGAACGAAACACAACAGCAGGAATACTGCTATTTCTCGTCGATATTTTGTGAGAGGGTAGTCCTTCCCCGGTCGAGCCGGCCCCTCTACTACCTACCCTTTTTTGTCTGTTATATAATTTTTACAACCTTTAGTAGCGACAATCGCATTAATTTCTTTTCCATCTATTAACCCGTTGAGCGTCTAATTCAAAAAGTGAAAGGAAGGCCTTGGCGCTTATGAACACCTGGTGTTCACACGACACAAGAGAGGTTCTTCAATAAAGAAGGAATTTGTCAATAAATAAAATATTTTCTTCCAGTCTTTCTTCGTTTTTTTCTATTTAAATCAAAATAAGTAATAAGTATGTACTTATTATTTTTTAATAGAGTCAACTTCCGCTCTATGAATAAATCCTGTGTCACGGTGGACTTACAAATATACAACAAACAAAAACGGACACAATGAAAATTCTACACCCGAAACAACTATTTGTCGATTACACCATTTTTTTAATCGTATGGTGATTGTGCTGAGCTCTGTGTATAGTATTGGTTTGATCCCCACACGGTATAAAAATTTGTATGATCTACATATAAGCGACCCGACTCTATGAGTGCTATGTGTCCGTTGTTAGAATGTTTGTAAAGTACTTCACGACACAGGAATTTTTCCAGGACGGGAGTTATCTTTTTTAAATTATATCTCATATTCGATTCCCGCACAAGTCAAACATTTGTGTGCATGAACATGTTGTTTGTCTTGGTCTGGGTGTTTCTATGTATAATATGTATGTATTTACAAAAATTAAAGTATATATAATGTATGTTTATCCATTGTCTAGTACCCATAGTACAAGCTCTGCTTAGTTTGGACTAGATGGTGTTTTGTGTATGTGGTAGAATATTATTATTATTATTATATTTATAATTATGGACTACTGCCAACCATACGATATAAATTATATTATTATGGATATGTATATTAATGCGAACTTAAGTTAAGAATGTCCTAAACCAACAACAGGAACAATTATTAATTTCCCTTTGGAACAAAATAGTGTCTATAAATCTATATAACGAGTTGCGCTCAGTGCGGTAGTATATGCGACTGCTGGACATAAGGTTTCGGATTCGTATCCCGGATAGTGCCAAAAAAGAATTATTAGTACTCTCGGAGATAAAAAATATTTAAAAGAAATCAATGAACTATATTATTGGTATAAATGTTAAAGCGATAATCTCTACGTTGTTGCACGTTAGTAATGTTTATAAATAAATATATTGTTTATTAAGAGGTGACCTGTGGTACAAAACCAGTTATAGATATAAAATAACATTGGCTCCGTTTGAATACATAATGTCGGTAACAGGGTCAAGGCCAGCGAGTGCATTTTTTAATTTATGTTTATAATATTTATTTAAAACAAATATTTAGTTAAATTTTACATTAATGTTTCAGTGCGGTGCGGTAAACACAATTCTGTGCAGGGAGTCCCAGGTTCTATATCCAAGTCCAGCAAACTTTTATTGGGTTTTCTATCAAGATACTCTTAATAGCAGCACGAAGTCTGGCAGTGCGCTCGGTAGACAGTAGTCTTCCTAATACGTGGGACATTAAAAATAACAAACGATATTTGACAAAATGTTGGTGAAATACGCAACTACCCCTGCTTACCCCTTCAAAAATACAAGCATGCGACTATATATGTAAAAAACAAGGCAAATATAAATATATGGAATCATTCATAACTTATATGCGACAAAATAATAATGACGGTAAACTCTACGTCAGCAGCGCTCTATACCGCCTCCCTTCCCCTCCGGGGGTGGCGCGGCGCTTCAATGAGGGAAAGCTCGAATACTCAATGAATACACGTTTTTAATGAAACCATTGGTTTTGCCGGGAATATTGCAAATTTATAATTATATTAACTAGCTTTTGCCCGCGGCTTCGCTCACGTATAAATAGGTTAGGTTAGGTTACTTCTTATTTAATATTATATATAGCGTATCTTAATCGGGGATAATATAGCTCTCTAATACTGAAAGAATTTTTAAAACCGGTTGAGTAGTTTTGATTTAAATCCTTAAAAACAAACAATTTAAGAAGATATGCAGCAAGGCGATTTAAAAGAAATAAATATGTTTAGTTAAACGTAATGTAATCGCTTTAAATATAAGTGAAAATATCGTAAGGAAACGTGCATGTGCATGTTCTATTTAATGTTCTCGAAGATATGGTGAGTCTGCCAACCCGCACTGGGCCAGCGTGGTGGACTATCGCCTAACCTTCCTCACTCTGAACATAAACCGGTATCCAGCAGTTGGACAGTTGATATTATATACACGGCTGATATTATAATAATGTATATCTACCACTCGGCGACCACTATTGGATATTCTTTGTGTCCTGTTTGACTGCTTTTCAAGTCCACCGCGACACTAAAATTATTCCTAAAGGAGTCTGCCCACTACACCCTCTCATACCATGACCGTGCTAGGAACGTATCAGACACGAAAAGCAACACGATACGCCCTGCTATAGGAACTGCTGGTCGGTGACGGAACGGTCTAGTGGGCATAGTCTTATACATTTCCTTAAAAAGAATATTTTTTGCCTGATACGTTCCTATCATGGTCATGGTATGAGACGGGGTAGTCAGCAGACTCCTTAATGCGATAGTTGTCTTTTTAAAACAAAACCAAATTATTTGGTAAATGTAATAGGCAAGTTTGCAAAGTAATCGTTAATTCAAATAAAACAGTCCTACGATGGTATAGGTAGTACGTTACATCGAGTGTAGTTATCAATAGCGCTGTTTTAACGAGCTTGTGTTTAACGACGTGTACTGAAACTGAAACGACTGCTTATATTTATGGATAACTAGCTTCAGCCCACGGCTTCGCTCGAAAAGTACCTACTTTCTTTTTAAAGTGAAATCTTTAGGCTCGTTGAGCACTTTTTGGGTGAACAAAAATCATGGGACTCGCGTCATCGTCACTGAACGCTTTCCATGAGCTATATGTATACTGTGTATATATGTGTACTTTCTGGGTGACTGGGGGTCTTTACTAACAAAATATCATTATTTCCTTTCTTTATAATATTAGTATATATAAACACATAAATATCAAGGATGTTGCGGATGCAGATTTTTTGCCATCCGCGGATGCGGATACGGATATTTGAAGCCTCACATCCGCGGATGCGGATACAGATGCGGATGTCCATATCGAATTGCGATGCTGATGTTGATGAAAATTGTGTTACTTATTTAATAAAAAGTACTTATCTAATATCACTTTGCAGGTTCCAGCCTGTTTTGCAAAGGTTCATATATTAAACACGCGCTATATATCTGGATCCGCATTAACATACGCGTTGATTATTACAAATGCGGATGCGGATGCAGATTTTCAAATCGATGCGGAAGCTCCGCAATTGCGGATGCGGATGCGATAACATGTACTAAGTTTTAAATACGTATAGTAGTAGGCATATATATTTTATAACAACATCCTATTGAGTAGCAGAGGCACACCGGTGGCCAGACACAAAAGATTTATAATCATACCTGGTAACTATTCTAAGACGTGGCAGATTAAGCACAATTTCGTCATAATAAAATTAATTTTACGTTATAAGAAAGCTCACAAGAGAATTATATAATTCTATTTATTCTACAAGCGGTCGCCTAGTGGTCCAAATTCGACCATAATTGATTTAAATTTTAAGTTTAATAGTTATTAAGGTTTTGTTGTTTAGAACTATAGTTCTAATAATCATATCCCTTATAATCACATTTAATTTAGATTTCGATCTATAAAAATTATAAAAGATCTATCAAAGTTTGCCTATCAGATATTGCTGATATATGTCATTTTATATTGATATATGTAACCATAGTTACGAAGAATTGTACGACGTCAGACGAACAATGCCGAAATACTACGAACGCGATTCGACTGCGTGTGTCAAATGCATGGTTGTGTGCGTGTAGTGTTTTTTCATTAATTTAATGTTTCTTAATACTAAATTTTAAAAGGGGCACAATGTCTTTGCTTCATGTATTAATTAATATATAGATATTCTATTCTAACACACAACACCATCTTGCGCAAACTAAGCAGAGCTTGTACTATGGGTACTAGACAATGAATAAACATACATATATATTCTTTTTTTTTGTATCTAAAAGCACTGCCTTCTGCATCAAACCCTTGATCCAAGCACCCAACGCGAGCCTCTTTAGATGGTGATCGAGGCTCTTGGCTATTAGACCATTGACAGATATGACTATCGGCACAATGATTGCCGAATCAACGTCCCACATGTCGACAACCTCGCGAGCCAAATCGAGATATTTAATTTGCTTATCTTTTCCAGCTTTCGCGAGATTGCCGTCATGCGGAATGGTGACATCGATAATCAATGCGCGGCGCTCTGATCGATCTATCACCACAATGTCAGGTTTGTTATTATTAAATATATACATATTATACAAAGAAACACCCAGACCAAAACAAACATCCATGTTCATGAACTTGAGCGGGAATCGAACCCGCGATCTCAGGCGTGGCAGTCGGTTACACTAACCACTACACCATCGAGGCCGATAATTAACTGTGAACAATATGCTATAAATGTAACACGTGGCTACACATATGTTAGATTTAGTATCCGTTGTTACAATGTTAGTACAGCCCCACACGAACTGACATTTATCCGTAACTTATGCTATTCTACTAATATTATATTTATTAATATGTTCGTTAGCGCAGTTGTATTTTATGCGACTACTGTGCATGAGGTCTTAAGTTCGATTCCCGGGTCGTGCAAACTGTTATTGGGTATACCGGTCAATAAATATTCGGTAGCACCATGTAGTCTAGAACTGTGCCCGGAAAAGAGCACGCTACCTACTACGTCGGACCTAAAATATAGTTGACGAGATATGGGTGCAAGAGCAGCGATAGCTCAATGGGGAGACCAACAGACTGCAATGCAGAGGGTCTCGGGTTCGAACCCACGTCGCGCACCTCTGACTTTCGGAAGTTATATGACTTCGAAATTATGTGCGTATTGATTGACAATAATTATCACCTGCTCCGTGCCTCGGAGAGCACGTTAAGCCGTCGGTCTCGACTGCCATGAATATCTATGGTAGTCGGTATTGGGGAAGTCGACACAAAAGATCCCACTGGGTCAAAGTGTCGCCGGTCTGTACTGACTGGCCCTACACAAGATAAGATAAGATATAGGTGCAATAAACCTTCATCTACCTTTTCGGAGATAAAGATGTGCATGTATGTACCTAGGTAAAAAAGTTTGTGAATTTGTTCGTTACTCGTTTACACCTAAATCGCTGAATAGATTTGGATACAATTTTACATAAAGATAGACCAAGTCCTAAATTAAGTTACTATCCAAAAAGCGATCCCGCAAGATTCATAAGAGGCGAAACCGGAAATGGAGTATAGTCACTACATATTATACCTAAAATAAAATTCTCCGCCGCATCTGTCTGTCTATTCGCGATAAACTCAAAAACTACTGATCGGTTTTGCATGCGGTTTTCACCAAGAGACAGAAGGTTTATGTGTATAATTTGTTTTGGTTTTGAATACAAAACCTTGCTTAGTAACCTGTGCGAAGTCGGGGCGGGTCATTAGTTAAATATAAAATTATATTCAAATAGCGGAACATAAGTTTAGTTATGACGCAATCTTTGATTCGAGTCTTTAACACGCAAGTACCACAGGCGTCATTAAAATAATAAAAAATAGAAAGAGCGTTTAAGGAGCCAAAGATATAACTAATGTATGTATGTATGTCATCTTTTATTTAACTATTAAAAACATAATAACTCCATTGCAGCAAGTAGCTTATCACGACACTACTTAGTTGAATGCAAACGGCACGCATCACTTTCTTAGTTACTGATGAAATTAAGTGTTATCAATAAAAAAAGGGATCTGAGGGAAGATCTTTCTTATATGTTATATAAAATTTTGCAATAATTATTATGTTCTAACTTCGAACTCTGGGCGAACACTTCTTCTTTTCGTGTGGTTAGTGTCCAACCTGTTGTCAAGAGTTGTTCAAGCCCGTAGGCCTCTGAAATGGCTTAACGACTGCTGTCAATTTGGCAACAACCAGGACCGACTTTTTACGTGCCCTCCTCCTAGTAAATATATATTTTTTATTATATGATTTATTTTAGAAACATGCTATAAAATCCGTATATTAATTAAATTTCAATCTATACTATAATATACTAATATTATAAAGCTGAAGAGTTTGTTTGTTTAGTTAAACGCGCGAATCTCAGGAACTACAGGTTCTTATTGAAAAAATCTTGTAGCGTTCGATAGCCCATTTATCGAGGAAGGTTAGGGCAATAGGCTAGGCTATATAAGATCACGCTACGACCAATAGGAGCGGAGCATCAATGAAAAATTTTGCTAAAACGGAGCATATTCTCTTATGTGAAGCAGACGAAGTTACGCGGATCAGCTAGTGTATAATATTTTCGTAAACGTAAGATAATATTATACAAACATTATTTTACGCTACTAAATAAAAATGTTCTCAGATAGTTATCTTATAATTTATCTAGTATGAAACTATTAGCAATAGACTTGTAGACCAGTAATTACTATGTGCTAAATCATTGTACTGTAACCAAACTTAGCATAGCATCACGACTGCTTGTCTTTGAAGGGTAGGCAGAAGAGTATACAATAGATACATTACGCTAGCTATGTTTATGAACTGGTTAACAAGCACATTGCTGATCGGGTGGTGCAGAGGTAGTGAATGAGACTACTGTGAATAAGTTTCCGGGTTCGATTACCGGATTGTGCAAAGTGTTATCTAATCTAACTAATGTGATAAATTGTTGGTCGATGCAAATTAAAATTCAATTTATTGCATTCCTTAAAAATAAGTTACAAATTATGGACCCTGTCGGGCGCAGCACTATTGAGGAGCTGTTTAGATATGTTATTTTTAAGTTAAGTTTTGAGACAATTTATATCAGCTTTTGGATCTAGTTTAGAAACATTAACGTTAAGCACATTTCGCCACTGTATTTAGTTCCCACGTTATAAGAAAACGTGGACTTTGTTCTGTGAGAGAATGCGGAACGATAATCCATACTTCATGTGGTTCTTAAATATTTTCTAATACTAACACTTGGCCCGAAAATCAAACTCGCAACTGTCAATCAACAGTCAATATTACAAATGTGCTACTAAACGTAACGAGACAGCGAAAACTGTTTACAAGAAATTAACATCAGTATATAATTTTAAATACCATATGTTCAACACTATCGACCTATGACTCAAGTGTGACGTCACCGATTACCAACCACACCCACACACGCAACTCATTACACACACACCTACACATATACACGTACAGAAATAATGATATTTAAAAATATTGACGTCGGCACCTGACCTAGGTCAACACGACATACATACCTACTTATATATTTATACTATGCGAGTAGGTAGGGGGTGGTACGAAAATACTCCCGTTCCCCCCTCCCGCTACCCCCTCTCGCCAGCTGCGCGGGTGGCTTGAATCAGTGGGGTGCCCTTCTTCCTTATTGCATTATCCTTGTGCCAACCTTGAGGTGCACTGAATGAATTATAGTAAAAAAGTTACGAACAGCTGATTTTACTACAAGGATATTTTCTTCTTGTTATATATATCTTGGTAGGAATTTTTTGGCGGTTTGGTATATTTGGAGTGTGTATAAGGGAAGGTGACAGTTTTCGACTATGCAGCACAATGATTATATCTGTGATGTTAAGCAGCATTGCAACAGTCAAGATCTCAAAAATACACTTTTAGTTTCTGTACTAACACATCAACGTGTAACTATCGATGACAGCAATACCATCTGTTATTATATTAGGCTGTTTACGTGTAATATTATCTGCAATTAACCCGCACGTCTGAAAGTTCATTATAATGTTCTTGCAGGTATATTTCCATAGGCTAGAACCTAGCAACTAACGCAAAAGTATATTTACTTATTGATTATTATTATTATTATTATTATATTCAATAAGCTTACTACCTTGTCCATCCGTTTATTTTCTTTTTGACAGTCCGAAATTACTGACGCACTTACACGTTACTGATTCGATTTCAAATAATAATCGATTTTATTTAAAAAGAACTTTCAATCGATTTAATGCATCGGCATATTTTTAGTATAAATATTAATTCGTTTATCAGTTTCTTTAATAAATTATATATGAAATAAGTAAATAAATATATAAATAATAAATCATTAACATTAAAATATTAATACATATAAATAATATAACGTATACGCGCATTAAATTCCAAAACTTAAATTCTAAGATTTCGACTTGCAAATAATTAATCATAGAGTCATAGTTACTATTTTTATTTTCTTTTTTGTAATAAATTTACAGAAACAATACTTACATAAAGTCAAATTATATTTATCATATGATCAATTTATCTTATTTAAATACCTGTTTTATAGTCTGTGGTTGTATGTTATGCACAGGACACTTTACTAAGTGGGCGTTAGCCGTCAATAAAGTACCTACGACATAACTGTAGTACATTATTCTGGAAAAAGAAACTGTCATTCATAGGCGTGAGCTGTCAAAAAGAAAATAACCGAATGGACAAGGTAGTTTATGTTGATTAATGTTACTTTGTGATTAAAAATGATAAAATTTGACTATGACTTAGAACACAAAGTTCTGTGAAAATAGTTTTTTTTTTGTTATGTATGTTGCAAACGAGCAGACGGATCGCCTGATGGTAAGCGTATACCGTCGCCCATGGACCCCCGCAACACCAGAGGAGTTACAAGTGCGTTGCCCGCCTTTTAAAAAGGAGTACGCTCTTTTCTTGAAGGTTTGTAGGTCGTATTGGTCCGGAAATACCGCAGGCGACAGTTCATTCCACAGTTATAATATACTTATCTATATATATGACTATACTTATCATTCTGAGAAGACGCCCATGTCCAGCAGTGGAACAATTCTGTCAAGAATTTCTCAATAGAAACACGGAGTCTGGAATTGTACTCGGTAAACGAGAATAGGCTTCATCGATAATTTAACTGAAAGCGGCGTTTTAGTGCCACATGTCTATCAATTACTCGTGCCCCTAAATAACATCTTCCATTTTAGAATAGAATAGATTAAATATTAATCCAAGATTATGATATAGAATGGTATTAAAACTAAATGCAAGTTGCTCATATGTGGTAAGATACACATACCTAAATCGGTGTGGAAACATAAAAACATATGCCTCGATGGCGTAGTGGTTAGTGTAAGCGACTGCCACGCCTGAGATCGCGGGTTCGATTCCCGAACAAGTCAAACATTTGTGTGCATGAACATGGATGTTTGTCTTGGTCTGGGTGTTTCTATGTAGGTATAATATGAATGTATTTATAAAAGAAAAGTATATATGTATGTTTATCCATTGTCTAGTACCCATACTACAAGCTCTGCTTAGTTTGAGCTAGATGGTGTTGTGTGTATGTGGTAGAATATAGAATATACATATTATATGCACTATATTTGAATATTGTGAGTCGTCATACATACATATGTATATTAATGATCATATAACTTCATTTTATTACGATAGCTGGTTACTATACAATTATCAATCAGTAAATTAGTAAGGAATGTCAAAATAAGGTTTGTTATCACTAAATAACACGTTGCTTATTTAAATTCTAAAATTTATTTACTGAAGAAAATATTAGTGGCATTTAGAAAGAATTAGATTATAGCCTTCAGAAATTAATTGCAAAAAGGTTTCCTAACGAACAACATTAAGCTTTAATATGGGGCTGCAATCATTTCAGCGACCGTCCGGCAGCCTTAACAACTTTTTAAAGTTGTGGTCATCCAAACATAATTGTCTGACTATACTAAATATATTTCCGTACTAGCTGTGCCCGCGGTTTCACCCGCGTTTATAGTTACTGCACCGCCCCTGTGGGTCATAGCGTGATGTTATATAGCCTATAGCCTTCCTCAATAAATATCCTATCGAACACTAAAATAATTTTTCAATTCGAACCAGTAGTTCCTGAGATTAGTCACAATGTTAGTTACCATACTCCTCCGAAACGGCTTGACCGATTTTTATGAAATTTTATATACATATTTAGTACTTAGTAGGTCTGAGAATCGGCTACTATCTATTTTTCTTACCCCTTAGTGATAACGGTCGTCCAACCCTAACATTTTTTTATATCTTTGGTCATAACATTTTTTTATGGCAAAACAACGTTTGCCGAGTCAGCTAGTATTCTGTATTAGTATAGATATTGCACAGTATGTTTTACTGCTGGCAACGTTGCCGAACAGGCATTGCGATAAAATAATGCCTGTTTCGAAGCTCCTTAAATATTCCCCACAGGACTTATCTTACATTTACACCATAAGCATATCTGTCCAATTAAGTATTATAATAACTTGGTCTGACATTATACCAGACACAAGTTGGCAATACAATGGACCAATCACAGTAGTATTTCATACAGTTCGTTCGCATAGCAAAGGATGCCTTGATTATTGTTATTTATTTATTTATTCGTTGGTACACCAACAGCATTACATAATAATAATGTCCTCCAGACCGAATTTCGGTCACGGCGGCCAATCTTAACGGAGGCTGGCCATCTGCGCAGGAGATATTATAGTGCACAAGTATGTGCGCAAACACAAGTGCACTCTCTGTTCCATAACTCTCATGACCCGATGGGACGGATAAACCGACACGACCGGAGAGAGATCAGGCGCAGGACTTAACGGCTTTACGTGCTTTCCGAGGCACGGGGGTGTCTAACACCGCCAACTTCCTAACTCCGGGCTCGTATTGAGATTTCTTAACAGAAAACCCCAATAACTTTTTGTTGGCCCGACCCGGGATTCGAACCCGAGACCTCATGCACAGCAGTCGCATCCACTACCGTTGCGCCACGGAGGCAGCATTACATGTTACACCTAATACATACTTCTTACAATAATTAGTCATTATTTAATATAATGTTAGACAACGGGTCTTACTCGCGATAAAGTATTTAAAAGGTAATAATAACCAAGTGAGGGTAGTTGCCGAAACCCGCACTTCACGAAGGCGCCGCTGAGCTCACATCAGTCAACCCGTGACCACGATCGATGCAAGTCGGTCGAAACGTCGGGTAATCAATAGGTATTTATTACCTTTTAAATACTTTATCGCGAGTAAGACCCGTTGTCTAACATTATATTAAGTATGTGTACAAATCGCGAAAGTTTAAAAACTTTTATTAGTCATTATTGTTTGTGAATGAAAAAGCTGACCGTACAACGAATGCTATGCTGCCTTATTAACAATCATAGCGTTGCTTCTACGCTGACCCAAGTATTGTTTATGAATATCGGTATAAGCAAACGTTTAAACCGTAGATGTGCCCTCACCGCACTTAAAAGTGTGAGCTCACACATTGAAAAGAAACCGAAGTAGAACGAAATTTTAGGATGTAGGTATGTCAATTAATAATGTTATGAATATGTTTAAGATTTTCCTGTATCATCAGCATCGAGTGTTACAGGTTCAATCTCAACGCATGACATAAAATAGTTTCTTCCTATATCGGCCTCGATGGCGTAGTGATTAATGTAACCGACTGCCACGCCTGAGGTCGCGGGTTCGATTCCCGCACAAGTCAAGCATTTGTGTGCATGAACATGGATGGCTGTCTAGGTCTGGGTGTTTCTATGTATAATATGTATATATTTACAAAAAAAAGTATATAATGTATGTTTACCCATAGTACAAGCTCTGGTTAGTTTGGGCTAGATAGTGTCAAGTGTGTATGTGATAGAATATTATTATCTCTCAAACAGTAGTTCCAAGTCTGAATCAGATCTTATTGAGTTCGTTGTTTTAATTTTTATAAAGTTTTTCGTGACGCAGGATATATCATTATTTCTAAATATCTATGAAATGTAAGTTTATCGTCATTTCCGCCAGTTTCCAGACAATTCCATGGTTATTATTTGCTCCCTTCAATTTAGCTCAACAATGTAACATGGCTCGTCGACTACACATGGACCATGTAGGTAGTAACCTATCCGCACATATAACGACTCCGCCCACACGGCGGCGTTCGATCCCCGAATGCCTCAAACTAACCAAATTTGGTATCCATTAGTACAATACAGACAGTTCGTATCACATGACATCAAAGATTACGAAATTCACATAGATATGTAACTTACTTCGGTGAGTTTACTGCCTAAATTTATATGGTTAATATTTCTCTTAGTCTTAGTAAAAAAAACAACGCACTGAGTATAATTCCTGCGTCGCGTGGGGCTCGACAAACATTCAGACAAAGAACACGAAACGAAAACACCAAGACTCGGCACGACTATCTGTGGATCACACAATTTTTTGACCCGTGTCGAAATTGAGTCCTTGTCGCAATGACAGTGGCGAGAAACTACTATACGTGCAATAAAAGTTATTGTTATGATATAAACTACTGTTATACTACTATATATTTTAAACTATACAATCACCCCGTGATCGTAGTCGTTAAAAATTAACCTAGGCGTCGAGAAAACTGTAAATTTAAATAGTTTAATGTATATGGTTTCAAAGGGCAAGTCTATGGTCGATTATCGGGTTACTGGGCACAGTCCAAGACACTGTTCTCTTGTTGAAAATTTCTAGATAAAATATGTAATATCATTACTCGCCCCGGAAATCGAATTCCATACCTTATGCACAACAGTAAGTAGCCTCCACTACCGCTACGCCACAGAGACAGTCTACACTATAACCTAACATCCCATAATGGAATTTTAACCAAATAAAGGCTCCATTCTACCCAATTTTTTTACAAAAGGTATTGTTGTTTCTTATTCAATTTAAAACCGATTATAAGTCTTTTGAATATTGCTCACTATATGTTTAACGTGATACGGTACGACGTAAATTCTACACATTAACGACGCTTGTTGGAATTTGTAATGTTTAGATATTAGTGGTTAACTTGAACATTTGGCAACATTCGACGCGTCAATGAACTTGAGAATTTCTAAACATAGAATAATTATGTAACTTTAACATTAACGCCCGGTTCCTGAAAGCATATACACTTAATTTCTTTTTTAACTTTCCTATTCATTTAGTTTACAAATTACTTGTCAACCCCTCCAGCTAAGCTAGAATACATTGTGTTAGGAGTAGATTTCCGCGGAGAGATAAGCGTCAATGAATTCCTCCGAGTTAAAATAAGAAAAGGATTGGATTTACATCACTGGGTGGGTCGCTGATGTAGATTCAGTTCCAGCGATACCTACCATACAAAACACCGTGGTGGTTTTAGTCGGTAGGCCCCAAATAAACCCAATGCTTTATCATTAATTATCATGATAATGTGGGCCTAAGTCTCGCAAAGTAGTATTTTTAGTCTAATGGACCTATCATAAAAAGGAGCGATATCCTAGTTGGATTGCCATGCAGAGGTCGTGAGTTTGATCCGAAAGCGCGCTTTTCTAACTTTTCAAAGTTAAGTGCATACCCAGGAGTTTCAGCTGAAAATCATCACTGCACGATGATTTATTAACGTAACGTTATCTATTATCTATACTAATATTATAAAGCTGAAGAATTTGTTTGTTTGGTTGAACGCGCTAATCTCAGGAACTACTAGTCCGAATTGAAAAATTATTTTAGTGTTGGATAGCCCATTTATCGAGGAAGGCTATAGGCTATATAACATCACGCTACGACCCACGGGGGCGGCGCAGTAATCATAAACGCAAGTGAAACCGCGGGCACATCTAGTACCTAAGGTATAAAGCAGCGACAGCCGAATCAAAAACCGTTGGATTGCCACAAAGATGTCCTGATGTCGATCCCAAGGCCCGCATCTTTGAATTTTGAAGCTACATGCGTATTAATTAGTTAATTATCGTTTGCTTTAACGGTGAATGTGAACATCGTTAGAAAACACTGAGAGTTCTACATAGTGTTCTCGAAGATATGTGAAGTCTGCCAACCCGCATTGGGCCAGCGTGGTGGACTATAGCCTAATCCTTTCACACTGAGAAGAGGCCCGTGCCCAGCAATGGAACAGTTTATATACAGAACTGATATTATGTATAATATTATAATGTATATTTCAAATCGTACACATAATAAACATATTTTCTTTCTTTCCATTGTAACTATCGATAAAGAAAACATATAAACAATAAAATAAACATGCACCTAACAAAACAAGTCGTTAAAACATGCTGCAAGTTAACTTTTACTTTATATAAAGCGACAATAGCAGTAATAGCAGCGCTATAATGGCCCATTATCACGAAACTGGCAACTGTTTCCTACTGTTACAACTATTAGGCACAAAACTGACGGCGAATATGTCTTGTCTGTTTGGTACTTAGTCTACCTATTGATGTTTCTCAGTTTACATAGACTATGCTCACGGTTGTATGGCCGTGGAGGGTAGACAGGTATATAATTCACCTGTATGTAGTTAGATTTCACATTAGCACGCGTATTGTTGACGATGAAGAGGATTTCAGGACTGTAAATTCCAATTGCAATTCGGCTAAAGGTTTGACGCTGTTGAGAATTTCGTGACGTCCATTTATAATTTGGCTAAAACGGCACTTGATCACGGTTACTTAACTAATTTCTTCTGATAAAGATATTTTAAATATCGCGATAAGTATAAAATCATTGTATTACATAATAATTAAGGATATTTATTGATTAGTGGTTCATCATCATCCCAGCCGAAAGACGTACACTACTGGACATAGGCGTCCCCCAAGGTTTTTCAGACAGACCGGTCTTGAGCCACCCGCATCCGACCGATTAGTGTAGACATAAATACATTTCTGGAATATATGCGCAAGTTTTCTTTTTTTATATTAATGACAACTTAATCTTTCTAAACACAGCTACTAAAATAAGAATAATTTATGTATTTACAAACATTAAAACTATTGACGCAAAGAACAACTCGACTCAAAACAAATATTTGCGGACCACATTTTTGCCCCGTATTGGCAATCGAACTAACAACAGTCACTGGAAGCAACGCGACCTATCAAACCACTGCGCTACCTAAACAATCAATTAGCTCTTTCTATAATGAGCTATACCTTCCTTTTTTTTCCTTTTTAACTTTGCCTTTTTAAGATTATATAAGTTACTAGTTCTTATATAAAGGTACTTAGTCCTCTGAGAGGCGATTGACAGGACAGTACCTAAGTCCGCGTCTGTCGGCGGCGCATGCGCGCGGTGGTCACGGCGCGGGCGCCGGTCGCCGGTCGGCGGGTCATCGACCCCTCATTGTCTCAGCTCTTACCTCGGATCACTCGTGTAAACGACCACTTACAATTAGAAAACGATTTAATACGTGGGAAAGAGACGACTATCATTCTCTACCGATAGTCTTTGTCTCTATACACACGTATATAAAATGCCTCTAATGTTATAAAGTTGATGTCTAAATGAGAGCCGATTGCGAAATTAAAAAAGACGTATGGGCGCTGTGGTTTTCTTTGAATGAAAGTAACTGAACTACCTTTTACAGAGGTTTATTTAAAAATCACTAGGTTAATATGGTTTAAATGATTAAACTGTTTAAACTTGTTTACACTTTCACTTTAGTTTTTTTTTTGTAAAGTGTAGGTTTGTTATATTTAATTCGCGTATACGTAGGACAATGTTATGTTGGCAATGAGTTGAGGGTATCAGGTTTATTATAAAAATATGTGAACCTATTAGTGTTGATATCTATGTAACCATACTCATTGTAGTGTGTATTTAGTTTGATTATAAAAAGAAGTGGTCGTTTAGTGGTAAAATTCCCGTAATACCTTTTGCACGCCTTCTTCATATAAACATGAAGAGAAAACTTTGTACGCCTTTTTGTACATATCGCGCGCACAGAGGAATATAAGATTTGGCATAGTTAAAATTTATAACTATACCAAATCTCAAATTAATATAGATTAGACATTAGATACTCACCTATGGCATTGTTGCTTTGTATATAGGCAAAGTTAAGATTTTATTAATTTTTTTAAATTTATGTATTAGCTTTACTTTAGGTCAAGTAAAGTTTTAATTCAATTATGAAAAACGTTTATGTAATCTTTAAATAGTAGATTATTAAGAAATAGAGTTAAAAGCAACTAAAGACGACACCAAACAACTCAACTTTGACCAAACATTGCATACTTGATTTTTGGTATAGATGATTAATAATATTTGTAATTAATGATATACTTACGTAGTCTGCTTGATATAAAATGAACTTAAAAAAATAATGTTCATTCTTACAAATATCTCATAGGCTCAACCCTTTACCTGAACTTAGCAATTAATCTAAAGTTAGTAACATAATAATCTCACTAACCAATCGATTTTATTGTTCACGAGTGTTACTTTGTGACCTACATAAATAAATGAATTTTGACTCTGACTTTGTAAACGAAACAATAAGTTAGATGTATGAACAAAAACGGCCATTTAGTAAAGGACTGACGATATGTGGGAGTCCGATGCACATACACCTCTGCCTAATCCCTCGTAGGTATAACGCTTTATAGAATATTGGTGTCAATGTTAAATAGTAAGACAATGACTCATGTTTGCTTAGATATTTGGTAAAACCAACACCTAACGCCTCGTCATGACGTAACGGTATTCGATGTCGACATTGTCAATTAGTAATTTATTTTAAAGTATTCTTACGATTCAGCGATAGCCTAGTGGGAAACCGTTGAATTGCCACGCAGAGGTCTCGAGTTCGAACCCAAGGCGCGCGCATCACTGACTTTTCGAAGTTATATGCATATTAAATAGTTAATTATCGCTTGCTTTAACGGTGAAGGAAAACATCGTGAGGAAACCTGCATGTCTGAGAGTTCTCCACAATGTTCTCGGAGATATGTGAAGTCTTCCAACCCGCACTAGGCCAGCGTGGTTGACTATCGCCTAACCCTTCTCACAGTGAGAAGAGGCCCGTGCCCAGCAGTGGGACAGTTTAATACAGGGCTGATATTATTATTATTATATATTCTTACGAAACAAAAACACATATTTAAAAAGTGATACATTTATAACGGATTACGTAGACGCTGAGTGTTGTGGGTTCGAATCGCACACGAGACAAAAATTTGTCTGATCCACAAATGGTTGTTGCGAATCTAGGTGGTGTTGTGTCCATTGTTAGAATGTTTGTTATGTCTTCCGTGACACAGGATTTGTTCCAAAATTATTCTACACCAAAGATAATTTAAACTACATAGATATGTAGCCTCGATGGCGTAGTGGTTAGTGTAATCGACTGACACGCCTGGGGTCGCGGGTTCGATTGCGCACAAGTCAAAAATGTGTGTGCATGAACATGGATGTTTGTCTTGGTCTGGGTGTTTCTATGTATAATATGAATGTATTTACAAAAAAAAAGTATATATGTATGTTTATCCATTGTCTAGTACCCATAGTACAAGCTCTGCTTAGTTTGGTCTAGATGGTGTTGTGTGTATGTGATAGAATATTATTATTATTACTACTTTCATAGTAATGGACGTCAAAAATCTCTGATCAAATGTGTCTCAATGGCCTAATTGTTTTTTGTCTAGTGGTTAACGTTTTATATATTTTGGTAATAATAGCTTTTGTATATAGACATTTCTAATTAAGTAATACTTATTAATAATTAAAAACATATTTTACATTCTACAAAAATCCCTTTCAAGTTTCATATGATATGAACATAATTAAATTGATACCTTCATTTGATATCGTCTTCTGTTTACGCGAATACTATTACCATCTTAGTCTCCCCGTGACCATGGCTGCTGAAAAGCAACCGAATCGTCGGGGAATGTGTAAACCTAAATATAAATAGTATAATAATTTTATTAGCTTAAAAATTTGTGAAATTCAAAAGTAGTAGTAGTTTCAAAATTATGTAATACAGTGTTAAATAAACAACGCGATAAAATCCGTATAAATGAGTTTAATTTCAACACTCATTAGAATCAATTTTTAAAAAATCGTTTACATTTTCTGTTTTTCCCGCAATATACCTAGACAAGCATTATTTAGAAGTATTTCAAATTAATAGCATTAGAAGTTACTGAGATATACACCTGTGAAATACAGATGGACGGCCCGACAAAGCCGCATTAGGAATCCGTTTTTACTGTTCAGGTACGGTACCCAAAAACAACATCAACTGATATGAATAGTGCATTAGTTAATGAATGCATAATTATTAAATAAACAAGATAAACAATTAAAACTGTGTATATAACAGCAATTATATCCATGAAGGTCAAACATCTTTAATTAAAAACATTATCATTAATGTTTAACACTGTTTTTATTAACCTTTTCGTGTCTTGTATTTATTATTTGTATGCAATCTTAACATTAATAAATTCGCAAATTACACTGTTTGTTAAGATTTACGGCTAAACAGCTGAACTGATTTTGAAGCATTTATTGAAAAGATAACTTCTACGCTAGCCGCTTAGATACCTACAGTACTAATATGTACACTGCCTCTGGCGCAGTGGTAGTGAATGCGACTGCTGTGCATGAGGTCTCGGGTTCGAACCCCGGATCGGGCCAGCAAAAAATTATTGGGTTTTTCTGTTAAGAAATCTCAATACGAGCCCGGAGTTAGGAAGTTGGCGGTGTTAGACATCCTCGTGCCTCGGTACGCATATAAAGCCGTTGGTCCTGCGCCTGATCTCTCTCCAGTCGTGTCGGATTATCAGTCCCATCGGATCATGAGAGTTAGGGAACAGAGAGTGCACTTGTGTTTGCGCACACACTTGTGCACTATAATATCTTCTGCGCAGATGGCCAGTCTCCGTTAAGATTGGCCGCCATGACCGAAATTCGGTTAGAAGGACATTATTATTTTATGTTCATCTGAAATTTTAAACACGTCTAGAAGAAAAGGCTTTTATTGGCCCCTATTACGTAGGACTTAAATCATAGTTGGTGAAATGTGGGTGCCCACTACCTCTGCCTAGCCCTTTGGCAACAAAATCGTGAAATGATGGATGTACTAGCTTTTGCACGCGGCTTCGCCCGCCTATAAATAGGTTAAGTTATGTTAGTAACAGTATGTTTGTAGTATTTAAAAAATATATGTATATACAGCGTGTCACAGATATAAAGCACAACCTCAAACACCCCAATTAGATTATTAAATCGTAATAATAATATAATCGTTAAAATGTTACTTTTATGTACTTAAATATTTTAATTTAACGAATTAGTTCTCCGTATTGTGCGCGGATAGTATGGGTATATTACAATAATCTAACATTATTGCCTTTATTGCATCAAAAACCTTATTGCCTTGAATTATGATACATTTTCGTTTATTTCAGCTGTTTAATAAATGGATGACTATAATTCATTTTAATTATTTTAGGGATAAAAAATAACCTATATAAAAATTGCTGGAATTGATTCAGTAGCCGATATTGAACAAACTACTTTCAGGATGTGCGTTTATTATGTTACATGTTGTATATAGCCTATGTTATTCGGTGGTAATATCTAATGGTGAAAGAATGTTTAAAATAGGTTGTGTAGTTTTTGAGTTAAATCATTACAAACAAACAAACATCCAAAAAATCTAATCTTTTCTCTTCATTATATTATTAGATGTAATATATACATACATTCATAATCTCATGATTCTATCCATATCTATTAAACGATACGTAGTACTGTGTATGTTTAAATAATAAAATAAGTGAGTCTCGGTCATTACGGGTAATTCCTGAAGCGGGTGATTAATAAGAACATTGGATCATTAGTCACTAATACCTAATCCGGACATTGAGTTTAGTCTGTGAATCAAATTTTACGCTGTTCCAAGTTCGATGATCAGGCAAAATGTTACTGGAGTTTTCTGAAAAAAAAAACTCAATAGTATTGTATGCATGATTAATTGTAAGAATCTGTAATTTATAAGTATTCAAATATGTCAATCTGTCTGTAAATAACCTAACGATATTATGAATCTGAAAACTTGTATAGATGTTTCGGTGTTTTTTACTCAATTACCTGAACCTACCAAAATTCTCTCAATTAAATGGGACTTTAAAACATCACTGACAAAATGAGTGTTTTAAATGCTCCCTTTTGGGATATCCAGGCGTAATCTATACTAATATTATAACGCTGAAGAGTTTGTCCGTTTGTTTGTTTGGTTAAAAGCGCTAATCTCAGGAACTACTGATTCGATACTCTATTTATCGAGAAAGGCTATATAACATCACGTTACGACCCACGGGGGAAGCGCAGTAACGATAAACGCGGGTGAAACCGCGGGAACAACTAATAATATACATTAAGAAGCTGATAAAGAGTTAAAAGTATTATGATAGTATATAACAGCTGCATTTTCCCTGTGTATGTTGATTGCACTTAAAACTGTATAAATATGTTGAGCAAAAATTAAATGAACTTGTATAGCAATAAAGGTCAAATATAAAGACACCTATCAACAATACAAGATGGCGAATTCTGACATTATTATCTTTTTGTAGTACCCGCAGACTTACGCTTTATTTACAACTAGATTTTACACGCGGCTCCGCTCGCGTTTATGCAGATTTTGTCTGTAATTTATATCCCTCGATAGTATAATATATGTATTTCCTAGATAAATGAAGTTCCCATTTTCAGGGCTAATGTGAAGCCTATATCTATTTTAAATAATGTACATTTCAATTAGTGGAAGAATATTTAAATTAGGTGCTGCGGTTCCGGAGATGAATTACCCTTACATAAACACAAACATAAAAACGAAAACGAAAACGAAAACGGGAGATCGGGCCTTGTGGCGCACCCTGGGGGAGGCTTATGTCCAGCAGTGGACTGCAATAGGCTGAAATGATGATGATGAATGATGAAACACAAACATACCTACAACTTTTGCATGGATAATATAAGTAATAACTAATCCTAACTTCTAATATTATAAATGCGACTGTGAGTTTGTTTATTTATTTGTTCGTTTGTTACGCTTTCACGCCTTAACTACTCGACTTATCATCATGAAATCTTGCATACACACTGTCAGGATAAAAGTATTGCTCCCGAGGGATAGAAATTTGTTGACAAATTCTACATTAACGCGAGTGAAGCCGGGGCCAAAATCTAGTATTATATATTTGTTTGTTAACGAGCGTCTAGACTACTCACACTTCATAAACAATAAATGTATACAAAGTAAGAATTTCACAAGTACTTGTTTAGTAAGCTGTGCTTATTGAGTTAGACAATGAGGCTCGGCGTCTCGTTCATGTATATGGTCGCGGATTCGAATACTATTTGTTTGAAAGTTTGTTTTGTTGTTCGAAAGCTGGCAATCGTACGATGGTGGTCATCTCGCATACTTTGTTGTTAAGTATGTTTTAATGATATAAATAAATACAGTGTGCGTTTTCATAAAGTGCACATATGAAAATAAGTGAAACTAGACTACATATTATCGCTAGGAAAAATTATAAAAAAAAAAATATTTCTATTTATATTTTTTCTTTAGTAGTTATGGACCTTGTACCAAGAAAACCTTGTAAATTTTGAACCAGGTGGTTAATCGTGTTGAAACAAAAACAGTAATAATACGCAATGTGTAGACAATAACGACGGCATACTATTCACATCCAAAAAAATACCGGTGGCATAAAAATTAGGAACATTTTAGACCAAAACTAAGTTTCGTACAATGTTTTTTTAGACATTGTTAAAAAACTTAAGAAAACGTCCCCATTGCCCCTAATTTTTATTAATTGCCGTTAATATGTATCTAATAAGCTTTAAAACAACATAAAAGCCACACCTGTATCCCAAACAAAACAGTTTTTATGAAGGGCTAAACAAAGACTTTGCCGCCACCACGTGCATCTTTGTTTGAAAATTGCATTATCTATCTCAGGTAAAAAATTAGGTCTTGCCAATAAAAATATCTTTATCTTTGAGTTCGATTCGGAGAGACATATGTGGTGTGACTCTGAAAGATAGAATAAGGAATAGTGAGATTAGAGAGAGGTGCGGCATGAAAATGGATATAGTGACGAGAATAGAAAGGGGTATGTTAAGCTGGTTTGGGCATGTAGAAAGAATGGACAAGAAAAGACTGACTAACAAAGTTTATAAGGCTAGTGTGAATGGAACAGTCGCAAGGGGAAGACCTAGGCGAACGTTTCTTACGTAACAAAGGCCAGGTTAACATCGCCTTAAACAGGCGAGCGTGTATGAAGAATGTGATGAAAGTGAATGAAGCCAAAGAAGTGTGTCAGGATCGAAGCAAATGGAAATCCCTAGACCCTGCCTACCCCTCTGGGAAACAGGCGTAATTCTATGTATGTATGGGATCGATTCTTCGGCTGCATAAGGAAGAGATAGTTGAGTTGGGTCTAGTGTAATCTATTTTTATCTAAGGTTATCATAATTTAATATTAATTATTGACAAAGATAGTCTCACACCTACATCCCTAAAGGGCTTGGCAGAAGTGTGTAACACCCACATTTCATCAGAGATGTATGAAAGTCCCACGTACCGGGCGTGGTCCCAGACTCCGTGATATAACTGAGAAGCACAGAACAATCCAACATTTTGCCTGATCCGGCAACTGAACCGAAGACCTCGAGCAAGACAGTCACACTACTGATCCACCATCAAGCCAGTTTAACCTCTATTACAATAATAAAGTTCATATCATCACATTGTGACTGCATAGGTAGAATGTGAGTCGAATCATTTAGCTCTATGTAATATTCAATACTAGAGCTCTGCTATCGATTTTGTAGGGAGTGGGCAGAGATTTCACTCAATCGTGTTTATAGATTGATGTAGTTTTATTATACTGATTCTGGTCCTGTGACGTACAATAATGGTTGATGTAATCTTCTGATTGATGTTTCTTTTTTTTTCTTTTTAATTGAGGGAATCTTATTGCTATGGCAATATGCCAGTCCCATTGTAACCAAAACTAAAACTAAAATAAAAATAAACATTATTTAACCTACTAGGCTATATATTGCCTTTGTAGCCTCACTCACTGGTTCGGCCAATATACTTTATATTATATATTTATATTATATTTAGTATTATAATTATTTGTGTTTTTGTAATTATGTTATCTTTTTTAATATGTTTGTAAATATAAATAGTTGTATATATGTTGTAACAAATATTTCTAATAAAATATAATTATCTTTATATTATTATATATTTATATATTAATGGTATCCATCCTCCACTGTATGACAAAGCTCACAATTTGAGGATTCACTTTTACGCATGAGGTATGTAAACTTAGCCGACGGAATGGTAAATGTTACTGGTAAAAAAAAACAAGGGACAGGATTTTTTTTTTGAATGCCCTGCTTTGAATGATACCTGTATCACGAAGTTTACAAAAGTTTAAACAACGGACCAAGTAGCATCCAGACTCGGAATAACTATTTGTGGACAGCACAATTTTTTGTCCCGTGTGAGCATCGAAGCGACAGCACTCCGTGCGATCACTTAAACTTCTAAGCCACATGTGCAGTCAAATTTTGTTTCAAAGTTTATGATGACGTAGGAATAATTCTTAGAGCAGCAGTTCTCTATTATAAATAAAATTTAATATTGTTATTAGGATGTTACTATCCTAGCAGAATATAAACATCTGACAAAAAAAGAAAATGTTCGTACATTTAAATAAACCTTACAAATTGCATACCTGATACATTTCTGCCTATCCGTTGGGATACACAGTCGTAACGTTACATCTGAATGCCGCAATCGTGTATCCTGCTCGCACGTAGGTGGTCTATCCATGAGTACGTGAGACAACTGCTAATCCTGCCATCCTAACAAGAACCACAATGGAGTTCCGTGATAATGCGCACCACTCCCACTTACGTGCGGAGTGACGTTGCTTCACTCCTTACGAATATTGACTAATGAATGTTATCGCCAATTTGCTTTGGTCAAGTTTTGGTTAAGCGTGGGAGTTAAATTGTTACTTAATTGTTGATTTGATGTTCTATTAACATTGGCATATGTAAGTTCATTATATTTTAATTTGAAGATGTTTCTCGTATTTTTTTAGGTATCTACACTAATTTTATAAAAAGTAAATATTTGTATTTTGGTTTGTAAAACTGGATAACTACAAAGCGTATGCGTCCTCATGCCATACTACTGTCTACTATAAATTACCGTTAATAAATATTACTACCATCCAGAAATGCTTCATTTATAATATTATTAAATTTTATTTTATTTTTAATCTTATATGAACAGTAATATATGCTATAATTACTGCAACACCTTGAACACAAATGAGTTATAAAATACTGAAATTATAATTAGATGGCGATTTAAAAGAGTGGTCGTAAGTTTCTCGTAGGTATCATCTCATAGGATCAACCCATTGTCTGAACCTTGCAAGGTACATCAATAATTAAATAAATTAAGTAAACGCGTTTATCCCTTTGACGAACACTATTCTTTTTGGCCTAAATAATAATGAAATTATTCTTGACTTTTCTAGAAAAAATACTATTAGAATGCTACTTTATCCACAAGGCTACATATCATATCACGGTACGAGCGAAGTAGTAATTATAAACGTGAGTGAAACGGCGGTGAACAAGTAGTATCGAATAAGCAACGATTGCCGGTTATACTGCCACGAAGAGATGTCAAGATTAAGAAGACACTTTAAGAAGTTATATGTGTACTAAATAGTTGATTATTGCTTGCTTTAAAAAGAACATTGTAAGAAAAAACATGTCTGAGAGTTATCTATAACGTTCTCAAAGATATGTGAAGTCTGCAAACTCGCATCGAGCCAGCATGGTGGACTATGGCCTAAACCTTCATACAATGAGAGGAAGCCCAGCAATGGGAGACTGTTTAAACGGGCTAATATTATAATTATATTGACAAGGTTGTATTTTAAAAGACATTATGATGCTATGTTGTATAACAACAAAATACACAAAATAGGTTGTAATTAACTTAAACAACCATAATGAGAAAGAGGCCAAATAACTTAAACAAATAACCGTGTTAGCACATCAAGTTAAAGCATTTCTTTTTCTGCATAAGTAACGTCCGTCTAGACCATTTTTTTAAGACACCTACCGCGCTTGATTTTATTCCTGTGTAGCCAGGCCTTATACACATTCAAACAACGGTCACCAAGAACATCCAGAGTCCAGACCCGGAACAAAACTCGAAACTCGTGGTTCACGTATTTTCAACCGACTTCAAAAAAGCAAGAGGTTCTTAATTCGACTGTATGTTTTTTTTTAATGTATGTCATGCGATCATTCCGCCACTTATGAATCTGATTTTTATTATTCTTTTTTTGTTTAGTAGACCATGCTTTAAAATCAACAATATACAAAATTATATACCCAGATCTACTTTCTTCCAAACGGTGCTGTCATTTGAGTAGCGCGTTTAGTATGCTTTATAGGCTTTAAGGATTAATAAACATTAAAAATATACTTATTTCCTACACTAAAATTAATTTAAAAAAAACGAAAACCTGCCTCAAACCAATTTTATACTTTTTAGTTTAAATTGGTTCTTAAAGGTATAGTATTGAATTCGCTTTTCGTTTTTTATTAAAAATCAATTATTATTTATCACGTGTTTGCCAATTTGCTTGTATAGAGAAAACAAAAAATAGTTTTCTAACTTTTAGCCATTTATACATTCTCTTTAAAGACAAACCAAGCTGCCATACAGAAGAGTATTTAAAAGAATTTGTAGCGTTTCCGTTGCGTCTCGCAGAAATGTTGTAAAGTTAAACAAATACTTAAAATATTTGCTTATTGTGAAGATTTGATATATTTACTGACTATGCTTTGTATATGTGTCGTTGTATGTTTGTTTAAGATATCAGTGGCGACGTGTCAAACCAAACGTGAGTAGGTAAGGTGGTACATATTTCACACGAATTTTAACAGATAAACTGTAATCGGAAATATTAGATTATATGTATATTCTTATTGGACATATTTTGACAAGAATAGTAGTAGAATTTATCGCCACCATCTTGTCAGCAAACTTTTGTCGTATAAATATGGCGGGAGCGTAATATTTATACATAATAATACTTTAAATACAAATAAATTAAATTATACATTATAAATGCGAATGTGAGTTTGTTCGTCTATTTGTCACGCTGTTACGCCTTAACTATCTGACCGATCATCATAAAATTTTGCATATACGATTCCTTTCATGCAGAAAAGTAGTTTTCCGAGAGATAAAATATTGGCATAACCTACATTAACATGAGCGAAGTAGCCGTCAAAAGCTAGTCTGACGGACAGACTAAATTATTTAGAAAATTGTACACTATCGATCTCTTGCATTTAAATGTAATATGTGAGCTTACTCTTCTCACACTTCCGTAAATCTAAGTACGGGGATGAGGATATGATCGAAATCATTAAAGTCACGAGTATGCACATACATCGTCATTAATATTATAAATACAAATGTGAGTTCATTACGTCTTACACCTTAACCACTCGACTGATCATCATGAAATTTCGCATACACGATGTCAAGCGCACCTTTCTTCTGTTTCTGAAGCAAGCCACAGGCAAAAGTTAGTGAAGAATATTCAACAGTACACTGCTTATCCCTTCACTTGTGAATGGTTTAATAATGATTGACGTCCAGAGAAAGCACCGGACAATGAAATTATGTGAGCAGAAGGGTCACTGATTGATAATCCTAGAAGGAGGGGGCCAAGGGCAGGGGTCCACGCTAGCGGCAGTTCGATATCAATATAATCCTAACTAATCTAATTAATCCTAATTAATATTATAAACTAGCTTTGCCCGCAAGTTTCAGTCGCGTTTATGGTTGCTGTGCCGCCCCCAGAGGTCATAGCGTGATGTTATGGGTATAGCCTATAACCTTCCTCGATAAATAGGCTACCCAACACTTAAGAATACAATAGAATTTTTCAATTCGAACCAGTAGTTCCTGGGATTAGCGCGTTCGACCAAACAAACAATCAAACTCTTCAGCGTTATAATATTGGTATAGATATGTGTTGTTTGTTTGTTTGTTACGCTTTCACGACTTAACTACTCGATCGATCATCATGAAATTTCACTCGTTGTTGATTCTGAAAAGTACAGTGCCCGAAAGATAGCTAGTCCTTGTATAAATATGAATTTGAATTTATGTGTTTGCAATTTCTTAGCTCAGCATAGAATTAAGTAAATGTATACTTATTTATAATTATTATTATAGTCTCATACAGATCCATGAAAGGGCAGGCAGAGGTGTATTACACCCACAATTCACCTCATATGTTTAGGTGCTATGTAATAGGGTTCTAGCTCATTGCCGTTTTACCGGGCACAATTACAAACTTCGTGCAGCCACTGAGAAATTAATTATTGACATCGCAAATCCAATAATATTTTCCCGATCCAGCATCGAACCTGGACAGCAATCGCATCCACTATCGCTGCTCCATCGAAGCAAGGTAACTAATTAATTAATAAATAATAAAAAAAAAATTTAATATATTTATTAATATGTTTCCCTTGACATGTTAAGTAACCAAAGTACTTTTAAACCTAAAACACATTTTAATGTCTTATTAAATGGCAATTTATATGGAAACTTGATATTTAAATTTTAAATATATTAACCTAATGAGTGGAACACCGGCGGCTAGACACAATACATTTTTAATAATTTTTTCCAACAATTGACAGGTTAATAAAATGAAGGCCAATTACAAGATTTCACTTTCATATTGTTGTTTTTTTATGGTAATGGTTGGTTGTATTTATACAAAAAGAACAGGAAAATAACACATGCAAATGATCTAGCGGCCATTGACCCCGTTGTTTGTAACGAGATAGATGGCGCTGTGTGCATTTCTATCACATCTTATGGCGTCGCGTTTGTGCGGTGTGAGAGAAATGTCTATATCGATGGACTAACTGGCTAGGGTTAAGTCCTTATAATATGTATATGTGGAGGTAAATGAGATGTGTTCTTGTGTGGATACTCAAATGAAATAACTCGATATACTATATGGATATATATATATTGTCTGGTACCAGTTATAAACAATACATATTGAGCTACGACCTAAGTGAGTGATTGCGGGGAGATGACTGCGCGGCGCTACTGTAGGTATACATGCGCCTGACTACACAAAACTAAAGCGTCAGCAGTGTCGCTACATATCGTCGGCCTCGATGGCGTAGTGATTAGTGTAACCAACTGCTACGCCTAAGATCGCGGGTTCGATTCCCGCACAAGTCAAACATTTGTGTGCATGAACATGGATGTTTGTCTTGGTCTGGGTGTTTCTATGTATAATATGTAGGTATTTACAAAAAAGAAGTATATATGTATGTTTATCCATTGTCTAGTACCCATAGTACAAGCTCTGCTTAGTTTGGGCTAGATGGTGTTGTGTGTATGTTGTAGAATATTATATTATTATATTATATCTTAGAGATAAATTCCGAAATAAAGATGTTCAGGTGCTTGAAAATTATTAAATCATAATAATATCAGCCAATTAAATGTGAATGTGTGAAAATTATTAGAATAGAATTATATGTAGAAATAGATGAGAAATATATGTGGTGTGACTCTGAAAGATAGAATAAGGAATAGTGTGATTAGAACGAGATGCGGCATAAAACTGGATATAGTGACGAGAATAGAAAAGGGTATGTTAAGTTGGTTTGGGCATGTAGAAAGAATGGACGAGAACAGACTTACTAAGAAAGTTTATAAGGCTAGTGTGAATGGAGCAGTCGCAAGGGAAGACCTAGGCGAACGTCTCTTGATCAGATTGGAGACGTTCTAGATAAAGGCCAGGTTAGGAGCACCTTAAACCGGCGAGCGTGTATGAGGAATGTTATGAAAGTGAATAAAGCCAGAGAAGTGTGTCAGGATCGTAGCAAATGGAAATCCGTAGTCTCTGCCTACCCCTCTGGGAAACAGGCGTGAATTTATGTATGTATGTATGTATGTATGTATTATTTATTCTTATATTGCAATATTTTCATTGCAATATGTGCGCAAATGTTTTGAGCAAGTCTCCCGTGAGCATGGCTGCTGAAAATCAACCGAAACTTCGGGGAAATGCAAAATTAAATCTAAATAGTTTTAATAATCAACATAAGTTAATTGGCCCATCAAATACAAAAAGACCATTACCAGGCTTTAGAGAACACTGCCTAACCTTAAGAAACTAAGTCGTGAAGTTATGTTTATATGACTCATATCCTTTTGAACACGATTATCTTGATCTAGGAATTAAAAAAGAATATTATTTATAGCATCGTTAGCATACGAGCCGTTTTAAAGGATGTGATTCATTTCAATTCTAGGAAGTTTACAGCCGCTGGAACTATTCAGACCTTGAGTTTGCCACTGTTGGCATTTAGCAAGATTTATTAAACGGTCACATCTTTAGTATCTGTACGAATAGTGTAGTGGTTTTGTGGTCATCTCGCTACTACGACAAGTTTTGTAGGTTCGATTCCTCAAAGGACAAAAAATTGTGTGTTCTCAGTAATGAAACGGACACAAAAATCTCCCAGACTTGGAACAGTTATTTATTGATGAAACAATATTTTGTCTCGTGTGGAATTCGAACCCATAATACACGACGTAGTCGCAATGGCCAGACGACCACTTCAAGCGTTACGTCATCGGTAGTCAAGTTATAAATCGTAAAGTCAGCTTCAAGTTTACGGTGTTGCCCAAACAGTTGTGCATCACACTTTCTGTCCTGTATGAGGTTCGAACCCACAATACTCGACGAATTGGCTTAACCGAGGCGAACAGTTTACCAATACCCTTCAGTTAAATGCTGGAGTGGTTTAAAATCAAACCTTAATTTGTATAACTAGGGAGTAGAACCAACATACCTTCAGTTGTAGCTTTCATTCAGAGCCGGGGCTAGTGATCCGGCGCGCTCCACGCATTGTCACTCCATCACACTTGTCACACTTGACACTCTAATAACACTACACTCACACTGAGTCACTTGGTCACTTAACACATACTGCTACATCCAAGGGAGATCTGGAACAAAGAAAACAAGCACTTAGTATATTTTTCCATAGTATAAATAATAATAGTTGAAGTCTAAATAATAACAATATCAGCTCGGTATATCCTATCCAATGGCTCCCACTGCTGGGCACGGAGCCCTACTCAATGTCAGAAGGTTATAGGTCCACCACGCTAGCCCACTGCAGGACGGCAGACTTCACATATCTTTGAGAACATTATGTAGAACTCTTAGACATGCAGGTTTCCTCAGGATGTTTCCTTCACCGTTAAAGCGAGCGATAATTTACTATATAATACACACATACGTTCAATATAAAAATAATTTGTTATTAAATCAGATCTGCACAACGTATACGCAGATTCAGAAAATGACAGTATTTTCTGATTCTTGTATAATTTAATATGTGTTTGCTTTAGTAACATTGCATGATATTTGGATAATGAGGATGACCATTGAGTATCAAAATACACGATTTGAATATACAAAATGTAACATGAACAATTAAACGTTCGAGAAATATAACATCTGATCGATTCCGTCGTTTTATCCTTAAAATACGAAAATGGGAATCAACTCTTTGTGAGTCTGAACATTTTGTTACGAGTATATGAAATTTATAAAATGTGCACTGGACCACGTAATAAAATTAAGTAGGTAATTTTAGTAGAATAAAAT
The DNA here is from genome assembly GCA_963675205.1 of Catocala nupta. Lineage (NCBI taxonomy): Eukaryota > Metazoa > Arthropoda > Insecta > Lepidoptera > Erebidae > Catocala > Catocala nupta. The sequence goes on along the minus strand of OY776107.1, from coordinate 2,913,572 downwards.
TAGTTTAATCTGCTTCATATCGTTTTCTGACAAAAAATAAAGATTTATCGTCAATCCGTGCACCACTTTTCAAAAATACGCGTTTAAGCACTTAAATATTTTCAGTACATCAAGCCAAAGACAACATTACAAACACAAAATTACTATTTACAAATCTACCTTTAATAAATCAAACTGCAACCATAGACAATATTAAAACAATGATATTCTCCACCGACAAAGCCATAGCCCGACTGCCATAATGTTCATAATACAACAAAAACACCCTAATAATATTACCTTGGCTACTATTCAGCAGAATTATTGTTCACAATGCCAACCCCTATTGGGGTTTTCCTCCCTCATAACACTGTCTCACTCTCACATACGTGATGTTGTATATGCGTCTCCTTCTTGCGGGCTCTAGGATTTAAGTATTTAAGTACGGCGCACTGTGGGCTGAAAATCGACCTCCAAAGACATAGAAATGAAAGTTGCTAGATGTTCGTTTTGTTGACGGATATGGCTTCTATTAGCTATTATACACATAACAATGTCATCTGAGCTAACTCCGCACAAAAATGAATTTATTATAAGGTTTTTTCGATAAAAATGTATGGAGCTAGCATGAAAAATCTGAATATCTCTGAACTTGCAAGGAAAACCGTAATATCCTCAGAGATGGTTATAGGACTAATTATTTGTGATTTTTTGACATACTTCATATAACGGTACCTACTGCAGAATTTTTTTTAAAAATCATCTTATTTTTAATTAATTTTTGTAACATTAAACGATTTGTTTTGGTGTATAAGTAAAGAAACAACACGTTATATGCATATAATACTAAATCTTCGCCAGTTATTTGTTAAAATATCAAGAAAATTATTTTTGCCTAACATAGTATATATGTTTTAAAACAGTTAATTGGATACCATTACTGAACTTTGCATACAGGTAAACTACTGAATAATAAATTAGCCTTCTAATGAGTTCTGAATAAGAGATTAAGTGATTTGCAATGTCGCACAATGGTAACTACGGATTACACTAATTAAAATCTTACAGGTAAGTACATAAGTAACTTAAATAGTTAATTAGATATGTTACGAGTTCTAAGAAATATTTTCGACAACTGTCTAATGAGGTCGTTAACTAATGTTGGACTGAAATATAAAATGGTTAACATTTTGCATCATAATTTAGTTTATTCTAAGCTTTGTTACCCCCAACATATCACTGTGAAATTTTATAATGGAAAGTTTAAATACCAATTTAGACCTATTCGTTCTTCTAAAATGTAAGAGTACTTCATTTGATCATGAGGTATTGTTTAGTGAAGTTATATCCCGCCTAGACGTTTGTCTTTCCGTTGAAGATCAAGTGACTCTAAAAGAATTTTGTCGGAGATTTGTATGAGCTGCATCACAAAGGTGGTAAAAATCTCACCGAATTCTTGATACTTTTAGAAAACAATACGAAATTTGGCTGCAAGCAACTATCGATTGGCCAAGTTGTATAAATTTAGTCGCTCAAGAACCAACTGTTGCTGAGGGATCAAGATCAATCTCTCCAGAACCCTCAACATCATACTCTGTTGGTACAATGACAAAGAGGTCACGAAAACCATTCGAAGATCTGGAAAGCAAACAGAAGAAGAGAAGATCTGATGAGCATAAAACTGACAATCCCAGTGAATTGGCATATACAGCAGCAGCGCGTTTTAAGGAAGAAGGTTGTGAGGATATCGCATCTGTAATCGAATATATGCTGAAACATCCTGAAGCAGCCTCTAAAATTAAGGAAACGCTTAAGCAACCGGTGAAAACTATCTTATTTACACCAGAAAAAGCACTTGGATTACTCCTTTCATTAAAATTATCAAAGTGGCAATACATCACTTTACGAGAGTCAGCTATTCGGGAAGGTAGAAAGGATATTTATCCATCCTACTATAAAGTGCAACAAACCAAGCTGGCATGCTATCCTCCGAAGCAATCAGTGTTAGTGACCGATTCATCGGCAAGAATAACCCTTCAAGCTTTACTCGACATTACGGTCAAAAGAATCCTCCAAAGTTTTCCTAACGATGATGTGCAAAATAAGGATTTAAAATTGATATCTAAATGGGGTTTCGATGGTGCGTCAAACCAAAGCCGATACAAGCAGAAAATGGATAGCGATCAAGACGATTCAAGTATTTTCATGACTTCCTTGGTGCCACTAAAACTGACTGATGGAGACAATACTTTGTGGATGAACCCAAAACCATGCTCAGCAATGTATTGTCGTCCAGTTCAATTTACTTTTTTGAAGGAAAGCGAAGCAGTAGTCATCGAACACAAACGACGAATGGATGAAGAAATTAAGGCTCTCATTCCTACAGAGTGCAATAATAGAAACAGGGTGAATCATCACCTAATGATGACAATGATCGATGGTAAAGTCTGCACGTATTTGTCTCAAGCCAGATGAAGTTCATCATGCTATTTGTGTCTGGCAAAACCGACAGAAATGAACCGTTTGAGTGTAGTAACAGCAAAGACCGTATCTTCTGATATATACGAGTTTGGATTGTCATCTCTACACGCCCGTATAAATTGTATGGAATGTTTACTACATATTTCGTATAGACTAGATTTTAAAGAGTGGGCTGCGAGAGGTAACGAGCACAAAGAAATGCTAAGTAAGAGAAAAAAGATTATTCAAGACAAATTTAAAGACGAATTAAATCTATTGATTGACATTGTTAAACAAGGTTCCGGAACTACTAATGACGGCAACACTGCAAGAAAGATTTTCAAATTTCCCCATAAAACTGCAGCCATTACTGGGTTGGACGAAGAACTAATAAGAAGATTTGCTGTGATTTTACAGGCAATAACTTCCGGGGAAAAAGTAGATATAATTAAATTTAAAGATTATGCCTTCAAAACAGCAGAGAGGTACGTGGAATTATATGACTGGTACTATATGTCATCAACCGTCCACAAATTACTTATACACGGGGCAGACATAATCGAGAAGAATGATGTTGTACCCATAGGAAGTCTCTCGGAAGAAGCATCCGAGTCTCGCAATAAAGATTTTAGGAGGTTTCGGGAACATCATTCGCAGAAAAAGAGCAGGCAAGATTCGAATCATGATATCCTTAATATGTTAGTTGTTTCTTCGGATCCTTTTATAAATGTACAAAGGCCCAAGTTAGATGCCAAGAAAAAGGAGGATTTATTTCCTGAAACCCTCAATTTAATTCAGTTTCAAGAAACTGACTTTGAGTTTCTAGGCAATCTAGATTCTGATTCAGAAATCGACGAGAGTGATAAGGAAATAATATCAGGGTTGGTTTGAGGTATAAACCGCAAACCAACAACAAACCTGAGTGGTAACCTCGTTTTTCATTATGTATGTACGTTTTGTTTTTTTTTTTATGTTACAATGTTTGTTATAGTAACGTGTATGTACCTATGTTTTGAAAAATAAAATACTTACTTACTTACTTACTTTTAATTATAATTCTATTCAATGTAATTTTTTCATGATCTTTCGTTATTTAGCTTTGGTACGTAACTATGTTTTGCAATTGATTTATTTTAAATATTTTATATTACTATTCTTGTACCTATTTATATTTTTGCATACTTTTGTACCTATGTTTTGTTTTATATAAATTTTATCAACTATTAAAAAATACCTTTTTAATTTATTTTTCTTTTTATTTAATGCCTATTATTAGCGTTAATAAAATAACTAACTTATCGATTGATCTTTACTTTGACATTAGTAGAATTTAATGATTTAAAAAAATACCTTCATTTAGACATAATAATAAAATAATTAGACAGTTGTCGAAAATATTTCTTAGAACTCGTAACATGTCTAATTAACTAATTAGTTTACTTATGTACTTACCTGTAAGAATTTAATTAGTGTACTCCGTAGTTACCATTGTGCGATATTGCAAATCACTTAATCTCTTATTCAGAACTCATTAGAAGGCTAATTTAATATTCAGTGGTTTACCTGTATGCAAAGTTTAGTAATGGTATCCAATTACCTGTTTTAAAACATTAATACTATGTAAGGCAAAAATAATTTTCTTGATATTTTAACAAATAACTGGCGAAGATTTAGTATTATATGCATATAACGTGTTGTTTCTTTACTTTTACAATAAAACAAATCGTTTAATGTTAAAAAAAATTAATTAAAAATTAGATGATTTTTAAAAAAAATTCTGCAGCAGGTACCGTTATATGAAGTATGTCAAAAAATCACAAATAATTAGTCCTATAACCATCTCTGAGGATATTACGGTTTTCCTTGCAAGTTCAGAGATATTCAGATTTTTCATGCTAGCTCCATACATTTTTTTCGAAAAAACCTTATAATAAATTCATTTCTGTGCGGAGTTAGCTCAGACGACATTGTTATGTGAATAATAGCTAATAGAAGCCATATCTGTCAACAAAACGAACATCTAGCAACTTTCATTTCTATGTCTATGGAGGTCGATTTTCAGCCCACAGTGCGGCGTCAGTTTTGATGTTAAATGTAAATGTTTCGTGGGCTGTTGTGTTTTAGCGACATTTTGTGATGGATTTAGAATGTTTGTTAATAAATGTTTATGTCATGGTTGAATGCTGTGATTATATATTAGAACCATCAAAATACGAGGAAAATAGCGCTCAATAATTATTATGATTTGACTTACTATTCATTTACATAGTAGTTTAATTTCAATAATTACTATTCATTTATCAATTTAGTGTTCTTTTTGTGTTCCGTCTCAGGGTGACTGGTGTTGATAGAATCATCCGTAATAGATTGAGCAAATTGAGAATAGTTGAGCTGGAAGCTATCACAAAATATAACTATATATGACTTGTAATAAAATAAACATGAATGCGAAATGCTATTTGTACTTTCTTTACGGGAAAGAGCAACGACTTTTAAGCGGTAGCGGGACACCGGCGGTCAGACACAATCGGTTTTTAATCATGTCTGGCTTGCCAACAATTGATAAAGGTGAGGTTAAAATATTGTCAAATTGTAGCCAATTTAGTATCTAATATTATACCAATATTAGAGACTAAATTAGCTACAAATTATGCGGATTCTTTATTAACTTGAAGAAAATAATATTCATAACCTTACCTATACTAATATTATAAAGCTGAAGAGTTTGATTAAACGCGCTAATCTCAGAAACTACTGGTTCGAATTGAAAAATTATTTTAGTGTTGGAGAGCCCATTCACCGAGGAAGGCTATATTACCTATATAATACCACGCTACGCTCTAAAAAGAACGGAGCATCAATGAACGATGTTGCAAATCCGGGGATAATTCTCTCGTATGACGCAGATGAAGTTGCACAGATCAGCTAGTGAATAATATTTCCTTTAAACGATGATAGCTGACACAACTCACATGTATACATCTCCCCAGCTCACATTTAGTAATCTCCTCAATCGCGTGGAAATTTAGTAACGTTCTAACAACGGACACAAAGAACACCCAGATTCGGAACAACCATATATGGACAAAAATTTTCGGAACAACCATATATGGACAAAAATTTTCGGAACAACCATATATGGACAAAATTTTTCGGAACAACCATATATGGACAAAATTTTTCGGAACAACCATATATGGACAAAATTTTTCGGAACAACCATATATGAACAAAATTTTTCGGAACAACCATATACGGACAAAAATTTTCGGAACAACCATATATGGACAAAAATTTTCGGAGCAACCATATATGGACAACATTTTTCGGAGCAACCATATATGGACAAAATTTTTCGGAACAACCATATATAGAAAAAATTTTCGTACTTGCGTAGTGACATTGACGAGGCGACAACAAAAACTATTACACCATCCGTGCAATCTCTAACTTCAAAGAACAGGTATTCTTTAAAAGAATACTAGAAGCTTTAGGCGCAATGGTTTAATTGGTCACCACCGTACCGAAGGTACCAGCTTCATTGTTCTGAGATTCTCTTTGTTGTTTCTATGTTTGTCAAGTCCCTGGCATATCTATTATTCCTAGTACGTTGAGTTTTCAAAAGACATACTTGTTCATACAGTAGTTCTTACGGCCGACCGTTAAGTCTCGCGTTCGATAACCGGTTAGATCACTATTATTGAATTTTTAGCACAGTAATAACAAGCATCAAAATTATGCAGTTTGGAATTAAACTACATTATATGGATTTTATCGCATTGTCACTACATATTATAAAACAAACTCCCCTGCCGCGTCTGTCTATCTGTTCTCGATAAACTCTAAAACTACTGAACGGATTTTTATGCGAGTTTCACTAATAGACAGAGTGATTCATGAGGAAGGTTTAGCTGTATAATTTTTTAGGGTTTTATATCAATTATGCTCTTCTACCCGTGCGAAGCCGGGGCAGATCGCTAGTACTAACACACTATTATTACGTAATTTTGAAACGATTACACTACTACTGTTAAACTTTACCAATATTTAAATTATTAAAACTACATATTTAGATTTCCATTTACACTTTCCCCATAAAAGGAAGACAGTAAAATGCTGCTGTTTTCAAACATCTAACTAACAAATTAAACGACACTAATAAAATAAATAAAAACATTGTCATGATAAATTCAGAGGTAGGTATGTATATCAGTGCGAACTCTAGTTATCTCTTTGAAATTAAACTACTATATTATACGGATTTTATCGCGTTGTTTATTTGACAGTTTAGAATTTGACAATTTAGAAACAACTACACTACATACTACTAATATTAAACTTTACTAATTGTAAAGCTAATAAAATTATTAAAACTATTTATATTTAAGTAGGGAGAGTCTCCCCGTGACCATGGCTGCTGAAAAGCAACCGAAACGTCGGGGAAAGTGTAAACTTAAATATAAATAGTTAACGCGATAAAATCCGTATATAATAGTTTAATTTCAATGAACAACATTCGCGTAAACAGAAGATAATATTATCTAGTTATCTCTTTTGCACATTGATATTTCGTTCGGGCCTAGCGCGACAGCAATTTTAAACGTTTTGTTGCCAGTATTTCCGCTTAACCTGTCAAGCCTTCCAATGCCAGAAATAATTAAAACCTTATTGTATCAGGCTGCCGGTGTGCCGCTGCGACTCAAAGATTAACATAAATACTCAACATTCGTTATCGTTACGGAAAATAACGTTTAATTCACGCCAAATCTTTGCACCAACCATAACAACATGATAATATCCACCATAAAATCACTTGAGCGAGGGGTGAGTTCCCCCAGTGTTGCCATACTTGTGCCAAATTACACCAAATGCTCCGCTCGGCGTGATATACGGGGCCCAGTGTGGCACACTGCATTTGAGGGTTACTTTGTTCAATAAAAATTACCCTGCACCTATTTAATAATACAAATTTAGTTCCCATGAACTGTATCGGTCGCGTGCTGTTTCATTTGATGTCTAGTTACTTTATTAAGTCGTCATTCATGAAATTGTGTTTCTTGGTAGATTTGACTGCAAAGATGATGTAGAGGTTTAAGTGGTCGCTTTGCCAAGGACATTATCCTGAATGTTATAGGTTTGAATACCACACGGAACAAAAAATTACGTGATTTACAAAGGGATTAAATATAATGACCGTCAAAAATACAAATTGCACAGCAAAATATGCTTATTAAAATATATCATAACGAGCACCTATAAGCCTCAAATCACTCCATTCCGCCTTGGAAGGGTTAGGTTATGTTATGTTCCTTCCTTAATCCACCATAAATATATTTTGCTGTGCAATTAGTATTTTTGGTCAGCATATTTTAGTGTGCAATTAGTATTTTTGGTCAGCATATTTTAGTGTGCAATTAGTATTTTTGGTCAGCATATTTTAGTGTACAATTAGTATTTTTGGTCAGCATATTTTAGTGTGCAATTAGTATTTTTGGTCAGCATATTTTAGTGTGCAATTAGTATTTTTGGTCAGCATATTTTAGTGTGCAATTAGTATTTTTGGTCAGCATATTTTAGTGTGCAATTAGTATTTTTGGTCAGCATATTTTAGTGTGCAATTAGTATTTTTGGTCAGCATATTTTAGTGTGCAATTAGTATTTTTGGTGGAACAAAGACAAAAAAAATTGAGGAACAGTTAAATACTACCCATTTACAAATAGTTGTTCCGAGTCTGGATGTTCATTGTTACCTTTGTCTAAATATTTATAAAGCCCTTTTCAAAACTGATATATTTCTTTTTAATTTTACTACCTAGTAATTCTGTTGACAAATTACGTTAAGTATTAACCTCCAGCTAAGTTAGAATACTCTTTTTTGATAGGAGTGGGTTCATGTTGTTAGTTGTGCAACGCAACCTCTTGATCTCTATTGTAATGCCCAATGATTACTACCATACCTGCCACTACTACAACATTGAGACCGTCAGGAAATTACTGGTGTTTCTGCAGTACCTGTGTATCTCTCTCCTTCCCTCCCTATCTCTCTTTTTCTACAAAGACTTAAAACAATAATTGAAGTAATTTAGCGATCATCACGAAGTACGATCGCAAATTTCTTCTTCATGAATATAAGTAGGTATACTGTTTTCTAATAATGGCGGCATTAATGTATTTTTTCTGTTTGCCACTATAATTAACATCGTTACAAAGATTCTATGCGAAAAGTATGTTTCATTGTTTACACAAAAGATTTGCAACGCGAACCTTTTTTGGCAGAACTTATATTCGTATGTACCTACTTTCTTTTATTTAACTGGTTCTGGAGGAAGGCCAGGTCTAGGACTGTTAATCTAGACTGACTAATGAGAAAGACTGAAGCAAGAGAGGTAAGCCAGGTTCTTAGCTAGTGTAAATGTTTAGTCTCTGCCTATCTCTCCGGAAAACAGGCGTGAAAAGATATTATGTTTATTTGAATAAAGATATCTCTCGCATTAGGAACAATTCCCGTATCGCTGGGGAGGTTTTATTAATACACATGTATGCATAAATTAATGTGCTATTGGAGAGGGCAATATTATAATACACTTTTTTAGCATATAGGCGTTCGCAATAATTTATATAGGTAATGTCTCGGGGTCGATACTTGGGTTAACAAAACCGTATCAAATTATACACCTAAACCTTCCTAATGAGTTACTCTGTCTATTGGTAAAAGCCGCATGAAAATCTTTCCAAAAGTTTTTGAGCTTATCACTAACAGGCAGACTGGCAGGGGACTTTGTTTTTTAATATAATAAGAATAATATTAATTTATTTCCAATAAGAATTACAATAGTATAAACACAACAAGAAAATACACTATGTGGTAACAGTTTCGTAGAAAACGATGAAACGTTGGCACCTATACTAATGAAACATTGTATCACAGTAGTATGTAGTGAAGTACGTGAATGTCGTTTTAATATATGCAAATTAAGTCATATTACGCAAATAAATTGAGAATGACCTTTTGATCAAAACACAAAAAATATATATAAGTACCCATCTATAAAATTATCATTAATAGCGTTTTAAACGTAAGAGTTACTTGTTATTTAAAAGACGGCTCCCGCACTAAGAATGAATCCTGTATCGCAGGGACTTTATAAACATTCAAATAACAGACACAAAGATAACCTAAACTCATAACAAGCATCTATGGATCATACAATTTTTATCCCGTGTTGGATCGAACCTGCAACACTTGGCGCAATGGTAAAAGCAAGGCAAACACTTAAATCACTAAGCTATATTATATATATAAATTAATTTAAATACATGTTTTATTTAATCACATTCAACAGAAAAATGTTCTATTAGAACATGACATAATAGAATACTATAGTCCCTGCACTGCGTACTTAATTATCTCCATACTAAATGCTTTCATATTTAATATACAAAGTAGTATTTGTACTACAGATGTCTGTAACACATCATTTATACAAAGTTCACAGCGTATCCGAGCCTCACATTGTCAAACGTACAAAACGAGCTTGAAAGCCAACATTAGGTAAAATACTAAAATCTATAGAGTATCGGATCGTTCGGCCACGTCACGCACACATGCATACACAAAGATGTCTCCACAAAATAAAACACCGCTGTCATGTGGTATTGATTCCGACCCTTCGATTGCCGTCTCTCTCTCGCGGCGGTCAGCGGTGTGAGAGGGAAGGGGACAGGTGTAGATACTTTCTTCTTGGTGAGTCGCCGTTGAGATGCTGGTGAATGTTTACTTGTGTGCAGATTAATGCCGGGTAACGCCCTGCCCGGGATCAGCTTTACTGTCCCTCTTTTGATCGCTTCTCGGAAACAGCGCGACTCACCCGCTCACTCGTTTTAATACTTACCTCTGTCCGTTTAAAACTAACGTTTTACTACATATTTTAAACGTGAAACAACTCGCATAATATCCCAAAATGGCTGCCGTGTATACAATAAATGACACAGAGATTACATCATATAAAATGTGATAGACAAAGGCCGATTGAAGAATGCAGTTATATCAATAAAGAACTTGTTAATAAGCCTAATATCTGTAGTAGTTCACATGCAATTATATACCACACATTTAATTTTAAACCTTACAATCAATACAACAAGATACATTTTCGAACGACACGTATTGAATATCGGAGATCACCTTTGTATTGACGCGGCATACATATAGGTATTCCATTTGTACTTTTGCATATGAACATACGATGCGTCTGGTTCTACATACACCGGTTTATATCAATCTACCCTCAGTTTTGAAGCGACTAGTATAAATTGATCTCTGCAAACCCATATTGAATACGTTATTTTGATGGATGGAGTGTGAGGGGCGACAATTTAGTTTCGCCCCTAATTTAAGTATATAGAGGGGGCTATGTGTACAACAAAGGGTAGAATTAATCCCATTTGTGTTTTAGGGAGACTGTTGATACATAATGGCTACAGTTAAGCGTGTAGTTTCTGAGCAAATTCAATTCTCTATACAGAACTGTCTGTCCGCCGCGATTTGAACCACGTTTATGATCACTGCTCCTCTCCCGTGGCTGGTAGCGTGATGTTATATAGCCTATGTTACTCCTGGATAAAGTAGCTTTCTAATATCGAAAGAATTATTAAAATCGGATTAGCATTTACAGTTTTACGATTACAAAGAAACATATTTTGCCTCTGTATAATATTGCTAGCTGTCCTCTGCGGTTATGCGCACGTTTGTGTCTACTGCTTCGCTCCCGTGGCACGTAGCGTGATGTTATGTAGCCTATGTTACAGCTGGATAAAGTATCTTTCCAATGGTTTTTTTAAACAGTCTAGTAGTTTTTGTGTTAATTAATTACAGACATAAATACAAATCGTCCTCTTTAGAATAGTAGTATAAACTGGCGGGCGCACCCAATAGACGCTGTCCCGCCCGAACGTGGAGCGCCACCACCTAACTCTTTAAATCATCCAGGGACACAAACACACACATACAGAAGAATTATATATGTTTAAAAATGTATATAGGCTACTAGCTGTTACCTGCGACTTCGCCCGCGTAGATTTTTTTTATTTCGCGGTACCCTTTTGTTTCAAGGATAATAGTAGCCTAAGTTACTCCTTATAACATCAGCTATCTGCCAGTAATAGTCCCGTCTAAATCGGTCCAGCCGTTTTAGAGATAAGACAGCACAAATAGACAGATAGACAAAAATTAAAAATATATTATTTGATAAAGTTACCGTATATACTTCCATATACATTTAGTAAAATGCTGTTATTTTGACATTACAAACAATTTAATTTTAAAATAGTAAATTTTATTTGTTTGTATAGATTCTATAAACTAGCTGTGACGCACGACTTTATTTGTGTACATTTAGTTTTTTTTATAGATGAAGGTTATACCAATGTCGCTTATTACTTAAAGTTCGAGTTAAACATTCAACATAATCAATAAAACGGTTTATAACTCGCTTTTACCTGCGGATCAGCTGGTCTTCTTAAGATATATATCATAGATGTTACTTTTAAATATAGCGTTCTTTCTGGACGTTAAATACATCTGACCCCAATGTCGGCATGACCTCTCAATATAGTATTAGGTCTTTAGCTATGAAATTGCCTTACATCTCATTCAGTGGTTACAAATGCAGTGCTTATTTTAAAATACAATAATATTCGTAAGTTAAACTATATATAATATAATATTCCATCACATACACACAACACTATCTAGCCCAAACTAAGCAGAGCTTGTACTATGGGTACTAGACAATGCATAAACATACATATAAATAAATAAATAAATAATAGTTTATTCTTTCTCAAACATTGATTTTGTTTACAGAATTTGAGGTTGCCCAGTAAGTTATACAGATACTTGTGTTGGGGATATATATTATCCTTTTTTTTTGTAAATATATACATATTATACTTGTTATATATATTAATAATAACGAGTATTATTAATGATAATTATCAATAACCTCTTATACAATTTGTATTTAAAGTTATATCGCTAAGTGTCTGCCCGTATTGGTTTCACGTCGCCATATGTACGTGGTGGTTGAAGTTATTGTTAATTTAAGACAAACAATACTGGCCTAAATACAAGCAAATTATAAATAAAACAAAAAGATAGAGAATTCAAATTGGCCATACAAAAATATAGTTGAAATAGTTAGTATAAAAACCACAACATTACCGATGTTCTTACTCCAAAGCGGCAACTCCATACTTAAAAAACCTATGCTAGCTCACTTATACTGAAAATTGCACACTGTCGTTCTCCATCTAATGTGTGACCTCAGTCTTTTTAGTGTCCTAAATTTTCATGTCATCTAAGACTGCCACACGCCTAAGGTCGCGGGTTCAATTCCCGCACAAGTCAAACATTTGTGTGCATGAACATGGATATTTGTCTTCTGGGTGTTTCTATGTATAATATGTATGTATTTACAAAAAAAAACGGTATATATGTATGTTTATCCATTGTCTAGTACCCATAGTACAAGCTCTGCTTAGTTTGGGCTAGATGGTGTTGTGTGTGTGATAGAATATTATTATTATTATTATCTATATAGAACTTCCAGGTTGGCCGCCCAGTCTTTCTATACGTCCGACTTAAGTTACAGAGTTGGTCTCCACAAAAGCTTTTATTTAAATAAGATTAAATACAGCTTATGTCCAACCTAAAAATCAATCAGCCAAAGAATTATCTAAATCTGATAAGTAAACTCAAAATAATGTACTAAAGAATTGTCTATTGTTCTCAGATCAGATCGTAGATTTCTGGAGAAAGGCTAGATTATGAGTACCTTAAATTGATAAGAGAATATAAGATAAGAATGTAAAGAGAGTGAAAGAAACTAAGAGATTATGATAGAATCGTATCGACTATAAATCCGTATTCCCTGCGTGCCCCTCCGGGCAACGAGCGTTAGTCTATATGTGCATAAAGAAGAAAAGAACCACCGAACTACTCGAGCCCTTATCAGCGATTTTTTATTAGCAAGGTGAGTTCTTAAGGACTGCGCCGAGTGTAAGACGCGATTAAACTGAATGACAGAGCTCGATATTCAAATCGGCGCGCAGCCACCATAGTAAAATTGTATGCAGGATTTGAAGTGCTTTTTTGATAAATATGTATCTTTATTGTCAACCAATAACTTAAATATTTGGGACGGACAAATTGTAATATAACTATTTATGTTTCGTTTAAGCTGTAAAATGGGATAGATTTCTACTGTTATAATATAAAAATCACTTAACACGAGTTTACGTTTTTACATTTTTCGTGCAAATTTACGTAATGTTGTAGGCGGCAATATTAATTATTTTAAGTTTTTTACACGGAGTAATTGTAAACACATTCATTATTATGGTAAATGTATATTTTATATTTGTATTAAACAAAATATGTTGATTTTATCAACATAACTGTGACCGCCTGTTTTGGCACATTTCGCTCGGCGCAGTCTTAAACCATAATACATACATAATCTCACGCCTACATCGCCGAAGGGATCAGCAGAAGTGAATGCCTAGTGCGAGTTTATTTTACGTTAACACGATTGACACGTTAATGACGTTTGGCGCTCCGATTGGCCCGCTACAAGCTCATAACCAATCAGAGAGCCAAACGCAGTAAACGTTTCGATATTGTTAACGTAAAATCAACTCGCATTAAGCACCCTGTATCACACAGGTACATTTCGCCAGACATGATTGTAAGACCCACATAAAAGGAGCTAGCTTATGAACGTCTAGCCAGATTACGTCGTAATACTGAGAATTTCTTGCCAGAAAAGTCTTTGGCCGGGAATAAAACCCAAAACCTCGCACACAGCAGTCGAATACACTACGCAGATACATAATAATCTACTAATGATATAGCAATTTAACGTATTCAAATAACGCGGTGTAAAACAAGCTAACAAGGCTCACCTAGCAACAGTCAGGTAGAAAGTGACCGCCATGTTCCCATAGTAAACTGTGATCTGGTTTGCGCCTGCGCATGCGAACATGCAGATTGTGAGAATTGATCGGGTGATTGCATTATAGTGATTTCTTTACGCCATACTTAAAGGGAATAGGCAGTAATGACATTCATATCTTTGTTGTTAAATAGTTAATTATCGTTCGCTTTTATAGTGAAGGAAATATCGTGAGGAAACCGACATATCTGAGAGTTCTCCATAATGTTAATAGTAAAGTCTGTCAACCCGCAGTGGGCCAGCGTTGTGGACTATAGCCTATCCCTCCTCACTCTGTGAAGAGGCCCGTATCCAACAGTGGGACAGACAGCAGTTATAATACAGGGCTGATATTATTACCTATACGAGAATAGAAAACTTTGTACCGCTTTTCAATGCATACGCAGAGAGGAATGTGAGATATGGTATAGTTAATATGTTTATATTGAGCAGGCGTGCTAACAAAAAGTTAAAATTTGTAAAAAAAACATCTATATAATAGTAATTAGTTAGAATTTCAAAGACTTTTTTCACATGAATAATTCTTAAGACTTTACAAATATTTAAGGTACGAGCTGCCAGACTCGGAGCACACACAACATTTTGTCCCAAGATCGAGCCTACAATACCCGACGCTGTGCCAATGGCAAAGTGGTCACTTAAACTATTACGCCATCGGTGCAGTCAAATTAAAAATATTAAATTATATGCAAAACTTTTTTTTCTCAAAATCAATATAACTAGTCTAGATTTTTCACACACTAGATGGCTTAAAACACAACTAAGCCATCAAAATTGAAGTTGCTTTGTGCATCAAACCGGTTCTCATAACATCGCCCCAGTTGGGGGAAGGATCTATATACAATATTGCATCTGTATGTCAATCAATCAACGTGCTTTTGTACTGCGACTGTTAAATAACAGATGTGACGCTGGACACGAGAAATTATTATATATTTTGATTGCCGTAACAAGCGGGCGCCTCGTCCCTTTTTGATGCCGTTTTTATCAGATCGAACGGATCGGATTAAATTAATTACCTTTGAAATCATTATTATAATATATTCCCCAGTTTCTACCTCCAAAATTAAAACGATTTTACACTAAGGGGCCCGTGTCAAGCAGAGGGACAGTTTAACACAGGGTTTAATTTTTTTTTAATGTAAAAATGTGTTTGTTTTAATAGATTCTTTAAGTTTGATTGCTGGACGCCTGACACTACACAGAAGTATACGTTTTTAAAGGCTGCACTGTTTTGTATTAATTCAACGTATAGGCATATGGTTCTTTTAACGAAAGCGTGGACCTCGTTTTGTTACATTTAGCACAACATTATATTACACCTATATAATCTTAAATGCATAAACAGATGTTTAGAATATTCTACAGTTATCCAAGTTTAAGTCCAACAAAACGACCTATTTCAGACACCATGCAAATAATTTTATAACAGAAAATTCAATAATACTTTACTTGACGTGGATATCAAATGTGGACTTTCTTGGTCCATTTGTAAGCGCAAAAGATACCTACTGCAAAAAAACATCACGAATGAAGCTGAAGATTTAACATTTTAAATGGTGTATTTAGTGACCACTCGCGGTAAGGTAACAATTCGCACTATTCCGCTACTCATAAAATCTTTAGCACTGTCGTGTTAACGCAAGTTTTCGAATGAACATGCAAATATTTGTCCTTGTATGATCAGAAAGGTACTTATTTAAAACGTTTACTTACAGCTAAACTGCGTCGGTGCAGTGGTATATGTTTGAATGATTGATCGTGAGGTGGGTTCGATGTCCCACTTGAGTAAATTGTTAGGTAGTTCTCAGTAGCGTCAAGGATTCTGACAATATGCCTGTGTTAGACTTAATAGTGACATGTAGGTTGAAAACACTTCTGCTAACTCATTTAATGCTTGATTTTTTACACTATATCAAGTACAAAATCTGCCTGAAGTTCTCCTTAGAGTGCTCGATTTGTAAACTAAAGTAATTTTAAAACTTTAAGATCAACATAATTTCGCGTTTTCAAATCAAATCAATTTGTCATGTTAATTAAACATCACGACTGTATTTCCAAAAGATTAGCAGACGTGTATAACTCGCATTCGTTCAGTAATCATTTGGTTCCGCGCATCATAGGCCGATGTTATTGCCTTCTGCCGGGCATTTCGCCCCACTTATTTGCTGGTACTATTGTTTTATTTGCAGGTTTCGGTCGCACCGCGACTTTATATTTATAGCTTTCCCCGAAAATGTAAAATTAAATTAAAAATTGGCAATTCATTAGATTAGTGTATTAAAATAATAAGTATATTCATAGAAAACCTTCGAACCTTCTACAATGAGAGTTAAAAGATCTGATTACTCTAGAATTCACAGGGTTCGTACGACATGTGCCTGTAATTCAGGCTACAAGTAGGTACCGTGAATCAAGGCAAAATAAACCTTACCACAGTACCGTTAAGTCGAGATTCGTCTGACGTTAACGCCGTTTACATTTTTCAACTAAGATTATTATTCTCTCTTTTACTGATAGTTCAAGTCGAGTCTACATGGCATTCTACATATATCTACGACGGGAATACATATACGCCCGCGCTCTCGTTTGATTCAGTTTTCTCTGAATACGAACATGAAGCGATCAGCAGCCATTTCAACGCGAAATTAAGAGCTAAGAGGAAGGAAGACCACTATAAAGAGGTTTGATGTAAACAGTTTATATAGTGTAGTGTGACATTTGTAAAACAGTAATAGGTACAAAGTTTCGCTCTACAACTAACATTTTCGATCTAACCGTCCTGACACGTAACAGTATAATTATGTAGATCCTCTTTAACCATTCGCCGTATAAATCATCAATTACCGATAACATCAGCGTCGAAACAGCAGTTCCCACAGATAAGTGACACAAACGGTTACACAGTTGCGTCACGTGCAAGTTAACCGTACCCTTATTACTCTTATTAGTCATTAAGTGGTGTACTCGCACACCTTTTTGTATCACCTACATTACTGCTAATGCTACTTGTTCTAACATTATTATGTGCTGGCTTTTTTGCCTGTGAAACCGTCCGCATTAACGCTAGTGGTCAAGCTTTTTAGCATTATTTGAAGCGTTTTCCAAGAAACTTTAATATATACATAATACTAGCTGACCCGGCAAACGTTGTTTTGCCATAAGAAAATGTTTTGACGAAAAGATTTAAAAAAATGTTCGGGGTGGACAACCCTTATCACTATTAAAGGGGTATGAAAAATAGATCTTATCTTATCTTGTGTGGGGGCCAGTCAGTACAGACCGGCGACACTTCGACCCAGTGGGATCTTTTGTGTCGACTTCCCCAATAACGACTGCCATAGATGTTCTTGGCAGCCGGGACCGACGGCTCTCCGAGGCACGGAGCAGGCGATAATTGTCAATCAATACGCACATAATTTCGGAAAGTCATATAACTTCCGAGAGTAAGAGGTGCGCGACGTGGGTTCGAACCCGAGACCCTCTGCATTGCAGTCTGTTGGTCTCTCCACTGAGCTATCGCTGCTCTAAGCAATACATAACTTGGAGTCCAAGTCATACATTGCTTTTTTAAACGTTTGCCGAGGATTCGATCTAAGTCTTAGACGGTAACCGCTTACATTAAATCAATGAACAGTTTGCTTTAAGTTTAAAAGGTTAACTACTAATTAGTTCTACAGTTAGAGAACATCGTGGTCGGCCATTGTACACGTTTCCTTCAGTAACATGATCTAATCACGGCGGTAATATGGAACTTCCTACTATTAAACTTGCTCCAACGTCGAGCGGAACTGAACGCACCACGCTTGTACTAAACTTGTGTTTATCACACACATACACACACATTCAAACAACACACGCATAGACATAAACATACATACACATTGACTCAACAACTCCCGCTCTAGAAATAATTTCTGTGTCGCGGGGTAGTTTAAAAACATTCAAACAATGGACACAAAGAACACCCAGGCTCGGAACAACCATTTGTGGATCACACAATTTTTTGTCACGTGTGGGTATCGAACCCTCAACACTCGGCGCAGTGAGTGTCGAGGCGACTACTTAAATCAATACACCATCCGTGCAGTCTAGCTACAAATACGCCATATTTATTTACTACATAAGACAAGTAGGTACAATTCTTCGAGGGAGGGAATTATTTACAGGGCGGGAGTTGTCTTTTTTAGTTGTAGGTATCTTATACTAGATTTTGCCCGCGATTTCACCCGGGTAAGTCCCGTTCCCGTGGAAATATCGGAATAAAAAGTAGCCTATGTGTGAATCCAATAATGAATATATATATAATGAAATATAATAAAGTAATGCATATACACAGTGATGCCATTTCTAAACGTATTTAACTTTCTTAATTGATTAGATTTTTTTAAACTGTTTGTTTGCTCTTGTCTTAGTGGTTTAAGTGATCGCCTCGCTACTGCCATTACACCAAATGTTGTGAATTCGATGTCTACACGGGACAAACTTATGTGTAACCAGATTTAGCCCGCGGTTTCACCCGCGTAAGTCCCGTTCCCGTGGGAATATCGGGATAAAAAGCCTAGCTTATATGTGAATCCAGGTATCCAGCTATTTACATACCAAGTTTCATCGCAATCGGTCCAGTAGTTTTTGCGTGAAAGAGTAACAAACATCCATACATCTATACATCCTCACAAACTTTCACATTTATAATATCAGTAAGAATATATCTATCCTCTTAAAAGACTAGAAGGCATTAAAGAAAGGACAGGTTAAGATCTAGAAGAAGCGTTATGCAACAAGTGAAAAAGTAATTGTATATTTGCACTAGCTGACCCGCGCATCTTCGTCTGCTTCACACAAGAGAATTTGCCGCATTTTTGCAACATTTTCCATTGATGCTCCGCTCCTATTGGTTTTAGCGTGATGTTATATAGCCTATATAAAGCCTTCCTCGATAAATGGGCTATCTAACACTGAAATAAATTTTCAATTCGAACCAGTAGTTCCTGAGATTAACGCGTTCAACCAAACAAACAAATACTTCAGCTTTATAATATTAATAGATTACCAGAATGAATACAAAAATGGATTAAGAAATACGGCTTTAAATATAAATCTTTTTTTAAATAGACTACGTGCTAGAGATAATCCTTATTTCGCAGGACATTCAGACAATGATTACAAAGATCACCCGGCCTTGAAACCCATTGTCTAGTACCCATAGTACAAGTTCTGCTTAGTTTGGGCTAGATGGTGTTGTGTGTATGTGTGGTAGAATAGAATAGAATATTATATTAGAATATTATAACACTGGGCGCATTAGCTTTGGCAAGGGACGATTTAAACCACTGCGCCAAACAGACAATGCGTACCGACTATCTAGAAACAAGCCTTAATTGCATATCCAGATTACTTAATTAATAAATACACATTTAACACATGTCAGTTTGTGACACATGTTAAATAAATCATAGTTAAAAAAAACTAAAAAACACGCTTTATTAAAAAAGCAAACTAAAAAGTAGAAAATGAAAAATCGTGGGGTGGGGGTTTTCAAAATATCTTAGAAAGCTTTTTAATAAAACGTGTTGTTTAGTTTTTTTAAATTATTCTTTATTTTATTTTTTTTAATTATTGTATTGTCCTCGGTCCTTGATAAGTATGCCAAATTTCGAGTTAATCCGACGTTTTGAAGGGGGTCAAAATCATGTTCAAAGTTTCCGTTACAGACATACTATATACGTATGAAGCTAGTAAAAGCGTGATAAAATTACAGTTAGTAAAACTTTTTGTTTATACAATGAAACAACTCCTCCGCTAAGTATAAGTCCGTTGTCGCGGGGGACTTTACAAACATTCAAACAACGGACACAAGGAACATCCAGACTCGGAACATCCATTTGTGAATCTATACTTAATATTCTAAACGTGAAAGTTTGTGAGGATGTATTGATGTTTGTTACTCTTTCACGCAAAAACTACAGGACCGATTGCGATGAAACGTGGTATGTATATAGCTGGAGACCTGGATTCACATATAAGCTAGGCTTTTTATCCCGATATTCCCACGGGAACGGTACTTACGCGGGTGAAACCGCGGGCTAAATCTAGTTACACATAAGTTTGTCCCGTGTAGACATCGAATTCACAACATTTGGTGTAATGGCAGTAGCGAGGCGATCACTTAAACCACTAAGACAAGAGCAAACAAACAGTTTTAAAAAATCTAATCAATTAAGAAAGTTAAATACGTTTAGAAATGGCATCACTGTGTATATGCATTACTTTTACTATCTTGCTTATAATCATTATCTTACTGAAATTATAAATGTAAAAGGTTGTGAAGATGTTTATTTATTACCCAATTACCTGTAAACCTTTAAACAGATTTGGATGGAACTTGACGCACAGATAGGCCGTGTCCTGGATTAACACAAGACTTTTAATCTTGGTATGCGTTCCCATGGGATTCATGCGGGCAAAGCAGTGGGTAGCAACTAAATCCATATCATTTCTGTTATCTAAATACAAAAAAAATACTTCTCAAGGCCGCTTTTCTGGTATGGACTGGGAGCCTTTTAATAATAATAATACCAAAACGCGTCATTACAAAAAATGCAAATACGTTTCCCCATGTCGAGTGCGCAAGCGATCATTTTTTGTCACAATCCCGTCTCCAACCCGCTCTAATTGCCCTAGTGGGAAAGAGACGACAAATAAATGCAACTTAGGACATTGACTGAGCGATTTAATTTATTCGATTAGACTCTATTACTTTGACATAAGGTTGATTTTGGAGGGTAGTTATGTTTTTATGCAGATGATTTTTTTTTTCTGGATCCGGAGTAGAGTTTCTTACACCTGGACGATGCGGGTGTGCCGTCGCCATTGTTATTTTAGGCGACGCGACGTTCTGAACACAATAAACAGATTAATTTTGAAGGTTCGGATTGCGAATGCATACGGAATAATTTTTGATTTAAATAATGTGGTTGTATGGAGGAATCGATGAAGCTGTGATTCATTTTATGGCTACCGTTGTAGGGTCTTTATTAGTGTGTACAATCATAGTGAGTTTGAATGTTACTTTTTCACGACTTAACTACTCGACCGATTATAATAAAATTTTGCATAGGTACATGGTGTCTGGAGTACAGAAAAGTATATAAGGGTACACTTCATCTAGAACATAGGTTCCCAGACTTTCTTGCCACAGACCACTTTCAAAATTTAGCTGGTTCCGGTGGACCCCCTGCAGCTATAAATTTAATCCGCCAAGCTAAATCGGTATATTCGGACCAAATAGTTAAATTGGGTCAAAATAATTTATTTTTATCAAATCTGTACCGTGCTGTACTTTTATTTTTTTTTGTTAATACTCTAGTCTTTAGCGAGTGGTATTCTTCAAAATATCCGTCGACCGTCGTTTGAACAAGTAACACTCGCTGAAGTCAAGCCAACATTTTAGTTCTTCACTATTGCAAGCAAATAAATTTTCGTGTATCCCCATTTTTTAGTTACGCCAACGTAGACCCCGTCGAGTCTCCCGTGGACCCCTGGTGGTCCACCTGGACCACTTTGGGAACTAAGGATCTAGAACAAGTACTGGTCCCGAGGTACTTAAAGAAAATGTACAAAATGTCGATAGCGAAGCCGCGGGCTGAATCTAGTAATGGTAATAATGAGCTGAAAGAATACTCAAACCAGTAATAAGGTCAGGCTGGTCATATACTACTAGCGCAACACCTTTTTAAGAAGACTTGCTGACAGTTCTAACTTGTATATTATGTATATTGTGGTTCTAGTCTCCGTGCTACTAGATACTTAGAATTTTTTACCAGAAAAACGGATGAAGCATTGACAGTAAATGCAACTGATATAAGAACATGAGTGCAACTGCTATACATGAGGTATCAAGCAGGGATATTATGATTTTCTGTAAAGAAATTTTACTTCCACAAGTAAGCAGGGTCATTCATATCGTCACCAAATATCACGTCTATAGTAATATAATAAAGCTGAAAATATTGTTTTTTTTTAAACGCCTTAAAACAGTCGTGTTTAAAAAAATATTATTGCATTGGATAGCCCAATTCTTGAGGAAAGTTATAGGCTATATAACATCACGGTAGCCTCAGGAGCAGAGTAGCAATCATAAACGTGGGTGGAGTCTCGGGGGACAACTAGGAATAGGGTAGTTACATTATTGTACACACAAGAGCAAAGTAGCAATCAAAAGAAATCTTTTTGTGCAAACCGTACCAAAATTGATTGCAAAATAAGGAAGCAGTTAATATATTAAATTTGGATAAGAAAAAGAGGGTTAGCTCGCCATCTCCTTCGAACAGCAACATTTAAATAGCGATTACGTCACAGTTTGCATCGTGCATCCTTTTCCTGTCATTTGATATTTACCCTTATTATTAAATTTGAAGCGTTTCCGACTTTTTTCTAAATTTGTTTTTTAGTGTTTGGGTAATTTAATTCTTTAAATTAAATAATAAAAAATCGTATGTCAATTACCTTATTGCTATTGACGGGCTTATTCATTATAAAACGTGAGCATTACATGATGTTACACGCGGGTGTTAGAAAGTAACTGGTGTGCAGTAGGCATGCATGTATAATGTCGCCATTAGCGACTCACTGTGACATTTTCACTTCCTCAATGCGCCGAGCGTACACTGAACTACGTGCTCTTCAGATTATGACTAATAAATACTAGCTTTTGCCTGTGTCTTCGCTCGTGAACTGTACTGTTCTTTTCTGTACTCCTGATAACGTGTTTGAGAAATTTCATGATGATCGGCTGAGTAGTTAAAAGCATAACAAACCAAGATTCGTATTTATCGTTTAGGGTATCGTGCGTAATAAGATTTAGTAATGTTCTTAATACGTTCAGAATAAGGTGTACCCAATATTTTTTTTATACATTAAGTGTACGTCGCCATTTCCGATCCGTCGAGTGTTGTCGGTTCGAGACAAAGAGCACCCAGACTCGGAACAACTATTGATAGATCACACAACTTTTTGCCCCGTGTGGATATCGAACACACGATACTCGTCGCAATGTCAAAAGGCATCTCTCGCTCTAGTAATAAATCTTATATCGCGAGGTACTTTACGAACATACAAACAACAGACACTAAAGAACCCACTCGAAACAACTATTCATAGATCACACAACTTTTTGTTCCAGATGGTGACCGAACCCACAACACTCAGCTCAGTGGCTATGACGAGACTACCAATCAAACCATTATAAATCCCCTTGAGCAAAAATGGTTTAAATATTGCTCTCCTTCGTGTAAAGCCTCGCATCCATTAGGCAACATTTGTCGCACGACATGTTGCACAACATGTTGCTCAACATGTTCAAAGTCAGCGCAGAACTTTTGTTTAGCAATATTATCTATCTACACATGATTTCGCTCGCATCAGTCGTCGACAACATGTCGCCAGAGGAACTAGTGTTGGTTTCAGCGTCTTTTACACGTCTCCACTTGTCAACATTGAAAGAAACAAGCCGCGCGTCATGTTGCGCGTCAGCTAGCAACGTCGCGCGTTGTTGTGCAACGTTGATGATCTTGTTGAGCGTCACGTGTTGTGCATCAATTGTTGCCTAATGGATACGACGCTTAAAGGTCACACGTGTCGCGGCACATGTAAGAAAATACCTATCATAACTATATGGTGAAGTACTAAGGAAATATTCCTTATTGACAAAGGATAATAAGTATGTCAGTAACACAAGAGGTTCTAGAACTACTTCTTAGTTTTAATGGTTGAGTATAAACGGTAACACTGGACCCTATTAGTAAGATTATCTTTTTGTCTGTTTGTTAGTCCTATCTTTTATACATTTTCTTCATATTTCCAGTATTCGGCTACTTGTATACAGGATGTCCGGCAATTAATGGATAACCTGGAAATGTCTTATAGTGGAACTGATGGCCGTTCAGAAAAAAATATGATAAAAAATCTATCCTAACTACTACCTGAGATATGTGTTTTTTTTTTAATTACCATGTATAACTTTCTTGTATACTACGACCATAAATGAATGAAATCCATCTGTTTTTTGTTGTTTTATTATTAAACTCTAATTATGCTAATAGATAGACGGTCAAAAGTATGCTATGCTATAATAACGTGCACTTTTTTTATTTATTTTTTTCTTTTTTTCTGAACGGCCGGCCTTCCGTTCTATTATAAGACATTTCAAGGTTATCCATTAATTACCGGACACCCTGTATATCTTAATAATCTAATATTATAGTAGACAAAAGGTTTTAATTACGTTGGTAACTATAAAAAAATAAATATACCTATTTAAAAACGAAAAAGGAAGAGGAAAGGAAAAGGAGCGGTAAGAGGGAAAGACGGTCACTCACTCACCGAACGAAACACAACAATAGGAATAGTGCTATTTCACGTCGATATTCTGTGAGAGGGTAGTCCTTCCCCTTTTGTTAATACACAGTTCTGCTGTCGACAAGATCTTGAGTCCATAATGTTAAATATTATAAATAATACACGTACTCCACAGCTGGGCCGACGCGGCCTTGCCTCACGTAATTGCTGTTTCCTACCCGGCACTTACGCGTAATTTGAATAAAATCACGAACAATAAGACATGTGGAAACAAAGTATATGATTATGTTTTATGTAACTAGGTTTCGCTCGCGACTTTGTTTGTATTTCTATGTATTAATACGAGAAGAGAAAACTATGTACTTCTTAAGCATATTACGCGCGCAGAGCGAATGATTTGATATAGTTTAAGTTTGTTTGGAGAAGGATTGCGAAAATATTTTACTAATAAATTGTTTATAAGACATTTCTCGCACTAGGAATATTTCCTGTTGTTCCTGTTTGTCTTTACGAACGTTCAAGCAACGGACACAAATTACACCCAATCGGGATCACATAATTTTTGATCTCGTGTGAGGATCGAACCCATAACACTTGACGCAATAGCAGTGGCGAAGCGACCACTTCACTATTCCATCCGAAAATTGTTCATATATTGTAATAGACTATGTGGCTCCATTTCTTTTATTGTTTTAACAAAGTTACTTTTATAATCCAAAATCGAAATAATAAAGATTTTTAAATTGACTCAATACCCATTTAGATAAAAGCATTATTTCGTTCCTTTTCTTTTAAAAAAGGCAACACCCGCTCTAGTTATGAAATCCTGTGTCGCAGGGTACTTTTACAAACATTCAAACAACGGACACAAAGAATATCCAGACTCTGAACAATCATTTGTGGATCACACAAAATTTTGTCCCATGTGGGATTCCAACCCACAACACTCAGCGTAGCAGCAGAGGCGAGGCGACCACTTAAACCATTACGCATTATTAGTGGCAAATGAAGGAATAAATAAAAAGAGACAGACAATACTATTATATGACGTAACCGCTATTAAAAGGCAGGCGTGCGCGGGAAATACCGATATACCCTCACAACGCCCCCACTTTTACTCATACCCACATTTAAAATATTAATGGCTCTTCCATTTTACAACCAATTTTGTTGCTGTCCTTACAATAATTTTTCTTGTGACTGCTTTTTGCTGTTGCGTACAAAATCAATCGTAGGAAGCTTACTATTTTTTGTAATAGAAAACTTAGTGTTATGCTTATGTATCATAATATATTTAACCATCAGCTATATACTTAAAGGTATACACAGTTTTGAACAGTCTGTTAAATATGAGGGTTTACATAAATATCTGTGATATACACAGCATACAAAGCATTTAATAATTAAGATAAAAAGGCTGAGAGAAATTAACAGAAACATTGGGACATACATAGTGTATTACACCCATATTTCGCCAGCTAAGGTCCCACTTGTAACCCGGTTAGAGGAGTGTAAACGAAATAACTAACAAAGTAATAGGGATGAGCTTAGTATTGTCTACCGAACGCAGTGCCAGCTCAGTGGCAACAAGTACACAACATACATACACTATGTTACCAGACGTATTGCAATAAAGAATTTCTGAACAGAAAACTCAATAACACTGTTCTATCTGGTAATCGAACCCTCAGGCACAGCAGTCGTATTCACTACTGCTGCTCAAGTCAGACAAGGTTTTTTTTTATACTACTAAACAAGCATACGGCCCACCTGATGGTAAATGGTTACCGTAGCCTATCGACGCCTGCAACACCAGAGGCATCACTTGCGCGTTGCCGACCTTGTGAAAACCTTTCAACGCCCTTTATGACGTGCTGCTACAAAAATATCTTAACAGATAAAACCTACAAAACTTTGCTCGACCCGGGATTCCAGACAGACACCTCACGCACAGCAGTCGTATTCACTATAACCACTGCGTCATAGAAGCCACGTAACACGTATTTTGGCACCGAGGCAGTGTTTAATGTAAGTTGGTAAAGTTTTAACTAAGAGAAGTTGTAAGAACGGTTGGTACATACATTTGGCACTTAGCCCGTCACTGGTAACTTACGAGCACAATTATTATTGTAGCTAATATTGAACTTGTTATTAACAATGACCACGCATTTTGTAGATTATCATGTCGCAGTCATGTAGTGGTCATACGACGTTTTATAAAATTAATAGAAATTGTGTCAGTCCTGTTCATAAACGGTTCCACTGCTGGGCACGGGCCTCTGCTCTTTGTGAAGGGTTAGGGTATGAAATTGATATCTTGTCTTTACAAAGCATGTCGCTAGTTTTAGAAATGATCCGTGTCGTGACTGAGTGAAATTAAAACAACGGATAAAAATAACACACCCATACGCCACACTTTTGCCCGTGCGGGATCAATTTCGAGCATTGGCAAGGCCTAAACCACAACGCCATTCGTGCATTCCTCTCACGTGGTACTTAAAAACGTAGTTGATATGTATGTAATTATTTCATATTAAGAATGCCTATATACTCATTCACAGTATTAAGTAATTATATAACGTAGTTTTTATTGTAAAATCTAATTATATATTTACAATAAAAGCTACAGATTTGTGCACAAAATCCGATTTAATTCCAAACCAGTAACATATACTATGTCATGTAATAATAAAGTAATAATTACAAACAGGGTCGCGACATTACTGTAACTATTGGGCCAATGTTACCCGGCGCGGGTCAACTAGCACGATCGTTGCTCCGCGCGTGATTGACAGCGTTTGCACTCTGTTCGTTCATTCTAAGATGGCGTCGCCCCAGGCATGACTTCTAAACGATGTATAGATTGATTTTATTGTGTACTTCTCATCTATCATGATTATAATTGTAATCAGAAATGTTTGTTTATATACATACTAGCTTTTGTTCGCGGCTTCGCTTGCGTAAAAGTAGGTTAGGTTATGTTAGTATCAGTTTTTTTAATAATATATAGCCTATGTTTTTGCTGGTATTACAGCTTTCTAATGGTGAAAGATTTTTTTAAATCGGTTTAATAGTTTTTGATTTAAATCCTTACCAACAAACAAACAAAACATCACCTCTTTATTTATCTCTTTCTTCTTTATATTAGTATAGATAATTTTTCATTCGTATTTTTATTCAACTAATTTGTTTAACCTTATGTTAGTTCATAAGTCTATGTTGTGTACTTTGTTTTGTTTGTGATTTTACTATAGTGTCCAACTGTGGAGAGCTAAAATGTTTCTTTTATCTTTCTCGTTATTTAAAAACTTTACTATAAAAGAGTCGCGTAGTAGTTTAAACGGCTGTTTTACCAGTGCCGGTGCGTGGAGTACTGTGGGTTTGATACCAACACGGGATAATCCATAGTCGTTCCGAGTATGTTTTCCTTATGTCCATTGTTTCAATGTAAACTTACACAGATATAAAGTTTATTCCTAGTAAGGGAGCAATCTTCATACTAATACAACAAAATAATGAAGATGTTTGGATATTTGTTACTTAATCCCGTGTAAACTACTATTCAACGGATTTGGATGTAACTTAGGACAGAGACAGAACATAATCTGATTTTATACGATACTAGCTTTTGCCCGCGGCTTCGCTCGGATCCTCTCCTTTTTTTCTTGATGAAAGGTACTCGAAGTCCTTTTTGTACCCCTGACAACGTGTATGCGAAATTTCAAGATGATCGGTCGAGTAATTAAGATGTTAAAGCATATCAGATAAGCTCACATTCGCAATTGTATTAGTCAGGATTATATGAATCGCATTATCAAACGGGTCAGTTCTCCAGGTTGGATCTCGTTCGGTTGACTGAACATGTCCCCATCAATTGGTATCTCCCTCTCTTTTCCTCTCAACTAGTCAAAGTACTGTTTTCAAAATGTAATAATATATTTATAGATAATTATTTTAACATCTTTAAGAAAATATATTTGCACAGCTGAGATGTTGAATTTATTTATTCTATGCTACCAAATGTACATAGTTCTTGCAAATAATGTTTAAAGACATGCCTTAAACAAATTTAAAGTAGATTGTCGATAGTAACTTGTAGAAGATAGTGACTTATCTTCAATAAAGTGAGAACTCAAGTGTCCGTATGACGTGTTTGCGACCATTGGCATATCTATCATATACAGGGTGTCCGGTAATTAATGGTTAACCTGGAAATGTCTTATAGTGGAACTGATGGGCGTTCAGAAAAAATATGAAAAAATCTATCCTAACTACTACCTGAGATATGTGTTGTTTTTTAGTTACCATGTATAACTTTCTTGTATACTACGACCATAAATGAATGAAATCCATCGGTGTTTTGTTGTTTTATTATTAAACACTAATTATGCTAATAGATAGACAGTCAAAAGTATGCTATGCTTATATAGCTTGCACTTTTTAATATATATATTTTTCATCTTTTTTTTCTAAACTGCCTACAGTTCTACTATAAGACATTTCAAGGTTATCCATTAATTACCGGACACTCTGTATATCACGGAGAGACTTAGTCTCCCCGTGACTAATATAATAATACTATAATATACTATAATTTTATTAGCTTAAAAAATAGTAAAGTTCAATAGTAGCAGTAGTGTTACAGTTTCTAAATTATGTAATTAAGTAATACGAATTTTATCGCGTTGTTTATTTTAAAACACTTTTTTTTACATAATGTTGAAACTATTACATTACTATTGTTAAACTTTACTACTAAGTAAGTAGATTTAATAATTTAAATAGTAAACAAGCTATTTAAAACTACTTACTTATACTTATTTAAGTTTACACTTTCCCCAACGTTTCAGTTGCTTTTCAGCTCATAAGTCTCATAACTATTATTGTTTTTATAACTGACTGTACGGTGTAGTGGTTTAGGCGGTCGCCTCGTCATTGCGCCAAGTGTTGTGGGTTCGAATCCCACACGAGACAAAACTGTTTGATCTACAAATAGTTTTCAATTCAGACTCTGGGTATTCATTGTGTCTTTCGTTTGAATGTTTGCTATATCCGACGCAGGAATTATTCATACTGCCGGACTTGTCTTCTAAGAAAACAATCCCTATGCCTCTTACTTCAGATACCTATGATATTTTCTTAAAATATCCAGATCCAGATAATAGTAGATAGAAGAGCCTCGCTGATTTCAGCATGAATGGGCCGGCTCGACCGGGGAAGGACTACCCTCTCACAGAATATCGACGAGAAATACCAGTATTCCTACTGCTGTGTTTTGTACGGTGAGTGAGAGTGCCGAAGAACCAATCACCCTCATTCCCCTATCCCGCTCGTTTTACTCTTCTTCCATCCACAATGTCTATTGGTGAAACAGCATGAAAAACCGTTCAGTCGTTTTTGAGTTTATCGGGAACAGACAGACAGACGCGGCGGGGGACTTTGTTTTATAATGTGTAGTGAAGTAATAAATAATATTATAATCTAAGCGATTACACGTATATTCTTAAATAGTAATAATAAACATATGAAGTATTGTTGTCCTTTTCCCTCAAGGTTAAACGAAGGTGCTCCGTGCTACTCGCACCGACATAAAACGTGTTACTTTATAAATGGCTTTGTAATACACGTTTAGTATAAATCGTTTTATAACACCTCGTATAATAACTATTCTAACTATTATTAAAAATTCGAATGTGTGTTTGTAACGCTTGAACGCCATAACTACTTGACCGATCATCATGAAATATCGCATAGATGTTGTCAGGGGAAGATAAAAGGACATAGGGTACTTTTCATCCAGGAAAAGTACTGATATAATCTAACCCAACCTACATTTACGCGGGAGAAGCCGCGAGCTATATCTAGTATTATGTAAACAACTAGCTTTTACCCGCGAATTCCCTCGCTCGGAAACAGTACATTTTTCTCGATGAAAAGTAACCTATATCATTTTCTGTTCCCCTGACAACGTGTATGCGACATTTCATGATGATCAGTCGAGCCGTTAAGACGTGAAAGCGTTATAAACAAACTCACATTCGCATTTATAATGTTAGTTAGGATGTCTCTACACAAACTCCGCATTAGGAATAAAAACTGTAACTCGACATTCACAAATACCGTCACACCTCGGATCAACTGCAGTACATACATTTTATCGAACCTTTAAATGCGGTTTCTACCGGGCCTTGAATATGTATAACTTGTATATTAACTATATACATAAAATATAGTGTTTTACATAATACGGTTGGTTTACTCGTCACGCAGAATACCAGTCCATCTCACAAGAATGTCGCACGTTTGTTTCCAAAACAACTAAATAACGCTTTCCAATCCACATTTCACACACAAACCAACATTCCTATGTATATAGGTATATCATAGTCATTGATGTGTTATATATAATAAGGTATATAACGTACATAATGCTATTGTCTTGGTAAAACTTATCCTTTTTATATTGCAGGCTTCTTAAGACTGCACCGAGCGAAATGTGCCAAAACAGGCGGTCACAGTTAAGTTGATAAAATCAACACTTTTAGTTGAATACAATTATAAAATATACATTTACCATAACAATGAATGTGTTTACAATTACTTTGTATTAAAAACTTAAAATAATTAATATTTTCGCCTACAAAATTACGTAAATTTGCGCGAAAAATGCAAAAACGTAAGCTCGTGTTACCTGATTTTTAGATTGTAACAGTAGAAATCTATCCTATTTTACAGTTTAAACGAAACATAAATAGTTATTTTACAGTTTAAACGAAACATAAATAGTTATATTACAATTTGTCCGTCCCAAATATTTAAGTTATTGATTGACAATAAAGATACATATTTATCAAAAAAGCACTTCAAATCCTCCATACAATTTGACTATGGCGGCCGCGCGCCGATTTGAATATCGAGCTCTGTCATTCAGTTCAACCGCGTCTTACACTCGGCGCAGTCTTAATCTTAACACATCTATGGCTAGAATTGAGCATTTACGTTGCTTAAATTGTTCTAATGCGTTTCTTAAGTGCAATAAGAAAGGCATTAGAAAAATTTAAGCGGCGGTAGCACAATAGATAAGATGCTGTACTAGCGACGAACGAGAGGTTGTCGGTTTGATCCCCACCTATTGCAGTGGCGCCCGACGTGAAAGCTTGCTAGACGATTTACCAAGAATACTGGACATTTGTATTTTTTATTTCTTCGTTTATCACTATTTTGGTAGTTTTAGGCATATCGGATTGATTTATAGTACTTTTTCTTCTAAGGTAGCAAATAGGCTTCAAGACACCGCCTTACAATAGCAAGTTACTAATTTCGTATTTAAAAAGACAACTCCCGCACTAGAAACAATGCCTGTATAGCGGGGACTTTACAAAAAAAACCACCAATATACACAAGGAAAGTCTAGACTCGGAACAATCATTCGTGGTTCACACAATTTTTTTATCCCGTATGGGATCGAACTTACAACACTCGGCCGCAATGGCAATGGCGAGACGAGCACTAAAATCTTAATGCAGTTCAAACTTTAGTATATTGTCAGTTCTAAGAGTGACCACCTAATCTACAGCACCACCGGTCACTGATACACACAAGTTTAAGTCGCGTAAAGATATTTTCCAGGCATTTCCGTGTTTAACGAGCGGCACATTGTTGAGTTTTCCGACGAGTGCGCTAAGCAGAAACGATCGATTATACTAATAACGAGAAACAACGCGCTACCCTACCACGTACACACATACATACACACACTTATGCCTACACATCCCCGGAGGGGAAGGCAAACATGCATTACAGTTACTTTTTGCCAGATACATTTTAAGGTTCCATATCCGAAGCGGCTATTACCGTCTATCGTTCATATCTTTAATACTGAAGAATAAAACTAGGTGTCGTCTTTTAACAATATATTCCCTTAATTTTCCTTTCACAAACTGCGATCTAATGTTGCAGAAATTTATAAGCAAGGGTCACAGCTTATCAACTGACTGTACTTCTATCCTTGATTGCCAAAATAAAACGAAATTTGGATTGTTTGCTTAGGACTGTGGAGGCCACTGCTCTTAGACCACACGACTGCTTACCATCAGGTGGAGTGTGGTCATTTTGACGAGCAAAATAAAAAAAAAAAAAAAAAAAAAAAAAAGACTGATAATGCTCCTTTCATTAACAATCCTCATCATCGTCATCAACTCTCAGCTCAAAATCCAATGAGCTTTAAATGTTGCATACAAGATCCCGTTACGAGGTAAACTGACCTCAACTAAGAAATATGATCGGATTTTCTAAATCCCCACAGGATAGAAAATAAATAGGATTTTAGCTTTGAAGTTAGATATTCAAAGTAGGTAATATCATAAATTTTGGTCAGAAAATAACACTTATGAACGACAAAGTTTATGAGTTAGTGAGTTTAGTGAATTTACATTTATGTTATTAGTCATTAAGTTCAGACAAAGGGTTGAGCCTATGAGAAGATATGTAAGTACATACAGAAATTCTTAAATTTGACATGTAGTTAAGCAATTTATAGTCACAAAATACTTTTACGAGTATTTGCACTTATTACATTTTAAGACCCGTTACCTTTCCTTCGGGGTAGGATAAAAAAACACATAACAACTGAAGTAAATACGTACAAAAATCAAATGAAGGAAGAATGCAGTAGATAATAAAAATGCATATACGGTAACTGTGGTAGTAGGTACTTGGCGCGGCACTCGGGTCGCGCCAGCCCGCCTGGACCTCTGCCAACCCTCCGTACAATTGATTTCATAATCTTTCATTTGACTGCGACGGTTCCTGTTTACACGCTCTTACTTATCGCCATTTTGGTTTAATGCTTTCGTGTTATATTTATTGGATAAACATTTCGTCCAAATCTTACGATACAAATATATGTACTTTATTTAAAAAACACCTTGAAATCTGTATGTTTAAAAAATTTAGCTTTCGGATGTTTGTGTCTGCAAACTCAAAAAGTAGTCGATGGATTGATTTGACATCCTTACTAATATTAATATTATAAATGCAAATAAGCGTAGTAAGCGCAGCCGCGTGCAAAATCTAGTTTTAAATGAAGTTGCATTCCTTTAGAAGTGAGAACGGGCAATAAGAATATCAGACAGAGTTACAGTGAAGCACGGCAGCGTTCAGCTAGTATTGTTTAAACATTAATTCTTACAATAATCCTAGATTCTTCAAATACTTTACACGGACGTCGCCTCAGTTTTTGTAATGTTTCTTATTCAATAAACAGTAATGAAATCCGCGTAGAGTACTTTAATTTCAAAGCTACACTTTTACCTACAAGAACAAATATACTTAATATAATCTTAGTACACATTGTGTATACAGAAAAGCAATTCGAGAATTGTCCTAACGTTAAAAATAATTTCATTTTCAATATTTAGTAATACATATTATATTTACGCAAGTAAGTAGTTGTTTAAGTGTCGTCTCGTCACCGGGCCGAGTGTTTTGGGTTCGATCCCAACACGTGACAAAAAAAATTGTGTGATCCATAGATAGTTGTTACTAGTCTGTGGGTTATGTGAGTATGACTCATGTGTCCGTTGTTTGAAAATTTGTCAAGACCCCGCGACACAGGCTCTATCCTTAGTCCGCGAATTGTTTTTTCAAAGGAAAAATAAATAAACAAGGGTAGGCGAAGTATTATCATCATCATTAAGCTATAATAGTTCTCTGCTGGACATAGCCCTCCCGCAATAAGCGCCAAAGAGCTCTGTCGCAAAGTATACCTAGATTAAATGTAGAACAATCTGGGGATCACAAAATTACAAGCAGATTCAAAACATATATATTATAGACTTAAATCGCACTTAAATCGCATATATGATAGGGAATGATAGTGAATAATTTTCAATATAAGTGAGCATGGTAATCTATATATTAATACGTGAAGCAAAAACTTTGTACCCCTTTTTACGAAAATTGCGCGGACAGAGGAGAATGAAATTTGGCACAGTTAAAGTTTATGTGGAGAAGGAGAGGCAAATCCTAACATTTTTATAAAATATGCATAAGAAATACATTAAATTAATGAAAAAACACTACACGCACACAACCATGCATTTGACACACGCAGTCGAATCGCGTTCGTAGTATTTCGGCATTGTTCGTCTGACGTCGTACAATTCTTTGTAACTATGGTTACCTATACCTTATTTATATGTAATAGAGAAATACAGAAAACAAAGTAGTAAGCTTAGGAATTTTGATCGAATTTTGACCACTAGGCGACCGCTAGTATCTACTATATTAATAATTCAGATGTCACGTTGTCATTGTGTGTCAGATGACAACTTAACGTACAGAAAGGTGCTCATATTTAAACGTAGTAGCTCTACGACTTAAGTTTTTGATATATGTATGTATATCTGTTCGAGACTGGTGGGTGTATAAACGGTTGTTTGGTCTAAGATCGTCGCTACTGTCGAATCAACTCTATTTTCGTACAAATCGATATTCCTATACGATGTAAATAAATGTCTGGCTGCGCGGGTGATGCATTTACGTGGCCATTTTGTTACGTTTGCTCGGGCACATTACTTTTTCCTAGATGTAAGTTAACCTATGTCCTTTTCTGTACCACTGACTATGTATATGCTAAATTTAATGTTGATCGGTCAAGTAGTTAAGGCGTGAAAACGTAAAAAACAAACAAACTCACATTCGCATTTATTATATAAAGTTAGCATCATGTAATATACATAATTTTACGCTTATATCCCCGAGAGGTAGTCAGAAATGTGTCATACATTTCTGACATCCCACATTTTACCAACTATATCTTTAGAACCCAAGCAATTGAAGGCGCTCATATTGTCGTTTGCAATTCCAACCCACGTGTTGTTACAAGAAAACCTAATTAAATTGTCCGACCCGGGAATATTCGCATACAACACCGCTGCGCCGATACACAAAGAGTTTTACAAACGTTCGTAGGTTGCACTGGTCGCAAGTTTGACGTCGGCAAATGGTAAGTCGTTAAGGAAAACCTCTGCACGTTTATATAGGACTACAATCTCGTGCGTTATCAGTTACCACTATGTTGTAATAATCTTGCATACATGACGTAAATATTATCACACGTGTGTAATGTACCAGTCATTGGCCCATTGGGGTCAGAGCATTAGAAACTGCCGGTCGTAAAGTTTCAGGTTCAGAACATCTCAACTCCTGCACTGAGAATCCTGTCTCCCGAGAGAGAGAACATACGCTTTACAAACAGTCAAAGAACGGACAAACAAAGAGCAGCCAGATTTGAACAACTATTTATGGATTGCACAAATTTTTGTCTCGGGATTCGAACCTTCAACATTCGGCGTCGTGGCAGTGCCGAGGCGACCACCTAAGCCAATACACCATCCGTGCAGTTAAAACGTCCTGATGGCGTAGTCGTTTAACATATTAATAATATAATATAATGTCGGCCTCGATGGCGTAGTGGTTAGTGTAACCGACTGCCACGCCTGAGGTCGCGGGTTCGATTCCCGCACAAGTCAAATATTTGTGTGCATGAACATGGATGTCTGTTTTGGTCCGGGTGTTTCTATGTATAATGTGTAAGTGCACAAAAAAAAAAAGGTTCTAGTACCCATAGTACAAGCTCTGCTTAGTTTGGGCTAGATGGTGTTGTGTGTATGTGGTAGAATATTATATATTAAATGCCACGCCGGCCACAAATGACCGCAGCCAATACAATTTCTATTGTGTCTGCTACATGGCATTCAATGTGCTAAGTGGTGTTATAATAATTGGTATATAATATTTAATTGTAAAGAATAACATGAGGCGACTCATGTTATTCTTTACAATTAAACAATTAATTTATAGTTAATTGGCGAAAGTATAAGAAATCGTGTAGTCGATCGTATGACTGTATTATTTCCTGTACTATCGTGTTATTTTGCTAGTGGTACGATTTTCTATTCCTCTTCAAAGTTACCACACTCCGCCTGATGGTAAGCGATGATGTGGTCCAAGTAGTGTCCTCCACACATCCTCAGAGTAGCTGAGGCAATGTTGAGATCCCTCCCTACTTCGACGGCCTGAGAAGGTACTTTTCCATAATAATAATATTCATTTAATTCCCAAGTTAACGTTCGGCGTTTGATGCCCAGATACAAAAGTATTTTTTACTGTGTCTGTTTCCAGCTAATTGATAAGATAATTATGCATTAACGTTAATAATGGCATCTAATATACATATAGAGTACCGATAGTCTAGTGGGAGATCATTGGACTGCCACTCAGAGGTCTCGAGTTCGATCCCAGCGCTCTTCTGTTATTGCCGAAGCTATTCGAGACAGCTAATGTGTAATCCTAACGAATATTATAAATACGAATATCTGTTTGTTTGTTTATTACGCTTTCACGCCTGAACTACACGACCGATCATCATGAAATATCGCATACACGTTGTCAGAGAAACAGAAGAACATAAAGTACCTTTCATCCAGGAAAAAGTACTCTTACTAATTTAACCTATATATGAGTTATATACGCGAGCAAAGCCGAGAGGAAAATCTAGTATAAAATGAACCAGGATTTTGTATAGTGGTCACTCGTGGCCTACTTATATACTATACAATATCCCTAACGTTTACATTCAAAGTTATATTCTGTTAAACTTTGCAACATACAACTCCAGAAATTGTTTGGAAGTGCATTCTATCCCATATGTGGGCTAACAGGTTATTATTTAGCATATTGACTTATCGACAAATAATTGATTTAAATACGAGTTGCAACCTGCATATCAATTGCGAGATGTGTCCCATATTTTTTTCAAAGAGTTAATTTTATCTTACATACATACATACATAGATTTACGCCTATTTCCCAAAGAGGTAGGCAGAGACTCCGGATTTCCATTTGCTACGATCCTGACACACTTCTCTGGCTTCATTCACTTTCATAACATTCCTCATACACGCTCGCCGGTTTAAGGTGCTCCTAATCTGGCCTTTATCCAGAACGTCTCCGATCTTCCCCTTGCGACTGTTCCATTCACACTAGCCTTATAAACTATTTTAGTCAATCTTTTCTCGTCCATTCTTTCTATATGCCCAAACCAGCTTAACATACCCTTTTCTAAGCTCGTCACTATATCCACTTTCATGCCGCATCTCTCTTTAATCACACTATTCCTTATTCTATCTTTCAGAGTCACACCACATATGTTTCTCAGCGCTCTTATTTCTACAGCATTTATTCTGCTCTCATGCTTCTTTTGCCATACTCAACTTTCACTTCCATGCATAAGTGTAGGCACTAATAGTCCTCTATGAACAGCCAAACGTGACTTATCGGATACATTTCGACTGTTCATAAAAGCGCGTAGAGCGCCATTCGCTTTATTGCCAGCAACCGTTCAGCAATTTAATTTATTATATCCAATTTTATTCTTGTTAACCACTCCAGCTAAGCTAGAATACTTGTAATAGGAATAGGTTCAGGTCGGTAGTGCAATGCGTGGGATACGAACCCGCAACCTATCGATCGCAAGTCCAATGCCTTATCCATTGGGGTACAGCCGAACATTATATGTACTATCGACTTGAGCGACGGTTGACCACTCCTAAGGTTAAAATCGCATAGCACACACACGTGACACCTTTTATTTGTTTGATTTTTTTTACACTTCTCATTTGTTTCCTGATTCTAAGGCGATACAAACTCAACTGGTCAACTACGACATTTTTGATCGGTTAACAAAATTAAGGGCGGAGTCACTTAAAGTCATCATGTGTAAGCGAAATTTTTTCTGAAATGGTCAACCGTCGCTCATGTCGATAGTACATGTTTATGTTAATTTCGAATTAAGTCGAACATCCGACTGTGTAAGAACTGCAATCGCTCCATCGTTTCTGGCTAAGATACCCACTGGCTATCTGTACCTATTTATTCTGTGTAACATGCATGTTAAACGAGTTATCTATCGACCTGAATCAATAGTGAGGCTGCATAGTTGCTCTCAAACAATTTAACACGTACCACGTAGGGAAGCTCGGAGGAGCGACAACATGGCCGCTGTTTTAAATATTCAGAAGCGACGTGGCAGATCTAAAACTTGTGCCGTTATGTATTGGACCTTATGTAATGACCTACATCTATACAAATAAATAAAATTGGAGTGTCTGTTTGTAATGTCAAAATAACAGCTTTATACTAAATGCATATGAAAGTATGTACGGTATTTTATAACTACTAACTATATTTTTTGTTTTCTATTTGTTCCGGCTTATCTATGAAATGGCTGGACCGATTTTGACGGGACTTTCACCGGCAGATAGCTTATGTTACAAGGAGTAACTTAGGATACATTGTGTTTGATATTTCGTTAAATTCTACGCACAAGTTGACCTATATAATAGTCGAGTAAATAGCTTAATACGATTATTGCTTATATGTTGAAAGGTTATGCGTGTGACTGCCTTTGGTCCGTGGCTTAAGTTGAAGAAAGCGGATTCGATTCCTGTCCGGCATAGTTTTATTGGGTTTAAATGTTCGTTTCTTCCCTTCATAAGCAAAAAGCACGAAGTTATAGTACTTTAGATATAGTTTACTAATTACCTCGTGTGATTTTATATGTTTAGCGATTAGAGCGTACCTAAGTAAAACAAAAATATAACACAACAGTATAATTTTTTTGTGGAGGGGTAGGTAGATAGTAGGGTAGATTTTTTTGGAAGTTTGTACAAAAATTGTCTAATGGCTAAAGCATATGAATATGTGCAGTTATCCAGTTATAATATATAAGCTTTATAACCGATCCAAGAAACGTTTAGTACCAGGACAGTCATGACATCTGTTTGTGTTGTTATAAATGCGAATGTGACATTGTTTGTTACGCTTTCATTCCTAAACTACTTGACCGATCTTGGTTGGTGGTTGGGAAAAGGACATAGGTACCCATCATTTAGAAAAAAGATACCGTTCCCGAGGGATGCCTAGTATTAAAATAAAATTAAATGTTTTTTGTTTAAATGCGGTTATCTCTGTAACTACCCGTCGAATCAATACTAGAACTAGATGTGCCCGCGGTTTCACCCGCGTTTATAGTTACTGCCCCGCCCCCGTGGGTTGTAGCGTGATGTTTTATAACCTATAGCCTCCCTACTACTACTGGTTCGAATTGAAAAATATTTTAGTATTGGATAGCCTATCGAGAAAGGCTATAGGCTATATAACATCACGCTACGACCAATAGGAGCGGAGCAGCAATGAAAAATGTTGGAAAACGGAGAAAATTCTCTTATGTGAAGCAGACGATGCTGCGCGGGTCAGCTAGTTTAATATAATAGTCAAATTCTTAAGAAAGGTTCTAGGCATATAACATTACGCTACGAGCCTCGGGAGCGGAGCAGTAATCACAAACGAGGTCGAGACTGTAACAAATAGTTGGAAGGCATATAACTGACACATTATAAAACAAAGCCGCGTCTGTCTGTTCGCGATTAACTCAAAAACTACCGAACGGATTTTCATGCAGTTTTCACCAATAGACAGAGTGATTTATGATGAAGGTTTATGTGTATAATTTGTTAAGGTTTTGTACTACCGAGGAAGCTGGGGCGGGTCCCTAGTATTTTGAGAAATACAAATCATACACACCTGCCTACCCTTCTACAAAATGCCAGCATGATGTTATAGAAGTTGTTATGAGCAAAGGAATAGGAAACAAAAAAGGAGATCCGAATAGAGATGTGTATCAGCCGAGCATCGATTTTGTAACTGACCTACATATGAGATGGCGATACCGACGCTCTTCAATATTGTAACTGCAGTATTTTATGTATTTTTAAAACATATAATACGAATATAAACTAGCTGACCAACATAACGTTGTTCTGCCATATAAATTATTTGTAGCGGTATGAAATATACTTTACGACCTATTCTCCTACCTACCATATATACATAACAATTTCACAAAAATCGGTCGAGCCGTTTCAAAGATGTACGACCACAAACAGATTTTAGATTAGAACTGTCGTTCTTCAAAACAAGAGCTAGCGAAATGGAAGAAGAGAACAAAGGAGGCTGAACGCACAACCATGTAGGAGAAATAAGGATAATGTGGTATCTAATATAATGGCTAATGGCGTAGTGGTTAGTGTAACCGACTGCCACGCCTGAGGTCGTGGGTTCGATTCCCACACAAGTCAAACATTTGTGTGCATGGACATGGATGTTCGTCTTGGTCTGGGTGTTTCTATGTATAATATGTATGTATTTACAAAAAAAAAAGTATATAGGTATATATATGTTTATCCATTGTCTAGTACCCATAGTACAAGCTCTGCTTAGTTTGGGCTAGATGGTGTTGTGTGTATGTGATAGAATATTATTATTATTAATCATATAAAATTAAATAGATTATAGTTATTAAAATAAATTTGCAACAATATATGTATACGTGATAGTTTGACGCTAATACACTTTACTTGTATGGTTCATAGACACAACTAAATAATGTGTGATGGTTTACTGCTGTGAATCTGCATTCTAAATTTTGGAAATATACTGACAGCGATATTTAATCATACTAAATGGTTTGTGAATGAACAAGAACTAGACAACGCCCACAATTCCTGTGTCGCAGAAGATTTTAGAAAATTCAAACAACGGTCACAACGATCACCCATTTTATACACAAATTGTTCCGTGCGGAATTTAAAACCACAACACTATTTTAATAAAAATATAAAATGAATGACAAATTTAGTTTAATTTTTATATTAATTAAAAATAGAGATAAATGTCGTAAATAGCAGTCTCTTACATTTCTTCTATAAAAAAAACAACTCGCCCAAGTGTAATTTCTGTGTCACACGAATGCAAAATAATGACTTATTCTGTACTACCATTGTACATTATGGATTTTAAAAGCAATTTGCAACAAAACATCAAAAAAAAAATTATTACTTTTACCAAAAATACCTTAAAAATAAACTTAAATTATTTTAGTTAAAACCACCTACATTTGTTTTGACATCAAACATTGTTGACATTTTCTGTAATTTGCTTGCTGTTCAATGTTGGTTTACAAACGTCACTTGACAATTCGACGCCATATTGCTCAAGCAAGCGCTTTGACAGTTCAAATAAAGAGCATATTATAGTTTATTTTTTAAATTATGTGATGTGTGACATGGTTTCCAGATACTAGTCAAATGCCTATTTTGTGCCTACTTACGGCATTAAGTCCCGCGTAATAGACGCCGAACCAATAGCCGTCTACCAAGAAATATCACACCCTGTTACTAAAATTTCTTGATAGAAAAA
The DNA here is from genome assembly GCA_963675205.1 of Catocala nupta. Taxonomy (NCBI): domain Eukaryota; kingdom Metazoa; phylum Arthropoda; class Insecta; order Lepidoptera; family Erebidae; genus Catocala; species Catocala nupta. Next base: position 2,871,438 of record OY776107.1, on the reverse strand, counting down.
CCAAATAACACTTTGCATCACGTTTCGGTATAACAAGTGAAGCCGCAGGCAACGACAAGTCATAAAGTGATTGCAAGTTGTACATGATTTACAACGGTAAATTGTAGTATTATGTGAGAGTCGAGAAAGGCATTAGTAACCTATCACGAGCGTGCACACCAACATACATACAAACATACAACTTAAATAATATTGTCTTTTGTTTACGCGAATGTTATTCATTGAAATTAAACTACTATATACGGATTTTATCGCGTTGTTTATTTAACACTCTATTACATAATTTAGAAACTGTTACACTACTATACTATACTATTAAACTTTACTAATACTAATAATAACTTTGAAATAAATAAATAATACTACTTTGAAATAACTACACTGGAACATTGAGACAACTACCATCTTAGTCTCCCCGTGACCATGGCTGCTGAAAAGCAACCGGAAAAACGTCGGAGAAAGTGTAAACTTAAAAACAAATAGATTTGATAGTTTTAATAATTTAATTAGCTTAAAATTAGTAAAGTTTAATAGTATAGTATAGTAGTGTAACAGTTTCTAAATTATGTAATAGATTGTTAAATAAACAACGCGATAAAATCCGTATATAGAAGTTTAATTTCAATGAATACAACTTAAATATCTATAGATAAGTTATGCTCTTTCCACATTACATACAGATTTATATTATTTATTTTATATTAGAAACTAACCGATCCGCGCAACTTCGTCTGCTTCACATAAGAGAATTTTCTTCGTACTTCCAATTTTTTTTATTTATGGTCAACTCCTTTAGGTCGTAGCTTGACGTTCTATAGCCTATAAGCTTTCTCAATGAATGAGCTATCCAACACCGAAATTTTTCAATTCGAGCCAGTAGTTCCTGACCTTGGCGCGTTCAACCAATCAAACAAATTCTTCAGCTTTATAATATTAGTATAGACTAGCTCTGCCCGCGATTTCATCCGCGTTATTAGTTATAGCGTGATGTTATATAGCCTATAACCTTCCTCGATAAATAGGTTACCCAACACTGAAAATAATTTTTCAATTCGAACCAGTAGTTCCCGAGATTATCGCGTTCAACCCAACAAATAAAGTCTTCAGCTTTATAATATTAGTATAAGTTACGTGGACGGGCACTGGTAACCATAACACATGTTAAATCTTAACATGAGTATCAGATTTCAACATAACACTTATTAGTTCATGTCTTCTTCTCTCTAGTCTTTATTATTCCCAGGTCATTTGGGTCGGCTTTTCTAGTCTAACCGGATTTGACTGGATATCAGTTTTTACACAGAGCGGCTGTCACCTGACCTCTGCAAACCGAAGGCTAACAATACCCTAAGGCTAGACCAGTGTCAGGGTATTATGGGGCACTGACTTCCCAATAACGACTGCCATAGATGTTCATGGCAGCCGGGACCGACGGCTTAACGTGCTCTCCGAAGCACGGAGCAGGCGATAATTGTCAATCAATACGCACATAATTTCGAAAAGTCATATAACTTCCGAAAGTCAGAGGTGCGCGACGTGGGTTCGAACCCGAGACCCTCTGCATTGCAGTCTGTTGGTCTTCCCACTAAGCTATCGCTGCTCTATTACTAGTTAGGACAATAATAATAGTAAAATAAATTCTTAGCAAAAAAACGTAACTTTAAGCATAAATACGGTTAATTAATCTGTAAAATAATTTTAAAACGATATTCGTAAACCGTAGAATATACATAATTATAGTATATATACATTATCTGTATATATAAAACTCTTCCGTTACTGAGTGACTGACAGACAACGCACAGCCGAAACTACTGAAAGAAGAAGTAGTTGAAATTTGGCATGTATGTTCTTTGGAGAGTGTAGGGGAGCACTAAGAGAGAATTTTTAGAAATTCCACCACGAAGGGAGTGAAAGGGGTGAAAAGGCGCGATATAATCAAATCCCACGCGGGCAAAGCCGCGGGCGGAAAGCTAGTTATAGTATAAAACGAATATTCATGTAGGCACCGCGAGGAGATTATCACATGTATAAACATAATAACTTAATATCTAATTATAGCCACTATATCTACTTATTTACTATTGTATTTAAGAGTTAGGGATTAAAGAAGCTGTATTGTGTATGCTTTTCTGTAGATGTCTGGATGTTTGTTACACAATCACGCGTAGTAGTCTCCCCGTGAACATGGCTGCTGTAAAGCAACCGAAACGTCGGGGCAAAGTGTAAACTCAAATATAAATAGTTTTAATTAGAAAATATATAGATTAAATAGTAGTAAAATTTCAATAATAGTAGTGTTGGAGTTTTCAAAATTATGTAATACCAGTGTTTAAAGTAAAATAAACAACACGATAAAATCCGTATAAAGTGTTTAATTTCAATTTATAACATTCGCGTAAACATAAGACAATATTAGTAAACGGATTTAGATGAAATTTTACACATAGATAGACCACGTCCTTTTTTAATACATTAAAAGAAAACATAGCGGTATATGGCGAATAACATCCTCATCTCGCCAGCTTTGGTTTTAGGACACTACCGAACCTGAGATCTCGTTCATGATTTCGAACAGTCGCATAGGTACACTACTATTCTTTTTTAATATCAGCCCTTTTTATAAACTGTCCCACTGCTGGGCACGGGCCTCTTCTCAGTATGAGAAGGACCAGCCCACAGTCCACCACGCAGGCCCAGCGCAGGTTGGTAGACTTCACACATCTTCGAGAACATTATGTAGAACTCTCAACCATGCAGGTTTCCTCAAGATGTTTACCTTCACCGTTAAAGCGAGCGATAATTAACTATTTAATACACACATAACATGGAAAAGTCAGAGATGCACGCCTTGGGATCGAACTCGAGACCTCTGTGTGGCAGTCTAACTGTTTCCCAGTAGGCTTTCGCTGCTGAGCTGCGTCTGTGCTGTACAAAATATAATAATAATGTTTTTTGCAAAAAGTTTTACATTATTTACATTTTGATTAAGTACACTATATTCATAAATAATAAAGATAATTACATGAACGCTCAGTGGGAAGACCAACAGACTGCAATGCAGAGGGTCTCGGGTTCGAACCCACGTCGCGCACTTCTGACTTTCGTAAGTTATATGACTTTTCGAAATGATGTGCGTATTGATTGACAATTATCGCCTGCTCCGTGCCTCGGAGAACACGTTAAGCCGTCGGTCCCGGCTGCCATAAACATCTATGGCAGTCGTTATTGGGGAAGTCGACACAAAAGATCCCACTGGGTCGAAGTGTCGCCGGTCTGTACTGGCTGGCCCTCACACAAGATAAGATAAGATTATCTTAACTAATATTATAAATGCGAATGTAAGTTTATTTGTTTGTTACGGTTTCACGCGTTGACTACTGATCATCATACACTTCATCATCATCAACATCATACACTTTGTCAGGGGAACAGAAAAGGGTACTTCTTATCCAGAAAAAGTAATGTTACTAATCAACGTCGTTTACGCGAGCAAAACTGCAGGCAAAATCTAGTCTTATAAAAAAACTCCACCCGAACTAGGTATAATTCCTGTATCTAAGGGACTTTAGAAACATTCAAACAACAGACACAAAGAACACTTAGACTCGGTACAACTATACAGGGTGTTTTTGAAATCGTGTAATTCCTTTTAACCACGCATTCTACTGGTGATATAGAATAACCCTGACCATATTTTTATTTAATTAGATTTATTATTTTTGAAAAATTATTATTCCATTTTTTTCGTGAAATGGTGTCAGATAGTCATATGTTAACCAACCGAGGCAATTTTAATTTTTTACTAATTAAAATAAAAAATCATATTAATAATTAATGTCGTAAATAATAACGGGCGGTCCTTTTTATTGCCCCTTATTATTTACGACATCAGTCATTGTTATGTTATTATTTTTAAATTAGTAAAATATTAAGATTGTGTCAGGTGGTTAAAATATGACTATTTGAAATCATTTCATGAAAAAAATCTGTACTCTAATTTTGCCGAAACCATTATTCTAATTAAGAAAAATATGGTCAGGGTTATTCTATATCACCAGTAGAATGCGTGGTTAAAAGGAATTACACGATTTCAAAATCATCCTGTATAAAGATCAGTCAATTTTTGTCTCGTATGGGAATCGAACCTACAACACGCACTGGCAAGACGACCACTTTCACCACTACTTTCATTCTTTCTGGCTAATTGATAAGTTAATAGGAACCACAAATAAATTAAGACACACGGTTACCTATCATACACCGTTATACCATTCATCATTTTATACAATTAATGCTACCCTTTAACCCAGTATAATTAATTCCATAACACTTTTATACAGCTAATTACTATATTTATTGATATACATATGCGAGCCCGTGGCGTAGCGCTCGAACGATAACATAGTATATTTATTACAGCCATTTATAATGCTGACCTTTATTTCATTTATATACCGTATAAGGAAATTATGTTCATGACCAAGATATGGTTAGGCCGCCCGCTGTCATACGCGCAGACACGCCGTATAATATTAATATCAGCTCCGTATTAAACTGTCTCGCTGCTGCGCACGGGCCTCTTCTCACAGTGGAAGGGTTAGGCCATATTCCACCACTTTAGCCCAGTGCGGATTGGCAGACTTCACATATCTTCGAGAACATTATGAAGAACATGCAGTTTTCCTCACGATGTTTTTCTTCACCTTTAAAGGGAGCGATAATTAACTATTTAATGCGCACATAACTTCGAAAAGTCAGAGATGCGCGCCTCGGGATTGAACTCGAGGCAATCTAACGGTCTCACGCTATCACTGGTATATACGTCGCTATATACTGCTATATACGTCGTGGTACTTACAAAACAAAGGGGTAGAAGTAAAGAAACACACGATGAAGCCACAAATTAAATAGATATAGAACAACCGGTGTCGGTTCAATACAACCGGTTCACGCAGAGATGTGTAAATAATGTCCTCCAGATCTAATTTCGGTCACAGCGGTCAATCTTAACGGAGACTAGTCATCTGCGCAGGTGATGTAATACTGCATAAGCGTGTGCGCAAACGCAAGTGCACTCTCATAGTCCGATGGAACGGCAGTCTCACACGACCAGAAAGAAATACACGCAGGACCAACGGCTTTACGTGTTTTCCGAAACACGAGGAATCTAACATCGCCAGCTTCCAAAGGCTGCTATGGAAAATTCTTGACAGGATAACTACAACGGCCTTGAATCATGTCAGGTAATATTCGAAATCTTTCTATGCGTGTGCGTGTGGGTCCGTCTTGTTTTGGGCCAACTACATACATACATAATATCACGGCTATATCTCCGACAGAGTTGGCAGGGGTGTATTTCACCCAATGATATATAAACTATAGATACGTTACTCGCGCTCTGTAGTGGCAATATGAATGCAAGGTAATTACCAGAAGTCTATTTATTCACGTACCAACCACTGCCGCGGGTGTACGTGTCATTAAAATAACTTAAGTAAATAACTTCCACAACAACAAAAAAAATAAGGAAATGTAAAAATTTGAAAGATAAAAAAGTATCATTTTATGCGTAAGTATCAAGAGAAATGAATTATATTTTATTTTTTTGATGCCTTCTAATGGCGGCTGGCGCCTGAGGTAACTCACGTGTTCACCCTCGACCAATGAGCAAGCACTACAGAATGACAACGTAATTAAAGAAATATATTTATCTCTCTCTAACAACAGGAATTCTGTAGACATTTAATGTTCTTTTCCCTTCTTCGTGCGTGTAAGTAGCTGTCTATTGTCTATATGTATTTACGCTGTTTTCGAGTGCCGTGATGCTTATGCATGACGCGTCTATTTATATTACGTCATTGATTACACCCATATTTCTCAAGCCAATAACATATTGCTTAATCCTTTAATGTCAATAGGAGAGTAGATAGCCTAGTAGGAGAGCGTTGGACTGCCACTCAGAATTCTCATGTTCGATACCAATGCACGCAGTTTTCTCTTTTCGATGTTCTGTGCGTATTATACAGCAAATAAATTAATTTCTTGGAATTGCAGACACAATTAAAAACTTACTGTGCCGTTACAACTCAATAGGTTAACGATGAAAGGACACATCGTATACAGAAACCTGCATGTCTGAGAGTTCTTCATCCATTTTAGTTTACTAGTGACGACTAGTGGTAAAAATTCGACCAAAATTCCTAAGCTTGCTACTTTGTTGTCTTTTTTCTATATTACATATGAATAAAGTATAGGTAACCATAGTTACAAAGAATAGTACGACGTCAGACGAACAATGCCGAAATACTACGAATGCGATTCGACTGCGTGTGTCAAATGCATGGTATGTGCGTGTAGTGTTTTTTCATTAATTCAATGTAATTATAATGCATATTTTATAAAAATATTAGGATTCGCCCCTCCCCCTATATAAACTTCAACTGTGCCAAATTTCATACTCCTCCGTCCGCACAATTTGCGTAAAAAGGGGTATAAAGTTTTTGCTTCCCGTATTAATGTATAGATTTAGTAGTTATAACTTATATTATAAAGATCATAATGTTATTAAATAAATTAAGAGGACCCTAGTACCCATTACACAAGATAAATCTTACTTTGGGTACCTAGCAGTGTTCGAACAATTATAATTATTGTCTTCACCTCATATTACATTAACTCTGCTGTTTTTAAAACTGTTTACTTATTATACGTGAAGTCTGACAGCCCGCAGTAGATCAGCGTGGTAGACTATAGCCATTATAAACCCTCTCGCACTGAGAAGAATCCCATGCCCAGCAGTGGGACAGTTTATATATGAGGCTGATGTTATAACCCGATAATCGAACTCGCTGACGCATCTCCAAATAAATTAAAACAGTATCAATATCTAAAGCAGGACAAGTGATTATGAGGCATGTCACGAGTGACACAGTGATTGGTCGCGGCCGGCTGCCCGCAAGGTGACCCCAAGGTCACGTACCTGCCGATGTAAGCGAGTATAGAGGTCCTTTATTGATATCATAACTACATCACGAAATGTCTGTTCCTATAGCGCACATGACTGACTGACAGAAAAAAATCATTTACAAGGATTTTACAAACATTGAAACAACGAACACAAACATCCGGACCCAGAATAATTATTTGTAAATTACACAAATTTTTGACCCGTCTTGGATTAGAACCTGCAAACAAGGCATAGTAGCATTGTCGAGGCGACCACATTATTTTTGTAAGTCAAAGAACACTTACTTCTTTATTTGAACAAACTATCACTATAATTGTGAAGAATTAGAACCCGTAACACTTAATTCATTGGCACGCCGACCACATAACCGCTGCACTATCAGTGTAACCATAACTAATATTATCAATGCGAATGTTTGTTACGCCCTTACGCCTAAACTACTCGACCGATCATCATGAAATGTCGCATACACGTTGTCAGGGGAACAGAAAAGAACATAGGGTACCTTTCAGCTAAAAAAAAAGGACTTTGCCTCCGGTTTTACGCGAGCGAAGCCGGAGGCAAAATTTAGTGTTGTAATAAAACCATCTTACGATATATCGAGTGGGCGTTACATTTACAATTGTAAAATGATAATTTCCTGCATGAATGCGGAAATATGGAAAGCGGCTCGATCATTTGCTTATTGAACAGAAACAGCCATGACACACGTATGAGTCATGTTTAAAGATCTCTGATTCTTTGAACGTTGGCTGCTCCAATTGTATTGTAGTGTAAGCATAAACAGTTAGACCTTGGATTCGATTCCGTACCCGAGAAAAGTGGGAGAATTTGTTATAGTAGTTTTCTTATTTAAAAGACTACTCCCTCCCGGACTATGAATAATTCCTGGGTCGCGGGGGACTTTACAAACATTCAAACAACGGACACAAAGAACACCCAGACTCGGCATCCGAGCAGTTGATTTATTTAAGATAACATAGTTATAATAAAGCTATTAATTGAATTTCATAATAAACCTTTTTTTATTGTTATACAATTTTGAAAGAAAATAAAATCTAAATCTATACCATTCTCGAATCCATTTGAACACACACAAAAAATTTCATCAAAATCGGTCCAACCGTTTAGGAGGAGTTTAATTACAAACACACGCACAGAAGATTTATATACATATAAAGATTTAAAATCTAATTCAATAAATATCAGTGTCTGCCTACCTCTCCATAGTTTTATAGTCGTGATGTGACTTCATGATGATGGTATATATCTAAATAATGGCAACAATTGTTCATTATAACACATTTCTATAAAGTTTTGGTGTAAACAGCACGTTTTAGTATTCAGGTCATTCATCGCTCAAACGAACAATAACGCTGATTTAACACTTTTACTTTAAACAATGATTTGTCTGATCATTGTTTAAGTCTCGGAGTATTTTGGTAGAAACTGTTAACAACACCTATACTCCATTTGGTTAGGTAGGTACTTAACTAAAGGTAAACAATCTTGTCTTTTTATCTAAAACTCAGTTTTAAAATAACATTCTGCTAAAGATCAATGTAAATACAACAATAACGATTACCTACTAAATTAATTAAACCGTTAGTTTATTTGTTTAATATGTGTTGGAGTAAAAAGTCACATCAAGATAGTTTATCTTTAGTTAAGTACCTAACCAAATGGAGTATAGTTTATTTAGAACTAAACAAATTTTTTCCCGCGGTTTCGCTTGCGTTTATGTAGATTTTGTCAATAAATTTATACCCCCGGGAACAGTACTCTGGATGAAAGTTGCCCACCATATGTTCTTTTCTGTACCTCTGACAATGTGTATGCAAAATTTCATGATGATCGGTCGAGTTGTTAAGACGTGAAAGCGTTCCAACAAAGAAACTTAATAATAATATCAGCAAAATATAAAAACACCCTCTCATACTCGATAACAATTTTACTGTAATATTGTCTTACGTATACACAAATGTTATAATAATAATCATAATGTCAGCCCTGTTTTAAACTGTCCCACTGCTGGGCACGGTCCCTTCTCAGTGTACGAATCGTTAGGCCATAGTCCACCACGCTGGCCTAGTGCGGGTTGGCAGACTTCTCATATCTTCGAAAACATTATGGAGAACTCTCAGACAAGCAGGTTTCCTCACGATGTTTTCACTTAAGATTCATATTTTCAAAAATCACAATTACATTTCTCTCAATAATAATTCTTGTAACACAGAGGATGTCTCACACATTCAAACAATGGATACATTGAACTCTCAGACTTGAACTACTGTTTGTAAATCACACAATTTTTATCCCAGTTAGATATCGAACCGACAGCACTCGTTGTACTGGCAATGACGAGGCAACCACTGAACCATTACGTCATCCGTGCAGTCATAAAACCTACACCGCAATTCAATAACACTTTATTAATTTTAATAGTAGCAGTTATAAACATTAACTAGCTATGCCCACGGTTTCACCCGCGTTTATAGTTACTGCGCCGCCCCCGTGGGTCGTAGCGAGATGTTATATAGCCTATAGCCTTCCTCGATAAATAGGCTATCCAACACTAAAATAATTTTTCAATTCGAACCAGTAGTTTTTGAGATTATGGCGTTCAACCAAACTCTTCAGTTTTATAATATTAGTATAGATATTATAATAGAAATTGTAATAAAAGTGTCAGATCTGGACTTCTGCTGACCCCCAGGGCTTAACACTGGACATAAATTATCTGCCTATATGTTAGTGCTAGACGCTTCTATAATAACTTTAATTGTGACTCCATTATATACTTGACAGTTCATACTTTATAACTAACCTATTTAAATGCCTTCTTTGATATTTATAGTTTCATAAGCAATTAATTGCTTTTAACGGAAAATATAAAAACACCCTCTCATACTCGATAACAATTTTACTGTAATATTGTCTTACGTATACACAAATGTTATAATAATAATCATAATGTCAGCCCTGTTTTAAACTGTCCCAATGCTGGGCACGGGCCTCTTCTCAGTGTACGAATCGTTAGGCCATAGTCCACCACGCTGGCGTAGTGCGGATTGGCAGACTTGGCACATCTTCGAGAACATTATGGAGAATTCTCAAACATGCAGGTTTCCTCACGATGTTTTCCTTCACCACAAATGAGAAAATAAATCGAAATAAAAAAATTATACGGATTTTATTGTTTGTTTATTTTAAAACACTATTATAACATAATATTGACGGCCAGTTTCACCACTATCAAGTAAAAGTTATCCTAAAGATAAATCGCATGCTATCTTACTCTTGTTAGCTTAAAGAAGAGAGATGGCGAGAATTTTATCTTATAGATATTTATTTCAGGCCCTGTTCCACCACCTCCAAATAGCATATGCTATTTGGAGGTGGTGGAACAAGGCCTGAAACTATTAAACTACTATGTACTGTTAATCTTTATGTATACACTTTCTCCGACGTTTCAGTTGCTTTTCAGCAGCCATGGTAACAACAGGAAGGCGATAAAATCCGTATAAAGTACCTAGTTTAATTTTACTGTTTTATTTATTTAGGATTTCTTACACGAAATACTTTCAATCAATACATCTTATTAATTTAAATGTCCGTATTTAAATTAATATGATCTATTGATCGTCATGTTTTCTTAAAAATACGAGATCACAAGAAACTAAATGTCAAAGTCGAATAAAAAAAAGATATCCTAAGGCAGTGTCATGCGACTTGACTGTGTTATCCTCGAAGAGGGTAGTCAGAAATCTATTATTATACACGTTTAACTGCGTGGCGCAGCAGTAGTGAATGCGACTGCTGGGCATGAGATCTCGGTTTCGAATCCCGGTTCGGGCCAACAAAAAGTTATTAGGTTTTCTGTTAAGAAATCTCAATAGCAGTTTGGAGTTAGGAAGTTTGCGGTGTAAGACACCCCCGTGCTTCGGAAAGCACGTAAAGCCGTTGGTCCTGCACCTGATCTCTCTCCGGTCGTGTCGGATTACCGTCCGATCGGATCATGAGAGTCCTAACTCTCATGATCTGATGGGACGGTAATCCGACAAACACAAGTGCTCTCTGTGTTCCCCAGAATAGAGAGAGTGCACTTGTGTTTGCGCACACACTTGTGCACTTTAATTTCTCCTGCGCAGATGGGCAGTCTCCGTTAAGACTTAAGACTGGCCGCCGTGACCGAAAATCGGTCTGGAGGACATTATTATATACATAATATTTTAGCTGGTATATTTTAAGTCCAACATAATAGTTGAGAGTATTATCAACTTGGCATTTTTCCAGACATCTTGCTGCCAATTTCCTTAGAGAAGAACCTAATAACGCTAACCTACTCGGCAATCTAGCCTAACAAGAAGCCTGTTTACGGCCTGGGACTAAATAAAAATGTCTTTGTTATTACGTTAACTTATCCCTATTTTTAGATTTGCAAAGATCGTAGTCAAATGGAACAGACACAAACAAACGCCTACAAAAAATTGCACAACCAAATTGCAATTTTTGTCTGATAAATGACTTTTATCACATGATGTTTACTAATTCAACGTCGCTGATTCTACATATACCCTCATTTTTTTTTATTACAGCTCTTGTTTACGAATTGTTGTTTTCACTAAACATTCGCTTAATCAAGTTAATCTAGTTATCAGCAATAACTAGAATAATATTAAGTTTTCTTAATATTATTTGATATAGCATCGTTAATCAAGGCTACTGAAAGGCACACATGATGGCTGACTATTGTTGGAGCATTCAGAACAGCTGGCTACCTTCAGCTTCAGCAAGGAAGTCAAATAAAAGAGAGTTTTTCAACTTAAGAACTAAATAAAATAAGATAATCTTTAAATATACTGTGTTTTATAATAAAAAGATCCATGTGTCATATTTTTTTAACTAGACCTGATAGAGAAATTTCAGTCACAGATTTGAAATTGTCATTAAAAGTTAGACTAATATCATGTAACATAACCTAATCATCAGACATTATAGTCACGAGTAGAAAAAAAAGAAATGTTGGCCCTTAGAGATATGATAATTTATTTTAATTTTAGTCAAGGAATATGGTAGAAATATAGCTGCAGAGGGTCCACAGGAACCAGCTAAATTTTGAAAGTGGTCTTTGAGAAAAAATGTCTGGGAACCTCTGGTTTAGTGGTTTAATGGGTCGTCTCGCTACTGCCAATGTGTCAAGTGTTGCGAGTCTGAATCCCACACGGGACAAAAATTGTGTAATCCACAAACAGTTGTGCCGATTCACAGTTTTCTTTATGCCTGTCGTATAATAAGTTTGAAGGCGGACATCGCGGGATTTGTTTGCTTAAATGTAGTGTGACACATATTTAGATACAGCACATTTGCCATCAAAGTCTTGTGGCTTGCAAATATATAATAATAATAATACCAGCCCTGTATTAAACTGTCCCAATGCTAGGCACAGGCCTCTTCTCACTGTGAGAAGGGTTATGCCATAATCCACCACGCTGGCCTAGTGCGGGTTGGCAGACTTCACATATCTTCGAGAAAATTATGGGAGAACTCACAGACATGCAGGTTTCCTCACGATGTTTTCCTTCACCGTTAAAGCAAACGATAATTATTATTTAATACGCATATAACTTTGAAAAGTTAGAGATGCGCGCCATGGGTTCGAACCCGAGACCTCTGCATGGCAGTCCAACGGTTTCCCACTTGGCTATCGCTGTTATATGTTATTATTTTTTTTTACTTACATTACCAGGTTTACGCGGTTCGCGCGGAGGGCGTCGCAAGCAACAGCTAGTTTTAAAAAAACACATCTGTTTCATAGTAACCTATATATACCTATATATAACCATATCTGTGAGACGACACTTCCTGTATCTGACATTCGACAGTCATTGCTCACGCTAAAAAATTTACTCATCTCAAAGTATGTGTCATACTGACGAATCTGCATAAGTTTTATACAATCGTTTTATATATTATATCGATCTATTTATTATATTCGACTTCTACATAAAAATAATAATATTCATACTAATACTAGATTTTGCTCGCGACTTCGCAATTTTCTTGACCCCGGGAACAGTAATTTGCCTTGGTGAAAGGTATCATATATTATGTCCTTTTCTATTCCCCTGACAACGTGTCTGCAAAATTTCATGAGAAAACGTAGTGTTACTAACCTAACCTACATTTAAGCGAGTGAAACTGCAGGCAAAATCTAGTTCAGAATATTCGTAAAAAGAAGCATTTTATCTGGACGCAGGAATTAAAGCATATCTAGAAAAATATGGGTGCGTGGCACCTCTGCTAATTTCTTCGGGGTTACACAAGAGATTATAACACACAAACACCAGACACCAGAGAGTTAAATAATACTAAAATAAATAAGAAACTAATCAACAATAGTTTAGTATAATGAACACACGCCAGTAATTAGGTCAGCGGCGACGGATGTACCTACTATAACTAATATTATATAATTACTTTACATGTTTGTTGTTACACTTCTAACTTTACTATCCTTAGACTGCGGTTATGTTTTATTATGTATAATATATATGTATTTACAAAAAACATATACAGGGTGATTTTGAAATCGTGTAATTCCTTTTAACCACGCATTCTACTGGTGATATAGAATAACCCTGACCATATTTTTTTTGGTCAGGGTTATTCTATATCACCAGTAGAATGCGTGGTTAAAAGGAATTACACGATTTCAAAATCACCCTGTATATACTACCTGTCCCGACAGACGGTTGGCCTGTGTAGACAAAAATAAAGCCAAGTCTAAACCATCCTCGAATCCACTTGAACACACACAAAAAAATTCATTCAAATCGGTCCAGCCGTTTAGGAGGAGTTCACTGTCAACACACGTACAGAAGAATTATATATATAAAGAAGAAGATATATGTATGTTTATCCATTGTCTAGTATCCATAGTATAAGCTCTGCTTAGTTTGGGCTAGATGGTGTTGTGTGTATGTGAGAGAATATTATTATTATATTTTAGTGTGCCCGCACCCAGTCATAAAATCGGATATTTGGTATTATAAAAAAACAATATAATATATCTCTCTCGTCCTACATCAGCCAGTTTTAAATACCTCAACTATAATTGGTGCTGCATTAAGCAATAAATTGATTCAATCATTTAAATTCTTGGCCACGATTCCGTCCTAATAAATCAAGAATAGGTACTTCAGCAATGGCAATATCCGGCAAATCCACTTTAATACGCATTTTTACGTTTAAACGTATTAAAGATCTACTGATATAGACATTTGAATGCTTTGCTCTTTCAAATGTGAATAAATGACCATTTTACACTCTTTATAAAGACAGAGAGTTTTATCAGAGTATTTTGGGTTTACCAATTTAAACTGTTGCAATTACATAACACATATTCTTAACCTAACTAATATTTTAAACAAGAATGTGAGTGTGTTTGTTTGTTACGATTTCACGCCTTAACTACTCGACCGATCATCATGAAATTTCGCACACACGTTGACAGGGGTACAGAAAACAGCACAAGGTATCATTCATCCAGAAAAAAAAAACTGTTACCAACATAACTTATCCTGCATTTTCGCGAGCGAAGGCACAGTCAATTCTAGTATAATATAAAAAAATATAGTCACGATATTAAAGTTCAAATTGCCAACTTCCAAATTTTGAGTTAAGACCTGTTTCATTAATAGTGCGATGTGTTCACTGTGAGGGTAAGAGGTTTGTTACCCGGCCTAGACATGCATTTTTTTATAGAACTTAGTAGCTATTTATACTATATATATAGTTTATACTATATATTATTTAGTATACTTGTTAAGGGTGTTTACGCATTGGTTGTTCCGAATGGCAACGACGCAAATTAGTGTAATTTTTTTAAGGTATTTAAATGTAATAAAATAATTTAAGCTTTATTTTTAAAATGCTTTTAATATACTCAATAAAAGCGGTGATAGCCTAATAGAATACCGATGAACTTCCATGCAAAGATCTCGAGTTCGATTTCAAGGCGCACATCTCTAACTATGCTTTTCGAAGTTATGTGCGTATTAAATTGTTAATTATTGCTCGCTTTAACGGTGGAGAAAACCAGGGATGTTGCGAATATTCACATCCGGATCCGCAATTGCGGAGCTTCCGCATCGATTAGGACATTCGCATCCGTACCCGCATCCGCGGATGTGAGTCTTCAAATATCCGTATCCGCGGATGTCATAAAATCTGCATCCTCGAAATCCCTGGAGAAAACATCGTGAGGAAACTGCAGGATTCCTCGCGATGTTTTTGTCTGAGAGTTCTCCATACTGTTTTCGAAGCTATGTAGTCTGCCAACCAGCGTGATGGACTATAGCCTAACCCATCTCATAGTGAGAAGAGGCCCGTGCCCAGCAATGAGACAGTTTAATACAGGACTGATATATAATAATAATAAATAATAATATAATAATTAATATTATTATATTATACACTCAATAGACTAAGATAAAAGTGTATCAAAGATGTAATATAATTATATCGTTAGCTAAGCTAGAATGCTTGTTACAAGTAGTTTCACGTCGTTAGTGCAATGGGTATCATTCGAACCTGCGACGTTTTGATCGCAAGACCAATGCCTTGTCCATTGGATTACCGCCGTTTAGTTATAATTGGGTATTTAGGTCAAAGAAGACAGCGTACCGACTATAATAGGTTCAGTACTTATTACTTAACCTATATAACGGACGAATTGAGGATGTCACACTTTTGCCCAATCTATGTTAAAGATGTCGATTTTAATGGACAAGACTGCACGGATGGTGAAACTGCCATTGCGTCGTGTGTTGTGGGTTCGATCACACGGGTCAAAAACTAGTGTGATCCAAAATGGTTGTTTCGTGTCTGAGTCTGAGTGTTCGTTGTGTCTGTTGTTTGAACGGTAAAATTAAATATTTCCTCTTTATAAAATTAATATAGAAATTCAGCTTCCGTATGTTTGTGTCCACAAAACTAGAAAAGTAGTTAATGGATTGACTTAATTATTGAAGTGAAAACTTCTTAAGGCGCTCATAGCCAGTTGCACTCACTGATCGGTAAATGATTAGCGAGGTAAAGCAACGTTGGGTGCGGTGAGTCTATAGATGGGTGACCGCTCAGTGGTAGTTCATCTGAGCGTCTCCGTGCTTCGGAGGTCACGTAAAAACTCGGTCCCGGCTGTTGCCAAATTGACAGCAGTCGTTAAGCCATGTCAGAGGCCTACGGGCGGCTTGAACAACTCTTGACAACAGGTTGGCCACTAACCACACGAAAAGAAGAAGGCGCGTTGAGCACTTTTTGGGTGAACAAAAAGCGTGAAACTCGCGTCATCGTCACCGCTAGTTACTTAATTTTCACTTCTAGCGACAGTCCCCAAAGACTGCACCGCATGTTTCTTACACAACATTCAATTTCTTTATAAGAATTACATCGCGACGCAGGAATGAGGAATTAGAGATGATGAGACTTAACAAGACAATAGTTTCGCTGCTTATTACGTAACCTATATATATTGGACGAAATTAAACTTGTGGTTAACTTCTTGTAAAAGAAAAATGTGTTATATATTCAGGACGAGCATTGAGACACAATCGAACTTGGCAACTAATCTAAATGTTACTTCGCTAACCACACAACTATAAAAAATTGCGTTTATAAGTGTTATATGAGTAAATTATGAATTATAAATATAATATTATCACGCTCACTCATACTGAAAATTGAACACTATCATCTATACTAATATTATAGAGCTGAAGAGTTTGTTTGTTTGGTTAAACGCGCTAATCTCAGGAACTACTGATTCGAATTGAATTATTTATCGAGGAAGACTGTAGGCTATATAACATCACGCTAGGACCCACGGGAGCGGCGTAGTAACGATAAACGCGGGTGAAACCACGGGCATATCTAGTTCTCTATATAATGTGTGAGCTCACTCTTCTAAGTGTTCACACTTTTACGTAAAACCTAAATACTTTTCCCCGTATGATTTAAATGTTTATGCCATAATTAGTGCTCATCTTATTCATCTCTCGGGAGATTGAAGGCCAGCATCCAATTCTATATGTTGTATTATACAAAGTACTCATGCAGTGAGACTGCAGTGACCTCACTCATCTCGTGGCACCGGTAACCTAGATCTATTCGCTTCATCTCGGAGCAAATTATCTAGAAATATATTTAAGCAATATGGAACGTCATCTGTCCTAACTAATATTATAAATGTAAATGTGAGTCTGTTTATTACGCTTTAAAGCCTAACTGCTCGACCGATCATGGTCAAATTTCATTTACACGTTGTCAGGGGTACATAAAAGGACAGGATACCTTGCAGACTTGCATCTAGAAGAAAGTACTGTTAGTAATTTAACCGACATATACACGAGCGAAGCCGCGGGCAGAATCTAGTACTAATATAATAAGGATATGTTATTTTTTTTGAATGCGTTAATCTCTGGAATAAATAGTATATTTCCACAAAAAGGCTTGCTAAGACTGCTGGATTTATTATTTTTATTAATTAATATCATAAAGTAACGCTTATTACAATTAACACAATTAATTTATTATTTTATACTTTATGTCAAACTTAATTTTGCTCGCGACTCCGCTCGCGTTAATGTAGATTTTTTTTAATAAATGTCTATCCCTGAAGCGCAGAACAGTACTTTTTCTAGATGAATGTGTAGCTAACCTATGTCCTTTTCTGTACCTCGGACAACATTTGTGCAAAATTTAATAATAATCAGTCAAATAATTTAGGCGCGAAAGCGTAACAAACAAACAAAATCACATTCGCATTTATAATATTAGTTAGGATTCCTAAACTGCCAACTTTATAACCCGTATATTAGTGAGGTACAAAGCAAAGGTCATAGTCCGAAATCGAACCCGCCACACAAAGAAGCCTGCCGAATGACTTTTTGTTGGGAGTGCATTCCTGAGCCGGCGGGAACGTTGCGCGTACCAATCCATATACTGTTCTGAACACCTATTTATATTTAAACTGCTTCTGGTCCAAAATTGCTTAGCAACTGCTGAATGCGAGGTTTATGCTCATTTTACCAAGACTCATATAAGAAAAAGAAGTACATTACATAAATTAATTGGTATTGTTAAGAAACTGATTCTAAACATTTGGCGATTGAAAAGAGTGGCCACAAACAGAGATTTTTAAACAAAATTTTTATTGCCTTTTATTTATTAATCTGCTTATATATTAAAATATTTATATACGTGAAGCAAAAACTTTGTACCCCTTTTTTACGAAAATTGCGCGGACGAAGGAGTATGAAATTTGGAACAGTTAAAGTTTATATGGAGAAGGAGAGGCGAATCCTTATATTTTTATACAATATGCATTAGAAATACATCAAATTAATCGAAAACACTGCACGCACACAACCATGCATTTGACACAAGCAGTCGAATCGCGTTCGTAGTATTTCGGCATTGTTCGGCTGTTGTTGTAGAATTCTTCATAACTATGGTTACATAAGTATGATATTATAAGGGTATAGTAATAGACAATAAAACCTTAATAACGACCAAACTTAAAATTTAAATCAATCGACCGCTAGCATATTAGTTAAATGACGTGTCCAAGAACAGTTTACACATTTCTTTCATTTATGTATAGAAAACACCGCAATACTATGGATGGCCAATCCATAGTCTCTGATTTTACTCCACGAGTCTATGTATCTTTGTAATAAAAGTACTACCATCACAACCATGTAAGGTTGGCAGAGGAGTACACAGCACCTACATTTCACCAAACACTTTAGGAGCGATGTTTTAACCCTTATAACTAGTTTAACCCCTTGGAAGTGGCATCTAAAATCATATCTGGCAAAATGTGGGAATAATACCTGAATCTGTGCCTACCTCTCCGAGATTGAAATTTATGCATGTCTGTATTACAGTGCACGTTAAAATTAAAAAAGAAGCTAATAATATTTACAAAGAAAGTTGCACCAAAACGCAGAGGAGAAGAGATGAGTGTCAATACCCAATAACTTTGTGTCATAAAAATATGACGTTTTGGTGGAAATTTTGTACCATTTTAATAAGGCAGTCTAATCAAAATTACAGTGCATTTATTTCATATGGCAAGCCCTACATACCTTATTCTTATACGAAGGAACTATCATAAGTATCACTAACTTCAAGTACCTAGGCGTCAGACTAGCTAAAGATAACTCAGGCAATAAATATTACAAGAAGAAAAAGTTCGAGGCGGCTTTTTGATACCAGTAATGCAGGTTTATAGTTTCCTTAAACGAGACATAGACAATAAAACGTTTCTAAGTAATATTAATCACGTGAAGCATGGTGGTCTGACACGTTTCTTCTAGCCGTCTGAAAATATCTAACGAGCCACACGGTAGCTGGGATAGCTTTTGTTGCTTCGTTTTATTGCCCACTTGTTTAGCACGCGGATTTGTCCATGTCTAACCTTTCAAACGGCGGCACACAGGTGGCCAGAAACAATACATTTTTAATTGTCTGGTATTCTAAGACTTGACAAGTTTAATAAAATGATTTTATTTTTTAAAAATGCTTTAATATTCGATTTATGATTTTATTACATGTTATCTTAATTAGATTTCACGAAAGAATGTTCACTCTAAGAACAGTGAGCTCACTCATTTGATACAGAACGATAGTGTACAATCCTAACTAATATTACAAATGTCAATGTGAGTTTGTTTGTTTGTTTTTTGTTATTTTCGCTTCAACTACTCGACCCATCATTATAAAATTTCGCATACACGTTGTCAGGGGGTACAGAAA
Source organism: Catocala nupta (assembly GCA_963675205.1). Classification (NCBI taxonomy): domain Eukaryota; kingdom Metazoa; phylum Arthropoda; class Insecta; order Lepidoptera; family Erebidae; genus Catocala; species Catocala nupta. Next base: position 2,851,646 of record OY776107.1, on the reverse strand, counting down.
AGAACATAGAATACCTTTCATCCAGGAAAAGTACTATGTCCGATATATTTTTATCAAAATCTAGATTAAGGTGAGCGCAACGGCGAAAAAATCTTGCTTTCAATATAACGTAATAATACTACATTTATAATTCAGATGTCATGTAGGCACCATATTTAAACGTAGCAGTCTATGATTTGAATATTTATATATAATAATAAGAGCCCTGTATTAAACTGTCCCACTGCTGGGCACGGGCCTCTTCTCAATTCGAGAAGGGTTAGGCCACAGTACAGCACGCTGGCCCAGTGCGGGTTGGCGGACTTCACATATCTTTGAGAACATTATGTAGAACTCTCAGACATGCAGAATTCCTCACGATGTTTTCCTTCACCGTTAAAGCGAGCGATAATTAACTATTTAATACGCACATAACTTCAAAAAGTCAGAGATTGGGATTATATATAGATTCTTGGGATCGAACTCGAGACCTCTGCGTAGCAGTCCAATGGTCTCCCACTAGACTATCGCTGCTTGAATCTTTGATTTTAGGAATAATTTACATTTACAAACAGAACCGGGAGCAGAATATAGTTAATTGCTAACATATTGTTTCTTACAAGTGTGTGTGTGTGTGTATATGTAGGTCTCTGACCATAAGTACTTACCTTACCAATAGACTACAGAACCAGGCGTCGTAAACCCTCACACAATTTATTATTATTGCAACGCGAAATGTGTTTTCTAAGAGATATTCAATTCTCCCAATTGGGGTTCCGGTTACAAGGGTTTTTAACTACCAGATCGGGTTTTACAAATAAAATAAGGAGTTTATATATTTTCTGAAGATACTTAAAGAGAAATTCAATATATTGTACAAGGGCTAAGTCTTTGCAGGTTAAACAAAAAATTGAGAGAATTATATTTTCAGCCAAAGAGGTCCTACAGAGATGCCAAAGTGTAAAAGATAGCTTCTGCCTGCTTCTTCGTCCGCGTGGAATTTGGAAGTATGTAGGGCCAGTCAGCAATATAAGTAGCTAAAGCAATTTCGAATCCTAGGACTTGTACTACCACCTCCAGATAGAATTTATCTATAAGATAAAAGTCTCGCCATCTCTCTTCTTTAACCTAACATGAGTGAGACAGCATGCGAGTTATCTTTCGGATAACTTTTACTTCTTAGTGGTAGAAGTGGCCGTTAGTTTATGAATTAAATATTTATAACTATTATACCTATATATAATTAATACTTTAACTATTACTGTTCTAAAAACATGAGCACGATGGTTACTTTGAACTGAACTTATGTCCCTGATTATATTTTTTTATGTAAGTAAGTAAGTAAGTAAGTATTTTTATTTTTCAAAACATAGGTACATACACGTTACTATAACAAACATTGTAACATAAAAAAAAAAAACAAAAAAGTACATACATAATGAAAAACGAGGTTACCACTCAGGTTTGTTGTTGGTTTGCGGTTTATACCTCAAACCAACCCTGATATTATTTGGTAACCCCAAGTGACGCCCGGACGCACATCAGTTACACCCGTAATATTATACCAACACAAGAATATACGTAATATATATAAACTACTTACATGGAAATAATGAAAGGTATAAGCTGATCTACACATATATTTCTCGACTTATAGGCGGTGTATCACGGTTAAACATACTCTAGATTTTAAGTTCCAGTAATAGTTACAACTCACGCATAATGGACCAACTTGGAGTTCAAGTGCGGAAAAGGGAGTCCAATTACAATAGGCACACTGTGAAAACCGCATTCAATTGCATACAGTAATTTATGCGTGATGCGTACTAACTAAAGACAGATGGACAAAAACGCTAAATCATTTTTTACTGCTGTTTCTTTTATAAAAATCTCTCTCACATTAATTTTCTTAAACATCACCTATGTACAGATAACCAGTTACAATGTTATTTATATGTACAGTTATGAATGTTGCTTACATTTGCAAGAAAAGAAGAAGTTGAGTTATATCAGGAACACATACAAACCAGAGATATAAGCACGGCCCTGAACTATACTATTCTAAATATAAACAATTAACATAAATGTAAATTCAGTAACTTTAGTTTACTTAAAGACCAATAAAACTTCATGTAAAGTGTTACTTTGTGGTCTATGGGTCGATAGGTCGCAAATATGATCTATGGTTATCTAATTTAGGATGAATAATTAAATACACAAATAACCAATATATATTACTTATTACAGTTTTTAAGTCAATTAGTTATAATTAATGAAAAGTTGTTCAAAATGCATGTTTTTAACGTCATGTTAAAAAATCATTTCGTTATTTTCTACGTTATATTACGAAAACATATTAATCACCATATTTATCGACAAAAATTATTTTATTAGGGTGCTTTTATTTATGAAATCTTTGTTAGGAAGCCTACATGCCTAAGAGTTCACCATAATGTTCTCGAAGATATGCGAAGTCTGCCAACCCGCACTGGGCCAGCGTGCTGGCCTTACCCTTCCCATATTGAGAAGAGGCCCGTGCCCAGCAGTGGCTCAGCATAAAACAGAGCTGATATTATTAGGGTGCTTTTAAACGGGCATTATATTAGTGTGGCTGTAATGGCCGGTAACGTTGCCAGCAATAAGACTTATACATAGCAATGTGTTGCGTAAGGCTCAGTTATATAGCCAGACAATAATTATATTTAGCAAGTATAAAGCATTCAAATGTTGTTGAGATGGCCGGACAATAGTCGAAAATATTGCAGCCACATATTACGGTAAAATATTGTACGTTTAGAAGAAGAGTAAATGTTAAAAGAACATTTTGGAAGGGGAAGATCTAGGCGGACATTTAAAACTGATAAAAGTACTAAAAAATATACATGCGAATTGAAAACCTCCTTTTTTAAGTCGGTTAAAAAGCGAGAAGAATGAATGACCTTAAAGAGATAATTAACATCCTAGCTAGTGTAAAACCATCGTCTCTGCCTGCCCGTTCAGTACCATAAACTAACACACAACTTCAGATTGTAATAGTAATGCCAGCATGTGTAATAAAAGTTCTGCAAGAATATGATTTTATAGCGTTTGTATTGCCTTATTGCAGCTCAAAATATGTTTGACATGCCTACAAATGTCCCTAAATTACTTTGGCGACAGACAAAGACCAGAATACAAAAGTCTTTGAACACTTTATGCCTTTTCCAGCCATTTGTAGTCAATAATAGTAACGAATTAACAAATAATAGTGCACGTATGTGTGTGTGAATAAATCATACCGATCGCATCGATCTTTATATGTCTTTATAGCGTTAGCAGTATCGCAATCGGGTACAAGGCCTTTCGACAGACGATTTCCAACAACCAAACACAGTGTTTCAATACTATTGTGTGGGTCATAGATGTGTGTCATCTGGCGAGTTCTGTGCCGCTCCGTGTCCGCGCACCGAGGCGAGAGTGTAGGGCAAATCGGTCTTTTAACGATTCGTGTATTGTAACATTAGTGTAAGTTATTAAAGCGGTCTATGTTTAGACTTGATCGTTACTTTAAATACTCTTTTGTCAACGTTCTTCCATAATAATAACATCTTTAAAAATTTATTGTCGAACAAAATTTGCTATACACAGCACGATAAAGTAGGAATTAAAAATTATCCGTATGTATTATGTACATGTGTCTACTATCATATTTTTGTAAGTAATAAACATACTACCTACAACATATTTACATGTTAACAATAAACAAATGTTCGTTTCTTGTCGAAAAAACGTTAGCCTGGCCCGGAACGATAAAATCTTGCGAACTATAACCACTGATGAATCAGCATTTAAATGGTAACCCGGACAATTTATGGACGACATAGGTAATTACATTTACTCAAGTTGGATACTGACGCTTTCCGCCGGTCGCATAATAAGCGGTTGAGAGCACCTCGAGCCAATGTCGGTAAAAAAAACACAGCGATGACCCGTCTTGTCTGAGGAATGCAACGCGACAAATTCAAGATGAGCGAAGAACAGTGCGAGGCGGGAGATCGCGTTCACACAATTTCTCATATTCGGGTAATAACAAAGTACATGGGTATGTCTAGCTAATATGCCGGAGAGGCCGTTTACAAGGCGCGGTCGTGAACGAATGCAATTATTTCATGCTCGATGTGCTTGTATCCGCCATTACGGTGGACGCGTTCGAATTTTGAATATGTTCAAATTCAAACTTTTTAGTCATCCTGCGTGTAGCGTGGCGTACCGTTTGTATCTCTCACATGAATAGCTAATATAATTGTTTTAATTTACATTTCGTTGTTATCAGAGTGATTCAACTATTTTATCTACGCTATACGTATAATAATATTATGTAGTTATTATAAAATAGCCTTTCGTAATATGACGTTGTTATGAATGAAAGATAATGTTATTGACCTTGTTTCACTATTATCAGTCGTTTTAAAAACAATTCTTCAACCACCTCATTTCACGCAAACGACCGTCATGTATAGGTTTAAATACATTATTGTTATGTAATACAATTATATATTATGCCGTATTATGGTTTTGAACTTTATGTGATCAAGTTAATTAATCTGTTCACCTTGTTAATTAAATATTACGATAATCAAAACGAATAGTTATTCAGTTGGTTTTTAAAATTAAGCATGAAGTATAAATTTGGCGTATAAAAATATTCTCATGTCATTTCAAAGTTATGTTTTACAAACAAATAAGTAGGTACCTATATCTACTTGATCTATGACCAAGATTTTTTATTGCAGGCAACTGTTGCTATTTTGTTTTTTTATAACGTAAATACATAATTTTATAATGAGCGGCTTATTGAAGCCTTTAGTTTTTAGAGGGCACGACTGCTTTTAGTTATTAAGCTACATCAAGGTGACTTACTGATACACTTAAGTGACACTAAATAACGAAAGTTGAATGACCTCATAGGTACATAAGCGAATCTTATCTCAAAGAGCACTTCAAAATATCACACCGTTGTCAACTAAAGCCTAGCCTATAAGCGAGTAATAAACGCACTTTATCTACCTATACCGTTAAGTTCGGAAACAAAAACTGGTCTAAAATTAGCCATTGCATTGCCGGCTTGTGATTTACCAACTGCATATTGCACACCTGGCCTGGCAACGCTATAGAAAACAAGGGGACTCGAGCAAACATTCATAGTAATAACAAATAATATCAACATGATAGTATACCTGGTATTCAGCTCACCTTTCGTCACCGACAGTATTAACAGAATTATAGAAACTTTCGCATTAGCTGCTGCAGCTATCGACACGACCGACACCGCGATTATAAAATAACAGTTGCAAAACGTAATAGTTCGGTGTGTTACGACGCGACGTAAGAACGCGAGGGACACGGCTAGCCGCCACTAAAATTATTGATTTACAAAACAACAAAAGATATAAAACAGGCCGGGTGCACACCCCCGCGCCGACCGAATCGATCAGAATGATAATTGTCGCGCACAAAGACTACTGACTACTCACCTAGACACTCGGAATGCACACACACACATAAAACAACAACACACAATTTATGTCAACAATGTTTCAGATCACGCCGTTCTCTACACTAATTACATGTATTACGACACTTATTTATATTGTTTTTATTGTATTTAACCGTTAATTAGTGCGAATTAATACCGATTTGTGTTCGGAGACGCGAGCAATTCGACGATCGCTGGCAAGATGGCTCGCGCGTATGCCGCGCGGCCCGCTCCCCCCGCGCGCCGCGCGTACGTGCAATGAAAGATAGGTGGCCGGTACACGCGGCGCGAGCAGAACGAACGCCCGTCCCCAGATATATCTCGAGCTCTACCTGTAATCTCTTTGCGTGCAATAAAAGAAGTAAAAATAAATACCAGTTGATGAGTTTTAATACTAAAAACATTGTTTTTGTATTATCATTACCAAATAACTTAACTAACACGTTAGGACCTATTTATTTATAAATCTTAAAAGCAACAAACTAAATAAGTATTAAAAAAATTGCCGGGTTGGTTTTCTTTGTAGTACATTTTTAAAACTGTTAATTAAAATGTATTCTTTAACAGCATAACATAATGTACTTAGTTACATACAATCGTTAATATTCAGCGCATCCTTTATTTACTTTATAAAGATCAATATTAAAACAAACAAAAAATAATTTAAATGATATTTAAGTTTAAATGTCAGAAACACTCGAGCGCCATTGATTTACGAGCGATATATCTCGAGACGCGTCGTGGGACGGTTCGTGTCGCGCGGGCCGGGCGCAGTTCTTTCCCTTCACACCGCTTTGCCCGTGCGGAGTCGCCCCCCGCTCGCCCGCCTGTCCTCTGCCTACCGACCTCTTATATACTGCTCTCTTTACAACAGAAAAAAACACCAATTTCCCAAATTCCCGAAGCGGACCGCTCTCTCGCTCGCGGCAGACCTAAGATGGCGGCCGGCTTCCATTTTGATCGCAGATTACATCGCGTCGCGTCCCCGTGCGCTCAAAGCCTAACCGATGTAGCGTCCTGTACTTAAAACTTGCTTTATACACTTATTGCACATGTTTTTAGGCTATTTTTTCGCGTACAATGCGACGGTGGCGTCGTATCGTGGCGTTGGTATGTAGTATCGGTCGCCGGGTCGGTGTTATTGTATTGATTGAATGTAGAAAGAAAGTCCGTCACTCTAAACGGTCGCGATAAAATGTAGCGGCCGGTAATAGCAATGGTTTTGTCTCTTTTCATCCATTTGCAGCTCTTCTACCTGGGTGTTGCGGGCACAGCGATGTACTCGCCAGTCCTCTTTGCACGTAGATTGAACAATGAAATGCAGATAACAATAATTAACTGTTCTAAACTAGAGTTGCTTATGCGTTAGTGTACGACGCATCATTGTGAGGGACAATTCTCGTAACAAATATCAACAAAGTTGAATTCCGGTCTAGTCTCAGTGTCATAAATATCATTTAAGTATTCTCCTAAATAAAAATAATCGTACAATGTGAACATAAATTGCATTGCAATTCACATAATTGACGTTTATTAAACTAGACTAAAGTCTATTTAGAATAGTTTTTATGTTGAGGTCTTCTGTTGTTAAAGTCACAGTTAAAATTATTTATTTATTAAGGACACACAGTAACACTTGTGAACTTCAAAGATTATGAGATTAGTGAAGTTACTGATATTATGTTAATGTTAGTTGCTAAGTTGTGACAAAAGGTTGAGTCTATGAGAAGATACCTACCTGCAAGAAATACATAGCACCATATTATGTCAACTATACCGCTAGCTATTAGCACAAAAGCATGCTATGTTCAAGCAAACGTTACTTTATTAATATACGAAAGATATTTGTATAAAAAACGAGCCAAAGACACTTAATAGTTTCGCATAAGGTTGTTCTTTATCCATTTTAAGTTACTTTAAAATAACCATAACTACAGCTTGAACTTATAAATGGGTCTAAGGGTTAGTCAGAGTCTAACAGGTATTGTGAGTAATATTTATGTTGCTCGTAAAAACTGCGTAGCTATGGCCATCTATCGGGCAGAATCCGAACTTCGTACCGCGAGAATGGCCCGAGAGCAAAAATACAATCAATTAACTAGCAAACTTTTTAATTATTTGTATAAATACGTATGAGTTATTGAGACAAAGTAAGTCGTTATTGGTGATGATACTACAAATTACTGAAAACAATTTACTAATAAGTTTTCATTAGTGGTGAGTACGATTACTGTGCATAAGGTCTCGGTTTCCCGGGTTTTTCTGTTTAAAATTGCCAGTTTGGAAACGCGTGAACGGCAAAAGGCTAGTCCCATATGACGTGGGATCTCATTCCACAGCTAGCGAAATGTAGGTGTTACCTCTGCCTCCCCTTTTAGGGACATAGACGTGAGACTAGAAAGAAAGAAAGAAATATGAAAGTTTGTTTGGATGTTTATAATTTGATTTCGCATAAACCGTTGAACGGATTAGGATGCAATTTGGCATACAGATGGACCATACCCGGATTAACAACATAGGATATTTTTTTATTTTTGATGATAATATTTTCAATAGGATTCTTGCGAGCGAAGACGCGAGCAATTACTAGTATTATATAAAGTATGGTGACCTTTTTCTTTGGTCTTCATCCCTCGATTTTTGTTTCTTTGGCTTTATTTGCACGGATGATGAAATTGTTTAAATTGTTATGACGCTGCACAGATTATACCTTAGCCTGAGTTTGATTCCCGCAAGTGACAAAAATTGTGTAATACACAAATAGTTCTAATATTCGATTCGACACAGGGATTATTTATAATATGTATCTATATATGTATCTATGGCGTAGTAGTTAATGTAACCGACTGCCACGCCTGAGGTCGCGGGTTCGATTCCCGCACAAGTCAAACATTTGTGTGCATGAACATGGATGTTTGTCTTGGTCTGGGTGTTTCTATGTATAATATGTATGTATTTACAAAAAAAAGTATATATGTATGTTTATCCATTGTCTAGTATCCATAGTAGAAGCTCTGCTTAGTTTGGGCTAGATAGTGTTGTGTGTATGTGGTAGAAAATAGAATATTAATTTAAAAAAAACAGAAGATGCATTTGTCTTACTCCGTGAAGACCTGAACCTTTTTTGTTTTTTGATGGAGTTATTGTTGTATTTAATTTATTAATCCTAACCTAACTAATATTATATATGCGAATGATTGTTTGTTTGTTAAGCTTTCACTTCTTAACTACCTACTCGACGACGTTGTCAGTGGTACAGAAAAGAACATAGAGTATCTCTCATCCAGAAAAGAAAATTGACTTATGCCGCGTTTATGGTTACTGCACCGCCCCCGTGGATCGTGGCGTGATGTTATATAGCCTATAGCTTTCCTCGATAAATAGGCTATCCAACACTAAAATAATTTTCAATTCGAACCAGTAGTTCCTGAGATTAGCGCGTTCAAATAAACCAACAAACAAACTTCAGCTTTATAATATTAGTATAGATTAGATGTGCACAATCAGTAGAGACGAACTTCTGTAAAATTGCATGCCTTCAGGCGGTTTATGAAAATACCAGTTTACACATTGTATGTTATCTGAATTAACTATATTTGCAATAAATGAGTTTTAGTTTTGAGTTTGTTCCTTGCACAAGGATTCGAATAGATATACCATAATACAATTTCGAATAAGAATTAGCATTGCCATTCAACGTGGCAGTGCTGCCAGTCTTTTGGGCACACTACTAGTCGACTGTGATGCGGAGGAATATTAAGACGCCTATTAGAGAGTCCTAGTTTTCTTTTTTATTTCTGGATTCAGGATTGTGTTTATTAATAATATTATTGCAATAAATTTTATGAGACGACCCTAAATAATATCGAATATATTTGATGCTTAATCTAACTCTCTCGGCCATTCAAAGCGAGCGACTTCGAGCTTCCGAGCGTTCAATTGATAAACGCCGAGCGTTCAATTGATAAACGGGTAGAATGCACATTTCTTTTATTATAAATATCAAACAGTTACATTATCCAAATCATGAAAAAGCAAATAATTTTCGAAACATCGTGATTATAATATAGTCTTACGTTTAAGCGAATGTTAAACATTGAAATTAAACTGCTTTAAGTATACGGATTTTGTCGCGTTGTTTATTTTAAAACACTTTTATTACATACTTTAGAACTATAACACGACTATTATTGAACTTAAATATAATTTACTACAATTGAAATAACTACACTTCAGAACATTAAGACAACTACCATCTTAGTCTCCCAGTAAACATGGCTGCTGTAAAGCAACCGAAACGTCGGCGTCGGGAAAAGTGTAAACTTCAATATAAATAGTTTTAATTAATTTAAATATTTTATATTGAAGTAAAGTGCAATAATAGTAGTGCCATAGTTCAAAATTATGTAATAAAAGTGTTTTAAACTAAATAACGCGACAAAATCCGTATAGTTTCATTTCAATCTGCCAATTAAATAATCATAATCATAATATTTTATTTGCTAAACACAGGTTTACAGAGATGTTACAAAATTTCACGAGTGCGCTGAGTTTTGCCACAAAGGGCGTGCAAATATATACAATTCTATTGAAATTATCATACATATTCATATAATAAGATACTTACTATTATTTCAAATCTGGTAGTAGGTAATTGTCAAATAACAGAAAAAGGATGCACAATACAAACTGTGACGTAACCGCTACTTAAATGCAGCTGTCCTGATACATAACTAGCGACCCACCCCGGCTTCGCACGGGTAGTACAAAACCTTTACAATGACTCATGATTCATGAATCACTGTTTATTGGTGAAAACCGCATGAAAATCTATTCAGTAGTTTTTGAGTTTATAGCGTACAGACGCGGACAGACTTTGTTTTGTAATATGTAGTTATATGCGTAACTAAATTTCGCCTACGACTTTGCTCGCGTTAATGTTATATTTACCCTCGAGAACAATATTTTTCGGGGTGAAAGGTACCTTGTGTCCTTTTCTGTACCTCTGACAACGTGTATGCGAAATTTTATGATGATCGGTCGAGTAGTAGAGGCGTGGCGTGTTTGTTACGCTACAAACAAACTGACATTCGCATTTATAATACTGGTTAGGATTATATATTTAACAAGTTTCGGTGTTAACACTGTAACTAATACTGAAGTTTGTGAAGCAAGAAACGTTATATTTTTGTTAATTTCCACCATATGTCGTAAACAAACTTTTAGGCTTTCCTTGAACATTTTAAAACGTTCTAGGAAACCTTTTCAATAAATTAAAATTAATTTGATTTTACCCGTGACCATTGCTGCTGAAAAGTAACCGAAACGGGGCGAAAAGTGTCAATCGAAATCCTTACTAAAATATTATAAATGCGAATGTCAGTTTGTTTGTTACGCTTTCACGCCTTAACTACTCGACCGATTAACATGAAATTTTGTATACGCATTGTCAGGGATATAGAAAACGACATAGGGTATCCTTTCATCCACGAAAAAGTACTGATGCGGCCCCAACCTAACCTACATTTACGCGAGCGCAGCCGCGGACATAACCTAGTAGCATAATATTTTTAGTACCTTAAAATAGAAGCAGCGATAGTCTAGTGGGAGACCGTTGGACTGCCACGCAGAGGTCTCGAGTTCGATCCCAAGAATCTATATATAATCCCAATCTCTGACTTCGAAGTTGTTTGCGTATTAAATAGTTAAATTATCGCTCGCTTTAACGGTGAAGGAAAACATCGTGAGGAAACCTGCATGTCATTTTAATTCGCTATAATTTTCTCGAAGATATGTGAAGTCTGCCAACTCGCACTGGGCCAGCGTGGTGGACTACGGCTTAACCCTTCTTACACTGAGAAGAGGCCCGTGCCCAGCATTGGGATAGTTTAATAAAGGCCTGATATTATTATTAAAAAAGTAGTAAAGCCTAACAGTAATAGTTTAATAGTAACAAAATTATGTAATAACAGTGTCTTTTTAAATAAACAACGCGACAAAATCCGTATAAAGTAATATAATTTTAAAATCGCACCATATGTTACGTTTTAACTACTTTAGTACGGGACCCAAAAAAATGACGTAACGAAAACGAAAGAATCATATTAGGGTCCACAATGTCAATAACAGACCCTTGGATCGTTCCCCTCTTCCTGTTAACCTAAAAGCGAAAGTACAGCTCATATTTACTGAGTTGTGACCAGGGTGGTTCACATATAGTATACGAGTTATATACCTGTATCATTCCTGTACACTCAAAGGGTAGTCCGGTATGTATCTGACCTACACAGTTGATCAGCCGTGGGCTTAAAGTTTAAATAGTAGAGCGTCAGCCTAAAACCGTTTAAAACACATTGTTATTTCTGTAATCCGTAGTTTCTGTAGTCAGTAGCAGTACGCTACTGACTATTTCGTGATACGTAAATCGGACTTATTGGTCGTTTCGTACAATTCGCCCGAATTGTGCGAAACGGCACTTTGAAATATATTTTTAGTTTAAGTGTCGATTCGCATACATCCATGTAATTTGAATGGGAAATGAACGACACCAAAAACATGTTATTTCTAAAATGTGTCGCTTTGCACAATACGTGCGGAACGACCAATTAATCGTGAATCCAACTCTGGACCTGAATTAACGTAGGTATATTTGTTGACTAACGCAACAACCTTATCAGAAACTAGTTTTTCCCTGCGATTTCACCCGCGTAAGTCCCGTTCCCGTGGGAATATTGGGATAAAAAGTAGCATATATGTGAATCGAGGTCTCCAGCTATCTACATACCAAGTTTCATCGTGATCGGTCAAGTAGTTTTTGCGTGAAAGAGTAAGAAACATCCATACATCCATACAAACTTTCGCGTTTATAATATTAGTAAGGATAAGGATAAAAATTAATTACATAAAATAATTAAGTTAGGAGAATTCCTTAAGAAATTATAAAATAATTAGGAATTAAATAAACACTGCACAGATGGCGTTGTGGTGTAAGTACTGCGCAGAGTGGTCTGGCTTCGATCCCCACACGGGACAAAACTTTTTGTGAACCACAAATGGTTGTTCCAGGTGTGGGTGTTCTTTGTGTCCGTTGTTTAAATGTTTGTAAAGTACCTCGCGATACTGTAAATACAAGTAAAGTGGGAGCCGTCTTAAAAAAAAGAATTATTACGCAAAGCGCAAAGTCGGCGCCGTCAAACGTTAGGGGAACGCGCACGACAGAGAAACGCCACTGGAGATTGGGATCGGATTCTAAGGAGATGCCTGGACTAGACTGACAAAGGACAAATACACTGGATACTATATTTGCCCTTGGCCGCTAGTGCGACTTTTTTTCTGAAGGACAACACGAGGCAATATGACTGTCTTACCGTCTCTTGTGTCCCTAAAGCAAACATGCAAATGGATCCTGCAAATCGTTTATTTCTTTGGGAGCGAAGAGACATTACGAACTGTCTATGGATTCGGCATCTAGGCTATAGACCATCTATAGTTTAACATAGGGTATCTTTCATATAGAAAAAGTACTGTTGCCAAAGGATAGAAAATTGACATTACCTTACCATTTACGCGAGCGAAGCCGCGGGCAAGATCTAGTCTTTGTATAATTATTTTGTACGTATGTTACTGAATTCCTCCTAAATGACTGGGCTGAGTTTAAGTGAGTTCCTGAGATATGCAATGCCTAATGTTATAGGTTTCTTGGATATTTTTTATATTTTGTAGTGAGCAATTGTTTTGTGAGGCCGGCGTCATTTGTTTTGTTCGCAATTAAATAACAATTTGAGTGTTATGTACTTTTATATAATTTTTCTGTACCGTACCTTAATTATACGTCATTACGGGCATGAGTGTAATTGTTAGATAAATTAAGATTATAGTTATTAATGAGTATTCCTTATAACCATATATTCTATCAAAAATATGTCCAAATTTAACTATCCTAAATATGTTTTAGCTCCAGCAAAAAGAATAATAATAACAATAATATTCTATCACATACACACAACACCATCTAGCCTAAAGACAATGGATAAACATACATACAAAGTGGCGCAAATGTTATCACATTAATTAATATCACATATACTACATGGTATTCTTTGATGAGTTACAAATTATGAACCAAATGTATTCAGTAGTTAACAGTCTGGACATTTTTTTTGTTTTCTTAATTTTGGAACATCATGTGTAATGCAGAGATAAATGTCAAAGACCTCAAGAAGCGATATTAAAACAAACAAAAGAAAAAAACAAAAAGAAACAAAAAAATAACAAAAGAAATAAGGTCCATAATCTTGTGACGAAAAGAAATAGGTTAGTGTGTGCTTATTACAATGGTGTTCCAATTCGTGTCTAATTTTATTTTATTTATTTCTGCGAAAATAGGTTTTTTATTTATGTTAATCGTCTTATATCAACCATGTGATAAGTATTGCGCCACTTTGTATATACTTTATTTTTGTAATGACGACGAAAGACGAATACAAACATCCATGTGCATGCACACAAATGTTTGACTTGTGCGGGAATCGAACCCGCGACCTCAGGCGTCGCAGTCGGTTACATTAACCACTACGCCATAAATGAACGGTTCGTCGTCTGACAACCAGACGTTTACTTTGGTTCGTTTATGTTTTTTCAAAGTAAAAGAGTCATTACGCGCTGTCTACTGGTCGTCGACGACTCGGTCGACAACTACAGTGACTACTTAGTTTAGAAAATATATAAGACCATTGTTTATGCACCTGGTTGCTGGTCGCCCAAATAACTCGGCGACTCAACGCATAGTAGCGACACTGGCAACTTGGTGACTCACAAACGACCGACCAATAGGAGAACGGGTGTATATGACAACATAAGTAATCTATTAGATAGAAAGTAATATCTACGACAAGTTTTGTGAATATATTTGCATAATTCATTAATTATCGGCCTCGATGGCGTAGTGGTTAGTGTAACCGACGCCGAATCACGCCTGAGGTCGCGGGTTCGATGCCCGCACAAGTCAAACATTTGTGTGCATGAACATGGATGTTTGTCTTGGTCTGGGTGTTTCTATATGTAATATGAATGTATTTACAAAAAAGAAAGTATATACATATGTATGTTTATCCATTGCCTAGTACCTAAAGAACAAGCTCTGCTTAGTTTGGGCTAGATGGTGTTGTGTGTATGTGATAGAATATTATTATTATTATTTTTTGTTAATTAATTATTGTTCCCAATTGACGACGATGCGGAAGAATATTTTAATTTTGTTGTTTTATATATAGTTTATATTTCTTGTAAATAATTTGTGTTTATATTATGTTAATTATTTGTTTATTGATGAGCAATGAAATTAATAAATTTAGTAGAAAGATAAATAAAAAATTATAATATTTTATCATGCTGCAAACAGTTTGAAAATCAATATCATAAATAAATTTATTCAAGTTAGGTTACAAGGTAACACTTATGAATGTCAAAGTTACACTAAATTTTCTGTGAATTTACATTTACTGCCACGTTCAGCAAAACAAGGGTGTAGGGCTCATGAGAAGAACGGGCAAGAAACTCATGGCCACTCTTTTTAATCGCCAAGTTTACAATAATCTTTCGTTTACAAATGATATCTTTAAGGTGCTGCAACCATTCCACCAAGAACAAATATTCACATAATAATGCCATATATTACAATTATACCAAACTAGATATAAAAAAATTTCGTCTGTCCACAATCGAGGTATCTATACTAATATCATAAATAGGAAAGATTTGGTTTTTTGTTTCTTTGTATGGAAAAGCACATCAAAAACAAAACAAACGATTTTAAAATTCCTTCACGTTTAGAAAGCTATATTATCACCGAGTAACATAGGTAAAATTTTAATTAGAAATAAAAATACTTTACTAACATAACCTTACCTACTTTTACGCGAGCGGAGCCGCAGGCATAAGCTAGTATTTATTAGAGAGAGGTATTTAGCCATGATAATATAATAATAACAATGTTTATTTATTGACACAAAAAAAAATATACGTCCTTACACTACATCACTCATCAACAGTGTTTAACCATTCCTGCCTTAAAAAAATAATGTTATACCTAAAAATTTATGTAAAACCTATAAATTATGTTAATATATAGTGTATACAAAATAAATCAAGTTCAAAAAGATTATGTTTAAGCCTGAACTAGGATAAACCTGTGTTTCAGGCCTTTTTTTTTTTTCTACTAAAGTGGCAAACAAGCTTACGGCCCACCTGATGGTAAATGGTTACCGTAGCCTATCGACGCCTGCAATACCAGAGGCATCACTTGCGCGTTGCCGACCTTGTAAAAACCTTTTAACGCCCTTTTTGAAGAACCCCATACTGTAGTCTTGTGGGAAAACCTGGGCAGGGAGTTCATTCCACAACCTGAGCGTCCGCGGGAGAAAATTCCTTTGGAACCGGGAGAAAATCTTTTTTTATACTAGCACATAATTAATAGAAATATGTACAGTCTAAACTACAATCAAAAGTGTTTAGGAAGTAATATACAAGTTTAAATTCACTTTCAATATCATTTTAAGACTTCTAGCAGTTTTTCTGTGTCCGTATGATATAATTTTCTATTCTTTTCTTAAACGTGCGCCTAAATCAAAAAAAGTCAATGTTAAAAATAAATTATTTCTCTGTTGAACAGATAGCACTAATATTGCTATTGATGCCAGTCTGCAGACCGAAATATGAAAACGACAAAAAAGCATCTATTTAAAAACGACAGGCCTTATAAACGTATTCGTCAACAAGAGAATTCCTTTCAAGACAGGTTGAAAAGATACATGAATGAGAGCCTGACCTTGAGATAGTTAATATTCTCAACTATAATTGGCATAATGATAAAGAAAGTATTATATTGCAATGTAAACAAATTTTGAGTAAGCAAAAGTTATTTCATCACCAAATATCGACACCATCTCGGTTACAATCGAAATGGTTAAATAATTTAATAGTAGTAAAATTTAATAGTTTCTAAATTATCTAAATGTTGTGATTTTTGAATGAACCGTTATAAAATCAGTATAAAGTAATTTAATTAACGTTTGCGTAAACTTAAGAGAATATTGTGAAAATCCAAATTCATTTTACTGTAAGAACACGTAAAATGGCGGGCATAATTGACCACAGACAATGCATTGTAATGATCCAGCACAGATTATAAACTGTATAATATCGATGGCAGATTGATTCGCCTGTCTTGACAGCAAGCGGTCACCACATATGTGAGGTCAATGCTCCCGTTGAGGTAGCCCGACCAGTCGACAAGACCTCCCGCGCTCCCTACACATCTTCAAAACATGGCATGCGAGGGGAAGCATTATGACGTCACAAAGGTCAAAATTAATAGTCACTATTGACGGAAGTTGACAAAGGCGTAGAGTATATTACAATAGTTATAGAGATTATTTATTTAAGATTACTATTAAACCTGTTTGTTCTCGTTATTCTTTTATAGACATACGTTTAGGCTTTCGTAATTATATATCATTAGGAGGCCAAGCAGGTTTCGTTTAAATAAACTGTTGAGTATTGTGGTGATATCACTCATTTGTGTAAAGGTATATGAAATACATTATGGCGACGGTTGTTTTGATAATATGTATGTTTATGAAAAGGTATAGTAAATTAATTAGGCGTTAAATACAATATTAGTATTAGCCCTATATATAAGTTGTCTCACTGCTAGGCATGGGCCACGGGTTGGGAGCATTCTGCGCTCACCCATAGTCCGCGTAAAGTTGTAAAGGTCATCTGAGGCCAACAACTAAAATTATAACAAATATATATAATAATAATATCAGCCCTGTATTAAACTGTCCCACTGCTGGGCACGGGCCTCTTCTCACTGTGAGAAGGTTTAGGCCATAGTCCACCACGCTGGCCTAGTGCGGGCTAGCAGACTTATATTTTGCAAGAGACATCTTCGAGAACATTATGGAGAACTATCAGACATGCAGGTTTCCTCACGATGTTTTCTTTCACCATTAAAGCAAGTGATAATTAACTATTTAATATGCTAATAATTTCGAAAAGACAGAGATGCGTGCCTTGGGTTCGAACTCCATACCTCTGCCTGGCGGTCTAACGGTTTCCCACAAGGACTCAAACTAATACACACAAAAAAAAATAATGTGTCTATTCTCTGTTTGACAAGTGTTACGATAGTCCACCATGCCGCCTTAGTGCGGACAGACTTCACATATCTTCGAGAACATTATGGAGAACTCTCAGACATGCAGGGTTACTCACGATGTTTCCCTTCATCGTTAAAGTTATAAATAATTAACTTAATACATATAAAAAAAGAGAGCCTTGGGGTCGAGCTCGAGATCTCTGAGCGGTAGTCCATCGGTCTCCCACTAGATGTCACTTCATAGTAATCGAATGTTCCATACTTTGTTTTAATACGTCGTTAATCTAACACGGTCAACAAGAGTTATAACTATGAATACTTGAAGAACAATAGGTACAAGTTTCCTCCAAATGTTGATGTATTTGTTTTATCACATAACACTTCATTTAAGGAAAATAAGTAATAAAATTAATTAGTATTGTTAATAATCTTATAGTAAACATTTGGCGATTGAAAAGAGTGGCTATGAGTTTCTTACCTACTTCTTCTCATGAGAGCTCTACTGCTCGAACTAGCCATTTTTTTATATTTTGGTTTATTATTGTATAGTTTTTTTTTCTATACTAAATAAAAAGCTGAAGTATTGGTTTGTTTGACCGCGCTAATCTCTGGAACTAACAAACCCATTAAAAAATTATTTTTGCTATTTGATAGCCCATTTCTTAAGGCAGGTTGTAGGCTAAAAACATCACGCTAGGAGCCACGAGAGCGAAACAGTAATCATTAACGTGGAAAAAGTAGCTTTCTATTGATTAAAGAATGATTGAAATCAGTTCAGTAGTTTCAGAATTAATTGATAACAAACAAATATTTCAATAATTTTACTATATATATGTGAAAGTTTGTGAAGATGTTTAAATGTTATTTTATTCAATCAAACAGAAACTGCTAAACGGATTTGTATGAAACTCGGTATTCAGATAGACAAAGTCCTGGATTAACGCATAGGGTACTTGATATGCGTACCCGGACGAAGCCACTGGCAAAAACTAGTAAATATACAAAATTAAAATAAATGAACAAGCGCGGATGGTGGGTGCTGGGTGTTGTGGGTTCAATCCCCACACGCAACAAAAACGTGTGTAATTTAAAAAGTTGTTGCAAGGGTGGGGGCAACCCTTCCATCGGGTAACCTTTTTTATTTAAACAGTCTACTCCCGGATAATTCCTGTGTCGCTGGAGACTCTACAAACATGCAAACAAAGGATACAGAGGACGCCCAGACTCGGAACAACCAGTTGTGAATTACACAATTTTTTGTCCCGTATGAGGATCGAACCCACAACACTCGGCTCGGCGACAGGTGCGAGATAACCACTTATACCATTACACCATCCGTGCAGTAGTACTATTTGTCAGTTGTATTTTTGTGCCTATCAGCACAAAGTTTGTAAAGTCTGGTACTCGGAAATTATTTCTCGTTCTTTGTCTTATATTAAAAAAAAAAACAACCATAAGAGAAAAACATTTTATGTCTTTGCCACGAAAAACAGTAGCACTATAAGCAATGATCTTAGTTCTTACATTATTTATTTATTTATAAGATCTTAATCAGATCGGCCGCAGGCCACTTACACTAATTAAGGGACAATCGCTTTGTGTAACAGCTTTCACGCCTAACTATTCAAACAATTATATACATATAATATGTAACGGGTATTAACGCGATCATGCATAATGTTTACCTTTTGTATGCTTGACGTTTCGACCAGGTTACACCGGCCGTGGTCACAAGCTGACTGGTGCTGCGATGTCTCATGACATCGCAGCACCAGTCACCAGTCAGCAGTATATAAGGTAAACATTACATCGCGTTAATACCCGTTACATATTATATGTATATCATGCAGCGCGAAAGTTTAAAAGTTATTATTCAACCAATTATTATGAAATTTCGCGTACATGTTGTCATGGGAACAAAAAAGGACATAGGGTACCTATTATGCAGAAAAAGCTACTGTTACTAACCAAGCGTAGCAGCGGGTCGCATCTAGTGCGTACATAATATACAGGGTGTCCGGTAATTAATGGATAACCTTAAAATGTCTTATAGTAGAAATGAAGGCCGTTCAGAAAATTGAAAAAAAGAAAAAAGCTTAAAAAAAAAACATTAAAAAGTGCAAGCTATATTAGCATAGCATACTTTTGACTGTCTATCTATTAGCATAATTAGTGTTTAATAATAAAACAACAAAAAACCGATGAATTTCATTCATTTATGGTCGTAGTATAAAAGAAAGCTACACGTGGTAATTAAAAAAAAAACACATATTTCAGGTAGTAGTTAGGATAGATTTTTTTTATATTTTTTTCGGAACGGTCATCTGTTCCACTATAAGACATTTCCAGGTTATCAATTAATTACCGGACACCCTGTGTAATAAAAAAACTAAAACTACACCTCTAACACATCTTCCTCGCAGTACATAAAACATACTGACACAATCGTCTGCCATCGATCCTCAAACAAGTTTCAGGCTGGATTTTACTCCAAGAGAGCGTATTATAATTAGACATAATATGTCTAATTATAATAGCGTAATTTACTGTATATTAAAAAGTAAATTACGTCAGGATGTTTTTGAATTTTAATGTTTGTCTATAGCTCGCGATTCAGAGATAATAGGTATTTATAATCTGGCGATTTTTTAATAAAATAAGTTAAATAATTTAAAGTCAATAAAGGTGCAAAAATTTAAAATAGCCTATATTCATTTAGTACCTCACCGTTATCTATTAAATAAATGTTAAGATATATTAGTGAAAAGACAAAGCCACGGCCTTTGTTCTACGAATAGGCTAAAATATATTTTGACGCGGTGGATTGTACCCATAGACAATTTGTGTGAGAAGAAAGGGCGCGCGTCGCGAGCGGTGAGAAACAGCGCCCGGGGCGGAGGTCATTATTTTGACGTTTCTTCTATAATTTATGGACGAATTGTAACGACGTCTTTTAGAGAATGAATTAATCTTTTGCATGATCGATGTATCGTGATCGATCGTGTACAAAATTCACCGAGCCATTATTAGCAACCTTACCAAATAATATAAAAGGAAATATCTTTGGAAATATATCGACTCTGTTTAAATTTTGTTTGTTGTGTGTTTTTGACTCATTCGAAAGATTTTTAACTTAGTGTAAGTGCTTAGGTTATGAAGCGATTTTTACCACAAGTGTCTTATAGCGCCATCTAGCGTACAATGAACGTATTACTCATCACATTATCATCCATCTATTATCAAAATTTATTTGATCAAAGGTTAGTGGTATTGCTGTATAATTATAAAATAACGTAATCTTTTAAAGGACTGCCGTAGTGGTTTAAATTGTCGCCTGCCCACTACTCCACTTGAATAAAAATTGAATAAGATCCGCAAGTCAATCTTCCCAGTTTGGGAGTTCCATATTTCCATTGTTTCTAGGGATGGGCTAAATAATCATTTCTGTTTCGATATTCGGCAGATTTATTGAATATTCCGCTAAATCAACTAGTATTCAGCGAAGTGGTATTCAAAGCTTTTACTGTATCGAGCTGTGTATAATTTAGTATAATTGTTTAATGCAATGTACATCGTTTTTATGAGGGAAGTTATTTACTGAATCGCTGTTTAACCGCGTTTGTGACGACGTAGTATTATTTCCATTTATATAACTATTGGAATGGAAGATGTCACCGGCGCACCGCATATCTTCCATTAATATAGTTATTTAAAGTATATGAAGCTGGTCAAATGGTTTGCTTTATAACAGTCAAAAGGCTTTTCAATACGTCAACCACATCCTTGGCCAGCTATATTCCGTGGCAGCACAATACAATACAAGCAGAGCCGCGTGGTAAATTTTATATAAGCTTGCTGTGTTACAAATATTTGTGTCTTGTTGGTCCTGTGTACGCCGAATACTCGAGCGAATATTCGGCGAAATTGATTTCTGTTGCTAAACGTTCAGGTCTGCATTTCGATTGGAATAGGATTGGTTTGAGAAACTTGTAAGTTGCCAGTTGCCTCTATATTGGAGCCAGACACTGCAGTAAAAATAATGCCCGTTTAAGTTACCTACTCTTATGAGTCTTATGTATGATGCACAGCGGTTTGTTCCGCATTTGCCCCTATATTACGTCCCACTTTCCAAATATTCCTCATTCGCCCCTCTTTTTGAATTATTCTTCTTTCGTCCTTCATTTTAGTGCATATGGATAGCAAAAAAACAAGTTAAAAATTATTGTAAATCATTTCGTTGTAGGGCTCGTGATGTCATTCAATCATAAGCCCAAAGTTTTGTCGAGAGATCAATCAGGTATTTTAAAATATTTTGCGGACGACGATGGTACAACAAAATTAATACCAAACAAAAAACAGGGACAGAAAATGAACATAATTTGGGACGAAATAGGAAATACGTTTAGGACGAAACATAAAGGACGAATGCGGAACAAACCGGCACAGCTAACCTATCATTACACCTTGTAACATTTTACATATACCTACTGCTATAAACTTTCACGACAGTCAGCCAGCAGAAGCAAACCTAGCTTATTACTACAATGTTTAATAAAATGAATATTACTAATACTATAAATAGTTATAAATAAAATCCTTACTAATATTATAAATGTGAATGTTTGTCAGGATGTATGGATGTCTATACATCCATACAAACATCTATAAGTTTGTTACTCTTTCACGCAAAAACTTCTGGACCGATTGCGATGAAAGTTGGTATGTAGATAGCTGGAGACCTGGATTCACACATAGGCTACATTTTATCCCGATATTCTCACGGGAACGGGTCTTACGCGGATGAATCCGCGGGGAAAACTAGTTATTAATAAAGTAATAGTGTAATACTTTTAAAATTATGTGAAAGTGTTAAATAAACAACGCAATAAAACACATATAAAGCAGTCTAATTTTAATAAATATTAGTACCTACTGTTGCAATTTAATACATATGTAGATAGACTCACTATAGTGGACCATCATTGGACTGACACGCAGAGATCGCCATCGCGTTCGGTCGCAGGGCACGCACTTCTGACTTCGAAGTTATGTGCGTATTAAATAATTAATACGCACTAGTTATTAGGCAGTGCGTAAGTCTATAAGATCTTTCATGGCGGCCAAATTCAACGATGAATGGCCATCTGCGCAGGAGATATTATGGTGCACAAGTGTGTGCGTAAACAGTCAAAGGTAACAAAGAGTACACCAGGTACTCTCTGTTCCCTCACTCTCAGGATCCGATGAGACGGTAATCCGAGACGACTGGAGAGAGATCTGGAGCAGGATGGTTTTTTTTTAAAGCTGTCTTTTGCTATTTCTTTATTTTATTTTTATTTTAGTTTATTAGGGAAGCTTACAGCTACATACAAGTAGTTATATAAATACAATCAATAAATACCAATAACAAGCTGCCACAATTATTAGTTTATCTATTATTATTAGTTTAACTTGATCATATGACAGCTTAAGCACGTTTAGTTATAAAAGAAAAGAAATACAAAAAATTGTACTTAATAAATGGATTTACAAGATTGAGCCAGTAGCAGTATCCAATATTTATAAATTATCAACAATAAACTTGGTTAAACAGGATCTGGCAGAATATTTACCCGTAGTAAAGAGATCAAAACGACTGTCAACATTTAATTTGTTAAATTCAATGAATACTCTAGGTAGAAAGCCGTTCACTCTAAAATTAGTGTGGCACAGAGGTCTATATAACAAGAGATTTCTACGTATTTTTTTACTGGAATTCTTAGCTTTATTTTCGAAACAAGTTCAGGACAGCCGATCTTACCCTGAGCAATATTGAGGCGAAAAGTCATGTCTGAAATGATGAATGAAATAACCTGATCGAAATATCAAGCACTAAAGATATTTATATTAACTTGACATCTATACTAATATTATAAAGCTAAAGAGTTTGTTTGTTTGTTTGCTTGAACTCAGGAACTAAGGGTCCAAGTTGAAAAATTCTTTCAGTGTTGGATAGCCCATTTATCGAGGAAGGCTATAGGCTATATAACATCACGCTACGACCAATAGGAGCGGATCAGCAATGAAAAATGTTGCAAAAGCGGGGCAAATTCTCTTATGTGAAGCAGACGAAGTTGCGTGGGTCAGCTAGTTATATTATAAACAGATAATATTGGTATTTATATTTCTTAGAATGAACAAATGGTGCAGTGGTTTAAGTGGTCACCTCGCCGTTGCCACTGCGCCGAGTGTTGTGGGTTCGAATCCCACTCGGGACAAAAATTTGTGTAATCCACAAATGGTTGTTCCGAGAGTCCGTTGTTTGAATGTTTGTAAAGTCCTTCGCAATACAGGAATTATTCCTAGGGCAGGAGATGACATTTTTAAAAAAGAAAAGAAATTATAAATAAACTAAATAACGGCTGGACCTATGCTATATAACATGTCGCTACGAGCAACGAGAGTGAGTAACGTGAGTAAAGCCGCAGGGAAAGCTAGTATAGCATAAACAAAATGGTCACCGTACAGTTTGACATCACATCCAAACCCGTTAACATTCTAAGTCGGAACACTTGAACAAATAAAAATACCCTTTTTGGAATTCCATAAAACCGGAATATTCTAATCTATACGTATTTATTATGTTAATGACAATAGTTTATATTGAAGGATTCGGTTTACGAACTTGTACAATCATGTTTTATTAAAAACTTGTTCACGAACGCGGTTCCACTTGCATTGTCCAGGATGAAAGTACTAGGTGTCAATCTGGAGTTGTCTACGTGGCAGTCCAACGTCCAACTAGATTATCGCTGCTTTTCTATAGTAATATTTTAAAGAAGAATGGTTTGGTTGTTTTTTTTTTAAAGATTGTATTGATTTGTAAAGATTTAACTCAAAAACTATTAAACCGATTTCAAAAATTCTTCTTCATTAGGATATTTTATTTAAAAAAGTATAACATAACCTAACGTACTTCTAAACGAGCAAAGCCGCGGGCCAAAGAGTCGTTATTTATATGCTTGTTCTAATTAAATTAAATTTATAATGATGTCTGATATTCTAAGAATTGATAGATTAAATGTAATAATATATTATTATAATAATATATAAACTGTCCTATGATTGGGCACGGGCTTATTCTCAGTGTAAGAAGAGTTAAGCCATAGTCGGTCAGTGCGTGATGGCAACTTCACATATCATTCAGATCATTATGGAAAGACAAAAGTCAAAAATCATTTATTCACTTAGGTCACAAAGTAACACTTAAGAACGTCAAAGGGGTTAGTGAGTTTATTACATTTACTGAATTTACATTTATTTTAGTTGCAAGGTTCAGGCAAAAGGTTGAGCCAATGAGAAGATACCTGCAAGAAACTCAATGCCACTCTTTTAAATCGCCATCAACTTATAATTTCAGTATTTTACAACTCATTTATGTACCAGGTGTTGCAGTCATTGAGAGAGAGAAAAGACATGCAGGTTTCCGTGGTACCTCAATTCACTTTGTTTGACACAGCTTAACAATAAAACTATTGCATCAAACACTTTGTAAAAAAATAAAGTAAAATTGAGGATATATTCTAAGCACCATGTGATGTGAAAACACGACTCCTAAAAAATTTCTCGATACTAAAATCACAAACTTATCTCGAAAAAATTATAATAAAGCGTTTTATTCAATGGTTACTTCACATATTTAAATGAGACTTCGTATATAAACTGAACCAATTAGAATACGTGTACTATGTGACATACGTTTTTAATAAAGTTTTTATTTTTGTGGTAAGAAATAAAACTCTGAAATAATGCGTTTACGCAAGCGATCATTTACAAATAATACGCAAGTAATTTATAAAAATCAGAGATGCGTGTTTTGGGATTAAAATTAAGAATTCTGCGTGGCAGTCCACTGTGCTTTCAATACATTTTATTTAAAATGTTCTTGCGAAGTTTCAATTTGATACAACCAACCAATTTGTTTCATTTAAAATGTTAAATTTTGTTCTCAAAATAACACTTTGAGGATAAATTTTGTTTTAACTTTGAAATTAAACTACTATATACGGATTTTATCGCGTTGGTTATTTAACACTTTATTACATAATTTAAAATCCGTATATAGTAGTTTAATTTCAATGAATGACATTCGCGTAAACGGAAGTCAATATTTTTTTAATTTATTAATCAGTTGGAATCCCACACAGGACAAAAAATGGTGTGATCCATAATACAGGAATTATTCCTGGTGGTGTTGTCGTTTTTAATGATTTAATGATGACAAAGCATTGTCTCTGGACTCCGGGTTCTTTCAGCTTTGGTCAAGAGATGAATACGCTTACTTATCTATACTAATAAGTATTATAAAGCTTAAGAGTTTGTTTGTTTGGTGAACGCGCTAATCTCAGGAACTACTGGACCGAATTGAAAATTCTTTTAGTGTTGGATAGCCTATTTATCGAGGAAGGCTATAGGCTATATATCATCACGCACGACCAATAGGAGCATCAATGAAAAAGGTTGCAAATACAGGAAATATTCTCTTATGTGAAGCAGACGAAGTTTCGAGGGTCAGTTAGTTTAATATATTGTATAAGACATAAATAATATAAATGATTATATAACAATATCAGCCCTGTTTCAAAATGTTTCACCGTGGAACGCAGGCCTATTTTCATTATGAGGAGAAGGGTTAAGTTATATTCCACTCCATCCATCCAAAACTTAAGTACTTTGCACATGTCGGTGTAGCAATCTCCATCTTTCTCTTTCCAATGCCATCTCGTACCTTCTTCTTAGTATTCCCCTCTTCTTTCTTGCTTCTATCTTCCCTTATATTAATATTATAATAATTACCTAATTCGACGTGATAAAATTAACACGTCGAATTAGGTGTCCTATCATTTTACCCCTTCTGTTCTCTATGTGTATAAAAATTTCACGATTTTCGTTTACTCTTGTCAATATTTCTGTGTTAGTAACTTTTTCTGTCCAGGGCACTTTCTCCATTCGACGCCAGCACTACATCTCAACAATAATGTTCAAATATACACTTCAGTATAAATTAAAATTATATATTGAAATTAAACTACTATATACGGATTTTATTGATTAGTATAGATAAATGCCCCAGTGGGGGTTGGCAGACTTCACATATCTTCGAGAACATTATGTAGAACTCTTAGACATACAGGTCTCCTCAGGATATTTTCCTTCACCGTTAAGCATATAAATAATATGCATATTCATATGCTTTACATACCCTAACTAATATTATAAATGAGAATGTGAGTTTGTTTATTTATAACGCTTTTACGCGATAACTTATCGACCGACCATTATGAAATTTCGCATACACGTTATCGGGGAAACAGAATCTAACATAGAGAACCTTTCATCCAGGAACATGCGAGACCTATCTTCTCTCATCTCCCTAAAGCAAACAAGCAGATAGTTCTTGCAAGTCGTATGTTTGTTGCAATTCAAGAGACATTACGTTGACTGATTCGTGGCGTCTGGGCTATCGACCATCTATAGTTTTACATACCCACCTTTTATCCAGAAAAAGTGCTATTCCCGAGGGATAGACAGTTTACATACCCAACATTTACGCGGGCATAATGTATATATAATAGTAGTAATAAAGAATCAACGGAACGTTTCGTAAAGCATCTCGAAGCGATCGCGTCGAGTGAAACGTCTACGGGCGACGTGTGTGCCGTGTGTGGTGTGTGATGTGTAGTGTGTGTTGTGTATATTAGCAGTTGGCGACGCAATCGATATGCAATAATGGACATAAAGAGAGACAGTTCTAGCCGAGCGGTACATCCAGGAGAGGTGAAGCGGCCTCCATAAATATTGATTTTATGCGAGAGGGCGGCGGCCGGCAGGGCTGTCGCGCACACGACGCGATAACGCGACTGTTTAGCTTAATGTAGATGTTTGTTGCTTGCGACTTTGTTTGAGTGCGGTTGCGACGTTGACAGTCCATTTTGACTTGTCTGGTCTGTACTTCCTAATATAATAAAGAGGAATAAATTGTTTTATTTGTTGTAATCGATCTTAGGCCGTCAAAGTAGAGACCTCAACGTATCCTCGGCTGCTATGAGGACGATGTGGAGGCCACTGCTCTTAGACCACACGACTGCTTACCATCAGGCGGAGTGTGGTCATTTTGAAGAGCAAAATAAAAAAAAATAAAAAAAAAAAAACTACTAAGTCTATTTGAATAATTCTGAAACCATTGTTTTGATTGAGTTCAGAACTTTAGATATTTTCAGAAATCTCCTCGTCACTGCTCCTGCACAGAGTGTTGTGGATTCAAACATTACACAGGACAAACGTTTATGATCCACAAAGAACTATGTGGATCACACAATTTTTGTGTCCGTTGTTTGAATGTTTGTAAAGTTCCGCGATACAAGAATTCTTAGTATTTTAGTATGTATGAAAGCTTGTGAACATGTTTCGAGGTTTAGATATTTCTAAAACCACAAAATCTTGATTGAATACCAACATCCTGTCAAAATTTATAAATTTATATTATTAGTAAGAAATAATGTTTGCCTTTTAGCCAACTAGTGTCAGAGGTTAAAACCCACCTGCATGTGTGACCCCAGTAGCTTAATAACCATAAAATAAGCCAGAAGAAAGAAGATACGCGATCTTCTGCATTATTCTATTATACAAACGTCTGTCTGTATAATACCTCCAATTATTCTTACACCTCTACCGCTCCTTTTAAACACATGCAGGCGCAATGATATTAAGGCGTATTCAGCGCAGGATATCCTAGTTCCACAGCTATACTTAGTAAAAAATGTGTGTGCATAGAATTTATTATTTCCCATATTACAGGAAATTATAACGAGCGGACGACGGGTTTAGTTAATTATCATTTGTCAAATATATTAATCGTTTGTCTGTTTGTTATTTATGAATTATATGGATTAAAGTGGCCACCATGCTGCTATCCGATCGTTATTTACAAAAGGGATTAAATATAATGACCATCAAAAATACTAATTGCACAGCAAAATATGCTCACTAAAATATATTAAAACGAACATCTATACGCCTCAAATCACTGCATTGCCTAACCCTTCCGAGACCTTAACATAACCTAACCCTTCCGAGAGAAGGCTTAGGTTATGTTAGGTTCCTTCTTAAACCCACCCTAAAATAGGAGCCACGCGAAGCGGGGCGCCGTCGACTTTGTTTAATCACTTTAAATATATTTTGCTGTACAATTAGTATTTTTGGTAAGCATATTTTGCTGTGCAATTAGTATTTTTTGCTGTGCAGTTAAAAACTAGCCTTTACAAAATATAAAAATATTATTACACATGTAGGTAGGATGTATTGGAACTATTCAAGAAAGTCTTAGTACGGGCCCAATTGAAAGCAAAGTATTTTAGAATGAAATCAGACCATATGTAAAAAAGATTAGTCTAAAATTAATCTTACTGTAGTTGTTTATATTTTTTGTAGATTTGGCTTTATTGTGCTCTGGTATCATCGTGGTTTTAGAAATTTAATCAGGCACGAATACAAAAAGGATCGCTCGCCCTCCCTAGGTATTTAATTCTCTCTGAATACCTACGGTCTAAGCGAACATTATCATCGGCGATTTCAACGTGAAGTTACTGAAGTGTGTTTCTGTGAACAGTGTTTGTTCTGTGTGATAGTTGTAAAGCAACAATACATTCTTCATAAAACTGACATTTATAATCAAATCACCATCCCAACATTTATCCATATAAATAAATCGTGTTTGTAATGCTTATAATAATATTACATTGCATTGCATTTAAAATATTTAAAAAAGTTTGCGGTTACATTAGTGTGTAATTTTAAAAGAAATTCTGTGCGTTTTCATTGTCATTATTTTAATGTATAGAAATCGTTAAAGAACATTTTTTTATATGGGAGTTGTACAAAAAGGTGAAACATAAAACACTATAATTTTCTTGGCTAGGATCGCAGAGCATTCAGTCTTATCACATTCTTTATTGACCGTTTTTAATTACTTTCGACTGCCATATTCAGCTAATATACTTTCTTGGACAGTCTCTCTTCACACCTGTTTTCTTTTTCAGTGTTTTTTTGTACAATAATCCTTTATAATAAATAAAGAAAAAGAAACCATCTTAAAACACCAAAAATGATTTTAATGGAAAAATATTCTACTGAGGTTCACTAATACAACATTAAATACATAAGTGAATGTCTCTTTGTCACGTTTTTACAGTTACAATGCTGAGCCAAAATTAATAAAATTTAACAAAAGATATCATGAAGCGTTAAATATAGTAATACTCTATTAAAAAGTATTTAATACCTATTAAATCGATGTTTACTTAATTGATGAATGATCTACGAAGACCGACGTTATATTTTAGGCGGATACTCCAATTTGTTGCTAAGCAAGAATATTTAAGGTGAACGAAAGTTTTATTCGACTATAATGAATGTTTCGGTGTTTGTAGACATCACGGCGAGTCAGTCACGATACTTTCACTTTCAAATGTCGCAATTTCCTGTTATAGTTTTAGTTAAGTAAATAATGTCGTATATTGCAGCTTATAGATATGAAGTAACTCATGTAATCTTACGTGTCGTATATTTATAATGGATATAAACCAGGATGTATACGACATGATGGTAAGTTCGTGTGTGTTTGTGTGTGTGTTTGTGTGTGTGTATGTGTGTGCGTGGGTGTATGTGTGTCCGTGGGTGGGTGTGTGTGTGTGTGTGTGCGTGCCGTCAATAATTTGATGATGAATGATGGTCACACAAAGTCGCCATTAAGGTTATCTTACTTACTAATTTGGTACGGCGGCATCACTCTAAAAACGAATAATATTGTATATACCGCATATCAAAATTTCTCAAGTAACATACACCCAAGTGTTGTATTATGCTTTTCAGCTAGCTTTTGCCCGCGGCTTCCTTCAATTGGGAATAGTACCTACTTTTTTTCTGTGTCTATATCATTTTCTATACCCCTGACAAGGTGTATGCTAAATAAACAACGCGATAAAATCCGTATATAGTAGTTTAATTTCAATACAAGATGATCGTTTATGCCTAAAAGCCTAACAAACAAAAAAACCCACATTCGCATTTATAATATTAGTTACAATAACACCATTTTCTTCCATTTTGAATGAAAACATTATCACAAACATTAACGAAACAAACATTTAAATAAACAATAAAATAAATTTAATAATCGTACACGTACGCGTGCGACAACCCTAGACCGCATTTAAGGCCCGCGGGGATGTCACATGTCTGAGGGCAGCGAGATGTGAGAACGAAACAGCAACAGTTTACAAGTACGTAAGAGCGAGACGACCGTAGCTCACCCCGCTACCACGGACAAGTACTTAGGTAATTCTTTTTATTCAATAGGTAACGCGGGGTGATATTTTTGGTAGTCGCGAGATGGATTTTTGGTCAGATTTAATTACAAACCGCCGCGGAGGCCGTCAATTGATTTGGTTTTTATGTTTTTATAATGTTATATACTTTTTTGTATGGTAATTGGATGATTTGATGTTATTTTTATAAATAAATATCAGCTCTTTATGAACATTGTCTCGGTGCTGGCCTCTTCTCAGTGTGAAAAAGGTTAGACTATAGGCTAACTTGCCGGCTTAGTGTGGATTTACAAAAATCACTAATTTATTTATTCATGTTCTGCTTAGAAATGTAACAACAACATAAAAAAATATATAGCAGTTACACTCAATTATAAAAGCAAACACTGCATGCACTTAATTATTATGGTTACTTACAATTAAAGAAAAACGTATTTGAATAATTATATTTTACAAAAGACATCTTTGAGAACATTATATAGAAATCTCAGACATGCAAGTTTCCTCACGACGTTTTCTTCGCCGTTAAAACGACCGATGATTAATTATTTAATATTAATTTATGATATAATAGCAATTAATGAGAGATGTATATTTGGATTAAAATAAACGTTTATTTAAATAAAAATAATAAAATATCTGTCATCTAAAATGTGGGCTTAAATTACCAGTAGTCGTACATACTTAGTCTGCCGCCTATATCTTTAAAAGAGTAAGCACACGTGAATTATACTCATTTCAGGTATAACTTAATGGAGGATGAGACTATTGCTGTCTTTCACGGCTTCAAGAGGAGCTGCTACTGAGAATTTTCTGACTGAAATTTCAATATAATTTTGCCCAACCTGAGAATCGAACTCGTCACCTTTAGATACACATCAGTCGTATTAGCTACTGCTGCGCAACCGAGGCTTTCAATCATCAGTAAGCTAACAGAACTTTGACCTTTAAGTTATACTCGTAATTTATAACACAAATAAATTGAAATTAAACTGCTTTCTACGGTTTTTCTCAAAAACTCAAACGAACAAAGCCGTAAGAGTAATTTAATTTAAATATGTAACGGTCGTGTAATCGTAAGACAATATTATGTAATGAATAAGTAATGTTGACTTTATTCTACCATCGTAAAAGCTCTTAACACAACCAGTTAACCTAACTGCTGAGGTTAACAAGGATACCAGCGGTTTGCAACCTTCTTCTCCCTAGCCTTTATTATTCCCAAGTCACTTGGGATCGGCTTTTTAGTCTAACCAGATTTGACTGGATATCAGTTTTTACACGGAGTGACTGCCATCTGACCTCCGCAAGCCGTAGGCTAACTATACCTTAAGGCTAGACCAGTGTCACGATATTAGAGAGCACTGAATTCCCAATAACGACTGCCATAGATGTTCATGGCAGCCGGGACCGACGGCTTAACGTGCTCTCCGAGGCACGGAACAGACTAACTAATTAATACGTACATAATTTTGCAAAGTCAAAGATGCGTGTCCTGGCATCGAACTCGAGACCTCTGACTGGCAATCCAAGGGTCTTTTACTAGGTCATCGCAACCCTAATTGCATAGAAAAAGTAAGAACGTAAAGTCGTTACGGCGCCATCCCCATTGACCTTCAACCTGACAGTCACCGTAGTTAAACTCATCACTATCGGCGGATCGTTTTATTGGGTTCGGGACCCGCGCCTTCTTTCACTTTACTACCGGCCTATAAACCCACTGAATTATTTTAGTGGCTCCTGTACCCTTGACATAAGAAGAGGCGAGCAGGATAGAATAACTGTCTAAAGTTCTTGTCCACTTATCTAATATCTACTCTTTTTAATATTAGTATATTAAAAAGAGGAAAGATATATTTGTCAACGATAAACTCGGGAATTACTGAACCGATTTTAATATTTCTTTCGCCATCAGAAAGATTCTTTATCTAGAGGATTAACAAAGGTTAAAGAACATCAAGCTACGAGCCACGGGGGCGTAGTAGTAATCATAAAAGTGAGTGTAACCGCGGGAGACAGCTAGCCATCAATAAACTCTTAAATTACTGAACCGATTTTAATATTTCTTTCGCCATCAGAAAGATTCTTTATCTAGAGGATTAACAAAGGTTAAAGAACATCAAGCTACGAGCCACGGGGGCGTAGTAGTAATCATAAAAGTGAGTGTAACCGCGGGAGACAGCTAGCCATCAATAAACTCTTAAATTACTGAACCGATTTTAATATTATTTTCACCGTTAGAAAGCTTCTTTATCTAGGACTAGTTTTTCCCCGCGGTTTCACCCGCGTTAGTCCCGTTCCCGTGGGCATATCGGGATAAAAAGCCTATGTGTGAATCCAAGTCTTCAGCTATCTACATACTAAGTTTCATCACAATCGGTCCAGTAGTTTTTGCGTGAAAGCGTAACAAACATCCTCACAAACTTTCACATTTATAATATTAGTAAGGATTAACATAGGTTATATAACACTAGATTATGCCCGCGTATTCGCTCTTGTAAATGTAGGTTAGGTTGGGTGAGTAACAGTAGTTTTCTAGATGAAAGACACCCTAAGTCCTTTTCTGTTCCCTGACAACGTGTATGCGAAATTTCATGATAATCAGTCGAGTAGTTAAGGAGAGAAAGCATAACAAACAACCTTATATTTGCCTTTTAGTATAGTTAGGATAACGTACAACTTAATAACCGTCCCACAATTAAATATAAAAAACAAAGGTATCTTTTTAATGTGTGTTATTTTTGAACAAATTAGTTAATGTTTTATAATTATCAAAGAGAGCTGCAACTATTCAACATGTCAAGGATAATATCGAAACTAAATTAGGTAAGACTGGACTACTTTCCTGTTACCTCTGTGACAATCAATTATTTATTCATTTGGACATACAGAAGTTATTACATTAATGTTTATTTTAACAAAAGAAATATTAATACCAACACTTAATGTTTAACTTTTTAAGGTGTCACATCATGCACCATTAAAGTATAAGGACGGTAACACTTATAACTAACACTTAACTAACTAACTATACATTATTTAGAAAAAAAAAAAACTTAGATAAAAAAGATATACAGGTGTCCGGTAATTAATGGATAACCTGGAAATGTCTTATAGTGGAACTGATGGCCGTTCAGAAAAAAATATGAAAAAGAATCTATCCTAACTACTACCTGAGATATGTGTTTTTTTTTGTTAATTACCATGTATAACTTTCTTGTATACTACGACCATAAATAAATGAAATCCATCGGTTTTTTGTTGTTTTATTATTAAACACTAATTATGCTAATAGATAGACAGTTAAAAGTATGCTATGCTAATATAGCTTGCACTTTTTAATATTACTTTTTTACATTTTATTTTTAATTTTTTTAATTTTTCTGAACGGCCTTCAGTTCTACTATAAGACATTTCAAGGTTATCCATTAATTACCGGACACCTCGTATAAATATTACCTGCATATATAAAACAAAGCCCCCCGCTAT
The DNA here is from genome assembly GCA_963675205.1 of Catocala nupta. Lineage (NCBI taxonomy): Eukaryota > Metazoa > Arthropoda > Insecta > Lepidoptera > Erebidae > Catocala > Catocala nupta. The sequence goes on along the minus strand of OY776107.1, from coordinate 2,817,139 downwards.
GTCTGTTTGTCTGTGTGTTCGCGATGAACTCAAAAATTACTGAACGATTTTCATTAGGTTTTTACCAATACAGACAGAGTGATTCTTAGGGAAGGTTTAGGTGTGTAATTTATTAAGGTTTTGCACTACCCGTGCGAATCCGGGGCGAGTCGCTAGTATACAGGATGTTCCACAAGTCGACGTCAAGCCGGAATCAGGTAATAGGCTAAGTTATAATAGCTAGCAGAAAAATATAAAAAAAAATTAAGTTAGGTATTCTAAAAATTACATGCATTTTCTAAAAATAAAAACTACACCCTGTGACGGTCTTTTCACTCTTGTTACTAGATATTTACTTTTCGAGTTATTCTTTTTGTTATGAAATCTCGAATAATCGAAAAAAACGAGAGCTTGAAGAATTATAATGCTTAATGCTTCTTTAAACTCTCGATTTTTATATTTTTCTGCTAGCTATTAGAACTTAGCCTGTTACCTGATCCCGGCTTGACTTGATGTCGACTTCTGGGACACTCTGTATATATTTACATGTTATGGCAGGCCATGGTTTATTAATAACGATAAGTTCTATAACGAAAATATCCAATCTTGCCCCAGTAAGAACACTTCTAGTGAGTAGTGCCATTCTTCGCTTAAAGCGCATGACCGGCTGCCTGATACTACTGCTATGGGACAAATACAACAGAATAGCACATATCGCTATAAAATGGATCTTACCCCTTGTACGAGTGTACCCCAAACATACTATAACAGTAATTCCAGTGCCTCGGAAAGCACGTAAAGCCGTTGGTCCCACGACTGATCTGTCTCCGGTCGTGTCGGATTACCAATCGTCGGACTAAGAGAGTTAGGGAACAGAGAGTGCACTTGTGTTTCGGAATACACTTTTGCACTATAACATCTCCTGCGCAGATGGACGCTCGAGCGTTAAGTAGCAGTTACATAGAGGTCATGTCTCGACCCCTTAGTAGGGGAAAGGGTAAACTTAAATGTAAGTAAATAGTTTTAATAATTTATACTGCCCAACAGACTGCAATGCAGAGGGTCTCGGATTCGAACCCACGTCGCGCACCTCTGACTTTCAGAAGTTATATGACTTTTCGAAATTATGTGCGTATTGATTGATAATTATCGCCTGCTCCGTGCCTCGGAAAGCATGTTAAGTCGTCGGTCCCGGTTGCCACGAAAATCTATGGCAGTCGTAATTGGGAAGTCAGTGACCTATAATATCCTGACACTGGTCTAGCCTTAGGATATCGTTAGCCTTCGGGTTGCGGAGGTCAGGTGGCAGCCGCTCCGTGTAAAAACTGATATCCAGTCAAATCCGGTTAGGCCAGAAAAGCCGATCCCAAGTGACTTGGGAATAATAAAAGCTAGGGAGAAGAAGATATAGTAGTAAAGTATTACAGTAGTAGTGTAATAGTTTCAAAATTATGTATAAAACTGTCAACAACGCGATAAAATGTGTATAAATTAGTTTAATTTTTAATGTATAACATTCGCATAAACTTAAGATAATATTATGTAGGTCAAGTCTATACAGTGTGTATAATAAACCCTGTCCGATTCATTAAGGGCTTGTTTTTCTCTTAACAAACATGCTAAGAAAAATAGCAAAATAAATCTATATCATCGTAAAACGTCTTCATAACATTTTTAAGTACAGTATTGATCAGGATTTTTACCCTTCAATTACTGTAATTTCACTAAGTCTAGCAACACTCCACGCGGCGGCATTTTCTAAGGTGGCGCGGTGTAGTGCGGCGCGGCATCGGTGAACCTTTATGAACTTTAATGATTCCTAGGTATTATGATTAATAAGTTCTCGGTGTTGCCACGGGTAATCTATTAATATGTTATTTTAAATAAATTTAATTTACTGGGGTGATTTCTAAATCGATTTTATAAATGGATGTCCCTAACGTACTCATAATAAGTTACTGTATAACACCTTTAAAGATCGGACAGGGTTTATTATACACACTGTATATTGTCGCTAATCAACTTAGTGAATATATCGACTTATTATAATATACGACAAATAAAACTGACTGAACTTAAGGCGTGGTGGTTTATGTTTTTATATGGCCACTGCCACTTTTGGGGTTCATAACCGCAACACTGCAATATTGTGGTTTTGAACCTCACACAAAACAAAAATTTGTATGCTCCACAAATAGCTGTTCCAAGCCTGGGTGTTCTTTGACAGTTGTTTGAATGTTTGTAAAGTGAGGGGTTTTGCAAACATTCAAATAACAGACACAGAATATACTCATTGCAATTACAGAATTTATTCCTAACGAGAGAGAAGTCTCTAAAGATTACAAAAAAATTATATATCTAGTACCACAAGAACACTAAAAGCTAATTTACTTTTATTAAAACCTAGATATACCAATAATGTAAAAAGATATAGTATAAAGAAGAAGAAAATATGGTTTTGCATGTAGAAAGAAAGTATACGAATTAGTTAAAAAGTGGTTTATTACTGCTAAAAATACAGAGGTCATCATAAAAAATTAAAACTTAAATACTTATAATAGTGCTTATGCCACAAAATACATATGTATATTTCGAAGATATTCAGACGAAAGGCAAGCGGGTTATTGTCTTTTCTTGGCCCAAAGATTCACCATTTAACATGGTAATGCTGCCAGCACGTTACGAGTCGACAGCGATGCTGACTTTTTGAATTTCACTTTTGAGTTTAAAAGTTTCTAGACTATCGCGATTTGTACACATACTTAATTAACAACGGGTCTCACTCGCGATAAAGTATTTAAGAAGTAATAAGTACCTATTGATTGCCCGACGTTTCGACCGACTTGCATCGATCGTGGTCACGGGTTGACTGATGTGAGCTCAGCGGCGCCTTCGTGAAGTGCGGGTTTCGGCAACTACCCTCACTTGGTCACTATTATTTATATTCGAACTGTCGGTATTTCGACACACAACACTAACGACGTCTACACACTGGCTACCTAAGTCACTACGGCAACGTTTATGACATTTGCTGATGACTAGATTCCAAGATGTAGACAAACGGTATCCATCATACAGCTTAATATTCCTAAAATAAAAAGAGTAACACATTCCAAATTCTTAGGTGTAATTATAGACGAAGACTTAAATTGGAAAGCACACGTAGAAAGTGTATCAAATAGAATAAATAAATTCGTTTATGCACTTAACAGAATAAAAAATGTTACTAATATGAATACAGCACTTATATCCTACCATGCATACATAGAATCGTTATTACGATACGGTCTTATAGTATGGGGTAATAGCACAGACAGCATTAGGGCATTTATTGCTCAAAAAAAATGCATCCGGGCAGTGTGTGGCATGAAACCTGATGAATCATGTCAACCTGTGTTTAAGAAACTTGGTTTGTTATCGCTACCGTCATTGTACATTTACGAAACTTGTATGTTTGTTCACAAAAACAAAACACTATTTAAAACTGCTGTTGATATAAATCCTCGAAATAGAAGAGATCCACATAGGCTAGTGTTTACTGACTTTGCTAAATCTACGAAATACAATAAAAACTGTGTAGCTATGTGTATACGCCTTTACAATAAGATCCCATCATATTTAAAAGATTTAAATTTCAGATTATTTAAGAAGAAATTGCATGAATGGCTGAAAGAGCAGAATTTTTACTCAGTTAAAGAATTTATAGATAAAAGAATTTAAAACTATTGTAACTTTTATAATAAGCTACTCAACATTGTTATTTGCATGCTATGTACCTTAGCAAAAACATGTAGCTCTTTAAAAATTATGTAACACCTATGTAACACTATGTTTTTACGCAAATAAATATTATTATTATTATTATCCTGCCGTTGTTAATTAATTAAGTATAAATGAGTTTGGGTAAATATTAACACATATTTAAATATGTGTTAATATTTAAGCTTAATTAGTGTAGTGATAATCAATAATGTATATAAAATGCAAACAAATTGACTGTAATAACATTTATAAAAAGAAAATTTAAAAATTCTTTAATTATACCTAAATCCAGAAATGTAACGTATTAAAAAGTAATGTCCATGCTAAAGCATGTCATTATAAAATGCTCGCTGCAGACACATGCCATCACTATATATCCTGTATTACCCCGCAGTTAAAACAATTGGGAGACACAGTTTAAATTAAAATGCAAACTTGTTCAATAGGTCGAGATAATGAAAACGTGTTAACAATAACTAAGGCGTTCCACATACGACAGATAGCAGTGGACCGGGCAATTATAAAACACTGGATTGTCCTCCTTGGTTTATGATTACTACTTCGCTTTTTAGCTCGTAGCGTGATTTTATATAGCTTATAAACTTTTTCAATAATAAGGCTATCAAAAGGAAAATCTTTTTCAAATTCTGCTGGCAGTTTTATAGATAAGCGCTATAAAACAAAAAGAACGAAGAAACTCTTCAGCTTTATTATATAACTATGGATATGGAATTCTATGAAACAATATGTATGCAGAAGAAGTACAGAAGTTCATGATCGGCCCAGATGGCGGCAGTTGGGGCGCAGAACCAAGCGCATCCGCTTGCAGTGACGACCCGGACAATAATGGACAAAGTTGAACTTTTTTGTCCAACATTTTGCATATGAGTCACCTCCCACAGTTACCGGCGATTGTAGTGCGTCACCGGTGACTGGTACGCGTAAATGATGAAGGTAGTCGGTAGCGGTTACGACTGGTCGGTGATCGCCCCGACTGGTCAGTGATCGCCACGAGTGTTCGGCGGTCGCAACGACTGGTCAGAATCCGCGTTTTTTAACAATGTTTTGACTCACCGGTGGTGAGTTGTGTACAAGACTGCAGCAAGCCCATGTAGGTCATATGAAAAATCATGTAAATTACTTTTCACTACGCTTCCACCGCTGCGGTAGCTTGTCTACGCAATGACTAACAGTTAAGTCAGTAATGGTTTACTTGCAGTTCCTTTAAATTAAAGTTATAATTTAATAGTTAACACGGTTATATTCATAATAACTGATCCCGAGGGTAGATAGCGCCGCCATAACCGCGCTTTCAAATGTCAATGTTATAATGACTTTGTTTTACGTTTGAATTACGAGTCATAAATTAAAAGTATCTGAATTGTTTATTATTTTTATAATTATATTAAAATGTCAGGCGTACTAAGTTGTGTTTTATTTTTGTGAAACTATAGTTGTTTTTTATGTCCGTTATATAAATGCCTCGGTGGCGCACGTATGCGACTGCAGTACATAGGTTTCGGGTTCGATTTCCGATTCGGACGAGAGCGTTTTCCTCTTGTAAAACTTAAGTTGTTTTTTATGGTCGTCCGTTAATTAATGGAAACTGTCTTGATGGCGCAGCGGTAGATAATGCGACTGCATGTAGGATGTGATGCAGTCGTGCAATGTGTAATAAGGTTTTTTGACAATACATTCTGAAAAGCAGCACGTAGTCTGGAATAGTGTTGGATAAACGGCAATCGTCTCGCCGACCATTACTTGGCACCCATAATTAGCGAGTGTAATACACCTACTTCTTCAAGGCTATTAAGACAAGGATTTTATGCATTTTAAAGCTTAGTTTTTTAGTTGTTTCTTATTTAAAAGACAACATCCGCACTAGTAATAATTCCTGTGTCTCGAAGGACTTTACAAACATTCAAACAACAGACACAAAGTACACACAGACTCAGAACAATAGCTTGTACATCACACAAGTTTTAATCCCACACAAGATCAAACCTACAACACACGCCACCGTCATTATCCGAACACCTTAAGCACTACGCCACGTCTATATTTATATGCCACAGAAATAAACAAGTCTATACATTTAAAACCAGCCACCGTTTTTTATGAGGACACCTAACAGATCAATAAAGGTCTCGTTTGGGTCTCGCGTGACCTCTACCGGACAAAATGCCCCGAGCTAGGCGTCTAGTGTCCTACAGACTTCGGTATAACACAGTACGCATTGCGGTGTCGCTTCACGCTTACTATTAAAGTAGGATAAGCAGGCAAAAGGTAAAATTATAGAAGACCAGGTTCTCCCCGCGGTTTAACTCGCGTAAAATCAGATTAAGTTATGTTAGTAATAATACATAAATTTTATATAAAATATATCTTATGTTACTCGGTGATAAGATAACACAACTTTCTAATGGTAAGAGTAGAATAGGTTGATTAGTTTTTGAGATAAACCCTTACAAACAAACTAAACGTCTTTCCTTTTTATAACATTATATAGTATCTGTAGATTAGAATAGATAGTATACAAGAGTAAAAATATAAAGAGTTAAATAAAAATATTAATAATCTTTTACCCATATTTTCTTATATCACACTTAACAAGTGTGTCAGGATCGTAGCAAATGGAAATCCCTAGGCTCTGCCTACCCCTCTGGGAAACAGGCGTGAATCTATGTATGTATGTATGTTAACAATTGTTGTTCTACAAAACGAATACTTTTCCCAAAAACATATTTTATTATGTATAATAAGCATTGCCATTCAACGTGGCAATGCAGCCAGTCTTCTGGGCGCACTACCAGTCGACTGTGATGCGGAGGAATACTATGACGCCTATAAGAGGGTTTTAGTATTAGGATTTCCTTTTTTTATTTCTATTATATAATATTTGGACCGTGCTATGCAGAAATGATCCAATCCACAAAACATAAACAAAAGTTATGCTGATTTGTTCATTTTTCTTGTGACTGTTATCCTACTACATCATGTTATGCATTAGTTGTATAAATAATTGAATTATTCAAAAGACCTTCATTCGTAGAGATAAATTTAAAAAATAACCCCTGTATAATTTCTGCACAACGCGGTCCATTGTATATATAACTTCGTTCTAAAATATAATATAGAATTAACTTTACTATTTAATTAAAATTACACAAAATAATGTGTCTGTTGTTGAAATTACTAAATTTTATCAAGATTCAAAAGCATGCGCTGTTTTCCGAACATCGCCTCTCCTACGGGGTATCAATTGATTGGTCACGCCACTACTTTCTTTTTCTACCGTCTTAGTTGTGCGATTAACAAATTCAATATCTGTGTTTTTGTTTGAAATAAAATAAAATAATGAATTACGAAAACAAGCTGAAGACAGAGCGCTGTGGCGCTCATTGAGGGAGGGCTATGCCCAGCAGTGGACTATTATAGCCTGATGATGATGAGTTAATGAATTATAAATGACTAGATTTTTCCGGGCGATTTCACTCACGTTAATGTAGATTTTATCAATAAATTTCTATCTCTCGGCAGCATTACTTTTTTTCTAGTTGAATGGCCTTTTCTGTAACCCTGACAATGTGTATGCAAAGTTTCATGATGATCGATTGGTTGAGTAGTTAAGGCGTGAGAGCTTAACAAACAAACAAACTCACATTTACATTTTTAATGTTAATTAATATGAAAAGTGGTCGAACAAAAGTTGCCAAGTATTTATACCTAAATTAGTCACGAGCAAAAGGTAATTAGTATTTTTCAATTAACCCTGTATTTATTAAATCCGGTTCAAAGTAACACTTATGAAAGTCAAAGTTACACGTATTAATTTGAATTTACGTTTACCTGTTGTCATGTTCAGCAACGCTAGGGAGTAGTAGAGAAAAACAAGCAAGAAACTCACAGCCCCTCTTTTTACAAATCAGTTCTGTAAGGGGCTGCAATCATTACCGACATTACGACCATTCATGAAATACTCAAACAATAGGTAATAGGTACCTAGTTATTTAAGATCTACCTTTATAGGGAGAAGCGTAAAAAAAATACAGCTTAGGTCGTTATGTATGTAAACTATCGGTCGGGCCCACCCTAAAAGATAATGATATGCCAATAATCCTCACATATGAGCATTATATTACCAAAATTTCTAGTTTCTACATTGTCTTTGAAATAATACTGTTACAATATGTATGTACCTATTCATTTATGAACAATATTATCTGCCAATCATTTGACCGTTATGGCCGCGTAAGTGATCATAGTAGATTTATACCCAAGAATAAATGATAGATTTTATTTGGAAGTCTAAATTTGGTATATTCATTGAATCTAGTTTTGTAAAAGTAAGTAAGTTCATAAGTACGTGCTTATAATCCAAGATTGACACAAAGGGATCCCTTAATTTGGTAAACATAGTACTAATCTTTAAATCAAAGAAAACAAATTACACAGGTAATTTGAGTGCTTCACTAACATAATACAAAGTCGTAAATATACAAAGATTAGATTGTAAAACTGATCAGACACTTGTAAAGCTATTAATCTAGAGCAATAAGGAAATCACGGCGGCAAGAACAAAATATACATAAGTGCCTATCTGTCTACCTAACCCAAAAAACGGTCTTTACAAAATAAAAGACTACAAACGTTTACAAATCAGACTTACCGATGAATAACACAACAGGTATTGTTCAGCTGTATTCCTTTTCACTAATGTTTTATGTAAACTTACGAAATGTAAATGAAACAATTGATTGAGCGATTCACAGACAGTAAACACACACAAATTATTTACAAGTGACAGCTTCTATTCATTACACATTTTGTTACTACGACACCTATCGGTTATTTTGGAAACTAATAAGCACGATAGGTTAGTTAAAGTTTTTGAATGCCTGTTGATAGATGGCCAAATAACGTAACTTCTTTTAGTTATCTGCCGCTAGATGTCGCTACGTAGCAAATATAGTAAAGAATCTTGTTCGCTAAACGTAAAAATATAAGTATACGATTATTATTTATTATGATTCAATGAAAATAATATGGATGAATTACACACACGATTATATAAATAACAATAATTGTAAAGCAGATTTCTAAATGTTTTTATGACATAGTAATTGAACCCTTAGAGCTAAAGAATTATATTAATTATTGCAATTACAACTAAATAGACTCGTTTAAAATATTATTCCGAAAATACTTATATATTTAATTTTACATGCTATCTAGTGGAACAACGCCATCTGTTATCAAGTAGATGGATTAAAGTGACGTCACGCACGTCGACAGACCGGTTGATACAAGTTGCGTTGCGCGGTACCGTTGGGTTCAACGACCTGCCACGCGTTTTGTTTACGCGGGAATAATCCGGAAGATACTGTGATTTTGTGAGATTTTTTAAATTCACACGTATTATATCGCTTGTAAAATAAAAATTAACTGTTTTAACGTTAGTTTAAAGTTTGGCGGGTTCAAAAAACTTGGCATAACTGTAGTTTATTAGTACCATCCTTCTTGTAACATAATGTGCTATAACAATTAAAATTTGTGCATACATTTGTTTTTATTGAATTAATTTATTAACTGAATAAAGATTTTGCACCTACTGTTTAGATTATAATATATTTTTATCAGTCTCGTAATAAAAACTATTTAAAATAGAGTTCCGATCTCGTCTTATAAAAGTCAAATGTACAGTTTAAGTTCATATTTGACATTTCTTTTAATTTATAAGAAATACCATATTTTGTGATATTTATGATACTGAGACTAGATCTGCTCTCTAGTTTGGATAGCTTTTATTACGAGATTTACCCTTTAGATGTTATGTCGATAGATTAAAGCATTTTTTACTATAAGGTCGTCATCCCAATTTAGTCATGGATTTTAGGTTTTAATTGGCATCTTATTAAACCAAAAGCTTAAGTCTGAGTTGACACATATTATTTGCGAATCGAGTAGTGAGTTTTTCTATTTAAGACATTTAAGAAGTAGGCAGAAGCATTCAACAAGTAGGAATTTAGTTTACAAACATATTACCCTGGTTTATCCCTGAATAATTAGGATATAAATTGATATAACCATTATCATGTCTATATTTTGCTATTATTCATAATTATTTATTTCTTTTCAAAAAGGCAGAAAAAATTATAAGTCTTTCATTATCGTAATTTTATTAATAATAGCAATAGAAACGGTCAAAAATTACAAAAGTCGTTTGGTAGTTCTTCTGATTTCAGACATCAAAAATCTTTACAAAACTAATGAAATAAATTAAGAGTATATAGACATAGCCAAACTCCTTTCCATATTGTTTATGAAAAAATATTAAATAGGTTAAGATTTAAAGGAGAAAACAGGGAAATACCAGATGACGATGTCAGAGGTATCATATCAGCATTTCTATTGCAAATTGATATTTCATTCGGGCCGATCGTAACAGCAATAATAATAATAATACCAGGCCTGTATTAAAATGTCCCACTGCTGGGCACGGGCCTCTTCCCAGTGTGAGAAGGATTAGGCCATAGTCAACCACGCTAGCGTGGTGCACAGTTAACATATCTTTGATAACATTATGGAGCACTCTTAGACAGATGTTTTATTTCACCGTTAAAGCGAGACCATAGACCATATTTAACTATTTTCTCATGAATTATTACCATTAAGAAAAGAAGTTTGTAACAGCAATAGATCCGTAAAACATGTTATTCAAATGCATTGATTTCCACTTAAGCAATAAGCACAGCATCAGGTACCTTCTTTATTATTATTTAAAAAGACAACTCCTGCACTAGAAATAATTCCTGTGACGTATGGGACTTTACAAACATTCAAACAGGACACAAAGACATCCAGACTTGGAACAGTTATTTGTGGATGGCACAAATTGTCCCGTGTGGGAATCGAACACATAACACTTGGCGCGGCAGCAGTGGTGACGCGACCGCTTAAACCACTACACCATCCGTGTTGGTTGCAGGGCCGTCCTCGATTCCATGGAACTTATGCTCCACGTAATATGCCGTGGAATGTGGGTGTGCTACGATTTTGTGACACATCGCCGAAACACACATGAACAAAAACAAAATGGATACCGAGGCATATTTTTGAATTCCTTCTATGTATAAAAAAAGCTATTTAAAATCCGCAAGGTTGGTCTCCTGGCATGTTACCGTTTGAGTGCTATAATGAGTTGCCGGGTTCGATTTTCGAGTCTGGCAAAATGGTATTGGGTTTAAAGGGAATGCTCAATGACAGCATGGAGTTGTGGAATGTGCTAGACGACAATACTAATTGGGACGTAAAGATATTTCTGGCTAAAAGTGGGTGAAACAAACTACTTTTTTTCGGGTCTGTAATTTATAAAATTTGCTGATAAAGGAATTGAATTTGAATCAAATCTAGGCAATGCTCAAATGCTCATAATAAAAACTGCAAAATAGAGTTCTGATCTGGTCTAATTAACGTCAAATGTGACCTAAAATGCATGTTATCTTCACACTACATTTTGCCCGCGGCTTCGCTCGCGTCAACCTACATTTTCTTAATACATCTGAATAAAACAATAAACCTCCCTCATGAATCACCCTGTCTATTAGTGTAAACTGAATGAAAATCCGTTTAGTAGTTTTCGAGTTTACCGCGGACAGATAGACAGACAGACGGACGCGGCAGGGGACAATGTTTTATAATATGTAATGACCTAGCTATTACCCGCAACTTTGCCCGAATGGAAATTCTGTTTTTCGTGGTACCCTAAATTTTTCTGAAATAAATGTAGCCTTAGTTACTTCTTATAATATCTTATCTACCAGTGAAAGACCCGTTAAAATCGGTCCAGCCGTTTCAGAGATTAGCCGGAACAAACAGATAGACAGACAAAAGTTCTAAATTTGATTTTCTCATATAAGTACCGTATATACTTACATATGCATTTATTAAAAAGCTGTTATTTTGCCATTACAAACAGACACTTTAATTAATTTTTATTTTATTTTAGGAAAGGGGAGGGCGGGTTAAGTTGGAATAACTCTTCAGAGCACTCCCCGTGGTATATTCTACTTAGACAAACTGTAAAAAGACAAATTTCGCACCAGAAATAATCCGAGGACATTACTAACATTCACACAAAGAACACTCAGACTTGGAACAACTGTTTAAATCGCACAAAGATTTGTCCCGTGTGGTAATCGAACCCACGATACATGGCGCAGTGGCGGGACTACTGACTTAACATACCACGGTGTGCCAACTCGCTGCTTTGAATGTTGGGTAACCATCACAATTCATTTGGAGTTGCTGGTGCTGGAAATACTTCAGCGATGCACCAAGTAGTGCCCAATACAGGCATTAATTACCTGCGGGCGACGACTTCTAGGCGACGCTACGGCACAAGTTACTACTAAGGGCATCGCTCCAACCCATTGGCCTACGGACTGGTGATCTCCATTCTTCAAACCGTGGCCTTAACTATGGCGTCGTCCAGTCCATCGGCGATAGATTCTCTCCTCACGGGACCGCCTCCATTTTCGAGGACGTCATCTCGCAGAAGAATGTAACCGCTACCTACTTCCTCTTGCTGTCGACCATGACTTTGATCACAGCTGGCAGAAAGAGGTCCGGAATGACAACTTCGACGAGTTCACGGATCAACAGCTGTTCCTAGCTGGATATTGTAACCACGCCACTCTGCTCTAACCCGACCTTATGTAATAGTAATTTAATTATACCCTTGAAATATGTGCTGTTGTTTTATATAGTATGGCTTAAATGAGTAGTAGCAAGGAAACAACTTTTTCTTTTGCCTCGGGAAATGCTCCTGATGCATTCTCCCTTGACACAAGGGGAGGCAAGAGGGTTATGTCGGGCTCTTCCAAAACTTCGAGCCAACCGACTAAAACCATCATGGTGTGTCACCTCGCTGCTTTGTATGATGGGTGGCCCAGGAACTGAAACTATATCAGCGACAGGAAACAATTGCCAACTTGCACTGCACCAGCTTGGAACAAACTAATTCGCCAGCAGTATCCCTACCAATAACTAATCCTTCACTGTGACTTGGATCGGTATAATGTTGGGGAGGACAAGAAGGAAAGAAAGTATATTTCTCTGCCACGTAAAATAATATAAGTATACTTTTTTTTATACAACTGTTATCGATATAGAAGGTATGCATCAGAAATCACCACAAATAGGCTCACTGGTATATTAGTGTCAGCAGTGTAGCAGCCTCAGTTGCCTTTAAAATATAGTCTTAAACTGTCGATGTAGTTTCAATTCGACTACCAGTCAAGACACCCACCAAAATAATTCTTCTTCTTTTCGTGTGGTTAGTGGCCAACCTGTTGTCAAGTGTTGTTCAAGCCCGTAATAGGCCTCTGATATGGCTTAACGACTGCTGTCAATATGGCAAGAATCGGGACCGACATTTTACGTGCCCTCCAAAGCACGTAGACACTCAGATGAAATACTACTAAGTGGTCACCCATCTATAGACTGACCTTGCTAATCGTTTACCGATCAGTGAGTGCAACTGGCTATGAGCGCCTCGACCAAAATAATTGGAGCTGAGCACTCAAACAGACTGGCGTGCCTAAACTTTCCGAAATATTTACTGAGGTATGTATAATTTTTATTAATATACTTATTTAGAAAAGCTGAACATAAAAGTTGATAGTAGACATGATAACTGTGTATTTTTCACATTTGTATTAATACGTTTTAATCATAATTTACTATACCAATATAACGACCTGTTAAGAGTCGCGGGAGACAGTTGGATGCGGGCGGCCCAAGAATTGTATGTGTGGAAAACCTCGGGGGAAGCCCATGTCCAGCACTGACGTCTTTCGGATGATATAATTATGATACCAATATTGAGCTTAAATATATACATATAGTAAAAGGCGGTAAATAATAATAATTTAAAGTATAAAAAAGTTAATATGACATAACTGGTTCGGGCGTCGTAAAATTCTTCAACATCGCTTTCAACTGGTATCGTGCCCAAGAAGGTTACTAGCATTGCCACGTTGAGTCGCAATGCTGCTAGCATTCTGACTAAGTTATTTTGGCGTATATCATTAAATATAAGATGTATTAAATTATTTATGCTAAATAAACATGCATGGCGACACTGGAAACACCGAACATAAACTAGTATTAATTACATAAAAATCGAAACTTGATTTTTACAGGCTTAAGGTCATACACCTTAGCTTTTTATATCCTAAACTTTATATATACTTAGAAAATCCATATTTCGTACAACCGTATTAGCCCGTTTTCTGCCTGAATGCCTGGAAAAGAAACAAAGGAGCCACGACAATTAAGGATGTAATATATATCTAGCACTGCCAGGTTCCTATGCTTTAATTTTTTTTTATAATTGAATAATTACGAGCACTAGGAGTTCCTAGTACTCGTAATTATTATGAAGGTTTTCAAATAATACAAATTTCTCTCGCTTATAATTCAGTTTTCAGAAATGCAGCATAAATAAATATGAATTAAATAAAAACACACAGGCAGTCACAATGCTTCTCATATTGTTTATGGAAAACTATCATAATCGGTTTAGTTATGGAGGAAGAATCAGGAGAATACGTAATAACGATATTAGAGGTATAATCAGCCCGAGCTGTAATTATCTCTTTTGCATTGTTTTTTTTTATATGCGCGTTACCAACCCTTTAGGAAAGGAAGTGGGAAGAAGGAGCGGGTAGGGGAAGAGGGTGATTGGGCCTCCGGCACTCTCACTCACCGAACGAAACACAGCTGTAGGAATACTGCTATTTCACGTCGATATTCTGTGAGAGGGTAGTCCTTCCCTGGAGGGTAGGCAAGGCGACCACTTATCGACCACGTCATCAAATTAAATTCGCTACTTCTGGAGGTCTCGTTGGCAACGTTATGATAATTTTTTGACAAGTTATTCTCAGTAGCAGAATTCATTTATTTGGACAACCAACAAGAACATAAAAACTAGAACTTAAAAGCTGAGTTTTAAAGTCCTCGAGACCGGATTTCGGTCACGGCGGCCAATTTTAACGGAGACCGGCCATCTACGCAGAAGATATTATAGTGCACAAGTGTGTGCAAACACAAGTGCACTCTCGGTTCCCTAACCCTCATGATCCGATGGGACGGTAATCCGATACGACCGGAGAGAGATCAGGCGCAGGACCAACGGCTTTATGTGCTTTTCGAGGCACGGCGGTGTCTAACACCGCCAACTTCCTAACTCCGGGCTCTTATTGAGATTTCTTAACAGAAAAACCAAATAACTGTTTGTTGGCCCGACTCGGGATTCGAACCCGAGACTTCAAGCCCAGCAGTTGCATTCACTACCGCTGCGCCACGGAGGCAGTTAACTTGCAGTTAACTTAGCTTAAGTTACAAAGTCAGTGGTATACAAGTATTGGTGCTGCCTTGAAAGTTACCAATATTTAATATTATCTTCTGTTTACGCGAATGTTATTCATTGAAATTAAACTACTTACTATATACGGATTTTATCGCGTTGTTTATTTAACATTGTATTACATAATTTTGAAACTGTTACACTACTACTACTATTGAATTTTACTAATTTTTAAGCTAATAAAATTAATAAAAGTATTTATATTTAGGTTTACACTTTTCAGCAGCCATATTGCTTGAGATCTGAAAACATAGCTGGAAAATGTTAGTTTAATTACACCTCTTTTTACATGCTGGGGTATACAGGTATGACTCTATCTATGTATAATAATATCAGGCCTGTATTAAACTGTCCCACTGCTGGGCACGGGCCTCTTCTCACTGTGAGAAGAGTTAGGCTATACCCCGCTGGCTCAGTGCGGGTTGGCAGACTTCACATATCTTCGAGAACAGTATGGAGAACTCTCAGACATGCAGATTTCCTCACGATGTTTTCCTTCACTGTTAAAGCGAGCGATAATTAACTATTTAATACGCACTTAACTTCGAAAAGTCATAGATGTGCCTCGGGATCGAACTCGAGACCTCTGCGTGGCAGTCCATCGGTTTCCCATTAAATTATCGCTACTATAAGTATACTAATATAATAAAGCTGAAGAGTTTGTTTGTCTGTTTGTTTGAACACGCTAATATCTGGAACTATGATACGGAATTGAAAATTATTTTTGCACTGACATTGCCCGCGGCTTCGCCTTAATCTAGATTTTATCAATAAAATGCTATCCCTCGGAAACAGTATTTATTTTCGGGGCGGCAGGGGCGGCCCGCCCTGAGCGGCACTTTTAGGGGGCGGCAAAATTTCATTTTAGTCATAATATCTTCTAAAATTTGAACCATTTAATGACCAACGAGAGAAATAGGTACACACGGCTACACATCAAGTTAGATACTCTATATACGCATAACTACGCTACATACAAAATAGAGAATTGTCGGAAAGGGACAGTGCATAATGGTGCCGATGTAATAGTAAGGATAGAACGTAACAAAAATATAACGCACTCTGTCGCACGATTCGCAGCGTTCAACTTCTAATAGTTTAAAGTCCAAACAGTCTGGGTTGATGTGTCGCTGTGTGTACAATACATAATAATGATGACTGGAGAAGATGTACAATACACCATAATGATGACTGTTCTTGCCGAAAAGTTATTTAGAATTACTTTATATTAGTCTTTTAAATTGAAATATATAAATAAGACTGCGGCAAAATTTTATATTGCCCCGGGCGGCAAAATTTTCTTCTGCCTCGGGCGGCTGATACCCTCGCTACGCCACTGAGTAAGCTGTCCTTTTGTGACAAACTCACATTTTCATTTATGATATTAGTTAGGATTAGGAATTAATAGCCATATTCTTGAGGAAGATTATAAGCTATATAACATCACGCTACGAGCCACGGGCGCGGAGCAGAAAACATAAGCGTGGGTGGAACGGCGGGGACAGCTGTGTTCGTAAAAAATATATTTTATGACATCCGTTTATTATGTAGCGGCTTAATGAGCTTGATTGTCAACAAGTTCAATCAAAGCTAGAACATTTTTACAACATGCGCAGGAGTACTTAGGCAGTTCACAGACGAGAGATAATGGGCGACCGGACCGGTATGTCAAAAAATTTGTGTGATCCGTAAATGGTTGTTCCGTCTGTCTGGGTGTTCTTTGTGTCCGTTGTTTTAATTTGTGTAAAGTACCCGCGACACAGGAATCTTTCCCAGACAGGGTGCTGGCATTCTCAATCTATCAGCTGATCTATCTCAAACAGATACAAACACACACTCACACACGCGCACACACACACGCGCGCACGCACACACACACACGCGCACACACGTACACACACCTTAAATGTATATCCAATATCCAATGTACACTCCGAGTTAAAGGCAAAGGCCTAATAATAATATAAAATAAAACTAACAGTATTATTCCTCATCGTACATAAGGTTTATACTTGATCTAATAAAACGTCTACCATCAAGTCTTGGGGGCCTGGTGATCCGTAACACAGGTATTCTTATACCAATTTCGGGCACCAGTCTCTCACAGATATTTTGTTCTATTTATATTAGATTAAGCCATAATTTACTGTACAACCATTAGCGATGGGCAAATAAATTATTATTTATTATTATTATTATTATGCTAATATTATAAAGAGGAAAGATTAGACTTTTGTTTGTAAGAGTGTAAATCAAAACTACACAATCGATTTAAAAAAATCTTTAACCATTAGAATTCTATATTATCACCAACTAACATTGAGTATATTTTACACGAGCGAAGCCGTGAGCAAAAGCTAGTTAAAAAATAAAGTAACTTAACCGGCATTATAGAACATATACATAGTACTGTACAAATACGAAAGAGAAGGACAAAACAGTCAGTTAGTATCCGACGATGTCCGCGGACGTCGGCCGCCAGAACATTGCGTATCTGCGAGCAGCCGAACAGAGCTGGACTTTTCTGCCCATTGAAAAACAAGTCCGTCGTCTGTAAAGCGCTTTAAAGTCCGCCATTAAATAATTTACGATCCACAATGTCGAAGTTCTGTTAATTGTTATTTTGATATCTTAATGCGAATACTCGTATATATTTATTATATGTTGTAAGACGGATGTGATACAGTTATATTGTAAATCAATACAGATTGGCTGTAGCTATTTTAAGTCTAGCATTGAGTATTTTATTAAAGAATAGCTTTTGCGCGCGGGTCCGCTCGTGTGGTACCTATATCAATAAAAAGTAGACTACGTTTTAAAGTAGCTCTGTAACAAATTTCATCTATATCGGTTGAGTGGTTTAGCTGTGAAAAGGTAATAGACAGACAGAGTTACTTTCGAATTTAATATTTGTTAAAAAGTAAGGATAAGGATTTAAATCATACATGTGTCTAAAGTACTATGCCTTCCGAGGTCGCGTTAGTCTCATGATGAGATAACGACTGCCCCAGAGAGGTTTATTTTAATTATTATTATTATGCCATAAAGTTCATTGTAAAGTACCACGTTTAGCGTGAAGCGTGATACACGACACGTACGCACTAAAACCTTGTCCACATCGCGCGAATTCACAATGATCTTTTACCCGTAGTACAGTTCAGTTATTCGGTAACAACCGGACTACGGATAAAATAAATTATTCATGGTACAGTTATCCGGACCACGTAAAATATTTTATTTTTTTAGTGTCCACACTGAGTTTGTATTTTTATATCGTATATCCACGGAAAAATAAATATTTTCCGTAGTCCGGTTGACCGGGCAACTGAATTGTACTACGGATAATAAATCTCGTCGCCGTAATAAAACCACTACATATTCGTATTATAAAACAAACTCCCCTGCCGCGTCTCTCTGTCTGTTCGCGATAAACTCAGAAACTACTTAACGGATTTTCATGCGGTTTTCATCATTAGATTCATGTGTTTCATAAGGAAGGTTCAGGTGTATAATTTGTTCAGATTTTGTACTACCAGTGCGATCCCGGGGCGGGTCGCTAGTCGCAAATAAAGGTGTCCACACTAAATACAGTGAGGTCACACATTGCACTTACATGATAGAGAACATTTTCTCCCTAGCGTTTATTATTCCCAAGTCACTTGGGGTCGGCTTTTCTAATCTAACCGGATTTGACTGGATATCAGTTTTTACACGGAGCGGCTGCCACCTGACCTCCGCAACCCGAAGGTTAACGATACCCTAAGGCTAGACCAGTGTCAGGATATTATAGGGCACTGACTTCCCAATAACGACTGCCATAGATGTTCATGGCAGCCTGGACCAACGGCTTAACGTGCTCTCCGAGGCACGGAGCAGGCGATAATTGTCAATCAATACGCACATAATTTCGAAAAGTTACTTTTGCCATCTATGACCACCTTCTGCCTAATTTATTAAAATTGTTGTTTTGTTTTTGTTATTTTATTTTAACTGAGTTATTTCTGTGTTATTGCCTACATGCATCGAAATCATGCAGGCTCTGAGAGAATACCAGCGTTGTGGATATTCTGCAACACTGCTGACAGGACCTTATTTGTTCTTAAATTTATTGGTTGTGTTTCCTGTTACCTTACGAGAGTGGAATAAATAAAATTATATTTCTTTCTTTCTTTCATACGCGTGATAATACTTCATTTTTAATTCAGACAAGATTTTGCCCGCGGCTTCGGCCAGGTTAATCTAAAATTGCCCAATCAATTTATTTGTCCTCTTTATACCCCTGACAACGTGTATGCAAAATTTCATGATAATCGGTCGAGTAGTTAAGGCATGAAAGCGTAACAAACAAGGTACTCACATATATAATATTAATAAGGATTAAAAAAAATTTAACTTCCACACTTCGTGTAATTCCTGTGTCCCGGAGGACTTTACAAACATTTAAACAACGGACACAAAGAACACCCAGACTCTGAACAATCATCACATAAATTGTTGTCCCGTTTGGGGATTGAACCCACAAAATACAGTGGCAGTAGCGATGCGACCATTTAAACACTTCACCACCTTTGAAGTAATTTAAATCACAGATGTGCTCACACAATACCGAGATCGCACGGAAAAGTGTCCAGACTGAGAAGAGTGAGCTCACATATTATATAATTTACATGAAAAATAACGATAGCGTATGATTTCCAATATAACTGAGTGTAATAATACTATATGTATTTATACTTCGGATGTTATGTTGTCATTGTGTGTCAGATGATAACTTAACGTAGAGAAAGGTGACCATATCTATACTTAATATTATAAAGCTGAAGAGTTTGTTTGTTTGTTTGAACGCGCTAATCTCAAGAACTACTTGTTCGAATTGAAAAATTCTTTAAGTGTTGGATAGCCCATTTATCGAGGAAGGCTATAGGCCTATATAACATCACGCTACGATCAATTGGAGCGGAGCAGTAATGAAAAATGTTGCAAGAACGGGGTAAATTCTCTTATCTTATATGAAGCAGGCGAAGTTGCGGGTCAGCTTCGTCAACGTAATATGTTTAAAATCAGGGTGGCGGATTAAAACCAATTGTAGGTAGGCTTCCGTTTATATTTTAAATATTTCCCACTTACAATCTAGCGAGGCGTCCGTCTTGTTCAACGGTCAGAATAAGAATGCCCCTGCGGGCGCTGCGGCGCTTTTTTTTTTTTTTTTTTTTTTTACGTGGGGGAATGCAATGACGCATATCCCTCCGCGGGGGCGGGCGGAGGGATTATGTCGGACTCGCCGGGGTAAAAGAAAGATGGAAATAATAGTAAAATACCTCCCGGAATACCGACTAAACCTACCACGGTGTTCCTCGACAAAACCACTATCGACGGGGCCGCGCGAATCGCTTTCGCATGCGGTCGCGACCCCGCCGAGGTTACGGCCCGCCGTATGAAACGGCAGGCCACTACACAAGAGACCTACCCAAAGGGCTCACTTCATGAAAATTCCCTACTGTCTCCCCCTAGGGGGGAGACGGACTCGAAACAAAGGCGCGCGTGGGAACACGCACGCCGCCTCTCGGACCTGGTGCTGAACGGATGGCGGGCAGGCCCACGAAGCCCGCCACCCCCAGGTCAAACCACAGGGTGGCTGGAGGTCATCTCGCGCCCTCCGGCGCCCGGCTCTGCGGTTGGGGAGAGGGTTTAAACGCTCCCTCTCCCGCTCGGCCGCCTCCTTGATGGAAATTACTTCCTCACAAAAGGAGGCGACGGCGTTCCACGACCTCTCACTCCGGACCATCGACTGAACTACGGCCGGGAGCGAGAGGGCAACCGATCCGACTGCCGCGATCAATTCACGGCGCTGCGATGCCCAGGCGGGGCAAACCGCCAAAGTGTGCTGCTGCGCTTACCCAACTTATTTATTACAATTCGTTATCAGTACTTATTTGTAACAAAACCAAGCTTAATGTAAATAATTACGAAGTAAATAGTGCAATATTTTCCATATGAATTTAGAACATTTTTACAATTCTTACACATACATATTTTAACTTCACTTGTAGAATTGTAGTCAAATTCATTTAATTTGACTACATACTACTACTTGTTTCAATGATTAATTAAATAAATTCCTAAGTCACTTGGGGTCGGCTTTTCTGGCCTAACCGGATTTGACTGGATATCAGTTTTTACACGGAGCGGCTGCCACCTGACCTCCGCAACCCGAAGGCTAACGATATCCTAAGGCTAAACCAGTGTCAGGATATTATAGAACACTGACTTCCCAATAACGACTGCCATAGATGTTCATAGCAGCCGGGACCGACGGCTTAACGTGCTCTCCGAGGCACGGAGCAGGCGATAATTGTCAATCAATACGCACATAATTTCGAAAAGTCATATAACTTCCGAAAGTCATAGGTGCGCGACGTGGGTTCGAACCCGAGACCCTCTGCATTGCAGTCTGTTGGTCTTCCCACTGAGCGGGATACGAATAGTACCAGCATATAATGTATGATAACCTCTAATTCTAACATATGTAGGATTTATATCTTTGATTTTTATATGTGAACATGAAATTCGATGGTGCAGCGGTAGGGACTGCGACTGCATATGAAGCATAGAGATCTTGTGCTGGGTTCCAATTTCGGATCAGATAGTATTTTTGTTTCCAAATCCCTCTTCCGCTCTAGGAATAATTCCTAAGTCTTTACAAACATTCAAACAACGGACACAAAGAACACTAACACTCAGAACAACCATTTGTGGATCACACAAAGTTTTGTCCCGTCTGGGATTCGAACCCACAACACTCGGCGCAATGGCAGAGGTGAGGCGACCACGTAAATCATCCGTGAATTTCTTTCAAGAAACTCTTAGAAGCAATTTGGAGTCTGGAACTGCGCCTGGTAATACACCTCAGCCTACCCTTTTCAGGAATATAGGCGTAAAATTATATTATATATATTACTGGGTGACCCGGCAAACGTTGTTTTGCCATAAAAAAAATGTTTGACCAAAAGATTTAAAAACATGTTAGGGCTGGACAACCCTTATCATTAAGGGGTATGAGAAATAATATTCTACCACATACACACAACACCATCTAGCCCAAACTAAGCAGAGCTTGTACTATGGATACTAGACAATGGATAAACATACATATATACTTTTTTTTTTGTAAATACATACATATTATGCATAGAAACACCCAGACCAAGACAAACATCCATATTCATGCACACAAATGTTTGACTTGTGCGGGAATCGAACCCGCGACCTTAGGCGTGGCAGTCGGTCAGACCTACTAAATATGCATATAAAATTTCATAAAAATCGGTCAAGCCGTTTCGGAGGAGTATGGTAACTAACACTGTGACACGAGAATTTTATATATAAGATTCTCCTCCTTTCTATTGTATACAACAACTATTGTAATAACCTATTATCGCAATAAATGACATCGAATTGAATTGAAAAACATACTTCTCATTTCTTCCACCCTAAGTAAATTTCCCTCTAACGTTCGTAGGCTATGACTAGTCAAAGCGCTCATGTTATTAGTCGGTCATTCGACTGCCGAAAGTTGAAATCAGAATAATGGTTCTATTGATCTTTTAATGCTTAGACTAGTCGTTGCAACCAACATACAGTTACGGCATACGGATAAACATAACAAGAGTTATTACTGGCTTTATTTAATTGAATCGTGTGAGTTATTAAATTTAACTATTATATTATACTATCGATGGAAACATTTACTTTTTCTGGATGAAAGGTACCCTATGTCCTTTTCTGCAACTCTGATCCTATATGCGAAATATCATGATGATCGGTCCAGTGGTTTATGTGTACGAAACAAACAAAATCACATTTGCGTTTGTCATATTAGTTAGGACAGCCGCTTCCCTGCCTGGAAGAACCGCTCACAGCCTCTTAAAGCATCCAGCAACTCAAACATTTTATCAAAGTCGGTCCAGCCGTTTAGAGTAATTCAGTGAGATACACATACGTACAGTAGAATTATATATAGAGCGATAGCCTGGTGGCAGACCTTTGGAATGCTACACAGAGGTATTGAGTTCAATCCCAAGGCACGCACCTCTGATATTTTGATGTTATATGCGCACTAACCTATTGAGTGGCTTCGGTACACCGGCGGCCAGGCAGAATAGGATTTCAATTATGCTTGGTATTCTAACTATTAACTGGTTTAGTATTTACTGCTGGGTTTTGGGCTAATGCATACTCTATATCTATTGAAATAATTAACATTTTATATGGACTGGCAAGCAGAGGTCCCAAAACATGCAACGATTTTCGAAGTTATGTGCGTATTAAATACTTAATTATCGCTCGCTTTAACGGTGAAGGGAAACATCGTGAGGAGACCTGCATGTCTAAGAGTTCTACATAATGTTCTCGAAGATATGTGAAGTCTGCCAACCCACACTGGGGCGGCGTGGTGGATGATGAACAAAACATCTAAATTAGAGGAAAATACATGTGTAAATATATTACAAATGTTCTTATATACAATGAGAGGCGATAGATTTGTGGTTACATTAAACAGCTACGTAGGTAGGTAGTTCTGTTCCACGGCACACAATTTTAATTTCACTACGTTATATGTGATGGAGTGGTGGCTGGATTAGGCATTGGACTTGTAGTCAAAAGGTCGTGAGTTTGATTCCCACCTATTACACTACTTATCGGAATTCAAGCCTAAGGTTCAATTTGGGTAGCTTAGATAAATAACGTGTAAACCCAAAAAAATGTTTTGGAATAGGTATCGTTCGTATTAACGGTGACGGAAAAATCGTGGGTAAACTTACATGTCTGAAATTCTCCATGATGTTCTCAAAGATATCTGAAGTCTGCCAAACCGCACTGGGCAGCGGGTGCACTACTAAGTGGTGGACTACGGCCGAAGCTTTGTCATAGTTAGAAATGGCCCGTGCCCAACAGTGGGACAGTTTATATACAGCGCTGATATTATTAATTATCATGCCTGTGCGATCGTGAAGTCTCGAGTTGCCCGCGTGAGCATGGAGTGGCAGATTACCAATCTGCCACTATTACGCAAGACCTGAATACAGAGTTGGCTAAAAGTAGATTCAATACACCCTTTGCTTTTGTGAATATACAGCCCTGAATAAATACATACATATATAGATTCACGTCTGTTTCTCAGAGGGGTAGGCAGAGACTACGGATTTCTACTTGCTACGATTCTGACACACTTCTCTGGCTTCCTTTACTTTCATCACGTTCCTCATACACGCTCGCCGGTTTAAGGTGCTCTTAACCTGGCCTTTGTCCAGAACGTCTCCGATCTGATTAAGAAACGTTCGCCTCGGTCTTCCTCTTGCGACTGTTCCATTCACACTAGCCTTATAAACATTCTTAGTCAGTTTTCTCGTCCACTCGAATAAATATATGTATGTAAAATAACTTAAGTAGGTTAATCTTGTGCTATTTTTTTGTTGTGTTGGTATGTAGTTTTAGTGCCCGCAGGTATTTTTAAAAGAAAGAGGGCAATTGATATTCTTATTAACTCAGCAAAATCATTTTCACTAGGATTCGGTTTATGTCACTATTACATTATATAGGTTTCGAGTCTACGAAGATATCGTCCCATATGATCGAGAGGCTAATGCCTTAACCATTGGTCATTCACCGTTCCACCAATTTTGAAAGGCGTACAATTATACAACATAAATAATTTCTCTTAAATCAAAATTCAGAGGTGATTAAACTGAACAACATTCGCCATGTTGAAATGTAATTTTCATAACGATTGTACAGCTATAAGAAAATTTTATTCTATCTGTCCATGCAAAATAACTGCAGCCTATTATTTTTATGAGCACAACAACCCTAGCGAAAAAAAACCGGTATACTGGAATCATTGACAGCAATCAAATCGTTCGTAAATCGAATTGGCTACGCGTCCAAAATCATCGTGGTAGAAGATGATGCCAGTGGAAGAACCGGCCTCAACACCGTTACCGTTCGCATCACGAAAAAAAATACAGTTACACGGAGTCTCGAGCGCGCGCCGCAACGAAAAAAGCACAACCCGCCGCCACACCAAGTCTCTAGGACGTATCCGATCGAAAGCGCGGCAATTTTGACATTGACAGCTGTGTTGGCGCCAAACCAACGTTTTCAAATTGTGCATTGTACTGTGCCGTGAACTCGTGGAAACTGTGTTTGTG
The DNA here is from genome assembly GCA_963675205.1 of Catocala nupta. Classification (NCBI taxonomy): domain Eukaryota; kingdom Metazoa; phylum Arthropoda; class Insecta; order Lepidoptera; family Erebidae; genus Catocala; species Catocala nupta. The sequence continues at coordinate 2,791,759 of OY776107.1, read as the reverse complement.
ATCAAAAATGTCCGAGTTCGGATAATACATTATTTGTTTGTGGCAACTGTGACTTACGGATTATTGTTTTGTGCTGTTACGGAATAGGATTTGTTGCCAAAATGCCTAGTACAATCAGAGGTAAGTGTTAAAAAGTTGGTATTGCACAGATTATATTTACAGATATATTTTATGTGAAACATAAAAATTGTATTATTACGTAAGAAATTAAACTAGCGAAAAGTAATTAGTTATAACACAAATTTCAAACATTTTTAGAGGTGTTGAAATAATTATAATTTCTTTTAGTTTAGTTTTATACTTTTAAATGGATGTCGTGAAGAAATCTGAAATAGCTGTTATTATTGCTTTACAAACGATGAAACGGTTTATTTCGTAATTCTATTTTCAAAATGGTTTAATAGAAATGAAGAATTTTAATGATTACATAATGTTGGACTAATAGAAATAGTTCAAATTGGAATTTTAATTATGCCATATTTGAATTTATATTTCTGTGAGCCTTTTTGACGCGGTGTTGATAGAGGTGAATGCACTTTTGCGTTGTGTTTACGGAAACGACTTTAAGTAACAAAGGTAACATTTGAATTTCATATGATAAGCTCTGGTTTTTCATTTCAAATTTGGTATCTGTCACTTTCTACAATGTTTGCATCGCTTTGTTATCAGAAAAAAACCTAGTGTCTTTTTAAATTATGAATTAGTTATTCTAAAACTGATTATTAGAAAGATATGACGTCATGGTCTTGTATGCGTGCATATTAATTTTAAAATATGAATTTAATGAGTACATTGTTTAGAAGCAAATCATTTTAGAATAAAATCAAGATTAATTGTAAATTTTCTTTTTATTTCGTTTTATTTTCTTTTTGAAAGGTTTAAAGAAAAATTAACACATTCTATATGTATTCGTGAAATGAATGAATATATTTATGATCCTGAATGTAATATTGTCGGAAACATATTTATGAATTTCGTAATATTTGAAATATAGACAGTTCTGGTAATTTATCATATTCATAAATTACTTATTTACATATATAACTTAAAGATATACTTAGCTCTCAAAAAAGTCTTTGACACGAAGCAATTTACTAACTATAAGTAATAAAAAGAACTAAATACTAAAATTTAACAGTATCTAGGTGTATTACATATTTTTAACCAGTGCGGGCATCGAACTTGCAGCACTCAATGCATAAATAATCGGGCGGTCGATCAAAAGCACCACACGACTCACTGTATCAGCATACACCTGTGCCAGCTTGCGTGTCTTGAAGTTTAATCCATGACCTGGACAGCTATAGACAATCAATTGAGATTCTACCCACGTAGGACCTCAACTATAGACCATAGGGTATATCTTCGAAGGTCGTATTTGTAGTCGTATTGAAAAAATACTTAGAATTTAATAGCCATTATATTTATTTTATTTTTTAATTTTTTTATAGTAGTAAATCTCCACAAAACAGCACGTAAAATTAAGATCACATTAAATACTCTTTATACAAAATCTTTATTTGACAAATTTTTATTTGATACGATCTTGGCATATCTGTCTAGCTTCCCTGAAAACGAATTGCCCTATGGCGGACTAAGCGCAACAATCTTTTTGAAGGAACTTTATCTTTAATCTTAGAATACCATACATAATTCAAAATTTGTTGTATCCGGTCGCCGGTATGCCGTCGCCGATTCAATAGGTTAGTAATATTTCCTAAAATCTATAGTACAGTATCTCTTTAAATGCAAAGAAACTAGGTACCTGTCGTCTAAGTAGTGACCTAGAAAAGTTTCCTTTTATGTACGCTTATTATAATTTTGTCTATGACTGTTGAATGCAAATAGGTTCGTGTCATATTTTCGTTCATAGCAACACTTAATTTTATGTATGAAGTTGTAGTAAATATTAACCATGGAATAATCTATTAATTTCTTGAAATATAGTTATTAGATAATGTCTTTAGTTAACTTAATAAATGTATGTATTTTATACTATCTCAAAATGCACATTATAATAATATGTATACATATAGCTAAACTTACAATATAATTAAAGTTCGGCTTTATTATAAAGTAATAACTAATTTATCAAATGTTTTCATTATTCATGTAACGCCTAATCTAAAAACACGGCAGTATGTCATATCACAAAAGTATAGATTCGTCATATTTGCTACAATAAAACAAAAGGCGTAATTCAAGCAAGAATATATTTATTATTCAAAAAGAAAATTGTAATTACTTTTTTTTATATAAAACCTTTCTCATAATTGTCTAATATTCATAGAGCTCAATGTTCATTTCATAAAAATTCAAATAAGATTTGGAAATAGAATGCCAATAGCAAAAACATCAAAGTGCGATTCTGAAAAACAAACTGTCCGTTGTGTGGCGCAGGCACACAGCATTCAGCCGGGCAGTGCAGACGCGGCAGAAAAGCGACAGTAGGGCGGCGCGGCCCTGTGTACCGTTCTCCGCAATCCCTTTCTTTGTGACGTAGCGTACGGTACTATCGCTAGTGATGCGACACGGCTGTGCGAGTATCGACCTCGAAAGCTTATCGATCATGAGTAAGCGAAGTTTCTATCGTTTAAGATTATATATTTTTTATTATGATGTTCTTGGATTATAGATTTAGATGCCATACATGTAAAATCTATAAGTTTTTTATTACTTCTTTTATGTCATTGTATTATTAAAATTTGATTGTTATTTTTATGAGGTATACTACCTTTTTTGTAAAGATGCAGCAACACATTATTGCGTCATAAATGTCTGGTTACATTCTACACAAGTCTACACTCCAAAACTTCAAATTTCTACTACACTTCACTGAAGTAGTAAAAAGAGAGATGGTTACAAATCGCCGAATTTAAATACCTTGCTACCAAAACATGCGTTAGGTATGTCTTGGGCATACTAATGAAGTAGATATAAAGTATCGATACCCACACCCCCACTAGTGCTGTGACGTAGCTAACGGTGTTCGCAGTTAGCCTCACCCACATACTGTGTAACTGCGCTTGCACCCGTTATATGGACGCGTTCCGTGCATGCGACGCCGTGGGACCGGCTGTTGTGCGGCTGTACGTACAACGCCTTTGCTTGAAAAAAATATAAATGACATTTGCAGTTTACGCGGGCTGTCATTTGTGACGCGGAAAAATGTTTGTTTGGATTTAGAATCCGATCGATGTTTTAAGTTTAGATTACTAGACTATTTACAACAAAATTGCCTACTTTTCTACAAATATATTTAATAAATTGTATTTTAAGGCTTTCTTTAGTATTAGCTAAAAGATTTTTAAATCAATATCTAGGCAGATGTACTTGAGAGTAAAAAGAAAATGTATTTAATTAACAGATATCGGAATTGGCTATCTAGTTGTCATAGATGACAGACTTTTAAAAAAAATACTATTTGGATAGTAGACTTTTTGTACACAATACAACAAAAAACACAGATAAAAGAACTAAAACAAAGGATAAAAGATTTTCGAGATCTTTTATTATTCAAACAATATGTCATAATAATATGGCCTAGTTTTATTAACTTTGTTTGGAAGTGGAGTGAGTATTACGTATGGGTTATGGCCTTAAATACATAATGTTTTGTCTGCTTCTTTTACTGGTTTAAATATTGTGCTAGTTGTCTGAAAATTGTTTAAATTATCTTATCGTAAATTAATTTACGTAACACTAGCCACCAGCCCCGGCATCGCACTGGTAGTAAAAAACCTTGACAAATTATACTCCTAAACCTTCTTAATGAATGAACCACTCCGTCTATTGGTGAAAACCGCATGAAAATCCGTTCAGTAGTTTTTGAGTTTATCACGAACAGACAGACATACAGACGCGGCGGGGGAATTTGTTTTATAATATGTAGTTATAATTAATTGTAAGTATAACTAATAGATAAGTGTTTTTACTAACTAGTAAGTATTCAAGTTAAAGAAAAGAAAAAGCAGGTATCAGAAATATGACTGACTTAAGAACTTAAGACTAAGTAAAGGAATAACTGTGTTAGAATATTTAAAGATATTATGTATAGATATATAATTTTACGGCTATATCTTCGAAGAGGTTTATTCACCCACATTTCTCCAAATAAGATGTAAGGTCCCACGTAATAGGGTCAAGATATTTGCCATCCACCGGGTACAGTTCGAGACTCCTTGCTGCTTTAAAGAATTTCCCGATATGGTAACCGAACTCGTGAACTTATGCACAGTAATCATATTCACTATCACTGCGCTCCCGAGGCTGTTCACTGCGTATTTAAAATGACTAACAATTTAATTCGTCTATTAAAGTTCACGACAATAAATTTGACGACTAAGCCATTGCCATGTCCTAAGACAGGCCATTTTTTACAAAATGTTCACCCATCTTGTACGATGCCGTAGCAACATTGCTTAACCTCGCTGATTCACAGCCCACCCATGTTATACACTCTCAATAAACAGCTACTTACACAAAAAGTATTAAAAAAGCAACTCATAACTCGGTTCATATTACCTTTCTATAATACGAGTTTTCGGCGTTGTATTAACAACTTTTGATATCATAAAAACTGTAAAAAAATAGTAGCGAGAGTTCGTTGGCCCCGCGGCGGTCAGTCCGAATAGATGTAGCGATATGGTCTAGTCTAGACGTGTTTAGGACTTTATAACTACAGACTAACTGGGACATACTAATACAAATAGTATTTGGTGATAATTTGGCGCCATATTTTTTGGTTTAATTTTTTTAAGGACTCCTTTGTTAGGACTGGATCTCTATTTCGAGACGTTAGAAACATATAAATCTGGCGCCATATTTTTGTGGTCCTAAGTTCTTTTTTTGATATATGAATTAGATTTGAGTTCTGTCTCGCGGAGACACAAATATGGAAAACGGTACATATACTACTAAGGTTTACTATTTTTCTTATCAATCTTTAAAATAAAGAAACTTTTTGTGATTTAAAAGAATATAGACAGCCTCTCAATATTGTAGTAAACTGTTAATTATGTGGAAACTGTAGAGCAGATTTGGATGAAATTAGCAAACAGATAAACTAACTACCTAAATTCTGCATTAAAATATGATTCAGAATATATTACAAATGTAATATTTCCTTAAAATCTGTTTCTAAGGGACAATCTAAAAATTCCATAAAAGTTTCACCCAAATGAGTATGGTAGTTCAATATTGGAGTAGGAAATAAGGTACCTATATTATTTTAAGTCATCTCTCCCCACATTAGATTTAATTCTGTGTCGCGGGGTACAAACATTCAAACAACGGACACAACGAACGCCCACACTCGAAACAACCATTTGTGTATCACACAATTTTTATAATCACAACATTTGGCACAGATACAGTGGTGAACTGTTAGAACAGTCATATTAGTTAGTGATAACAAGAAGCCATCAATGCCTTGGTCCCCAAAATCCAATATATTTTTGGCGTTCAAATTGCTACAAAAATGTTAACAAGGTTATTGAACTGCTCACACCTGTCTTACACCTGATTGTACATTTGTGCTCATCACCTGCTACCATACGTCGTAATGGTTACGAACATATAGAAAGCAGTCATTGTATTAATTACCTTCATCTATACTAAAACTTATCTATACTTGGTTTGTTTGGTTGAACGCGCTAATCTCAGGAACTACTGGTTCGAATTGTATTTTTTTTTTAGTGTTCGATTTTTTTTGTATGGTTCTTATTTATTGAGGAAGGCTATAGGCTATATAACATCACGCTACAACCCACGGGGGCGGTGCAGTAACTATAAACGCGGTTGAAACCGCGTGCACAGCTAGTATTATAAACAGGAAAGATTATTTTGTTTGTAATAGATAAACTATAAAACTACTGAATTGATTTTATTAATTCTTTCACCATTAGAAAAATATTGCTATCAGCCCTGTATATAGAGTCCCACTGCTGGGTTTGAACCTCATCTTAGTTTGAGAGGTTTCGACCATAGTCCACCACGCTAGTCCACTGCGGGTTGGCAGAATTCACACATCTTTGAGAACATTATGAAGAACTCTCACAGATGCAGGTCTCTTCACAGCCGGCCTCGTTAGTGGTTAGTGTATCCGACTGCCACGCCTAAAGTCGCGGGTTCGATTCCCGCACATGTCGCAGTAAACATTTGTGTGCATTAACATGGATTTTTGTCGTGGTCTGGGTGTTTCTACGTATAATATGTGTGTACCTATTAACAAAAAGAAAAAGGGAAATTATATATATGTTTATCCATTGTTTAGTACATAATACAAGCTCTATTTATATTCTGGCTAGACGGTGTTGTGAGTATGTGATAGAATATTATTATTATATTATTTAGTTAAAGCGAGCGATAATTAACTAATTAATACGTACATTATTGGCAAATTCCAAAGGTGCGTTCCCTTGGGATCGACCTCCAGACCTTTGGGTATCAGTCCAATAGTCTTCTACCAGGTTATCGCATCTCTTTCTCTCACCATTACTACTTTATCCAAAACAAACATAGGCCAGGTTAAGTACAATTACTTCGGGATAACTATGGGGATATGGATATAGGATATCGGGAGACTAACAGACTGCAATGCAGACGGTCTCGGGTTCGAATCTACGTCGGGCACCTCAGATTTTTGGAAGTTATATGACTTTTCGAAATTATGTGCGTATTGATTGACAATTATCGCCTGCTCCGTGCCTCGGAGAGCACGTTAAGCCGTCGGTCCCGGATGCCATGAACATCTATGGCAGTCGTTATTGGACAGTCAGTGCCCTATAATATCCTGACACTGGTCTAGCCTTAGAGTATCGTTAGCTTTCGGGTTGCGGAGGTCAGGTGGCAGCCGCTCCGTGTAAAAACTGATATCCAGTCAAAGCCGGTTAGACTAGAAAAGGCAACCCCAAGTGACTTGGAAATAATAAAGGCTAGGGAGAAGAAACTACCTTTCTAATTGTGAAAGAATTACAACAAGCGGTCCATTAGTTTTTGAGTTTACCCATTACAAACGAAAATACAAATCTTTCCTCTTTATAATATTATAAGAAGCATAGATTGAGGTGTGGTAAAGAATGACGTCGTAAAGTTTGACGTGACAATAAGTGTCAATTAAGTAAGCCGTGTTGGCGGTTTAAGTGTTTCCAAAGATATAAATAACATCCTACGTAAAATACATTAGAAAATGATAGTAGCGATAGCCTATTGGGAGTCCGTTGGACTGCCAGAGGTCTCAAGTACGAGTCCAAGGCACAACATCTCTGACTTTACGAAATAATGTGCGTACTTGTTAATTATCTCTCACTTTAACGATGAAGGAAAAGAAAGGAAACCTGCATGTCTGAGAGTTCTCCATAACGTTCTCGAAGATATGCCAATTTGAACTTGGCCAAAATCTTCGAAATTGTTATTATTGACTAAAATTACCTGTTGAGTGCCACAACACAGTAAACGGCGATGGGTCAGACATGAACGGAGATGGCGGAATCACTTGGACGTTTTTCGAAAGGGACAAGCAGGGGATATCTTCGAATAGAATGATTTGGAATTCCAAGTGACATACTTTTGCCAAAAAAATACCACACCTACTTCAAAGACTTTTAAAGTTAAAAATTACATTAAAATCGGTTCAGCCAATTAGGAGGAGTTCAGTCAGATACACACGTTCAGAAGAATTGTATATATAAATATAGGCACTAAAACAACTCTATCCTATTTATTCCCTCTCTCGTGGGAATTTTGAATACATCGTTATTATCTTTGACAGTGTTCAAAGTAACAAAATACAGTTTGTTCAGCGACGTTCATGACTGACATATGAATACTCTTTAAATTATATATTTATTAACTAAACCCACGCGTCGGTGTGGTTTGGTGTAATAATTTAAATTTGCTGTTTCTGTGGGAACTTCACAATGAAAGGTATATAAAAAGACTAGCTGTGTCCGCCGTTTCACCCGCGTTTATGGTTACCGCGTCACCCCCGTGGGTCGTAGTGTGATGTTATATAGCCTATAGCCTTCCTCGATAAATAGCCTATCCAACACAAAAATATTTTTCAATTCGGACCAGTAGTTCCTGAGATTAGCGTGCTCAAACAAACAAACTCTTCAGCTTTATAATATTAGTATAGATATTTAGGTTCCACGTTATACGGAGCTTGTTGTTGTTGCTATTGAAGATATATTGCAAACTCTTGACCAACTTGAAAGTCAAAGTCAAAAACTTTATTTCTATGAAAATGTGCAAGCAATTCTTGAACACGTTTTGACGTTTTATTAAAAAAATATCTCAGTGGACACGTCTATTATTATATTATTTAAAATAGTATAATAAAAAGGAAATAAAAATTTTGCATTGAAAAAAGCCTGTATAAGAAGTAGAGCTTTCATGAGAAGAAGCAGACAAGAGTCTCGTGTCCGTGACTTCACTACCAACCGGCATTGTACCTTGAATTATTACACGAAGTTTGAGGCGATTAAAATTAAGTGTAAATGTCATGTACTCAAATATTAGAAGGTAGGTAGATAATAATATATAGTTCACTATACAATGCTTTTTATGTCTGTCAATAGATTTCATGGAATCGCAAATATAAATCAAAACATGACTTGTGTATGAGACATTACGCTATTGATCTACAGATATAAGATTGGATTTGTTATTGAACTCTTAGTATGATAAGTATTTGTGGTCTGAGCCCAGAAACTTAAAAACATTTAGTTATTAGAAAAGCAAAGATTATCAGCTGGTGTGTTGATTTTCAGTTGACTTGCACCTAAGTTATTATACCAGGGTTAAGTTCCCGGGTCAGGCAAAATGCTACTCAGTCAGAATTTTGGTAATACCCACAGAGTGTACTTAATATTGTCTGCTAAACTACAATAAACTCTGCTAAGAAAATATAAGTGTCATGTCATACACTGCTTCCCTTTTCGCCATAACAAGCGTGATATTCTACCTATGTTAAAACTTTCAAAAACATATTAATCAAAATTCGCCGTGTATCTCAATAAGTCATTATAGTCCGATCACTTAAGAAATGGTGCCAAATCCGGTCGTTCACCCCGACCGGTCTTCGGTCACGTCTTATAAAAAGTATTTACTACAAGACCGTTACGTTTGCCATGTCATAACACACTATTCATATAATATAATAAATTTTAGACAAGTTTGTAATTAAAATAAATTTATTTCTCGCGGTTCACTTTAGATGTCAATACTTAATGATTTATGACAGCCAAAAGATGTGTTGTCAGATTAAAATATCTGAAAAATAAATGGTAAGTTTGGTGATCACAGGTGGTTATGCAAAACGTATAACACTAAATGCAGGACGCGTAACCAAATGGTTCGCCATAAACATTACTGTAGGTGGCTTACGCAATCATTATTAACGACCTTGCTCCCCGAAATACAAACTCGACAAAAATAACAGAGACAAAAAGAAATATACCGTTAAAGAACAAAGTATTCATACAAAATCGCGACCTATATACGAACGTGAAATTTTAAAATTCGCGCCACGAGTTCCTTTATACGTGACATTTTGAATTCGGAATTCGTGAGTCGAAAGTTGCGCAACGAATGCTTGAAGCGGGTTCATTGAACGCAGTTCGGCTATTTCCCGTTAGCTGGCGCACGTGACCGCAGTTTTACTTTTAAATTTGCAATTTAGTACCGCTATTGGATAATAGAGTGCGCTAACATGTTTTTACTGTTGTAGGTCTGTGTTCTAAGATAGGAACGGCGTATTTTTTTATGAAAATTCGCGATCTAGACATCTTTATGAGAAGTTAACGGATTGCTTTTAGTTCTTTAGATCTTTAAGTTAATTTCCATCCATTTGTATAATGAGTCATATAGTTTCTTTCATTTAACAGCTCAATGCCATACATAGGTAACATTTGTAAATGAGAATCACAGACAGCACATCCCAAACAGCAATTGTTCCTTCGCATGTCGGCCGGACTGCATAAACATACACATATTCTACTGCAATCGGCCGACAAACCAACATTACGCGATATTACGGCGTCATATTTACGTCAATTGTTACGTAAAAATTAAGAATGAAGCATTCTTACGTAGTAAAGTCATTCATTGATTGTTTTATCACGAAAACACGTACCTCGTTACTAAAACACTTTATTAACTCACACATACATAAAATTGCAATATTTGTACGTCAAATCTTTGTTAATGAGATGGGATCCGTATATTTCTAAGACAACCACTGCGATTGTGAGGAGGACACGGCGCAGCACACGCTCGAGCAATGTCCTGCTTTGGTGGTGCAGCGCCGTGAACTCATTCAGGTTGTTCGTGAAGATCTCTCGCTGTCGGCCGTGATCAAAGCCATGGTCAACAGCGAGAAGAAATGGGCAGCGGTCGCGTCCTTCTGCGAGGACGTCATCTCGCAGAAGGAGGCGGCGGAGCGGATCCGTGAAGACAGTATCCTTGCGGATCCGAGCCGTCGTCGCTGGCGAACCGGGCGGCGCAGGCGCGCCCACGCGCGCCTAATACCGCCATAATGAAGGCCGCGGGCGGGAGAACGGGGATCTCCCGTCTGCCAGCCATTGAGTCGGTCCGACGCCCTATGTAGTGCTAGGGCGTCGCCGAGGAGTTGTAGATGCTGGGTGGGTCGCTGAGGTAGTAATTTTTGCCAGCGGCCCATCCACTATACAAGGCAGCGATGCAGCGTGCACACCGTGGGGTTTTGGTCCGTAGGCCCGAAGTACGGGAGAGCCGGACATAACCCTCTCGCTTCCCCCTGTGGCGAGAGGGTAACCAGTACCTTTTCTTGATGAAATCCTCCGTACTGCTATTATGAATTTCTCGTCTGAAAATCTAAATTATATTATGCCTGATTTGGGAATCGAATTTGGGACATAGCTGATTAATGCATATAAGAAGTTATTAATCTATACTAATATTAAAAAGCTGAAGAGTTTGTTTGTTTGTTAGGTTGAACGCGCTAATCTCAGGAACTACTGGTTCGAATTGAAAAATTCTTTTAGTATTAGATAGCCTATTTGTCGAGGAAGGCTATAGGTTATATAACATCACGCTATGACCAACGGGGGCGGCGCAGTAACCATAAACGCGTATGAAACCTTGGGCACAGCTAGTGTGTTAATATTTCAACAGCTTTAAGATACAACGTTTATGCGAAGTTTCATGATGATCGGTCGAGTAGTTAAGGCGTGAAAGCATAACAAACAAACTCACATTCGCATTTACAATATTAGATAGGATTTTTAATCCGTCAAGTCTTAGAATTCCAGATATCATTAAAATTCCATTGTGCCTGGCCACCGGTGTGCCGTTGCTATTCAATAGGTTAACATTGAGTAGTGTCTTTATTAGCGATAGCCTAGTGGGAAACCGTTGGACTGCCATGATGAGGTCTCGAGTTCGAACCCACGGCGCGCATCTCTATGTTTTCGAAGTATTATGCTTATTAAATATCTAATCATCACTCGCTTTAACGGTGAAGGAAACCATCGTGAGTAAACCTGCATGTCTGAGAGTTCTACATAATGTTCTCGAAGATATGTGAAGTCTGTCAACCCGCGCTGAGCCAGCATGGTGGACTATAATATTGCCTCACCCTTCTCACACTGAAAAGAGGCCCGTGCCCAGCAGTGGGACAATTTAATACAGGGTTGATATTGTTATATGTAATTTAATTTCACTTTTCTCATAATGTAAATTAAATGTGAAATTATACATGATATTATATAAAATATTAAAATATAATTCAGTTTGGTGAATCGTTGTCATGCTGTAGGCTAGGTAGACTGCATATTAGCCTGTTAACAAAACTAAATAAAATAAAATGTACAAATTAATACAATTTAAAGAGAAAATGCTTTAAAGATATTTTGTAATACTTAATAATAATATTCTATCACATACACACAACACCATCTAGCCCAAACTAAGCAGAGCTTGTACTATGAGTACTAGACAATGGATAAACATACATATACCTATACTTTCTTTTTTTTTAATACATACATATTATACATAGAAACACCCAGACCAAGACAAACATCCATGTTCATGCACATAAATGTTTGACTTGTGCGGGATTATATTTTTAAATGTTGCTTCGTGCATAGATCGCCTAATACGTTTCCTCTGAGTCACGTGCGCCGTCACACATGAGAACGCGCGTGATCAACCACTGATTGTCTATTCATCGCTGACACACAATGAATTATATTTACATCACATCAAAGTTTTCCGCGACTATACCAAAAAAATATCTGTGAGAACTGTTATAACACAATATAGCACAGTGAGATACCGTTGGACTGCCACGCAGAGGTCTCAAGTTCAATCCCAGGGCACGCTAGTCTAACTTCGAGATAATGTCTGAGAGTTCTACGTAATGTTCTCGAAGATAGACGTGTTTCCTTCAAACCTGGGTCCTTTAAGCGGTGCGTGAAAAAGCACCTTCTCAGGCCGTCAAAGTAGGGACCTCAACATCGCCTCAGCTGTTATGAGGATGTGTGGAGGCCACTGCTCTTGGACCACATTATCGCTTACCATCAGGCGGAGAGTGGTCATTTAGACGAGCAAAAAAAAAGAAATATGGAGAGATTAGAAGACATCTATCTTCTCCTTGTCGTCACTGTCTCTGGACTGTAATTGGGCTTTCCATCAGGTCCATTACAAACACTTTGTAGTGTCAAGATTGAAAAAAAAAAAATTTAAGCCAAAAGCCCGCTCTGGGCATGCGTGGTATACTATGACCGAAGCCTTCTCGCATTGAGAAAAGGCTTGTCCAGCAGTGGGACAGTTTATAAATAAACTCATTTGTAAAACAGCATCAAAATACGTTAAGCAGTTTTTAAGTGACTGGGTGAAACTGACATACACAAATGCTAAACATATTAATGTTTTGTTTTCAGACACTAAAACAACGCCTTTAATTCTCTTTAATATAATTTTTACTCTATGAAAACTAACATTCGTCATAGTACACATTTTCGATCCAATTTCTAACACATAACTTATTAAAAACCACAAAAACATACATTTCGTAACAAAGAAAGCTTTTGCAAAAAAAATCACCAGGCAACCATCAATAACGAACATAATACTTAAAAACACATCCATTGACTACCCAAAATGAATCCTAAAACACTATCACCATCAAAACGTTCAATGTACACCGAACATTAAAAAAACATGAATACAAAACTGACCTACACATCCATTGATGACTCTCAACGTTGTCCTAGAAAATTCATTCAAACAAAAGCGTTGATGTACGTTAAAGTGTCTGTACAATTAGTAAGTCGCTTTTCCGCAGTGTATTACCGTCTGGCCTTGAATGCGCCGCATAGTACGCACACATACAAATCTGTGTTGTACGTACACACATACACAAGGACACACAGTACCTAGGTCACTAACTAAACCTAGATTTAGGTAGGGCACCTAGTACTCTACGAACCTTGTGTGGGCTTTCTGCTGAATAGCTGTGAGTGCTACCGTAGCAATGTATCCTTGGTAATTTTGGGTGCCACCAACATTTCGCTAAATGTGATATCGTCTTACGTTTATGCGAATGTTATACATTGAAATTAAATTACTTTATACGCATTTTATCACGTTTTTTATTTAAAACTCTATTATCATTTTGAAACTATTTAATAACTACTGTTAAACTTTTGCAAGTAATGAACTATTAAGATTTAATAGTTTTATATATTTGATATAAGTTTATAAATTATTATAAGTTTTAGTTAGATTATTAAGTTAGAGCTCTACTGCTTCATTTATTTCCATTATATTCTTTATGAACTGTTAATTATTACTGATTATTTTTATTTATTTTCTATTGTAATTTTGTGTATAACGAATTAATTAGATACTAAAAGTAATTAATTTGTCACTAATTTGTATGTCCATATTGGCAAAGCGCACTGTATATTTTGTATCCAAGATCTTTTATATGTAAATACCTATGTTTGACAAATAAATGATTATGTTATGAATACTCGTTGCTTAGACGTTTATTTAGACCTTCAAAAATGTTCCCTTATTAGATTAGACTAAATAAAATGAAAGAAATACCATTCCTTAAAGGAAAACTCGTTTCAAAGAAGCAATCTAACCTAAAGAAATGAATTCTTATTAATTTTATAAATGCAAATGTGAATTTGTTTCGCATTCACGCCATACTACCATACTACTCGACCGATCATCATCAAATTTCGTATACACGTTGTCAGGGGTACAGAAAAGTGCATAGGGTAACTTTCATTTACAAAAACGCGAGTGAATACACGGGCAAAGGCTAATAACCTTTATATTCATATATTAGGTACACAAAACATTGTAACATACCACTTTTTAAGCATATGGCGCGCATGAATGAGTTTGAGATTTGGCATAGATAAAGTTTATATGGGGAAGGAGTGCAGGAAGTCAAATTGTGTAAAAATACATGACATAATATGAATTGCGGTCGAATTTTGACCTTTAGTCGTCCACTAGTTGTTATGGAAATGTGATTCGATTATATGAACCCATAGCACTGCCGCGTTCCATTAAATTTTAAATTCATCTCAATTCACAAATGGCGCGTGATTTGACACGTGATGGCGGGAATAGTTGCTCCTTGTTTATGGTTTTTTTTATAAAGGCATTGACTTAAGAATTTAGGGTGACCATCTCGGTAACAAAGTTTTGAAGTACAATTATAGCGGGGGTAGGTATAATCAGTGTGAGTGAGTAAAGCATTTTAGTAATTGTTCTTTATGTATTTTGTAGTTGTATTTCGTAACTTCGAGTGAGTGTGTATGAGCGAACAGGACGACTTGAAAAGAGACATATTCTGTCTTTCTAATTATGACTCATATTATCCATTTTTACGTAAAATAAATTAAAAGTAATATGTATAACTAAGGAAAGTACCATTAAATTACCAAACTGCGAATTTCTTGATAAATCTAATACACACACAATAATCTTTGACGAGAATCTGAGACTCTATTTTTTGCACAGTAGTCGTAATTGCAGTTAATCAAGTGATAAATATAGAAAATATCTATTTTATACAATTTGCTCGGCGCGCGGCGGTCTGCTAGAATGAGCTGGAGGTTTTGCATGCGGTCCTGGGTTAAATTCCTGAATTGGCCAGTTTTCTGGTAAGGAATTATCGTTTAATAGCACGAGGTCGGTATCCCATAGAAGTCTGTATACTTATTTACGTCAGACTTTCAAACGTAGCTATTGAAATGTAAGTGTTATGCGCTTCTTCCTACTCTTTCCAGAATATACAAAGATGATTCTCTATATATGTATGTTATATTATATGTTTGAACCTGCCTTAAATTTACTACATATATGTAAACTAAGTTTAACAAAACCAAACTACGGCAATCTACTCAATACGCCCGTCAGAGATTTGATTTGAGATTATCTAGTCGCCCGAAAACTCTCAGCCTATCTTATTCTTTAGCATATATTAACACCTTACATCTATTCTATTCAGCCTATCCTAGTCGTCGTCAAATAAACACATACATAGTATTTCCGTATATAACAGCTGATTTCATGCCATGTTCTTTATTATACCGAAACGAAGAAGGCAATGCCGTTGCTTAGCAACCATCGCTTGAGCAACCAATATCCTTATAAAATGGAGGGACGTCGACGAAAATCAATAGCAAGCCGCTTTTTAAGTAAAACGGTTGATAATTCCTCTGATAGTATAGGCAGAGAGATTGCAATTGTCGTTTATGTATAAATATAGCATTTGGAAACTAGAATGGCATTCTTTAAAGAGTTATTTTGGGACTGCGTATTCTATTTTTAGATACGTTTAGCAGTCTATATTTATCTGTGGTCAATTTTAGTGATGTTATCTATGCATTGTAGTCTATGGTTTTATGTGATCTTTTTACATTTTATTATCTTTGAATTAGATTATAGTTTTTTGTGACGAAGACATCAATTTTGTATTTATGGTTTTTAATTAGTATAATTAAAATGTAGTATTATTAAGTTTTCATTAAGGAAGTTTTTAGTTGCACGGAATCTTGTAATTTGTTTGGAAGGGAATAAGTTAGCGGTGTAATTCGTGACATTTAAATTGAGCTAACGAAATGTGGATATAATACATTTTTGCTTATTCCTTTATGATTATATAGGCAGATATACGTAACAATTAATAAAGCTTAAAATGTACTTTTTCTTTTCTTTTAATACTTAGCTTTTTATCTTTTTATAATAGAGTAAAACATCGTGAGGAAACCTGCATGTCCTACTTCATGTTATACTGCTTCCACTGAGCCAGCGTGGCGGACTATGGCCTTCTTCCACTGATAAGGCGGCTTGCCCAGCAGTGGGATACTTTATAAATAACAAATACGATTATAAAATAATGTTATTAGATAAAAATAAACTCTTAAATTGTAGTATTTTACCCGTCTGCGTAGTAAAAAGTATAAATGTTTTCATGTGTGTTTGTGTTTAGGCTGTCATCATCCCTGTTACATAATGAAGCTTGGTAGCGTTAGCAAAAATGGCGACTGAAAAAACAAATCTTTTCTTAGAAATGTATATTTTTCCGTGGGATGTTTGTCTGAAATATTTCTTTTGAGAAAAATTAAGATTTATTTATTTCGAATGTACTTACATAGTGTAGATATGCTGTTAAGCATGATGTTTCGGATTCGATTCCCGGGTCAGCGGTTATTGAAAATTTGTTTAGAATAATTACTTAAAAAAATTTAATTACTTGACATAGTTTTGTGGGTTCGTTCCCTATAGGGAACACAAAATATGTCATTCACAAAAAAAATCTTTAAGGGAAGTTCTTTGTTTATGTACATTGTTTCAATGTTAAAGTACACGTCACAGGATTTTAAAATAATTATGATGGGAAATAATACTATATACTGTCGGTAATCCCAAACTAGCCAATGGCTTCCATTATCCAAAGTACCAGGCCTCCATTATTATAAAACGTAAAATCATTTCCCATTTACGTCTTGCAATACGATGTCCTGTATTAAAATGTCCCACTGCTGGGCACGGGCCTCTTCATAGTGTGACAGATAGCTGACCTAAATCTTTTAAGACGACCTGTAGTCCGTATTAACAGCTCCCAATGACGTCACCACGTTTCATGACAACGCCCTACGTCACAGTTCCAGGCAGAGCCGGGTGACCTAAGTAGTCCACGTTTCAAGGCCAGCACGTAATATTTCAGACGTTTCTGCTGTCCCTACCGCACCAACATAAATTCGATTATATGCTTTTTCGTCATTCTCAAACGATCGAAGCGGGTGGAATGAGACAGATGTATGTCGGTAGAGAGGGACACGAGATGCGGTTATACCGCGCAGGCGTAGGCACGTGCTGCCGAATGGCGGTAACTACACACGGGGTGATAATGTGCGGATATGTACGCAGATATTTTGGTTGTATGTTTTGGTGTTGCGATCTCATGAAAGAAGGAAATTTTATAGTGTCATAGATTTGCTGTGGTCGGATGAGGCTTAGCGATATTTTTATCTTTTACTTTTATCTGTGAAACATTATTATTATATTATTATTACTTGTAATGTATTAAAGGCATGTTATTTAAATGTAATGAAATAGTTAAAGTGTGAATAATGCAGATTTAATGTGATTAGTTTGTCTGAATATTATAATTTTCTTTTTAACGATATTTGTAAAATGGAATTTAATTTCGGTATAAAATTATCGCTTATTGCGATTGAAATGATACACTGATCATTTTATACAGTACTAGGGGCCCACTGCGACTTTGGCCGGCTTTGTCATAATATATATAACTATAGCCTATGTTCATCTGTAATAATATATCTTATATATAATTTAAGATTTTAAATAGGTGATGTGGTTCTGGAGAATGCCCTCAACATATACACAAACTCACAAAATCTTTATATAATACTTTATAATATTATTAGTATAGATAATTAACATAATATAGCACACATAAAATGTTTTCTTATTATATTTGTCTTCTCTATTTAATATAACAAATATTTAAGCATTAGTTTATCATTATATTCATCAATACAACGATAGACATCGAAAAATAATATTTTACTACATACCATAAAAAAGAAATATCTCAAGACATATCCCGCGACGGCAACACGGAAGCGCGTTGTGTAGCGCGCTTACGCGGCGTCGGCGTAGCTACGTTCGTAGGCCTCGCAGTGGCTACGGGCTACACCGCGTCTACGACGTCCCGAATTAGGACACTAGAATCGTGTCAATAGACCAGGACAAAAACAAACAATGTAATCCCTACCGTGCCTCAGAAACCATCACTGCCATTTGCTAATAAGTAAAACGCACAATTACAAAATCCATTTTTTGGAAGGACGTTCACCTTTGACCTAGTTTTGATGCATCTGCGCGCTGCACCCTTACCCGCAGTAGGACATAGAACAGCCTAAACAAATCGTACATGTCATCAGTGTGTTCAATAACAGTTCTAGTGATACCTGTGTTCATTAGTCTTAGTCTCCCGTGCTAGTGTACCTTCTTGCAATAATTTCTCCGACTGAATCTAGACTGATATTCTTCTGTAGTGTTGTGTCGGTTTATCGATGTGTTAAATTTGGAGAGAGGTAGTTAAAATGGCGGGTAACAGGGACTCTTTGGAGGGCCAGCTGACTCATGTGATACAGCACCACATATCGCAGCCAGGGACTGAAGCTCAAGTCAGTGTGCATCAGGTGCAAAGCCCATCTGGAAGTGGAACGAAGAGACATCAAATCATCATTGATATCAAACAGGATATCGATATAGATGAGCTGTCGACCAGGTCTTTAGCAGAGAGTGTGATGGAGACGTTAGGAGCGCGTTCAGCTGCTGTGTACATTGACAATTCGCATGTACCTGGAGAGAATTCTGGAGATTTGGAGTCTTTAACGACTGTGAATGTGATTGTGGCGAATGATTTGAGCCAGGCGGCTTCTAGTCCTCAGGTTGTGGAAGATACAGAACCGCCAGTGGTTCAGGAGCCGGCAGAAAGTTCAGGGATATTGCCTGGTAACCGTATAGCTGTGGATCGGATTGTGGAGATGTCGAATGCGAGCACCTCGGGGGAATCCA
Source organism: Catocala nupta (assembly GCA_963675205.1). Lineage (NCBI taxonomy): Eukaryota > Metazoa > Arthropoda > Insecta > Lepidoptera > Erebidae > Catocala > Catocala nupta. Next base: position 2,772,631 of record OY776107.1, on the reverse strand, counting down.
CTCCGACGACCAACTCTGTGACTACCGCAGCCAGCACCACTGCATCAGGTAATGCGTCACTTTGTGATCACTATGCGGATATTGATGTTTATAGATAATAGCTTATATACTGGTGCTTATTTACTTCCAAGTACGGCTTAAGGTCGTGAAGGACGGAGAGTAGTGACTGCCTTTATGATTGTGTAGCTTAAGGTTTCCGTAGATACGTTAGGAGGATAAACGATATATAGATCAGGATAAGAGATTTTGGGATATCCTGTCAGAAAATTCGAAGTAGCATCACGGAAATTGAAAAGAAGGAAATTGTTTTCTTGTAAAGTATATTTACGATTTCTTATTTCCTGTAAAAATATCCTTAGTATCAGCAAAAACACATAAATAATTTTGTTGTGTTAATTTTATTTTCACTTGTTTATTTTTAATGTGTAAACAGCATAAGGCTCTTTATACGCGGGACCTAAAACAGTAATTCGTTAAATATAGTGCAATACACCTCTGCCTTACCTTTAGGATGTACAAGCGTGAATATATGTGTATGTAACAACTTAGACTTAAGTCAAAATCAATATATGTGTTTACGTTTATTACTTGACATTTTCCAGTTCGTCAAACAATCAAATATTACGCATTTATTTACGTCACACCGTAACGTTTCTGAACGTCACGAGTTACGTCTAATGCGTTATCAAATACCGTCAAATACTCAATTAGCAGAACTTAGAAAATAAGTTAAACCCCGATGTTGTTTTTAAATCGCTAGAAACGTCACCATTTTCTGTATTTTAGTAAGGTTCCGTTTACTCGGTGATAGTTTATTGAAGCATATTCTATCTCTGTTTCTATCGATTAGTAAAACAGAGATGGCATGATACGGGCTAAGAGAAACGCTAGTACCCGGAAATGTCTTTAAGTATAGTGGATATATACACAGACACACAATTTTGTCATACGTTCTGCTAAGGGGTGGATCCCCTTGCTTGAATCTTTGTTTCCTAATGAGGCACCATAAGCAATCAATTCTATCATGTTTTGAAGTTATACACAATGCTAGCTAAAAACCACAACGTAATAACAATAACAAAACAATTAAAATAAAAAATAAATGACATTGTTTATTTTAAAATAAGTGTTTCAAAATAAACAACGCGATAAAATTTTAATGTATAAGTATTTGCGTAAACGAAGAACAATATCAAATATTTTTTTATATTACTCAAATGATATAAGATAATAAAAGAAACGTCTACCAAAATAAAAGAGAACTATCCAAATTGGTTTATAAGTTTTCGAGAAATCGGTTAACAGACATTTCAGTGTTTATTTATTTACTTAGGATCTCTTACAAGAACTGCAATGTTATATATATATCTTGATAATTAAAATAAGGTCTCATGTTTTCTCAATAACAAGAGATTACAACATGCGATTAAAGAAAGTACAGGCAATTAGAAAACAATTAAGTATGGCAAATTAACATAAAGTTTATACAAATTAGTAATATAATATTAAATAAAAATTGCATGGTACTTTATTGTAAAAATTGCATAAGGCATTATTGTAAAATAGGAGGCTTAGTCCTGATGGCCAAAGGCATTGCCTATTTCGGAAAAGAAACCTCGAGTTGTACGCTTAAATACGTTTGGATTTTAGCCTAAGTTTAACTTCTAATATGTACTAGATATTTACTTAATAAAAATGACTAATATACATATAAAAACAAACGTTATATATAGAATCGCTTCCTTTAAAAACAGACTTCCTATTTTGAAATTAAACCACTTTATACGGATTTTGACGCGTTGTTTATTTTAAAGAACGTTCAACAAAATCCGTATAAAGTTGTTTAATTTCAATGTATAACATTCGCGTGAACGTAAGACAGACTTACTATTTTTAGGGTTTGTTCTTATCAATGACCCAATTTACATACCTACTGATATCACCCCTGTATATAAACTTGCCCATTGCTGGGCAGGAGTTTCTTTTAGAGTGAGAAGGGATAGCCATAGTCCGCTACAGAAGTCCAGTGCGAGTTGACAGAATTCACATATCTTTGAGAATATTACGTAGAACTCACAAACATGCAAGTTTCCTCTCTATGTTTACCTACACTGTTAAGCAAACTATAATTAAATTTAACTTAACATATATAATTATAACTAAACGAAACTGTCTATGAACCTTTATTTATGGTGGGATACATAAAATTACATATAGCAGCGATAGCTAAGTGGGGAGACCAACAGACTGCAATGCAGAGGGTCTCGGGTTCGAACTCACTTCGCGCACCTCCGACTTTCGGAAGTTATATGACGTTTCGAAATTATGTGCGTATTGATTGACAATTATCGCCTGCTCCGTGCCTCGGAGAGCACGTTAAGCCGTCGGTCCCGGCTGCCATGAACATCTATGGCAGTCGTTATTGGGAAGTCAGTGCCCTATAATATCCTGACACTGGTCTAGCCTTAGGGTATCGTTAGCCTTCGGGTTGCGGAGGTCAGATGGCAGCCGCTCCGTGTAAAAACTGATATCCAGTCAAATCCGGTTAGACCAGAAAAGCCGACCCCAAGAGACTTGGGAATAATAAAGGCTAGGGAGAAGAAGAAGAAGACATAGAACTACATATAATCTGTAGAATTTATTCATAAAGCATGATATAGTGCTAGCTATCCCTAGGGAACAGTACTTTTTCTGAATAGAAGGTATCCTATGTCCTTTTCTGTATTCCTCACTACGTGTATGCGAAATTCCATGACGATCAGTCGAGTAGTTACGGCGTAAAAGCGTAACAAACAAACAAATCTACATTAGCATATTTGTAATACATATTAGTTAGTATAAAATCACTGCCATATTATATTTTACAAGCTTTTGACCGCGGCTTCACTTAATAATAATAATAATATAATATTCTACCACATACACACAACAACATCTAGCCCAAACTAAGCAGAGCTTGTACTATGGGTACTAGACAATGGATAAACATACATATATAGTTTTTTTTTTGTCAATACTTACATATTATATATAGAAACACCCAGACCAAGATAAACATTCATGTTCATGCACACAAATGTTTGACTTGTGCGGGAATCGAACCCGCGACCTCAGGCGTGTCAGTCAGTTACACTAACCACTACGTCATCGAGGTTAGGTTGTGTAAAAGTAGGTTAGGTAAGTTATGTTAGAAACAGTATTTTTAAAAATAATATGTGGCCTATGTTACACGGTGATAATATAGCTTTTTAATGGTGAAATATTTTTTAAAATCGTTTGAATAGTTTTTGAGTTAAATCCTCACAAACAAAAAATAAAATATTTCCTCTTTATAAAATCGGTATAGATTATATAAACTGGGTACAAATAATGGTTTTCATTATTACTCAAGCACTTTCAATGACTAAAAATTGTAAACTAGCACTGTCTGCTAACAATCGTAGACAGATGACGTAGATACCGGCTAATAAAGCGGTTACTCGGGACTTTCCTACCCGTCTCATCTGTATAGATTAGCTTTTGATAAGCTGTACTATAAGCAAGATCAAGATAACAGCCTCGGTAGCGCAGCGGTGGTGAATGTGACTGCTGTCCATGAGATCTTGGCTTCAATTCCTGTCAAGAAATTATCGAAGTACCTCAGATTCTGTAAGTGAGTGTTAATATGATCACAGAGTATAGGATCTTAATTTGGGAATTCTTCGTTGAAAAGATGTTGATAATACTCGACCAATCTCTTTTTAATTTGCGCATTGTCATTGAACACAAGGCATCCCTTTTGCACATTCCACCCCCATCCGCCTCCATCAAGGCAGGCCAAATAATACCAGTAAGAAAGATAGACTATAGGAATAGAAACAATCAAAATTAACGGGCTAAACGCAGTTACAGAGTTAGGTACTAATCATTATCAAAAATGTTATTCCGACAAAGCATTCATGAAAATCACAATAACACTTTTGCCCGACCGAGCATAAAACCCGAGACATTACACACAGCAAACCCGAGACATTACACACAGCAGTCGCACCACCACCACTGTGCCATTAATACAGCATTAAAACAAATTGATATTGATCACAATTCCATAGTTACTTACTAACCTAGATTGCAAATAGCTCTGAAATGTTGCCAGAAAATAAATTCTATTATCAAACAAAGCCTTTTTGTTCCAATAACTAGAATTGCATAGCTTTATTGTACATACAGCGTTTCTTCAATTTCTTTTTTATGGTATTCTATCACGTTCACACAACACCATCTAGCCCAAACTAAGCAGAGCTTGTACTATGCGTACTAGACAATGGATAAACATACATATATACTTTTTTTTTATAAATACATACATATTATACATAGAAACACCCAGAATAAGACAAACATCCATGTTCATGCCCACAAATGTTTGACTTGCGAAGGAATCGAACCCGTGACCTCAGGCGTTGCAGTCGGTTACACTAACCACTACGCCAACGAGGCCGACAACGACAAAAAATAAGAACTCTCAGACATGCTGGTTTCCTCACGATATTTTATATATTTTCCTTTACCTATTTAATATTTTGAGTGGCAACGGTACACCGGCGCATGCGCAGACAGTAGTTTTTCTATTATGTCTGACATTCTAACAGTTGATAGGTAATTGTTATTACGCATAAAACTTTGAAAAGACAGAGGTGCATACTTTGGGATCGATCTCGAGACCTCTGCGTGCCATATACCACGCTATCAGAGCACAATGACGTAATTTAATATTGGCCCATAGGTATATAGTGTTTGGTTGAACCTAGACCAAGTGACCTAGATTCACAACGAAAGGGTAAATAACCTACACATATTATATAGATTCACACGTTTGTACCCATTTCACGCAATTACAATGATCTGTAGATCTTTCGAAAGGTTCCGGGTTCGATTATGGGTCATCAATCAGCAATTTTCGCACTAGGGTATTTAATTCACGCACAAAAATTCCATAAACAATCACGCAGCCGGTAACGCACTTGTAACTCCTCTGGTGTTGCGGGTGTCCATAGGCAGCGGTAATCGCTTACCATCAGGTGATTCGTATGCTCGTTTGCCCTTAAGAGGAAACACAAGGGCCATTTTTCCATACAAATGTAGTCCCCTGTTTCCTCCCTGGATAATGCCAGTAGAACAATAATATTTCAAAATAACATGTGTAGCATCTATTGGCATGTCCCTATGTTTTCCTTTTTTTCATTAATTAATTATTAAAAGAGATATAAGCCTTCAAAAACCTCAAAAATTGGTCAGATTTTCCGCTGTGTTCAAACATCCAGAAAACAAATTTGAGTAGATTATATAAAAAAAGAAAAACATAAAAACACGGCCAAAGCCTTTCTTCAATTTTTAATGAAATATGTAGTTAAATCGGTCAAGTATTGGAGAAGGAATCAGGGGACTACGAAACGTTGATTTTGTGTACTTTTATAGGTATTTTCGGTCCAAGGTGCAGTTGTCTTTTTTTTTTTTTTTTTTTTTTTATTATCAGAAAAATACCTTAAGACAATCAAAATCCAGATCAAAATGGCCACGATAATCTTAGTGGTAGAACATAGAACGAAAATCTGGGCTCAGAAAAATAATTACATATTTTTGTCCCATTTAAACATTTCTTAACAAGAAATACTAATAATACTGTCCGTCCCGGGAGTCGATCCCGAGACCTCATGCTAAAGTAGCCTAGTATCATTAAAAATATTAGTCAAATAAGTTTCAATAATATTAAAAAGTCACAATAACAAATATATTTATTTTTGCTTTCTAGCTACTTTGCTCTACCGAGGAATCGAATCCGCCGACCAACAACGCATCCAATCCATAGTATACCCTTATAAAATGCCATAAAATACATTTCCTATCGTTAAAAGCTTACAATGCATAGACAAGGGAATCAATACTCGTAACGTCGAGCTGCGAAGCTTTGATAACGTCGCACCCACGTCAAAGTGGGGTAAGCAGACATCTAGGTGTAGCAGTCAACAGTGACTATAATGGTATTATACTCCATTTATTTATTTGTCTTATTATGAAAACAAATATGACATAATATTGTCTTATGTTTACGCGAATGTTATACGTTGAAATTAAACTGCTTTATATAACACAACACATACTAAACAATAAACACTTTCGTTACATACGTAATTCTGAAAATAATTCGCTACTAATTCGGCCTCGATGGCGTAGTGGTTAGTGTAACCGACTGCCACGCCTGAGGTCGCGGGTTCGATACCCGTCAAATACAAATAGTACAAGTCAAATATTTGTGTGCATGAACATGAATGTTTGTCTTGGTCTGGGTGTTTCTATGCATAATGTGTATGTATTTACAAAAAAGAAGTATAAATGTATGTTTATCCATTGTCTAGTACCCATAGTACAAGCTCTGCTTAGTTTGGGCTAGATGGTGTTGTGTGTATGTGATAGAATATTATTATCTATGTTATCTATTAAAAATTATATAATAATATCAGTCCTGTATTTAACTTTCCCACTGCTGGGCACGGGCCTCTTCTCAGTGTGAGAAAGGTTAGGCCATAGTTCACCACGCTGGCCCAGAACGTCAGACTTCACATATCTTCGAGAACATTACGGAGAACTCCCTAACATGCAGGTTTCCTCACAACGTTTTCCTTCACCGTTAAAGCGAGCGATAATTAACTATTTAATACGCATATAGCTTCGAAAACACAGATATTAAATTTTATAATTAGTTTATTTGTTTACTAAATAATATACCTAAGTTAAAACTAATTTACTACATTATATTTAGTAACATCATGATTAAGACAACAAACTAAAAGAAAACGAAATGATTTAATTTATAATTATTATTGAACGATGTTATTTTTTATACATAGTCTCACGACTGTATATGGATTTATAAATATAGGTAAAAAAATTAAAGGTTTAATCCCACGTACTGGGCGAGTGGGTATAGTTCGAACTCCATACTCGTTTAAGAATTTCTTGTCTGAATACCTTATTAACACTTTGCCTCACGTAGAAATCGAACCTGGCATGGCATAGATCCCTGGGAATGGATTAGCGTATGGGAAGCTATATCTGTATTAAATATGGCTCGTTTCAACGCCTATGAGGTACATTAGCTAAACACACAACATTCATTCGGATTCATTTTTTCATTCACAAGACACCGTGGTTTTTAAAGTTTACTAAATTTTGCTGTACTCTACTAAATTAAGGTTAGATTAGTAACAGTTCTTCTTTCATACATACATACATAGATTCACGCCTGTTTCCCAGAGGGGTAGGCAAAGACTACGGATTTCCATTTGCTACGATCCTGACATATTTCTCTGGCTTCATTCGCTTTCATAACATTCCTCATACTCGCTCGTCGGTTTAAGGTGCTCTTAACCTGGCCTTTGTTCAGAACGCCTCCGATCTGATCAAGAAACGTTCCTTTTTCTGGATGAAATAACATTCTATGTTCATTGTTGTACCCCTGACAACGTGCGTGCAAATTTATGATGATCGGTCGAGTAGTTAAGGCGTGAAACCGGAACAAACAAACTCACATTCGTATTTATAATATTAATTAGAATTTTAATGTAATTACGATAAATTTACGGTTCTTATCGACATAACGCGAACATGTTGCTGTCTACCGAGAAAAGCTTTAAACTCCGTGCTGCTTGTTCAATTTCTACTCTGAACACCTTAATAACAGTTTGCCTTACTTGAGAATCGAACTTTCGACCGTGCACAGCAGTTATGTGCTTATGTAAAGTTATATCTGCTTTAATCATGGCTCTCTACAACGGCTAGGTATAAAGAATTCCAATTTATTATTTCACACACAAGAGACCGTTTTTTTTATTGTTTACAAGATACGTATAATATACAACTCCAGACTGCCTTACTAAACATTTCAGTTACCTGATTGGTCTTCTGAAATATCAGGTCTGATTATACCGCGTTCTTGAATCAGTAGCGATGTTATATTTACATCGGCTCGTCCGGTATTGATCTGGCTTGGCAGACACGGTTATTTCTTATATATCTGGCTATGAATAGACTAAAATCCTTACTTGTTTTAATATTATTTTATTAATATTATAAATTGGAATGTAACTCTGTCTGTCTGTCTGTTACCTCTTCAAGGTAAACTACTCAACCGATATGGATGAAATTTGGTACAGAGGTACTTTAAAATCTGGGAAGGGTACAAGCTACTTTTTATTGACGTCGGTCGCGCGGAGTCGCGCGCAAAAGCTAGTAATATATAATATCAAGTTTCTATTTCCCCAAAGGGGGAGGCAGAGATGTTTTACACTCACATATCGTTAATTATGGTTTTAGGTACCGCTAGGATCAGCCAATTGTCGTTTACCGCACAGTTACAGACTCTTAAAAATATTAAACTGGACTAAAAAACTCTTAGTAACAGCAGTAAGATTTTTCTAGAAATATCCAATATTGTTTGACCCGACCTGGGTCTCGGGTGCAATTCCCGGGTCGGGTCGCATACACTATAGCCGTGTCACCGAGGCAAACGCTAAAAATTGAACTTTATAATTAAATGATGACTTCTTCGCAATGTATTACAAAATGCAAACACGGAAAAATACAAGTAAAAACTCTGGAACTCGTCGCGTCGTGTGGGAAAAAACACAGTTTCATTAATAATTTAGATTAGTAATGACTTGGGAACTGGGATGGGTAGCGACATCTGCTACCGAGTAGAGAAACTACTTTTGTTTCCCAGAATACATTAGGTACATTACTAAAATGTTAATTATTTTACTATTTAATGTGAACCCATTTTCTTTTGACTGAATAAGATTAATATTTAATAAATTAAATTAAAACCCGACTCATGGACTGGGGTAGGTCTTGTAAATAAAATACTGAGTATTAACAATACAATTTTTTTCCCGCTATTAATGTAGTAAGCATCATTTTTCTAAAATGATTTTTGCTATTCTGTTTAATTTCTAATTTTATTATTAATACATCAAATTAATTTGAATGCTTGTGTTAGGAGTGGTTTCACGTCTGTAATGCATCGGATAGGAATCAAACCTACGATCTCTTGAACGCAAGTTTAATTTATTAATTAGTTCTACTGTGCTCGCTAGATGGCGCTAAACGTTTTCCCAATACGTTTGAATATTACTTATCTGACGAAATGAGCTTGTAAATTGTGATACACGTCTACTTAACGTTTTAGAGACATAGGCGTGATGCTATGGATTTTATTATTTAATTATATAGCAAGAGACTGTACGGTTAACTAATAAATATATTATGTATACCATATTTTTATATGAAAAACTAACAAACCTACTAAACTATATAACAGCGAGAAATTGAATAAAAAAACCTAAAGTAAAAGCCTCTAATACTTCGTTAAAAAATTCCTCCGCATCACAGTCGACTGGTAGTGTGCCCAGAAGACTGGCAGTATATATATGTATATATATATTTATACTTGTATAAACCGAACGGATAGGTAATACAAACATATTTACATAGGGATTAAATATAATTACCATAGGTTTCTTCTTAAATCCACCCAAAAATAGGATATATTTTGGTGTGCAATTAGTATTTTTGGTAAGCATATTTTGCTTAGTAATTAGTATTTTTGATGAAACAAAAGCAAAAAATTGAGGTACAGTTAAATACTACCCATTTATTTACATACATGTTGAAGACTACAGTCAAATTTCAAGAGATTATTCTTATGATAAATTAAATAATTCTTTGCCCAACCTAGAAATTGGAGTCAAAACATGCAAATTTTTACCATAAGACCAAGGCAGTCAAACATAATTTAATATATTTAAATAGATAATTGTATAGTAATAAAATGAAATATACAACATTTATAGGTACATAACAGGTAAAATAAAAATATTAATATCTATTTGATTGCATTCCTTCCAACTTTATTGCATTTAATATTTTATTATATGTAAAGTAATAAAACGAACGGATGGATTAGAATATTGTAGAAACATTAAGTTTTGAAATATGAGGTAGTGCCATCTGTCGTGCAGAAGCTGTACCATCGTGACAAAAACCAGTCGCAACGGTACTTCTGTATAAACCCTTTCTCAGGCAATAATCTTTAGTAGCAGTAATAGGCCACCCGGAGCCGATTAATTATTTCAATTAGACTCATTCATTTGATAATTAAGCTTCCAGCTGTTCCGAGGTCGTTGACGTTTAATGACATCTAGCGGTAAAACGCGTGACTAGCTGTAAATTTTATTTTATTACTTATTATATAGGTATTGGTTACTAGTAGTCATTTTAATTGCATTTTAGGTGCTTAAACAAACAGAGATACGTTGCAAATGTGTGTCTAGACCAAAGTGTTTTTATCAGCGTGACCTAAATATCATTATGAGTAATCGAAAGCACTAGAGCGCATATAAACCCACATATTTCAACTTACATACGTACAGACATTTCGCATCAATTTTGTGCTAGTAAAAAAGTGAACATTACGGTGTAAGCGCCATCTGTCGTGGAGTAGCGACATCACTTTTTTGCTTTGTACCGTTCAACGGGACCGCTAGCTACTGACACAGTTTTGTCTCAGCTGATGTCGTGTATGTGTGTGTGACGTACGTGGGAACGATGTCTCTGTGTGCGTAGAATCCGGGATGCACCGTTCCGTTAGCTTTGGGCTCTATAAAGAACCCGTTTGAGTGCTTTTGTATGTTTGTTTACTTCTTTGTGTTCGCTCTTTGACTGCTAATTGTTTTGGCGGGATTTTAGCATAAGTTTTGAAATTGGAATTCGAGTTTTTAGGTGGCAGTTTGACGTCTCAGTGTTGCCGGATTATATTGTTTTTATTAAAATTATCATTATTAATACTTTAATAAAAATATCTTCAGAATTTTATTATAGGTATGTTTTTTAAGGATAGTTTGCAATTTCGAACTTTACCATCGTACACGAAAATAATCTAGCATGGTTTTCATACACATATAATATATGGACGTACCGCGTAACAATTAGATAATCATAATGTGGGTGTAGTTTTGCAGGTTAATTGCGTAATTAATAATTAGTTATTTTAAACAGGTTGGTATATAATATGGTGTATTATCTATACTAATATTATAAAGCTGAAGAGTTTGTTTGTTTGGTTAAACGCGCTAATCTCAAGAACTACTAGTTCGAATTGTAAAATTCTTTTACTGTTGGATATACATATATAACATCACGCTACGACCAATAGGAGCAGCAATGATTAATGATGCAAAAACGGGGAAATCTCTTATCTTATATGAAGCAGGCGAAGTTGCGTGGATTAGCTAGTTACTTCATATATTGTAGTTAAACATTAACTGAGGGATTTTAAAGATTGCCTCGATGGTGCAGCGGGTTGATTATACGACTGCTGTGCTTGCGGTCTAGAGTTCGATTCCTGGGTCAAGCTAAGTGTAATCGGTATTTTCTGCCCAGAAATTTTTTGTATCAGCATAAATTCTGATACTGTGATATACCGTAGGCTCGCTCTCTATTACCTGGAATCGAAAAATATAGCTAGAGAGATGTAGGTAAAATAGACCTATTCTACCCCTCCAGGAATAGAGGTGTGAGGCTATGTATGTATTTACACTAACGGTGCAAATCTATGTCACCATAATTATGTCATAATGAGTTTTCTGACACAAGTATTCATATACTAAAAAGATGGCCTCTACAACGTTTGTGTTTTAACCTTTTGATAACGAAATAAAGTACTTTATTATTATTTTTATTACCTAAATAATCCCTAGCTTATATTATTATTATGAATATTAATTTAAATATGAGTAAGTATATACATTTATTTTAATTATAACACTACTCTGTCTAACCTTGTTATTTTTACGTGTTCAAATAATAAGTACTTGAAATTTTATTATGGAAATAAGGATTGTATTAAGTATTGGATTGTATGTAGTGGACCAATGGGTTTTAGATGATAGAGAGGGTTATTATCTAACAAAAACACTAAAGTTTATTGTCCAAGGTCTTTTTTTCTTTTTTTTGTTGTTCAAATCTAATGTCTTCTATTGAAATTAAATTAAATAATTTTATTAGTTTATAAATTAGTAAAGTTCAATAGTAGTAGTAGAGTAACAGTTTAAAATTATGTAATAGAGTGATAAATAAACAACGCGATAAAATCCGTATATAGTTTAATTTCAATAAATAACATTCGCGTAAACAGAATACAATATAATGTAATGTCTTCTAGTTTTAAAGTTACGATTATTTAAATATTGTGTTGAAATTGTTTAGGTACTACGCACATAATACTTCAATTCATCAATATATATTTTTTTGTTTTAGGTATTTAAAAATACATAGGTCCTCTTAAATAAAATGATACTGAAGCGTTTTTATCGGCAAAGAATATTATAACAATCTTTAAAAACGCTATGCAGAACTTTCAGACATGCTGATGTTTTTCAGATTTTCTCACGATGTTTTTTTTACCACTGAAGCTTAAACAAAGATATAATAATAGTTAATAAAATCGATAGATTACGCATATACAGGGTGTCCGGTATTTAATGGATAACCTGGAAATGTCTTATAGTGGGACTGATGGCCGTTCAGAAAAAATATGAAGAAAATCTATCCTAACTACTACCTGAGAAATGTGTTTTTTTTTAATTACCATGTATAATTTTCTTGTATATTACGACCAAAAATGAATGAAATCCATCGGTTTTTGTTGTTTTATTATTAAACACTAATTATGCTAATAGATAGACAGTCAAAAGTATGCTATGCTAATATAGCTTGCACTTTTTAATATATATATATATATATATATTTTCATTTTTTCTGAACGGCCTTCAGTTCTACTATAAGACATTTCAAGGTTATCTATTAATTACCGGACACCCTGTATATGTAGGTATATAACAAAAACTATATAGTTTTGTAGATATGAATATTAACTGACACATCAGCTTATTACTTAAAATATTATGAAATAGTCTGTGTGAAAGAGTAGTTCAGTTCTACCTATTTTGTCGTGGAGACAAATCTCTGTCATTTTTGTAAATACTCACTTATCCTATAGTTTTACCTTGATGAGATTGCTAGTCTTATCACTTAAACGGTATATAAAACCTCTTTACATGTAATAAAATAGAAAACAGAATTTTTGTCTGTTTATGCGTATGTGCTCGCTTATCTACGCAATGGCAGAATCAATTCGGATGTGGTTTTCAGTGATTTATACAAACAGAGATACGTTGGAGGAGCATTTATTGTTTCAATTATTCGGTTAAAATATGTGTAAATTATAAAGTGCGTTTAAATATTTAAGTATATCCATGTAGCGACGGAAGCCTAATGATTAAGTTACTGGACTTCTGATCGAGAGGTCATGGGTTTGAACACCACACATACATTACCGACGTGTACCCATTGCTAAAACAAGCATTAGCAAGAGTGCTTAACAAAAATTATTAGTAACTTGTAATACAAATTGTTAGTTATTTATAAAAACTCACAATTTTTGTGTGCATGAACATGGATGTTTGTTTTAGTCTGGGTGTTTCTATGTTTAATATGTATGTATTTACAAAAAAGTATATATGTATGTTTATCCATTGTCTAGTACCCATAGTACAAGCTCTGTTTAGTTTGGGCTAGATGGTGTTGTGTGTATGTGATAGAATATTAATTACCTACGCCTATTACCGAAGGGTTTTAGACTCACATTTCATCAGATACGGGTTAAGGTCCCATATAATAGAAGGCGTGTCTATTCTCGTTTTCTAGTCACAGTTTCAGACTCCACGCTGCACTAAGAAATTCTTGAAAGAAAATCCTAATAACACTTTATTGGGCCAGGGATTCGAACCTGAGACCTCATGCACAGCACTCGCATACACTAAAACCTACACTTAGATTATATTGTAACAATTTATTAACCCATATTTTCTTTCCAGGTAAGCATATTCATCACTTCCGAAGACGTTTTATTGAATGAAGATTGAAGAAATAAAAATAGATTAACACAACCTATATCGGCGTTTTTAACTGAGGTACTAGTTTATATAAATATTAAAACAGGTATTTTAAAATACTAGCTTTTTCTCGCGGCTTCGCTTGCGTAAAAGTAGGTTAGCTTTTACACAGTACTTTTAATAAAATAACCTATGGTAGTCAGTGATAATATAGCTATCCAATGGCGAAAGAATTATCAAAATTGGTTGATAAGTTTCTGAGTTAAATCCTTAGAAACAAACAAAGAAATAATAAATCAGATATTTCCTCTTTATAATGTCAGTATAGATGTATAACACTTACAAGATGGTAAGTATAGCTTATTTAGTAAGCATTTATATAATAATAATATCAGCCCTGTAATAAACTGTCCCACTGCTGGGCACGGGCCTCTTCTCAGTGTGAGAAGGATTATGCTATAGGCCACCACGCCGCCCCAGTGCGGGTTGGCCGACTTCACATATCTTCGAGAACATTATGTAGAACTCTTCGACATGCAGGTTTCCTCACGATGTTTACCTTCACCGTTAAAGCGAGCGATAATTAACTATTTAATGAAGTTGTCTGAGAAATAGCATTATGGTTTAAGTACTTACATTATCATTGCCATCACCACTGTTGTGGGTTCGATCCCCGTACGAAACAAAAACATATGTGTTCCAGAAATAGTTGTTCCAAGTCCGGGTGTTTTAGAGTCTGTTGTTTGAATATTAGTAATTCACTATTTCCCCGCGATACAAGAATTAGAAAAGTTTTAAGAAACTCAGGCAACCGGCGTTACCGTAGCGACCCTCACTGCGTTTCGCCAATGAGTAAGAGTTTTATCTATCTTTAAATCTCTAGGTTGGCGAGGCGCAGCTACAATTCCCGCTTGCCGTCAGACAGGCCGAATGCTTTTCTGCCATCTTTGTGATAATAAAAATATGTAATAAATCATGTATTTTTTATATTGTAATTTAAAACTATGTATATCGGCGACACGTGTAAATATCGCATTGTGTTTAGTTGATTATCGATTAGTATATAGTTGCAAGCACATCCTTAGTTAAAACAATTGTGTGGGTTCTAGGGGTTTGTATAACTGTAAATTGTAAAAAATATAAATTGTAATCTACTTCACGTTTATAAGCCTGAAAGGATAAGCAGTAGTGTATTATTAAATTTCTTCAAGTATGATTTTCCGGTTCGAATCCCCAGTCTGGTCAATAAAAAGTTATTCGCAAAAAATAAACTCAATTAGGAATTAGAAAGTTGACGTGTTGAATGTGTTTTTCGTGTTTCGGAAAGCGCGTTAAGCCGTTGGTCCTGCGTCTGATCTCTCTCCGGTTGTGTCAGATTGCCGTCCCGTCGGACTATGTGAGTGCACTTGTGTTTGCAGACACACTTGTGCACTTATAATATATACTGCACCAGTCCCCGTTTAGATTAATTCGTGACCGAAATTCGGTCTGAACGATCTTACCTTATATTACTATGAAGCACATTTTCAGACCCCGTTCGGCTACTGAGAATTGTAATAACAGAAGATCCTAAATACTTACCCCACCCAGGTATTGAATGTGTGACATCGCGATCCGTCTACACTGTCTATCACGTATGGCATTGCGTTACTGTCACTGCGCAAAGTGTTGTGGATTCGATCCAAGACGAAACAAAGAAAATTTAAGATCCACAAATGGTTCTTCCGAGTCTGGATGTTGTTTGTGTCCGTTGTTTGCATGTCTGTAAAGTCCACGACACTACGAATTAATAAAAACACTTACCCTAACTGGGTTTCAAACTTGGAACCTCATAGTGCGGCATAATTATTGCCTATTTATCTGCAGGAACAAAGCAAGATGATTATACACAAGAATTTTTATAAATCCTAATCATTGTTGGTTTAAACACAAAGATCCTTGGATCATCGCATGATCACGTATCGTGAATCATTCGAGTTGATTGGTTTGCTTTGCTAATAGTATACCATCATGCTTTGGAGATCCTTGGGGTAGGCAGAGAAATATCATACACACTAATTAGTTAGAGCAGCAATAGCCAAGTAGGAGACCGCTGGACTGCAATGCAAAGGAATTGAGTTCAATCCCAAGAAACGCATCTCTGACTTTTCGAAGTTAAGTGCGTATTAAATAGTTAATTATCGCTCGCTTTAACGGTGAAGGAAAACATCGTGAGGAAACCTGCACGTCTGAGAGTTCTACATAATGTTCTCGAAGATATGTGAAGTCTGCCATCCTGTACTGAGCCAGCGTAGCGGATAGTTTAATATTAATACGTCCGTTACGTGTCGTCTAGAAAAGTGTCATGAGATAAAAAATTTAGAACACGTAATTTTTTTTAAGACATCTTTCGTTCGAGTGATTGCTGTGTCGTGGGGATATTACAAATATTGAAACAATGGACACAAAGAACATCCAGACTCTACAAGTATTTTTGGATCACATACTTTTTGTCTCGTATGAGAATCGAACCAACGACACTCGGCATAGCCGCGAGGCGATCGCTGAAACCGCTACGTCATCCGTTCTAAGTCTAATTATCCTAATTCTACATTCTTTGTTGATGTTTGTGTTGATGATAGATTTTGCCCATGTCTTCATCCGTAAGGACTTTAGTAAAGTGTTTTTATCCTTTTCCGAGGGAATATGGCAAGACTATAATTACTTAGATGCCAAATTGGTAGTCTCCTAGATAGTGGAAATAATTTTTATTCCTTGTTTACATGGGAAAGGAACCTCTGTGCAATATTTCAGTTTTGATGGCCAAGTGTTTAGGCTGGACGTTGATAAGTCAGCCAATGAGTGAGTCATGAACTCTCTTTTAATATAATACTAAATTTTGCCAGCGGCATCGCTCGTGTAAATGTAGGCTATGTTGATTTTCTATCCCTCGGCAGCAGTACGTTTTTCTGGATGCAAGGTCTATACCCCTGACAACATGTATGCAAAATTTCATGATGATCGGTCGAGTAGTTAAGGCGTGAAAGCGTAACAAACAAACTAATATGTATCATACGTATCCTCACAATACTCAGATCTCACGAAGAAGTATCCACACTTTAAAGAGTGAGCTCGCACATTACATTTATGTACATGATAGAGAACAAAAGTGCATAATTTATAATATAAGTGAGTGTGATAAAACTATGTTTATAATTCAGATGTCATGTCGTCATTGTGTGTCAGATGACAACTTAACGTCCAGAAAGGTGCCTATATTTAAACGTAGCAGGGTGCATCTGTGATTTTAATGTTTGATGTTAATGAGCCATTTAAATATTTAACTTATTGTTAAGTAAACATACTACCTCGATGGCGCAGAAGTAGTAAATGCGGCTGCTGTGCATAAAGTCTTGGGTTCGATGTGAAAAGTGAAAGTTTATTTCTGTCAAGAATTTCTTACAGCATAGAGTCTGGATTGCCTATGATCTTGGGCAGTTCCTGAATTTATTTCAGATTTTATAGTCATACAAACTTTGTCAGTCTCGATGGCTCGAATGGTTAATGTAACCGACTGCCACGCCTCAGGTTGCGGATTCGATTCCCGCACAAGTCAAACATTTGTGTGCGTGAACATGGACGTTTGTCTTGGTCTGAGTGTTTCTATGTATAATATGTATGTATTTACAAAAATAATATATATATGTATGTCTATCCATTGTCTAGTACCCATAGTACAAGCTCTGCTTAGTTTGGGCTAGATGGTGTTGTGTGTATGTGGTAGAAGATTATTATTATTATATTTCGTAGGACCTAAAGCCAGCGAGCAAAATGTGAGAGTAATACACCTTTATTTATCCCTTTATGGATATAGATGTGACATAATGTTTGGAAACAGGCGGTTTGATTGCCCACATGGCATAGTGATTTAAGTGGTCACCTCGCCGCCGCGCCGAGTGTTGTGGGTTCGAATCCCACACGGGACAAAACTTTGTGTGATCCACAAATGTGTGTTCCGAGTCTGGGTGTATTTTGAATATAAGTAAAGTCGTCCGCGACACAAGAATTATTTCTTGCACGGGAGATGTCATTTATAAATTTAAAATTTTAAAATCTAAATCCTATCGATCGATTAGAGCACCAACAAGATGGGTCCTCATACCTCTGCCGAATGATCAAGGCATGGATTTTTCTGCCAAGGCACGTGTTTCCTGCTTCCTTCAATCCTGGGTCATTTAAGCGGAGCGTGAAAAAGCATCTTCTTCTTAAAAGTAGGGACTTCAACATCGCATACTGCTATGAGGATAGTGTGGAGGCCACTACTCTTGGACCACATGATCGCTTACCATCAGGTGGAGAGGGTCAATACTGAAAAATAATATCATAGCTGATATAATGTGGGTGTTATTGACCTCTGCTTCCCCCTACGTGACATAGTCGTGATATTATGTATGCTAGAATGCTAACCGCCGAAACAGTCCGCGCCGCGGTATCTTCCTATCGGGCATTGACCGAGATTCCTTGATACGTTATCAGACAGATACGAATTAAATTAGGTTACTATATCACTCCGCTGTGTTGTGCCTTCCACAGCATTGAGGGACGTGAAGAAAACCTCCATTTTAACTTAAATATAGTGACGATACTGCCTAGTTTAATCCTAACTGATATCATATATACGAATGTGAGTGTGTTGGTACAGTTTCACGTCTTAACTACTCGACCGATCATCATGAAAATTGGCATACACGTTGTCAGGGGTACAGAAAAGGACATAGATTTTATGTAGAAAAAGTACTTTTACACGAGGGATTTAATAGAGGGGAGATTAATAACGCGAGTGCAGGCGTGGGCAAAGTCTAGTAAGACAATATTTATAGATTCTTTAAACTATTATTATTTAATCTTTTATACTTTTTAATTTTACATTTCCCACAACGTTTCGGTTCGTTTTTAGCAGCCATGGTCACGGGAGACTTAGGGAGAGATTCCCGGTGACTATGGCTGCTGAAAAGCAACCGAAACGTCGGGTGAAGACTGAACCTAAATATATAAAGTTCAATAATTTAAATAATAGTCATGTTTAACAGTAGTAGTTTAATCGTTTCAAAATTATGTAATAAAATGATTTTAAAAATAAACTACTTGTAATTAGCTTTCGCGTAAACGTAGGACAATATTAATTGTCTTATTTAATAAACTAATATAAAGAATAGAGACCCAACTTTAAGTAGAGTGCTTTTTTTTAATATCTGTTTATTAGAGAACGGATGTAGTCTGAAAGCATTAACTGAACCACCCGTGGATTGTTTGTTTGACGAATAAGAATGACTTAATATGAGTCTGGTGGGGTAGAAAACCACAATAAAGATGTGTAAAAGCCAGCATTCTGCTCTGCGATTCTAAAAAGTAACAGTCTGCGCCAAACCTGTTCAACTTTGCAGAATTTTGCATCACTCTTAGAGGCTAAGGGTCACACAAAACCATTATAACGAGCCCCCAACTATCTTAATATTGAATACAACATCGTGTAAGCTGCAAAGAAACAATCATACTTTGATTTTTTTCACACAGGCCCCTAAAAACCCGATAACCCTCACTGCCCCGTCCGGTTTTTCTGCTCAATGGACTTTACATGTCCTGTCATTTCACTAGGGTCGGACTGACCGGCGAAGGGTTAAAATTGCGGGTAAAAATCCTCTGTAAAGGGTTGATTGTCATTGCAGATTTTTAAATGACCTACATATTTTATTGATTCAAAATCTGTTTCGAGTAAATTATGCAAATGGTATTATACTATTGAAATATTAAATGCAATCGTTGGAATGTTTTCTTTTTCGGTAACCGCCTTTTTAAAATGCTGTTGTTTTTTTTATGTGTATGGAAATAATAATATCAGCCCTGTATTAAACTGTCTCACCGCTGGGCACGGGCCTCTTGTCAGTGTGAGAAGAGTTAGATCATAGGCATTCAATTAACGTATTTACGAATAAAATAAATATAAATAAAAAGCATTTTATTTCTTGCATTCCATCAAAATCAAGAAATTTAAATTTGTTTGTAGATTTCTGCATTTAATCCTGTTATAATTAGAAGTGATGTATTAAATAAGTTAAAAATAATAATAATATTGAATAAAGTTGAAGCTTTATTTTTGTTTTTTCCGGATACTTGCCAGCATATAAATTAAAATATAAGAAATTAGGTGTATATATATATACAATTGCTTAATAAATAACTTGTAGATTTTTCCGCAGTAGCATTTATTAAATGGTTTAATCGATACCTTATTTATATTTTTTTTTGTTGAGATGCTGTAGTAATATACTCATAAATGATCAAAAAATTTAAAACTGTTTTTATGTAAGATATTTTTTTTCATAGCAACCAATTTTCCATTCCTATACACTATTCTTTGATTACTTGAAAATCAAATAGTCACACCAATTAGATTTCGTGTGGTTTTCCATCGAATGTGCTGCACCCAAAATGCTTCTCATTATTATATAGTATTTTGGAAACAAAACACTTCTATTATATTCTAGGGCTTGAAAAACATTGACAACTTGAAACACAATTTATCCGTCAATTTTATATGATAGTCTGAAATAATGAACCTCGGATACTACAGACTAAATGCAATGTTTTCTAACAGAATAGATAATTAATCATTGTCTTTGTTTTTGGTTTTTTACACCACAGATTATATACGTGACATCTCACTGACATTTGACAACAACTATACGACCAAAATAAATTAGTTAACATCTTTCAACGCCGTTCTTAACATCATTAAATTCTAATAGTATGAGCAGATTTAGATATTGTTATAAATAAATAATTTAACGTGAGTTTATTTATAAGTTTATTGCATTGTTGTTTTACGTGACGTTTTCCTTAATAGAATTAGATTTGTACTTTAAAGCTATCGGAAAGTTTCAATTAATGACTTTGATGAACTTGAACTAAATTCGTAAGTATTTTAGGTAGCCTGGTCACGGGAGTCGTCCTGTGACCATGGCTGTTGGAAAGCAATCGAAACGTCGGGGAAAGTGTTGACGTAAATTTAATATTTTTAATAATTTAAAGAGCTTAAATAATATAACAGTAGTCGTTTAATAGTTTCAAAATTTTGTAATAATAGTGTTTTAAAGGCGATAAAATTAGTATAATAGTTAATTTCAATGTATAAAATTCGCGTTAACGTGAGGCAGTATTTTTTTTTAATAATTGATGTACTTATAGTTAAAGTTTTAATCAAAGTTGTAAGCACAGGTATTTAGCATTAACAGGCTCTATTAATACCGGCAAGACAGCCGATGGTTAAAAGTCTTCAATTTAAACGCTTGGGCCGACACCTTCACAGTCCTGTGCCGCGTGCGGCAACATTCGCTTACAAAATTCAGTTAGACTTGCAAACCGCGCGCGCGCGGCCGCTCTACGCGCCCAAACTTAAATTTGACTCCGCGAACTTCCATTTTGAAAAAAAAAAGAGAAACGTCAGAATTGCCGCGCTTTTTCTTTCACTGTCAAAACTTTTGTGTTCTTTTTTTGAAATAAATCTTTTATGTGCTTTGCATTTTGAACTCGTGTTGTGGACTTTTTGGATTGTAATGCTTTCCGTTGGATGTGAGTAACTGGTACTTAATATTTGTACATATACAAAATTGTTCGTGCGTCGTGTACAATTTAATTCATAATTGGTATTTATTACATCCGAAAGCAGTAATACAATTAATTTATATATGTAAGTAGGCAACATTGTTTTAAATTACTTTTAATTTATAAAATTGAAAAGCAATTTATAACACAAAATATGATCCATTTTTTTCGAGTCACTGATTCCCGAAATATCTAAATCAATCATTTGTAAAAGTTGAACGACTGCAAAATGTGCGTTATATTTTTTTAAATATTTTTTTAATGGCCAAAGCCAGTATAATATTCGCCCGTATAACAATTATCTATCACGAAACTTGCAATTTATCAAGGTCTTTTAGTTGCATGAGATCTTGTATTGCATACTGCGTGAGTGGGACAGATAGACAACGACCTTGCGTTGGAAAGAGAGGGAGGATGTTAGGAAACTCTTGGGAAATATAATTTTTCTCTTTCGGGTACTGAAGGGCACTTTTTGTTAATATTTGTTTTTGAGATAATTGTTGTTATCAAATTTTTGTTTGTTTTATAATTTGGGTCGATGTTAAATGGCGTGCGCGGATGATTTGACAGATTAACGTTATTTAATTATCTTTGTGTCTTATTAGGTCATATGTTTTGTTGATAGCGTACAAGTGTATTAGTTTATGTAAACATCAATATTGATATCAGACACAGAACTGATGTACTTAAATCAATGTGTATTTCTAGAATTTGGATTCCGTTTTTTTTTTTTAAGTTAGGCTTTGCTTAGCAGAAGGCTAATTTCTAAAACTTAATTTCCGTTTCATTTACTTGAGATCGTTGCTAATTAAATACCATATTCTCTTTATTAATTTTAACAACAATACAATCTTCCAAAATATCTGTTTTAGTTTAAATGGATGCTGTCTATATTCAAAATATCTTTCCATATAAAAAATCGTCAGAAATTTCAACTTTTTCTTTCGTATGTTTGATATCTTAATTAAGTCAATTGTGAGTCATGTTATACTTGGTGTAAGAACTAGTTACTCCATGCCCATTGCGTTATTGCCACTTCGCAGCATGTTTTAAGCTTGGCAATTACTTTTTAAATAATAATTCAGCGATAAAAAAATTGAAAAATAAAAGATAAGTTAAATGCCAAGCAATTATATGATATTATTTTGAGCTTTACAGATTATGTGCATATTAATAAAGTCAAAAGTACTAAAATATATAAATTACTTTTAATATAAAATATTACGATCTCATCACTCCAAAAATACTCGAAATATTGAGATATAAAACTCGCAAAACCTAGTTCATACACTCGTAAAATCAAGACTCGGAAAATTAAGTTCTTTATTCAAACTGCGCTTAGAACTTAGAGTCGGTGTCTCCTTGAGCCAGGTCGTTCCTTCGTATTAATTTCATCTACAAGTAGTTTTGTGGCTAGCGTGTTCCGAGGCCGATAGATTATTACTGTTCATAAATATTGATATTCCGACAATTTATGTTTTCATCCTACGAAGATAAAATATCTTGGGTAATTTGAAATACTAAGATTTTGGTCACGTAGGTCCTAAAACTGACGAAACTCTGTTTTAACCCTCGATTCGAGTACGTTTAAAAGTAATGGACTGGTTTTCTGGATGTCCAGAAACTCAAGAAATTTTCTACTAATCTGGAAAATGCAGATTACTAGACAAATTATTAGTGTTCTTGTTAAACCCTCCAGATAAGTTAACACGAGTAGGCTCGTTTGTAGTGCATTAGGTGGAATTCGAATCCCTCGATCACAAGTCTGATGGCTTAATCCTTGGGCTAACTCATTGGTAGTAGCGTAAGCACGATAGTATACCAGGGTTCGATACCTCGTCTAGTCAAAGTGTTGTTGGCTTTTGCTCTTAGGCAATTCTCAATGCAGCAGCATGAAGTACAGAAGTGTCTGGTAGACGAACAAACGCAGCTGGCGAAATGTGAGTCTAATACACCTTTCCACCCTTTCGGGGATTTAGGTCGCCATATTGTATTGTAGCTTAATATCCAGATAAGTACAGGTCATTTTTGAACCAGTTTCGAGAAAATAAATGTAAGTATTGAGTGTATTTAACGCAATAACGACAGAATAACGGCCTATTACAGAGGTGCCAACGTCACTGGCTATTGCAAATATATAATTAAATCTAATTCGCTATAGTTATGCTATAATTCACCTTGAGTAGCAGCTATATTTTAACAATAGCAACTGCTATTTCGTTTACCGAATAGCAGATAAAAAGCATGCTTTTAACAGCACGCGTGAGTTGTGTTTTGCTCTTTCTAAGCCACTAGAGTGAGCCCCAAATAGAGTTTATTAATTAAGTATTGATTGTCCAAACTTTGTGTTAACTTGGAACAACTCAGTTTGTTGTCTGTGTCAAATATTAATAGAAATAGTTAAATTTATACCAGTATTATTAATACTTGTGTCGTTAGAGAAAGGCATTTCTTTTAATAAGTTATTAATTTTTGCAATAGCAACTAGGATGTATGAAGAACGTAAATTCAAATTTAGAAGGATGTCAACTTTTTCTTTAACCGATTCGAATCAATTTGAATGTTTGAAAAGGGAACACAGTTTTTTAATTTTCAAATGTAGTCGAAAATACACTATTATGGTGGTTGATTTTAATTACAGCTGTGTACCTTTCGTAAGACCATTATTGTCATTTGGCGTCTTGACTCATAGATTTATAAAGTCTTATTCAAGACGATCTGTGATAACAGATAACTTACATTTAAAAACATCAGTCATCAAGTCATCAAAGATGTCAATGAAACTCGAAAACGCAACAAACAATTCATTATGATACATAAAAGTAGTTCTACTTAAATACATTTTCACATACTTAATGTAAGTAAATGTCAAACGTCATTTAAAAAGCTGTTAAATGTCAACTCAGTTTTTTAGAAAGAGACATGCGTTTACAGATAAAAAAAGAAAATACTTTCATATAATAAATTAAGTTTATCTGTCGATCTTCTCATGGCTACTTATAGGTGTGGCATATATATAATTAATTGCCTGTAGCCATTACTAATAAGTAAAAGCTAAAAATGTTTCCTAATACAAGCGTTGCGAGCCTGGCTGTATGAGTAAGCAAGCATTCGTGCACTTTCTAATGTCATAGGTTTTTTAAAACAAAAACTGTTCAGCTGTTTGTCTATGGTTTTAACTGTCAGATTGTTTTTTTTTTATGATGGCTTTACGTTAATTTGACATGATAGGCTATTTAGATATTGATCTTTGCTTGAAAACTACTGGTTAAATATTATCTATGCTTTATATAATATTTAATTTTCCCCCACGGTTTCACCCACGTAAGTCTCGTTTTCGTAGGAATATCGGGATAAAAAGTATAGCCTATGCGTGAATCCAGGTATCCAGCTATCTACATACCAAGTTTCATCGCAATCGGTCCAGTAGTTTTTGCGTGAAAGAGTAACAAACATCCATATATCCAAACAAACTTTCGCGTTTATTATATTAGTAAGGATTAATCTTAACGGGAAATTGTGTGTCGATTATTACGTAAGTTTATTGCACAGATATCGCAATATTCTAAGTAGTTAACTCGTTACTGCCAATGCGAATTGTTGGTTCTGTTCTCAGTTTAACACCATATTCTATAAACAGCCTGGTTATCCGTTGTTTTGATGAATGTAACATATCCGTCAAAATATCAACTAGTAGCTTCAGCCAGCGGCTTTACTCGAGAACATTGTTTTTTTATGGATGAAAGGTACCCTATGTCCTTTTCTGTACCCCTGACAACGTGTATGTGAAATTTCATGATGATCGGTCGAGTAGTTAAGGCGTGAAAGCGTAACAAACCAACTCACATTCGCATTTATAATATTAGTTAGGATAACAAACTTACCTCCTATTACATACCTATTTTATATGGGGTAAGTTTTTTTAGGATCTCCTAATCATAGGCAAAGACGTCATATATGTATAACAAACCCATCCAACAGGCAAATTTAACATTACCAGAGGGACATCTCTCTTTGTGAAGAAACAATTAAACGCAAAATGTCGTCAATATTTCACTTTCAATAAACCCCTCACGATTCACCAATATATCGATTTTAGCAGTCTAGATATTTTTTATCGATATTCGTCGAGTTCCGGCATGCTTTTAGCATATCTCTTATAATGGTAATAATAATTACGGCATCGATCAACTCTCAACTTTCTCGAGAGATTTCGGCAACCACTTTCACTTGACGCCGGTTGGTCCAAGGCGGAAGCGGAGGCGAGCCTTTCGGTTTTGGACGGCCATTCTAAGTTGTGTGTTACATTTCTTAAAATTGAGTTCTTGAAGTCATCGTTTAGGTTGTAAAGTAATACTTATGAAGGTTTATGAGTTAGGTTTAGGTTAGTTGCTAAGTTTAGGCAAGGGTTGGGCCTTTGAGAAGATATGTGCGTGAAACTTAAAGCCACGTTTCTAGGTATTGGAAGCATGTGTTTAAAATGCGATATTGTATGTACATGACTTTCACTACAGGATTTCTTTTATTTCTGATGATCATCAAAAATAATAATAATTAAATATATGTATAATATACTTCTCGTTAAGTACAGTTTCAGTTAGTACAGTAGATATTTTTTTGTTTAATGGCGTTTGAACTTGAACTCTCGGCGTATTGGCTGTGGCGATATGCATTTAATATTACATTTAACATAAATTTTCATGCATAGATTTATACCTGTATATTCCCAAAGAGGTAGGCAGAGCTGTATTATCTCTTTCGCCAGCTATGTATTAAGCTACACAGCACACAGTTTACACAGTTTTCAGCTCAGCACACATAATAGAAGATAATTATTTTGTCTTCTAATGAGAGATTATTAAACTCCACGCTGCTAATGAGATTTAAAACAATAATTAGTGGACCTAACAAATAATTATCGCATTTCGGATTCGAACCCACAACACTTGACGCAGCAGCGACTGTACTATTCATGCAATCTAAATCTTCATACTTAACATTTTACCCGATCGCCACTCAAACTTGGGTCGTTCCAATCGGTTGTTAACTTACATCACGACACCCACACAGCCTATCAAAATAATCCTGTCCATTTTAAAATGCTTTCATAACAACCATTTAGAAAATATCATGTTTATATATTCGCATAAATAATGAGTAACGGATTACCATTCGCCATTAAAGAAAGGTTTTATTATTTTCACTAACGTATTACGTCACATCATAATTTGTTAATTTACGAATTTCACTTCACAATTCGCAAATCAAATTGGTTTTGCAAATTATTATTCACAATTCATCGGTGTTATACAATGTTGTTGAATAAAATATTCATTTATTCATGATGATTATATTTATATTTAAATTGATTTAATTGTCTAATAATAGCAGTTAATAATTTTTAGTAGCAAAGAAATATACTAATAATAGTATGAATGTGAAAGTCTGTGACGACATTTAAATATTTTTTAATATGGCTACAATGTTTGTCGACTATATCTCGGCCAGCTTCAAAACATTTAAAAGCAGCGACTATTCCTAATATAAAGCTTTGGATAGCCATATTGTAGTCTATACTATAATATGGCTGTTATTCCCAGCCAGTATTTTGCAGCCATACATTGCAATGTGAAATATACATACGTTTGGTACACACGACTACACATCAAGTTAGACACCCTATATACGCATAACTACGCTGCATACAAAATAGAGAATTTTCAGAAAGGGACAGTGCATAGTGGTGTAGATTCATTACGGTGCGCTAGCACGTGCGGCGATGCCCGCGCCCCATTCAGCGTGAATGAGACAAAATAACAAAAATATAACGTACTCTCTCGCACGATTCGCAGCGTTCAACTTCTAATAGTTCAAAGTCCAAACAGTCTAGGTTACAGATAAGTCGCTGTGAAACCTCTTCCATAATCACGCGTAATCTGTTGAACGAACTTTGTTTGCACTGATGGCGTAGTGGTTTTAATGATTGCCTCACTGTGCTGAGTGTAGTGGGTTCGATCCTCACAGAGGACAAACATTTGTGTAAACTACAAATACATAGTTATTCCGAGTTTGAGTGTAATTTGTGTCGGTTTTTTAATGTTTCTTAAGTACTCCGCGACATAGGAATTATTCCTAGCGCGGCAATAATCTTATTAATATAAAATATATCACTAATATAAAAAAAAGACCGAAAGTCTATTTTGAGACCTCATTCAAGCAGACCATACAGACATATTAAAACATATTTATATTTTTCTGCCGGACTAACGAGATAACTCTCCTTCTAAATATAAAGGCCTAATAAAGTCATCTCCATCATCACTTCCATACAAAACATACTTAAACAACCCATTCATTTAAATAAAAACATGTATGCATATTACTCAACAGCTCATTCATAACAATAATTGTTTGTTAATCGCTCTCGCTCCCGCTTCCGCTCGTGTCTCGGGCATCAACCTCCAAAAGCGACGACTTTCATCGGCGCATGCGTGTGAGTATCTGCGTGTGTGTGAGTGTGCGCGGGCGCACCACGTAACACGATCTTGCGTAATGTGTCGTATAGACTCGCACGCACTGCTCATGATTAAGAATTTCGGCGGATTTGTTGTTCGTTAACGTTGTAAATGTGTTTTGTGGGTGGGTAGAGAGGTAGCATTCGTTATAAGCTATGCATATAAGGCTTTACTCTCTATGGTAAAATAAACATCATTTTGAGTTAAATCATTCATTCGTAGTTTACTTAAGAGATTTTACATCAAACTATTTTATTTTTACATTTTAGGAAAGCTATCATATTCATAAAAATGTAAATTACAATCAAATAGCACTAAGTAAGATATTAAAACATCTCCAATATTAGTTACTAAACTAGTCCCTGAGGTTTGTGGTTACTGCTCCGCTCCCGTAGTTCGTAGCGTGATGTTATATAGCCTATATTACTCCTGGATAAAGTAGCTTTCTAATGGTGAAAGAATTGTTTAAATCGGTCCAGTAGTTTCGAGTTTATTCAATACAAACAAAAATACAACTCTTTCCTCTTAATAATATTAGTAGACTATTATAGATGAATTACCCGAGTTTACTGCATTCTATCGAAATATATATTTGAAAAAGAACTATTTAATATCAAAAAGTTGTTGGTGTAACCATAAATAATATGACACTAGTTCTAAATTTAAACAAGTTGACAGTATCATAAGTACAAAGTATAAAGCATAGACAGTACATTGGCAGTGTTGCGAGACTCAATAAAGAGCGGTCAACAATAGACAAACACCTACATACAACCTAGCAACGACATCAAAGAGTGAATGACATAATAGGCTGTATATAACCATACCAATGCTTCATTTCCATACGCTCGCTATAGCAAAGTAAGAAAAGTGGTGTTTTAGTTGGTATACCTCAGTGGCCACGCGGGATCGATTCCGGGCATGCGCACAACGCAGTTCCGCCCCCACCCCTCCCCCTCTGGAAACTCAAGCTGATACTCCCCCAAGCTGCAACTGCATTTCAGTGCATAGTCTATCGCGACCAAAGGAAAACTCTAAAATACGACGCACTTCACAGTTTTTCAGTCTAAAGTAACATTTTAAAGTATAAACGTGGCTTCTCGTGTGTTATAATGTTAACCAGTGGACTTATTTAGACCGGTTACAAGTGGGGAACACACGCCGGCAGTTGCACAAACTATGAAGAAGAAAAAGCGCATGCACGTTTCCAAAAATATACGCGTCACATGTTATATATTAAATACAAACCATTTCGTATGAGCATTCACGACAATATTACCGATTCCGAAAGCATTTAACTCACAAATTTAATAAACCTTTTTACGCAATATATAATCACAGAACCGTTAGTTGTTAATATAAAGAAGTAATAATATAAATTAAACACAAATTAGCATACACAGTATAAACTCCCAAACAAATAAGCCCAAAACCTTACGATCGAAATTTTAGACTGATGTATAAAATCCGTAAGTAGTTTAAATATTTAAAAAATATAGTATTTACATTAGTTGAGCATTTGAGAAAGTTTATATGTAGCGGAAAATTTAAAATATTTAAAATTTAAATATAATATTAAAATCGCAATATATAAAATACAAATACAAAATATAAAACCGGGGATCAGTGACATAGGCCTTAAGAATTTTGTACGACGATCGAACAATTTTGCCACTTTCAAATTTTCAGTGTTTAACAATGAATGATCGTGACATTGTGTGTGTCGTGTGAGTGTAAAACTGTGGGTCCAGTGGGGCCACGATGTTGAACATGTTTGATATGTGGAACTCGGTCACCACCAAGCTGGAGCAGACTAACGTGCAACAAAACCAGCAGCCACACACTTCAGGTGGGAGTATTAAAGGTAATTTCCACTTAATAAAAACGTTTGGGGCAAACTTTTTAACACTACAACACTATTATGAGTAAAACCGTAGTTAAATTCAACACAACACTTTTATAATTACGAGCCAAATGTAAAAGTATATTGAGCCTCATTAAGTCATTTCAATTAAAAAATGTAAGCACATAATATATTGGAACAGTTTAAAATCATTTCAATTAAAAAATACAAGTATTTAAAGTATTTTTAAGTTATATGTAACCTATAAAATTACGCTTTATACATCAAAAATGTTGTTAGAATATAACCTCTTTTGTAAAGGCTTAAACTTAAACTTTATTTAAATATTGTAAATTCCTCTCGGCTTGTCTCTGTCAATTGATTAATTTGATGCATAAGTTTTTAATTTATAACGACATTTACCAGTCAAAATTTAAAGAGTAATACGTACACTTTTTGATTTGGTAATATTATAATTCGGTACTGAAAAAGGCAACATATGAGTAGAAAACAGTCAGCATATATTATAATACATTAGTAGAATAATTGAATTATATAATGTGCATCTTGAAATGGGTGTTTTAAGAATTGAATGTTTTAGATGGAAAGAGATAGTGTGTTATTAGAGCTTGCTATTTTATTACATTTGGCATGTTTGCTTGTAATATGAATGAAAACGAAATACATTTGATTTTTTTATCGTAGAGTTGCCAACTTTCTTATTAAAAAGTACTTAGAATAAGCGATTTTACTTAACGCTTCGCTTCTAATCGAAGTACTTACAACTTTGAAACTTATAGTAATAGTAGAAATTATATTATATTTTCTACTTAATATGTTTTATGTAATTAAAGGGTAAAGTACATAAAATATAGTTGGCAACTCTATCCCAGTAGCAAGTTTGCCCCAAACAAAATAAACCAAATAACAGCCATACGAAATATAAATCTCACTCTTGCAAGAATAAAAAAAAATATATAAAAATATATTAACATGGGCTGCATGAAGGTATACCCGATTAACTAAAACCCCTACAATATGGGTGTTACCCAACCAGACTTCGTACTTTAACCCTTTGTGACTGCACCCTTACCTTATAATTAGACGACCTGCGCAACATCGTCTGCTTCCCATAAGAGAATATTTCCCGTATTTGCAACATTTTTCATTGATGCTCCGCTCCTATTGGTCGTAGCGTGATGTTATATAGCCTATAACCTTCCTTGATAAATGGGTTATCCAGCACTTAAATAATTTTCAATTCGAACCAGTAGTTTCTGAGATTAGCGCGTTCAACCAAACAAACAAACTCCTCAGCTTTATTATACTAGTATAGATTAATTAACTTATATAATGTTTTATTTTATGATACATATTACTTCATTTCACTACATATTATAAAACGAAGTCCCCCGCCGCGTCTGTCTGTTCGCGATAAACACATAAACTACTGAACGGATTTTCATGCGGCTTTCACCAATAGACAGAGTGATTCATGAGGAAGGTTTAGGTGTATAATTTCTTAAGATTTTGTACTATCCGTCTGAAGCCTAGGCGCTAGTAAATCATAAGTAATCGTAGTAATTATCAGAATTAAACTACAATATGTTCAATAGGCATTCTTCTTTAAATAATATGTTTATGAAACCGATAAAGTGTTTCAAAGAATGTTCTAGACTCGGTCGTTAAAATAATATTATTAATATTACTATAACTATTTTATAGTCTATATTCTAATTTTATTATATACCTACATACACTAGCGACTCGCCCCCGCTTCGCTCCAGTACAAAACCTTAACTAATTATACACCTAAACCTTCCTAATGAATCACGCTGTCTATTGGTGAAAACCGGATGAAAATCCGTTCAGTAGTTTTTGAGTTTATCGCGTACAGACAGACGCGGCAGGGGACTTTGTTTTATAATATGTAGTGATAGTCTCACGCTTGTTCCACTGAAGAGGTAGGCGGAGGTTTATTAGATATCGCATTCTATGAATTATGTATTAACCTCTACGGCCTTTTGTCATATAACGAACACTCTTCCAGAGTTTCAGTAACAGAGAAATCCAATAACACTTTTTATTTTATTTGCTCGTCAATATGACCATACTCCTCCTGATGGTAAGCAGTCGTGTGGTCTAAGAGCAGTGGCCTACACATCGTCCTCATAGCAGCCGAGGCGATGTTGAGATCTCTACTTTACACTTTATCCGACAATAGAATTTAAAGCCTCGTTGGAGTTAAATATAACTACAGTATGGGGGTCTTCAAAAAGGGTGTTCAAAGGTTTTTACATGGTCGGCAACGCGCAAGTGATGCCTCTGGTGTTGCAGGCGTCCATAGGCTACGGTGAACACTTACCATCAGGTGGGCCGCTTTAGTTGTAGTTAATATTTGCCTCCATGGCGGTAGTGAATGCGACAGCGTAAGATCTCAGTTTCGAATCTCGGGTCGGGCCAAGAAAAGTTATTGGGTTTTTCTGTTAAGAAAATTCCTCCGGAGTTAGGAAGTTGGCGGTGTTAGACACCCCGTGCCTCGGCAAACACGTGAAGCCGTTGGTCCTGCGCCTGATCTCTCTCTGGTCGTGTCGGATTGCTGTCCCATCGGATCATGAGAGTGAGGGAACATAGACTGCACTTGTGTTTGCGCACACTCTTGTGCACTATAATATCTTCTGCGTCCGAAATTCGGTCACGGCACATTATTATACGTATTTTATATAATAGCTATAGGTACTAACGACTGTAAAACATCAGACTCATCTTGCAAAAAGAAGTTTCGCGAATTAAATCCTAGCTGCGTTGCGTGAAATAAAACTATAATAAAATAATAATAAAAATGATAGAAAGTGCGAGTTCAGAAAGATGTTTTCCGGTATATTTATTCATACATAATTGTTTCACATATAGTGAACGTTATGTAACGTAAGAAAGTCACCAATTAAGATTCATCTGAGACAGTCGTGGTATTTCGTAATTATTTTATAGCCTTTTGTATTTTAAACATTATATATTTTATTTTTATATAAACTTTGTTGCATGTGTGTTGGACATAGACATTAATGTCTATGCGAATTAAAGATAAGTTAATAGACTTTATGAAACATTTAAGTCATAGACGCCTTCTACGTTTAAATATAGTCACCTTTTTGGACGTTAAGTTGTGAACACAATGACATCTGAATTATGAATATATTATTATCATGCTCACTCATATTGAAAATTGTATACTATCGTTTACTGTCTAATGTGTGAGCTCACTTTTCTTAGTGTAGACACTTTTTGTCTGATCTAAGTATGGTGAGGTCACATTTATGAGTTAAATCTTAGGACTGCATAGATTAAGGTTTGGAGTTTAAAAGCACGGCAGGCGTTTCAGACTTTGTAAAATTTTGCTTCGCTGTTCTGTGGCAATAGTAGTCTTGTTTGAGGCCGTTCATGAAGTCCTACGTTCAATAACCAGGTTAGGCAAAGTGATATTAGATTTTTGAGACAATGAATGAGCGATAGCACGACGTGTTTTGGAAATATGCCTGGTATACTAGCGCCATTCAGATAACATGCAAAATGTGATTACTGCGCCCCTCCCGTGGCTCTTAGCGTGATGTTATATCGTCAATGTTACTTATGGATAAACTAGCTTTCTAACAGTGAAAGAATGATTAAAATCGGTCCGGTAGTTTTTGAGAAAATTCATACAACATAAACACAAATCTTTCCTCTTTATAAAATCAGTAAAGATATTTTCGACTATACTCACCAATTATTCAAGCCTTGTCCTAACGGCCTCGGTGACACCGTAATTTCGGGATCGATTCTCCAGTCAGGCAAATTGTCATACATGTTTTAAATCATGAAATTTTCAGTAGCAGCGGGGCCCCTAAAACTGTCTTCTAGACGACAATAGACTGTCCCTATCACGTGGAAAATGTATATGAGACTATATATGAATATTCTCACACGTTGTAATCTGCCAAACTTTCATAATTCCGTCTGAATTCGTCTCAAGTCTTAAAACATTTGTTTATTTGCGTCTCTTAATAAAAAGCTGTGTGATTCACGGTAAGTTTGTTTAAATTTCCAAGAATTTTGAAAGCATTCGTCGCAGTACTTGAATGAAAATAAATGTTACGTTTTTATAAGAAACGATATAAATAAGAATGGTTTGTAATTATTCAAATAGAATACTAATGGTGCCTCTACAGGGCACACTTAGTATTCTTCATGCGTGAACTACTCGCGCGGGATACATGCGCTTGTCAATTCATGCGCTCGTCAATTCATGCGCTAGTCAATTGTATGGGATTACATGCACTAGTCAATCATAGGAGATTACATGCGCGGGTGGCTGTTTTCATACGTTTACAACCCTGCACAAATGCCTTAGCATGCGCATTTTAACCGCGTCGAGTCGCTATAAAGGAATTAATATATTTAATTAAAACTTTTTAATTAATAATTAATGTATAGTTATATTATATAGTACGTTATTATATTGTCTTCTGTTTACGCGAATGTTATTCATTGAAATTAAACTACTATATACGGATTTTATCGCGTTGTTTATTTATCACTGTATTACAAAATTTTGAAAATATCACTCTACTACTACTATTGATTTTATTTGACTAATTTATAAGCTAATAAAATTATTTAAACTATTAAATCTATTTATTTTTGGTTTACACTTTCCCCGACGTTTCGGGTGCTTTTCAGCAGCCATGGTCACGGGCACGGCGTGACCGAATAGTACGTTATTAGTTACGTTCATAGTAATTGACATCTAAAATCCGTTCTACCGTTCATCCTTTAACTCTTCTTAAATGCTGCACACATGTTGACAATCTGAACGAATAGCGCAAAAGATACGAAAAGGGCATCAGAGAAAAATATAGCTATCATTATAACATAGCTCTTTAAATGATGACTATTTGAATAGGTAGGTATTTAGATATAATAAACTATACATTTTAGTCTCGTTACTATAGGGGCTATAATACAGCTTCTACCATTTTTGACAAGAATAGAAAAGGGTATGTTAAGCTGGTTTGGGCATGTAGAAAGAATGGACGAGAAAAGACTGACTAAGAAAGTTTATAAGGCTTGTGTGAATGGAACAGTCGCAAGAGGAAGACCTAGGCGAACGTTTCTCGATTAGATCGGAGACGTTCTGGACAAAGGCCAGGTTAAGAGCACCTTAAACCGGCGAGCGTGTATGAGGAATGTGATGAAAGCGAATGAAGCCAGAGAAGTGTGTTAGGAACGTAGCAAATTTAAATCCGTAGTCTCTGCCTACCCCTCTGGGAAGCAGGCGTGTATCTATGTATGTATGTATTATTGTTGATATTAAATCAATTCAAATAGCAAGAGACTGACTGGCTCACTCAAAAAGTATTTATAATCGATGTCAAACAACTATAACCCAATAATAAACGGTTACCGTAACCGTATTCACTTATATTGGTTACCGGTTAAACCAAAACCGTTTTAAACAGACACATAGTATGTTAGTATGTATTGCTCATGTTTCTTGCGTTGAGTTAGTCTTAGGAGAATGGCCGCCATTCCGGCGCTTATGAGTCTAACTACACAACTATGCAGCTACAAGTCCAAAGATTACTAAGAATTTGTGGTTTTCCTTGCATTACTGCGCTATATTCACTTGAATAAAATGTCTTAAAGCAAATAACGTTATTTAAATAATATACGCCTACACATATCATCCAAATTCTAACTAATATAAATGCGAATATGAGTTTTTTCGTTACACGTTCACGCCTCATCTACTCGACAGTTCATCATGAAATTTTGTAATCAAGTACTTTTCCTTGAATGAAAGCTACCCTATGTTCTTTTCTGTTCCCCTGACAACGTGAATGCGAAATTTCATGATGATCGGTCGAGTAGTTAAGGCGTGAAAGCGTAAGAAATAAACACTCACATTCGCATTTATAATATTAGTTAGTACTAGTTTTTCCCCGCGGTTTCACCCGCGTTAGTCCCGTTCCCGTCTATTGTGTGAATCCAGGTCTCTATCTACGTACCAAGTATCATCGCAATCGGTCCAGTAGTTTTTGCGTGAAAGAGTTACAAACATCCATACATCCATACAAACTTTCGCGTTTATAATATTAGTAAGGATAGATAAGATAAAAATAAATAATTTTAGGTATAATCTTAAATAATTGGAAGTCAATTAAGTTAATGATGTTTTTTTTAATGAATGACATTGATAACGACACCAGAGCAGCCTTTTAAGCAACTTTTAAAAAGAGTTTCAATTGACATTTCGGCGGTACTTTCACGAGTCGAGCGCGTTTTATTATTGCACAGAAAATTTTAATAAAGGACATGTGCTGCGTTTCGGTGTTAAGAAAGCTGTGTTAGGGCTGTGCGTTTTTAGTATTTATTTATATTCAATTTTTACTCTCGGTTGGTTGAGGTTTTTTAACTAGTAAGTACGTGGATGAAGTAGTTGTTTAAGCAGTCACCTCGTCACTGCAATTGCGTCGAGTGAACTGGGTTCAATCTACACACGAGATAAAAAAATGTGTGGGCCACAAATATACTGGATGTTATTTTTGTCCGTTGTTTTTGATAGGCTCCCGCGAGACGGGAATTATTCTAAGTGTAGAAGATAATGAAAAGTTTAAATGAGTGAATGCAATGAGAAATATGGCAATAGCTTATGCACGGATTACAGATCAATCGCTACGTTGGAACTAAATCCATGGCTGGTGAAATGTAACTGCAATCCACCTCTGCCTACCCTTTTTGGTATATAACGTAAGACCATGTATGTGTAAATCAAGTGAAAGTATTTTCACAAGCATTGTCCTGCTAATATTATGTTTGAAAATATCATGAAGTTAAAACAAAGAGATTATTTTCTCTTAATTTACTTAAAACAATTACACATAATAGTTATATAGTAACAGAGATATTGTACTCGTTTGATACCTAAGTGTGGCAACATTTTATAAGAGTTTTATATCTATAAATTTTCTGTAACCGCATTAAGTCAGTAATAAAGCAATAGACTTTATGTGTCACGTGTATCCTAAATTATGATTGACAAAATGTGGGTGCGAAACACCTTAAACATATTGCTGTTACTACTCTTGCACTGGTCAATTTTATGGCAGAAATTTACCTAACTCAGTAATCGAACTTCACTATCCTTAGTTGTTAAATCAATTGACTGACTTATATACTTATATTTAGAACATAACATTTTAAAATAAATTTGTATGAATATCGTACCTACTTATTACTATTTCAACACTTTCACAAATATCTTAAAACCTCTCTTCAACATAATTACATTAATTTCTTTCATCAACACCAAACTATTTAATCATCTGTCAAAATACAACACAGAAATTCGCAAAAAAATCTATATATATATATATATACTCCACTGCAATTAACACTTTCACAATGTTTTGAATACTATAGTTTTGTTCATTTAGTGACACCGAATCATTCGTTCAATCATCCATCATAATATTATAAAACAGAAATTCACAAAAGCACAAAATTACTACACTGCAATTAACACTTTCAAAAGCTCTAGGTACTATAATTTCATTCACTCAATGACACCGAACCATTCAATCATTCGTTCAATCATCTGTCATTTATAACCGTTAATTTATCGCACTTATAAAATGACATTACACTTTTTAATAAAGTGAAAACCCTAGTATTGGTTTCTTTTTTTAATTCTCGGTTACGTAAGAAAACCAGTTCCTTTTTAAGTTGTTGTACGCCCAACGTTTAGAATATGAAAGAGAAACTTATTTTTAATATAGATAGTCATGCTTGTATACCCCTAAGGGGTTGGGCAGAGATATGTTACAGCTATATTTAGCTAGCTATTGTTTACCAACGTAAAAAAGGAGAGGTCATTTAAGAGACACAAATCCAGATTTTGTGCTGATACGCAAAATTGCCGAACGATCAAGGCATGGAATTCTCTGCCAAGGCACGTGTTTCCTTCTTCCTTCCTGGGTCCTTTAAGCGGGGCGTCAAAAAGCAACTTCTTAGGCCGTCAAAGTGAGGACCTTAACATCGCCTCAGCTATGAGGATGCTGTGGAGGCCACTGCTCTTAGACCACATGATCGCTTACCATCAGGCGAAGTGTGGTCATTTTGACGAGCAAAATAAAAAAACTAAAACATTTCTTAACAAAAAATCCTGAAGTCATCGATAGTCTCATAACTATATCTCCGAAGGGGGGTAAGCAGGGGTGTATAACATCTACATTTGACCGGTTATAGCTTTAAGTCCTACATTATAAGGACGAGCATATTGTTGTCTAACGAGAACGTATCCAGACACCCTTGTGTTGACAGAAAAATCTAATAAGACTATACTATTGGGTATCGAACTCGAGACCTCAGGCACAGCAGTTGCATACTAACCTAATAAGAATTTACTATCGAATATAGAATCGAACCTAGCATCAATTGGTCGCAAACTAATTACCAACGAACCAAAAAAACAGACATCTAATAATAATATTCCAAATTTAAAATCTACCGTTATTACTGAGTAGTGTACAGATGCAAAATCTGTTTCACGAGGGGTGGCCGCGTTCGCAATTTGAATCGCTGTCAAAACTAGGGGTTATGGTACAATGAAAAAAAAACTCGCTTGGCTCTGCACAATGGTACGAATTCGCAAACTAGCCATACCTGTTTTAACTTATTGCTTGTTAAGCAACATATTATATTACCAGACGGATTAATATTCAATTAAAATAATTACTAATATGCAATATTTTATATAGTACACGTGTACACACAGCGACACATCAACCTAGACTGTTTGGACTTTGAACTGTTAGAAGTTGAACGTTCTTTATTTTGTATGTAGCGTAGTATAAGCATAAGCTTATATAGGGTGTCTAACTTAATGTGTGT
This sequence comes from Catocala nupta, assembly GCA_963675205.1. NCBI lineage: Eukaryota > Metazoa > Arthropoda > Insecta > Lepidoptera > Erebidae > Catocala > Catocala nupta. The sequence goes on along the minus strand of OY776107.1, from coordinate 2,733,713 downwards.
ACGCTATTTTTTAGGGTACAGTACCCAAGGGTAGACCTTATTACATAACAGTCTGGTTGAGACCTTTGAAGAATTCTCTCGTTTGAACTGAATTTTCTGAGTATATGTTTGATTTAACATAATCATAAAGTTACACTTCGTTTTTCTTATTTGACTAAATAGCAATATAATGATAAATATATAATATTAATTAACTAAACTAATATTGATTGGGTTTATTGGGTTTTTCTGTCAAGAGATACTGAATAGTAGCACAGAGTCTGGCTCTGTGTCCGATAACCGGTATTGGCTCATTCCCTATTAAAAGCTGAAGAAATGTGTGTAATACAGCAAGACAAACAATTATTTTGGTCTATTTTTAAAATGGCTATAACTTAATATATTAACGGTTTATAATATAAAATAAATAAATAAATAAAAAAACAAAACAACAAGTAATAATTAAAACTGGCAAATCCCACACGGGACAAAAATTTGTGTAATTCACAAACAGTTCCGAGTGTTGGTGTTCTTTGTTTCCGTTGTTTGAATGTTTGTAAAGTCCTTCACGATAAATAAATTATTCTTAGTGCAAGAGTTGTCCCTTTTAAAGATTGAAGAAATAAAGAAAGATGTACGGAACCTTTGATTGGCAAATACGATTCACACTTGGTTGGTTTTTAGGTTTTGATATGTAGTATTGATGATTCTTTACCGTTTTCTGCTGAGTTTATTTTATTTGGAATGTTGCATTAATTGATACATATTATTAATTGCTAATAATGCTAGTGAACCACTTATTATTAAAAATCTGTAGTTTGTTAAATATATTTATGTAGTCAGTTTTGTTATATTGTCTTATTTATTAAACAAATACACATCTTTACCTACACCCATATACATACACACCCTCACACACCCACACACACAAGCATACACATGCACACCCTCGCACACACACACACACATACACATAATCACACACACATATACACATGACTTACTCAAACACCATACTGCCACAGTCACAAAATTTCATGTCTTTCTTTCTTTATTTTAAACAGAGAAGTAAATAAATACACTATTGTTATGTATTACACACTTCTACATCTGAATGATTTGTGAAGAGCGGGGCCTCCTAGCACAAGTATTTAATATAAATAAAAGGAGACCCCTATGTAAGATAAATTGTAGTAGTATAAGATACCGAAATAAACAATTTTTTTAATTTTTATTATTCAATATGGCGTACTGGTAGCTAGAGACAATAGACCCATCTCTATGTGTACTTCTTTTTTGTCATCTATATTTAATATAGAACGAATATAGTCTGAAAGAAGTAACTGAATGTTTTTATTATCAACTAGATTTTGCCCGCATGATAATCGGTCGAGTATTTAAGGAGTGTAAGCGTAACAAACAAACAAACTAACATTAGCATTTATAGTAATAGTAAGGATATTTTTTTGCTCGTCGTTATGACCACACTGCGCCTGATGGTAAGTGATCATGTGGTCCAAGAGCAGTCGCCTCCACACCATCCTCATAGCAGCTGAGGCGATGTCGAGATCCCTACTTTGACGGCCTGAGAAGGAGCTTTTTCACCGCGCTTAAAGGATCTAGCCGTAATTGTATATGATGTCACTTTGTAAAGATTTCTTACTTTCCTATCTTGTAGGTATCTTTCCAATTCGACTAGTATAAGTAGTAGTAATGGTTTGTCCTGAAATATATCACCTTCTTACAGTACACCAGCGTTTGGCAATTAAAACTGTTACTGCGTTTCGTCAGGTAAATAAAAGTCTCGAAGAAAACAAGTCACACGGCCAATTATTTAAAATCGTTACTCACACATCCTTTTTGCTAACAAAACATTTGTTAACATCCCTTCGTCATATAATACAATGTTGTTTAATTATTAACGGATGTTACATTTAATTATTTCATTCATTTACAATCACTTTAATTATGTTCGACTCGCCACTGCAACTACGAGTGTTGAGCGTTTGTATTAGAGATTATTTCTATGTTATTTTTACAAAGACACCTCTCTCACGCACTAGGAATAATTCATGTGTCGCAGGGCACTTTACAAACATTCAAACAACGGACACAAGGTACATCTAGACTCGGAAAAACAACAAAAACTGTGTGGATCACACAATTTTTTGTCTCGTGCGGGATTCGAACCCACAATTTGTTGCTCCAAGTCTGGGTGTTCTTTGTGTCCTCTGGTTAACACCCAGACTTGGAACAATTATTTTGGACACAAATTTTCGCCTGAAAGGGATATGAACGCATGAGGACTGTCCAAAGTAGTTGTTCCAAGTAAAGTGCTTCGCAATACCGGAATATTTACTAGACTGATGTCTTTTAAAAAAAATATAGAATATTGGTTTATAGGTTATTAAAGATACTACTCAACCACACCAAAGTTCTATATTTATAACTTTTAGTTACTTATTAGTTGTAAGTAATTGCTCGCTCGATATTAATTTGATTGTAAAAAAAGAAAGCTCTGTTTTATATCGTTACTCTATTGAACTCAAGATCCATTGTGGAGGAAATATTGCCATGCCTTTTATAAATATAGATTAAATATTAATTTACACAGTAAGTTTACTCTTTTGTCAAAGTTTATAGCCAATTCTCTATTGTGAAGACTGTTGTAAGAATGTATTTTGCTATTTTCGTAGTAATCTGTCATAAATACACATTCTGTTCGGTTTGTAAATTATTAGAGCTTTTGCTCGCGGCTTCGCTTACGTAAAAGTAGGTTAGTTTATGTAAGTAACAGTACTTTTTTAAATAAAAATATAGCATATGTTACTCGGTGATAATATAGCTTACTAATGGTAAAATAATTTTTGAAATCGGTTGGGTAGCTTTTGGGTTAAATCTTTACAAACAAATAAACAAAATATCAAATGTTTCCTATTCATATATCAGTTTAGATTATGGAAAACTTTTACTTTAATTTACTTTCGGTCTAAGTAAGTTGTAGAATCATAAACATAATAGAGTTCCAATTTAAAATAGGTAACTTACTTTTTTAAATTGACTTGGAAACATTCTCATTTTAAAATTAGAATTCTTATTTTAAATCTGAGTAGTTATTTTATTGTCATGTCATTGAAAGCACTTTTTATTTTAATGCAACAAATCCGCCGTCTTAGAAACAGTTGTATATTCTCTGAGCGTTTAATCAGAATGTATGTACCTATGTTTAAGTTAAGTATTAAAAAAACAATGCATTGAGGTTAACCACCTTGTAATATACAGGAAAGGATAGAAATAGCGCTAATAAATATATTTTCCCTGTACTTCTGTTATTATTTGTTACTTCAGATCAATCAATGTTTTATTAATTAACGAAGTAAAAAGCTTAAAGTTAACAATAATTACTAGCAAATATTTAACACTATTTTTGCCTGCGGTTTCGTTCGCTATAATGTACATTTTGTCAATAAACTATCCTTCGTGAAAAGAACTTTTCCCTGGATGAAAGGTAGTTTTCACGTGATCGAGGAATAATCATCCAAATATCTTAATTTTTCTTATTTTTAAAACTAGCTTTTACTCGCGGCTTTACTCGCTTTTCCTAGATGAAAGGTACCCTATGTCCATTTCTGTATCCCTGACAACGTGTATGCGAAATTTCATCATGATCGGACGAGTAGTTAAGGTGTTTAAAAGTGTTACAAACAACATATTCACATTCGCATTAAAAATATTAGTTAGGATTATGGTGAATTGGTATTATCAGACACTTCTTATTCCAGTTCGCTACCCGGATAAGGCAAAGATTTAGGCCAGGCAATTTATAGTAATAATTTGGAGTTCTACATAATATTCTCGAAGATATGTGAAGTCTGCCAACCCACACAGGACCAGCGTGGTGGACTATAAGCATAATCCTTCTCACAGTGAGAAGAGGCCCGTGTGTGCCCGAGTGCCCAGCAGTGGGACTGTTTATATACAGGGCTGATATTATAAATTTCGTTATGACTAGAGAGAGATGCGGCATAAAATTGGATATAGTGACGAGAATAGAAAAGGGTATGTTAAGTTGGTTTGGGCATGTAGAAAGAATGGACGAGAACAGACTGACTAAGAAAGTTTATAAGGCTAGTGTGAATGGAACAGTCGCAAGGGGAAGACCTAGGCGAACGTTTCTTGATCAGATCGGAGACGTTCTGGATAAAGGCCAGGTTAAGAGCACCTTAAACCGGCGAGCGTGTATGAGGAATGTTATGAAAGTAAATGAAGCCAGAGAAGTGTGTCAGGATCGTAGCAAATGGAAATCCGTAGTCTCTGCCTACCCCTCTGGGAAACAGGCGTGAATTTATGTATGTATGTTATAAATCCCTGAAATCTATATTTTTTTAGTTAATTTCATGATTTTTTTTTAAATGACATTATATTGTAGCGAGCATTTCGCTATCTAGATAACGTAGTTTTGGCATGCGTCTAAAAAAAATTGCTTAACTCGGGAATCAAACTTGGCTCGTCGCAAACATATGCCATTTGTTACTATATACTGCATATAGTCTAAAATATATCAAAAAGTGCTAATTAACTAAGTAAATATATAATTAACGATAGTTAGGTACATTCGTCAGGCGCCTAGGCACCAGGAGAGTATAACGTGTGACAGGTCGTTTTAGTACTAAAGTACGCAAGAAAAAGTTGCCTGGCCAAGACCCATATAGCGTGCTCGTATGACAACCGACGAGTCTTGATACTTGACGCTTAAAGCGCTGTGGCAGGTTTTAAATCGTTCATGTGACATTTATTGTGTCCACGGATTTTTTTATACTACTAAAGCGGCAAACAAGTATACCTGATGGTAAGTGGTCACCGTAGCCTATGGAGTTTGTGTCGATTGTGAAGTCCCTAGATGGGTGTGCTAGGTTTTAGGTAATCAGCTTAGTGCCCTGAACATCGGCATTAACATTTTCCAGGATATCAGATCTCGCGACTGCTGCGATTTTTGCGATCCGCCGGAACACGGATAATCCGTGATAATAGTAATAGTGACACAGAAATAGTCTTTATTAGAATAACTAAATTGCGTGGTTGGTCTTCGCACAGTAATATAATATTATACTAGTTACGTTTGTCAATATGCAGTCCACTCTGTGCTTTAATAAATTTATAGTAAGAAATAGTTGTTTTTGTACTTTTAAGTACTTTGAAGTAACACTTCAAAGTACTTTTGTGACCTGAATGTAAATTCTTTATTAATACCAGATAAATCACTATACATACAATTTCTTAACTTATAGTATAATAACTGGATGTATACATACAATATTCAATGAACCATAACGTCTAAACTAGGCCGAACCTGTGTCTTTAACGTTAGTTTTGTTCCGTTAAATTATAGAATATAAATGTGTTTTATTAATATTAAAACTATAGGTACAGAATAAAAATGAGGGGTAATCTATATAATATAATGTTATTATTATTTATTTAAAACGACTTGTCCTAAAACTACTTGTAAAGAAATGACCTCCGAATTTGGCACCAAAAGAATTAAAACTATAAAAACTATTGTATTGACTAATAACATGAAGATCGTGACAACTTTCATTCTAAAATAAACGTGACATACAACAGCGAATGTGGCAATCTAAAAATAAACTCAATATAAATTCATAATTAATTTGCCAACTTTCTTTCTATAATAATACAGTTATTTATGTCTTTAATATATTTACTTTTTAGATCTATAATAAAAAAAGCCTTTACGGTGCCACTCGAATAAATAAACATGTATCAACTTTTACTTGTTTTTGCATCAATAAAATACGGGTTTTAGAAATTTGCCATATAGGTCACAAAAGCAGTCATTTTGTAATCCTTGTTTTGGTTATTAACATATTTATGTATGCCTAGAAAATATTTATTAAATGTAAAATTATTTAAATTATAGAATAAAGTGGGTGATTGGGCCTGCGGCACTCTCACTCACCGATCGAAACACAACAGTAGGAATACTGCTATTTCACATCGATATTCTGTGAGAGGGTAGTCCTTTTCCGGTCGAGCCGACCTATTCATGCTGAAATCAGCGAGGCCCTACTACTCTATAAATCAATTGTAGTGGTTACACCCCTCTCTTTCCTCTTTCCTCTCTTACCCACATAATAATACTCTTTTCTTACTTCTCTGGTATGGATATGTAGTTGTACCATCACTGGCGTACCAAATAAGACAAAATAAAAACAATAAAGTATCAATTACTCCAGCTCGCCGTATACACATTTACGTATGCGCATGCGTGGAGCGTGCGCTCAGGTACTCGCGACTGATATGATAATATTAGCCCGTGTATGTATGTGTGTGTGCGCTCGCGAATGTGTGTGTGCGTCTAGCCGTGTTTAGTACTCACGCTACTTGTAGTAGAGTAGAGGGTGCGACTTGTATTGTGCTGCGTTTAGACCGCGATAATGACACTAGTGCGGTCTAAAATTAGATATGTAGTATTTTTCTGTCTGCTTTTGTATATCTTTGAAGTGGTAGGTAGAAGTGTATTATATATAATAATAAAATATTCTATCACATACACACCACACCATCTAGCCCAAACTAAGCGCAGCTTGTACTATGGGTACTAAACAATAGATAAACATACATACATACTTTTCTTTTTATAAATAAATACATATTATACATAGAAACACAAAGACCAAGACAAACATCCATGTTCATGCACACAAATGTTTGACTCGTGCGGGAATCGAATATACTTCGGCAGCTGTTTTAAGACCTACGTAATAGGGTCCATGTCTCCTTTTAGACAACATTTAAGAACAACCTTTCAAGAATAGGCGTAGGACTATTTTACCCCGAGGGGGAAGGTATAAGTGTATTAAACGCCCTCATATTACTAATTATGGTTTTAAGTTCCGTGAGATAGAGAATAAGTCTATTGCCTTTTCTAAGGCATAGTTACTGATTCTATGCTGCTACTTCACTTTCTATATAAGAACCCAATATCACTTGGCTCGACCTGGCAATCGAACCCGAGACCTCATGCACAGCAGTCGCATTCAGTACCACGGCGCCAAAGAGGCAGTCAGAAAAATACATTACCAAGGTTCATGATTCAGATATTGAACCCAGGACACAAAAATACCCAGAAACAAGTACTTTCGGATCACACAATTTCTTGTACCTATGTGAATCGAACCTCTAACACTCGGCGTTGGGTCAAGTGACCATCAAAACCACTGCGCTATTCGAGCAATCCTTGAAAGCTTCATTTAAAAAGTGAAAACTTCTTAGTTATACGTTATTTTAAGTTTTTCAACTCAAGGTCATTAATTTCGTAAGACCCGCTCCAGTTAAAACTCTGAAACAGCTTTTATTTAAATGAAAGACAATTTTTTAAAACAAATATATGTGGGGAATGCTGCCGACTGTCTGTGACATTACGACTATAAAATTTATTAGGTCAGCAGAGCTTATAAGACATCTTAATCACTATGACAATATCTATACTAATATTATAAGCTGAAGAGTTTGTTTGTTTGGTTGAACGCGCTAATGTCAGGAACTACTGGTTCGAATTGAAAAATTCTTTTAGTGTTGGATAGCCTATTTATCAAGGAAGGTTCTAGGCTATATAACATCACGCTACGACTCACGAGGGCGGCGCAGTAATCATAAGCGCGTGTGAAACCGCGGGCACAGCTAGTCCGTTATAATTTAAAACTGAACTAGTTTTGCCCGTGGCTTCGTTCGCATTATTGTAGCTTTTGTCAATAAATTATCTATTGGAAACAGTATTTTTCTGGATGAAAGGTATCCTATGTCCTTTTCTGTATTCCTCACAACGTGTATGCGAAATTGTATGATGATCGGTCCAGTAGTTAAAGCGTGAAGGCCAAACAAACTCACATTTGCATTTAGAATATTAAGTAAGTACTAGTGTACCGGACACAGACCCAGGGATCTTGCTGCTGAGAATTTCTTGTCCAATAATATTTTGCACGACTCGGGACTCGAATCCGAGACCTCATTTGACCAGTCGCATTCACTACCACTGCTGCGCTCTCATGCCCCTTAAATAGGTGTTCTGGTATGAACAGAATACTTTGCCAAATCTCTCTTTCTTTACAAAACTTAACCTTGATACTAAAGACCTAATTTGCCAAACTATTGGTATATATTGCAAATAATAAGCGCAAAACCGCAATAACGTGAAATTGCGTAAAACATTACGCAGTTTTGGCATTATTGATTTGATAGAGTAATGCGTGTAAGCGGCTGTAGCGCAATTGATGAAACTTCAGACTTGCGATCGAGAGGTCGTGGATTCGAATCCTCATCCTTACACGGGGTTTCGCAGGGAGAATGAAACTATTTGAACCAATTTTTTAGAAAGAAAAGTCCCGCCTTTGTTATTATCTTTGTGTCCGACACTTTACAAACATTCAAACAACGGACACGAAGAATACATAGACTCGGGACAACCATTTGTGGATTACAATTTTTTGTCTCGTGTGGGGGGGTCGAATCCACAACACTTGACGAAGACAAAGTGACCATTTTAACCATTGCGCCAACCGAGCTCCATTTTTAACTTTGACCAAAATCGGATCATCTATAGTATAGTCACAAAAATTATTATCCCGCGTCAAACCCACAATTTATGGAGCCGACGAGGCGACCACTTACTTACCCACTACACCAACCATGGTCCATTTCTGACTTTGACCAAAAAAAGTCAGTAGTCAAAACCAGTTCTGCCTATACAAGTAACTGTCCCGTCCAAACGCACAAGATGCAAGTGTTCAAACGGTCACGTGCGTGTGTGCGTGCGCGCACGGCGCGTTATGCCGGGTGACGTCATACATGCGCCATTATTAAGCCTAACAGCCAACAATATTTTAATTGCACATATATTTATTGCACAATATCATCACGGTAATTTGCAATTAAAGGGGTGAACAGATATGTAAGTTAAGAATAATCTAACATCTAACAAAAAAAGAAATAGGAAAATATAAAAAGGAGAATATCTCTCTCACTGCTGGGCACGGCGCTCTTCTCAGAGACATGCGAGATTTTGGATCGAACTCGAGACCTCTGCGTAACAGTCAAACCGTCTCTCACTAAAAATATTAAAATTAAAATTATTATATGCCATCAGCGTACTTATGTAGATCGCACGAAAAACTGTTTATACTAAGAAATGTGGACGCACTTCTGACTTTTCGTAGTTTGCGTATTAAATAGTTAATTATCGTTCGCTTTAACGGTGAAGAAAGAAAAACATCGTTAGGAAACCGGCATGTCTAAGAGTTCTACATAACGTTCTCGAAGATATGTGAAGTCTGCCGCTGCACCGGGCCAGCGTGGTAGACTATGGCCTCACACTGACAAGAGTTTCATGCCCAGCAGTGGGCCAGTTTATATAAAGGCTGATATTATATATAGCCAATATTAACAATTAGAATAGTTAAAGAGAAATTTTATACAGCCTTCCATTATTTCGTCACCGGTTGAATTGTGCCGCTTTTACAATTTTGCAATGTCCCTTCAAGGTGATAATGGTTTTTTGTGTTCTGATAACCGAAACGGGGTCAGCAGTAGTGCACGTCCTTGGCTCAAGAAAAACTTTGTGGAAAATTGTGCAAATTGACAACTAAAATTATTTAATTAATTTCGGTTAATTAGGATTCTTTAAGTAGTTAGATTTACCGTAGCTTATGAGTGGGCGAGTGTGCAGAGGAACTGCATAATTTGATTCCTCCTTCCACATCCTACCATCGGACGATCAGGTCAACAGACGAGCGACACAGGTGGATATACCACATTTAAGTACAAAGCGCTTTGCTTCCACTTTTTTAATGCCTACTGCAAAGGAGTGGAACTCACTACCTAAGTCTGTGTTTCCCGATGAGTACAATCTGGGTGTCTTCAAGTCACGAGTGAATAGGTATCTTCTAGGCAAGCGTGCTCCTTCATCGACTGCATCGTCACTTAACAACAGGTGAGGTCGCAGTCAAAATGCCTATTACAATAAAAAAAGGGTGTGTTAAATCCGGGGTTCGAACTTCATACACAGCAGTTGCATTCACTACAACTGTGAAAATTTGTGTTCCAGAAATAGTTGTTCCAAGTCTGGATGTTCATTGTGTCCGTTGTTTGAATGTTTGTAAAGTTCCCGGCGACACAGAAATTATTCCTAGTTTGAAAATATTTTTGTAACGTTCCATAAAAGTCTATGACGCAATACTGGTTCTAAATTCAAACGTTGTCAACGTTTTATCTGATCGGCGACATTGTCATAGATCAAAGACAATAGACAAAAGACGTAGACGCTAGAGTGTTTCTATCGACAATAATTGTTTCACTAACTTTATATTGTAGATGATGTTTTAGTAATTAATTTATAACTGAAAAAGATACTGCTTTTTTGCTCTGTACAAGTTTGCGTTTATTGAGACGCGAAGGCTTACATTTGATTCTAGTATCAAGAAAAGTGTTATTAGCTTTTTTGTTAAGGAATACTTATGTATAGCAGTTCCGTAGACGACATATCTTTATACAGGTGTCCGGTTTTCATATTTTTTTCTGAACGGCCATCAGTTCCACTATAAGACATTTCCAGGTTATCCATTAATTACCGGACACCCTGTATATATAAATCTTCTATGCGTGTGTTTGTAATTAAACTCCTCCTAAACGGCTGGACTGATTTTAATGAAATTTTTTGTGTGTGTTTAAGTGGATCCGAGAATGGTTTAGAATTGGATTTGATTTTTTTCGTTTGTACAGGGCACCGTCTTTCGGGACAGCTAGTATTTAATAAAATATTGTACTGGAGACATAAACATAGCATATTAAATTTGAGTCCTTTACACCCCAGTTTCAATCTTTGAGATATCCAGACGTGATTCTACGTATGGAATAATTCTTATATCGCTTTACTTTACAAACATTCAAACAACGGACACAAAGAACACCCAGACTCGGAACAACCACTTTTTGACCGCACAATTTTTGTCCCGTGTGGGAATCAAACCGATAGCGCAATTACTTCTTAAACCACTACACTATGTAATCATAAACTATTACTACACGAATGATGTAGTGTTTTAAGTGGTTACAGTGTTGTGGGTTCGATTCCCACACGGACAAAAATTTGTGTGATCCACAAATGGTTGTTTCTTTGTGTCCGTTGTTTAAATGTCTGTAAAGTCCCACGCGACACAAGAATTATTCCTAGAGCTAGTAGTATTTTCTAAACAAAAAGAAATCGCAGTTTGAAACAGTCGTATTGTCTGCTGATACCCTTATTTCTATTATGAAGCGTAATAATAAATTATTGTCTGTAATTATAATTCGCAGAAATCGCTTTTGTCAATGGTATTAGGAGCCATAATGGCAATTATCGCGAGTTTTTGATTTAATTATGGTTTTATAGCTAAGTATTGTATAATGGAATTGTTTGAGGCTAAGCTAGAGGTTTACGGGCGGTTTGAGATATTCTGACGGTAGTTGAATGGACATACTTAAGGACTGTGTAAGCAAACTGTCTTATATGTTAGAAGTTATTGGGTGGTTTGAGAAATTCTGACGGTAGATGTTTTCCCATACGAGAAAACGAAAGGACTGTGTAATCAACCTGTTTTTTAAGCTAGAAGATTTCGGGAGGTTTGAGATATTCTGACTGTAGTTGTATGCGAAAACAAAAGGAACCTAAACCTAACTGACAAAATGTGAGTGTTATACATCTCTGCTTACCTTTTGGAGACATAGACTTTACTTTGGTAATAAATACTATGCTAACTGTCTTTGGTCATAGTCTATGGTCAAATATAATTGTCAAATAGACAATTTCTAATCAACGACATAAGTACCTAAATTATATAATATGCAGGCAAAACTGGGAAGTGAGTCATAACCCATCCATTTCGCGTCCTCCCAACGGTTGCTTACCACCTAACATTTACTCCATTCTATTTAAGTGTCGTTACAATGATGATTTTGAATTAAGAGTACTTAAACACATCATTGATTTTGAATGCGCAACGTTATGGCCTTGATAATCTTAAAGCGCCTGTTTTTGCGTCCCTTTTTGTATATTTAATAGTTGTATGTATAAACTGTCTCACTATTGGGCGTGGGCTTCCTTCTTGAAAGAGGAATAGAAGATTTTAATGTACATAAACTGTAACTTCATACTTTTTAGACAATTATGATATGCAGAACTTTCGAAATTGTAGTTTTCTATAGATTGTACTCAATGTGCATTAGTTTGTGTCGTAAATGTGAACTCTAGACCTCCGATTTCGCACACAAATAGTCAGTTAAACTATTGCACGCAAAAAATTACAGTCTATTCAATTCAATATGTTTGCAGTACTATTTACGGGTAAATAAAATGATGATTCTGAATGCAGATAGTTGTAACATCCGTGGTTTTGAACGCACATTCATAGATAGACCGGCCTTGCGAATGCTATTCAACTCGGTGACACACTTTTGAGTTGGCTTCAAGCCGTCGGAACAAGCAAAGGAAAATGAATTTTATCTATTAAAGTTAAGGTTGGTTTTCCTTTAAACGTATTAAAAGTAAATTTTAATTGAGACAACGCACCGTCCTATTGCGAATTTCGAAATTTGAATTTCGAATTTGGCGTTTTTTTAATACTCCGCCCGTTTTACACTTCGGAGTTGCAATGGTAATAAATTTAATTGTTTATTATCTTTTTTGTTTTTAATTTTTGAATAACGGTGTTTTTAGTCGGTTTGGCCATGATCTTTGATTTTTAGTTCTTAATGCCTTGTTAGCTCGGCAGTACAAGCGTGCATGGGCTAAGTGTTAGGTCCAAGGTTTGATACTAGAATGCATAATGAAGATTTTCTCTAAGGAAATTCCTGATAATAACTGTGTTTAAAGACAAAGGTTTAGATACTAAACATATCTTACATGGAATCCATCTATATACACCTCTAACTCTTAGACGAAATTCGAAAAAGAGCATAACTCTTCAACTACTAAACATATTTTCATCAAATATAACTAAAACCATCTAAATAAACATAGCTTTCAACTTAAAGAAACCTCATTAAAATCGATATATCCGTTTAGAAGTTATGAAGACACAACATTATTATAAACAGTCTTATAAAATGACACAATATTTTCAGACTCTAAATTAAGACCGATAATGAAAAAATCTGAAGATACCACCTCGTTAGCACAGCGATAATTAATGTGACTTCCGACCATAAAATCTTAAGTTTGATACCCGAGCGGAAAAGCTTTTCTATCAATAACTTCCTATACTCCGAAGACAAGATTAGTCCTGAATCTCGACCTGAATCATTAGCTAAAGCTTACAGCTAAAGTGGCAAGCAAGCATACGGCCCACCTGATGGTAAGTGGTCACCTTAGACTATGGACGCCTGCAACACCAGAGTGCCACTTGCGCGTTGCCGACCCTGTAGGAAAGGAAGTGGGAAGCAGAAGGAGCGGGAAGGGGGAATGAGGGTGATTGTGCCTCCGGTACTCTCACTCACTGAACGAAACACAGCAGTAGGAATACTGCTATTTCACGTTGATATTCTGTGAGAGGGTAGTCCTTCCCCGGTCGAGCTATTCATGATGAAATCAGCGCTCTACTACTTATAAATGTGAGTGTTATTCACCTCTGCTTACCCCTTTTGGAATATGGCGTTAGACTATGTATGTAGTATTGTGTTATATTAGAGTTAAAAGGTTACAATTGTGCATAATTAGTATCGTGTTGCTAGCCCAGTTATTATAAACTGGATTCTCCGTAATGAACCACTGGTTGTGATGTATATATGACTGCACTGCGACGCTGCCACTGCACCGAGTGTTGTGGGTTCGAATCCCACACGCGACAAACTTGGTGTGATCCACAAATGGTTGTTACGAGTCTGGATGTTCTTTGTGTCCGTTGTTTAAATGTTTGTAAAATACCCCACGACACATGGTTTATTCCTAGTGCGGTGGTATTTACATTGTTAGCACGCTTATGTCAGAAATTATCTTTAGCAGCATGAAGCAAAATCTTACTGCCTCAGAAAAACTGAATATCACTTTAACACGGGGATTGAACCCGACACCTCACACAGTCGTATGTACTACCACAGTCGCTACTTACACTTTCGCACATATCAAAAAAGAAAGTTCTATTTAAAATAAACCCAATTTCTAACAGTTATCTTTATGCTTTTCCTTTCGTAAAGATTACTACATACGCACGCACACAAGCACAGGGCGATGACGTAACGCACAGATATGAAGTGTAAATGTAAACAAACCATGCGCCTGTATGCGCTTGCGCAAGAAGGGCTCGCACTAAATTTTACTTTTTAAACAAGTAGCTATGTAATCTGTTATGATAGATGAATACCGCGGGTACGCCTGCTTTTAAAAAAGAGATATAGCGCCACGTTATTTTTATAGTACCACTTAAAACCTAACTAATATTATAAATGTGAATGTGAGTTTATTTGTTACATTATCACGCCTTAATTACTCGACCGATCATTATAAAATTTCGCATACACGTTGTCAGAGGTACAGAAAAGGACATAGGCACCCAGACTCGGAACGATTATATGTGGATCTTACACATATTTGTGTCGAGTGGGAATCGAACGCACAATCTCTTGATCGGAAGTCCGATATTTTAACAAATTATTTACAACCATTAGAAATTTCGGGGGTTCTGAAAATGTTCCCAGTATACTTATAAGAGTATTCCCAATTAGGGTGCAAACCCTAGTTGGGACATAAAGCAGATAAAATATGGTCTAATACTTAAAAATGGGTGTAATACTCCTCCCCCTTCGGGGTATGAAAATAACCACCAAAACTTGTTTATATCAACCAAAACATTAGTCACCACTTTCGCTTGAATCTCAGTGTTGCAACAAGGAAAAATGTGTGTGTACAGAAAACAAAACAATAATGGTGGCGAAAGTACTAATATTTGCGAATATTTTCGTTATCTTTACGATTAGATATGAGCCGGATGCCGAACCTTTTATACGCCGGAAGTTGAGTAATGGCGTAGTTGTTTAAATGGTCGCTACTGCGCCGTATGTTGTGGGTTCGATCACAAATAGTTGTTTTGAGTCTGTGTGTTCTTTGTGTCCGTTGTTTGAATGTTTGTAAAGTCCCCGCGACACAGGAGTTGTCCCTAGAGCTGGTTTTCTTTTTGTAATAAACTGAAAGAATATTCTTTTAAATAACTCAAGTTTCTTTCGAGTTTATTAATGTAGGATAGGTTTCAAAACATAAAAACTTAAATTATGCATATTTTTATTTCCATTTGTCCGTAAGTAAAACTAGTGTTTTGGATATTGAAAATGGCCATTAGGTCCTAAAGTATCACATAAGAAAGTCAGATATTATTAGTAAGTTTACTAAAATCTTAATAATCCACCAATATAATCGCACGCACAATGCTTCTGCTGATCCTACAAAGCCCTACGCGTTGCTTGCGCAAGCGCATACACTAACTTTTTGTTTGCCATACCTCGGCCATTATTGCGTCACACTTCAGAAGATTACAGAAGATAAATTTAAAGTTGCTTTGACTCAGAAGTACTGCTTCTGGTTAATGGGAGAAAGGTGGTCTTCTAATTTTGTAGGATTTATATAAGGTGCGTCACACCCATATTTCGATATCTAGTATAAAGTATTTACAAAGACAACTCCTTATTATTGTTATACCAGATTTACCTGCGGCTTCGCTCGTGTGAATATACGCCAGGTTAGGTTAGTAAGAGTACTTTTTTGTAGATGAAAGGTAACCTATGTGTGTGTGAAATTTCATAATTATCAGTCGAGTATTTAAGGCTTGAAAGCGTAACAAACAAACAAAATCACGTTCGCATTTATAATATAAAGTTAGGATTGACATTCCCAAAAAATAATATTGTCTTCTGTTTACGCGAATGTTATTCATTGAAATTAAACTACTATATACGGATTTTTTATTAGCTTATAAATTAGTAAAATAAAATCAATAGTAGTAGTAGTGTAATATTTTCAAAATTTTGTAAACAGTGATAAATAAACAACGCGATAAAATCCGTATATAGTAGTTTAATTTCAATTCCTAAAAAATCCTTAAATATCACTTCTGCTTACCCCATCGAGAAAAACAGTCGTAAATCTATGTAGGTACCTATATTAAATATGGGATGTTAATAAACATTCAAATTTTAAGTCTATTGATAAATGTTTTACATTTGATGGTAATCAATTCTAAGGTCAAATTCTTATATAACCAATAATACATATGTTAATTCTATACATATAATTAAATAAACTGGCTGTCCCTCACGTTATCGTTTACTGCTTCGCTCCCGTAACTCGTAGCGTGACGTTATATATCCTGTATTACTTCTCGATAAAGCAGCTTTCTATTGGTGAAAGAATTTTTCAAATACTGTTCAGTTGTTTTGGAGTTTATTCATTACAAACTAAAATACATATCTTGTATCTTTATAATGTTAGTTTAGACATACTCAGGCGCATATTTATATTTCTGAATTGGTAAGGAGTGTATTAAACTCACATTTCCAGCTATTACTTTAGGTCTACGTAATAGGGACGATCCTAAGAGATGGTAATCCATCTATCGAGCACAATTATTCCAGTCTCCGTGCTGCTTCTAACACTATTTTAACAGGACAACCCAATAACACTTTGATCAACCAGGGATTCGAACCCGTGATGACCCGTGAACAGAAGTAGCTTTTATTACCATTGCGCCGCTGAATATAAATAAAACACAAATATTATCTGCTCTTACGGTTCTACGAGTAATGATAGATCATTTGTGCGCATGCGCGTCAACAGTTCACGTGAGTTGTCCTTGACAAAATGGCGGAATAGGCGTAGAAAGTCAAAATGGCCGATTAGAATCTTTCACAGCCTCAAACTTTCTTTGATACTTACTTTCTATTTGTTTTAAACTCGTATGACTAACTCATATTATTATTTCGTTATATACTTATTAACATAAAATATGGATTATTATAGAAAGTGGTTTTAGATATGTAATTTATTTGGAACTATGCACGGATGGCGAAAAGGTTTAAGTAATCGCCTTGCCACTGTGCTGTGTTGTGGATTCGATTTTTCACAATGGACGAATATTTATGTGTTTCACAATTATTTCTTTTGATTCTGAATGTTCTTTGTGTCCGTTAAAGACCCCTCGCCAAAGGGACTATTCTTGGAATAGTCCCTTTGGACTCCTGTCCAAAAAGGAAACGTATTACGAAAATTATACATGTCTAAGGTAAACTGAAATTTAAATCACGATTTCTCCCGATATATTCCCGTAGTTAAACTTAGTACATACAATGTTTGCCGTTAATACTAAGGTACTAGATTTAAATCCCGGGTCAGGCAAAGCAGAATTATATTATTTTGTTAGCATATTTTCAATAGTAACACGGAGTTTGGTAATATAGTCCTATAGATCTGCAATCTGTGTTGTGTGACCTAAAATATATTAAAGAATTGAGTGTGTAACACCTTTTCAAGGATGTACAGACAGTTTAACATAAGTCAGAAGTCTTCAAGCCGCTTGAGAATTTAACCAACGATTCGTAAACAAAACTCGCATAGCCAGCCCAAAGTAAATACTAATTAGCAACCTAATTCGGAGTTTTATTTTAAAGATGGCTTCTCGATCGAGTTTGTATAAGGCTAAGAGCCCGGGGTCATTGAAAACAGTCCTATATGTTAAAAAACTGAGCCCTTTAGTAAAAGGTGTAGAATCGATTGCCTGATTAAGGCATGCCTGATAGATACAGCCTCGTTTACACATTTCCAAGGCCTGTGGTCTTACGTCATTTGTACTGGTATCAATTTGATGTTTTTAACTTAAGGATTGGCTTTATATAGAAACCTTATATATACGGTTATATACTCAGAGGGTAGGCACAGATATAAGCGTAACTAATTATAAATGCGAATGTGATTTTGTTTGTTGTTTTCACGCCTTAACCACTCGAATGATCATTATTACATTTCGAATACACGTTGTCAGGGGTACAGAAGGACATAGGGTACCTTTCATACAGAAAATAAGTACTCTTCTCAAACGATCGAAACCACGAGCAAAAGCTAGTCATGTAGTATTGAGCCTAACACATCGTTCCGTAAAACTCAAGTTAGGGTAATTCTGTTTGCAAGCGAAGCCGCGGGCTGAAGATAGTCAATACATAAAATACTGAAGGATGTTTGTCTATTTCTTGATTCATTGAAAAAAATGTACTCATCCCGAGGGACAGAATATTATTGATAAAATCGACATTAACGCGGGCAAAGCAGTTGGAAAAATCTAGTACATTTATATATCGTAAGCTAATTTTTTAGCTCTAGGCTTGCGTTTATATTTCCTGCTGACTGTAAGTTTCCAGTTTCGAGCCCTTGGTTGGTCAAAGTTGGTATTATTGGAATTTTAAAGTCTCAGAACAGCATTTTTTTTAAATTTAATTAATTTGGAAAACAAGCATACGGCCTACCTGATGGTAAGTGGTCACCGTAGCCTATGGACGCCTGCAAAACCAGAGGCATCACTTGCTCGTTGCCGACCCTTTAGGAAAGGAAGTGAGAAGGAGATGGAGCGGGAAGGGGGAAAGAGGGTGATTGGGCCTCCGGCACTCTCATTCACCGAACTAAACACTACAGTAGGAATACTGCTATTTCACGTCGATATTCTGTGAGAGAGTAGTCCTTTCCCAGTCGAGCCGGCCCATTCATGCTGAAATCAGCGAGGCTCTACTACTCATAATGGCATTGTTTTTGGTAGACAGCAATAGAAACAAACATACATAATCTCTCGACCATATCCTCGAAAGCGTAGGCAGAGGTTTATACCCACATTTCGAGACCTCTGTATAACAGTCTGGTCTGCCGTGAGGTCTCGAGTTCAATTCCACAGCACGCACCTCTAACTTTTCGATCGTCACGCGCTTTACCGGTGAAGAAAACATCGTGAGGAAACCCGCATGTCTAAGAGTTCGATATAACGTTCTCGAAGATATGTGAAGTCTGCCAACCCACATTGGGCTGGCGTGGTGGACTATGGCCTAAACCTTCTCATACTGAGAATAGGCCCGTGCCCAGCAGTGGGACAGTTTATATACAGGACTGATATTAACATTAAGTTAGTAATGGTTGATGCAAAACAACCAAGTTAATTATATTCTAACCGCCGGTTACGTCGGTAAGTGCGTAGAAACACTGAGTGGTTACTAAGCAACCTGTGACTTCGTGTCAAGGTTGACGACGTAGAATTCAGCAACCTGCTTCATACATTGTAACTATGTACATGACAGAACGAATGGCGTGTTGGTTTGAGTAATCGCCTTGGCACCGCGCCGAGTGTTGTGGGTTCGAATACCACACGGTACAAAAGTAGGCGGCCTCGATGGCTGGTTAGTGTAACCGACTGCCATGCCTGGAATCGCGAGTTCTGGGATGATGTTTGATGTTTGTCTTGGTCTGGGTGTTTCTATGTATAATATGTATGTATTTACAAAAAGAAGTATATATGTATGTTTATCCATTGTCTAGTACCCATAGTACAAGCTCTGCTTAGTTTGGGCTAGATGGTGTTGTGTGTATGTGATGGAATGATAGAATATTGGTGTGATCAACAAATGGTTGTCCTTAGTCAGGACGTTTTTCTGTGTCTGTTATTTGAATGTTTGAAAAGTCCCCGCGATACCGAAATTACTCTTAGTGCGTTGACTTTTTTAGAAAAGATAAAATGTGCATAGATTCACTCCTACATCCGCAAAGGTACACACCTCGTAAGTGTGTTTAGGTTCTGCGAAATGGGCGATGAGCCTATTGTCGATTATCCGCCACATTCCCTTCAAGAGAAACTCCTCATCTCTGATCGACCCAAGAATAGAATTCAGGATATTACTATCCTAAGATAAGTGTAAGCCAAAGGATTAAGAAAAAAGATTATTGAATCTAAAAAAAAAATAACTCCCGCACTAAGAATAACACCTGTGTTGCGGGGGACTTTACAAACATTCAAACAACGGACACAAAGAACAGCCAGACTCGGCACAACCATTTGTGGATCATACAAATTTTTGTCCCGTGTGGGATCCGAACTCACAACACTCGGCGCAGTGGCCAGGCGAATCCTAAAGCACTAAGGCATCCATGTAATCAAAACTAAAGCAAAAAATACAGGCAAGACTGTGAAGATACATTAGCCTCTTCTAAAATAATTAGTAGTTGGGACGTTAAATCATGCGCATGGCAACAGCAATGGCGGCTAGCGCTCGCGCATGCGCACTTGGCCTCCACAGCGCATCAATAATATATCAGTGGCCTGGAGTACAACGTGACCTGCGCATGAGCAACGTCAGGTGCCTTCGAGGACCTTCTACATTACAACCAATCAGAAACCTTTATAAGACAATTCCCGCGCAAAGAAATTATTCCTGTATTGCGGATGACATCTGTAGATCACGTAAACTTTTATCCTTTAGGATTTGAACGCACAACAGTCGGTGCAGTGTCAATGGTGATATGTTGTTTAACCAAATGTTTGTCTCGTGTGGAATTTGACCCTATAACACTCGGTGCAGTAGCGAGGCGACCACATAGACCCCTCGTGCTCGTGTTGGTGTCGGGTTCGATTGCCGAAGTGGGTAAAGCGTTCCTTGCTTGCCCTGTCAAGAGCCATATATAGTTTACACAATTTTTTGTCTCGTGTGGGATTCGAACCAACAACAGTCTGTGGGCAGGAGACCATATAAACCATTACGCCACACGTGTCACGCAGTCAATTTTTAGATGAGGTGGTTTCGAGTGTAATTCCAAGTTGGATAATGAGTTCTATATAATAAATAATATCAGCCCTGTATTAAACTATCCCACTGCTGGGCACGGGCCTCTTCTCACTGTGAGAAGGCTTAGGTAATAGTCCACCACGCTGGCTCAGTTCGGGTGGACAGACTTCACATATCTTCGAGAACATTATTGAGAACTTTTAGACATGCAGGTTTCCTCACGATGTTTTCCTTCACAGTTAAAGCAAGCGATAATTAACTATTTAATACGCATATAACTTTGAAAAGTCAGAGAAGCGCGTCTTGGTATCGAACTCGAGACCTCTGCGTGGCAGTCCAACGGTTTGCCACTATATACCAATACTTGACTAGTTTGATGAAAGTCAATTCTGTTAAAACAAATTGATAATAATCAGTTAAGATTGATCACTGTTATCAATTTAGAAACCAGGACAAAATCAAATCAATCAAAAATATATTTATTCATATAGGTCACAAAGTAACACTTATGAACGTCAAAGTTACACAGTTAAGTTATTATTGTGAATTTACCTGTTGCCATGTTCAGCAAAACAAGGCCGTAGAACCAATAAGAAGAACTGGCAAGAAACACACGGCCACTATTTTTAATCGCCAAGTTTACAGTATTGTATATTTTATAAGTCTTTTCTGTAAGGAGCTGCAATTATTAGACCACTTACCACCCATAAAACACGAAAGTAATATTTCAAAATTAACCTCTAACTGTAGTTTGTGGGTATTATAGGAGCATCCACTTACGTGTATACAGAATAAAACAACGCGAGACCATATTGCAGTCCGAGATGAACTCTAAAATGTTAAGATAACGGATGTGGATATATGTTTTGCTCATCAAAAAGTCTGCTGATACAACAATTTTAAGAAGCGTAATTATACAATTAGATGTATAATTAATATCTGTGAGCTGTAATCGATTCGTTTTAGGTATATAACAAAAGTCCTTCACCGTGTTTCGAACACGCGATCCTTGCCGCTGAGCTATCACGAATACGCATCTCCGATGTGTAAATGCGCATCGGAATCTTATGTAGTTATTTACAACGTATAACAGTAATATGTGGTCAAATTGTAAGGTCAATAACACAAGCAATGAATAAAAAACTGGCCTAAATATAATAAAGTGTTGATATAAATTTAAATACAGATTTATAAAATAAATAATAGTTGTAAAAACTAAAAAACACGCTTGATTAAAAACGAGACTAAAAAATTGAAATTAAACTACTATGTATATACGGATTTTATTGCGTTGTTTATTTATCACAGTGATAAATAAACAACGCGATAAAATCCGTATATAGTAGTTTAATTTCAATGAATAACATTCGCGTAAACAGAAGACAATATTATGAGAACTAAAAAAAGTAGAAAATAATTTAATAATTTTAAGGTAAATAATAATTTTAAGGCAAAATATCTTAGAAAGTCAGAAGGAAAGAAAAATTGTGTCATCCACATACAGTTGTCTCGAGTCTGGGGGTTTTTGTGTCCGTTCTTTAAATGTTTGTAAAGCCAGCGACCCAGGAACCATTCATAGCGCGGAAGTTGTCTTTTTGAGAAAGAAAATAAAGTAAGTGTTTATAACACTACTAAGCTTAATTTCTGAAAATATATAATAATAGCTGCCCGACAGACGCAGACCTGAACACACGAAAAAAATAAAAAAAACCATATCTAAACCATTCTCGAATCCACTTGAACACACACAAAAAATTTCATTAAAATCGGTCTAGCCGTGGAAATCCGTAGTCTCTGACTACCCCTCTGGGAAACAGGCGTGAATTTATGTATTTATGTCCAGCCGTTTAGGAGGAGTTTATATAGTATTTATATAGTATATATATACTATATAAACTCCGAGAGGCCTGCAACTATGCCCAGTAAACAACAATAAACTCGCCTCTATTACGTGGGAACCACAACCTGAAGAAATACAAGTGTTATACTTACCCCCCTGGGGTTGTAAGTGTGGGCTATATATAGATCTGGTATAGGGTAGCCAGTGAAATTCAAATTAGCAACCCCTTTCATGAACGTATTATCGCTTCGACCGGTCGGTTATCTAACTAGAGAAAGTTATTTTGTCGACTCTCGAAATTCGTACAGTACTCGATTTCACTGGCGTCTGATAACGAGTTTTAATTATACCTAAAGGATTGGGTTATATATGCTTTTAGCAGTATACCGAGCTATCGCAACTTATATTATAACTGTGAATGTGGATATGTTTGTTTGTTAAGCTTTCATGCCTCAACTACTCGACCGGTCATAATGATATTTCAGATACACGTTATTAGAGATGCAGAAAAGGACATAAGATACCTATAATCCATGGAAAAACTTCTGTTACGTTATAAGGACTGTGCCTTTGCGGCAGTTTATGTTGCTGTATTTATAAAATGACGTTTGCCGAGACTCATTTTGAAAATGTTCACCCATCTATATAGCAACAGAATAGAAGTCAGCTTGCCTTGCAGATAGAATCAGCTGTTAACACATTGTAGGATCCAAATGAGTTGTCTGTCATTATTCTATACGTCCTTTCAACAAAGACAAATCGGATTGCTCGATACTGTTACGATTATGGCACTTGGCAGAGTTGGCAAACCGCCTAAGATACGCGTCACAAATAAAAAATAAAATATGATATTTGGATCCTACTATTAAAATTAATTAGTTTATGTGTCTCGAAGATATGTGCAGTCTGCCAACCCGCATTGGGCCTGCGTTGTGGACTATGGCCTAACCCTTCTCAGATTGAAAAAACGCCCGCACCCAGCAACGGGACATTTAATATAGGTACAGGCCTGTATATCTTTATATATATAAATCTTCTGTGCGTATGTTTGTAATTAAACTCCTCGTAAACGGCTGGACTGATTTTGATGAAATTTTTTGTGTGTTCTAGTGGATTCTAGAATGGTTTAGATTCAATTTTTTTTCTTGTGTACAGGACAACGTCTGTCGCATGTTGGGTCCACTAAAAATATATATTATTATGACCCTTTCCGTTTTTAGGTATATGTTTCAGAACAAACGAGTCTTTAAACAACAGCGGTCTAAATACCATTCTTGAATTTGCAGTTGATACCTAATACCTTGGGGTCCACCGGACAATTCTGGTGTAGGTACTGCCTGGGCCTTTTTTATAGACCCCAATGAGTATGGTATAGGGTTTCAGGATAAAGCAAGCCTTATATAAGGTTGCTTGCACTGATGACGTAGTGGTTTAAGTGGTCGTCTTGCGATTGCCACTGCGCCGAGTGTTGTGGGTTCGATCCCCACTCGGGACAAAAATTTGTGTGATTCACAAATAGTTGTTCCAAGTCTGTATGTTCTTTGTGTCCGTTGTTTCAATGTTTGTAAAGTGCCTACACAGGATACAATCTTAGTGCGAGAGAAATACAAAATTTTTCTTCTACTAGAGAGTTCATTCAAATTCAAATAACTGTAAACTGTGAGTTTAACCGTTTTATAAATTACATTACATAGCTTAAAGTTTTAGGAGAAGGCAAGCCTTATATACAATGTATAAGTACATGAAAAGCAATGTCTAATTACCTCATTTCTTCAATTACTCTTGCATTTTGCGGATGCACACTAAAAGCTTATTTTAGTGTGCTCATGCAATGCATGAGCATGCATGCATGTTTAAGTGCAAGTTTACAAGATTATTATATTAAAAATCATAATTTATTATGCATATATTTTGGTTCGAGTAACTTAGTAAAGCCGAACCTTTGGGTTTGTTAATAGTGTAATTTTAAATACATATGTGTGTTCTTAAATACGAAGGTTGTGTGTTGAATGCTATAGATAATAAGGGATGGATTAGGTGTAATACTGTGTCATAAAAGCAAAAGACTCTATATAGTTGCCAGTTTAAATAAAATGATAAAAATTTATTGTAGACAAGAAAACAAGTATATCAACAGTTATCAATTACAGTATATTCTCAAGCTCTGTTCATCAAGATAAATATAACGAAGTTAGGCAACACAATAGCAGTTATTATACACCGTTATTTTTAAAAGCTTTCTTGGGAACGCGTATCCGAAACAAAAATAGCCAACGCACACATACATACGTCACAAGTCCACTTTCGAATAGGTGAAAGTTGTTTCTATGTGTGAGTGGGGAAAAAATCAAATTTCGAACGCGGAAGTTACGTTCGGATATGCACACGCAAGCTTTCTGTTATGCGATATTACGACGATTGTTAAGAGTTTAAAATAATTTTATACATAGTTATATAACGTTATTGATATGTTATTTTAACATTTTTATTCGACACACCGCATTAGCATTAGCCATTAATGTTTTAACACACGGTTATTTAATAAGTCGTTGTTTAAAATTAAACGTTGGCCTGCCATGCATAGATAATAATGCAACATAGTTGTACCTACACTTGTACAATGTGTCATTACGTGTACTAAAGTGGCTAGGTCATGTCAGGCCTAACTTAAGTTGAAATGCAGTACGTATGTAGACAAGCGTTAGGAAGTAAATCAGTATTATCTTTACGATGACAAAACTGTACGATAACAACGCGAAAACAAGCATCAAGTAAACATTTTGTTGGTTTTTTTACGTAACACGCGTCGTCAAACGTCCAATTGGCGATGAGCCGCAAGCACGCGACAGTACGAATAAGAAATTTATAAAAAGCGCCGGTCGAGATGTGTCAAGTTATATTGGTCGCGTGCAGTCAATAAGTAAAGATGGCGGACTCGCAGACATATGTTCGGGCGACGGAAACAGCCGAAGCGAGCCGAACGCGTTCGTAAGTGGGTCACACGGATGCACACACACATAGATAGGTTATGAACCACGCGCGCGTCGCAGCACTCCTACCCATCGTCTCGTGATTACGCTTGTAGCAAAAAAACACTTTTTGTTGTGACACACTATGCGAAATTTTAGCATTTGTCTGTTGAAATCTTTTTATTGTTGATATTTTTTTAACAATTCCATTACTAAATTATGTTTTTGAGAATATACTGTATGCAATATCGTGTTGCTAGCTGAGATAAATCTACAGCTAAATTCTACAATCCAACGCATTGCATGAGCAATTTTAGATGACACCTCTTTTATACTTTGTTATACATTCAAAATAAATATGTTTGATAATTTTCTTGTTGCCGATTGTCTAAACAAACACTTTAATTTACTTCTTAAATCTACAATAATTTATGCATACGTAAATAAAGAATACACAAACAAAAGCTAGGTATTAGACACTTACTTTAGACGCTAACTCTACGTACTGAACTAATAAAATCAAAATGCATTGTCTCATTAACTCAATATCCAATAAGAGTCATAACATTGCAAAAAGCGGTTTTTGGAATAGACTAGCACTATTATTTTAATTGAAAATAAATAAAACAAAAACGACTCCATGAAAATAAAACTCATTAGATTAACTAAAGATAATGAATAATAATTATTTATATAGCTATTAACTACTAACATACGGCATTGACCAATTTTAGTAATAAGCTAGCTAGTACTTAAATTATGCAGATAGGCACAACACTAGGGCTGCTAACTGTGAAGCTAAATAAACCAACGCCAACGTTGAAGCTAAATAATTAAAATAGCAATGCTATTTTTAGCGATAGCAGGTAAAATATGTAAAAGACTTTTATTTGAAGCAGCTTTTTATTATAACTTAATAAAAGCTTATATTTATTGTAAGAAAGAACCAGTCATCCTAAATTAAGTTTTTAACTTCTACCTAGTTTAATGATTAGAATGTGCATTTACGCAAATATTTTTTTGAAGATGAGTAATTTTCTCTGAGCAAGCCGGCGTATGGTTTTAAGTACTAAATAATTAACAAAGGCGTTCATCCACTAATTAGTAAAGAATTAATCCACAATCATCATCATCATCATCAAGAAGTAACCCATAGTGAGACTTCGATCAAAATCCAGTCTTGAACCAACCCATTGAAAACCCCTCATGGGATAAAAAATTGTGTAATCCACAAACGGTTTTTCCGAGTCTGGATGTTGTTTGTGTCCGTTAGAATGTTTATAAAGTCTCCTGTGACACATGATGACATGACACATGAATTATTCCTAGTGCGGGTGGGAGATGACATGTTAAAATAAATAATGTAAAAGTATTTGAAACGCTCTATGTAAAATGAAGCAATGAAAAATGGGCTACATTTTATTTAGTAAATAAATATGACGTCCTGATAGCTAGAGACAATACATAGAGAGATATATAAGATACCCATCTCTTTGTATTGTCTTTCGTTTTCTGTCATCTCTATTTATTAGAGACTAGCTTTTGCTCGCGGCTTTGCTTGCGTACAAGTCAGTTAGATTAGGTCATGTTAGTAACAGTACTTTTAAAATAAAATATGGCCCATGTTACTCGGTGATAATATGGCTATCTAATGGTGCAAGAATTAAAAAATCGTTATAGTAGTTTTTGATTTAAGTCCTTAAAACAAACAATCAAAAATGTATTCTTTCCTCTTTATAATATTAGTTTAAATGGCCATTTGGTCTTTCGTTGAATATTTCCTGTAAAAATATCATCCATATTTAAAAAAAAAGGAGCGCTAGAATTTTTCAAGCCGCTCGATAACCCTATAGCTAGTTAGTATCGAAGCAATGCCTCGAACTGTGGTGGAATGGGCAATCATCGCACTGGTATGGTAGGTCTTACTTCAAGGTTCAATACATGACCGGACATATTAGACGTAAAATGCTAGTTTCGTTGTATATATACGTTTAATCTGGTTTTATATACATGCCTATATACCTAAAAGGATAGGCAGAGGTGCAATACACTCACATTTTGCTATCAATCTTTAGGTGCTATATAAGACGGCAAGAGTCAAATCAATCAATCAAATCAAAATAAATTTATTCTAGTTAGGTTACAAGGTATCACTTATGAATGTCAAAGTTACACGTAATTTTTTTCTGTGAATTTACATTTACTGCCTCGTTCAGCAAAACAAGGGTGTAGGGCTCATGAGAAGAACGGGCAAGAAACTCATAGCCAGTCTTTTTAATCGCCAAGTGTACAATAATATTTCGTTTACAAATCATAACTGTAAGGTGCTGCAACCATTTCTCCATGAACTATTAGGCTTTTGAAATGAAAACTTCTTTAGGCGCGTTGAACACTTTTTGGGTGAACAAAAATCAAGGAACTTGCGTCATTGTTACCGAACGCTTTCCATGAGCTATATGTATACTGTGTATATATGTGTACTTTTGGGTGAACAAAAAGCGTGAAACTCGCGTCATCGTCACCGGACGCTAGTTACTTAGTTTTCACTTCTATCGGCAGTCCCAAAAGACTGATTAATTGCACCCTCACTCTCAATATTGTAAAACCTGTGCAGCCAGGTTCACTAATGGTGACCATGGAAAACACTGAAATTTGATACTTGTGAAGTCATGGGGAAACTGTCTCGGACCAACAAGGATTTTTCTAATTCCTGTCGCGGAAGACTTTACAAACATTCAAACAACGGACACAAAGAACACCCAGACTCGGAACAACCATTTGTGGATCACACAAAGTTTTTTCCCGTGTGGGATTCGAACCCACAACACTCGGCGCAGTGTCAGTGGCGAGGCAATTAGTTAAAACACTACAGCATCCTGATAAAATTTTAAATTGAATAAATATAGTTGACTATTCGTCAACTAAATTTAATTTAATCAGTAGTATAGGGGAATTCGTTATTCGAACCAGAGACCTCATGCACAGCAGTTGCATTCACTACCACCGCGCCACGGAGGCAGTATAAAAGCAAATGTGAGTTCATTGGTCACTTTTTTTCGTCTTAATTGCTCGACTGATCATCATGAAATTTTGCTTACACGTTTTCATGGGTACAGAAAAGGACATAGGGTACCATCCGTCTAGGTATACTACTACTCCTGCGAGCGAGACCCGGGCATCGCATCTAAAGATTCATCTGCTAAGATTATATTATCCAAATATCGTTGGCATTGCCATCTGATTTAATATTCATTACGACCTTCCAGTACTCCGTATTCTACTGACTGCGTTAAGGAAAATAGCGTGACCCTAACTTGGGTTTTACCAAGCGATGTGTAAGGCTCAATATTACATGACTAGCTTTTGCCCGTGGCTTCGATCACTCGAGAACAGTACTCATTTTCTGGATAAAATATGTCCTACGTCCTTTTCTGTAGCCCTGACAATGTGTATGCGAAATGTTATGATGATCGGTCGAGTAGTTAAGACCTGAAGGCGTAAAAACAACCTTATATTCGCATTTATAATATTACTTAGGATATTGCAGTCGTTTTGCTCTGAACGCGTCAACTGTTTTAAGAATTTAGATGTTACTTTGCACTTAGATAGACCATATCCTGAATTATGCATTAATTCAGAATATGGTCTATACGGTAGGTGTATTACACCAAGATTTTGCCAACTATATTTAGGTCTTACGTAACGGAGAATAAGCCTAGTCGATCACCAAATACATGGCTAATCTCCGAACTGATAATTTCTTAACAGAAAAACAAAATAGCACCTTACTTGAACGGGGAATTTAACTCAAAACTTCTACATAGGTCGTCAAACAAACATTTATGATATAGAAATATGGCAGAAATTTAAATTTTAAAATGAAAAGTATTTTATGAATACTGCTTTCAACATTTTAATTTAAAGGAGAGCGAGGCAGAATATAGACTCTAAAGAATTAAAAAGAGATAGCAAGAGTCCATAGGGGATGCTTCGAACCTTAAGTAATATTAAAAAAGGGTTGTATGATTCTAAGCTGTATTGAAAGGGGTGACTTTAACCCGCTGAGCCAATAGCAATGGTTTAAAAGTTGCGAGGGTGGCATGCTCCGCCTATTGTGCTTGGGGTAGCGAGTTTGAATCAGCTTTACATTTTCTTTTGTATAAATTGTTATTAGCAATTCGGGTTACAAATTAATTATTAGTATTATTGGTACCCTTATAGCTAAGCTTAATGCTTGTGTTTGTTTAAGTATTGCAATGGATGGGAGTCGAACCCGTGATCTCTTAATATCAAGACCAATACCCTAAGTATTATGCCACCATTGTTTCAAATCTGTAGAAATTATCTACACTATGTATGTAATTCTGTTTTAACTCTTGCTTTTCAAAATAGCACTTATTTAAGAAGACAGCTACAGCATATTCCTACAGTTGCTGTTGATAGTTTCCTGAGCAGGAAAAACTATTTTGCTTATCCTGGAAATCGAACCGACATCTTACAATCGATAGTCACAAGATTTTTGAGCTACCGAATTAAATCAAATCACACTGAAAATTTGTGTGTGTCTTTCTGTTTGTTGTTTGAATGTTTATAAAGTATCTATTCCGCGACACACAGGAATTATTCCTAATACGGAAGTAGTCTTTTTAATAAAAGCTAAAATTAAAAAATACATTCATTTGTTTTTGATAATTTCCTGCCAGGGAAATGTAGTAACATTTTGCTTGCCCTTGGAACCGAACTCGCATTTCACGTTTGGTGAACACAAGTTTATTTAAGCTACTAAATCATCGACGAATCCGTAATTAGCACTTCCAAAACTCAAATAGCTGTGAATTAAACTAAATTTGCAAGAATTCACAACTTTCTTTCTTTCATGAGTCATGGTTACCTACACAACAAGATATTGTAAATTGAAGAGTTGGATCCTGAACTCAGTAGCACAGTGGTTGTGAATGCGACTGATATATATAAAGGTTCGATTCCTGGGTTAAAGAAAATGTTTTTGTGGTAATGTGTAAGCCTAAAACCATAGTTGGCGAAATATGGTCATAATACAACTCTGCCTATCTCTATGGGGGCTATAGATGTGAGATTATGTATTCAATAAGAGAATATCGTTACACGAATAAATACAATTTTATTATACACTAGATGTGTTGCGGTTTCACCCGCGTTTATCGTTACTGCGCCGCCCCCGTTGTTCGTAGCGTGATGTTATATAGCCTATAGCCTTCCTCGATAAATAGGCTATACAACACTAAAATAATTTTTTAATTCGAACCAGTAGTTCCTGAGATTAGCGCGTTCAACCAAACAAACAAACTCTTCAGCTTTATAATATTAGTAAGTATAGATAAAATATGAATACCATATTTTATGTATAAAAAAGTCCTGTTACTAACATAACCTTACCTACTTTTACGCGAGAGACGCCGCGTGCAAAAGCTAGTTATAAATAAAGTGAAAACGAAATGATTGTATATAACTTTTGTGCAATCGATCTAAATTGTAAGCAATATTGCGTTACAACACGAGTAAGAATGTAAATTAAAAGATATTGTAAACATATATTTGTTGCGTAAACTCTTTTACAAATACCTGTTGGTAGAGTAGTTATAATAATACTTTGCCTTACCCGGGGTTAGAACCTGGAACCCTTAAAGCGGCTGTATCTTTAAATGTATTGTAGTAAAATATGGCTTTTTAATGTAAACTGTCTTTAAAACATATACATATACTGTCGCGATGGCACAGCAGTGATAAAGTGACAAATGTGCTTGTGGTCTCAGATTTGATTCCCAGGTCAGCAATATGTTATTTGGTTTTTTGTTAAGAGAATCTCTGACATGGTAACTGCTATATTAGATCCAGCACAATATTAAAATTATTATTAACTAGATGTGCCCGCGTTTTCACCTGCGTTTATGATTACTGCGCTGTTCCCGTGGGTCGTAGCATGATGTTATGTAGTATATAACCTTCCTTGGTAAATAGGCTACATAACACTTAAAAAAAATTCAAATCGAACCAGTAGTTCCTGAGATTAGCGCGTTCAACCAAACAAACAAACTCTTAAGCTTTATAATATTACTAGATGTGGTCGCGGTTTCACCCGCGTTTATGATAACTGCGCCGCCCCCGTGGGTTGTAGCTTGATGTTATGTAGCCTATAGCCTTCCTCGATAAATGAGCTATCCAACACTAAAATAATTTTTCAATTCGGATCTGTAGTTCCTGAGATTAGTGCGTTCAACCAATAAACAAACAAACTCGAGCTTTATAATATTATATTATAGATTAGTAATCATCACATACGTTTGCATGTCTGACCAGACAGAGCATGTTGACACAAAAAATACCTGTAACACCTGATCGTACACATGTTGAGTCAAATAAATTTATTTTTATCTTATCTGCAGAAAGAAGTCTAGAACAGTGCTCGTTAGTTATAAATTGAGTCCCTTTTTTTATACAATTAAGATGGCAAACAATCATATGGTCCACCTGATGGTAAGTGGTCACCGTAGCCTATGGACGCCTACAACACCAGAGGCATCACTTGCACGTTGCCGACCCTTTAGAAAAGGAAGTGGGAAGGAGAAGGAGCGGGAAGGGGGAAAGAGGGTGATTGGGCCTGCAGCACTCATTCACCGAACGAAACACAACAGTAGGAATACTGCTATTTCACGTCGATATTCTGTGAGAGGGTAGTCCTTCCCCGGTCGAGCTATTCATGATGAAATCAGCGAGGCTCTACTACTCAAAACTTGTCTATGACGTGAGACCTAAATTCATTGGTGGCGTAATGTGATTGCAAAACACTTCTTTTCTACCCCTATAGGGATGAGGGGGTTAGGGATGAGACTATGTATATATTTTTATAGGATTAAATATAATGACCATCAAAAATACTAATTGCACAGTAAATATTGCACAGCATAACGAGCACCTATACGCCTTAAATCACTGCATTCCGTCTCGGAAGGGCTAGGTTATGTTAGGTTCCTTCTTAAACCCACCCAAATATAGGAGCCCCGGGGCTCCGTCGACTTAGTTTGATCTCTTTAAATATATTTTGCTGTGAAATTATTATAAACATATATTGCTGTGCATCCTTTTTATTAACAAGATGTCGTCTTTCATAAACAATAATGTCATTCATTATTTTTACAGAAACTATTATCATTAAATTAATTTAAATGTAAACAATATCCACTTAATTCTTTATTAATTGATTTTAAAATTATTTCTAATAATCTTGCCACCGATTTAATTATTACAATAAATCTATACAAATATTAAAAAGCTGAAGAGTTTGTTTGTTTGGTTGAACGCGCTAATCTCAGGAACTACTGGTTCGAATTGAAAAGCTATTTTAGTGTTGGATAGCCTGTTTATCGAGGAAGGCTATAGGCTATATAACATCACGCTACTATCCACGGGGGCAGCGCAGTAACTATAAACGCGGGTAAAACCGCGGGCACATCTAGTTATTTATAATAATAACAATATACAGAATCTGTTGTGTATTTAACGGTGAAGAAAAATCTCGTGAGGAAACCTGCATGCCTGAGAGTTCCCCATAATGTTCTCGAAGATATGTGAAGTTTGCCAATCCACACTGGGATGGCGTGGTGGACTATGGCCTTACCCTTCTCACACTGAGAAGAGGTCCAAGCCCAGCAGTGGGACAGTTTATATACAGGGCTGATATGATTATGTTTCCATACATAGTAAAGTCAGCCATTTTGTAAAAAGAAAATAAGTAATGTATCACTATCGCTACATATTATAAAACAAAGTCCCCCGCTTCGTCTGTCTGTCTGTTTGCGATAAACTCAAAAACTACTGAACGGATTTGTATGCAGTTTTCACCAAAAGACAGAGTGATTAATGAGGAAGGTTTAGGTGTATAATTTGTTTAGGTAGCACTACCCGTGCGAAGTCGGGGCGGGTCGCTAGTATATTATATGTACGTTAAAACTTTGTGAACAAGTTTGTTCCTAAATGCCTAAGTTAATAATGATAAGTATTACTAGGCTAGGCGTTTAGGCGATCAAGTAGGCGAGCTAGGCAATAATCACGTAGATTTAAGTAATGCTAACATACCGTGCCTATTGATCGTACAATTAAGATCTGACCATAATTGGACACTTGGTGTAGAGGTGTCATGGCCGCAAGCATTGTTAACTTTAACCGTAAAAAAACATATTTTTTCCTTCATAATGTGTATTATAGTCACGAAATACGCTGACTACCTCGGCGGTTCAGTGGAATAAGATTGCGAAGGATCTTGAAGTCTCAGATTTGGTTCCCGAATCGGGCAAATTGGTATCAGGTAGCCAGACGCCCCTGGCTATCTCCATAAACACCTACATTTCGCTATGGACCTTATGTCCCACGTAATAAAGGTCAACTGAGACACAATTCCAGTCCCCATGCTTCTAAGAATGAGTTTGTTTGTTACGCTTCCATGCCTACTCGACCGATCATCATGAAATTTTGTATACACGTTGTCAGGGGAACAAAAAACGATATAGGGTACCTTTTATTAAGAAAACGCGAGCGATGCCGCGGGCAAAAGACAGTGTTTTCATACATATGTACACACATTTCATCCAGAAAAATACTGTTACCGAGGGATATAAATATGTTGACAAATAGTACATTGAGCAAAACCGCAGGCAAAATCTAACATGTATATATAAATGTTTGCTTGTCAGAAGGTCGGTCACTGCTACTAAGTTTACCTTCATTTAAATAAGATGCCACATATTTTCCGCTTCAATCTGTATCTAATTCTCCTTGTAACATGTATCGCTAAATAAATAAATAGCTTGTATTTGAATTCTATAACAAAAACAGTACAATAGTAAACAAAATTCAGAAAACCTATCTCCCAGGAAGTTTATTCACATCAGCCCTGCTCGGGAATCGAACCCGAGACTTCATGTTCAGCTTCAGTTATCGTATTAAGAGGCGAGCAATTAAAATTTCTTGACATAAAAGCTTAATAACACTTTTTCTAGATGTGTTCGAGAGTTCGATTCCCCGATAGGAAACATGGTTTTAGATTATCTAAAATTTTGCACGCAATTTTTGCAACGTAGCACATAAATCAAAACGAAATTTGATAGTATAAAATATGTAGTACAGAGTTCGATCCCCAGGCCGGCAACTTGTTTTTGGATATTAAGAAATTCCAAATAGCATGGAAATTTGCCAACTCAGCACATGAAACATAGCTTCATATAGTCATATTTTACGACAACCGAAGGGGTTGTCGTGGGGTAATGAGTAAGTCTATAATAGACATCTAAGACTGACTAAGAAAGTTTATAAGGCTAGTCTGAATGGAACAGTCGCAAGAGGCTGACCTAGGCGAACGTTTCTCAATCAGATCGGGGACGTTCTGGACAAAGGCCAGGTTACGAGCACCTTAAACCGGCAAGCGTGTATGAGGAATGTGATGAAAGTGAATGAAGCCAGAGAAGTGTGTCAGGATCGTAGCAAATGGAAATCCGTAGTCTCTGCCTACCCCTCTGGGAAACAGACGTGAATCTATGTATGTATGTATAATAGACATCTATTTAGCTATTTGTCGACCATGATGGCGTAGTGGTTAGTGTAAGCGACTGCTACGCCTGAGGTCGCGGGTTCGATTCCCGCACAAGTCAAACATTTGTGTGCATGAACATGGATGTTTGTCTTGGTCTGGGTGTTTCTATGTATAATATTTATGTATTTACAAAAAGAAAAGTATATATGTATGTTTATCCATTGTCTAGTACCCATAGTACAAGCTCTGCTTAGTTTGGGCGAGATGGTGTTGCGAGTATGCGGTAGAATATTTAAGTTCAAAACTTGGGTTTGGCTTCGATGAGTCAGCTGTCATAAATAACCGGTAGTTCTATAGCTGGGTTTCGACTATGGGGCTGTTCGGATGCCGTAGTGGTTTAAGAAGTCACTGCTGCATCGAGTGTTGTAGGTTCGATTCTCAACTAGAGAAAATTTGTGTAATTCACAAATTGTTGTTCCGAGTGTGGATGTTTCTGTGTTTGAATGTTTGTAAAGTACTGACACAGGAATTATTTCTAGTGGATGAGCTATCCAAAAACTTACAAATTAAAAAAGGAAATTACGGTCTGAGAAAGAAAGAAAGTAGCAATCAAGGAAAGATTGTTTCTTATAAAGATATGGAAAATAAATTTTCTGCCCAAAACCTATATAAATAATAAAATATATATATACAAGTTTTACTTGCGATATCGCTCACGTACTTTAATTATACCTTTTTCCAAATGTCATGTCCTTTTCCAAAAGCTTTTTATACCGAATTTGATGGAAATTGGTTCAGCAATTTTGTCATTACGTAACAAACAAATAATTCTATTTTCGCACCTATAACATTAATATAGAAATATTCGCGTAGTTTTAATTTAGTATGTTTGCAGGCAAAACAGCGGGCGTTCACTAGTTATATCATAAACAATTATATAATGAACTTTGGACCTTTCAGTTACAATGACAAGGTGTATATTGAACTAAATGTCTTTCTACCATAAAACTTACTAAAATGTCAATTGCTTTGAACTATTGAACTTTACAGCATACTACGTTTTACCCACGACGCTGTTCGGTATTTTTAACTACAGTTCCAACTATCTCTATATCAAACTTGATCAAAATCGGTTTAGCATTTTGGACTCGTAATTAATGTAACTAACATATTTAATTATTTTGTATTTATATCACTAGTTCTCACATGTAGATTTGCTTGCGTAGCATAGCTCGTGTTAGTTAAGGATAGTGTAGTTTTTGATTGGTGAAAGATTGTTTAGAATTGGCTTAGTAGTTCCAGAGTTTCCGTAAGACGTATAGACAAACAAAATTACTACTCTATATATTATTAGTATAGCATGGATTTATTAGGAAACCCTTAAATAGGACTATTTCAATAGTATATTATCACGATAGTATATCTAACAAGGTATAGGCAGACCAGTACAGAGTCAGCTAGGAATCATATTAGATCTTTCATAGCAAACTCTGAAAGTTATTAAATAAAATCTATCTTATAAGCTTTTTCTCGTCTCGGGAATCGAACCCACTAACAACCATATCAAACCCTTCAAGTATAAAATCTACAACGTTGTGGCGACACGGTAATAAAAGTAAGCTCACACTATATTTAGTCTAAAAAGCCTCGCACCCATATAATTAATTATAAAAAAACATGCGACTCTAATTAACGCCGCAAAGGCAGCACCGATCCATTTCATTTGACTCAAAAAAAAAATATGCTGCGAAATTTAAAAAGTAAAAGGCAGAAAGGGTGGCGAGCCGTTGCCAGTCAAAGATTTTCCCTTTTCAGCGCTTTTTAAAAAAAGAACTACCTACTATGAAACCCGCATTCCACAAAAGATTAGGTTGCACACATGCACAAGTACACGCACACATACAAACTGTGTACGTGAAGCGACCACGTGCATACGAACGCACACATGCTCGTTACGTGTGAGTCACGCACACACGCGCACATAGTGATGTAATGTCAGCGTTGACGCTCGGTAGACATTTTTTATAGGCCTCTGACGCAACTTTTTTTTATAAGCATAGCGGTTAGGCTGTTTTCAGGTTTTTCCACCGTACGTTTGAGATGGTACCGTATTTGTAACATGTTTTGGGTTCTGTATAGATTGATAAATATGATTTTACAGTCAAAACAATTACTAGCTATGTTTTAGCCGTGGCTTCGATTTGTTTGCTAGGCAGTTCTTAATAGTAATGCGTCCTATAGGCAAAATATATTGCAAAATTTGATATATTACAAGACTGTTTATGCTTTTGGAGTTATACTGGCGTGATTATGTATGTATATATGTGAATAAAAAAATTATAGTAGAATTTTATATAGGTGATAAATATCTTGATATATGTATTTTCTATCACGGAAACTTTATAGAAAACTAACAAAATATACGTTTAAATCTACTTCTGTCAACCCCTTCAAGTTGCCACAAAGCGCAATGTTATGAAAAAAAAAAAACGCTTAGCTACGGAAGAGAATTGAAATTATCTATAGTATTTACGTAATGTATATGTTAAATTGTAATTTTTGTACTAATAAACTATTTTTCTCTATTCCAGGTAAGTTACACATAAATAAACAACCACTCAGCAACGAAAGGGGTTTGTATCAACACTTAGTTCATTAAGCAATTAACATAAAAAACGGAACATAAAAATTAAAATAGCACATTGTATAAAACGGACGGTGTGTGTACCGATCCTTACGATGCACGTTCAACACACACACACATACACACACTGTGTATAACTGTAAAGCAAGGCTGCACACAAACGCAACAAGGACAGGTCAATGCACTCCGTTGCCTTGTACGACCACATCGGCAATATACAACATCGGCGTAGTGCAAGCAGGACGGCGAAACGTCACTCAGTCCCGCGCTTCAAACGAGGAACTCGATGCGTGCGACAAAGATGACGCCATACAGCCGGAAAGGGATAGCTATATAAATATTATGACTGTTATTTCACTTCCTCCGCTGTGATGCAATAGCAATTTTACAGTAAAGCATCTATTTTGAGACAAACATTCGTTTATTTTTAGGATTTCGTAATTTATTAATTACTTATATTGATTCTAATATACACAGGTGTAATCTCCTTTGAGTTCAAACTATTTAGATTCCCTACGGGTGACGACATCGTTTTAACAGGCCTACGTAGTTCCTAATTTACAGTCATTGTCACTAATTCACTCTCAGAACGTTAATGTTTATGAACATATAAAATTATATATTTATAATAAAGAAATATATAATAATTCTTATATGAAAAAAAAAACAACAAAGTAAAATGACTAATAAATTTTATCGTGTTTAACTAAATTTATCACAACGCCATCTGCCGTCGGGTAGCGACACTTTATTATTGATGATTTATTGCCTATCACGCATGTCCTCATTTTCGGTCAATTCTCGCTACGAGCGAATCATAACCGGTACGTTAAGCTGTAAGAAAATGCCGCTTGTTCAAAACTTTAAACTTTATCCTCGTTTCGAGGAAAATCGATTAAAAATGCCATAACACCAACTACGCATGCCCTAGTTTTAGTTCTGTGAAAATATCACTTCTTTTGTGGTGTTTTCAGCCTACTCTGCAGTACATTTGAAAAATCGGTAGGCCTAAGGAACGTGCCAAACCGTGTGTCATTGAACCCCTTCAAAAAGCTGCCGTGCGCAAGCTCCCCAACACAAATATCAACCTTAAGACTAAAGCACTAGCGCTCAAAATTAAACTCCATTTTTTCAAAAAGAAGAGTCCATTTTGAAAAATCCATCTCGACACTTACGCTCTTTCGTTCGAAATTCAAAAATGTAAAGACGCGCACACACTTGCATACGTATATACCGTACATCGCACGAGTGTTTGTCGTGTATAAAGAAAGTACGTGTGAGCTTTCTCTGTGTTGAGTTACACAACCTCATAGCTCCGTCTTTTTTTAGCACGTACTAAAACTATCCCCCTCTCCTTCTAGCCGACTGTTATGTAATAACGGTTGTTGTGATTTAACCGCGTAACATTTTTCTCTTGAACCGCTATGTCTCAGATTTTTAATCTGTCATATTAGATCTGTAGTTTTGATTAAAAATATTTTAATTGCAGTGCAGATTTAATCTTTTTTGAGTCTTATTAGACTCCAATAAGAATCGTAGAAATACAGTAGCTTTAATATGTAATGTTGATTTAACTTTTTTTGTATATAGGCTGTTATTTTCTTTCTTAAATGTACGTGATGCGATAGGCCTATAAATAAACTTCCACATGCTGTCAAAACGTATGCACTGCACACACACTGGTGCGTGTAGTGTAAAGAGGTTATGTGTGCCGGGCGCGGCGTGGTGTGCCGCCGCTTGTATTCATTTCCTAGTTGTTCCCCCGATGGCCCGCTTGCAACATCTCGGTGTGAGCGGGTCCTTAGAAATTCGGCGCGTAAATGAAACAATTCTAAACTTAAAAATTCAAGTGACAGTGTTGTGTTATCTGTGGTGTGTGTAGTGTAGTGCAAAAAAAATATAGGCATAATGGAATGATCTGAGGTTTGACAGCTCATTTTCTCTATAGCGTTCACACAACTCGGTTTTGGCGGCAAACTCAATTTTTATTTACCCAAGGAAAGTTTCTTTTTACGTAATTTTATAATTATTACTTTTTATTACGCAATTAGAGGCGTGAAGTGATTTTGCATGTGAAAATGGACGCTAGTATAGCGGTTATAATAACTGTTTTGTTTCATTATAAAGTTTTAAATTGGTTACGGTAGCTTTGTTAATTGAATAATAAGCTGTTATGCGATGCTGTTTTAAAATTAGACATTTTCAACTTCCTAATAGGCAGTAATTGCAAGTAATTTAATAATGTGGATAGTGATATTGCAGTGTAATAAGAAACTTTAATAATATTTATATTATTACGACAGTTTTATTATTATTATTATTATTAAATGTAAAGATAAACTGTAATAATGAAACTGTCTTTTTAATAATATCATAAATCACTTTATTGTTCGCATGACGCATCATAAAAAAGACGATATAAAATTTTCAATCGATGCCGAATACCTAAATATTGTAAATAAATTATTATTTGAAGCAAATAGATTCATAATAATAAAAGTAATCATATATTTTTGTTAAATTTCATAGATCGTACAAAATTCTTTGTAGTATTTGTGTTTAGGTACTCCGCATTCTTTATCAAAACCTTGTTGTTTTTCGATAAGTATGTATGACAAACACATTATATAAAAACAAGCACAAATATCCGTGTAACGACACAAAATGTGTATTACTTTCTATAAATTTCACAATTAAAAGACGAAGTTACAAATTAAGCCGTATAATCAGCACATCTAATAAATAAGTATAAAAATGAAAAATGATAATAATAATATTAATATCGATAATAATTTTGTACTTAAAGCACACCAAATAAATACGTATTCAATTGAAAAATAAAAATATTAACTTTAATATAAATAATAATAATAATTCTGTAGTCATTGGCAACAAAATGCCGTGTCAGCGTCTGTGAATGAATAAATTAACAAATAAAAGTATACCTACATTAACTAATAGCTGACTGCACCGCTCAATTAATTTCTGTCGACTAAACAAGCAAAATAACAAAACTGCTTGCCTATTAATAATAAAACAAAGTACCAATTATAGTTTTAAACCGCATAGCCAGTATTGTTTACATACAAACCGATAACGGCTAACTATCTAGGTTTCTACGTAAACGATAAAATGTCCGCCTAAGTTCCTTACTAAAATATTATTTCCTTTACTTGCGCAAATATCACTGTAACGGGAATCACTGACCCATATTTGTTCACTGTTAGGCATATGGAACTGGTGCATTGAACAACTGATAACACACAAATAACACAATATTTGCTATTAAACAGCTTAAATATGACTATTCACAAAAAAATAATGAAAGGCAACACAAATCGTTAAAAATAACAGATTCGAACGCTTTTAGAATTATATCAAAACGTATTCTGTATTCAATTCTATTAAATTTGTATTTGGAATATGATTTTGCTTTTAAAAAACAAATATTCTTTTTTCAAATATTCATATTATTAAATGTTTGAATATGGAATAGTACGATTCTTTTGTTTTTTAACGATTAAATATTAGAAACGGTTTAGACTGTGAGTGATAATAAATAGAACCGACTAGAAGGTAGTATTCAAAGTATAATGTGTATATAACTTAATTATATTATATTCAAGTTTATCATATTCAAGTTAAATTAAAAGTTATGTTATCTCTAAGCCTGAATACTTTTCTGTTTGATTACGGGAAGAGAACAGGCAGTCTATTCTTAGCCGTGTATATCTAAAATATAGTTGCTACGCCGAAAATAAATAGATTTCGTAAATAAAGCATGTGT
Organism: Catocala nupta; assembly: GCA_963675205.1. Classification (NCBI taxonomy): domain Eukaryota; kingdom Metazoa; phylum Arthropoda; class Insecta; order Lepidoptera; family Erebidae; genus Catocala; species Catocala nupta. Next base: position 2,692,085 of record OY776107.1, on the reverse strand, counting down.
TGTTTCCTCAAGCGTGGTACATAGCTAAAAAAATTCGGTGAATCAGAAAAAATCTAGGGTTTTCTTTATCATCCTAACTTAATATTATAATTACGAATGTTAGTTTGTTTGTTACTCTTTCACGCCGCAACTACTCGACCGATCATCATGAAATTCGCATATACGTTGCCAGGAGTACAAAAAGGACATAGAATACCTTTCATCTAGAAAAAAGGACTATTCTCAAGCATATCCACGGGCAAAGGCGAGTTTGACAACAAATTCGGAAAATGTTATCATATTGTATACGTTTTAAGAGAAATGCTTACAAAACGAAAACTGTCAAAAGATCTTTCTGTCAAATGTTAAACATGACATGTAGGAGTACATGTCATGACTACAATAGCTTGACAGGCCAGGAAACATCTGACATCTAACCTTACCAACAAAAGTACTTAGAAACACTATCACATTACAAGGGGACCATACTAAGTATACCCGTCTCTGTCACACGTATTCTGTTTCAATGCATAGAGTGAGAGAGGATATTTAAATTGTCGAAAGATAATGGATGACCCATTTTCGGGCCACGTGGCGTATGGAAAGCGGTCTTGCAATTTCCTTTAGTTAAGCATTTGAGGGGCAGTACAGAATAAAGAATTCGGTTTTAAAATTAATAATAATATGTTTAGAATTGCAAATGCTTCATAAAAGACCATGTAATATTATATTTTTTATTTAAAATCTTTTTGGTTGTAGTCTAAGTCTAAAATCATATAAATCACAAAGTAACACTTATGAACTTCAAAGGGGATGTTACTAAAGTTACTAAATTTGCTAGGTATGCATAGGTTTTAGATTACAAAGTAACACTTATGAACGTTGGTCAGTGATGTTACTAAAGTTACTGAAATTCATGTATAGGTTTTAGATCACAAGGTAACACTTATAAACGTTAAAATTTAGCGATATTACTAAAGTGACTAAATATGCTAGCTTCATGCATAGGTTTTTGATCACAAAGCAACACAAATGAACGACTAAGTTTAGTGATGTTACATAATATTGTCTTCTGTTTACGCGAATGTTATTCATTGAAATTAAACTACTAGGTATATACGGATTTTATCGCGTTGTTTATTTATCACTGTTTACAAAATTTTGAAAATATTACGCTACTACTACTATTGATTTTATTTTACTAATTTATAAGCTAATAAAATTATTTAAACTATTAAATCTATTTATTTTTGGTTTTTTTAGTAAAATAAAATCAAAAGTAGTAGTAGTGTAATATTTTCAAAATTTTGTAAACAGTGATAAATAAACAACGCGATAAAATCCGTATATAGTAGTTTAATTTCAATTTAGTGATGTTACTAAAGTTACAAAATTTGCTAGGTTTTAAATCATAAAGTAACACGTATGAACGTCAAAGGTTAGTGATGTTATTAAAGTTACAAAATTTAATGAGTTTTAGATCACAAAGTAACACATATGAATGTAAAGATTAGTGACGTTACAAAAATTTTGAAAGTTTTCTTCTTTCATGGCTTGTTAGTTTGTATCTGACGTACGCAACTGCAGAACGCACGTACCATATTAACATAGTGAGTCTAAATGTATGGCGAGTAATAGTACTGCAGAAGTACTTTAGTGACCTATTTTCTTAACTGAACTCGAACACAACGCACAAATTGTATTAACTCGAAGACTGACCGATATTGAGACGTGTAATAGCTAAGAAAATATGATTTACTATCAAGTTAAGCTTACTACAAGCATGTATGGCAAGAAAATGTCAGTAATTACTGATGTGGAACTGAGTAGTTACTGAAACTTTGTGAAAATAAACTTACAAACTTGGTTTGAGTTTTAGTTTGCAAATCATTTATTATTATTAGATATGTGACTATCACATAGTAAAAATAAATTATTTGCAAACAAAGTGTATATTTACAAAAAAAAGTTTTAAATATCGTGAATATTAGCGAACGTTTACAGCCAAAGAAAAATTTTAGGGCTCTGCAAAATATATGTATACATATTTTGATTATATTATTATGCTTTTAAGCAAGTTTGGGAAAATATATAATTATATAATTTCTTTATGTACCTGTTAACTTTGGGTTAACGGGACAATATTTATTTACAGAATAATTATAGCAGAAAACAATTTTATTGAAAGAGTTTTAAGCAATACGTCATGTATGTTGTACCTACGAAGACGCTTAAAAAGTAAGTGCCTGGCACTCACTTTTAGTTTACATGCATTATACGCAGAAAGTTATATACATATCTGTGTCAAATTCTTAGATTTTATAAATGGTTAGTTTTTGAGATTCGGCGTATATAAAGAAACCCAAAAATATATATATTTACCAATACAATTATTATACATCTACAAAAACATATATTTTCAACAAAAACGGCTCCGTTTCATGCTCAGTGACCTCTGAACCCGAAATTCCAAAAACAAACAGTATTTGACCTCAAACTTGGCACATATGTAGGTCAAACACAGGTCATAGCCTGACACGTTTTGGGCTAGCTCTCGAACGGCCCTAATCTGACCCCTTGACCTTGGGCAGGTCGATTCGGATTCGAGGTCAGAGTTAAACTTCCGCCCTACTTCGTGAAATTCGCGAAACGATGAATGAAGAAATTGATAAACATCCTTCAGCATTTTATATATTGACTAGCTTTTGAACTCTAGAACAGGACTTTTTCCTGGATGAAGGGTACCCCATGTCCTTTCACATACCCTTGAAAACGTGTATGCGAAGTTTCATAACGATCGGTTGAGAAGTTAAGGTATGAATGCGTCACAAACATTCATACTACTATCCCAAAGATAACAATTGGAATGGCGTCTTTATTACTTAATGTCACTAAAAGAATTAACTTACCATTAAATGGAATACGGCCATTTAGAAAGGCAAACAAGAAAAGAAAGGTGTTAAGTGTGTAAGAACTTACACAAAACTGACTTCAACTTACCATGCCGCAATATGGCCGTTCCCCAGTGTTATGTGTAGTCGTTCTTGATTATCCTCTACGTTAAATTGTATTCTGTTGAAAACAACGACACATTTAAACATAGTTGTTTTTAAAGCCAATCAATAAGGCCAAAGTGCATATAAAAAAATACACAACCACACAAGCAACCAATGATAGAATGAAAATAAACACAAATAAATATAGTTTAATATTTGAACGTCATATATATATGCTGTATAATAATATCAGACCTCTATTAAACAGTCCCACTGCTGGGCACGGGTCTCTTCTCAGTTTGAGAAGAGTTAGGCCCGCTGGCCCAGTGCGGGTTGGCAGACTTCACATATCTTTGAAAACATTATTGAGAACTCTTAGACATGCAGGTTTCCTCACAATGTTTCCCTTCACCGTTAAAGCAAACGATAATTAACTATTTAATACACACATAACTTTTAAAGTCAGAGATGCACACCTTGGGATCGAACTCGAGACCTCTGCGTGCCAGTCCAACGGTTTCCCTCTAAGATATCGCTGCTGTTATATTTTGTATATGATGTATTGCCATTTATTTCTTTACATCATTGTAGAACCAAACATATCCAAATAAATTGATTGGTTGAAAGTATTTGGCTGTATGCAATATTTTGTCATACAAAATTTGTATGAGTCATTCACTGATATAATACATGTTGCTATGGCACATGACGTAATATATTTTTTTTATGATTATTATTATCAATCAATGTTGGGAATGCCTAATAACAATGATAATAGTATCTTAAATTGAGATATTGGAATTCCATAGTAACCCATATTTATTTAAGTCATCACTTCAAGTGTGACATAATCGTTGTTATGAAATACGTAGAGATAAGCCGTCTGCGGTCATTTTTAAAGCAGTTTCATCGTAATCTTACTTAATGATTGACGGTATACTCTACAAATATCATTGTCTCGGTCTCTCGCAAAGAAAAGATAAAGATATCAATACTATAAGAGATCGTGATATGCATGCTGTTCAATAATTTTTGTGTGAGTGATGAACAAACATACAAAAATCTTTACAAATTTTATATTAAATATACTAGATTTTGCCCGCGGCTTTGCTAGGGCCAATATTCTTTTCTGGTTGAAAATTCTTTTCTGTAAAGAAAAAAAAACGTGTATGCGAAATTTCATGACGATCGGTCGAGTAGTTCAGGCGTGAAAGTGTCACAAACGCACATTCACATTTATAAAATTAGTTCGGATGATGATATAGATATGTATATTAATTTTGCTATTAGCGCAAGATGGCTGGTTGGCAGATTTATATCCGATAGGATACCTATTCTTCAAGTACGATATAATAATTATCATATTTATTTAGTATTAATAACATAATACATATATATACATATGCGTATCAATTTTGTCCTCTGTAACTAGATTTAAGTATTTCTTTCCTGAATACAGCTATAATTACACTACAATACTCTAAGTAAAAATAACCAGGAAGGAAATATAATAATTGATTACAATTTAATTTAATTAATTATTACAATACTTAAAGAGCAAATATATAAACAGGTAAACTTTTTTTAAGGTAAATTTCTATTTATCTATTAAGCATTATATAATCAACCTAAATGGTTAGTTTTAAATTATTTAAGATACGCCCACAGCCTGGCTAGTCTCTATAATTCAAACCTTCAACTCACAAGCAATAGAAGATTATTTTGTACTCTTGCTTATTCAAAGTACTAAAGTTATACAGAGTTTACCTATCTTTCTTTCTTCATAATCTAGCTTTTATAGTATTCTACGCCCAGCTCCTAAATTTCACTGGAATTTTTTCACACACGCGCCCGACCCATCGGCCTAACGTTGCTGTCTCGAATACAAATGTCACATTACCAAACCAGACATTTCTAGATACGTCTGGTTACGCAACACTCACTGCTACGCTCTGTGTGTGCTTTCTGTGAGTTTAATATACTGTTAATCTATTCTTTGGACAGTTATGTTAGACAAACAAACAACAAAACATTCACTGTATTATCTATGTTGACGTGTAGTGTTGATTTTACCGTTAAAACTTAAGTTAATGAGAATATGTTTCTCTAGTAATTTTACGAAAAGTGATTTACTTTTATCCTAAAGACAAATTATAATAAAAATGCTGTCTCAATAGGGTATAAGAAGCTTGCAATGGACTACTGCGTCAGCAAAAGATTTAAGAACCAATGCTCGAAATAAAAACTATTCAAAATATTTTTCCAATCTAGTCTGAGTACCATTAATATCACAAATATTCTTCTTAAATTAAAAGAAATTCAATTTTACTTTTGTCATTTATTAAACAATCGTCACTCTATTTTGAACAGTTTTATTCGGAGAATTGGCTTTCTGCTCTGTGCTAGTTCCTTTGGCACCTCAGCCAATTCTTTTCACAGAATTGGTTGTTCCAACCTCTGGTATTATAACTGTTTAAAGATTATAGTAACTGCTGACCATTAAACTGGACTGATGCCTGTTTGCCACGCTGATATGTCAGTATTGATTTATTTTTCAAGAGGGCACTGCTTGATGTTGTTTCGACTATCCGTTCCCAGTAAAAAGTGATAAAATGTAACAAATAGGTACTCGCAGACATCTTATCATTTGATTGCAACCGGATTAAAGATTATGTGATATATTTTGACGGGTATTTTTTTAGTTAATTTATACAATATTGTCTTTTACTACCTGTTATTTCATATAAATTCGCTCTAATAATAATATGCCACAAGCATTTATAAAGTCTGAGCTTTGATGCCTGCAAAAGATAATGTGGTATTAGGTTTTCTTTATAGGAAATTTAAATGAAATCAATAGTAGTTTCTTTGTTCAAACTTGAACTGCATCGAAGGTATCTTACTATATGAGGCCTAAATATATCTGGTGATATGTTGTAAAATAATGTCTGCTTAATCATTCAAGAATTATAGAGATGCTATAAGTACTATTGCTAAAGCTATGAGCAAAGCGACTCATTCGAGTGAAGGGCGTCACCGCCATTTTGTTATCAATTTTGAATAAAGAACACAAGTAGGTATTAATACGGCATCATTATTTTTCTTAACGCAATTTCGACATTCTAAATTCAAAACGTTTTTGAAATTAGAGATATTAAGTGTAGCCAGTTCGTTTGGTGTTTTCTAAATTCAAATTTTAAATCTTAAGTCACACGTATATTGTAGGTCTTCACGCTTTGTGGTTTCTTTAAAATTAACAATAGACTATGTGAGCTAGCTCGAAATTCAATTATTACATTTTTAATTTTGCATTTCTACGAAACCTTTACATTCTCTTTTTAAATATCTCTATGTATTTAAATTCAACGACTTTGAAGTCGTATTAATTTCTTTATAAGTTTTCCTCCGCAACGATTTTAAAGAATCAATGCGTCCCTTTTAAATAGTGGTACCACGTGATACCTTTACGTAATACCACTGCGAACACTTATCTCAAAAGGACCCTTTTTGTATTCATCTGCGGGTCTAACCTTGGACAGAACGACTAAAGGGGGGATAGTCCAACTATTACGTATCGGTAAAGGCAACCGGCTTGTGTTAAGTAACGTAACTTGAAACTGATTTCATAACGCGTAATAAACGCATAACGAACTTGTTTTATTTTGAATTTATTAATATTTAAACGATATTCACTTCAATTAAGTGCAATTTGGTTTGTGTGTATAAAGAGAAAGGCTGGTAGCGCCATCTCTTATCGAATAGCGTAACTACAGAACAACGACATATTATACTTCTATCAAAAATTATACTATTCCAATAAAAAATCACGCATAACAAATTACATTTAATAATAAAACTGTAAACAACAGTTATATCAAAGAAAGTGCGATAAGAAAAATAAACAAGTAGTTACGTAAACTCGATAAGAGATGTCGCTACAAGTATCGCGGTACATTAGCTTGGGTCAGTGACCGTTTGTCCACGTTATGTCATATTTTTTTATCGTCACTATAACTGCATAGCCGCGATAATCGTGCAGTGACCGATTGCAATTTATTGTTTTTTTATTTACTTGTGTTGCTAAGAAGAAAATGGCGTAACCGTTCTTATACTTAACATATATTACATAATATTATATCGAAATAACACTTCTAATATACATAGGCTTACGCTTATATACGTTTTAGAGTAGATAGTGACGTTTTACACTCACATCTATATTATAAAGCTGAAGAGTTTGTTTGTTTGGTTGAACGCGCTAATCTCAGGAACTACTAGTTGGAATTAAAACAATCTTTTAGTGGTGGATAGCCTGTTTATCGGGGAACGCTATAGGTTACTGGCTACTGGTTACGCTATAGGCTGGGCAACCGTCGGAAATATTGTAGCCATATATATCAGACCAATATTGGCCCTAAAGACTATTTAATTCCCGTCATCATAAAAACTTACTCTTCAAGCGATATAAAGAATAAATGAATGAACCCACTCCTAATACAAGCATACCAGCTTAGCTGGAGGGGTAAACAAGAATACTAGTAATTTGAAACCCAAGTGACTAGTAAAGATTTTAAAAAGAAAAATAAGTTGGTTCAAAACGTGGTTTAATTTTGCAGTTACGGCCTATCGTGAAGACTTGAGTTCGGTGCCGGGTTATGGCAAAGAGCTACTGAGATTTTTGTTTGTAAATTATTAGAATGGTATATGGAGTCATGGTCTCGGTTTGCATATGTGGCAGATATATTATATAAAGAAACTAACTGACCCGCGTTACATCGTCTGCTTCACATAAGAGGATTTCCCCCGTTTTTGCAACATTTTTCATTGATGCTCCGCTCCTATTGGTCGTAGCGTGATGTTATATAGCCTATAGCCTTCCTCGATAAATAGGCTATACAATACTAAAATAATTTTTCAATTCGAACCAGTAGTTCCTGAGATTGGCGCTTTCAACTTCAGCTAATAGATTACGCTCACTCATTTTGAAAACTGTACACTATCGGTCCTTATTTAATGTGTGAGCTCACTGTTCTTAGTGTGGACACTTTTCTAATGATTTAAATCTTTGCATGTTTACGACTTTTGTTGTCTAAAAGCAAACAAATAATCTTTGACGATTAATATTCAGATAGGAATTATGTATTTAAGAATGACTTTAGCTATCGCGAGTCACATAATACGCATTGAATATTGATAACGGTAAAAACAGTGATAAGTACAAATATAATGCAAGGATGGTGCGTTGGTTTTAGAAGTCACTTTGCCATGCCATGTTGCTAGTTTGGTGCCGGTACGCGGTAAATATAGTTAATAAAAAGTATTAATATAATAATAATAATATAATATTCTACCACATACACACAACACTATCTAGCCCAAATTAAGCAGAGCTTGTACTATGGGTACTAGACTATGGATAAACATACATATATACTTTTTTTTTTTGTAAATACATACATATTATACATAGAAACACCCAGACCAAGACAAACATCCATGTTCATGCACACAAATATTTGTCTTGTGCGGGAATCGAACCCGCGACCTCAGGCGTCGCAGTCGGTTACACTAACCACTACGCCATCGAGGCCGACAATTCCAGGTTGGATGTTCCTTATTTATTCCAGGTTGGATGTTCTTTGTTTCCGCTGTTTGATGTTTGTAAAGTTTGTAATACAGGAATTGATCGGTTTAGGCACTAATATTTTTTTTGAACGACTTATTTGGCTAACAAGCCAACAACGGCCCAAACAAACCTTTTCTATCAATAACTTCCTATACTCCGAAGACAAGTTTAGTCCTGTATCTCGACCTGAATCATTAGCTAAAGCTTACAGCTAAAGTGGCAAGCAAGCATACGGCCCACCTGATGGTAAGTGGTCACCTTAGACTATGGTCGCCTGCAACTCCAGAGGCATCACTTGCGCGGTGCCGATCCTTTAGGAAAGGAAGGGGGAAGGAGAAGGAGCGGAAAGGGGGAAAAAGGGTGATTGAGCCTCCGGCACTAAAATTTTAAAACATATATGTTATGTAAATAATAGAGGTAATTTTTCTCTATTTTATACATACCCGAAGGGATCGAGGTCTATAACACTCAAATTTCATTAACTATGTATCTAGGTCTCATATAATTGCGAGTGAGCCTATTGTCATTTAGGGCAGACTAATAATATAATATTCTACCACATACACGCAACACCATCTAGCCCAAACTAAGCAGAGCTTGTACTATGGGTACTAGACAATGGATAAACATACATATATATATTATTTTTGTAAATACATACATATTATACACCCAGATCAAGACAAACATCCATGTTCATGAATACAGATGTTTGACTTGTGCGGGAATCGAACCCGTGACCTCAGGCGTGGCAGTCGGTTATACTAACCACTATGCCATCGAGGCCGCTAAAACTATGTATATACTATTGAAAGGGTGTTTAACACTTACTTTTCGCTAGCGAAGGACTTAGGTGCCAAAAGGAGTCTGTTACCTTCTATCCAGCACAGTTTCAGACTACGTTCTATTACTACCTCTAAAATCGAACTGGAGACTTTGCACCGAGCAGTCGCATTCCCTACCGCTGTGTTAAACAGCAGATTTTTTATAAGTACATGAGCACACAAGACACTAGGATGGGTTTGCAAATGAATTATAATTGTAAATCTGTGCTAATGTCGTCGTCGAGCGCACCTGTCTTGCGTTTTCTTGCATATCTGCACGATCTATTGTAACCATTGCCAACACTGGCATATATATAGCTAGATAATAAACCAATTTGTTTAGATATCTAGATTTTACCTGCGGCATCGCTTGCGTAAACGTAGATAAAGTCAAATTTCTACCCATTAGGGTACAGTATCTTTTCCTGGGTGAAATGTACCCTATGTCCTTTTCTGTACCCCTGACAACGTGTATACAAAATTGCATGTTGATCGGTCGAGTAGTTAAGGCGTGAAAGCGTAACAAACAAACTAACTCACATTCGCATTTGTAATATTAGTTAGGAAGTAAGAAAAGAAAAGAACGGATATTAAGAACTTCCAGACTCAGAACAACCATTTATGGAACACAATTTTTTGTCCCGTATGGGATTCGAACCCACAACACTCGGCGTGGAGGCAGTGGGAAGGCAACCAATTAAACCATCACGCCATCCGTGTTGTCACGGAATATGGTATTAATTTATTACTAACTGTCTCGCGGTTTCATCCACATTTGTGATTACTGCTCCTTTCCTGTAGGTCGTAGCGTGATGTTGTATATACTAAGTTACTACTGGATTAAGCAGCTTTCTAATGGTCAAAGCATTTTTAAAATAGGTCCAGCCGTTTTTGAGTTTATATATTACAAACAAAAATTTTCTCTTTATTATATTAGTTTATGTAAAGATATAAAAGGTTCTGTGCTAGGCAGAAGTTTGAAAGCTATACTACAATATTTTATAGCAATATTATTGCATGTGCTAGAACGAAAAACCATAACACGCTATCTCGCTCTTAATAATGGTGAGGCCCTATTCAATAATTACGCCTACACTTTTTTTTAGATATATTACTGATTACTAGACAATAGTACATCATTAATTATATTTGAACATATTATAATATACTAAGCAGTAGTGTTGTTTGTGCGTTTGTGTATGCTAATCTGCAGAATTGCTGAACCTTTTCAAACAAATATATAAATGGCGTTATTGTTTGCAATACCAGGTAGCACTCGATTATTTTATAATAGTTACTATATATTTAGTTTACATATTGCTAATATTATTTTAATCCCTCCAGCTAAGCTAAAATGTTTGTGTTGGAGGACTGCGTTCATTTAGATTTGGTGGGATTCGAACCTGCGACTTTACGATAGCAAGTCTATAAAAGAGTAATAGGTTCATTAATTAAGCAAAAAATTATGTTTAAAATGATATTACACAGTCACAGACTATACAGGGTGATTTTGAAATCGTGTAATTCCTTTTAACCACGCATTCTACTGGTGATATAGAATAACCCTGACCATATTTTTATTTAATTTTTTTTTTTTTTTTGAAAAATTATTATTCCGTTTTTTTTCGTGAAATGGTGTCAGATAGTCATATGTTAACCAACCGAGGCAATTTTAATTTTTTACTAATTAAAATAAAAAAACATATTAATAATTAATGTCGTAAATAATAACGGGTGGTCCTTTTTATTGCCCCTTATTATTTACGACATCAGTTATTGTTATGTTATTATTCTTAAATTAGTAAAATATTAAGATTGTGTCAGGTGGTTAAAATATGACTATTTGAAATCATTTCATGAAAAAAATCTGTACTCTAATTTTGCCGAAACCATTATTCTAATTAAGAAAAAATATGGTCAGGGTTATTCTATATCACCAGTAGAATGCTTGGTTAAAAGGAATTACACGATTTCAAAATCACCCTGTATAGAAGATAAAAATAATTGGGATTGAACTGCTCTAACGGACAGACTTTTTCTTTGCGTATTATTGAAGTGAAATATTGTAATGATAAAATTGGCGATTGAAAAGAGTGGCCGTGAATATCTTGCCAGTTTCTTCTCATGCAGGCTTTACTTCTCGAACTGGCTTTTTTCAATGCTACTCTTTTATTCCCCTACTAATATTATAAATGCGGATGTTGCTCTGTCTTTTACACTATCACTACTAAACCACTAAATTTATTTGAAGAAATTTTGCAAGAAGATAGATTGAATCCTGGGGAAGGATATAGTCTAACTTTTATCCCGGTATATTGTCATGTAGGATTCACGCGGGAAAAGCCGCAGACAAAAACTAGTACTAATATAATAAAGTAAAAGAGTTCGTTTGTATGAACGCGCTTATCTCTGGAACTACCTGTCTGATTGGATAATTCTTTTTGCATTAGATAGCCAAATTTTTGAGGAAAGTTATAGGCTATGTAGATATTATAAACGTGGGTGAAACCACGGGGGATAGCTAGTGATAAAGAAATGATTAATTATGACAGCCTAACTGATGGGGATTTAAACACCTACGACCGTGGGCGTTTTTTTTGTTTCATTATAATTACAACAATTGTATTGTAATTTTTTATTCAATTATTATTTAAATAATTGCTTGTCTATAGTTCCATAGACAAAAACTGTAATTTAGTTTACGCCGTCAAAGTAGGGACCTCAACATCGCATCAGCTGCTATGAGGATGGTGTGGAGGCCACTGCTCTGGGACCACATGATCGCTTACCATCAGGCGGAGAGTGGTCATTTTGAAGAGCAATATAGGAAAAAGATTAGCTTTTTTATAGATATAGACGTACTGTTGGCATTTTATATACACGCCTAAATCTCCGCAGGGGAAAGTAGAGGTGAAATACACTTACATTTTATAACTATGAATTTAGGTCGTAGGTAATAGGGAACGAACCTATTGCTTACCAGCATTGTTTCAGATTCTGTGCTGCTGTTGAGGATTTCTTCATAGGAATTTGCACGACTAAGGTATTGAACCCGAGACCTCATGCTCTCTATGCTCCTACTGCTGCGCTTGCTTCTGTAAATCACTTTAGAGAAAAAGATTAAATTTTTTGATTATACAGTATAAGAATATCTTGACAAATACTTGACCGACCCGGGTACTGAACCCGGGATCTCACGCACAGCAGTCAATTACACTACTGCTACGTCAGTCTCTTTAAATAGAGGTTTTATAAAGAATTCTGGAATAGACTAGCTGACCCGCGCAGCATCGTCTGCTTCACATAAGAGATTTCTGCCCATTTTAGCAAAATTTTTCATTGATGCTCCGCTCCCATTGGTCGTAGCGTGATGTTATATAGCCTACAGCCTTCCTCGATACATCCAACACTAAAATAATTTTTCAATTCGAACCTGAGATTAGCGCGTTCAACCAAACAATCAAATAAACAAACAAATTCTTCAGCTTTATAACATTAGTATAGATTATAGTACAATAACGCCGATATAGTCCAGAAGTGCATGACACCCAGATTTCGGTAAATATGTTTAGGTCCTATATTTTAGAAATAGAAAGCACCATAAACAATCTATATGAATGTGCTTTTATGAAAATAGAAATGATTACCATCAGAAACGGTCTCAATAGAATTTCGTGATAGGACAATTTTACCTAGTGGTTTGCTTAACTCGGGAATCGAACTAGTAAGTTTATGGATTATTAATATAATAATATATAATAATAATAATATTTATTTAAATAATAGGTACAATAATTTATAATAAATGACTAATTAATTTATAAAATACATTTGTTGTTGTATGCCCAAACTAGATTGAATTGACTATTAAAGAAAACCTCAGTATTGCTGTATAAAGATTACGTAAATATTTTAATTCGGGAAGCAAACCCGCATTACTCATTTAAAGTCTACATACAAAACTTTGGCGTCTTTACAAATTTACACAAAGATTAATGAACTCAATAATATATATTTAAACGTACGTTAAAATTACGCATGTTTACAAAATGTTTCTTGTGAGACTACTATATAATGATGATTGTAATAAAAATATACATTTTCCTTGTGTTTGTGTGTATGGAAAAAATACTTTCAATGCGTCATCTTGTTTTAATACAAGATAAGCCCGTGGTGGAGGTCATTCACCGCAGTTTGGCAGTTGAACCTTAGTACTATCATTCGCCGAAAGATGGCACTGTTTTAAATTTGCCTATAATTAATTATTTCTTTGATAGATATTAGCGATTTTCTAGACTTTTCTAAGTCCAACGTGTCTTGTTTACTGTGTTTGTGTGTGAAATAATGTATTTCAAGATGTACGGGGAATGTGAACTCATAGTATGTAAGATATTTCGATTGATGACATTTATTTTTGTGAATTCTATGTTTTTGTGTTATATTTTCAGTTTTTCGGCGTTTTATATATAAATATTGGAGAAATAACCTAAAATATACATTTTTGTGACAGATAAATGTCTTTTCCCGTATTTGATAGCTAGAAAACGAATTTTAGTTCTGTTTTCATTTGTATTTATTGCTATATGTAAGTTATACGTGTAATAGATGACGCTACAATAATTGTGCCGTATGACGTCATATCGAATTACACAAAGCAACCTTAAACAACTGATAACAGCTGTATTTTGTTTAGGCGGTTGATGAATTAAAAGAATTCCTTCTCAAGGACGTTTGTCAGAAATGACCTATATGGTTTACGTAGAATAGTATTTCGGATATAAAAAGATTTTGGAAAGGTTGGTGGCTGGTTTCTAGCACCCATAGGTCACGGTAACCAGTTACCAACAGAACAGTACGTCATTGGTAAAATGAAATCAATAATAATTATCTTCTTAACAATATTATCTTATCTCAACGTGGGCGCGTCCAAGTCACTAACACATTGCAACATATTTTTTTCCTCTATTGAAATATCATTACCAAAAATAGTAGTACAATCATATACGATAGCAATTCAGTCACGGTTCATTAACCCGACGTGTTTGACCTTTAGTACCGCTACTCGATACGAGATGGCGCTGTACCCCAAGGTATTTCCCGGCGTCTGGTTTGGAGGACGTTGCTCCTTTAAAGGTTGTTGGTCTCGCGTAATGTTTTGGTAAAAAGCTTGAAAATGATTAGTTCCTATTGTCGGTTTGTTTGTACGCTCATACTTATCTAAAGTTATTGTGTTTGGTACTGATATCGATCCCGACGTAGTCATGGTGCCGTCATTTCGGTATAAATTATTGAACCCGGAAGCTCCGGCCTTAGGAGTGGCGTAGTAGAATTTTTATACGATGTTACATTGATATTTTTGGATGATCACGTGAATGAATTTCGTTTTCATGTTTTCTCGTCGATATTTGACAAATTTGGAATATACGGCAGCCATTTTTTTATAGACATAGTCATTAATGCATTAAAGCCACAAAGACACACTTATAAACTTCAAAATAGTGAGTTAACTAAGTTACTAAAGGTACATTTAGGTTAATTGTTAAGGTCAGGCAAAGGTTTGAGCTTATGAGAATATACCTGCTACAAATTCTAAGCATTTCTTTACAAGCTACATTTATGTTACTTTGCTATGTTCAGGCAAAGGGTTGAGCCTATGAGAAGATACCTGCAAGAAACTGTAAGCATTTCTTTCTAAATAACCTAGATAGCAAACACAACTAGTACCCCAGAATATTGTTGGGAAATTCTCTACAGCCTGTAGTTAGATAGTTGGCGTTTCAACCCAGTGCTTCAGAAAGCATGTGAAGCCGATGGTCCTGCGCCGGATCTGTCTCCAGTCGTGTCGATGACGTTGAGACGTGACTATGAGAGTATGAGAGTTAGGGAATAGACTGCACTTGTATTTATGCACACGCTTGTGCAGTATAATATCTCTTACTATCTTTTCAATTAATACAATTCTGATATACCTTTCTTGCTTTATTCACTTTCATTATATTCTTCTCGCGTCGGTTTGCTTTACCTTCTCTAAAATGTCTCTGATCAGAGAATATTGGCCTAAGTCTTTCCATTCTGGCTGTCTCATGCACTGATGGCGTAGTGGTTTACGTGGTCGCCTCGCCACTGCCACTGTGCCGAGTGTTGTGAGTTCGAAAACCACGCGTGACAACTGTGTGTTCCACAAATGGTTGTTCCGAGTCTGTGTGTCTTTGTGTCCGTTGTTTGAATGTTTGTAAAGTCCCCCGCGACACAGGAATTATTCTTAGTTGTCTTTTGGGTAGTTAGACGTCCAATCTTTCTACATGCCCACACCATTTAAGTATACAGGGTGATTTTGAAATAGTGTAATTCCTTTTAACCACGCATTCTACTGGTGATATAGAATAACCCTGACCATATTTTTTCTTAATTCGAATAATGGTTTCGGCAAAATTAGAGCACAGATTTTTTTCATGAAATGATTTCAAATAGTCATATTTTAACCACCTGACACAATCTTAATATTTTACTAATTTAAAAATAATAACATAACAATAACTGATGTCGTAAATAATAAGGGGCAATAAAAAGGACCGCCCGTTATTATTTACGACATTAATTATTAATATGTTTTTTTATTTTAATTAGTAAAAAATTAAAATTGCCTCGGTTGGTTAACATATGACTATCTGACACCATTTCACGAAAAAAACGGAATAATAATTATTCAAAAAAAATAAATCTAGTTAAATAAAAATATGGTCAGGGTTATTCTATATCATCAGTAGAATGCGTGGTTAAAAGGAATTACACGATTTCAAAATCAACCTGTATATTAGCTAGAAGGCAATAGACTTCAAACGCTTGAACCAAGCTTCGCTTGCAATGTGGTGATACAATTCTGCTAACTTTGTGAATGTTCTATGTTGATTACAACTAATATTATAAATGTGAATGTGAGTTTGTTTGTAACGATTTCACGCCTCATCTACTCGATCGATCATCATAAAATTTCGCATACACGTTGACAGGGGTACAGAAATGGGCACAAAGTACCTTTCATCCAGAAAACAGTACTTTATCTGAGCAAGCAAAGCCCTGGACAAAACTTAGTCTTTGTAGAGTCGACCACACCTTATTGATACGTCTGATGCGGTAAATTTCCGCAGCATCAGTAACTAGTGTCCTACTTACCGCGTATCTTCAGGATGTTACATAGAAATTGTATGTGTAAACATTTCCTCACGATATTTTCCTAAAGGCATATGTGCTGTCACCGTCGTTTTACGTGGTTCAAGCCCAACAATGGGACAGTTTATATTTAAGCCCACGTATAGTATATTATTATTATTTTAAAAACAATTGCCTTGGTTTACATACACAGTGATTTTATTTCATCAATGTTGTTGTAGGTAAAATATATGAGTTACCTACCTACTTCACTTTATATTATATACTTTACCCTCATTTTTATTCTGTACCTTTAGTTTTAATATTAATAGTACACGATATGTATGTTAAATGTATAATTTAACGGAACGAAACTAATGTCTAAGACACAGGCTCGGCCTAGTTCAGACGTTAGGGTTCATTAAATATTGTATACACTCAGTTATTGTATTATAGGTTAAGAAATTAATAAGCTTTATTGTTCAAAATTATATGACACAAAATACAATAAAAATGAAGGCTTAAGTATACGCACTTGTCTAGAAACTCTGGCCCCTGAACTAGGTATATACAGAGTGTCCTGTAATTAATGGATAACCTTGAAATGTCTTATAGTAGAACTGAGGGCAGTTCAAAAAAAAGAAAAAAAAATGTGCGAGCTATATTAGCATAGCATACTTTTGACTATCTATCTATTAGCATAATTAGTGTTTAATAATAAAACAACAAAAAACCGATGGATTTCATTCATTTATGGTCGTAGTATACAAGAAAGTTATACATGGTAATTAAAAAAAAACATATCTCAGGTAGTAGTTAGGATAGATTTTTTTCATATTTTTTCTGAACATCCATCAGTTCCGCTATAAGACATTTCCAGGTTATCCATTAATTACCGGACACCCTGTATACCTGTATTTCAGTTGTATGCATTTTAATTTTTTATTTTGCTCGTCAAAATGATCACACTCCGCCTGATGGTAAGCAGTCGTGTGGTCTAAGAGCAGTAGCCTCCATATCGTCCTCATAGCAACCGAGGCGATGTTGAGGTCTCTACTTTGACGGCCTGAGAAGGTGCTTTTTCACGCACCGCTTAAAGGAGGATTGAAGGAAGAAGGAAACACGTGCCTTGGCAGAGAATTCCATGCCTTGATCGTTTGGCAGAGGTATGAGGATCCAAACTTGTTGGTCTATTTGGTATCAATAATAAATAAATTATTATTTTTATTATAATACGAATATATCCATGGTAGTCTCGTGGTTGAAGTATGCGTTTATTTGCTGTTCGCGAGGACTCGGATTCGATTCGGATGTATTGCGGTATTTATCTGTGGCGCAGCAATCGTGAATGCGACTGATATGCATGAGGAGTCACGTTCGATTCCCTGGCCGGGCAAAGAGTAATTCCGTTTTTCTGTTAGGAAATTCTCATTAGCCGTATGAAGTCTGGAATTGGGCGTAGTAGACGGCAATAGCCTTGCCCACTTGTGGGACCGAAAGCCAAATGGCGAAATTTGGGTGCAATGCACCTCAACTGCTTATCACTTCGGAGATACATACATAAGATTATGTATATATGTATTATTTATCACATAATTGCCTGTTGCTTCCTCATTATATCTTTAAATAAATAAAAATGTCTTATTGACAATATATTGTTAGTATGTGATAATAAATCATTATATATAAAAATATTAGTTTGTATATCATCGACTAAGATACCAAACATATTTTTCTAAAGATTCGAGGGATTTAGAAGGTCCTGCCTTAACAAAGCACTAAGCTTATCTCGTTATCTTGAAGAGAATATCCGTCTGATGGTAAGCGGTTACCAATACTCACCACTTTAGGCATCAGAACAGAATCAAACTTATCGAAACGTACAGCAAAGTGACCCATTCAACCACTGTGCTATTACCACAAATTGATTTGAAATTGTTGCTTCAAAATTGGTGACCTATTTTTTTCGTTTTGCATGTCTCCGACATTACATACACAAACAAACCCATACGAAATACATAGTGTATGAACAAATAGTCATTTATCTGTCTACTGCAGGTCATTAACCGCGGTATATAATGACCATTTACTTCGTAATGTATTCTAATATTTACCAGTAAATATATACTAATATCATGTAGAGAAAAGATTTGTATTTTCGTTTGTAATTATTAAACTCAAAAATTACTGAACCGATTTTAAAATTCTTTCACCAGTAAAAGCTACTTTATCCGGCAGTAACATACGCTATATAACATCACGCTACGACCTATGAGAGCTGAGCACTAATCATAAACGTGGGTAAAGAGACACCTAGTATATTATATTTGTCCTGTCTTTAAACTGTCCCACTGCTGGGCATGGGCATCATCTCAGTGTGAGAAGGCCCTAGACCATCACACTAGCCCAGTGTGGGTTGGCATACTTCACATATCGCCGAGAACATTATGAAGAATTCTTAGACATGAAGGTTTCCTCACGATTTTACTTCACCGTAAAGCGAGTGATAATTAACTATTTAATAGGCACATAACTTTGAGTCGGAGGTGCATGCTCTAGCATCGAACAGGATACCTCTTCATGGCAGTCTCCCACTACGCTTTTGCTATTAAGAGGACCTTAACCGTCGGATATAATGAAAGTGAATGAAGCAATAGAGATATACCAGGATTACGATCCTGGCATATCTCTATTGCTATCTCTCTCTAGCCGTAGCTAGAAAACTGAGAGTGAAATAGAGAGAGATCTGTAGTCTCTGCCTACCCCTCATAAAAACCGTCGTGAGTGTATTTCTATTACTAATATAACAAAACTCAAAAAGTTTGTTTTCTTGTTTGCTCGCGTTTATCTCTGGAACTACTAGTCCGATTAAAACAATTATTTTTGCATTTGATAGCCCCATTCTTGAGGAAGGTTTTAAGCTATACAACATTACGCTATGACTCATAGAAGCGGAGCATCAATCATGAACGTGGATAAAACCGCAGACTCCTAGTGTAATATTGGCTTCCTCATCTCAATTTAGGCCAAGCTTGGCTTGAAGGCGACCCATCTTTTCCTGTTGAGTTGCTTAACCGCTTCCAAGTAAATTACGTTAATTAATATTAACGCAATTATTTTTTGAGGTCAATGGCACAGTTTCGGATTAATTATTCATAATTATTGTGTTGAACTAATATGTTGATTCGCGAAACCTTTTCGATTCATAGATTTCAATTTGACCCTAATATTTTGTTGTATGGTATGTTAGTCATGAACACTTTCACATGTGAAATGTAGACTCCGGACTATTTCTTAAAAGGGTAGACAGAGGTGCAATACACCCAGTTTCAGCTAGCTGTAGTTTTTGGTATCATGTTATAAGAGCGAGCCTGATGACGTTTCCCGGTAAACGTCATATATTTTCAGACAAACAATTATAGAGAAACCAATGATTCCAGATTATCCTGTCTAGAAGACAGCAATCAGAAGTCAGGAAAATCTGACTGGGTATCTGTTTCCTTTAGTTAACTTATTGGTCTGAATTGCGATTGTGGTTCGATGCCCGAGTCAGGTAAATTGTGTTCAACAATAATTGTAATGTCATAGAATCTGGCAGACAGGCCGACGATTTGCCTTGTTATACATTTGTCCCAATTTAAGCGTTTTCCTTAACCGTTAAAGCGAGTGACAATAAACATTTTATTACGCCAATAACATCAAAAGTCAAAGGTCACTACCATGGAATAAAACGCGAGACTTCCAAATCGATCTGCCGATTTAACCGAAACGCTATCGGAACATTAATTACGACAAGACACGTATTTAAATTCCAACCTTGCAAAAGTCAAAAATAAATATGTCTGAAAAACTACAGACTCATCAAAATGATGCAATTGTGAATGACGAAAAGTGTTTTAGTGGAGTGACGTCACGTCTTGCGTCTCGCTCGCACATTATAAATAAGCGGTTCAGTGGCCGGGTCGACGAACTGCCAAAATTCTGGGGTCAACGAACGACCGCGCCAATGGTTCACGCGGCACACTGTTGTGGGGCACCGGTATTTTTTTGCTTTCAAGAGGTATTTTTGTAAGGGGTAGTAATCTAAGGGTATGTGGGTGAATATTTTCTGAAAATACCAGATAAAATTAAATTAATTATTAAAAAATATGAAAGTATTTTTTGCAAGAAATTTTTTGCGTTGGTATTTTTCAACATATCAAAAACATGTGCAAAATTAAATTTTATATTTATTTTTTTATTGAAAAATAAAGTTCTTTTGCATACAAACATTATAGTATAACTTTCGGTATAATATGTTTATTTTTTGTACAGATAAAATAGTTAAGATTTCAATAAAATTTATTTATTTTTTGTACAGATTAATATTGTACTTACCTACCATATTGAAAATAAATAATTATTGTTACAAAAATAACTAAGATAACACTTATCACATAATGTGTAACTATCATTTACTAAACAAACGATTATTGTTCTACCGTTTGTTTATATTTAATGTTGATAAATCCAATTCCGGGTATTAAGAACGGCTGCACGGATTTTAATGCAGCTTGGATTAAAATTATAGATGATAGACGGTAATAGAGTTGCCACGCGTGACCTAACCTACGTTTGCCTTTCTGCTAACTTCGCGAATATTCTATGATGATCTTAACTAATATTTTAAATGCGAATGTGTGTTTCTTTGTTACCCTTTCACGCCTTAACTACTCGACCGATCATCATGAAATTTTGCATACACGCTGTCAAGGCTACAGAAAAGGACACCCTTCACCCATACCTTTCACCCAGAAAAAAACAGTTCCCGAGCAAAGCCGCAAGTAAAACTAGTATACTAAAATAACATAATTGATGGTTATTATAAATGCGATCGTCCCCTATTCGGTTCCCAGCTCGAGAAAGGTCTTATTCGGGTTATACTTGAGGCCATTCCCAGCACAGAGTAAAGTTGACCTTTAATAGACCTTAAAACATGGTTGTCAATAATATATACATCTCTGCTTACCCCTTTGCGAATATATGCGTGAGCTTAAAACCGTATATCGGATAGATCGGCGAGGTGACTAACATTGAATAGAATTTGTGTGAAGGTCATCGAACCGGGTACATACGTGACGTGACCTAGGACATACAACTCTTTTGCCAATGTGTACATTCATTTTGTAACGGCTGTGAAATGTATGTAGCTTTATTTTGTAAAGAATTTATAAACTAATATATAAAGAGAAAATTTTGTACTTTTTAAGCATTTTGCGAGTCAGATGTGGCATAGATACAGTTTATATATTTAAAAAAAAAAAAATGTACTAAGTGACTATAAGTGCACATTATTTTGTCAAATATTTGTTTCTAAAATATGTATTTTGATTTTTGTAATTTATTTTCTAAAAGCATTTAATCAATTTATTTTAGAAATCTTTTCAAGTCATAAAACATATTTTTTAATAAAAGAGATTAATAATTTTAAAAGGATTAAATTTGTAGTTAAGTTTAATAGTTTCATAATTATGAAAAAGTAGAATTTTTAAATAAACGACCGTTAAAACTGACAAAATTAATTTCAATGTATATCATTCGCGTAAACGTAATACCATTTTATTTGTTAATGTTGTTGTTAAGTACGTTTTTACATAAAAAATGTTGAAACATAAACGAAAATTACATAATATTCAAAAGATTTGAACTCAAAACTAAATCTGCCAATCATTACGAAACCCAAATACAAACAAACAGAAAGTGTAACAACATTTAACCTACAAAACGAACGTTTAATCTCATAAACTACTGAGCCGATTTGTATAAAACTTTCGCCAGTTTAAAGTAATTTATCATTAAGCTGTGTTATTAGGGGACTAGGCTCATCGTTTTAATGAATAGCAGACGGTGTCACGGACAATAGTATGTATATTAATGGTGTATGACGCATAGAACATTAGGCCTTTGGCATTTATCTAAAAAAAAGGAACGAGGCCATCTATGCTTTTGAAGTTTCAATTTCTTTTCTTAGGTTTTCTGATTCTGAAAAACAAGCTTCTGCGCGCGGCTTCACTTTCATAAAAGTAGGTTAGAATATGTTGATACTCGGTAATAAAATAGCTTTCTAAAGGTGAAAGAATGTTTAAAATCGGGTTAGTAGTTTTTGTGTTAATTCCTTACATACCTACAAACAAAAATTAAATCTTTCCTCTTTACAATTAGTTTAGATATAGATATATTATTATTTTACGGATAGCTTAGTGGTTATGTGGTCATCTCTACTGTCATTCCACCGAGTGTTGTAGGTTCGATAAGGGGAGAAAAATTGTGTAATCCACAAATTATTGTACCGAGTCTAGATGATCTTTGTGTCCGTTGTTTGAATGTTTGTAAAGGCCTTACACAGGATTTATTCCTAGTGTCTTAAAACATTCAACATAATTTAACATACATACATACATAGATTCACGCCTGTTTCCCAGAGGGGTAGGCAGAGACTACGGATTTCCATTTGCTACGATCCTGACACACTTCTCTGGCTTCATTCACTTTTATAACATTCCTCATACACGCTCGCCGGTTTACGGTGGTCTTAACCTGGCCTTTGTCCAGAACGTCTCCAATCTGATCAAGAAACGTTCGCCTAGGTCTTCCTCTTGCGACTGTTCCATTCACACTAGCCTTATAAACTTTCTTAGTCAGTCTTTTCTCGTCCATTCTTTCTACATGCCCAAACCAGCTTAACATACCCTTTTCTATTCTCGTCGCTATTATATTTATTATCTATGTGATAAAGACATAGCCAGTAGCGACACGAAGTCTGGAATGTTCTCTAAATGTCAATGTGTATTTTTCATTTTTATAAGTAATAAATAATATAATAATAATAATATAATATAATAATATTCTACCACATACACACATCACTATCTAGCCCAAACTAAGCAGAGCTTGTACTATGGGTACTAGACAATGGATAAACATACATATATACTTATTTTTTTGTAAATACATACATATTATACATAGAAACACCCAGACCAAGACAAACATCCATGTTCATGCACACAAATGTTGGTTATGTTAGTAACAGTTCGTTTTAACACGCTTTTATTACCTTGGTTTATATGTATCTATGTAATGGAATGTTTGAATGTGATTTTCACTCTTTTCAAACCGACGGATTGATTTGAAACTTTGCACACTTGTCGAGGATCGATTACAATACAATAACTTAAAAAAAAAATATTAAAAAATCATTGAAAATTAATAATAGATTGAAAAACTAAAAACTAATCTAAACAGTAGAAAATATGTCATATGTGCTTTGTAAGATATTTTGATAACCTCTACGTTTTTTTACATTAAAATTATTAAATTATTTTCTACTTTTTAGTTTGTTTTATTAAGAAAGCGTGTGTTTAGTATTTTAAACTATTACTTTTCTGGATGATATATCCTATGTACTTTTCTGGTCCCCTGACAACGTGTATGCGAAATTTCATGATGATCGGTCGAGTTGAGACGTGAAAGCGCATCGAACAAACGTTCGCATTTATAATATTATAGGATTATATTATGTATTTTGTGTACTATGCGTAGTATACAAGTGACTAAAAATTACATAGTTGTGTACAAACGGCAGTGAGTCGTCAATTTTCAGGAGTCATTGCCCCCAGTAGTTTAATGACCTAAGCATTTTCATTTTACTGTTAATGTCCTAACAGTATTTATACCCTTAGAAAATAGAAAACATTTCGGGTATGTTAAGCTGGTTTCAGCATGTAGAACTACTGACTATGAAAGTTTATAAGGCTAGTGTGTGAATAGAACAGTCGCAAGAGGAAGACCTAGGCGAACGTTTCTCGATCAGATCGGAGAGGTTGTAGACAAAGACCAGGTTACGAGCACCTTAAACCGGCGAGCGAGTATGAGGAATGTTATGAAAGTGAACGAAGTCAGAGAAGTGTGTCAGGATCGTAGCAAATGGAAATCCGTAGTCTCTGCCTACCTCTCTGGGAAACAGGCGTGAATTTATGTATGTGTGTATGTATTACGGCGATGGAAAACTACCTTTAAAGGCATAAGAAGAGATCCCTACAATATACATAGTCTCACGTCAACACCTCGAAGTAGAAAGAGATGAATTACACCTTCTTCTCGTTAGCTATGCTTTGAGGTCCCCCGTAATAGGGGCACTTATCAGGTATAGTTTCAGACTCCGTGATGCTACTCAAAGTTTCTTCACTGAAAATCTAATAACGCTCCCTTATCCTGAAATCCAACCTCAGACCTCCTGGAGGACAACGCCCGCACTAGGAATAAATCCTGTTCAAGGACCAACCATTTGTGGATAACACAATTTTTTTTACCTATGTGGGATTCGAACCCTTGGCGTAATGGTGAGGCGATCGATTAAACCACTACACCAACCGTGAAGTCAAAAATTTTTTCGGTAACTCAATTTTTAAGTAACATAGACTATATTTTGACGACTCGATGGCCTAATGGTTAGTGTAACATGCGAAAGACAAACATTTGTGTGCATGAACATGGATGTTTGTCTTGGTCTGGATGTTTCTATGTATAATATGTATGTATTTACAAAAACAAAAGGATATAATATGTTTATCCATTGTCTAGTACCCATAGTACAAGCTCTGCTTAGTTTGGGCTAGATGGTGTTGTGTGTATGTGGTATAATATTATAATTATAACAACACGCTACGAGCTACGGGAGCGGAGCAGTAATTACAAACTTGTTAAAAAACAGATAGTTATAAAGAGACACATACATAGTCCTACCCTTCTAAAACTGAGAAGAGGCCCACGCCCAGCAGTGGGATAGTTTATATACAGGGCTGGTATTATTATATTATAACTACATTTTGCCTGCGGTTTCGCTCGCGTAAATGTAGGTTAAGTTAGAAACAGTAGTTTTATTCTGGATGAAAGAAGGAGCGGGAAGGAGGATAGAGGATGTTTGGGCCTACGGCAGTCCCATTTACCGAACGAAACACAACAATAGGAATATTGCTATTTCACGTCGAATATAAAATATTTAGGTACGTAATTGCAGGCGAGTTTACAAAGAGATGATTGTTCTAAATTCCTAAGTCCTTTCTGGATGTAAGTAGGTGTTTCAAATAGTATATGTAGGGTCATTGACTCTTGTATTTGTATGTGTGGGTGGCCTGAACATTACTTTATAAAGTCACTTATTTTTATAAGTGTCTTTAATCTGTGAATTCTTGGAATACTAGACATAATTAGAATTTTAGTGTCTAGCCACCGGTGTGCCGGTGCGACTCAATAGGTTAAATAGTAAGTTTATATACAGGATATCGTAACTAATATTATAAATTCGAAAGTAACAACTACTAACTCTGTCTGTCTGTTACCTTTTCTCGGCTAAACCACTGAACCAAATAAGATGAAATTTGGTACAGATATAGTTTAAAACCTGAGAAAGGACATAGGCTACTTTTATTGATTCAGGTACCACGCGAGAGGAGCCGCCCTCAAAAGCTAATTATTATATAAATAGAAGTAATTTACCGATTCCCGAAGGGGTAGTCATATATATTACTATTATATAAAGCTAGCTATGATTTGAAATCCCCCATAAAAGAGGACGAACCTAATGCCACCAGTCATATATCAAAACTACATCCTGCTACTATATACACTTTGCTTATCTGGGGAATCGAACCGAAAACCCGCAATAGCTTTTGTTATATTTAGGTTCCACATAATTAGGATCCAGCTAATTTAAGTTTTAGCAGTAAGTTTCCTTAAGAGAAAAATACTCTCCAAAATAAGAAATAACAATTTTTGTCTGACGTGGGTATCAAACCTTATACTCAGCCAAATTGTAACCAGAGTTCAATAATCTATTGAACCAATATAGAATATATGTGACACATACAATAAAAATGTTTACTCATAGACTAAAATATATATTTTTAATAATATTTCCGGGTTCATTCACCTGTAGTCTCGTCACCCCTGACCGAAGATCTGGTGACGTCAGATGGGAGTCGAATCCAAGGCCGTACCCCCGAAGGTCGTCCATTGACCGACCAAAGACCTATGCTCCATTGATTTGTACAAAATTGTGCTTTTGTGGGACCAAGTTACTGTGTTATATTGTAGTGCAATGAACTACGATGGTATTGATAGATTTATATGTCTATCTATGTGTAAACTCAAGACCATTTAACCCTAAATGGTTATAAGAGGTATAATGCACTCACATTTCTACATATTTCGTTTAGGTACTAATTGCTTATAATAATGCTATGAAAAATTGTCTAATTAGAAGAAACTAATTTAGTTATATGCTTTAAATAAAGCTGTCTAATTGGTCCATGGCTTAAGTTTGTGGTTCTGCTTGCATGCGATCGTAGAGTCTAGCATTCCATTCCCGAGTCGAGTTCTTACGAAATGTTTCAGTAGTTAAATGACGCTTTAAATTTGCTCGGAAAATGGCAATATGTTCGCGTATTATATCTGTATTAATATAGTAGAGCAAAGATTTTCTGTTTGTAATAGATAAATTCTTAAATTGCTAAACATATTTTAATAATTATTTTATTATTAAACAGCTACTTTATCCAAAAGACTATTTAACATTACGCTATGAACCACGGGAACGGACTAGTAATTATTAACGCAGGTGAACAAATAGTGGAATAAAAAAACATCTCTGGCTATGCCCTTTCAAGTATATAGCCGTTACTTTATATAATGTATATAAATTTTCACTATCAGTAAACTAAACCCGCAAAATTTATCTACAAAAACCGCGTTTCCTAAATGGTTATCACGCCCGAAGGTCAACCACCTTCGACGGTTCGCACGTGACAACAACCATGTCAAACGTTTCGTACATTTTGACATAAAATATTGACATAGGTAATGGAAAATATGACAGATTTTGACAGCAATACTCTACAATTACGTCGAACCGAGAACATTGGACTGTCACATGGAAGTCTTGAGAACCATACCACGATATACAACTCTCATTTTTCTAAATTATACACTTACATAATTATATAGTTTCATGACTGTTTATAATAATATCAGCCCTGTATTCAACTGTCCCACTGCTGGGCGCGGACCTCTTCTTTGTGTGACGAGGGTTAGGCAACAGTCCACCCCGCTTGCCCAGTGCGGGTTGGCAGACTTCATATATCTTCGAGTAAATTATGTAGAACTCACAGACATGCAGGTTTCCTCACAATGTTTCCCTTCACCGTTAAAGCGAGCGATAATTAACTAATGCGTACATAACTTCGAAAAGTTAGAGATGTGGTCTCGAACTCGAGACCTCTGCTTGGCAGCCACAGGTTTTCCACTAGTTTGCCGGATGGGTAAGCAGGGACTTCGAGAAATTAATATTAAATAAGTAATTATCGCTGACTTTAACGATAAAGGCAAGCACCTAAAGGAAGTCAAGAGTCCTTTCTAATGTTTTCAGTCTGTGAAGTCTGTTAACCCGCACTGGGCCAGCGTGGTGGACTATAGCCTAACCCTTCTCATACTGGGAAGAAGCCCAGCAATGGGACTGTATATAGGGCTGATATGATATTATGATTATAGCTTAAATCTATCTACATTTATACCTACTAATATTATGAAAAGAAAAGATGTGTATTTTTGTTTGTAATTACTAAACTCATATACAACTGGATCAAAGATGACAACATGATATCTAAATTATAAATATAGTATTATCATGCTCACTCATATTGAAAATTGCACACTCGTTCACTATTTAATATGTGACCTCACCCTTTTTAAGTGAGGGCACAAAATCTAGAGCCCTTAATATATTCTTATGACCTACCGTATACTGAAAATTGTATACTTTTGTTTTAAATCAAGTAAATGAAATGTGTGAGCTCACTTTTTTAGTGTGGACACTTTATCGTAACATCTAAGTACTAGCACATATATGAATTTTACATAATAATTATGTGTGCGCTCACTTTTCTCAACATTGTCACTTTTAAGTTGGTGTTCTTTGATTTAAATTGACCCCGAGATATTCCTATGAACTTACCAACACCCTTATAATAGAGAGTTACCCTTATAAAATAATATAAGGTCTATAAAGGTTCATTACGACCAAGGCTAACGACCTTACAGGGCATTCCTCCTAAGGGCTACAACCCCTACAAAAACATGTTAAAAATATATTATTCGGAATGATGGATGGAGTTTTGTGTACTATTTGTGTGTAAGCAAGGAAGTAGGTACTGTTAGATGATTTGTATTGTTTTTTAAGTGTATTGAAAAGTTAAGGTATGTTCTTGGAGTTGGTTTTTTGGATGGGTGGTAGTTTTAATTATGTGTGAGGAATTTGAGACAGCTTTGACAGGGTAGGCAAAGAAGAAGGTTTTGTTAGATGATTTGTATTGTTTTTAAGTGTATTAAAATGTTAAGGTATGTTCTTGCGTTTGGTTTTTTGGTAAAAGTGACGTATTGAGAAGTTAAGGTACATCGCTGAGGTTGGTATTTCGGATAGGTGACCATTTTGTCTCTGTGTGAAGGACCAGAGATGGGGTAGACAGTTTGAGGGTACTGTCTTGTTTAAGATGACTTATTGTGAAGTTAAGGTATGCTGATATGAATTGTATTTTGGATGGGTGATCATTTTAGTTGGGTAGACTAATAAATCACGTTATGATACACACATAATATCAAGCCTATACATATGTATATCGGTAGGACGAGGTAGAAGTGCATATCACTTACATTTCGCTATCATTTTAGGTCCAACTGGGCGTGCCTATTATAATTTACTGGACAGTCTTTGTGCTGCTACTAAAAAACCTAATAATACTTTTTCCAACCTGGGAATCGAACGGAAAACCTCACAGAACACTACAGCAACATCAATAAGAACATACAAAAAAACATTTAGATTATAATCCAATGCTCATTTAACAAAATGTATGTTATCAAAACAACATCTCATATTTCTGCTGACCAACAATAAAAACAGCGCAATGTTAAAATAAAATTCAAGATGGCGTCTATAACACACAAACACAGCATTTATTTATAAAGAAGACTAGGTATCTATTTAAGATTTGACATAGATTCGGCAAAATTCGGCAGTAGTCGGCGGTCAATGACCAGGCATCGAACTCTGAGCTAGGCGTTAGTACTGACCTATTCTTATTAAACAATTCTCGCGTATTAGGCTGCCTTATAGAGATTACACCGATGGCTTAGGGGTTTAAGTGATCTTGACACTACGCTCAGTATTGTGGGTTCGATATAGGGACTAAAATTTTGAAAAATAGTTTTACCCATATACCCAAAGGGGTGGGCAGAATTGAATAAAATCCGCTAAAAAGCTAGGTAATGGGAAATTCCATTTATTTTAGTGAACGCAGAAGCAAATCAATCCTTCTTCTTCTCCCTTTATTATTCCCAAGTCACTTGGGATCGGCTTTTCTAGTCTAACCTGATTTGACTGGATATCAGTTTTTACAAGGAGCGGCTGCCACCTGACCTCCGCAACCCGAAGGTTAACGATACCCTAAGGCTAGACCAGTGTCAGGATATTATAGGACACTGGCTTCCCAATAACGACTGCCATATATGTTCATAGCAGCCGGGACTGACAGCTTAACGTGCTCTCCGAGGCACGTAGCAGGCGATAATTGTCAATCAATACGCACATAATTTCCAAAAGTCATATAACTTCAGAAAGTCAGAGGTGCGTGACGTGGGTTCGAACCCGAGACCCTCTGCATTGCAGTCTGTTGGTCTCCCCACTGAGCTATCGCTGCTCTCAATCCTTACAGAGCAAATTTGTAAAATCGTTACTAATATTATAAATGAGAATGTGAGTTTGTTAGTTTGTTACGCTTTCACGTGTAAACTACTCGACCGATCATCATGAAATTTCGCATAGGTGTACAGAAAATGACATAGGTTTCCTTTCATCCAGAAAAAGTATTGTTACTATCCATTTTTAACGTGGTTTTTAACCAACCCTTGTATTTACGTGAGAGAAATATAGTGGGTAATTTCGAAAATATGTGTTGCATGGATTGCATGGCGTGGTATGGAACTTTAGAGTTCTACATGGTACCTCTCTCTCCCTATCTCTTCCTAGCTATGTATTCCACATGGTGGTGGGGTCAGCTTTCTCCTCCACTTCGCTCTGTCTTCGACACCATCGTCAGTAACATCACTTTCCCACTTGTCCTTTAGCATTACATCTTTCCACCTTGTCCTGGGTCTACCTCTAGGTTGGACGGAGGAGGTCAAGCTGTAGTGCCAAATTCCCGACGTAGTCTGATGGTACCTATCATTTAGAAAAAGGTGTACCTATGGATGTACAATTTATGGTAACCTACATCTAAATGGGATTAAAAACAATGGCCGTGAGTTTCTTGCTAGCACATCTCATTAATTCTACGCCCATGGACTACTGCGTCTAACGAACTAGCACGCAGATGTCTCGAGTTCGATCCCAAGTGACGTTCTAAGCTGTTTGTATTAATTATCGCTCGCTTTAACGGTGAAGGAAAACCTGCATGACTAATTCGCCATAATTTTCTCGAAGATATGCGAACTCTGCCACTACACGGGGCTACCGTAGTGGACTATGGCCTAACCCTTCTCACACTAAGAAGAGGCCCGTGCCCAGCAGTGGGACACTTTATATATAGGGCTGATCTATTAAAAAGCTGAAAACTTTGTTTGTTTGGTTGGACGCGGTTATCTCAGGAACTACTGGTTCGAATTGCAAAAATATTTTAGTGTTGGTTAGCCCATTTATCGAGGAAGGTTATAGGCTATATAATATCACGCTACGACCAAAAGGAGCGGCGCATCTATTAAAAATGTTGCAAAAACGGGAAAAAAATCTTTTATGTGAAGCCAACGATCTGTGAGTTTTGTATATCTCATTATAATGACATAAGTCATCTCAATATAGTCTATATTATGTAATCGGTAGACAGACTCGCTATCTGCAATATAAAAAAGGCCCAGACGGGACCTTGAACAGCTATGATCCCGAGCCAAGAGACACCCCGTCCAATGACCCTTGGAGAATAGACTACACTATATAATATAGGAGGATAAATTGCTAGTCATGTCATAATCCAGACGAGTTTGGTGTACGACTGCCTTCGTGGCGCAGCGACAGTGAATACGATTGCTGTGCATTCTCATTTTAGAATCCCGGGTTGAGCCAACACAAAGTTATTGCGTTTTTAAGTAATCATTAGCAACTCGGAGCTAGGAAGGTAGTGGAGGTGCCTCTGAAACCATGTAAAGCCGTTGGTCCCGCGCCTGATCTCTCTCTCCGGTCGTGTCGGAATGCCGTGCAGAATTAAGAAACAGAAAAAGCACTTGTGTTTGCTTACACACTTATGTACTATAATATCTCCTGCGCAGATGGCCAGCCTCCGTTAAGATTCGCCGCAGTGACCGAAATTCAGGAGGACATTATTACACCCATATTTTGAAAGCTATGCTTTCAGATCCCACATAAGGGGGCAAGCTTATTGCCTAAAGAAAATGAGAATTACCCAGCTGAAACACCTAATCTCTTTGCCCAACCTGGGATTCGAACCGAGTACTGGTATACAGCAATCGCATTGACTACCGATGCCCCACTGAGGCAGTCTATACAGCTAACGGAATGTGTGAGTTATACAGTTTTGCCAACCCCCTAAGGAATTGTATAGGAATTAATCTACATATTCATAAGTATTTATTTTTTGTTAGTACCGTATCGATTTCAAATTTCAATGTTAGAATGATCTCATACAAAATTACTAATACATATTTATGGGTTTAGATAAAATTAAATATATTATTAATATCATATTCGTCTATGCCTACAACAAACGTCATAATACGAAATTAAAAAAGAAACATCTGTAAACGATGAAAGTACCAACTTATCAAGTACTAAGCCGGGACTATCCTCACCTGATTTATCTAACTACCCGCACGATTGCTTTAGTATTCGTTAGCAATCTGTATAGAACTTTTTAGAGGGAAAGTTCATGTTTAAAAAAAGAATGCGTTCTAAATTTGAAACCGAAATGACGTCATCAGTTGACATTTTCGCGCCAAAACACTGCCTGAAGCACATATAGCCTATTGTAGGGTTGCTAGTAATAATAAAAAATATAATAAAGCTGAAGAGTTTGTTTGTTTGAACGCGCTAATCTCTGGAACTACTAGCCGGATTTGCAAAATTCTTTTTGCATTCGATAGCCGAATTCTTGAGGAAGGTTATAAGCTATAAAACATGACCATACGAGCCGTAGGAGCGGAACAGTGATTATAAACGTAGATAAAATCCAGGAGACTGCTAATATTATATAAAAGAAATATTCGAGGAAATCGCGTTCGTTATTTGTGTCAATGTGGTAATTAATGACAGGGCATTTATTTAGTTATGTATGCGTCAGATGTTTCATAATTTTATGCAATTATAAGCTTTGTGATATTTGCAGTCATTGTTTTCTTACGATGCATATTGGTTGTATCGATGGCGTAGTAGTTTAAATGTTGCCTCGCCAATTTGCTAAATCTCTTACCGAATTTATTAAAATTTGTCCGATTCATAGATAGAAGTTTTAAGTCTGGGTTTTATTTGTGGCCATAGTTTCAATATCTCTTATGGTTTAACAAAGACTTTAGGTACTCTTTTATTAAAATGAAGTGCTATATTGTCAACTGTTTAAAAGTAAAACAGTTTCAAAATAAGAATTCCAAGAAAATCCGTTACAAAAACTCCGCTTGTAAAAAGTTTTCCACGCCACTTCCTAATTCAAATATGTGCTCACATTCAAAAACAATTGCCAACCTTACAATCGTAAAAAGGCTTTTAAAAAGGTACATACAATTAGTCACCTGTACGTTAACGCCCCATCTGTGATGTGCGCATAAGCAAAGCACTTACATACAACGCGTATGTGTGCGTGCGATGAGCACGTACTTACACGTTGTACTTCCTTAGTGTGCGTGATGAGTATGTTCGAGTTGTTGGAAGAGTTTAAAGGTGTGTGCGTATTCTGTGCGTGTGTGCGTGTGGTGTGTTCGGTTCAGCGACCCCAGTGCGCAGTGGGGCAGCCGTTGACCCACCACGTGGGCCGGTGGAAGGAACCGGCCCGTCTTATCGCCCAGCATTCACTTCCCGGTCGCATTTTTGTGATTTTTCAAACTTCTTTTTTGTTAAGGGTTTCTTGTTGCTACGAAGGATGGGTTGCTTTTTAATCTGTGCAGTTATCTATAGATAAAAAAGCAATGAATATTCTGATTACTAAATTCGCTGTGTTCTATTTTTGAACGTGGCTGTTTCTTTTCTAATTGAACCGTTAAAAATGTGCAGGGTAATAAAATCGAATTCCAGTTCTAATTTCAAACAGGTGCGATTAATTAAAACGATCATTTGTATGATAATTCGTAATTTAAATGTAATAAAATGTCAAATTTCGTTATGGATTAACGTTTCAAATGTATTAATTTGCTTGTTATCGTGTACTTTTTATATAAATAAATAAATAACATATTGCAGATAAAATATGGTTCTCAAGATAGTCATTTTTACGACGTCACTATTTTTCCAGTAAAATAAATGTTACCATTTTAATAAAATCTAAGGAATTATCTGAGGTCAATGTCTGGATAATAGCTTATATTCCGCTTCTAAAATTAATTGCATTTTAACAAGATCATTAATTAAATAATAATTAAGCCAAGTTATATTATATTCATCCTTTTTACGCGACGATATTTTAACTAGATGAGTCTTATTAAAAGTTAGTTAAATATTTTAAGGACATTTTTGGCAAGAGTTAAATGAATTATAGGATGTTGTGACTAGGTCACGGGTCTGATATTGGCTTGAGATCCCAGTCACCACGAGGTCTAACCACAGGCATCTTGTAGCGTTCCCAATCCCGTTTTAAATATGCTATCGGCGTATAAATTAATAAATAATTAACTTATCAATTTGATAGAAACCAGACAGAATGGAAAAAGGATTGTGTCTGGACCTAAGGGGCTAAAAGTTGCCTAGAAGTTGATTATACTGGTTATCTTCCGCAGTTTCAACCACATTTATGATTACTGCTTCGCTCTCGTGGCTCGTAGCGTGATGTTATGTAGCCTATCTTACTCCTTGATAGCTTTCAAATGGTGAAAGAATTATTAAAATCGGTTTAGTCGTTTCAGAGTTTATTAATAACAAAAATAAACAAATTTTCCTCTATATAATATTATTATTTATATTCATAAGAAAATATGTGTATATGTCTATCATAAGTAATACAGGCCAGTGTTTTAGCTCTTAGGTATTAAATACAATGACTTAACTAAACTGTAGGATATTTTTGACTTAATTATACCGCCATTTTCGAGAAAATTCATTCTACCGCCATCAGATTCCGTTTGCATTTTATAATAAGCATTCACATGACCATAACCGGGTTACTTTTGTTTGCGTAGAGCTGTGAGTTTTGCGCTTAACGCGCAAATTTTACGTCAAAACATTTTTATTGTAGTGTTTTATGTCTAACGGCCTAAATGCTTCGACTATGTTTGGATAGTGGTATGATTATGTTTCCTTTGTTGACTCATCATAATCAATTACGGAAAGTTAGAGACTTGTAAGCAATCTGAAAATATCTGACGATAAGTTAATAATTAATGTACAAATCGCTACTTGCTAGAAAATAAATGTAATATATTATCTTAAAATCAAACTGGTTCTCTAAAAATAATTGCACTGGCAACATAAGCAAATAAAAGTAAATACCATTAAAAAGAAATATAACAATTCCTAATTCAAACAAAATTTAAAATAAAATCCAGCGATTTATTTTAAAAATAGAACACTAATGAACAATACGTAGCTTCCTAATTTGAATCTGCACTCGAACATGCCGAATTCAAATTCTGACCAATAGAGTTTTGCGAATGCATCGCCAACGCGTCGACTAGACGAATAATGGCCGTTGAACTCAGCAATTTCGGGGTTCGATGTACGAACGAGCGACGAACCACAGACCCACAGTAATCGCTAGCGATAAGGCCGGGCGGCGCGATATCGATCGCCGATTTATTAGATGGCAGATTGATGTTCCTTCAGCCGGATTGGCGGACATCCGTTGTCCGTCCAACGTTTTCAATTTTCGTGAAAGTGGTAACGCCTTTTATTCATTTCTGAGGTTGGTCAACCTTTATTCGAAATTCAAATACACTATAATTAATCGTTATTCCTTTTTCAACGTCATTTTAAATATTAATATACATATTTAATATTTTAAATGAGCTTAAACTTAATTTATGAATTTAATATCTGGACCAATTTTGGTAGTTAACAAAGCGTGGAATATAATATAAAAGCTGTCCTCAGCGGATTCACCCACGTTTATGATCACTGCGCCGCTCCCGAGTTCGTAGCGTGATGTTATATAGCCTATGTTTTTACTATATAATGCAGCTTTGTAATGGTGAAAGAATTTATAAAATCGGTCCAATAATTTTTGGGTTTATTAATTACCAACAAAAATACAAATACAATTTCTTGACTGAATATCCCCGACCCAGAATCGAACCCGTTGACTCATGCAGTCGCTTTCACTACCTCTACGCCACCGAGGCAGTGAATAAAAGTCAAGTAATTATAAATGGGAACCGAATCCAGTGTGCCGATACGATTCCCGGAAGATGACATTTTTATTAAGAAATGCTTACTTAGTACTCATTATTCATATTATTTATTATACATTCTGAAAATTTGTTGCCAGCGGTATAACATGGGACCTAAACTATTCCTGAAAAAATGTCGGTGTCAATCACCTCTCCTTTCTTCAGCGTTATGTGTTTTCATACTTTATGTATCAACTATACATAATATACATATATTTGATACTATCTTCTCACCCCTTATCAATAACACCTTTAAATATAGGTTAGGTTCATTGACAGGGGTCACAAGTTCGCGGAGTTCAGAGTTCGGTGACCGATGCGCGGAAAGTGTCCCGAAATTTGTAATTCTTATGCTGTCTTAACCGAGCACCGAATATGTATACATTTTCTTGTTATTTTTACTGCGCAGTTTGTGTGTATGTATGTATTTTGAGACTGAATCATTTGAACATAAATATTTTTTCTGTAAAAGTGTAATTATTTTTGGGATATATAATAATATTCTATCCCATACACACAACAACATCTAGCCCAAACTAAGCAGAGCTTGTACCATGGGAACTAGACAATGGATAAACATACATATATACTTTTTTTGTTGTAAATACATACATTTTATACATAAAAACACCCAGATCAAGGCAAACATCCATGTCCATGCACACAAACGTTTAACTTGTGCGGGAATCGAACCCATGACCTTTTGGATGGCAATCGGTTAAACTAACCCCTACGCCATCGACGCCGACATTTATATCGAACCTGGGCTAGGTATTTTTAGGACCGAATTATTTTTGTACGACTAAGTTGGCAAATAATCATACGGCCCACCTGATGGCAAGTGGTCACCAGAGCCTATAGACGCCTGCAACACCAGAGGCATCACTTGCGCGTTGCCTATCCTTTAGGAAAGGAAGAAGAGAAAAAGGAAGTGGGAAGGAGAAGGAGCGGGATGGGGGAAAGAGGGTGATTGGGCATCCGGCACTCTCACTTACCGAATGAAACACAACAGTAGGAATACTGGTATTTCACGTCGATATTCTGTGAGAGGGTAGTCCTTCCCCAGTCCAGCCGGCTCATTCATGCTGAAATCAGCGAGGCTCTACTACTCGAAAGTTTAGATATACATACATAGTCTAAATCCTTCCCTACCCCTTAGGGGGTTCGCATCCCTATGGGGTAGACAAAGGTATATAACACCAACTTTTTATTGGCGAACCTATTGCTGTCCTCATTCAGTGTTGCTACTGAAAGAAAGACCTAATAACAGTTTGCCCGTAGAGTAACTTTGACGTTCATAAGTGTTACTTTGTGACTTAAAAGAATTCATTTTGAATGCACGAATGGCGTAATAGTTTAAGTAATCGCCTTACCTTACCGAGTGTCGTCAATTCTAATCCTACAAGACACTAAAAAATATGTGCTTCTCAAATTTTGTTTCGAGTTTGTATGATCTTTCCAATGCTTGTAATGCAGGAATTATTCCTAGTGCAGGCTGTCATTTCTAATCAATACTAATATTATATTCAAATTCAAATTTCATTTATTTGCTAAAAACAGGTTTAAAAGATGATACAAAAAAAAAGGTGCCCGTCTGTGCCTTGCCAATATTGGCGTACAAATATTTCCATATTAATAATAAACTGTAAGTAAAATTAAAAACACGAATAAAAGATCTATAAAATAACAAAACTTAATCTAACAAATTTAAATATACCAATATTTTTAAATTGTTTCTTTAAGAAAGTCTGTGATGGAATTGTAACACTTTTTAGGCAACAATATTCTTAATTTCTTGTTAAAAAGACTTATGCTTAATGTTTTTATTGTCTCTGTCAGTTTAGCAGGTAATATTATAAAGCTGAAGAGTTTGTTTGTTTGGTTGAACGCGCTAATCTCAGGAACTCAAAACTCTGGCAAATTTCATACTCATAATTTCATACGTCTTATTTATCGAGGAAGGTATATAAGGAGCTATATAACATCACGCTACGACCA
The DNA here is from genome assembly GCA_963675205.1 of Catocala nupta. Taxonomy (NCBI): domain Eukaryota; kingdom Metazoa; phylum Arthropoda; class Insecta; order Lepidoptera; family Erebidae; genus Catocala; species Catocala nupta. The sequence goes on along the minus strand of OY776107.1, from coordinate 2,653,827 downwards.
ATAGGAGCGGAGCATTAATGAAAAATGTTGCAAATTCAAGGAAAATTCTCTTATGTGAAGCAGACGAAGTTGCGCGGGACAGCTAGTTATATAATAAATATAGGTCAATGTAAAAAATAGTTTTATCTATTCTACAGTACTGATTACAAAAATAATATAATATATGTATATGTTGTGAGCTAAGTGGGGCGTCGCTTTGATAACTAATCATATCAGGTATTATCTATTATCTGTGCGTCGGATGACGTCAGTAGACGGCTTGGTCTACTGAGATTGCCAGTCAACAGCCCCATTTAAGAGGAAAATCGAGTCTTCAGCAGCTCTTTTTAAGAGGGAAACGGGGCTTTTGTCCAAAAAACGTATTTCAGTTTTCTCAATGAATAAAACTCTAGAAAGCAGCGATAACCTAGTTGGTAAACCGTTTTACCACGTAGAGGTCTCAAGTTCGATCCCAAGACACGCACTGCTGACTTTTCGGAGTTATATGTGTATTGAAGTTAATTATCGCTCGCTTTAACGGTTAAGGAAAACATCGTGAGGAAACCTGCATGTCTGAGAGTTCTACATAATGTTCTGGAAGATATGTGAAGTCCGCCAACCCGCACTGGGCCAGCGTGGTGGACTATGGCGTAACTCTTCTCACTTTGAGAAGAGGCCTGTGCCCAGCAATGAGACCGTTTATGTACAGGGCTGATATTATTATTATAATGACACTAAAGCCAAACAAATAATAATATTCTACCACATACACACAACACCATCTAGCCCAAACTAAGCAGAGCTTGTACTATGGGTACTAGACAATGGATAAACATACATATATATTTATTTTGTAAACACCTTCATATTATACATAGAAACACCCAGACCAAGACAAACATCCATGTTCATACACACAAATGTTTGGCTTGTGCGGGAATCGAACCCGCGACCTCAGGCGTGGCAGTCGGTTACACTAACCACGCCATCGAGGCCGACATAATAATTTGGAATATAATCTATATCTAAAACTGCCATGTAACCATGCTTTTATTTTTTTTTCATAATTTCATTATTATAACTAGTAAAACCGTTCAAAAATAATAAAATTCGCTTGATTCTACTGCTGTTTACGGACGTTCAGTAAAATATATATAACGGGACTAATCAGCATAGTAAAAACAAAACGGATTCAAATCATTTTTAATAAACAATATGAAAAGAATTTTGTCTGTATTTTAAACTAGATAATTTTAGCCGTTTTTGCATCATTTTTCATTTATGCTCCGGTCCTATTGGTCGTAGCGTGATGTTATATGGCCTTCTTCCTCGATAAATGGGCTATACAACACTAATAGAATTTTTCAATCGGAACCAGTAGTTCTTGAGATTAGCGCGTTTAACCAAACAAACAAACTGTTCAGCTTGTAATATTATTATAGATTGCAGTACATCATATTTTAAAGGCTCTGTATACATATATGACATACGACAATGTTTCAAATACCATAGATAGTCTAGACATGTAGGTTGTTAGGTGCCACGAAATCGTAACTATATTATAAATGCAAGTGTGAGTTTGTTTATTTTTTACACTTTCTCACGTAAACTACTCGACCGATCATCGTGAAATTTCGTATACACGTTGTCAGGAGTACAGAAAGGACATAGGGTACCTTTCATCGAGAAAAAAGTACTGTTCCCGAGAATCTAGAAAATTAAAATAACCATGTAGGTTATGTAAATTTTTATCGCTCGGTATATCTTACGTGAACGAAGCCGCAGGCAAATCTAGTTGATCATAATATTGTCTTCTGTTTACGCGAATGTTATTCATTGAAATTAAACTACTATATATACTATACTATATAACTATATAATATATACTATATAACTAGTTGATTATATTTTTTAGAGTATCACATATTTAGTGTGTTTCAAATATCATAGATAATCTAGAGATGTAGGTTGCTAGGTGCCACGAAATAGGTTATATATGTGATAAAACGATGCACTTCGCGCGCAAATTTACGTCATTTTGTTATCAAATAAAACCTATTTCGTATGTGCGAATTTTCTTATATACATGCTAAATCGTAATCACGGGATTACTTAATAATAACTTTGGTATTTGTTACTTGCCTTGATAGTCCTGTGGTTTGTGATAGCGACGACGTTTGCAGTCAATCGTTGGGTATCCACTTCGATTCCCGGACGCAGATTAAATTTTTCTGTTAGAAATCTTAAAATGGAAATGTTTGCTGGTTATAGGATCTTACCCTATTTGTAGGACCTAAATATTTTTTAAATGTGCGTTTAAAACACCTCTTCATATCTCTTTTATTTCACTAGTTTCTGCTTTCGGCTTTACCTGCGTGAATCTCAAGGAGACGCATTAAAGTCGTATCATATGAGTTAATCCAGGATATCGCGGCGGGGTCGCGACCGCATGCGAAAGCGATTCGCGCGGCCCCGTCGATAGTGGTTTTGTCGAGGAACACCGTGGTAGGTTTAGTCGGTATTCCGGGAGGTACATTATCTTTTTAACATCTTATTTTACCCCGGCGAGTCCGACATAATCCCTCCGCCCGCCCCCGCGGAGTGATATGCGTCATAGCATTCCCCCACGTAAAAAAAAAATAAAAAAAAAATAAAAAGGATATGATATAACTATGTGCAAAGTTACATTAAAATCTGTTTATGTATTATTAAATAATAAGCATCCAAACACTTTCAAAAAATAATATTATCAGGCCTGTATTAAACTGTCCCACTGATGGACACGGGCCTCTTCACAGTATGAGAAGGATGAGGTCATAGTCCACAACGCTGGCCCAGTGCGGGTGGTCAGACTTACCATATCTTCAAGAACATTATGGAGAATTCTCAGACATGAAGGTTTCCTCACGATGTTTTCCTTCACCGTTAAAGTATGCGATAATTAACTATTTAAAACACACATAACTTCGAAAAGTCAGAGGTGCGTGCTTTGGGATTGAACTCGAGACCTCTATATGCCAGTCCTACGGTTCCCACTAGGCAATCGGTACTTTGTATCTATTAAATGTTTATTATTTAAATAGATGTAGAGTTCACTTTAGCCCAAAGCCCAGCAGTGGGCCAGTACGGAACATCGCTATACCACGTGGTCCCAAATCAATAGGTTGCGGGTCGTTAGCCCGCGTGCTAGAGGGAGACAGTGACATCTGACGTCACATTCGCCATCTCTCTCCCCCGCAAGGTTGGCGGCTCCACTTTTCTTTTTTTTCACTAATATTTATACAATATGGTATTTTTTTTTATATGAAGGATATTTTTATGATTGATTAATCTAAAAATAGCATTGTAAAATTTTTAATGATTAATGTTTGAGTGAAAGTATAAATTAATGTATGGTATATTATGTTGTATAACCTAAATGTTATTTTTTTAATAAAAAAGCTATATAGATTGTTTGTGATATGCACTGTTTTCGGACAATACGAGATAAACCATAGATAAGATAGTTATTTTTCACGTTTAACTGTTGTTTATAACCCATAACTGTCCATAGACCTCACCCATAGACAACTGAGACAATGACCTGATAGTTTGACATAAATTGCTTTTGACAGGTGATTAAGCTATTCCAATTTCAAATTTGATTCGAATCATAAATAAAGTTAGAAATTGACATAAGATTTACTAGCCAGTGCTATTTTGATTAATGAGTGACTTTTAAAAATATCTAGTCAATGTTGTCGATAAAACAATTTTTATCCAATTAATAAACCTTCTTCCTAAAATTTGAATGTTAATATTTTAATAAAAAAATAAAAAGAAATTGATGTTCGTTTTTTAATTACTGAATTTTTTACAAAAGGAATTCGGTTTTAAAATTTTAAAAAAGAAAATTGACGTTTCCTCTTTTAATTTACTTTTTTTACTAATAAGCTGGAATCTTTTAGACGTATAAATCCTAAAGGAAAGACTCTGTAAACAAAAACAGTGTGAAACAAAATTGCGTACATTATTTGCGGTTGACAACACATTTTTCCTGGGTCAGTGACCTTTTAACACTGGTATCAAACTGTATGAAAACAACAGTAGTTTTGAACAATGAATAAGCTTACTGAGTTTGGAACATACTTTAATACTATCAAGGAAAAATATTTTATTTAATTACTGTGATTTCGTTAACAAAAATATTATCACATAATCTAGATAACATTATGACATGACGTAAACTACGATTGGATAAGGTCATAATAAAATAAACTGTTCTTAATTCAAACGAGCCCATAAACCAACAAGATAAAGTTAAAAAGAAAAATATGATTCGCAATTCAAACGATTTGATGAAGGAACAAAATATCGTATTCGTTGGCGAAAAAATTCGCCAGAGAAGGCGGCAACGTAATATCGCTCAGTGATTCCACATTCAAAACTAGAGTTCAACAGCATTTCACCGAAATCTACTTTGTTTGGGTCCCGGGGTCAATGAACCGGTGTGTCGCCCGCGAGCGTGTGTGCGCGCGCCGCTGTGTCCGTACACGACACCGACGTACGCACACATGCAAACGACGCCTTGTGATCCGCGCGCCTCTGATGGGCAATTTTGTCTCTTAATTACATCGTAATTACACATATTTCCGTACAGTTTGTTGGACATTTTGAAGGTACCGGGGTGCTAATCGACGCACCACTAGGAATTTCCCCTTAAAGATGAATATTGAAGAAAAAATTTCCCATAGTCCGCGCCGCGCCGGGGCGACTGAACTATCGCTATGAGCTAAGTTGATTATTCGGCCGGAATGAAAAAATATATAATTTTTTCGTGAGCCTGGCCGAAGATTCGTCAATGCGTCAGTCACGTTCGGGCCGCTCTGGCGTCAACATCTTTGGACTTGCCAGTTGCCGTCGCAAAGCCGAGTTGTGCACAACCTATAGTACAAACATATAACGTACAAATTTTTTCCAGCAGTGAGGTGAACACGTATTGTTATTTTTCACAAAACCAAGTGACAGTGCCTTTAAGTGCAACAGTGACAATTTATTTTCTTTTTGAAAATAGAACGTGGTGGCGTTTAACAACATCTAAATTTAAAATTCAAATCTTGTGTTCCACGTAAATTCGGATAACGGATTTTAGATAATTGAGCATCACTGTTCGGTTACCTAAAATCGTTGGCAATAAAAAACTAATTGGCATTCTTAAATCAAAATAAAAGTCCATTTTCAAAATTCAAATCAATTCTTCTTTCTGCTTCGGTTTTCTCTTTGCAGATTTTTTGTGTTTCGCAATTTTTTGATGAAAGAGATAATACATAAGAAGTAGAATAAGGGAACAAGTGAATAGTAACAATAAATCAAATAGTGCCTTATATAATGTTTATTTAAGACGAAAGGAAGAACACAAAACACAATTACGGACACAAAATGCCAAAAAATTTGTTGCTCTTCAAAAAGTTAATACCTGAAATAAACTTCGCAAAAAGAAATCTTACATCACCGCTGGGCCGGAATATATATATCAGTTAAAAACATATATCTGGTGCTTTAATCAACAAAGTTGATGAAACATTGACATTGGGAGTGCCATAGTTTTTCGAAGAAAAATATTGGTTTTAAAACATAAACAGACAAAAACAGTTGCCTTACCGACATAGTCGAATAAAAATTTAAATAAAGAATACTATTGGAACACCAAGAGTACAGTGATACTAGTGCCGACCGCAATGCGAATTCGATTCGCGTGCACACAAAATCATTGGCCGAAAATAACTTAAATTAAAACTAACAACTTTTAAAAAGAAAAGATTGAGAAGGAACCGAAAATTGAATTTGGAATGATGAATAACAACCAGTTCCATGACTTGTTCGGGTCTCAGTGGCCTCCAGACCAACACGGAGGGCATTCCTCGGCTTCGACCATGCTGCACCAATCACAGGGATTACCTCAGGGTATGCAGTTGAAGAGAGAACCACATACGGACGGGCAGCCTGTGATGCACAACCAGATGGGCATGGACATCACGTCAGGGTCTGTGGCGGACAGTACATCCCCTCCACCCGGGAGCAGCGATGGCATGTTTGGATCTTCAATATCTGGGATGTTCATGGATAAGAAAGCCGCCAACTCCATCAGAGGTATATACTTCTTTTTATTTTAATCTATGATTATTTCTAATAGGTAAACATTTTTTGGGATGTCTTTTATAGAGTCATAATTATTTTCATCACTTTACTGTATATATTATCGACGTGTGCCTCAGCACTGAGCATAATAGTTGATACGTTAAACAAATATTTGTATCGAGTTGTTTGTTTGTATCGATTATTTAATAGGTGAATAATTCGTTGGAGCAAAGTGCATATTATCAATCCTATCGTTATAGAAGTTAGGATTGATAATATGCACTTGATGAGTGTCAGCAGATTTATATAAAAAAAGTGCGAAAATTACGTACATATTATATTAATCTGTAGGTCAACGACCTACTATGACCCTATAGAACATAGACTATATATAACAGAGATGTGTCATCTTAGTTTTATGTCTATAATATTAGGCAGAAAAATACGTTACGCATTTTCACATTATCTGTGCACATTTATGTCATAGATAACGAATGGTAAACTTTGACGTGTGTGTAATGACGTCGTTCGTCTCTCATTTGTCTGACTCAAAGTAAATACGTTTTATATGCTCATCTCTGTCTATTAAACGATGTGTCTAGGAATTGCACGAAACGTCACTTTAGGTATCAAATGTAATTTTTTCAAATATGGTAATTATCTTTTTTTAAATATTAATTGCAGTTTGGGCTGCTAATGACTAATATTTAACCACTCTAGTTTAGCTAGAATGCTTGTGTTAACAATGCCTTCACTTCGGTAGTGCACTGTATTCGAATCGATGACTCTCAATCGCAAGTGCAATCCTGCCTAATCCAGTAGCTGTTACTGCTTCCACTTATTTAACTGAGAGTATACTAGACAAATTCGTGTCAAAGCGCAATGTTAGCTTTCCAAGTGCTTTGCAAATTGGGTGACACTGAGGTCAATGTTACTTCTATCCAACGACAACGCTGGCCATTTTTCTTTTGTAAAAGTTGGAATAGATAAGTTTAAAGATTAGACAGTTATATCTCTCTATAAGTTAATTACCAAAAGAATTGCTTGCCATTTTGCTTATGTCCCTAAGACCTAGTTAGAACAATATGTAAAGCCAAAGGTTTAATCTAGATACCTAATGATGTATATTGACATATTGAGACGTAGCTACTGTTAATTATATTGACAGCCATGTTACTGGTACGACAGAAAAATATATTGTGAGAATCTTTGGACTATTTATTTGATAGTCAAAATGTTGTCAAACGACAGGGCTTGAGTTTATTCGCAAACAAGCAACGGTTTTAAATTCTATTGTCAAATCTACATAGAAATATGAACTATGCTTATGTCCAATAATTCTTTAGGCACCACTGTTGGACTACTGGGCAAAAAAACTATCTTAGTCATGTGTAATATGCATATTTATAAGCCATAATAAAAATAGGTAAAAGTGATTGTATTAAAGCAGGTCATATCTCTAATTGACCATAAACACGAAAAAATCTCAACGGTTTTTAGGCCATAGACACAAGGTCGAATTTTACTCAAATTAAAACTAAATACATGAGTTGTCAGTTGTTCCAAATTTGAGCAAATTATTTACAATCGATGCGTTTATCTGTTGTCCTAAATTGCATTTAAATGTTTGTGTTTTAAATTTTAATTTTCCGCAGTTAGCCTCTAAAGGGTTTTTTCTTTGTTTAGTTTTAACCAGGTTAATTGGAATGACATTTGGGTTAAGCTGTGACGTGCGAATATTGTTATGTCATTTTGTGACATGTGTCATTAGTATCATTCTCTTGGGTTTGTAGTTTAAAACAATGGTTTAATATTTAAATGTTTGAAAATTTTTGTTAACACTTGGATATTAACTTTTTATAGAATCATTTTTGTATATTTATACACAATTAAAGTAAAAATGCTTACATAAATGTTCTTCTTTGTAAATTGCTCGTATGGTGTAGTGGTTTAAGTGGTCACTTAGTCACTACTAATGTGCCAAAGAAGATCGAATTATAACCATCAACTCATAGAAAGATAAAATGGTTGACTTGTTTCAATAGCTTTGAAACTCCCTAAGACTGTACACCTATATCAGCAATAGACTTTTATTTTATTCAGCTTGTAGACTTGTAGGTCAAAAATTGTCGCTGCATAGCAACACTATGAATTTAAGACAGCGAATATATTTTTTCATGTAGGTACAACTCAATTGCAGTCATGTTGAGTGAAGGCCATTCATTAGAGACTGGCTGTACAGAACTTACACAACACACACAATATAATATTGTAGAGGAACACACAACATTCAAATATAGAACATAATCTTTATTCGTTTGAAATTTATTTAAGTATTCTAAATGCAAATTCCCAGTTTGAAAATATAACAGCCTTTTCAATTTCTAACGACTTAATTTTGAAAAAAGAATACGCTCTCATTTCCTATTTGAATCATAACATGTTTAAAATAAACAATACAATGAATAAATAGAAGTAACAGACGATTAAACGAAAAACTAAACAATTACTAGACGAGTCAAAGTGCACTTGTGTCAATGACCCTTCGAAAACTGACACGTGGACTGACATGCCAGTGTTAGAACGACGCAAGTGAAGGCTGTACGGAGCGTTGTCTTGGCACTATGTAATATATCTAAAGTTTTAATTGTGGAATGTTGTTAAGTAATATTACAGGTTTTGAATTAAGAATATTGAATATCGATTTTATCATTTGTAATTAGAATAAAAATATTCCATTTTCGTTCAGGTCATCGCGTGTCACTTGTTCATATTTAAAAATAACTTTCATTCTAAATTCAAAATGCAGAACAACCGTTTTAAATGTAAATAAAGCACATTTGACACCGTAATGCTATTCATCTCGACGAAATTTTAAGTCTCAATTGTCATTGTTGAAATGTCGTAATGGAACAATTCGGGGTTGTCATCCGGCGAATTGGCCTCAGGCGGGTTCAAGGCCGATGCCCATTAATTTGATGATACACTCTCCTCTTACGTGAGTCTTACACGATGTAACTAGATTCATACTTTATTTTTAGTTTTAATCTCGTCATATTGCAATTAAATTATTCATACCTCCCACTTCCATTGAAGACAAACTTCAAAATTAATATTGTTCGTATTTCAAAAAGCAGTGGGCCTCAGATAGGTTTACGGCTTAAAAATAATTTGAGTTCTTAATTTAGAATACTACTAAGAACTTATTTATCAGTTACTCAAGCTCGAAATTCAAAACGCAGTTTAAATGTTTGAACACTTGTTTTCTTATAACTTTCTACTTGGCACGACAGTGGTAGATGTCATCCTAACTTGTGAAGGTCGGATGTCATAGGCGCCAAATCGTATCATAAAAATCCCGATTTTCCATTACAGATTATTGATCTCCACACACGAAGTTTTCCACGACCTCTCGTTTTACGAAACAGTACAGGAATAGATAACTCAACCTGATAAGAATAGTAATTATAATACCTCTGTGCATTTGTTCCAAATATTGAATATATGAAAATAAAAGCAGATAGTATTTTCATAGTTTAAATGTAAACACTTAAATTTCGAATCAAATGTCGAAAAGCTAAGTCCTAATAAAACCTCACGCTTAATTTAAAAAGAAAACTTGTCAAAACGTTTAAACATAGAAGGCACGCGTGATGTCGTCGACCCGTGACGTCATGTGACGTATGCTGTCACTTTTATTTTAGGGCGTGCGCAAATGAATGATTTTGTTAACACTGTAATGTTCAAGTGGTTATTATACCATTTTACGTTTAATCGGGATTCATTTTTATCAAATTAAATATAGATCGTTTTTAAATATCAAACAACGATTAGAAAGGGCTCTACAGAAACATCCAGGTCCTAAATATCTGTCAGTAGTTTACCCACAGGTTGTTTCGTGAGTTGAGTGGGTTGCGACAAAGGAATGAATACCAGTGCTCTTTAAAAAAGTATGGCAGCAATGTGATTTGTACAAGACGTGCGAGTAAAATTCAAGAATAAAAATGGAACAAATTGGATGTTTCTCTAAACATTAAAGGAGCTTGCCTTGTTTTAAAATGAATTCTTTGGAAGTATAGCTTTATCGTATTACCACAGCATTTGGAAACTTACTCTTAAGCTTATAAGAAGTACTTAAAGTAAAGCACTCAACGCTCAAACACTTATTTAGAACATTCAATGAACAGTCCCTTCGATCAATAAGTTGTATAAACAATTAATGAATATACACACTGAAGCCAAAGCGGTCGTAAGTTAGATACCCTGGTCGTGATAAATAGTTCCTAAATACTATTATATTATGTACTATTATATACTGAATAAATAATAAAAAATAAAAAGACCCACGCCGATTCCCTAGAGGGGTAAGCATTGACTAAAGATTTTTACTTGCTGTAATTTATTTCAGTTTAATAGTAATGACAAGAAATTATCAATAACAGTTTGGAGTACTTTTAACTTAAATAGCCAAAATATATTTGTAATATATACAAAGATTGTCGCCTATATCTTCAACGGGGTAGGCAGAGGTGTCTAACGCCCACATTGATACATAATTAAACAAGTCTATTGCCATCTTTTATATACACCATGCCACTACTAATAGAAAATCCTAACATATTGCTCGACGCGGAAATCAAACCTAAAACCCCACGATCGGACGCAACCTTACGCCACTATACCATTGGTATTCAAAGGTGCAATGAACTGACACTTCAATTGTATAGCTTTTCAGTATTGACATCCTAAACATCAGACTTTCCTTAACTGTAATATGTAACGCAAAATACTATCCAACGGTTTTCCTTAAAGTAAAATAACGGTATTTCCCCATCAGTCTTGCAGCATGAGCTTGTAGCCGTTTTTGGGTTCGATTCCTGGTTTAAGTAATATGTTTTGGTATCATCACAGCGTTTGGGAGAGTCCAGCAGGTGTTAATTGTCCGTATGAGACATAAATTTAGTCAGGACAAATTTGATTTAGGTGATATTCGCCTCTGACTACCCGTTAATGTAATATAGCCGTGATTTTATGTAAGTTTGTTTAAATTAAATTCGAAAATCTACCGCGCAAATAAACAACTGCACTGATTTTGAAGAAATTTTAAATAACAGTAGCTTCAATCTTGAGAAAATATAGCAATCGAAGTCGCTTGTAATATTAAGTTTAGTATATACGTAAGGTATAAATTAAAATTACTATACTAAATTTGAATAAAAATAAATAACAAGTACAACTTGCATAAATTTATTTCACAATAAAATAGCGTTTCTTAATAAATTACTAAATATGAGTCACGTCATTAGTAACAATAATTGATCGAGTCATCGTTTTTTAATAATTTCAAGTCGTTGACCTGCGGCGGGTTAAAGTGCAAACGTCACTGACTTGTGTGTCAATGTTTCCGCCATCTTTGTTTTGATTTTGACAGGTGTCATAATGTGTACGGTTCCTTGCCAGGTTTGTGACATATATCATGACTATTTTAATGTTTTTAATGGACTTAGTGTACTTTTACTGTCTGCCTAACCTCATTATACCCAAGTGTGATAATACAATTTAATAGTGGCTTTTCTATTAATTCTATCTAAATTATAAAGTTATACTATTCTTTAGATAAATTATAATTTTAAATGCAAGTGTGACTTTTACTGCATATGGTCACCCATCCAAAAATTCGACCGTGGTAAAATTGCTTAACTCCATCGAGGCATCGATTGTCATGAGTCACAATACTTAATTAATTATAAATTTAACATAAAACTAGTTTCTTGACGCTAGTCTATTAAATATAGTTTATGTTAACAAAATATAATTTGGCTGTTATACAGTTATAAATTCATTCTTAGACACACGTATAAAAAAAATGTAGCCATCTTTTATTCATTTATTAGACAAATGTAAAAATAAATAATACAATCCGCCAAAAGAAATATTTTAAAGTCGACAGATCAAAGTATCAATTAGTCTCAGTAAACATCAATTATAGAAAGATCTGTCATACAAAACAAGCACAACCGCGCGGGAGATCAAAATATATTTGCCAATTATAACGGACTAACAAATAACATCCATTATATAGTGATCTATCTACTCAAACATTATTGTCCGTAAGTAAGGTCACAGTAAAATGGATTCTCCTAAATATAAAATGAACCATGCGGTATGGAGGTCATTGGCCCGTGATGTCAGCCGCGTCACAAAACGTAGGTGAATCGGATTACGTTAACGTGCGCGGCTGCGTTGTGTGTATGATTTTGCGATACAATCTCTAATGCGGTTTGCGTTTGACCGATATTCGGTCATTGACTTGCTGTGATAAAAATGTATTGGACGGCCTTGAATTATTTTTTTCTTACGTAAAATACCTATATTTTTATATTATGTATGTATCTTTATTATTTGCATATTTTATCATTTAGTGGGTACGCAATACACGACATAGGGGGTCCTACTAAACGAAGGGCCAATTTTACGATTTATCAATTTCTTATCTGTAATAATGGGATCCATTTTTCGACAAATTTCATCATTATTTCGAATTGTAGCCTGTGTTTGGATAAACGTATCATATAAAGGTGTTCTTGAGGATAAATATAATTAATATTATAATAACATTCCGTTATTTACGTTACATTATTTTTAGAATACAATTTGGTAGAATACGTTGGCGTTAATAATGGGCCTGCGTTTTGTCTGTAGTTTTGTTAAATTAGTATTCTAAAAAACATATCTGTTACGCACAAAGCGCGACCCCAATTTCTGTAAGAAAACCCGGTTAATGGGGTCGTTACGCTGACCAAGATGTTTGGGTTTTACACCTTGTTTTCATAAGTCTATTGAGGTCAGTTGTATAAGTATACTATCATGATTACCTTTGAAGGTAAATGCAGCCTAATTATTTAAAAGGGAACACAGTAACAAAAAAGTAACGAATAAATTTCAAACAATATTACATTCGATACATATTTAAATTAAAATTAACAACATGAAACACTTAAGAAAATCAAATTATACATTTAATTAAATTTTTCCAAATTTAAATTCATTTCTTATTCAAATTCCTTGTTCCATGTTTTAATTTTCAATAAACAAATGAGTTCTAACAGTGTTGCCAACATAACAACAGACGTACCTTTCATGTTTATTGTTTGAAATAGTTTTTATTTCTTTGTGCTTATACCTAAGTAATGCACAATGCGCGACGTTTTAAAACTTGTGCAATGCACAGGAATCCGATTACAATACATTAATAAGACAATAGATAGGAGGTTCGATGACCGCTTACAGCAGATCTTAAGCCAAATGGTACTACATTATTTAAAATCTGTATGTCTGACTTTACATTCAGTTCAGAGATGCGTGTCTGAAATACTATTGTCAAATATAAAAACGAATTTCGAACAGAATTTGAGACACCTAATCATAAATACAAATTAAAAGAACAATCTTAATTTATTTAATATCATGTAAAATACATGACGTAATTTTTGCATTCAATTCGGACTAAATTAGCTTTCATCATCATAGATATGCGAAATTCGAATTTCAAATCTTCCAGAGTGTGTCTTTGTCGTTTCTCGGTCATAAATGTTTTATTTGAGGTTAGCATACCATTAGAAAATACTAAATAAAGATTTATGTTTGCCTCGTATAGAAATAGAAAGAAAATATCTATAAATATCTTGTTATAACTAAACCGTATTCAAGTGAGGATGTCACGCGGCTGAGATAGTTGAATAAAATACGTGTAAACATCATTGGCACTATTTTAAACCCGAGGCAGACATTTTAGTCGACCGTATTGACAATATTTTTAGCGCCAGCTTGCATGTTTCCTGACCATTTTATTTAAAAAACGCAATATTAATAATTAAAAGTGACGTTTGTTGAATGTTTGTTGGACATATATAGATTGTTGAAATACCCTTCTATTATTAGCTATTATGGAATAGCAAATGGAAAACCAAAACGCACCATTTAAAAAAAATATATAAGGAAACTTATTCTAGAACTCAAATTCACCTACGAATTTCGAACCAGTAAATTTTCGCAGCGGCTTTGGAATTTGAAATTCGTAATTCGAAAACTAATTGGTATTCAAAACTTAACCTTACTCAATGGTAATAGAGTCTTCGTAAGTGTTTAAGGGTGTTGGAATAAAAGTTTGTACTATTAACGCTAGTTCGGACAGGCGCGTTCGTTGACCCGTGACGTAAGCCGTTAGATTAAAATTCAAATTTGGAACTAGAGCCTTGTTCTGAGGCTTCGGGGGGCGTTGACCCGTGTCGTGTAGTGGGTGTGTAAATTTTCGAGTTCTTTATTGAATGCAAATTGCAACGAAATCGGTAATCACCGTGACTTCGCTGGTGATATGACGTTCGGGTGTTCTAACGGTGCTTTGGCAATAGGGATAGTCAGTTTGGACTTGTAACAGTAGGTGTCATTTTGGCATTTATTCGCCATATTGTTATTACTTCGATTAGTTAGCTTCGACTAGCAGGTAAACAAACTTCACTTGTCTAACGCTATAGAATAAAGCGCCATTTTGTAATATTAATTTTGATACCATATTTACTATATTCCTATATTTAATCAAATGACACATCCACAGTGTACTGTTATATACATACACTGCTTTAGGTATGCCGTAAATGATATATTAGAGTATATTATTACGTATAGTAAAAAAAAAACTGGCTGCCAGTAAACCTACAAATACAATAAACTAAATAAAAATACACGCAAATTTTCATTAAGCAATCTAAACAAATTACGAAGACTATTACCTTTGCTTAGGCTTATGTATGTCTGTCTTCTTTATATCTACAAAAATTCAAATTACGATATCCACCAATGCTCACGTTTCAACCGAAAACTTAAAAAAACTAACACTATAAAAGCTACAGAAAGATTCAAAAACCGCTTTTTCCATTAACATCTAAACTTCAAAAAAAGAACAATCCAAAGAGCCCCGATAAACGGTTATCAAAACGCACAAATCTTTGCATTATGTAACAGTGTGTATCGGAACGTATCCTAAGCGTTCCAAATTCAAAAAGGCTAACTGTTGTGTGACGTAGCGAGGCGTGATACAATTCCGAACGTGTTCGCGGTCGACGCCCGCTGACGTCACAATCAGCTGGGTTAGAGCAAGACAAATAGGTTTAGAGCGAGTCGAAGGTATGTGTGTCCCTGTCTATTGATTTTTGAAGTAGTATGGAATTACTTTGTCGGTTTTGATGTGGTTTTTAACGGAGAAATAAACGCTGTTTATTTTTAAATATTTTTACATTGTACACTAGGTATCACAGATATTTTTTCATTACTAAATATTTAGTAATCATAATACATACATAGGTGTCGTCCGCGTTTTCGCTTGCATTATGTCACTAAACGATGTTACTAAGGAATGTGCGATATAGCTTTCAATTATTGAAAATGTTTTAAACGGGTTTAGTAGTTTCCGAGATTTTATATACAAACAATTAAATTTAGGTTTATAAAATATCTTCAATACATTCCTCATGCACCAGCATAGCTTATACACTGTCCCACTGCTGGGCACGGGCCTTTTCCCATTATAAAAAGTGTAAGACCATAGTTCTCCATGCTGACCCAGTATGGATTTGTGAATGCTACACAGGACAAAATTTGTGTGCTTCACAAATAATTGTTCCAAATCTGGTTGTTCTTTCTGTCCATTCGTTGAATATTTGTAAAGTTCCACGGAACCCAGGAATTATTCCTATTGCGAGAGATGTTTTATAAACCTACAAGAAAATCCTATAAATGTTTAACAGATCCGCAATACCTATCTAGATCAGATTTTTTCTGGTAATCAAACCCACAACACACAATACACGTCGCTAACCCCTCTAACTATTGCGCCATTCATATAATCGTTTCTGAATACTAATTGAATCGAACCGAAATATCTATGGAATATATTTAACTGTACCTACCTAGTCTTATAAAACTCTATTCATTAAATAACCGAAGATAATATAGCGTGTAAAAATGCTAAAGTCCAATCGAAAAGGATATTGCAATTTCTAGATCCGTTGACGAAATCGCATTGTCATAAGATTGCGTGAAACGGCACGTTTTGGAAACTATTGTTTTGCGTTCCGTTATACGCAATGCTATATCTTATGAGTAATGACTGGTAATACTTGCTGATTCAGAGGTCCTAGCTTCGATTCTCTTCACCGTATTGAGGTAAAATACCTTTTAGTACAGGCTTTTAAGCTTTGATGAAAAAGGAGAAAAATGGTTAAATAAATGATTTCTTAGTATTCGTTTGTGTGTTTTTAAATAAATTTTTAACACAATATGCCTTGATAGTTCCGTGGTAAAAGTGTCTGGCAGACCGTAAAGACTCAAATTCGATTTACAGTTAAGGCACTATTTTATTGGACGTTAAGGAAATCTTCTGTAGCAGTGTAGACCGTGGAAATGTGCCAATCAGCATATCAGTTTAGTGAGATCTAAACTATAGCTCGCTAAATGTGAGTCTTATGCACCTCCTTTCTCTATGGTGTATATAAGCATAACATATAGATAAACTAGCGACCCGCCCTGCCTTCGTACGGGTAGTACAAAACCTTAACAAATTATACACCAAAACCTTTACAATAAATCACTCTGTCTATTGGTGAAAACCGCATGAAAATCCGTTCAGTAGTTTTTGAGTTTATCGCGAACTGACAGACAGACGCGGCGGGGGAATTTGTTTTATAATATACATATAAATATGGATGTCAAGATTATTTAATAAATATAAGTTTATCTTTGTCTGTAGGTATGTGTTATACTCAAAGACAATTAATTCGTATTAATGTTTTTTTAATGATTTTTTTCATTTAGATACGATTAATTGTATACACGTGTAAACTACAAATATTCCCCATTTTTACATACGTACATACATACATAGATTCACGCCTGTTTCCCAGAGGGGTAGGCAGAGACTACGGATTTCCATTTGCTACGATCCTGACACACTGCTCTGGCTTCATTCACTTTTATCACATTCCTCATACTCGCTCGCCAGTTTCAGGTGTTCTTAACCTGGTCTTTGTCTATAACGTCTCCGATCTGATCAAGAAACGTTCGCCTAGGTCTTCCTCTTGCGAATGTTTCATTCACAATATTTTACATATATATATATATAAATATATAATATTATATATAGTCTTACGACTATATAATCCAGGGGGGTAGGCAGTGATGTTTTAAATCCAGATTTTGCAAAGTATAAATTTTTGCCCAAATAAATGTGAGCGCATTGTCGACAGAAAAACTTTCATTAAAATCGGTTTAGCATTTTAGTTGTAGAAACATGAAACATACTTTCGTATTTATTAGCTATAGGATATTGATCCTAAATAATATTATAAATGCGAATGTTTTTTGTAACGCTTCCAAGCCCTAATTACTAGATCGATTTTTATAAAATTTCGCACACCCGTTATATTATCAGGGGTGTAGAAAAGGACATAGCGAAAAAAGTTCTTTTCCCCAGAAAAACTGCGAGCAAAAGCTAGTTATATATAAATCTCTATATATATATGTGTGGAGGGCTCGTCCTTTCTGTGCTCACACACACAGACGCAAGAAGTCAGTGGCCTCGCGCCGACCTTGCCGGGGTCAATGAACTCTAACCGAAAATGGCCGCTAAATGTATCGCTTGGAAGAGGATCAGCAGACATATGGGATGTAGAAGCAATAATTAATAAAAAGTAATATTAAATTAAATTAATATTGGTCCTGTGTGTACTGTCCCACTGTTGGGCACGAGCCTCTTCTCAGTGTGATAATCGTTAGGCCATAGTGCCATCACGCTGGCCAAGTGTGTTTTTGAACGGTCATCCATCTAAAAACTAGGCTGCGTTAAAGTTGCCATACCTTCCTTATATGCCCTTCATACAAAGATTGATTTCGAAGGCATAAAGTCCATCCAAAAGCTTGACTGCAATAACGTTCCTTGATTAACGTGAAATTCCACTATATTGGATATTTTTTATACTAATGGCTGATTTTAGAACAACAAAAAATTGCCTAACCAACATACAAAATTTATTACTCTAATGATTTAATCTAGACAATGAATTTAAACGGCAAAAATAAAAACGTGACATGGCAAAGTTCCTTATCCCACATTCGAAAATTACGAAGCAACAAAAAAACGGTCACCCATCCAAAAATTTCACGGTGGTAAAGTTGCTTAACCTCTTTCTCTTTATATCCAATTGTTTTATGCTAATGATATGTTTTTCTATTGTTTCAGCTCAAATCGAGATAATACCATGCAAGGTCTGCGGGGACAAGTCGTCTGGGGTCCACTACGGGGTCATCACGTGCGAGGGGTGCAAGGGCTTCTTCAGAAGATCTCAGAGCACAGGTCGGCTTCTTATTCGATGCTATTTTAGACCTTAAAATTCGATTCCCGGGTCGGGCAAAACGTTATTTGGTTTCCTTTTGTAAAACTCGATGGCACAGTGGAAGTGGATACCACCGTTGTGCATGTGGCCGCGGGTTCGATTCCTTGGCTAGGTAAAGCCTGGACCGAAACTATAGATAATAAAATGTGCATGAGGTCTCGGGTTCGAATCCCGGGTCGGGCCAACAAAAAGTTATTGGGTTTCTCAATTAAGAAATTTCAATAGCAGCCCGGAGTTAGAAAGTTGGCGGTGTAAGACACCCCCGTGCCTCGGAAAGCACGTAAAGCCGTTGGTCATACGCCTGATCACTCTACGGCCGTGTTGGATTACCGTCCCATCAGATCATGAGAGTTAGGGAACAGAGAGTGCACTTGTGTTTGCGCATACACTTGTGCACTATAATATCTCCTGCGTAGTTGCCCGGTCTCCGTTAAGACTGGACGACGTGGCCGAAATTCGGTCTGGAGGATATATATATATATATATGTATATATATATATATATATATATATATATATATATATATATATATATATATCCGTATATTGTAGGCGTAAATCAATGTTACGTCTTAAAAATTTCGAATCCAGTAACTATGTCGCCTTAAAGCTCTATACAGTGTTTTCGCAGGTTCAAATCCTGCTTGATGATAAAAATCATGATTGAAGCTATGGATTAAGTAGTTAACTAAAGCGAGGAATCACGCGGGTTCGATACCCGTACACGTCAAAAATTATGTAACCCACGTAGGTACAGTCCATTTTTTGTAAAACAAACAAACTCATTGTTTCCTCGCAGCACAGGATTTCTTCCTAGTGCGATTGTTTCTTTTTAAAGAAAGAAGATGAAGTGAAAATTGTTTAAAAAGGCGCTGTGTTATTAGAAGACCAGTAGCCTTCATCCCTTGGGCTAACAATAAGGCTACTCCATTGCCCAGGGTTATGAGCAACCTGCACGTGTTCCTTTGGTATTGCAAACTATTAAAAGCAACGGTAAATGCTTACCATCACGTGGACTTACAAGTCCATGTGATGGTAAGTTTACCACACAAAAAACACCTTTCAAATAGCTTTTCACTGCGATTGCTGTGTGGTCTCGGCTTCGATTCCCGAGTCACGCATACTGTTATTAAGATTTCGTGTGAAGAAGTACTCGGCAAATACGGAGTCTGCAATTGTGCCCGGTAACAATAGTCTGTGTGGAATTTAAAATGTAGTTGGGGAAACGGGATTGAGATACATTTCTATTGTGTGCACGGATGGCGCAGTGGTTTAAGGGCTCGCCTTATGACAGCCGCCACGTCGAGTGTGATAGGTTCGAGCCTAACATGGGAGAAAAATTGTGTGATTCACAAATAATTGTATCGAGTCTGGGTGTTCTTTGTTTCACTGCCACGCCTGAGGTCGCGGGTTCGATTCCTGCACAAGTCAAACATTTGTGTGCATGAACATGGATGTTTGTCTTGGTCTGGGTGTTTGTATGTATAACATGTATGTATTTAGAAAAAAATGGATATATGTATGTTTATGCATTGTCTAGTACCCATAGTACAAGCTCTGCTTAGTTTGGGCTAGATGGTGTTGTGTGTATGAGGTAGAATATTATATTATTAGTTTTTTGAATGTTTGTAAAATGCCTAGAAAACACTGGATTATTCAAAGTGCGGAAGTAGTCTTTTACAAAACAGAGAAAAGAAAGACTGTTGTCTATGCGGTCTTGGATTCCATCCCCGACTTTTTCGGCAAGAAATTGTCCGTAGGAGTACGGAGTCTGGGACTTGTAAAACGGAAATAGGCTTGCTGATTACTTAAAACCTAAAGCCATAGTTTGCGAAGTGAGTTTAATACACTCCTGCCTACACCTATACATATACATATAAAGGTGAGATTATGTATTATATAAATAAAAAGAATTTAAAGAATTATTACCAAATATTCTACGGTAGAAATTGCTACTGCAGAATATTTGATATAAATTCTTTAAATTTTCCTTTTTGTTAACGTGATGGTTTCATATTTAGCTGCATAGGTAAAACAAATTCACACAGTCCGTTGGTGACGTAGGTACCGACTATTCAATCAATTACCTGGTATTTTCCTCACACCTTTGCATGACTACCTTAATGCAATAATTAGGAGACTGAATAATAATTCCCTTTTAACAATTACTGGGTTTTCTAATCTCTCTAACGTTAATGCTATTTTTCATACAAGTTAACAAAATAGCTTCTTTTACACTTCTTTTGTCTCTTTAATATGTGTTTTCTTATCTTTAGCGGTATAGCGGTAGTGTATACGACTGCCGAGCATGAGGTCTTGGGTTCAATTCAGTAAAAAAAATATCTTTCTACTAGCTGTCCCTGGCGATTTCACCCACGTTTGACATTACTGCTCCGCTCCTATAGCTTGTAGCGTGATGTTATATAGTCTATAACCTTGCTCAAAAATTGGGCTATCAAATGCTCAAGATTTTTTCAAATCCGAGTATGGGTTTTAGAGATAAGCGCGTTCAAACAAACAAACTCTTCAGCTTTTTATATTAGCATAGATAAATCTCTGCCTATAGTTTGAGGTGACGGTAGACTACCTATAGCTCTCTGCCCTTCTTCTACTCTTTCTTTCTCTTACCAACTCTTGTTTTCTCTTATTAACTCGTTCGTTCTTTCCAGTGGTGAACTACCAGTGCCCGCGGAACAAAGCGTGCGTGGTCGATCGCGTGAACAGAAATCGATGCCAGTATTGCAGGTTGCAGAAGTGCCTCAAACTCGGCATGAGCCGTGATGGTGAGTAACATTTTGTACCATTTATTACTGTTAGTTAAGTACCGTGGCTAAAATTGGTGCTTATACCTTCTACTGACCCGTGCAAGCCTGGTAATAAACCGTCCCACTGCTGGGCACAGGCCTCTTCTCGTTGTGAGAAGAATTATGCCATAGCTCACTATGGCTCAGTAAACCTCACATTAATTAGCATAGGTATCATTTATTTATTTGCGAATATACATTTGCAGATCTTATTAGCTAACAATTATTGGTCTTTCACCATATTCAACCATAAGGCATGCAAAAAAAAACAAAGAGAAAAGACATTGTAATTAACATTAAAAATAATACTACATATCTAAAATAGCAATAAATTAATACAAAATGTCAGGCTGTCACAACAATTTCTTAAAATTTTAAAATAATATCAAATCATAATAATAAAATGATAAAATGTCATAGAATTATAGTTAAATGTCAAATCATATAAATAAAAAAAATGTGAATGTAAATACAATATTCATTAAATAATAGTACTTATATAAGATCGCTACACTATTGTATTAGGCTAGCCCTGTGATAATAGATGTATTGAGTAAATAAATAAAAAAAAAAACATTAAAAGTCTTTGAAAACATTATGTAGAACTCTCAGACATGCAGGTTTCCTCGCGAAGTTTTCCTTCATCGGTAATGCGAGCGACAATTAACTATTTAATATGCATATGAAAAGTCAGACGGCTACCTTGGGTTCGAATGTCTTGATATCGGAATTGCGACCGAGAGGTTGTAGATTCGATTCTAGACTTGAATCAACACAAACACTTAGCTTAGCTGGACGATTACTAAGAATATTATAAATTCCAAAAACGTCTTCTATTTGTCTACTACATTTTGCCCGTGTTTTCGCTCGCGTTAACATAGACATTGTCAATAAATTGCTATCCTTTAAGAACAGTACTTCTTCTAGATAAAACGTATCCTATGTCCTTTTCTGTGCCCCTGACAATGTGTATGCGAAATTTTATGATGATCGGTTGAGTAGTTAAGGCGTGAAAGGGTAACAAACAAACACACATTCGTAGTTATAATATTATAGGATACTTTATTGTATTGATGGAAGTATGTTTTATGATTCTATAGCTAAAATGCTGAACTGATTTTGATGAAATTTTCCATAGTTAGTATAACAAATAACCTCCCTCCGTATTACGTGTAAAACCCATAGTTAACGAAACTGCCGACCCCTTTGGGGGGTATTAGGCGTGAGTATAAGTATATAAAACATTTTTACATTACATACCTTCAACACGTGTGTATTCAGGAAGCGAACGAGGGGTCAACGAACTCTTATCAGTAGTGTTATCAGAACTGTTTATACCCAACGTAAGTCAAAGACTACGGCGGAATACAAGAAATTATAGTTATAATACTTCTTGTGAGTTCAGTTTGCGGTTGAACTTGTGGCCGTTTGAGTCCCGAGTCGTGTAAAAAGATATTAAGCTGTCTTAAGAAATTGTTCGTAGAAGCTCGGTGCTTAAAAATTTATCGTTTCAATCAATCGTGAGATACGGGATTCAATTTTCATGTACTGCACGGATGACTTAGCGGATTACGTGGTCGTCTCCCCACTGGTGTAGCGCCGAGTGTTGTAGGTTCAATTCCCGAACATGACAAAAATACAATTTGTGTGATACACAAATATTTGTTCCAAGTCTGGGTGTTCTTTGTGTCCGTTCTTTGTATGTTTGTAAAGTAACACAGTAATTGCTTATAATCAAATTTTACGTATTAAATGTTTGTAATTATTCCTTGTGTTGCTCAGTTGCTGTTTTGTCTGATACGGCAATCGAATCTAGATATTCACGACTGGTAGCATCGTATGTCACGTTAAAGAGATATTAAAATTACAAAATCCAAATATCACATATTTATATTAAAAAAAAATAGATTTTGTATGTTTGTGTTCGCAAAACTCAAAAAGTAAAATACTTTTAATTCCGAAATTTTTAAGAAAAGGTAATATGGAAGAATTTTTTATTTGCGAAAATCATGTTCTATACAGGATTCAAACACTCATTGCCTCATATTGATCAATTTAACCACTGCGCTATCAGTGCAATCACAAAAATTCTTAAACTAGGTCTCTCAGATTATACGTTTAGACATACCTACATTGTCTGATTGTCAAAATATCATCAAGATAAACAATTTACAACAAACAAACAACACTCTTTCCTTGTACTTAGTCTGAGTATTTGAAATCTAGGTCATTTCTTTTAAATCTAGATAATATTTGACAGATAGTAATTTTATATCTTGTCTGAGCCTTTAAGCATAGACAAAGAACACTAATTTTAAAACAAATATGGCAGAAGTCTATGAATATTATAAACTAACTGGTCACCCACGTTTACGACTACTGCTCCGCTCCCATAGCTCGTAGCGTGATGTTATATAGCCTATGTTATTTCTGAATAAAGTCGCTTTCTAATGGTGAAAGAATTATCCAAATCGGTTCAGTAGTTTGTGAGGTAATTTATTACAACCAGATGTATAAATTTTCCTCTTTATAATATTAGTAGCATAAGCAATTGAGACCGTCGGTTTAATTTTTACTACTAAACTGCTAAACCAATTTTGATTAAATTCGGCACGGGTATAGTATGACACCAAAATAAAAAAAAAAGTAAAGATATGAAAGCCATATTAGCATTATAATCTTTTTATGTATAATGTCGTTATGTCCAAATTGTTATTCTAAAGCGTCCCTGGGATCGAACATGAGACTTCAGCAGTCAACATTTTCGCTATAAACTGTGCTTGAAACCTTTCTATTAAGACAAGATAGTATAAAAATAAATCAATATTTCTTTCAGCAGTATTACTACTGCCATCTAGTATACGTTTTATGTAACTATACTTTATTTTCTTTTAAATGTTTTAATTTGTGATTATCCATGTTTCGTATGGGAATTGAATCCAAAATACATACCAGCATTAGTGAAGTTACTATTTAAACAATTGCACCATTCGTGTGATTAAACTGTCTTATAAATTATTTCAATTTTAGTATTATAATCTGATATTCTCTTTGACGATCTTGTCGAGTATTGCTAATCGTGCGGTCCGGGTTTCGAATCCCGGATCGGACAAATCGTTATTAGGTTTTCTCTTAAAAGTATAGGTATTGCATTTCTAATTGTATCCTTAGGTTTGTCTAAGTCTAAGCATTAGACTAGACTTAGTTAGGTTTCCCTCATACCATGCTAGTCCATTAGGACTAGGAAACCTGACTACACCAATAGCACAATGGGTTTCGTGGTCATTCGCAGCAGGTTCGATTGATACTAGACGAAAATAATTGAAAAGCTCAAACAGAAATTCTAAGTCCGACTGTTTTTATAAAGCTACTCATCAATTTTAATACAATAAAATTATATAAGTCTTCATTATCAATTAAGCGTCAACTACACTTTGTCAAGTATGTAGTTCTCTGCTTACCCTGTGAACAGTGAAGGCAGTCAGGTTGGTGATTGAGCGTCGCGTGTGCATAGCGCGTCGCCGCCGACGCGTGCCGTGACGACGCTTGCGCAATACTTGTAACGTGTCTAGTGATGTGCGATACTCGATAATGTATGTTAATGTGATCGATAAAATAGCAATGATATCGATAAATAGTAACATGATTTTAGTTTTTAATTCCTATCTGGAAGTCGTGTGCACAACTATGTTGTAATAAAATTAGGCGACAGAGGTGAGGTGGCGATACAAAGTCAAAACGACCTTTAGAAACTGATAAGACAGACAAACATTCTAAAACCAGTTGTATTACGTTTCTTCCAAATTGTCGATATTAATTCGTTTTCCTATAATATCTTAAATAGTTTCTGCCCGCGGGATACAAAGCCCGAATACTTCCTCTATGCGAAAATTTCCTACAGTTTCAGACCCGTACGTCTTATAGTTTACACGTGGTTGAGTAAAGAACATCCAAATATCTTTACAACCCTGTACATCAATAATATTAGCAGTATAGACAGGCAGAGTTTCGTTTTATAATAGTATAAATAATAATAATATAATATTCTATCACATACACGCAACACCATCTAGCCCAAACTAAGCAGAGCTTGTACTATGGGTACTAGACAATGGATAAACGTATATATATTTTATTTTTTGTCAATACATACATGTTATACATAGAAACACCCAGACCAAGACAAACATCCATGTTCATGCACACAAATGTTTCCCTAGTGCGGAAACGAACCCACGACCTCAGGCGTGGCAGTCGGTTACACTAATCACTACGCCTTCGAGGCCGACAAAACCAAAATTAAACTAAAAGATCATTGAATAATACAAATTTCGATGATTAGTAGTGAGTAAAAGCAATTTTGTTTTACACTTATTATCCTCCACGGTTTCACCCACATTTATGATCACTGCTCCGCTCTTATGGCTTTTAGCGTGATGTTGTATAGCTTATAACCTTCCACGAGAATA
Organism: Catocala nupta; assembly: GCA_963675205.1. Taxonomy (NCBI): domain Eukaryota; kingdom Metazoa; phylum Arthropoda; class Insecta; order Lepidoptera; family Erebidae; genus Catocala; species Catocala nupta. Next base: position 2,628,013 of record OY776107.1, on the reverse strand, counting down.
TAGCTATTAAATACAAAAAGATTTGTTTAAATCCGATTACAAGAGAGAAGTTAGTCCTTAGTTCCAGAGATTCGCGTTCAAACAAACTCTTCAGCTTTATTACATTAGAACAGATATGTGACGGCTCATGCGCCTAGACGTATTACTACCAAAGGCGCTTTAAATGGGTGGGCGAGCGAGAAGTGGGAGGTGGGAGGACCTGCCTCCTCTCTTCAACGAATCTTTTTGCCGAGAGTGCGATGAATAAATCTTTGTCTTATTCCATTGAAATAGTAACGTTTCATATTTGATCCGCACGAGATATTTTAATCTGTCAATTGCTGACATGTCAGGCATAATTAAAAAGCTATTGCGTCTGGCCGCCGGCGTGCCTATGTAGCTATAGCCCGGTTGGTAACCATCGTAAAAACATAACGAGTAAATTTACATTTTTCAAAGTTTTCATAAAATTCTCTAAGATACTTGAAGTCTGCTAACGGACATTGGATTGGCCTGATAGACCGAACCCTTCTTACAGAGAAAACCCTATAAAAACAATATGACGATCTCATACCTCATACCACCACCATTGATTTTCAATCACACATTCTTTTCCTGTCGCTTAAATGCTAATTACTTGAACACACGAATTTAAACTTCGCAGACAACTCACTGTTTTATTAGATTAATGTTACCCTTAAGCCACGTGCATAGTTTTACACCAATATACCGAAGAAATATATGGAGACTTAATATTTTCAAGCGCTACAATTCTAACATAAACATTGTTGACTAATAATCTCTCTATGGTATGCGGTCAGATCGCACTCCTTGTAAAGAAACAAGACAGCTGACTCTTATACCAATATGGCAGTTGATACTAATAACATTCTTCATCGTTTTAGTCATATAACGTTAAATCATTAATAATATCAGCCCTGTCCTACTGCTGGGCACGTGCCTTTCCTCAGTATGAGAAGGTTTAGACCATAGTCCACCACGCAGGCCCAGTGCGGGTAAGCAGACTTCATATATCTTCGAGAACAGTATGGAGAATGAACATGCAGAATTTCTGACGATGTTTTCCTTCACCGTTAAAGCGAGCGATAATTAACTATTTAATACGCACATAACTTTGAACAGTTACATCATTAACAAAAACATAATTATAGTGTTATCGACACATTAAATGTCACATCACTATGTATTGTGCAATTGCAGTCATGAAGCATGACATAAACACATCCAAGTTTTTACAAGACACGCACACATGCGTGCGTTTGTATTACACGTACACGATCGAATACGCACACATGCGCACCGGTCGAGTTTATGTAATATGCGTTAATTCTTTAAACAAGTCGTATCGACCCATATTTTTTTACTTGTTTAGTTTTTTTTTACGGTTCGGTTTTATGTAATTTATATATTCGTGATACTGTCAGTGCCTGGCGATAATTTACGTTTGTTTTTTTTATGTTGTAACTACGTACATTATTTTATCAATGCGAGTTTGTTCGTTAACGTAAGCGATGTAATGAAAATATTTAATTTTATAATCGTATGCGGAACAAAGCTTATCTTTTATTACATTACACAGTAGCTTTGTATAAAAGCTATGTTTAAATTACCTACTTGCCACTTGTGACGTCATCGCTCTATAAATAACCCCATTGTAAACTGAAGTCTCGTCTCAAATATTGATTTAAAACGAAAATAAATATTTTTTGACACACATAGGGTTCATAGACTTTCAAGTCTTTGTTTTTCGTGGACAAAACAGCTATTGTTAGAAATTTTATTTGTTTCCACAAACTGTTGTATGAAAATATAACTGGGACGTCCAACTATAGAACCCACTGTTCTGGAGTATTTAAAGAAAAACATAACCAAAACATAAGAACTGTCGTACCATACATAATAAAGAGTTACAGAGCTCATCATATACCGGCTAGACAAGTCGTCGAACTCCTAAACAAAGAAACGAAACATAGGCCAACACTAAAATTCAATTCGTAAAAAATTAACCGAACAAATTAAATAGCTGTTCGAAGTACAAGTTTTATTTGAAGTCGTTCGTAATTCAAATCGGTCAAGTTGCCGCCCAACGGGATCGCGTCGTTACGTAGCACGCTGTATACGTCACATGTACGTACTATACATACATACGTCAGAGTTCGCGAGTTCGTTGTTCCACTAGGCAGTGTGCCAACGGCCGAAGTGTCCCGGACGCACACACGCGCATCCACAACACACACAACCAATCAAGGCCCGTTTATCCACGCACACATTCACACAAACGCGTTTCGCACACATCTTCAACTGTATGCATGTGTGTGTGAGGTATTGAGTAACTAAGCGATGAAGCTAGGTGTCATTGAGAACATAATTGCATTGTATTGTTAGTACCGATTTTAGCTGCGTTTTTTTGTCGTGTGAATATTAAAGAGGCATGGGAACGATGCGAATATCGGATTCCCTGTTATGTCATTTGTGTCATTACTTTTTAGTGCAACGCTAGCGCTTCGAGCGGCAGATAGCGGAACTAGATCTAGGTAAATTAACGTATTGTATTTTTGTTTCCAGCGGTGAAATTCGGACGTATGTCGAAGAAACAACGCGAGAAAGTTGAAGACGAGGTTCGATTCCACCGTGCACAAATGAGGGCGCAAACAGACACCGCGCCTGATTCAGTATACGACGCTCAGCAACAAACACCCAGCTCGAGCGACCAATTCCATCATTATAATGGGTAAGTAATGCCATCTGTTGTCCAGTTAAACAGTTGGACCAAAAAAAATTAACAAACATTAACAAAAATTGTTGCTTAGGAATGTTCATTTAAATATATAATGGTATTTACTCATAATATATTTAGGTTTGTCTTGAGAGAAAAGATGTTTACAAAGGATATTAAGTACTAAAATATACCTTTCCGTCTAGACTAATAACGTGTAACAAAAATTACATGTTCACTACACATACTATTGCCTAATATATAATGTTATACACCGCTTTAGATAATCTTCGTGTTAATAATGTACATGCGAAGACACTCAACTCGTGAATCATAATAGCTAAACAAAAGTGTGTTGGTGAGTTAGCAAGACTGAAGCTTTCTAGCTCCTATCACCGTTGTAATTCATTACTATACGGACTTCAAAATGTGTCAGCGGTGCATCGCTGTCATTATAGTAAGCGTCCAACGGTACACTGTCGTGACACCACTGAATGGTGCTTAACGGTAAACTAAATACTGCCACCTAGTATAGAGTAGCGGTACTAACAGTTTCTTATTAACAATGATAGATGACACTGTTTTTATTACGCGATTCTGCTAATAGATTTATGATACGTTTTTCTGGTTTTACAGTAAATTGTTGGTATGAGGGAACATTCTTGACATCGTATAGGTTTTTGCTCGACATGCTTCAATCACTTATGATAATTAAAGACGTGATTAGAACGAGTTGAGCGTTTATTATTTCTAGTTGAGACTTAGACGTATATTACAGTACAGTTCATTAGAAGGGCATTTGTTGTCACTATAAAACTGACAACAATAAATGTATGATAAAATAACGATGTAGGTATCATAATGATTGTGCACAAGGCAGGTAAACCAATAAATATTATAAAGAAATTTGACATAATAAAAAATTCTCAACATATCTAGAAACGATAGATGGCGTTTGTCTAAATTTCAAAATTGCAGTATTTGTAACGAAGCCTGTTTTCTTCCAGATATCCCGGTTACGGGTCACCTCTATCGTCGTACGGCTACAACAACCCCGGGCCGGCGCTCCCGTCCACCATGGGGGGCATACAGCCCGCGCCTCCTCCACAGCAGCCGTATGACGTGTCAGCGGACTACGTGGATTCCACCACATACGAGCCAAAACAGACTGGGGGATTCTTAGATCCCGATTTTATTAGTCATGGTTTGTATTTATTTAAATTATTACAGTTTAAATACTCTTTAACCTAATACGGATTTAAGTATAAATGAAAAGTGGGAAAGTTTTTGCAGCGCCACTTGCGGGAATTATATGAACTAAAAGGAAAAATTCTTAAGGAAAAATTGTTTAGTTCACTGAAGTCAATTATTTGAGGGTGTGTTTTGGGCTTTGATTTGAATTAATAACATCTATAATATAATACTAAAAAAACTAGGCAAATCGTATAAAAAAATCTTTACTTCTAATTTGAAACACACATATACTATAATTATGTATAACTATGCATAACTGCATTTCTACTTGCTTCTGTTTCATTAAATATACATAGAAACATTGTAGAAATAAACATAAACCAACTTTATAGTACAATTAACATAAAATCACAAAACAACTAGAATAATTCAACTTCTGAAACCAAACTTCAATAGAACCATATTGAAAACAAATTACCAGCCACTAAAACCAATTTAACCTATAGACGACCAACCGAAAGGAACAACCATCGTCCGACCATCAGGCTCGACCGCCACGACAACAGTCACCACTCCGACCACATCCATGCGACCATCCACCATTAACGAGATCCCCAGACAGCGGATACAAGAGTTCGATCGCTACGAAGACAGGATCCAATCCCCAGCCTCAATCTCAAGTGGAGTGATCAACATCAAACAAGAAATCAAACCGGAGACCTCAATGGGAGTTGACAACCTAGTCGCCAGCTATGTGGATTCCACCACCTTTTTACACAGCCCTTCGAACATCCAACACAGTCCGATGGACATCCAAAATTCTGTGTTAGTCAGTGGGCAAAGCTCGGTGTCTTTAACCAGCGAGGATTTAAGCCCAGATGACTTGACGTCCAGCAGTGGGCATGGCAGGTTAATGGATCCGTTAAACATGAACATGTCTGGGATGGGGATGGTCAATCCGAATGCTGTGACGAATAGAAGACACCAAGGGTCGAGCCATAGTTCGAATGATGATCTTCCGTGTAAGTGACAGATGGTTGATTTTGGTTACGTTCGGCTAGATGGTTATTATTTGCGTTTTTTTTAATGTTATGTAGTTTCTTTTTTGTTATATTGTTATTTAACATAATTTATCAGAGATCGATAAGTTTATTTTTGTAAAGTTTTGATATTTTGTTGTATATAGGTTCTTTTATGTATTGGATCAGCTCGCGTGGTATGTTGTTAAAACATAGATAGTGTGTACTGTTGTGCATGAGGTATTGGGTTCACTGCCCGGGTCGGGTTAAGGGATAGGGGCTATTAAGATATTCTATCCAAAAACATTCAAAATACAGAAAATATTTTGAGTATTAATGCTAATTAAATTCTACTAAAGTATTAATTATAATAAAATAGGAATTCTGGTTCTAAATTTATTGTGAAATGAAACTAGGTTTATCTATTCTGGACCACTTGACTCCACTTCTGGTCCAGTGGATATTATAATATTGTCCATCGGGACATTGCTGACAAGTCTGGAAAAATAAATTTGGCTTTATTTAAGAAGATTTATAGAGAGTAGGACAGGACTATCACGGTAGGTAGTGGCTTAGGTGAAACTCCTGATATTGCCTGACAAGGTCTATATAGGTATGGCTAGCTCCTTTGCCACTAGAAGCAATAAAAATTCCTACTAGGCTGGCATGAGGTCTTGGGTTCAAAATCGAGCATATTATTGAGGTATTCTGTCAAACAATTCTTAGTACCAGCACGTCAGCAACAGGCTAGCTCATCTGCCAATAGGAGCATTTAATTTATTATGCTGCCTTTATTGCATGAGGTTTGTATTTGATCCTCGGGTCGATCAGGATTATTGGGTTTTTCTGACAATAAGTTTATAATAGCACTACGCAGCTCTAAACAATGCCATGTAGATCGTTTCCCTATCACGTGAGATCTAATACTTTTGCTGGAGATATATCGGTACACTGCCCTACCCCTCCGGGGATTTAGGTTATTAAAAGGAAACTTACGCCCCGAGTGAAGTTATGCCAGTACGCGCTGCTAGTCTTAGGCTCGCACGCTTTTGGACATGGACGGTAACTGCCGTTAACATTCCTCACTATAATAATTGGTAGCGGCATGAGAGCCAATGATAAGCAGCATGGTATTAGACAAGCTGGAAGAAATATTAGCTTAGAAAGCTGATAATAGTAAAATATAGTCGATGTTGTTCTAAGACAGTGTTCCATTCCATTAGTAAACGAATTTCTAGAATCGGATTGGTAGTTTTAGATATCATACGCCATAAACAAACAGATTTCTTTGTGATTTGTGACATGTTGCCTATGTTGCTTAGAGTTATAACGTTATTAATAGAGAAAGATTTTAAAATCTGTTTAGTAATTTTAGAGATTATCTCTTACTTACACACAGACGTGTTTGTGATTTGTCTTTTTATTTAACCATTTCGTTTTCCCCATTTTTGGGCAAAAGCCTTTGGTTTGCCAAATCCTTCTGTTGATAGTAAATTAATTAAAATGTACAGGCATACATTTCCACGTCGTTATTGAGAACAATTAGATTTTCTAATTGTGATATTAAAATACTCAATAGCATCAGAGTTTTAAACTATATCAAATAGATGGCGTTTTGCTAATTAAATAGATCTCTTGGAATGGTATTTTATAGTCATCTATTCGTACAAACTTATACATGCTTTTCTCAGAAGCAATTAGTAATACTAACAAGTCTATGTTCTTAATTACTATTTTCTTCAAATACTCACGCCAACATGCTACTAGGCAAGCTCCTATTAAACCCGCTGTGAGCGGTTCGATTCCCATATCATGTTATTTTACACTTTTATAGGACGTCATCTCGTTACTGCAATAATTTTAGTATCTTATCTTATCTTGTGTGGGGGCCAGTCAGTACAGACCAACTTAAATTATAAATACAAATTATATTTTTGTTAAAGTCTCCCGGATTGTCATTTAGATTGTCATACTCATATGACAGGTACATGTTAAACAAAATAGGTTTTCTTATTTTTATATTTGTCTTTTGTAATATTTTTAGAATGCTTGTATTTATTTTTCGACATGTTATTGCTCATTTGATTTGCTATTTTATTTATTTGTAGATGTTTATATTCATTATAATTTGTTAATTTATTAGACTGCCATCTAGTGACTAGTAGCTAAATTACTTTGTTTCTTTACAGCGGAAGGAGACATCAGCAAGGTCCTTGTGAAGAGCTTGGCAGAAGCACACGCGAACACAAATCCAAAACTGGAGTACATACACGAGATGTTCAGAAAGCCACAGGACGTCTCTAAGTAAGTTAGATGTTATTCAGTTTCATTTAACAATGCATGCACGCCATATTGGTTATAACGCAATCTAGTGACGAATTATGGCGACAATGGTACATCGCGGTCTTGCATGATAAAAATTGCGCCAATTAATAGGGTCTTGTATCAAAAGTAGGGGTTACTGGGTAATTTAAAATCATTTTCCACTCAGTTGACTATTACATCAATGTTTTTCTTTCATTCTCAGATCAACACCGCAAAACCAAACCAAGCATGTAACTCCATCTACCGAAAAAAAGTTCACGCATCACATTCATTTATTTTCTTAATAAAAGTTTCATTTAATCCCATTAATTTCATTTCATTTCATTCATCATGCATTGCATGCGTTCATTGACTTCATTTTCAATTATTCTTTTTTCAAAATTTGAGCATAACGAAGTCAATTATTTATAATTAAATGATTTATAATTAATCGATTTAAATTATTTCCAGACTGCTGTACTACAACTCGATGACGTATGAAGAAATGTGGCTGGATTGTGCAGACAAACTGACTGGAATGATCCAGAATATAATTGAGTTCGCCAAGCTCATACCAGGGTTCATGAAACTGACGCAAGATGATCAGATTCTACTACTGAAATCAGGTAAGTAATTATATCCCTTATATTTCTGTATTTATACTCTTCCATTAGTCCCTTTGCATGGATTTGAAGTCGATCGTTGACTGGGTTCAGTGGCCGATCGTGCAGTTTTTTAGATCTATAGAAAAATATTAGTTAAATAAAATAAAATAAAAAATATTATTAATCTGAGTAAATTTAAACTTTTCACCTTATAATAGATATATAGGATATAGGGCGGCCGATGTGTTTCGATATTTTTATTAGATTATATGATAATCTAGTAGATATCCTAGTGACAGCATAAAATATAGGAGCACTGACCTACCAATATTTTGAACCACCAATTGAAGGGACTCGGGCACCCCAGGCCAATGGGTGCCAATGTCATTGTTAAAAATTCTCAGTAGCAGAACGGCCTCTATAAATATGTACTCTAGACCTAAAAGATAGCTGATGAAATGTAGGTGTAATACACTTCTGTCCACCCCGTTCAGGAATCTGCAGACGTGAAGCGATGATTATATGTAGTCTAACTAAGTCCGTATTGTTCAGGTTCGTTCGAGTTGGCGATCGTGCGACTGTCGCGGCTGATCGACGTGAACCGCGACCAGGTGCTGTATGGAGACGTAGTGCTGCCCATCAGAGAGTGCGTGCATGCACGGTAAGTGTCACTTAATTATGTTTCATTTAATTTCGTAAATGATACATTTAAATGTAAAATTACTTTGATGAAATAGCGTTAAGCTCTAAGGAGCAGTACATGTGATCTTTTTCTACTGTGGAACAACTATAATGTACTATGTTTCGAGCAAATACATTTATTGGATTGAATTGAATTGAAATGAATCGTTTGCATTGAGAATGTTAAATTAAATTTCATTTCTGGGTCAGGTTAAAATTTATTTTAATAGCCTTTATTTAATAATTGGAATTGATTGCACAACATTTATTTACATTTTTATATTATATTGTTAGTATTTAAAATAATATTGTTTATCTAAATTTTGGTTGAGTAGTAATAAAATTTTAAATCTCTGTTATCGTATACCACCTAAACAGTTCATATTACTTTTACTGTTTCATGTGGTGTGTCAGTTAATCACAGACCCGAATATCCACTTATTTCTGATAGGATTCATTTAATACGTGACTTGTCTGCAACGCCACGCTGCGTGTTGTGGGTTCGGATCCCACACAATACAATTATTTGTGTGATCCACACATGATTATTCTGAGTCTGGGTGTAATTTGTGTCTGTCAAATATATGTATATTTCTAAAGTTCCACCAAAATAGCTTGAACCCAATACAGACGTTGTTTTCATAATACTAATTTTGTTATTGTTTTCTACAGTGTATTGCTATTTGTAATTCCAGTGACTCCCGCGACGTGGCGCTAGTGATCGGCATATTCGACGCGGCGAAGACGATCGCGAGACTTAAGCTCACTGAGACTGAATTGGCGCTCTACCAGAGCCTAGTGCTGTTGTGGCCAGGTATTTACCATCTATTTTATTATTACATTATATTTTATTTACTACCTTCAGCCTGAAAACATTCCCTGGACATACATTACCGAAAACTGTATTCTTTGTGTTAATTAAAGACATAAGCATATCTATGTGACAAGTTTCATATATCTCTGACTGGCGGTTTTCGTTTCAAATATGTTAGAAAACTTTGGCAACTAAAATATTAGTAAAATTTATTTGACCTCCTGTGCCATAACTTTGCTGGGAACCTGTATGGCCTAAACCAGTCATGTCTTTTCTATATTTTTTATTACCTCTTCGACTTTGTTGATAGAGTAACTTATACTGATTTAATATGCCTGTAACGACACGCAGTTGATGTCGCGGTGTACATACAAAATCCCATGACCCTAAGTTATAAATGCTCGTTTGCTGGTATTCAGGTCTATCAGAAACCAGTTATCTAAAATGAAATTCTGTCTGTAGCACATAATTATTTACCTGAATAGATTAGTAACTGGCTTTAGTATTTATGGAGATGTAATTGGAAATGTGTTTACTTCTCAGAGCGGCACGGCGTGCGCGGCAACCCAGAGATCCAATGTTTGTTCAACATGTCGATGGCAGCCATGCGTCACGAGATCGAGGCTAACCACGCGCCGCTTAAAGGAGACGTGACTGTTCTAGACACGCTGCTAGCGAAGATACCCACCTTCAGGTATGTATTCTTATGTATTATATAAAGCAAGTTGAAGCACAGTGTTAAGGTTGTTTCCAAAAGCTCTGCTTTCTGTCGACGTACCATTTACTTTGTAACTATTATAATAGGATAATATGCGCGCAAGCAATACATTTGATTGAAACACAGAAGAAGCAATAGTGGGACATTATACTCCATCAGGATTCCTCTTTACCGTCTGAATACGTTTTCGACTAGGCTGGTGCTTTCATTTCTCCTACGTAAATGCAGGCTCTAGTATGAATTATCTGCTACGGTGTATCCCAATCGCTTGTTCTTCTTCAAACTTTTAGAATTAGATGAGAGTCCTCTCTTACTGAATAAGTAGTATTTCATTCTTTAAAAGAGACAATGCACTAGAAATAATTCCAGTGTCGCAAAAGACTGAACAAACATTAGATACAAAGAACGCTCAAACTCGGAACAACTATTTATTTATCACACTAATTTTTGTCCCATGTCGTTTGATACCACACCACTCACTCGGCGTAACCAGTGGCAACGGCGAGACGTGTACTATTGTGTATTCTGGTATCCGAGTAGTCAGTAATGGAGTGTGTCGTGTCACAGAGAGCTGTCGCTGATGCACCTGGAGGCGCTGTGCCGCTTCAAGTCGGCGCACCCGCACCACGTGTTCCCGGCGCTCTACAAGGAGCTGTTCTCCCTCGACAGTGTGCTCGACTACACGCACGGCTAGTACGTCCCACACACACACGCGCCTGGCTTTCCCCCCATTGCGTTAGATCTCATTTTTGCCTACAAAAGCTGGTGAACGGCATTTTGAGACCTTTTTAAAGACTCTTTAGCTCTGACAGCTATTTTTTTTATCCCCCCCCCCCTATTATGTAAAAATAAACGCATTTAAACATTTGTTATTAATATATTTATAATTGTATGTATGTACTCAGAGACTGTTAAGATATTTACTTATAAGTACGTACGTACAATATTTAAAATAAAATAAATGATTTATTTAATTCGATTCTAGTTACATTTAAATGCGTTTCGTTTTACATTTATTCTCAGAATATATCATTTTTTGTTTGTTATGAATTCTCTTATTTTTTCATAACAAGAATATATAATGTAGTGTAACAATACATATATAAACATTTTGAGATGTGTGTAATACATAATGATACATACGGTCATGTTTGATTGTGTATTGTATATAAAGGATATCGTAATATAATTATCGTAAAGTGTATCTAACTCTGAATGAAGAAATAATAATAATTATTATTATATAAATATATAATAATAGGAATAGAGTTTTTATTAAGAAATAAATAAAAAAGTTATAAAGGTGTAGCAAGTTGAAGATCACACAAGTTTCAATTTAACGAAACTATTAAATAGGATCCATTTTTTTTATTAATTTTAACAGTTTTTTTAAAGATTGTAACTTGTTATTTATTTCAAATGATTATTATTATTGACGTTTTTTTCTCTTCTGTAGATTATCGATTTAAGTTGTAATATAAGATATACATGATACTGCCCATTTTTTGTATTTTTTCGTTGTTATATAATAATGAAGTACATATACATCGGAACATTAAAGCGATGGAAAATATGCAAATCATAATTAAATATAAATATAAGTCGTATCACAGTCGAGAGATGAACAAACATTTCAATCGATCGATTGTTAAATAGATCGCGGACAAAAACATTTTTGTAATGTGTAGCAGGCAATTTTTATTTTGTTCATTGTTTTTATTTTCGCGTAGAATAAATTTGATCTCATTTTATTTCATATCTTTGCTTGGGTGCCATGTTTGGGTTTACGTCACATTATTGCATAATAAAAATAAAATATATAAAAAAATACAAATTTCAAATTAATAAGAATTTCCTTTGCATAATATACCTGTTGTATTTTCTCCGTTGATACGTAAATTACTTTTTATTTTTTACAGATTTTTTACATAATGTTAGCTTGACGCGATTTTATACGTATATTTTTTATTTAATTTAAATTGCCTGCTATTAATAATTAGAATTATTAAAATAACCATCAATTTTCTAACATTACGCTAAGTTTGTCGAATAGCCTTTACTATAGACTGGATTATATTAATGTTAATAAAAGTATAAATCTTAACTTGTATTTTGTAAATAGTTATTAATCATATGTATTTTATATTAAATATCATAAGGTTCGATGGGTTATCTTTAATTTTACATTCTATTAAAAAATATAATTAAAAAGAAACAAATTTTTCAAAATGGCCTCCGAGTTCGCTTGTCAGATCATGTGAAAAATATTGTTTTTCCTTTCTATATATTATATATTTTTTGTTAAATAAAGCAATCTGTTATTGTCTAGTTTTGTTTTATTTTATTTTTGGTTCCTATTTTCCTTTTTTTACTTATTTTTTTTATTTTTATTACTGATATATTAGAAATAATCATATAGTGAGATCAATAGTTAAAATCATACGGGTGGTTCAAATATTAATTTTCTAATGCATCATATTATATAATTTTTATTAAAACTCAGATATATACTTAGAAATAATTAATTTTTAATATTTCCACGACTATTAGTATATGCAATACAGTTTTCCAGAGTATGTACTCGAATTTTTTTGCAAAAAATATTCAAAAATGTAAAAACTAGGCGCACACGTTTAGATTGTTTAGTATTATGTTTAGCTTCGAATGGTGAATGTCCAATTTGTTGAAAGATACAAATATTTTAAATTGTAAACCTACTTGTACCTAAAGTATTAATTACCTGAATGCATTTTTGTTGCATAATTATATTATTATATTCTTCAGTATCTTGTAAATATAAGTAATATTAATAAATATAACTTACGTTGTCAAAATGTCGAGATTTACCCCGTAAATGTCTCGATTAAAAATAAATATTAATTATTATAATATTTATTACAATTGGACATTTTCCATAAATAAAATTACAAAATAAAATTAGTAAAAAAGACGAAAATATTGATGAAAAACGTTTTAGAGCACTAAGACTGAAAAAAATTGGCTGAAATACCTGTTTCCTTCGCTTAAATAACAATTTTACAACTGTAAACAAATTATCATGAATGTTGTAAAAACAAACAATTTTAAGTTCGAGAATGAATTTGATATTTCGTGCAGAAATTCAAATGTTAACTGCCTATGACCGGCCATGTTACACGAATTTATTTTGAACAAAATAAATGTTAAAAAATTAATAAAAATAAAGAGCACGGTACACACTTGCAGATATTATGCAAATATTATTTATTATTTTTAAAGTGAAAAAATCGCGCGTAATTTTAAATTAAATTTGAATTGTATTATGTTAAAATATTAAATCAATAATTGAAGAATTTGTAAGGCATGCTTCGTCAATTAAAATGTAGGAACGTGTTATAAGTGCAAGGAATGGTCGAATACATCTATACAAATAAATCTACATTTTATTCATTCTTTACAAAGTATGCACATGCAATAAATACGAAATTAAGACTTTCCTATTGAATGTTAATTTTAAATTAATTTTTAATTTGGTGCAATTATATTGTAATTATGATTATAATTATATTATAATTATATTGTAATTATATAATAATTATATCTCAAGTGTTTACTGATCTCAAGAGAGCCGTGTCCATACATTGTGCATAACTTAGACTTGATTGGTGCAAATCGAAGGGTGAAGTGAGACGCATCTTGCCTCTCTTTCGCACACAAGCGTTGGGTGTCAGTGCGATAGTGATAGATATATAGGGTAAACGTTTTACTTGCTGGGTAGTTTTAGTAGGTATTTCTAAAACTTTTGTACTATGTTTTGCTAAATTTTCACTAAAAACTATTATAGATTTGGACACGTAACGGATAGAAATAAAAAATGTATTTTGGAAAAAGCAAGCATGATAATTATTGCGGGAATAACGGATTTTCGAGTGTCTGTGTGTGTTTTTTATAAAAATTGGTTCGATTAGTATTTCTTTTTCTAATTTTTGTATTTAATTTTCTAAGAGTTTCTATTTTGTAAAGCGATACCTACGAATTTACGGGTATCTGAGAACATTATAAATAGTAAAAGAAAACAAATAAAAATAATAAAATTTTTGTAAGTCTTGTTTTTCTATAAGATGATTTATATTATCAAAAATATTGATTTGTTAATGAAATAAGTATTTTTACACATTACCTGAACATATGAAGAGTAACAAATATAAATCATAATAATAATATATCTATGTAAAGAAACAGAATATATTAAAAACATATTTTGTATACGCGGTGTGATCGAAAAATATAAAAGAAAAATTAAGAAATATTAAAAATTTATGAGACTTTCTTCTGTTTTTTTTTTGGTTGGGATAATGGTGTGTGGGATGTTTTTCGATGGCAGCGTGTATAAGCTTTGTTGATTGACTCAAATACAAACGTGTACGGTGTACCTTAAGTAGATGGTGAAGTTTACGAACCAATAGTTAATAAATGTTATTGTTTTTATTATTATTCTCGAATCACTTGCAAATGCGTCTGTGTTTTATTTAATACCAGTTGTTCCTTGTTTATGATAACAGCGCCGCTTCCATGGTTCGTAGCGTGATGTTATATAGTCTACGACCATCCTCATGAAACTACTAATATTAAAAATTGGAATGTGAGTTTTTATGTTATACTTTTACGCCGGCACTATGTACTCGATCATTATGAAATTTCGCATACACTTAAGGAAACAGAGAAGCTCATAGGGTACCTTTCATCCAGACAAAGAACTGTTGCTAACCAGATTTACGTCAGCGAAGCCCCGAGCAACATCTAGTACAATAATAAATTATATTTAACTAGCTGTCCCAACAGACGTTGTTATTACAAAGGAAAAAAAAAACAAATCTAAACCATTCTCGAATCCACCTGAACACACAGTAAATTTCATCAAAATCGGCTCAGCCGTTTAGGAGGAGCTTAATTACAAACACACGCACAGAAGATTTATATGTATATTATACTAGCTGTCCCGAAAGACGTTGTCCTGTACACACGAAAAAAGAAATAAAAAAATAAAATCAAATCTAAACAAATAAATAATTAAATATATAATTTGAATAAATAATTTTATTATTATTCACATTTATTCATTAATTATCAATAAAAATTACATTTTTAAATATATAATTATAAAAAAACACATTTAAAAATATAAAAATTATGGATGCCCACCGACATCGAGACAAGGTCCAAGCTGTCGGTGGTTAGGGGTCCAGAGAGAGGAATCTCCTCACTATGCGTGCCGTATCGAGGAGAACCGCCTTCTGCATCTGACCCTTGACCCAAGCACCTAACGCGAGCCTCTTAAGATGTTGGTCGAGGCTCTTGGCTATTAGACCGTTTACCGTAATATTATTATTATTATTATTAAACCATTCTCGAATCCACTTGAACACACACAAAAAAATTCATAAAGATCGGTCTACCTGTTTAGGAGGAGTTTAATTACAAACATACGCACAGAAGATTTATATATATAAAGATTTAATAAGTTTTAATATGGTAGTTGCCTACGTTTTAATTTGTACATTTTTTAAACACGAGCAATTTGCAAATAAACTATTTTTTTTGTGCTAACAGTATGAAAATTGATTGCATACTAAGGGAGTAAATAATATTTTTTATTTGGATTTAAGAAAATGAGGTCCTATAGTGGAGATATCTGTCTATCTCCCTCGGACATCTGCATTCATATAGCGGTTACGTCACCGTTAGTATAGCGAATCCTTTTTATAGTTAATAGTTTTAATTATCCATTTGCTTGTACGCATATTTTTGAGTAGATTTCATAAATTCTATATGTTATGGAGTTTGGGTAATGTAACTATTTATTTGAATAATAACAAAAAGTGGGTACGCTATTTTTCTTGGATTTCTGACGATATGAATCTGTAATAAAAGCTTTTTCCTCCATAGAACCCGACACGTTCTTGAGAAGAATTCGTGGCTTTTGCCCTTTTGGGTTCTTAAGTTCCTTGTCGTTGGCTACACGTAATACTACCTCTGATTTAGCCGTATTTTTGTATACCTAGGTATTAATTTAATCCTCTCGTCATACGGTTTAAACGCCTTCATCAATGCCTGCTTAGCCGCAGATAATGACCCATATTAAGCTGAACGGGTCGAGGCAGCTATGCGTTGGACACGGTGAGATTCCACTGGGTGGTAAACGCAGGCTTAGTTTCTGTGCTGTGTTTTCTAATGCCCTTTAGTTTTGTTACAAGGAAATATTAATATTAACAAAGAAACTATCCGTGTAATACGTTGCGTAAAATCAAAGATTACTGTTACACGAGCATATGCTATGAGGTAACTAACGTAGAAAATCTGTGGCCATTTTATAAAACGTTATAAGCCTTGTGTTACAAGCGATTTCTCTTGTAAATTAATGCACAAATATGCGTTCCTCCCGCACTAGGAATAATTCCTGTGTCCCGGGGGACTTTGTAAATATACAAAGAACGGACACAACGGCAGCTCCAGCTAAATCACAAACTATAAATGATATCATTTGTAATATAAATGCTCTTTCACACTCGTGTTTGTGGTCTTGTTTATCATAAATGTTGCTGTAATTTGTAACTTGTTACGAAAATGTTGGAGAGCATCCGTTGACTCTTAATTTATTTTACATATTTCAGCTATATCTGAGATCCAGAGGTCACGAGTTCACTGGAACCTCTGCAACTCCGTAGGGACATTGCCTCATTGGCATATTTCTACAGAATATACCACGGGGAGTGCTTTGAAGAGTTATTCGACCATATCCCGCCCTCCCCTTTCTTATCCAGAACGACGCGTGCTGGGCTCAGATGACATCCTTACACGTTGGAGTCGACTAGAGTGCGTACCAACAAGTTTGGGTCCTCATACCTCTGCCGAACGATCGAGGCATGGAATTCTCTGCCAAGACAAGTGTTTCCTTCTTCGTTCAATCCTGGGTCCTTTAAGCGGGGCGTGAAAAAGCACCTTCTCAGGCCGTCAAAGTAGAGACCTCAACATCGCCTCGGCTGCTATGAGGATGATGTGGAGGCCACTGCTCTTAGACCACACGATTGCTTACCATCAGGCGGAGTGAGGTAATTTTGACGAGCAAATAAAAAAATTAAAATAAAATCCTATCTTGGTGCAAAATGTGGTCTCGGTGTAAAATAAGTTATTTAGTTAAATTAAGGCGAAGGTCATATCTTATAAGGAGGTATTGGCCGAAAATCGAGAAAGATGGCGTATACTCCACCGACAAGAGCAAAGCTCTTAAGTATAAAGAAGAAGTTAGGTTACAATAGGTTATTACAAAATCAATATATGAAGAAAATTACTTGTGTGTTTGGAGACTTATATGATAAATATAATGATTAGTGTAATGAACGCTGGTGACACTTTGCATAAAATGTCACTAAACAGGCGTTTAGAAGTCGGTTACTTTGGCGTTCAAACTTCTTCCCCACGACCACGATTTGATTGCTCAGATTGATGATTTTCACAAATGAACACAATTTAACGAGCCAATAAATTTAAAATGAACTGCACACAGATTATAAACACTAATATACACAACCGTGAGAACTCACGAGCCGGGAATCGATCTCGGAACAGTATAAACGAATTTTAAACAGAGATAACTCGCATTGTGCCATACAGAGTGGAAGATTTTTAAGGATTAGCAACGCGCGGTAATATTACTGATATTGTAAAGATAGGCTTACAGTAAACGCTTCAGGTGTTGTGCTAATTTACCACCATTATAGACTAAAAGCTTATCCTAACTATTTATACTAATATTAAAAAGAGGAAGGATTTGCTTTTTTGTTTGTTTGTAAAGATTTAACTCAAAAACTGCATAACCAATTTTAAAAATTCGTTGACCGTTATAAAGCTATATTATCACCGAGTAACAAAGGCTATATATTTAAAAAAAGGACTGTTAGTAACATAACCTAACCTACTGTTACGCGAGCGAAGCCGCGAGCAAAAGCTGGTATATAGTAGCGATAGCCCAAACCGTTGGCCTGCTACACAGAGGACTCGAGTTCGATTCCAAGGCGTTTCAACCTCTGACGTTTCAAAGTTATATGCGTATAAATAGTTAATTATCACTCGTTTTAACGGTGAAGGAAAACATCGTGAGGAAACCTGTATATCTGAGGGTTCTTTACAATATTCTTGAAGATATGTAAAGTCTGCAGAACCACACTGGCTCAGCGTGTTGAATAAGGCTCTAACGGCAACCCTTTTCACATTGAGAGGTTCGTGCCCAGCAGTGGGCAGCTAAATAGTACTTTAGTAATATCCACTTATATGTTTAATATATAATATATATATATATATATATATAAAACGAGTAGTGATAGCCTTCTGGGAAATCGTTGGACTGCTACACAGAGGCCTTGAATTTAATTACAAGGCACGCATCTCTGACGTTTTGAAGATGTGCGTATTAAATAGTTAAGTATCGCTCGCTTTAACAGTGAAGGAAGACATCGTGAGAAAACCTGTATGTCTGAGAATTCTACATAATGTTCACAAAGCATCGGCGTAGCAAAGAAAATAAGCCTTTATTTCCTAGAAACAGGTCCTCTAAACAGCGATAGGTTACATATCACCCTGGAACTTTGAGTTGAAATCTCACATCATGGGGTGGGTACCAGACAACTTTGGACACAGCCCGCTAGGCCTGCTTTATATACGCCAACGTATCATAGATAAGTAAAGTCTACCAATTCGCACTGGACTAGCATGGTGGACTTAGTCCTAATACTCAGCATGAGCAGTTCTTTTGTAACGATTACTCCGGCTCTAGGTATAAATTTTGTGTCGCGGGGACCATTTACAAACATTCAAATAACAGACACAAAAAACGCCCAGACTCGGAACAAGCATTTGTTGATCACAAAAACTTTAGTCCGGTGGTATTCAAACCCACAGCACTCGACGCAGTAGCAGTGGGGAGCCGACCACCTAACCCACTAGGCCGTACGTGCAGAATTAGGAATCTTAAATGGTTCTCATACTAAAAAGAGCCGTGCCCAACAGTGGGACAGTTTATAAAGGTTCTAATAAATAAAAAAAACAATAATTCATAAGCTTATTTATATTTCTTAACAACATTTTTGTTTTCACTACACACCACAGCAGTTATCTTCCATTGCAGGTGGTACAGCACTAATCCCATTAAATAGGTAACGCCCAGAAAGATTGGGAAGTAAATCGTACCATATATATGCTTCATGAAAGGATATGGCCAAAGACCAATTTGAGAATAAGTGTGTATGACGCTGTAAAAGAAAAGTAACATTTAAAAAAAAATACGACGCCCGCACAAATTGTAATTTCTATAGTGCATTTAATTTTTTGTATCACAGATATTTTCCTAACATATTCAATAAATATCTGGGCCTGTGGGAAGCTTACACGGAGACATGTCCAACGTGAAGAGGCCCATGTAACTCTTATCACAGTTAATTCTAAACATATTGCATTAGGAAAATATCTGGCATGTGCATGAGGTTTTTAGTTCGATTCCCGGGTCTGGCAAATGATAATTGAGGTTTTCTGTTGAGAAATTTTCAATAGCAACACGGAGTCTGGAACAGCAGTATTGTCGCCTGGGCGCAAACTGCCTCCGTAGCGCAGCGGTAGTATGCGACTGCTGTGCATGAGGTCTCGGGTTCGAATCCCGGCTCGGGCCAACAAAAAGTTATTGGATTTTTCTGTTAAGAAATCTCAATACCAGCTCGGAGTTAGGAAGTTGGCGGTTTTAGACACCCTCGTGTAGATTTTTTTTACTGTTTCGGCGCCACACAGCCGAAGAAGTTCTAACACATCGCTCATCAATAGATGGCGCTTTACCCAATTAATCACTTCGCCATACAATCCTGAATCACGCAAGCGAAGTTCTTCATTTCTCCACAATACTTACAAACCAATGTAGGCGAAGAATACCAAAGATGATATACTGATATATTTAATGTGCGACTTCGGCGTAGGTCTTGTAGAGAAGACCAGTTCCCATAGAGCAGCTGGCAGGATGCAGAAATGCATCACCAAATTTGACTTAAAGGAGAATATCTTGTCTATGAAAGCGGGATACAAAAGTTCTCTATTCGTCAAGAAGACTGGCCAGAAGACTAAGAAGATTACCTGTAACCGAAAAAATAGTTATTTTAAAGCGGTAGCACAATAGCGGCTATGGTCTTGTGATCGAGAGGTCGCGGGTTTGAATCCTGCTCATTCCACTACTAATGTCAACCTATTCGTTACACAAGCATTCTAGCTTAGCTGGAACAGTTAACAAAACTTTGGAAAACTTAACAAATAAAAACGATTTTCTTTAAAAAGACATCTGTGGCACTATGAATTATTTCTATGTACAAACATTCAAACAAAGAACACAGTTTTCCTTTCGTGTGAGAATTGAACGTACACAACTCGACGTAATGGAGTGACCGTTTAAATCACAACGCCCTCCATGCAGTCGAGCTTCTGCTTATTCTTTCATGTATACACAGTCGTGACGTGATGTATGTATGTATATATTTTCAATCACACGACGAACTGAATGCGACGGACAAATTAGCAATAATTAAAAATAATAAAAATCATTTATTCATTTAGGTCACAAAGTAACACTTATGAACGTCAAAATATGTAGGTTATTGAATTTACTAAGTTACTGAAGCTACTTAGATTAGTTGCTAGGTTCAGCAAAGGGAGAGCACGTTAAGCCATCGGTCCCGGCTGCCATGAACATCTATGGCAGTCGTTATTGGGAAGTCAGTGCCCTATAATATCCTGACACTGGTCTAGCCTTAGGGTATCGTTAGCCTTCGCTTTGCGTTGGTCAGGTGGCAGCCGCTCCGTGTAAAAAACTGATATCCAGTCAAATCCGGTTAGACTAGAAAAGCCGACTCCAAGTGACTTGGAAATAATAAAGGCTAGGGAGAAGATTAAAAAATATAACTTAGCCCAAATTATTTAATCTCTATAAATTAAGTTATTATTGTTATTATTTTTAGTTTTTAATAGTCAGTAGTATATGGTATAATGGCTGCAACACCTTGTTAATCTGAGTTGTAAAATACTGAAATTATATTTAATTGGCGATTTAAAAGAGTGGCCGTGAGTTTCATGCAGGTCTCTTCATAGGCTTAAAGTATGATCAGGATTCCTGATGACAAGAACATCTAAGAAAGCTAATGAATTATTTGCCTCCATTTCAATAGTAAATTGGATGTTGTTATTAATGGAATTAAGATGTTCCTGATCCTGATCATACTTTGAGCCACACTGTGTATAGGAAAAAGATCCATACAAATAGGTACTAAAATGGTAAATCTCACCACCATCCTAAACAGTTAGCTACCGTGGGAATGTCTTTGTTTCAGAGAGCCCATGGGATCTGTGACAAGAAACACCTAGACGCTGAGCTTCAACATGTCAAGCAAGTACTGCAAGACAACAAGCTCCAACAGCCGCGCCGCCGTCTCAGATCCCGAGAAAAGCCAGCCACAGTCGAGCGCCAGCCTGCCATACTACCATATGTAAGGGGTGTCACTGACAAGATTGGCTACATCTTGAAGCGAGCTTCAATCAACACATACTTCAAGCCGCCAACGAAGATAAGTCAATTTTTACCATCCGTCAGGTGCCAATTACCTTTACAAGATGCAGGGATCTATAAAATAGATTGTGACTGTGGACTCTCATACATTGGTCAAACCAAGAGAAACATAGGCACCCGTATAAAGGAACATATAGCTGATGTTAAACACCGACGTTCGTTGAAGTCTGCTGTGTGTGAAAACGTGCAACAGGGGACCAACCACTACCTACGATTTGACAAACCACAGATACTCGCAAAAGAACACCGATTCCTACCAAGGATGCTTCCCGAGGCTATTGAAATTAAAAAACATCCTAATTTCAATAGAGAAGATGGTTGGAATGTACCACCAGCTTGGGATCCAGTAATTGAAATAGTCAAACCCAAGAAGAAACAAAATACAGACTAGACTTCATGATACTTTGAGCTCATTCTGCGTGAATAGAAACACTAGAGATTAAATTATGTTCGGGTACTTTGAAATAACTAGCTACACTTCAGAACATTGGGACAACTACCATCTTAGTCTCCCTGTGAACATGGCTTCTGTAAAGCAACCGAACCGTCGGGGCAAAGTGTTAACTTAAATATGAATAGTTTTAATTAAATTAAATAGCATAGTATAGTTCAATAATAGTAGTGTTAGAGTTTTCAAAATTATGTAATAAAAGTGTTTAAAGTAAAACATACAAAATCCGTATGAAGTGTTTAATTTCAATGTATAACATTTGCGTAAACTTAAGACAATATTATATAATTGTTGTAACATGTACTGTTATAAAAAAGTAAATTAAGATTCTCAATGTTCCTGTTTTGTTCGTTTGTTAGTACAAAGGAATATGGTAAAGCACAAAGAATAAACTTACACCCTACATTACGAGTATAATGTAATGATTCTATTACCTCTGTCAAATGGATTTTTTATTTGATGCATCTGCATTTAATGTTGTAATTTTTAACTTATCAATTAAAGAACTTAACCTAGCTCCAGGGGAACAAACATTTATGCAAAGCTCTGTATGAGAATTAATTAGTTTACTAAAACCTACTCCTATTTGGTCAGAAAACATGAATATATATTTGTTAATGTTATTCACCAAAGAAGACATAGAAATATCTTCATGATCAGAAAAGGAGGCGGTACCACTGTTTACTGAATCCAAATCACAAAAAGCTGACAGGTTGTTATTAGGTGTAGCCTGTAAGCACTTACCGCAAAGATTGTTATAAGTTAGTGAGAGAACATATTCCATGTTCTTCCTACCAACTCTGGCAATTTCCTCATTCCTCATTAAATTTCTTAAAATTAGTAAAGATATATTACTTAAAACTTGCTCCGCTGTTACTTTTAAAATGTTGAAATCTACATTAATATTATAAAGAGAAAACGTTAGTACAGTTAGTTACAATGAATAAACTCAAGAACTACTGAACCGATTTTAATAATTCTTTTACCATTAAAAAGCTACTAATTTTAAGATAATTCTAAGACAGTAGATATTGCATAAAAACAAGTAATTTTCATCCACGAAAAGGTTCTCTTCTATTGACAAAATTTAAATTAACGCCAGGAAAGCCGTGGACTAGTAGTATATAACGATTGAACAAGTGACAGTGATATTTTCTTACGCGTCGTGGTTCACTTACCGAAGAGAACGGCCACAGAAAACTAGTAAAGAATGTCTCCCTGATTTTTCTGATGCTCTTGGGGATCATGTGGTCTCTCCCAGTGACGGTGAGGAGGTCGCACGCGAAGGCTAGAGAGAAGTATACTAACTGGAACCCCTGGAACAGAAGACATAGAAAGAAGAACTGAAAATGGCGTTACTTTTAGATACTTTAAAATTACACTTTTTTAATATTTGAATTTACACTTTTCCCGACGTTTCTTTCGTCGTTTTTTTTTGCTTTTTCGCAGCCATGGCCATAGGGAGTCTAAGATGGCGGTCGTCTCATAATCATTTATGTATGTATTTAAAACTGCATATAATGCCCTACAAAAGCAAACACCAGGGCAATTTCTTCTTTATCATAGGTTGAAGCGAAGAAAAAGTGTAATAGGTTTATGACGGAAGTTATGTATACGAGACTGTAAATTTAAAATAATTAAATACTAATGAATAATATTTGTTAATGTAATCCACCAAATGTAATTCTGAGTCTGATTGTACTGTATTTTGTGACAAAATATACTTAGACCCTATGGGATCGCAGCCCTTCGCGCTCCTTTTTATTGGATCAAGTCCTGTGTCGCGGGGCACTTTACAAATATATAATTAAAAGACAAATAAAGCCAGACTCAGAACGATAACGGACCACATAGAAAATTGTCGCATGTGGGATTCAAACCGCACAGCGCCGCTTACCCGTAATACGAATCTTTATTGTCATCACTGTCGAACTCCGTTTAGCATAACTAACACAAAATGATTGTTCCGCTGGAGAATCGAACTTGTATCTCTAGTAATAATAATAATAATATTAGCCCTATAGAATGTATTAAACTGTCAAACTGCTGGGCACGGGCCTCTTCTCAATGTGAGGAGGGTTAGGCCATAGTCCATCATGCTGGCACAGTGCAGGTTGGCAGACATCACATATTATCTTAGAGAACATTATGTAAAACTCTTAGACATGCAGGTTTCCTCACGATGTTTTCCTTCACCGTTAAAGCGAGCGATAATTATCTATTTAATACGCACATAATTTTGAAAATCAGAGTTTGGCGCCTTGGGATCGAACTCGAGACCTCTGGGTGGCAGTCCAAGGGTCTCCCACTAGGCTATCGCTGTTAATTTTATCTCTTGGCGATGTGGTAAATCCAAGATACTCACAATATTCCATACAGTGAGGTACCGACTCTGCATAGACGTCATGGTTTGCAGAGCAGGGTCTCGGAGCAACTCCTCGTTGTGCATGGCGAGGAACATCGCGAGGCAGTTGGTGCTATGCATGGTTAGCGTAACCACCTGCCCAACCAACCGGCAGTATATCGCTGATGACATGGTGCCTGGAAAATAAGAAACCAACAGCATGACTAAATAAACACTTCATTAAGGATTGTCTCGGTAGCGCAGCGATAGTGACTGAGACTGCGTCATGAGGTCTCGACTTCGATGCCCGGGTCGAGCACAGAGTTATTGGATCTTTCTGGCGAGAAAATCTTAGTAGTCGCACGGAGTACGGTACTATACAGTAATATTCTATCACATACACACACCATCTAGCCTAAACTAAGCAGAGCTTGTACTATGGGTACTAGACAATGGATAAACATTTTTTTGTTGTTGTATATATTTATATACATATTATACATAGTGTTACGGCTAATGTCATCTGTCGGCACTGTGGGGAAGACTCGGCAGTCCCTTCTAGTAATTTATTACAGCACCATCTATTGACATCTTACGGAACTACGTAGTTGTCGGTACAAGTAGAGTAGAGAGAAGGCTGGCATATTCTCGAATCATCGTACTGTTACATACCGGGTAGGGCTTTTATAGAAAACTCCAGAAACGCTTTACCCGCGTATAAATAGAGCGCACGCGCACCGCCGGGTCAGTTTAAAATCGTAAGCGGTCAAGTATTCATCGAAGCGAACGAAAGCGAAAATACTACGGCGTTTGAAGCAGATACAGTGGAAAAGTGTAGTTTAGTGTTCGATGTGTTTTAAATTTAATTGTGTGCTAGAATAAAACGTTTTAGTCGGTAATATTGTTTTATTTTCTTATCCGTCGAACCCAGCACGTAACAATAGAAACATCCAGACCAAGACAAACATCCATGTCCATGCACACAAATGTTTGACTTGTGCAGTAATTGATCCCGCAATCTTAGGCATGGCAGTCGGTTACACTAACCATTACACCATCGAGGCCGACGGATAAGGTTCGCTCCCTATGACATTGGACGTAAAACCTATGTATGCGTTCCCTTTAGGGGAAATAGGCGTGGTATTAAAAGACTTACTTACTTATTATGTATAAAAAGACTTACGTTACTGTCTGAAAAACTTATGATGTTAAATATTCATAATCCAAACCATTTGAGCTTAGTCTCCTCAAAGTTCTAGATAATTCAGTCATGGAAATATAAAAACTGTCGCTCGTGCTCCCGAGTTATTCACTTCTGTTTGAATACGCACAATTCGAACATCGTAGCGTTCAGCGGAGATTTCAATTTCGAGTGAATAGGAAGACTAAAGAGTGTCATACAAACACGTTTTGATTCAATATATTTAGGGCATTAAGTCAAACTATAGATTTAATTAGCATATTATGCTTATTAAATAGAAATTCATGCGACTGAAGCCTTGTGGAACACTAATTAATCGATGTAATTTTATACTGAGTCATGACGACACTTTTGTTCTCATATATTTCATATGATATTGTTTCTCGGTTAAATATAATAAATAAAATTTTCATAGACATACGTATATACATAGATTTAAGAGTCTATGTATGTAACGGGTGATTTTTTTGCTGGTATCTTTTTGGCAACACTGTTTTTGACAGATCACGCGTGAATCGTGTCTTGTGTCATTGTCAAACTTGTTCAGTTTGGTCTATAATTTAACCATGAATCGACTTACGAACGAACAACGCTTGCAAATTATTGAATTTTACTATCAAAATGCATGCTCGGTTAAGAGAGTGCATCGCGCACTTCTTCCAATTTATGGGCAGTTTGGTCGGCCTACTGAGGCAGCTATTCGGAAGCTTGTGACTAAATTTCGAACCCAGTTTACATTATTGGACATTAAACCACGAACACGCATACGTAGAGTGAGGACCGAAGAAAATATTGCGGCTGTATCCGCCAGTGTTAGTGATGACCGTGAAATGTCGATTCGCCGCCGTTCGCAGCAATTGGGCCTCTGTTACTCCACTACGTGGAAAATTTTGCGAAAGGATTTGGGTGTAAAACCTTACAAGATACAGTTGGTGCAAGAATTGAAGCCACACGACCTCCCACAACGTCTAACATTTGGTGAATGGGCATTGGCAAAGTTGGAGGAAGATCCACTTTTTTATCGAAAAATTGTGTTCAGCGACGAAGCTCATTTCTGGTTGAATGGATATGTCAATAAGCATAATTGCCGCATCTGGAGTGAAGACCAGCCAGAAGCATTGCAAGAGCTACCACTGCATCCCGAAAAATGTACTGTTTGGTGTGGATTATGGGCCGGTGGCATCATCGGGCCGTACTTTTTCAAAGATGACAATGGCCGTAACGTTACTGTGAATGGCGAGCGCTACCGTGTGATGATTGGCGATTTTTTTTTACACAAAATGGAAGAATTGGACATGCCTGACATGTGGTTTCAACAAGACGGTGCCACATGCCACACGGCACGCGAAACAATGGCCCAATTGAGAGCCGCCTTCGGTGAACAATTTATCTCACGTTTTGGGCCCGTCAATTGGCCGCCTAGATCGTGTGATCTAACGCCTTTGGACTATTTCTTGTGGGGCCATGTTAAGGCTCATGTCTACAGGGATAAACTAGCAACGATTGACGCACTGGAAGCCAATATTGAAGCATTTATTCGTGATATACCGGCTGATATGTTGGAGAGAGTGTGCCGAAATTGGGCCTTGCGAATGGGCCATCTAAACCGGAGCCGCGGCCAGCATTTGCATGAAATCATCTTCAAACATTAAATTATATTGATCATTCTATCGATTCCAATAAAGATTTCATCAAATTTTTCAAATTTGTTGTGTTTTTTTTGAAAATCAAATCCTATACCTCTTAAAAATTCACCCGTTATTATTTACATTACCTAGTATATAAAAATGCATAGCAGGATTGTATGAACGTGGTAAATACAACCATGACCTCCAAACCCCGTGGTTCCACTTATGTAACCAAGCTATTAATATTACGAGTATAATAGTTTAATGTCATGCAATGTCATCAGTCATACCAAGTGGCAATATAATTTCCTGCAGTTCTTTAGTTTATTGTGGTACGGGTTTAAATCTATACTAATACATATTATTAAAGATGGTGACAATGGGGAGACCAACAGACTGCAATGCAGAGGGTCTTGGGTTCGAACCCACGTCGCGCACCTGTGACTTTCGGAAATCGAACTTTGTGTGTCAGGATCGTAGCAAATGGAAATCCGTAGTCTCTGCCTACACATCTGTGAAACAGGCGTGAATCTATGTATATACTTAATGTAATACTAGGTCACGGGTTTTACTTGTGATTAAGTATTTAAAAAGTATTCAATATGTGTAAAAATCGCGATTGTCTAAATTTTTATTTCTACAACGACCTACCTACTTACCTACAAATCCTACAATTAATTGGAACAAAATTACA
This sequence comes from Catocala nupta, assembly GCA_963675205.1. NCBI lineage: Eukaryota > Metazoa > Arthropoda > Insecta > Lepidoptera > Erebidae > Catocala > Catocala nupta. The sequence goes on along the minus strand of OY776107.1, from coordinate 2,600,015 downwards.
ATAGAATTATCACTGTCATGTCAATGTAGGTACCTTCATTACAATTAATCAAAAACACATTCCATACACAATAACTACAGTGTAAAACATTTAATTAGCCTGCTTTTCGAGTTTTTCGAACATATACTTACAGAAGCTAGATTTTATATCTGCGAAATTAATTATATAGTAAAGCATTTAAAATAAACTTGAATTTTAAATAACAATGCAATTTAATTTAATGAATCTACTATATGAAATCTTTTTGTAAAAGCTTAATTAGACATTGTTAGTTTTATTTTAGATTACATTCAAAGTCAAGTTAAAGTCAAAAATCATTATTTCCTTAAAAATGTGCAAACAATTCTTGGACACGTCAATTAACTATTATATTAATGAAAATAAATAAATATAATATAATATTTTATTTCACACGAGCGATCCGCCCCGGCTTTGCTCGGGTACCTAGTACAAAATCTTAACAAATTATACACGGTCTAAACCTTCCTCATGAATCACTCTGTCTATTGGTGAAAACCGCATGAAAATCCATCTAGCAGTTTTTGAGTTTATCGCGAACAGACAGACAGACGTGGTGAGACATTGTATTATAATATGTAGTGTATATACTGGACATTTAATTACCATAATAATGTATGTGCATATTATATTAACAAAGTATTCGGAAACATGTGGACATATTTAAACGTCACAAAATATTGTCCATGTATAATGGAAATCCGTGATAAATAAATCCGTATACATTAATTTCAGAAAGATATATATTTTTAATCAACTTATCAATCGAAAAGGTTAATCGACGCTTCCCGTGACCAGAGGGCTGGCCTTTATTTCGTGGAAAGGATAAGCATTGCCATTCAACGTGCCAATGCTGCCAGTCTTCTGGGCACACTACCAGTTGACTGTGAAGCGGAGGAATTCTATGACGCCTATTAGAGGGTTTTAGTTTTCTTTTTTATTTCTCTGTTTCATAATATTTTAGGTATAAGTTAGTTTTAAAGAATTGTTTATATTATGTATATAATTAATAATTTGTATTGTTATTAGTGAATACTTATCAATATCAGCAGCTGGACTCAAAATTAATATTATAAATGCGAATGTCAGTTAGTTTGTTTGTTACTCTTTCACGCCTTAACTACTCGACCGATCATCATGAAATTTCGCATACACGTTGTCAGGGGAACAGAAAAATAAATAAGGTGCCCTCACCTAACATACATTTACGAGCGAAGTCGCGAGCAATGTCTAGTATGTTCATAACACAGTGCCGATTTAATATAACAAATTCAAATTGAAGTTATGTTCATTTCGTCGGCCTTGATCGCGTAGTGGTTAATGTAACCAGCCTACCACGCTTAAGGTCGCGGTTTCGATTTCCGCACAAGGCAAACATTTGTATGCATGAACATGGATGTTTGTCTTGGTCTGGGTGTTTCTATGTATAATATGAATGTGTTTATGAAAAAATATAAATATAGAATTATTTTATTTTCATTTTTTCTGAACGTCCATCAGTTCCACTATAAGACATTTCCAGGTTATCCATTAATTACCGGACACCCTGTATAAAAGAACCTTACCTAACTAATATTATAAATGCGAATGTAACTTTGTTCGTATATTTGTTCGTTTTTCGGTGTCGTGGAGTTTATTAACATCAGAGGACTCCACGCTAACCTTAATGCTGTCCATCACCACCTGGAGACGGCTCGGCCGGCAATGCTTTTTCTAACGGAGACACAAATACGCCGTCCTGCAGACACGACCTACCTGCAATATCCCGGCTACGTGCTAGAGGAGTGTTTCCTCGCGAAAGCCGGGGTATGCTTGTTTGTTAGGGCGGATATTCGTTGTCGCCGTCTACACTGCCTAGAGGACTCTTCCTTCTCTGCCCTTTGGGTACACGTAGATCATGGCTCTTCCAGCCAAATCTACATGTGCCTCTACCGATCCCATTCAGGAGACGCTGAGACAACTCGACTCTTTGATTACCTGAGTCAGGCGGCAGACGACGCGCAGGAGCAGTTTCCGAATGCTGAGTTGGTGTTCTTGGGAGATTTCAATGCCCACCATGAGACCTGGTTGAGTTCTCCCAAAACAGACCACGCGGGACGAATTGCCCATGCGTTCGCTCTCACGCATAACCTGTCTCAACTGGTACTCCAGCCGGACATTGCAGGTCAGGCGCCCTCTCTGCTCGATCTGCTGCTGACAAGTAACCCGAACCGGTACAGTGTGTCGATTAGTGCTCCTCTGGTCACCTCAGACCACTGTCTGGTTTGTGCCACAGCTGTTGCTGTTACGCCCCTACGACCCGAGGAGGCAAGACGACGACTGTGGCACTACTCGTCAGCAGACTGGGATGGAATGCGGGAGTACTTCGCACCCATCCCTTGGGCTCAACGCTGCTTTGAGAACAGGGATCCTTCAGAGAGCGCTACTGCTGTCGCTGGTGAAATCATCTTGGGTATGGAATATTATATTCCACACAGTGATGTCACGAGTGGTGGCAGGAAAAGGCCCTGGTTCGTTCGTGAATGCGCTGATGCTGTTGAACGCAAACAGACAGCGTACCGCGCTTGGACCAGGGCTCGCACTCTCCATGACTCTAACGTGGATCACCTGAAGGCAGCGTTCAATCAAGCCACAAAGGTCTGCAAGAGGGCATACTTAAGAGCGGATGCCCAGCGTGTCGCACGGTTCGGCCAGGAGCTCATGGCCCATCGTACGGGCAGTCGTAGCTATTGGCGCCTGGCCAAAGCCGTGCAGTCCATCTTCTGCCAGACTTCGCTGCCCCCTCTGAGATATCCGAATGAATCACTGGCTCATCGGCCGCAAGAGAAAGCAGATCTGCTTGCAAATCTCTTTGCGGCCAACTCCCGAATCGATGACTGCGGTTCGCAGCCGCCTAACATTGCCAACTGCGGCTACACCATGCCTGATATACGTATCAGGCAACGTGACGTTCGTGCGATACTGCAGTCTCTCGATGTTCGGAAAGCCAGTGGACCTGACGGCATCCCAGCTGTGGTTCCCAAAAAATGTGCAGCGGAGTTATCTCCCACACTTACGCGCCTATACCGGACGTCTAACGCCGCAGGCACTGTGCCTGAGGCTTGGAAGGAGGCGAACGTTCAACCGATTCCCAAAAAGGGGGACCGTTCCGAGCCAGGCAACTATCGACCCATAGCTATCACCTCAGTGCTCTCCAAGGTGTTCGAGCGGATTATTAACACCCAAATTGTCCGCTACCTGGAGGATCACTCGTTGATCAATGATCGCCAATACGGCTTTCGGGCTAAACGATCAACGGGTGATCTTCTAGCGTACGTCACGCACCTCTGGGGTGAGGCTATGGACAAGCACGGCGAGTCTTTGGCTGTCAGCCTAGACATAGCCAAAGCTTTCGATAGAGTCTGGCACCGGTCTCTTCTTTCCAAGCTTCCGGCCTATGGCTTGCCCCCTCAACTGTGCACCTGGATTGCAAGTTTCCTGCAGAAGCGTCGTATTCGAGTCCTTTGCGACGGTCGCGCTTCCAAATTTATGCAGGTCAATGCAGGAGTGCCTCAGGGGTCCGTCTTATCCCCTACGCTCTTTCTTCTGCATATCAATGATATGTTGAATCTCGGCAACATACATTGTTATGCAGACGACAGTACCGTGCATGGGCGATATCTCGGACGTCTTGGGGCCAAACAGGCTGAGGTTGTGGGGAAAAAGCAGGATCTTGTCGTTGAACTTGACCAGACCTTGAACCGCATCTCTGAATGGGGTGCCAAGAACTTGGTCCAGTTCAACGCCAAGAAGACCCAGGCATGCGCGTTCTCAACAAAAAAGTCTCCGTTCCTTCCCCTCCCTTCTCTGAAGAACACTCCACTGGTGATACGTGACAGCCTCTCCATCTTAGGTATGGATCTTTGCCGCTCCCTTAATCCCAAAACCTACATCGAGAGCGTCATTAGGCAAGCTTCGCGAAACCTCGGAGTTCTGAACAGGGTGAGGTGGTTCTTCGCGCCTGGGCAGCTGTGCCTATTGTATAGTGCGCCCTTGCGTGGAGTACTGTTCTCATCTTTGGGATGGCTCCGCGCAGTACTTGCTAGACGCTCTTGACAGGTTACAGCGGCGGGCTGTCCGTATCATCGGAGATCCAGAGGTCACGAGTTCACTGGAACCTCTGCAACTCCGTAGGGATATTGCCTCTTTGGCATGTTTCTACAGAATATACCACGGGGAGTGCTCTGAAGAGTTATTCCACCTTATCCCGCCCTCCCCTTTCCTATCCAGAACAACGCGTGCTAGGCTCAGATGCCATCCTTACACGGTGGAGTCGACTAGAGTGCGTACCAACAAGTTTGGGTCCTCATACCTCTGCCGAACGATCAAGACATGGAATTATCTGCCAAGGCACGTGTTTCCTTCTTCCTTCAACCCTGGGTCCTTTAAGCGGGGCGTGAAAAAGCACCTTCTCAGGCCGTCAAAGTAGAGACCACAACATCGCCTCGGCTGCTATGAGGACGATGTGGAGGCCACTGCTCTTAGACCACACGACTGCTTATCATCAGGTGGAGTGTGGTCATTTTGATGAGCAAAATACAAAATAAAAAAAAACGACCGATCATCATGAAATTTCGCATACACGTTGTCATGGGTACCTACAGAAAAGGACATAAAGATAATTAAGTTATTTTTAAAGAACGCAAATTGTCTCGCGGAGTAAGCAGCCATAGCTCAGTGGGGAGACCAACAGACTGCAATGCAGCGGGTCTTGGGTTCGAACCCACATCGCGCACCTCTGACTTCCGGAAGTTATATGACTTTTCGAAATTATGTGCGTATTGATTGACAATTATCGCCTGCTCCGTGCCTCGGAGTGCAAGTTAAGCCGTCGGTCCCGGCTGCCATGAACATCTATGGCAGTCGTTATTGGGAAGTCAGTGCCCTATAATATCCTGACACTGGTCTAGCCTTAGGGTATCGTTAGCCTTCGGGTTGCGGAGGTCAGGTGGCAGCCGCTCCGTGTAAAAACAGATATCCAGTCAAATCCGGTTAGACTAGAAAAGCCGACCCCAATTGACTTAGGAATAATAAAGGTTAGGGAGAAGAATATAGAAAAACATACGCTACAAACAAAAAGACATTCTTTTTTAAATTCTGTATCTTTAAAAGATAAAGGGAACGCTTATAGGATTATTTATTTGTCTGTGTGGCTGTCCGACTTGGCCACAACCTTTATCTCAAGAGTAAGTGATGGTATCAAGCTTAAAATTATATCACACACTGTGATATATAATTTCTTGGCCATGTGAAAACTTCAAGCTTCTAAGTCAATCATAAGATTAAGACCATTTACGTAAACAACCAAAAACGACATAGTTTTTGTTATTACTGTTGGTCCAGAATTATCAAGTTTGGCAAGAAGTAAGATTTTAATACCATCTAAGAAAAATATACAAGTGATCTGAATTTCAAAAATTGCAGAAAATGTTATACATTGAAATTAAACACTTTATACGGATTTTGTCGCGTTGTTGTTGTTGCTGTTCGATACGCACATCATTTCGAAAAGTCATATAACTTCCGAAAGTCAGAGGTGCGCGACGTGGGTTCGAATCCGAGACCCTCTGTATTGCAGTCTGTTGGTCTCCCCACTGAGCTATCGCTGCTCTTAAATAGTTGATTGACTTGATTTTGTTAAATAGTTTGCTAAATGTTTTTAACAAAAACATAGAGCAATATATTTTACTGCTAAACAGAGTAAATTATTTGTTTGTTTATTAAAATGTATTTCCTCTTAAGGGTGAAAGTCGAGTCTTAGTATATCAAATGAATTTCATAAATCAACGTAAATTATGAAACAATTTTATGAAAAAGCTTTTCATATACGTAATTTAATTTAATTGTACATAGTTTATTTTTAATACATGTTTGAATTTGAATTGTATCCATGTGAATATGAAACAATGCTATCATATTCTTATATTTACTTGCATGTAGTGAATTATAATGACGAATAATACTATTTATATGACATTTTATGGAAATTACTAGTTACATACCTACATACAGGTTCTATATCCGTCTTATTTTTCTTTTAAAATGGCTGGTCCCGCTCGATAAGTAACTCATGTGTTGGGGGACTTTACAGGCATCCAAACAATGGACACAACGAAAACCCAGACTCAGAACAACTGCTTATGTATCACACAAATTTCTGTCCCGTGTGGGTATCAAACCCAAAACACTCGAAACAAAACACCATCTAGCCCAAACTAAGCAGAGCTTGTACTATGGGTACTAGACAATGGATAAACACACATAACATACTTATTTTTTTTTTGTAAATACATACATATTATACATAGAAACACACAGACCAAGACAAACATCCATGTTCATGCACACAAATGTTTGACTTGTGCGGGAATCGAAACCGCGACCTCAGGCGTGGCAAGCTAACCACTACGACATCTAGGCCGAATGTTTGCAAATTCTCCCGCGATACAGCATTTATTCATAGTGTTAGGTAAACATGGCTACAGGTTAATGTAAATTCACATTAATAAATGTAACTTTGACGTGCAAAACTATTATTTTGTGACCTACATGTACGAACATATTTTTATTAAATTATCGGGAAGAGAGGAGCCCGCTACGCACCCTCTGATCGACCTCCCCAACTATTGCAATAAAAAAAGGTTGACAATACTGAATTCCTCTGGATAGCGACAGACGCGTTGTGGTACCCGTGCGTGTGACTTGCAGTATTCCGCTTCGAACACAAAATATGCATCGACACGTGTTTCACCTCAGCATGAGGCACCTTCAGGACCGTTTAGCAACAAATGAGCCTGTTTTGTATTTGAAGCGGCATTCTGCAAGTTGGAGTAGGCCCGGGTCCGACGATGTGGTTGTTCCTATTCAGAGCAGTTCGATATTGTAAACCTTTTTCTATTGCAATAGTTGGGGTGAATAATCCGAGAGTGCGTGACGAGTCCTCCCTTCCCAATAATTTTATTACAATGGATTTTCGCCAAGTAACGCCTAATTCGATTCAATAAAACATATTTTTAATTTTGATTTGCGAGAGAAGGCTTTAAAAAAACATTTTTACCATCTATATAATACGTGATAATTAATACGTGAAGCAAAAACTTTGTCCCCCTTTTTACGAAAATTGTGCAGACGAAGGAGTATGAATTTTGGTACAGTTAAAGTTTATAAGGAGAAGGAGTGGCAAAGCCTAAAATTTTATTAAAATATGCATTAGAAATACATTAAATTATTGAAAAACCCTACACGCAACGACGAAAATTACCATCCTACGAGTCGAGACTTAAACATTGTAAGTTGCTCACATTTGAGTCCAGGCGCAAAATATGTGAGTACTCCACACTTTATAAGATTATTTCTATTACTATTATTCGAATATGTAATCGAATATATTTGATATCTGTAGTTGTGCCTGTTTAATAAATAAATAAATTTGACACATGCCGCTGTCGCATTGCTTTCGTTGTATTTCGGCAAGGCTCGGCTGATGTCGTATAATTCTTTGTTACTATGGTTACATACCTTAGTACCTATTGCAATTTCGTGGTATATATAATAACGATCAAACTAAAAAATTAAATCAATTATGATCGAATTTCGACCACTTGGCGACCGATAGTTTAAATTAATACAGTACTTCTTGTTTGTCCTTAAATCAAACGGGTTTGTCAAATTTTTGGATACTATTTTGCATACCTAATACTTACAAGTTTTGAGGAGCTGTTGACCTTGTTTTACCTATTACAATTGAGATTGGACTATACATAATAATTTATAGAACTCATCTGTATACCCAGATGGAGTAGGCAGAGGTGTCTTACAGCTACATTACAGGAGCTGTATTTGAGGTCTACGTAAATTGGGATCCTATTGTTGTCTACCAGCCACTTGTATTGTGTTACAGATCATTGAGAATTTCCTGTCAAAAAATTTAAATAACATCTTTTCCGACTCGGTATTCGAAGCCTCATGAACGGCAGTCATATCCATTGCCGATGCACCATTAAAGAATTAATTGACAGAAAAGTCAAATTTTAATCGGCCTGGTATTCGTAGCTGGTATCTCGGGAACAGCAGTCACATTTACTGCTGTGCTATCGAGGCATAGACAAGGTATGTAAGTTTCTGGAACAATTGCCCACCAAATGAAACTTAGTAACAGTCGAAATATTTTTTTAAGTTTATTTTCATTAAACTGTGTTTAAATTCAAGTATATAGTTTTATTTAATTGACGTGTCCAAGTTCAAGTTCTTGGACACGTTAATTAAATAATGCTTACGGTTGCCCAGTGGTCGAAATTCGACCATAATTGATTTAAATTTTTAGTTTGATAATTACTAAGGTTTTACTGTCTATAACAATATACCCTTTAATTTAGATTTCGATCTATACAGGTTAATTTACCTATATTTTTCAAACAAATTATTATTTACTTAACTATACTCTTTATTGACGATATTCCTAAGCTTGCTACTTTGTTTTATTTTTTATTTTTTACATATAAATACGTAAATATATTATAATATAAATAGTATATATCATTCCAATCCACCCAAAGTTTGCCTGTAAGATATTGCTGATATATTATGTCATTATATATTGATATAGGTAACCATAGTTACGAAGAATAGTACATCAGACGAACAATGCCGAAATACTACGAACGCGATTCGACTGCGTGTGTCAAATGCATGGTTGTGTGCGTGTAGTGTTTTATCATTAATTTAATGTATTTCTAATGCATATTTTATATAAATATTAGGATTCGACCCTTCTTCTCCGTATAAACTTTAACTGTGCCAAATTTCATACTCCTCCGTCGCAATTTTTGGTAAAAAAGGGTACAAAGTTTTTGCTTCACGTATTAATATATAGATAAACAAAAAACTATCATAATAGTAGTAGAGGAAGGTTCATGTAGTGGCCTGTCATTTTACACGGCGGGCCGAAACCTCGGGCGGGGTCGCTATTGCATGTGAAAGCGATTCGCGCGGCCCCGCCGTCTATGGTTATGTCGAGGAACACCGTGGTAGGTTTAGTCGGTATTACCGGGGTGTCATTCCCCCGGTGAGCCCGACGTAACCTCTCCGTCGCCCCGCGGAGAGGTATGCGTCAAAGCATTCCAGACCGTAAAAAAAAGGGTACGTAAATAGGTTGAGTTAGAAAAAAACAGTGTAGGATGAAACGTCATCGGATGACGCCGGAACAACCCAAGAAATTATGTGATCAAAAAATAACTCTGCCGTGTCTGGATGTTCTTTGTGTCCCTTGTTTGTGACACAGGATATATGTACATTGAAATGATAGAATGTAGAGTACAAATCCAAGGACGACATATCAACTTCAGGTAATAGTTACAAACAGTTTATATATAATTAATATATTTGTTCGGTTGTCTGCTAACTACTAATAATAAATATAATAGGCTATATTTATAGACGTAAGTATAAATATGTAATTTACCGAGTAGAAAATAGCCTTGACAACTGCAAACTACGCAATTGTCAATTTTACCTTATTTATTTTATAAACTAACCTACTTTTGTCTGTAAGGATTTAATTCAAAAACTACTCAACAGATATAAAAACTTGACTATTAGAAAGCTATATTATGACCGAGTAACACAGTCTACTTTTGTAAAATACTGTTACTAACCTAAACTGATTTACTTTCCGCACAAGCACTTTACAAGCCGCAGGCAAAAGCTAGTACATATATATGTATATATATACATATGTATATGCCTGTCAGATAAGGTAGAATGGAGTGTATTGCACCTACTTTTTGCCAGCTATCTTACCATATAATAAGATCCGTGGTTATTGCGCAGCTGCCGGCTATAGTTCTAGATTCCATGCTGCTATTTATTTGTCAACTGGATTCCTTGCCCGACCCGAGAATCGAAAGCCGACTTTAACTACCGCACTATATCTACTAAATACAATACCAAGTAACATGTGCTACTCGCGATGAAGTATTTAAATGTAATAAATACCTATTGATTGCCCGAAGTTTCGACCGAGTTGCATCGATCGTGGTCACGGGTTGATCAGCAACTACCCTACCCTTACTTGGTCATGATTATTTATATTGAAAAAATCGCGCATATCTAAAAATTATAACCACGCTATATACATAGTTTCAAGACTATACAGTGTGTATAATAAACCCTGTCCGATCTTTAAAGGTGTTATACGGTAGCTTATTTTGAGTACGTAAGTGACTATTATAAAAATCGATCAAAAAAATTACCCTATTAAATTTAATTTATTAAAAATAATATGGTAATAGATTACCCATGGCAACACCGACAACTTATTAATCATAATATCTAGGTATCACTAAAGTTGATAAAGGTTCACCGATGCCGCGCCGCGCTACGCCGCGCCTATCTACCTACGCCTTAGAAAATGCCACCAAAAGTATGCCACACTTCGCGTTCTTGTCAAGTTTAGTGGAGTGTTGCTAGACTGTGCGAAATTTCAGTAATTTAAGGGTAAAATGCTGATCAATACATAATATCTGTACATAATAATTTTATTATTCTTCTTAGCATGTTTCTTGACAGAAACAAGACCTTAATGGATCGGAAAGGGTTTATTATACACACTGTATATTTCCAAAAGGGTAGGCAGCTGTATTATATCCACATGCCACTAGCTATGGTTTTAGGTACCAAGTAATACAAAGGCAACCTATTGCCGTTTCCCGGACACAGTTCCAGATTCTGTGATGCTTCTAAAAAGAGGTTGACTGATAAACCCAATAAAACTCTGCCCGATCCAAATCTAAAACCAGGTATATCGAATTTAATTTTGTCTCACTCACCAACCATATAATTTAAAAGAAATTGACTTTATTACATATGGCTGCTTAATAAAATTATTATTATAAAAACAAAAAACCCGACTGCTTAAAAGTAATGAACTGAAGAGAAAAACAAGTATCACAATATCTATATGAAATTCGACTGACTAATGCAATGTTTTGTAAGCTTACTAATGAAATATCTTATCTTATCTTATCTTGTGTGGGGGCCAGTCAGTACAGACCGGCGACACTTCGACCCAGTGGGATCTTTTGTGTCGACTTCCCCAATAACGACTGCCATAGATGTTCATGGCAGTCGGGACCGACGGCTTAACGTGCTCTCCGAGGCACGGAGCAGGCGATAATTGTCAATCAATACGCACATAATTTCGAAAAGTCATATAACTTACGAAAGTTAGAGGTGCGCGACGTGGGTTCGAACCCGAGACCCTCTGCATTGCAGTCTGTTGGTCACCCACTGAGCTATCGCTGCTAAAAAAAAAAAAATGATATAACTGCATATGTATATACAAATTAGTTAAACTAAACACTTTATGGTGCTGCATGCGGTACAAACGTAGTTTTGGTAGATCTTTCTTAGCCTGTAGGTAACAAAGTATTGTTTTTTACTCCTTCTGACGCAGTCGGGTAAAACAACCGAAACGTCGGGGAAAATGTAAAATTAATTTTAAATAGTTTTTATAATTTAAATAGCTTGAATAGAAGTAAACAGTAACTAGTAAACGTGTACAACAATAATAGTTTAAAGTTGGGCGCCATTGTAACCTTTAGGGTTTACTTTAAGAGAAATGTAGATATAATTAGAAAGTACAATGAGAGAAGGTATAACAAATACACTTTTATTGCGTTAGATTACAAGTAACACAATCTTTACAATATAAAATATAGACAGGGCGTGGTTCGCTAAAGGCTTGCTTCGTGGTCCTTGTAGTCAGGAACACTTAACTGAAGGTGTGGAGCCGGGACGGAAGAAGCACGGTCCAGGACGCGATCGGCTTATATATCGCTACCGCCGGGCAGGAGGGGAAGAGGGGCGCCAGCCACCACTCCGACTCGCGCGCAGCCGTCAAGGCACGCGCGGTCCGCGTGACAAGTGTTTGATTAAAAATAAACAGTGTTAGGGTCCTGGTGGACGTAAATAAAGTGGACTGTATTTGTTAGCTGGTTTAATTGCCGTTTTACCACAAGTTACAAAGTAGGTATTACAACATTTGGAAGAATAAAATAATTAATATTTGTAAGTACTAAAAATGGTCGACCGTCCGCTATATAGATCGTGAGCGAGTGTTCGCAGGATACGTTCGCCGCTCCTTGTGCCGTGGTGGGGCCGGGACCGCGCGCCGGCGTCCGCGCATCTCAGTGCTGAGTGTAACGAGTCGCAACACAAAGCGATAAGATCCGTATCCATATCCGTATTAATTTCAAACTATCGTACTCAGATACGGTAGAAGTGATTACTTAATTGACTAAAAGTAATTATTTACCGTGGTAAATAATTACGTGAATAGAGAATTCGCGTATAATAAACAACTTAAGACGAATGTAGTAACATTGTTCAGAAGTTCAATCAAATATATATTTTATTAATATTCATGAATACACATAGTCAACAGAAGACGATATTATAATCATAAAACTATTTTTCTAACTAATATTATAAATCGAATGTTAGTTTGTTTGTTTGTTACGCTTTCACGCCTTAATTACTGGATCGATCATTATGAAATTTCGCTTTGTCAGGGGAACAGAAAATGACATACCTGTCAGCTAGACACGAAATATTGTTCCCAGGCGAGTGAAGCCGCGGGCAAAATTTTAGTAGTGGTTAATAATATTCATAATTATATTCAAATTAAATGATTTCTTTTAAAAAAATGCTATTATAGTAGTTTCATATTGACGAATATTTAAAATACATTGTTTTCCAGTTTTTAAATAGATAGTCATTGGTGGATATTGTTGTTATTTTAAGTTTTGTCTATGTTTAAACTGTTCCACAGAATGAGAAGGCCTCTTCTCATTATGAAAAGGATTAAGCCATAGTCTATCACGCTGGCCTAGTGCGAGCAGACTGCACATACCTTCGAGAACATTATGCAGAATACTCAGACATGCTGGTTGCGTCACGATGTTTTACTTCACCGTTAAAGCAAGCGATAATTAACTATTTAAACATTAATATGTTAGATGTGGTGTGTAAATCATAGTTTCTTACTAATCATAAAAGTAATATATAGCTACATAAAATTTTCAAGATGTTTAGATGTTTACCTACGTGTAAACCACCAAAGGCAATCTTATAAAGGGAACTCTTCTTTTCGCATAATGTTTACATTCCTAATATAGTTTAGCATATTTTTTTGGTATTATAATACTTTGCCATAATTGTTTTTGGCATACAGCAAATCTGGTGAGGTCCCCTTACCCGGCCTTGCTTACGAAGCGAGTAATTAGTGACAATCGGACAATTAGGTTCGTTAGGTAGCCGCGGGATGGCCTTTGGGACACCCTAGGCGGCTAGTTATGATAATTTATTTATTGTTAACGCACTTCAACGACTTATTCACTAAACATTAAGCAAGGATGACATACATAAGTTATAACCACAGTAAATTTGTCACTTACAGAAGTGCACAGCACTTGCAAAAAAGGGAAGATAGTTAAAGAAAACACATATTAAATACGTTATGCGTATCTAAAGTAAAATTTAATTTAATTATTTTTTAATATATTAGTAATATAAACCAACAATAATGCGTCTTGGAATTAGGTCTCTCTGCTATTAGATACAATAATATCAAAATGTAGATTATTTAAATTAGGGAATAGAGTGGACTGAGAAAACGATAGTAGATGCGTGTATTTATTCATTGCTTGATTCCAGATAGGCCAAAACTTGTGAAAGGAATTCTTTAAACAAATTTGAGAAGATGTCGATGCTATTGGTTCTTTTAGCTATATCATTATAATTCCTCATCAAACATTTCATAGGCGCGGCAATGACCAATGTTGGTACGCTGGCAGTTATGGCAAAGGTTTTTGTTTTGCAACTGGACCTAACATTTTTCTGTCGAGGTACGGCTATTTTTATTTCATACTGTAGTTCAGGCGCGTTTGTCAAGCCGTTCATAACTTTATAAGGCAGGATTTGGTCAGCCACATTCCTACGGTTTTCCAGCGAGTGCATTCGAAAAAAGCTTAGGCTTTGAGGGTAAATAGAATCTCCTGGGCAAGTAGGGCCCCTAAATCGTAGATATCTAGTAAATCTCCTTTGGATGTGTTCAATGCGATACACGTGAATACGATAACTTCCACACTGGAGATGCATATTCAAGCATGCCTCTTACAAGTGTATTAAAGAGCAACTTTAAGGTAGAAATGGATTGAAAATCTCGAAATATTATTTTTATAAAGCCAGATATTTTAGTCGCTTAAGCTGTGATGCTATCGACATGGTAATGAATGAAAGTAAGGATCAATAAAAAAAATGCGTTAATATAATAAGGATGAACAAACGTATGCCATGTATACTTTATAGCAGCGACAGCCTAGTGGGAAGCCGTTGGACTGCCACGCAGAGGTCTCAAGTTCGAGCCCAAGGCGCGCATCTCTGACATTTCGAAGTTATGTGCGTATTAAATAGTTAATTATCGCTCTGCCAACCCGCACTGGGCCAGCGTGGTGGACTATTGCCTAAACCTTCTCACATTGAGAAGAGGCCCGTGCCCAGCAGTGGGACAATTTAATACAGGGCTGATATTATATATGCCATGTATACTATGTCTTATTATTTTAAGCAAATGGATTATAGTATTTTACATAGGTTCCCTACATATGTAAAATAGTCATAGGTACTTGCTACATCTCGTACTTAGAACATTCTGTGCATACATAATTAGAGCTATAACTTGGTTTTATACTGAACCAGCTATACCTTGAAAACAGTACATCTTTTTAACGTAACCCTGCCCTATGTCCTTTTCTGTTCACCTGAAAACGTGTATGCGAAATTTCATGATGATCGGTCGAGTAGTTAAGCGTAACAAACAAACTAACAATCGCTTTTATAGTATTAGTTAGGACTAGCTTTTTGCTCGCGGCTTCGCTCGCCTAAAACTACATTAGGTTAGATTAGGGTAGGAAAAATAAATTGTTTATGTTACTCGGTAATAATAGAGCTTTAAAAATGAGAAATATTTTTTGAAAACAGCTCATTATTTTTTGAGTTAAATACTAACAAAAATCTAGTGAGTGAGTGACCTCAGAATAGATCTGGAGGATTCTAAGGGTAAGCTTAATTCTATATTAGACACGGAGCTTACAGCAGACAAATTGGTCCAGACTGTAAATACGGCCTGGACAAGTAACTGCCCTGAAAGGGAACTTAGGCCCAAGAGGGTGGACGCCAGAGTTGGTCAAACTGGGGCTTGAAGCCAGAAGAGCTTTCAACAATGCTAGGACCAGCAGGGACTATAACGGTTACGCTCGCTGTTTGACCAACTACAACAAAGCTGTGCGGAAAGCCAAACGGAAGGCTTGGAGAGCCCACTGTGAAAACATCAGTACTATTCCTGAAGGAAGAGACTCTCCAAAGATATCTCTACTGTCAGAGCACACTCTTTGATAACCATTAGAGATGGCAATGGGCAGCCAACAGGGTCTGATAAGGAGACACTAGCAATGATGCTAAACACACACATACCAGGCTGTAAGATAATAGAAAAGGAGCAGGAGGAACCGATCAGCCTGGTTGAACTAAGCTACCGTACAACCAGAGCAGATTGGGACACTGCAAGGAAGGTAGTGGATGAAGGAAAGGTCGGCTGCGCTCTAAATGGTTTTCAACCGTTCAAGTCACCTGGCCCAGACATGGTTTATCCCATTATCCTACAACAGGGAGCTGCACTCTTGGTTCCGCATTTGTGCAGACTATACAGAGCCTGCATAGCTTTTGGATACATTCCCAAGATATGTAGGCGAGTTAAAGTCATCTACATACCGAAGCCGGGCAAAGAGGACTACGAAAAAGCCAAGGCATACCGACCTATCAGTCTTGAGTCATTCTTCTTGAAAGCCCTGGAGAAGTTAGTAGATAGACATGTCAGGGAGGGAGCATTGAGGAAATTCTCCCTCCACGGGAAAATCCACTGAGATGGCACTGCATTTTGTGGCAAATAAGGCAGAACATGCATTAGATAAGCGGGAAGTATGCATTGCTGCATTCCTGGATATTGAGGGAGCTTTCGACCACCTTTGATGCCATTAGTGTGACAACGGTAAATCACGACATAGAGTCATCCATTTGCAAGTGGATCGATTGTATGCTCAAAGGAAGAATTATTAGGTCTGAGTTGTTAGGAGATGTAATGATTGCGATGACCACCAAAGGCTTCCCCCTAGGGTAGAGTACTCTTACTACTCTTATGGTGCTTGGTGGTTAATTCACTCTTAGAACAACTCAACAAAGGTCCGTACTTAACGGTCAGATATGCGGATGACTTCGTGATACTCGTCAATGGAAAATTTCCGAGTACAGTATCCAGTCTCATCGAATTATCGAACCCAAGGAAAACTACTGTCGTGCCGTTTACTAGGATGAGGGATCTGACTGGCTTGGGAACTCTATCCATGTATGGTACACAGCTACAATGGTCCACGGAGGTGAAGCATCTAGGCATGACCTTAGATAACAAGCTAACGTGGAAACCTCATGTAAAAAAAGCCATAATGAAGGCCCAGCGGGTTTTCGGAATGATTCGTTCTACTTATGGGAAGACCTGGATGATAAGACCCATAATCACATATGGAAGCATTGTCTGGTGGCCAAGAACTAAACTAGCAACATGCAGGAAAGCGCTGTGGAAGGTGCAGCGATTAGTCTGCATGGCTATAACAGAGGCGTTCCCTACTACGCCAACGGTTGCGTTAGAGATCCTGCTGGACCTAACGCCGCTACACATTGTTGTGGAGTTAGAGGTGATAAAGGCACTACATAGACTATCTATACATGGGCTGTGGAGCGTCAACATGCCAGAAACTCGACACACAAACCTGGAGATCTCAAAGGATCTCAAAGAGATTATGAGCATGGGATGTGATAAAATGCAACCAATGCACATATTCAAATATAATTTTAAAATAAAGGTCCCCATAAGGGACGAATGGAGACGAGGTCTACAATCCTCTGAAAAGGGTTGTTTCATCTGGTACACCGATGGTTCCAAAATGGTAACAGGATCAGGCGCTGGTATTTATGCCAACGACTGCAAGGTGAACCAAAGCATGGGCAAATATGCAACGGTCTTCCAGGCGGAAACCTATGCTATAATTGCCTGTGCGCAGGAGAATATTAATAATAATGTCACTGACAAGATTGTTTATATTCTCAGTGACACTCAAGCTGCTCTTAAGGCTCTGAACCTCTGTAGGGTGGACTCAGCACTCGTCCTGAACTGTGTTAAAGCCCTTAACAAACTTGGTAGGAAAAACACAGTCAGGCTGGTGTGGATTCCGGGGCATGCAGGGGTGCAGGGTAATGAGAAGGCTGAAGTATTAGCCAAGAAGGGCTCGGGGCAACAATTTGTGGGCCCCGAGCCATTCGTAGGTCTCTCTGAGAGTACCGTCAAGGCAGCTTTGAATGCACATGGCAATGATAAACACAGGCTAGAGTGGATGGCCCTTAGAGGTCTGGAACACTCTAAGAAATTCATTGCAAACAGAGCCACGGGCTTCACCCGGAAGTTCTGCGGGTACAACAAGGGACAAATACGCCTGCTCACAGGAGCGTTTACTGGCCATTTTGGCACCAACGACTTCCTGTGCAGATTGAGATTGTCAAACAATTCGATCTGCAGAACCTGTGGTGAACAGGACGAGTCCATATTACACCTACTGTGTGAATGTGACGCGTTGGCCGGACTAAGGATGGATCTGATGGGATTGGCATATCCGAACCCTGAAGACTTCAGGCTTCTCCCTCTGAAGTGTACGCTGCGACTGATGTAGTACATTCATAGGGAGATAGCTCAGGGATAGACCTCGGGGTCGACACAAAAGATCCCACTGGGTCGAAGTGTCGCCCATGACTGGCCTCCCGAATTAAGATAAGATAACAAAAATCTAATCTTGCCTATATAATATGTATTAATATAGTTAGATATAGATAATATATATGTACCTACCATGTTTCTCTATGATTATAATTTGCGTTGGGTATAAAATGAATAAATTGATAAAGCGTTGAACGGATTGAGATTTAACACCTATGACATTTATCAGTGCTGGCCGAAAAAAGATAAAATAAAATACTTAAATGAATAAATATTTAACCTTGTAAAACAGCAGCGATAGCTCAGTGGGGAGACCAACAGACTGCAATGCAGAGGGTCTTGGGTTTAAGCCCACGTCGCGCACCTCCGACTTTCGGAATTTATATGACTTTTCGAAATTATGTGCGTATTGATTGAAAATTATCACCTGCTCCATACCTCGGAGAGCACGTTAAGCCGTCGGTCCCGGCTACCATGAACATCTATGACAGTCGTTATTGCGGATGTCGACACAAAAGATCCCACTGGGTAGAAGTGTCGCCGGTCTTTTTTTGTTTTTTTTTACTTGGTGGAATGCATTGACGCCTACCCCTCCGCGGGGGCGAGCGGAGGGATTATGTCGGACTCACCGGGGTAAAAGAAAGATGTTGAAAAGATAATGTACCTCCCGGAATACCAACTAAACCTACCACGTATTCACGGTGTTCCTCGACAAAACCGCTATCGACGGGGCCGCGCGAATCACTTGCGCATGCGGTCGTGACCCCGCCGAGGTTTCGGCCCGCCGTATGAAACGGCAGGCCACTACACGAAAAGACCTACCCAAAGGCACTCACTCAATAATATACACTACTGTCTCCCCCCTATGGGGGAGACGGACTCGGAACAGAGGCGCGCGTGGGAACACGCACGCCGCCTCTCGGACCTGGTGCTGAACGGATGGCGGGTAGGCGCACAAAACCCACCATCCCCAGGTCAAACCTCAGGGTGGCTGGAGGTCATCTCGCGCCCTCCGGCGCCCGGCTCTGCGGTTGGGGAGAGGGTTTAAACGTTCCCTCTCCCGCTCCGCCGCCTCCTTGATAGAAATTACTTCCTCAAGTGTCGCCGGTCTGTACTGACTGGCCCCCACACAAGATAAGATAAGATAACCTTGTAAGTATGACGTTCATTAGTACTTTTATTTATTTATTTATAACTAGTAATAATTGGGTACAATATGTATTGCAATCCAATTTATATTGGCTATTATTATTTGGGACCTTATTCAATGGATAGTATTTAACTGCACACCAAAAAAATACGAAATGCACAGCTAAATATGCTTACCAAAAATACTAATTGCATAGCAAAAATAAATAATTTAAAGAGATCAAACTAAGTCGACGGATCTCCGCTTCGCGGTGCTCCATTTTTGGGTGGGTTTAAGAAGGAACCTAACATAACCTAACCCTTCCGAGACAAAATGCAGTGATTTGATGCGTATAGGTGCTCGTTATGCTGTGCAATATTTGTTGTGCAATTAGTATTTTTGATGGTCATTATATTTAATATTTTATTTAATGGCATTATATTACAAAAGCACGTAAGTTGATAGTAAAATTAACAAATTGAAACCTACTTTGTGACGATAAACGAATAAATAAGATTTGTCGAAATAATAATATTCTATTCTATCACATACACACAACACCATCTAGCCCAAACTAAGCAGAGCTTGTACTATGGGTACATGACAATGGATAAACATACATATATACTTTTTTTTTCGTAAATACATACATATTATACATAGAAACACCCAGACCAAGACAAACAACCATGTTTATGCACACAAATGTTTGACTTGTGCGGGAATCGAACCCGCGACCTCAGGCGTGGCAGTCGGTTACACTAACCACTACGCTATCGAGGCCGACAAAATATAATGTAGTTCATCAATAAATTGTAAATTAATTAATAAATCCAATTTTTTTTTTTTGCGGACTCGCAATATGTATTTCACGCTATTCCTGTGTTGCAGGCGACTTTACAAACATTCTAATAATGAACATAACGAACATCCAGACTTAAGACGAGTATTATTGGATACCACACACATTTTTATCCCACTCAGGAATCGTATCCACAACCCTTGGAGCACTGTTAAGCAACCACTAAAACCAAGGACCGCAAACCGAATTTAAATTTACCTTTGGCAATATTTCCTGCAATATATGTCTGCAATATTGTCGACTATATCCCGGCCAGCTTAAAACATTTAAAAGCATCGCTCATTCCAAATTTAATTATTTTCATAACCATATCTTGCCAAATATTGATTGATTTACGTCCAGTATATTTCAGTTACACAATGCAATTAAAATATTGCCTATTATAAGCTTATTTATAGCTCTGTTTCATTTTCTTATGTATTTCTAACAAAATTATTATTCAGAGTCCTGCGAGAATACCAGCATTGTAGTCTATACTGTAACAATAGCTGACGTAGTTGCCTAATTTGATCTTATGGTTCCATTGTATTTATTATTATATATTTTAAGATTATGGAGACACAAATAAAACATTTCCTTCCTTTCTTTCTTTTTCTCAAATTGAAAAATATATTGAAATCTTACCTGGTTTATAATAGATTATAGTTCACAATACACTGTTGTTTCCATTCACTGAATGCTAGCACGATCTCCTACTGTGGTAGACACAACTACACTGCAATGCTTGTCTAGTCAAGTGATGGTATAACGGTATCGATGATCGTGCTCGTATACTGGTTTGATATTTAGTTTGCGTAAATTGTGTAAATATATAGCTTTGTTGGTTTAGTGGTGAAAGATTGAGCTAGTCGTGAGGTTGTGAGTTCGATTATCAGCTCAGGCAATCTGTTATTAGTATATTTAATCGTCCTCGTGCTGCTTGTAGTATAAGTTTGATTTTAGTTAATTTAAAGTGAAGTGTGTGTATTGAATTGTCTGTTAAGAGATTTTTAGTGGCAACACGAATTTTATAATCTGATCGATATGCAATCAATTCTCTTCTCTTTGAAATATAGGAATAATACATCTCTGCCCACCACTTTAGGGATACATGGTCATGGTCTATGTATGTATTTACTCGCTATGTGCTTGACAGGAGCGACGCTCAGCGGTCTCAACTCTTCTGGAATTTCAAATAATGTTATATAAATATAATGTTTATTTTTTATATATGAATAATATTAAAACGTATCATCTTATTCATGTCTATATGTATTTAAGTCAAACGTATGTTCAATAATGGATTTAATTACAAAAACTGGCTTTGAAAGTATAAAAATTGAGATTGATTTAATTCATTTCCTTCCTAAATTTGAAAACAAAAATTGTATTATTTCGATATATTGTCGAGAATATTGCAGGAACGTTACTTGAACGTGCTTGCGTCTGACATTTTGCCTTTTTTAATTATTTTTTTAATGCCATTGGCGACAGACGAGCAAGCGATCTGATGAAAAGTGGTAATCGCTCTTCATGGACTTCAGCAATGTCAGTACACAGGAAAGCCGCTGCCTACCGTGAAAGAAGAACTCTCTTTAAACTTCGTTTGAAGAAGATCATAGCGCTGGAAATGGAAACACCGAAGCAGGCACTTTATTCCAGAGCTTGCTCGTACGTGGGAGAAATGAAATGTTTATTACAAATTGCGTTACGTTGACGGACATAATATATCTTTTTTATACTTTCACATAAGTTTAAAATCAATTTTATAAGTAATATTGTAATTAAAGGCAATGATGCTACTTTTTCCTTTTCGTATTTATTTCTTTATGTTACGTTCTATATTCCAGGACACTAGGAAACCTGTAGAATTTACACCGAATATTCCTTTCGATAATTTTGCAGATTAAAACACAATTGCAAAAACATATTCATAAGTAGTAAATAAAAAATATTTTAATTTAAACAGCGATAGCTCAGTGGGATGACCAACAGACTGCAATGCAGAGGGTCTCGGGTTCAAACCCACGACGCGCACCTCTGACTTTCAGAAGTTATATGACTTTTCAAATTATGTGCGTATTGATTGACAATTATCGCCTGCTCCGTGCCTCGAAGAGCACGTTATGCTGTCGGATCCGGCTGCCGTCTATGAACATCTATGGCAGTCGTTATTGGGACATCAGTGCCCTATAATATCCTGACACTGGTCTAGCCTTAGGGTATCGTTAGCCTTCTTAAAATATAGTCTTCTAAACAAACATGAATCTATTTTTATTCAATATATATAATATTGAAGTAAAATATAGTGTAAATAATTAATAAGAAATATTATAAACAAGACTTTAATATAATTAGATTGTGTTATAAAATATGATGCCGCAAGCAGGAGTATTTAGAAAGCATATTTTTGCGTAAGTATTTATTTTGATTTTGGTTATTGTATAAATGTGATTATGAATGCTTCAATGGCGCAGCGGTTCTGATTGCGACTGCTGTGCTAAGCTAGGGTTTGATGCTCAGGGCAAACAAAATGTAATTGGGTTTGTTTTTCCTTTGTTAGGAAATTTTCAGTGGCCGCATTGTATTGTTTCCGATAGATGCTAATAGACGTAGAATATTCGTGGGACTAAAAATATCATAGCTAGCGAAATGTGTAAGTGTGATGAGGATTCTATGCATGAGACCTCGGGTACGACTTCCAGGTCGGGCAAAGTGTAACAGGGTTCTTCCATCAAGACATTCTCTGTATTACCACATAGTTTGCAACTGTCTCCGGTAGAGGGCAAAATGCTTGTCCGCTTATACAAGAGACCATAACCTGAGCTTGTATTTCGAGGATGATGGCGAGAGAGTATGTATGTATTTTTGCCATCGTAGCGCAGCGGTAGAGAATGTGACTGCTGAGGTCTATGGTGATGAAGTCTCAGGTCCGAATCCCGGGTCGAGCCAACAAAAAGTTATTGGGTTTCTTTGTTAAGACATCTCAATACGAGCCCGGAATTAGCAAGTTGGTGGTGGTAGACCACCCCCGTGCCTAGTAAAACACGTAAAGCCGTTCCTGTTCTCTCTCCAGTCGTGTCGGATTATCCGTCCCATCGGATCCTGAGGGTTAGGGAACAGAGAGTGCACTTGTGTTTGCGCACATACTTTTGCACTATAATATCTCCAGTCTTCATTAAGATTGGCCACTTTTATCGAAATTCGGTCTGGAGGATATATATGTATATTTTTGATATATTTCAGGCAACTGCCGAACCCCATTTACCTTCGGATGGCGGGGTACGCCTTGACCCTGGCCGTACATTGTGCTGCCGTCGTGCAGATGATCCACAGGTGCAAGGGTGATCTACTCAAGGACCCTAATGTCGCCCTCTTTGAGAAATATCATCGACGGCTGCTCACTGTATGGAACGTTATAAGTACTCATTATATCTCTTCCTAGCTTTTACTCGGCTTAGTTAAGTAGGCTAGGTTAGGTTAGTGACAGTACTTGTTTATATGAAATATAGCCTATGTTACTCTACGATAATTTAGCTTTCTAATGGTAAAAGAATTTTTGAAATCGGTTTCGTGGTTTTTGTCTTAAACTCTTACAAACAAACACAAAAAATAAAATCTTTCCTCTTTACAATTTTAGTATAGATTTTAGCAGTACTGAAGAATTAATATATTCACAACTGGTTTTTAATTGTGTCTGGTATTTGAAGTCTTGACAGGTTAAGAACAAACTCAACCAATTCTTCGAATCGAAGGACATACTTTCATCAACTTACTAAGCTGCTAATATGTTTATCAATAAATATATTAATAATAAAAATAACTTAATTTTATTTTAATCAGTACTTATGCATTCGCACAGAGAATAAAATATTATTATTCTCTGTGCGGGTTTTTGGATGAGTAGAGAGAGAGATAAGTCATCTTAATAGTATAAATATAGTATAGCATGTAACATAAAATATTGTTAAACATGTCTCATAAACTCTATTATGAGTATCTGTTAATGATAATATTTAATGTTTCTGACCAAAGCTATAATGTGTAAAACTTTATGCATGTTATATAAAACTAAAACATAACCATATCAAAAATTTTACTGTAGTGCAAATAATATGTGCATGCCGAAATTGGCTAAACGTGGCATGGACAATACGTAATGTAATTAACAACTTTATGTACCCATGTTCTGCAAATAAATAATTCATTCATTCATTAATTATCGTAATTATGAACATCCATCAAATTTAAGTCGAGAAATTCATACATTATGTCG
Organism: Catocala nupta; assembly: GCA_963675205.1. Lineage (NCBI taxonomy): Eukaryota > Metazoa > Arthropoda > Insecta > Lepidoptera > Erebidae > Catocala > Catocala nupta. Next base: position 2,575,834 of record OY776107.1, on the reverse strand, counting down.
CTAGGACAATGCACACGTTTAGAACTATGCCTGTTGGATCAATATAGACTCACCCCCTGTTATATGGGATGTAAGCAGAGATATATTATACCCACATTCCGGTAGCTAAGGTTTTAGCCTTTCGGTCCAAGGAAATAGGGGCTAAGGAATTTTTAGTCTAACAGGCAGTATTCCAGACTCTATACTGCTATTACTGCGGAAGATTCTACAAAAAAAATTTATAATCATTGAAAATTTTAACAAAACAGAAACCTGACTTCGGCTATACAACAACTTGACAAGCAATACAATGAGAACATCATCAATGTAGTTGAAGTCAAGCAAATACGCATTGTTAAGGTTAACTCAAAAACTAATGGTCAGATCTTGATAAATTTAAATAGGACGATATGAGAAGCACCAGCTTTCAAATAAAATATGATCAAAATCGGTTCATCTTGAAAAATCGGAGGTAACATACATTAAAAAATATACAGTCGAATAGGGAACTTCCTCCTGCTTTTGAAGCCGGTTGAAAATTACCAATACGTAATGAAAGTTCTTTAAAAAGTATACATTTCAGTTCACCCAAATTTGCTACGCCACACTGGGCCTCTCCTGCGATGTGCTGACTCTTACCAGGAATAAAAAAGACAGTGGCTTATTGAAGACCCTAAAGAGTACTAGAGATATTATTTTCTCCGCTGTTGTATTCCCTGTATGGTAAGATTATGATAGCTTGTGTTATGAAATACATATAGTAAAATCCTTATTTGCAGAAGCTTGGTACAGACAGCAACATGCGTTGCTACACATTGTGAGATATATTGTGAGACATCGATTGCCTCTTCATCTTTCGAAATTGTATTTTTTTTGTTGCAGTTATATATACCTATTTGTTCGCAATTTTCTCAGCACTCAGTGCTTTTACGGTTGTATTTTATTTTCCAATATAATGTTTTAAACGCTGAAGTAATTCGTAGAATTGTTTTCTTGATAAAGTAATTCTGAAATTTTTGGCCCCCAGCCAATCGTTTATTTTTTTGCTGAGTTACTCAAGATCGTTATCATGATAGAAAATATACTAACTATTTCATCAATACCGGCAGTGTTGTTTTAAAATCAACTTTTTGGTTCAAAGGCTAATGGCAGAAGAACTCGGAATTGATGGCTTTCATCAGGGGCAAAAACTCATAATCAACCATCCCTGTATTATACAACCACGAGGGGACGAATCTATGGCCTTCGAATGGCTGCTGCCCTTGGCAGACATGTGTTGTGTTTTCGTGGCATCACATAAGATATCAGAAGCAGTTTTTAAGGAAGCACAACCAAACCACTGACTGGCGTAAGCTATATAGGTGGCAAATAAACCAAGGCTAGCAGCCATTGCAGCTTGTTCACCTAAACTATTATTTGAAGCTGTAAATGGAGTATGTTCTGATCCCAAGTTGTGGCTGCCCATTATCAAAGGAGTTCGATTTCTTGTTCTGTTGCATAAGTTGGGTGAACAATCGGAGGTAGCGTGGTGCGTTCATCTCTTCGCAATTATTTTATCTCTATGTGTGTACAAAATGTTTCCCCTTTTACATGTATCTCGTTTTTTTTTTGTTTCCTTTCACTAATTTTATTTTTGTACCAAATTTCTTTTTTTTTGTACCAATGTTCTACTACATACACACAACAGCATCCAGCCCAAACTAATCAGAGCTTGTACTATGGGGACTAGATAATGGATAAACATACATATATACTTTTTTTTTGTAAATACATACATATTATATATAGAAACACCCAGACCAAGACAAACATACATATTCATGCACACAAATCTTTGACTTATTTAACGTGGCAATCGGTTACACTAACCACTACGCCACGAGGCCGATTTCATACTTGTTATTTTGTATTTGTGGTATATGTAAATAATTTTTTTTTCCTTTCTTTTCTTCTTTTCAGCTAGTATTCAGCATGTTCTGGGGTGTCCTGTATTATGAGTCAACTCTTTTTGTACTGGTCGGAGTGGCTAAAGCAGTACTGCCGATGGAAATTTTTTCTGGTGCACACGTTTATAGTATCCGTCGCGATGTGGGGGAGATTGTGTGCCGCCCTAGAAAGCTCCCCACATCTCATGTTCTTAATTTTGCTATGCTGGTTCTTTATGGCTCTGTTTATATGGCTATGTGAGTATTTTTTAAGTCTGGTTTTTTCGGTGCAATTATTAAACTGTAAAGAAGCTGATCCTTGATGATAGTAAAGATAAATCATTTTAATAGCAACTACACACAGTACAGCGGTATACTGTTTTTTGTTTAATCTGTCTGTATGTTTGTACTAGTATCACGTAAAAACAACTGAATGAATTTTGACACGAGGATTGTAGTTTGGTATATTGACATTCGATTAAAATCTAGGCTGCGATTAATTCACGGCCTTCAGTTCTACTATAAGACATTTCAAGGTTATCCATTAATTACCGGACAACCTGTATACAAGTTCCCGACATCAACAGTCGAGCTGAGGCCCGCCAGGCCTAGTCGGAGAATCTTTTTAAAATTTCTCAAACAATAATCTTAGTTAACTAACCAATGATAAGTAATACAAAATAAAAAAGAATGGCACACAAACTAATAACAACAAGTATACAACGGGTTTAAATTTCGTGTTACGTGACTTGTCGGTAACTGGAAGACACATGTTGATACAGTGTGCACAAAACTCAGAGCAGTACTGAGTAAGTTTCATACGCTAAACGCGCCATTAAATAGAAAAACATTACGTGTTGTCTATTTCGCGTTAGCCGAATCTTTAATAAGTTATGGACTAAGTACATATGGTCGCATATTCAAAACTTATTTAGATTATATTAAGTCACTGCAAATCCGCTTTTTAAAATACCCCTAAGACAAAACGCAACTGTAAAGATAATTATGATAAATTGTTTCTTGTATGTAAAATACTTCCTGTTCACGAAAGGGTCAAATATTTGGTGGTCCTTGAGCAATTTCACAATGATAAATATAAAACCAAAATTAAAAATACTTATAATACAAAACGTGTAAGAGAACAGAAAGTAGTCCGTCAACCAGTAAAGAACTATTACGGTAAAAGAGCCAACAAGTATTTGATCCCGACGTTATATAATACTAATAATTGACTTCGGCAACTTAATAATAAAACGAGTAAACAAACATTGAAATATAAGTACAAAAATATTTTACTCACAGAGTACGGCATGCAGATAAAAATTTAGAATTATTGTAGTATTTATTGTTACCTTATATTATAACACTAAACATAGTACCTACACGGATATATGCATATTTGTAGCTATTAAATAAAACTGTTATTGTTGTTAGCTCATACCAAATGTTTGTCGAGCGCTATTCCCGCCGACAAACTGTCACACGGTTTGGTGGGTATATTTATCTTGTGTAATGTATTATATTCAATAAATGTTTTAATTAATTAATTAACACATTTTATAAGACAGTGACGTCACAAGCCCCCACTCCCGATCCTTAATGCGTTATATCTTAGTAAATATTTATTATTTTGTTAAAACAATAAATAGGTGTCCAATATTTTTTGCTAATCTAAAAGATGGACTAATTCGCATCACTTATTTTTAACCCTGTCAGCATGCCTATTGCTCAGCGTTGCTGTCGACTGGAAAAGTGCCCAGAAGACTGGCAGCACTGCCACGTTGAATGGCAATGCTGATTCTTTTAGTCTAGAAAAGTTCAGCCTTCTGGTAACGCGAAGCGTCGTTTAGCCGTCTAGACAGATCTTTGAAAAGCGCACGATGGCCCGGTCTCCATGAACCTAGCGTCTCCACCCCAAACGGCTCAAAATCATGATTACCAATTCAATTACTATATTTGCGCCGCTTGAAGTTTTGCACTGCAGTAGCACTACCAGAATTAGTTTATTTATTAAATATAATAATCATAATACTATCAGCCCTGTATTAAACTGTCCCACTGCTGGGCACAGGCCTCTTCTCAGTGTGAGAAGGGTTAGGCCATAGTCCACCACGCTGTCCTAGTGCGGGTTGGCAGACTTCACATATCTTCGAGAACATTATGGAAAACTCTTAGACATGCAGGTTTCCTCATTTTCATTTATAAAAGTTACCTTAATAAAAATTAACTTTAGCTAGTTACGACCCAGAAAATTAAATGAATAAATTTTAATAACAATTTAACACAAATATGCCAATGTTGTAGTTTATTAGAGCTACTGAAGTTACAATGCAGTCATGCAGTAAGTACCTACGTCAGCAATATATCTTACTTTACAAATGTCGTATGCCACGGATCCAAGTTGTCACATATTTCAACGCCTGACTAATCCATATTTTCCGAAATTAACGATATACAAATCAATCTACATATATATATAACAAATTACAATAAAGGCGCGGTCAAACAGCCGGCGTGAGCGGGGCGTGCGCTTGTCCCGCTTGTGTTGTAATGTACCGAATTGTATGAGAGCGTTCACACAGCCGGCGGCAGCGGGGCGGGCACGCGCTGCCGCCGGCGGGTGTCAAGCTTCGCTTTGCTGACGCATGCGTGATACGAACGACATTATATATAAAACCGCGGTCACAGGCATAGAAATGTGTAGGCGTCTTGATGGCCGTTACGACAACCAGCGACGACTTTCTACTAGACTATCGGCACATAGATATTTCTAGAGCAATTGAAATAAAGATGAGATTTATTTTCCATATAATAGGCACGAGCAATGTGTTATCACTATTGCACAAGGCTATTGCAAGTGATCGTAAGTTTCCATGACCAGTTACCATAAGGCGCGCCATATGCTTGCTAGCCATCATAGTAGCTAGCCAAATAATAGTGAGTTTGAAGAGAAGTTGAGTTTTGTGTAGAGTAAAGAGATTGCCGTGTTCTAATAAAATTGAGTGAAGTATTAATAAACTCTATTTTAGTATTAATTTCATTCTTTAATTCAATATTATTATTCGGTGATTATAAATACTTTGTTAATATAAGTTTAGCTTCTTATATTATTTATGTTTTACGAGATCTATTATATGCCATAAAATTTATTTCCAATGTTAATTGGATATGCTTACATATATTTTAAAGCCATAACAACTACTCTGTAGTATACTAACCATAGAATACATATTTACATAAATAAGCATATATTTCTTTATAGAAATTGACATTCAAAATACGTCACATTGATGTCAAAAAAAATGAATATAAAAATATGTCAAATATAATATAATATATACCTATATATTTTAATATGTCGCTTTATAAATGGAGCGTTTCGGTTACGCGTCTGGAATTCAAAGGTGCAAACAGTTGACATACAATATCACAGTGTCAGAAAAATATATAAAGAACTATTTTCTTATTTATTGCTAAACAGTCTTGAGGATGCTTTATGTGGAGGCGAACACAGTTCAATGCATATTGTTTGTTTAAAGCCTATGTCGAGTTGGAGTACTATTTTGTAATTATTTTATTATTCTACTATAATATAATATAAAATTCTACATATACACACAACACCATCTAGCCCAAACTAAGCAGAGTTGTACTATGGGTACTAGACAATGGATAAACATATTTACATAGGTTGTTGCCGACGATACCTCAGTGGAGTGTATAAATGAGACTAGTGGACTGTAGTTTAAAATGTATAATGATTTAGATATTTAATTACAATATTTGAATTAAATATGAGCGCGTAAACAATAGTTATAAATGATGCGCGAGCGCGGCCGTGTGCGATCGTGTCTGTGGCTGACTGCCGGTGCCGGCGGCGAGCGCCGATGGCTGGAGTGGGGCGGTGGGGCGATGACGTAGAAGTCCCGTTAGCTCCGATCAGTTGTTAGGCGCGGCAGGTGCATGTCGAGTACTCGACATCCGGCTCGAAGGACCATTTGGTCCTTCAACCGCCATCAAGAACCGAAGAAAACAAATTTTGAATCGTCAACGGACGACGAAAATTTTTGAATTTGAAAGCCGTTTACTGGACTCGAAAGTTGCAGTTTCATCTGTTCCTGGGATTGCTACCTGTCTTTGGACTTCAAGAATATCAACACGGTCACAGATTTGCCGCCTTTGTTGAGTTTCTTCTTTACCAACGGGTGCAAGAACGAAGAATATTTGAAACCAGGACGAATATTTATTTTCATTGGAAGCCCACGTCTTCAGATTGTCGTCGTGATTTGGAATCATCGTCAAGGAGTTCCTGCGTTACAATCACCATAGTGGTTTGCTACAAAAACAGTGAGATCGTTCCATTTTTCTCACTTTTTCCTCTTCTGATTTTTCATAATCATCTACATTTCAACTTCATCTAATCATTTAAATTCCTTTTATTACATACTTATGTACATAGGTAAATTATTTCAATAATTGCCTAATCATTCAATCATCTTCAGTTTCATATCTGATCAAACATTAGCTACATTTTCATACATTAATTCATTACCTTCATCTATTTATATAATAATAATTCATTAGTTTTAATATTCATAATAATATCTACAGTGTAATATTTAGAATAATTGCTTGGTTGATGAATAATTTGTGCACATACATTTACCGTAGCATTACTAGGCATTTTTGATGGCAATTGCTTAATCGCCTGGCGTAAATAAAAAGCAACACACAGTTTATATTTTTGCTGCTAACTTTCCTTATTTTATTTCACTGCTATTAATTTTAGCTTGAATAAATTTAATATAGCAATTTAAATATGGCTGACATTAAGACTTTTATTAAAAAGCGAGCTTCAATCAAGGCCAAGCTTACGCAATTTGCTTCCTATCTAAACGTTTCTAAGTCTTGCGAAAAGTTGAGTGAAGTACAGATAATCGAGGTTGAATATCGTCTTAATATATTCGAAGGCTTATACGAGAAATATGACGTGTTACAGAATGAGCTGGAGGCAGCTATTGATGACCCTACCGAGCAATTTGCTGAGCGTGAAGAGTTCGAGAAGCAGTATTATATCTTGGTGGCCTCTGCTCGCCAACTGATCACTGGAGCTCGCAAGTCCTTTTCGGGAGATGCTTCAACCGGGGTGAGTTCTGATAATTCTGACACACATAAACACAACTCTATACGTTTACCTAAAATTGATTTACCTAAATTTTCAGGCGGCTATAATGATTGGTTACCTTTTAGGGATCTTTTTATTTCAATAATACATGAGAACACTAGCATCGACAAAATAACCAAACTGCATTACCTACGCGCTTCCTTAAAGGGAAGTGCTAGTCTTGTTATTGATAATCTCGACTTTAGTTCAGACAACTACGATGCTGCCTGGAAGCTACTATGTGAAAGGTATGACAATAAAAGACTGCTTGTCAACAACCATGTACAAGCACTCTTCAATATCCAAACAATCAGCACAGAGTCAAGTAAGTCATTGCGTCACGTCATAGATACCACCAACAAAAATCTTAGAGCTGTAGCAAGTCTTGGACAACCCGTTCAACACTGGGATACGCTTGTCATCTATATTATCACCACTAAGCTTGATCAGGTTACCAGCCGAGAGTGGGAGGAACATAGAAATTCTTTGACTGAACCTCCAACATTAAATATGTTTGTAACTTTTCTCAGTAATAGAGCGGACTTATTAGAGACACTTGAGGAGTCTAATCCTCAAAAATATACGCGTGAAGGTCTCACGAATAGTAGTAAGCCTAAGTCGAGTCTCTTTGTTCCTTCATCTAATAATTCAAATTCACATAAAAAATATACATGTCCAGTGTGCCTACAAGATCACTACTTATACCAGTGTACGAAGTTTGCTAATTTACCTGTGCAGGCGCGTATTAAAAAAGCTCATAACTCTAATGTCTGTCTCAACTGCCTTCGACCAGGTCATGGTGTACACAAATGCAGACTGTCTCATTGTAAACACTGTTCTGAGAAACACAATAGTTTATTACACGTAGATACAAATTCTGTTTTTCCTACGACTACACACGAAGTTGCATTGCCTGTTAATCAGCCTATTACATCTAGATTCATTTTACTTTCCACAGCTCTCGTAAAAGTGATGGATGCTGAAGGAAATCTTCACTCCGCACGGGTCTTGCTGGATAACGCAAGTACAGTGAACCTGGTTACTGAAGAGCTTGTTGAAAAGCTTCAATTAGCTACCTATTCTACCAAGTCCAAGGTGGTAGGTATAAACCTTCTTACATCAAACTGTGCAAAAGGATGTTCAATTTCAGTAAAGTCCTATAACAGTGATTACGAAATTGATATTCAATGCCTAATATTGCCAAAAATATCATCACACGTTCCAAATACGTATGTTGATATTAGCAATATTCATACGCCTTCAAATATACGTCTTGCCGACCCACAATTTTATGTTCCGTCTTCGATCGACATATTAGTCGGCGCAGAAGTCTTCTGGGGCATTGTAGGCACTAGTCGTATAGGTTTGGGTAAACATATGCCCATTTTTTTAGAATCCAAATTAGGTTGGCTGGTTTCTGGTGAGATACATCAGTCTGGCTCCTCTTCTCATATGTGTTTACATACTGACAGCTTACATACAGATTTGAATCGTTTTTGGGAGTTAGATTCTGTATCTCCGAAACATAAGTTTACCTCTGAAGAACGATTATGCGAACAACTTTTTGCTGATACCACCTATCGTGATTCGGATGGCCGATTCGTAGTTTAAATACCTTTTAAAGAATCTCCTACTGTATTAGGTAATTCATATACGATGGCAAAGCTTCGTTTCTTATCCCTCGAACGTCGTTTCGAAAGAGACCCTCGTTTTAAAAGGTTATATACCGATTTTATGCAAGAATACATAGATTTAGGTCATATGTCTGAAGACAACCATGCAATACATGAATCCACAGCTTGTTATTTCTTACCCCATCATGGTATTTTAAAAGAGTCAAGCTCAACTACGAAATTAAGATGTGTTTTTGACGCTTCGGCTCGTACAACATCAGGCAAGTCTTTAAATGACATCCAAATGGTAGGACCTACTATACAAGATGATTTGTTTTCAATTTTACTTCGTTTCCGTCAGCACAAAATTGCTGTATGTGCAGACATTGAGAAAATGTATCGCCAAACGCTGGTCCATGATAGTCATCGACCGCTGCAAAAAATTCTTTGGCGATCACAGCCTACTCACCAATTAAAAACATACACTCTAAATACAGTGACGTATGGCACAGCGTCTGCCCCCTTTTTAGCTACTAGGTGCTTACTGCAGCTTGCTGAGGAATGCTCTGACTTGTCGACAAGGTTCTCTATAGCACATGATTTTTATGTCGACGATTATTTATCAAGTAGCTCATCTGTTCTAGAGACATTAAATAAGTGTCGACAAGTGATTGCTGTTCTTCAGTCGGCCCAGTACAATCTACGTAAATGGCGATCAAATTCTAGCGCACTTTTGCACGCTCTTTGTAATGATCGTGATATTTCTGATGTTGTCGACATTAGCGACAGCGGAACTTCAAAGACTCTAGGTCTTAACTGGCATTGTGCTAGTGATACATTATCATTTTCAATTAATTTATCTTTCACCGGTGTGGTTACCAAAAGACGCATCTTATCCGTCATAGCGCAAATCTATGATCCTATTGGCTTGGCTGTAACTTGCATCGTGGAAGCTAAAATAATTATGCAACGTCTTTGGCTTGCGAAATGCTCCTGGGATGAACCGGTCCCTGAGGACATTCAGCATGCTTGGAGCGACTTCCAAAATACTATCATACATCTAAACAAACTCAAGATACCCAGGTGGGTTATGTCTAAATCATGTTCGCATGTATCTCTTCACGTATTCACCGATTCATCTGAAAGGGCTCTAGGTTCATGTGTTTATGTTCGCAGTATTTCGAAAGACGGTTATATAAATGTTCAGCTCCTTACTGCCAAAAGCAAGGTTGCGCCCATTAAATCTGTGACAATCCCACGACTTGAGCTCTGTGCTGCGTTGTTAGGAACACGTCTCTACAATAAGGTTCGTCAATCTCTTACTCTAATATTAGATGACGTAACCTTTTGGTGCGATTCAACCATAGTATTAGGTTGGTTAGCTGCTTCACCGGCACAACTAAAGACCTTCGTACGTCATCGCGTTACAGAGATTATTGACACTACAGCTGGTAAAACTTGGCGTTACGTTCCATCACAACAAAACCCGGCAGACCTCGCTTCGCGTGGACTTAGCGCTGATAAGCTGCTGTCTTCTTCTTTGTGGTGGTCGGGACCGAAATTTCTAGCTGATCATGAATCATCATGGCCTCTGTTCCCTCAATCAAATCACAGTTTGTCAAACTTACCAGATGTAGCAATTTCTTTACACGTTGATACTTCAAATCATATTTGTAATCTTATATCTAATTTATGTATAAAACATTCACAATTTTTCAAGTTACAGCGTGTAGTGGCATACATTATGCGATTTGTTTATAAAAGTAAGAGACAGTCATTTGAATCTGGTTCTCTCACATCAACAGAATATAATAATGCATTAAAATTTCTATTAAAATTAAGCCAACAGGAGTCATTTCCTGAAGAATATAATTTATTATTATCAGGCAAACAATTGCCAGCAAAGAACAAATTATTATCATTATCTCCCTTCTTTGATACAACTGTCAATTTAATTCGAGTTGGTGGTAGATTACATAATTCCTTTTACGACTATAACATTAAACACCCAATTTTACTATCAAGTAGTCATCATATTTGCAAATTAATATTCCATATGTATCACCTTAGACTTATGCATGCTGGACCTCAACTTTTATTGGCCACCGTACGTCATCACTATTATCCAATTGGAGGCAGAAATTTGTCTAAGAAAATCACTCATCAATGTGTGAAATGTTGCAGCATGAAGGCTAACACCATACAACCTATCATGGGTAATCTGCCACAACAACGCTTACATTTAGAGTTTCCATTTTTGGATACTGGCGTAGACTATGCAGGACCTATCATGATAGCTGACCGAAAAGGTAGAGGATGTAGACTTATCAAATGTTTTATTTGTGTATTTGTGTGTCTGGCTACCAGAGCTCTCCACCTTGAACTTGTGTCAGACCTCACTAAGGACGCTTTCTTAGCTGCTTTATCTCGGTTTATTGCTCGACGAGGAAAACCACGTAACATATTTTCCGACAATGGCACAACCTTTGTAGGTGCGTTTAACGAGTTAGCCAATCTTCTATCACAAGACTTAGAATTAAGTCAAATCGATCCAGGCATAAACTTCAATTTTATTCCCGCGTATACGCCACACTTCGGGGGCTTATGGGAGTCTGCGGTTAAATCCACGAAACATCATCTTCGACGCGTCTTAAGCCTGACAAACTTGACGTTTGAAGAAATGGCAACGTGTTTGATTCAGATAGAGGCTATACTTAATTCAAGGCCTATAACTCCTCTTTCCCAAGATCCTTCTGACCTTATTCCGTTAACACCGTCTCATTTCTTAATAGGACGCTCACTTGTTATGTTGCCAAATCCACAGATTCAACATCTCAACATCAACAGTATCCAGAGATTTCGACGCATAGAATATATTAAGCAACATTTTTGGAGTCGCTTCTCTAATGAATATATTATTTGGCTTCAGGAGAGAACCAAGTGGCGCCGGTCATCGGGAGAATTAAAGACAGGAACCTTGGTGCTTATAAAGGATAAAGCTTCACCCCCTTTGATTTGGCCTTTAGGCCGTATTATTCAGGTTTTGCCTGGCAGAGATGGTGTTGCAAGAGTCGCCGACATCCGCACCAGCAAGGGAGTCATCCGGCGCGCCTTCAACACGATCTGCCCTTTGCCAGTCAGTGCTATTGAAGATACTTCAATGGGGGGGAATATGTCGAGTACTCGACATGCACCTGCCGCGCCTAACAACTGATCAGAGCTAACGGGACTTCTACGTCATCGCCCCACCGCCCCACTCCAGCCATCGGCGCTCGCCGCCGGCACCGGCAGTCAGCCACAGACACGATCGCACACGGCCGCGCTCGCGCATCATTTATAACTATTGTTTACGCGCTCATATTTAATTCAAATATTGTAATTAAATATCTAAATCATTATACATTTTAAACTACAGTCCACTAGTCTCATTTATACACTCCACTGAGGTATCGTCGGCAACATAGGTATATACATATATACTATATTTTTTTGTAAATACATACATATTATACATAGAAACAACCAGACCAAGTCAAACATCCATGTTCATACATACAAATGTTTGACTTGTGCGGGAATCGAACCCGCGACCTCAGGCAGTCGGTTACACTAACCACTACATCATCGAGGCTATACTATATTGTATTAGGTTCTTACAAAGATGTGTCAAGCCTTTTGCGTTAATTACGCTGTTATATTTAGAATTAACTTATTTTTTTATTGTAAATATTATTATTAAAATGTCTTAGCTCAGACAAATTGCCAGCCTTTCTCTTGAACCAATAGCGTCTCCAATTTGTGTCAAGTTTATTTATTTTCGCTTCTATTAAGCCATGTATATGCTCAAAACAATGTTGAAATATCCTAAAATAGGCATAAAATGTGTCCTCATGTGTTTATAACTCTTGACACAGCGTATGATATTTTCCTTACATATGACGTGATTGATTCAATCCTGAATCCATATCCATTTGCGCTTTTTAAAATTAGCTATTGCAAACATAAGCAGAGCCGCGTCCAAGTCTGAATCGCTCGACATCAATAATTAAAATAGGTACTAGGCTTTCTATCGCTGTCCTTTCTCACGCTCACTTAGGCTCTCGCGCTGTGATAATTATGTGTTGTGGACTAAAAGTCTTGCCTGGATTTTGAGTAGGTCAGCGCGACGTGTATACACTTCGATGACTGTGACAGCGGCTTTATATTATAGTATTCTAGGTCGTACTGCGCATGCGTTAAACCACGCCGAGCATGGCGTGAGCGGGGCGGGAGTGACGTCACCAAAACGCGGCGGGCCGGCGGCGTGCCTGCCGCCGGCTCGACGCGTTTTGGTGACGTCACGCGTGTGCGTTCAATAAATATAAAGCTACCAACCCACAGCGACTGCGATTACTGAAATAATATCTTTAATGATAATATTATGTAATGAAGGCCGAAATAGAAATATAGATAAAATAGAGTTTATTGATCAAATTTTAACTTAAATATATATGTTTGTTAAATTATGCTCATCATCTCATTTTGTCTGGGCCGGGAATATGTTCGGTTTATTAACCTCATAAGTTACCGCGTCAGCGCATTACAATACATGTACATTTATTTGTTTGAATTATTATCTTTTTAATAAGTCATTATCAAGATAAACCCGTGAATCAAGAAAGTCATATTCAAAATCATCAAGGATTTTTCATTTAACAAGATATCAGGTTTGCCGTTCGGCAACAACAAGGCAACCGCACGACACTCTTATTCTATGAGTGTAAATATCTAATACATATATATAAATGTATGGCTGTACGCCATATTGGTTCAAATGGGTTATCTGGACACTCACATACCTAACTTCCCTCCCTGTTCCTTTGTTCCATAAATACATTGTAGTCCAATAATTCCAAAGTACAAAATAAGTAAATTTACTGATATTTACACAGTTGTGAATGATGATCATGGAGAAAAAACAGGAAGCATTAAAAATAATACTTCTTTTTAATTCATGATACTGTTACATGCTATGTTTCATACAGAATAAAAGTATACATTTCATATTAATATATATTTTATGGAGGTAATATTTCTTTATTTGTGTATAAATCTCATAGTAGTAACTAATGAAAAATGTCAAATAAAATGTTATTATTTTCAATTGACACGGTATGTTATTTTCATTTCATACTATTTTCAATTAGCTTATAGCGATACAGTGTGTTGAAAGCTTTATACCACGCATGCGTAATACGCGCGCCGAACGCGCGCCCGCACCGCGCCGCGCTGCGCCGGTCCCGCGCCCGCCCCGCGCTCGCTCTAGCGCTTGCTGTGTGAACGCTTTCATATAGTTCAGTACATTACAACACGGCGGGACACGCGCACGCCCCGCGCACGCCGGCTGTTTGACCGCACCTTAATAGTAGTACTAGTTTGTAGGTAGTAGAGCCTCGCTGGTTTCAGCATGAATGGGCCGGATCGACCGGGGTAGTACTACCCTCTCACAGAATACCGGCGTGAAGTAACGGTACCCGTACTGTTGCGTTTCGTATCGGTGTGTTAGAGAGCCGGAGGCCCAGTTACCCCGATCCTTTTCCTACCCTTTCCTTTGTCCTTTCCCTCCTTCATTCCTTTTTAAAGGGCTGGCAACGCACTTGTAACTCCTTTGGGGTTGCGGGTGTCCATGGGCGGCGGTAATCGCTTACCATCAGGCGATCCATTTGCTCGTATACCCATTAGGTTATAAAAAAAAAGATATGTTCATTTGGATAATCTTTACTTACTTATAGGAATCTATTTCAAAAATCAAATAGATACGTACATAAAGTATCATAAGCTTACGAATAAAATAAGCTAATACAGCGATCTAGAAAACTTCCAACAATGCTTTATATTGATTATTTGTAATCTCTCTCTATAGCCACAGATATACATATTTTGCAATGGCGGAGGCCCAATCACCCTCTTTACCGCTTCCCGCTCCTTCTCCTTCCCACTTCCTTTTCTAACGGGTCGGCAACGCGCAAGTGATGCCTCTGGTGTTGCAGGCGTCCATAGGCTACGGTGACCACTTACCATCAGGTATGCCATATGCTTGTTTGCCACCGTAGAAGTATATAAAGAAACAAGCAGCTTACAAAAAATAACTTAAATTATGGTTTGAAATCGATTACAAAAGTTACTGCTACTAGTTGAAACTTGTATTTTGGGAGACAGTGCTCAGTCAAAGACGATCAATCAAGCACTGTCTTCCAATATACAAACGATTGTGTCTGCTGTGGCTACGAACAACAGACACAATAGTGAACGTGGTTGTCTAAGGTAAATTATAAACATACCAACAACTTACAGGCCTAATATATTTACACTCACGGCTTTATATATATATTCTATTCTACCACATACACACAACACCATCTAGCCCAAACTAAGCGGAGCTCGTACTATGGCTACTAGACAATGGATAAACATACATAAATACATTTTTTTGTTTTTGTAAATACATACATATTATATATAGAAACATCTAGACCAATACAAACATGCATGTTCATGCACACAAATGTTTGGCTTGTGCGGGAATCGAACCCGCGACCTCAGACGTGGCAGTCAGTTATACTGACCACTACGCCATCGAGGCCAACAGATAGATAGTAATATATTAATAAATTACAACATTTTATTAATTGAGCGGAAGCAGCGATAGCCTAGTAGGAGAAGGCCGTTAGAATGCCACGGAGAGGTCTCGAGTTCAATACTAAGACAAACCTTTTTAAGATATGTGCGCATTAAATAGTTAATTATCGGTCGCTTTAACTATAAAACATCGTGAGGAAATCAACATGTCTGAGAGTGTAATAATGCTTTCAAAGATATGTGAAGTCTGTCAACTCGCTCTGGGCCAGCGTCCTCCTTACACTGAGAAGAGGCCGTGATAACACCCCACGCTTTCTTTCTATCTTGACCAAATGTTAATAATTTTGTTGATTCGTGTATTCCTATTCTTGACTTATTAAATACTAGCTTTACGCCCGCGGCTTTGCCCACGTGTAATTTGGTAATACCGCACCTTTTCACTCCTTTCACCCCCTTCGGATTGGAATTTCCAAAAATCCTCCATTAGTGCTCCCCTACACTCCAAGGAACATACATTCCAAATTTCAGCTTCTTGCGTGCAGTAGTTCCGGCTGTGCGTTGTCTGACAGTCACTCAGTAACGGAAGAGTTTTATATATACAGATTATATTTTGCTTTTTAGTTTGGTATTCTATTAAAGCGTGTTTTTAAATTATTATTAAAGATTAAATGAGAGGCCTTTACTCTTGAAACACACAGAGGATTTTATTAGTATTGGCTCCTAATTTTAATTAATTTTTCACATTATTAATAAATGCATAAGATCATCAAGCCGCCACATATACAAGCTAAATGTACCCAAACAAAGAATTGATGTATTCAGCAAAAATTCTTACTGTATGGCGATCTATATATATAATAAATTACCAGACATATTTAAGAATCTCCCCATGACAACATTCAAGAAACAGTTGCATGCACTACTCATATATAAATGTCTGTATCATATAAATGACTATTTCAATGGAAAATATATGACTTTATAAGCAACCCATTATCCTATGACATGATTAATAATACCATTATTAAATTCTTATTTTATGATTAACCATTTTAAATAGCTACAAATACAGCTGCAAAATTAATACTGTTTGTTGTTATCAATTTAGTAGATTAAGATATTATAATTTAGAAGACTAATTGTAGATGTTATTCATGCTTTTATCTCTTACATTAAATAATAACAATTGATAACATATAACATGCATATTAATAATATAATCTTTTAGTGTATTTCTCATTTTTTCTTTTTTTTGAACTCTGTTAAATTGTAAAGACGTGTAGCAATTATATTCCTGTCCATTTGATTTAATTTTTATTATTTTATGAATATTTGTATACTGTTATTGTGTTCATTCAGTAGAATATTATGTGCTTTATATTATGTAACTCCAACCAGTCTGACAATATTCTGACAAATAAATATTATTATTATTATTATATCAACAATGTATTTTATACACCAGAAAGTACTTTCAATAAATAAATTTGTGTAATGCGTTACAATAGATGATATCTTGGTGATCCTGGACTCCCGGCCAGGAAAACTTATGAAATTATTGTAATGTGGTTCCTCATAAGCATACAAAGTTTCAAATCAATCCGATGTTATAAAGGGGGTGAAAATCGTGTTCAAAGATTCCATCACATAGAGAAGTATCGATCTATGTATGTAATAGATACCTTTATCTATTTTTACCTATCTACCTTTATCTTTCTAGATAGACATAGGACAAGTCTTTATTAAAAAGCGTGTTAATAAAACGAAGAAATCGACGCGTGTTTGAGATACTATAAAAAAAAGCCTAGCGAAAAACCAGCTGACCAGCAGACATACATATGTATTTATATATAAGTGTTGCTTTGTTTCAGTGTTCTTACTGAGTTTGGATATATCCTTCTCACTTGCACATTTCCTACTATAGTCATGTAGTTTTTTTACGTGGGGGAATGCAATGACGCATATCCCTCCGCGGGGGCGGGCGGAGGGATTATGTCGGACTCGCCGGGGTAAAAGAAAGATGGAATAATAGTAAAGTACCTCCCGGAATACCGACCAAACCTACCATGGTGTTCCTCGACACAACCACTATCGACGAGGCCGCGCGAATCGCTTTCGCATGCGGTCGCGACCTCGCCGAGGTTGCGGCCCGCCGTATGAAACGGCAGGCCACTACACAAAGAGACCTACCCAAAATAGGCACTATAAGAAAACCCTACCCTACGACACAGAGACGCGCGTGGGAACACGCACGCCGCCTCTCGGACCTGGTGCTGAACGGATGGCGGGCAGGCCCACAAAGCCCGCCACCCCCAGGTCAAATCTCAGGGTGGCTGGAGGTCATCGCGCGCCCTTCGGCGCTCGGCTCTGCGGTTGGGGAGAGGGTTTAAACGCTCTCTCTCCCGCTCCGCCGCCTCCTTGATGGAAATTACTTCCTCGCAGAAGGAGGCGACGGCGTTCCACGACCTCTCACTCCAGACCATAGACTGAACTACGGCCGGGAGCGAGAGGGCAACCGATCCGACTGCCGCGATCAACTCACGGCGCTGCGATGCCCAGGCGGGGCAAACCGCCAAAGTGTGCAGCGCCGTGTCCTCTACAACGTAGCGGCAGTCGCCGCAGTGATGACAACCGGGCGTCTCTTGCCGGCGTATACGACACAGGAACTGGCCAAAACAACCGTGGCCGGTCAGAACCTGTGTCAGCCGGAAGGTGAGGGCGCCATGCTGCCTCTCCAGCCACTCCTGAAACACGGGACTTACCGCCACGATCGTGGCGTGCCCGGCACTGGGGTGCACAAGTCGCTCCTTCCAATTCGCCACTAGGACCTGGCGGAGCTCGGACCTCGCCGCCTTGAGGGCGGGAGGATCCAGATAGTCGTGTAGTCTAAATTAACTAGAGTAAGATTTTGTAACACCTTGTATTATATATATATATATATAAAAAATAAAAAAAGAGTGTTATTTGTACATTTATTTTCCACTGCCATAATTAAAAAAAAACAATATTTCAATAATTATAATTTATTAATATTTACTTTTCTAATAATACTATTTTATTTTCTTTGTCTCTTGTTTGACACCCCATAGAAATTCTGTGAGGTACCATTGAATTCTATAAAAAGCGAGAATGGCTATAAAGCATGCACCTAAAAATACAACGAAATATGGCGTCCCGTACGTTTTCGTTAATATAGGGTACATGAAATGATTCGCTTCATAATACGTCACGATTAACCTGAAATCAACAAAAAATAAAATAAATGAAATGAAAAAAAACTGAAATAATGCCTTGACCTTAATTCAGTGTGAAGGATACTTCAAATCAAAATTATTTTTCGTTTAGGTCATAAAGTAACACTTATGTACGGTAAAATATAGGTTAGTGAGTTTACTAAGTTACTGAAGCTACATTTAGGTGAGTTCCTAGCTTCAGGCTAAGAGTTGCACCTATGAGAAGATACCTGCAAGAAACTCACGGCTAAATTGAATTCGGTCACGGTGGCCATTTTTAATGGAGACTAGTCAACTGTGCAGGAGGTATTACAGTGCACAAGTGTGTGTGCAAACAGAAGTGCATTCTCTGTTCCTTCACTCTCGTAGTCCGGTTGTGTCGGATTAAAACCAGAAAGAGATCAGGCGCAGGACTGACGGCGCAATGTGCTTTTTGAGGCACGGGTTGTGTAACATCGCCAATTTGCTAACTCCGGTCTGGTACTGCCTTGTCAGAATGCCCAATATCTCTTAGTTGGCCCGATCTGGGATTCAAACCCGAGACATAGCAGCATAGCAATCGTATACACCACCGTTGCGCCACAATGGCAGTTAAATAAAAAATACCCAGATAATGTACATATTTTTTTTCACTTGTATTATTTAGTAAACAAACGAATATAATTAAAATCTGTTTCGTCTTTTTAGAACTTGAATTTCTTATTGTCTTATATCGTAAACAACAAAGTCGTTAGTAAATCATTTATTTACAGCTTTCAGACTATATTCGTCTATACAAATAAGTAAAATTGAACTGTCTGTTTGTAATATCAAAATAACAGTTTTTTACTGTCTGGGCCGATTGTGATCTCTATGTATTGTCTCTAGCTACCAATATCATATTATATGGACTAAAGATACTCACACAGCAATAAAAACAGCCGCATACACCAGCTCGATGGCAAAGTTAAGAAGGTGTGATGTGGGGACTTTTCTCGGTCGGCAAGCCACCTCCCATAATGCGACGGGTACTACGAAAGTATGGATTAAGAAGTTTTCTATCGGCAGTAGTGCCTTCACTACTCCGGCTGGTAATATAAGTGTTGGCTCGTAAGAGAAGAATGTCCAGAATACTGTGAAGACCGTCTGGAAAATATAAAACATATTATACATCCATAAAGTGGCAGTAGTCCAATGGAAAAGGCTTTGGTTGCAATCGAGAATTCGTGGGTCTAAATCCCACGCATCAACTACATGCATATCAGACTAACTGTAGGGGTGGACGAAAATACTAGTTACGCGAATTAATGTCCTCCTGACCGAATTTCGGTCACGGCAGCCAATCTTAACGGAGAATGGCCATCGGTGCAGGAGATATTATAGTGCACAAGTGTGTGCGCAAACACTAGTGCACTCTCTGTTCCCTAACTCTCATGATCCGATGGGACGAATAAACCGACACGACCGGAGAGAGATCAGGCGCAGGACCAACGGCTTTACGTGCTTTCCGAGGCACGGGTGTGTCTAACACCGCTAACTTCCTAACTCCGGGCTCGTATTGAGATTTCTTAACCGGAAAACCCAATAACTTTTTGTTGGCCCGACCCGGGATTCGAACCCGAGACCTCATGCACAGCAGTCGCATTCACTACCGCTACGCCACGGAGGCACTTACATACATACAGACGCAAATTACAAGAAAACCATAAATTTCGCCAAGCGTATTAGGTTTGAATCTTTCCGGGACAATTGTATCATCCACAAGTGGTCGTTCCAAGTCTGAATATTCTTTGTGTCCGTTGCTTAAATATTTGTAAAGTCGCCCGCGACATAGGAATCATTCCTACTGCGAAGGACTTCCACACTAGCAATGATTCATGTGCCATTAATCAGTGCTGCTTCTGGCAATTTCTTCATAGAAAATCACAGTACTACATTGGCTGACCCGAGATTCGATCCCATGACCTAATGCACAGTAGTCACTGTACTCTTCGGGAAGGCTTACTTCTTCTCATAGTCATCAGTTTACTACTCAATCTTAGGCTACGTACTGTATACAGTGTGTATAATAAACCCTGTCCGATCCTTAAAGGTGTTATACAGTAGCTTATTATGAGTACGTTAGGGACATCCTTTTATAAAAATCGTTCAAAAGAATTAGCCCATTAAATTTTATTTATTTAAAATAATATATTAATAAATTACCCATTGCAACACCGACAACTTATTAATCATAATACCTAGGTATCACTAAAGTTCATAAAGGTTCACCGATGCCGCGCCGCGCTACGCCGCGCCTACCTACCTACGCCTTAAAAAAATGCCGCTAAATGTATACCATGCTCCGCGTCCTTGTCAAGTTTAGTGAAGTGTTGCTAGACTGAACGAAATTTTAGTAATTTAAGGGTGAAAATGCTGATCAATACTGTACTTAAAATATTATGAAGACGTTTTACGATCATATAGATGACTTTTGCTATTTTTCTTAGCATGTTTGTTAAGAGAGAAACAAGTCCTTAATGGATCGGACAGGGTTACTTGTATACACTGTATGTGTGTTTGTATGTATCTTAGTTTAGTTTAGTTAAAAAAAACTGACTCGGTACAACCATTTGTGGAACACACTTAGTTTTGTCCCGTGTGGGATTCGAACCCACTCGGCGCAGTGGCAGTGGCGAGGCGACCGCATAAACTACTACATCATCCATGCAGAATTTACATGTATATGTGTTAAACTTACCATAGTTATAGGGAAAACTACAGAAGAGAAGAGTATTTCTCTGGTGGTCTTGAGGGTGTTTAATAAGGCGCTGTCTTTTCCTTCTCTTGTTAGAGTCAGCACATCACAGGAGAGACCAAGCGCTGCGTAGAATACTTGCGTCAACTGAAACATAAGGATGAGACGTGTAAGTAACTTCTTTCGGCAATTGGTATATAACTTGAAGTTGATATTAAATTACCTTATAAGGATTTTATCGCATTGTTTATTTTAAAACACTGTTATTACATAATTTTGAAACTATTAAATTCAAATTCAAATTCAAATAGTTTATTGCGAATATAGGTTAATACAATGGTGTTGACATAGTTTTATGAGTATTGAACAAAAATGGTTATAAATTTGAAGAGCCATACAAAATATGCTGTTGCTAAATTGCACTGTTGTTTGATGGGAAACATATTTTATGATTATTACGTTTACTCTGTAGGCGCTCAAATAAAGAAGTATATGTAAAAACGAAGACGGCTACCTCATATATATAAAGGCAAGGAAGCGTTAACAATTTCAGACTAATAAAAAATATTTTACAACTATTCGTCTGTTTTAACTTCACAATGGCCCTTACACATCTTTTTGGGCTCTAAATATGATATCATTGTCTACAGAGTTACCCCAAAAGATGACACCATAACTTAGTACTGATTCCCGTGGTACGCAGTGATAACAGCAGATTGATTCACAATTGTTCCAAGTCTATTTAGTGCACAAGAGAATTTGTTCAGCTTAGTACAAATATCTTTCACTTGAGATTTCCAATTTAAATTTGAATCAAAATTGAGACCTAAAAATTTTGTATAATCGACTATATTAATTTGTTGTCCGTTGTAGCATATGTTGAGATTTATTAAATTATTTTTTCTATTTCTAAATGTCATTAAATTTTTTTTTTCAGATTAATTAATAAATTATTATTTCATTTATTATGTCTCTACTTTGTATTAACCAATGTGATAGAGAATATGTTGCTTTGACTTTGTAAGTTAACATTTGGCGTGAGTGATCCGACAGAGCAAATTCAAAAATTTTGTTTATCATTATTATTTACAAGGCGTGTTGGCTCATTAATGGCCAGTTTAAGATTATAGCCAATGATTGTTTGGTTTAGCATGGTTCTTTCTGGCATCTTTACCCTTTTTTAAAGTGTTTATATTGAAATCTCCACATATATTTTCTTTTTTTTGTGAAGCACAGTCTAACAAAATTTTCAAAATGTTGTGTATTGTTTCGAGGAAGTAAATGCACACTACTATTAGACCATTTAATGTAAGTTCTACGACATAGCACTCAATTATACCCGAAACGCCATATTTTCTATAGAATTTAAAGTTTTGTACTCACGGTGATTGTGAATCAATATACAGGCACCGCCATGACGGTTTTTACAACAAAAAGAGGCTGCAAGTATGTAGTTTTCTATAAATAATAATTTGGTGTCACCCTTTAACATATTGTGTTCGGGTAAACATACTACATCAACTAGGATATCCTGTTCTATAAGAGAATCGAGGTTTAAAGTTAAAAGATTTGACTTACTTATAACGCCATTAATGTTTTGATCTAATATATTTATATGTTTATAGTTAACGAAAAAATGTTTTAGATTGTTCCGCAATTACATGGTCACCTATGTAAATCTGGTGCGGCAGGCCGAGCGTCACCCATAGATATCAAAACAATCGGTGATTTTGCGGTGCATTTACCAATACCATTTCTTGCTTCATCAACGCTACACGTAGTGTCCATGTTATATGGAAGTATTGACAAGTCGACAAGTATCTGTTGCATAATATTAATTGTATATATATTTTGTAATCCATAATTGTTGATTTTATCAGATTTATAAGAAAACATGTCATACGAGAGATTATAATTCGAATCAAAAATATATGCATATTTATGGTATTGTACATTCATGGATAATAAGTTATTAAACATCTCTATTTTATAATTAAATATAGGGGCTCCGCATATATACATCGGAACACATAATATTATATTTGCGTGAGATATATGTTGTAAATATTCCTGAATAGATTTTACCAGCTCAGAACATTTAACAGTTTTCTTAAAGTCATGTTCTCCGATCAGAATCAAACAGTAGTCATTAAAAGTATAGTTTCGTAGCTTGATTTTAATATCCGATAACATTTCCAATACTTCACAGTTTTGTGTGATGTAACGACAAAAGTTAGTTCAGTAAATGTGTCTTCAATATCCTGTAATCTTCCTTTAACATTGCAATTTGTTAGAATACAGAGATTCCGTTTTCCACTAATTTGAGTTTTTATAGATTTCTGTTTACTGACAATATTGCCGGAATTTTTAGTGGTGTCTTCAGGCTGTTTAGTGTTTTGTTCCTTGTCTGAGAAAATATAATTTGTTAAATGTATGTTTCTATGTTGGATCATTTGGCTACTCAAAGAATCTTTCGTTTTCTTTTTATGGTATTCAGGAGTAATGAAACGCCGCACCTTGTTATTACACTCTCGATGTAATACCTAGAGTTAAGGTCGTGGCGGATGTCTATGCCTAGGATGTTAAGACTAGCCTGCAGTGGCAGTGTGGTGCCCCGAAGATTATTACTTCTTAAAAAGTTCAATAATTAATTTATAATTATGTTGAGGAAAGATAACGTACAGTTTATTATCATGATCTTGGTGGTAGAATATTATGTAAGCCTTTTTATATGGTAGATAATAGGTACTAATAATTTGTCTTCCGAACAGTCCTAAAAGTCAACTAGGCCTCGTTTGATAGTCGCAAAGTATTTCAATATGGTCTAATCGTGGTGTAAGCCTTGGACTCCCAATAGTAAATTTTTTGTATAATTCGATTGTTTTGTTTGCCTGGCAAGTCTGATTTAAGTTCTACATTTTCGCACGTAAGTCATCTATTTCCTGGTGCGCAGATTGTAACTCATAAGACAGCTTTTTTATTTTTTCATTCTGTTCTCGTATAGTCATATAATCTTGGGACTATCTATCGTCCGGAAGGCTTGTTATAGTGCAATCAAATAATGACGAAGTATTTGAATCATTCCTTGATTTTGTTCGTGTGTAGTACCATGTTTTCTGACTGTTATATTTTCATCCGTAGTGTAGTTTTTACTTTATTCTAAATAATTATTATTTATTAATATAATAATTAAATAAATGTCTAAACAATTTATTACAATCCGAAAAAGTCATCAGGTAAGGCGGGATTCGATCTTGATACCAGTCTTCTTAAGTCATGCGTACTATCCATTACGCCACGCGCTAGTTAAAATATTGACTGGTTGCTAATTCTCAGAGTATCGTGGAAATTTTTTCTGGCTAGTGTTTGTGTGAAGTGACATCTGTTTGTGAGTAGCTAAATAATTAATTAGTGCCCTCTCTTATGAAATAGCTGTACTTCTTTTAATAATTAAAAGAAGTACAGCTATTTCACGATAATTATTATCGTGGTGTCAGTTATCAACTAGTTCAGCTATTTGACACTAGATGGTCATTGATTGTAAATAAAAAACGAACTTCGTCAATGTTATTTTCACAATTTGAGTAAGTATTTAGCATTTAATTTCTTATTTTCACATGTTTGTACTCACAACAGGCGGTGTATTCCACTTAGTACTGCATATGTGATATAAAGCGATGATTTAGTACAGATGGTTATTTCTTCAGTTCACTATTCTTCGTTTGTTATTGTCACGAATATATCGCACTAATTGTCACCGTTTATTGGAGATTTCACTATATGTAGAGTATTGTCACTGATACTGTCACATAATGTCACATTTTAGATAACCCAGTATCGCCTGTTGTTGCCTACATATATATGGAGGATTTCGAGGCTCGAGCTTTACAGACTGCCCCCATCACACCCAGGATTTATAAGAGGTTTGTAGATGATAATTTTACAATATTACCAACAGATAGTGTTAGTGTATTCCTAGAACATCTTAATTCCATTAATAACAACATCTAATTTATTATGGAATTAGAGGCAAATAATTCATTAGCATTCTTAGATGTACTTGTCATCAGGAATCCTGATCATACTTTGAGCCACACTGTATATAGGAAAAAGACCCATACAAATAGGTACTTAAACGGTGAATCTCACCACCATCCTAAACAGTTAGCTACCGTGGGAATGTCTTTGTTTCAGAGAGCCCACGGGATCTGTGACAAGAAACACCTAGACGCCGAGCTTCAACATGTCAAGCAAGTACTGCAAGACAACAAGCTCCAACAGCCGCGCTGCCGTCACAGATCCCGAGAAAAGCCAGCCACAGTCGAGCGCCAGCCTGCCATACTACCATATGTAAAGGGTGTCACTGACAAGATTGGCTACATCTTGAAGCGAGCTTCAATCAACACATACTTCAAGCCGCCAACGAAGATAAGTCAATTTTTACCATCCGTCAGGTGCCAATTACCTTTACAAGATGCAGGGGTCTCTAAAATAGATTGTGACTGCGGACTCTCATACATTGGTCAAACCAAGAGAAGCATAGGCACCCGTATAAAAGAACACATAGCTGATGTAAAACACAAACGCTCGTTGAAGTCTGCTCTGTGTGAACATGTACAACAGGGGACCAATTATTTATAGTAGTTTAATTTCAATAATTTAGACATTATAAATATTTTTTATTTAATTTTAAACACGGAGCTACAATTCTTTGAGCTACTCGGAGCAGCGCCACCTGGCGGTCCTCGTAAACTACTACTGGTAAAATTTAGTTAATCCTTTTAAATTGTTATACTAGGAGACTAACTTGTCTCTCCCTGAGCATGACTGCTGAATAGAAACCGAGACGTCGTTTTTTAAATTATTACATATTTATAGTCAGTAATATCCGGTATAATGGCTGCTAGCACCTTGTTGATATGAGTTGTAAAATTACCTATATTTAATTGGCGATTTAAAAAAGTAGCCGGGTTTTCTTGCAGGTATCTTCTCATAGGCTCAACCCTTCACCTGAACCTAGCAACTAACCTAAATGTAGCTTAAGTAACTTAGTAAACTCACTAACCTATATATTTTGACGTTCATAAGTGTTACTTTGTGACCTAAATGAATCAATGATTTTTGACTTTGATTTATTATCTCCTTCACTTAACTAAACATAATTATTAATATTTATTTTTAACCTGGATAGCATACAGGATACTTTCATCCTTATCGTAACATTTGTGGACAAAGCCGTGTATAGAATCCAGTGACCAATACAATAACTTACAAAGAGATACTCACAAAATTCCACACAGTAAGAAGCCTGAGCTGGTATTGCTGAAAGGCTGCCACATCGGGGTCCTTCAGGACCTCTCCTTTGTACCTGTGGGTCATCTGCACGATGGTCGTGCAGTGCACGGCCAGGGTCACCGAGTACCCAACCATGCGAAGGTATACGGGGTTCGGCAGTTGCCTGAAATATATCAATAAAACATACATAGATTGGTTGCCCAGCGGTTCGGACTGCTATGTCTGATGTCTCAGGTTTGATTTCCGAGCGGGAATAGTGTTATTACGCTTTTACGGTATGAATATAAGATTTAAGATAAATTATTTATAATATTGAATGCCATTAGAACCCTTTAAAGACTAATTCTAGTATAGACAATATGTCGGCCTCGATGGCGTAGTGGTTAGTGTAACCGACTGCTACGCCTAAGGTCGCGGGTTCGATTCCCGCACAGGTCAAACATTTGTGTGCATGAACATGGATGTTTGTCTTGGTCTGGGTGTTTCTATGTATAAAATGTATGTATTTACAAAAAAAAAAAAAAGTATATATGTATGTTTATCCATTGTCTAGTATCCATAGTACAAGCTCTGCTTAGTTTGGGCTAGATGGTGTTGTGTGTATGTTGTAGAATATTATTATTATTATTATTATTAATATGTTTTCCATAACATTACCTACTTTTCCTGATACTTCGAACTCTTGTTAGCATGTTGTGATCTTTTGTAATTGAGAAAACATCATACCTTATATACATTTGTTTGAGACATTGTGTTCATTGTAAGACATGCAAGATAAATAAATGTGAAAAGACTACTACTAGTAGGTAATAATTTTCATGTCTTGATGGACTTTACAAACATTTAATAAATTTAAAATTTAAAAAACCCCTGGCACATAATTAATTTGATACCCATATTGAGGGAGTTGTGAAAAAAAATGTAAATCGCCATTTTGTGGTGGCGGCCATCTTTGATTTGAAATTTATCATAGTGTATAGTATTGTACTAGTCAAGCCCTTTCATTTAATAATCATATTGAGGGAATTATAAAAAAATATGCAATCCGCCATTTTGTGACGGCGGCCATCTTGGACCAATTTTCATCAAACATAACTAAGAACACACCCGACTAATTCACCTATCAAGCAAAAAAAAACAAATTTAAAATCGGTTTATCCGTTCGGGAGCTACGATGCCACAGACTGACAAACACACACACACACACAGAGAGACACGTGAAACTTATAACACCCCGTCGTTTTTGCGTCGGGGTTTAAAAATGAACTCAAAGAACATAAGACTCAATGTAACTGTTTGTATCACACAAATTTTTATCTCATGTTAGGATAGAACCCATAAATCTTGGCACCGTAGTTGTGAATTAGCCGCCAATACGCAGGGATCAAATCCTGCGGTAAGCAGACAAACCCGACAGACAATACCTTATCAAAAATGTTGATTTTCCAATTTTCTTACTTAGTCCAATTAAATATTACACAAGCATGGAAATTAAACTACTTTGTACAGATGTAAGCACGTTGCTTATTTAAAAACACTATAATTACTTATTTATGATACTTTTAAACAGTTAGGAGCCCGTTCGCCCCTCAAGATTCGCCCCTAGTAGGTATTTGTTAGGTTTCTTCTTAAATCCACCCAAAAATAGGAGGAGACGTCTTTCTATGAAAGGGGCGAAAGTCAAGGGGCGTACGGGCTCGTAGTCTTTTATACTACTATTGTTTATCTTGACTACTATTTAAATAATTATAAATTTTTTTTTTGATGCGCTCATAACCCGTTGCACTCACTGATCGGTAAACGATTAGCGAGGTTAAGTAACGTTGGTTGCGGCCAGTCTATAGATGGGCGACCGCTTAGTGGTATTTCCTCTGAGTGTCTCCGTGCTTCGGAGGGCACGTAAAAAGTCGGTCCCGGTTGTTGCCAAATTGACAGCAGTCGTTAAGCCATGTCAGAGGGCTACGGGCGGCTTAAACAACTCTTTGAAATTAAACTACTATATACGGATTTTATCGCGTTGTTTATTTATCACTGTATTACAAAATTTTGAAAATATTACTCTACTACTGTGGTCACGGGGAATGGTCATGGCTGCTGAAAAGCACCCGAAACGTCGGGGAAAGTGTAAACCAAAAATAAATAGATTTAATAGTTTAAATAATTTTATTAGCTTATAAATTAGTCAAATAAAATCAATAGTAGTAGTAGAGTAATATTTTCAAAATTTTGTAATACAGTGATAAATAAACAACGCGATAAAATCCGTATATAGTAGTTTAATTTCAATGAATAACATTCGCGTAAACAGAAGACAATATTATGTTAAACAACTCTTGACAACAGGTTGGCCACTAACCACACGAAAAGAAAGAAGAAGAAGAAAGATTATAATTTCAATTTCTTTTTCGCTGACATCTATTTTTTTTAAAGAGAAGTAGTCTAATGTACTCCAGCTGTTTCAGAGATTAGGCGGAAAAAACAGTCGGAAAGACAGAAAAAAATTCATATGTATTTAGTAAAAAGCTGTTATTTTGACATTACAAACACATACATCTATTTTATTTATTTGTATGTATGTATAGATTTAGGTTTAAAGATTTAAATTAAAACTTGTTATATTTAAATTTATATTCAACATATAAAATTCGCGAAACCGTAAGACAATATATTACATAAGAAATCATACGTGCAGTTTTTGCAAGACATATAATTATAGTTACACCAAATATTTTGTTCAGGAACTCACATCAGATGTCGAACAAAAACTACAGAATGAATTTGTTATTGAATTTTAAGTTTTTGTCTCTAAACATGTGTGTATGATGGTCAAAATAGAAAAGATTTGAATCTATGTTGTATAATCAAGGTTAGATAGGTAATTTGATAATAAATAAAAATAATATTTATTTATACGTGGCTACAAGATCTCAATTCAAACAAAACTACTTAAAGCAATGTCATTAATTTATTACACATTAGAATATTAAATATTGACCTTAAACTATATCTCTATATATCCTAACTATATCTTTGGTGCACAAGGATAACTTGCGTTTAAACGCATTTTTTCTGCGGAACCGATTATGAGCTCTCCCACGCTAGATTTTTTTAAGTTATCTAAGTATAGAACTGGTTCATGCGAAAGCGATTCGCGCGGCTCCGCCGATAGTGGTTTTGTCGAGAAACACCGTGGTAGGTTTAGTTGGTATTCCGGGAGGTACATTATTTTTTTTCCATCTTCTTTTACCCCGGCGAGTCCGACATAATCCCTCCGCCCACCCCCGCGGAGGGATATGGGTCATTGCATTCCCAGAAGTAAAAAAAAAAAAAGATCAAGAAATAAAATCATTACATGATAAATATTGTTACGGGAAAATCTTTTCTTTTCTATTGAATAAATCATTTATTACTGTATGTTTTAGTTTATACATTAATATAATAACATTGAAAATAAGTATACGAAGCTCATTTAAAAATGATCTCCATTGCCTTTAATACAGTCCTTTAAACGTTGAGGCCAGTTATCAATAGAAACACGCACTCTCTCCATGGGAAAATTCTTCACTGCCAATCTTATGGATTGTTTAGGGGACTCTAAATCATTATTATGGCGTTTAGAGCATGCCATACTCTCTTAAACTAACCATAAATGTATCCAGCGGATTAAGATCGGGATTAGATGATTGTCAGTTCAGCTCTGATGAAGTCCGAAACATTCGTTTCCAACTACGCTTGGTCAATCGAGCTTTATGACCCAGTGCGTCTTGCTGAAAGGACCATTCTTAGTTATGGAACATGGTGTTGTTAAAAGGCTTAACCACCTTCTCCAGAATCGTATAAAATCGCAAAAAACATATATTTATTATATATTTCCACACTCTCAATTATTATATTATTATATATTTCCACAAAAAAATTATATTTCGACACTCTCAAAGTTATCAAAATTTATAGGGTATTTTCCGTTAACCTAGAACTATGAAAATTGGCAAGTAATACCGTCTTATACTACAACTATAGGCGAAAATCTGAAAACTATACATTTGTAATTAAATCATAAAAAACAGGGTTTTTATGCAAGGGCAAACATTTTTTATAATATGCCTACAAATTTGTACGGAAGCCTCGGCGGGCAAGTCCAACTCGCACCTGACGGTTTTTTTATTGTAACAGTATTTATGGCTAGACTAAGTATTTAGGTATATAATGTACATGGTCATATGATTTAAATTACACGTCATGGAGAGCGAGCCTAGGCGATGCTGCCATTGAGAATTTCTTCATATTTAAACTCTGTAACACTTTGTCTGACCCAGGATCGCACACGAGACTTCATGCACAGCAGACACATTTACTATTGCTGCGCCACCGAGGTAGTTACAGTTTTAATTTATTATTTACTAGTTGATACACGCGATTTCGTCCGCGTGTTATGTAACAAAAATCATTTAAATTCGATGCGGGTCTTTTTCTAAAATAAAGCTTAAGTTACTACTCATAACATCAGCTGTCTACCATTGAAACTGCCGTCAAAATCAGTCCAGCCGTTTCAGAGATTAGCCGGAACAGACAGACAGACAAACATTTTAAATATTGAGTTTTTCATATTAGTATCGTATATACTTTCATATATTATATTTAGTAAAAGCTCTTATTTTGACATTACAAACAGACACTTCAATTTTATTTATTTGTATATATGGATAATTTATTTGTATATATTATATATTATATATTGTCATCTCTATTTACAGTTTGTATCATGCGTCCTTTTTGTCATTTGACAATTATCCCTTCTACCAGATTTAAATGCCTGAATATTATATATTTTTGAGTAAATTTAAAAATAATTGTTTTTTAGCGTTTTGTTTATGTAATATTTTAACTTAAATAATTGAAAATTGTGGGCAACTACCCTTTTCGTTTTCCAATTCCTGTCAAATATATTTCTCCAAGTATTGGCATTTGTAACGAATTCGATTAGAAGTATATAAGGTAATTCTGAGAGTGGTGAGAGCGCCAGTGGAATGCGTTCCTAAAGTTCCCGGTCACACGCCTATACATAATACATATATATTCTATATTCTACCACATACACACAACACCATCTAGCCCAAACTAAGCAGAGCTTGTACTATAGGTACTAGACAATGGATAACTCGACTGTCCACTATTATTACAAAAAAATCACTTTAATGTACCACATCGTGGCCAAAGATTACAAAATTACCGTCCATTTGCCTCGAAGTTCTTTAAAACAAAATAAATATTGGATTTCATAATATGATTCCCAGATTATGTCGTGAGCACAACCGTCTGTTTAAACATAAAAAGGTTGACATTAATTGCCGGTTTTCAAAAAAGAATTGTGCAGTTTTAAGTCAACCAGTAAATGACGATTCTTTTGTTTTTGTTCATTTAATTTCCTTTTTCTCACTTATAATTACTATTATTTTTTACATTTAAGTATTTTGTGATGCCGCTGATGAGTATCACGTGAGTAGCCGAGTGATATACTCAGTAAATGTTTTGTGTGCCTAGCATTGGATTTACATTCTGTAAAAGATTTTGTTAACATTAATTGGAAATTCACGTAAATGATGTGAAAACTGTTGGCAAACAATGTATTAAATAAATAAAATAAATAAATATTTTTTTTGTTGTAAATACGCACATACTATATGTATATAGAAACACCCAGACCAAGACAAACATCCATGTTCATGCACACAAATGTTTGACTTGTGCGGGAATCAAACCCACGACCTCAGGCGAGGCAGTCGGTTACACTAACCACTACGCCATCGAGGCCGGTCTACATGGTGCCTCAAGATGTTTAGTGAGTATTTCATGTTACTTTTTAATTCTTCCTTTTTTTACAAGTTTTATTTCGTTTCAGCTGTCCCGATGTTTGTCGTCAAATCTTGCAAATTAAATTTGATCCACTTCCCGGTTACTGATTGAGCTAAAATTTTCAATGGTAGCCAGGGTCTGATGATGGAACTGGAAGGTGGTCATAGGAACTCAGTAATTAAACGACGCAACCCCATCGAGTCTCGGCTCGTCTTGACGAGTACTTTGGTGCTAGATTGTAACCAGGGTCTGATGATGGAGCTGGAAGATGGCCATATGAACTCAGTAATTAAACGACATAACTATAGTAAGCGCACCTTAATAAAATTACCTATATATTATAATAGTCAATAAATATCAATCATAAGTAAAATATGTATATAATAAAATATGTAAAACTTCCTCCTCTCTCCTACATCTTGCCGTGCCGGCAAGGCCCACACATGTTTCTTATATTATACCATTGTAACATCTATTTAACTTGTGGAGTAAAATAAATGTATCGAGTATTGAGTATTGACATAACCCCATCGAGTATGGGCTCGTTTGATTCGTCTTGACGAGTACATTGGTGTGACCGTGTTACATTGTGGTTGCAAAAGAAAAATAATTAAGGTGTAATTATGTTAAACGTTCTTTAATGTTCCATCACAATGTAACACGCTTTTATTTATAAAAAATTGGGTGTGTGATAAAAACGCGAAGATTTAATAAATGGTGTAAAGTTTTAGTGTTTAATAAAAATGTGTAATAAGTATGTACCTACTTACGATATGGGATTATTGTAACGTAGACGAATATGGTTAATTATCGTTAAAAGTTGCAATGTAAGTACCTATATAATGATATTTTTCTTATCAGGTTTAAATTATTATTTTTAAAGTTTTAGTTCTTTTTATTAACAAGAACATAATAAAAGCTATTGAAATTAAACACCTTATACGGATTTTGTCGCGTTGTTTATTTTACTTTAAAACACTGTTATTACATAATTTTGAAACTCTAACACTACTATTATTGAACTTTACTACTATTTAAGCTATATATTTTTAATTAAAATTATTTATATTTAAGTTTACACTTTGCCCCGATGTTTCGGTTGCTTTACAGCAGCCATGTTCACGAGGAGACTTATGTAATAATAGTGTTTTAAAGTAAAATAAACAACGCGGCAAAATCCGTATGAAGTGTTTAATTTCAATGTATAACATTCGCGTAAACATAAGACAATATTATAATAAAAGCTAGTTTATAAAATTTTTCTTTAATTTTTTTATTATTTTATTATTTATTTTTATCTTTATACACATTGTGCCCATCTGATAGCTGTAAAGCAATAAAAAATTCTTTCATATCTCCGAACATGTAAACAAAGGTGTAGTACACCCGCTTTTCGTCAGCTTTGGTCAAGATTTTCAAGACTTTCAAGCATTTGCACTTGAGACTGCTGTGCCTAAGGTCTCGGATTTGACTCTAAAGTGATATTTGGTTATTCTATCAAGAAATTCTCTTAGTTGCAACTCAGCATTCGGCATAGCGCCCCAAAAATTTGGCAGATAGCAATACACCTTCTATTTCGCAGACCTAAACTATAGCTAAGAAATTTAGAAGTACATGTGAGCCTTTCGATGGCGCAGCGGTAGTGAATGCGACTGCTGTGCATGAGGTCTCGGGTTCGAATCGGGGGTCGGGCCAACAAAAAGTTATTGGGTTTTTCAACCCGGCGTTAGGAAGTTGGCGGTGTTAGACACCCCCGTGCCCGTCCTGCGCCTGATCTCTCTCTGGTCATGTCGGATTACCGCCCCATCAGATCATGAGAGTTAGGGAACAAAGAGTGCACTTGTGTTTGCGCACACGCTTGTGCACTATATCTTCTGCATAGTTGGCCAGTCTCTGACCGCCGTGGCCGAAATTCGGTCTAGAGGATACTAATTAATTAATTTAAAAAAGGAAAAATGCTAAGAATAATGCGAAAATACTAAGATACCATCTCACGCTACAAAAACAATTATCCCAAAAAGTCTACTGCATATTATAATTGACTCAATTGCCATAACAAAAACCGTCTGGGTTTCTCCTTTTAATAACCTCTGAGTCTTCTTCGAAAAGGTTAATGAAAACACTATGTGAATCTGTGTGTCTGTCTGTTAGTGACAGTTTGTTACTGACAGGCATAGCTCCGGAACTACTGGACCGATTGACTTGGGCCCTGTGGGTCAAAAGATCTCCGAGATATAGGGGTCACAAGGTCTTAAGGTCAGGGGATATCCACCAACAGAGTGATTTGGAAGTCCAAAGGAGAGGTTTTTGTCCAGCAGTGGGACATTACAAAATGTTGATAAAGAAAAAAAATAGGTCATAAGACGAAGAGGTTGAATCCTGGGTTCTTAAACCCATCTCGTTATTTTTGACTTTAGTGAAAATTACTTGTTTTTAACCCCCGACGCAAAAACGACGGATTGTTATAAGTTTGACGTGTCTGTGTGTGTTTCTGTCTGTGCATCGTAGCTCCCGAACGGATGAACCGATTTTAATTTTGTTTTTTTTTTGTTTGAAAGGTGAATTAGTCGGGTGTGTTCTTAGTTATGTTTGATGAAAATTGGTCCAAGATGGCCGCCGCCACAAAATGGTGGGTTACATATTTTTTCACAACTCCCTGAATATGAGTATAAAATGAAAGGGATTGACTAGTAGAATACTATACACTATGATAAATTTCAAATCCAAGATGGCCGCCACCACAAAATGTCGAATTTTTTTGTTTTTTTCACCCCTCCCTCAATATGGGTACCTATCAAATTAATTATGTGGCGGGGTTTTTTAAATTTTAAATTTATAATTTATTATGCATATCCATTTGAATTATAATTATATAGCTTTTGCCCGCGGCTTCGCTTGCGTAAGTGTTGGTTAGGTTATGTTAGTAAGAGTACCTACTTTTTTCTGGATACCAGGTACCCAATGTTCTTTTCTGTACAACTGTTTCTGACAACGTGTATGCCATTTTTCATGGTGATCGGTCGAGTAGTTAAGGCGTGAAAGCGTAACAAACAAACTGATATTCGCATTTATAACATTAGTTCGGATACATAAACAAAATGTTAGCTCTCCTAATTTAGAGTCGTAGTTTTTACAGGTGATCATTTAGCATTGTGGGCTACAAAAAATGACGTTTCGATTCAAAGGTTATGAAGCTGCACAATTGTGAATTTATTATCTTCGCACATCAATTTTAGTAATTAATTATCTTAATGTTTACTATAATAATATAATTATTCTTAGCAGGCAGTATTAGGCTGGTAGGAAACTGTTGGACTGCCACGCAGAGGTCTTAAGTTCGATCCACGGCACGGATCTTTGAATTTTTTAAGCTTTAAGAGGAAACACCACGGGCGAGAGAATTGAAAAATAGGTATTTGTAAAATCTATTGCTGTCGCGCAGTGCCCGCAGAGCACGATAGAGACAACTGCACCTTGGACCGAAAATACCTATAAAAGTACAAAAAATCAACGTTTCGTAGTCCCCTGATTCCTTCTCCAACACTTGACCGATTTAACTACTTATTTCATTAAAAATTGAAGAAAGGCTTTGGCCGTGTTTCTATGCTTTTCTTTTTTTATATAATCTACTCAAATTTGTTTTCTGGATGTTTGAACACAGCGGAAAATCTGACCAATTTTTGAGGTTTTTGAAGGCTTATATCTGTTTTAATAATTAATTAATGAAAAAAAGGAAAACATAGGGACATGCCAATAGAGGCTATACATATTTTTTTAAAATATTATTGTTCTACTGGCATTATCCAGGGAGGAAACAGGGGACTACATTTGTATGGAAACACGGCCCTTGTGTTTCCTCTTAAGCGTATTAAATTTTTAATTATCTCTCGCATTGTGAGGAACCTGCATGTTTGAGAGTTCTACATAATGTTCTCGAAGATATGTGAAGTCTGCCAACCCGCATTGGGCCAGCGTGGTTGGACTATGGCAAAACTTTTTTTTTGCTTGTGGAATGCGCCTGGTTCGTACCTTCTCGCCACAAGGGGAGGCGAGAGGGTTATGTCCGGCTCTCCCATTCTTCGGGCCTACGAACCTAAACCCCACGGTGTGCACGCTCGCTGCCTTGTATAGTGGATGGGCCGCTGGCAAAAATTACTACCTTAGCGACCCACCCAGCAGTCTACAACTCCTCGACGACGCCTCGGCACTACATAGGGCGTCTTTAGAACATAACCCATTTAAAACAGAAAGAAAGAAATAATGTTTATTTCGTACAGAGCACACACAATTAATTAAAACAAAATAAACAAAAAAACAATATTATAAATGATAAAAAAATGTGTATGCCCTCGCCGAAAAGGGTAACCACCTCAGCATTAGCTGGGCACCCAAATTGAGTGCACCAGCGCTGGTTTTCAGTTGGTCACCCGATACAAGTGATGCACGGACGGAGGCAAATGCTTAACATTACAACAAAAATACAATAAATGTGGTTCTGCTACATACATGCACAAGGAAAATGTATAGGGCATATTAAATTATGTTTATAAATTAGGTACATTTTAAAAATATATGAGAATAGAGGTAGAAATAAAATACGTCAATATTAAATAAATAAATTTTAAGAGGGTAGGTTAGCTCAATGGGGAGACCAACAGACTGCAATGCAGAGGGTCTCGGGTTCAAACCCACGTCGCGCACCTCTAACTTTCGGAAGTTATATGACTTTTCGAAATTATGTGCGTATTGATTGACAATTATCGCCTGCTCCGTGCCTCGGAGAGCATGTTAAGCCGTCGGTCCCGGCTGCCATGAACATCTATGGCAGTCGTTATTGGAAAGTCAGTAGTATAATATCCTGAGACTAGTCTAGCCTAAGGGTATCGTTAGCCTTCGGGTTGCGGAGGTCAGGTGGCAGCCGCTCCGTGTAACTGATATCCAGTCAAATCCGGTTAGACTAGAAAAGCCGACCCCAAGTGACTTGGGAATAATAAAAGCTAGGGAGAAGAGGTACAAATAAAAAATAAA
The DNA here is from genome assembly GCA_963675205.1 of Catocala nupta. Classification (NCBI taxonomy): domain Eukaryota; kingdom Metazoa; phylum Arthropoda; class Insecta; order Lepidoptera; family Erebidae; genus Catocala; species Catocala nupta. The sequence continues at coordinate 2,538,410 of OY776107.1, read as the reverse complement.
AATATCATTGCATAATAGGCACTGATGACACAATATTATGCGCAGAATGAAACGTAAACAAAGTGAACGACCTCAACGTTGCAGGCTATTTGTATTGTTTTGTTTGTTTATGTTTTGATATCCTTATTTTATACGTGAGACTATCTAATATAGCTAATTGTGGAGAATTATTACTTAAGTGTAACATATATAACATAAAGCGGTTCTGAGAATGTAAATTTATGTGAAATGCGAAACAGCGTCCACAGGTGAGTTATTAATTTAAACTATATAATATACCAACCTTGTTCAAATAATAATAATGTAGAACACAAAAAATAAAAAACATTATATAAAAATAATATATAGTTTGGATTAAATAATTGATAAGTTACATTTGACAGACTCATACATTATTTGTCTTGTAAGGAAAAAACTTTTTAATTTATTCTTGAAATTGTTAATGTTTTTTAGGCTTCTTATTGGCGGGGGGATGTTATTCCAAATTTTGGACGCTTTATATCGGAAGCTACCACGAAATGAAGCAGATCGGTGTTGGGGTATAGCCAGCTGCTGCGCACACCGACGACCCTCACGCTCGCGATGACTGCTCACCCAGGAGATTTTTGAGTACAGGTACATTGGAGTTTTATGTGCAATTACGCCGAATATAAGAGAAGCAAGATGTAATTTATGATGCAATTTAATTTTTAACATAAGGTGTTTATTTAAGAAGGGTGTTACATGGGTTCTCGGAGAAATGTTAAAGCAGAATCTTGCACAGGCGTTTTGAACTCTTTGTTAAAGTTTTTCAGTGCGTGCTAGCAGCCTGGGACCGAAAACTGTCTGCGTAATTTAATTTTGATAAACCTATAGTTTCTACTAATTGAATTCTTAATTCCTGGCTCAAGTTAGTTACACTGAGAAGAGGCCCGTGCCCAGCAGAGGGACAGTTTAATATAGGGCTGGCATTATTATACATACATATATAACCTTTCCAGTTGGACATTTTAAGGCGTATTTTCAACGTCTTTCAAAACCTCGAGAATTTTAGGTTAGTCACAGGGACAAATATAGGACCCTAAAATAGGCGAACCTCATCAAAATTTTTACCCACCTCACCATCCACTTGCGACATGTATGAATATGTCTATACTAATATTATAAAAAGGGGTTTGATTTTCGTTTGTAAGGATTTACCTCAAAACGACTAAATTCGATTTAAAAAATACTTTAACCATTTGAAAGATATATTTAAAAAAATATTCTGTTCCTAACATAACTTAACCTATTTTCGCGAGCAAAGCGCTGGCAAAAGCTACTAAAGAATATATTGGTCGCTAAAATACTCCTTTATTAAAAATTCAATTAATGAGAGGTATTTTGTTTTATAACAGCATTGTATGAATTGCTCAATGTTATCTGCAGTAAGTTTATATGTGAAATCAAATGCCTAGCTGAAATCCGGTGTTTAACAGCGGTGTATCATGGTTAAAGGTATCAAATGCCTACGAGAAATCTAGTAGGCGAAATTCACTAGAGTTCATTGAAATTAAACTACTATATACGGATTTTATCGCGTTGTTGATTTAACACTCTATTACATAATTTTGAAACTGTTACACTACTATACTATACTATTAAACTTTACTAATTTTAAGCTAATTAAATTATTAAAACTATTAAAACTATTTGTATTTAAGTTTACATTTTCCCCGACGTTTCGGTTGCTTTTCAGCAGCCATGGTCACGGGGAGACAACTACCATCTTAGTCCCTAGTTTTAATAATTTAATTAACTTAAAATTAATAAAGTTTAATAGTAGTATAGTAGTATAACAGTTTCTAAATTATGTAATACAGTGGATAAATAAACAACGCGATAAAATCTGTACATAGTAGTTTAATTTCAATGAATAACATTCGCGTAAACAGAAGACAATATTAAGTAATTCACTAGAGTTATATTATCTGACTATTTGTATATAATACAACGACTTTTTAGATCTATATTAATAAATAAAATTGAAGTGTCTGTTCGTAATGTCAAAATTACGGCTTTTTACTCAATGCGTATGAAGGAATATACGGGATTTGAAATTCCAAAAAAATTTCCTGTCTGTCTGTTTGTTTGCCCCGGCCAATCTCTGAAATGGCTGAATCGATTTTGACGGGACTTTCATTGGCCGATAGCTGATGTAGGAGTTACTTAGATTACTTTTATTTTAGAAAAAACATGGGTTTGTAAGGGAAATATACATGCGGACGATGCCGCAGGTCACAGCTAGTGAGTTTATAATATTACACTTCGTATCGGGGTGGGGCAAAGTCCTGTCCGATTGTTACAATGAAAGTTCATATCTGATAGGTACAAGTTTGTGCTAATTTTAGCCCCCTGCTGGAATGTCAAACGTTCGACATCCTTCCATTAAGGACACTTTATTTATTTGTTTGTTTGTTTTACTTTTACGCCTTAACTACTCGACTGATTATCATAAAATTACGCATACACGTTGTCAGGGATAAAAAGGGACGTAGGGTACCTACCCTAAAAAGTAGTTAAAGCTACTGTTCCCGAAAACTACGGACGAAAGTTAATTAAATATATTTTTTTAAAAGGTCAATTGTTTTAAATAGAATTCTTCTAGAGACCGCAATAGATTACAAGCCCATAATATATGATGTCAACCAGCCTAAATAAAAAATAGCAGGTGTATACAAATATACAATAAGATTCCAAAATTTATACGAGAGATAACCCTTTCAAAATTTATAAACACTATTAAGAAATAAATATATAAATATAATATTCTATCACATGTACACACAACACCATCTAGCCCAAACTAAGCAGAGCTTGTACTATGGGTACTAAACAATGGATAAAGATACATATATATATATTTCTTTTTAATACCTACATATTGTACATAGAAACACCCAGACCAAGACAAACATCCATGTCCATGCAAACAAATGTTTGACTTGTGCGGGAATCGAACACGCGACCTCAGGCGTGGCAGTTGGTTACACTAACTACTGCGCCATCGAGGCCGAAATGAATCAAAGATAAATGTTACTACACAGTAGCCAAATATATGTATGTCTTAAGTTATAAAGGTTAGGAAGATATGTAAATATAATAATATAGAATTAGTGTAAATTATGTAATTCATATAACTCTTATAAAATTTGCACACCTATTGTATCACAAAGCATGTGAACCACAAACCAATATTTTTTTTTACCTTGCGGGTGCAATTACTTCCGCGGGGGGCGGGCGAAGGGGTTATATGGGACTCACCGGGGTAAAGAAAGATGTTGTAATGATGATATTAGACCTCCCGTAATACCAACTAAACCTACCATGGTGTTCCTCGACAAAACCGCAATCGGCGGAGCCGCGCGAATCACTTGCACATACGGTCGCGACCCCGCCGGGGTTTCGGCTCGCCGACGTATGAAACGGCAGGCTACTACATGATAAGACCTACCCTTTGGTCACTTCTCAATAAAACCTTAGTCGACCGCTGACTAGAGTGCGCGGTGCCTGACATTGGTATTGGACTCGCAGGGGTATGTGGTTGGCCGCTGAGGACGACAAGCACGTTGCGTTCTAGCGTCGGACTCAGGCGCGGCCAGTGCGAACCAGTCGGTCGCATGAGGCACGGAGTTGCCTTTAGCGAAGTGACAGTGTGGTTTCACTGCCGCAACGCATCTCGGGCGCTTGCCTGCTCAGCAAGTAAGAGTCATAGCTGGAGTGACTCGGGCCACATCCGGCTTGTAGGCCTATTTGGATAGGCGTACGGATGTATGTTAGGAAGTGAGCGTGCCTTACACAGCTCCGGTACCATACTGGAGATATGGGAGGCGGCTTCTCCGTCGGCTTCAGCGAGGTTTTTATTAGCAACTCCTTGAGTTGCGGGTGGTGAGCGGCTTTATTGCTCCGGTACCTATCTGGAGAATAGGTAATGTCACTTGGGCACGAGGTAGCTCGCTTACGAGAACCGGATCTCTGAGGTTAGGGTGGAGAGTCGAGATTTGGGGACAAGACCTGTCTATAACTGGTCCCGGAAGGTGCTCTCGGGCGCTGGAAGGTACAGCGGCTCCTCTAATATAACCTAACGGTTGGTGTAGAGGAACGCTATATCATAAACTGGGATATTCGTAGAGAAAGGGGATGTCCCCCCTTAGAGAGGAGACGGACTAGACACAGAGGCAAGCGTTGGAACATACGAATGCCGCCTCTCGGACCTGGAACTGAACGGATCGTGGGCGAGCCCACAAAGCCCACCACCCTCAGGTCAAACCTCCGGGTGGCTGGACCCCGTCTCACGCCCGGCTCTGCGGTTAGGGAGGGTTTAAGCGCTCCCTCTACCGCTCCATCGCCTCCTTGATGGAAATCGCTTCCTCACAGAAGGAGGCGACGGCGTTCCACGACCTCTCACTCCGGACTATAGACTGAACTACGGCCGGGAGCGAGAGGGCAACCAATCCGACTGCTGCGATCAATTCACGGCGCTGCGATGCCCAGGCGGGGCAATCCGCTAAAGTGTGCAGCGCCGTGTCCTCAACAACGTCGTGGCAATCGCTGCAGTGGTGACAACCGGGCGTCTCTTGCCGGCGTATACGACACAGGAACTGGCCAAAACAACTGTTGCCAGTCATTAACTGTGTCAGCCGGAAGGACGCCATGCCGCCTCTCCAGCCAGTCCTCAAACACGGGACTTACCGCCACGATCGTGGCGTGCCCAGCACTGGGGTACACAAGTCGCTCCTTCCACTTCTCCACTAAGACCTGGCGGAGCTCGGACCTTGCCGCTGTGATGTATGTTCAGATACTACATACTATGTACTACTACTACTTATAATATTACTCTTATGTTACTCATTTATTGGTTAATCTATGTATCATTTATATTCGATGTTATAAGAAATATAACTCAGTATTATTCGAGCACTCGTTGTTTTCATTACCTCCAACACCCCACCGTACATGGCGACCCTGCCAGCGGAATCTTCCAGTGCGCCGCGAATTTGATACCATCCCGTATAAGGACGTAGATCATCTCGAAGGTTCGGACTATTTTGTGACAATGGCAAGAGTGCAATTTTGTTTGTTTTACGGACAGTACGTGCGCGCTAAGATCGTTTTCGAAAATGGGAAAAAATCAGTCTAAGGAGGAAACCGTCATCGTACAAAATGCGGCTGCTGGGGATAACAAATCCACTACAGAAGAAATCCGTTTCCATATGACTACCACCAATATTATATTATCTATTATCCTGCTGATCGTTTTACTTGGTGTGTTATTCTTCGTGTACAGGCTTTATAGAAGATGCCATGTAAAATGGATAAATAGAGAGATTTATCGAACGACCATGAGGAGATCGCTTTTTCGGCGACAAATACAAGCGGCACCCCCGGACAATCCGAGACATTATCCAGAAGTTGATGTAGAGTGCGGTAAAATATAGAAAAAAAAAAAAAATATGTGCGTGCGTAAAAATAAAGAAAAAGTAGTGCGTTAAAATGCGTTGAAAAGTGCGATAAATGTGCGTAATATCCAAATATATATAATATGCGCGGAAAGTGTATCAAATGTGCGTATAAATAGTTTTAGAGCAAATATTTAATCATCGTAATCGTAAATATACTCGTAATTGTTTTCGTTTTGCATCGTGTCGCGTGACCGTGAACTTTATCGAATGCAGTGACATACCATATTCGGAAGATGTGCAGATTGAACTTTGGACTCTGCTGTTAATTGCGCTCTCTAATGATAGTTACATGGTAAAATGAATTTATACTAATGTTTTGCTGTATTTCACAGGTACATAATTGTATAACTTTTTTCTACGTTATGGTGGTAAGTTATGGACATTATTTTAACACTTTATGAGAGTTTAAAGAAAATTAGAGAGTATTAAGATTGGACCGAAACGAAGGTCAGGAAAAATATTAGAAACTAAATTAAATGAGGCTCGTGTCATTTATGAACAGTATGAGACTTGGTTGATAGATTTTAAGGATAAAGTTTTAAATAAATATTATAATAAAGAAGATATTTTATTGATAGAAAATTATTGTCGTAAATTTTTAGATTTACGTGAACAGATTTTATTGTTGTGTCGAACTGATAAATCCGAATTCGTATCAAATATGTCGTCTTTTGATTTAAAAACTGCTTTAAATCTTTTGCCTATTATGACCGACGAAGAGTCGAATACAAAACAGTTAATAGATATTATAGAATATTATGATAGTATTTTAAAAGATAGTGCATGTAAACAGAATTTAATTAATTTCATTTTAAAGAGCCGATTGTCTCAAGAAGCTAAGTTAAAGATGAAATTAAAATACGATACAATTAATGATTTAGTTAAAGATATGAGAGATGTGTTATTGTGTAAGAAAGCTGCAACGGCTATTCAAAATAAATTACAGAAATTTAGACAAAATGACATGTCTATTGCAGATTATGGTAAAGAAATTACAAAATTATTTGTGGATCTTACAATTTCTCAAGCAGAAGGCAATGATCAATGTTATACAATTTTAAAACCTCACAATGAAAAAATGGCAATCAAACAGTTTGCCGACGGCCTGAGAAATCGTAGATTAAGCACTATTATTTCCGCCCGCAATTATAGCTCTTTGAAGGATGCTGTCCAAGCTGCTCAGGAGGAGGAGACTTCACCAGCCACGACGTCAGGAGAAATTTTAGGTATGTACAAACGATCATACAATAATAATTTTAATTATAATAGAGGTCGTGCGAGCTACTATAGAGGACAACGTAGAGGTCACAGTAATTTTTCGTCATACAGAGGACAAACACGAGGACGAGGTCAGTGGATGCAGTCTGGTACTCGAGGGCAGTGGACTCGAGGTAGAGCTGATGGATATAGGCAGCAGAGAGGTAAATTTCAATTTTCAAACAGAAATCAAGGGATACGTAATATTAATATGATTGATAAATCGGAAGATGTTACAGAATGTAAAGAAACATCAAACCAGTTTTTTCGTGACCAATAGCGAGAATTTTATTTTTGCTAATAATAGTAATTGTTACATATCTTTGTGTTCATCAATTAATCGTGGAAAAAACCATTACTTTCTAGTAGATTCTGGAGCATCGTTGTCAGCGTGTAATTATAAACATACACTCGAACATAACATTCCAATCCATAAAGACAACATAACCATAAATGGATTAGGAGGCAAAGTCCAAGCAATAGGATACGTGTTTTTACCTTTAGCTATAGGTAATCAAAGTATAAGCCACAAGTTTTATGTTTTTGATAACTTACCAATCAAGGCAAGTGGTATTTTAGGGCGTGACTTTTTAAACAAGTACAAAGCACAATTAGATTTTCATAGAAATATTTTAACGTTGTATATTGCCACAACACATATTTGTTTGTCAATATTAAATTCATGTAATGTTGTTTTTAATATACCTGCTAGATGTGAATCCATACATTATATACATACAAATTTTATTGAAGATTGTGTAGTTTCATCTAAAGAAATAAAGGAAGGTGTATTTTTAGCAAGTTCTATAGCTACTCCTAAGAATGGTTTGATACCAATTCGTATATTAAATGTTACTGAAAATAATGTTTCTTTGACAGATTTAGAGCCTAAAATTGAGAAACTTTGTGAATTCAATATTTGTTCATTTGACAAAACGAAAAATAATTCAGATAGAGTTAAAAAATTATTACCTTTAATAAAATTAGACCATTTAAATATCGAAGAACAGAATACTATTGAAAGCATTTGTGCAAAATATGCTGATATATTTTATTTACCAGGAGACAAACTAACCACTACAGATATATACACACATAATATTACTGTAAAACCTAATTCAAATCCAGTATTTTCCAAACAATATAGATTACCTGTTTCCCAAAAAGATGAAATTAAACGTCAAATAAATAAAATGTTACATGAAGGTATAATAGAACCTAGCAAAAGCGATTGGTCGAGCCCAATATTATTAGTGCCTAAAAAATCTAGTACAACAGCAGATAAGAAATGGAGACTAGTAATTGATTACCGAAAACTAAATAACTGTATAGAAGATGATAAGTTTCCATTACCGGATATAACTGAAATTTTAGAATCTTTAACTGGCAGCATTTATTTTACGCATCTAGATTTACACCAAGGTTATTATAATGTCAAATTAGATGAAAACAGTAGAAAATTTACATCATTTTATTCAGGGCAATACCAAATGACACGTATGCCAATGGGTTTGAAAACCAGTCCTAGTTCATTTTCTAGGATGATAACAATGGCAATGGCAGGATTAAATTATGATAAATGTTTAGTTTATTTAGATGATCTTATCGTGTTTGGACGAAATTTATTTTCCCATAATAAAAATTTGCAAGAGGTATTTGAAAGACTGAGGTCAGTAAACTTAAAATTAAATCCAGCTAAATGTGACTTTCTGAAGAAACAAATTTTGTATCTGGGACATGTTATTTCAAGTGATGGCATAAAGCCTGACCCTGAAAAAATAAGTACAGTAAAGAATTATCCGTGCCCTACAAGCACTGACGAGGTTAAAAGATTCGTAGCGTTCACAAATTACTACAGAAAATTCATACCCAAATTTGCAGAAATTACATATCCATTAAATAAATTAACAAGAAAAGGTGTCTCTTTTGAATGGAATCGTGAATGTCAAAAGTCATTTGAAATATTAAAACAACGTTTAATAGAACCGCCTATATTACAATATCCTGATTTTTCTGAGACTAATAAATTCATAGTACAAACTGATGCGTCAAATAATGCTGTAGGAGCAATTTTGTCTAATGTAAATGGTCGACCAATAGCTTATGCAAGCAGAACGTTAAACAAAGGTGAAAAGAACTACCCAGTTATAGAAAAAGAACTTCTTGCCATCGTTTGGGCTATAAAATATTTTCGACCGTATTTGTACGGCCGACCTTTTAAAATACTTACAGACCACAAACCATTAGTCTACTTATTTAATATGAAAGACCCTTCAAGTCGACTAATGAAATTTAGAATTGCATTAGAAGAATATAATTTTGAGGTAGAATATGTCAAGGGTTCTGACAATACAGCTGCTGATGCACTGTCAAGAATTACCATAGAAGATTTAAAAGAAATGCATGAAAGTGTAGTAAATGTATTAACAAGGGCACAAGCAAAAAGACAGAATGAAATTGATTCGACGGTGGATATGGTACCCACTGACTCAAGGAATGCGCAACCAAGAGTTGTGAGTACTCATATCAAACCGAAAGAATCAGTTGAATTGAGATTTATAAATGCCAATGGTTTAAGAAATTTAAGAAAAATAAGAAATATTACGAAAGAAAATGAAATATTATGTTATGTTGAATGTGAAAAAACTATATATGTAAAATTCCTAAATTCTTAATCACAAATGACGCGAGACGCATTTGTGAGAGAACTAGATAATTTTTGCATTGAATTAAAACTAGAAGAAATATACATATTAAAAAGTAAAGATAATGATGTTTTTATAAAGAAGTTATTAGAAGAAATAAAAAGTAGGAAAGATAGATTAGGACCACGTATATGTATTTTGAGTGATGTTGAAAGAATTGATAATAAAGACGATAAGCGAGTTATTTTAAATGACTTCCATCTCCTACCTAGTAGTGGCCATGCTGGTATGAGACGGATGTCGAACAATATAAAGAAATATTATTATTGGCCTGATATCGATAAAGATGTTGAGAAATTTGTAAAGCGTTGTGATAAATGCCAGCGTCAAAAGTATTCATTACCTAAGAAAGAACCTATGATTATAACTAGTACAGCTAATTCTTCATTTGAAAATATATATATAGTAATAATTATTCATACATTCTAACATTACAGTGTGAATTAACAAAATATGTTTAGGCCTATCCCTTAATTTCTAAAAAATCTGAAGAAGTAGCGAGGTCATTTGTTGATAATTTTATCCTTAGGTATGGAGTGCCTAAAGAAATAGCCAAGAGGTTTGTAAATTACTTAATATTAAACAGCTTAATTCAACAGCATATCATCATCAATCAATAGGAGCTCTGGAAGTAACACATAAAAATTTGAATGCGTTTTTACGTATTCAAACGGATAACCATCCTGAATTGTGGGGTAAGTGGATTCCTTATTGGTGTTTCGCTTACAACACAACGGTACATTCGGAGACAGGATTTACACCATATGAATTAATATTTGGTAAGAAATGTAGTCTACCCAGTAACTTATCAAAAAATTTAGATCCATTATATAATTTTGAAAGCTATCCTTGCGAATTAAAATACCGTTTGCAACTTTCCCAAAAAGAGGCTAAAAATAACTTGTTAAAAAGTAAGTTAAATAGGAAAATGAAATACGATAAATATGTAAACCCAGTAAGCTATAAGGAAAACGATATGATTCTTGTAAAAAATGAAGCACCTAGTAATAAATTAGATGTTATATACTCAGGTCCATACAAAGTTGTAAAAGAAGTACCACCTAACGTAGAAATAATAAATAAATATGGTAAAAAAGATGTTGTTCATAAAAATCGCACTAAACCTTATTATGAAAATTGAAACATATAATATTAATAAAAATAACTAAATTTATTGTTAAGATATTAAAAAGTATGATATACTAAAAAAAAAATACTTTGTAATTGTATTTTTTTTTTTTATATAAATGCGGTGATGTGATGTATGTTCAGATACTACATACTATGTACTACTACTACTTATAATATTACTCTTATGTTACTCATTTATTGGTTAATCTATGTATCATTTATATTCGATGTTATAAGAAATATAACTCAGTATTATTCGGGCACTCGTTGTTTTCATTACCTCCAACACCCCACCGTACACCGCCTCGATAGCGGGAAATGTGAACCACAAACCATGTATCGTTTAACTTTTCACACATCTTTTATGCAAAATAAAGATTATTAATATTAAAAGAATAAATATATATTACATAAAATAATTAAAATTTTTAATTGCATATTATTTACATATAATTGCAATATAAAGATAACAATGGGACTGATTTTGATAAAATTTAAGTTTCTTTTATTATTTTTTGTCATTGTGACCGCTAACACTGTCGGTTAATTAGTTTTATAAATAAACTAATATAAAGTTTAAATTTTGCTGTTTATGTCAAAAAACAGAGGTCACCTACACATCACCTATGTAAAGTCACAGATAATATATTACTATACTAGTAGTATAGTAGTATAGTCTTGTCTCAGTCTCACAATGAACGATGCGCCAGCGGCGCGCGGCGGCGCAGTTTGTAACATTACAAAAAGTGGTGAGCTCGGCAAAATGTGGCAGTAGTGTAAGCTGTTCGTTTGGGATGAATTATCGATGTTCCACACAAGAGCAATCAAAGCACTATATCAGATTATGAAAGATATTAAGAACAACCGTCTGTATTATAAGTACACGTATAAAAGTTTTGACAGACTACAAATATGACAACTACACAATGATTCTCACGCAGGGCAATATGCGGCTGCTCTTCTAAAAGCTGGAGAAGATTGTACGACAGACGGTAACGGCACGATTACAATAAGAGGTGAATTCTGTCAAATTGTCGATAACACAGATGATTTAAATAATAATGTCTATTTAGATCTACAAATGAGTATGGGCTATGGTTATTTGGCAGGTCAATTTTGGCGCCAACAAATGAGACAGTAGAAGGGGGAGAGGAAAAAGGAGATGGGAAAATATGTCAGATGTTGAGGGAGATGTTGTCGTGTACCTCTCAGATGACAATATTATGGACACTGAACAAGTGGCATCCTACCGTATAGAGTTTCTTAACTCTTTGAAATTATCGGGAGTATCTACCCATAAGTTAAGGCTGAAGTTGGTATTCCAGTCCTTTTAATGAGAAACTTTGACGCACCAAGACTATGTTATGGTACACGGCAACAAATTACTCGTTTAGGACGCAATATTATAAAAGTTATAATCATGACTAAAATGGCAAAAGGAGAAAATGTTTTAATTCCGATAATTCCGACCGATTTGCCATTTCAGTTTAAATGAGTGCAGATTCCGCTAAAAGCAGTATTTACGACAATAATAAACAAAACTATATTCCATGGGCAACTCTATGTGGCGTGCTCACGAGTATCAAACACGCAAAATCTTTATGTTTTAGCAAAGGATGGAAAAACAAAAAATTTACAGTAAACCAAAGCATGTATATGAGTGGCGAAAAATAAGCTACTAATAAAATTAAAAATCTACCCATAGTATAATTTTATGTATATTACTATTTTATGCGAACGAAGCTAGTGCTTAATAAATAAGTTTACTAATACCTCACTGTACATATCTCTCTTTACTGAGAAGAAAATGAAACGAAAAAAAAAAAATATGTGGAAACGTAGAGGATTGTTCATTTACCCATTGTTAGACTTATACCTGTTAGTAATATATATAAGAGCAGCGATAGCTCAGTGGAGAGACCAACAGACTGCAATCCAGAGGGTCTCGGGTTCGAACCCACGTCGCGCACCTCTGACTTTCAGAAGTTATATGCGTTTTCGAAATTATGTGCGTATTGATTGACAATTATCGCCTGCTCCGTGCCTCGGAGACCTGCCATGAACATCTATGGCAGTCCTTATTGGGGAAGTCGACACAAAAGATCTCACTGGGTCGAAGTGTCGCCGGTCTGTACTGACTGATATATGAGAGTACAATTGTTTGTATTCCTATGAAATAAAATAAAAATAAATAAATTAGGGTTTTCTGTCAATTTTGCCTATCCCGGGAATAAATCGCAGGATGGGAAAAGTGCCTGACGACCACATGCAAAATTCAAAATCGAGACTAAACTAGCATTTTTATATACAAGTTGATGATCATTATATCAGCCCTGTATATAAACTGTCCCACTGCTGTGCACGGGCATCTTCTCAGTGTGAGAAGGATTAGGCCATAGTCCACCACGCTGGTCTAGTGCGGGTTGGCAGACTTCACATATCTTCGAAAACATTACATAGAACTCTTAGACATGAGATTTCCTAACAAATGTTTTCCTTCACTATTAAAGCGAGCGATAATTAACTATTTTTTTTTTATCTTTTTTTTGTTTATAGGCTGTTATTACAGAATAATATGTTAGCCCCATCGTGGCTTATTCTTAGATACTAGCTTTCTATGTAATGATAGGAGACAGAGGAAGTCGTTGTTGTACATATCTCAAATAGGTTTAACGCCGCATTTGAGGTAGGGTCACTTAGAATATTAATGAAAAGTCCTACATCGTACAAGTAAGATTATATTTAAACATGAACGAGTTCCTTTGGCGCTGGTATTTGACACAATCCATCAGTAAGTGTTGGACATCATCAAGGACTCCGCACGTATCACAATCAGGCGTATCGACTTTTTTCATGAGATGTCCAAACTTTCTAGATGGATAGTGGCCTGAGCGCAGCGTATGCGCTATAACAATAATATTTCTATTTAAATTACTATTAATAAACCAGGGTATCCTAGTAGGCTGATGGTGAATGGTTTTATACCAAATGCTGTTTTATTTACTCCTCTCGTCAAAATATTCTTTATAATGTCTATTACATAGCTTCTTAATGTTACCAAAATATTCAGAGTAAGATATTTTAACAGCGAAATGCCTTCCATCTGTACACGCTAACTTAGCCAGCGAATCAGCCTGCTCGTTACCCTGGAGCCCAATATGAGAAGGAACCCAATTAACTATTTAAAACGCACATAACTACGAAAAGTTAGACACAGAATCCTGACTGTATATAATAGCTATGTATGTTGTATATTGCTGACATATATAATTATGAACATCAAAAAAAAAAAACTATATTTTGCCCACAGATTTTTGAAAACAAACATGCATATATCTAAGTCAGTTTCAAAAACACATAAAATTACTTATAATATTAAGATCGAAAATACTAAAAATAAACTTACGAAAAAGCTTTCTTTCTAAATATTCCTGCTTGCGACATTTTTAAAACACAATTTAACTTAATACAAAAATAAATAACTTATTTCTTCAAAATACTTAACTTCACTATTAAATTTATTTCTATAATAATAGCCATATAAATACTATTATTAACACTATATTTTAATATTATTATTGTTGAATAAATTAATATTAATTTAGTTAATAAAACAGAGGGACACGTTTGTTCAACACATAAGCTCACTTGTGACTGTTGATTCAAACAGTTATTACTAAAGTTTCAAACACTACATTTTCAATAGACAGTTTTAGTACTGAAAGCAAAGAATGAACGTATGTCAATCATTTTGTTTTTGTCGTGAATTAGTTTTTGCCCGCGACTTTTTATGCGTGGAATTCGGAAGCCTATCTATATTTCTTTGTTTGCATGTAAGAAGAAACTAATCTACACACAATATGTGACTTCTAAGCGGCGCACAGTTGGCTGAAAATTGACTTTCATAGACTTAAGGAATTACATTTCTAAGTGTCGGTTTTTTGGCGGCAATTGCTTTTATTAGTGATTACTACAACGATGTCATCTTAGTTAACTCTGCACCAAAACTAATGATTTTTAGACTTACTTCATATAACGGTTACAGCTGCAGAATTTTAACTGTTTGCAAAGTTTGGTAATGCCATCAAATGACTTGTTTTAAGACATATTTTAGTGTTAAACAATTTTTTTGATAAATATTCGATTAATATCGGGCTCAATCACAGCTGGCGAAGTTTAGTGTACTATACACCTCTGCCTACCGCTTTGAGCATACAGGTATGACACTATGTTATATTATGTGTTGTTAAAAATCGGTGTAAAAACTTATACATTAAAAGGAACCGGTTAATATACAGGGTGTTTCTTAGTACAGTGAAAACCTCTTAGGGGGTGATTATACTTGTTATTATGAACAACTTTTGTTCTGGGACATTGCCGAAATCGCGATAAAAGATCAGCTGTTCCATACATTTTATCGAGGTCAAAGTCCAATTTTGTATGGAACAGCTGTTTTCCCGCGATTTCGGCAATGTCCCAGAACAAAAGTTGTTCATAATAACAAGTATAATCACCCCCTGCGAGGTTTTCACTATACTAAGAAACAACAAGGATAAAAATAATTCGATGACTTTAAAAAAAAACTACTCTTTTACCCTTTGTATGGAGTATGTCAAAAATCATAAATATTTAGTTCTATAATCATCTGTAAGGATATTACGATTTTCTTTGCAGTTTCAAAGATAATCTGATTTTTAATACCAATATACAAATATTTCGTAAAAAGAAATATTCATTCGTTTCTGTGCAGAGTTAACTCGGATGTCTTTGATGTGTATATGGTTAATAGAATAGCGAATTGAAGCAATATCCGCCAAAAACACCGGCATTTAGAAATTGAATGCCCTAAGTCTATGAAAGTGCGGAGTGTGGTCATTTTGAGGAGGAAAAAAAAAAAAAAAACGGTTTTCAGGCCTCCGTGCTGTGTATCAATACGAAACATGCACCAGATTTTAAGTTAGAGCTCCGGCTATTTAATTTCATACCGTAGATGTGCCGTGAATTCTGTTTCCATAGCTTTAATACAGATGTATCAAATTATTTTTCTTATATATGTCCCATGTATAGACATCGAACAGTTACAATTTTATTATATGCATAACTAGATGTGCCCGTGGTTTTACCCGCGTTAATGATTACTGTGCGTCCCCCGTGGGTCGTAGCGTGATGTTATATAGCCTATAACCTTCCTCGATAAATAAGTATGAAATTATGAGTATGAAATTTGCCACAGCAAAAGTTGATATGAAGAAGGAGTGGCGAATCCTAATATTTTTATAAAATATGTATTAGAAATACATTAATGGGTAAACCCTACACGCACACAACCATTCATTTGACACAAGCAGTCGAATCGCGTTCGTAGTATATCGGCATTGTTCGGCTGATGTCGTAGAATTCTTCGTAACTACGGTTACATATGTATGTGGAGTAGGTTACTAAATTAAATATGATTATAAGGGTATAGTTATAGACAATAAAAACTTAATAACGATCAAACTTAAAATTTCAATCACTTATGGTCGAATTTCGACCACTAGGCGACCGCTAGTATCAATAAAGTTATAAATAAGTCACAACCTTATACTCAATGTATATAATTATTACTACTTTTTTTAAAGATAAGTCGCACTAGTAATAATTCCTGTGTCACGGGGGACTTTACAAACATTCAAACAATGGACACAATGAACACCCAGACTCGTAAGAACCATTTGTGGATCACACAAATTTTTGTCTCGTGCAGGAATCGAACCTAAAACACTCGACGCAGTGGCCGTGGCAAGGCGATCACTTAAACCTCTACACCATCCGTGCAGTTATATTAGTTATATATGGTAACATGTTATTATTGACTAGGTCTGTTCTTTTTTCTGGATAACAGGTACCCTATGTCCTTTTCTTTTCCAACGTGTATGCGAAATTTCATAATGATCGGTTTAGTAGTTAAGGGGTGAATGCGTGGCAAACAAACTCATTCGCATTTATAATAACGTGGTATGTTTTTTATTGATTCTTGTTTACAATAGGCAGTATAGTCACCTCAGTATATATGCAAAAATGCAATTTAACAAGTTTTTAACGATGTCAGCCTATGTAAATAATGTAAAATAAAAACTACAACATTTTAAAAGTTAACGGGAAGTAACTAGACATAGGTTAAGTTAACCATTACTTCTGTTTATAAAAAACAATCATATTCAAAATTAGTTTTGACCCGTAACTCCGTTTATATAGACTAGTTAATTTTTATCTTATACGGGTGATTTTCGAAGAGTCCTAAGTACAGATAAGATATCTTCGTTGACGCAGCGGCAGTGAAAACGACTTCTGTGCATGAAGTCTCAGATTTGACTCCGATCATCGACATAGTGTTACTGGCTATTTTTGTAGAGAAATTTTCTGTAACAGAGTGAAGTCTGGAAATGAGTCCGGTGGTCTGCTTGCTCCTAATTACGTGAGACATAAATTATAGTTGGCGAAATGTGGGTGTAATACACTTCTCCTTCCCCCTTCGGGGACATAGACGTGAGATTATGTATGTGTAGATACTAGTGTTGCTATTTATGACAGTACTAATTTCTGAACTGATATACTAATTTATTAATGATGAATCAGTATATCTTATAGTGTATACATGGGTTTGTTTGATTTTGTTTTAATTTTTGTATTTGTGTGTAATGTGTTCTTATCTTTCATTGTTGTAATTGCTGTGTAACCGTTATAATTAAATAAATAAATAAAATGGATGGTATGGATATTATTGTTTGCCCTCAATATTGTAAAGCTTGAGGGAGGCATTAAGTTATAAGCACTATTCATATTATTGTAACTCCTCATGAACACTTACTTAATTATAAATTATATGAACTTTATGAATATAATATACTACTTACTTAAAATTTGAAGCCTGTAATTATCATAGGGATAAGGTTTATGACACCCGTAGGTTTATTGGTCGATTCGCACGAAATGCGCGAAATGACCTTTTCAAAAGTAATATTGTTTCAAGTGTTAATTCGCACACATCATTTGTATTTAAAATCGAACCTAACCGATCTGGAAAACTAGGTGTACGCATCGAAAGCTAAAAATATTATTTCACACAATTCGAGTGAAACGACCATTAATATCACTAATACCGACCGTTATTTCACTAAGTTTAGGTCCAACGTAATGAGGACTTATGGATATGTATCAGGCACAGTTTTAGACTCCTTTGCTACTGAAAATGTCTTAACAGAAAAACCAAAAACACCTTGCTCGAATCAGAAATCAAACCCGGGACCTCAAGCACAGCAGTCGCGCTCACTATCGCTGCGCCACTGAGGCATACATTTAAATGCCTATAGTACCCGGAAAATCTAAAACTAATGATTATCGTTGGATAAATTAAAAGCCGCTAAGTAATACTTGTATATGACAAGGCTAGCGACTAGTATAAAAAAAGTTTGTATTATAAAACCATAATATTACCGGAATATTTTGTACGTCGCAATATATATTTGCAAACATGTTTATAAAACATAATATTCACTTTATATAATAAGGTAGTCATATTCATAATTTAAACACTAGAAATAAGCATAAGTTAGTAGGCCCAAATCATACGGAAGCAATAGAAACTTTAATTAATGATGTTGTTTGCAAACTTAATAACAGGGCAGAGTTGCTGGCATATTTTTAGACCTTAGTTCCGCATTTGACACTGTAGACCACGCGATATTGATAAGAAAACTCGAGCATTATGGAATACGAGACAATGTTTAAAAACTGTACGGTTTCTATTTAAAAAATAGGAAGCAATTTGTCGAAATTAAATCAGTTCTGAAAGGATTTGAACAGACGTACAAATCGAATCTAACGACTGTATTTCGTAGTGTGCCCCAGGGCTCTGTAGTAGGCCCAATCTTATTTATTTTATTTATAAATGATCTAACAGAGTACATTAGGAAAGTTGAACCAGAGACAAAACTAGTGATTTTTTGCTGATGATACCAATGCCATAGTAGCTGCAAATAACATAACAAATTTAGAGATTAAAATACACACAGTGTTTACAGCTTTTAGAAATTGGTTTGGGGCAAATAACCTAATACTTATTACAAATAAAACATAATGCATACTTTTTAAATCTACAGCTAGAAATAGTGCAAGCCTAAGTGTTACGTCTCAGGGTATAAACATTTATGTAGTGGAAAATGTCAGATTTCTGGGCGTTATTATTGACTCGTTCTTGAACTGGAAACAAGAAATAGCCTCACTTATCAGTACAATTAGTTCAGCTTGCTATGCGATTCGAAGTCTTAGAGAGGAATTAACGGTAGCCCAACTTAAGATGGTATACTACGCTTTAGTAGAATCCAAGCTTAGGTATAGTATCCAGTTTTGGGACAATAGCTACAAGTATAACATTAGCGCAGCATTTATTTTACAAAAACGGGCTATAAGAACGATGCTACGATTAGAACAAACCGAGTCATGTAAAACCCACTTTATGGAACTGGAAATCTTAACGGCACCACGTCTCTATATTTTAGTATTATTAGGGAATTTTATCAAACACCTTCATAGTTTTGAAACAGCAACACGGAGAGAAAACAGATTAATAACTCGCAGAAAAGACCTTCCTACAATAATACAACCCAAACTAAATATAGTTCATCATAGCACTCGTAATCAAGCTGTATTGTTGTTCAACAAATTACCAACAGAACTAAAAGTTATACAAAATTCAATTCTATTTAAAAATAAATTATAAACATATTTACTTAGAAAATGCTATTATAGTATTGATGAAATTTTAAATGATAAAGAACATATATTAAAGTAATTTCTATTTTATTTAAATTTACTTTTTATCTTTTTGTATAGTATTTATAATGATATACTTTATAGTTGATATTTTTAAATTTATATTGACATCTAAATCAATTTATGGCATTTTTTTTGTGTATTCTTGCGTTTATTTTTGACTTTTAACATTGTTCTGACTGGCTTTAATATTTTTTTTTATTGACTTTAATTTAATGAGGTTCTGTTTTAATTATTTAATTATTGTTGACCTTATTATATTATATTTCAATTGTATTTAATTTTGTCATAATATTAATGTGCTTGTTTTTGTTTTTATTTTACTAAAAGCAAACTTATTTTCAACACAAATGTAATTTGTTCTGAAATAAATGACTTATGACTATATAATATTCTACCACATACACACAACACCATCTAGCCCAAACTAAGCAGAGCTTGTACTATCGGTACTAGACAATGGATAAACATACATATATACTTTTTTTTGTAAATTTGTACATACTGTACATAGAAACACCCAGACCAAGACAAACATCCATGTTCATGCACACAAATGTTTCACTTGTGCGGGAATCGAACCCGCGACCTCGGGCGTGGCAGTCGGTTATACTAACCACTACGCCATCGAGGCTGACAATGACTTATGACTTATCGTTTACATAAAGTTCACAATACATTTGCGGGGCTCGCGGTACCTATATGTATTTTTAATAAAGTACCTGTTAATATAATTTATTTTATTTTATTTTTTATTACATTATAAACAAACTTTATACGGATTCTATCGCGTTGTTTATTTTTTATAAAACACTATTAGATATTACATAATTTTGAAACTAAACTACTATAAACACTTTTACTAGTTACCGTTTACTTCAATTTAAGCTATTTAAATTATACAACTATTTAAATTTAATTATACACTTTCCCCGACGTTTCGGTTGCTTTTCAGCAACCATGGTCACGGGGAGACTAAGATGGTAACTGTCTCAATGTTCCACTGTTATTATTTAAGGGTTATTATTTAGACGACTATTTAAATGGATTAAATATAATGACCATCAAAAATGCTTACTTCTAGTGTTTAAATTATGAATGTCACTATTCTTATTATATAAGTGAATATTATGTTTAATAAACATGTTTGCAAATATATATTGTGACGTAAAAATATTCCGGTAATATTATGGTGTTCAGGCTCAAGGCCTGATTATTTACTACGACGTATACTAATGTGCGTCCGATTGCCTTTTAAAATGATCAGGCGTTCTAACTTAATAACTACTACTTAAAACTTATTTGTCATTCCAATTCTGCTACCGCCGCGACACGTACATGAAATTGTTGCATTTTAAATACGTTTATTATAGTCAGTTTAAAGAGTCTACGAGTTTTATTTGGCTCCATTGTGTCAAGCGAAGACATAAGTTGGTGGCCCATGAGGGGAATCAAGCAAAATATTCGCCAAAATCCAGAGAAATAGATCTACTGTAGTCGCGTCGACGTGTGGCCTAAACATCATTTTTTTAAGTCGAGGACACTGGACTTGAAGAGGAATACCAATCGCTATAAGTACGGGCAGTGAAGCAGCCAAAGCATCGCACCGGCGTCGGATTCCATGAGATAAGTGTCCTAAATATCCTTCGTTTTTCCTTTTCATCCATACCTACGTACCCAACCATTCCCTATAGGTACCCAAACTCCGTGTTATTTTTATGGTCAATACTTGTTGCATTCAATTGATTAGCCAATAACAAATATAAGTGTTTATATATACAATTATTTACATGAGATACTTATTTGAATATCGTAACTAAATTAGAAAGCGAATAGATAAGTGAAAAAATCTACCCACATTAGGAAATAATAACGATAAATATTTTCTTTGTTTAATTTAAGTTTAAATTTATTAGAATTACGTTCAAATTATTAAATTAACTTGGTTTAATTATTATATTCAACAAAATAAATAGTTAAAACCGAGTTTGGTGGCCCATACAACAAAATAAAACGATATTAAGTCATTGCCTTGTTCTAATTTGTGTTCGCCAAACATTCCAGTTGGTTCGGGTCTGCGCTGTGTGAACTTAAGGCGTGGCGCAGCACAGCGCTGCTGCTCATCAGCTGTTCGCTGGCGGTTCCTGCTGCACCGAATATCAACGAAGCGAGGAGCGTGAGACCTTCTATAAAATTATTACTTATCCTTCGGTCCTCTGGTTTGCATTGCAATTTATTTAGATTTTTTTTTTCATTTTAATTTTAAAATGTCTAATCCTAGTCTACCAACAGACAAAGGTATGAGTAAAGAATTAAGGGAGTTGATCATAAAACGTAGTTCAATAAAAGGTCAAATAACTAAGTTTAAAAATTATTTAAGCAATGTAAACGAGCAGGACGAATTGGCGAGCATTGAATTGGCTGAGTTAACCCTAAAGCTTGGCAAGTTCGAGGCTTTGTCCATGAGATTTGATGATTTGCAAACTCAGATCGAGGTTTTTAATTCCGAGAACCTACTAAAGGAAATTGATGAACGAGAGAACATCGAGCATGAATTTGTTGTTAATATTGCCGCAGCTAAGAAAATCATTGATGATCATAGTATTGCCGAGGGTCAGCAGAGGCGTAAGTCATGTGTTCATGATTCGAGTGTTCACTGTTCATCTGAATATAATGGTAATAATGGAATGGGGTTTAAATTACCACAAATACAAATTTCGAAATTTGACGGCGCATTTTTCCGCTGGCTAGAATTTCACGATACTTTTGAAAATTTAATTCACAAAAATAGTCGTATTCCTGATATTCATAAGTTTCATTACCTCGTGTCCTACTTAGAAGGAGAAGCGGCGAGGATTATATCCAACCTAGAAATGTCATCAGCGAACTATGCGGAGGCATGGCAACTTCTTTGTGATCGATATAATAATAAACGGTTGTTAACTAATTACCATCTTAACTCTTTGCTTAATATTCAACCTCTTACGCGTGAATCACAGAAGGCGCTACGTTTCTTGGTTGATCACATGACTAAAAATTTGCGTGCTTTGTCCAGTTTAGGCCAGCCAACGGATAAATGGGACATGCTACTTATTTTTATGTTTTCCTCAAAATTGGATAGCCAAACTCTTACTAAGTGGGAGGAATATCGCAACACACTTGAAGATGTGCCAACACTTAATCAATTTAATAAGTTTTTAATTGACCGTGCGGACGTGTTAGAATCTATAAATAGAAATAAGAATGATAATACAAATAAGCATACCCATGCAACGTCACGCAGTAATAACTCGCCAAACAATAGCAATAGTAAGACTACATCCTGCACTAAGTCATTCACTAGCAATATAAATAATGATAAGCCAAGGGTATATTTGTGCATTATTTGTGGTGCGAATCATAGGATTTACGACTGTTCTTCTTTTAAATCTAAAAGTGTTCAAGAGCGATTGACAGATGTTAAAAAATTTAAGTTATGTATAAATTGCCTCCGACAAGGACATCCACTGAGTGAGTGTCGTATGGGACCGTGTCGCGAATGCAAAAAACGACATAACACTCTTTTGCATAACACATCAACGGTAACTAATAGTGCTTGCACTGAAGAGCACGATTCTGATACATTAGTTAATTGTTCTATACAAACCCAAAGGCAGGTGCTTTTGTCAACGGCCTTGATTGAAGTAGCAAACCCTGTCACAAACCAAACAAGAAAGGTGCGCGCATTATTAGATTGCGGCAGCCAATCTTCTTTTATTACAAGGGAACTAAAGGACAAGCTGGCTCTAAAGTCAACGCCTTTAGATAATCTAAAAGTAATAGGAATAGGTAACAACTGTTCTAACAATGTTTTCGAAAGTTGTATTACGCGAATAAATTCCCTAAATTCACCGTTCACTGTTCAATTGTCATGTCTTGTACTCCGTGAGTTGACTAACGAGTTACCTAAATCTCGTATCAATATTCAATCCTTAAATCTACCTACAAACATAGTACTAGCCGATCCCACTTTCAACCAGCCCTCAACGGTTGATGTCTTAATTGGGGCGGATATATTTTGGGACATATTAGGTAACGAGCAACTTTCTTTGGGTCCCGAAAGTCCTAAATTGCTCAGCTCTAAACTAGGGTGGCTAATATCCGGTCCTATATATATAAAAAATTCTAAACACTTTAACAATAAGTCCATACAATGTAATCATGTTTTAATGTCACAAAACTCAAAAGATGAAGTTGATGATTTGCTTCCTATATTCTGGAATCTTGAAGAGATTCCTCAAAAACCAATTTTAAGCGAAAATGACAAGTACTGCGAAAGTCATTTTTTATCAAATACTATGAGGTTAGCTAATGGTAGGTTCAGTGTGAAATTGCCATTAGTGGACTCACCTGATTGTTTAGGTGATTCCTATTCTATGGCTAAAAAACGATTTCTCAACTTGGAGAAGCGATTCAAGCGAAATCCAAATCTAAAATTAGAATATTCTAAATTCATATCCGAATACAAGGACTTAGGCCATCTTTCTGAAGTTCATGTCAAACCTGACTTAGGATATTTTTTGTGCCATCATGCTGTTCTGAAAGAGACCAGTGAGTCCACTAAACTGAGGGTGGTTTTTGATGGATCGGCACCGACCACATCCGGTTATTCATTGAATGATATTTTAATGTCAGGACCTAATATACAAGATTCTCTGTTTCTAATTCTTATTAGAGCCCGACAGTACAAGTATCTGTTAACTGGAGACATAGAAAAAATGTACCGGCAGGTAAACGTACATGAAAGTGACAGGGACTTACAGCTTATACTGTGGAGAGATGACGAGTCGCAGCCCATAAAGATATTAAAACTAAATACTCTTACATATGGTACTGCATGTGCCAGTTTCTTAAGTACAAGATGCATTTATCAACTCGGAGAGGAGTGTGATGATGCGTTAATTAAAAAAATACTTAAATTTGATTGGTATGTCGATGACCTCATAACCGGAAGTGATCAGGAGCACCAATTGCATCATATAAAACATTCAGTGTCAGAGGTATTAAGCTCTGGCTGTTTTAACTTAAGAAAATTCAAAAGTAATTTACCTACTCTGTTTTCAGATTCAAATTCAGTAAGCTCTCAATCAAATTTAACTTTTAGTGAGTCATCCAGTACACTGGGTTTAGGTTGGTATCCGAGTAGTGATTCTTTACATTTTCCCACAAAACCTATGCCTCAAAATGTGCCTATTACTAAAAGACTTATAATGTCACAAGCTTTTAAAATATTTGACCCATTAGGTCTACTTAGTCCTTTCATAATACAACCTAAATTGCTGTTACAAAAGTTATGGCTTAAAAAACTAGACTGGGACGAACCTGTCCCTCTAGATATTGAAAGTAGTTGGAATGTATTTCATAAAAATATATCACATCTCCAAAACTTAAGAATTCCTAGGTTAGTCTTGTGTAATGAACCCATCCATATCGAAATGCATACGTTCAGTGATGCATCTCAGCATGCATACGGTGCGTGTATTTATATGCGATCTATAGATAAAAACGATGACGTCACTGTTCGATTATTATGCGCTAAATCGAAGGTCGCACCGGTGAAACCCGTAACGATCCCACGTCTTGAGCTATGTGCTGCTCTGCTTGCAGCTCGATTATGTAAGTCAGTTACAGAAACACTTAGGTACAAACCGGCGCGTATTGTTCATTGGTGTGACTCAACCGTTGTGCTAGCTTGGATACGTAGCGACCCAAAGAAATTAAAGGCGTTTGTAGCCAATCGAATTATCGAAATTAATGAAATGTCCAACTCATTATCATGGCGCTACGTGCCTACCGCTGCCAATCCAGCGGACTTGATTTCTCGGGGCGTAGATGCAGGTCTACTAATGTCTAAAGAATTATGGTGGTACGGTCCAGAATATTTATCAAAGGGTGAGTCTGACTGGCCCGTCCTAAATAATAAACAAGAATTTGAACCATTACTTGAAACTAAATCCAATATAATTACAATATCTGAATCAATAATTAATTTTGAATTGTTTTCCAACTTCAATAAATTACAAAGGTCATTTGCTTATGTTTTAAGATTTATTCATAACATTAAGGATTCAAATAAATATACAGGTAGCCTAAAATTGCATGAGTTAAATTGTTCATTTTTTACATTATGCGCTATCGCCCAACGTCAATCATTTACTATCGAGTATGATTGTTTAATTAATAATAGACCT
The DNA here is from genome assembly GCA_963675205.1 of Catocala nupta. Classification (NCBI taxonomy): domain Eukaryota; kingdom Metazoa; phylum Arthropoda; class Insecta; order Lepidoptera; family Erebidae; genus Catocala; species Catocala nupta. Next base: position 2,512,793 of record OY776107.1, on the reverse strand, counting down.
CTTCGTACCAGTTCGAAACTTTTATCACTATCACCATTTTTTGATAAAGATAACATCATAATACGAGTCGGTGGAAGAATAGATGCATCCTGCTATGATTATGAAAAGAAGCATCCGGTCTTGCTTAATTCTTCTCATCGACTTACCAGGTTATTGTTTGAGCGGGAGCACCTACGCAGTATGCACGCTGGTCCTCAGCTACTTTTGGCAATAATTAGAGAAACTGTGTGGCCAATAAATGGCAGGCGTCTCGCGAGGCGTGTTGTTAACAACTGTGTGCGTTGTAGACGTTTGTCAGGTAAAACTTTATGTCCAAAAATGGGCAATCTTCCAGCTCAGAGAATAACACCTGATTATCCATTTAAATCCGTCGGCCTGGATTACGCTGGGCCTTTCTATATACTAAATCGCAGAGGTCGTGGTAGTAGACTGCTTAAATGCTACTTATGCTTGTTTATTTGTTTACGTTATAAATGTGTGCATTTAGAAGTAGTGAGTGATCTGACCAAAGACGCTTTCCTGATGACCCTTCGTAGGTTTATAGCTCGCAGAGGTAAGCCAGCGGAGATATATTCCGACAATGGCCGAAATTTTGTTGCCGCTGCCAAGGAAATTGGTAGCTTTCTCAAGGACAACACTAAAGACCTCTCTGACTTTGCGACTCAAGAAGGTATGAGGTTTATTTTCACTCCGACCTACGCTCCTCACTTCGGAGGTATTTGGGAAGCAGGTGTAAAATCCGCAAAATTTCACCTTAAGCGAGTAGTCGCAAATAGTCATTTAACATTCGAAGAAATTTTAACATTGTTTGCACAAGTGGAGGCCATACTGAATAGCCGTCCCTTGTGTCCATTGTCGTCTTCTCCTAACGACCTCCTCCCTCTATCCCCAGGGCACTTCCTCATTGGACAGCCGTTGACTGCACTGCCGTCACCTAATCTGCTTGACTCCAACGAAAACAATTTGCGACGATACGCTCGCCTGGAAAGGCTTCGCCAGCACTTTTGGGACAGATGGCAGAGGGAGTACATCGCCGAGCTACAACAGAGAACAAAATGGAAAACGGACAATTCCAAACTCAGGGTCGGCGATATGGTGCTGATTCAAGAAGATCACGTACCGCCCTTGAATTGGCGGTTTGGCAGAGTCGTCCGTTTGTTTCCTGGACCAGATGGCATCTCAAGGGTTGCTGATGTGAACACGACGAGGGGCACCGTAAGGAGACCGTTGGTTCGTCTTTGTCCGCTACCGACAGAAGATCTTCAAGGTTGAAAGTGTTCTTTCAAGGGGGGAAGATGTTCAGGCTCAAGGCCTGATTATTTACTACGACGTATACTAATGTGCGTCCGATTGCCTTTTAAAATGATCAGGCGTTCTAACTTAATAACTACTACTTAAAACTTATTTGTCATTCCAATTCTGCTACCGCCGCGACACGTACATGAAATTGTTGCATTTTAAATACGTTTATTATAGTCAGTTTAAAGAGTCTACGAGTTTTATTTGGCTCCATTGTGTCAAGCGAAGACATATGGTTTTATAATACAAACTTTTTTTATACTACTCGCTAGCCTTGTCATAGACGAGTATTACTTAGCGGTTTTTAATTTATCCAACGATAATCATTAGTTTTAGATTAAGTATATTTTCCGGGTACTATAGGCATTTAAATGTATGCCTCAGTGGCGCAGCGATAGTGAACACGACTGCTGCGCATGAAGTCCCGGGTTTGATTTCTGATTCGAGCAAGGTGTTTTTGGTTATTCTATTAAGACATTTTCAGTAGCAAAGGAGTCTCAAACTGTGCCTGGTACATATGTATAAGTCCTTATTACGTTGGACCTAAACTTAATGGTCGGTATTAGTGGTAGCAATGATCGTTTCGCTCGAATTGTTCGGAATGGCACGTATTAAAATAATATTTTTAGCTGTCGATGCGCATACCTTGTTTTCCAGATCGTTTAACTTCGGTTTTAAATTTAAAGGATGTGTGCGGATTGACACTTGAAACAATATTACTTTTGAAAAGGTCATTTCGCGCATTTCGTGCGAATCGACCAATAAACCTACAGGTGTCATAAACATTCTCCCTATGATAACTACAGGCTTCAAATTTTAAGTAAGTAGTATATTATATTCATAAAGTTCATATAATTTATAATTAAGTAAGTGTTCATGAGGAGTTACAATAATATGAATAGTGCTTATAACTTAATGTTTCACCAAAGCTTTACAATATTGAGGGCAAACAATAATATCCATACCATCCATTTTATTTATTCATTTAATTACTAGCTTTTGCCCGCGGCTTCGCTTGCGTAAAAGTAGGTTAGATTATGTTTTGTTATGTTCGAGCATGCCACAATCGTCGGGCGCAGTAGAAGGGTGGACAGCGCCCTTTTCCGGCCCCCATGAATGGGTCCAGGGGCGAGGGACCTGGGGAAGTCCTCGCCCCCTATTCGATAGACCCGAGCCGGAGACGCGCGCGGGTGTCGGCACGCGCCTCTGAGGCGATGCACGGGGTAGTTGAACACCTCACTACCCCGTGCAGGAGACGGTGCCCGGACAGACCGGGCCAGCGCTAGTGTGGGGCTGCGGAAGAATTTGGACTCCCGCGGCCTCACGCGTACGTGCGAGAAGACACCGGGGTGGTTTTAGCCGGTAAGAGTCCGGCACGCCCCTTCGCCTTTCCCCAGGCGGAGGCAGTCCATAAGGATTTCCCCCCGTAAAAAAAAAAATGCTACAATCGTGGCGGTAATGCCTGTGTTTGAGTGGCTGGAGAGGTGGCATGGCGTCCTCACCTTCCGGCTGACACAGGTAATGACTGGCCACGGTTTTTTTGGCCAGTTCCTGTGTCGCATAGGCCGGCAAGAGACGCCCGGTTGTCACCACTGCGTCGACTGTCGCGAAGTTGTTGAGGACACGGCGCTGCACACTTTGGCGGATTGCCCCGGGCATCGCAGCGCCGTGAGTTGATTATGACAGTCGGATTGGTTGCCCTTTCACTCCCGGCTGTAGTTCAGTCTATGTTCCGGAATGAGTGGTCGTGGAACGCCACCGTCGCCTCCTTCTGTGAGGAAGTAATTTCCAACAAGGAGGCAGCGGAGCGGGAGAGAGAGCACTTAAACCTTCTCCCCAACCGCACAGCCGGGCACCGGAGGGCGCGAGATGACCTCCAGCCACCTGAGGTTTGACCTAGGGGTAGTGGACTTCGTGAGCCTGCCCGCTATCCGTTCAGCACCAGGTCCGACGTGCGTGTTCCAACGCGCGCCTCTGTGTTGTGTCCGTCTCCATTCTAGGGGGATGACGGTAGGGATTTTAAAAGTGAGTGGTGACTAAAGGGTAGGTCTTGTTGTGTAGTGGCCTGCCTTTTCATACGGCGGGCTAAAACCTCAGCGGGGTCGCGATCGCATGTGGAAATAAGTGATTCGCGCGGCCCCGCCGATTGCGGTTTTGTCGAGGAACACTGTGGTAGGTTTAGTCGGTATTCCGGGAGGTCCATTATTATCATCATTTTTTCTTTCTCTTTTACCCCGGTTAGTCAGACATAACCTCTCCACCCGCCCCCGTGGAGGGGTATGCACCAATGCATAGGCGTAAAAAAAAATGCAACTATGGCCTAACCCATCTCACACTAAGAAGAGGTTTGCATCGTGCATTGAAACATTGGTGCGCTAGCTTTAACCGAATAGATCGATTTTAAAAATTCACGTTTTATATTTATCTACCAGTTAGAAAGATAATTACACACAAAAATAGTCTCATGTTTGTACATATATATTTTTTTGTTACAGTTTAGAAGTGTAGAAATGGGGAATCAGGGAGCTTCACAAAGCACAGAGTGAGTGTGATCCTAATCAAACCATCTCACATCTGTTGAAATGCCCAAATTGCCCCTGTAGGTGCACCATGGAGGACTTGTTGGACGCAACTGCTGATGCGATTGCCGTGGCTATACATTGGGTAGGACATATTTAAAATATTTGTACCATCGACTCGAGAAGAAGAAGAAGATCCCCATACAGGTAAGTAGAGGTGCATCACACCCACATTTCGCCAGCTTTAGCTTTAGGTCCTAATGGGGTGAGCTCATTACCATCTACTGGGCACAGTGCCAAGCTCCGTGCTGCCACTAAGAATTTCTTGATAGACAATTACAATAACACTGCCCGATCCAAGAATCGAACGCGAGATTGTATGCACAGCAGTCACCTTCATTACCTCTGCGCCACTGAGGCAGTCAAGAATCACAAATAATTACTAAATACATATTTTTTTGTAAAACCAGTTCCTGGACTAGAAATAATGCCTGTGTCGTAGAGACTTTACAAACAATCAAACAGCGGACACAAGAAACACCCAGACTTGGAACGACCATTTGTGGATCACACCATTTGTTCCGTATGGGATTCGAACCCACAACACTCGTCGCAGTGGCAAAGCGACCACTTAAACCACTACGCCATGCGTGCGGTCAACTATTTGGGAACCACACAATTATTGTCGCTTATAGGATCGAACCCACAACACGCGGTGGCAGTGGTGACATAACATTACACAGATTCAAATCCTGTTTAGCACAATAAATAAACAAAATTTAACAAAAAAGAAAACCGACTTCATAAAAGAATAATCTAAAACAAAAAATGCACTAAAAAGTTAAACAATAATTGCGTATTCTTGTGAATAATTAAATTATTGTTATTAATGTAGTCGGTGTCAGCCAAACCATCCTACACAATTGTTTGTTTTGTTCTTGCCAAAAATGAGAACATCATCAATGTAGCCAAATACGCATTATTAAGAATAAATCAAAAACCACTAGTCAGATCTTAATCAAAATTAAATGAGATCAATCGAAAACCTCTTCCTTTTTTTGAAGTCGGTTAAAAGCTATATACTAGTTTCATTAGCTTTTAAATAAAATACACTGGACCGCAAAGAAAAAGGTTCGGTTAGAAAATCTACAATATCTTCAAAAGTACCTGACCTAGCTTTATGAAATAAAGAATATTTTAATGCGCTTATATAAAAATAAAAAAATTATTCAAGCTCTTTATTTGTAATAAAAGTAAAATAAATAAAAATGCCTAGTTTCTAACCGACCTTTTTTCTTTGCGGTCCAGTGTAGTATTTGTTGCTTAAACGAGATGGGCGTAAAAATCCAGGATTCAACCTCTTCGTCTTCATGTGACCTTTTTTTATCACTTTGTTGGTGGATATCCCCTGACCTTATGACCTTGTGACCCCTATATCTCGGGGGTCTTTAGACCCACAAGGCCCATATTCAAACTCGAACGAGGAATGACCCCAAGGTGTCTGCACACCAAGTTACAAGTCCAGCGGTCCATCAGTACAGCTATGTCTGTCACTAACAAACTGTCACTAACAGACAGACACACAGACTCACATACTGTTTTCGTCATTATTAACCTCTGAAGTAGACTCAGAGGTTAATAATGACGCTTCCGTATTAATAATAATAAAAATTATATAATTATATAATCTTGATGAACATCAAAAGAATATTATATATTTTGGCCACAGTTTTTCAAAACATACATGCATCTGAGCCAGTTTCAAGCCAATAACACATATGATTACATTAATATAATTATAAAAATACTAAAAATAAACTTACGCAAAAGCTTTCTTTCTAAATATTCCTGTTCGCGACATCATTTAAAACACAATATATCTTAATATAAAAACAAACTAATTTCTTAAAAACACTGTTTATTTTTTCTAAATAACTATATAACTACTATTATTAACACTATATTTTTATATTATTATTGTTGAATAAATTAATATTAATTTAGTTAATAGTACGGAGGAACACGTTCATTCTATAACAAAGCTCACTTGTGTCTGTTGATTCAAACAGTTAGGTATTACCAAAAGTTTCAAACACTCTCTTAATAGACTGAGTTTTAATACATGTACGTCAATCATTTTCGTTTTTATTTTGAGTTAGTTTTTGTCCGCGACTTTGTATGCGTGGAATTCGGAAGCCTATCTGTATTTCTTTGTTTGCATGTAAAAAGAAACAAATCTATACACAATATTTGACTTCTAGGCGGTGCACAGTGCGCTGAAAACCTGACTTTTATAGACTTAAGAAGATATATAAAAGCAATATCCGCCAAAACAACCGACACTTACAATTTTTATTCCCTAAGTCTATTAAAGTCGATTTTCAGGCCACCGTGCGGCGTATCAAGATGAATCGCAATCAATTTCTTGCAGCAGATGTTGCGTGATTTGCGATGTGATTTAGAAAGAGAGACAATTCTTTGAAATTAAACTACTATATACGGATGTTATCGCGTTGTTTATTTGACACTCTATTACATAATTAAGAAACTGTTACACTACATACTACTACTATTAAACTTTACTAATCTTGAAGCTAATTAAATTATTAAGACTATTATAACTATTTTGATTTAATTTTACACTTTCCCAGACGTTTCGGTTGCTTTTCAGCAGCCATGGTCACGGGGAGACACAGAAGACAATATTATAGAGACAATTCTGTTTTTGCTTCCATAGATTTAATACAGATCTATCAAATTATTTTCTTATACATGTCCCATGTATAGACATCGACCAATTACAATTTTATTATATGTATAATTGTTTATCATTTTAAATGATTGGGTTGTCTTTCCGCAGTTACGGGTTTCAAAGGCTTGTTCTTCTCAATCTTGAACTGTGAAGAGATTACGAAGCACATTGTTTAACTATGTATTACTACGTGGGACACTCAGAAAGTTTTGCAAATATTAAAAAGTGTTCTATAGGTAAATATTTTTTGTTATTAAATATTTCCAAAGCCATCAGCCTCTATACAAAGTTTCATGCGTCTGAAACAGTTTTCGAAACATTTTTTCAGTCCGCTGCAGATATCTCGTTTACGTTTAGTTAGGATTAATATATCTACCATGACAATAAGTTTACATAAGTAAATGTATTTATTTCATATTTACAATTGTTTGTCGTGGTGGTTTACATGGTGGCCTCGCCACCGGCACTGTGCCGTATGTTCTGTGTTCGATTCCCACGTGGGATAACGGACGGGAACGTGATATGTTTCTATTGATTCTTGTGCATAAGCAGTATAGTCATCTCTGTAAATATGCGAGAACGCAAGTTAACAAGTTTTGTTAACGATGTCAGCCTATGTAAATAATGTAAAAAAAACTAGATACTAAATTTTAAAGGTTAACGGGAAGTAATTATACATAGGTTTAGTTAACCATTACATCTGTTTATAAAAAAACAGGCATATTCATAACTAGTTATGACCCGCGACGGCGTTCATATAGATTTGTTAGCTTAAAATATTATTTTAATACGTGTCGTTCCGCACAATTCGAGCGAATCGACCATTACCACCACTAATACCGATTCTTATTTCACTAAGTTTAGGTCCAACGTACACGTACGGTTTAGAGACCTTTGCTACTGAAAATGTCTTAATTGAAAAATCAGAAAACGCTTTGCTCGACTCAGGAATCGAACCCGGGACCTCATGCACAGCAGTCGCGCTCATTACCGCTGCGCCACTGAGGCATAGATTTAAATGCCTATAGTACCCGGAAAATATACTAAATCTAAAACTAATGATTATCGTTGGATAAAAAAATCCGCTAATACTTGTCTATGACAAGGCCAACGTCTAGTACTCAGTAAAAAAAGTTTGTATTATAAAACCATATACCGGTATATTTTTTGCGTCGCAATATATATTTGCAAGCATATTTATTAAACATAATATTTACTTTATTTTATATATCTTTTAAAAATGACTACCCCCGCAGTACACATAATTCCTGTGTCGAGGGAAGCTTTACGAACATACAAACACACAAACAACGGACACAAATAACACTCGGACTCATAACAAATATTTGTGGATCACACGAATGTTTGTCTCGTGCGGGGATCGAACCCACAACACTCGGCATGGCGGCAGTGGCGAGGCGACCGCTTAAACCAACACAGTCTAAACATTTATATAATAAGAATAGTGATATTAATAATATAAACACTAGAAATTAGCATAAGAGGGCTATATCATCGTTTATATAAAGTTCACAATACATTTGCGAGACTCGGTATACGTTTTTTTAATAAATTACCCATTACAATAATTAATTTACCATTATTTTAATTATTAAAGTGTCGTAAAAATACATCTAAGTCGGAAGGGTTATTATTCAGTCAACGACTACTTAAATGACGAAAACTCATGGGTCTACATAGTTGCTTGTTGTATACAGGATTCGAAGATCTGTATTACTTATAAGTCAAAATAAATAAATAAAATAAATAAATTAATTAATTTAGTAATGTAGAGGTACCTCGTGATTAATTGTGATGTTATCAAGTACCATGCTTCCCATTTCGATAATTATTGAAAATAAAATTCAAAATATGAATGCACAACCGCATTTTAGTCACGGACTGCCATTGCATTGTCACAAAGTGTAAGTGTATGCGCCGTCATACTATCCTACTGTTTATTAATAATAATAATATCAGTACCCTGTATTAAACTGCCCCACTGCTGGGCACGGGCCTCTTCTCAGTGTAAGAAGGGTTAGGCCATAGTCCACCACGCCACCCCAGTGCGGGTTGGCAGACTTCACATATCGTCGAGAACATTATGGGGAACTCTTAGACAAGCTGGTTTCCTCACGATGTTTTCCCTTCACCGTTAAAGCTAGCGATAATTAATTATTTAATACAGACATAACTTCGTAAAGTCAGAAATGCACGCCCTGAGATCGAAGTATATAGTCTAAGTCCAGAAGTAAACTTCTGGAGAGCAGTGCTCACTCGTTGAGCTCGATGTGCCGGCGCATTATCGTCGACCAACACGAATTGATTACCATAATTTATCCTGAATCACAGCTGTCTCGTACAAATTAGCTTTCATAGAGTCTTGGTACGGGAACAAAGGCGTTCGAGCTCCAATCATTATTCAGCCTCAAAAAGATACCGATTTGCTGCCTTGCTGAACGGTTCTAGTGGCAGTTCTTTGCCTTTCAGCATTCCCAGGCCGTCTCCAAACTCGAACATAACGGTTATTAGGGTGCGTTCTAATCCGTGTTTCATCAACGAAAAGACAATTACGCCAGACATCCTTTTCTTCGTCTTCATCGTTTTGACGCTGCCTGGCCCAGTGCATTCTGCGTCGCTGTCGTTCCCGTGTATTCTAAGGTGCTCGCCAGGATCTCCTTGATCGTAATCTCAAGTGGTGTACACAATAACGAATGGTCTGAGTGCTAATATCCAGTCCAGTAGCAGCTCGCAGCTCTAGTTTCAGTTTGGTAGCGTTAATTATTGGATCATGGACGGCATGAAGTTTGATGTAGCGCTTCTGAACAGCACTAAGGACAGCCGGGCGGCCCTTGTGAAGACGATCAGCCAGGTTGCCCATGCTCCAATACCTCTGCAGGGTAGTAACGACGCAGGTTTGAGATACGGAGACTCTGGCTGCGATTTGCCTTGTAGAATATCCTTCTTCACGCAATAACACTATTCTTGCTCGTAAGACTTCAGACAGTCCACCTGACATTATTCAAATGAACAATTTTATAGAAATTGATTAAAACAGCTTTCAGGCAGAAACTAGAATGAGGGTCATTTATCATTGACCTCGTTTTTATATAAAAATCAGAAGAATATTTTATGGTTTCTACATTTAAATGACGTATTCTTAAATAAAGAACACAAACGAAATAACTTATATTTAAATATTTTAAGCAATTAAAAAATATTAGCCCTTTTCCGTGAACGCGGACTTTTTTGGTTTGTGTATGTATATTTACTAGCTGTTACCCGCGACTTCGTATGCGTAGAATTTTTTTTCGCGGTACCATTATTTTTCTAATATAAAAGTAGCTTATGTTACTCCTTATAACATCAGCTATCAGCCAAAATTAGTCCACCCGTTTCAGAGATTAGTCGGAAAAACAGATAGACAGACAAACAAATTGAATTTTGATATAAGAACCTACCGTGTATACTTTCATATGAATGCTTAAGCAGAATTACAGCTTTTTATAAATTGTAATTCTGACATCACACAGACAATTAATTTTTTTTTGTATAGATTAAATTCACGATACAAATAAGCATACATAACTTTCGAATACTAATGTTCATCATTAGATTTAAATAAAACACTAAGATTGTGTCTGACAAGATCAAACTAGGAATGTCAAAAAAGAAATGGTTTTTAAGAACACGCAACTAAAACCGGTTGAAAAGACCGAAAAATATTGGCAAACAAGTTTTTTCTTTTATATTAAACTACATACATATCTAAATAATACTAAGACCTACATATCCTAAATCTTAACTAATATTATAAACACGAATGTAAGTTTGTTTATTTGTTTGTTTATTACGTTTTCACGTCTTAACTACTAGACCGATCTTCGTGAAATTTCGCATACACGTTGTCAGAGTAACAGAAAAGGCAATCTCTCATCCAGAAAAACTACTGTTTAGATTGCATGAGTGAAGCCGCGGAGAAAATCTAGTACTAGCTTTCGCCCCGTGGTTGAAATTCTACCATAATCATTATTTAGAACTTCATTTTGATGAACTGCCTCCTGGCGCAGCGGTAGTGAATGCGACTGCTGTACACGCACATCAGACTTTCCGAAGTTATGTACGTATTAAATAGTTCATTATCGCTCGATTTAACGGTCAAGGAAAACATCGTGAGCAAACCTGCATGCCTGTCTAACCAGCATCAGGCCAGCGTGCTGGACTATGGCCTAACCCATCTCACACTTAGAAGAGGTTTGCATCGCGCATTGAAACATTGGTGCGCTCGCTTTAACCGAATAGATCGATTTAAAAAATTCACGTTGTTATATTTATCTACCAAATAAGAAAGATAATTACACACAAAAATAGTCTTATGTTTGTATCTCCATACAGTTCAGAAGTGTAGAAATGAGGAATCAGGGAGCCTCACAAAGCACAGTGTGAATGTAGTGATCCGAATCAAACCATGTCACATCTGTTGAAATGCCCAAATTGTCCCTGTAGGTGCACCATGGCAGACTTGATGGACGCAACTGCTGATGCGATTGCCGTGGCTATACACTGGGTAGGACATATTTAAAATAATTGTACCATCGACTCGAGAAGAAGAAGAAGATCCCCATACAGGTAAGTAGAGGTGCATCACACCCACATTTCGCCAGCTTTAGCTTTAGGTCCTAATGGGGTGAGCTCATTACCATCTACTGGGCACAGTGCCAAGCTCCGTGCTGCCATTAAAAATTTCTTGATAGAAAATTCCAATAACACTGCCCGATCCAAGAATCGAATGCGAGACTGCATGCACAGCAGTCACCTTCATTACCACTGCGCCACTGAGGCAGTCAAGAATCACAAATAATTACTAAATACATATTTTTTTGTAAAACCAGTTCCTGGACTAGAAATAATGCCTGTGTCGTAGAGACTACAAACAATCAAACAGCGGACACAAGAAACACCCAGACTTGGAACGACCATTTGTGGATCACACAAATGTTTGTCCCGTGTGGGATTCGAACCCACAACATGCGGTGGCAGTGGTGCCATAACATAACACAGATTCAAATCCTGTTTAGCACAATTAATAAACAAAATTTAACAAAAAAGAAAACCGGTTTTCAGGAAAGAATAATCTAAAACAAAAAATGCACTAAATAGTTAAAAAATATTTGCGTATTCTTATGAATAATTATAATAATAATAATAATAATATTCTATCACATACACACAACACCATCTAGCCCAAACTAAGCAGAGATTGTACTATGGGTACTAGGCAATGGATATATACTTATTTTGTGTAAATACATACATATTATACATAGAAACACCCAGACCAAGACAAACATCCATGTTCATGCACACAAATATTTGTCTTGTGCGGGAATCGAACCCGCGACCTCAGGCGTGGCAGTCGGTTACATTAACCACTACGCCATCGAGGCCGACTTAAAATATTAAATTAAAATTAAAATTAAAAATATTGTTATCAATGGAGTCGGTGTCAGGCAAAGTAGATTTGTAACTACTTATACAAGAGATGTCTTACTATAATCGTAACATAACATTGGCATGCACAATTACACACATAGACACAGCTCGCGGCGCAGGCGGCTGACATCAACTCTAAAAATACCAATAATTAAATTATTCACAAGAATGCGCAATTATTTAACTTCTTAGTGTTTTTTTTGTTTTAGGATATTCCTTAAAGAAGTCGGTTTTCTTTCTTGTTAAAATTTTGTTTATTTCTCGGTTCTTAGTGAATCTGAAGTTCGATAACTGATTTTATTTGTCTGAATATGGGTACACCTACTAAACGCGCTGCTCATAATAATATGAGAAAAGCAATAAGACAAACTAGATTTACTGTCATTTATCAAAGAATTCCGCTGTATAAAACCGAAGATCTTCATCAGAACATCACCAAATTACAATAGGGCTACCTCGAAACACTACGAAGGGCTTCCAAACCATCCTACACAATTGTTTATTTTGTTCTTGCCAAAAATGAGAACATCATCAATGTAGCCAAATACGCATTATCAAGAATAAATAAAGAACTGCTAGTCAGATCTTAATTAAATGTAAATAAGACCAATCGGAAAGCACCAGCTTTCAAATAAAGAAAGACTCATCTAAATCGGTTCACCTAGAAAGGAGATATGAGTCGGTTAGAAAATCTTCAATACCTTCAAAAGTATCTGATCTAGCTTTATGAAATAAATACTAAATTAAAGAATATTTTAATGCGCTTATATGAAAATATCAAGCTTTTTATTTTTAATAAATGTAAAATAAATAAAAATGCTTCGTTTCTAACCGATCTTTTTTTTGCGGTCCAGTGTATTTGTTGCTTAAACGAGATGGGTGTCAAAACCCAGGATTCAACCTCTTCGTCTTGATGTGACCTTTTTTTATCACTCTGTTGGTGGATATCCCCTGACCTTATGACCTTGTGACCCCTATATCTCGGAGGTCGTTAGATCCAAAGGGCCCATATTCAAACTTGACCGAGGGATGACCCCAAAGTGTCTGCACACCAAGTTACAATTCTATCGGTCCAGTGGTTCCGGAGCTATGCCTGTCGCTAACAAACTGTCACTAACAGACAGACACACAGACCCACCCATCATCATTAATATTAATAATATGTCCCATGTATAGACATCGACCAATTACAATTTTATTATATATATAATTGTTTATCATTTAAATGATTGGGTTGTTTTTCTGCAGTTAGGGGTTTCAAAGGCTTGTTCTTCTCAATCTTGAAGTGTGAAGAGATTACGAAGCACATTGTTTAATTATGTATTACTACGTGGGACACTTAAAAAAGATTTGCGAAAATAAAATAGTGTTCTATAGGTAAATACTTTTTGTTATTAAATCTTTCCAAAGCCATCAGCCTCTATACAAAGTTTCGTGCGTCTGAAACAGTTTTCGGAACATTTTTTCAGTCCGCCGCAGACATCTCGTTTACGTTTAGTTAGGAGTAATATATCTACCATGACAATAAGTTTACATAAGTAAATGTATTTATTTCATATTTCCAATTGTTTGCCGTTGTGGTTTACATGGTGGCCTCGCCACCGGCACTGTGCCGTATGTTCTGTGTTCGATTCCCACGTGGGATAACGGACGGGAACGTGATATGTTTCTATTGATTCTTGTGCATGATTAGTATAGTCATCTCTGTAAATATGCGAGAACGCAAGTTAACAAGTTTTGTTAACGATGTCAGCCTATGTAAATAATGTAAAAAAAAACTAGATACTAAATTTTAAAGGTTAACGGGAAGTAATCATACATGGGTTTAACCATTACATCTGTTTATAAAAAAACTAAAATATTCATAACTAGTTATGACCCGCGACGGCGTTCATATAGACTTGTTAGCTTAAAATATTATTTTAATATGTGTCGTTCCGCACAATTCGAGCGAATCGACACATTTATGTATGAATATAGTTTAAAAATATTGTTATAAGTTTATATTTATTGTTTTATCCCATTTTTTGTATGTTTTATTTTCTTATGCATTGGTGTGTATTTATAAATTATTGTTTAGTAGGCCTGCGAGAATACCAGCGTTGTAGTCTATACTGCAACTATAGCTGACGCAGTTGCCTAATTTGATCTCCATGTTCCGTTTCCTATTTAATTGCATTAACTATTGTTTTTTAAAATTATGTATGTATGGAGAATCAAATAAAACATTTTGCTTTCTTTCTTTTCTTTCTTTCTAATACCAACCCTTATTTCAATAAGTTTAAATCCAACCTAACAAGGACCTATGGCTTTGTACCAGGCACAGTTTTAGACACCTTTGCTACTGTAAATGTCTTAATTGAAAAATCAAAAAACGCTTTGCTCGACTCCGGCATCGAACCCGGGACCTCATGCACAGCAGTCGCGCTCACTACCGCTGCGCCACTGAGGCATAGATTTAAATGCCTATAGTACCCGGAAAATATACTAAATCTAAAACTAATGATTATCGCTGGATAAAAAAATCCGCTAATACTTGTCTATGACAAGGCCAACGTCTAGTACTCAGTAAAAAAAAGTTTGTATTATAAAACCATATACCGGTATATTCTTTGCGTCGCAATATATATTTGCAAGCATATTTATTAAACATAATATTTACTTTATTTTATGTATCTTTTAAAAATGACTGTCCCCCGCAGTACACATAATTCCTGTGTCGAGGGAAGCTTTACAAACATACAAACACACAAACAACGGACACAAATAACACTCAGACTCATAACAAATATTTGTGGATCACACGAGTGTTTGTCTCGTGCGGGGATCGAACCCACAACACTCGGCATGGCGGCAGTGGCGAGGCGACCGCTTAAACCAACACAGTCTAAACACTTATACAGCGTGTCCGGTAATTAATGGATAACCTGGAAACGTCTTATAGTGAACATTACATAATATCCTAAAAAATATGAAAAAATATCTATCCTAACTACTACCTGAGATATGTGTTTATTTTTTAATTACCATGTATAACTTTCTTGTATACTACGACCATAAATGAATGAAATCTATCGGTTTTTTGTTGTTTTATTATTAAACACTAATTATGCTAATAGATAGACAGTCAAAAGTATGCTATGCTATATAACTTGCACATTTTAATATATAAATATTTTAATTTTTTTCTGAACTGTCTTCATTTCTACTAAAAGACATAAATGCCTAGTTTCTAACCGACCTTTGTTCTTTGCGGTCCAGTGTAGTATTTGTTGCTTAAACGAGATGGGCGTAAAAATCCAGGATTCAACCTCTTCGTCTTCATGTGACCTTTTTTTATCACTTTGTTGGTGCATATCCCCTGACCTTATGACCTTGTGACCCCTATATCTCGGGGGTCTTTAGACCCACAGGGCCCATATTCAAACTCGAACGAGGAATGACCCCAAGGTGTCTGCACACCAAGTTACAAGTCCAGCGGTCCATCGGTACAGCTATGTCTGTCACTAACAAACTGTCACTAACAGACAGACACACAGACTCACATACTGTTTTCGTCATTATTAACCTCTGAAGTAGACTCAGAGGTTAATAATGACGCTTCCGTATTAATAATAATAAAAATTATATAATTATATAATCTTGATGAACATCAAAAGAATATTATATATTTTGGCCACAGTTTTTCAAAACATACATGCATCTGAGCCAGTTTCAAGCCAATAACACATATGATTACATTAATATAATTATAAAAATACTAAAAATAAACTTACGCAAAAGCTTTCTTTCTAAATATTCCTGTTCGCGACATCATTTAAAACACAATATATCTTAATATAAAAACAAACTAATTTCTTAAAAACACTGTTTATTTTTTCTAAATAACTATATAACTACTATTAATAACACTATATTTTTATATTATTATTGTTAAATAAATTAATATTAATTTAGTTAATAGTACGGAGGAACACGTTCATTCTATAACAAAGCTCACTTGTGTCTGTTGATTCAAACAGTTAGGTATTACCAAAAGTTTCAAACACTCTCTTAATAGACAGAGTTTTAATACATGTACGTCAATCATTTTCGTTTTTATTTTGAGTTAGTTTTTGTCCGCGACTTTGTATGCGTGGAATTCGGAAGCCTATCTGTATTTCTTTGTTTGCATGTAAGAAAAAGTTAATCTATACACAATATTTGACTTCTAGGCGGTGCACAGTGGGCTGAAAACCTGACTTTTATAGACTTAAGAAGATAGATAAAAGCAATATCCGCCAAAAAAACCGACACTTAAAATTTTTATTCCCTAAGTCTATGAAAGTCGATTTTCAGGCCACCGTGCGGCGTATCATGATGAATCGCAATCAATTTCTTGCAGCAGATGTTGCGTGATGTGCGATGTGATTTAGAAAGAGAAATTCTTTGAAATTAAACTACTACATACGGCTTTTATCGCGTTGTTTATTTGACACTCTATTGCATAATTAAGAAACTGTTACACTACATACTACTACTATTAAACTTTACTAATCTTGAAGCTAATTAAATTATTAAAACTATTATAACTATTTTGATTTAATTTTACACTTTTCCAGACGTTTCGGTTGCTTTTCAGCAGCCATGGTCACGGGGAGACACAGAAGACAATATTATAGAGACAATTCTGTTTTTGCTTCCATAGATTTAGATCTATCAAATTATTTTCTTATATATGTCCCATGTATAGACATCGACCAATTACAATTTTATTATATGTATAATTGTTTATCATATTAAATGATTGGGTTGTCTTTCCGCAGTTACGGGTTTCAAAGGCTTGTTCTTCTCAATCTTGAAGTGTGAAGAGATTTCGAAGCACATTGTTTAATTATGTATTACTACGTGGGACACTCAGAAAGTTTTGCGAAAATAAAAAAGTGTTCTATAGGTAAATACTTTTTGTTATTAAATCTTTCCAAAGCCTTTCAGCCTCTATACAAAGTTTCATGCGTCTGAAACAGTTTTTGAAACATTTTTCAGTCCGCTGCAGACATCTCGTTTACGTTTAGTTAGGTTTAATGTGTCTACCATGACAATAAGTTTACATAAGTAAATGTATTTATTTCATATTTCTAGTTGTCTGTCGTTGTGGTTTACATGGTGGCCTCGCCACCGGCACTGTGCCGTATGTTCTGTGTTCGATTCCCACGTGGGATAACGGACGGGAACGTGATATGTTTCTATTGATTCTTGTGCATGATTAGTATAGTCATCTCTGTAAATATGCGAGAACGCAAGTTAACAAGTTTTGTTAACGATGTCAGCCTATGTAAATAATGTAAAAAAAACTAGATACTAAATTTTAAAGGTTAACGGGAAGTAATTATACATAGGTTTAGTTAACCATTACACCTGTTTATAAAAAAACAGGCATATTCATAACTAGTTATGACCCGCGACGGCGTTCATATAGACATTGTTAGCTTAAAAATATTATTTTAATACGTGTCGTTCCGCACAATTCGAGCGAATCAACCATTACCACCACTAATATCGATCCTTATTTCACTGAGTTTAGGTCCAACGTACACGTACGGTTTAGAGACCTTTGCTACTGAAAATGTCTTAATTGAAAAATCAGAAAACGCTTTGCTCGACTCAGGAATCGAACCCGGGACCTCATGCACAGCAGTCGCGCTCACTACCGCTGCGCCACTGAGGCATAGATTTAAATGCCTATAGTACCCGGAAAATATACTAAATCTAAAACTAATGATTATCGTTGGATAAAAAAATCCGCTAATACTTGTCTATGACAAGGCCAACGTCTAGTACTCAGTAAAAAAAGTTTGTATTATAAAACCATATACCGGTATATTTTTTGCGTCGCAATATATATTTGCAAGCATATTTATTAAACATAATATTTACTTTATTTTATATATCTTTTAAAAATGACTGTTCCCGCAGTACACATAATTCTTGTGTCGACGGAAGCTTAACAAACATACAAACATACAAACAACGGACCCAGATTCATAACAAATATGTTTGTCTCGTGCGGGGAGCGAACCCACAGCACTCGGCATGGCGGCAGTGGCGAGGCGACCGCTTAAACCAACACAGTATAAACACTTATATAATAACAATAGTGATATTAATAATATAAACACTAGAAATTAGCATAAGTTAGTAGGGCTATATCATGGTATACATAAAGTTCACAATACATTTGCGGGACTCGGTATACGTTTTTTTAATAAACTACCCATTACAATAATTAATTTATCATTATTTCAATTAAAGTGTCGTAAAAATACAAGGCGTAGTGGTCAGTGTAACCGACTGCCACGCCTGAGGTCGCGGGTTCGATTCCCGCACAAGTCAAACATTTGTGTGCATGAACATTGATGTTTGTCTTGGTCTGGGTGTTTCTATGTATAATACGTACGTGTTTACAAAAAAATAGTTTATATGTATGTTTATCCATTGTCTAGTACCCATAGTACAAGCTCTGCTTAGGTTGGGCTAGATGGTGTTGTGTGTCCCATAGAGGGCGCGCGCGGTGTTTCCGCGCGCCTTCTAACGTCGAAAGGGGAGAGCAGTGAATTGCTCTCCCCCGGGGACGAGAGGAGGTCGGGTCCGATTGACCCGGCCGGCACCCACACGGGGGGGCCTGCTATGGATGAATCTTTTTAGACTCCCAACTGGCCCCCCCCATTGGGTGAGAGAGGGAACACCCCAGGTTTTTTTAGCACTAGGCTGGTGAGTCCCACACGCCCCGCCGGTGCCGTCCCCTAGCCGGCGGGTAGTGCATCAAGCATTTTTTCCTGGGAATCAAAAAAAAAAAAAAAAAAAAAAAAGATGGTGTTGTGTGTATGTGATAGAATATTATAGAATAGAATATTATTTAAGTCAGAAGGGATATTATTCAGTCAACGACTACTTAAGTGACAAAAACTCATGGGTCTACATAGTTGCTTGTTGTATACAGGATTCAAAGATCTGTATTACTTATAAGTCTAAATAAATAAATAAATAAGTCAATTTAGTAATGTAGAGGTACCTCGTGATTCATTGTGATGTTATCAAGTACCGTGCTTCCCTTTTCGATAATTATTGAAAATTAAATGCAAAATGTGAATGCACAACCGCATTTAGTCACGGACTGACTTTGCATTGGCACAAAGTGTATGTGTATGCACCATCATGCCATCCTACTGTTTATTAAGAATAATAATATCAGCCCTGTATTAAACTGTCCCACTGCTGGGCATGGGCCTCTTCTCAGTGTAAGAAGGGTTAGGCAATAGTCCACCACGCTGGCCCAGTGCGGGTTGGCAGACTTCACATATCGTCGAGAACATTATGGGGAACTCTTAGACAAGCAGGTTTCCTCACGATGTTTTCCGTTTACCGATAAAGCTAGCGATAATTAATTATTGAATACGCATATAACTTCGAAAGTCAGAACTGCACGCCCTGAGATCGCACTCGAGACCTCTACGTGATAGTCCAACGGATTCCCACTAGGCTGAAGCTCCACTGAAGATTCGTTTAAGCCCTTAACCTCAATTATGTATTCTAAATGAGGCATAGGGAGAATGTTTCATATATCATCATAAGTCAGCAAAAATCTCAAATGCCTAAAGCCAGGCCACACGGCGCGTTAACGGTACGGTGCAGCACCGTACCGCAATTAACTCGAGCCATAGGGTGCCACACGGGCGTTGCGGCACCGCAGTACAACGCTGTTTACCGCGGTGCGGCGCGGCGCTGCAACGACAACGACTCAGTGTGTATTATCGCATAATGCAGGTATTTCTTGTACTAAAGATATAAGGAAATCAATATTATCGGAACTCATCGTAAGTCGATCGTCATCGATAAATATTAAATAATTGTAGCACACAACGTGAATAATCACGTTCAATGCGCGCCGCGCCGCAACGCATCACCCCTCCCCGCCTCGTCTCGTAGGTCACAAGTCCGGCGTGCTTGCGGTGCGACGCCGCGCCGTAGGGCGGCCCAACGCGTCCTGTGACATGGTATAGTGATTTGTATGTAGGATGACGTTGCGGCACCGCTCCGACGCCGCACCGTCAACGCATCGTGTGGCCGCGCTCTAAGATGACCATGCGAGCGAAGTCAGGCGGAAGCTAGTATATTTATATATGATTGCGTCGGTGATGCAGTGGTACTAAATGCGACTGCTGTGCAAGAGAAATTACAAATTTTCAATAGTAGTTTGGAGTTAGAAAATTGGAAGGCGTTGGCCCTGCGGCTGATCTCTCTCCGGTCGTGTCGGTGATGTCTCACCGGATCATGAGAGTTAGGGAACAGAGAGTGCACTTGTGTTTTCGCACACACTCGTGCACTATAATATCCCTCTAACGCACTATAGCTCGTAGCTATAGATCGTTTACGTTTATCGTGCCGTTGAGAAATTGTATTGTGTATGAAAGAGCTACATATTTTATATACATACACACATCAAAATACGTCCGCGTTCACTTGCATAAGTTGAGGTATTTTTTCTCGTGTGAAAATATAATTAACTAGCTGACCCGCGCAACGTCGTCTGCTTCACATAAGAGACATTTCCCCATTTTTGCAACAATTTTAATTAATGCTCAGCTTCTATTGATCGTAACGTGATGTTATATAGCCTTCCTCGATAAATGGGATATCTAACACTGAAAGAATGTTTCAATTAGAACCAGTAGTTCCTGAGATTAGCACGTTCAACCAAATAAAGAAAACAAACTCTTCAACTTTATAATATCAGTATAGATGAATGCATTATTAATTGCTTTAAAATTTAACAACACACAATTTTACTATGAAAAGCTCTATATTCCTTTAGCTCTTTACAAAAAAGCATTAACATATTTATGTTATTTAAAGAAATGCGAATATTTGATTAAACTAAATAATTTTATTCATTTTTATATGCTTTTATTTACAAATTTAATGCAAAATGACTCCTGGGTATACTATGCCTGCAAATCAAGATGTCCAATAGTTCTTGTGGTAACCTGTCCCATTCTTGAATGGCGGCTTCCTTGATCTCTGAAAGAGTTCTTGGAGGTGGTTGATGACTCCAAACAGCTCCCATGCGTGCTTGGGTTTAAGTCCAGAGAGCCGGCAGGCTAGTCCAACCGCGTGATTTCGTACTCCCGGAGAGCAGTGCTCACTCGTTGAGCTCGATGTGCCGGCGCATTATCGTCGACCAACACGAATTGGTTACCATAATTTATCCTGAATCACAGTTGTCTTGTACAAATTAGCTGTCATAGAGTCTTGGTACGGGATCAAAGGCGTTCGAGCTCCAATCATTATTCAGCCTCAAAAAGAAACCGATTTGCTGCCTTGCTAAACGGTTCTAGTGGCAGTTCTTTGCCTTTCAGCATTCCCAGGCCGTCTCCAAACTCGAACACGGTGGTTATCAGGGTGCGTTCTAATCCGTGTTTCATCAACGAAAAGACAATTACGCCAGACATCCTTTTCTTCGTCTTCATCGTTTTGACGCTGCCTGGCCCAGTGCATTCTGCGTCGCTGTCGTTCCCGTGTATTCTAAGGTGCTCGCCAGGATCTCCTTGATCGTAATCTCAAGTGGTGTACACAATAACGAATGGTCTGAGTGCTAATATCCAGTCCAGTAGCAGCTCGCAGTTCTAATTACAGTTTGGTAGCGTTAATTATTGGATCATGGACGGCATGAAGTTTGATGTAGCGCTTCTGAACAGCACTAAGGACAGCCAGGTTGCCCATGCTCCAAAACCTCTGCAGGGTAGTAACGACGCAGGTTGGAGAAACGGAGACTCTGGCTGCGATTTGCCTTGTAGAATATCCTTCTTCACGCAATAACACTATTCTTGCTCGTAAGACTCCAGACAGTCCAACTGACATTATTCAAATGAACAATTTTATAGAAATTGATTAAAACAGCTTTCAGGCAGAAACTAGAATGAGGGTCATTTGTCATTGACCTCGTTTTTATATGAAAATCAGAAGAATATTTTATATTTTCTACATTTAAATGACAACGAAATAACTTATATTTAAATATTTTAAGCAATTAAAAAATATTAGCCCTTTTCCGTGAACGCGGACTATTTTGATTTGTGTATGTATATTTACTAGCTGTTACCCGCGACTTCGTACGCGTTGAATTTTTTTTCGCGGGACCATTATTTTTCTAATATAAAGTAGCTTAAGTTACTCCTTATAACATCAGCTATCAGCCAGTGAAAGTTCCGCCAAAATTGGTCCACCCGTTTCAGAGATTAGTCGGACGAATAGATAGACAGACAAAAAAAATGAATTGATTTTTGATATAAGTACCTGCCGTGTATACTTTCATATGAATGCTTAAGCAGAATTACAGCTTTTTATAAATTGTAATTCTGACATCACACAGACACTTAATTTTTTTATTTGTATAGATTAAATTCACGATACAAATAAGCATAGATAATACTGACATTCGAATACTAATGTGCATCATTAGATTTAAATAAAACACTAAGATTGTGTCTGACAAGGTCAAATAAGGAATGTCAAAAAAAATGGTTTTTAAGAACACGCCTCAGAAACCGGTTGAAAAGACCGAAAAACATTGGCAAGCAAGTTTTCTTTTATATTAAACTACATACATATCGAAATAATACCTAGACCTACATATCCTAAATCCTAACTAATATTATAAATACGAATGTAAGTTTGTTTATTTGTTTGTTTATTACGGTTTCACGTCTTAACTACTAGACCGATCTTCGTGAAATTTCGCATACACGTTGTCAGAGTAACAGAAAAGGCAACCTCTCATCCAGAAAAACTACTGTTTAGATTGCATGAGTGAAGCCGCGGAGAAAATCTAGTACTAGCTTTCGCCCCGTGGTTGAAATTCTACCTAATCATTATTTAGAACTTCATTTTGATGAACTGCCTCCTGGCGCAGCGGTAGTGAATGCGACTGCTGTACACGCACATCAGACTTGCCGAAGTTAAGTGCGTATTAAATAGTTAATTATCGCTCGATTTAACGGTGAAGGAAAACATCTGGAGGAAACCTGCATGTCTGTCTAACCAGCAGCAGGCCAGAGTGTTGGACTATGACCTAACCCATCTCACACAAAGAAGAGGTTTGCATCGCGCATTGAAACATTGGTGCGCCCGCTTTAACCGAATAGATCGATTTTAAAAATTCAAAAAAAGAGTCTCATGTTTAAAGAAAGATAGTCTCATGTTTGTATCCTTATACAGAAGTGAGTCAGAAAAGTAGAAATGGGGAATCAGGGAGCCTACAAAGCACAGTGTAAATGTAGTGATCCTAATCAAACCATGTCACATCTGTTGAAATGTCCAAATTGTCTCTGTAGGTGCACCATGGAGGACTTGATGGACGCAACTGCTGATGCGATTGCCGTGGCTATACATTGGGTAGGATATATTTCAAATAATTGTACCATCGACTCGAGAAGAAGAAGAAGATTCCATACAGGTAAGAAGAGGTGCATCACACCCACATTTCGCCAGCTTTAGCTTTAGGTCCTAATGGGTTGAGCTCATTACCATCTACTGGGCACAGTGCCAAGCTCCGTGCTGTCACTAAGAATTTCTTGATAGAAAATTCCAATAACACTGCCCGATTCAAGAATCGAATGCGAGACTGCATGCACAGCAGTCACCTTCATTACCACTGCGCCACTGAGGCAGTCAAGAATCACAAATAATCACTAAATACATATTTTTTTGTAAAACCAGTTCCTGGACTAGAAATAATGCCTGTGTCGTAGAGACTTAACAAACAATCAAACAGCGGACACAAGAAACACCCAGACTTGGAACGACCATTTGTGGATCACACCATTTGTTCCGTGTGGGATTCGAACTCACAACACTCGCCGCAGTGGCAAAGCGACCACTTAAACCACTACGCCATGCGTGCGCTCAACTATTTGGGAACCACACAATTATTGTCACTTATAGGATCGAACCCACAACACGCGGTGGCAGTGGTGACATAATATAACACAGATTCAAATCCTGTTTAGCACAATAAATAAACAAAATTTAACAAAAAAGAAAACCGACTTCATAAAAGAATAATCTAAAACAAAAAATGCACTAAAAAGTTAAACAATAATTGCGTATTCTTGTGAATAATTAAATTATTGTTATTAATGGAGTCGGTGTCAGCCAAACCATCCTACACAATTGTTTGTTTTGTTCTTGCCAAAAATGAGAACATCATCAATGTAGCCAAATACGCATTATTAAGAATAAATCAAATACGACTAGTCAGATCTTAATCAAAATTAAATGAGATCAATCGAAAAGCACCAGCTATCAAATACAAAAGAATCATCGAAATCGGTTCAC
The DNA here is from genome assembly GCA_963675205.1 of Catocala nupta. Classification (NCBI taxonomy): domain Eukaryota; kingdom Metazoa; phylum Arthropoda; class Insecta; order Lepidoptera; family Erebidae; genus Catocala; species Catocala nupta. Next base: position 2,488,358 of record OY776107.1, on the reverse strand, counting down.
CTAGAAAAGAGATATTAGGTAACACACAGAAAAATAAAATCATACAGTCGAATTGAGAACCTCTTCCTTTTTTTGAAGTCGGTTAAAAACTATACAGGGTGTCCAAGAACCTGGCGTCCAACTGGATTCCCACGATGCCCCAAGTTCTAACAGTACTCAGAAAAATATTTTAAAAAATCCACCCCATGTACTTACAGAATTATACTGATTTCAAAAAAAAAGGGGAAATGAGCACCCTGTGACATACTTTTGAATGCTGTGACTGCTAATGCTGATAATTTCGATATTTCTTGGAGGTTTTGTAATCTAGGGTATTGCTGTGTCTAAATAGAATGTAAAAATAAAGTACTTATTGTACCATTTTAAAATAAAATATTATTTTAACTAAAGGTGATATGGAAAACTATTGAATTTCGCAACTTTGACCGACTGTAGTGTAAAAAAAATGTACCAAAATAGTATGGCAAGTGACGTCAAATTTTGACGCGTTTATTCCTCTTTTTAAAAAGGTATAATACTTACACATTAATTTGAAAAAAAAAATTTTGATAATATTTTTACTCAACAACCCAATTTTTACGAAGTGCCTACCTACTAACGGTAACTGTCGGACCCTTTCTTATCTTAGAAACTGTTATGTTACTACTATTATTTACTTCGGTTCCAAGAGTGAGCAAGAAGGAAATACACACAGGTAGATGGGTTCCCAGTAGAATAAAAGCAAAGAATGTTAGTTTAAAGATATTTTATTACAATAAATGTTCAAAATGTTGACCACCCGCGGCAATACAAGCTCTCACTCTCCTTAAAAAGGACCGCTTTATGTTTCGCGAGTAACTTTTTTGACGTATCACCTGCACTGCTTGTGTTATCTTCTCACGAAGGTCAGCGATGTCATTAATGGGCTTCGCATAAACGAGCTCCTTCATAGTTCCCCAGAAAAAAAAATCCAGCGGATTTAAGTCAGGTGAGCGGGCTGGCCACGGGATTGTTCCTGATCGCCCAATCCACCTGTTCGGGTATTGCTCGTCCAAAAACTCTCTAACGGATACGCGAAAATGTGCTGGACAGCCGTCGTGTTGGAACCACATATCTGGTGGGGTCTCTTCTAGTAAGTTTGGCAAATCATTTTGAAGAAAATTTAAATATGATTCGCCAGTCAAATTCTCGGGCATCTCAAATGGACCAATAATATTCCCACAGAGAATACCGGTCCACATGTTCACTTTGAACCGGTACTGGGATCTATCTTCTCGCATCAAGTGCGGATTTTCCACATGCCACTCGTGCAAGTTGTGTAGGTTCATGTAGCCATCCTTCTTAAATGTAGATTCATCTGACCACAAAATTTTGTCGATAAAGTTTTCGTCTTCTCGATGTTTTTGCAGGATTGTTTCACAAAACGCGACTCGGCTCGGATAGTCTCGAGGTAAAAGACTTTGCACTCGCTGTACGTGGTACGGATGATATTCTTCTTTTTGGAGAATACTGTGTGCTGTGCTCTTCGGTATCCCCGTATCAGCTTCTATTCCTCGCACAGAGATGCTTGGATTTGCCGACACCGCCTCTAAAACTTCATCGCGTATGAAGTCATTTACGGGTCGTCCTTCACCAGCTACTTGATTGGGGAACCGCCCGTCACATAGTGATCTGTGCACATTAATGAAAACTCGATGGTCGGGATATCGCGTAGCCCTCGGATACCTTTCTCTGTAAAGTCTCGCTGCAGCTCGTCCATTACCTCTACATTCTCCATAAATGTAGTGCATATTTGCGTATTCTTGCGGAGTGTAGGTCGCCATGGTAGCACACACAAAACACAAACTGTCCAAACACAGGCAAAGGTCGTCGTAAAGAGTTCGTTTCAAAGTCCAGAGCACAAAGAGTAATCGAGTCCAATAAACAAAGCTTTAAATCGTAGTACGTGATCAATGGTAACAATAAGAGAGAGGTGCGTAGTAACGGCAGGAGGCAGTGACGCGTACTGACCGTACTGTTATCCTAAATAGCACGATCCCAGATAGCGTCACTATCTATCTCACTCGCACCTCTAACCTTTTTCTCCCTCACTCTTACCTGAATAATGGGGTACCATAAAGAAGAACCAGCAAATCGCAAAGATAGTTTCTGTCTTGCTCCCTCCTGTTGTAATAACGAATCACTATGGTGAGATGCATGCACATACCGTCCCTTACGGTCTAACCTGTTTTTTGAGAGGCCTGTTGTTATTTTTATGAGCATACAACAGTAATTCTTTAGAGGTTAGATTCAATTCGTCGTAAATTTTTCTTTCTAAGAATTCTGTAAGACATCGTAAAAATTGGGTTGTTGAGTAAAAATATTATCAAAATTTTTTTTTTTCAAATTAATGTGTAAGTATTATACCTTTTTAAAAAGAGGAATAAACGCGTCAAAATTTGACGTCACTTGCCATACTATTTTGGTACATTTTTTTTACACTACAGTCGGTCAAAGTTGCGAAATTCAATAGTTTTCCATATCACCTTTAGTTAAAATAATATTTTATTTTAAAATGGTACAATAAGTACTTTATTTTTACATTCTATTTAGACACAGCAATACCCTAGATTACAAAACCTCCAAGAAATATCGAAATTATCAGCATTAGCAGTCACAGCATTCAAAAGTATGTCACAGGGTGCTCATTTCCCCTTTTTTTTTGAAATCAGTATAATTCTGTAAGTACATGGGGTGGATTTTTTAAAATATTTTTCTGAGTACTGTTAGAACTTGGGGCATCGTGGGAATCCAGTTGGACGCCAGGTTCTTGGACACCCTGTATACTAGTTTCATTAGCTTTTAAATAAAATACACTGGACCGCAAAGAAAAAGGTTCGGTTAGAAAATCTACAATATCTTCAAAAGTACCTGACCTAGCTTTATGAAATAAAGAATAAATAAAAGAATATTTTTATGTGCTAAAATAAAAAAAAAAATTTTGTTCATGGTTTTGATTTTAATAAATGTAAAATAAATAAAAATGCCTAGATTCTAACCGACCTTTTTTCTTTGCGGTCCAGTGTAGTATTTGTTGCTTAAACGAGATGGGCGTAAAAATCCAGGATTCAACCTCTTCGTCTTCATGTGACCTTTTTTTATCACTATGTTGGTGTATGACCTTATGACCTTTTGACCCCTATATCTCGAGGGTCTTCAGACCCACAGGGCCCATATTCAAACTCGAACAAGGGATGACCCCAAGGTGTCTGCACACCAAGTTACAAGTCCATCGGTCCATCGGTACAGCTATGTCTGTCACTAACAAACTGTCACTAACAGACAGACACACAGGCTCACGTACTGTTTTCATTAACCTCTGAAGTAGACTCAGAGGTTAATAATGACGCTTCTGTATTAAAAATAATAAAAATTATATTATTATATAATCTTGATGAACATCAAAAGAGTATTATATATATTGGCCACAGTTTTTCAAAACATACATGCATCTGAGCCAGTTTCAAGCCAATAACACATATAATTACATTAATATAATGATAAAATACTAAAAATAAACTTACGCAAAAGCTTTCTTTCTAAATATTCCTGTTTGCGACATCATTTAAAACACAATATATCTTAATACAAAAAAAACTAATTTCTTAAAAACACTGTTTATTTTTTCTAAATAACTATATAACTACTATTATTAACACTATATTTTTATATTATTATTGTTGAATAAATTAATATTAATTTAGTTAATAGTACGGAGGAACACGTTCATTCTATAACAAAGCTCACTTGTGTCTGTTGATTCAAACAGTTAGGTATTACCAAAGGTTTCAAACACTCTCTTAATAGACAGAGTTTAGTACATATGTACGTCAATCATTTTCGTTTTTATTTTGAGTTAGTTTTTGTCCGCGACTTTGTATGCGTGGAATTCGGAAGCCTATCTGTATTTCTTTGTTTGCATGTCAGAAAAAGTTAATCTATACACAATATTTGACTTCTAGGCGGTGCACAGTGGGCTGAAAATCGACTTTTATATCGGTTTCAAAAGGGGTGTTCTTCTCAATCTTAAAGTGTGAAGAGATTTCGAAGCACATTGTTTAATTATGTATTACTACGTGGGACACTCAGAAAGTTCTGCGAGAATAAAAAAGTGTTCTATAGGTATTTTATTATTGATATTTTATGTTATTAAATCTTTCCAAAGCCATCAGCCTCTATACAAAGTTTCATGCGTCTGAAACAGTTTTCGAAACATTTTCCAGTCCGCCGCAGACATCTCGTTTACAGCCTGCTCAAACGCTGACAGCGCATCTTCCGGTGACGAAAATTGTATTCCTTTGAGCTAATTTTTTATTTTCCGGAATTAAAAGAAGTCACACGGTGCTAGGTCAGGGCTGTTAGGAGGGTGACCCAGAAGTTTGATCGGCGTGCTGCCCAGGAAATCCCTCATTTTGAGGACGGTGTGCGCGGGCTTGTTGTCGTGGTGGAGCAGTAGCTCGCGGAGCCTTGTGTTTGGTCGCCTGTTGCTCACAACAGAAAAAACTTCAGCCAAGCATTGCGTAGTAACATTCAGAGTTGATGCTTCTTTGGTTCCGTAAAGGAATTGAAACCAGGAAGCCAGGCATATTGAAAAATCTCGTGATCAAAATCTTTCCTCCGCTTCTAAATCGCTTTACTTTAGTAGGCATTGATTCGTTTTGAAACACCCAAACTGACGACTCACGCTTCGTTTCTGGATCGTATTGATAAATCCAGAACTTATTACCTGTAATGATGTCGTAAACAGGATGAGACGAGCCAGCTTCAAATTAATTTTTCATATCACGGCACCAATCCACTCGGGCCTGTTTCTGAGCATCGGTGAGATTGTGTGGTACCCAGCGTGAAACTATCCTCCTCACGCAAAGATGGACGTTTATTACCTCGTGAAAACTTCCTGATCCAATCTGCAGTATGTGCTGAATCGCCTGATACGTAACCCGCCTATTTTCTTGAATAAAATTTTTCATTGCAGCACGTTTTCTTCTGTAACAGCCGTCAAAGGGCGACCTCTTCTTTCTTCATCCCTCCAAAGTTAGTCGAGCGTGCTTGAATTCGTTATAGGTACCAACGATACACGGTTGCCTTGGAAGGGTCTTCATCCATGAATGCCATTTGAAGTCTATCGTGCGATTCGTCTTACTGGAGGAATCGGGTGACACTTGAAATCGTGAAAAATCATAGCGCGAAGATGTTCTCGACGCAGATCCATTTTTCAATGAGACACGATTATTTGAATTAGCTAGGAAAAATGTGGAGGGACATATAGAAATTGGAACGACCTTATTTTTATGTTACTTATAAATAATAATATTTTTTAAATAGATTATAACTGGTCAGTCTCCCTGTCTCCCAGTTATACAAAAAACCTTTCTTTCGCAGTACTTTCTGAGTGGCCTCTACGCAGTACATTCTGAATACGGAGATTGGGCTCACAGATTCTTTTTATGATTAATCCCAACTCATCAAATAATACTGTGTTTAAATACGGTCATCTTTCTGCGCGTTAAGTTGTCATCTAACACAATGACAACATAACTTCTTAATTAATATAGTATTATCACGCTCACATGAAAATCGTATACTATCGTTCTCTATAACGTATTTATTTACTTTTAGTTTAATTACAATGGGTACAGGCCAATAATACTAGCTAATAGCTAAACATTAATATATTATCAGCTCTGTATATAAACTGTTCCACTGCTGGGCACGGGCCTCATCTCAATGTGAGAAGGGTAAGGCCATAGTCCAACCTCGCTGGCCCAGCGAGTTGGCAGACTTCACATACTGCCAGTCAAAAGTTTGAACCACCTACATCAAAGTTGCAAATGGATGTAAAACTCAAAATAAAAAGCTAAACATGAAAGGATTTATTGTGATATTTATTAAGTATGGCAAATGCAATTAAATATAAATAAAAAATATAAAATATTTCGACAATTTAACTTAAAATATATGTTGACAAGCTAAACAGCTTTTTCATCAAAAAACCCTCCCTTGCATTGAATCACTTTGTTGACAAGTCTTGGCATGCGGGCAATCAATTTGTCGATTGTTTCTTGTGAAATATTGTTCCAGCTTTCTTGCAATGCTCTCCACAAATCTTCTTGTGAGCTGGGACAACAACTGCGCACGTTTCTGTCCAGCTCTTCCCACAAAAGTTCTATAGGGTTAAGGTCGGGGCTCTGAGCGGGCCACACCATGTTTTTTAACACCCCTTCTGCTTCTTTTGTATCTAAATAACCCCGGCATAATTTGGAGCTGTGTTTAGGGTCGTTGTCTTGTTGGAAAATAAAGCCATCTCCAACTAGCTGAAGTCCCGATGGTACAGCATTACACTCCAATATTGCTTTGTACTGCTCCTTTTTCATAATTCCTTCGACTCGTACCAAATCTCCAGTTCCACGGCTCGAGAAACAACCCCAAACCATAACGGAACCACCGCCATGCTTCACTGTGGGCAGGACACAGTCTGGCATCATCTTTTCCTCGGCACTCCGCCGAACAAAAACACGTCTTTTGCTCCCAAACACTTCAAATTTGGACTCATCTGTCCAAAGAACTCTTTTGAAGTCTTCTTCACTCCAGTTTCGATGGGTAAGGGCCCACTGCATTCTCTTCTTTTTGTTTTGTGGCCTTAAGAGAGGTTTTCGCACTGCTACGCGACCAAATAACTTAGCGTCTCTTAGTCTTCTTTTCACTGTGGTCAATGACACAGATGTAGACCGGGATTTGTTCACTGAAGTGAACAAATCCCGGTCTACATCTGAAAGCGCGGATTTTTGGTGCTGTCAGGCGTCTATTCCGCTTGCTTGTTACCACGATGAACTTATCCTCGCTAGAAGTGGTAGCTCTCGGCCTTCCCGACCGCGAACGATCTTGATTATTGCCAGTCTCCTTGTATCGGGTTATTGTGTTATGAACACAAGTCTTCGACAACTTGAGCTGAGTAGCAATCGCACGTTCAGATTTGCTTTCGTTGTGTAAAGCAATGATGACAGCACGAGTTTCACCGCTAATTTGGCGTACTTTTCCCATAATGAGATGTCTTCACTGTAAGAACGACGAGCTCGGACTAACCAAGATTAAGAAATATTTACTCCATGGAAACTCAGGTGTTCACAGTGTTTTAGGAAGTTAAAATTTCCTAAAATTCTGTTAACACAAAACAAAGCCCAAATAATGAATAATAGTCAGGTAACAATAATATTACAATGACTTTAGCGCGCGGTCCGCACGCGGCGCCCATTGATGTTTCTAGACAAAAGACCTTTGTACGATGATTACATAAAAATAAATAGAAATAATGACTTCGAAAAATAGTTAAATATCCATTGTATATGCAGGTGTTCAAAAATATCCCCTTTCCTATCCAGAACAACGCGTGCTGGGCTCAGATGCCATCCTTACACGGTGGAGTCGACTAGAGTGCGTACCAACAAGTTTGGGTCCTCATACCTCTGCCGAACGATCAAGGCATGGAATTCTCTGCCAAGGCACGTGTTTCCTTCTTCCTTCAATCCTGGGTCCTTTAAGCGGGGCGTGAAAAAGCACCTTCTCAGGCCGTCAAAGTAGAGACCTCAACATCGCCTCGGCTGCTATGAGGACGATGTGGAGGCCACTGCTCTTAGACCACACGACTGCTTACCATCAGGCGGAGTGTGGCCATTTTGACGAGCAAAAAAAAAAAAAAAAAAAAAAAAAATTTATTGTGAAGCAATATTTTAACTTGTGGTCTCAATCTTTTGGCCGGTAGGGTATCTTTGAGAACATTATGGAGAACTTTCTTTTAGGTTTCCTCACGAGGTTTTCCTTTATTATCGAGCAATAATTAGCAGTTAGTCAATTTAAATAAAATCAATTCAATCTATGTAAAATAATAATGAGAGAGGAAAGATTTGATTTTTATTTGTTTGTAACGTTTTAACTCAAAAACAACACAACCGATTTTAAAAATTCTTTCACTATTAGTAAGCTTTTTTATCATCGAGTACTAGTGGCTGTATTTTATATTAAAGTACTGTTACTGACATAACTTTTACGCGAGCAAAGCCGCGGGCAAATGTTAGTTATTAATAGTGCGAACATGGATCAACTGTAAAGGTGTTACATGAGTATTATTTTTCTGACAAATTCTACTTTTAGGTTCACAAATATAAGTCGGTAGTCCGTTAAGTATATATTACTACTGGCTGTCCCGACAGACGTTGTCCTGTACAGGCGAAAAAGAAAAAAAGAAACCATATCTAAACCATCCTCGAATCCACTTGAACACACAAAAAAAAAACATTCGTATCGGTCCAGCCGTTTAGGAGGAGTTTAATTACAACGAAAAATGGGATTGATTTTTATATATATAGATTAATTACAGTAAAATTACTCAATTAACACATATCTTTAAATTTGATTTAGTACACAATTCATCAACAAGTATGTCATTAATTGAATGTACGTAAATTATAATAGACCGTACACAGTTATCACAACGTATTATAAAACAAAGTTCTTCGCCGCGTCTGTCTGTCTGTTCGCGATATATTCAAAAACTACTGAACGGATTTTCATGCGTTTTCACCAATACAGAGTGAATCATAAGGAAGGTTTAGATGTATAATTTGTTAAGGTTACTACTCGTGCGAAGCCGGAGCGGGTCGCTAGTATTCAAGTAATCATTAAATATAAGTCACGTGTGAATAATTACGATATATCAATAAACTTATAAATAAGTCACAATCGTATATGCGACGCATATAATTATTATTACTTTTTTTAAAGACAACTCCCGCACTAGTAAAACATTCAAACAACGGATACAAAGAACACCCAGACACGGTACAACCATTAGTAGATCACATTTTTTTTTTTGTCTCGATTGGGATTCGAACCTGAAACACTGGGCGCAGTGGCAGAGGTGAGGCGACCACGTAAACCACTTAGCCATCCGTGCTTCATAGTATATACAGGGTGTCCGGTAATTAATGGATAACCTTGGAATGTCTTATAGTAGAACTGAAGGCCGCTCAGAAAAAATTTAAAATACAATAATAAAAAGAAATTATATATATATATATATTTTTATTTTTTTTATTTATTTATTTATTTATTTATTTCAAAACTATTAATCTATCATTACAGGTTCTTAACCTAATGCGATAGTATAGCAACATAACTAAAATCTAACATTTAAATACAGTAATATAATAAAATATCTTAAATCTATTAACAATAACTTAATATCCAGTATATAGCCTTTGTGAATTCGCTCACTGAACATGAAAATAGATCGATCCGATCTGATACGGTATTAAGCGCACGCAGCGCCCGCGTCAGCGGCGCGTGCTGTAAGAGATTAGTGCGCGCGCGCGGCACCACTAGCAACTATATATATTAAAAAGTGCAAGCTATTATAGCATATCATACTTTTGACTGTCTATCTATTAGCGCATAATTAGTGTTTAATAATAAAACAACAAAAAACCGATGGATTTCATTCATTTATGGTCGTAGTATACAAGAAAGTTATACATGGTAATTAAAAAAAATACATCTCAGGTAGTAGTTAGGATAGACTTTTTTCATATTTTTTTCTGAACGGCCATGAGTTCCACTATAAGACATTTCCAGGTTATCCATTAATTACCGGACAACCTGTATAACAAACAATTAGTTGGTAACATGTTATTATTGACTAGGTCTGTACTTTTCTGTACCACAGACAACGTGTATGCGAAATTTCATGACGATTGGTCGAGTAGGTGAGGCGTGGTTGTTAAGACTGCGTCGAGCGTAAGACGCGGTTGGACTGAATGACAGAGCTCGATATTCAAATCAGCGCGCGACCGCCATAGTAAAATTGTATGGAGGATTTGAAGTGCTTTTTTGATAAATATGTATCTTTATTGTCAACCAATAACTTAAATATTTGGGACGGACAAATTGTAATATAACTATTCATGTTTCGTTTAAGCTGTAAAATGGGATAGGTTTCTACTGTTTTTATTTAAAAATCACTTAATACGATATTGTCTTCTGTTTACGCGAATGTTATTCATTGAAATTAAACTACTATATACGGATTTTATGAAATGAAATGAAATGATTTATTTTCGCAGAAAACACTGTTACAATGAAGTTAACAAGTCCGTATATATGTCTCAAGTGTCTCGGCCTGGTGGCATGCAAAATTCACATAGATTTTATATGTACTAAGAATATAAAATAAATTTAATTAATTACATATTTAGAAAAGAACGAAGAACAAATTCATTGCATATTTAATCATTAATTAGAGTCAAACCTAGTCAAACATAAATTATTTTAATTAAGACTATCATTAAAATAATCATCTAAATCATAATAACATTTATTTAGTAATAAGACTAAGTTTTTTTGAATAATTTAAGACTCATTGCTTTTATGTCAGTTGGTAATTTATTATATATTACAGGTGCCATATGAAATATGCTTTTATGCATTAAGGCTGTACTGGTCTGCCGCATACAAAGGCGATATATGTCACGTTGCTTCCTGTTATAAGTTGTTGACGCTAGATTATATAAGTTTGGGTTCGCTTTAACAAAATTAGATACTTCATAAATATATAGGCATGGCATTGTAAGTATCTTATATTTTAGGAAAAATGGCTTACAAGAGTCAGTTGCTTGTAGCCCAAACATAGCTCTGATGCACCTTTTCTGTGCCTTAAATATTATGCCCCTGTCCGTCGAGTTTCCCCAGAAAACTATCCCATACCTTAGGACTGAAGCTACCAACCCATGATATGCCACTAGGAGAGTGTTAACACTTGATATTTTTGCTAATTCGTGAAGAGCGTACACTGATTTATTAATCTTTTTGCACAATGTTTCAATATGAGCCTTCCATGTTATTTTGTCATCTACAATAAGTCCAAGACATTTTGTCGATTCGGTTGTGCTAATTTGTTCGCCTTTGTAGTTGATTATATGCATAGCAGGGTTTAAACACTACTACTACTATTGATTTTATTTTACTAATTTATAAGCTAATAAAATTATTTAAACTATTAAAACTATTTATTTTTGGTTTACACTTTCCCCGACGTTTCGGTTGCTTTTCAGCAGCCATGGTCACGGGGAGACTAAGATGGTAGTTGTCTCAATGTTCCAGTGTAGTTATTTCAAAGTACCCGAACATAATTTAATTATTGGTGTTTCTATTTACGCAGAATGAGCTCAAAGTATCATGAAGTCTAGCTGTGGTTTGTTTCTTCTTGGGTTTGACTATTTGAAGTACAGGATCCCAAGCTGGTGGTACATTCCAACCATCTTCTCTATTGAAATTGGGATGTTTTTTGATTTCACTCACATTCAGCCCGCCACAAGCTGCCCTGCGGTTTGTGTGCTTTAATTTAACCTGGTGATACATTTTTGTTTATATCACAAGGCGAAGGTGATAGTTTAAAAGCTAGTGTATTGTGCCCTCCGATATCGCGTTAGTCTCATGATGAGATAACGACTGTCCCAGAGGGATTTATTATTACTTATTATTATAATTATGACTGGCATTCAAGCAGTCCATACGTTAAAAGTGTGGAAGCTGGCTTCCAAAACTAAACGAAAATATTTTGTTATTAGAACCTTCTGGTTATAAGTTATAAAACAAATGTCGTTCAGACCTAAAGTATAGAGATACTTTATCGTACGTTTTTGATAAGCGCCCTCAGCAATTTCAATTCTTATTTAGGTAAACGTAAATAATTAAAATTATAATATATTGGTGCCAATTCTGTTGTCACAAAATTCTCTTATCTTAGCTAAAAATCTCTAAAATTTATTTTAGTCCTGTCACTTTTGGCGATTTCAGAATACGAAATGTCGTTTGATAGGACTAAACTAAATTTTAGAGATTTTTAGCTAAGATAAGAGAATTTTGTGACAACAGAATTGGCACCATTATATAAGTTTAAAAAATTCTTAACAACATTTAGGTGTAAAAATGTCTCGCAGTAATTTTATTTTAGACGATCGATGTATCTAAAACATTTTATATTGCGAATTTTAATAGTAAAACTGTAAATAATGGTTATTTGTATTAACAATAACCACAAAAGAATAAAATAAAATAGCAAAAATACATAAAATAAGTTTATTTTCTAAATACAAACAATCTACAAACTATACGAAATATTGGCAAAATTACCTTTAAATACATAACAAATCTAAAACAGCTTTTGACAGTACACTCTTTTTTTTGACAGGTAACTTTCGTAGACCTGTTATGAAGGGATCTGAATGAAGAAGAAGCCTATTAATTAAATCAGTATTGGTCAAAATGCGACTCATTTTTCGCGTGTGATTTCTCCTAAATGATTTGATGTGTTTGTTAGTTGCTTCAGCTGCTTCTTCAGACAGCTCTCCGATTGACAATAAAGCGTGATCAATAACATTAGCACCATGAACTAGGACTTTGTGAACGGAAGCAGGCATGTTATACCACGGATACTCGGCAACTAATTGCCGAGCTGTCTCTAATGCGAACTCTTCGAAGTTCGTTTTATTAATGTTATATCCCGAATTCAAACATTGAAGTATGATCCAGCAACGATCTAGGAGATCTTTCTTGATCCCAGTAATTTCAGCTGAAATTTCTGAGTTCGAGAAAAACCGTCTGGCGGTATTACCATCGTTTGAGGTCCCGCTTCCGCCACTTTTGGGCTTATCCACTATAAGACCTAATCTTTCTCTAAATTGAGTCTGAATATATGTTTTTTTTGCTGCAACAAGAATTTTGTCATTTTCAGATCTAGCTTGCCATTTTTTAACATCTAACTTGTATGCGACATGAACAAAATATTCAAAGAAGCGTATTAACGCGTGAAGAGGTGATAAACCAAATTCATATTTACTCTCATCGACTTTCTTGTTTCAACATTTGTCAATTTGGTTCATTTCGCTGGGCAAGGCATTACAAATATAACATTTAGACTAGACGAGGAAACACTGCTAAGTGCATTACACACTTTGCCATCTACCATAGTAAATTGCAAGCAATGAGTAACGCGGTATTCCTGATCTTCTTTTTTGAAAACAGTTTGCTGTAAGTTACTTATTCTTCCTCAACTGATACTGCAGTCGATTCTTTCAAATATCGAAAGCGTACAGGCCTACAGTATCTAGTTGACGAAGGACGAGGATTTTCCACAAAACTACGGTATTTTCTCCAGTATCTAATTTCAAAACAAGCTGAAGTGGCACATATGAAGTAAGAAACAAGCTACCGTCTTCAATAGTGGCGTCAGAAAAACACTGTTTATATTCAGAATGCCCTGTACTGCCATCGAAACCCCATTTCCCTATCAAAGCTATCTTATCCTGGGATTCTTTAGGTACCCTATCCAAAACAACCTTTTGAGACTTGAGAATCCGATTGGCTGTATGATCTAATAAACTTTGAAGTTCGACTTCGGCAGATGATTCGCTAACAGTTATATCTGGAGGATAACAGTGCTTTTTCGATTCCACAACAATTTGGTAAGATGGCAAAATGCTTTTTGAAAACTTATTGTTTATAAATTTCTTTACTAATAAATATTGATGTCGAGTTAAGTGAGCTTCGACAATGAGCGATAAAACTTCGTTAGCATCGATTTCAGGAAAAGTTAATAAACTATCATCGGAAGCACTAAGCAATGAATGTACAAGAGAAGGATCTTGCGTAGACAAATTAGCTAATCTTCTCCTTTTTGTACGTTTACTGGTCTCGTCAAAGTTCATTTTCGGACGGCCAGACGATGAAGATGTTGATGCTTCAACTTCGTCAAAGTTCAGAGATACACGTACCTTAGTTCGCTCTACATCAATATTTTCAATTTCATGCAGCCAATCTGAACACATTTCTAAGAATTTAGATTTAGTACGATTCGACTTGGCCCAGTAATGAGAAATTCGTTTACATACATTCGTAATTCCAAGGCTTAAAGTTTCTAGGTTAATGTTTTCGACGTAATCAGAAAGGCATGATGTTTCAGTCAAAGTGTTCAGTTGCTGTGATTTTCCATTTGGTTTACCCACTTTAGAGTACCAAATGTTAAAAATTGACATCCTCGATACAGAACATTTGAAAAATGTACCTGAAACAATATAAAAACTGAACTTAAAAAGTTACTTTATTTTTATTCTATGGGCATACATACTTTGACAGCCCATTAACGTAAGAAGAGGCAGGAAGAGGCAGATGAAACTTATAGCCCTTTATAAGGATGTTCTCCTTATTCTAAAAAGATATGCTTCAACGGCAGCAAAGTACAGCGAAAAGTTGTAGGTCCAAAAGATATAAATATACATCACATTTTTTAAAAAGAAAACTACCCTCAATAATAAAATGATACAAAAAAATATGTGCATAAAAAAAAATAAAAAGTGGTTGATAATAAAAGTACATACCTTGCTCTTGAACATCCATACCTTCACAATACGTAAACACTTGATTTGAAGTGGTGACACTCAAAAACAACGTGATTAAGTTTTAATGACTCACACGTAGCGTTAATTAGTATCGCGATGCGCTCACTTCCGCTGCACAAAAGTGAATGATACCTTGACCTAATTACGTTGGTATTTATAGTTTTTGGAAGTATGTGAACTAGCTAATGACTTAATGAGGTGATCTTACTGGAGTAAGACAATGAAATTTTTCAATTTATGGCCTAGGGCGGAATCACAGTGTAGCGGTCGCGAGGTGGTCGAAATTCGACCATAATTGATTTAAATTTTAAGTTTTTTCGTTATTATATATATCGCGAAATTGCAATAGGTACTTAAGCTACGTAACCATAGTTACGAAGAATGATACGACATCAACCGAATCACGCCGAAATACTACGAACGCGATTCGACTGCGTCTGTCAAATGCATGGTTGTGTGCGTGTTGTGTTTTTCATTAATGTATTTCTAAAGCATATTTAAAAAAAATAACTTTAACTGTGCCAAATTTCATATTCATCCATTCGCGCAATTTTCGTAAAAAGGGTACAAAGTTTTTGCTTCACGTATTAATATATAGATTAAAGTTAGAAATATGCACATGTTGGAGCACGGGAATTTATAAACACTAATAAGTTACTACATTGCATTCGGAATAATCTAGCATTCTGCTTAATTATTAAGATCTTTTGAGATATATACAAGCATAGTCTCACGCCTTTTGCCGCGAAGGGGCAGGCAGAAGCAAACAATAAAGTTTATCGGGCACAGTTCCAAACTCTTAGTAGCTACTGAGAGTTTCATAACAGAACAACACAATAATACTATGCCAACTGATGTTTTAGCGATTTAAAAGAGTGGTTGTGAGTTTCTTGTACGCAAACCTTCACCTGAACCTAGTAAGTAACTATAATATCTTATATATAAAATTCTCGTGTCACAATGTTAGTTACCATACATACTCCTCCGAAACGGCTTGACCGATTTTTATGAAATTTTATATGCATATTTCTGAAAATCGGCTACTATCTATTTTTCTTACCCCTTAGTGATAAGGGTTGTCCACCCTAAATTTTTTTAAAATCTTTTGGTCGTTTTTATGGCAAAACAACGTTTGCCGGGTCAGCTAGTAATATATACATATTCTATCACATACACACAACACCATCTAGCCCAAACTAAGCAGAGCTTAAACTATGGGTACTAGACAATGGATAAACATTTTTTCTGTTAGTACGTACATATTATACATAGCCCAGACCAAGAGAAACATCCATGTTCATGCACACAAATGTTTGACTTGTGCGGGAATCGAACCCGCGACCTCAGGCGGGACTAACATATGTATGTACATGTAATTCAGTAAGCAGCTGCTAAACATTTAAGTTTATTAGTGTTACTTTGCCACCTCTTTGATTAGAGAATTTTTTACATTGACAAAATTAAAATATATTTTCAAAAAGGAAAAAATGTAAACTTAAATAAACTAGCGGTCGCTAAATGGTCAAAATTCGACCATAATTGATTTAAATTTGAAGTTTAATTATTATTAAAGTTTTATTGTCTTTATCTATATCCTTATAATCACATTTCATTTAGTCACCTACGCCATCTACTTATGTAACCATAGTTACGGAGAATTCTACGACATCAGCCGAACAATGCCTAAATACTACGAACGCGATGCGACTGCTTGCGTCAAATGCATAGTGAGTGCGTGTAGTATTTTTTATTATTTTAATGTATTTCTAAAGCATATTTTAAAAAAATATTAATTTTTGCCCTTCCTTTTCCATATAAACTTTAACTGTGCCAAATGTCATACTCCTTACGCAATCCACGCAATTTTCGTAAAAAGGAGTATAAAGTTTTTGCTTCACGTATTAATACATAGATGGAACGTAAATAAACTAACTATAATAACGCCTTAAATTTAAGTAACTGCAATTTTACTACAACAACTTTGCTGTATCAAATCAATAAGGCTAACTAAGAGCTGAACGGACGGCGCAGTGGGCTAAGTGATCGACTCGCCGCTGCCGCAGCGCCGAATATTGTGGATTCAATCTCCAGGCAGAACAAAAATTATATGATTCACAAATAGTTGTTCCAAGACTGGGTGTTCAATGTGTCTGTCTTTTTAATGTCTGTGAAGTTCCCTGCGACACAGGATTTATTCCTACCGCAGGAATTGTCTATTTAAAAAACCCAAGGTGTATTATTTAATTAATCTCTCGCTTTACTTAGGAGAGAAGTGGATTTATTTGTCCAATTCCTATATACCTACTTCTGATTAACATCATTATGTGTCCCAAGGCAGTTAAATTTTTGCCGGGTTTACCCAAATGTCAAACTTGGATATTTCTATACTTACCTGAACATCGCCATACAAGTGTATAAGCAATTCGGAGTAGGAGTTGTCCCAAAAAAGAAGGATCTAAAGGATGAAACATAAAAAAACATCGAAACGGGTACCTATCTTATCTTAAGAATTATTCTAGCCTTTTAGTTTTAGTATACTTCTGGTTTATGTGATTTTTTATTACTACGCTATGAGACTAAGTTAAATGCTTGACAGGATTTCCTTGCTGTATAGTAATCCTTCTCACACAGAGAAGTGCCTCTTGCCCAGCAGTGGGACTGTATAGTCATCTACAAGAGAGTCATTGTATAAACCCTGTTACGTGGCGTGACCATTGTGATTTCTCTGAAATAACCTATACTAATATTATAAAGCTGAAGAGTTTGTTTGTTTGTTTGCTTGAACGCGCTAATCTCAGGAACTACTGGATCGAATTAAAAAATTATTTTAGTATTGGATAGCCCATTTATAGAGGAAGGCTATAGGCTATATAAAATCATGGGTAAATTCTCTTATCTTATATGAAGCAGACGATGTTGCGCAGGTCAGCTAGTAAACTTATAAAGTTAGAGGACATTGACCTCTCATTTATCTCCTGCACACGATAACCCGAACACATGGTAGGTACTATTATGTGAATGCCAACACTAATGTATAATTCAGGTAGATAAGAATGATATAAACATACATTTAAAACCATCGAGCACAGGTCGCGTAAGATAATAATAAATGATTGGTATTCAATCACGCATAGGTAAACTGATAAACAGATTTGGATAAAACTTAGCACGTAAATAGCCCATATATTGATTAACACATGAGGGCGAAGCCGCAGGTAAAAGCTAGTCTTGTCAAAGTAATAATAATACCAGCCTTGTATTAAACTGTCCCACTGCTGAACACAGGCCTCTTCTCATTGTAAGAAGGATCAGGCCATAGTCCACTTGCTGGCCCATTGCGGGTGGGCAGACTTCACATATCTTGGTGAACATTATGGAGAATTCTCAGACATGCAAATTTCCTCACGATGTTTACCTTCACCGTTAAAGCGAGCGATAATTAACTATTTAATACGCACATAACCTAGGCGAACGTTTCTTGATCAGATCGGAGACGTTCTGGATAAAGGCCAGGTTATGAGCACCTTAAACCGGCGAGCGTGTATGAGGAATGTTATGAAAGTGAATGAAGGCAGAGAAGTGTGTCAGGATCGTAGCAAATGTTTGTCTTGGTCTGGGTGTTTCTATGTATAATATGTATGTATTTACAAAAGAAAAAGTATATATGTATGTTTATCCATTGTCTAGTACCCATAGTACAAGCTCTGCTTAGTTTGGGCTAGATGGTGTTGTGTGTATGTGGTAGAATATTATATTATTATATTATTGCGTCAAATCAGAACCCGCGCTTTTTATTCTTTAATAGAGACAACTTTCGCACTAGGAATAATTTCTATATCGTGGGGGACTTATAAACATTCAAGCAATGGATACAAAGAACATCCAGACTCGGAACAACCATTTGTGGATAATATTTTTTTTTGTCCCGTGTGGGATTCGAACCCACAACACTCGGCACAGTGGCGGTGGCGTGGCAGTCCAACGGTCTCCCACTAGGCTATCGCTGGTATAAATAAATAAAATAAAATAATAAATAAAATAAAATTTATTGTGTCAAATAATTCGTTTTACAGAAAGTTATGTTCGAAATCTTCTTTTAAGCAAACAATGCCCGTAGTAGAAAACTCCGCTCCTCCATATTTTACAAAGCGTGATAATTAACACAATAATTTGAAAAGATGAAATTAATTCTAGGATACATTATAATAAATACAAACATATACTTTAAAATGTGTGTGGTGTGTGAATGTGTATGCGTGAGTGTGAGTGCATGTATGTGAGTATGTGAGTATATGTGTGTGTGTGTGTGTGTGTGTGTGTGTGTGTGTGTGTGTGTGTGTGTGTGGTGTGTGTGTGTGGTATTACAAAGTAATGATTCAAAAAAATATACTTTAATATTTCTATATCTCAAGCAGTGTGGAGCTCAGTGGGGAGACCAACAGACTGCAATACAGAGGGCCTCGGGTTCGAACCCACGTCGTGCACCTCTAAATTTCGGAAGTTATATGACTTTTCGAAATTATTTGCGTATTGATTGACAATTATCGGCTGCTCCGTGCCTCGGAGAGCACGTTAAGCCGTTGGTTCCGGCTGCCATGAACATCTATTGCAGTCTTTATTGGGAATTCAGTGCTTTATAATATCCTGACACTGGTCTAGCCTTAGGGTATCGTTACCCTTCGGGTTGCGGAGTTGGCAGCTGCTCCGTGTAAAAACTGATATCCAGTCAAATCCGGATAGACTAGAAAAGCCGACCCCAAGTGACTTGGGAATAATAAAGGCAAGGGAGAAAAAGCAATCTATATCTCAGTACTATATTATCCAGTAAGTGTTATCAGTATGACACTGTACTGATAACAACATATCGGGATGATATCCCGCTCGCTGACATTAGGTATACGAAACACATCTATGTATAATTCTATACTAATATTATAAAGGTGAAGAGTTTGTTTGGTTGAAGGCGCTAATCTCAGGAACTACTGTTTCGAATTGAAAAATTCTTTTAGTGTTGGATAGCCCATTTATCGAAGCAAGCATTCATTGATGCTCCGCTCCTTTTAGTCCTCGATAAATGGGCAATTCGCAACAAACAACCAAACTCTTCAGCTTTATAATATTAGTACAGATTTTTGAGGCTAAAAAGTATGGCATACATATTAATGTACTCGTATACCTACCAAAATTATATATTTTTTGTTAACTTTAAACATAGTACGTATCGTAAGTAGACTCGTTAATTGTCCATAAAGTTAAAAACATCTTAACCGTGTTCAACGTGTTGTAATGCTAGTTGACATTATCTGTCATGTAAAGTACAGTAATACCTCGAACTTACGAGATAGCCCACCTATGTCCATTAAGCGATAACCGCTTAAGTTGAATTCGCGTAAATCGGGGTATAGGTTAGCATATCAACATATTGGATTTTACAAATATATTATCGCTAATTGGCGTTATTGTGATGTAGAAGGCTTCATAAAATCTAAAAGAGAGTGGTTTGTCGACTTAAAGACTCTTTCACCCGCAATATTTCCTCAATTCCTGAACAATAGAGTAGGGACAGTAAGTCTAAAATCGATATATGAGAGTTATGAATAAACAAAAACCGAATCGACGAGATTTGAAAATCGCGTAACTCCGAGTTCGCTTAAGTCGAGGTATTACTGTAGTTGACAATTTTAACGAGTTAATCAACTAGTTGATTAACGACAATCAACGGTTACGTTACGATAACGAAAAAATCGTCATCGACACATCGCTAAGGCTTAGTAATCGTTTCGCACGAATTTGTTCGCACATAGCGTGCGAATAGTCACTTTTTAAAAGAATATGCTTTGTGTTGTCGTTTCGCACACATGGAATATATTTTCGTGCGAATCGTTCTCGTCTGAAAACGAAGGTGTCCATTGGCACGTTTTCTTTTTTATGCTAACAAAAGTAGAAGTATTGTACATGCACGCACGAAGGTGATAGTTTTAAATAAAACAAGGTATACCAATAAATCAAAAAATATACCTAATATTTTTTTTAAAACAACATTCTTACAAAACAGTGCGTAAAATACATATACATATTACTTATATAAGACTGAGCTTTTATTGAGAGAACATATAAATATTACTTATATGCACTTTAAAGTAGTGTGTGCACGACTGTATTTTGATATTTTTCTTATTAAAATTACAAAACATGCGAAACGACAACTGCGTTTTCAGACGGGAACGATTCGCACGAAACGATATTCCACGTGTTCGTAACGACAACAAAAAAAATATTAATTTAAAAAGTGTCTTTTCGCAAGATTTGTGCGTACAAATTCGTGCGAAACGACTACTAAGCCATCGCTAACATATGTTATGTATATACCTCTGCCCATCCCTTCACGTATACAGCGTGAAGTTATCTACACAAGTTGTACAACCAGCTATAAACATACTATCATCTGTAGCCGACTTCCTACTGCGATAGTACCGTAACGATGTAAAGTTGGCCGACATGCAATCTTCTTTAATAGAATAGAGTGATCAACTTTATCGAATGCCTTGCAAAAGTTCCATGAGTTCCACTATAAGACATTTCCAGGTTATCCATTAATTACCGGACAACCTGTATAACAAACAATTAGTTGGTAACATGTTATTATTGACTAGGTCTGTACTTTTCTGTACCACAGACAACGTGTATGCGAAATTTCATGATAATTGGTCGAGTAGGTGAGGCGTGGTTATTAAGACTGCGCCGAGCGTAAGACGCGGTTGGACTGAATGACAGAGCTCGATATTCAAATCAGCGCGCGACCGCCATAGTAAAATTGTATGGAGGATTTGAAGTGCTTTTTTGATAAATATGTATCTTTATTGTCAACCAATAACTTAAATATTTGGGACGGACAAATTGTAATATAACTATTCATGTTTCGTTTAAGCTGTAAAATGGGATAGGTTTCTACTGTTTTTATTTAAAAATCACTTAATACGATATTGTCTTCTGTTTACGCGAATGTTATTCATTGAAATTAAACTACTATATACGGATTTTATGAAATGAAATAAAATGAAATGAAATGATTTATTTTCACAGAAAACACTGTTACAATGAAGTTAACAAGTCCGTATATATGTCTCAAGTGTTTCGGCCTGGTGGCATGCAAAATTCACATAGATTTTATATGTACTAAGAATATAAAATAAATTTAATTAATTACATATTTAGAAAAGAACGAAGAACATAAGTTCATTGCATATTTAATCATTAATTAGAGTCAAACCTAGTCAAACATAAATTATTTTAATTAAGACTATCATTAAAATAATCATCTAAATCATAATAACATTTATTTAGTAATAAGACTAAGTTTTTTTGAATAATTTAAGACTCATTGCTTTTATGTCAGTTGGTAATTTATTATATATTACAGGTGCCATATGAAATATGCTTTTATGCATTAAGGCTGTACTGGTCTGCCGCATACAAAGGCGATATATGTCACGTTGCTTCCTGTTATAAGTTGTTGACGCTAGATTATATAAGTTTGGGTTCGCTTTAACAAAATTAGATACTTCATAAATATATAGGCATGGCATTGTAAGTATCTTATATTTTAGGAAAAATGGCTTACAAGAGTCAGTTGCTTGTAGCCCAAACATAGCTCTGATGCACCTTTTCTGTGCCTTAAATATTATGCCCCTGTCCGTCGAGTTTCCCCAGAAAACTATCCCATACCTTAGGACTGAAGCTACCAACCCATGATATGCCACTAGGAGAGTGTTAACACTTGATATTTTTGCTAATTCGTGAAGAGCGTACACTGATTTATTAATCTTTTTGCACAATGTTTCAATATGAGCCTTCCATGTTATTTTGTTATCTACAATAAGTCCAAGAAATTTTGTCGATTCGGTTGTGCTAATTTGTTCGCCTTTGTAGTTGATTATATGCATAGCAGGGTTTAAACACTACTACTACTATTGATTTTATTTTACTAATTTATAAGCTAATAAAATTATTTAAACTATTAAAACTATTTATTTTTGGTTTACACTTTCCCCGACGTTTCGGTTGCTTTTCAGCAGCCATGGTCACGGGGAGACTAAGATGGTAGTTGTCTCAATGTTCCAGTGTAGTTATTTCAAAGTACCCGAACATAATTTAATTATTGGTGTTTCTATTTACGCAGAATGAGCTCAAAGTATCATGAAGTCTAGCTGTGGTTTGTTTCTTCTTGGGTTTGACTATTTGAAGTACAGGATCCCAAGCTGGTGGTACATTCCAACCATCTTCTCTATTGAAATTGGGATGTTTTTTGATTTCACTCACATTCAGCCCGCCACAAGCTGCCCTGCGGTTTGTGTGCTTTAATTTAACCTGGTGATACATTTTTGTTTATATCACAAGGCGAAGGTGATAGTTTAAAAGCTAGTGTATTGTGCCCTCCGATATCGCGTTAGTCTCATGATGAGATAACGACTGTCCCAGAGGGGTTTATTATTACTTATTATTATAATTATGACTGGCATTCAAGCAGTCCATACATTAAAAGTGTGGAAGCTGGCTTCCAAAACTAAACGAAAATATTTTGTTATTAGAACCTTCTGGTTATAAGTTATAAAATAAATGTCGTTCAGACCTAAAGTATAGAGATACTTTATCGTACGTTTTTGATAAGCGCCCTCAGCATCAACGTTAAAAAACAGATTACAATTTAGGTACATAGAAAGTTTTATTTTAACTAGCGGTCGCGAGGTGGTCGAAATTCGACCATAATTGATTTAAATTTTAAGTTTTTTCGTTATTATATATATCGCGAAATTGCAATAGGTACTTAAGCTACGTAACCATAGTTACGAAGAATGATACGACATCAACCGAATCACGCCGAAATACTACGAACGCGATTCGACTGCGTCTGTCAAATGCATGGTTGTGTGCGTGTTGTGTTTTTCATTAATGTATTTCTAAAGCATATTTAAAAAAAATAACTTTAACTGTGCCAAATTTCATACTCACCCATCCGCGCAATTTTCGTAAAAAGGGTACAAAGTTTTTGCTTCACGTATTAATATATAGATTAAAGTTAGAAATATGCACATGTTGGAGCACGGGAATTTATAAACACTAATAAGTTACTACATTGCATTCGGAATAATCTAGCATTCTGCTTAATTATTAAGATCTTTTGAGATATATACAAGCATAGTCTCACGCCTTTTGCCGCGAAGGGGCAGGCAGAAGCAAACAATAAAGTTTATCGGGCACAGTTCCAAACTCTTAGTAGCTACTGAGAGTTTCCTAACAGAACAACACAATAATACTATGCCAACTGATGTTGTAGCGATTTAAAAGAGTGGTCGTGACTTTCTTGTACGCAAACCTTCCCCTGAACATAGTAACTAAAATCTATAATAATACCGACCAGACCAATCTCAACGGAGACTGGCCATCTGCGCAGGAGATATTATATTGCACAAGTGTGTGCGTAAACAGAAGTACACTCTCTGTTCCCTCACTCTCTGATCCGATGGGACGGTAATC
Source organism: Catocala nupta (assembly GCA_963675205.1). NCBI lineage: Eukaryota > Metazoa > Arthropoda > Insecta > Lepidoptera > Erebidae > Catocala > Catocala nupta. The sequence continues at coordinate 2,464,359 of OY776107.1, read as the reverse complement.
CGACACGATCGGAGAGAGATCAGGCGCAGGATCAACAGCTTAATGTGCTTTCCGAGGCACGGAGGTACCTAACGCCGCCAACTTCCTAACTTCAGGCTGCTATTGAGATTTTTTATCAGAAAACCCAATAACTGTTTTGTTGGCCCGACCCGGGATTCGGACCCCATACACAGAAGTCGCATTCACTACCGCTGCTGAAGAGTTTGCTTGTTTGGTTGAACGCGCTAATCTCAGGAACTACTGGTTCGAATTGAAAAAATATTTTAGTGTTGGATAGCCTATTTGTCGAGGAAGGCTATAGGCTATATAACATCACGCTACGATGAAAAGGAGCACAGCAACAATGAAAAATGTTAAAAATTCTCTTACGCTACGACCCACGAGGGCGGCGCAGTAACCATAAACGCGAGTGTAACCGGGGGCACATCTATATAATATAATATTCTATCACATACACACAACACCATCTAGCCCAAACTAAGCAGAACTTGTACTATGGGTACTAGACAATGGATAAACTTATTTTTTTGTTAATACCTACATATTATACATAGAAACACCCAGACCAAGAGAAACATCCATAGTCATGCACACAAATGTTTGACTTGTGCGGGAATCGAACCCGCGACCTCAGGCGGGACTAACATATGTATGTACATGTAATTCAGTAAGCAGCTGCTAAACATTTAAGTTTATTAGTGTTACTTTGGAACCTATTTGATAAGAGTATTTTTTACTTTGACAAAATTAGAATATATTTTCAAAAAGCAAAAAATGTAAACTTAAATAAATTAGCGGTCGCTAAATGGTAAAAATTCGACCATAATTGATTTAAATTTCAAGTTTGATCGTTATTAAAGTTTTATTGTCTTTATCTATACCCTTATAATCACATTTCATTTAGTCACCTACGCCATCTACTTATGTAACGATAGTTACGAAGAATTCTACGACATCATCCGAACGATGCCTAAATACTACGATCGCGATGCGACTGCTTGCGTCAAATGCATGGCGAGTGCGTGTAGTGTTTTTTATTATTTTAATGTATTTCTAAAGCATATTTTAAAAAAATATTAATTTTTGCCCTTCCTTTTCCATATAAACTTTAACTGTGCCAAATTTCATACTCCTTAGTCCACGCAATTTTCGTAAAAAGGGGTATAAAGTTTTTGCTTCACGTATTAATACATAGATCGAACGTAAATAAACTAACTATAATAACGCCTTAAATTTAAGTAACCGCAATTTTTACTACAACAACTTCAATCAAATCAATAAGGCTAACCATGGACTGAACGGACGGTACACGACGTAGTGGGTTAAGTGATCGAATCGCCGCTGCCACAGCGCCGAATATTGTGGATTCAATCTCCAGGCAGAACAAAAATTATATGATTCACAAATAATTGTTCCAAGACTGGGTGTTCAATGTGTCTGCCTTTTTAATGTTTGTGAAGTTCCCTGCGACGCAGGAATTACTCCTAGTGCAGGAATTGTCTATTTAAAAAACCCAAGGTGTATTATTTAATTAATCTCTCGCTTTACTTAGGAGAGAAGTGGATTTATTTGTCCAATTCCTATATACCTACTTCTGATCAACATCATTATGTGTCCCAAGGCAGTTAAATTTTTGCCGAGTCTACCCAAATCTCAAACTTGGATATTTCTATACTTACCTGAACATCGCCATACAAGTGTATAAGCAATTCGGAGTAGGAGTTGTCCCAAAAAAGAAGGCTCTAAAGGATGAAACATAAAAAAACATCGAAACGGGTACCTATCTTATCTTAAGAATTATTCTAGCCTTTTAGTTTTAGTATACTTCTGGTTTATGTGATTTTTTATTACTACGCTATGAGACTAAGTTAAATGCTTGACAGGATTTCCTTGCTGTATAGTAATCCTTCTCACACAGAGAAGTGCCTCTTGCCCAGCAGTGGGACTGTATAGTATTGTAGTGTCAATGCTGACACAAAACTCGAGGTATTACGTCGCGTTGGCATTGACTCTCACGCTGCAGTCACGCTGGAGTCGTATAGACCTTGTTACGTGGCGTGACCATTGTAATTTCGCTGAAATAATAAACTTATAAAGTTAGAGGACATTGACCTCTCATTTATCTCCTGCACACGATAGCCCGTACACATAGTAGATACTATTATATGAATGCCCACACTAATGTATAATTCAGGTAGATAAGAATGACATAAACATACATTTAAAACCATCGAGCATAGGTTGCGTAATATAATAATAAATGATTGGTATTTAATCACGCATAAACTGATAAACAGATTTGGATAAAACTTAGCACGTAAATAGCCCATATATTGATTAACACATGAGGGCGAAGCCGCAGGTAGAAGTCTTTACAAAGTAATAATAATACCAGCCTTGTATTAAACTGTCCCACTGCTGAACACAGGCCTCTTCTCATTGTAAGAAGGATCGGGCCATAGTCCACTTGCTGGCCCAGTGCGGGTCGGCAGACTTCACATATCTTGGAGAACATTATGGAGAACTCTCAGACATGCAAATCTCCTCACGATGTTTTCCTTCACCGTTAAAGCGAGCGTTAATTAACTATTTAATACGCACATAACTTCGAAAAGTCAGATGGTACGCTTTTTCTCTATCAAAGAGACAACGCCCGCATTCTGTATCGCGAAGGATGTAACAAACATTCAAGCAAGCAACGGCAAGAACTTCCAGACTCGGCACAACCATTTGTGGATCACACAAATTTTTGTCTCGAGTGGGATTCGAACCCAAAACACACGACGCAGTGGCGGTGTCATGGCAATCGAATGTCTTCCAATAGGCTAGCGCCGCTATTACAAAGTAATGATTCAAAAAATATACTTTATTATTTCTATATCTCAAACAGCGATAGCTCAGTGGGGTGACAAACAGACTGCAATACAGAGGGCCTCGGGTTCGAACCAACGTCGCGCACCTCTGACTTTCGGAAGTTGTATGACTTTTCGAAATTATGTGCGTATTGATTGACAATTATCGGCTGCTCCGTGCCTCGGAGAGCACGTTAAGCCGTCGGTCCAGGCTGCTATGAACATCTATGGCAGTCGTTATTGGGAATTCAGTGCTTTATAATATCCTGAAACTGGTCTAGCCTAAGGGTATCGTTAGCCTTCGGGTTGCGGAGGTCAGGTGGCAGCTGCTCCGAGTAAAAACTGATATCCAGTCACATCCGGTTAGACTAGAAAAGCCGACCCCAAGTGACTTGGGAATGTAAAGGCTAGGGAGAAAAAGAAATCTATATCTCAGTACTATATTATCCAGTAAGTGTTATCAGTATGACACTGTACTGATAACAACATATCGGGATGATAACCCGCTCGCTGACATTAGGTATACGAAACACATCTATGTATAATTCTATACTAATATTATAAAGGTGAAGAGTTTGTTTGGTTGAAGGCGCTAATCTCAGGAACTACTGGTTCGAATTGAAAAATTCTTTTCGTGTTGGATAGCCCATTTATTGAGGCAAGCATTCATTGATGCTCCGCTCCTTTTAGTCCTCGATAAATGGGCAATTCGCAACAAACAACCAAACTCTTCAGCTTTATAATATTAGTACAGATTTTTGAGGCTAAAAAGTATGGCATACGTATTAATGTATACCTACCAAAATTATATTTTTTTTGTTAACTTTAAACATAGTACGTATCGTAAGTAGACTCGTTAATTGTCCATAAAGTTAAAAACATCTTAACCGTGTTCAACGTGTTGTAATGCTAGTTGACATTATCTGTCATGTAAAGTACAGTAATACCTCGAACTTACGAGATAGCCCACCTATGTCCATTAAGCGATAACCGCTTAAGTTGAATTCGCGTAAATCGGGGTATAGGTTAGCATATCAACATATTGGATTTTACAAATATATTATCGCTAATTGGCGTTATTGTGATGTAGAAGGCTTCATAAAATCTAAAAGAGAGTGGTTTGTCGACTTAAAGACTCTTTCACCCGCAATATTTCCTCAATTCCTGAACAATAGAGTAGGGACAGTAAGTCTAAAATCGATATATGAGAGTTATGAATAAACAAAAACCGAATCGACGAGATTTGAAAATCGCGTAACTCCGAGTTCGCTTAAGTCGAGGTATTACTGTAGTTGACAATTTTAACGAGTTAATCAACTAGTTGATTAACGACAATCAACGGTTACGTTACGATAACGAAAAAACCGTCAACGACACATCGCTAAGGCTTAGTAATCGTTTCGCACGAATTTGTTCGCACATAGCGTGCGAATAGTCACTTTTTAAAAGAATATGCTTTGTGTTGTCGTTTCGCACACATGGAATATATTTTCGTGCGAATCGTTCTCGTCTGAAAACGAAGGTGTCCATTGGCACGTTTTCTTTTTTATGCTAACAAAAGTAGAAGTATTGTACATTCACGCACGAAGGTGATAGTTTTAAATAAAACAAGGTATACCAATAAATCAAAAAATATAACTAATATTTTTTTTAAAACAACATTCTTTCAAAACAGTGCGTAAAATACATATACATATTACTTATATAAGACTGAGCTTTTATTGAGAGAACATATAAATATTACTTATATGCACTTTAAAGTAGTGTGTGCACGACTGTATTTTGATATTTTTCTTATTAAAATTACAAAACATGCGAAACGACAACTGCGTTTTCAGACGGGAACGATTCGCACGAAACGATATTCCACGTGTTCGTAACGACAACAAAAAAAATATTAATTTAAAAAGTGTCTTTTCGCAAGATTTGTGCGTACAAATTCGTGCGAAACGACTACTAAGCCATCGCTAACATATGTTATGTATATACCTCTGCCCATCCCTTCACGTATACAGCGTGAAGTTATCTACACAAGTTGTACAACCAGCTATAAACATACTATCATCTGTAGCCGACTTCCTACTGCGATAGTACCGTAACGATGTAAAGTTGGCCGACATGCAATCTTCTTTAATAGAATAGAGTGATCAACTTTATCGAATGCCTTGCAAAAGTTCCATGAGTTCCACTATAAGACATTTCCAGGTTATCCATTAATTACCGGACAACCTGTATAACAAACAATTAGTTGGTAACATGTTATTATTGACTAGGTCTGTACTTTTCTGTACCACAGACAACGTGTATGCGAAATTTCATGATAATTGGTCAAGTAGGTGAGGCGTGGTTATTAAGACTGCGCCGAGCGTAAGACGCGGTTGGACTGAATGACAGAGCTCGATATTCAAATCAGCGCGCGACCGCCATAGTAAAATTGTATGGAGGATTTGAAGTGCTTTTTTGATAAATATGTATCTTTATTGTCAACCAATAACTTAAATATTTGGGACGGACAAATTGTAATATAACTATTCATGTTTCGTTTAAGCTGTAAAATGGGATAGGTTTCTACTGTTTTTATTTAAAAATCACTTAATACGATATTGTCTTCTGTTTACGCGAATGTTATTCATTGAAATTAAACTACTATATACGGATTTTATGAAATGAAATAAAATGAAATGAAATGATTTATTTTCGCAGAAAACACTGTTACAATGAAGTTAACAAGTCCGTATATATGTCTCAAGTGTTTCGGCCTGGTGGCATGCAAAATTCACATAGATTTTATATGTACTAAGAATATAAAATAAATTTAATTAATTACATATTTAGAAAAGAACGAAGAACATAAATTCATTGCATATTTAATCATTAATTAGAGTCAAACCTAGTCAAACATAAATTATTTTAATTAAGACTATCATTAAAATAATCATCTAAATCATAATAACATTTATTTAGTAATAAGACTAAGTTTTTTTGAATAATTTAAGACTCATTGCTTTTATGTCAGTTGGTAATTTATTATATATTACAGGTGCCATATGAAATATGCTTTTATGCATTAAGGCTGTACTGGTCTGCCGCATACAAAGGCGATATATGTCACGTTGCTTCCTGTTATAAGTTGTTGACGCTAGATTATATAAGTTTGGGTTCGCTTTAACAAAATTAGATACTTCATAAATATATAGGCATGGCATTGTAAGTATCTTATATTTTAGGAAAAATGGCTTACAAGAGTCAGTTGCTTGTAGCCCAAACATAGCTCTGATGCACCTTTTCTGTGCCTTAAATATTATGCCCCTGTCCGTCGAGTTTCCCCAGAAAACTATCCCATACCTTAGGACTGAAGCTACCAACCCATGATATGCCACTAGGAGAGTGTTAACACTTGATATTTTTGCTAATTCGTGAAGAGCGTACACTGATTTATTAATCTTTTTGCACAATGTTTCAATATGAGCCTTCCATGTTATTTTGTTATCTACAATAAGTCCAAGAAATTTTGTCGATTCGGTTGTGCTAATTTGTTCGCCTTTGTAGTTGATTATATGCATAGCAGGGTTTAAACACTACTACTACTATTGATTTTATTTTACTAATTTATAAGCTAATAAAATTATTTAAACTATTAAAACTATTTATTTTTGGTTTACACTTTCCCCGACGTTTCGGTTGCTTTTCAGCAGCCATGGTCACGGGGAGACTAAGATGGTAGTTGTCTCAATGTTCCAGTGTAGTTATTTCAAAGTACCCGAACATAATTTAATTATTGGTGTTTCTATTTACGCAGAATGAGCTCAAAGTATCATGAAGTCTAGCTGTGGTTTGTTTCTTCTTGGGTTTGACTATTTGAAGTACAGGATCCCAAGCTGGTGGTACATTCCAACCATCTTCTCTATTGAAATTGGGATGTTTTTTGATTTCACTCACATTCAGCCCGCCACAAGCTGCCCTGCGGTTTGTGTGCTTTAATTTAACCTGGTGATACATTTTTGTTTATATCACAAGGCGAAGGTGATAGTTTAAAAGCTAGTGTATTGTGCCCTCCGATATCGCGTTAGTCTCATGATGAGATAACGACTGTCCCAGAGGGGTTTATTATTACTTATTATTATAATTATGACTGGCATTCAAGCAGTCCATACATTAAAAGTGTGGAAGCTGGCTTCCAAAACTAAACGAAAATATTTTGTTATTAGAACCTTCTGGTTATAAGTTATAAAATAAATGTCGTTCAGACCTAAAGTATAGAGATACTTTATCGTACGTTTTTGATAAGCGCCCTCAGCATCAACGTTAAAAAACAGATTACAATTTAGGTACATAGAAAGTTTTATTTTAACTAGCGGTCGCGAGGTGGTCGAAATTCGACCATAATTGATTTAAATTTTAAGTTTTTTCGTTATTATATATATCGCGAAATTGCAATAGGTACTTAAGCTACGTAACCATAGTTACGAAGAATGATACGACATCAACCGAATCACGCCGAAATACTACGAACGCGATTCGACTGCGTCTGTCAAATGCATGGTTGTGTGCGTGTTGTGTTTTTCATTAATGTATTTCTAAAGCATATTTAAAAAAAATAACTTTAACTGTGCCAAATTTCATACTCATCCATCCGCGCAATTTTCGTAAAAAGGGTACAAAGTTTTTGCTTCACGTATTAATATATAGATTAAAGTTAGAAATATGCACATGTTGGAGCACGGGAATTTATAAACACTAATAAGTTACTACATTGCATTCGGAATAATCTAGCATTCTGCTTAATTATTAAGATCTTTTGAGATATATACAAGCATAGTATCACGCCTTTTGCCGCGAAGGGGCAGGCAGAAGCAAACAATAAAGTTTATCGGGCACAGTTCCAAACTCTTAGTAGCTACTGAGAGTTTCCTAACAGAACAACACAATAATACTATGCCAACTGATGTTGTAGCGATTTAAAAGAGTGGTCGTGACTTTCTTGTACGCAAACCTTCCCCTGAACATAGTAACTAAAATCTATAATAATACCGACCAGACCAATCTCAACGGAGACTAGCCATCTGCGCAGGAGATATTATATTGCACAAGTGTGTGCGTAAACAGAAGTACACTCTCTGTTCCCTCACTCTCTGATCCAATGGGACGGTGATCCGACACGATCGGAGAGAGATCAGGCGCAGAATCAACAGCTTAATGTGCTTTCCGAGGCACGGGGGTACCTAACGCCGCCAACTTCCTAACTTCAGGCTGCTATTGAGATTTCTTAACAGAAAACCCAATAACTGTTTTGTTGGCCCGACCCGGGATTCGAACCCGAGACCTCATACACAGAAGTCGCATTCACTACCGCTGCTGAAGAATTTGCTTGTTTGGTTGAACGCGCTAATCTCAGGAACTACTGGTTCGAATTGAAAAATTATTTTAGTATTGGATAGCCTATTTATCGAGGAAGGCTATAGGCTATATAACATCACGCTACGATGAAAAGGAGCACAGCCACAATGAAAAATGTTAAAATTCTCTTACGCTACGACCCACGGGGGCGGCGCAGTAACCATAAACGCGAGTGAAACCGGGAGCACATCTATATAATATAATATTCTATCACATACACACAACACCATCTAGCCCAAACTAAGCAGAACTTGTACTATGGGTACTAGACAATGGATAAACTTATTTTTTTGTTAATACCTACATATTATACATAGAAACACCCAGACCAAGAGAAACATCCATGTTCATGCACACACATGTTTGACTTGTGCGGGAATCGAACCCGCGACCTCAGGCGGGACTAACATATGTATGTACATGTAATTCAGTAAGCAGCTGCTAAACATTTAAGTTTATTAGTGTTACTTTGGCACCTATTTGATTAGAGAATTTTTTAAATTGACAAAATTAAAATATATTTTCAAAAAGGAAAAAATGTAAACTTAAATAAACTAGCGGTCGCTAAATGGTCAAAATTCGACCATAATTAATTTAAATTTTAAGTTTGATCGTTATTAAAGTTTTATTGTCTTTATCTATACCCTTATAATCACATTTCATTTAGTCACCTACGCCATCTACTTATGTAACGATAGTTACGAAGAATTCTACGACATTTATTTATTTATTTTATTTATTTATTTATTTTGTTTAGACACGCCAACAGTATACATATTCAATATAGACAAAATATTTTACATATTAAATGTGGTTCTTATATGTACACCTGTGACAGGCATGCACAGCATACAATAATATTAGTACAAATATTTACAGAAGTTACAATAGAAACTCATAAAAACTCATAAAATAGAATAGAACAGATATTACAACATTAAATCGAAATTAAAATATAAAATTAAAACAAAATTAAAAATTAGAACATAAAAATAAAAATTAAATATAAAATTAAAATGAGACATACAATTAATAAATTAAAACATAAAATTGAAACATTAAAACATTATTAAGAATTAAAAAAAAATAAATTTAAAACAGTACATAACAGAATTAAAATTGTCAAAGAATTCGAACATAAAAATCGTTAAATTAATAGTTAATAGTGGGCACTCCATTATGCGAAGGATTTCAATATTTTAAGTTTGAAACTCGAGTAGGAATTGTGAAAGATGTCCATATTGTCAAGCTTAGCATTAAAAACGTTATATTCAGCGCCCATACGTACCAAAGGCGAATTCAGCCCAACATTTGTTCTCAGAGATGGTTTATTAAATGTTTTAGTGATGGGGTACCGTGGTGGCTTGTAAGGAACCGATAGCATTAGGCGGCTCAATACATCACTGCAATCAATAATATTATTTACTAACTTATGGAGAAAAAGCATATCATGCAGCTTGCGTCGGTTAGATAGAGATAATATTTTGAAATACCGTAATCTCTGCTCATAACTGCATCTATGTGTGATGCCTTGCGAGACAAAAGCTAAGTGTCGAGTAAATGCGCGCTGAATACCTTCAATACGCTGAGAATGTACGGCATAAAATGGGCTCCAGACTACACATCCATATTCTAAGTGACTGCGAACCAGAGCATTGTATAATGTTATTCTAGTTCGCGCCTGTCTAAAACCCCTCGAGTTTCGCTTCAAAAAACCAAGCATTTGGGCCGCCTTCCGTACAGCTGTATCAATATGAGAAGTGAATCGTAACTGCCCATCAACAATTACCCCCAGGTCTCTCATCTCAGTGACAAGCTGTATTTCAGTCATGGAAATTATGTACTTAGATTCTGTTGGGTGTTTTTTCTTTGTAAATCTAAGGTGGTAACATTTGTCTACATTAAGTTGCATCTGATTAAGGCTGCACCATTCCTCTAATCTATATAGGTCATCCTGCATTAACTTGACATCGTTTTGTGAAAAAAGAGGCCTGTATAGCTTCAAGTCATCTGCAAAAAGTAGATATTTGCAGTTTCGTATGACAGAAGTTATGTCATTTATAAATATTGAAAACAGAACTGGTCCAAGATGCGATCCTTGAGGCACCCCAGACACAGCATAGTAAGGGTATGAGTTGAAGCCGGTGACGGAAACTATTTGTAGTCTTTTTGCCAGATACGATTGAAACCAGTGTAATAGAGAACCCGTAATGCCAAGCAAGTTTAGTTTTTTTAAAAGAATTTTATGGTTGACCTTATCAAATGCACTGGCAAAATCTGTATATACAGCATCAACTTCCTGACCACGATCGAGATGTTCAGATATGTCAGAGACAAAACAACACAGGTTGGTATCCGTTGAGCGACCACTATGAAAACCATGTTGAGTAGATGATAACATAACATCAACATGATTCGTTATTAAGGGACAAACTAGCGACTCGAAAATTTTTGAAAAGCTTGACAATATTGCTATGGGCCGATAATTCTTGACATTATTCATGTCGCCCTTTTTATGTATTGGTATTATCCTCGCTTTTTTCCACTCTTCCGGAAAGCTTCCGTCGCTCAATGAACGATTAAATATTAGAGTAAGTGGAAGACTTAGTGCCGTCCCGCATCGTTTAATGAAAACGGTAGGTATGCAATCTGGACCCGCGCCTTTGAATATATCGAGGCTTTTTATTTTGTTGATCACGTCATGTTCAGATAATTTAATATTGGCAATACATCTATCAGAAGGAGGTTTAAAATTGTCAGAATCAATAAATAAGTCATTTTTGGGGTTGTAAGCAGATGAAAATTGGCAAGCAAATAAGTTAGCGATTGTAGGACCTGTGTCGGCAATATTTTCCCCCATATACATGCTAGATGGAATTGAAGATGAACCTTTGTTCTTGTCTTTAATGAATCGCCAGAATGCTCGCGGGTTCTTAGTAATATTCAGTTCTATATTGTATTTGTATTGGGAATAGCAGATCCTGTATAATTTATTGCAGTGGTCTCGCACGGCTTGATATGATATCAAGTCCATAGGATTCTGGAACCTACGGTATTTCAGTCTCAGTTTCTCCTTTTCGTTGAGTCTTTTTATCAATGCATAACTAAACCATGATGGATATTTAGATTTGACACTGCTTCGTCTAGGAACATATCTGTCAATCAAGCTCTTGAGAATATCATAAAATATTGAAACCATTGCATTTATATCGCTAGACTTTGAGAACTTCTCACTCCAATCAACACTTTTTAATTCGGCAACTATAGCGGTATAATTCGCTTTGGAGAAGTTTAACTGACTACAACTCTTAGCCTTCAAAAAATGGCGATGATTGGAGTATGAGATAACAGCCACTAACCCAGGATGTTTATTATCTAATTTGCTAACAAGATTTAGTGGTTCCTCAACTTTCGCATTGGGCAAGTTGGTTAAGACTAAGTCCAATGTTCTCTCATCCACATTTTTGATGCTGTTAAATTGACGAAGGCTATTAATAGACATAAAATCGATAAGCGAATAACCCAGTGAACTGCTGTAATTCGATGGTTCGGCATAAGGAAAATTATCATTCTTGGACCAATTAATCGAAGACAGGTTAAAATCTCCCAGTATTAATACGTCATCAACCACATTCATCACATTGCTCGCATTATCGAGGAATTCATCGAGCGACTCCAGTTTGATGGGTGGGGGTAGATAAACAGCACAGATAGCAATTTTTTTTAAAGAGTTATTAACATTTAAATCAATCGTAATCCATACATTCTCACAATCACATTCCCAGCTATTCATACGAACAGATGGGATATCACGACTAACAGCTATTAATACCCCTCCACCGTCTTTCTTGGAACCCTCGGTACATAAGCGGTCTCTACGATATACAATGTACCTGGAATCTATAAACTCACTATTACAAATTGTTGAATTCAACCACGTCTCAGTCAGTACAATAACGTTGTAATTTGATAGGAGCAAATTCTCATACACCTTAGTTGTCTTAGTGCGAATACCGCGTACATTTTGATAATAAATATCTAAACTATCGAATTTACAAACAATACGCCATAACATTGGCAGTTGAAATTTATAGAGACGTTAATTAAGTCATTAGTTTAAGACTGTCGTAATTCCGAATAAGTAGCGCCTGACATGATTCGTCTTTACGCACATAGATACGGCCGTTCCGGATCCAATTGAATTTGTAGTTTACTTCTTTTGTCTTTTTCCTAGTAGCTGCATGTAGTGCCTTGTTACTCGGAGTGAGGTGTTCCGCAACGTATACGGGCACGCGTGGGCCGCCCAGCCCTAGGTGGTGAGAGCTCAATTTGTCGTTACGGTTCTTCTTATTAAAATTGAATACAGCTGCTAGTACGGTATCGCGCTGGCGGGAGTTCCGGAGTTTAACAATTACTGTGCGTGGTTTGGCGGAGTCTTTGGACAATTTGGCTACTCGTGTTGCCTTAAAAATGTCTTCCTCAGGAATAGGACAGTCAATAGTTTTTGCTAGTTGTGTTACCACTGAGATAAGATTTTCTGAACGATGTTCTGGTAAACCGTTAATTTCAAGGTTGCTTTCTCGTAAGTGTTGTTCTGTTATGGCAAGTCTAGAAGAAAGATCGCAAACAGTTGACTGAAGCAATTCGTTTTCTGATTGAAGTTTTGTTATAATGGACGATTTTTCTTCAACACAAGTTTTCAATTCCTCAAATTTTGCATTCATAAAAGATATTGAGTCGTGGTAAGATGATAACTGCTGTTTAATAGCGTTTAGCTCCTCGGTGACTTGAAGTTTGACTATTGCCATCATTTCCTGTTTAATCACTTCTCTAATATTGTCAAGAGTAACATTTGCCTCATGACAAGTGAGTTGCTGCTTTGTTCGGTAAGTAATATTCGAACACACTGGCGAGTCGTCTGTCACTGTAATCGAGTTGTCAGAGCAAGGTGAAATTGCAGTGCTGGCTGCTGGACGGACTGGTGTATTTATATTGCCCTTTTTTGGTAACTTACTGACGCATTCTGGACATCGCCATGCGCTTTTTTGTTCTTTACTCATGCTATTGTTGAAACGTTTTTCAGTAACGTTTGCGCATAATAGGTCGAACTTTTTAGTGCAAGTTGAACATGTTAAGAAATCTTTTGATTTTAGCATTCATCATCCGAACGATGCCTAAATACTACGATCGCGATGCGACTGCTTGCGTCAAATGCATGGCGAGTGCGTGTAGTGTTTTTTATTATTTTAATGTATTTCTAAAGCATATTTTAAAAAAATATTAATTTTTGCCCTTCCTTTTCCATATAAACTTTAACTGTGCCAAATTTCATACTCCTTAGACCGCGCTTTTAACTTGTGCTGGAATACCGGCCATGTACCTAGTGATTGGTGCAAGGCCGTCATAGTACGTTTATACAAGGGAAAAGGCTCACAGCAAGATTACAAAAGCTATAGAGGCATTAGCTTGCTCAGCGTCGTCGGTAAATTGTATGCGAAAATGTTAATTGAAAGGATTGTGAAAGTAACCGACGAGAAAATATGGGATGCACAAACGGGATTTCGAAAGGGTATGGGATGTACAGATCAAGTCTTTTCCTTACGGAGCATAGCCGAGAAAGTTTTGGCCAAAGGTCAAAAGGTCTATTGCGCATTCGTGGATCTGGAAAAGGCTTATGATAAAGTGGTGAGGAATGAACTTTGGTCGGTTTTGTCCATGTATGGAGTGAATAGCAACCTCACACGAGCTCTGAAATCTCTTTATGAAGATTCCAGAGCTTGTGTTAGGATAAATGACAGGACATACACAGAATGGTTTAATATCGAAAGAGGTGTTAGACAAGGATGTGTAGCGTCACCCTGGCTGTTTAACCTATACATGGACAATTGTTTGAAAGATTTAAAAGATTGTGAATGGGGATTAAGAATGAATGAGTTACTTGTCAAATGTCTACTTTATGCCGACGACCAAGTAATACTTGCGTCATCGGCGGAAGAGTTACAGGCGATGGTAACTATTATGCATGGTGCTTTTGAGAGTAAAGGAATGAAAATTAATGTAAGCAAGACGAAAGTAATGGTATTTGAAAGGAAGGAGTGCATGACGATGTGCAATATTATGATTGATGGAGAACAAGTGGAGCAAGTGAAAGAGTTTGTATATTTGGGTACTTTGTTTACAAGGGATGGTACACATGAGGCAGATATTGAAAGAAGAACGATTGCTGGCAATAAAGTGAATGGCGCTCTACGCGCTTTTATGAACAGTCGAAATATATCCGAAAAGGCACGTTTGGCTGTTCATAGAGGACTATTAGTGCCTACACTTATGCATAGAAGTGAAAGTTGAGTATGGCAAAAGAAGCATGAGAGCAGAATAAATGCTGTAGAAATGAGAGCGCTGAGAAATATATGTGGTGTGACACTGAAAGATAGAATAAGTAATAGTGTGATTAGAGAGAGATGCGGCATAAAAGTGGATATAGTGACGAGAATAAAAAAGGGTATGTTAAGTTGGTTTGGGCATGTAGAAAGAATGGACGAGAACAGACTGACTAAGAAAGTTTATAAGGCTAGTGTGAATGGAACAGTCGCAAGGGGAAGACCTAGGCGAACGTTTCCTGATCAGATCGGAGACATTCTGGATAAAGGCCAGGTTAAGAGCACCTTAAACCGGTGAGCGTGTATGAGGAATGTTATGAAAGTGAATGAAGCCAGAGAAGTGTGTCAGGATCGTAGCAAATGGAAATCCGTAGTCTCTGCCTACCCCTCTGGGAAACAGGCGTGAATTTATGTATGTATATATGTATGTAGACCGCGAAATTTTCGTAAAAAGGGGTATAAAGTTTTTGCTTCACGTATTAATACATAGATAGAACGTAAATAAACTAACTATAATAACGCCTTAAATTTAAGTAACTGCAATTTTACTACAACAACTTTGCTGTATCAAATCAATAAGGCTAACCATGGACTGAACGGACGGCGCGCGGCGCAGTGGGTTAAGTGATCGAATCGCCGCTGCCACAGCGCCGAATATTGTGGGTTCAATCTCCAGGCAGAACAAAAATTATATGATTCACAAATAATTGTTCCAAGACTGGGTGTTCAATGTGTCTGCCTTTTTAATGTTTGTGAAGTTCCCTGCGACGCAGGAATTACTCCTAGTGCAGGAATTGTCTATTTAAAAAACCCAAGGTGTATTATTTAATTAATCTCTCGCTTTACTTAGGAGAGAAGTGGATTTATTTGTCCAATTCCTATATACCTACTTCTGATCAACATCATTATGTGTCCCAAGGCAGTTAAATTTTTGCCGAGTCTACCCAAATCTCAAACTTGGATATTTCTATACTTACCTGAACATCGCCATACAAGTGTATAAGCAATTCGGAGTAGGAGTTGTCCCAAAAAAGAAGGCTCTAAAGGATGAAACATAAAAAAACATCGAAACGGGTACCTATCTTATCTTAAGAATTATTCTAGCCTTTTAGTTTTAGTATACTTCTGGTTTATGTGATTTTTTATTACTACGCTATGAGACTAAGTTAAATGCTTGACAGGATTTCCTTGCTGTATAGTAATCCTTCTCACACAGAGAAGTGCCTCTTGCCCAGCAGTGGGACTGTATAGTATTGTAGTGTCAATGCTGACACAAAACTCGAGGTATTACGTCGCGTTGGCATTGACTCTCACGCTGCAGTCACGCTGGAGTCGTATAGACCTTGTTACGTGGCGTGACCATTGTAATTTCGCTGAAATAATAAACTTATAAAGTTAGAGGACATTGACCTCTCATTTATCTCCTGCACACGATAACCCGTACACATAGTAGATACTATTATATGAATGCCCACACTAATGTATAATTCAGGTAGATAAGAATGATATAAACATACATTTAAAACCATCGAGCACAGGTCGCGTAAGATAATAATAAATGATTGGTATTCAATCACGCATAAACTGATAAACAGATTTGGATAAAACTTAGCACGTAAATAGCCCATATATTGATTAACACATGAGGGCGAAGCCGCAGGTAAAAGCTAGTCTTGTCAAAGTAATAATAATACCAGCCTTGTATTAAACTGTCCCACTGCTGAACACAGGCCTCTTCTCATTGTAAGAAGGATCAGGCCATAGTCCACTTGCTGGCCCATTGCGGGTGGGCAGACTTCACATATCTTGGTGAACATTATGGAGAATTCTCAGACATGCAAATTTCCTCACGATGTTTACCTTCACCGTTAAAGCGAGCGATAATTAACTATTTAATTCGCACATAACCTAGGCGAACGTTTCTAGATCAGATCGGAGACGTTCTGGATAAAGGCCAGGTTATGAGCACCTTAAACCGGCGAGCGTGTATAAGGAATGTTATGAAAGTGAATGAAGGCAGAGAAGTGTGTCAGGATCGTAGCAAATGTTTGTCTTGGTCTGGGTGTTTCTATGTATAATATGTATGTATTTACAAAAAAATAAAGTATATAGGTATGTATGTTTATCCATTGTCTAGTACCCATAGTACAAGCTCTGCTTAGTTTGGGCTAGATGGTGTTGTGTGTATGTGGTAGAATATTATATTATTATATTATTGCGTCAAATCAGAACCCGCGCTTTTTATTCTTTAATAGAGACAACTTTCGCACTAGGAATAATTTCTATATCGTGGGGGACTTATAAACATTCAAGCAATGGATACAAAGAACATCCAGACTCGGAACAACCATTTGTGAATAATATTTTTTTTTGTCCCGTGTGGGATTCGAACCCACAACACTCGGCACAGTGGCGGTGGCGTGGCAGTCCAACGGTCTCCCACTAGGCTATCGCTGGTATTACAAAGTAATGATTCAAAAAAATATACTTTAATATTTCTATATCTCAAGCAGCGATAGCTCAGTGGGGAGACCAACAGATTACAATACAGAGGGCCTCGGGTTCGAACCCACGTCGTGCACCTCTAAATTTCGGAAGTTATATGACTTTTCGAAATTATTTGCGTATTTATTGACAATTATCGCCTGCTCCGTGCCTCGGAGAGCACGTTAATCTGTCGGTCCCGGCTGCCATGAACATCTTTGGCAGTCGTTATTGGAAATTCAGTGCCCTATAATATCCTGACACTAGTCTAGCCTTAGGAAATCGTTAGCCTTCGGGTATCGTTAGCCTTTGGGTTGCGGAGGTCAGGTGGCAGCAGCTCCGTGTAAAAACTGATATCCAGTCAAATCCGGATAGACTAAAAAAGCCGACCCCAAGTGACTTGGGAATAATAAAGGCAAGGGAGAAAAAGAAATCTATATCTCAGTACTATATTATCCAGTAAGTGTTATCAGTATGCCACTGTACTGATAACAACATATCGGGATGATAACCCGCTCGCTGACATTAGGTATACGAAACACATCTATGTATAATTCTATACTATCAATAGACCGGCGGTACTTAAACATAATAGACGTGTGTTGTTTGCTCTTTTCGAAATTAACAATAATAGTGGTTAATAGTTCTTATTAAGTCGTACACCATCAGTTTCCTTATAGTAAAAGTGACGATCTGTCGAGTGGTAAAAACCGCGTGATGATACATTGCCTCCTTCAAAAGTTATAGCAATATTAAGTTTAAAACTTTTTATTTTCGTTGGCGTCCCTGACCTACCCCAACCCGCGGTCAGAGCGCATCACTGAGTCATACGTAGCCGTTGCCGTCATCGCCCGCTATCGGGTGGGTTCGCTACTCATCGGATACCTACGCAAGACTATCATCACGCTAGCTTGGTGCGAAGGTCCTCAGCAGAGTTGGAAGTCTCACAGTTAGTGGCGATGGTGGAAAACGCAGTCTTTAATTGGTGAGTCAAGATATTCAAGATTATTTTACTTGGACTTTGCGTATATGATATTAAAATACTTTGGCAGCATAATCATACACATTTCTGATAATGCCAAAAGTAAATAGAACACCACCTTCTACTCCATCTATAGAAGTACAACGTGCCTCATCAAGCCCCAATATCGCAATTCCGCCAACTGAATGTGAGTTTGTAAACACACAACAAAGAACGAAGCGATCTCGTACGGAGTTCAGTCCTACGAGTGAACTTGAGGATTTTAAGGAAGAAATACGTACGATGCTTACTAAATGGAATACTAGCCAAGAAAATATTCTACACGATTTTATGTCCAAAATAAAGCTGGACTTGGCTGAATTAAAAGCACAAAATACAAAGCTACAAAACCTTAAGACAGAGATTGAAGAGTCAACAAATTTAATGAATGATAAATATGAGGAAATGAGGACTAGTATGAAAAAAATGGAAAGCGAACGTTCGGAGCAACGAAAGTACGTTGATCAGCTGGAGAAACAAATTAAGGATTTACAAGAAAATCATAGGTCTGCCGTAATCGAGCTGCGTAATATCTCTCCAAAGGAAAAAGAAAATGATAGTGACTTAACGGAGATTGTTGTCGGTGCGTGTAGATCCTTGGAAGTACAGGTAAAACCGCAGGATATTCGGGACATATATCGAGTACGTGGTATTCATGGCCCATCAAAGCAAATTATTACAGAATTTCAATCGGTCACCATCAAAAATACCGTACTTCGTGCTGTACGTGAGTTTAACAAAGGCAAACCACTCAATGAAAAATTAAACAGCAAACATATTGGCTTAAATGGTGAATCCACTCCTATATATATCACTGATCGTCTCGGGGCTAGTACCAGAAAGCTTTTTTATGATGCACGAAGGTTCGCTAAAAATTATGGGTATCAATATTGCTGGAGCACTAATGGAAAAATTTTTATTCGGAAGAAAGAAGGTGACAAACCAATACCTATATTTTCAGAGTCTAGTTTTCAAAACATTTTGCATGATAAAAAGTAAATTTTTATATAGTTTGGTAAAATTAGTTTCTGTTTTATATAAGCACAATTCTGTTTATTTTTATTTAACTATTTGCATTTTTTATAAAACATATTACTCATATACTTACAAAAATCGAGCACACAGTACAACTCAAAATTACTACACACAAACATACAATTCATCCACGTTCACAACCTTAAAAAACACGCATGAACTACTACGTTCATTGATGAGCCCAGGCCTTTGTTTTTGCTTTTGCTTAATAATACTTTATGCTGTAAGAAAGTGGGATAAAATATCCTACGTAACTCAGACCCCTTTTGGGTATAATTATAACTGGTTTTGTAATGTTCTGGATAAATTATTAGGTAAAAATCTGCTTTCTCTTTATAAAAATGAATAACATTAATGAAATTATTAATAGCTTAGATTCGTATGGGTCCCATGAATCCTTTAATTGTTCCCCTGATAAATGCCTTCATTTAGTGGGAAACGCGAATAAAACTATCAATTTCCTACATCTAAATATACGAAGCATAAATAAAAATTTTAACAGTTTTCTAGTTATGTTGGCCTCTCTAAAAATTAGGTGTGATGTTTTGATATTTTCAGAATGCTGGCTTAATAAAAATCTTAAAATTCCAATACTCCAGGGATACTCAGCTTATCCATCAATAAATAGCCTAAATAAAAATGATGGCCTTGTAATATACATAAATTCTAGTGTAAAACATAGTGTTATGGAGCCAAAGTTTTCTGATGCAAACTGCCTTATCTGCAAACTCACTGATACTGTAATTATCGCTGTATACAGGCCCCCATCTTTTCGCCAAATAGAGAACTTTCTAAATAGCCTTAATATTGTCCTAGCCTCTGTATCTTCCTATAAAAATATATTTCTGGTGGGAGACATGAATATAAACATTAGTCCAACTAATAATGATCCGAATTACAATGAGTACATGAATTTAACTGCCTCACACGGTCTCTTACCAGCCTTCACATGCCCTACCAGAGAAAGTAGCTGCCTGGATCACGTGATGATTAAGGTGGTGAAATCTATTGTATCATTTATTCTGGATAGTCATATTACCGACCATCTGCCTGTACTTATCTGTATTAAAACTATTACAAAACATCAAACGGCAAATATTTTCTCAAAAGTTGATTTGAATAGTGTAGTCTCTGAGATAGCAGATACCGACTTCAGTACCATTTTGTTATCCAGTAAACCTAATTGGGCTACCGAATATCTAATTAATAGGATTATGTCAATAATTCATAAGAATACTATAACTAGACGCGTTTCTTCTAGGCTGAGGATTATCAAACCCTGGATAACTACAGGTTTATTGAGATGCATAAGAAATAGGGATGATTTGCATAAAAAACACAAAAAAACACCGGACAACTATACTTTGAAGTTAACATACATACGTTACCGCAATTTTTGTAACAAACTACTTCATAGACTTAAAATTAGTTACGAAAAAAATGAACTTATCAAAGCCAAGAATGACCCCAAAAAGACCTGGAAAGTTATAAATACAATAACTAATAAACAAATGTCTAAACATCCACCGACGGAGTTATTATCTTTGTCCAACCTTGACAACAAATCATCCCTGAATATGGTTAATAGTTTCTTTGCAAATATTGGCAAAGATCTCGCTGGTGGGCATGTTAACACTGGTACGAGACATGAGTCATATGTCAGGGATAGCACTCAATTAAACTCAATTGCCCTTCTCCCTCCGGATCAGACGGAAATAGAAAATATAATAACCAGTCTCCGTACTGATTCTGCTCCAGGATGGGACGGAATAAGTCCAAAGCTTTTGAAAATGAGCAAGCAGACTCTTGCCCCCCTTATCACTCACATATGTGCTCTCTGCATCGCTGAAGGTGTATTTCCGAGCGTTTTAAAGAGAGCTGTTGTTCATCCCATTCACAAGGGTGGGGACAGGGACAGTGTCAACAATTATAGACCAATATCGGTTCTGCCGGCACTGTCAAAGGTTTTAGAAAGGGTCTTGAATAATCGTCTCATATCTTTTTTGGAAAATCATAAGATCTTATCTGTCAATCAATTTGGCTTTCGTAGGGGCAAGTCATGTGAAGACGCGTTCTCAGCCCTTATTGATAGTGCAGTTAGGACACTTGATGAGAAGTCTAAGTGCCTAGGAATATTCTTAGATCTATCCAAGGCATTTGACACTGTCTCTGTCCCGATCCTACTAAAAAAACTGGAGAAAATTGGAGTAAGAGGTCCTGCACATGCTATCTTCAGGAGCTACTTATCTGAACGAAGGCAGTTTGTTAAAGTCAGCTCATATATCAGCGATGAATGTGTATTGTCTTACGGGGTGCCGCAAGGCTCTATTTTAGGGCCTACACTCTTTCTAGTGTATGTAAACAGCCTATGTGATCTAGCACTACCAAATTGCTCCATTTACACGTATGCGGATGATACGGCCCCTTTAGTACATGCTCGAACATGGACAGAAGCTCGCAATAGAGCGGAGGCTGTCCTTAGTATTATCATGTCTTGGCTATCCGCAAACAGTCTGACGTTAAATGTTGAGAAAACTAACTATATTCCGTTTACACTTAAAACCTCATCGCAACCAGATAACTCTTTCTCAATCAAAGCACATGTTTGCAATGGTTACTCAAGCCAATGCTCTTGCCTTCCTTTAATAAGAAAGACCACTGTTAAGTACTTGGGTATATTGATAGACAATCTTATCTCGTGGAAAGACCAAATTAACGCTTTGTCTTGCAGAGTTAGAAAGTTAATAGCTGTTTTTAAAAACTTGCGTTATAGTGCTGATGATAATACCTTACGTATGGTTTATTTCTCTCTCTGCCAGTCTATTCTGTCTTTTGGCATAACGGTCTGGGGTGGTGCTCCAAGGTCAAGTATGTTGCAATTGGAAAGGGCGCAGAGAGCTGTTCTCAAGGTTATGACCTTCAAACACTATAGGTTTAGTACTACACAACTGTATAAAGAATGTGAGGTAATGACAGTGAGACAGCTTTATATATTAAACAGCACGTTACGCAAACACACTACTTTACCGTTCGATCCCAAGCGCCTGACAAAACGAAGGATAGCAAATGTGTGTTCCATTGAAAAACATAAAACAAAATTAGCAGAACGAAATTTTAGAATTCTTGGCAGTCGTATATACAACGCAGTTAACAGGCAATGTAATATCTACACAGTCAATATATTTGAATGTAAAAAGATAATTAGAAAATGGATCATTGGTCTTAGCTATGGAGAGGTTGAAAGAATACTTGAAGCATGTGATAGATAGATAATAGAGTGTAACCAAAACTATATCCACATTAAAGCTATAAATCACATTATAACATACACACACAACACACAACACACACACACACACACACATACACACATACGCACGCACGCACACACACGCACACACACATATTCTAACACAAAACACACTATACAGATACTTACTTCTTATTACTTTTATTTTTTTTGCATGTAAGATATCTTTATTTACCCCTAATGTACCTACAAAGTAAAACACCACGTCACACACGCCGTACTTACGTATTGTAATAAAGGAGTTAATTTTTGAGAGCCCTGACACCCATAACACAAGTTCAATCTTAGCTTGGGTGTCAGATAGTCACAACACTGTAATAACCTACAATTTGTAAGAATAACGTTTGACTTAGCACATTGTATGTAAAAAATTGTAAAACTGGTAATAAAGATTATTATTATTATTATTATACTAATATTATAAAGGTGAAGAGTTTGTTTGGTTGAAGGCGCTAATCTCAGAACTACTGGTTCGAATTGAAAAATTATTTTAGTGTTGGATAGCCCATTTATCGAGGCAAGCATTCATTGATGCTCCGCTCCTTTTAGTCCTCGATAAATGGGCAATTCGCAACAAACAACCAAACTCTTCAGCTTTATAATATTAGTACAGATGTTTGAGGCTAAAAAGTATGGCATACGTATTAATGTATACCTACCAAAATTATATTTTTTTTGTTAACTTTAAACATAGTACGTATCGTAAGTAGACTCGTTAATTGTCCATAAAGTTAAAAACATCTTAACCGTGTTCAACGTGTTGTAATGCTAGTTGACATTATCTGTCATGTAAAGTACAGTAATACCTCGAACTTACGAGATAGCCCACCTATGTCCATTAAGCGATAACCGCTTAAGTTGAATTCGCGTAAATCGGGGTATAGGTTAGCATATCAACATATTGGATTTTACAAATATATGATCGCCAATTGCCGTTATTGTGATGTAGAAGGCTTCATAAAATCTAAGAGAGTGGTTTGTCGACTTAAAGACTCTTTCACCCGCAATATTTCCTCAATTCCTGAACAATAGAGTAGGGACAGTAAGTCTAAAATCGATTTATGAGAGTTATGAATAAACAAAAGCCGAATCGACGAGATTTGAAAATCGCGTAACTCCGAGTTCGCTTAAGTCGAGGTATTACTGTAGTTGACAATTTTAACGAGTTAATCAACTAGTTGATTAACGACAATCAACGGTTACGTTACGATAACGAAAAAACCGTCATCGACACATCGCTAAGGCTTAGTAATCGTTTCGCACGAATTTGTTCGCACATAGCGTGCGAATAGTCACTTTTTAAAAGAATATGCTTTGTGTTGTCGTTTCGCACACATGGAATATATTTTCGTGCGAATCGTTCTCGTCTGAAAACGAAGGTGTCCATTGGCACGTTTTCTTTTTTATGCTAACAAAAGTAGAAGTATTGTACATTCACGTACGAAGGTAATAGTTTTAAATAAAACAAGGTATACCAATAAATCAAAAAATATACCTAATATTCTTTTTAAAACAACATTCTTACAAAACAGTGCGTAAAATACATATACATATTACTTATATAAGACTGAGCTTTTATTGAGAGAACATATAAATATTACTTATATGCACTTTAAAGTAGTGTGTGCACGACTGTATTTTGATATTTTTCTTATTAAAATTACAAAACATGCGAAACGACAACTGCGTTTTCAGACGGGAACGATTCGCACGAAACGATATTCCACGTGTTCGTAACGACAACAAAAAAAATATTAATTTAAAAAGTGTCTTTTCGCAAGATTTGTGCGTACAAATTCGTGCGAAACGACTACTAAGCCATCGCTAACATATGTTATGTATATACCTCTGACCATCCCTTCACGTATACAGCGTGAAGTTATCTACACAAGTTGTACAACCAGCTATAAACATACTATCATCTGTAGCCGACTTCCTACTGCGATAGTACCGTAACGATGTAAAGTTGGCCGACATGCCATAACGGTGTCAGACGCCGCGTCGAGTGGTTTTGTGTGTTAGTGTTTGTACCGTGTATCTGTGGACTAAATATAAGGTAAAAACTTCTTTTATATAATAATAACTATATAATATTAAATGGGGAAATAACTACAGTTAAATTTTCCTGTAGTTATTGTGTATGGAATGTATTTTTGATTAATTGTAATGAAGGTACCTACATTGACATGACAGTGATAATTTTATTGTAATTTTGTTCCAATTAATTGTAGGTAAGTAGGTAGTTCATTACATATAAATGTTTTTAGAGTTTCGCGACTTGTACACATATTTATTACTTTTAAAATACTTAATCACGAGTAAAACCCGTGACCTAGTATTGTATTAAGTATGTTTGTAGAAATGTTTACATCATTAACTTATTTTATAGAAGTACCTACTAGTTTTAGCCCGAGACTTTGTATGTGTGGTATTTGAATGTAGGTAGGTTCTTATGTATATTTTTCTTAGCCTCCAACTATTTCTTATTGTCACGGCTTATAAGCAGCGTATTGAAATGTACTTATTATAAATACCTACTTGACTTTTGGTGGTCACCCAGTAATAAAACTGTGAAAACCGCATTCAATTTGATGCAGTAATTTCTGCGTGATGCGCGCATAGACATACAGATATACAAAACTCTTGAAAGTTATTGTTTTGTCTTCTAAAAATCTTATAAAGACCCCACACTTCTTCAATATCTATTATGTAGTTATCGATTTGTTACAAAAGCATTATATGTAAAGATCGAAGTGTTTATTGATAATAAGTAAACTATTGCAAATTAAATTATGCAGTCTTTTTTTTTTTTTTTTTTTTTGCGTGGGGGAATGCTATGACGCATATCCCTCCGCGGGGGCGGGCGGAGGGATAATGTCGGACTCGCCGGGGTAAAAGAAAGATAGAAAGATGGAAATAATAGTAAAGTACCTCCCGGAATACCGACTAAACCTACCACGGTGTTCCTCGACAAAACCACTATCGACGGGGCCGCGCGAATCGCTTTCGCATGCGGTCGCGACCCCGCCGCGGTTACGGCCCGCCGTATGAAACGGCAGGCCACTACACGAAAGACCTACCCAAAATAGGCACTACGTCGCATAAAACCCTACTGTCTCCCCTAGAGGGGAGACGGACTCGACACAGAGGCGCGCGTGGGAACACGCACGCCGCCTCTCGGACCTGGTGCTGAACGGATGGCGGGCAGGCCCACAAAGCCCGCCACCCCCAGGTCAAACCTCAGGGTGGCTGGAGGTCGTCTCGCGCCCTCCGGCGCCCGGCTCTGCGGTTGGGGAGGGGGTTTAAACGCTCCCTCTCCCGCTCCGCCGCCTCCTTGATGGAAATTACTTCCTCACAGAAGGAGGCGACGGCGTTCCACGACCTCTCACTCCGGACCATAGACTGAACTACGGCCGGGAGCGAGAGGGCAACCGATCCGACTGCCGCGATCAAATCACGGCGCTGCGATGCCCAGGCGGGGCAAACCGCCAAAGTGTGCAGCGCCGTGTCCTCAACAACGTCGCGGCAGTCGCCGCAGTGGTGACAACCGGGCGTCTCTTGCCGGCGTATACGACACAGGAACTGGCCAAAACAACCGTGGCCAGTTAGAACCTGTGTCAGCCGGAAGGTGAGGGCGCCATGCCGCCTCTCCAGCCACTCCTCAAAAACAGGATTTACCGCCACGATCGTGGCGTGCCCGAAATTATGCAGTCTAGTATTACTATAAATATTATAAATTAACTTCCGCTCCCGGCTTCGCCCGCACATATCCCACGGGAATGCCTAACATCCTATTTATTAAACCAGGTCATGACCTATTATTAAACCCGTTGTCTAAGGTCTTAAATGGCATCGGTAATTATAAAAGGCACGAATGATTCATAACTGGAATCGAACCAGTCGTAATTTCAAGTTCGCGTGTTGCTAAAACGTTGACAACTAATCAATAAACTGTCCACTGCTGGGCACGGGCTTTTTAGTGTGAGCAGGATTGTGCTATTGTCCAACATGCAGGTCCAGTGTGGGTTATGCATTATTCACATCTCTTTGAAAACATTATGTAGAACTCCCAGACATGCACGTTTCTTCACGATGTTTTCCTTCCCTGTTAAAGCGAGCTATAATTAATTATTTAATACACACATAACTTCGATCGAACTAGAAACATCTCATGGCGGTCCAATACATACATCCTTTCGCATTTATATCATCGGTAGATATAGTAGTATGTATACTTCAAAATATTTATGATTAGCTCACCCGCGCAACTTCGTCTGCGTCACATAAGAGAACGTTCCCCGTTTATGCAACATTTTTCATTGATGCTCCGCTCCTATTAGTCGTAGCGTGATGTTATATAGCTTATAGCCTTCCTCGATAAATGGGCTATCCAACACTAAAATAATTTTTAAATTCGAACCAGTAGTTCCTGAGATTAGCGCGTTAAACCAAACAAACAAACCAAGTCTTCAGCTTTATAATATTAGTATAAATTTTTATAGGTAACCTTTTGACCGCCACAGTTATTTATACATGACAAAGCAAAATGTTTCCAGTACGCCACGGTCACGACAAGATACATGACTGACTTCTAAACGCAAATAAATCTTTTAAAAGGAATTGTTTTTCTTATTCGTGTTGTTAATTATGTAGCTGGACTCATTCCAATTTATATTATGTGATCTGCTTACTATTTATTTTATCGATATTAGCATAAGATCATATACACGATGTAGGTATTAAAGGATAAAATCGTAGCTTGACGGCGAAAGCACGCTTTTGTTATTTTCACCTCGGCACCACATCAGTTGTAATGAGGACGTGGTGAGGAGTGCTCTGTGGGTTACACGACTGCTTACCATAAGCTGGAGTGTAGTCAGTTTAATGGACAACATTATACCTAAATAAAATACGTATTTCCTATCACGCAAAATGCTTAGTCAATGGATACTTTACAAACATTTAAACAACGGACACAAAGAACATTCAGACTTGAAACAACTATTTGTGAATCACACAAAATGTTGACCTTCAACTATCGGCTACGATAAAAAAAAAGGAGTTCATATTGTAGCAAATTTATAGTCAAGGGATCCTCTACAAACATTCAAATAATGGACACAAAGAATACCCAGACTCGTAAGAAATATTTTTAGATCACAAATTTTTGGCCCGTATGGGTATCGAACCTACAACACTCGGAGAAGATACAGTGACCACTTAAACCATTTCACCATCAGTACTGGTTAAAATAACAAATACTATCTATTGTTGATGCTAGTTAGACACAAATGACTCATAACTGGAATCGAACCAGCCGTACTTTTAAGTTTGCGTGTCGCTAATACGTTGTCAACTAATCAATAAGTATAAATTATTAATCTATCTATCCTACTGATAAATCTATACTCTATTTTCCTCACTTGTTTCAATTGATAATGAAAATGTATATAAACTTTACCACTGCTGGATATGGGCCTCTTCTTATAATGTAAGAAGTGTTAGGCCATAGTAGCAGCGATAGCTCAGTGGGGAGCCCAACAGACTGCAATGCAGAGGGTCTCGGGTTCGAACCCACGTCGCGCACCTCTGACTTTCGGAAGTTATATGACTTTTCGAAATTATGTGCGTATTGATTGACAATTATCGCCTGCTCCGTGCCTCGGAGAGCACGTTAAGCCGTCGGTCCCGGCTGCCATGAACATCTATGGCAGTCGTTATTGGGAAGTCAGTACCTTCTAATATCCCGATACTGGTCTAGCCTTAGAGTATCGTTAGCCTTCGGGTTGTGGAGGTCAGATGGCAGTCGCTCCGTGAAAAAACTGATATCCAGTCAAATCCGGTTAGACTAGGAAGCCGACCCCAAGTGACTTGGGAATAATAAAGGCTAGGGAGAAGAAGAAGTGTTAGGCCGTAGTCCACCACGCTGGCCCAGTGCGGGTTGGCAGGCTTCATGCATCTATAAGAACATTATGTAGAACTCTCAGACATGTAGATGCCTTAGCATCGAATTCATAACCTCTGCCTGGTATCCCAACGGTCTCTCACTAAGTTATCGTTGCTGATATAATCTATTCGGTAAACAAACAATTTTAAATCATTCAGTTACTGCTTTCAGACTATATTCGTTCTCTTATAAATAGATATGACAATTTCCTTGTGTTTACATGTATTTCGTGATGTTTATTTGTTTGTCCAAACTGCCTGATAATTCGGAAGATAGTTTAATTTAACACTTTTTTATGTAAGGTTTTGACAATGGAGATACGAGACCGGATCTGTACTTGTTAAAATTTAGATTATTGACTCCACTAACTAAATGGAACTATCGGAATTCGTAGATCCTATTGGACCCACCAATGGAGCCATATAAACTTGAGAATCCTATTGGACCCATCAATGGAACTATTTAGTGGAACCAGTGGAACCAACAAACCAAAAGGCAAAAAATATAGACTAAATAAGATTGTTGTCTTTCTTCTTTTAATTATCTTTATTTATTAAATAACGAGCTGTGTATTTGCTAAATTCCAATAAACAATCTAAAATAAAAATATCCGAACTTACTTCTTATGCTTAACATGAGCTATCTACAAGTGAAGCCGTTTCAGAGATAAGCCGGAACAAACAAACAAATAAAAAAAATATTTTAAGATTGTTTTTTTATATATTTATTTTCATATGCATTTAGTTCAAAGTCGTTATTTTGACATTACAAACAGACTCTACAATTTTATTTATTTGTATCTATAGACGTATAAAATTATAAATATATAAGGAGTTAGTTTATTTACCAAATAAAACAAATCAGTAAAAGGACAATATATGAACGTTTTATGCAGTTAAAAACAGAACTCTCTTTTATATTTAACAACTAGTACAATATTATCTGTGTCTAACAAATTTTACGATTTAATAACTTAATAAGAGTACCTACAAATTATGAGCACTCACGAAGAATGCACTAGAGTGAAGGCTTAAAGAGAGCTATTCAAATTTTAATTTGAATGTTACAATTCTACTAGCTGACCCGGCAAACGTCGTTTTGCCATAATAAAAATGTTTTGACCAAAAGAATAAAAAATTGTTAGGGGTTGACAACCCTTATCACTAAGGGGTATGAAAAATAGATATTGGCCGATTCTCAGAGCTACTCAATATGCTCACAAAATTTCATGAGAGTCGGTCAAGCCGTTTCGGAGGAGTACGGGAACGAACATTGTGACACGAGAATTTTATATATAAGATTATACTGTGACGTACTGGTGTCAGAATGTAACATACATAAGTGCTATCCGCGTAACTTTCACTCCTAGATTGCTTATAAAGTGCAAACCATGAGTGAAAACGCATAGAAAGTATGCATCTCCAATCTCTATTAGCTAGTTGGATTATTATAATCCTATTTCCAACATAGACAAACATTTTTAAGAGAGTAGTATATTTTATTTTACTCTAGCTTTTGCGCGGCTCCGCTCGTTTGGTAATTATATCAATAAAAAGTACCTTATGTCCTTGCCCAGGTTTAAAAGTAGGTATCTCTGTACCAAATTTCATCCACTTCGGTTAAGTGGTTTAGCCATGAAAAGGTAACAGACAAACAGAGTTACTTTCGAATTTATTATTTATTTATTTATTAAGGATCTCCAACAAAGAATATACACAAAATTGCACAGACACATGGACATTAGTTTTGTAAAGTGTACTCCTTTATGTATAGGAGACCACAACATGCTCATACATATAACAACAGAGCATAAAATAAAAATTAATTAATTAAAATAAACTACACGTTAGGAATTATATTAAGAAAAGAAATAAATAATGTGAAACTTAATGAAAAACTTAAATAACCTGTTCTAAGTGTGTTTTATATTTTGGTGAGGGTTGACTAATATCAATATCGTTGAGGTTTGACCTGGGGGTGGTGGGCTTTGTGGGCCTGCCCGCCATCCGTTCAGCACCAGGTCCGAGAGGCGGCGTGCGTGTTCCCACGCGTGCCTCTGTGTCGTGTCCGTCTCCCCTTTACGGGGGAGACAGTAGGGCTTTTAAATGAGTAGGGCCTATATTGGGTAGGTCTTATTGTGTAGTGGCCTGCCGTTTCACACGGCGGGCCTCGGCGAAGTGATTCGCGCGGCCCCGACGATAGTGGTTTTGTCGAACACCGTGGTAGGTTTAGTCGGTATTCCGGGAGGTACATTATTCTTATTCCATCTTTCTTTTACCCCGGCGAGTCCGACATAACTCCTCCGCCTGCGGACGGGAATGAGAAAGTGAATACCACAACGTAAAAAAAAAATATATATATATATATATCAATATCGTGAAAATTTGATAAATCATTGTATTGCCTACAAAGCCTTGGTACAGCAGCGTAATGACCCAGGTTGGTTTTTGAGAATGGAACATCCAATAGGTCAAAATTACTTTTTTTGGAATTCGTTTAGGTATTTTAATGTGTAAGACGCCTAACAGTTCACTACAGTCTGTGATGCCGTTTAGTATTTTATGCAGAAATATTGCATCTAGTTTCAATCTGCAGCTTACTAATGTTTTTAGTTTATAATGTTTTAACCTTAATTTGTTATTTGAATTTCAATTATATTACATTCAATTATAAATTCAGTGAATATTGCATTTATGTCCGTATTCCTGTACTCGGGGTATAATCTTTTACTTTTCGATAATCAAGAGACTACTAAGACTATTACTAAGATTAAAATCGCCTAAGATTAACATATTATCATTTTTATTTATAACTTTCTGCAACTTTATTTGTATACACATACTCACAACACACTCGAACACATCCACAATCTCTCACTTACACATCTTACATATTTCAATAATAAATATATAAACTTAAGTATGTAATAACTCTCTTCTGTGTCCATTGTTGCATTGTTTTGGCTGAGCGCTGCCTCCCAAAATACAGGCTGTAGCCTAGTTTGGGAATCAGTGTTAGTAAGTATTGTGCTGACTCTAACTCCTAGAATAAGGTTTACGCAATGTACTACATTTCTATGTCAATAAACATTATTATTATATGTTATGTGATAAAGTAAAACGTAATCGCCGTAATATACATAGACTTTGTATTCATCCAGCTAAAACAGCACTGCTTCATAAAAGTATCATATGTAAAGCTCCAATAATTTATAATAAAATTCCCAATGAAATTAAACAATTAAATACAAATTTATTTAGGAACACATTAAAAGCCTTTTTGACTGGTAAATGTTATTATAATATAGATGAATTTTTGAATGACAATTCTATTTAGATGCATATTCTTATTTGGTAATAAATTGTTAACTTTTATTTAAATTTTAATTCATTTGTAATGTTATTTCATGTTCTGTAATAGTATAAATTATAATTTAAATTAATATTATTATTGTATAATCGTCAAACCAACATCATCATAAAATTAATATTTGTACACCAATCATGGTAAAACATGTTGTTCTAATCATGTAAACTAACATCTATAATAAGCATGTCAATGTATTATTATTCACACATGTTTTTGCAAATAAAAGTATCTTTATCTTTATCTTTAATGTATTATGGTGAACAAGTGGTGGTAAATATACTCCGCCAATATGGAGTTTCCGTTTAATATTTTTTGAGAGAATATCTACACTAACCCATAAATTTTCAACCTCGCTTTCGAGATGTGATAGCCTGCATAATTTCAGATGCTTAGAAATAGCAATTAGAACACCATCGCCGTTTTTCCTAGTATTATATCTACTTGTTTCACGATCGCGTCTATAAACAATGTACCTATCATCAAACAACTCTGAGTCATAAACGTCGCGAGCACTACAATATCATATTTATTAATGGATATGTTTTGATACAAGTTAACAGTTTTAGCTTTCAAGCCTCGCACGTTTTGGTAATATACATATATATATGAAGTGGATAATTGAATGTGACTAGAAGTGACAACAGAAACATGATAAAAAATGCGTGCAAAGAAATATATAATACGCTTATGTTAGGGATATTATTAACAGCAGTTTAGCAGCGACTTCTGTGCATGGAGTTCAATTCCCGTGTTAGGTAAAGTGTGATTGTCTTTCAAGAATTGTGTCCGGTAAATGGCTTTAGGCTAACCCCCTATTACGTTGGCCATAAAAACATAGCTGACTAAATATGTGTTTAATACTCCTCTGCCTACCCCTGCCGGGATATAGGTGTCCCTATATGGCATACTTTGCTAAGAAGACGTAAAGAATGGATATCACAA
Source organism: Catocala nupta (assembly GCA_963675205.1). Taxonomy (NCBI): domain Eukaryota; kingdom Metazoa; phylum Arthropoda; class Insecta; order Lepidoptera; family Erebidae; genus Catocala; species Catocala nupta. The sequence goes on along the minus strand of OY776107.1, from coordinate 2,431,622 downwards.
CCATTGCCGTCTTAAACCAAATCATATAGAAAATTAAGGTCCCTACAGAACGAATTTCAACCATGGCGGCCATTGGCTAATCTTAACGAAGACAGGCCAGTTCCGCAGAAATATTTATAGTGCACTTAAGCGTGCGTAAACGCAAGTGTCCTCTCCATTCCCTCACTTTTTAGTCCGATGATAAAACACTCCGACTGGACCAGAGAGAGAGATCAGGCGCAGGACTAACAGCTTTATGTGTTTCCCGAGGAACGTGGTGTGCATCACCGCAAACTTCCTAACTTCAGGGCACCAATATTACCCATAAATTTTTTTTAACAGAAAACTCTATAACTTTTCTTGGGTGTTTCTATGTATAATATGTATGTATTTACAAAAGAAAAGTATAGGTATATGTATATAGGTTTATCCATTGTCTAGTACCCATAGTACAAGCTCTGTTTAGTTTGGGCTAGATAGTGTTGTGTGTATGTGGTAGAATATTATTATTATTATTATAATATTTATGTTGAATCTGAGATTCGAACCCGTGATTTAATGCACAGCAGTCGCATGTCACTACCACTGCGCCACGGAGTATGACAAGACTAGTAATTATAGGATCAAGGTAGGCAGCGTGATTTCATCCATTCATCATACATACAAAGGAATATTACGTAGGAAATGTAATGAAATTATACTCACGGTCATCGTTTTCTGCTCTTGTTGCAGTTAGTAGTTGTTGGTGTTATTACTAAGTTCTAGTCCATTCTGCGTAAATAGTACAGGCACTTCGAATTAACTAAGCACTAGTAATTTTGTCGGCCTCGATGGCGTAATGGTTAGTGTAACCGACTGCTACGCCTGAGGTCGCGGGTTCGATTCCCGCACAAGTCAAACATTTGTGTGCATGAACATGGATGTTTGTCTTGGTCTGGGTGTTTGTATGTATAATATGTACGTATTTACAAAAAAAAAAAAAAAAGTATATATGTATGTTTATCCATTGTCTAGTACCCATAGTACAAGCTCTGCTTAGTTTGGGCTAGATGGTGTTGTGTGTATGTGGTAGAATATTTATTTATTTATATTTATTTATTTATCTCCTGTATGACCTGGGGGCTTTACAAACATTCAAACAACGGACACAAAAAACGCACAGATTCGAAACAACTATATGTGGATCATATAATTTTTAAATCACGGAAATTTATGTCCCGATTGAGATTCGAACCCATTACACCCACGCAGTTTTATTAATTTTTATTTTATCTATATAAAAAAATCTATAATTCCTTTGTCGCGGTAGACTTCCCACACATTGAAACACGGACACACAGACTCGAAACAATTATTGCTGAATAATAATTGAATAACAATTATTGCTGAAAATATTGCTGAATGATAAATTGACTTGGAAACCACATATGGAAGAAATCTGTAAGAGACTAAGCAAATCAGCGTATATACTCTTGCAACTAACAAAAAAAGTAAATATTGATACACTACTAGCAGCATATCACGGATTAGTTGCCTCCGTTTTGCGATATGGTGTCATTTTTTGGGGACAATCGACAAATAGGGAATTAGTGTTTAGAGTCCAAAAGAGATGCATACGATCAATGAGTGGATTAAAAGCAACCGACAGTTGCATTCCTTACTATAAAAAGTTAAGAATACTACCTCTAACTTCATTGTACATTTTTGAAACTGCACTATTTGTTAAAAACAATCCACATCTTTTCCAAAAAGTAGCCACAATAAAGCGAAACCCAACACGTTCACAATACATCAATACTTTGTGTCATGTGAATTGTAATACAGCATTATTAAAAAAAAGGTTGTTTGGTACTGCTCCACAAGTATATAATAGAATACCGAATGCAATAAAATGTATGCCACTACAAAAATTCAGGAAATTCTTATTTGACCTGTTAATTGAAAAGTGTTATTATAAACTAGACGAGTTCTTAAATGATAAATTTGATTGACTGCATTGATATTATAATTTAAATTGACATTCTGAGTATTACTGTTAAATTATTGTCTATTATTATTATTATGATTTTCTTTTGTAATTTTGGTTATGACAATTGAATTATTTTTTTATATTACGAATTTGTATGTCAATATTGGCAAAGCATAGCGCACATTTTATATCCAAGATTTTTATATGTACCTATGTTTGACAAATAAATGATTATGATTATGATTATGCATAATATTTTTTTCTTTGTGGGATTTCAATCCACACAAAGAAAAAAATATTTTCGTTTGTTGGTCTCGACGGCGTAGTCGTTAGTGTAACCGACCGCCACGCCTAAGGTCGCGGGTTCGATTCCCGCACAAGTCATACATTTGTGTGCATGAACATGGATGTTTGTCTTGGTCTGGGTGTTTCTATGTAGTATGTAATTACAAAAAACAAAAAAAATACATGTAGTTTCGTTTATCTATTGTCTGTGTGATGGTGTTGTGTGTGATAGAATATTATTATAATATTATTTTTTACTATTATGATATTTAGATTGAAATTAAACTACTTTATACGGAATTCAATGAATAACATTCGCGTAAACAGAAGACAATATTATGATATATAGAATTAAAATATTTTCACGAGAACGACAAGGTGCGCTTTTGAGTACCTACATAATCATTTAAAAATTATATTAATCACTTGATTTGTTGATAGCACGTTTGATAAGTGGGTGGGTCGACCGATCGAATCCGACCGCTGTTTTGTATGGCCTCGGGTGGCAGTAATTACCTTTTTATTTCTGTATAATTTCTGTGTAATATTATAGAAACAACTATAAAAAGCACAGGACAGATATGTATGTATCTGCCTTTGTGGCGCATCGGTTGTGAATGTCGACTGCTGTGTATGACGTCTCAAGTTCCAATCCTGGATAAACAAAAAGTTATTGGATACTTCTGTTAAGAAACTCAATAGCATCCTGGGGTTAGGATTTTGGTGGTGTTAGACACTTCCGTGCCTCGGAAAGCACGTAAAGCGGTCCTGCGCCTGATCTCTCGCCGGTCGTGTAGGATTGGCGACCCATCAGATCATGAGAGTTAGGGAACAGAGAGTGCACTTATGTTTGCGCACACGCTTGTGCACTATAATATATCCTGTGCAGATAGCCAGTCTCCGTTAAGACTTAAAACTTTGAAGGCCATTACTACCATTAACCATGCTTCACAAGAATATAGAATTCTTGTTAAACATGGTTAATGGCAATAACCTTTTATTGAGATCTTTATTATAATTTTCTAAACTCTCATAAAACAGCGACAGCTTAGTGGAACACCGTTGGACTGCAACGCAGACTTCTCGATTTCGATATCACCTCCAACTTTCCGAAGTTATGTACGTATTTAATAGTTAATTATATATACTTAATAACGCTCGCTTTAACGGCGAAGGAAAATATTGTGAGGTAGCCTGTATATCTAAGAGTTACATAATATTGTCTTCTGTTTACGCGAATGTTATTCATTGAAATTAAACTACTATATACGGATTTTATCGCGTTGTTTATTTATCACTGTGTTACATAATTTTGAAAACTGTTACACTACCACTACTATTGAATTTTACTAATTTATAAGCTAATAAAATTATTTAAACTATTAAAACTATTTATATTTAGGTTTACACTTAACCCTACGTTTCGGTTGCTTTTCAGCCTCACCGTGACCATGGCTGCGAATAAGCAACCAAAACGTCGGGGAAAGTGAAAACATGTATATAAATAGTTTTAATCATTTTATTTGCTTAAAAATTAGTAAAATTCAATAGTAGTAGTAGTGTAACAGTTATGTAATACAGTGATAAATAAACAACGCAATAAAAGCCGTATATAGTAATAATGTTCTCGATGATATGTGAAGTCTGTCAACCCGCACTGGGCCAGCGTGATATCTTCTCACAGTGATAAGAAGCGTGTTTCTAACAGTAGGGCAGTTTTTATACAGAACTGATAATATGATATGCCCTCCATATTAAGAACTAGCTATTACCCGCGACTTCGACCGCGTCAAATTTAACAAAAAAGTCATTCTTTTTTCGCGAACACCTACATTTAGTAAAATAAAAGTAGACTAAGTTACTCGTTATAACATAAGCTATCTGCCAGTGAAATTCAGTCAAAATAGGTCCAGCCGTTTCAGAGATTAGCCGGAACAAACAGACAGACAGATATAGATTTTATTATATAAGTACTGTATATACTTTTATATGCATTTAAAAGCTGTTAAAAATAAAAGGCTATTATTTCGACATTACAAACAGACACTTTAATTTTATTTATTTGTATAGTTGAGTGAATGGCGTCAAGCGTAATGAATAAATAAATATCTAAGCCTACACATTTGAATATTTGTCAGTGTTTGATTGGCGTGAAAAATCGAATACTGAGACTTTTTGTTGATAATCGGCCATCACTAATTTATGTATTTGGGTCACAAGAAGTAACAGTTATGAACATCAAAGTTGATCGGTTAGTGAGTTTACTTAATTTACATTTGTATTTGTTGCTAGGTTAAGACATAAGGTTGACCTTATAAGAAGATGCCTGCAATAAACTCACGGCCACTCTTTTAAATCGCCATTCTGTTTTGGTATCATGAATTATTTTTTAAAAGGTGTTGCAGCATCACTTACTTTTGAAACCAAAGCTGATGAAATATGAGACACAGACCTTTACCTACCCCTTCGGGGATGAAGGCGTGAGACTATATTTGTATCATGACTATCAGTTATTCAATATTGTGTTACTTCATGGGGTGGAGCGGTAAAAATTATTAAGCTGCCTCTTGAACGAGCTCAGAGAGCAATTTTAAAAGAAGCCACCTTTCGTCTTTTCCTACAAGCTTATTATATAAACCCTGAAAAGTAATGATTATAATAATAATAATAATATTCTACCACATACACACAACACCATCTCGCCCAAACTAAGCAGAGCTTGTACTATGGGTACTAGACAATAGATAAACATAGGTATATACATTTTTTTGTAAATACACACAAAGAAACACCCAGACCAAGACAAACATCCATGTTCATGCACACAAATGTTTGACTTGAGCGAGAATCGAACCTGCGACCTCAAGCGTGGCAGCTGCTTACACTAACCACTACGCCATCGAGGCCGTCAATTCTTCATTATGCACACAATACTAATTTTCTATCCAAACTATTATTATAAATGTGAATGTGAGTCTGTTTGTTACGCTTTCATGCCTTAAATACTCTACCAATCATCATAAAATTTTGCATACACGTTGTCAGGGGTACAGAAAAGGACATAGGGTACCTTCATCCAGAAAAAAGTGGTGTTCTTTCGAGTTAGAAAATAAATATGATAGGTTATATTTATGCAAACGAAGCAAAATTCTGGTCTATACTAATATCATAAAGAGGAAAGATATGATTTTTTGTATATTTGTTTGTTTAAGACAAAAACTGCTCAACTGATTTCAAAAATTCTTTCACCATTTGAAAGCTATATTATCATTAATTAACATAGGCTTTATTTTATTTTAAAAATAGTACTGTTACATCTAACGGAACTTACATTCGCAAGAGCGAAGCCGCAAGCAAAAGCTAGTTATTAATAATTTTGTATTTGTTTTTTCAGTACAATGTCGTGGCTGGCCCGGTTTCGAATCGTCATGTACACGGCTGTCATCGCGATGCACGTCAGTAACACACTGTACATGGGGTGGTACGCGAGACAAAACCAGAATAAGAGCGAGAAAGCATCAACATTCAAGAGTTTGGAGTACCGGTTCTTTACCACGTGGACTTTTGTAAGTAATGTATCTATATAAACTAATATTATAAAGCTGAAGAGTTTGTTTGTTTGGTTGAACGCGCTAATCTCAGGAACTATTGGTTTGAATTGAAAAATTATTTTAGTGTTGGATAGCCTATTTATCGAGAAGGCTATAGGCTATATCAAATCACGCTACGAGCAATAGGAGCGGAGCAGCAATGAAAAATGTTGCAAGAACGGGAAAATTCTCTTATGTGAAGCCGACGAAGTTGCGCGAGTCAGCTAGTGTATCTTTATACTAAGATTGTAAAGCTAAAGAGTTTGTTTGTTTGGTTGAATGCACTTATCTCAGGAACTACTAGTTCGAATTGAAAAATTATTTAAGTGTTGGATAGCCCATTTATCAAGGAAGGCTATAGGCTACATAACATCACGCTATGACTAATAGGAGCGGCGCATCAATGAAAAATGTTGCAAAAAGATGAAATTTACATATAACTTATCTACATATAACGTATTGAATGGCAGAGACACACCGGCGGTCAAACTAATAAGGGTTTTAATTATGTTTGGCATTCTAAACATAGGGTAATTGACTCATATTTTTTATCATTTCATGCAAATAATTACATTACAAAACTCTAAAATGTAAAGACTTTTATTTTTTTTCACAATCGAGAAAGGTGTTATTGTGTTTTTAGCAGCATGAAGTCTGGTAACAGGATAAGTTATAACAGCTATCAGAAAAATATAAAAAATAATCACAATAACACTAAACAAGGTATTTAAAAAATTCGAGGCATTTGAAAAAAAAACAAAAATCTGCACTCTGTGACGGTCTTTTCATTCCTGTTACTACAGATATTTACTTTTATAATGCTTCTTTAAGCTCTCGACTTTTTTAGATTATTCGAGATTACATAACAAAAAAAAAGTTCCTCGTTTTCTGTTATTCTGTTAATATTTGTGTAAAAAAAACAGTTTATAAAAAGGGTTAATAGAGACCCAGGCCTCTTCTCAGTATGAGATGGACTAGGTATTGATCCAAAATAGGGCCTAATCCAACACACATTATAAAAGTTTTATAATTTGCTTATAACGTGATGATTTCCCATTTCAGATGTTACAGATAGCTTATTCTATCCTGGGTCTGGTCTGCGACGTCTTAATAGTGAAGAATGGAAGCAAGAAGAATTATAAGCTGCCGCAAGCGATGGGAGATTTCAGGGAGATTGTATTCGCCGGCTTAGTGTGGCCTAGCACGTTGGTAAGTCAAATGAGATATGCCTGAGGTCTCAAGTTCGATGCCAACAAAATGAATGAATGAATGTTCTCTTTATATATATAACATGTAATACAACGGATTGTGCTTAAAAGGCTCCAGCTCAGCTTATGCTACGGATGGCCGCAGCGCTGATTTTCAGCTGAGGTCTACGAGCAACTCACAAAAATATACAGAGTTCCTGAAAAATACTAATTACCTTTTACACGTGACTTATTTATATATTACCCTAGGTTTAGCCCACGCCTTCGCTCGCGTAAATGTAGGTTGTTAAGTTATATTAGAAACAGTACTTAAAAAAAATATATAGCCTTTGTTACTCGTTGATAATATAGATTTCTAATGGCCAGATAATTTTTAAAACCGGTTCAGTAGTTTTTGAGGTAAATCTTTATAAACTAACAAATAAAAAATCAAATCTTCCTTTTTTATTATTTTAATATAGATAACAACTTTTGTTTTTCCATCTGTATACTTTTTATTCAAAGATACAAATGTTAGAATAGGTTGCTCTAAATAGCATAAAGAAGACTTAAGACTACACGCGGTCGCAAAAGAAAGGAGCGTAACCGAACATCACACTATTTGAGTAGTAGAGCCTCGCTGATTTCAGCACGAATGGGCCGGCTCGACCGGGGAAGGACTACCCTCTCACAGAATATCGACATGAAATAGCAGTATTCCTACTGTTGTGTTTCGTTCGGTGAGTGAGAATGCCGGAGGCCCACACACCCTCTTTCCCCCTTCCCACTCCTTCTCCATACAACTTCCTTTTTCTCTTTTTCCTTTCCTAAAGGGTCGGCAATGCGAAAGTGACCACTTATCATCAGGCCGTATGCTTGTTTGCCACCTTCTTTGCATTAAAAAAACACACCGCAAGGTGGGTTGTGCGGAAGGCGCATGTAATGTTTAATGAAAAGTTATTAAATATTATGTAAAAATGATTCAGGTTATGTATAGTATTTTCATTTTACTCTGTTTAAATGTAAATTCCCAATAGCAGCCCGGAAGAAAGTTGGTAGTGTTGCAAACCCTTGTGCTTTAGTAAGCACGTAAAGCTTTTGGTGCCCTGCCTGATCTTTCTCCAGACGTGTTTATCAGAGTGAGGGAACACTGAGTGCACTTATGTTTGCTCACACACTTGTGCACTATCATATCAACTGACCAGTCTTCGTCAGGTTAGGCAAGATAGTCAGCTGTGACCGAAATTCGGTATGGAGGATTACACAAACATTTTTACGTCGGAGAGTCTGTCTTGTTAGCGCAGAAGTAGTGAATGCGCCTGCTGTGGTCTCGGCTTCAACCTCTTAGCCGAGCAATTTTTGTCAAGAAATTAAGAATAAGAATAATTTATTTCTGCATAAAAAATACAATCAATTCAGTTATCAGTGGTATCGACACTAAGCTCAAGGCTTGTATCCCCGAGACCTAAAACTTAACATAAGGCTTAAGCTATGAATAATTTCATCAATATTAACCTATCGTGCACCGGTTTGATAAGCAAGTTTAACAAAAATAATAATTCTAAATATAACAATGTTAATAAGTATGAATAAGTAAGCCTGAATTAGCAAATAAGTTATATCATTTTCTTAAGCTAATAGTGTGGCGTGTGTGTTTGTGTGTGTATGTGCATGCGTGCGTGTGTGTGTGCGTGCTTTTATGTGTGTGTGTGTGTGTGTGTGTGTGTGTGTGTGAAGCGAAGACTGACAGTAGTACTTCTGTGCCTATCTTTTCGGATACAGACCTTATATTAACTTTTTCATTTCCAGGTGGTGTTTACAGTATTCTGGGGTCTATACGCCATCGATAGAGCCCTAATATTCCCAGAGTTCCTGGACGAGGTCATACCTGCGGTCTCCAACCACGTCATCCACACCATGATCCTGCCAGTGGCACTATTCGAACTGGTGTTCAGACCGAGAGTGGAACCCGAGACCCATGCACGGAACATCGCGCAGCTTACGCTACATTTGTGTGTATATTTGAGCGTGTAAGTATTTAACACTTTACTTTTTGTTATATCCGGATAGCGCAGTGGCTTAAGTGGTCGTCTCGCCACTGCCGCCGCGCCGAATGTTGTGGGTTCGAATCCCACACGGGACAAAAATTTGTGTGATCCACAAATGGTTGTGCCGAGTCTGGGTGTTCTTTGTGTCCGTTGTTGTTGTAAAGTCCCCAGCGACACAGGAATAGGCATGATGACAGAGTTAAAAATAAGTGATTCGAATTAGTCCATCTACTAGATTAGCAAAAAATATTGGACACCTACTTTTTGTTTTAATAAAACAATTAATATTTACTAAGATATAACGCATTAATGTTCGGGAGTGGGGACTTGTGACGTCACTGTCATATAAAATTTGTACCCATAAGTGACGTAACACGAAATTTAAACCTGTTGTATCTTCGTTGTTATTAGGGTGTATGAAAAAAGAAGAAAATACGTGTCCATTATTTTTAGCTAGTCTTAAAGACGGTCTAAAATCTTTTTTTTTGTTCATCATTACAGCGGCCTCTTATAGAAATTAATAATTTAAAAAAATATGTACCGCACAGGCATCCTTGTATTAATGAACTCTAACTAATATTATAAATGCGAAAGTCAGTTTGTTTATTTGTATGTGACGCTTTCATGCCTCAAGTAATCGACCGATCATTATTTAATTTAGCATACATGTTGTCAGGGATACAGAAAAGGACACTGGGTACAGAAATTATTCCAAGTGTGGCAGTTGTCTTTTATAAAGAAAAAAAGAAAATATTTGGCGTTCTTTGCGTCCTTTGTTTGATCCAGCGAACTGTTACCGTACAACACTTTTTATAAAGTACGGTTGGTAACCTTAGTTGCGACACGTAGTACACACTCCAGACGCAGCTGTAATGAACGTGCTGTGCAACAGATCTCGGGTTTGATTCCCGGGTCAAGCTTCTTCAGTTTAAGTGGGAATGCAGCCTTAGCCCTTTCAGTGCCCAGTACTCACCACATGAGAACAAAAAATCGTTCGTGTGCCCAGAACTCGCATCCGAGACGTGTCTATACGTAGTTATTGTTGACTTGTCGCCATGCCCAGCACTCGCAATCCGAGGTAAAATCACTTATCGCACAACTTCTGGGCACAAGGAACGATTTTTTGTTCGATTCATAGGGTGAATTTTGGGCACTGAATGGGTTAAGCGGTGTTCTATTTAGCCTCTTTTTCGTCATTAGACCACATCGCATATTTAACGAATTATAAGCTCTCACTCACCACAGAAATATACCTACACAAAGTTATTTGTTTTGTATTTCGATAATTTACAATATCTGTCTTTAGGTAAAGGGTAAGGCAAGTGCCTTGAGCATTTAGAGTCTGTGCTAGATACTAGCTTTTGCCCGCGGCTTCGCTCCCGTTAATGTAGATTTAGTCAATAAAATTCTATTCCTCAAAACACTACATTTTTCTGCATGAACGGTACCCTATGTCCTTTTCTGTACCCCTGACAATGTGTATGCGAAATAGCATGATGATCGGTCGAGTAGTTAAGGCGTGAAAACGTAACAATGAAACAAATAAACAGCACGGATAGCAGGGTGTTTTAAGTGGTCGCTTCGCCACTGCCACTGCTCCGAGTGTTGTTGGTTCGAATCCTACCCGGGACAAAAACTTGTGTGATCCATAATATTATATTTAACACTGTACCTATTACATAATTTTGAAAACTGTTACACTACTACAAAATTATGTAATAGGTACAGTGTTAAATAAACAACGCGATAAAATCCGTATATAGTAATTTAATTTCAATGAATAACATTCGCGTAAACAGAAGACAATATTCCATAAATCGTTGTTCCGAGTCTAGGCGTTCTTTGTGTCCGTTGTTTGAATGGTTGTAAAGTTTAGCAAGAATAGACAAGGCCTAAATATGACTGGCGTAAAGAGAGACTAATATACTCCTAACACTTCAAGACATTAAAACGCAATACTATAGCATAACGCTTCTTTTCTTTTCAGGCTATTATTCACATTCAAAGAACGAGGTATCTGGCTATACCCCATCTTCAGACAGCTGTATGGTACAGTCTACTTCCCTGTAGCTCTCGCATTTGCTGGAGTAACCTTCTACATCTTCTACTACATCCAGTGGCCCCTCACTCACATTATACACGGACAGAAGAAACAAGTCAAGAAGAGTCAGAAAGTAGATAAAAAGAAGAAGATTAAATGATAGCTGAAGGGTTAAGAGAATAGATAATTGAATGAAAGAGAAGTGAGATAATAGGAAAATTAAATTAAATCGAATAAGAGTATAATATATTGTTATACTAAGTGTTTTTTATAAAGATTATTTATTTTCAATGTGTTTTTATTTATGTACTTCTTTCTGCCCATGGAAACTTAAACCGAGTTAAAAGTGTGTTTATCTAAGACATGGTTTGTGTTGGTTGTGTTGTGACCTGTGTGCGAAGTTTCATCCAAATCTGTTAATGATTATCTTGTGATTAAGTGACAACAACAATAGAATGGATGCCATTGTGGTTTAAATGGTCGCCTTGTCAATGCCCCGTGCCGAGTGTTGTGGGTTCGCATCCCGCGCGGGACAAAAGTTTGTGATCCACAAAATAGTTGATACGAGTCAGGATGTACTTTTTGTCCGTTGTTATGTTTGTAAAGTTCCTCGTGACACAGGAATAAAACGTACTGCGAGACAGACATTGGTAACCGTTGGATAGCCGATATTTGGTTTTAATATCGATACCGTTGCTTAATATCGGTATCCGTGTCTTGTTTAGTTGGGTAGCTACAAACTGGATTGGTTGCATAGCTATTAAGCTATTGAATCGATAGTCCGATATTTATCTAACTCAGAAGAAGAATGTGTGTTTGGTTGGCACTGGATATATTTTAGACGGATAGCTCAAAAAAAATCTGGCACTATAATCTATGCTTATTCTTTTTTTTTTTTTTTTATTGCGTTTGTTGGCAAACGAGCAGACGGATCGCCTGATGGTAAGCGATTACCGCCGCCCATGAACACCCGCAACCCCAAAGGAGTTACAAGTGCGTTGCCAGCCCTTTAAAAAGGAATGAAGGAGGGAAAGGACAAAGGAAAGGATAGGAAAAGGATCCGGGTAACTGGGCCTCCGGCTCTCTCACTCACCGATACGAAACGCAACAGTACGGGTACCGTTACTTCACGCCGGTATTCTGTGAGGGGTAGTACTACCCCGGTCGATCCGGCCCATTCATGCTGAAACCAGCGAGAATCTACTACATAACATAATACAACAATATAGATATAATAAACCTAATTGTCATAGGTACTTAGCGCTAGCTAATAACGAAACCTTCGAAAATCAAAATAGCATCGTATATCCATATATTTAAGTCCCCCTTAAGCTCAAGGGAAAAATCTATAAGACCATGATAAGGCCTGCCGTCATGTATGGATCGTCATGTTGGGCTACAAGAGTGATGGATGAGAGACGTTTGCATGTAACAGAGATGCGAATGTTAAGATGGATGTGTGGTGTAACCAGGATGGATAAAGTAAGGAATGAGTATATTAGAGGAAGTTTGAAAGTGGCACCTGTGACGGAAAAATTGAGGAGTGAACGTTTGTCATGGTATGGACATGTGATGAGAAGAGATGAAAGAAATATTGTTAGGAGAGCTCTGAGTATGGAGGTGCAAGGATTATCCAGTAGAGGAAGACCCAAGAAAAGATGGATGGACTGCATAAAAGATGATATGGCCAGGAAGGGTGTGAGTACTGAGATGACGAGCGATAGAGATTTATGGAAGAGAGAGACATGTTGCGCCGACCCCAAATAGTTTGGGATGAGGGCAGGAGGATGATGATGATGATGATCCATATATTTAAGGTCCATTTTACAAAACCCAGCGCGTTTAAATGCCAACCAAACCCGTGCTAATCGCGCGACGATATTCGCTTTATCTCTTTTACGCACTAAGGCACATATTTAGTTAGAGAGAGAAGGCATGGTTATTTCAGTTATAAGTTGTTAATGCTACCAACTTTTATTCGTGACTTTAATGTGGATATTGTGATAGCGGTTAGTGAATTATTGATTAATCGATACGTTTAGTTACTGCGTTGGTAGCCGTTTTTAGTTACGTTTTGTGATATCGGACGCATGTCTATGCGAGAGATGACGTTAAAAAACTATGTGTTAATCCAGGGCACGGGCTATCTGTGTGCTAAATTTCATCCAAATCTGTTTGCTTTTTAAGATTTATAATTACAAGCTATTAGTATTCTTTGTTAAGTCCTCCAGCTAAGCTAATATGCTTGTGTTAGGAATGGTTTCACGCAGGTAGTGCATTGGGTGGGATTCGAACCCACGACGTCTCGATCACAAGTGCAATGCATTATCCTTTGGTAGCTAATGATATACTATCACATTTGCAAGATGTAGTATAACGGTGCTGCTCGTTGGGGTTATAAACGTGATCACTCGTGCTACTACCGGTTGATTGGTCCCGGGCTCGAATACCAGGTCGGTTAAAATCCCATGTCAGAAAGTTTGATAGCATAGTTGTATAAATATGTATGTGTTAGACCTCAGTATACATCTTGAGGGATGCAGGCGTCAGACTATGATGAATGTGGAGAGGCTTTGGTAGTGAATCTATCTCACAACAATTGCCAATGTGAATGAAGCCTCGAGTACAATTCCCATGTCAGGCCGGCTAATGATAAGTTTTCCATCAAGTAATGCTTGATATCACCCTGGAGTTAGGTAAGTAGTTGACTGTATTGCATACGTGCCTCAGAAAGTACGTAAAGCTGTTGGTCCTGCGCCTGATCTCTATCCATTCTTGTTAGATTGGCTTACTAATGAACTGTGAGAGTGAAGGAAAAGAGCTCTTAATCTCCTGCGCTGATGACTAGTTTCCCTTCAAATTAGTCTCTATGATAGAATTTTATTTCGGAGCAGATTATACAAGGCATATATCTACATACTTGCTATATTATAGTCATCTCAGTGTCACGCGGACCGCGCGTGCCATGACGGCTGCGCGCGAGTTGGAGTGGTGGCTGGCGTCCCCCTTCCCCTCCTGCCCGGCGGTAGCGATATATAAGCCGATCGCGTCCTGGACCGTGCTTCCGGCCCGGCTCCACACCTTCAGCTAAGTGTCCTGATTGTACAAGGACCACGAAGCAAGTCTTTAACGAACCACGCCCTGACTATTGTTATGTAGTAAAGATTATTATTTCCTATACTTGTATACTAAATATAGCTATTAAAAGTGTAATTGTCATACCATCTATTATTATTCTCTCTTATTAAATTCACCTAGGGACACCACGCCCCTACGGCGTGGCCTGTTCCTTTTATATTAACAGATCTCTTAAGAAACCACACTAAAGGTTAATCAGTAAATATAGCAAATATGTAAGATATGCGTATATTATAGTAAGTTTAGACGTACTGTTTATTCTGAACACCTCGGAAAGCACGTGAAACCGTTGGTCCTGCGCTTGATCTCTGTCCAGTCGTGTCGGATTACCGTCCCATCGGATCATGAGAGTTAGAGAACAGAGAGTGCACTTCTGTTTGCGTACACACACTATAATATCTCATGCCTAGAAGGCCAGTCTCCGTCAAGACTGGCCGCATTATTATTCTGAACACGCTAAAATAGTCCGTATATTTTAGTGTCATAATTAAATAATTAACATAATATAAACACAAATAATTTTTCAAGAAATATAAACTAAAGAGAAAAATAAAACAGCAAAAATAAAAAGCGTCATAATATTCCTCCGCATCGTCGTCAATTGGCAACGTGCCCAGAAGACTGGCAGCATTGCCACGTTGAATGGCAATACTTATTCTTTGTGCAAAGAAAATACCAGCCCTCTGGTCACGCGAAGCGTCGATGAGCCGCTTAACTAGGTCTCTATAAACAGACCTAGCACTTGGACCCCATGGCCAGGGTTTCGACACCAAACGGCTCAAATATGTACTCACCAACAAGGTTATGATATTACGTTAAAATATATTTTGTTTATTAATAAATATTTGTTATTTAGTGTCACTGAGCTGCAGTAGCAAAAAATTATTTATGTTCGTTTTTGGTATTAACTTTTCAGAAACAATAATTTAAAATATAGGTAGTACATAAATGTATATATTAGTACCAGGTCTGTATTAAACTGTCCCACAGCAGGACACGAGCATCTTCCCAGTTTAAGAAGGTTTTGTAGGTCCATAGCCCACTACGCTACGGGTTGCAGACTTCACATATCTTCAAAAACATTACAGCGAACTCTCAGACATGCAGGTTTCCTCACGATGTTTTAACTATTTAATAGGCACATAATTTCGAAAAATTAAAGATGTGCGCCTTGGGATCGAACTCGAGATCTCTGCGTGGCAGTCCAAAGGTCCCACTAGGCTATCGCTGCAATAAATGTAGATCAATAAAATTTATATTTGTTTATTTAATAATTTTGTTATCATAACATGTTCCTTAAACTTGACGAGAATGCAGTTTAACACGTTGTGCATATATTATATAAACCGGACATACAATAACTCTATAAGCATGAGTAATAAGGCAATGACCTTACATAGATACTAAACATATAGGTCAAGAACATAGTCACGATCAAACGCGATAACATAATATATTATGACAGAAATTATTAGTTTAACTTATTATATAGGAGATATGTCGCTTTACTACATATTATAAAACAAAGTCCCCTGCGTCTGTCTGTCTGCTAGCAATAAACTCAAAAACGACTGAAGGGATTTTCATGCAGTTGTCACCAATAGTAGAGTGAATCATGAAGAAGGTTTAGGTGTATAATTTGTCACGGTTTTGTACTACCCGTGCAAAGCCGGTTCGGCTTGCTAGTTCATAATAATGGACGTACAAATTCTGATGCTGACAACTTCGTTATTAATAACTACAATTGTGTTGATAATTTGAACTACTAAGTATCGTAGTAGATATGGAATCAGATAGCTATCATTCAAACAATTGCGCTTTGACTGTTTTGAAAGACATTTTGTTGAACCGATTTTGTTTTGAGACCAATAGAAAGTCGTACCAATGAGATGTTTTTGAGTTTGTGTGTACTAGTAAAATTTGCTTCTTCTCTTTATATATATTATATTATAATAACAAAAACAATAAAAATAATCAATAACACAAAGAAATTAGCATGGGATTAAGTCCTAAATTTTAGTGCACTGTTTATAATTTTATACAAGCATACAAGCCCGCTCTGATTAAGGAGCAGACAAGATGCTGTTACTGACTCCAATAGATCTTAAGCAACAGGACTCTTCTGCCTCAAACTATTTTCGCTCAACCTTGTTCCGTGCAACATCTTCTATGACATTACATCTAGAACCGTGGTTAAGGTTCCTTATTCATCATGTATGTGCATGAAACTTTTCAGTGGCATGTGTCCGGAACTGATCCTATCATTTTAATCTTTGTTTCGGCGCACTTTGTTCGGTTCATTAAAATTATCTTCGTATGCTATCTGTGATACGAACTAATCTTATATTTTAATAAATTCTGTATCAATACAAGATAGGAATATTGGGTGCCATTTTATTTTTATCTGTGATATTAAGAAGTCAACGTGTTTAATTAATAATTTTTCAATGCGTTTGTAATATTATGTTGAGAACTTGTGTTTGTAAAAAGTAGTTGCTAAGACAATCAGGTTTGTATTTTATTAAATTGCATTTATAATATTTTTTTTAAAACGTCCCTGTATTTCTTGCTTGTTTCTACTCATGAGAACGTGCACAAATTGCCTTTTTACGTACAGTTATTATTTCATATACTTTATTTTATTTTATATTATTTGGAAAACAAACAGATACAATTTAAAAATAATTAATGTTCAAATTAACTACACTAAATCCAAAGTAATTTCCACATATAAATATACAGTAGCGCCAAAAAATATTTGAAGTTAAATATTTAATCGAAATAGGAGTTACTTGGCGGATATCCATTGTAATATAATTATTGGGAAGCGAGGAACCCGCCACGTACCCTCGTATTACCCACACCAACTATTGCAATAGAAAAATGTTGACAATACCAAACTCCTCTGGACCCACGATGAGAGGTTCTAAAGATGCCTCGTGCTGACGTAAAACATGTAGCACAAAACATGCGCTGACACGATTTCGCTTCAGCGTGAGGCATCTTCAGTACCGTTTGACAGCGAATGGACGAAGAACAAACGGCTCATTCGTGGCCGTCGCGTCGCAGTTCGGTATTGTCAACCTTTTTCTATTGCATTGAGGTTGGGTGGCGGCTTCTTCTCTTCCCAATATTTTTTAAAGTAATTTTTTCCTTTTTTTCTTATTTATATGTTTTACTCCAGGACATAGTCTATCTGTCCGCAAAGTTGCAGCAAAATGCCTTAAGCAGTTTACGTGTAATTGAATAACAAATGTCTAAACATCCACATGTGTATGAGTAGGATATAATAAAATTGAAGAGGGGTCGAATTTAGTCAAAATAGTTTTAAGAAATACTCAGAAATAGATCATATTTTAAGCAATGATCACGATAAAATTGCTGCAGGGATTTTAATTAAACTTAATTCATTTGTAATCTGTTTGCTTACTGAACATTTAAAGCAGATTTTATTAACATCGGTTCAGTAAAAAATTACACAGTTATAATACTTTGGCGGCACCGGGAATCGAACTGTAGAAGTTATTTAGTTAAATTAGTCTTAGTGATAGAAAATAAAAGAAGACTACCTACCACAATAGCGCCGCAGTAGTGAATACGACTGCTATGCATGAGATCACAGATTCGATTTCTGGGTTGGGTAAACAAAAGGTTATTAGATTTTCCTGTCAAGAGATTCTGAATAGCAGTCCGGAGCGCCTGATCCCTCTCCGGTCGTGTTAGATTGACATCCCATCAGATCGCTAGAATTAGGGAATGGAGTGCACTTGTGTTCGCGCACAGACTTGTGCACTATAATCGCCTGTGCCGATGGCCAGTCTCCGGATTACCCAGCCTGACTGAAAAGGAGTCTGAATGACATCCTTACTTATATAATATTATTAACGGGAATTTGAGTTTGTTTGTTACGATTTGACGCCTTAACTACTCGACCGATCATCATGAAATTTCACATACAAGTTGTCAGGGGTACATAAAAGGACATAGGGTTCTCTTCATCTACAAAAGCACTGTTCCCGAGCGAAACCGCGAGCATAATCTAGTTATTATTATATATTTTCAGTAAAAATGGCATCTTCAATCCAGCTACGCATATTGGCGTATACAGCAGTGTTAACGATGTATATAACTAATATGCATTATATGAATTCGTTTGCCAAGCAGCAGAGTGGCACAAAAGATCAAAGATTGTTGGCTTTCAAGGGTTTGGGTAACAGGTTCTTTACCACATGGACTTTGGTAAGTATTATATATATATATGTATTCGTATATCACGCCATTATTTTACAAACGGAGTAAGCATAGGAGTCATATATCCATATTTAATAGAATTAAACTAGTTTATACGGAGCGCCCTTCCTATCCCCATGAATATAGCTGCTGAAAAGCAACTGAAACGTCGAGGAAAGTGTAAAGCTAAACCTATATAATATTATACTAGCTGTGCCCGCGGTTTTCCCGCGTTTATGATTATCGCGCCGCCCCCATGGATCGTAGCGTGATGTTATATAGCCTATAACATTCCTCGATAAATAGGCTATCCAACACTAAAATAATTTTTCAATTCGAGCTCGTTAGTTTCTGAGATTAGCGCGTTCAACCAAACGAACAAACAAACTCGTCAGATTTATAATATTAGTATAGATAAGAATAAATCTTTGTTTCCCTTGGTCGCGCTATAACTAGCGATTTCATTCATCTGTTTTTTAAGTTTTCTAATACTTTGTAGAAGGGTCTGACAGAAAGGAAAGTTAGGAAATTGCGCAGAAAATAGGATAACTTCAGAAAATTTAACGATTATTTTAAACTTGCGAGTTTCACAGTTCGTGATCAATAAAAAATGTTGCAAAAACGGGGAAAATTCTCTTATGTGACGCAGACAAAGATGCGCGGGTTAGCTAGTTATATAAACGTAATTATATTACTTTTTATTTACATTTCAGATGTTACATATGACATACATATGCTTAAGTTTATCATGTGATGTTTTAAAGAACTTTAGCAGAAAGACTCATGTATTTTTGAAGTATATGGACGAATTCAGAGAGATTATGTTCGCCAGTTTCGTATGGCCTTGTACCTTGGTAAGTTTATATAAAAATAAGTTACTTAAGTTAGTTTTTTTGTTAAAAATCAACTTCAATATGTATAATCTATATAATATATCAAAATGTTCCCTGTTTCCCTTGGTCACACCATAACTTGAGAACGACTTTACCGATTACATCCATCTTTTTTTTAAGTTTTCCTATACTTTGTAGAAGGTTCCAATGAAAAGAAAAGTTAAGAAATTTTAATAATTTCAGAAACCTCAGCCACTATATTAACTACGCGAATTTATCGTCTAAGACAGAACAATGTCTGTCGGGTCAGTTAGTATAGTATATAAACGGCCTGTGTTGCTTGAATCTTTAAACTTTAAACATGTGCAATCGACGAAAAGGCACCCATGTTTTCATTCATTCATTCACCCGTTCTCTGAATAACTATTTATTGATCATACAAGGTTTTTCTTCCTTAGCAATTGAACTCACTACAGTCAATGCAGCAGCTATCAAACACATTATCAATCAGCCAATTGCAGTCCACTGTTGGACATCTCCCATTTTATGCCTGACGGTCTTACGTCTGCCGCATCCAGTCTAATCCTGCTATGTGACCTATTCCCATGGTTATACACTTTACTTTTTGTTAAATAACTTATCAATACTTGTGTTGTGGACCTCTCAGGATGTGTGAAAATTAAAAATAGAAGAGTCCTCCAGAATTTTGGTGACGGCGGCCAAACTTACAGAGACGCTCAGATGGCTAGTCTCTGAAGGCGATAGTATAGTGCACAAGTGTGTGCACAAACACAACTGCACTTTCATAGTCCAATGGAATGACAAGCCGACCGCTTTCCAAGCTTTCCGCTGCTATTGAGAATTTCATAATAGAGAAATGTAATAATTTTTTGCTGATTCAACCCGTTTAATTGGAACCCGAGACTATATGTCCGGCTACTATTAGAGTAGCCGAACATATTGTTACGTGCTGGATTCGAGGGATAAGAATGTAAAACAATATTACCGACTAAAACGTTTTATTGTAGCACACAATTAAATTTAAAACACAACAAACACTATACTACACATTTCCACTGTAACTGCTTCAAACTCCGTAGTATTTTCCGTTCGCATCGATGAATACTTGACCGCTTACTATTGTAAACTGACTCGGCGAGCGCTAGCCTTCCCCTTTTATAAGCGGTTATAGCGTTTCCGGAGTTTCTAGAAACGTCATAACCCGTATGTAAACAGTACGAAGATTCGAGAATGTGCCAGCATTCTCTCTACTCTACTCGTACCAACAATCTACGCAGTTCCGTAAGACTTCAATAGATGGCGCTGTAATAAATTATTAGACGGAACTGTCGAGTCTTCCCCACAATGCCGAAAGATGGCACTGGGTGTAACAATATTCAGTAAACCTGGGGCTAGCAGACCATCGAAAAACTAAAATTAAAGTAACCAATAAAATAAAATATAAGTGGTTGCCTGGACAATGGGTTCGGTGTGATTGACAAATGGTTGTTCCGAGTCTGGATGTTCTTTGAGTCCAAAATGTGAATATTTGTAAAGTCTCTGCGACACAGGCATAATTCCTAATGCAGGAGTATCCTTGTTTAAAATAACTTTTTTTTTCAGGTGGTATCCACAGTATTCTGGAGTATCTTTAACTACGATAGATCCCTAATATTCCCGGAATACATGGACCAGGTCCTACCTACGATATCCAACCACGTCTTACATACATTTATCGTGCCTGTCGTACTTTTTGAAGTGGTGTTCAGGCCGAGAATCGAACCTGCGACCCACAAGTGGAACGTGCTACTTATGACTTCATACGTCTTTGTATACTTTTGTGTGTAAGTATCTTTTTATGATAATCTATACTAATGTTATAAAGAGGAAAGATTTGGTTTTTTGTTTGTTTGTTTGTAAGGGTTTAACTCGAAAACAACACAACTGATTTTAAAAATCCTTTCACCATTAGAAAGCTTTATTATCGCCGAGTAACATAGCCTATATTTTATTTAAAAACTACTGTTACTGACATAACCTAACTTTTACGCGAGCGAAGCCGCAAGCAGAAGCTAGTGGTGTATAATATCGTACCAGTGTGTCCTTATTGGGGTAAGCAGAGACATACTTATATGTAATGACACACATTTTCTATACATATAAGTACAAGTATGTTAAAAAAAGGATATTCTAATATAATAAAGATTAAGTGTTTTTTTTTTGGCGCTAATCTCTTGTACTACCAGTTGGATTTGAACAAATCTTTTTGCATTTTCAGGCAGAATTTTTAAGGATGGTTATATGCTATAAAATATCTTAACGTCTATAATTTCCTGTCCGTTGGTTAAACGACTTGTTTCTTAAGTAGAGGAACTGGGCCTATGCGTTCATTTGCCAACATCCTCGATGCGCTTTAGAAGCGGGGCAGTCATAATAATCTCTTGAATACGTTATTAAATGTGCAAGATATTTCAGCCTACACCTTTGAGAATATTGTCTATACAGCGTGCTACAAAAAGATGTGGCATCGTTATTTTAGGATCGTAATGTATATTTGATAATTAACCTAAGTGCCCTATCGCCGGATCAAAACCAATTACTAGAAATATGAACATTTTAAACATTTTATTTATTTATTATTTAAACATCGAAACAAATGTATACCCACGGATATATTTGTCGCGGTTTTTATATTGTACACGGTCTATATAATGTGACACTTAAATATCACCACTCCTTTCAATTACACACTGTATATTATTATATATGTTTGTTTGTTTCAGGCTCATTTTCACGTATATAGAACGAGGTGTGTGGTTGTATCCCATATTTGGACAAGTCTACGGATCTGTGTACTTTTTACTCTCTATACTGATTCTGTATTCCCTATTTATCATCTTCTATTGTATACAATGGCCTTTAACTAAGAAGATACATGGAACACCGGTGAAGAAGAGTCGAAAGTATTTAAAAAAAAGAGTTTAGGCAGTCAAGAATTTTCCTGTTTGTGAATAATGCCATCTAGTGGTGATAAACGAAAGGTTGACTATTGTTGAGTATTGATAGATGGCGCTAGTTGTGCATTTTGTTTAGTTTTGTATATTCTTTGTATGCATGAGAACTTATATATTATATAAGTATATAATAGATTATTTTCGTTTGAAAAATAAAGTAGATATTAATTATTTTGAAAGAACTCAATTTTGTAAAATTTACTTTATATAATTTTAATATCTCTATTCAACGTTATAACATTACTTATTTAGAAATAAAAAATAAGTAAGTAGGTAAGAATTACATTTGACTCGAAGTGTACCGTCGATACCTAATATAGCCGTAATTTATATAACAACGCCATCTAGTTCATTCATATTAATTCTGATACGGGTGTCCACAGAATTTTAGACCTAAAGGTATCTATGGAATATTACAGGTGACTGTACATAACATGTATCGTTGCGTTTTTATAATTCAGTATTGTCAGAAGTGATCGTTACAGCACAACAAGATACAACAGAAATGACCCACACACAGCACTAGGACTGGACCTTATATTCTGGGTTGGGCACTAGACAATCGTGGGTTGACACGACCTACCTTACCCCATATATGCTGCGTTAACAGTGTAAGTTGTGCTGGCGACCTACTGCTGATATCACAGCGTCTCCTTAACACATTCACCGCGTTACGAGATTTTATGGATCTCGTACGAGACTTTCGTTCAGTGCGTAGGTGAAATAATATGAATTTCCCGCTCGCGCAAATGTATTTTCTGTATGTATTTTCAAAGTTAGAGTGAAATGACTGAACCTATCGTTATAAGATATCGAAGATGTAATATTGTTATCAATAAAAACGTACGAGACTTAAAAGGTCTCGTAGCGACCAAATAGTAAAAAACTACATCTAGTGCGATACGAGATCCATAAGGATTCGTAACAATCACTTACGAAGCATAACGGAAAACCGTGGGAGAGCCACGCTTCGGCACGAATGGGCCGGCTCGACCAGAGTGATACCACGGCCTCACAGAAAACCGGCGTGAAATAGCGCTTGCGATGTGTTTCGTCGAGTGAGTGAGGTTATCGAATTTAAAAGGCTGGCAACGCACTTGTGACTCCTCTGGTGTTGTCAATGGGCGGCGGTAATCGCTTACAATCAGGCGATCCATAAGCTCGTTTGCCTCCTATACCATAAAAAAATCGTGTTAGGTTGACTTACATGGTGTGCATTGTTTTCATGATGGATAACATAACGAACCGAAAACGATCTCGAAGAATATTAGAATTTTTATTGAACTTGATGTTGTGAATAAGATAACAAATCACCAAAATCACAAACTCTGTCCCGTAAAGTGTCTCTGTCTACCATGATTCAATGAAAACCATTGACCATTTCAGCAATATGTTAATACCTTTTAAAAAAGAGAACGACAAAGGTCTACAATGCATAGTTTCGAAAAATATAAGCCTAACACAAACTGAGAAACAAGGATCTCAGAATACAGATATACAACCAATTACACAGACGAAAGATATCGTAGTCGTAGAAAAATCATTCTACTATCGGACAATCAAGGGAAAGGTGTTGCATTAAGACCACTACACAACAGTAAAATGTGCCTCCCTCAAGACACAATAATTGAATCTATAAGAAAACCGGATGTGAAAACGGGACACGTGCTGGCTTACTGTGGTAACTTGGCTAAACCTTTAACAAAAGACGATAATGTTGTGATAATGACAGGAAGTAATGATACAAACCCAATTGAATGTATGTCAGTCATGTCTATGGCTTTGCATTGTCTTAGAAGTTGTAATGTCTTTGTAGTAAATGTATTAAATATAATAGGTACCCTCAATGATCAAAAACTTAATCTACAGTTAAAACTTTTGACACAAAATTTCAAAAACTGTACCGTTTTAGAAATAGATAAATCATATGATATTTCACAATAAATCATACATCAATTAGATGTCACCCAATACTATAACACATTTCTGCCATAAAACAACAATATAAATCATAAAGAATTCGAACACTCGGCTGGAATATTCTTGTAACTTCCATGAGCGCTCTACTATACAAAATTTACCTTTAAGTTGTGTTTCTGAGCCAAAAAAAGGAACAATACCTTACTATTTCCGCACTCCCAAAACAACATCGCAAACAGAAGATGGAAATAATAAAACAGTTTTTCGCAAATAATCATAATAATTATTCGATATTGCATCAACACATTGCTTAGACTTAGATATAACCTTGAACGAACTGAATGATTTAAAGAAAAATATAACAATTGTTTGTTTAAGTGAACATTTTATAAAGAGAAGTGAGGAACATTACTTGAACATTAATAATTTATATCTTGCTGCTATTTGCGCACGTCAGACACAACGGCGCACTGTGGGCTGAAAATCGACCTCCATAGACATAGAAATGAAAGTTGCTAGATGTTCGTTTTGTTGACGGATATGGCTTCTATTAGCTATTATACACATAACAATGTCATCTGAGCTAACTCCGCACAAAAATGAATTTATTATAAGGTTTTTTCGAAAAAAATGTATGGAGCTAGCATGAAAAATCTGAATATCTCTGAACTTGCAAGGAAAACCGTAATATCCTCAGAGATGGTTATAGGACTAATTATTTGTGATTTTTTGACATACTTCATATAACGGTACCTGCTGCAGAATTTTTTTTAAAAATCATCTTATTT
This sequence comes from Catocala nupta, assembly GCA_963675205.1. Lineage (NCBI taxonomy): Eukaryota > Metazoa > Arthropoda > Insecta > Lepidoptera > Erebidae > Catocala > Catocala nupta. Next base: position 2,406,600 of record OY776107.1, on the reverse strand, counting down.
TTAATTAATTTTTTTTAACATTAAACGATTTGTTTTGGTTTATAAGTAAAGAAACAACACGTTATATGCATATAATACTAAATCTTCGCCAGTTATTTGTTAAAATATCAAGAAAATTATTTTTGCCTAACATAGTATATATGTTTTAAAACAGTTAATTGGATACCATTACTGAACTTTGCATACAGGTAAACTACTGAATAATAAATTAGCCTTCTAATGAGTTCTGAATAAGAGATTAAGTGATTTGCAATGTCGCACAATGGTAACTACGGATTACACTAATTAAAATCTTACAGGTAAGTACATAAGTAACTTAAATAGTTAATTAGATATGTTACGAGTTCTAAGAAATATTTTCGACAACTGTCTAATGAGGTCGTTAACTAATGTTGGACTGAAATATAAAATGGTTAACATTTTGCATCATAAATTAGTTTATTCTAAGCTTTGTTACCCCTAACATATCACTGTGAAATTTTATAATGGAAAGTTTAAATACCAATTTAGACCTATTCGTTCTTCTAAAATGTAAGAGTACTTCATTTGATCATGAGGTATTGTTTAGTGAAGTTATATCCCGCCTAGACGTTTGTCTTTCCGTTGAAGATCAAGTGACTCTAAAAGAATTTTGTCGGAGATTTGTACGAGCTGCATCACAAAGGTGGCAAAAATCTCACCGAATTCTTGATACTTTTAGAAAACAATACGAAATTTGGCTGCAAGCAACTATCGATTGGCCAAGTTGTATAAATTTAGTCGCTCAAGAACCAACTGTTGCTGAGGGATCAAGATCAATTTCTCCAGAACCCTCAACATCATACTCTGTTGGTACAATGACAAAGAGGTCACGAAAACCATTCGAAGATCTGGAAAGCAAACAGAAGAAGAGAAGATCTGATGAGCATAAAACTGACAATCCCAGTGAATTGGCATATACAGCAGCAGCGCGTTTTAAGGAAGAAGGTTGTGAGGATATCGCATCTGTAATCGAATATATGCTGAAACATCCTGAAGCAGCCTCTAAAATTAAGGAAACGCTTAAGCTACCGGTGAAAACTATCTTATTTACACCAGAAAAAGCACTTGGATTACTCCTTTCATTAAAATTATCAAAGTGGCAATACATCACTTTACGAGAGTCAGCTATTCGGGAAGGTAGAAAGGATATTTATCCATCCTACTATAAAGTGCAACAAACCAAGCTGGCATGCTATCCTCCGAAGCAATCAGTGTTAGTGACCGATTCATCGGCAAGAATAACCCTTCAAGCTTTACTCGACATTACGGTCAAAAGAATCCTCCAAAGTTTTCCTAACGATGATGTGCAAAATAAGGATTTAAAATTGATATCTAAATGGGGTTTCGATGGTGCGTCAAACCAAAGCCGATACAAGCAGAAAATGGATAGCGATCAAGACGATTCAAGTATTTTCATGACTTCCTTGGTGCCACTAAAACTGACTGATGGAGACAATACTTTGTGGATGAACCCAAAACCATGCTCAGCAATGTATTGTCGTCCAGTTCAATTTACTTTTGTGAAGGAAAGCGAAGCAGTAGTCATCGAACACAAACGACGAATGGATGAAGAAATTAAGGCTCTCATTCCTACAGAGTGCAATAATAGAAACAGGGTGAATCATCACCTAATGATGACAATGATCGATGGTAAAGTCTGCACGTATTTGTCTCAAGCCAGATCAAGTTCATCATGCTATTTGTGTCTGGCAAAACCGACAGAAATGAACCGTTTGAGTGTAGTAACAGCAAAGACCGTATCTTCTGATATATACGAGTTTGGATTGTCATCTCTACACGCCCGTATAAATTGTATGGAATGTTTACTACATATTTCGTATAGACTAGATTTTAAAGAGTGGGCTGCGAGAGGTAACGAGCACAAAGAAATGCTAAGTAAGAGAAAAAAGATTATTCAAGACAAATTTAAAGACGAATTAAATCTATTGATTGACATTGTTAAACAAGGTTCCGGAACTACTAATGACGGCAACACTGCAAGAAAGTTTTTCAAATTTCCCCATAAAACTGCAGCCATTACTGGGTTGGACGAAGAACTAATAAGAAGATTTGCTGTGATTTTACAGGCAATAACTTCCGGGGAAAAAGTAGATATAATTAAATTTAAAGATTATGCCTTCAAAACAGCAGAGAGGTACGTGGAATTATATGACTGGTACTATATGTCATCAACCGTCCACAAATTACTTATACACGGGGCAGACATAATCGAGAAGAATGATGTTGTACCCATAGGAAGTCTCTCGGAAGAAGCATCCGAGTCTCGCAATAAAGATTTTAGGAGGTTTCGGGCACATCATTCGCAGAAAAAGAGCAGGCAAGATTCGAATCATGATATCCTTAATATGTTAGTTGTTTCTTCGGATCCTTTTATAAATGTACAAAGGCCCAAGTTAGATGCCAAGAAAAAGGAGGATTTATTTCCTGAAACCCTCAATTTAATTCAGTTTCAAGAAACTGACTTTGAGTTTCTAGGCAATCTAGATTCTGATTCAGAAATCGACGAGAGTGATAAGGAAAACTAGAAACTTTTTGTGCTTTTAATTATAATTCTATTCAATGTAATTTTTTCATGATCTTTCGTTATTTAGCTTTGGTACGTAACTATGTTTTGCAATTGATTTATTTTTAAATATTTTATATTACTATTCTTGTACCTATTTATATTTTTGCATACTTTTGTACCTATGTTTTGTTTTATATAAATTTTATCAACTATTAAAAAATACCTTTTTAATTTATTTTTCTTTTTATTTAATGCCTATTATTAGCGTTAATAAAATAACTAACTTATCGATTGATCTTTACTTTGACATTAGTAGAATTTAATGATTTAAAAAAATACCTTCATTTAGACATAATAATAAAATAATTAGACAGTTGTCGAAAATATTTCTTAGAACTCGTAACATGTCTAATTAACTAATTAGTTTACTTATGTACTTACCTGTAAGAATTTAATTAGTGTACTCCGTAGTTACCATTGTGCGATATTGCAAATCACTTAATCTCTTATTCAGAACTCATTAGAAGGCTAATTTAATATTCAGTGGTTTACCTGTATGCAAAGTTTAGTAATGGTATCCAATTACCTGTTTTAAAACATATATACTATGTAAGGCAAAAATAATTTTCTTGATATTTTAACAAATAACTGGCGAAGATTTAGTATTATATGCATATAACGTGTTGTTTCTTTACTTTTACAATAAAACAAATCGTTTAATGTTAAAAAAAATTCTGCAGCAGGTACCGTTATATGAAGTATGTCAAAAAATCACAAATAATTAGTCCTATAACCATCTCTGAGGATATTACGGTTTTCCTTGCAAGTTCAGAGATATTCAGATTTTTCAAGCTAGCTCCATACATTTTTTTCGAAAAAACCTTATAATAAATTCATTTCTGTGCGGAGTTAGCTCAGACGACATTGTTATGTGTATAATAGCTAATAGAAGCCATATCTGTCAACAAAACGAACATCTAGCAACTTTAAAAGAAGATAAACATTTCGAAATATGCGGCGTCTGATGCAAATATTTTCACTAGAATTATAATAGAACTTCGACACAAGAAGCATCATATAATCATTTGTGGAGATTTCAACATAGATTTGCAGAACTCTGATAAAAACAGCACGATTTTTAAAGAACTTCTAAACTATGACATGAAATATCACATAAATGAACCAACCAGACGTAACAAATGTATAGACAATATTATTAGTAACATTAATAATGTAAACGGTTCAATACATCATTTTTACCATTCCGATCACGACACGGCTCAATTAGCCACAATTAAGCAACATAATAGTAACAACGTTAGAAATGACTATTATTTTGTGACTTTAAATGATCTACTAAAGAGAACGTCGAAAAATTTGTTAAGTACGTTAGCTGTCTAAGTTTCACTGAAGTATTTGAATTATCAAATACCAATAAACAATAATAGAGTTAACTCCTCGGTGTTAACACAGGAAATGCAGCAACATTATCCTCCACTATGTCACGTTTTTTTTTTAATGTGTAAAAATAAAACGATTACAAACAGAGTTCAAGTAACTTATAATTAAAAGGCAATATGAAAGACCATTACAATAAAAATAATAAGAGGGCAATGAGCAAGGCCGGTTAAAAGTCGGACCCCGTAGTGGGCTGATTAATACCGCACTCCCCTTCTTGGTGGCTTTCGATGATGGTTGGTGTCCCTCGCTGCGGCGGAGCTATGAGCGGTGACAGGGATGAGCCGGCTAGTCGCATTCGTCTTCAGCCGCATAGCATTTCCTGGAACCACCGTTCCCAAAATTGCATTAGCAACTAATATTGTAAGTTGCAATTTATAAGCCTTCACCTAACAGAACGAGAGTTCGGCATCTACTAGATGGCTAGTCTAGGCTAAGTAGGCAAGATTAAAACTTTTGAATCAACTAATTACTAATAGCAATAAAACGATAAAACATAAGATTAATAAAACATTTGGTGTTCGTGATAGTTCACAACACCAAGTACATATTATTTACACAACAGATAGGAAGGATAGTGCGATCAATCTCTTCGAAACTAGCCGTTATAACATTTAAATTAAGAGGCGGCGACTGTGTACATTTTTAGCAACAGCACAACTAATAACAATCAAAATTGTACAACTTACCCAGTACGGAAACAAACAAGGCACTTATTTGGCTAACCAAATGTAAAAACACAGAATATAAATCTAATTACGTACTTATAGAAAATAATTATTAAAACAAATACGAGGAATCGGTACAGTGCGCTAAGCTGCGAGTACGTGTCGTGCCTAGATCACGATTTGAGAGCGACTGCGGCTGCTTAGCGAAAAATGAATTATGCGCTTGCGGTCGACATAAAAATGGAAGGGACTCTGATATTATATATAAAACGGTGCGTCGAAGGAAGTTTGCGTGTCTGTCTGTTAATTATTATTATTTATATTGTTTGTTACGAATTGGTTTGTAGTTATTAAAATTATATTAGTTTAGTAAATATATTATAAGTTTATTGAATAAGTATTAGAATATTAGAGAATTACGTATATCGCAATATACACGCTTAAGTAAATCGTGACAGTACCCCCCTTCCGAGAGAAGGATTTTACCTCACTAAAATCCTTTTCCTATCATTACAATCACGATTTCAGATCCTTGATATGCCAAACCCCTAAGTCACGACCAGACATATCCTCCAATACATAAACTAAAGGTGAACGTTTATCTTTTATACGGCATTTTTGGAACTTCGGAGCTAGCTTTTTACTGAAATATGCATCCTTATCACTTTGGAAGTAACATCTTTTCCAAAATATGTCTCCAATATCAAACTCAGCATCTTTACGACGCAAATTGTAACGTTGTGTATTTTTTAAGTGACTACGCCATAAAGCAGTCTGTACGTCGTCGAATATTTTACGAAGATGACCTAAGTTAGCAGCATATTTATCGCGGGGTGCAAAACTTAATTCTTTATTTGTAGTTTTTTCCAAATAGTGAGATCCACATGTTACGAGTTCCCTACCATAAACTAAAAGGGCGGGCGTAAAACCAGTCGTTTCGTTGACCGAGTTATTTATTGCAAATTGGATTTTCGCCAAGTTAAGATCCCATGTTCTGTGATCTTCTTCCACAAAAGTAGATATAGCTGTAACCACAGTCTTATTGTATCTTTCCACGGTATTAATTTGTGGAGTATATTTTGGTGTAAAATGTACACATGGAACCTTGTATTTAGAGAAAAGTCTATCTAACTCGCGACTTATAAATTGGCATCCGTTGTCTAGTATGACCGTTTGCGGAATTCCATGTATTAGAAAAACGTTATCTTCTAAATTTTTAGAAACCAGGTCCGCAGTAGCTCTACGAAGGGGAAATAAAAGACAATATTTGGAAAAGCAACATGTTACCACAAATATGTACGAATGCTGTTTCCTGGTGTTGGGTAAAGGACCCACTAAGTCTATAGATAGTACTTGAAATGGTCTAGAACAGTCCTTTGGTCTACCCATTTTCCCAAAGGTACCATGTGTTGGAAGTTTGTATGCTAAACATGTTTCACAATTGTTAATGAAGTTAATTACGTCTTGGCGCATACTCGGCCAGTAATATCGAAGTGCAAGTCTTTTATATGTCTTGAACACGCCGAAATGACCAGATGTAGGCTCGTTATGGTTTTTAGCAATTATTTCCTGTCGTTCCTCATGAGGAACTACTGTTTTCCAATCAAACTCTGATAAAAGTACATTACTGTTTTTCATAAATCTATATAAAGTATAATCCTCTATACGATAATTTGGAAAGCTAATTGGATTTTCAAGGCAACCCTTGTACATTTTTAAATACCATTCGTCCTTTGTATTAGGTGAGTGGGATGAAGTGGAAGTGATTACGGCCAATGGTATTGTTCTAGATAATGTATCGGGCACTATATTGTCTTTACCACGTCTATGCTTTATAATAAAGTTGAATGATGAAAGTCTAACGCCCCATCTAGCCAAGCGACCTGTTGGGTTAGAAAGAGACAGAAACCATTTAAGTGCAGCGTGATCCGTATATACTGTAATTGTTTGCCCATTCTCAACGTAACAGCGCCAGTGTTCAAGAGCCGAAAGTACTGCTAATGCTTCTCTTTCGGTGACACTGTAGTTCCTCTCGGGCCCAGTAAGTGACCTACTCATGTAAGCAATAGGGTGCTCCTCACCATTTATCTGTTGGGCCAGCATAGCGCCTACGCCATAATTACTAGCGTCGGTGTGAACCTCAAAGGAAATACTGAAATCAGGACACGCTAACACCGGCGCATTGACAAGACAGCTTTTAAGTTGTTGGAAGGCAGCTTCAGCTTCTGATGACCAAAGAAACGGCGGACAGTTCTTTTTAGTGGATGTTAATTTGTTTAAAGGTCCAGCTATTGTACTGAAATTACTTATAAACCTCCTATACCAAGAAGCTGTTCCAAGGAATCTTTTTACTTCTTTCCTAGAGGTGGGTGTAGGATAGTTCAATATTGACTCCGTTTTCGCTGGGTCAGTACGAAGACCGTGAGCATCCACAACATAGCCGAGGTAACACAGCTCGCGTTTAAAGAATTTGCTTTTTTCTAAATTAATAGTAAGGTTTGCTTGTTTTAATTTTTCTAGGACCCTAGTAAGGAGTGAAATGTGCTCTGCGAAAGAATTACTAATGATTATGACGTCATCAAGGTAAGCGAAAACCTTCAATTCAAATTCAGGCCCAAACAGTGCATCAACCAGGCGTTGTTGCGTTGCAGGTGCATTCGTCAATCCAAAAGCAGTTACTTTGAATCTGAAAGTGCCTCGTCCGGGAACGTAAAAAGCCGTCTTGTCTCTATCCTCTTCCTTAATCGGTATTTGCCAAAACGCTTTAGCGAGGTCAATACTGGAGAGAAACTTAGCGTCTCTTAGATTGTCTAAAATCTCAGAAACGAATGGCAGACTGTAAGCATCCTTCCGAGTGACGGAGTTTAGCTTTCGGCTATCAAGGCAAAACCGAGCTTTGCCGTCTTTTTTACCTACTACTAATACTGGAGAAGACCAAGGGCTCTCACACGGTTCGACTACATCAAGAGCTAACATTTCATCTAACTGTTCAGAGATGATTCTTTGTTTTTCCGGTGATAATCGGTAACAACGTTGTTTAATAGGTTCAGCGTCACCAGTGTCAATTTTATGCTCAGTAACAGAAGTTCTACCTAGTCCCTTATGCTCGAAGGAAATGCATGAAAACTGCGTGACAAGATCATCGGCTATAATTTTCTGGTCCTCAGACAATGTTTCATAAGAGTTTAAGAAATTATTCATCGATAATGGGGAATTTGACAACATAGAATTAATATTAGAAAAATAATGTACACTTGTTAGGTGTTTTGAACATATTTTAAATTTACTCCAGAAGTCAATACCCAATATTAAAGGAGAGTCTATCTCGGGAATAATATGAGCAGTTATAGAATCATACACATTTTCAAATATAATTGGTAACTGTATGTACCCAATAGAAGTAAGCTTTTGGCCACCAGCAGCAGTAACTGTTATTATATTTTCAGTATTCAGAACAAGATCAGATTTTATCAAGGGTAAATGAGAATTATTACCAAGGATACTAACAACAGAACCGGAATCCAACAGACCATACATACTAGAGTTACTTCTGGTATTTATATTAATCATAACATACGGACGTGGATCGTTACTCGGCTTAGTATTGAAAATCGAAGCAACCTTATAAGAGCAAAAAAAATTTTTTACTGTCAATAACCAATTATTCCAATCCGAGTAGTCGAAACGTTTAACTATTTGGTTGCTACGATTTTCATAAACTAGTTTTTTGACTCATCGGACTGTTTTGGGTTACACTTCGGACACTCAGGTATACGGACATCTTTCATCCCACACTTGAAGCAGAATATAGTACGCTCTGCCGTACATTCCCTCATAGAATGAGTGTTAACACGACAGCGGTGGCAGTATTTTTTGTTAATAGGTACTATGGCGTAAGTTTTGTTATTGTTCTCATTGGGTGTATTAGAAGATTTGGAATTAGAATAATAAGTATTTTTAGAATTATTCTTTACATCCCTCGAATTTTGATATGCAAATTCTGGAGCTAACGAATCAGAACCTGCGCTTGGAGGCTCCTTAAAATTATCGCAATGACCTTTAACACGTTCAAAGTTTCTGCAAAGAGTACGTAAATGATTTACTGAGGTTATGTCTGGGCAAGTTGCCAATATGTTTGCATAGCACGGTCTTATGTTGTGCATGATTATGTCAAGCTTATCAATTTCACTTATATGAGAACTAAGACGAGAAAACATACCCTCCATAATTGCTAAATAAATAGTTATATTTTCAGCATTGCCTTGCGATCGACTACGAATTTCCGACAGCATACGGTAATCATAGTCAACGATATCGAAATCCTCTTTAAGTAGAACTAATAAATCATCCCAAGTGTTAACACGTGACCTGACACTACGAAACCAATGCAACGCATCTCCAGTAAAAATCTCTGTTGCTGCATTAAGAATCTTGGTATCGGAGACATCTTTGGCGATTCGGAATTCATTTAAACGCTGTATGAAAGCACGCACACACGTTTTACCATCATATTTTAATCTAGAAAGATCGGAGGATATGCCACGGTCACAAGTGACGGAAATCTTCATTAGCCCTTCTTCCAAACTATCTACTTTCGTAGTCGTAGCGTTTTCAAATGTGGGTAAAGATAATTTTAAGATATCAGCAAATTGAGATGACAAACTATCAAATGTAGATTTTAAATTATTTAATAACTTGGCTTGGTCAGATGTGAGTGGTTGAACAATGCGCTGTAATCTATAATGTAAATGGTTTATTAAATTTTGAGATCTATCTATCAACGATTTTTGAGTATCTGTCTTAAGGGAGTTAATATTTATTTTTAATTTCTTTAAAGTTTCAGAAAACCCATTACAATCTTCCACGAAACCTAAGCAGGATTCATAAATATCTTCCGATGGAATTTTTTGTGTTAATCTAGTGATTTGACGGCGTAATTCTGTGACATTATCCGCAGGTACCTCACCTCGAATTGTAACTTCATAAAGTAGTTCAGATTTTTGTAACAATAAAAATTTTATTGGAAAAGCCATTATATACTGGGTATGTTGTATAATAAAATGAAAACAAAAATAACACGCTTGTATCTACCAGTTAAAGCGACAGAAACAACATAAACTAAAAACAATACTGCTTAAATATGCCGAGCTTACAACAATTAATTACAATTAAAATATGTAGGTAGGTACTACAAAATAACCTAGAACATAGAAGCGCAATAATTTATAACATACAACTACGCAAAATAAAATAATACAGGTATAACTAAAAACAAAGACGATCACAAACACCAACTACTACTACACCAAGAATGCCAAATAGCTACAAGCCAAATACGTAAGTCCGACCTTTGACCTCTAAAAGACCACGTTGATGGGCGCCATTGTCACGTTTTTTTTTTAATGTGTAAAAATAAAACGATTACAAACAGAGTTCAAGTAACTTATAATTAAAAGGCAATATGAAAGACCATTTATTTTTTGACCACCAATAAAGACCATTACAATAAAAATAATAAGAGGGCAATGAGCAAGGCCGGTTAAAAGTCGGACCCCGTAGTGGGCTGATTAATACCGCACTCCCCTTCTTGGTGGCTTTCGATGATGGTTGGTGTCCCTCGCTGCGGCGGAGCTATGAGCGGTGACAGGGATGAGCCGGCTAGTCGCATTCGTCTTTAGCCGCATAGCATTTCCTGGAACCACCGTTCCCAAAATTGCATTAGCAACTAATATTGTAAGTTGCAATTTATAAGCCTTCACCTAACAGAACGAGAGTTCGGCATCTACTAGATGGCTAGTCTAGGCTAAGTAGGCAAGATTAAAACTTTTGAATCAACTAATTACTAATAGCAATAAAACGATAAAACATAAGATTAATAAAACATTTGGTGTTCGTGATAGTTCACAACACCAAGTACATATTATTTACACAACAGATAGGAAGGATAGTGCGATCAATCTCTTCGAAACTAGCCGTTATAACATTTAAATTAAGAGGCGGCGACTGTGTACATTTTTAGCAACAGCACAACTAATAACAATCAAAATTGTACAACTTACCCAGTACGGAAACAAACAAGGCACTTATTTGGCTAACCAAATGTAAAAACACAGAATATAAATCTAATTACGTACTTATAGAAAATAATTATTAAAACAAATACGAGGAATCGGTACAGTGCGCTAAGCTGCGAGTACGTGTCGTGCCTAGATCACGATTTGAGAGCGACTGCGGCTGCTTAGCGAAAAATGAATTATGCGCTTGCGGTCGACATAAAAATGGAAGGGACTCTGATATTATATATAAAACGGTGCGTCGAAGGAAGTTTGCGTGTCTGTCTGTTAATTATTATTATTTATATTGTTTGTTACGAATTGGTTTGTAGTTATTAAAATTATATTAGTTTAGTAAATATATTATAAGTTTATTGAATAAGTATTAGAATATTAGAGAATTACGTATATCGCAATATACACGCTTAAGTAAATCGTGACAACTACTAAAACATTTTTGAAGTTGGCTCTGCTTCGGTTTAGCCTACTTCAATCTACATAAAGTGCCAAGTGATTGGCAACATTCAGCCGCTCCCTAACTATATTAATGAATACGAGGGCGTGAGGGCTATCTACAATATTAACGTGGAAAGCATTTGTCAGAGCTGCAGCGATTCTGAGGTCTGTAAAAAAGTGATTCAAGGCACAATTAAAGAATTGCCAGGAAAAATGCTGAGTGGTTAAGAAATATGAAACATAAATGCGCACAGTACACAACGGTTCACGTCACGAGTGATGTTAGACTGCGCGAATGCGATGTAAAACAGCGGCGCGTGCGCAACGTAGATATAGACGAGCAACATGTGCGCGAGAGAGACAGACATATACCACACCTGAATGCAGACAATTGTTTTTGCTTGTAAATGTTCCTCGGTATCCCGTGAGCGAATATTTTCCATTAATTTAAGTATCTATTACTTTAAGGGAAAAATAAAAGTATTCCTATTTCTGGGCAATACTTTGGTCAGACCCGCTTAGTCTCTTTTATTTCAGCACATTATCAATAAAAAATTTCTGTTATCTCCAGGCGGGACCATATACTACAAGATACATTCATTATTGACAGTTGCATGCAACAAAACACAAAATTGAGCAATTTTCAGAAAAATATTAAGATTTAAGCCCGTTGTAGACGTAGCTATAATATATATTAATATATCGAGATATATATTATAGTATAGCAAGCAATCACACACGGGAGCTATACTATAATATATATGTCGCAATCGAGTCATCGTTGGAACGCCAGCGCCATCTACCGGCGCTCGACGGAGTCAATGACTCACCGGCGGAGCGGTGCGCTTGTCACTTCTCGAGCAGCAGCCGGCCTGTGCGGTCGAGTATTGAAACTGTCGCGCGTTCCTAGCTATAACCGTTGTTATCTGTACCTACCAACTAAATAATTAATTGGGAAATATAATCGTGTTGAACTGGCTACTGTGTTTCGTTGCTCCAACATCACCCACAAACGCCCGCAGCTTTGAAGATTAAGAAGTATGGACCCTACTGATGACATTGAGGTCCCTCCTCCCCCGTCATCAGAAGTGGGATCACTGTTGGTGCAAAATGAAGAAAGGAACGACGCGGATATTTGGCGTGCCGTGTTCGAACAACAAAACCAGAACATGCGAGCACTGATCGAAGCCCTGCAAGTACCGAAACCAGTCTTCTGTGACAGTCTACCCACATTCGACCCTGACAAAGAAGATTCCGATGCGAGATCGTGGTGTGCTACAGCAAATTTGTGTTTTTCGGAAAATCCGCCACGTGGAGGTCAACTTATACTAGCCGTCAGCAAGGCGCTTAAAGGTGAAGCATCGACGTGGCTGTCTCAAATAGCATACGAGGGAATCACATGGCATGAATTCAAGGTACTTTTCACCACAAGATTTATTTCGACGGAGACATTGGCGGGTACCCTCATTAAATTAAATGACAAGAAACCGAGCGAAAAAGAATCGATACCCGCATATGCGAGTCGTTTAATTGCTTCTTTGACGAATCGTTGGAAAGACGTAAACAAAGAAGAGATCGCCGTAGCTACTGTACTCGCTCACTTATCGCAGTTTGACCCGCGAATTCAACGTTTGGCGTTTACCACGAACATCAATTCGCGAGAAAAACTACAACAAGAATTGAACGCATTCTCGCAATTGAAGCGCAAGATAAATACCACCGGAGAATCATCGAATGCACCCGATTTCAAACGTGCAAAGCTAACTACTATCAAGTGCTTTCACTGCGGAAAAACTGGTCATAAGCGAGCGGATTGTCGAAGCAAGATGAACGACGTGAGAGGACGAGCTTCTATGCCAAGCCCAGGGACGCAGCAGCTAGCACCAAGGCCTTTGGTGTGCTACAAATGCGGGAAACCGGGCCACATTGCCACCCGGTGTACACCCAGCGGCGGCGGCAGCAGCCAGCCAAGCGGCAACGGTGCCGGCGCAGCGCGTGGCGAGCGACGCGTTGATGTCTGCGTCATACAACCACCGACGGGCACATTAGGACATAAAGGTGAATTGTTTAGTTTTACTTACGATTCTGGCGCTGAATGTTCGTTAGTTAAAGAAAGTTTTGCAGCCAAGTTTAGTGGCAAGCATTTTAATAATGTTGTTACTATGACGGGTATTGGTCAGACACGAGTATTCAGCACAGAACAGATTCTATCTTGTATTGTGATTAACGATCACCATTTCGAAGTGTTGTTACATGTTTTGCCCGATAATTACTTACAGAGTGATAGGTCGCGAGATTTTAAATCAGGGTTTTGCTATAAGCATGACGGCGACGGAACTTTGCTTAACAAAGATTCTTTGTGTAAACTCAGTTAATAATGATAACGTGCGAAAATCAGATTTAACCGCTATTGCGACAGACGTAGAAGGTAGTGACAAGTCTAAGCTTTTACAAACGTTAGATCGTTTCTCTGATTTTTTTACCACTGGTTTACCTACGACGCGTGTGAACACAGGCGAGCTTAAAGTTAGGTTAAAAGATCCGAATCGTACCGTGCAGCGGCGACCATATCGAATGTCGGCAGAGGAACGTAGTGTTATTCGCGAGCGAGTAAGAGAGCTTTTAGAGGCGAATATTATCAGACCTAGCTGCTCTCCATTTGCCAGTCCAGCTCTACTAGTTAAAAAGCACGACGGTTCAGACCGCATGTGTATTGATTATCGCGAACTTAATAGTAACACCGTCTCTGACCGTTATCCACTTCCTTTGATCTCTGATCAAATCTCACGGCTTCACGGGGCCAACTACTTCACAAAGCTAGACTGTGCTAGTGGTTTTCACTTAATTCCCGTAAGTGAAGAGTCCATAGAGAGTACTGCTTTCATAACAAACGAAGGTCAGTACGAATTTCTGACAATGCCATTTGGACTAAAGAATGCAATTTCAGTGTTTCAAAGGGCTATTATGAACGCGCTAGGTGATCTAGCTCATGACTATGTAGTAGTTTACGTTGATGACATTTTAATTGTCTCTCCCGATGTAGAGTCAGGCCTAGAGCGACTTGATACTGTGTTGGAAGCTCTGACCAAAGCCGGTTTCTCTTTGAACCTGAAGAAATGCTCCTTCCTTAAAACGAAGGTAGAGTTCTTGGGATTCGAGGTAGAGTCCGGTCAAATTAGGCCTAACAGCAGGAAAATAGATGCTCTGACGTCTTTACCGCCCCCTGAGACTGTGACTCAATTGAGGCAATTCATTGGATTGGCCTCATATTTTCGTCAATTTGTCCAAGACTTCTCCAAAATAATGGCTCCCTTGTACCGACTAACCTCATTGAAAGGTGAGCTCAGTTGGAAACCCGAGCACGAAGACATTCGTCAGAAAATCATCTCAACTTTGACAAATGACCCTGTTTTGACAATCTATGACCCAGAGCTTTCGGTAGAGCTCCACACGGACGCTAGTAGTCTGGGCTATGGAGCAATATTGTTCCAAGTTACGACTGATAATAAGCGACGCGTGGTAGCCTACTTTAGTAAGAGGACATCCCCTGCAGAGAGTAAATACCACTCTTACGAGTTGGAAACTCTAGCAGTTGTGAACTCTATCAAACATTTCCGACAATATCTTCACGGTAGGTAGTTTACAGTTGTTACTGATTGTAACTCATTGAAATCCTCCCAAACTAAGAAAGAACTAACTCCCCGTGCGCATAGATGGTGGGCTTTTCTACAGTCATTTGACTTTGACGTCATGTACAAAGAGGGAAAACGTATGTGGCACGTAGATTTCTTTTCACGAAACCCCATACGGTCAGATCCAATTCCTGTAGAGTCACGTGTAGAGTTGAAACGCATTGACGTTACTGAGCTTACTCCTAACTGGCTTCAAGCAGAACAGCAGCGCGATGTAGAGATTTTTAAAATTATAACCGACATAGAGGAAGATAGTTTAGATGAAAGTGTAGCTAGTACCTACGTACTTAGATCGGGTATTCTCTATCGTAAGATCCAACGTAACGGCCGGTCGAAATGCTTGCCTTATTTACCTCGCGCTCTCCGATGGTCGGTAGTGAATAATTTTCATGAGTCTATCGTTCACCTCGGAGCTGAGAAAACAATTGAAAAGCTGTTCGATTTTTACTGGTTTCCGGGAATGTCACAATACGTTAGGAAGTTTGTAGATAACTGCGTTACTTGTAAAGTTGCGAAATCTCACTCCGGTAAGATTCAAGCCGAATTGCATCCTATACCTAAGGTAACGACTCCGTGGCACACGGTACATATAGACGCGACGGGTAAGCTTAGCGGAAAGAACGATAAGAAAGAGTACGTTTTCGTTCTGATCGACGCGTTTACAAAGTACGTTCTTCTATTCCACACGACAAATATTGACTCCAAAAATAGTATTCAAGCGGTGACTCAAAGTGTAGCACTTTTTGGGGCACCTACCCGAATAATTGCTGATCAAGGCCGTTGTTTTGCGAGTAAAGAGTTTCGAGATTTTTGTGCGGGTAAGAATATCAATCTGCATCTCATAGCGACAGGTTCGTCTCGTGCTAACGGGCAGGTAGAACGCGTTATGTCAGTCTTAAAATCGATGCTAACCGCAGTAGAGACTAGCGATAACAAATCATGGCAAGATTCTATAGGCGAGGTTCAGTTAGCGATAAATTGTACGATGAATCGAGTGACAAAAGCTTCGCCTCTAGAGCTCTTAATAGGTAAAGTCGCGAGACCTTTGTCGATGATGTGTAGTGAGGTAGAGATCGAAGTCAATGATATTGACCAGATTCGTGAAAGTGCGTCCAAGAATATCATGAAGTGTGCGGCTTATGATAAGTCTCGTTTTGATAAAACAAAGGCGAAAATTAAAAATTTTTCGGTCGGTGACTTTGTGTTGTTAGAGAACGAAGAGCGTAATCAAACTAAATTAGATCCAAAATTTAAAGGACCATTTAAAGTAGTAGAGGTACTGAGTGGCGATCGTTACACATTAAAAGCTTTGAATTCAAATCGTACCTACAAGTATGCGCATGATAGATTAAGAAAAATGCCAGCAGGTCACGTATCAGCCGAAATCGATGTAGATGATGTTAACGATGAAGTTCAAATTTGATTTCTGATTAAAACTTGAGTAAGGGGACTCTAGGTGCTATAGTGAGTTGTGTTCGACCGTGCCAGTAGCTATTTCGTAGTCGTAACCCGGTAGAAATCGGTATCTCTTGAGGCAACTCAAGTAGTCCGTGGGAGCGCGGTGTGCGTTTAGCTCTGGTCGAGGTCGGGGTTTGTAAAAACCATATACGTGTGGTCACCAGGGGGTGACACACGGGTGATCTTAAAGGGATCTGATCCATGCGCTGGATGTGTGAGAGCAATGCGGTTGCTAGTCGGCTGGATAGCCGGGGCTCTAGATGTCTTACTCGAGTGTTTGTAGAGTTTATGCGAGAGTTTATAGAGTTTGAGTTTTGTGAAAACTGTGTACAGTTGAACTGAGCAATTTTGCAATTTGGTCCGAACGACTCTGATGCGTGGCTCTGTCTGTGTACTTGTGTTAGAATAGTGATTTTTGTATCCCCCTATAAGTTTTGTGAGTAATGTAAGGTTTGATTTAATTTTGATTAAAATAAAAAAAAAAAAAAAAAAAAAAACACAGTTTAAGAGTTTTGATGTCTTTGTAGTTTGACCCTAGAAAGTAGAGTGTGGTCAGGAATGACCGAGTGAAACAAGGTATTCTCGTGGATGCTTTGTTGCAGATTAACCATCACACTGGGACGTGTGCAAGTAGGATGGCCGTGTCGCAATCGAGTCATCGTTGGAACGCCAGCGCCATCTACCGGCGCTCGACGGAGTCAATGACTCACCGGCGGAGCGGTGCGCTTGTCACTTCTCGAGCAGCAGCCGGCCTGTGCGGTCGAGTATTGAAACTGTCGCGCGTTCCTAGCTATAACCGTTGTTATCTGTACCTACCAACTAAATAATTAATTGGGAAATATAATCGTGTTGAACTGGCTACTGTGTTTCGTTGCTCCAACATCACCCACAAACGCCCGCAGCTTTGAAGATTAAGAAGTATGGACCCTACTGATGACATTGAGGTCCCTCCTCCCCCGTCATATATTTTGCCCTCACTCGGTCTGCGGTCGTCCTTGCAAGCGCACGATTTTAAAGCTTAATTTCTGTACAGAATGTTCGAATATTGAAATAACACTGTAATCAATCTAGGTACCTAAATGAATTCGACAAGAGCACTTCTTTTAGATCTAATTGAAAATACCTCAGAGGATGATTCCGATGCTGAATTTGATATGCATGTTGCCTTGTCAGGAACGAAAAATAGAACCATCTGGATTGAGTCGCATATAAAACAAAAAAGAACTAGTGGCGAATTTAATTTGTATCATGATTAAAATTTATCATCGAATAAATTTGCACAGTATTTTAAAAGTTCAAGATTGGCATTTATCGAGCTTCATGAATTGATAAAAAAATATTTAATAAAATGCGATACGGTTATGTGCAAAAGCATTAGTTCTGAAGAACGTCTTGCAGTATGCTTGAGGAAAGAAGTAAAAACAAATTATATTTGAATCATTTATTATAATTGCAACACTTGTATTTTAATTAAATAAAGTTGAGTGTTAGTTTTTTGTCAGCTTTATTTGCAGTTGCAGTTTCTAGTTCTGTTTAAAGTTGTTTTTATTAAGTTATCGTGTGGCATTTATATCTCAGAACTGAAAAAATAAATAAAAATAGAGTCCACCGCGATATAAGAAGTACTCCGGGAAAAGGTCTTTGATAAAATTAAGAGAGAGAGATTACACAAATCAAATATCCCGAGGAGCGCAATACAAAAGGGACAAACATCGAGGTGTAGACGGCAGCCGCAGGCTGGGTTCGGCCCTACTTTTGAAGAGGCTCCAGCGGCATGCCACGGCCGGTCGCCCACAATTGCAGGCCTGTGCCAATTTCTGCGCGTCGCTCTGCTTTATCCTTTTAAGAACGAGTCTGCGCCCCATCGCAATGCGCAGCTCTGACGGCTGTCAGAATCTTTTAATTTATTATTTTCAATTTTATTTTATGTACTGAATTATTTTTATTTGTAATAACGTGTTTGTAATATAGTTATTATTAGTTTAAGTTTAATGGAAAACGGCTGTGACGGCGATGGCGATGTGGAAATAAGTGCTAGTCAACCTACCACATCGCTAAATGGTTTGCTGCGTTGCCCCCACTGTATCCAGGCTCGATATTTCAAAGGTAAGCGGGGTTTGAAAGTACATTTTGGCAAAGTGCATAAATCCCAAGATGTACTTTTTAATCCCTCTACGTCATTACAGTCATCCACCACCCAAATTCCCTTTTGGCAAGAATTAGCAAACTTAAAAAATTCTATTCCGGTTTTAAAAAGAGTTCCTAGTGGCGCGAGACCTGCAGTGGCGAAAAAACTAGCTGATTGTATAGGTCTCGTCTTACGGGAGAACACAAAAGTAGCTTGGGAACAGTTACTGACCTTCCCTTATAGAACCTTACATGTTGAAAAAAACCAGGCGACGACAAAATCTCTTACAGAACAAATTAAACAAAATTGTTATGTTTCGGCTCACACTTTTGGCACAACTTTTACTTACAATAACAGGAAAACTGTTTTTCAATGTGTAGAGTCCAAATTAAGGGAAGGTGATATCAGGGGCGCGTCTAGGCTTCTACATATTTAGTAATGATGTGGTGGCGCCTTGCTCTCCGGACACCCTCGCGAGTCTGAAGAGCAAACATCCACCGCCGGTTGATGACCTCTGTTTCCCTGATCCGCCAGATAAGGATTCGGAACACCTTGTTACTACAGCCAAGGATGTTTTCACAGCTGTTTGCTCCTTCCGGAGTGGCTCGTCAGCTGGCCTCGACGGTTTGTCTCCTCAACATTTAAAAGACCTTTTATGCCCAAGCGCCGGGGAGGCTGGCGATACACTCTTGAGGGAGCTCACGGCTTTGGTAAACTTAATGCTCTCCGGTGGTGTGAGCGATGCTATCATCGACATCTTGTACGGCGCAAATTTATGTGCCCTCAATAAGAAAGATGGTGGTATTCGTCCCATTGCCGTGGGTTGTACGTACCGGCGTATGGCAGCCAAAATATGCTGTAAATTTTATAGTAAAACTCTTACTAATAAATTTCAGCCCCTGCAATTGGGTTTCGGCTCCAAAGGGGGCTGTGAGGCTGCCATACATGTCTTATCTACGTACCTTGGCTGTGGTAATGGAGAGGTCATCCTAAAGGTTGACTTAAAAAATGCTTTTAATTCAGTAAATAGGGACACCTTGTTGACACAAGCAAAATTAGAAACACCTCAAATATTTAAATTCTTGTGGCAATGTTACAGATTTCCAAGTAAATTACTTTATAAACACAACCTTTTAGAATCTTCAGTTGGATGTCAACAAGGTGACCCTCTTGGACCAGTCATTTTCAGTTTAGCTATACACCCAATTATTCAGCAGATAAATTCTAAATTTAACATCTGGTATTTAGATGATGGGACGCTTAGAGGCGATGTAGAAACAGTACTACAAGATTTGGCACTACTGAAAAATAAATTTGCATCAATTGGCTTAGATTTAAATACCAATAAATGTGAAATATTTGTAAACAATATTAATAACGTAGACAAACATTTGATACTAACTAAATTCAATTCATTGGCTCTAGATATCAAAATTGTTGAAAAACATTCTCTTCGCCTGCTTGGGTCCCCTGTTTTTGAAGAAGCTTTTGATTCTTTCTTAGAAGAGAAAGTCCAAAATTTTTGTGAAATTTCTGACCGCCTTTTCAAAATTAATATACATTCAGCTTTTACTATAATGCGTCACTGCCTTTTCGTCCCTAAATTTACTCATGCTTTAAGGTCATCTCAGTTTTGGAAACATTTAACACCTTTAGTTAAAATTGACAAAATCATACAGAATACATTAAGGCAAATATTAAATGTGGACTTGAACGACCGAGCTTGGCTTCAAGCTTCTCTACCTGTTCGTTTAGGCGGGCTCGGCGTTCGCAAAATTTCAGATGTCAGTTTACCGGCGTTCCTGGCCTCGGTCTACAGCACGGAAGAATTAACCAGGTACATTCTGGCACCCACACTGGTTAGTTCAGAAGTGTTGTGTAAGACTGACGCCGTGAACGCCTGGAAAATGGTTTGTCCAAATACTGATCTGCCTACCAACCCGTTCTCCCAAAGGCAGTGAGATGGGCCGCTATGCAACACGGTAAGAGAAAATCTTTTTACTACATCTGTAAGTGTTGCTGAGCGCGCACGTTTGCTGGCTGTGGGAGAATGGGAATCGGGTTTATGGCTTCAGGCACTTCCATCGTCCAACACAGGTACAATGTTGGACGATACAACATTCCGCCTCGCCACCTGTCTTCGTTTAGGTGCCCCGTGTGTTTCTCCGCATCCTTGTCATTGCGGAGAAGCCGTCGACAGCCTCGGACACCATGGGCTGTCCTGCAGCAGAAGCACTGGTCGTATTTCACGACACGCTCACCTTAATGACATTATCCGTCGTGCTCTTATCACCGCCGGCGTACCAGCAGTATTAGAACCCATAGGCTTGGTACGTGACGATGGGAAGAGACCCGTATGTCTTTGTTACCTTGGAAAATGGGTAGGCCTTTGGTGTGGGACGCCACATGCGTCGACACCCTTGAGCCATCACATCTTCCGAACACGGTGAGCTGCGCCAGTGCTGCTGCTGTAGCGGCGGAAAACCTCAAACGGCGCAAATACAGTAATTTAATTGGTAATTACGTTTTTGAGCCGTTTGGGGTGGAGACGCTAGGTTCATGGGGTCCGAGCGCTCGTGCGCTTTTTAGAGATATATCTAAGCGGCTAATCGACGCTTCGCGTGACCAGAAGGCTGGACTTTTCTTGGCTCAAAGAATCAGCATTGCCATTCAACGTGGCAATGCTGCCAGTCTCCTGGGCACTTTCCCGGTCGACAGCGATTCTGAGGAATTTTACGACGCTGCCTGAACCAGCCATTTCCTTTCTTTATATTAAATTTATAGACCCATATTTTGTTACTTTCATGTTTTATTTATAAGTGGTTATGTTTGTTAATATTAGTTAAGTTGTAAATTATAATTGTTGCTTTGTTAAATATAATTATTACACAATAAATTTATAATAAAAAAAAAAAAAAAAAAAAATTAAATAAAGTACGTAATTTAAGCTCGTGCACATCGAGCACGGACGTCGGGCAGGCGTTCAAATGGAACACCCCTATCCTCAAAATATATATTAAAATGCCAAAATATACCGAGATATATATGTTGACATATTTTGGTGACGTAGTAGAAATATATATTATAGCTGCGTGTGTGGTCACTCGAAAATTTATATAGAAAATGATTCATATTAATATATATTATAGCTACGTCTGTGACGGGCTTTAAAGGAAACAACTCGCATGAGATCTAAAGAGTCTCGTTGCGTCACGTGGCATTACGAAAGGAACAATACGAATACAATACTTTCCGGTCTCGTAATGCCGTAATGACAGATAGTACAGATTTGAGTAGTTTAGTTTCAAAATCCTCTAAAATACTTTTCACCAAATAATGGTTAATCTCAAAAACCCATTTATAGACATAATATAAATGTACTCTTTTAGCGGTGTTTGCAACACACTGCTACTTTTGTGAGCTGATTTAATAGAATTTTAGTGAGTTTTGTTGAAAACTATCATTGCAATGCGATAGAAGCAACGAAGGAACTTTATATTCAAACGGAACATTTTTTTTGTTCTGATGTCGTTTTTGCGGGTTTTGAAACTCCTCATTTGCTATCGTAGTAAACGTGTTAATTACTGTTAATATCATGCATTTAAAGATCACTAATTACAAACAACATTATTAGATCACACAAAGGCAATTACGCTTTACTGCGAAATGGTGCGGCAAGCTGCGGCGTGATGCGAAAAGGCTTCATATTTATTCTAGAAATTACTGCCTCTATGGTTAATAAATATCATCTTACTGATGGACATACACTGCTGGGTATAGACCGATCTTGATCTGTCCGCATCCAACCGGTTCCCTGTCGTCACTCCACCTTGGCCTACCCCAGTTGCGTCTACAGGTGTACCTGTAGGCCAAAGAGCCTAAGATAGGGACTGCAGTGCACTGCAAAACCTATCTACTATCGTTGTTAATAATTGATACAGTATTGTTATAAAATATTTTTTATGGTGTGTTGTAATAGCTGCAGAAGAATAGGTCTCGTATATCATGTAACTAGTAAGGAACTGACATTTTACAGGGTTAAGGAAATGCAGGCAGCATTGAGTCTATACAAACGTATACTTTTGTTATATCCCAGAATTTTTTTTTGTTCTTTTTCTTTTTAAAAAAGGCATCTCCCGCATTAGGACTATATCCTGTGTCGCGGGAGACTTTACAAACATACAACTAACGGACACAATGAACACCCAGACTCGAAACAACAATTTATGAATCACACAAAGTGTTGTCTCGTGTGGGGATCGAACCCACAACACTCGGCGCAGTGTCAAGCGGTAAACACTACAGTAAAAAATAATTAAGTAAGTAAAAAATGAATAAATTTTATTAGTTAGATGATTCTATATTAGCCTATAAGACTAGAAACCTTAAAAAGTACTAAATTTGGTCAGTTATAAGTACTGTTGATTTCAAACATGCAAAACACAAATTTAAGAAAATATATTGATAAAAGAACAAATAAATAAAATAATTTTGGAAACCCATTCTTAGAATAAAAACTATACAAAATAGAGTTCCGATGTAGTCTGTGTGTGACAAATATTACAAATTAGATTATGCCCGCGGCTTCGGTCGGTTCTAAAATTTTCTATCTCTTGGGAACTGTACTTTATAAGGAAGAAGGTACCCTACGTCCTTTTCTGTACTCTGACAACCTGTATGCGAAATTTCAGAGTTATCGGTGTAGCAGTTAAGACGTAAAAGCGTAACAAATAAACTCACATTCTCATTTATAATATTAGATAGGAGGAACAGACATAGACCAGTTACAATTGTATTATATGTATAGATGTACCTGATTGGTTCTTGCTCTAGGCCATATGGGTCACAATTTTAACCTAACCAACCATTTACTCACAAGCTGTGTAGTATTACTTTTTACTTCTAACTTATGTATTTATTACGTCAACTATCAATTATGTAATTCACTATTTACATAAACTAATAATTAGAAACAGTGATTATCTAATAACAGACTGCTAGAATGCCACGCAGAGTTCTCAAGTTCGATCTCAAGGCACGCACCTCTGACTTTTCGAAGTTGTGCTTATTAAATAGATAATTATCGCTCGCTTTTACGGTGAAGGAAAACGTCGTAATACTGTATGTCTGACAGTTCTACATAATATTTTCGAAGATATGTAAATTCTGCCAAACTGCAGTAGACCAGCGTGGTGGACTATGGCCTAACCCTTCTCACATTGAGAAGAGGTCTGTGCATTGGGACAGTTTATAAACAAGGCTGGTATCCCTACTTCTCTTCTAATATTATAAATGCGAAAGTAACTCTGTCTGTTACGTTTTCACGCCTAAACCACTGAACCGATTTTGATGAAATTTAGTACAGTGATAAACTAGACCTTGAGAAAGGATATAAGGTTAGCTTTTGTTGTAAAAACGGGCGTGAAGGGGTTGAAATAAGCGATTAAAGTTTGTATAGGAATTCATCAATATCGAAGACAAAACCATGAAATTTTATATTTATGCATTTGATAAGAAGCAAATAAAGATACGTGCCAGCGTTTTTGAAATTTGGACTAGTATTAACATCGGGATGAAATAGGACATGAAAGTTTGTATGGAAACCCAATGGCGTAGCGTGGACATTTATTTATTTATTTATTGATGGGTTCACCTACAATTGTTACACATTTCTTACAATTAATACATTCATAACAAATATGGTATTGGTGCACAATATCAATCGGTAAACACAGCATTTACGGACAACATTCGGATTTAAGTATTAACTCAGATCAGATTATAAGAAAATAATGATGTTACAATATTTCAGTGAAAGGAGAATGGGCGTTTTGGGCTATCGGCGGCCATTGATGAAGTTAGTGTCAAATGAAAGTACTGATACTTAAGAACAACTTTTGCTTTGAACGTTTTATTGTATTCCATTTCGTTTAGCTAAGTAATTGCATATCACATAATAATAATTTATTATTTGTATGTACCTAATGCTATTGTGTGTACCCAATAAAACCAGTTTGATGAGTTCGACTACCTGCTCAAGCTAGCGACCAATCAGCGCCAAGCGATAACAAAGACATCGGACGGCTCGGCGCGTGCTTCGCTCTCTTTTTATTTGTGTGCCGCGCAGTCCTTCTATTACGCTTGCGTCGTTGAGTACTGTGCGATTTGTTTGTTTCTTGTGCGCTTCCCTTTGATCTATTTTTTCTTCCTGGACTTTGTTTACTCCTAATCATTCATCATAGGCATTCATTTTTAGCCTTTGATTCTCTTTGTGAAGTGGACTTTGTTGAGTATGGCAGAAAATCGACCAATCTGTATTTTGTGCAATAGATCAGTGGTAAACAGAAGGAGGTTCGAGATAACTCACGCTCTTTTTGAGGAAAATGCCGCAATCGCTCAATATATTATTGAAGCTATTGCTCCACAGCCAGTAAGTTTTTATTTTAATTAAGTACTTACTAATAAGAAGTGATGTAGTAAAGAAGCGTTTTTCGAACCTTTAGGTTATGCATCACATCACATCATATGTGCTTAACGTAATAAGGTAATTTTTATTTTATTATGCGTTTAGATAATAATGTGTCATACTAACAAATGTATATTTTATTAGTTTACTATCTTCATTCACAAGTCAATATCTTCATTCCAGATTCAATACAATGCCTTGGAATACGTTTGTAGACCATGCTGGCAGCAAGTCAACGAGCTGTACAGCCTAATCCAAACCCTGCCCCTCATGAATGTGTACTGCAGATTGAAGAATATTCTCGAGTGCCTAATACCGCAGTGAGATGCATGTTTGATAGATGTACAAGAACTACACGTCATCGCATTCCGGAAAACATTCGGGTATCACATTTGGTGGATTCCAACTTGTACATACCAGCAGAAGCCAGAATATGTGAAACACATTTATGACTGGGACGAGATTATCGATAGTCCAAATCTACTGCACGACTTCAATAGTACTCATTTCGTAGAGATGATGGGTCTTATGAAAGCAGCTGTGTCAAGAAGAGCTATTCTGAACTTTGAAAACATTGAAAACATGGAGACGAATGAAATACGTGTTCGGCTGGGTCTCAGTCGAGAACAATTCTCTGAGATCTTAGTACAGACGCCTACTTTGTCAGATTCGAACTCAAAAACCGCTCTAGCCATTTATTTGATAAAGTTGCGTAGTGGCAAAAGCAATGAAAGGCTAGCAACGCTTTTTCAAATGAGCAGAAGAACTCTAGAGAGACACTTAAAAAGAGCAAGAGATTCTTTATCGGCCGACTTCGTGCCTAGACACCTAGGTTTTGATCACATAGACAGAAGACAGGTGATTGAACGTAACTTGTACGTGCCAAACGCCTTGTTTGGAAACCCAAACTCACCAATCAAAAATAGAAAAGCAATTTTAATAATGGACGGAACATACATCTATATCCAAAAAAGCTACAATCCCTCGTTCCAAAGAGAAACATATAGTTTACATAAGTTTTGAAACCTTTTAAAACCATTTTTAATTGTGAGCTGTGTAACTATTTATATATTAGATGTCTGTGGGCCATACGCGGCTACCGACTCTGATGCCTCAATCGTACAAAGAATGGTGTATGATGAGGAAGGTACATTCCATTGGTACTTTCGATCTGGTTATATTTTTATTTTAGATCGTGGGTTTAGAGACGTGTTGCCCGATTTAGCAAGTTTCAATTACTCTGCTTATATGCCCGAAACTAAAAACCGCGGTGCTGATCAGCTCACCACCGAACAAGCGAATAGATCTAGATTGGTCACCATATGCCACTGGGTGGTAGAAGTAATAAATGGCAGATTCAAGCGGGATTTTAAGTTGTTCCGGCAGGATTATTTTAATCGGGCTTTAAACCATATGTTTGAGGACTTCAAAATAGCAGCATCATTGATTAATGCTTTCCAGAAGCCCATCCGAGACAGTGTGCATGCAGCCACATTTGTGGATATCATAAATGACCGCTTGAATCGACAAAATCACATGGCGGATTTTGTTGTTCGCAATAACATAAATAGACAAAGAGCAACGTTCGTAAGTATAACTGGTGATCAGACTATGTTTGAAGATTTTCCAAATCTCTCAGAAGAAGACCTTATTATGTTTGCTCTTGGTACATACCAAATCAAGCTAGCCCTTAGTTATTATGCTGAGCATCTTGTACAGGGTTTGTATAATATTGAGGTGTACCGAGAGCAACAAATAAGAGGGCTTAGCGAGTATATTGAAGAGCAAGATGTTTCGTTCCTACGAGTCCGAATTCAGTCTAGACACGTGAGGTCCAGGGTTTATTATTCTTATATTGTCATTGACCGTCAAATTATTGTTCGTGTTTGAGTGTAAGGCGCACGGTCTGATGCTGCGTACACATTATGTGCGTAGTCTGGTACCTCGGTTGGGCAAGAAATCAAGCCGAAGAGATACGACTACCAGCAGCGGAATTAAATCCTATTATAGAACACGAATAGGTAATAATAAACCCTGGAACTCCTTATAAAACATAGTTTATATAATTATTGTTGTAATCATTAATAATGCAATATGTGCTATGCTATATTATTAAGTAATATTTACATGTTGTTACTATCCAAGATTTCTTATTTCACCTTCAGTTGCCATTTTTGCTCGGATATAGGCTAGGATTATTCAATTATTCATATCATCCTCAAAAATGAAAATGTATTTTATCCACTTTTGTAGTACATTTGGGCGATGATACATCTCCACTGTAATGGTAGGACTACATAATATAAATACATACTAGAATTATTCTTGGCCGCGGATAGCCCAAGCTCCATACAATATTGCCCATTCTCCTTTGGTAATTTATAATAAAATAAAATTAATCACACAGCTAACAAACACTAATATACATACAGTTATAATATACATATATATACTACAGTTTATAAAACTTAATAAATAATTAACGCAGCTTAATTTAATTAGGTAACTATTAGTAATTAGTTCTGTTGTGAACCTGGCTCTTAAATTTATAAAGACTGGTACTAAGCATATCAACTTGTTTGTCGAACTTATTATAAAGTCTGCTTAGTCTTGGCACTGGGGAGTTGAAGCCGAGAACTGTTTTACGTGATGGTGGGTATAATAGATTGATAGGATTTCGGGGATACTTATCAGGGACATTAAAATTTATTGTAGACAATAATTGAGGGCAGTCAATAAAATTATTTACCAGTTTATATAGAAAAATTAGGTCGAGTGATTCTCTTCGTGTTTCAAGCGATATGATATTGAAGGTTTGTAGTCGCTCAGTGTAACTTCGGGTCCTTTTTGCGATACCAGTGGAATAAGCTAGATGATTTAAAAACCTTTTTTGAATGCGTTCTATTTTAAGAGTATGCGTAGCATAATGTGGACGCCAAACGACCGAACAATATTCAAGAATACTACGAACAAAACAGTTGTACAGTAATGTTTTAGTTTTGGGTCTGTGGAACGGTTTAGCGTTGCGAATTACAAAACCAAGCGCTTTCGACGCCTTTTTGATAAATGTATCAGTGTGAGGTATAAAAGTCAGTTTTCTATCGAGAATAACGCCAAGATCTTTAACAATATCACTTCTGCTCAAACAAACACCATGCATGTGGTAAGCTTTATCTATATATTTTAGATTTCGAGTGAAAGTAATTTGGCTGCGTTTATTAATGTTGAATTGCATTTTATTTCTGTTACACCATTCTAAAAGATTGTTTATATCTTCCTGAAGCAATACTGTATCTAAATCCGAATCTATTACTTTGACTATTTTAAATCATCTGCGAACAAGAATGGTATTGAATTTTTCAAACATCCCGACAGATCATTTATAAAAATAACAAACAGTAATGGGCCTAGATGTGAACCTTGAGGTATGCCGGAAGTTATTTTATATGTATCAGATTTATGTCCATGAGCTACAACGTAGAATGATTTGTCACCTAAGTATGAAGAAAGCCATTTAAGGAAAGATCCAGCAAAGCCGTATGCAGCTAACTTCCCAATTGAAATTTCATGAGATACTTTATCAAACGCCTTGCTAATATCGGTGTAGATTGAGTCGATTTGTTGTCGACATTTGGACACATATGGCGTTACAAGATATTATTATTATTATTTATTGTGAAACGATGTTTACTATTCGTATATTTATAGGCAACATGTGTATGCTTAGTAAAAATGGCGTCAGAATTTTCTATGTGTATTAATAGCAAAAAAAGTATCCTGGAAAAATTAAAATGCTGCCCCATGTAACTATTCCTCGCGGACGAAGCCGCGGGCTACTTATAAATATTATATAATAGTTATTTACAACCTGATTGCATTGCTAAAGATAATTATGGCTAATAAATAATTACCATATTATTAGTTGTCAGTATAAATGATTATAGAGCAATTAAATATAATAATTCTTGATCATTATCAAGCTCTACTTAGTTTGGGCTAGATGGTGTTGTGTGTATGTGTAGAATATTATTATTATAATTTTCCTATCACAGGTATTTTCTTACATATTATATTAGAAAAATACCTGGCCCTTTGGGAGGCTTACACGGAGACATGGGTCCAACGTGAAGGGGCCCTTCGAGAGTTTTAATCAAAGGTGGGATGGAAATGGATGGCGGCACTAGCCGCAGCAGGCGTAAGACTATTGCTACGTATGGATTCTAATATATTGGCTATGGGTATGGGTGTTTGGTGGACCAGTATATTGGTAACTATGGATGAAACACGACGTCTGCCCTGAATATTCAAATAGCATCAATGCAATGGGCAGACGGTGACTCGCCAACTCACTAGATGGGCCCCCTGAATAGCCACCATAGGCATACAAGCCAGCAGCAAAGGGCAACACCGATGTGGTCTCGTGACAATGGAGACCCGAAACGGTTTCCCCGTAGTAATGCCTTTGAAAATGACACTTCCATCCCCAAGCATATCATTCTAGGAGCCTCTCTCTGACCGGCCAATCAAGGCAAGCCAGAGTTGAGAGTCCTACTTGCGCTCTTGAAGCTCTACCCCAGCCAATCAGAAACAAGCCGGGGACGAGGCCGTAATCGACTCTCTGAGGCATTCAGGACCGCAGAGTCGCCACTCACATTCAGCTCGCCACAAACAAGCTGCCCTGCGGTTTGTGCGCTTTTATTCAACCTGGTGACACATTTATTTGACCACCTAGACATCAGTTTGAATCCTAACTAATATTATAAATGCGAATATGAGTTTATTTGTTACACTTTCACGCCTTAACTACTTGACCGATCATCATGAAATTTTGCATACACATTGTCAGGGGTACAGAAAAAGACATACAGTACCTTTCATCCAGAAAAAAGCTCTATTTTCAAGCGAAGCCGCGGGCAAAAACTAGTAAATAGCTAAAGCATAATACCACGCTGGCTTCTGGCGTGGTTGAGGGTCAAAGATCAAGGAGAATCGTTTTCCTAGTTATATGGATTAATTATACCTATACATTGACCTCAAACTAATGTGTGCAATTATTACATAATAGACTAGTACCTAACTTAGTATAGACTTATATACATACAATGCTATATATAATTATTAGTTATTTATTTAATGATTTGTCGATTTGGTAATTAAGTTGAAACTAACGCATCGTTAATAAGTTTTATTCATAATATGGCAATATTGGAACCTTAGAGTGCGACGCGTGTTACCAAAATTTATACATTAAAATACCGACGCGATCGTATTCCAAAATTGCTTAGTATCTTCAACAACAACGTATGTCAAAATAACGCACTGTACAGAATGTATAAAAACTATAATACTATTTGGTCTCAAACAGATATTTTCAAGGCTTTAGCATATTTAAATCTTTTCTGTTTAACTATAAAAATCCGTGATTTTATTAGTGTACCCAATTTTGTATATATTTCGTACTTTTTATTTTTTAACTGTTGTATTACTTATTAAAAAGTTTAATCTAATGTAAACTTACACGTATGTACATACATATTACAAATATAATAATAATAATAATATTCTATCACATACACACAACACCATCTAGCACAAACTAAGCAGAGCTTGTACTATGGGTACTAGACAATGGATAAACATACAAATATAGGTACTTTTTTTTTGTAAATACGTACATATTATACATAGAAACACCCAGACCAAGACAAACATCCATGTTCATGCACACAAATGTTTGACTTGTTCGGGAATAGAACCCGCGACCTCAGGCGTGGCAGTCGGTTATACTAGCCACTACTCGTTTTACTCATTATGTACTAATAAGACCATTATTTGTAATATGCTAATCTGTTATCTGTTTTTGTACCTACTGAATAAAATAAATATTTAGTCTCACGCCTTTATACCCAAAGGGGTAGGCAGACTTGACTGCACGGATGGTGTAGTGGTTTAAGTGCTCGCCTCGCCACTGCCACTGCCGAGTGTTGTGGGTTCGAATCCCACACGGGACAAAAATGTGTGTGATCCACAAATGGTTGTTCCGAGTCTGGGTGTTCTTTGTGTCCGTTGTTTAAATGTTTGTAAAGTCACAGGGATGACTCCTAGAGCCGGATTTGACTTTAAAAAAAAACAGAGGTGCAATACACCTTTATTTTCCAGCTATGGTTTTTAATTCCACGTAGCATTTCCACTCACCGTGTTGCTAAAGAGATGACTTAAAAATCCATTAACGCTTCAATCTTGGTCATAACATGCGGCAATGGCGCAGCACTGGAAAATGAGACTGCTGTATAGTGTATAGGAGGTCTCGGGTGCGAATTCCGGGTCTTACAAAATGTTATTGGAATTCCATAAGCAGCATAGAGTCTGGAACTGTACCTAAATGATAATAATATAAAATAAAATTTATTGTGAATATTTGTTACAAAAAGTTGTTGTCGGCATCTTCTTTTAAGCAAATTGTAGTAGGAAACTAAGCTCCTCCATATTTTACATAGCGTAATAATTGACATAATAATTTGAAATGATGAAATTAATTCTGGGTTACATTATTTTAAATACAAAATTATACTTAAAAATATGTGTGTGTGTGCCTGTGTGTATGTATGTAATATGCTCGACACCTATTATGTTGGACCTAAAACAGCCAGCGAAATGTGAGTGTAAAAAATAGACATCTTATGTGTTAATAAATTGTTAAAATTATTGTTGTAATATGGTTAAGTTTATTTTATTTTGTTAAAATGTATATTGTATTTATATCCCTAAATTTATCGTATTTTGTTTTTGTTAATAATAATAATTAATTGATAATATTTTAATGTGTAACCTATTTTGTAATATTTAGCATAGATGTAAGCGGATTGGTGTAATGCTGTAAGCTTATATTTTTATAAATAAATGAATTGAATTGAAAACACTTGTTTGAGACTGTTACTAGAAGTAATACATATATTACTTCTAGTAAACTAGAAAGAACTTTTATGTTGTGCTGAATATTCAAGTGAAGGAACCAATGACCAGTGAAATGAACTTACATGAACAAGTTGTTGTTCAATATATTGTTTTAAGTAATCAGGGTCATCAACGCGAAACGATTAATTATGTTCTTCTTTATGTAATGCTAACTAATATTATAAATACGAATGTGAGTTTGTTTGTTTGTTACGCTTTCACGCCTTAACTCCTCGACCGATCATGATCAAATTTCGCATAGATATTGTCAGACATACAGAAGAGGACATAGGGTACCTTTCATCCAGATAAAAAATACTGTACTGA
Source organism: Catocala nupta (assembly GCA_963675205.1). Lineage (NCBI taxonomy): Eukaryota > Metazoa > Arthropoda > Insecta > Lepidoptera > Erebidae > Catocala > Catocala nupta. Next base: position 2,374,392 of record OY776107.1, on the reverse strand, counting down.
AAACATCGTGGGGAAACTTGCATGTCTAAGAGTTCTCCATAATATTCTCGAAGATATGTGAAGTCTACCAACCCGCAATGAGCCAGCGTGGTGGACTATGGCCTAACCCTTCTCACCCTGAGAAGAGACCCGTGCCCAGCAGTGAGACAGATTTTTATAATTGCTTTGTGGCGCAGCGGTTTTGAATGTGACTGCTGTGTATGAGACTCCGGTTCGAATCTTAATAGCACACACTCCTGCTTTGGAAAGCACGTAAAGCCGTTGGACCTACGCCTGATCTCACATTCTCTCACCATGAGGGTGATGGAATAGTGTACTAAGACTTGTCTTGCATGCTAGCGATCTAGCTAGTCTTCGTTAAAGTTGGCCGCCGTGTGAGAAATTTGGCCTGGAGGTCATTATTATTTGAGTTTTATTTATTTATTTTCTTTCACAAAACTACTTACCATCATAGATTAGTAGTGTAGGTTTGATACGGCTTAAATTTATTTGGAGAAGTAGTGTAGAAATATATAACTTTAGAGGAATATATTGAATTTTGGATCGATTTTCGATCACTGGGGCAATACTAGAAATTATTGTTACGTGTATAGTGGAACGTATTATAAAACTAATGTATAATTTGTGATGATGGTTTCAGTAAATTCAACTTGTGCGATAAAAATCTATATTGCTAGCTCAAAACTGTCACCAAAAACGAATAAATAAGAGAACGACTATATGTATAGAGATACAATAGTCTTTCTCTTCACTATGCGTTAAAATCTCCTATGATCGCTCCGATGTTCGCTTTGTCCGTAGTCAGAAAGAACTGAATGCTACGATGCTCGAAGGGTACGTGGAGACTGGACAAAAAAACGTCCCGAGCGTTTGTTTGCGTTGCAATGTCCTCATCGCATGGTCGGTCTGTGGAACAGATAGCCTTTGTTGTGGTTCCCGCGTTTTTACATTCGCAATACCTTAGGATTAAAAAGGCGTAAGTGCACGCACGGGCAGGGAGCAGTCCTTACATGAAACCCTGAGGAAAACTGTCTAAATCCAGAAATTAAGTCTGTGTGAAAAAAAAGTAGGCGCAGTCGCTTCACCTTGAGTGCGCCAGTACTTAGATGCGCTAAAACATGTTGGATGCAGAACACGTAGCTGGTCCGGGCTCTCCATCCCCATGTCTCTCAGAATTCGTTTCCCTGGGGCTCGAAGAACGGTCCTATAAAAAATAAATTAAAGGAAAGGAATGGGAGAGGTTGGTATGTATAAAGAACTTACCGGCGTAGTAGATAACAGTGTGATATAGCATTCAAATTTAAAATCGAAAGTCGTTTATTAATTTTGTTTACAAACTAACACTTATATACCGCGCTTATATACGTCAAAGGTTATCGATGACTCGCTAAACGATATATGATAATATCAGCCCAGTATATAAAATCCTACTGTTGAACACGGTCTTCTTATCAGCGTGATAAGATTAAGACTAGACCACCACGCTGGCCCAAAGCGGTTTGCTTGACTTCACATACCTTCGAGAACATCATAAAGAACTCTCAAACGTACAGGTTTCCTCACTATATTTCCTTAACCGTTCAAGCGAGTGGGCATTGACGATTGCATACATATAGTGACTTTACATTTATGTTAGTTGCTATATCCAGTCGTTGGTGCCTAAGATACCTGCAAGACACGCACGGCCACTCTTTAAGTCTCTGGAGGCACGTAATGTGATGTCCCTCCAATACAAAGGGAGGAACCTCCGACTAGGCCGGGTGATCGTGCCTTATCACAGCCCGACGGTTGTTGTCAGGAACATGATCTTTGAACACGATTTTCACTCACTTTATAACATCGGATTAACTAAATTTAATTATTTATATTTTAAATTTATATTTTAATTTATTAATATTGTAATATTTATATTTTAAATTTATATTTTAATTTATAACTATAATTAATTAATTTATTTATATTGGATTAAATAATAGTAACTCGCTGTATAAACTTCACTTGCGCGATGCAGGATTTTACAGCGCCATCTTTTTTATTCTTACGGTGTTTTCCTATCAGAGAACTGCGTCTGTGGCGCAGTGGTAGTAAATACGACTGCTGTGCATGCATGAGATCTCGGGTTCGAATCTCGGGTCGGGCCAAGGAAAAGTTATTGGGTTTTTCTGTTAATAAATCTCAATAGCAGCCCGGAGTTAGGAAGTTGGCGGTGTTGGACACCTTCGTGTCTCGAAAAGCACGTAAATCACGAGTTCACTGGAACCTCTGCAACTCCGTAGGGATATTGCCTCTTTGGCATGTTTCTTTCAATATACCACGGGGAGTGCTCTGAAGAGTTATTCTACCTTATCCCGCCCTCCCCTTTCCTATCCAGAACAACGCGTACTGGGCTCAGATGTCATCCTTACACGGTGGAGTCGACTAGAGTGCGTAACAACAAGTTTGGGTCCTCATACCTCTGCCGAATTATCAAGGCATGGAATTCTCTGCCAAGGCACGTGTTTCCTACTTCCTTCAATCCTCCTTTAAGCGGGGCGTGGAAAAACACCTTCTCAGGCCGTCAAAGTAGAGACCTCAACATCGCCTCGGCTGCTATGAGGACGATGTGGAGGCCACTGCTCTTAGACCACACGACTGCTTACCATCAGGCGGAGTGTGGTCATTTCGACGAGCAAAATAAAAAAAATTAAACAAAGAAATCTCTCTTCGATCGTGTCGGATTACTGTTCCATCGGATCATGAGAGTTAGGGACCAGAGAGTGTACTTGTGTCTGCACACACTTGTGCACTATAATATCTCCTGCGCAGATGGCCAGTCTCCGTTAAGACTGGCCGCCGTGACCGAAATTCAGTCTGGAGGACATATATATTGTCAGAGAATGATGTTCCTAACTCTTCAATATTTTATTTAAGCAAATAATTGTCAATGCCAGGTTCTTGTATATGTAGGTTCGTTACAATGGCTATGAATACACAGTTAATGTGAACTACAATTATAATTGTAAATCAGCAATCAGTTTGTATTCAATTGTGTGCGGCTATCGACGTGTTGACTCGAAGTTTAATTACATTTTAATAGATGTGACGCCTTGGTCTCTATTGGAATTGTAAATGTAAGTAAAGATATCATTAATATAATAATAATAGCCCTCTATTAAACTATCCCACTGCTGGGCACGGGCCTCTTCTAAGTGTGAAAACCGTTAGGTCATAGTTTATCACGCTGGCCCAGTGCGGGTTGGCAGACTTCACATATCTTCGAAAACATTATGTAGAACTCTTAGATATGGTAGTCCCTTTCTTCTCCTAAACTTGTTTGTCCGAAAATTATTATCCATAACACGTTTGCCATAAACTTTAGTAACCATAATGTTCAAAAATTCGAAATTTTGTTTTACATATATCTTCACTTCTAAAATTATTCTGTCATAATATCGAGTACTATAATAATTGAAACTTCTAATTTTTCATGAAATAAAGTCATATGTCCTAAGTATTGTAATATATAACGTGTATTACATTTGCTAAATTAATTAGGTTTAATTAGGTTTTAGTGACAGAAACTAATCGCTGTAAATCCGAGTCCACGCAGTCTTGTCTGCCCTACCCCTAGAGTGTAATTTAGAATCGCGTAGGCGCGTAGGGGCGAGGCGGCCCGCGGGCTGAGGAGCAAGAGCCTGAGGCTGCAGCAATCCGAAGCTGCGGTGGTGAGCGCAAGCCGTCTGCGACGATTAGCACTCATGGGACCGCCGGAGACCCGCAGCGCCGGAGCCGTGACAAAAGCCATATTGCGTTTGCATGTAGCTTTGTAATACAAATTTGTTTTAAAAACATTATTAGGATAAATAAACATTAAATATATAATTTGAATTTAGGACTTATAACTTTTATTGAAAACGGTTTTAATTCTTTTGTATATTATTGATTGCAATATTTATGACAAACAAATTTAGGGTATGTATTTAAGGATTTCAATTTTATGGCAGGTGATATTATATGACATTAAGTTCGGGCAAGTTATCATTCGGACAAATGACGATTAGATCGAAAAAAATTATGGCTCTTTAGATTATTGATATAAAAGTTAAGTAACACAATAGAGAAGCCTTCTCAAAACGTAATATAATAATTAGTTCAATTCACGGCTGTCGTATCAGCAGTTGCTGATGCGACAGCCGTGGCTAAACATTGGACAATTGTTTAAATAATTGTACAATCGACTCGAGAAGAATAAGAAGAAGAAGCAGAATACAACGTGGACATTATCTGACTTCAGTGATGTTTTGGTGGGCTGTAAGTTATCAAGGAGTGAATGGGCCATATTTTTGTGGAAAAGGTGTCACAACATCGGCACAAGTGTATCATGACACGATTCTTAAGAAGGTGGTTAACCGTCTTAACAACACCATGTTCCATAACCAAGAATCGTTCTTTGACAAGCTCGATCAACACAATCGTGGTTGCAAACGAATGTTTTGGAGTTTATCAGAACTGGCCGTATATGGCCTCGATGGCGTAGTGGTTAGTGTAACCGACTGCCACGCCTGAGGTCGTGGGTTCGATTCCCGCACAAGTCAAACATTTGTGTGCATGAACATGGATGTTGGTCTTGGTCTGGGTGTTTCTATGTATAATATGTATGTATTTACAAAAAAAAAAGTATATATGTATGTTTATCCATTGTCTAGTACCCATAATACAAGCTCTGCTTAGTTTGGGCTAGATGGTGTTGTGTGTATGTGGTAGAATATTATTATCTAGTCGATCTTATGTAATCCGCTGGATTATGATTTATGGTCAGTTTTAGAGAGTATGGCATGTTCTAAAAGCCATGATAATTTGGAATCCCTAAAACAAACCATAAGATTGGCAGTGAATAATTTGCCCATTGAGAGAGTGAAAATTGCATACTGTCGTATTCTATCCTGTATATTATGTAATGTATAAATATAATCTTCTTAGTGTGGGCACTTCATTTAATTAAATTTTTGTCAATCAAATCAATCAATTGTATGTTTTGCGAACATGGGTAAAAAGATTAACTGTGACAAAGTAACATCAAATAATTACAATTAATATAATTACAGGTTCACATTAATCGAGATAATTAAATAAAAAATTAAAATCGAATTAGTAATGACTGACGTTACTAATTAAATAGAAATTTCTTAATTAAATAAATTAAAACATGATAATATAAATAACTAGATTTTGCCCGCGGCTGCGCTCGCTTAAATACAGGTTAGGTTAGTAACAGTACTTCTTCTAGATAAAAGGTACCCTATATCCTTTTCTGTTACCCTGACAACTTGTATGCTAAATTGTATGATTATCGACAGAGTAGTTAAGGCGTGAAAGCGTAACAAACAAACAAACCAACTCTCATTTGCATTAATAATTTCAGTTAGATAGAAAACATTTAATATTTTCTACTATATGATTTATTTTATTTAAGTTTTCGAATATCAATAAGAATACTTAGATAGTTAAGAAAGTAGAAAGTAAAGAACCGTCCAATATAAATACTCAACACGCTTAGCCAGATATTTGAGAAAATTGTCTACAATAAGATATATACCGTCATATGCAACGATATAAGTCAAACTCAACATGGATTTGTTAGAGGACGATCGACCACCTCTAACTTAGCCATATTTAGTGATTATGTTCTCTGCAATATGGAGGCTAGCGGGCAGGTTGACGTAATCTACACTGATTTCGAAAAGGCTTTCGATCGTGTGGATCACGTCATACTGCTAAATAAACTTCAAAACCTTGGATGGATTCCAAGGTTTTCTACTTAGATGGGTTAATTCCTATTTAACCAATCATGCGCAGACTGTAGTTGGTTTGTGGTCGGTGGGTTTAGGTCGGATTTTATAAATATTCCCTCTGGTGTACCTCAAGGGTCCCATCTTGGTCTTCTCTTTTACTGTGCCTATATACACGATGTTAACTCATGCTTTAAATATGCCCATCATCGTTCATATGCAGATGATATGAAAATATATTTGCGTATTAACTCTAAAATCGACTGTGAACTTATACAACGTGATCTTAATGCACTGTATGCTTACTAAAAACTTAATAACATCACAATTAATATTTCAAAATGTCAATGCATAAGTTTCAGTAATTCTAAGAAACCCATTAAATAATCATATAAGTTTGACATTGAAGTGATTGAGAGGGCTGAAGTGGTTAGAGACGTGGAATTAACTCTAGATTCCAAGATGCTCTTTCCACAGCACACAGAATATGTCATTAATAGGGCTTCTCGTAACCTCGGGTTCGTCATGCCTTCTTGCGCACTCTTTAAAAACTGTTACAGCATAAAAATGGTTTATTAGGCCTATGTTCGGAGCATTTTGGAGTATCGCTGTCCCATCTGGTTCCCTTAATACAAGACATACACTGACAGACTGGAGTGCATCCAAAAACGTTTTTTATAGTTCCTTAACTATAAATCTAAAAGGCGCCATAAATCTTATTTCGATGACTGTAAGCACTATAACATGCATTCACTTAATAATAGGCGTACAATGTTAGATATATTTTTACTCTATGACATCTTGCATTGTAATACAGACTGTATCGACTTAGTTTTAAAAATTAACTTCAACGTTCCTAGTAAGCGTTCTCGTAACACCAAATTATTTGATTTCGTCGTACATAATTAAGGGAAAAAATATATAAGTATATAATTTTTTAAATGCTGCTCCCGTCCTATATATAATTTTTGTATCGCGGAGCACTTTACAAACATTCAAACAATAAACACAAAGAACATCTAGACTCGGCATAACCATTTGTAGATCACACAAAAATTTTGACCCATGTGGGATACGAACCCACAACACTCAGCACAGGCAAGACGACCACCTAAACCACAACGCATACGTGAATTTTGCTACATCGGACTTATGAACCGCTAAGATCTATGTTTATCTCTCTCTGTTCCAGTAACCATGGCTGTGATACATTGTCGTATCGTGGCCTATACCCTCATCATCATCACACATGTCTCCAACATGGTGTTCATGATGAGCCGGTTCCACGGAGACGTGATGAAGAATCCTTACGTCAGACATTTTAGTGAGATGCAGTGTTTCTTCTTCACGTGTTGGACATTTGTGAGTATTATATACAATTATATACATAACAGCGATTAGGCATGCCATGTTGCACACCAGTTTGAAGCACACTCTTTCGACGCGCACCAAGAGTATTACACATATCGCACCCGCTTTATGCGCAAATATTACATAATAAAATTGATAATTTTAAATTACTATCGATATGTTTACTTGCTAATACCCCTCACTACATGGTCCATGACCCTGGTGCGCAAAGTGGTACAGAAAATGAATAAATGCACACCAAACGGGTGCGATGTGTGGGACACTCTTGGTGCGCTTCGAACGAGTGCGCATGACAACGGAAAAATTGCGAGATATTGAAGAAGAAGGTGCATACTCGCAAAAACCTGCTCCTGCGTCTCACTACTACTAAATGGGGAGCCTCACCGCAAGTATTGCGAACTTCTGCCCTGGCGCTAGCATTTTCTGCCAGTGAATACGCGTGCCTTGTGTGGAGTTGATCGGTGCATGCAAGGTCTGTGGAACTTACTTACTACACTTACAACTTACTTACATACTTAATGAAACTTGCCTGATTATCACGGGTTGCCTTAAACCGACTCCAGTAAAGCTACTGTACCCATTGGCTGGCATTGCACCTCCGGATGTCCATAGAGCTGTGGCGAGCTCAGTAGAGAGAGCAAAGATGGATGATGATGCATCGCACCCCTTGTATGGTTACAGGCCAGTGCAGCAGAGGCTGAAGAGCCGTAACGGCTTTGTTAAATGTATCCATGCACTGACTCTGGAGTCATTAAAGGCGAGATGCAACCTGTGGCGAGAAAAAATATCTCTACCTACACCTTTCATATCACCTGCTGAGAACCTTCGTCCTGGACATCAGTTGCCTTGGTCGGTCTGGAAGTCGCTGAATAGACTCCGAAGCCAGGTCGGTTGGCGCAAAGAAAACATGTTTAGGTGGAAACTCTCAGACGGTACCGATCTGACTTGCGCGTGCGGTGCATGACAAACGATGTCCCACCTTACATCGTGCCCTGCATGTCCAACAACTTGCATGCAGGAGGATCTGATGGCTGCGTCTGACAATGCAGCTAGTATTGCTGCTTTCTGGGCGGCAAATATATAAATTAATAGTGTTTGCCAACGATACGCGAAGAAGAAGATTCATCTTCATAATTAGCATGCATTTTAATTAAAATAATATATTATACAGATAAAAATTAAATAATAATAATAATTAAGTTTAATACCATAAAATATACTTATAATTTATATATGCGATATTTTTTAACATTATACAATTATTTTGGCTCACACTGAATATAATACAATAGATAATCATATTTTTTTAAAATTAACGCTTTATTTTATCGTTGCCTTTTTGAAAAGTTTTCAGTATCGTCATAAGTCCATGTTAACAAAAGTTTCTGCAACTTTGTCTTTGCTTCACGGATCGTTACTTTTGACAGATTGAAGATTTAATTTATTCTGTTATACACAAAAGATTTTATGTATGCACAAAAACGTTGTGCGAATTTTGAGTTTACAGTGGGAAGAGGAAGTTTGTAAACGTGTTTCTTGACCATGTTTTCAAAGTCATTAGAGCTGAATACTTAATATGGGTTAAAAGAGTAATTTTTTGGATGTATAGCCTTCATTCATCATTTACTTTTTAGCGTAGTCTTAAGAACCACGCGCTGTGCTCTCTCAAGACCAATAAGGTGAGTAATTGCTGTGCCTCCCCAGGCTGTATTGCAGTACATCAAGATTGACAGGCACAGGGAAACGTGGTATACGTTTCGTCTTTAGCAAGCTCATCAGAGCGACATCCCGTAGTGCTTTCATGGCGTATATTAGTTTTCTAACTCTCGCTGACGTCGAGACGATGTGTTCGCTCAATGTGAGTTTTCCGTCTATAATGACTCCCAGATATTTTATACATTTTGTTGTACTTATTTGTATGCATTTACAACCTGGAGGTGAAACTGAACCCATCACGTTATATAACTTATAACCTTTCTTAAGAGTTGGGATATCAAATGCAAAAATGTTGTTGAAATCTGACTGCTAGTTACAGATATTCTTAGCTCGTTTAAACAAACAAACTCTTCAACTTTATCATCACTTTTTTCTAATCACAACTCCCGTACTAGAAGTAATGTTTGTGTCGCAGGGAACTTTACAAATATTCAAGCAACGGACACAAAGAATTTCAAGACTTGTAACAACTTTTTGTGGGTTACATCATGTTTTGTCTCGTAAAGCGATCGAATTCACAACAGTCAGAACAGTAGCAAGGGCGAGGCGACCATTTAACCACTGCGCCATCGCCACGCCTTCCACGTAGTTCTCAGCAGAGTCTTTGACAACTGGTTTGCTTACAATTTTATCTATGTTTTGTCCCGTATGGGGTTCGAACTCATAACACTCAGTGCAGTGGCAAAGTCACCACCTAAACTACTACGTCATCCGAGCAATCAAGTAAAATAAAAATAAAAAGATATAGTGTAATCTCCTGACAACACTTTTACGCGAAACCGCTGTTGGAAGCTTGGTTTAGTATATTCTTGTTTCTTTTTCAGACGATGCAGACAGTATTCTCAGCTATTGCACTGTGCTCTGATGTCCTGGTCTTGAAAAACGGCAAGTCTGGAGACTCTGAGCTGCTGAAGATCTTAGTGCACCTTCGGGAAGAGTTCTTTACAATATTGGTATGGCCTTGTACCATGGTAAGTTTAAGCGGCAGTATACCACTTTCAGAAACAGTGATAAGCTTGTAGGAAACTGTTGGACTGCCACACAGAGGTTAAGAAAGGCAATTCATATTATTGGGCATATAACCATTGTAAAGTGGTTTATTACTAGAAAATAAACCTCTCTCATTGCTGTACACGGGCCTCACTCATCTCAGTATAGAGTATCAGTATCAGAAGACAAGACAAGACAGACATGCAGGTTACGTCAGAATTAGGGTAACCTGCATGTCTGTGAGTTCTCTGTAATGTTCTCGATGATATGTGAATTCTGTCAAATTGCAATTGGCCGTCGTGGATTATGGTCTACTGATGCTGATACTCTAAACAACATTGGTTTACCTTCACCATTAAAACGAGTGGTTAATTAACTATTTAATACGCACATAACTTCGAAAAGTCAGAGGCGCGCGCCTTGTGATAAAACTCGAGACCTTTGAGTAGCAGTCTAACGTTCTCCCAATAGGCTGCTTAAACCAACTCCATCACAATTTTTTTTTAAATATACTACTTCCTTACTTGGTATAATTCCTGTGTCGCGGAGGACTTTACAAACATTCAAACAACGGACACAAAGAACAACCAGACTCGGAACAACCATTTGTGGATTACACAAAGTTTTGTTCCGAGTGGGGATCGAACCCATCACACCTGGCGCGGCGGTAGTGGGCAAGGCGACCACCTGTACCACTACGGCATCCATGCAATTATGAATACCTAATTATTATTTTGCCTTTTTCCAGTTAACATCATCGGTCTTCTGGGCGCTGTTCTCCTATGATCGTGGTCTCGTGTACCCCGCAGACATAGACCTGGCCATCCCTATCATATCCAACCACATAATGCACACTGGAATAGTAGTGGCTAGCCTTTGGGAGGCCTTGGTTAGACCCAGGACTGCTCCAGGAAACCATAAATGGCGGTTCCTAGCACTACTGTTTGTAGAAATTATTTATATTTTTGTGTAAGTTAATCTTTATTATTAAAATGACGCTTGCGATAGGAATGATCCCTTGCAATGAACACCCAGACTCGAAACAACTATTTGAAGATCACACAAATTTTGTCCCGTATGGGGATCGAACCCACAACGGCGGACATTCGGCGAGGCGGCCGCTTTAGCCACTACGCTTGTCTCTTATCATGTCTGTAATTCTGTTAAGATACTTAACGGTCCCGTGGTATCTTGTGCTATCTTGTGACCCCGGGCTTGTGTCCAGGATCAGGCAAATTATTGTCTATCTCAGTAGTTCCCAAAGTGGTCCAGGTGGACACGCAGGGGTCCACGGGAGACTCGACGGGGGTTTACATTGGCGTGACAATAAAATGGGGATTCACAATTCGTAACCGGGGTTCACGAAAATTATTTTGAGGAATACCACTCGCTAGGTTCAGGTCCCGAGAATTCCAAAAAAATAAAGGTCAGCCCCGTAGAGGTTTAATCAAATTTTTAATTTTAATCAAGGACTACAGTAGAAATGTAGCTGCAGGGGGTTCACCGGAACCAGCTAAATTTTGAAAGTGGTCTATGAGAAAAAAGGTCTGGAAACCTCTGGTCTATCTATAGAATCTGTATGTTTGTACGTGCATTAAAAAATACTGAATTCAATTGCATGCGGTTTTCATAGATGTATTACTAGAGGTCTAACTTAAAATCTAATAATAATAATAATAATATTCTACCACATACACACAACACCATCTAGCCCAAATTAAGCAGAGCTTGTACTATGGGTACTAGACAATGGATAAACATACATATATACTTATTTTTTTGTAAATACCTATATATATTATACATAGAAACACCCAGACCAAGACAAACATCCATGTTCATGCACACAAATGTTTGACTTGCGCGGGCATCGAACCCGCGACCTCAGGCGTGGCAGTCGGTTACGCTAACCACTACGCCATCGAGGCCGACCGTGTTTCATTTTGATACGCCGGCTAGAAGTCAAGTTTTATGTGTTTACATCAGCTTCTTCTTAGATGCCAATAAGGAAATATATAAACAGGTATCTGCTTGCAAATAATATCAGCACTGCATTAAACTGTCCCACTTCTGGGCACGGTCCTCTTCTCTGTATGAGAAAGGTTAGGCCATAGTCCACCACTCTGGCCCACTGCGGTTTAGCAGACTTCACATATCTTTGAGAACATTGTGAACAACTACTAACACGCAGGTTTCCCAATAAGACTATAGCTGCTTTATGTAAAACTAGTTTTCCCCGCGGTTTCACCCGCGTAAGTCCCGTTCCCGTGGGAATATCGGAATAAATAGCCTATGTGTGAATCCAGGTCTCCAGCTATCTATATACCAAGTTTCATCGCAATCGGTCAAGTAGTTTTTGCGTGAAAGAGTAACAAACATAGATACCTACATACCGCACTCTTGATAAAATAGAGACTTAAGAGGAAACACCACGGGCAAGAGAATTGAAAAATAGGTATTTGTAAAATCTATTGCTGTCGCGCAGTGCCCGCAGAGCGTGATAGAGACAACTGCATCTTAGACCGAAAATACCTATAAAAGTACACAAAATCAATGTTTCGTAGTCCCCTGATTCCTTCTCCAACACTTGACCGATTTAACTACATATTTCATTAAAAATTGAAGAAAGGCTTTGGCCGGGTTTCTATGTTTTTCTTTTTTTATATAATCTACTCAAATTTGTTTTCTGGATGTTTGAACACAGCGGAAAATCTGACCAATTTTTGAGGTTTTTGAAGGCTCATATCTCTTTTAATAATTAATTAATGAAAAAAAGGAAAACATAGGGACATGCCAATAGAGGCTATACATGTTCTTTTAAAATATTATTGTTCTACTGGCATTATCCAGGGAGGAAACAGGGGACTACATTTGTATGGAAAAACGGCCCTTGTGTTTCCTCTTCCTCGGAAGTTAGGCAATTTGAATTCTGTAAGTGTGTATGTTAGAGTTCAAATTGCCTAACTTCCAAATTTGGAGTTAAATCTGTGCTTAATTAAAAGAACGATACAATCATCCTCACAAACTTTCGCATTTATAACATGAGTAGGATATAATTAAGTAATTTCTCTTTTGTAGCATAGTAGGAGTATACCTAATAAAAGGAGTCTGGGTGTACCCAATCTTTAGTCTGCTCATCGGCTCCGTCTATTTCTACCTGTTCTTCGTGGCCATAGCAGCTTGGTTATTGGTCATATACCACGCGCAATGGACCCTTAACCATTTAGTGTGGGGTCCTTCAGGAAAAGAACCACGGGTCAACGCAATAATGTGCTACGCAAAGAGGGCTCTGCATGCATTGGGTTGGAGCTCTGGAAATTGTGTAAAAAAAGCTGAATGAAACATGTAAATTATTTGTTAAGTATATTAAATTAATTTGTAAGAATCCCATGTAAATAACATGGGATCATTTTATTTTATTTTTATTATAATGCTACTGATTAGATACCTATACCAATTACGAATATAAAATTATAATAATAATAATAATATAATAATATTCTATCACATACACACAACACCATCTAGCCCAAACTAAGCAGAGCTTGTACTATGGGTACTAGACAATGGATAAACATACACATTTTTTTTTGTAAATACGTAGGTACATATTATACATAGAAACACCCAGACCAAGACAAACATATTCATGCACACAAATGTTTGACTTGTGCGGGAATCGAACACCTTAGGCGTTGCAGTCGGGTACATTTATCATTACGCCATCGAGGCCGAGGCTAAAGATATTAAAAGCATCGAATAATTAGAAAATAAAATAAAAACATTAGAAAAATAATGTTACCGGTTAAAACCAAGATAAAAATTAAATTAAATACAATCATCCAACGACTCACAGAAACAAAAACATATTAACGATATGTTAGGCCATCCATCAGCAAAGAAGTCAGTCAGGATATGTTACTTAAAAGGAGTACATAATACTTAATGTATTGTGAACTAGCTCGTAAGTAACTGAAAACTATTATATTCTTTTCTTTTATTGTCAGCGCTCATTGAGACCAAAAGTGTTATGTGTGTGCAGTCTTTTTTTTGCTTATTATATGTATACAGGTCTCCGATAATTAATGGATAACCTTGAAATGTCTTATAGTAGAACTGAAGGCCGTTCAGAAAAATGAAAAAAAATAAAAATATATATATATATATTAAAAAGTGCAAGCTATATTAGCATAGCATACTTTTGACGTCTATCTATTAGCATAATTATTAGCGTTTAATAACAAAACAACAAAAAACCGATAGATTTCATTCATTTATGGTCGTAGTATACAAGAAAGTTATACATGGTAATTAAAAAAAACACATACATATCTCAGGTAGTAGTAGGAAAGATTTTCTTTCATATTATTTTCATCGGTTCCACTATAAGACATTTCCAGGTTATCAATTAATTACCGGACATCCTGTATATCCGACCTGAAATCCTGAAGGCCTCCGTGGCGCAGCGGTAGTGAATACGACTGCAGTGCATAAGGTCTCAGGTTCAAATTGCGTTTTGGGCTAACAAAAAGTTATTGCGTTTTTCTTTAAGAAATCTCAACATCTTTACATCCTTCGCTCTGTATTAAGAAAGCATAAGACGTTGACATATAGACCGGAACAATTAAAAGATAAACGCAGAAGTCATTCTGTTTGTAAAGTAGTAAAGCACAGAACGACTGCCGCGAGCCACCAATACTACGTCTTGAATGCACGCCTATACAATAAGGTCCATAAAACCTTGGGTATTCACTCACTGATTTACAGGGAAGTCAAATTAAAGGTAAAAAATGGTTGATGTCACTTGACTATGCCTGCACTGAAACTCTTCTAAATAGTATGTTTTGCACACAATGACCCATTTTAACATCACTCGGCCTACATAAATTAAACAAACACACACGCGCGTCTACATACCGTAACATTTAATCATACACACACACACACACGCGCATACACACCCACACACACCATACACACACACACTGAATTAGTATAGATTCTGTATTGTAACTAAATATTAAGTGCAATGTATGCTTCGGAGGAATACTGACTCCCACAATACAGGTTATTACCTAGTTTGGGAGGCAGCGTTTTTAACATTTTGATATTAATTTGCCAGTCTGTATGTACCTTTTAAGAATCTATGTACATTGTGCCTTATCTGGTATGGAAATAAATTATTAAATTATTATTATTATTAATACCAGCCCGGCGTTAGGAAGTTAGTGTAAGACACCCCCGTGCCTAAGGAAGCAGATAAAGTACTTGGTCCTGCGTCTGATCTCTTTTCGGTCGTTTCAGATAACCGTTCCATCATGAGAGTTAGGGAACAAAGAATGCACTTGTATTTGCGCACATGCTTGTGCATATCTTCTGGCAGATGGCCAGTCTCCGTTAAGATTGGCCACCGTGATCAACGGATACATCTTTGGGTGTTCACCCAAATTCGACGACTATTTGTGACTCACACATTTTTGTGCTGTGCGGGATTCGAACCCACAAACTAGCCACTACACCATACACGCAGTCTGTAATATAGTTGTTTACCAACTGGTATGCAGTGGGATCTCCGTAATTAGCTTAGCAGCCTTGATATAAGCATACATGCTTGTACAAAAACCGGCTTTGTTTAAAAACGTATATAAATTTTTTAATTTTATTACATTCAGATGTTGTTTTCCTGACCCCACAATTCTGTTCTATATATAATGTTATGTGTCTTTTATTTAAACAAATTTATTTAATTATAAATCATGGTCATCGGTTCGGCTTAGTAATAGTCATTTAGTATTTAGTGATAATTCAGTTGTGACTGGCTATGGACGTGCCTTGTGTAAAGTTGAATAGTTTTGTGTGATTTTGTCTTAATGTAAGTATTTTTTTTATAAACAACTACTGCCGCACTATTTATTATTCCTGAATCGCGAACAATTTTACAAACAATTAAACAACGGACATAAAGAACATTCAGAGTCAGATTAACCACTTTTGGTTCACAGAATTTTTTGTCGCGTGTGGGATTCGAATCCACAACACTCGGCGCAGCGGCAGTGGCAAAGCAAGCACTTTAACCACTACGCCATACGTGCATTTCATTTACGCGTAAATGTCGGTTAGGTTAATAACAGTATTTTTTTGAATGAAAGGTATCCTACATCCTATTCTATAACCCTGACAACGTGTATGCGAAATTTCATGATGATCGGTCGAGTAATTAAGGCGTGAAAGCGTAACAATCAAACTAACAAAATCACATTTGCATTTATAATATTATTTAATAGAATTCTTTTTAAATTAATTGTTATGGTAATGGTTTAAGTAATTTACCTATTGAATGTATTTTTGTTTCTTACGAACCCACAACAATCGGCGCAGCGGCAGTGGCGAGGCAAACAATTAAACCACTGCGCCATCAACGCACTTATTACTTGTTCTATTAGTATAACTTAAAAACTGCCCAACTCGAACACAGAACCTACGACGTATTGACTGTCTGGTACTGGATCAAAAGTGGAAAGACGATATTCATCACATTATGCATGCAGGCATGGATGTTCTTTGTATCCGCTGGGTCAAATAAATTAATAATCTAAAAATAATGTGTTGATTGAGTCAAAGAGTCATTGACTGGCAAAGGACAAGAAATATTGAAGGCCTGAACTCTTTTAACTTAAACCTTTTTTCATAAATTTCCGACTATAAAACCCTCCAGAATTATTAGGTTGCATCCTAACTAATATCATAAATGTGACTGTGAGTTTGTTTGTTTGTTACGCTTTCACGCCTAAACTACTAGACCGATCAACATGAAATTTTGTTTACTCGTTGTCAGAAGTATAGAATAGGACATAGGGTACCTTGCATCCAGTAAAAAAGAACTGTTACAAACCTAACTTAACCTTCCTTGACGCGAGCGAAGCCGCGGTAAACATCTAGTATTTAATATACCTAAGGCGGTACTCAGACGAGGGTCTTTGTCCAAAGTGCAGAAAAGTCCAGCTTTGTCCACTGTCGTCCATAGCTGTCCGCGGATACGATCGCCACGGCGCACTGTGGGCTGAAAATCGACCTCCATAGACATAGAAATGAAAGTTGCTAGATGTTCGTTTTGTTGACGGATATGGCTTCTATTAGCTATTATACACATAACAATGTCATCTGAGCTAACTCCGCACAAAAATGAATTTATTATAAGGTTTTTTCGAAAAAAATGTATGGAGCTAGCATGAAAAATCTGAATATCTCTGAACTTGCAAGGAAAACCGTAATATCCTCAGAGATGGTTATAGGACTAATTGTTTGTGATTTTTTGACATACTTCATATAACGGTACCTGCTGCAGAATTTTTTTTAAAAATCATCTTATTTTTAATTATTTTTTTTTAACATTAAACGATTTGTTTTGGTGTATAAGTAAAGAAACAACACGTTATATGCATATAATACTAAATCTTCGCCAGTTATTTGTTAAAATATCAAGAAAATTATTTTTGCCTTACATAGTATATATGTTTTAAAACAGTTAATTGGATACCATTACTGAACTTTGCATACAGGTAAACTACTGAATAATAAATTAGGTGTAAATAAGATAGTTTTCACCGGTTGCTTAAGCGTTTCCTTAATTTTAGAAGCTGCTTCAGGATGTTTCAGCATATATTCGATTACAGATGCGATATCCTCACAACCTTCTTCCTTAAAACGCGCTGCTGCTGTATATTCCAATTCACTGGGATTGTCAGTTTTATGCTCATCAGATCTTCTCTTCTTCTGTTTGCTTTCCAGATCTTCGAATGGTTTTCGTGACCTCTTTGTCATTGTACCAACAGAGTATGATGTTGAGGGTTCTGGAGAGATTGATCTTGATCCCTCAGCAACGGTTGGTTCTTGAGCGACTAAATTTATACAACTTGGCCAATCGATAGTTGCTTGCAGCCAAATTTCGTATTGTTTTCTAAAAGTATCAAGAATTCGGTGAGATTTTTGCCACCTTTGTGATGCAGCTCGTACAAATCTCCGACAAAATTCTTTTAGAGTCACTTGATCTTCAACGGAAAGACAAACGTCTAGGCGGGATATAACTTCACTAAACAATACCTCATGATTAAATGAAGTACTCTTACATTTTAGAAGAACGAATAGGTCTAAATTGGTATTTAAACTTTCCATTATAAAATTTCACAGTGATATGTTAGGGGTAACAAAGCTTAGAATAAACTAAATTATGATGCAAAATGTTAACCATTTTATATTTCAGTCCAACATTAGTTAACGACCTCATTAGACAGTTGTCGAAAATATTTCTTAGAACTCGTAACATGTCTAATTAACTAATTAGTTTACTTATGTACTTACCTGTAAGAATTTAATTAGTGTACTCCGTAGTTACCATTGTGCGATATTGCAAATCACTTAATCTCTTATTCAGAACTCATTAGAAGGCTAATTTAATATTCAGTGGTTTACCTGTATGCAAAGTTTAGTAATGGTATCCAATTACCTGTTTTAAAACATATATACTATGTAAGGCAAAAATAATTTTCTTGATATTTTAACAAATAACTGGCGAAGATTTAGTATTATATGCATATAACGTGTTGTTTCTTTACTTTTACAATAAAACAAATCGTTTAATGTTAAAAAAATTAATTAAAAATTAGATGATTTTAAAAAAAAATTCTGCAGCAGGTACCGTTATATGAAGTATGTCAAAAAATCACAAATAATTAGTCCTATAACCATCTCTGAGGATATTATGGTTTTCCTTGCAAGTTCAGAGATATTCAGATTTTTCATGCTAGCTCCATACATTTTTTTCGAAAAAACCTTATAATAAATTCATTTCTGTGCGGAGTTAGCTCAGACGACATTGTTATGTGTATAATAGCTAATAGAAGCCATATCTGTCAACAAAACGAACATCTAGCAACTTTCATTTCTATGTCTATGGAGGTCGATTTTCAGCCCACAGTGCGGCGGAATATAATTCGATCACGGCGACCAATCTTAACGCAGACTGACCATCTGCGCAGAAGATATTATAGTGCACAAGTGTGTGCGCAAACACAAGTGCACTCTCTGTTCCCTAACTCTCATGATCCGATAGGACGACAACCGACACGACTGGAGAGAGATCAGGTGCAGGACTAACGACTTAACGTGCTTTCTTAAGACCGGGGGTGTCTTATCTAACTTCAAGCTGATACTGAGATTTCTTAACAGAAAACTCAATAACTTTTTGTAGGTCCGACCCGGGATTCGAACCCGAGGCCTCAAGCACAGCAGTCGCAGTCACTACCACTGCGCCACGGAAGCAGTTAGTAGTCTTCACTACTCAATACATGTTATAAAACAAAGACCCCGGCGCGTCTATTCGCGAGAAACTCAAAAACTACTAAACTGATTTTCATGCGGTTTTCAGCAATAGACAGAGTGAGTCACGAGGAAGGTTTAGGTGTATTATTTGTAAAGTTCTTGTACTACCCGTACAAAGACAGGGTGGTTCGCTATTTTTTTTAAATCTCTTGTTTACTATAACTTCGATGTCTATCTATCTTTGTTCGCACAACGGCGATGGAGAGAAGTGTATCTCGTTCGCGGAACCGGTAACACAAGTGGACTTATTGCTTCGGTTATTGGCGGCGCGTGCGCATACGAAGGTCAATATCAAGCCTATTGACAACAACAAAATGCAAGTGTGCGGGGCAATTTACAAACGTTCAAACAACGGACTCGGCAGAACAAAACTCGCAACAAGCATTTGTGACAACAAACATCTGAATTATAAATATAGTATTATCACGCTCACTCATATTGAAATTGTACGTTTTCGTTCTTTATCTTAAGTGTGAGCTCACTCAGTACGGTATGGCCATATATATATCTATGATTTACATTTTTGGAATCAACCATTAATTTATTTGTACAAGTTTGTTTATCTTCGTATGCAAATATTGAAACAGAGACGAAGTAACATAAAATAATCACAATAAATATGCATATCTTATGCTTTAATCTCTGGCTATAACATTCCCGGCAACATTGCCGGCAATAACACCTATGAATTACACGGCAATATTTATGCATGACATTAAAATTTTGTTGATATGGAGGATACTTGCTACACAATTAAGGAACCTAATAATTTTTTTAATACTATCTTACCCGACAGTCGTTGTCCTGACAATCTATATAAAAATACATTTCACTTACTAAAAAGGTCAATGAATTTTTCACATATAAAAGTACCATAAAAATTTCAAAAAATTCCGCATGTTTTTCGAATATTTTCGTTCATGCAAACCTTGTCCTTGATAATTACAAACACAACAAAAAAACAGCCAAAATCGGTCGAGCCGTTCTTAAGTGATGCTCCGTCATACATATGGTAATTGGTTTTTATTTATATAGATTTATTTCTTTTATAAAGACAACTCCCACACTAACACTAACTCCTGTGCCGCGGGAGGTTTTACAAACATTCATACAACGGACATCAAGACCACAGCCAGACTCCGAACAATGATTTATGGACCACGAATTTTTTTTCCGAGTGGCATTCGAACCCACAACAGTAAATTAATCTACCTGCTCGCAATGGCATGTAAAATAAACTCGTTCAACCTGTATTTTATAAATATCAATATCAGATATCATATAAAATTGATCAAACAGAATTCGCCTGCATATATACATCGGCTAGAATATAATATGATTAGTTAATTGTGTAAGCTTCAAGCTTGTTTCAAGTGTAGTTGATTCGTGGAGTTCTTTGTTAAATATCTGTTACTGTGGAGGCAATTATACTCAAGGAAACCTGGAGGGATCTCAAGACTTGCTCAGGATCGATTGATAGTGAGCTGGTAGTATTTTTTATAAGAAGACAATTAAATAAATAAATATTATTATTATTATTTATGTACGCAGTTGACTTTACAAACATCAGGAATTTGCCAGGCATTTGTCAGCCGACAGATCGATTCGAGAAGTCTATCAATACCGAGGAAATATTTCACAGGATAAAATTTAAAAAACTAACTAACTTTAAAAAGGTAACTTTACAATCATTCAAACAAAGGACACAAGGAACACCCAGAGTCGGAATAACTATTTATGGATTACATAAAGATTTGTTCTAATTCAAACCAAAAACATTCGGTGCAGTTGCGGGGCTACCACTCGCAAACTATCGAGTATGCATTCGTTGTTTACCTACCTATAGATTAACATTTACATAATAAAACTAAAATCGAACCGAAACCATAAGCAAGGAAGGCAAGTCGCTATGTCTTGAATCTCACTTTAATAATATGAGAGTTCAGTCAAATACACACAGCGACCACTGCGGCGACTGCCGCGATGTTGTTGTGGACCCGGCGCTGCACACTTTGGCGGATTGTCCCACCTGGGCATCGCAGCGCCGTGAGTTGATCGCGGCAGTCGGTATGGTTGCCCTCTCGCTCCCGGCCGTGGTCAATCTATGGTCCGGAGCGAGAAGACGTGGAACGCCGTCGCCTCCTTCTGTGAGGAAGTCATTTCCATCAAGGAGGCGGCGGAGCGGGAGAGGGAGCGCTTAAATCCTCTCCCCAACCGCAGAACTGATTAAGTAAATACTGAATACTGATTAAGTAAATAAAATAAAACAAAATAATCAATCGAAAAGTATATCAGCACTCTGCCGAATTACATGAGAACTGACCTAATGACATTTAGAACTGACCTAATAAGAGACATGAATTGCATCATAGTGTCCTGTTTATATTCTATATATATTCAACCACATACACACAACACCATCTAGCCCAAACTAAGCAGAGCTTGTACTATGGGTACTAGACAATGGATAAACATACATATATACTTTTTTTGTTTTGTAAATACATACATATTATACATAGAAACACCCAGACCAAGACAAGCATCCATGTTCATGCACACAAATGTTTGACTTGTGCGGGAATCGAACCCGCGACCTCAGGCGTGGCAGTCGGTTACACTAACCACTACGCCATCGAGGCCGACAAATTATATCCTGTATATTATATCCTTGTGTCCATCCGTGAAAACCAGTCCTTATGTCATAAAGATTTTTGACATTAATGTCACTGTCCGGGACATTGTTATCTAGAGTAAATATTACTTCTAAAAACGCCAACGTAGCATTCAAATTGCATTCCTTCGGATCAATATCTTCTGTCATCACTAAAGGCTTATTTCTATTAGCTACTATATTCTTTATAATCATCACTATAGTTCGCTGAAGACTAATATCGTGGTCTTCAACTAAGACTATCTTCCTTTTCAATTCTCTGTCGTGTCTATCTCTGAGACTGCGAGAGAAATCTGTGTTTTAGCTGCTTCAGTAAATGAGTCGAACGCTTGTTTAAATTTCTCGTCGTCTAACATTAGCATGTGTATAAGTAGATCTGTCACTGTTTGTGTAAATCCACTGTTTGTTAAACATATACCGAGAGTTAGGCATGCATGCTTCATTTCAGCGGCAACTTCTTTACGAATTTCTGTGGAAAATATTTCTTGAGTGCGTCCTGTACGAAGGCCTTTTTTATCAATTTCATGTGTCATGATATTAACAAGTCTATTTACTATGTGTCTAGACATATCTATGGCGTTTAATACTACTTTTTGTGTTCCAAGTCTAGTTTTAATTTGTTGGTGTCTGGTCGTTCTCAAGAATTCTTTGAATTTATCTTCGTAGTTCTTAGCTAGGTGTTTAAACTTTTTCCTCTAATGATATTCATCTGATTCCTTTTTGACTTTATCGAATAATCTTAGAGTTCGTGTGAGTACGTGTTTTGTCAAGGCAGCTATTGACATATTGACTTTTATTTTATTATGACTGCCGTTAACATGGTTATATAATTGCTGCTGCAAAAGATGTGCTTTTTCAGCAGCTTTATTATACTTGTCTACAAACCCTTTAGTTTTATTATTTACGTGTTTATACCAATTAAACGCTTGGTTCGCAAACCCATTTGTTTCATCAAGAAATTCTTCTTTCTTCTCATGTAATTTATTCGCCTGATTGCCAAGCTCGCTAAATTTATCTCCAAAGTGATGATCATGATGATGATTTCTTTTTTTCGTCAGTTTACCGAACTCATTAAACTTGTCTTCTAAGTCCTTTTCTTTGTCTTTCGCGTCTTCTTGCAATACATTTGTCTGATTGACAAGTTCGTTTACTTTGTCCTCTATATGATGAGTTTTATTTTTAACTTGGTTGTGCCAAGGACCCGTTTGATTGTTAAGCTCGTTAGTCATATCTGCCAGCTGTTGTGTAGTCTTATTTTTCATTTGCTCTAGCCAATTCTCTAGATCCTTGATATATTCTTGAATTTTATCCTCAGTACCTTCCTCGGTTTTGTTTACCTCGGTGCCAATCGCAGTTATATTTTCTACCACTAGTTTCCATTTAGCAATCTGGTCGTCAAACTCGTTGGACACGTCGCCGATTGGCGCTGTTTTGTTCTTAACCTCCTCTTTCCACTTATCCGTCTGATTTGTGAATTGGTTGAAATTATCACCAAATTGCTGAGTCTGATTTTTTATTGCTTCGCTCCAAGTGTTGGTTTGATTGGTGATAAGGTTGAACATTTTGGTTAGTTCTTCATTTTTATTCTTTATTTCTTCGAACCACTCATTTACATGATAGTGGTGGCCGTGAACTACAGCGATGTCTGGTTGAATTTTTGGTATCTCTTCATATTCTAGAACAGTATCTGGAGTAGTAGGCCAAGTTAGTAGTGTGAATAAGTTGACGTGTTCTAGAGCCCTTCTAGCCTTTTTCCCGTGTCTATGGTGATGATGATGGCGTTCTCTTAAGCTCTCATTATATCTCTTTGTGGTTTCTCTCTCGTATTTCGTGGTGAAGGATGTTGTACGTATTGAATTAGGTTTTTTCTTTCGTTTCTTTATTGTAGTTCTGTAAAGAATAATTTAAATGTATTATACCCACGGAAGCGGTTGGGTGCGAGTAGCCCAAGACCGATCTGTGTGGAAAATCTTGGGGGAGACGATAAATATACCCACGTTGCTAATTAGATTTTTAACTGGGTCTACTACTGTGTAATAAAGCACGATATATTAATTCAGGTTGTTATAAACACAAGTGAGAAGGGCACATACTACATACATACTACTTTATGGAACAATTACGGAAAGATATTTAGAGTATTTATGAGAAATGGATTTCATTAGTTATGTGTTAATATAGGTACGTGGTACTCTCTACTATGGTACATTGCAGTAATGCCAGCTCTGAGGTAGAGAAAGGTCAAGCGGCCATTCTAGACGCCAGATGACAAGGGGCTCGAAAAAGCCAAATACGAAAAACAATTTCAGCGTAAATTTAGAACAACTGAACCGCTTTATTAATATTTGGAAATTATTATTTATTTAACATAAAACCGAAGTAGAATTTACATGAAATGAAAGCGTCGATCAAAGTCGTAGAAAGTCAAAAATCGTCGAAAGTCTTGCTCTACCCTCATCAAAGGCTAGCGCCGGCGTTGGATTGCAGTACATTACAAAGACTATTGCTCTTTCATGTGCGGCCACGCTATGGCTCTCACACTGAGTCTTTGTCTAAGTTCGACACCAATATAAGATTACCCATAGATTCGTCCACGGTAGCATACATTTTGTTAATAAACTTTTATCCCTCGGGATACGCATTGTTTCGTAGATGAAAGATACCCTATGTCCTTTTCTGTACCCCTGAGAACGTGTATATGAAATTTCATGATGATCGCATTTATAATATTAGTTAGAATTATTACTTTCGTGTCTAGCAGCAGGGTAAGTTGTTTATACCTTTCAGTCGTAGTCGTAACTGGTATTTCCTTAGATCCATCATCGCTTGATAATTCACTCGAGTCTATAGAAGAAGTACCAGATCGAAGTGCTTTTGATAGTCTTCTTCCATGTTGACGTTCATCAAAAGACTCTTCTTTGTGTACTGTTTCGACTTTGACATTGTAATGCGTTTCCCCTTCTGGGTTCAGGTAGACATCTCCGCCTATGCTTAGCCTCAGAAAAGTGACTGCTGTGATTAAATCTGGAACAGGATGGTCTTTTATAAAATGTATTTCTGCAGATGTATATATGACTTCTGTGTTATCGATTTATTTTCTGTTAAGAAATTCTTTAAATCATTTAAGAAGTTAATTAGTCTCCTCGTGACATTGGCTGCTGGAAAGCAACCTCAAGTGTAAACCGAAACAGTTTAATAATATAATATCTTAAAGAGTAATAGTTCTCCAGACTAGGCATGGAACATTTCATAAGTAGCATGCGAAAAATCATATGAAAAGATTTTTTATACGTAGCGCATACTACTTTCGTTCACAATGGCTGCTAAAATCGTATCATATGAAATCACGTTGTCACGGGAACCGAAATCACAGACACAGCTAGCGAGAATGAAACCGCGCGAAGCCGCTTATTTAGATCCAGGCGTGCCAAAAAGAGTTTGTTAGTTCATCGATAAATTGTGCATCGCCGATTTGCCGGTCGCGCGGCCGTCAACGTAACGTATTTATAATTCACTGGTGAGAACTCAAGAAATGCTCTTTAAATTAAGCGACGTAAGGTTTTAATCTCCTTGATATTATTTTTATGTGTCTGTCATTTATGAATTTATAATACGAAGAAATGAAATTTCACTTGCGATTGATCGTGTTAGGGTGCGAACGTACTTAAACTGTTTTAAAAAAATCGTCTTCGTCAATTGCGAACTTAGTTTTCTATTCATTCATTTTCATATGATTTTTAGTAGCAAAAAGCAGCATTTGTGAATTTGCAATTTTGCAACACTGGAAATAATTAACCGAAAAAAAAAACATGTCGTCATATGAAAATGAATTAAACGTAGCAATCGTTTCCATGCCTACTCTAGACCCAATTTCGGTCACAGCGTTAAATCTTAACGGAGACGTGCCATCTAATCGATATATTATAGTGCACAAGTGTGTGCGCAGAACAAGTATACTCCCTATTCCTTCATTCTCATAATTCGATGGGACGGCAATCCTACAAGACCGGAGAGTGATCAATCACAGGGCTAACGTGAACACACTCATAACACAAGCTTAGCTCGAAGGGTTATTAAAATGATATTATTTTTGCAAATCAAGAGTTAGTTAGGTTATTTTTATACTAATTAATCCCGGCCATGCATCGCTGTGCTCAGTCTGATATTCACTTTTTTCGTTTCCGTGGGAATCTCGGGATAAAATGTATATAAAATCTATGTAAAAATTTGAGGTCAATACATCGAAAACTTTTCAAGTTTTGCAAACACAAACAGCTAAATAACAATATAAATAAACATTTCGAAAATATTATAGGAATTTAAATTGTTTTTACTTACACAGAATTTCTATGAAATAATACATAAAATATTCTTTTATCGGAACGTGTTGGTCAAATAAATAAATTTTACATTGTAGTCGGAGAGCTACTAGCATTTTTACGTGAGCTATTGATTCTTAGTGAATGCTCATATACATTTATAGACTGTCTTGGTTGTGAAGTGGTATTAAATGCGACTGCTTGCATGAGGCAATCCCGATCGATTACCTAGTTGGGCAAAGAAATTCTCAGTGGCAGCACAGAGTCTTACATAGACCGGTAGATGGTTTGCTCTATATTACATACGGCCCAAAACCTTAGCTAGCGAAAAGTGGGTACTTACATACCCATCTCACGCTTATACCCCTAAGACTCAGGTATAGGAGTAGACATACCCAAGTATAAATAATACATACCTACATTTTGAGCCCCATTGTTCTTGAAGATCAAAACATCATAAGTACCTGGAAGAAATATACGATCACTCTTCGAATTATAGTTTCACCCATTCAATTATAATTTTCATTTATTTATTTCTCGTATAGGTGTTGAGTATATATACTAAAAAGAGCAGTGATAGCTCAGTGGGGAGACCAACAGACTGCAATGCAGAGGGTCTCGGGTTCGAACCCACGTCGCGCACCTCTGACTTTCGGAAGTTATATGACTTTTCGAAATTATGTGCGTATTGATTGACAATTATCGCCTGCTCCGTGCCTCGGAGAGCACGTTAAGCCGTCGGTCCCGACTGCCATGAACACCTATGGCAGTCGTTATCGGGGAAGTCGACACAAAAAGATCCCACTGGGTCGAAGTGTCGCCGGTCTGTACTGACTGGCCCCCAAACAAGATAAGATAAGATATATACTTAAGTAGTTTTATCGCAATATAATATGCAAAGATTGTAATAATGTTGTTTAATGTGTAAAAAACGACAAATATAAAAAAGTATTCATAATATAATATTGCCATCGTCTCCTAAACTACATTTAAGTACTTATTTATTTTTATAATACTATTAAAAAAACTGAAATAACCATACTTCCCATAGCCTATAAAAAATATCTAGGATATTACTGGCTCGATACCAACTCTAGAAAAATAAATAAAGCTTATAGAAGCATATAGAACTTAATGAGTATTCTCTAATTAGCTTTTGCGTATTGGAACGTTGTTAGAGGGGTCTAGGGTGATGGCAAACGTAACCCTTCCTTCACTTTAGTTAAGAAGAATCCTAGACTACGTCAGTTAGCAAAAGAATTAGACAATATTTGCCACCATGTTTTTCAAATAAAAATTTTATTACCCGACTGCTTCAGAAGGAGGGTATGCGTGTTCCCACGTGCGCCTCTGATTCGTGTTTTTTGTTCCCCCACAAGTGGACAGTAGAGGAAGGGTCATGTAGTGGCCTGACATTTTACACGGCGCGGGCGCGCCGAAACCTCGCTCGGCCCCGCCGTCTATGGTTATGTCGAGGAACACCGTGGTAGGTTTAGTCGGTATTACCGGGGTGTCTTTCCCCCGGTGAGCCCGACATAAACTCTCCGTCGCCCCGCGGAAAGCTATGCGTCAAAGCATTCCCAAAAGTAAAAAAAAAAAAAATTACACTCAGTGACACATCAACCTAGACTGTTTGGACTTTGAACTATTAGAAGTTGAACGCTGCGAATCGTGCGAGAGAGTGCGTTACATTTTTGTTACGCTCTCTAACCTTGACTTGATCGACACCACTATGCACTGTCCCTTTCCGACAATTCTCTATTTCGTATGTAGCGTAGTTATGCGTATATAGGGTGTCTAACTTGATGTGCAGCCGTGTGTACATAATTAGTGTACCATTCAACAAATTCGTAACAATATTTTATGAATTAAAACTTATTATAAGCTGATACTCAAGAAAAAGGAAGTAATTACCATTATTGTATATGATAAAGTAACTCAAAATCTAATAAATGTTTATCGATTTACTAAACGTGCACTTATCTTACAAATTCAATGGCGATACGTGACTGAATGTGTGCTTAACGATATTTATATTATGATGGTCTGATAGAGAAGAAATATACGTCTATATCACATAATATAATCACTTTACATTATTTAACTAACTTAATTAATTGTTTTGGTTTAATTGAATTTATACTTTGATTATAAGTATATAATAGATTATCTTATACGAGTATATATACGGGTTTAAGCCCAATCCTAACTTCCCAACTAATAGCTGTTGTTACATTATCACGCCATAACTACTCGACCGATCATCATGCAATTTCACATACACGTTTTGAGGGGAACTGAAGAGGACATACGCTATCTTTCATCCAGATAAAAGTCCTGTTACAAACCTAACCTACGTTTTCACGAGCGAAGCCGTGAGCAAAAGCTAGTATATTATAAATGCGAATGTGAGTTGGTTTGTTTGTTTGTTACTCTTTCACGCCGTAAGTACTCGATCAATCAATCATCGTACAATTTCGAATACACGTTGTCAGGAGTACAGAAAAGGACATAATATGGTGCTTTACATCCAGGAAAACATACTCCTGAACGAGCGAAACTATTATTTTATTTAAATATTTATACACAACAAAGTAAAAATATAAAAATGGCACAAAAGTATTACAATATATTACATAGGTGATTAGTTAATTTTTTTAAACCTGTTTGGAAAAATACAGTAATTTAATTGGTAATTACGTTTTTGAGCCGTTTGGGGTGGAGACGCTAGGTTCATGCGCTTGTGCGCTTTTTAGAGATATATCTAAGCGGCTAATCGACGCTTCGCGTGACCAGAAGGCTGGACTTTTCTTGGCTCAAAGAATCAGCATTGCCATTCAACGTGGCAATGCTGCCAGTCTCCTGGGCACTTTCCCGGTCGACAGCGATTCTGAGGAATTTTACGACGCTGCCTGAACCAGCCATTTCCTTTCTTTATATTAAATTTATAGACCCATATTTTGTTACTTTCATGTTTTATTTATAAGTGGTTAGGTTTGTTAATATTAGTTAAGTTGTAAATTATAATTGTTGCTTTGTTAAATATAATTATTACACAATAAAGAAAATAAGTAAGATGTGACCTCATAAAAAAAAAAAAAAAAGTTTGGAACAAAGTCTGTCAAGGTTCCGTGAGTTTTAAATCGTTGACATACTTATACAGGTGGCGAGGTTATTGCTGTTTTCCGGGTACAGCTGTAGACTTCGTGTTGCTACTAAGAAATATTTAGGCAAAAATACTAATATTAACTATGCCAGAATCGAACCCGAGACCTCATGCACAGCAGTCGCTTCCATTTTACTGCGCCACCTAAGCAGTTTTGCATTTGCTCTGCATGCAGTCCAGGTTCGATTCTCCGGTAGCAAATTTTGCATAATTTTGAAATTATGAAATCTTACTCCTATTTCAAGCTATTCAAATTATTAAACTATTTCAATTTAGATTTAAACTTTCCCTACGTTTCGGTTGCTTTTGAGCAGCCGTAGTCACTAAGTATATCGTAATATTAGTAGTTTCATAGTGTTAAAATTATGTAATAATAATGTTTTTAAAATAATCAATACGATAATATTATCGTATTGATTATTTTAAAAACATCAAACTATACGGATATCCGTATAGTTTGATTTCAATGTATCATTATATAATATCAGCCTTGTATTAAACTGTCATACTGCTGGGCATAGGCCTCTATTCTCAGTGTGAGAATGGTTAGATGGTAGTCCACCACGCTGGTCCCGTGCGGGTTTGCAAATTTCACTAATTTTCGAGAACATAACAAAGAACTCTCAGACATACAGGTTCTCTCACGATGTTTTCCTCAAACGTTAAAACGAGAAACGTTAACATCGCGAGGAAACCTGCATGTCTAAGAGTTCTCCTTAATGTTTTCGAAGATATGTAAAGTCTGCTAACCTGCAGTGGACCATCGTGGTGGACTAACCCTTCTTATTATGAGAAGAGGTCCGTGCCCAGCAATGGGCTGATATTATTGTTATTGAAAACATAATTTTGTTTTGAAACTATTACGACTAACTACGACTATTAAACATTACATCTAAATATTATTTACACTTTTCTCGACGATTCGGTTGCTTTTTTCCGTGACCATGGCTGCTGAAAAGTGACTTAAACCTCGGTTAAGGTATTTTTATATGCAACTAAGGTGGTAAACAAGCATACGGCCCACCTGATGGTAAGTGGTCACCGTAGCCTATAGACGCCTGCAACACCAGAGGCATCACTTGCGCGTTGCCGACGCTTAGGAAAGGAAGTAGGAAGGAGAGAAGGAGCGGGAAGGGCGAAAGAGGGTAATTGGGCCTCCGACACTCTCACTCACCGAACGAAACACATCAGGAGGAATACTGCTATTTTACGTCGATATATAGGTGTAAAATAAATAGTTTTATAACAGTATTCCTAAAATCACGAGATTATCCGTGCAGTCAACTGCTAATAATCTTAAATGCTCTCAGTTCCAGTAACCATGGATGTGATCTACTGCCGTATGCTCATGTATACCGTCACCATCATCACACACGTATCCAACGCGTTGTTCATGATAAGCTGGTTCCACGGAGATGTGATGAAGATCCACTGCGTCAGACACTTCAGTGAGATGCAGTGCTTCTTGTTCACTTGCTGGACTTTTGTGAGTATCTTTCCATCTTATATAAAGACTAGAATTTGCTCGCGTCTTCGATCACGTAAATGGAGATGAGAGGGATCCCTTTGATCTATAAAAATGTATCTACTGTTTCCGAGGAAGTGAAATTAATTGAAAATATCTAATGGCGGAATGGCAATGGAGTCACGTGAAAATCTAGCTGGCAATAATATTTCATATAAAAAAAGAAACATGTTACTAGTGTATGCAAAGTAAATTCCCAATAGGGATGTTTAACGTCGCAATATTTCATTTTCTTTTGTAAAAACCTCAATTCTTGCACTAGGAGTAATTTTTATGTCGCGGGAGCTTCACAATCGTTCAAATAATGGACACAAAGTACGGGTGTCCTTTATGTCCTAGTCTGAGTCTCCGAATCTGGGTAGTCTTGGAACAAATATTGTGGATTCGATACCACACTATCCGTAAATCTTAAATATCCGTTTATCTTAATAATATACGTAAATGCGAATGTGAGTGTGCTTGTTTGTTACGCTCTCACGCCTTAACTACTCGACCAATCATCATGAAATTTCGCAAACACGTTGTTTGGGGAATAGAAAACAACATAAGGTACCATTCATCCAGAAAAACTACTGTTTCCGAATAATAGCAATGTATTGACAAAGTTTAGATTAATACGAGCAAAGCTGCGTGCAAAATATAGTTTTCTTATAAAGATAACTTTCTCATTAGGTATAATTCCAGTCGCGAGGGCCTTACGAAATATCAAAATCAAAATATTCTTTATTCTTACCATGGTGACATAAATACGGTATGGGTGGTCTTCTGGTCAGTTCAATAAACCTCTTGTCCATGGCATACATTATAAGAATGTAATACAATAATTACGTCTACATTCTGTTTCTAATTAAAGAGGGGAAAAACAAACATTCAAACAGCGGACTCAAAAAACATCTAGACTTGAAATAACTATTGTGATGTTCGAAGTCACAAGTATATTTGCTAATCACACAAATTTTTGTCTAGTGTGGGAATCGAACCTTGTGGGTTCGATTCCCACACTAGACACTGGGTGCTGTAACAATGGCGAGGTCACTAAAACTACTACGCTATACGTTATTATATATATTAGCCTCGGTATGAGAAATATCAAATAATCAAAAAAGGAAGAAACCAAAAACTAGTAATTATGTCCTCCAGACAGAATTTCGGTCACGGCGGTCAATCTTAACGGGGACAGGCGATCTGCGCAAGAGGTATTCTAGTGCACAGATGTGTGCACTAACACAAGTGCACTTACTATTCCTTAACTCTCATGATCCGATGGAACGGCAATCCGACACGACTGGAGAGAGATCAAGCGTAGAATCAACGGCGATAACTTTTTGCTGCAACCCAGGTTTCGAACCCAAGACCTCATGCACAGTTATTGTAGTCGCATTGATGATTCTCATGTTTCAAATGACTGTTTGGCTTGGGTGGGCTAACAAAAGATAATTGGTTTGTCTGCCAAGAAATTCTCAATGGTAGCTCGGAGTTAGGTAGTTGGCGGTGCTAGTCAGGCATACTAATTATCACTGCATATTATAAAACAAAGTCCCTCGCCGCGTATGTCTCAAAAACTACAGAACGGATTTTGATGCGATTTTCACCAATAGGCAAAGTGATTCATGAGGAAGTTTTAGGTATACAATTTGTTAAGGTTTTGTTCTACCCGTGCAAAGCCGGGACGGGTCGCTAGTGCACTATAATATATAAGTAAATATGACAAAATAAATGTATAAATTATAATAAAATAATATCTATTGCGCAGTAGCAACTGTGACCGAAACCCGCGATGTCGCGAGGGATTTTAAAAACATTCAAATGACGGACACAAATAACATACAGATCGGAGCATCTATTTGTGGATTACACAAGTTTTTGACTCGTGTGGGATTCGAACCCACATACTATATATAGTCTAGTAGGTAGTTTAATTCGTCCGTAATTTATTTAAGCGAAAATTAAAGTACCACTTATGATCTTTAAAGCTTAGTGAAATTACATTTGGGTTAGTTGCTAGGTGTAGGCAAAGGGTTAAGCTTATAAGTAATGATAAATTAAAAATTTAAAAACCCCCGACACATATTGAGGAAGTTGTAAAAAAAAATGTAATTCGCCAATTTATGGTGGCGGTCATCTTGGATTTGAAATTATCATAGTGTATAGTATTTTACTAGTCAAGCCCTTTCATTTGATACCCATACATTTCTTTTGATTATATTTGAGGGAGATGTGAAAAATATGTAATCCGTCATTTTGTGGCGGCGGCCATCTTGGACCGATTTTCAAACATAACTAAGAACACTCCCGACTAATTCACCTTTCAAATAAAAAAAACAAAATTAAAATCGGTTCATCCGTTCGGGAGCTACGATGCCACAGACACACACACACACACACACACACACACACACACACACACACAGACACGTCAAACTTATAACACCCGTCGTTTTTGCGTCGGGGGTTAAAAAGAAAACGTAGCATAAATTCCCATTATTAGACATGTCCTATGTTTATTTTATAAACATTATATAATATGTCAGCTAACATTTAAGTATAAAATTTTATAAATAACTAATATTACGGCCTCTATGGCGTAGTGGTTAGTGTAACTGACTGCCACGCCTGAGGTCGCAGGTTCGATTACCGCACAAGTCAAACATTTGTGTGCATGAACATGGATGTTTGTCTTGGTCTGGGTGTTGCGAAGTATGAAAAAAAAGTGTATATGTATGTTTATCCATTGTCTAGTACCCATAGTACAAGCTCTGCTTAGTTTGGGCTAGATGGTGTTGTGTGTGTGATAGAATATTATATTATATTCATTATAATAGTAACTTATTATAGAACAATCTATATTTGTTCAATATTGTTAAGAATGCTCTTCCTATATCACTTTACTAGCACGTATCGCCTGCGATACAGGTATAACCTAGCACAGGCGTCCAAAGTATTCTTTCTTATTTTTAAGACCTATTGTTATTCATGTTTGTTCCAACTTAAACTGAATAAACTATTATTAAGTTTCTATTATCCAAGTATTTTCATATTTTTAGGAAAATACCTGTACCAATTAGGCCTTTTGGAAGGCTTACATGGAGTCCTAGGTCCAACGTGATGAGGCCTTTTAAGAGTTTAATCTTCTAAGGTGGGATGCAACGTTTGCCTATCGTTATTATTATATTATTATCCTCTCTTTCAGACATTCCAAACAGTGTACTCGGCCATTGCCCTGTACTCTGATGTCCTGGTTCTAAGGAACTCCAAGTCTGGTGACTATAAGCTGCCGAAGACATTAGTGTTTATCCGAGACGAGCTCTTTTCTATTGTAGTCTGGCCGTCGACCTTGGTAAGTTTCAATACTGGTAGACATTATCAAAATATTTTGAATTTTATTT
This sequence comes from Catocala nupta, assembly GCA_963675205.1. Classification (NCBI taxonomy): domain Eukaryota; kingdom Metazoa; phylum Arthropoda; class Insecta; order Lepidoptera; family Erebidae; genus Catocala; species Catocala nupta. The sequence goes on along the minus strand of OY776107.1, from coordinate 2,340,099 downwards.
TATTTTAATGATAGCAGCGATAGTCTAGTGGAAAACCGTTGGACTGCCACGCAGAGGTCTCGAGTTTGAACCCAAGGCGTGCATCTCTGACTTTTCGAAGTTATATGCGTATTAAATAGTTAATTATCGCTTGCTTTAACGGTGAAAGGAAACATCGTGAGGAAACCTGCATGTCTGAGAGTTCTCCATAATGTTCTCGAAGATATGTGAAGTCTGCCAACCCGCACTAGGCGAGCGTGGTGGACTATGGCCTAACACTTCTCACACTGAGAAGACGCCCGTGCCCAGCAATGGGCAAGTTTAAAACAGGGCTGATATTATTATTATTATATTATTATTAATGAGACTGAAAGATGGCATCTAGTATATAAATTGTAATTATTTCATATTATCTTTTTAAAGCCGCTGAAAGGACAATTTTGTCGTGGGATAGTTACCTTTAATAAGTATTTATATGATAATAAATATTTAAAACATGGATAAGACATACATGGATAGGCGATACACAAATATATTATTATTGTATCGGTCACGCAGATGTATCTATATTTTGCATTCACAAGGGCTATCCCTGTGCTCTATCTTTCTTAGGACTAATTTATCTATTGCCAAATAACTAAGAAATAAGTTCGAGGGAATTCCTTTACAAATAGGTACTATAAACCTTCAAAGATCAATGCTAAATATACCCATAGTGATTAGCCACAGACTGTGATTCAGAATATTGTTGCAGTATGTATATAATCCTAGTATATGTTTCGATGGCTAAATGTGTGATTGCCATTTATTTATACATACACACATAGCGAAATTACCCAGAAGATCTCACATCTCCAAAGTAAAAGATCTCTGGTTTTTCTATGTATTTAATATTTTATTAATTTATTATACCAAAGTAACTGATACTTACTAATGTTTTTCATAATATTTGGTATTTACATGTATTTATAAAATATTTTTGATTTGGATTTATCAGATGATATGAATTGGAATGCTTCGCGTTTTGGCGTGTTCTAGTCGAGGTTATAGAAGAAGCAGACAGTTTCTGACAACGGCCTGTAAAACCTAACCTAATCGTCTAAAGGTTTCTATATATTGCACCAGAATATTACAGGATTGTTAAGAAAGTCCAGCGCTCTTACCGTCTGTTTAAACGAGCTTTCAGATAACAAAATACTGGTGGACGTAATATGCATCTCGGAACACTTCATGATGGCTGGATACGAAAAACAATTATATATACCAAATTACAGTTTAGCTGCATGTTACAGTAGACGTGAAAGCAAAAAAGGTGGAGTATGCATACTTATAAAAAATGGTTATCAAGTGAAAGAGCTTCAACAAGTGCTAAAGATATCCTCAGAGGGGGTATTTGAATGCTGCGGAATAGAAGTTGTCGATCACCACATTATTATTATAAGCGTGTATAGAATCCCGAACCCATCAAATTTAAATACATTTCTTGATAAATTAGAAACACTTTTGAAATATCTTTTGACAAAAAAATTTAAAAATATAGTCATAGCTGGAGATTTTAATATTGACATTTTAAAAAATAATTATCTGACGCACAACTTTGAATGCACATTATTAAGTGGTAATTTAAAATTAGCCTTAAAACAACCAACCCGTATTGCAAGCCAGACATGTATAGATAATTTTGCGCATAATTTTAGTAGGCCTTGTAAAACAGACGTTTTTGAGTTTGCTTTATCTGATCACACTGCTCAATTGTTAGTGTCCGCTTAATACAATAGGTGGTATTAAATACTGGCGAAAAACAAAGCATATATTTAATGATGAATATATTAACAAATTTAGAGCATGTATAAAATGTCTTTCGTTTAAAGATATTTACGAAACCAGTGATGCCAATCTCGCCTATAACTGTTTCTTAGAAACATTTCTACTTTTCTACAATTTGTTTTCCCATGAAAATAATCACAATAAATTTGTCTAAAGTACCCAATTGGATATCGCGTGGAATTAAATTATGCAGTAAAAATAAACGAAAATTATTGTGGAATTACAGATTAAAACCAAATATTAATAATAAAATTAAAATTAAAAAGTACTCCGCATTATTTAAAGAAAATATACATTTAACCCAAAAAGCCCAAAACGATTATAAAATTAAATCATCAACTAATAAATCAAAAACCACCTGGCAGATAATTAATGAGTCAAAGTTGAATACTCCCAAACACATTATCTCAAATGTTAAATATAATAATTACAATTATACGCATCCACAAGATATAGCCGATGTATTTAATACTTCAACAAAAACAAAATTTTTAGAAATTGAGAGGTCTCAGCGTGCTCTTCTGAAAACCATGTTTATCAAACCATATCGTTACAGTACAGTTGCTCTTTACAAACTATGCGACCTTTTAACAGTAAGAAAACTATATGTTTTGAATGCTTTATTAAAAATGCACAAAACTACAGAATTTGACCAAAATGTATTAACAAATAGAAGATATGCTACTGTGATGATAAATAGAGTGAGAACTTCATTTGCTAGATACCAATTTGTCACCCAGGCTTCCTTTCTTTATAACGCAGTCAATAAAATGTATGCTATTTACAGAAAACCATATTATGAATGCAAAAATATCCTTACTTTGTGGTTAAAGGAACTCACCTACACAGAAACGGAAGCACTTCTTCAACCTTTAAAATAGGCAGTAGTTTATGAGTAAGATTACATTCACACACAGACCACATACCGCATCCACACAACAGCTACACACACACATTCACACGCGCACACACACACGCACACACACATGCACACACACACACACACACACACATACTTTTATATTATCTCTTTTTAATATTCTGTTTTTATGTTTTCCCTTTTTAAATACATTTTTTCATATTGTTCTTAAAATATTAAGATTGTTATTTTTACTTTAGTCACAAGCTATGTCTAAATTTTAAAGATATGGAAGAGTGGGGTCTTCTGTCACAAGTATATACAGGGTGTCCAAGAACCTGGCGTCCAACTGGATTCCCACGATGCCCCAAGTTCTAACAGTACTCAGAAAAATATTTTAAAAAATCCACCCCATGTACTTACAGAATTATACTGATTTCAAAAAAAAAGGGGAAATGAGCACCCTGTGACATACTTTTGAATGCTGTGACTGCTAATGCTGATAATTTCGATATTTCTTGGAGGTTTTGTAATCTAGGGTATTGCTGTGTCTAAATAGAATGTAAAAATAAAGTACTTATTGTACCATTTTAAAATAAAATATTATTTTAACTAAAGGTGATATGGAAAACTATTGAATTTCGCAACTTTGACCGACTGTAGTGTAAAAAAAATGTACCAAAATAGTATGGCAAGTGACGTCAAATTTTGACGCGTTTATTCCTCTTTTTAAAAAGGTATAATACTTACACATTAATTTGAAAAAAAAAATTTTGATAATATTTTTACTCAACAACCCAATTTTTACGAAGTGCCTACCTACTAACGGTAACTGTCGGACCCTTTCTTATCTTAGAAACTGTTATGTTACTACTATTATTTACTTCGGTTCCAAGAGTGAGCAAGAAGGAAATACACACAGGTAGATGGGTTCCCAGTAGAATAAAAGCAAAGAATGTTAGTTTAAAGATATTTTATTACAATAAATGTTCAAAATGTTGACCACCCGCGGCAATACAAGCTCTCACTCTCCTTAAAAAGGACCGCTTTATGTTTCGCGAGTAACTTTTTTGACGTATCACCTGCACTGCTTGTGTTATCTTCTCACGAAGGTCAGCGATGTCATTAATGGGCTTCGCATAAACGAGCTCCTTCATAGTTCCCCAGAAAAAAAAATCCAGCGGATTTAAGTCAGGTGAGCGGGCTGGCCACGGGATTGTTCCTGATCGCCCAATCCACCTGTTCGGGTATTGCTCGTCCAAAAACTCTCTAACGGATACGCGAAAATGTGCTGGACAGCCGTCGTGTTGGAACCACATATCTGGTGGGGTCTCTTCTAGTAAGTTTGGCAAATCATTTTGAAGAAAATTTAAATATGATTCGCCAGTCAAATTCTCGGGCATCTTAAATGGACCAATAATATTCCCACAGAGAATACCGGTCCACATGTTCACTTTGAACCGGTACTGGGATCTATCTTCTCGCATCAAGTGCGGATTTTCCACATGCCACTCGTGCAAGTTGTGTAGGTTCATGTAGCCATCCTTCTTAAATGTAGATTCATCTGACCACAAAATTTTGTCGATAAAGTTTTCGTCTTCTCGATGTTTTTGCAGGATTGTTTCACAAAACGCGACTCGGCTCAGATAGTCTCGAGGTAAAAGACTTTGCACTCGCTGTACGTGGTACGGATGATATTCTTCTTTTTGGAGAATACTGTGTGCTGTGCTCTTCGGTATCCCCGTATCAGCTTCTATTCCTCGCACAGAGATGCTTGGATTTGCCGACACCGCCTCTAAAACTTCATCGCGTATGAAGTCATTTACGGGTCGTCCTTCACCAGCTACTTGATTGGGGAACCGCCCGTCACATAGTGATCTGTGCACATTAATGAAAACTCGATGGTCGGGATATCGCGTAGCCCTCGGATACCTTTCTCTGTAAAGTCTCGCTGCAGCTCGTCCATTACCTCTACATTCTCCATAAATGTAGTGCATATTTGCGTATTCTTGCGGAGTGTAGGTCGCCATGGTAGCACACACAAAACACAAACTGTCCAAACACAGGCAAAGGTCGTCGTAAAGAGTTCGTTTCAAAGTCCAGAGCACAAAGAGTAATCGAGTCCAATAAACAAAGCTTTAAATCGTAGTACGTGATCAATGGTAACAATAAGAGAGAGGTGCGTAGTAACGGCAGGAGGCAGTGACGCGTACTGACCGTACTGTTATCCTAAATAGCACGATCCCAGATAGCGTCACTATCTATCTCACTCGCACCTCTAACCTTTTTCTCCCTCACTCTTACCTGAATAATGGGGTACCATAAAGAAGAACCAGCAAATCGCAAAGATAGTTTCTGTCTTGCTCCCTCCTGTTGTAATAACGAATCACTATGGTGAGATGCATGCACATACCGTCCCTTACGGTCTAACCTGTTTTTTGAGAGGCCTGTTGTTATTTTTATGAGCATACAACAGTAATTCTTTAGAGGTTAGATTCAATTCGTCGTAAATTTTTCTTTCTAAGAATTCTGTAAGACATCGTAAAAATTGGGTTGTTGAGTAAAAATATTATCAAAATTTTTTTTTTTCAAATTAATGTGTAAGTATTATACCTTTTTAAAAAGAGGAATAAACGCGTCAAAATTTGACGTCACTTGCCATACTATTTTGGTACATTTTTTTTACACTACAGTCGGTCAAAGTTGCGAAATTCAATAGTTTTCCATATCACCTTTAGTTAAAATAATATTTTATTTTAAAATGGTACAATAAGTACTTTATTTTTACATTCTATTTAGACACAGCAATACCCTAGATTACAAAACCTCCAAGAAATATCGAAATTATCAGCATTAGCAGTCACAGCATTCAAAAGTATGTCACAGGGTGCTCATTTCCCCTTTTTTTTTGAAATCAGTATAATTCTGTAAGTACATGGGGTGGATTTTTTAAAATATTTTTCTGAGTACTGTTAGAACTTGGGGCATCGTGGGAATCCAGTTGGACGCCAGGTTCTTGGACACCCTGTATATACCTAAAAGAAGGCCTCTACAACGTTTGTGTTTTAACCTGTTGATAAAGAAATAAAGGATTTTATTATTATTATTATTATTATAGATAAAGTTCAACCTATAGCAAGCTCAGGCACTAAACCGACTACATTAATTCACAATAGAAGAAATTCTATGTTTATGGGTCCTTGCACGCCTGTGGATATACGAAATATTATTGTTTCATTAAAAAATACAAACAGCGTAGGTTATGATGGTATTTCCACCAAGATCCTTAAGGCTGTTGCTGGAGATATATGCGAACATCTCAGTTATCTAATTAACCTCAGTATTAGTGAAGGTGTATTCCCAGATGCATTGAAAAAAACTATTATTAAGCCACTACATAAAAAAGAAAATAGGGAACTTGTCGAAAACTACAGACCCATAGCACTCACGCCTGTTATATCTAAAGTTTACGAAAAATATATGTACAAGGAAATACATAATTACTTAGAAAGAAACAAAATATTAACTGACGAACAAAAGGGATTCCGAAAAAATAAAACATTAATATGGCAATTTACGATTTCCTACATAGAGTCATAGTAAATGTGGACAAGAGAAATCCAGTTTGCGCTATATTCTGTGATATATCGCAAGCTTTTGACCGTGTCCAATACAGTTCCCTTATAGCAAAATTAGAAAATATGGTATTAGAGGCAATATACTTGACTTAATAAAATCATATCTACAAAACCGCAAACAAATTACAGAAATAAGTAATATTAATGTAGTAACTAAACGAGAAGAGACATATAGGTCAAATGAACGCGGAGTAATATACGGGGTACCTCAAGGCAGCGTGCTAGGACCCTTGCTCTTCAAAATTTATATCAATGATTTACCTAAAGTCACTGAAAATCCAATTACTTTGTTTGCGGACGATAGTACTTTGACAATAGAAAGTAAAAATATATTGACATACGAACAGGACATTAATAATTCATTAGAATCTATTATGACATGGTTACATAATAATAATTTGAAAAATAATCTTTATAAAACCAAAGTTATACATTTTATTCAACGGACACTAGGCATAAATATTGATATTAATTTAAATTTATTTATTTTTATTTATTTATTTAGTTTTAGGAAGGCTTACAGACTAATACATAATATAGGTATAAATTAAAATTACATTTATATGTTCTTATTGCTAATAACAAGCCTCCGCAGATGAGTAACTATACATATGTTTTACTACTTATACTAACCTAACTGTAACATAAATAAAATACTAACAATCAATTACCACTAAGTTTATATACAAGAGAACTATTGATGAAACCCAAACCACAAAGTTTCTAGGACTTATAATTGACAAACAACTCAATTGGAAGCCTCATATTGAGTGGCTTAGTAAAAAAAATAAGCACAACAGCTTATGCTCTATCTAAGCTATCCACCGTTCTTAATACAGACGCTTTGGTGACAGCCTACCATGGATTAGCAGATTCAGTTCTTAGGTACGGTGTTATATTCTGGGGGCATAGTACGGATAATGAAATAGCTTTCAAGGCACAAAAAGGCTGTATTAGAGCCATATCTAAGTCAAAGAACCCAGTGCGTTAAAATCGGCGATACTATGAGCGATGAGTACACTGTTAGTTATGGCGTGCCACAAGGCAGCGTACTGGGCCCAACGCTTTTTCTCATTTATATTAATGAACTAGGCTTGCTTACCCTCCCGAAAGGCAAGATCATTACCTTCGCAGATGACACCGCTCTGCTTTTCTGTGCAAACTCTTTGCCCGAAGTATACGCATGTGCTCAGTCGGGCTTTAACATTGTGACTGAGTGGCTTCATGATAACCATCTTACATTAAACACAGACAAGACCAAATTCATGCACTTTTCTTTAAAACATAACACACACACCACACTTACACCGACAGTCTACTCTATTGTTGCCCACTCATGTTCCAAAAAAAATATGAACGCATGTACTTGCAATCACATACACCGTACAGATAATATAAAATACCTAGGTGTAATCATAGATAACACGCTAAGATTTCAGGAGCATATTTGTACGCTCAGTAATAGATTGCGTAAATTAATATATGTTTTTAAGACCTTGCGACATATAGCAGATGAACGCTTGAGAAAATCAGTCTACTATGCTCTTGTACAGTCTTTACTAGTATACTGCATCACGTCATGGGGTGGAGTTTCGAAATACACAATCTTAGAACTCGAACGTACGCAAAGAGCCATATTAAAAGTATCTTATAGTCGACCGTTCCGATATCCAACTGTACTCTTATATAAAAAGGCCAGAGTCCTGACAGTACGCCAACTGTTTATATTGCAAACAGTTCTAAAACAGCATGGACTATTAAGCTTTAATCCGGAACTGTCGCGTAATAAAAGAAGATTTAACCCCGTCAGTCGACACTATAACCAACGCACAATGTTCTCAAATCGATTCTTTTGTCACCTAGGTGGCCGTCTTTATAATAACATTAATAGGACGCTTTCAGTATACCATCTCACCAAAATCAAGTGTAAAATGAAGGTAATCAGTTGGCTACAGGACTTAAACTACGAGGACACGGAAAACATTCTATCGGTACAGGTGTAACTTGTTTAATTCCAGCACTATATACACACAACTCAAACACATACACACACGCACAAGCGCACTCATCACACACACACACACACACATGCACGCATGCGCACTCATGCACACCTACACGCGCACATACAACACACACCAAAACTAAACATACTAACATTAGAATAAGAATAAACCAATAAATAATATGTAAAACCTAAACTACCGCAGTTTTAAGTGTATGTGTACATGATTTTACTTGAAATGTAACATTGTCCAAGGGGTGGGGACCTGGTGTCCTGAAATACAGTCTTGCCGTCTAGTTTAGGCACCAGTCTCCCACAGTACTTATGCAACATGAAACTTATGTAACATCAAATTTTAATGTAATGTAAATATGTATTGTGGTGAGAAAATAAATCATTATTATTATTATTCTCTTTATTTAAATATTTTCAATATATTTTTCATTTTTAAATATACATATATCTATAAAAATACATATCATTTAAAAATATAAAATATATGGTACCCCACCGGCATCGGGAACAGGGTCCAAGCTGCCGGTGGTTAGGATTCCAGAGATAGGAACCTCCTCACAATGCGTGCTGTATCTAAAAGCACTGCCTTCTGCATCAAACCCTTGATCCAAGCACCCAACGCGAGCCTCTTTAGATGATCTAGGCTCTTGGCTATTAGACCATTGACAGATATGACTATCGGCACAATGATTGCCGAATCAACATCCCACATGTCGACAACCTCGCGAGCCAAATCGAGATATTTAATTTGCTTATCTTTTTCAGCTTTCGCGAGATTGCCGTCATGCGGAATGGTGATATCGATAATCAATGCGCGGCGCTCTGATCGATCTATCACCACAATGTCAGGTTTGTTGGCCACAACAGTCCTGTCTGTGATGATAGTTCGATCCCAGTACAACGTGACATGACCATTTTCGAGAACTGATTCAGCTACATATCTGTAGTACGGCACTTCAACATCTACAAGTTTGTATTTCAGAGCAAGTTGCTGGTGAATAATCCTGGCTACTTGGTTATGTCTGTGCAAGTACTCGCCGCTAGCAAGACGAGAACAACCGGAAACTATATGCCTGAGGGACTCACCAGGTAGGTGGCACGCCCGACAAATGTCAACCGTACCATCCCTCAAGATATATCTCCGGTAGTTATTCGTCTTGATAACTTCGTCCGCAATAGCACAGACAAACCCTTCGGTTTCCCCAAAGAGGTCACCGAAACGTAGCCAGTTCACGGAGGCTAACAGGTCTACATCAGCTCCATATAGAGCCTTGTAGAACCTACCGTGAAGCTCCTTGCTCTGCCATACATCCCTGCGATCGTTAGTGCTAAGTACTACAGGCTTGCGCCAGTTCTCTTTAGCCAAACTAAGCGGAGTGAGTCCGATGTCTACAGCAACTACATCCCGATGCATACCCACGTCTGCCTGAAGAAAGTATTCTCTGAGGTTGCATACCTCGCGGTTATGAAGGGCCTTGGAATTCAGAAAGCCTCGGCCTCCACATTTCCGCGGGATATACAATCTCATCACAGACGAACGTGGGTGATGCATACGGTATGCCGTCAAGAGTGTACGGACCCTCCGGTCCAGGGCATCCAGTTCAGTCTGAGTCCACTTAAGTATGCCAAAGGAGTACATGAGCACCTGCAAGACCCAACCGTTACAAGCGCGCACCTTGTTGCCACCTGATAAAAGACTTTTTAAAACTTTTTTCAGGCGACCAAAGAAACGCTCCTGCAACGATTGCTTCATGTCAGCCTCATTGATACTTAATGCCTGTGACATACCCAAGTATTTGTAAGTATCGGTTACAAGAAGTGATCGTAGGTTAATGGAATCCGAAAGTTGTGGTCCTTCGGATTCCACTATCCTGCCTTGCTTTACATGGATGACAGCACATTTGTCCACACCAAAATCCATACTGATAGACTTACTAAAAGTTTCAGTTACTTTAAGTAAATCCATCAACTGTAATTTAGTGTGGGCAAACAACTTTAAGTCATCATCATAAGTTATTATTATTATTATTATTATATTTAAACTAACAAAAAGAGACACCTGTAAACCTTTCTTTCAAAAATATAAAATATTAACATTAGCCTCCCTGTACATATTAGAAACAACTGTCTTTGTAAAGTCGAATCCGCATTTATATCCTCGTGTCTCAGATATGTTTCCTAGAAATAGGAGGAATAATAGCAAACTCTGTTTACATGAATCAAAAACAGCACTTATGCGCAAAAGTATCTTCTGCATGGCTCCATTGATTTATAATAAATTACCGAATATATGGAAAAACTTCAGTATTACTGCATTTAAACAAAAAGTTAAATATTTCTTAATAGAACAGGCTTATTATAATGTAACAGACTTTCTGAATGAAAAATACTAAATATTTCCATGACATTTTATTATTTATAATATTATTATATAATTTTGGATATTATGAACATGACAATGACATTTTAATTTGTAATCATACTTGACATTTTATTTAAATTAATAATCAAACTGACTTTTTATCTAGGTTATTTGTGATTTAACATACAATTTTTATGACATTTATATAATTTTTAGTTTGAGATAATTGGAATGTTAACTTTTAGCGATTTTTTGTTTTATATATTATTCTTTTGTTACAATGACGATAGCGTTATCTTTATCTTTGTCTTTGTATTTGTATACCACAGTATGAGGCTGAACATGCATGGACTTTATTGTTTATACTATCTTGCATTCTTATGTATACCATGATCAAACAAATAAAGATTATCTTATCTTATCTTATCGTCAAGCATTCCAAAAACGTACATTCACTTATCATTTTGGAAGCTAGCTGGCTTTGGCTTCTAGAAAGAATTCTTTACTATTACCTACATAAATCACGCAACGTATTAACATGATGATCCAACGATCAGTTTCATTATATATAATATAATATCAGCCCTGTATTAAACTGTCCTACTGCTGGGCACGGGCCTCTTTTCTGGGTGAGAAGAGTTAGGCCACAGTCCACCACGCTGGCCCAGTGTGGGTTGGCAGACTTCACATATCTTTGAGAACATTATTGAGAACTCTCAGACATGCATCAAGTTAAAACAAGCGATAATTAACTATTTAATACGCACATAACTTCGACAAGACAGAGTGCGCCTTGGTCGAACTCGAGATCTCTACGTAGGAGTCCAACGGTTTCTCACTAGGCTATCGCTGCATTGAAATGCTAAGTTTTTATCATACACACATACAAACATAGTCTCACGCTTGTATCCTTGAAGGGGTAAGCAGAGTTCTGCCTACCCCTTTGAGGTAACAGCTGTTAAAGCACCCACATTTCGCCGTGCATATTTTTAGGTCCCGTAAGAGCAGGTGAGCCTATCGCCGTTTACTGCACTCAATTTCAGCCCCCCTGAAACTGAGCTACTGACAATTTTTTGACAGAAAAATCCAAAAACTGATCGTCCATTCCGAGAGTTAAACCCGAGACCGTGCATCAGTTGCATTAACCACCACTGCACCACAAAGTCAGATGTTCTTACCAAAATGAATTTTTGTTTCAGTTAATAGTCACGCATTTCTGGCCATTCTTCCTATATGACCGAGGTTTGGTATACCCTGCGGACATAGACCAGGCCATACCTACCGTCTGCAACCATATCATGCACTCCGCCATCGCAGTGCCTACGTTGTGGGAAGCAGTGTACAGACCCAGGACTACGCCTAAAGAACACCGATGGCGAACGCTGGGCGTGTTAAGCGTGGTAGCTGCTTTTATTTTCGTGTAAGTAGCTTTTTCTTCTCTTGCTTTTGGAAGTCTTCCGCATTAGGTGGAGTTTTAGTGTGGCAAGGAACTTTACAAATATTGTAAATGGCAGTACACAGTTTTGTAAAATAAGATTCCAGCACATTTCCTTTGTCGTGGTGGACTTTATAAACATTAAAACAATGGCCAGAAAGAACATTAAACTTTTAGGCAGCGTGTTTACGATGAATAACATGCACCAGATTTGTGACGTGCAAAGACCGCACTTAATTTCATGGAATAGTTTTTGCGTGATTCGCGTTTAAACATACAGACAGTCAAATCTATAAAAGAATATTATTTGGCTTCTATAGCTTTTATAAACACTAAGATTTTTTAAATATTTCTGTAACAGTAGGTACTTTTTATCTAGATGATATACGTCCTTTTTCTGTTCCCCTGACAACGTGTATACAAAATTTCATGATGATCGGCGAAGTAGTTAAGGCGTGAAAGCGAAACAAACAAACTCACATGCGCTTTTATATAATTAGATAGGATTAACTAAACAAGAAGGATTGTAGTATAAATTATCGGTTCGCCATTGCCACGGCATTAAGTGTCGTACAAATACCACCCTACTCAAATCTTGTGTGACAGTGTGATGCACAAATTATTGCCCCGAGTCTGGATATAGGTACTTTGTGTCCGTTGTTTGGAAATTCCCCTACGACACAGGGACCGAATTTTGGCCACGGCCGCTAATCATAATATAGAATTAAGAAGCCATCGGTGCAGGAGATATTGTAGAATAATATTCTGGTTAAGATGTGCAGAGTTTTTGTCTTCTCCACTGGCAAATATTTATAATACCTCGCTAAAAACTGGGGTTTTTCCAAATAAATGGAAAAAAGCTAGAATAGTACCTATTCACAAAAATGGGAAACGGGAGGTGATATCTAATTATCGACCCATCTCCATTCTATGTACTTTGTCTAAGGTCTTTGAATCACTAGTGTACCCAGTATTGCACGACCATGTTAAACAATTAATATCCACTAATCAGCATGGTTTCATGGTTAAAAAATCTACAAACACAAATCTTGTTAATTATGTCACTGAACTAACATCCGCAGTAGATAAAGGTCTTCAAATTGATGCAGTGTACACAGACTTTTCGAAGGCCTTCGACAAAGTAAATCATGAATTGCTGCTAAATAAGCTCCAGTCGTTGGGTGTAACCGGTATCACACTGAGCTGGTGCAGAACTTACCTCGAAAATAGGACTTCTTCAGTGGTTGTAGACTGTAATAAGTCAGATCCCTACATTGCAACATCCGGTGTACCCCAGGGGTCCAATCTAGGGCCGTTATTTTTTAATGTGTTTATCAACGACATATCAGACATATTTAAATACTCCACACTATACCTTTTTGCTGATGACTTAAAACTGACCCGTGTAATTTTGAATAATGTCGATACACAGCTATTACAAATTGATTTAAATAATCTGAGTCAATGGTGTACCAACAATAAAATGTACTTGAATTGTACTAAATGTTTTCATATAAAATTTACTAAAAAACACAATAAAGTCGAATCTGTTTACAATATTCAGGGAAACACACTAACAGAAGTAACAGTTATTCGTGACTTAGGAGTATACTTGGATAGTAAACTTAATTTTATAAATCATATAGACCAAATGCTTAATTCAGCTTACCGAGCTCTTGGCTTTATTTTGAGATCTTCAAAAGAATTTAAAAAACCAACCACTACATTACTTTTATTCAACAGTTACGTACGAAGCCAACTTGGATATTGCAGCACGGTGTGGAATCCTTCGTACCAAGTCCACATAAGTCGCATTGAAAGGGTTCAAAAGAGACTTGTCCGTCATCTAGCGTTTAGGTTTAAAGTAAGAAATTGTAGATCTTACGAACACAGACTAAATCACTTCAAACTCAAAGATTTAAAATCTCGCCGCACTATCTCCGACATGTTGTTCCTGTATAAGTTATTCAATAATGGCATTGACTGTCCAGATCTTCTTAGCAAATTACGCATTAACGTCCCTTCTCGTATTCCTCGTTATCCCAGCCCTTTACTGAAAGCCCCTCAACACAGAACAAATCTAGGTAAACACTCGCCGATTGTTAGGATGACCAATCAATACAACTCACTGTCATGTTCTTCCGACGATATAGACATTTTCTCCAACAGCCTAAGTAAATTTAAGTTGCTGTTACACGCAAAACTTAATATTGAGTAAGTGTTGACCTACCTCCCCACTGTTCAACTCAATATATATAGTTTTTTTTTTTTTTTAAATTTTAATTCTTGTTATTTTTACTTTAAATTGTATACTTTATTTCCATATTAAAAATTGATTGTTTGATATCTTAATGCAAGCTGTGGTCTCCTATAATTGAAGATGCACAAGGATTTGTATCTATTTATGTTTTATTTTTAGCATGTAAGGTGTAATCTTTGTTGGAGATCCAAATAAATAAATAAATAAATAAATAAACACAAGTGCACGTCATTTCTTCACTCTTATATTCCAATGGGTGGGACGAATCTGACAAGACCGGAGAGAGAGCAGCTGATGTGCGACCCACGAATTATTAGTAGCGAGAGATTTTAAATGTTCGATCTGCTGCATCTCGGGAGCATCTAATTTGACCTTTTCTTTTATTAAAACTAGTATTTATTCTGCCTCCATGGCGCAGCGGTACTGAATGCGACTGCTATGCATAAGGTCACGGGTTCGGATACCGGGCCGGGCCAAGAAAAAGTTATTAGATTTTTCTATTAAGAAATCTGAATACCAGCTCGGAGTTAGAATGTTGGCGGTGTAAGACAACCACGTGCCACGAAAAGCATGTAATGCCGTCGTTCCTGCGCCTGATCTCCCTCCGGCCGTGTTGGATTACCGTCCCATCAGATCATGAGAGTTAGGGAACAGAGAGTGCACTTGTATTTGCGCACACACTTGCGCACTATAATATCTCCTGCGCAGATGTCCAATCTCCGTTAAGACTGGCCGCCATGAACGAAATTCGGGCTGGGGGACATTATTCATATTAACTTAAAATTTATTTTTCAGGTTATTAGCCGTATACCTGATAAAAGGAGTGTGGATATATCCAATCTTCGATATAATCAGCGGCACAGCGCTATTCTACGTGTTCTTTGCTGGCATATCCACCTCCTTCATCATCATATACCACGCGCAATGGACCTTCAACGACCTGGTGAAGGCTGAGGGGAAGAGACCCCGAATGGACGCAGTCATGCACTACGCTAAGACGAATCTGAAGAATGTGATGTGGGGTGGGAATAGTGTGAAGAAAACTGAATAAAATTTATGACTAAATTGTATCTTTTTTCACCTCCTCGGTTTTCCACGTTTGTGATCACTGCTCCGCTCTCACGGCTTGTAGTGTGATATTATATTGTCTATGTTATAGCATTTTTATGGTAAACTAGCGACCCGCCCCGGCTTCGCATGGGTAGCATAGCATCAGAGTGTTGCGTTAAGCGTGTTGCAGTAAGCGATTTTCGTCGGTGTGAGACCATTTGTTAAAATATAATTATTAATTTTTCTATGATATTCATTTGCGTATATGTTCATGATATACTTATAATGATTAATACTGAATCCGTTTGAATAGCTATCCAATTACCACGTTAAGTTATCAAGTAAGTTTTCGTTAAAATATAGTCATACTTATTATGTTTGTCTGTCTCGATGGCGTAGTGGTTAGTGTAACCGACTGCCACGCCTGAGGTTGCGGGTTCGATTCCCACACTAGTCAAACATTTGTGTGCATGAACATGGATTTTTGTCTTGCTCTGGGTGTTTCTATGTATAATATGTATGTAATTACAAAAAAAAGGATATTTGTATGTTTATCCATAGTACAAGCTCTGCTTAGTTTGGGCTAGATGGTGTTGTGTGTATGTGATATAATCATATTATATTATATATATTATATGCCGTCGTGGACTTTTCTGTAGACCTATAAAAGAAGTACAATCCCCCAATACATTGTTTTATTATAACTTAAAGAGATTAAGCAGCGATTTTGATTAAATCTCCCAGTCGGCTTGATTTTATTTCGATATCTTTAACAAATATCGTCATATTTCAACAAATTTACATAAAACCTTAACGAATTATATACCTAACCTTCCTCATAATTTATTCTATCTATTGGTGAAAACCGCATGCAAATCAGTTGAGTAGTTTTTGAGTTTATCGCGAACAGACAGACAGACGAAGCGTAGACCTTTGATTTATAATAAGTAATTAAGAATTGTTAAAATTGGCCCAGCAGACTTTGAGTTTATTTTGTTCATTTCAAACTGAAGTACAAATCTTTTCAGTTTATTAGACTATGACATGCTAAATATTATCAAGACGAAAGATAAAAGCTATCTGTACAAATATTATAAAGCTGAAGAGTTTGTTTGCTTGGTTAAACGCGCTAATCTTAGGAACTACTGGTTCGAATTGAAAAATTCCTTTAGTGTTGGATAGCCCATTTATCGAGGAACGAAGCTATATAACATCACGCTACGACCAATAGGAGTGGAGCAGACAAATCCTACACTAACGCAAGCGATACCGCGGACATAATTTAGTAATAAATAAATCTGAGAGTCTGCTATCAGAGATTACGTAGGCGTTTTGGTAAGCTAACTGCACGAATAGTGCAGCTATCCGTTTTCGCCTCTCCGCTGCCACCGCATCGGGTGTTATGGATTCGAATCCTACACGAGACAATTATTTCTGTGATCTACAAAATTATATTGCATATTTTAGGTGGTTCTTAATAGCAGCAAAAATTATGCTGGTAGATGCAATTAGCATCGTCCTATTACGTGGCTTAAAAAGGTAATAAAGGGTATAAAGGTGTAATGGTACATTAGTGCTGAAATTAAAAGACAAATAGGACTCGCCATCGGTATAGATTTCATTCTCAAACCTTACAACCTAATTGGTGCTGCACCAAGCGGTTCCAAAGGAATGTTCTCCCGCGCTCAAATTGTGGAATGAACTCAACTTCAAAAAGGATGTTGAAAGGTTTTAAAGGGCAGGCAACACGCAAGTGATGCCTCTGATGTTGCAGGCGTCCATAAGCTACGGTGACCACTTACCATCAAGTGGGCTTTATGCCGGTTTGCCACTATAGTTGAATAAAAGTAACAGTAGATAAAATTATATTATAAATTTACGAAATCGATTATTTACTTTTGTGTCCGTAAAACGCCTGATATTATAACTATAGCAACGAAATACGTTGGCGCGTATTCTGCTTTTTACAGTAAAGGTGGCTATATGCATACGGCCAGGCTGTTAGTAAATGGTTACGTCAGGCTGTTGGTAAATGGTTACTTGTCCCCTAAAGTAAGTATTAAAACTATTGACAGTACAGTAATACCTCGACTTACGCTACCCCGACGTACACGAACTCGGAGTTACACGATTTGCAAATCTCGCCGATTCGTCTTTTGTTTTATCATCGCACAACTCTCGAAGATCGATTTTAGATTTACTGTCTTACACTATTGTTCAGGAATTGAGGGAATATTGCGGGAGAAAGAGTCTTTGAGTCGTCAATCTACTTGCTTAGATGTTATGAAGTTGGCCATATTATATTTGTAGAATCCAATATTTTTTTATATGCTAAACTATACATCGATTTACGCGGTTATCGCTCAGTTTCACCTATCGCGAAAGTTCGGGACTTTACTGTATAGAAACATCCTACAGGAGTAAGCATTATAACAAATCAGTGCTCAACTCAGGAGACACATCGAACCTTGCCTTCATACTTTAAAAGATCGCGAGTCGAGTGAAGAAGTAATCACATACATCACTACATATTTTAAAACAAAGTCCCTCGCCACGACTACACACTATTGAACGGGTTTTCATGCGATTTTCATCAATAAACAGAGTGATTCATGGCGAAGGTTTAAATGTATAATTATTTTTTTATTAATTTAACTAAACAGTATGGTTGATTATAAAATACTATTATTAGTAACAACAAAATTAACATAATATTGTCTTCTGTTTACGCGAATGTTATTCATTGAAATTAAACTACTATATACGGATTTTATCGCGTTGTTTATTTATCACTGTATTACATAATTTTGAAACTATTACACTACTACTACTATTGAATAACACTGACAACTACCATCTTAGTCTCCCCGTGACCATGGCTGCTGAAAAGCAACCATAACGTCGGGGAAAGTGTAAACCTAAATATAAATAGATTTAATAGTTTAAATAATTTTATTAGCTTATAAATTAGTAAAATTCAATAGTAGTAGTAATGTAAGTTTCAAAATTATGTATTACAGTGATTAATAAACAACGCGATAAAAACCGTATATAGTAGTTTAATTTCAACAAAATTAACGGCAAATATAGTTTCTTTTGGTGGAAGAAGCTGCTCACGGTCAGTGCCTTACTGTAAATAAAGAGCGCGCTCTATTTAAAAGTAGCTGTACCCCGCGGTTTCACCCACGTTTATGACTACTGCGCCGCTCCCGTAGCTCGTAGCGTGATGTTATATAGCCTACGTAACTTCTGAATAAAATATCTTTCTAGAAGTGAAAGAATTATTAAAATCGGATCAGTAGTTTAGAGTTTATCGATTTCAAACCAACTAACAATTAATGTTTTAACTTTACATTTAGTATAGAAAACTAGCTTTTGAGCGCGGCTCCGCCCGCGTGATACCTAGATCAATTAAAAGTAGCGTATGTCCTTTTCCAGTTTTTAAACTTTATCTGTACCAAATTTTATCTAAATCGGTTGAGTGGTTTAGCCATAAAAAGGTAACAGACACAGACAAGAGTAACTATAGAATTTATAATATTAAGTAACAATATTATGATAGTACTGCGACCAATCCTAAAGGATATGCTATCTGCGCAGGATATAAAATAGTGCACAAGTGTGTGCGCAAACACAAGTGCACTCTCATAGTCCGATGAGATGGCAATCCGACATGACCGGAGAGAGATCAGGCGCAGGACCAACAGCCTAATGTGCTTGCTGAGGCACGGGAGTCTCTAACACAGGTAACTTCCTAACTTCGGATTGCCGTTAAGAATGTTTTGACAGATACTCCTAATAACTTTTTTGTTGGCCCAACCCAGTAATCAAACTTAAGACAGTACTGCAGTTTCACTACTACTGCGCTGTCGAGGCATAAATACCACCCAAGTGTCTAACCCACTAAAAACATAAATAATACAGAAACCCAAAATGGTGTCCGAATACTCTTATTAAAACTTAACGTAAACTGGTTAAAGAGAAATTCATTCATGACCAACACTGCAATAAAAAGAATGCATTCGAAAGAAGCCTATATCCATTATAACAAGACCTCTGAATACACGCATTTACTTCGCAGCAAGAGCTCTGGTTTAATCTGGATATTTACGACCACAAATTTAAATTTGCTGTTTAAGAAATTTCATATTAACCTTATTATAATGGAATAAGGTAGGATTTCAAATGCGTTGTGATGATTTAAGCGCGAACAAAGTTTGTTTTCAAGACTAGTTCATAGCTACTTTCCACTTCACGGTCAAGAGCATTAGTGTTGCCATACCAACATTTTTACTCTAAAATGGGGCGGTTTTATTGTTAACTGAATATTATTATTATGTAATAATAGGATTTTATAAGACGTGACTAACACATAGAATGATGAAGATAACTAATAATGTTTAATGCATAGTTCAATTTAGTAAATTCACAGCTTGAATTCATATTTTCATATATTAACGCTTGTTTCTCGGAGGGGGTCAGTCACTAGATTTCCGTTTGTTACGGACTTAGCTTATCTTTATTGCTTTATTCACTTTCATCACATTCTTCATAAGCAATCATCTGGACATTAAGTTACTCATAAGCCAGCCTTTTCTCCAACCTCTCTGATATGATTAACAAACTTTCGCTCAGTTTCACCTGCCGGCTGAATCATTCGGCTTTGATGACTGTGTGCGTCAAACATAAGGAATGCTTGAAGCTAAATATTATAAATCTATTGAGTCCCAGCAGCACAAAGGCGGCTAGACGCAATAAGTTTTTAATTATGCCTAGCATTCCAACAAATGACAGGTTAAAGTCGAATGCTGTGCATGAGATCTCGGTTTCGATTCCCAGGTCGGCCAAGAGTTATACGATATTTCTGTTAAAAAATTCTCAGTAGCATCACGGTGTCTGGAACTGTGCACGGCTAGGCCTAAAACCATATTTGGCGAAATGTTTCTCGAGCGAACTAGCTAGCTTTTATTTTGTTCTATAATTGAATATTCAGAAGTAACGAGCTCTATCAACATAAACGAAGAAACAACTCCCTTTCTTTATTTGTTAAAATGTTTACCATGACGAGCGTTGCTAATGAGACCACCAGATTATGGTTACAATAGAAAAAAATATAAATACATTAATAGTTCTTAATGTAACTTTATATAATTAATGACTTTTAAGAGTTAGATACATCACTCTCACTGATCTGTAATGGATATAATTTATTATTTTAATTCCAATCAATTTTGTAATTTGGAACAGCTTTCTAATTTCGTTACTAGAACCTTTATAAGTTTTATAAATACCTTCTTTAAGTGTGCAATATAGCCGTGTACGGCTATTATTATAACAAATAAGAATGTTCATTCATATTGAGATGACCTTCTGTGTAAATGATAAGCATCCAACAATAATTATATATAATATTATATTATAGGTAGAAGTTTGGGATCAGTAATTACAATTTATTAATATTCATTAGGTGATATAAATTGCTAACATGGTATTCACCTACATAGTATAACACTAAACTCCACATTGGGATACCCTGTCTTGTTGGATCAAATCTCTTTTAACCGAGATACATGTAAGGTTAGCATTCATCTTCTTTCATGTAAATAATACAAAGAAAATAAACTATGAGATCGATGCGTTTTTATCTCAAAGTATTTATTAAATTAAATATATGCCTAATATTTATATTTTCCTACCTAAATGTCAAAAATTTGAAAATCGATAATTTATTCGACATTGGACAAATTGACTAATAGTATTCAAAATACTACCTTCTAAGTATGAGGCTAATGATCACATAAATAACCATATAATAACATTATTTGTAAACAACCTTGCATACTCTTTAAATTACGTCCATGGACCGAAAAATAGGGAGATTTGTTGCCAAACAGCTTGCTACATTCTACTATCAAACGACAACTCCATTGCACTAACAGCCGCGCGGCAGTACACACGCATTACCTGTGCCTGAAAAAAAATAAACAAATCTGTCATGGCGTCGTACGCGGTTTCGCGCGCTTTGAGGCGAGTGTCCCCTTTCTTTTATCAAAAAAGATTGGAATCGACCGTTGCAAGTTTGACAAAAGACGAAATTTTAATTTTGTTGCGTCCGCCATTTACGAATTGGAGTAATATTATCAGAGACGCGGAGAAAGTGGTTGGTTATCCTACTTCCTTCATGAACTTGCGGTGTTTGCTGAGCGATGAATTCGCAAACCTGGCGCTGTATTTGAGGAAATTGGTGAGTAATATTTATTTAATTTATTGTGTTTACCTGTTTAATAGCATTTATTGATGACTTATACTAAATAAATAGCTAAAAAAACTGTCTGCATGACTACATTCAGTAACATGATTAGCAAAACATTGAACTTGTAAGACTATTCTTTCCTTTTCTGTTTGTGGATCGAACAATTTTTTATTACAAGCCGAACCTACTACACCTAATACTTGTCGCAGTCGCGAGGCGAATACTTAATCCACAGCGTTATCTGTGCTGTCAATTCTATGAATTAACAATCATAATAATCTCAGAGCCTATGGCCCCCAAATATTGCTTATTATATAAGTAACAAAATGTGTAGGATAGGGTAGTCTTAATATATACTTTTAACCTCAACTTATTATATTTCTCCAAAATACAACAAAATCTACTCTAAAAAATGTCGCCTATTTTACGGAGAATCAATTTACAGCAAGTTCATTTAAATCTGAATAAAATACACAATGCAAGGTCTTTCAGACCAAATTTCGGCCGCGCGGCCAATCTTAAGGGAGGCTGGCTATCTGCTCAGGAGATATTATAGTGGTCATGTATGTGTGCAAACACAAATGCACTCTCTGTTCCATAACTCTCATAATCCGATGAGACAGCAATCCGACACAACCGGAGAGAGATCAGGCGCAGGACCGGCGGCTTTACGTGCTTACCGAGGGTAGGTAACACCGCTAATTTACTAACTCCGGACTGTTATTGAGACTTACTTCTTAGTGGCCCGATCCGATATTCAAACCCGAGACCTCATGCACAGAATTCGCGTACACTAAGATTTGCGCATCATCATTATCTATTAGTTATTTGTTACTTGTAAGGTATAATGTAAGTAAATCAATTTATTATTTTATGAAATGAATTGCAGTTAAAAACATTAATTTCATAAATATACACTAAAGAAGTTCAGTAATTAATTGATATTGTTATTGTATTTGTATTTTGTTATACTCTAATTAGGTTTATAATCAATAATTAGGCGTTAAAATATTAATTGAAGAACATTAAAACTTCCTTTAGACCATTAACGCCGTGTTGTAAAGAGATCTAATTATAACACTTGCGCTCATATTTACAGCGATTTTTTAATAGGGTACACTTTGCCTATATTTTAATATATTCCACAGATAATATAATACTATACTAGTCAATACCTACTAATATTATAAATTTGAAGAGTTTGTTTGTTTGTTTGTTTGGTTGAACGCGCTAATCTCAGGAACTACTGGCTCGAATTGAAAAATTATTTTAGTGTTGGATAGCCTATATATAACATCACGCTACGACTTACGGGAGAGGCGTAGTAATCATAAACGCGGGTGAAACCGCGGGCACAGCTAGTTTTATACATAACTTTAAACACAAGAGTACGAGTATAGTAGGTACGGTACAAAAATTTGTTCACAAATGGATGTGTCCGAGTCCGGATCTGAGCGTACTTTGTGTCCATTGTTTGAATGTTTGTAAATTCCATCGCGATAGAGAAATTATTCAGAGGAAAAGTTTTCTTTTTTAAAACGAAACGAATTCAAAAGATCAATGTTTTGATTTCAGAAGACCCTAAAAAGTTAGTTTACAAATTATTCATGGTATCCATAATAATTTAATATATTTTATTGTGCCACAGATTCGTTATAGTTTTGTTTTAAAATAGATTTTGATCGCCGCGTTGGCTTAGTGGTTAATCTATACAGCTACGTACCAGAAAGTACCGTATTCAAATCTTGGACCAAGCCAACAAAAAGTTATTCGGTTGCATGGATTTAGGAAATTGGCGGTGTTACACACCCCCGCTCCGTGCCTCGGTACGCACGTGAAGCCGTTGGTCTTGCGCCTGATCTCTCTCCGGTCGTGTCGGATTACCGTCCCATCAGATTAGGGAACAGAGAGTGCACTTCTGTTTGCGTAAACACACACATGCTTACTTTTAATAACAATATACCTAATTTATTTTTATAATTTACCAACTTATGATATGCATGTACAATTCACTGAATGTTTCTACACCAGCAATGATATACAGGATGTCCGGTAATTAATGGATAATCTGGCAATGTCTTACAGTGGAACTGATGGCCGTTCAGAAAAAAATATGAAAATAAATCTATCCTAACTACTACCTGAGATATGTGTTTATTTTTAATTACCATGCCAACCACCATATAACTTTCTTGTATACTACGACCATAAATTAATGAAATCCATCGGTTTTTTGTTGTTTTATTATTAAACACTAATTATGCTAATAGATAGACAGTCAAAAGTATGCTATGCTAATATAGCTTGCACTTTTTAATATATATATGTTTTTAAGTATTAAATTTTCTTTTTTCATTTTTCTGAACGGCCTGCAGTTCTACTATAAGACATTTCAAGGTTATCCATTAATTATCAGACACCCTGTATATGTGGATAAATGTTACATATAAGAACTCAATATATCATATATTATGAAATAAATGTTTGTAATATTCACACTTATGCATTATATCTTCTACTCCGACCAAACTTCGGTCTAATAGACCATTGTTACATATTTTTACCCCTGCTTCCCTTTAGTAGTGCCCCGAATCTGTGCATTATTTCTGAGCCAAAGCTTATATCACATTTCAACTCGTAAACTTTCTTAATGCAAACAATAACAAAATTAAAAACATAATAAAGAAAGAAATAAAAAATATCTCTTTAGTATTTGCTAAGCTGTGAATGGAATGTAATTAATATGGGTCGTTGCCAAGTAATTGGATTATATTTGCTGTTTGTTTGACACCGATTCTTAATAGGCTAGTTCCATTAGTACCTTGGAAAATACTAAAAGGATAATTGGTTAAAATCACGACAATCTATTATCCGTTGTGTTATTAGCTGGTAGCTTGCATTTCGTTTGCATTTTTGAGTAGCGAGGAACATAACCGAAAAAGAAATTTAGTTATTCGTAAATTGCAACCGCATATTAACAACAAGAATCAACATCCAAATGGTTATTTATATTTATTTATTTAGTAGTCTGTCAAGTCTTAGGGTAGCGGCTCCGTTTGCCCCTTGAGTTTCGCCCCTGATTACCTAAGTGTACCCGTTCGCCCCGTGGCATATTAGATACTCAGTTTCGCCTCCGATTACTAGCCGATAAAAAGTACAGTCAGAAAAGTTAGCGATCAGCATGTTGGCTTTTGTTTTTTGTATGTCGGGCGTCTATTTCACATATGTATATGTGAAGTATTAAACTAAAAGCATAAAGAACAGTAGCTACTAATTAGTGCTATTTTGTAAATGAAAAGTGACTCCGTCTATATGAAAAGTTTTAGCGTAGAGAATGATTGGGATGTGTATGTCTGTATTAAATGAACTACATTTCAAATGAAATATTTTTTTTACGATTACATATTGAGTATTTATATATTACTTTATCAGTATAATCAGTATTACATTATTTTATTTCGGCTAACTGTACTTAGATACTTCAAATTTCTATAAAAATCTTGTTCGGGGCGATCAGCTACACCAAAATAAATAATAAAATATTAATGTGCTGTTCGCCCCCTGTTAAGGGGCGATCGGGGCCACGAATAAGGGGCGAACAGAACATTTTATCAGAAGGAGCGAAACTCAAGGGGCGTGTGGAGCTGACACCAGTTTTAGAATACCATAGTTAAAAATATATTGTGTCGAGCCACCGGTGTGTCGCTGCGGCTCGTTAGGTTAAGGTTATTACAACAGTTAACAAGCAAAACATGATGCTTATAAAAATCCTCACTCATGTTATAAATGCGAATGTGGGTTTGTTTGTTTGTTACGCTTTCACGCCTCAACTACTCGACCGATCATCATGAAATTATCGTACTTAATAATTATTGTTGTTTGCATACACATTGTCAGGAGAATAGAAAAGGACATAAGGTATATTTTATCGAAAGATTGTTATATAACTTAACCCTACATTTAAGCGAGCGAAGCGGCAGGCAAAATCTACTATAATATGAACAATAGCACAGTGATTCAGGTTTCATACAAAGGCGGTCATAAATATACAAATCCGTTATAAAAAGTATTTTATTATTTTACACGTTGGAATATATTTAGGTAAACGTAAATAATTAAAATTATAATATATTATATAAGTTTAAAAAATTCTTAACAACATTTAGGTGTAAAAATGTCTCGCAGTAATTTTATTTTAGACGATCGATGTATCTAAAACATTTCATATTGCGAATTTTAATAGTAAAACTGTAAATAATGGTTATTTGTATTAACAATAACCACAAAAGAATAAAATAAAATAGCAAAAATACATAAAATAAGTTTATTTTCTAAATACAAACAACCTACAAACTATACGAAATATTGGCAAAATTAACTTTAAATACATAACAAATCTAAAACAGCTTTTGACAGTACACTCTTTTTTTTGACAGGTAACTTTCGTAGACCTGTTATGAAGGGATCTGAATGAAGAAGAAGCCTATTAATTAAATCAGTATTGGTCAAAATGCGACTCATTTTTCGCGTGTGATTTCTCCTAAATGATTTGATGTGTTTGTTAGTTGCTTCAGCTGCTTCTTCAGACAGCTCTCCGATTGACAATAAAGCGTGATCAATAACATTAGCACCATGAACTAGGACTTTGTGAACGGAAGCAGGCATTTTATACCACGGATACTCGGCAACTAATTGCCGAGCTGTTTCTAATGCGAACTCTTCGAAGTTCGTCTTATTAATGTTATATCCCGAATTCAAACATTGAAGTATGATCCAGCAACGATCTAGGAGATCTTTCTTGATCCCAGTAATTTCAGCTGAAATTTCTGAGTTCGAGAAAAACCGTCTGGCGGTATTACCATCGTTTGAGGTCCCGCTTCCGCCACTTTTGGGCTTATCCACTATAAGACCTAATCTTTCTCTAAATTGAGTCTGAATATATGTTTTTTTTGCTGCAACAAGAATTTTGTCATTTTCAGATCTAGCTTGCCATTTTTTAACATCTAACTTGTATGCGACATGAACAAAATATTCAAAGAAGCGTATTAACGCGTGAAGAGGTGATAAACCAAATTCATATTTACTCTCATCGACTTTCTTGTTTAAACATTTGTCAATTTGGTTCATTTCGCTGGGCAAGGCATTACAAATATAAAATTTAGACGAGGAAACACTGCTAAGTGCATTACACACTTTGCCATCTACCATAGTAAATTGCAAGCAATGAGTAACGCGGTATTCCTGATCTTCTTTTTTGAAAACAGTTTGCTGTAAGTTACTTATTTTCTCTTTAAAATATGCTTCTTCCTCAACTGATACTGCAGTCGATACTTTCAAATATCGAAAGCGTACAGGCCTACAGTATCTAGTTGACGAAGGACGAGGATTTTTCCACAAAACTACGGTATTTTCTCCAGTATCTAATTTCAAAACAAGCTGAAGTGGCACATATGAAGTAAGAAACAAGCTACCGTCTTCAATAGTGGCGTCAGAAAAACACTGTTTATATTCAGAATGCCCTGTACTGCCATCGAAACCCCATTTCCCTATCAAAGCTATCTTATCCTGGGATTCTTTAGGTACCCTATCCAAAACAACCTTTTGAGACTTGAGAATCCGATTGGCTGTATGATCTAATAAACTTTGAAGTTCGACTTCGGCAGATGATTCACTAACAGTTATATCTGGAGGATAACAGTGTTTTTTCGATTCCACAACAATTTGGTAAGATGGCAAAATGCTTTTTGAAAACTTATTGTTTATAAATTTCTTTACTAATAAATATTGATGTCGAGTTAAGTGAGCTTCGACAATGAGCGATAAAACTTCGTTAGCATCGATTTCAGGAAAAGTTAATAAACTATCATCGGAAGCACTAAGCAATGAATGTACAAGAGAAGGATCTTGCTTAGACAAATTAGCTAATCTTTTCCTTTTTGTACGTTTACTGGTCTCGTCAAAGTTCATTTTCGGACGGCCAGACGATGAAGATGTTGATGCTTCAACTTCGTCAAAGTTCAGAGATACACGTACCTTAGTTCGCTCTACATCAATATTTTCAATTTCATGCAGCCAATCTGAACACATTTCTAAGAATTTAGATTTAGTACGATTCGACTTGGCCCAGTAATGAGAAATTCGTTTACATACATTCGTAATTCTAAGGCTTAAAGGTTCTAGGTTAATGTTTTCGATGTAATCAGAAAGGCATGATGTTTCAGTCAAAGTGTTCAGGACATGCTGTGATTTTTCATTTGGTTTATGTACCTGAAACAATACAAAAACTGAACTTAAAAAAATGACTTTATTTTTATTAAAATACAGCGAAAGTACAAAGCGAAACTACAAAGTACAGCGAAAAGTTGTAGGTCCAAAAGATATAAATATACATCACATTTTTTAAAAAGAAAACTACCCTCAATAATAAAATAATACAAAATAATATGTGCATAAAAAAAAATAAAAAGTGGTTGATAATAAAAGTACATACCTTGCTCTTGAACATCCATACCTTCACAATACGTAAACACTTGATTTGAAATGGTGACACTCAAAAACAACGTGATTAAGTTTTAATGACTCACACGTAGCGTTAATTAGTATCGCGATGCGCTCACTTCCGCTGCACAAAAGTGAATGATACCTTGACCTAATTACGTTGGTATTTATAGTTTTTGGAAGTATGTGAACTAGCTAATGACTTAATGAGGTGATCTTACTGGAGTAAGACAATGAAATTTTTCAATTTATGGCCTAAGGCGGAATCACAGTGAATAGGTACCATAATATTGTACCGATTGAAAATCTAACGTAACCACACACCACAATCCTTACTAATATTATAAACGCGAAAGTTTGTATGGATGTATGGATGTTTGTTACTCTTTCACACAAAAACTACTGGACCGATTGCGATGAAACTTGGTATGTAGATAGCTGGAGACCTGGATTCACACATAGGCTACTTTTTATCCCGATATGCCCACGGGAACAGGACTTACTCGGGTGAAACCGCGGGGAAAACTAGTACATAATATTTAAAAGTGAATAGTTTACCACATGCGATAATGTTTAGTAAGATAGTAAGATATTGTTGTGAAGATCATTTTAATGCGAGTAAATACTGTTACTTAATAATGTTATAATAACAATAATGTCCTCCAGACCGAATTTCGGTCATGGCGGCCAATCTTAACTTCTGGCAGACTTGCCAGATGGCCAAATATTATAGTGCACAAGCGTGTGCGCAAACACAAGCGCACTCTGTTCCCTAACTCTCAGGATCCGATGGGACGAGAGATCATGCGCAGGACTAACGGGATTACGTGCTTTCCGAGGCAAGAAAATATTACCTGTACCTTTACAAATTACACTAACAAGAATGCAATAATTAAACAATTACGTTAATAAATAACAATAAAACTGATACACTAGCTCAAAACGATAATAACACTCAATAACTATTTACGATACCAACTAATAGTATGGCGTTTGCGATGTTTAATTACCCGTGTTATTAATTACATTTTATTAATTACATTTTATTAATTAGAATCTATAATATAAAGCGATTAAATAAAATAACGTTAGTGTAAACCAAAAAAAAAAATGAATTTAATAGTTTAAATAATTTTATTAGCTTATAGATTAGTAATCAATAGTTGTAGTAGTGTAATATTTTCAAAATTTTGTAATACAGTGATAAATAAACAACGCGATAAAATCCGTATATAGTAGTTTAATTTCAATAAATAACACTCGCGTAAACAGAAGACAATATAACGTTAGTGTAATTCTAAAGTAATAAATATTTCAAATATAATTATTAACCTTTATTTAAATTACATGCTTATTACCCATAAATAATATATGCCCTGGATATAAACTGTTACACTGCTGGGCACGGGCCTCTTTTCAGTGTAAGAATGGTTATGTCATAACCACGTTGTACCAGTGCGGGTTGCCAGACTTCACATGGCTCGATGACTCGATAGCGTAGTGGTTTGTGTAACCGACTGCCACGCCTGAGGTCGCGGGTTCGATTCCCGCACAAGTCAAAAATTTGTGTCAAACATGGATATTTGTCGTGGTCTGAGTATTTCTATGTAGAATATGCATCTATTTACAAAAAAATATAGTATATATATATGTTTATCCATTGTCTAGTACCCATAGTACAAGCTCTGCTTAGTTTGGGCTAGATGGTGTTGTGTGTACGTGAGAGAATATTATTATATTACATATTTTCGAGAACATGATAGAGAACTTAGACATGCAGGTTTCCTCACGCGAGCGAGCGATAATTAACTAATTAATACGCACATAACTTAGCACATAACTGAAAAGTCAGTAGTGTGTGCCTTGGGATTGAACTCGAGACTTCAGCGAGGCAGTCTAACTGTCCACCAGGCTATTTCCTATAGCACATTACTAAATAGACGGTGAATTATTTATGCCGTTTTAATTAAACAACAGTTTTGTTAATTACACTTACAGTAAAATTACAAAATTTCTTGTTGCTACTGGCAATTAATTAACACAATACTTTAAGAACACTGCCGGACCCGGGTTCCAAACCCAAGATCCCACGTTCGGCCACCATCAAGTGACTAACAATACATTCCCAATTTTACCAATTAGGGAATACTAACTAACAGTTATTATTAATGCGAGTGTGAGTTATTTGTGACGCTCTCAAGCCTTAATTACTCGACCAATCATCATGAGATTTTGCATACACATTGTCAGAGGTACAGAAAAGGACATAAAGTACCTTTTATTCAGATTAAAGTACTGTTTCCGTCGGTTAACTAGTCCCTGGTATATCAATCAATACAGAGGGTCTCAGGTTCGAACTCACGTCGCGCACCTCTGACTTTTGAAAGTTATATGACTTTTCGAAATTATGTGAGTATTGATTG
Organism: Catocala nupta; assembly: GCA_963675205.1. Taxonomy (NCBI): domain Eukaryota; kingdom Metazoa; phylum Arthropoda; class Insecta; order Lepidoptera; family Erebidae; genus Catocala; species Catocala nupta. The sequence goes on along the minus strand of OY776107.1, from coordinate 2,309,495 downwards.
ACAATTATCGCCTGCTCCGTGCCTCGGAGAGCACGTTAAGCTGTCGGTCCCGGCTGCCATGAACATCTATGGCAGTCGTTATTGGGAAGTCAGTGCCCTATAATATCCTGATACTGGTCTAGACCAGTATCAGGATATTATAGGGCACTGACTGGCTAGCCTTAAGGTATCGTTAGCCTTCGGGTTGCGGAGGTCAGGTGGCAGCCGCTCCGTGTAAAAACTGATATCCAGTCAAATCCGGTTAGACTAGAAAAGCCGATCCCAAGTGACTTGGGAATAATAAAGGCTAGAGAGAAGAAGACATATACTTTTTCTTTATTTGAATAAAAAAACTAGCTTTTGCCCTTTAAGCAAACTACATCATACGGGTCAGAGACTTATGCAATTTTAACCTTTGTCAACACTGTAGTAGATAATATTTTAATACCATGCTTTTTGGATTTAACTATAACTCAAAACAAATGTATTTCTTTTTAAAACTATTCTTCGTACTCTTTCGATTATATAATCCCAAAGAGCCAAAAAGTCACTCTGAAATTGAATCAAATGTGACTGTGTGTGATGGTGTGAGTTAAATATGTCGCGAAACACAGTGAGAATCTGGATCAGACAATATGAAGAAAAGAAAGAAGAGAATCATGGCGTTCGTTAAATCACGAACCAACAGAAAACCTCACCAAATAACTATTCGCTTCTAGGTAGTACATTAGGGTTACCGACCTAATAACAATATGACTTTGAATATATAACTTTTAATGTGTAATCAAAGTAATTATAAAGTATATAACATAAAAAAAAAAATATTCTATCACATACACACAACACTATCTAGCCCAAACTAAGCAGAGCTTGTACTATGGGTACCAGACAATGGATAAACATACATATATACTTTTTTTTTTGTAAATACATACCTATTATACATAGAAACACCCAGACCAAGACAAACATCCATGTTCATGCACACAAATGTTTGCAAACAATATGTTTCAACATAATTATTATCCAAGTATTAAGTGATTGATTGGTATTACAGTAAGCCTCAAAAGTACTCAATACTCAATACTCAATACTCAATACTTTATTGCTTCCATAATGTATAATTACAGGTGGTATTCTTAATCTATGGTAGCATTTATGGACCCTGTAGGGCACTGCACAGTGTAGGAGAGAGGAAGAAGAGGGCTTACTTTGTAATTTCTTAGAACTACTGACTATTTATTTATGTTAATTAAATTTAATAATTTAGATTATTAGTTTATTATGTTAAATTATGATATGTTCATAATACAATATATCTGATTATTTATTCAATATTTAATAAATTACAATACTTATTATTATTTATAACAGCACTTATTGCACACTATAATTGCTATTTAATTATTATAATTATTTTATTGCGTTAAGTATTTAATGGAATTAGATTATTTGCTGTTAAATTTATAATTAAAATTGATGTATAGGTAAATATATATTTGTTAAGTTATAATTTATCATTCAAGAATTCTTGTATTGTGTAGTAGCTTTTATTAATTAAAAATTCTTTTATCTTGCTTATAAAAATATTAAATTTGCTTATATTTTTAATGTATTCCGGTAGTTTATTGTATATTTTTATAGACATAACCAAAGGGCTTGTAGAGTGCATAGTTATTCGTGAAGAAGGAAGATTTAATCTACTTTTATAAGTAGATGACCTCATCCATATATCTAAGCCCTATTTACACTATAGCATAAGGAACCAATGATAGCCTAGTGAGCGACTGCTGGACTACCACACAAAAGTCTCGAGTTCGATCCCAAGGCACGCATCTCTGGCTTTTTAAGTTATGTGCAGTTCATTATCGCTCGCTTTAACGTCAACAAAACATCGTGAGCTAATCTTCACGTGTGAGAGTTCTCCATAATGTTCTCGAAGATATGTAAATTCTGTCAACCCGCAACGGGCCAGCGCGGTGTACTATGGCCTTACCCTTCTCATACTGGGAAGAGGCCCGTTCCCAGTAGTGGGACAGTTTAATATCATCTTCAAAATACATATATTCACTGATAATAAATTTATTGTGTTTGTTTAGTTTCCAAAGTAAATCTCTACTAATGTCATAATCATTGTGGCTACTTTTGGGTTGCAATAGTTATATTCATAATTTGAGCTTTTAGCAATGTACTCCATTATCTCCAATGTTTTAAGTTGAAAAAGTGAAACTACGAATTAAGATTTGATACATGCACATACTTAATATTGTCTTCTGTTTACGCGAATGTTATTCATTATACAAAATTTTGTAATACAGTGATAAATAAACAACGCGATAAAATCCGTATATAGTAGTTTAATTTCAACATGCACATACTTTTTTGTGTTGGAAATCCTCATGGACCAAACCAGATAATTGCTTTTATTCAGTGACATTTGTAATGCATAGTGTTGAAAGGTATAATGTTATAAAGCTTCTTATAAAAATCTGGCGCAGCACTGCAGTGGCGAGGCCTATACTGAAACCACTACGCCATCCGTGCAGTGAACCTGGGACCTCACAATTCATTCGACAATTGTAATCGCAGGACCAATGAGTCAGTTCTTTTATTATTTTCTCATACATTACAACGAAACTGTCCATTACAAGAAGTTGTAAACATAATATAGAAAGTAAATAAGGTAATGAGTAACTTTCACGCGGCGCGGACAAAGGAGCTCGTTGTTTGTTTGTATGTCACTACTTACAGTGAAAACTGCTGTGTCGCTTACTTTAAAGTATTATATTGTACTTTAAAATAAACAACGCAGTTGTCAGTGTCAATAGATTATTTTTAAGGACATTGTGTCTGACCTTTTTTAACTGAAAGTCGTTGTCCCTTTTGGGCGCAAAGTTTAGGGGCAATTGACTGCCTCACTGGCAATGTATTATTTAATTTTTCTACCAAGAAATTGTCAACAGCAGCCCGGAGTTAGGAAGTTAACAGTGTTAAATTTCCGTGCCTCGGTAATCATCACACAAATCCACATCAGATCAAGAGAGTTAAGGAATTGAGAGTCCACTTGTGTTTGCGCACACATTCGTGCACTATAATATCTCCCGTGCAGATAGCTTGCCTCCGTTAAGATTGAGGACATTATCAGGGGATATTCACCCCATTGTGTTATTCATATACTCATATATTACTCGACATTGAAATTAAATATTGAAATGGCAGTCTATATACGTCTCTCTAACGTACAAAAGGATGATAAGCAAACAAACAGACTCATTATTTGCACTATTTATTAGCATCACATTAGAGAAAACGCGTCACTTGAAATAACATTAACCTCTGGTTTCTAAAAGGCTGATCAATGAGCATTAGTATACCGACGATCAAACTCATGTCAGCTGCTGTGATTGGCTAACTACATTAGCAACGGCCAATATTGATTTTGACACGTCGTTGATTAGCCTTTTAAACCGGACACAACTTTTAATTTCGAAACAATTACCGCACTAGAAATAATTACTGTGTCGCGGGGAACTTTAGAAAACTTAGTCCTCGATGGCGTAGTGGTTAGTGTAACCGACTGCCACGCCTGAGGTCGCGGGTTCGATTCCCGCACAAGTCAAATATTTGTGTGCATGAACATGGATGTTTGTCTTGGTCTGGGTGTTTCTATGTGTAATGTGTATGTATTTACAAAAGTAAAGGTATATAAGTATGTTTATCCATTGTCTAGTACCCATAGTACAAGCTCTGCTTAGTTTGAGCTAGATGGTGTTGTGTGTATGTGATAGAATATTATTATTATTATTATAATCATTACTTTTCAGGGTTTATATAATAAGCTTGTAGGAAAGGACATTCAAACAATGGACACAAAGAACACTTAGACTCGGATTAACTATCTGCTGATGATATCTGTTTGTACCGTCTGGGGATCGAACTTACAATACTTGCATAGCAGGCCAACACTTGGTAGGCCACCCGTCACACGCCCCTTTTTTTGTTTGTGTTTTTTTACACTTTACATTTGTTTACTGATTCTAAGGTGATACAAACTCGGGCGGAGTCACTTGAAGTCAACATATTGTATAAGCGAAATTTTTCTGAAATGGTCAACTTTCGCTCAAGTCGATAGTACATTGCATATTTTTTAATGAGCAATACCACCATCACAATAATTTGAAGTATATGTTCGAAACAACCCTATTGCTGTCGCGCTAGGCCTGAACAAAATATCAATCTACAAAAGAGATAGTTATCTCTCGAGCTGTAGTCAGCTCGGACTGATTATACCTCTGAAATTATAATATCTTACCTTCCCCTAATATCTAAATATTTTTTGTTCTTAGGTTGGCAGCAACCACTTGGTCATGCAGACAGCCAAGAACGTCCTCTATGGTGACTCGAAGAATCTTCAACCGTGGGGCCTCATCATCCTCCTCCTCTCAAAATCCGTCAAGACACCTAACTACACTCCTCAAATGAAGAAAAACGAGGAAGACACAAGAGTGCTAGCAGAACTAACCGAAATGATGAGAACTGGACATTTGATACACAGAGGTATTGTCAACGTACCTTTTGCTAAACGCTCTAAAGATACAGAATCAGCTATATTCGGTAACAAAATAGCCATTCTACTTGGCGACTATCTTCTAGTAACAGCTAATGGCATGCTGGCAAACCTTAGAAACTCTGACGTATCATATATCATATCTACAGCATTAAAAGACTTATCTGAAGGCGAATTCTTCGGAGAACGTGATGAACAAAACATGCCTCTACCAGGCAAACCAAAACCTACAGCAAAAGATTACGAAATTACCTTTGATACTAATGCAATAGCTGTCGATGAAGTGCTAGGCAAACCTAGAAAAGAATGGACAGCAAGGACCGTTTATAATGGAGTCAGTCTTTTAGGCAGAGGCTGTCAATCTGCTATGGTTTTAGATAGACAGAATCGTGAGACTCAGAACCATGCTTATCAATTCGGCTGTCACGTAGGCTTAGCGTGGCAAGCTGCAACTGAAATTCAACAGCTCACTTCAGATAGCAAAGAACAGTTCTGCCTTGCTAGTGCCCCTGTACTTTTCGCTTTAGATAGTAACCCAGAGTTGTATAAGATAATTGATCAGGCCAAGAATGATGTGAAAGATGTTGATTATGAAGATTTGAAGTTTAATATATTGAAGACGGATGCTGTGGATAAGACGAAGACTTTGTATGAAGAGCATGCTAAGAAGGCTACAGAATATATTGAGAGTATTGGACAGAATGAATCTGTTGATATGATTAAGAAGTTGATTAATACTTTTTAGTATGTAGGCGAGAACACTGTATGTTTTTTTTAAGTTGTAATAGGTATTCAATTAACCATGTGCGATGATTACAAAAAATATCGAATGATTCTGAAGTTTATTGATCTCGTATTCGAATGTTGATTTATTCGTTATCATTGATTATTCCAATATATAAATCATGTTAATGTAGTCTTTTATTAAATAATATAATCACTCGAATAATTTAGTTTGTTGTGTCCTGTCTTTGTCATTATTAGACTTTATATTTGACTGCACGTTCGTATACACGCCTTACTAAGGCTAATGCATTCGAATAACAATCAATATTATTCGAATCACTTGAACTGCTGAGCTGTTCGAAAATTTAGTTGATAATCGCACATCGTTAATTTAAATGTTTATACATTATGAACAGGCATGGAACAAGTAAGATCGGACCACACAGGTGATAACTTGCCGAGGTTTGAAAGTGGAGAAGTGAAAATCTAATATGATAATGAATTTGCCACTTTATGCAAAGTATTAAATATTTTATTGCCACGAATAACTTTGTGCAGCTTGTAAAATTCTAAAGGCTTAAAGTGTCAAAATATTTTAAATAATATTGTTATTATTAATTATGTTAATATTGTGTTAATAATAATATCTGTCGTAATTATAGTTGAGTGGCGAGACCATTATTCTGCCACACAGAAGTCTGGAGTTCGATGCAATGGCACGTACTTCTGACGTTTTTCAAGTTATATGCGCTATATTTAACGGTGAAGGAATACATCGTAAGGAGACCTACATGTCCGAGAGTTCTGCATAATGTTCTCGAAGACATGTGAAGTCTGCCAACACTCACTGAGCCAGCATGGTGGACTATGGCCTAACCCTTCTCACACTGAGAAGAGGCCCGTGCCCAGCAATGGGATACTTTATATAGAGCTAATAATATATTGATATTTAACGCGAAGTAATACTTTTATTATTATTAGTGTCAATCTGACTGATAGGTTGGTATGTGTTGCTCAATTAATTATTAATTATTATTATATTAATAATAAATATTTTAATAAAATAAGCTTGTTTTAATTCCTTTCTTTTTATCTCTACAATTAGATTATATAAAGTGTCTAATATAATTTATTTTCTACATAAATATGATTTACAAGCTGATTAATAGTCATGATGAATGATAAAAGGTATTAGTCCGTCTTTTAGATTATCAAAAAACATTGAACACGTATTTTCTTTTGTCGCACAAACTAATAACAACGAAGATACAACGCGTTTGAAAAGAGTAACGTCACAAGCCCACTTCCGAACTTTAATGCTTTATATTATCTTAGTAAATTTTTATTGTTTTGTTAAAACAAAAGACAGGGCTCTAATTGTAATTAAACTACTATATACGGATTTTATCGCGTTGTTTATTTATCATTGTATTACATAAATTTGAAACTGTTACACTACTACTACTATTGATTTTACTAATTTATAAGCTAATAAAATTATTTAAACTGTCATCATGCTTATAAACTTCATATTGGGTACCAGCGTAGTGAATGCGACTGCTGTGTATGAGGTCCCGGATTCGATTCCCTGGACGGGCAACGTGTTATTGTATGTTTCTGTTAAGGCATCGCTTCCTTTTTCTCTTATTCCTTTCCCAAAGGGTCTGCAACGCGCAAGTGATGCCTCTGGAGTTGCAGGCGTCCATAGGCTACGGTGACCACTTACCATCAGGTGGGGCCGTATACCTGTTTGTCAACATAGCGGGATAAAAAAAAAGTGATGTGGATAAGTAATACACACCTACCTTTTCATTTTCTTTTTCTTTACATGGGGAAATGCTTTGATTCATACCTTTTTATGTTATCCATTATGTCTGACTCACTGGGGAAAGATATTCCGGTAATACTAACTAAACCTACCACGGTGTTCCTCGACAGAACTAGAGTCGCGCGAATCACTTTCACATGCAATCGCGGCCCCGCCCCGCCGAGGTGTCGGCCCGTCGCGCTGTGTGAAACGGCAGGCCACTACACGAAAAGACCTACCCTTTTAGGCGATTTTTTTTCCGAGACGGAACGCAGTGATTTGAGGCGTATAGGTGCTCGTTATACTGTGCAATTAGTATTTTTGATGGTCATTATATTTAATCCCGTAAAAAAGTATTTACTATTTATTGTTAAACTGACAGTTAACTGCGCTCCGCGGTGTCGGTCACAAGACGGAAATCTTTATATATTATATAATTTTTCTGTAGATATGCCTCTACCTTGATCAAAGGTAGGTCACTCAGAGGGCAATGGAGAAAGATATGCTCAGCGTTTCCCTGCGGGATCGAATCAGAAATGAACAAAAACGAAACGAAATAAATCCGCAGGAAACACAGGACCTTTCAAATTCACAATTAGCAAACCATTCTTCCAGCTCATTGGTCATGTCAATTAATATATGTAATAAGCTACCAAATGAGATAAAAATTAAAATACGTTCATTACCTTTATTAGAAAGTTAACAAATCTTCTAATAAATAAAAGGTACTAGTTACAGTATCAAAGAATACCGAGAGAATAATTTATAAATTCTAAACATCTAAAAGCACTTACTTAATATTTATTAACTAAATATTACAAACATATATTAATTAATTTGATTTAAAAATAATAATTGTATTTAAAATTAATATAATTATAGAACATAGGTAGAAGACACTTGACTTGTTTACCTCCACTTATTCTTATTACCACATAAGTAATTAAAAGCTATGTAATAAAAGAATATATAACAATCAGTAAACATGTTTTGATTTTGTGAATGGATGGCGTAACGGCTTAACGCTGCCACTGCGCCGAGCGTTGTGGGTTCGAATCCCACACGGGACAAAAATTTGTGTGAACCACAAATGGTTGTACCGAGTCTGGATGTTCTTTGTGTCCGTTGTTTGAATGTTTGTAAAGTCTCCCGCGACACAGGAATTATTCCTGGTGCGGGAGTTGTATATTTAAAAGAAAAATAATGTGTGTTTGAGTGGTTTAGATTTAGAGTAGTAGAGCCTCGCTGATTTCAGCATGAATGGGCCGGCTCGACCGAGGAAGGACTACCCTCTCACAGAATATCGACGTGAAATACCAGTATTCCTACTGTTGTGTTTCGTCCGGTGAGTGAGAGTGCCGGAGGCCCAATTTCGCTTCTTCTCCTTCCCACTTTCTTTTTCTCTTCTTCCTTTCCCAAAGGGTCGGCAACGCGCAAGTGATGCCTCTGGAGTTGCAGGCGTCCATAGGCTACGGTGACCATTTACCATCAGGTGCGCCGTATGCTTGATTGCCACATTAGTTGTATAAAAAATAAAAAACAATTTGAAACGTCCGGTAGGTGGGTGGGGTTCCAAGGCCATGATCGCTCGGGACAGCGTCTTTTGGGTCTGCTAGTCTTCTCAAAACTTTCGTTTCTGTTCGTCTCTCTGCTGCACCGTTCGGTGCTTTGTGCTACCATGACATTACCTACTTATTCAAATAAAAGTGTATAAAAATTCACCAAAAAAATTTGCATTTTATTTATTGCCAGTCATTTATATGAGAAGAAATCTGTAGGTGTTTTAGAGGTCATATATTTATGTTCGAGAAAATTAGCTGGGAACTAGCTGTGCCTCATGGTTTCATCCATATTTATGATTACTGATCTACTCCCGTGGTTCATAGCGTGATGTTAAAGAACCTAAAGGCTTCGTGAGGAATGGGACCAACAAACGCAAAAATAGTTTTAGTTTAGGTAGCTCCAGAGATAGCGCGTTCAAACAAATTAAAAACATCTTATTAGCTTTATTATTTTGAGAACTAATAGTTTGCCTCGGTGGCGCAGAGGTATTGACTGCTGAATTCGAACAAGAGACCTCATTTTCTCAGGTTCGAATCCTGAGTCAGGACAACAAAAATATTGTTCTTTCCTCAAAGACATTCTCAATAGCAACTCGGAATACCACAAACCTCCGTGTCTCGGCAAGCACGTTGCGCCGTTGGTCCTGCGCCTGATCTCTCTTCGATTGCGTCAAATTCCCCGATTGCCCCATCGCACAACATTGTTTGCGCATACACTTGTGCACTATAATAAATCCTGTGTAAAGAGCTAATCTATGTTGATATTAGCCGTAGTGCCTAAAATACGGTCTAGAAGACAGATTTAAGATATTTATTTAAAGAAAATACAAAATTACTTACACATATTTAGCATTTTGATGACTTTGTATTCATATATTTAATTTGACTTGATCGTGCCTTTAATTACTTAATGTAAATTAAACAATTACGTATTATCGGTTGAATGTAAATAAAGTAGCTTAACGGGAAAATTAGTTTCTAACTGCTAAATCTTAGTTTTTTTATTTTACTTATTGAAAAAGACAACGCCTGCACTAGATATAATTCCTGTCGCGGAAGACTTTACAAACATTCAAACAACGGACACATAACACCCAGACTAGGAACACCTATTTTTGGATCCCACAATTCTTGCCTCGAGTGGAGGTTGAACGATAACCCTCGGCACAGCGGCAGTGACCAGGTGACCACTTAAGCCACTACATCCGTACGCTTAAAAAGTAAGGGGTTAGTCCCATTCGTCACCCCCCCGCATTGCCCTATACGGTGGCGAATGGGACATTTTCCAAAAAAAATATTGAATGGGATATTAGTTTTAGAAATCAAAATAAAGAATATATATATATATATATATTTTATAAAAATAAAAATAGAAATGGGATATTTGTATTTTTAGGCATTATTTATAAAAAAACAAATAACAATGCCACCGGAGGAGGCAATGCTGGGGGTGGCGAATGGGACCAACCCGATTAAACTTATCCCATTTGCCACACCGGTGGTGAAAGGGCCTTTTTCTTGGAAAATGTCCCATTCGCCACCGGTGGGGGCAATGCTGGGGGTGGCGAATAGGACTAACCCAAAAGGAAGTATGTATTTATGCTTTCTCCATTGTTATCTATGAGGCGACATAATCGTTCTAATTATTTTTCGTATATCAAGCTGTTTCTTTAGTTTTGTTTTTACAAACGAAAAGTTTTTGATATTTTCCTCGTAAATAACAGGGGGACAGATCGAACTTATTATTTTGAGTCCCCGTCGGGCTTTTTTAAAAGGTTTGATAAGAATATCGCCGACGTAGGTATAATAGATTTTTTATGATATGTAACTAAATTTATCCAATCTTTAATTTTTGCGAGTTCCAGATCCGAAGGGTGCCGTCAGGAACCTATTACTAAGCTTACGCTGGCCCGTCCTTCTGTCCATCTGTCCATGACCTGTCATAAATATTTCTATTACCGTTATAGAAAATGTACATTATACATTTTTTATATCCAGTACGATGGTACCTAAACTGTCTTGTGCGAGCCTGACGACCACTTGACAAGATTATACCTGCGGCTTCGCTCACGTAAATGTTAGGTTAGGTTAGTAACAATACTTTAAATCAGAAAAAGCATGTTACAAACCCTATTCCTTTTCTGTTCTCCTGACAACATGTATTTAAAATTTCATAATGATCAGTCGCGTAGTTAAGGCGTGAAAGGGTAACAAACAAACAAACTCAACATCGCATTTTTATTTTTATTGGAATTAGGTACACTTGAGCAATATACGATCGCCTGCGCAGTTTTCGTTAAGATTGGCCGAAATTTATTCTGGAGGACATTATTATTAAACTAACTATCCCACGGGAACAATACTTTTTCTGGATGAATGACTGCTTTTCTCTTATTTTCTGTATCCCTGACAACGTGTATGCAAAAATTCACAACAATCGTTAGAGAAGTTAAGGCGTGAAAGCGTAATAAACAAACGAACTCACATTCGCATTTGTAATAGTTACGATATATGGAATACTGAACAAAGAGAACAGCTTCGTGCTTCGGATACCATAGCACACAGGCCACCAGACTGAATGCTACTCGAACTAATAAGTGCTAATAACTACAAAATATAATACGTCTATGATGTCGCTTAATTAAGCCATGGATGGCTTGGCAAGGCCTTGACCGACTGATGTGCTAAGTGTTGATAACAACCGCGTACTGTCATACCTATTATACGAATAAAGAAGACATATTAGTATTCCACGCTAATTGAAGACTTAAAAGCGTTGCAATTAGAACGTTTTTCTTATAAAATCGGTTTAATGAAATCCCTCGCAAACGAAGACATTAAAAGTATGCCAGTGATCGCTTTATTCGTAAAACATTAAAGCCAGATTCGTATATTCAAGAAATGAGTCGTTTTAATTACGGCCAGTTAAATATTGTCATATTTTACATAAAATACGTGTCAAAATTAACAATCAGAAGGGCCTTAAATTGCGAATGTTCGAATGATCATAGTCTTGGCATCAGTTATCGATATCCATTACTATGATCCTAAGATTAATCTCAACCCTGTATATTAACTGTCCTTCTGCTGGGCACGGACCTCTTCTCAGTGTGAGCAGGGTTATGCCATAGTCCACCACGCTGGCCCAGTGCGGGTTGTCAGACTTCACATTATTATAAATTGTTTTTCTATGGTGTACAGTCACTACGTTTTATTCGAAGAGTGAGTGCTTATATTCTATTCTTCCACCTTACATTCATTAGACCGAACGGATGGCATAATGATTTAAGGATAGAATCAATATTAAAAACAGTCAGTTAACTTTTTTAAAGAATTCTATAAAGAAATTATGTATGTAGGTATGTATTAGTTATTTGGCTATTGAAACTGGCCATAAGTTCTCGACTCGCCACCGCAACTGCGCCGTGTGTTATGTTCAGCATACACATGCACGGGGAAAAAATGGTGTGATCCACAAATCTGGGTTTTCTTTGTATCAGTTTTTTGAATGTTTGTAACGTCTCCCGCGACACAGAGAATAAATACTAGAGCGGCAGAAGTCTTTTTTAATAACATAAAATAATCATATATGTCCGGGTAGGTACTTTGAAATATCTACACTTCAGAACATTGAGACAATTATCATCTTAGTCTCCCTGTAAACATGGCTGCTGTAAGCAACCGAATCGTCAGGGCAAAGTGTAAACTTAAATATAAATAGTGTTAATCAATTTAAATAGCTTAAATTGTAGTAAAGTTCAACAATAGTAGTGTTAGAGTTTCAAAATTATGTAATAAAAGTGTTTTAAAATAAACAACGCGTTAAAATGCGTATTAAGTACACAGTTTATTTTCGATATACCATGTGTGGTTAGGCTGCCATCCACTTTCCATGCGAGCATACAGGCGAGCTTGTTTTCCACTTTATATTTAATAAAAAGTTACGGATGGCCATTAGCGAGTGCCTTCTTTCTATTCACAAACATGTACATATATCAAAATATGTCTTTCTTTGATTGCTGAACTGCCTCGTTGATTGCGTGTTTCGACTGACCCTGAGATGCAAAGCGATATTGGATGACTTGACAGGATATCCTTCGTTGCAGCACAGCGTGTCGAAATATATTCTTAAGACGGTCACGCGACAACTATTTCGAGGAACCTAACAACGCATGAAGTTTTAGTTGTTCACCGCGGATTCATCCACTTTTATAATTACTGCTCTCCTCTAGTGGGTCATTGCGTGATGTTATATAGTCTATATTATTTTTGGACAAAGCAGCTTTCTAATTGTAAAATAATTTTTAAATCGGTCCAGTAATATCGTCTTAAGTTTACGCGAATGTTATACATTGAAATTAAAACACATATACGGATTTTATCGCGTTGTTTATTTTTTATAAAACACTTATTACATGTTTTAGAACTTTAAACTTCTATTGTTAAACGCTTTTACTAGTTACTGTCTCGGTTTAACAGTTTTCAATTTATCATTGTCACTACGTCATATTTAAAAACAAAGTCTTCCGCCGCGTCTGTCTGTCTGTTCGCGATAAACTCAAAAACTACAGAACGGATTTTCATGGGGTTTTCACCAATAGGCAGAATGATTAGTGAGGAAGATTTAGGTTATAATTTGTTAAGGTTTTGTACTATCCGTGTGAAGCTGGGGCGGATATATTAGTGTAGATGAGTGTACTAGTTCTGTTTACCCTCTCAGGTATACAAACGTGTCAATAAATGTTCAATGTAATATTTGTTTATTTTATTCTCATCTGTTAGCATAATAAAATATTATATAATGATTCAGCAGAATCCTCTTCAAGGTAAATTCTATATGGTATGATAAGATGACTAAATATATTCTGTTTTCGTTTAGCACTATGATAATTTTGTTTTTAAAAATATTTGTCCTTTGCGGCTTTGGATAAAAGGGGATCAAAGGAGAAGGGAGGAAGGTATATATGGCTTGTAAAAAAAGTATAAATTTTATTTATTTAGTTTATCAAACTTTTACTTAAAAGTCAAACTCAAAAATCATTTATTCATTTAGATCACAAAGAAGGGTTAGTGGGTTTATTACATTTACTGAATTTACATTTATGTTAGTTGCAAGGTTCAGGCAAAAGGTTGAGCCTATGAGAAGATACCTGCAAGAAACTCAAGGCCACTCTTTTAAATCGCCATCAACTTATAATTTCGGTAATTTACAGCTCATTTATGTACCAGATGTTGCAGTCTTTATGCCAAATATTACTGTCTATTTATAAAATAAAGTAAAAAAATAATAATATTATGTAAGAAGCATTCCAGGTTTGAAATAATATTTATCAGTAGTAATTTTTAATAGACAGTAGTATGGCACTTACACTTTATGACAGATGAAAAGGTAGTTCGTGACTGAATGACTATCTTTACATGATAAAAACCTAATGGTACAGTACAGCGATTTTGTTTAATTTAATAGCTTGTATGTACCCTCCGGCTTCATCTCCTTAAAGATTGATCAATTCTGATCCCCAAAGCAATTCCTTTTATACGTTTGTCTATCTGTCCGTCTGTCTGCTGTCTTCTATTCGTTTGAAGTCTTCCAAAATGTTACTCAGGTAATGTGTTATCAATTTTTTCAGTCAAGAATTTCTCAGTGGCAGCACTGAGTTTGAAACTGTGCCCTGTAGACGATATACTCGTCGCCTATTACGTGAGCTCAAAAACCATAGCTGGCAAAAAGGGTGTACATACCTCTCACTCTACTCTTTGTCAGCTTTAGATTTTTTATTGTAGCCTGTCAGTGACAACACTCCATCTTTTATTTTAAAAGACAATTCTCGCACAAGCCATTATTCCTGTGTCGCGGGGACTTTACAAACATTTAAACATCGGACACAAAGAACACCCAGACTCGGAACAATTATTTAAGGATCACACAAATTTTTGTCCCGAGCGGGGATCGAACCCACAACACTCGGCACGGTGGCTGTGGCGAGGCGAACACTTAAACCTCTACGCCATTTGTACAGTCATACAAGCCAGCTATGATTTTTATTATATTTTTTTTTACCAGAGGTCGCGGGTTCGATTCCCTCACAAGACAAATATTTGTGTGCATGAACATGGATGTTTGTCTTAGTCTGGGTGTTTCTATGTATAACATGTATATATTTACAATAAAAAAAGTATATATGTATGTTTATCCATTGTCTAGTACTTATCCATATTACAAGCTCTGCTTAGTTTGGGCTAGATAGTGTTGTGTGTATGTGGTAGAATATTATTTATTACTCTTTTATCTCTTATATATTACTCTTTATTTCTATTTTTTTTCTAATCATTACATTTTTAAATATAAATATAAAAACTATACATATTTAAAAATATAAAAACTGAAATTACCCACCGACATCGGGAACAAGGTCCAGGCTGCCGGTGGTTAGGGCCCCAGAGAGAGGAACCTCCTCACAATGCGTGCTGTATCTAATAGCACTGCCTTCTGCATCAAACCCTTGATCCAAGCACCCAACGCGAGCCTCTTTAGATGGTGATCGAGGCTCTTGGCTATTAGACCATTGACAGATATGACTATCGGCACAATGATTGCCGAATCTACATCCCACATGTCGACAACCTCGCGAGCCAAATCGAGATATTTAATTTGTTTATCTTTTTTAGCTTTCGCGAGATTGCCGTTATGCGGAATGGTGACATCGATATCGGCGCTCTGATCGATCTATCACCACAATGTCAGGTTTTTTGGCCACAACAATCCTGTCTGTGATGATAGTTCGATCCCAGTACAACGTGACATGACCATTTTCGAGAACTGATTCAGCTACATACCTGTAGTACGGAACTTCAACATCTACAAGTTTGTATTTCAGAGCAAGTTGCTGGTGAATAATCCTGGCTACTTGGTTATGTCTGTGCAAGTACTCGCCGTTAGCAAGACGAGAACAACCGGAAACTCTATGCCTGAGGGACTCACCAGGTAGGTGGCACGCCCGACAAATGTCAACCGTACCATCCCTCAAGATATGTCTCCGGTAGTTATTCGTCTTGATAACTTCGTCCGCAATAGCACAGACAAAACCTTCGGTTTCCCCAAAGAGGTCACCGAAACGTAGCCAGTTCACGGAGGCTAACAGGTCTACATCAGCTCCATATAGAGCCTTGTAGAACCTACCGTGAAGCTTCTTGCTCTGCCATACATCCCTGCGATCGTGAGTGCTAAGTAATACAGGCTTGCGCCAGTTCTCTTTAGCCAAACTGAGCGGGATGAGTCCGATGTCTACAGCAACTACATCCCGATGCATACCCACGTCTGCCTGGAAAAAGTATTCTCTGAGGTTGCATACGTCGCGGTTATGAAGGGCCTTGGCATTCAGAAAGCCTCGGCCTCCACATTTCCGCAGGATATACAGTCTCATCACAGACGAACGTGGGTGATGCATACGGTATGCCGTCAAGATTGTACGGACCCGCCGGTCCAGGGCATCCAGTTCAGTCTGAGTCCACTTAAGTATGCCAAAGGAGTACATGAGAACCGGCATGACCCAACCGTTACAAGCGCGCACCTTGTCGCCACCTGATAAAAGACTATTTAAAACTTTTTTCAGGCAACCAAAGAAACGCTCCTGCAGCGATTGCTTCATGTCAGCCTCATTGATACTTAACGCCTGTGACATACCCAAGTACTTGTAAGTATCGGTTACAAGAAGTAATCGTAGGTTAATGGAATCCGAAAGTTGTGTTCCTTCGGATTCCACTATCCTTCCTTGCTTTACATGGATGGCAGCACATTTATCCACACCAAAATCCATGCTGATAGACTTACTAAAAGTTTCAGTTACTTTAAGTAAATCCATCAGCTGTAATTTAGTGTGGGCAAACAACTTTAAGTCATCCATATACAACAAGTGGGATATCACTCCACCACCTCTATGTAACCTGTAACCTAGCACTGAACCCTCTAGTTATGTACTAAGAGGATTCAATGCTAAGCAGAACCAAAGAGGACTCAGGCTGTCGCCCTGAAATATACCCCGCTCAATTTTTATCAGTTCGCCTTTCCCAGGGATCTGTCGACATCCTGGATAGCTAAGAACCGTTTTCCATTGCCCCATGCATGACTTCAAAAAGGTGCGTAGAGTTGCATTTACTTTTTACAACTCTAACACCCTCAAAAGCCATGTATGAGGCACCGAATCATACACTTTCTTATAATCTATCCAACATGCCGCCAGATCCCTTTGTTTACGGCGAACCTGTTGGCTAATGGCCATATCAATGAGGAGGAGCTCCTTAGTACCACGAGCCCCCCTCTTACATCCATTCTGAGAAGCTGACATTATTGAATTTGTATCAATATGTTTAGATACCTTGGCTCTCAAAATAGATGTAAGAAGCTTATAGATTGATGGCAAACATGTTATCGGTCTATAATTGCCGGGCTCGTTGGTACTACCTGTTTTATGGAGTAGGTGGGTTATTCCCGTGGTCATAAAATCTGGTAACGACCCAGATTCTAGGGCAGATTGAAATTGAGCAGCCAAACAAGCATGTGAGCTACGCAGCCATTTTAGCCAGAAATTTTACAGTCCGTCCGGTCCTGGCGATTTCCAATTTGATAAGGATCGGACCGCACTAATTACATCCTGGCTATCAATGACCACGTTTTCCATTTCTGGAATTAGCTCACTTGCTCGCTTGACCTCCCGCCTCCATTCCCCCTCAGTGTGGCCGACGGGTACCGACCAGATGTTCCTCCAAAACGTATTTGTAGCATCAGCATCTGGTAGCCCCATCATCAGCCACTCATTGATCTGGTCGTTCCCAGGTTCTATAAACCCACCTTTGGTCACTTTGAATGATGACATACCGGTCCACGCGTTTTTTCTATCTGCGTAGTCGATTTGCCCATGCATAGACTTTCTGCTTCAGGAAGTCAATGCGCTCTGTGGCCCGAGATACGTATTCATGAGGACTGACACCAGTCCCCAGAAAAGCCCGGCCCACATAGCGCATTACCCTGGGCCGTGTGTTCCCTGCCCTGAAGCAGATCAGCTTACCGATGAGTGTCCTTGCCTCAGCAATACGCCGTTCAATCCTGCACTGCCAGGCCGGGGTAAAAAGGTAAAAGGACATGGAGTACCTTTTATCAAGAAAAAAATCCTGTTTCCGTGGGATAGAAATTTATTCATAAAATCAATCTTTACGCGAGAGAAGCCGCGGGCAACATCTTGTTAATAATAGTTAGTTGTTTTAATATTTATTGGGATTTTCTAAAAAGAAATCTCAATATCAGCCCAGAGTTTCGAAGTTGGTCATGTTAGACACTACCGTGCCTCAAAAAGTACGTACAGCCGTTGGTCCTACGCTTGATCTCTCGCCGGTCGTATCGGATTACCGCCCATCGGATCATCAGCGTTAGGGAACAGAGAGTGCATTTGTGTTTTCGTACACACTTACACACTGTAATATCTCCTGCGCAGATGGCCAGATTTCGTTATAATTGGCCGCCGTGACCGAAATTTGGTCTGGAGAACATTCTAATAACCCTAACGCTGTTCAGAGCATGCGACCAACAATACAATAGCTGGCCCTTGACATAGTCACTTAGGGTAATTGGCCCTATTACCTTATTACACCAGACAGGGTGCACAGATAACGACTTAAGGTCGCTTTGTCACTGCCATTCTACTGCCAGTGTTGTGGGTTCGAATTCCACACGGGACAAAAATTTGTGTGATCCACAAATGGTTGTTCCAAGTCTGGGTGTTCTTTGTGTCCGTTGTATGAATGTTTGTTGAAGTCTACCACGACATAGGCAACTTTTCTAAAATGGGAAGCAACTTTAAGAAAATGTGCAATTGCTGTGAATATTCGAAAATTATATGATCATGCATAGTCTAGTCAACAAGTGGTTTTCTGGTCAACTTTTTTCAGCAGTCTCGAAAAAATATGAACGAGGTGTCATTCGATTCGGAAAGGCAAGTAGATGATTTTTGAAAAAATCACTTACCGCTTGCAAAAATTGCAAAAGGTATAAACAACTAATTAAAAAAAAAATGGGGTTTAGTTTTTTGGAAATATCTCAAAAAGTAATTGAGGATTTTCAAATCCAAAAACTATACAAAAAGAGGAGGAAATTTCCTAAAAAAAATCTCAACTCCCGGAATTGTTGGACAATAATCAGACGATTTTTTTTTATCACTGTGTTTCAATTAGTTATGCAATAGTTAATTAATAATTTTTTGCTGCCTGATCATGAACATTGCAAGTGTGATAATAATAATTGTTAAACTATAAATTTGAGATATTTTTCCTTTGGAAAAGTTGTTTATAACATTTGCAATTTTTGAAGCGGAACTTGAATTTTCAAAAATAAATTACATGCCATTCCGAATCGAATGACACCTCGTTCATATTTTTCGAGTCTGCTGGAAAATTTGACCAAAAAGGCACTTGTTGACTAGACTAGCTAATCGAATGTTGATCCATTTGTTGTCACTAAGTATAATTTAAATCTTAATCGAATATTCTAAACTTTATTTGAGGAAAACACGGTGCGTAATCGAATGGCGATAGTGATAATCGTATTTAAGTTGAGATACTGTATATTTAGAGCAGCGATAGCTCAGTGGAGAGCCCAACAGACTGCAATGCAGAGGGTATCGGGTTCGAACCCACGTCGCGCACCTCTGACTTTCGGAAGTTATATGACTTTTCGAAATTATGTGCGTATTGGTAGACAATTATCGCCTGCTCCGTGCCTCGGAGAGCACGTTAAGCCGTCGGTCCCGACTGCCATGAACATCTATGGCAGTCGTTATTGGGGAAGTCGACACAAAAGATCCCACTGGGTCGATGTGTCGCCGGTCTGTACTGACTGGCCCCCACACAAAATAAGATAAGATAAGAAGTATCTTATCTTATCTTATTTTGTGTGGGGGCCAGTCAGTAAATATACAGTAGTATATTTACATTATGAGCCTGCACCACAGTACATAAACACAGTATATATATATACAGTATTGTAACTCGGCCGTATCCTTGAAATAAATGTCTACAGCCGTGCGGTACGTAAACAAGCGATAGGGCTGCCCACCTACGGCATTTTAATTAAATCTGCCTACTTTGAGTTTCTATCTATTTTTGTGATTGTAAATATTTTTTATTTTATTCAAACAAATAGAATACTTTGTGAATGGGATAGGAAGTGTTCAATAAATATGCATGTTGTTTTTTTATAGGTAGATTTAATTTAAAAAAAAACATGTTTATGTTAGATTTAAGACTTAATAACAAATCGGTCTTATATTTGCGACTGAAAAATATTTGCGCCTCGGCTGAGAGTACGGAATGCTTTATTATTATATTTTGAAGTATAAAAAATCCGCATTCGATTTTGAATATAAAGCTTAATTAAAAATTGTTTTGGGAAACATGGACAAGGAGGAGAAAAAGAAATATCTTTCGGAGTTCCCAGGTAATCTAAAAAAAAAGTTATCACCGGGTGCGTTATTGAGGAATTCATGCAACCAAAAACAGCACAATGTATTCTACTTGTCATATTAAATAGGCTATACTTGTACTTATTTTGGGTAAAAAAATCGCACGATTACTGTTTAAAAAACAACACACCGTCCGTTCGTCACTGCGGCGCATTCGCGACTGGTTGCGTGCCGAGCGCATGCCGACGCCGAGGCGCGTAGGTATGACTCGAGTTCCGACCGTTTGTATGAAGATAGGTTACTGTATATTTATGTACTGTGCCTGCACGGATGACGTAGTGACTTAAGATGTCGCCTCTCTTCTGCTACTGCAACGCGTGGTTCGATTCCTCGACGACACAAAAATTTATGTCATTCTCAAATTGTTCTTTCGAGTCTGGGTGAACTTTGTGCCCGTTGTTTAAAATTATTGTAAAGTCCCCCGCGACATAAGCTATTATTTTAATGCTGAATATACCAAAGTTGCCTTTATTTGAATATTAAATAATTCAATTCTTTTATCGATAATTGCCCATTGTTACAGTAACAATCTTGTAATACTGGGCATAACGCCAGGTTTTTCATTATATGACAAGCCCAATATACCTACTATTATACCGTAAATGAAATATATTTTGTGCCCACTTTATTGATTAAAACTAGCTGCCTGCCGTGGTTTCATCCACGTTTATGATTATGATTCTATTTACAGACGGAGCCTCGTTATATTTGTGTTATAGTACTCATCTATACTAATATTACATATAGAAGCAATGTTTGAATTTTTGTTTGTTTGTAAGGATTTAACTCAAAAACTACTTAACCGATTTTAAGAATTCTTTCACGTCATCACTGAGTAACATAGGCCCTAATTTATAACATAATCTAAACTAATATTACGCAAGCGAAGCCGCGGGCAAAAGCTAGTTGATTATAATTGGATTATTCTCATTTGTTTAATGTTAAGTATACATATTCATATTAAAACACGTGCTTAATTAAATATGATGGATACCTTAAATTTTTATAAAAAAAATATTTTACTTATTTATTTATTTAGTTATTTATTTATTTATGTACCTAAAACCAACAAAGCATACACTAATTATAAACATTGTGATAACATATAAGCACGGATACATTACGTAGTGCTGCCTTATTTACAGGCTGGCACGGCATGCATCAACAGTAAAAAAATATATACATATATTTATGCTCGTTTGAGAAATTACGATAAAGTGAAATTACTTACATTAAACATAATACAAACAAATAATGGCATTTAAATAAAAAATAAACTAATAATAATCATAACAAATTGCATGCATAGTGTTTACATATAAATTATATTAAAAAAGGAAATTGATATGACAGTTAGTTATTAATTATAATAACACTTAAAAAACAAAAGATCTTAATATGCTGACAGTAATAATTATCATCAAATAATGTCATAATATAATAATTATTATAATTAATTAAATTAAATATGATTGAAATAAATTAGATTAAATTAAATCAATAAATGAATTCAATTCTATATCAAATTGTCGACCAATATAGTTTAAAGTTGGGCAAGGAGTCTCCATATCAGGTAAGCGTGACAGGCGACTGTATTGTACCTGCATTCTGTTGATAGATGAGAAATGCCCTAGATTTGTCCTAGAGGTTTTGGCGTTGAAGGACTGGTATCTAGACGACCAAACAAGTTTGTATGGCACATTAATATTAATTGGACCAAGTAAATGAGAGCAGTCAATAATGATGAAGCCATATCTTCGTAGCAACACCGACTTTATAATTAAATGAATTACTGTCGTAAAATACTGACCAACTGATTATATATTTATTTAAAAGACAACTACAGCACTTAGCCTACAACAAACAAACAAACTCACATTCTCATTTATAATATTTGGATTGCACGAATGGCGCAATGGTTTAAGGGATAGCCTCGCTACTGCGCTCAGTGTTGTGGGTTCGAATCCCACACGGGACAAAACTTTGTGTGATTCACAAATAGTTGTTTCATCTGGGTGTTCTTTGTGTCCATTGTTTGAATATTTGTAAAGCCCCCGCGATATAGGAATTATTCCTAGTGCAGGAGTTTAAAAAGAAAATATTAGAATTACTTGCACCCGTACTGTCACCAAGGGTATACTTGAAAACCAGCACCAGGCTTCCTTAGTCTGGCATTTTATGCTGAAGTTGGTCCTGTTTGGCGCAATGGACACGAGAAAAGACAACTATTGCACCGGGAATAATTTCTGTGTCGCGGGGGACTTTACAACCATTCAAATAACGGACACAAAGAACGCCCAGACTCGGAACAACCATTTGTGGATCACACAATTTTTTGTCCTGTGCGGGGATCGAACCCACAACACTCGGCGCGGCGATAGAGGCGAGGTGACCGCTTAAACCACTACATCCATCAGCAGTTTTATTTTACTATATTGTGTTATTATATATTTCTTTAGTTCGTTATTTTTATAGTTATACACATACATACAGTCTCACCCTCATAACCCCGAAGGGGTGAGGGACAACATTTCGTCAGGTACGCATTTTTAGATCTAACTTAAATTGAAAGCGATACTGACGAATTCTTTTTTATATACTTCTAATGTGGCAAACAAGTATACGGTCCACCTGATGGTAAGTGGTCACCGTAGCCTATGGACGCGTGCAACACCAGAGGCATCACTTGCGCGTTGCCGACCCTTTAGGAAAGGAAAAAAGGAAGTGAGAAGGAGAACGAGCAGGAAGGGGGAAAGAGGGTGATTGGGCCTTCGGCACTCTCACTCACCAAACGAAACACAACAGTAAGAACACTGCTATTTCACGTCGATATTCTGTGAGACGATAGTCCTTCCCCGGTCGAGCCGGCACATTCATGCCGAAATCAGCGAGGCTCTACTACACTACACTTAAACCATTACGACGTTAACTACGACGCCTAAACCATTTTCGTAAATATATTACAGTGTTAAAATTATTAGTATTTTTGTTATGTACTTTGTTTTTGTTAATACGTTTGTAAATATCTATTAATTTGTCAATATGTTGCGGTAAGTGTGATTAATTGAAAATTATTAATAATTGTCTAACATTATTAATAATTACCGAAAGGCGAGTTAAAGTAAGAAATTAATCACATTTATCAGTGATTATTAATAATTTAACTTCAGTACCGATGTATGTAATACATTTACAAAAATTACGTAAGCTAAGCGTCTTTCTATTCGATCGAGCATCAGAGGATACAAAATTAATATTTTAGTATCCTAAATTGGTTCCCTATATATTCGCATAAAATTATATGTCGTCATTTTTTTTTTTTTTTTTTTACGTGGTGGAATGCTATGACGCATATCCATCCGCGGGGGCGGGCGGAGGGATTATGTCGGACTCGCCGGGGTAAAGAAAGATGTTGAAAATATAATGTACCTCCCGGGATACCGACTAAACCTACCACGGTGTTCCTCGACACAACCACTATCGACGGGGCCGCGCGAATCGCTTTCGCATGCGGTCGCGACCCCGCCAAGGTTACGGCCCGCCGTATGAAACGGCAGGCCACTACACGAAAGACCTACCCAAAATAGGCACTACGTCATATAAAACCCTACTGTCTGGATATAGACGGACTCGACACAGAGGCGCGCTTGGAAACACGCACGCCGCCTCTCGGACCTGGTGCTGAACGGATGGCGGGCAGGCCCACAAAGCCTGCCACCCCCAGGTCAAACCTCAGGGTGGCTGGAGGTCATCGCGCGCCCTCCGGCGCCCGGCTCTGCGGTTGGGGAGAGGGTTTAAACGCTTCCTCTCCCGCTCCGCCGTCTCCTTGATGGAGATTACTTCCTCGCAGAAGGAGGCGACGGCGTTTCACGACCTCTCACTCCGGACCATAGACTGAACTACGGCCGGGAGCGAGAGGGCAACCGATCCGACTGCCGCGATCAAGTCACGGCGCTGCGATGCCCAGGTGGGGCAAACCGCCAAAGTGTGCAGCGCCGTGTCCTCTATAACGTCGCGGCAGTCGCCGCAGTGGTGACAGCCGGGCGTCTCTTGCCGGCGTATACGACACAGGAACTGGCCAAAACAACCGTGGCCAGTCAGTACCTGTGTCAGCCGGAAGGTGAGGGCGCCATGCCGCCTCTCCAGCCACTCTTTAAAAACGGGACTTACCGCCACGATCGTGGCGTGCCCGGCACTGGGGTGCACAAGTCGCTCCTTCCAATTCGCCACTAGGACCTGGCGGAGCTCGGACCTTGCCGCCTCGACTGCGGGAAAAACAGGTCCTTCGCCCCGAGCTAGCGCCTCCTGGCGCCAACGATAGAGCGACGCCAGGAGCGCCGCTTCCAGGTCCCATGGCATCGATCCTGCGAGGAGGCTCGCAGCCTCGAACGAGATCGTGCGGTACCCTCTAATCAACCTGACGGCCATGGCGCGCTGTGGAGCACGAAGCGCCGAGATGTTACGGGCCGCCAGGTTGTCGCCCCAAACTGGGGCCCCATATAGGGCCATGGACCGCACGACCCCTCGTAGAGCCTCCGGCAGGAGGTGTTTGGCCCCCCAAGGTTGGGCAGCAGGCGCGCGAGCGCACCTGCAGCGTCCCGAAGAATGGGGGCCAAACGACGGAAATGGGCTGTAAAGTCCCATCGGCTGTCGAGCAGGAGACCCAAATACTTAAGGGTTGGCTCGACGCCGATGCGGACCCCTCTTACCATGATATGGGCCCCTGGAGGTGGCCGGTTCCGAGGGCCGTGAAAACATACAGCCTCGGATTTCGACAGGGCCACCTCGAGGCCCAACCGCCGGATACGACCAACGACTTGTGCGACCCCAGCGGTCGCCAGTATGGCCGCCGCCCGGTGTGACTTACCCCTCGCCGTGACAAGTGTGTCGTCGGCGTAACAAATGACGCCGACGCCACGGAGGAGCGCACCTCGTAGCACCCAGTCGTAACCGATGTTCCACAGGAGCGAACTCAGAACCGATCCCTGTGGAACACCGCACGACATCTCTCGCCGACTCCAACCGTCGTGACCCGGGTAGACGACTACCCTCTCTGAAAGATATGCCCCGACTATGCGGCGGAGGTAGGTCGGCACTCGATGGAAAATGAGTGCCTCCCTAATGCAACTCCAGGGCAAGGTATTAAAGGCATTCGCGATGTCCAAAGACACCGCGAAGACGACCTCGCCCCGGGACACCGCATCCTCCGCCAGGCTCCTCACACGCTGAACAGCGTCAATGGTGGAGCGCCCACGGCGGAAACCATATTGGTTTTCCGCCAAATCCGGGCCCACCGTGGACAGATGCTGGACGAGGCGCTCCGCGATAATAAACTCGAAGAGTTTAGCCACCTCGTCCAGCAACACAATGGGCCGGTAGGCGGACGGAGAGTCCGCCGGGCGCCCCTCCTTCCTGATCAGGACCAGTTTCCCCACCTTCCACTGGCGCGGAAACTGGCCCCGAACTAGACACTCGCTGAGGAGCCCCGTCAGTCGGGCCGCGAGCTCCTCGAGGACCAGGGCCAAAGCACGACCTGGAATGCCGTCGGGCCCTGGGGCGGTGTTTTTCGAGCGAAGTCTCGACACCGCCGCTCGCAACTCTACCTGGGTCACTTCGGGAACCACGTCGTCGTCAAAGTCCGCGCTGGACGCCATGGAAGGCGGAACCATCGACGGAGGAGTGTGCTCCGCCCGTGAGGGAAACAGAGCGGCCACCACCTCCTCCACCAACTGTGGCCGGAGACTCTGGGACAGAGTCCCCAGCAGCTCTTGGCGGGCCTCTTCCTTGGCCCGCTTGATGGCTACTTTCAAGGTACTTTT
The DNA here is from genome assembly GCA_963675205.1 of Catocala nupta. Classification (NCBI taxonomy): domain Eukaryota; kingdom Metazoa; phylum Arthropoda; class Insecta; order Lepidoptera; family Erebidae; genus Catocala; species Catocala nupta. The sequence goes on along the minus strand of OY776107.1, from coordinate 2,283,525 downwards.
GGCCGCTCTGTAGGCCTCGTACAGTTCCGCCTCCCTGGCGTCAAAATCGGGAGGGCGGTGACGCCTCCTACGAAGCCGGATGTACTGGCGTCTTGCCGTGACGCAGGAATATCGCAGGCCGGCAATATGTGCCGACCACCAGTACACCCGGCGCCTAGCTGGAAAATTTTAGGCACTCTTGGCATCGCCGCATCGCAAGCTTGCGTTATAGCCTCCCGGAACCACTCGGCCTCCATCTCGACATTGTCAGGCCTGGCCGGTGCTGGCACCCAGGCCTGAACGATGGAGGCTTCCAGGAGGACCTCCCGATTCAGCTTCTTTAAAGCCCAACGCGGACCGCCCCCAATCGGGGCTCTTGGAGCTGGGGGGTCGGAGGTCTGGGCGGAGACGTCGAACCGAATATAGCGGTGGTCCGACAGCGTCTCCACCTCCTCGACGACGCGCCAGCCTTGGACACGGCGTGCTAGTGCGGGGCTGGCAAAAGAGACGTCAATAACTGACCCGCCCCGCTGACGCACGCACGTGTGCACTGACCCACGATTGAGGACTAGCAGGCCGTTTTCTACGGCCCACTCCTCGAGCAATACACCCTTCGCGTCCGTGGTCGCGGAACCCCAAGCCGAGGATTTGGCATTGAGGACCCCGACGACGAGCACGGGCCGAGAGTGGCTTCGAGCGACGACGACGTTCAGTTCGAGGAGATACTCCTCGAAGTCGGCGAGAGGTCGGTTGGGTGAGAAGTAACCGCCCACCACAACCACGTCTCCTACGAGTGCTGCGACGCAGCCCCGTCCTCGGACGATGTTCTCGACGGACGGGGCCCCGGCGGCGGCCGGCGAAATTAGCGCCACCAAGCCATCGAGGTCCCCTACCCAGTCGGCCCTGGGAGGGACAAAATAGGGCTCGGCTACTACGGCGACATGTATTGACCACTGCGCCATGCTCTGGAGGAGAAGGTCCTGAGCCCTGGCGCAGTGGTTTAAATTACACTGGAGGAGACGGAGGCGCAGAGGCATTACGTCTCCATCACCTCCGCCCCCCCCGACCGCGGGAGCGGCGACCCTTGCTGCTGCCGATGACGAGGCAGGCGATTTTGCGGGTAACTTTTTGTGGGTGGCGGCGCACTCCTTGCCACCCGCCCGGTGCTTCGCTGGTTTGCCTACCGCCGCACACAAAATACAGTGCGGCGTGGCCTCACATGTAGCGGCCATGTGACCAGGCTGACCGCAATGGAAACAGCGGCCAGTGCAGTCAGCCTGTGAGGGGCACTTGACGCCCACATGGCCGCTCGAAAGGCAGCGGTAGCACCGGGCAGTCCTAGGTTCCAAGACCTTGACATGCGCCGACACCCAACCCACCAATGACATGATCTTCAGGGCAGCCTGCAATTTTGGCGACGGCAGCGACGATCTCTTCTCTCGTTACAGAGTCATCCAGGCCCGTGATGCGTAAATCAGCGCACTTTTGGGGCCTGGAGACGCGGACCTCTTCCGATGGTAAAACCTGACGAAGACTATTCGCCAGACGGTCCGCCTGATCGCCGCTTGCGACTCCCGGCACTTCAATAAGGCGGGCGCCGGTCTGGGTAGTCCGGCACCGCAATCCTGCTGTTATTCCGAGTTTACCGGGGTCGATTGCGTCCCGCGCCTTCTTGAGGAGCTCCGCGTATGTTGTCCCCCGCTCAATAGCAGCTGGCTGCAGTGTGAGGACCACTGCAGTGGAGCGGGGGGCTTGGAGCTTCCTCGCCTCTTTTTTGGCCGCCTACTTGGCCTTTTTGGCCGCCTTCTTACTCTTTTTAGCTGCCTCTTTCTTCTGGCCGACGACCTCCCAGTCGTCGGCTTTGCGCGTGGCAGCAGCGGGTTGTTGTGCGGAAGCGGCGGGGCGTTCCTTGAGAGCTACAGGTGCGCGCTTCTTCTGCTGACTTTTCCTGCCCTTTTGGCTGGCAGGCGCACTTGCGAGAGCCGCTGGAGAAGCGGCCAGGGGCCGCGAGGCCCTTGCTTTAGCCGCGTACGACGTTGGCGGCGCTGGCGTCGGGGGAGTAGGAGGGACAGGCACTCTAAGTCTGTCTCCTGCTAGAGGAGGGCGCAGCAGCCGCCCCTCCATAACCGAGAGCTTGGCGCGAAACTCGCCAAGCTCCTGCCGGACTAGCGCCACAAGCTCCGATTCCGTTTTGCTAGCACCCTGCTCTTGCCGCTTCTCAAACTCTTCCTGTCTTCTTTTGAGTTCGGCCACTTCCTGTGCCAAGCGAGCATTTTCATTCAGTAGTTTCGTGACCTTCTCATTAGCCGATCGGTTAAAGACTGCCTCCGCGATTTCCCGAATGGATTCGATCGAGTCCTTTAGGGTCCTATGGCACGTGCCTTTTAGACCCTTCGATATTTTCGAAACCAAGCGTATTGCCTCTAAGGCATCACTGAGCCTAGTCTTCAGTTGCGTTACCGGCAAGTCTTCGGCATCTGGCGCTACCACAGGCTGCTTTCGTCCTGCAGTGACTCGCTGGGCTGCCGCAGCAATGAGGCGATCCTCCTCGTTCGAGCGCTCCTCCTTGTCAGCCTTCCTTAATGCGGCGCGAAGTTCGGCCTTCGCCTGGCCCAGACCCACGTACTTGCCGTGGGTGGGCGGACGACCGCGTCCACGTCTGGCCGTAGCAACTTTTGGTGCCGGCACCGCGTCCTCGCTTGAGCCTTCCGACTCCTCCGAGTGCTGCGTAGAACGCGAGCGTTTACGCGTAGCTCTCTCCAGACTAGCATCCAAGGACACAACGTGTACTTCGTGCTCCGACGGCACGTAGTCCTCATCTACCTCGGAGCGCGCAGAACTAGGCGTGCGCGACTCCCTCAACGTCTTTTTTAAAATCGATTTAATATTTGGTTCCATAATGAATCCCACGAGTATGGGAGAAATAAAAGTCGACCCGGGCAGAGATCCCGATACCCGGGCAAGCCTAATACTTCAGGGGGACGGCAGGTACCCTGAAGGGGCCGCACTAGTGACTGAACTACCCATCAGCCATGCATCTCCTCGCTGTGCGACAGCAACTTGAGATTCGGGGTGGTTTTTATAGAGGGCCACACCCTCGCAGTCCGGGCGGTGAAGCCAAGACCCTCGGTCCCGTCAGCAGCCGTGAGAAATACAGGGTTCCGATATGCTCTAGACGGTGACAACGGGGACAAAAGTCAGAAGAAAAAGGGGGGACAACAATAACAAAACGGGGCAAAAACAAAAGGGGACAAGAAACAAATTTGGACGCAGAACCAAAAAGGGGGGACAAAACAAAAGAGGGACAAAGAGGGAGAAAGAATCGTCAGAGTGACGAGAAGAGACCCCGTTGTCTGTTCAGCGGCAGGGTGAGTGCACGCCGAACCCGTCAAAGCGGCTCTCCCTTGTCCACTCTAAGACAGAGCGGTACTGGGAGAGCCAGGCCCAAAGATAGGGCCTCCGGCTTGGGGATGGGACTAGCGTCCATCCCCCTGCCTCCGGTGCCAAACGCGACAAATGGCACCGGTTGTCAGAATATTAGCCACCAGCAACAATGAAAAGCATTGTTGCTGGTGCCCAGGGTGCACCACGGGGAGGTTTTCTGACACGCACCCCATATGTCATGTCATAATTTAACATGGCATACTTTTACTTATCCTAATAATAGTTACGTACAATATTCATTTGGCATAACTGTTTAGGCATAATTTTTTTAAGCATAATTACTATAAGCATAATAATTGTTAAGCATACTATTCTACTATTCCAAAGCATAAATTTGTTTATGCATAATGATATTTAAGCATAATATTTATAGGCATAATAATTATACACCGCATAATTATATATTACTTCGGCATTGGTTTCTCTTAGCAAGTGATTACTGAGCTCTTTAAGGACGTGTGTTGCATGTAATAAAATACTTTTCGTATATAAAATAAACACGTTGGCGGCTTAGGGCCACTCCCGCCGCACCCTAACCTATTGTTAAACTATGGTATAATAATAATAATAATATTCTACCACATACACACAACACCATCTAGTCCAAACTAAGCAGAGCTTGTACTATGGGTACTAGACAATGGATAAACATACATATATGCTTTTTTTTGTAAATACATACATATTATACATAGAAACACTCAGACCAAGACAAACATCCATGTTCCTGCACACAAATGTTTGACTTGTGCGGGAATCGAACCCGCGACCTCAGGCGTGGCAGTCGGTTACACTAACCACTACGCCACCGAGGCCGACAAGGTATGGTATTTATATAGGTATGTATGGTGAGGTATGTACCCAAGTTATATTGGATATGATACATACTTATTTTTTCCAGATTCAAATAGCTATCTGAAAAATAAAAGATGATGCCATATCAATTATTAAAGTAACAGGTATACTTACTTGTGTATTTAAACTTAAACTTTGTTTCCATTATACCTTTTGATATTTATGCCTAATAACTATTAAACGAATAAACAATATGCCTTATCACTTTATGCAAATCAAAATTAAGGCAAAAAGCATTAGCCTAAATGATATTTATGTCCACTGAAATAGTATGCCAAAAAACAATTAGGTCAAAGTATTATTATGACAAAAAAATGCCTTACTTGTTATGCCAAATTGAATTAAGACAAAAGAAATTAGTTGAAACAATGAGTTCTCTCCTAAAATCACCTTAAAATAAATACTTTAGAATTAATTTTTAGTTTAACAAATAATAATTTTATCGAGGTCGCCTATGAACACCCGGATGATTATAGAACACTAAAGAGTCGCCTATGATGACTCAGATGATCATAGTGGATTAAACCAATTTTATGGAGTCTATGATTGTATAATATTTATTTTATCTGTTTTTGTTTGTTTTAAGCAAAACAAAAAAAAATGATTTGCATGTAGGTAAGATTATTTTAGTATTTGTAAGAACTATGGTATTATAAATAAATACCTACTGGACAAATAACTTCGAGACTTATTTTATTACTTTTACCGACGAGAGGAGTGAATTATTTATAACAACTGGTAAAATTGATGAATTTCAATATCATATTCACATTTACGAAATCATAAGATAATAATTAATAATGACAGATAATAATTATTAATAATTTTCAATTAATCACACTTACCGTAACAAATACTTAGGCAGGTATATTGTTAATAGTCAATAAAGTTGCACAATGAATAAAAAATTTGCTCTTAAAATAATATAATTAACTGGTATGGAGCATTGCAATAATGTATGAATGAATGCTTACTTTGTTTTCTTAGGTACTTAAAATGGTGATTTATTAAATTTCTCTCCAATAGCGACATCTGTATAATTAAGTCAAAAACTTAAAGTACAATAGGTACTCTGACGCTTATAGGTATTAAACATGTTACCGTTCGTCTATAGATGGCGTTGACACAAATATCTAAGCGGTATAGTTTTCTTTATAATAAAATTATTTTTATTGTACCTAGTTTTAAAGGTGTGTATAGTTAATATTTTTACAAGGAATATGGTAATATTTCCATAAGCTAAGCATGCAAAGCTATAAATTTCTTGTATGAAGCAATGGGTGCATTTTTACTTGAGTTCGATGTTATTATGTTGTTAGTACTAATTATTATAGTTTATAAAATCTTATTAGTTTTTGGTGCCGTTATATATAATATAATACTTTACTAGTGTACAATATTCTGTATATTCTTTGATTTTATTTATTAGGTGCATATAAAACAAACGCTGTTAAAAAGCGACATCTATACTGTTTGTAACGAAATATAAAGTTAGCTGTAACGCTAACATAGTTAACAGATATTATATCACACCGATAGATGGCAGTTCTAAAATAAGCTATACAGTATTTTACAGATGAGGCTTGGAGTACCAAGTATTGGAATACACAATAATTATTTTTAGTACGCATAAACTAAATTTAAAAGTAAATATAATATATTAAAATTGCTTTAATTGCAGAATACGGGTGGACATGTTATACATAAAATTGTTTTATGTTTCCGCGAATGCTATACTTACATTCATTTTCATTCCTTTACTCTCAAAAACACCATGCATAATAGTTACCATCGCCTGCAACTCTTCCGCCGATGACGCAAGTATTACTTGGTCGTCGGCATAAAGTAGACATTTGACAAGTAACTCATTCATTCTTAATCCCCATATACAATCTTTTAAATCTTTCATAAAATAAATGTGGTATAACGTATTGTTATTGGTAAGGCGGCTACTCTTAAAAACTATGAAATGCTTACCTAAACCTTAAGTCCAATATCTCATCCTCTAATCCATTTTTATATATTGGGGCTTGCAGAATAGAGTTTAAGGTATGTTGCAACCTAACAAAAATTGACACCAAAAAAAATTTTCTAAAGTATTCTCGGCCAATTTTTTTAACTTGAATTTGTTATATTTTGTCCTATTCGTATTGTCTCATCACTATGATTGGAAGTAAAAAAATACCATAATGCGTTACCATGGCATTGTAGTAAAATGTTATTTTATCTTGATGATTAAATTATTTAATATCGATATCAATAGAAATAAATAGTGGATTATGTTTTTAAAACAGGTAGGTACCTAAATCATGTTTTGTAGGTATAGACTATAATTTTAAAACAGTCTTTAGTACCAAAAGTAGTCATTGTTTATTTTAGCAATTTATACTTATTTATTTATTTATTTATTTATTTATTTATTTATTTTATAAACACTAGAGGCTTACAGCATCTGTACCAACACGCCTTTAGTGCTATACTACTAACATACACTTTAAACACACAAAACAAATAAATTAAAATAAAATATAAAAGAAACATTCACAATCATATTAACTACTAAAATAAAACAATTTTGAGCATTCGTATAGAAACAATAGATAAAATAATTTATGCCATCATGTTAAGGAACTCTGTTACTTTTTTAAACATTTGACTAGTGTTACAATAAAATAAATCTGTATCCGGACTTGCAAGTAGTAATTTGTTCATATTGTCAATCGCTCTTGCCGTTGGACAATAAGTAACCTGCGGCAGACGCCATGATGTAGGATACGTGAATAATCTATGTCGCCTACGTCCAACAGCACGCATGTACTGATTTGGCACATAGAAGTAAATACACTCACGCACAGAAGGGTTATCCACCCTATGTACCAGTAATAAATAATAGTGCATTATGTGTGCAAGATTGCGCCTAAATTCTAAGGTATTGAGACTAATCATTCCCGAGACAAACATAGAGGGGTATAGAAAGGGATAGTAGCCATATATGCGTTTGTACAAGTAACGAGCAAATTTGCGTTGAACTCTCTCTATCATAAGTGTATATAACTGCTCATGTGGATGCCAAACAATCGCATTGTACTCCAGTTTGCTACGTACATAGGCGTTATATAACAGTTTTATTACTAGAACATTATCAAACTGAGAGGACATTCTAATTATAAATCCTAATGATTTATTAGCAGCCTTACATATGGTTGTGATGTGATCGCGAAAATTTAATTGATTGTCTAGGGTAAGTCCAAGATCTCGTATAGAAGTAACTCGCTCAAACGGCTGCCCTGCCAGCTCGTAGGCCATTGTAATAGGTGAACGGGAACGAGTGAAGGTGATAATTTTACATTTAGGGATATTTAAGGACAGTTTATTCGCTGTGCACCATTCAACAACGGCATCTATGTCGTGTTGTATATCTTCGCAGTCTGTAATGCTCCGAACAGGGGAAAATAACTTAAGGTCGTCAGCGAACATTAGGCATTCTGTCTTAGATAAAACTCTAGGTAAATCATTTATCATGATAATAAACAAGGTAGGCCCAAGGGTACTGCCTTGACTTACTCCTGAGCGTGTATAGTAATCGTTTGATACATACTGTCCTATTTTTACAAATTGTTTTCGATCTCTGAGGTAACTGGCTATAAATTGGAGTAGATTAGTGTCGAATCCTATTGCCGAAAGCTTTGTTAATAGTACATCGTTATCGACAAGATCAAAAGCTTTAGTAAAATCTAAATAGGCTGCGTCAATTTGACAGCCAGATGTCATCCTAGTTTTCACATAGTCAGTAAAATAAACGTGATTTGTTGATGTAGAACGCGCTGGTCGAAAACCATGTTGAGAATTATCTAATTGACTGTTGATTTGCAGAAATATACGATTTTTTATAATTATCTCAAATAATTTACCAAACACTGATAATACGGCAATAGGTCTGAAATTGTTAATGTCAGTAGACAAGCCAGTTTTAGGGACGGGCGTCACTCTAGAAGTTTTCCATCGATTAGGATAGGAACAGCATTTAAGGGACAGGTTATATATATATAAGAGAGGCTCCTCCAGAGCAGATACACAATCTTTGACTAGAAAAGCTGGTATGTTATCTGGTCCATACGCAGATGAAGAATTGAGTTGTCGTACAGCACTTCTCAGTTGTGCCGAATCTATCTGCGAAACACTTATTTGAGTGCAACTTTGCTGCATGTTACCAACACGCTCAGCCTCAACAGGGTCTAACTTTGGCATTCCTGTATGAAATACCGAACTAAAATAATGCGCTAACGCATCGACAGCTTCCTGATCCGCCACTATCTTACCCTCATGAATAAAATGTCTACTTTGTTGTCTATTTTGCGTTTCTCTCTAATATATTGCCAGAACGCAGAGGGGTCATTAGTTATTTTATTTCCTAAACTGTTTATATAGTTTCTATAAGCGCTATAAGTGAGTTCTTTGACTTTAGTCCTATAGTATCTAAAAAGCTCTTTGTTAAACTGAAGGCCCCGTATTTTGAACATTTTATGATTATAATATTTCAGTTTTATATAATGTATTATTTCACCTGTGTACCATGATGGATATAAATATTTATGTGTTACAGGCTCTCTTTGTGGTGGAACATTTTTACTTATTGCCACATTTAATTTATTATAAAGAATGTCTACTACCACACTAACATCTTGTTGTTCCAGAAGGTCTCCCCACTCCAAGCTGGCTATATCGGAATATAAGTCAAGGAAATTGGCTTTCCGGAAGTTCCACCCCAAGTTCACTCCTTCGGGAATTTTACTTCCTTTTGGAGGTTGTGGTGTTTTTATCTGTGTACCCCTACGAAATGTGAGAACTATTTTTAATGGAGGGTGATAGGCATCAGGCGGGACTAGAACATCAGTGTGTGAAATTACACTAATTTCACCTGGGTCAGTTGTTGTTAGTACCAAGTCAAGGATACATCCATATTCATTACATACATTGTTACATTGTTGTAATTTACAAAAATTTAGAAACATGGTAAACTGCAACTGGACAGCTTTACTACATGACTTCAGATTGAAATCTCCTAATATAACAAACTGGTATTTGGAATAAGAAACAATGGCATTCTCTAAGCAAGTTAAAACATCTAAATATTGTTTATCATTATAGTTTGGTGGTAAGTATACCACTGCTACAAATAGTTTGACATTTTTCCATGTAATGATAGTAAACAATAGTTCCTTTTCATGTGTAAGGCCATCTACATCAGTAATAACTTTGACCGTATAACAGTCCTTTATTGCCAATAATACACCTCCCCAACCGACATCACCGGTTCTATCTTTTCTCACCACAATATAGTTTTGGGGAAACAATTCTGCATCATTCACAGAGCTATTAAGAAAGGTTTCGGTGAGAGCAAAGAAATCACAAGACATTGAAATGACATTATTATAACATTGGACAGTTTTAGAACGAAGACCTCTTACATTCTGATAGTATATTTTAATTTTTTTAACACTAATTTTATTGCACAATTTTTTTTTGGGAACATATACACATTTATCAGTCTTATTTTTATAATTACAATTAAATTTATTCAAGAAAAAACTGTGAACTTACTTTACTTACATAATTTGTATTTGGTATGAGATTGGTGGGAGAATAAATATGTAAATCTATTTTTAAATTATCCATAAGTTTACTATACATAGTTTTAATCCCATTATTATTTATTATGCCTGAGCTATAAGAAAACATGTCAAAAGACAGGAAACAATTTGTGTCAAAATAGTAAGCATAATTAAAATTTTGAAGATCCTGGTATAAAAGAGTATTGAATATCTCAATTTTATAATTATAAATGGGAGCACCACACACATATGTTGGTGTACTTATTACAATGTTTGTATAATTTACATGTTGCAAGGATTCTCTAATAGTCCTTACTAATTTTACGCAGTCTCGTGTATTTTTAAACTCAGTTCCTCCCAATATAATAATACAATAGTCGTTTATACTGAAATTCTGTAATTTGCTATCTATCCCATGTAGTAGACGTTTTGTGTTACAGTTTTTTGAGACATATCTACAATACTCAAAATAATCACCAAACGTGTTATCAATTATTTTGTGAGAACCACATGGATTAGCATTTGTTATGATACATAGTTTATTCTTTGTATGGTCTTTATGAGACACAATGTTGGTGTTTAAAGCAATTGGACTGATTGAGACATCTTTGTTTATAGTTTGTAATGCTTTTTGTAGGGTGTTGATTTGCTCATTCAGCCGTCCTATTTCTTGATTGGCTTCTTTCAATTGTAGCTCTAGGTTCATTATTTTATCCTGCATCATAATCATTGCCTCATTGGAGTACGTCACATCTGTCAAGTGTGAAGAGAATCGTCTAGATGGCGTAGCGATAGCATTCAGTTCTGGTTGTATTTCAGAATATCTAGTTTTCGGCTTAATATTATTTGGTGATTGGGTTAATAAACTTTTCAATGTAATGTTATCTTTTTTTAATTTAGATATTTGTTCCCGAAGGTCATTGTTTTCCAATATTGAAGCTTCAAACTCATTTTGTAAGCTACCATATTCAGTTTGAAGTTTTCCTATTTGTTCCTGCATTTCTTGGAATGAGGTTAAATCAATTCTACCGTAGTCCACGCTTCTTGACAAAGGCAGATCAGTAAATATGTGCAGAGTTACGTGCTAAGAAGTGTCAAAAGGGACTTCGTATTTGCAACAGAGAATGGTTAGGTACAATCTTTGATCTTTATATTTAATTTTGTTTTCGATTGTATAAACGAAAACAAAATATATTTCTTTAATTTTTTTAATTTATTTAATCTCTAACAAGGAATACACATTTATTACAAGGTAGATTTACACTAAAACAGGACATGTGTTGCCTCAATAATAGGAGATCACAGCATGCAATACAATGAACATAAAAATATACAACTAAAATACAACAATGTCAATTAAAATAATTACAAGTAAACATCAATTAATAGAAAAATATATAAAATTTACAATACTGTGAAAGTCAACGAAACAAATACATTAGGAAAGCAATGGATTAGAAATTTGAAAATTACGTAAATAGTGGGATTGTAATAAAATATATCAAAAATTGAAATAATTAATCAAAATATTTATTTAATAAAATTTAAACACAAAATTACATCAAATGTCAACTGGATAATTAAAAAGAAAGAATAATAAATTATAATTAAGGCGTATTAATAATTAAGGGATCTTCGAAACTTCTTGTAATATAATTTAGTACTAGATGTTTGAAAGTAGCAAATAAATTGCTAAAGATGTCTATGTCTGCCGAGGCACCTGATACTTCGTTATACTGATCAACCATCCTAACAACCGGTGAATGTTTTCCAGGATTAGTTCGCTGTCGAGGAGCTCTGAACAGCGAGCACGGATAACGAGGGATTCTAGAGGGTACATTGACACATATTTTTCCAGCAAATGTGAACAGTCAATTTTATTGTTGAGTAACTTATTATGAAAATAGCAAATCAGATAAATTACGACGTGTATCTAAAGAAATCATTTTACAAAATAAGGGATCGCATGACTAAATATGTCTGATATGACATTTATAAATTAATTGAAAAATAGGGTCCTAAATTAGAACCTTGCGGTAAAAATATATTTGACTCATCTCCATCAACCACTACTGATGACGGCCTCGCATCAAGGTACGATCCACACCATTGCAAGATTGTACTTGTTATGGCCAACGACATTAATTTTCTTAAAAATGCTTTATGATTAACTTTGTCGAAAGCCTTCGTGAAATCAGTGTAAATAGCGTAAACTTGCAAGCCCTGGTCTGCTGCTGTTAAATCTGATACATAACTAACTACATTAGTATTCGTGGACTTCTATTCACATACTGCCCACTTCTAATTAGGTATTTATGTTTTCATATATTTTATCTTTAACTTATGAACAGCAATAAAAAGCTTAGGTGGTACTATCCTGTAAGAAATTATGAGACTGCCACTAAGTGATTATTAGTTTGTTTTTTGTATTCTCAGTGTTGTTAACAATTGTTGGTGAGCCAATTAAATAAACAATTAGTTTTGAAGTGGTGTTAGCTCAATGAATAAGCCATTGGAGTTGCGACCGAAAGGTCACAGTCTCGAATTCCGCCTATTGCACTATCGTCATAAAACCACTACATTTTGCTAGCGACTTCGCTCGCGTAATATTAGGTTAGGTTATATTCTGCAGCGGGAAGATTAGAGAAGTGGCTGAAGAGGCGGCATGGCACCCTCACCTCGGTGTATTGGTGTGTCAACCAGATCTATATTACTAACCCTAGTTTTAAGTCTTACTAACAAGCGGATATCTGTTATCATTAAATTAATAAAAAATATTAATTATTATTAAATTATATTAGTAAAAGTATTTTTTTCTAGATGAAAGGTACCCTATTCCGTTTCTATACCTTCGACAATGATGAATGATCGGTCGAGTAGTCAAGGCATGCAACCAAACAAACAAACAAACTCATCATATTATGTTAGGATTTGTAAAACAAATTGTTAGAGCTCTATCAAAAAATAATTATTGTAAAAAAGAGGAATATTTAGCATATATTATTACTATTACTAATCGCAATAACAATTGTGACCTTACGATAACGATTAGAAACAGTAAGACGCTATTTATAGAAAATAGCAAGAGGACTATTAGTGCCTACACTTATGCATGGAAGTGAAAGTTGGGTATGGCAAAAGAAGCATGAGAGCAGAATAAATGCTGTAGAAATGAGAGCGCTGAGAAGTATATGTGGTGTGACTCTGAAAGATAGAATAAGGAATAGTGTGATTAGAGAGAGATGCGGCATAAAAGTGGATATAGTGACGAGAATAGAAAAGGGTATGTTAAGTTGGTTTGGGCATGTAGAAAGAATGGATGAGAACAGACTGACTAAGAAAGATTATAAGGCTAGTGTGAATGGAACAGTTGCAAGGGGAAGACCTAGGCGAACGTTTCCTGATCAGATCGGAGACATTCTGGATAAAGGCCAGGTTAAGAGCACCTTAAACCGGCGAGCGTGTATGAGGAATGTTATGAAAGTGAATGAAGCCAGAGAAATGTGTCAGGATCGTAGCAAATGGAAATCCGTAGTCTCTGCCTACCCCTCTGGGAAACAGGCGTGAATTTATGTATGTATGTATGTATGCATCTTATTAATAATGTTTCTAATCGTTAATAGCTACCGGATGAAATTATAATTATAAGTTATAACGCACAATTATAACGTTATAACGTCACATGCCTTGCGTCGCTTATTACGTCACCGATTATCCACGTTAATCCCCATAGTCTTAACACTGCGGCGAGTGTTGTGTGTTCGAATCCCACACGGTACAAAACTATGTGTGACCCACAAACGGTTGTTCCGAATGTGGATGTTCTTTGTGTCCGTTGTTTGAATGTTTGTAAAGAACCCTGCGACACAGGAATGACTCCTAGTGCTGGTGTTGTCTTTTTAAAATGAATAAAATAGCATTATTATTAAATCAACTACAATTTTATAATTACTTTTAAAAGAAATATCTTGCACACAAATATTATATATTGCTTTTACACAAACATTACATCTTTTCTATTTGACTAATTTTGGTTTGTTATATAACTATGACAATTACACAATAATACTGCAAATGTCACTTACTCGGCAACACTAATAACGACGGCTGATTGCACAAAATCTAGTTAAAACATCCTTTCTTCAGAGATTTGTTTCTATTAATTACAATTATCGTGCAATTTTGTCAATTAGTTATGACTAGCGGCCTGCCCTGGCTTCGCACGGGTAGTGCAAAACCTTAACAAATTATACACTTAAACCTTCCTAATGAATCACTCTGTCTATTGGTGTAAACCGCGTAAAAATTGTTCAGTAATTTTTGAGTTAATCGCGAACAACTAGACAGACGCGGCGGAGGTATTTGTTTAATATGTGGTGATAGTTATGCGTTCTATATATTGCAAATATGAATGTGTGCACCGGCGGCAACGGTTTTAATACCAAACCAATGAAACAATAGAAATTATGTAAATAACAATTATGGTACGTTACGACAGCGACCGATAATTTTGTCCTTACCGCGCTCCTGCAATAACATGAGTAGGTACCACCACGTCCACGAGATGTCAACATTTATTTCATGTTTCAGTAAAATTTGTCGTTTTCATTGATCAAAAATGTATCTATTGTCATGTATTTCAGTTTGGAATGTCATCTATTTACTGTGAAGTGATATAAAATATAGGTTGTGTCTATAAATTTATAATTATTTTTGGCATTCTTGTGAATATTTGTTAGAGATAATAAACTTTGATTGAACCTGTAGATATTTTGGAAACCCACGGAAGATTCCAGCGACATAGGACTTATTCCTAAAGCAGTAGTAGTCTTTTGTAAAAAAAAGCTACATATTGCTTCTTCTAGTTTCTCAATCACTAATTAATTTTACTCAGAAACTTGATTAACAATTCCTGATAATTAAAAAGGTGACTAGACTGAGCAAGAGATGATTTGAAGAATAGGTCAGTTAGAAAATTAACTAGGTACCTAAGTGTGTTCATTTACATAATTAGTTACGGAGTTTTCAAAATCATTGTTGTAATTATTTACTAGTAGGCAACCATTGAGGATTACCTACTAACTAATTAAAAAGAGTTTTTATACAATGGGGTTACTTGAGTTAAATTAATTTATTTCTTTATTTTAAATATGACAACTCCTGCACCAGATATTGTTTCTGTATCGCGGGGGGGCTTAACAAACATTTAAACAACGGACACAAAGAACATCCAGACTCGGGACAACAATTTATGGGTCATACAATTTTTTGTCCCGTGTGGGATTCGAACCCACAACACTCGGTGCAGTGGCAGTGGCGAGGCGACTACTTGAACAACTACAGTAATAAATGATTCCAAAAGAAAGAATTCGCGGGATAAATATTATAATTAACTAGCTTTTGCCCGCGGCTTTGCTTGCGTAAAAGTAGGTTATGTTATTAACAGTACTTTTTTTTAAATATTGCTTATGTTACTCGGTGATATGGCTTCCTAATTGTAAAAGAATTTTTAAAATCGGTTGAGTTGTTTTTGAGTTAAATCCTTATAAAGAAACAAAAAATCAAATATTTCCCCTTATAGAGTACTATAAATAGGTATTAATTTAAGTAACTATAGCTTAGTAGGTTACTTTTGGACTGACACGCAGAGGTCTCGGGTTCGATATCACATTTTTTTGAAGTTATGTGCTCATGAAATAGTTAACTATCGCTCGCTTTAACTGTGAAAGAAGCTTGTGGTAGTTCGCCATAATGTTATCAAACATATGTGTAGTCTGCTTACACGCATTGGGCCAAAACACTGACACTTATACTGAGAAGAGGCCTGTGCCCAGCAGTGGGATCGTTTATATAAAGAGCTGATAGAACTGTAAAAAAGTAGTAGACCCTCGCTGATTTCAGCATGAATGGGCCAACTCGACCGCGGAAAGACTACCCTCCCACAGAATATCGACGTGAAATAGCAGTATTCCCACTGCTGTGTTTCAATCGAGAGTGAGAGTGCCGGAGGCCCAATCACGCTCTTTCCCCCTTCCAGCTCCTTCTCCTTCCCTCTTCCTTTCCTAAAGGGTTGGCAACGCGCAAGTGATGCCTCTGGTGTTGCAGGCGTCCATAGGCTACGGTGACCACTTACCATCAGGAGGGCTATGCTCGTTTGCCACAACACCCTTTCTCAAAGGGATTGGCAAAAAGTAGCTATAAGGACATATTTTTCATCTAGAAACAATACAGTTCCCGAGGGATAGAAGTATATTGATAAACTCTACATAAAAACGAGTGAAACTGTGGGCGAAAGCTAGTAAGTACTTAATATAGTAATGACGTTACATAAAGCTATATTATCTTATACATAGAGGAGTGTATAATTATATGAAAGAAAGAAAGAAATAAATCTTTATTGCTTTACAGCTTTTCGGTGGACATAATCTTCTGTTCGAGAATAAAAACAAATAAAAATTACAAGAAAAGTAAAAAAAAAAACAAAGACAGAGTAAAGTAAAGAATAAGAAACATCTAGTGTCACATGCGTCCCCCAGCTGTAGCAGTCAGGATCCCAGTTCAGCATTTGCTTGGTCCCAAGAACCACCAGGCACTGGTCTTCCACTGGAGCCTGTCATAGTGACGTACGGAAAACAAGTATAAAGATACATACATAGTTATATATAATAGTTATATGTACAGTTCAAATTCAAATTGTTTTATTTGTGAAACATATGTAGGTGGAAAGTTATAAGATGACTAGCTGACTCGAGCAACTTCGCCTGCTTCACATAAGAGAATTTTGCCCGTTCTTGCAACATTTTTCATTGCTGATCCGCTGCTTTTGTGCGTAGCGTGATGTTATATAGCCTTCCTCGATAAATGGGCTATATAACATTAAAAAAAATTTCAATTCGAATCAGTAGTTCCTGAGATTAGCGTGTTCAAACAAACAAACAAACTCTTCAGCTTTATCATATTAGTAAAGATAGTCTCACGCCTTTATTCCCAAAAGGTGTTTTACACTCACATTTCTCTAGTTACTTTAGGTCATACGTAATAGGGGGTGAAACTATTGACATTTACAGAACACAATTTCAAAGTTTCAGACTGCAAAATTCTGTCTTTTTTTATATTGTATTTATTACTTGCGTTTGACCGCGATCTCACCTGAGGTCAAGTGACGATGCAGTCGATGAAGGAGCACGCTTGCCTAGAAGATACCTTTTCACTGACGACTTGAAGACACCCAGATTGTACATATCGAGAAACAGACATAGATAGTGAGTTTCATTCCTTTGCGGTTCGCATTTTAAAAGTGGACGCAAATGTGGAAAATTCTTGCATTAAAATCCCAATAACACGGAGCGAATCAAACCCGGGATCTCATGAGCAGTTCCATTCATATCACTGCGCCACCGAAGCAGTATTAATTAGTTTGCAACGCAAATTATATTTTTTTTTATTCTATAATAACAAATCACGACATTTTAACATTTACAGATCTAACGGAGATAAGAGTAAGCATAGCCGGCGGGCACTATTAGTCTAATTATTCATATAATTGATAGATGTGTTTTTAGATAAAAACTTGTTAAATATTTGTTTTTATGTTATTAGGGTACGAAAACCTTGGGGTTTCGACCCCTGTATTGTGACTCCATCTGTCGGCAGTCGGTGTCACTATAATAATGAGTGCTCGAAGTTCGAATTCCAAAAGGTACAAAAATCTTCGTGCTCCACAAATATTGGTGCCGAATCTAGGTGTGCTTTTTGTCCGTTGTTTGTAACATACGAACAGTGGACAGAAAGACCATCCACACGATACAAGAACAGATGACTGCACACCGAGTGTCTTGGGTTCGAATCTCACGCGGGACAAAAATTTGTGTGTATCGCAATTGGTTGTTCCGAGTCTGGGTTTTCTTTGTGTCCGTTGTTTAAATGTAGTAATGTCTTCCTCGACACAGGTATTATTGCCAGAGCGTTGCAATAGTTTGGGAACAGTAGTTACTTTTCCAGGATGAAAGTTACCCATGTCCTTTTCTGTATCCCTGACAATGTGTATGTGAAATTTTATGATGATCAGTCGAGTAGTTAGCTTGAAACTATGACGAAAAAGAATCATACATTCACATGAATAAGTAAGGATAAAGGAATTGCTACGCTCTGGTTTTGTCTGAAATGCAGCGTCAATCGCAGCCTGTGACGCGTATCCTCTTGCACCATAATATCAACCCTGTATATAAACTGTCCCACTGCTGGGCGTGGGCCTCTTTATAGTGTGAGAAGGAGGCCATAGTCCAAAACGCTGGCCCAGTGCGGGTTGGCAGACTTCACAATACATGTATTCGAGAATGTTTCGAATTTTCAGAAATGCAAGTTTCTTCACGATGTTTTCACAGTTAAAGCAAGCGATAATTAACTATTTAATACGCATATAACTGCCAAAAGTCAGAGGTGAGATCAAATGAGGTTCCGAGAGGCTTGAGATCAAACCGGAGATCTCAGCGTGGCAGTCCAATGATCTCCTACTAGGTTTTCGCTGCTCCCATGCGCACCATATTTTTTTTTTTTTTTTTTTTTTTTTTTTACGTGGGGGAATGCTATGACGCATATCCCTCCGCGGGGGCGGGCGGAGGGATCATGTCGGACTCGCCGGGATAAAAGAAAGATGGAATAATAGTAAAGTACCTCCCGGAATACCGACTAAACCTACCACGGTGTTCCTCGACAAAACCACTATCGACGGGGCCGCGCGAATCACTTTCGCATGCGGTCGCGACCCCGCCGAGGTTACGGCCCGCCGTGTGAAACGGCAGGCCACTACCCGAAGAGACCTACCCAAAGGACTCACGCTCAAAAATTCCCTACTGTCTCGACACAGAGGCGCGCGTGGGAACACGCACGCCGCCTCTCGGACCTGGTGCTGAACGGATGACGGGCAGGCCCACAAAGCCCGCCACCCCCAGGTCAAACCTCAGGGTGGCTGGAGGTCATCGCGCGCCCTCCGGCGCCCGGCTCTGCGGTTGGGGAGAGGGTTTAAACGCTCCCTCTCCCGCTCCGCCACCTCCTTGATGGAAATCACTTCCTCGCAGAAGGAGGCGACGGCGTTCCACGACCTCTCACTCCGGACCATAGACTGAACTACGGCCGGGAGCGAGAGGGCAACCGATCCGACTGCCGCGGTCAAATCACGGCGCTGCGATGCCCAGGCGGGGCAAACCGCCAAAGTGTGCAGCGCCGTGTCCTCTACAACGTCGCGGCAGTCACCGCAGTGGTGACAACCGGGCGTCTCTTGCCGGCGTATACGACACAGGAACCGGCCAAAACAACCGTGGCCAGTCAAAACCTGTGTCAGCCGGAAGGTGAGGGCGCCATGCCGCCTCTCCAGCCACTCCTCAAACACGGGACTTACCGCCACGATCGTGGCGTGCCCGATGCGCACCATATCACAAGACTAGATGTATCCGCTCCTGTGGGTTATAGCGTATTGTTATATAGCCTATAACCTTCCTCGATAATTAAATTTTTATTTAAAATTTTAACCCAAGCATTATATAAATTCTCATCATATTTTTGTTTTTTTTTTCTCTCTTTTGTTTGTTTAACTTCAACTACATATTTTGCATGTATTCACGTTTATTCTCACAGATGCTTTATAATTAATGAATGATGTGTATAGTTATAATTGGACATCAGATCTAAAACAATTGTATTAATCTGTTCATTGTAATCAAGCTTGATTTGTTGTCTGTTACTATACCTATGTGAAAAAAAAATAATTAAAAAAATAATAAAAATAAATAGGCTAGCCGCCACTAAACAGAATTTTTCAATTTAGACTAGTAGTTCCTGAGATTAGCGCGTTCAAGCAAACAAACAAACTCTTCAGCTTTATAATATTAGTATCGATTTAAAAAGACTGACTTATTTATTACTGAATAGTTTTCATAAATTCTATGTTAAAAATATTAGTTCAAATAATACAATTGTATGAATTAAATAATAAAAAAATACGTAATGCCTCTTTGGCATGTTTCTACAGAATATACCACCAGGTGGAATAACTCTTCAGAGCACTCCCTGAAGAGTTATTCCACCTTATCTCGCCCTCCCCTTTCCTATCCAGAACAACGCGTGCTGGGCTCAGATGCCATCCTTACACGGTGGAGTCGACTAGAGTGCGTACCAACAAGTTTGGGTCCTCATACCTCTGCCGAACGATCAAGGCATGGAATTCTCTGCCAAGGCACGTGTTTCCTTCTTCCTTCAATCCTGGGTCCTTTAAGCGGGGCGTGAAAAAGCACCTTCTCAGGCCGTCAAAGTAGATACCTCAACATCGCCTCGGCTGCTATGAAGACAATGACTGCTCTTAGACCACACGACTGCTTACCATCAGGCGGAGTGTGGTCATTCCGTCAAGCAAAAAAAAAAAAAAAAATCCGTGATGGCTACCCTGTTGTATCTTTATTGAGTGCGACACACGGCTTGATCTAGTAAATAAAACTGTAGTCATAAAATTAATATCTGCCGACAATCAATAATTTATAATGTTACATAAATGACATCAAAACAACAAATTTGCGAAACTTAAATCACCTATTATAAAGGAAATGCGTCGAAATAAACAAGTTCCGAGTTAAATACAACATTCTAATCCTAATCCTAACTATAATATTATAAATGCGAAAGTGAGTTTGTTTGTTTGTTACGCTTTCACGCCTTCACTACTCGACCGATCATCATGAAATTTTGTTTACACGTTGTCAGGGGTACAGAAATGGAAAAAGGATACCTTACATCTTGAAAAAAGTACTGTTACTAACCTAACCTATATTAATACAAGCGAAGACGTGGGTAAAATCTAGTATTATATAATACTAGCTGACCCACGCAACTTCGCCTGCTTCATATAAGATAAGAGAATTTACTCCGTTTTTTGCAAAAATTTTCATTGTTGCTCCGCTCTAATTGGTTGTAGCGTGATGTTATATAGCCTATAGTCTTCCTCGATAAATGGGCTATCCAACACTAAAAGAATTTTTCAATTCGAACTAGTAGTTCCTGAGATTAGCGCGTTCAAGCAAACAAACTCTTCAGCTTTATAATATTAGTATAAATATAGGTAAGAATATTATTATGTATGTCTCCTAAATAGTATAAAAATTATGTCCGTCCGTCTCAGTTCTCCTAAATTACCATTCAGTCACGAATTACCTTTGCATTTATCATACAGTGTAAGATTTACCGCTTTTCCCCTCATACAATGCTATTGTATATTAAAAATAATTACCTATTTATGCAAACATTAATATTATTGAGTATTTCCTATTGTTTTGAAAATCTGTAATATTATGCTGTAATGGCTACAACACCTTGTACATATGAATACTGAAATATACATATCTTATCTTGTGTGGGGGCCAGTCAGTACAGACCGGCGACACTTCGACCCAGTGGGATCTTTTGTGTCGACTTCCCCAATAACGACTGCCATAGATGTTCATGGCAGTCGGGACCGACGGCTTAACGTGCTCTCCGAGGCACGGAGCAGGCGATAATTGTCTATCAATACGCACATAATTTCGAAAAGTCATATAACTTCCGAAAGTCACAGGTGCGCGACGTGGGTTCGAACCCGAGACCCTCTGCATTGCAGTCTGTTGGTCTCTCCACTGAGCTATCGCTGCTCAGTGGAATATACATATAGTTATATATATAATTCAATGGCGATTTAAAAGAGTGGCCAGTGAGTTTCATGTAGGTATCGTTTCATAGGCTCAACGATTTGCCTAAACCTTGTAACTAGTATAAATGTTTTAGGAACTTACTAACCTTTAACATTCATAAGTGTTACGTAAACCTAAATTAATAAAGGGGTTTTTATTTTAACTATGACTTAATTTACGCTACAGATTTTATTATAAGTAGTCTTAATCGTAAGTAAGAAAATGAATTTCGGTTTGTTATTATATACATATAATACAGTCAAATTAAATTTAGAAACAGATAGTCGATGTTTTGTAATCATGTCGTGGAAATACAGGCTTAATTGAAAAACACTAATATTTTTTTATTCGTGACCTTTTTGTACCTAACAACTTTCCTTCTAACACTTTTCATAGTTTACTAATATAATATGTGTTTATTTAAATTATTAACTATGTACACACGGCTACACATCAAGTTAGACACCGCATAACTACGCTACATACAAAATAGAGAATTGTTGGAAAGGGACAGTGCATAGTGGTGTCGATGTAATGGTAAGGATAGAGCTTAACAAAAATATAACGCACTCTCTCGCACGATTTACACAGTTTAAATTCTAATAGTTCAAAAGTCCAAACAGTCTAGGTTGATGCTTCGCTGTGTGTACATATAAACACAATTCTTTAAAACTAACTTATACCTAAATTATAAAACAGAAATAAAAAAGAAAACTAAATCCCTCTAATAGGCATCATAGAATTCCTCCGCGTCACAGTCGACTGGTAGTGTGCCCAGAAGACTGGCAGCATTGCCACGTTGAATAGCAATGCTTATTCTTTCCACGATTATTTTTTTGTATTACAGTTGTTTACTAATTTAATTTTTCATACAAATATTTAAAATTGTTTGCTCTTATCATGACTAAGAATTAAGACTACACGCGGTCGCAAAAAAAGCAGGGGCGTTGCAGTATCAGTAACTAACAGACAGATTTTTATAGAATTTGTAGTTTATGATTACTTGATCTTTGATAATATTTTAATAAAGATTATTGTATATTAGTGGTGACTTTAATTTATTGAAATTACCTATTTTAAATAGCAGTATGTTATAAATACATAATCAAGACTAACGCTCGTGACGATTGTGCCACCCATTTAATATAGGCCAGCTCGACACGATTGTGAGCATCACAATTGTGACGGTGGTTCAAATAGGCCCAAGTTAATACAATTGTACGCGTAAAAGCAAGATGGCGGTCGGAAATTACTGAAATATTAAAATAACTGCCTACTTAGGGTCTCAAATAGCTCCAATTACTACTTTATTTCTATAAACTTTGGTTATTCTTTGGGTCTGTAAGGGTTATCAGTAGAAGAACGCAGTCTGGAACTACGCTTGGTGCAAGCAATGTAATAAAGTCACATTCAAGGCAGCCGAGTGGGCTCGGCTGTACCCAGGACTTTCCACGGTGTGAACTCATTATATCCTCTCCGCTCTCTTTTCCTGGATATATGCGTAAGAGGCTACCAAAACAAGGAAAAAGCTTCACATGGGTGATGCAATGGATGAAATTTAAACCCACGAGCTTGCGACCATAACGACACGAATTTGTTTTATCAATTATTAAACACGTTTAGTATAATAAAATAGTATATCTGTGTTCAAAGAAGTGATATATGTTGTGTTTCAAGTCGTATCATATAAATCTACTTATATTAGACTGGTCGTTGGAGTCAACAGTGTGACAACGGACAAAATTTGAACAATCATCGTGTAAACCCGGGGAGTATTCTACTTTACTAACTTTTAACAGACACTCCACAACATTTGTTTACTCTGCTCACTATACTGTGAGCTTCGTCCACCACACACCGGCACAGATTTTGTCTCCTTTTGCTTGACAATAGGTGGAAGCAAAATTGACGACTAAACATTCGCCCCAGGCATGCATACACACATGTTTATACTACACATTAACTAATAGTATTACTGTAGTGATTTTATTTGTATTTTCCGATAAATTTATGTATATTTTTATCTTTTCCAATTAGATTATTTTATTTTACCCTCAATCTTAATAAATAAAGTTTTACTTATCTAAATTATCTTATCCAATACATTATAGTATCATTTCTTATAAATTTTAAAACTAATACTCAAAAAATCTTCTCTCTTTTGCCTTTCTGTAAGTTTATAGCAAATATTTCAACCATTTATACATATATAGGTACCCATCTGTCCCATCCCACTTTTCTTTTCTATTACTTAGGTTGTTTCTTTTTTATATATTCTAGGTGTTTGGTGATTGTTACATCCCTCAACCAACAATGAATACTCAAATGATGACCCGTAAGGCAACAGCCAAGGACACAGAAAACAAGTTAAAGGCAGCGCTGATGGAATTGAAGAAATTTAAGGCAGACAACAATATGTTACTAAAGGAACGCAGTGATTGCGAAGGCGAAATTGAAGCAGTTAACAACAAAGTATTGGAGCTTAAAAGGCAACTGACGGAGCTCCATATAGAATATATGGATGTCTTGGACCAACGGGACCGACTAGAAGATGAAGTTAGATCCTTCAGTAATTGTAATGATGTCTTTTCTAGGTCATTGAGCCGCAGCACTGAGCTTGAAGCAAGCCTGAATGAAGCCCATACTAAAATTATTTCCTTAGAACAAACCATTCAGGTGCTAAATGGTGCTGCGACTCAGAACCTCTACTCAGAACTCATGGGGGAAAAAATAAGTACACTTCATAGTTATAAAAGTAAGCTCAAAAGTCATGTTTTTATTAAAAGTAGTAGGAAATTAAGGCAATACTTGAAGTTAAATAAGTTAATTAAAAAGTTAGATTTTAATCTTAAAAAGTCAATCCAGTTTAAAAAAGTTACACAGCACAATAGTGAATTGGTGAAGGAGCATGAGGCATTTTTATTTGATTTAAAGAGAAGTAATGATCAAATAGTTGCCAGTAGGTTACAGTATGAAGCACATACAGCTGAATTAAATAATCAAATAATTAGTTTGGAAAATTGTTTAACCAGGATCAGCCTGGAACATCAAAAAGAAACTTCTGAATACATTCAGAAATATGATGAAATTGCCAGAGTTGGTAGGGAGAACATGGAACGTGTTCTCTCGCTAACTAATGATACTATATGCGGTAAGTGCTTACAGGCTGAACCTAATAACAACCTGTCAGCTGTTTGTGATTTGAAGTCAGTTAACAGTTGTCCCACCTCCTCTTCCTATCATGAAGATATGTCTGTGTCTTATTTGGTTAAGAATAACAATAATAAAAATTTAATCATGTTTTCTGACCAAATCGGTGTAGGTTTTAGTAGACTCATAAATTCTTATACAGAGTCTCCCTGTGTAAATATTTGTTCCCCTGGGGCTAGGTTAAGTACTTTAACTGATAAGTTAAAAATGACAACTTTGAATTCTGAATCGACCATAGTAATTCTATATGGTGACAGCTTATCTGTCACAAAAAATGAGGCTTTACATTTAACTGAGGTAATTGAATCATTACATAGTAAAGTAGGGTGTAACTTTATTCTTTGCGCTTTACCTTATTCCTATTCATTAACACAGGAACAGAATAGATATATTCAAAATCTGAATTTATTATTTTATAACAGTACATGTTATACAAATTATACAAAATTCTTTGACACTAATAAGTTTATTAGTAGATTTTTATTGACTAAAGATACAATGTATCTTTCATATTTTTATAAAAAACAACTTGCTAAGTTATTAGCATTTAATATATTATTATTTAGAGACACAGGTACCAGTACGGTAGTGAAGATTTTAGATCATAGTAGTAATATTACTACTAATTCCTATATTGATACTTCTATTAGTTTAAACTATTAGATGAGACAAAGGATAGGCAGTCACATAGTATTAGACTTATTCACCAGAATATTCAGGGTCTATCCGGCAAGGAGTTAGAATTAGATTTATTTTTTAAAGAACATGACATCCAAATATGTTGCTTAACAGAACATTGGTTAAGAAGTAGTCAACTAATATTTAATAATGAACATTATACCGTTGTAAGTGCGTTTGTAAGAAGGAATTCTATACATGGTGGCTCTCTAATATATGTATGTAATAATCTTAAATTTAAGGAAAGAAATGATATAGTAAATCTTTCTATCGAGCGCACTGTTGAATTATCTTGTGTGGAGCTAGAGCAACATGTCATACTTTGCGTGTACCGACCACCGCAGAGTGACTTTAGTGTATTCGAAACAGTAATGGAGGATATTTTAAAACGCTTAAGTTATGGTAATAGGCATATAGTAGTATGTGGTGATTTTAATATTAATTTACTTCAGCGATCAGTTCTTTCTGTAAGACTTATTAGTTTATTTAGATCATTTAATTTAAATAATTTATTTTTCGAACCAACCAGAATTACATCACACTCTGCTACGTGCTTAGACAATATATTTTGCGAATGCCAATTTCTAAATAGGGCCATATTGAGTGATTTGACATCCGACCACTGTGGGCAAAAGGTTGTATTTCCTATAAATACAATTAAAAAAGAAACTATCATCACATGTAGACCAATGACATCTAATCGCATAAAGGAATTTAAGAATAACATTAATGCCAAGGTTGTCAATATGGACCTAGATTGCAATAGACCAGACGAACTATACGAGTCTTTGCTTAACGTCATTACACTGGAATATAACAAAATTTTTAAAATGAAGACATTTTACAAAAAATTAAAAGTTAAGTTTTGTGATTGGGCAACACCTGGGATATATACAAGTAGAGCTAAGTTATATGAATTATATGGAATAAAAAAATATAATTTTGATCCAAATTTTATTAAATATGTTAGAAATTATTCAAAATTATTTAAAAAGGCTTGTGCTACAGCCAAGTCCCTTTATTTAAAAAACAAAATTCGAAATGCCGACGATAAAATTAAAGCTACTTGGAATATTATTAATAATGAAACTGGACGCACCAAGCAGCGTGATAATACTATTAAACTTAATGTAAATAATAAGATAATTTCAAATAACTTGCAAGTAGCTGAAACATTTAATAACTACTTTGCAAAGATACCTGTTAATACAACTAGTTCCTTAAGGTCTTGCCCAGTAAAAGCAGAATCCTTGGTTAGGGATAGCGTGGTGGAGTGTAAAGTCCTGTTTAGTTTTAAATATGTACATCCGCATGACATAATAAAAGTATTTGAGTCACTTAATTCAAAAAAATCAGCTGACTTGTGGGGTATTTCTATGAAATTAATTACAAGTATTATTGATAACGTAGCGCCACACCTAGCTGCAATATTCAACGGATGCATTGATGTGGGCATTTTTCCAAATTTAATGAAATGTAGCAAAATAATACCATTATTTAAAAATGGATGTAAAAGTGATCCATGTAATTTCAGACCGATTTCTATATTACCTGCTATAAGTAAAATATTTGAGAAAATTATATTACAGCAATTAGAGAGCCACTTTAACGTAAACAACTTATTTCATACTCAACAATATGGTTTTAGAAAGGGTCGATCTACAATAGATGCGGGTGTTACACTTTTAAAACATATTTTTGCTGCTTGGGAAAATTCGCAAGATGCCATTGGCGTATTCTGTGATCTCTCAAAAGCCTTTGACTGCGTTGAACATCAAACGTTATTGCGAAAGCTCAGGCATTATGGAATTCGAAATGCTGCACTCGACCTCGTTGGTTCTTACCTAAGCGATAGATTACAACACGTTGAAATCAACGGAAGTAGATCTTCTGGATTACCAGTCGCAATGGGCGTGCCACAGGGCTCAATTTTAGGACCCTTTCTGTTTCTAGCGTACGTGAATGATTTGCCGTTCTTCGTACAGAATTTGTGCGACATTGTATTATTTGCTGATGACACATCACTTATTTTTAAAGTAGACCGTAGGACACCAAATTTACAGGGTGTTAATTCTTCACTCGCGCAAGTCCTGGACTGGTTCACGGCGAATAATTTACTACTCAATTCAAAAAAAACAAAATGTATTAAGTTTACATTGCCTAATATAAAGAGTCCTAGCATAAACGTTAATTTAAATAATGAAACAGTAACATTTGTACAATCCACAGTTTTCTTAGGTATTACTTTAGATGATAAAGTTCAGTGGGGCGCTCAAATATCGTGTCTTGCAGGGAGACTTAGTTCAGCAGCATTCGCGGTTAGGAAAGTAAGACAGCTTACTGATATAGATACTGCGAGACTAGTATATTTTAGTTATTTTCACAGCGTTATGTCCTATGGCATACTATTGTGGGGTAAGGCAGCTGATATTGAAACAATTTTCATTCTTCAAAAGCGTGCAGTACGTAGCATTTATAATTTAGGCCCACGAGTTTCCCTGAAAGAGCGTTTTAAAGAAATTGGTATACTTACTGTTGCGTCGCAATATATATTTACGAATATTATGTTTATAAAACATAATATTCACTTATATAATAAGAATAGTGATATTCACAA
This sequence comes from Catocala nupta, assembly GCA_963675205.1. NCBI lineage: Eukaryota > Metazoa > Arthropoda > Insecta > Lepidoptera > Erebidae > Catocala > Catocala nupta. Next base: position 2,255,419 of record OY776107.1, on the reverse strand, counting down.
CTTAAACACTAGAAATAAGCATAAGTTGGTAGGTCCGTATCATCGTTTACATAAAGTTCACAATTCATTTGCGGGACTCAGTATACGCTTTTTTAATAAACTACCGATTGATATTATAAATTTACCTTTACTAAAATTTAAAAGTGCTGTTAAAAGTCAGCTTATCCGGAAGGGCTATTATTCAATCAATGATTACTTAAATGATAAAAACTCATGGAACTAGTTGCTTGTTTCATACAGGATTCAAACAATGTATGTATTATATAAGTCAATTTAGTTATGTGAAGGTACTTCGTGTTTATTTGGTGGTGTTAAAGTATCTTTCTTTTCTTTTAAACAAACTTTATAAGTATTAACGTAAATTTTGTTTTAACTACATTTAGTCACGAACTACCTTTTCATGTCACAAAGTGTAAGTGTATGCGTCCTCATGCCATACTACTGTCTATTACAAATGGCTACGTACTGATAAATATGATTTCAAATCTCAAATGCTTTTTACATAATATTACCAACTTTTCTTTATTTTAGAATTTAGTTTTATATGGACAGTGACATATGGCATAATGACTGCAACACCTGGTACATAAATGAGTTGTAAAATACTGAAATTATAAGTTGATGGCGATTTAAAAGAGTGGCCTTGAGTTTCTTGCAGGTATCTTCTCATAGGCTCAACCTTTTGCCTGAACCTTGCAACTAACATAAATGTAAATTCAGTAAATATAATAAACTCACTAACCCATTTGACGTTCATAAGTGTTACTTTGTGACCTAAGTGAATAAATTATTTTTGACTTTGACTTTGACACACTAGAGAGAGCTGAATTGGTAAAAATAAAAATATAACAAAATTCGTTATCTTAAACCGCGTACAAATTTTCGTAGCAGTGTTATATTCCCGGGTTGGGTAAAGTATTTGTTTAGAAATTCTAAGGAACATCACAAAGTTTGGCACTGTACTGAGTAGAAAAAGCGCTATGATAAGTCCTTCTTCAAACGAGGTTTCAAAAAAGTTCTTCTTTCAAGGTAGGCAGCGGCTTTGCTGTGTCCTGACATTGCTGAAGTCCATGAGCAGCGGTTACCACTTCCCATCAGGTGGGCCGCTAGCTCGTCTGCCACCAATGGCAATAAAAACAAATTCAATAAGCGGTAGTAATTGTAACTGATGTGAAATAAGCCGCGGGTTCAATTCGTGGGTCAGGCAAAGGGTAAAGAAATGCCTTTAGAAGGATTTTTTTAATGTATCTTTGTGTAATTGTAGCGTCGTTCCCGTGTCCCGAGATAATAAATAACTTAGGTTTTTATATCGACTGTACGGAGTGCGTGCTGGGTTCGATTCCCGCATGGGACAAACAGTTGTGTCATCCACAAATAGTTGTTCCAAGTTTGAGTGTCCCTTGTGTCCGTCATTTTAATGTTTGTAAAGTTCCCCACGACACAAGAATTACAACTACGGCGGGAAAGGACTTTAAAAAAATATTGAGTTAGTAGAGGCAAGTCAGGGTATAAGCTAGTATAATCCTTACTAATATTATATGTGCGGATGAGTTTGTTTGTTTGTTACGCTTTATGCCTTAATTACTCGACCGATCAAATTCGCATTCACGTTGTCAGGGATACTAAAAATTTACTGTTCCCGAGATATACAAATTTATAAGTAAATCTACATTAACGCAAGCGAAGCCGCGGGAAAAAGCTAGTATAACTATATAATATTTGTTATAGGACTATCTCTAAGTACAAACTAATCCATATTTTAATAAACACATCAGTTTTATCGCAAAGGACATCTCACAAATATAATTATGATTAAGTATTTATATTAAATATGTATAATTTATTAATTAATATTATTTTATAGTAAGTTTCCTGTATGTGTTGTTTTCGTGTAAACTTAAGTTACAAATTCTTGTGCAATAATTGGTACCTAGTTAATTCAATGTTGGCTGTCCACCGCGGTTTCACCCACGTTTATGATTGCTGCGCCGCTCCTATAAATCGTAGCGTGATGTTATATAGCTCATTACCTTCCTCGAGAATTTTGCTATCAAATGCAAGAAGAATTGTTCAAATCTGACTGGTAGTTCCAGAGATAAAAGCATTTAAAAAACTCTTTGTTTTATTACATTAGCATTGATTTTACGTTCATATGAACATACTGTCACGCCGATATTGCCAAAGGGGAGATAGCCACCAGCTACGAATCGTTAAAGGTCCCACCATATGGGGTAAGTAACTAGCACAGTGCCACTCTCAGAGACTGCACTTATACTGAGCACTCTTAAATTAAAAAACTCAACAATTAAACGTTTTCGATCCGGGAATTGAACCCCCGTGGTAATGCGCATGATCTTTCTCCGGTCGTTGGATGTGCCAGATAGTCCGAGCGAGTGAATCAGTCAACTAGTAAAATTTTTAGACTCCTGACGCTCTATATTCTATCAAACAATCCCAATATCACTTTACACGGCCCGGCAATCGAACTTAGTCACGATGGCATGCAAACTTATATTGTCAAGAAGCGATTATAATGATTGTTGCTGTGGTATATGTACCCTTTCAGGATTCAGAGCGAGACTATGTATACAAGTAGCGATGACTCAATAGCTTACCAAAATGCCCGCCGTTACTAATAAATTCTAGTTAATTTAAACACAAACGTCAACAATGATTTGTCATTTTTCGAATTTTCCTTCTACAGAGAGTCGTCCTATTTAGTGACCCGTAACTTAATTACGAAATTGGTCATTAGTTATTTTTACCTGCCACCAAGTTGCTCAAGCATTGGGACCGCCTGATGGTAGTGGTTACCTGCAGCTTACCATCGCTTGTATCACCGTTACTGATCATAAGGAAAAGGAATAGAAAGAAAGAAAGAAAATAATTTTATTTGTAAACAGTAAAATATGTATATTATATACAGAACAGTATACAGTATGGAGTTCAAATTAGGTAGGTACTTGCTTCAGCTATTGTTGCAGTTGAAATTGCAACATTGGTGTTCTTGCAGGACAGGAATAGAAGGTGGGATGAAGGATTGGAGACCTATGTGCGCCTTTAGAACTTTTACTTACATGGCTAAACGCTGTAACAGTGTTCAGTCAAAGTGAATAATTATTTGTCTGCACCAATGGTGTAGTGTTCTAAGTGATCGCTTCGCCATTGACACTGCATCGAGTGTTGTGGGTACGATCCCCATTCAAGACTTTGTGTGATCCACAAAGAGTTGTTCAGAGTTTGGGTATTCTTTATGGCCGTTGTTTGAATGTTTGTAAAGTTTGCGACATAGGAATGAGTCCTAGTGCTGGAGTTGTATATTGAAAGAAATATCATTGTTCATAAATTATTACTTGAGAATATTAAAAAAATATTGTGAAAGGATAGTTCAGTGGGGAGACCAACAAACTGCAATGCAGAGGGTCTTGGGTTTGAACCCACGTCGCGCATCTCTGACTTTCAGAAGTTATATGACTTTTCGAAATTATGTGCGTATTGATTGACAATTATCGGCTACTCCGTGCCTAGGAGAGCACGTGAAGCAGTCGGTCCCGGGTGCCATGAACATCTATGGCAGTCGTTATTGGAGAAGTCGACACAAAAGATCCCACTAGGTCGAAGTGTCGCCGGTCTGTACTGACTGGCCCCCACACAAGATAAGATATGATAAGATACATATATCATGCAACGCGAAAGCTTAAAAGTTATTATTAGAAAGAAAGAAAGACAGAAACATTTATTTCCTCTGAATGCAGGCGGTACCAGATTTAACAATAGTGCATATTTCAAGCTATATTCTGCCCTGAGCTTATAAGAAACCTGCAAAAAACTTAACGCCACTCCATTAAATCGCCATTAAATTAAAATTACAGTTATTTATTTATTGGCACACAAAATAAACATTATTTTACTAGATTTGTCCGCGGCTTCACTCGCCTAAATGTAGACAATGTCTGTCAATTTTCTCTTCTTCGGAACATTTCTAAATAAAACGTACTCTAAGGATATAGATAAAGTTTTATTTAAAAAAGTGTCAAGTATTCTGTATCCCTGATAACAGGAACGAAATTCCATGACGGTCGATTGAGTTGCCTGGTAACTTGTAGTTAAGTGAAAGCGTAACAAACAAACACACAGTCACATTTTATAATATTAGTTAGGATGGACTGCACAGCACTGACTGCACTGTGAGCTAGCGGCCCACCTGATGGGAAGTGGTAATCGTTGCTCATGGACTTCAGCAATGTCAGGAAACAGCAAAGCCGCTGCCTACCGTGAAAAAGAATTCTCTTTAAACCTCGTTTGAAGAAGGACATATCATAGCTCGGGAAACACCGAAGCAGACAGTTACAGGAGAAATCTCATCTTTGCTAAATTATTATATTAATTCTCGAAATGTAGTCATTTTGTTTAATAGACCTACGAGGAAATAAAATGGCGGACGTTGATCGAGATCACCATTTAATTTCGTCATAGATCTTCTAGACAAGATGTCCTGCTTCGCGAGAATTAAGCCTCTGGGCTCAGATCTTGTCCTATTATAGAAATCATTTATTCAAATTTGATGGGTACCTACTTTGTTATTGCTGTTACTTTTAATCTATCAAGAAGAAGAAGAAGGAAACCAGTCATAATTAATAATCTGTTGTATTTGGGCGCCGGTGTGCCTCTGCGACTGGCGTAGTGGTTAGTGTAATCGACTGCCACGCCTGAGGTCACGGGTTCGATTCCCGCACAAGTCAAACATTTGTGTGCATAAACATGAATGTTTGTCTTTGTCTGGGTGTTTCTATGTATAATATGTATGTATTTACAAAAGAAGGTATATAAATTATGTTACTCTGCTTAGTTTGGGCCAGATGGTGTTGTGTGTATGTGATAGAATATTATTATGACTAAATAGTTTCATAGCTAGAAACTTAGTCTAATTAAGGACGCAAATCTTTTTGGTGACTGAAATTATCAATTTTAGATGCATATAAATTGTAATAACCTACTTTTAAAGTAATTTAATAACTCGTATTTAATATTGTTGCAACATCTTGCATATATGAGTTGTGATATAATTATTGTTTAATAGCTTTTAAGTTTTATATATCCTAACCAATATTATAAATGCGAATGTGAGTTTTTTATATACAACTAAGGTGGCAAATAAGCATACGTCTCACCTGATGGTAAGTGGTCACCGTAGCCTATGGACGCCTGCAACACCAGAGGCATCACTTGCGCGTTGCCGACCCTTTAGTAAAGGAAGTGGAATGGAGAAGGAGCGGGAAGGGGGAAAGAGGGTGATTGATCCTGCAGCACTCTCACTCACCGAACGAAACACAACAGTAGGAATACTGCTATTTCACGTCGATATTCTGTGAGAGGGTAGTCCTTCCCCGGTCGAGCCGGCCCATTCATGCTGAAATCAGCGAGGCTCTACTACACTCAAGTTAGAAAGAAGAGTTTGTTTGTTACGCTTTCACGCCTTAACTACTCGACCGATCATCATGAAATTACGCATACACGTCATTAAGGGTACAAAAAAGGACATAGTGTTTATCCAGAAAAAGCACTGTTGCCGAGGGATAGAAAATTATTGACATAATCTACATTAACACGAGCGAAGCCGACCGCAAAACCTGGTATTAGATAACAGAAGCTAAGTTTTATTGTGTTAGGATAATACATTATACATAAATACTTTTGTAACGAGAGCGAAACTGTTGAAACATAGAGTATTGGTACTTCATGTCACTCCTATTGTTACGAGTAAGTTAATGATACCAGATTCATCAAAATTTGTCAAGCCATTTAGAGTAGAGTGCGTGTCAAAAAGAATAACATACATACAGACGAAAAACAGAACGAATGGACGGATAGTGCAGTTATTTAAGTGGTTGCCTCGCTACTGCCGTTACACCAAGGATTCGATTCCCATACGAGGTAAAAAAATTATGATTCACAAATAGTTCGTCGTGTTCGTTAGTGTTATTTGTACGTAGTGTTTGTAACTTTGTACCTGTGCCGGCAACATAAGAATTATTGCTAAACAAATCCCCGTGGTGCAAGTATTGTATATAGGTATTGTATATAGGTATAAGATGTTGATGCTATAAGATACACGATGTACGGTTTGATACTCGATATTTATTAATATAAAAATAACATGATTTCAAGGATAAGTGTTTTTTTATTGATATATTTTCAGAATAAGTAGTAAATTCCTCTTGTAAATATAGTGAAAATGAAGAAGGTTGTTTCTTGAGATACAAAAAATAGAGTGCCGATATAGTCTGAAAAAGTCAGAATGTGAACTGAAATGCATTACAGTTAGTATATCAATTTTAAATTTTTCTTTAATTTAATTTCAGAGAACACCATTTGTGATATTTATGACACTGAGAAAATATACTATATTTTGAACAGTTTTTATTACAAGAATTAAATACCTATATAATCATTGACATATCCCACTGATGGACAAACGCCTCTTCCTTGGATTTCTAAACCATTATCCGTCTATTCATATATCCCAAAGTTGAGCAAAAGCTTCTTACTCTGATTTCCAAACCACTCTGTTTTTTGCTATATTCTGCCAGTCAGTTTGAAAACATCAAAGCACGGCATATATCAAAAAAAGTATGAACAGAACTCTTCTTTGGACGAAGTAGAGTAAAAAAAACAAAGCTCGACCACACTTAACACAGACACTGTTATAACATAAAATCAAGTGCGAAACTAAATATCAAACCAACGTCAAGGTTTAATGCTTAAATTGCAGATATTGATCACATTATGTTAAACTTTAGCCGGAAAAACTATTAAAAGTATGGAGAACGATCTTTATTCTAGGTCTTACATCCTTCTCGTATAGATAACTTATTGATAAGTGATAGCGATTACAGTTGAGCGGTTTACTACTGCGTATATAGGTAGTAAATTCGAAGAACATAGAAGTATGTCTTCTCACTGCTAAAAAATGGCACCACGCAATCTACACAAAGTAGGAGACGCTTAAAACTAAGCAATGTCGCTATAGTAATGTTGACTTGTTTCAAAGAGTTTGAGTTTATGAAAAAAAATTGTATATGAACTGTGAAATAGAACTGCTACTAGCTATCCTGCCCCAATAACGTCCATTTGTTTTTTTATACAAACGTGGTGGCAAACAAGCTTACGTCTCTCCTGATGGTAAGTGATCACCGTAGCCTATGGACGCCTGCAACACCAGAGGCATCACTTGCGCGTTGCCGACCCTTTAGGAAAGGAAAAAGGAAGTGGGAAGAAGAAGAAGCGTGAAGGGGGAAAGAGGGTGATTGGGCCTCCGCCACTCTCACTCACAAAACGAAACACAACAATAGGAATACTGCTATTTCACGTTGATATTCTGTGAGAGGGTAGTCCTTCCGCGGTCGAGCCGGCCCATTCATGCTGAAATCAGCGAGGCTCTACTAATTTTCAAGTAATAGAATTACTCAACTTTATTACTCGAAAATAGAAATTACTGCATGTAGCTATGGTGTCAATAATAAACTGTAATTATTATGAAAGTATTGCCATGTTTTATTTACACTCACTGAGTCGATTTTACAAACGTACACGGAAAATTATCTAACTAAATCTAACACATGGCGCTGCGTTCAATTTTACATTACCTCATACAACTTGTACGTTCTAAGCGCGCTAACGAAATTCGCTTAGCGATTTAGGGGATCGATCTTTTTTCTTACTTGTCTTTAGTAAAAAAAAAAAACTTCATTTAGCTTCTATATTTATTCTTTAATAAATAGAACATACAAAAAAAGATAGGATATACATATAAGACAATAAATCGATGCGTTGAATTATTCCATAAAGTTCTCGAAGTTTCTTCTTCTGCCAACTTGCATTAGACCAACGTGGTGGATTATGACTTTCCCCTTTTTACACTGCGAAGAGGCAACTGTCCCTCTGCTGGACACGGACAGCGGAGGGATAGCTTATATACAAGTCTTGATATTATTATTATTATCATCTATCCTTGTGCCAAGTTTCCTCAAAATCCGTTCTACGGTTTACGCGTGATTGTTACTCAAACGTACAATATCTAACATTGATTTATATAATCAATGTAAGATATTGTACGTTTGAGTAACACAGACTGCGTGTGATTGCTGTGCATGAGGTCTGGGATCGGTCTCCTGGATCAGGAAAAGTGTTGTGAGTTTTACTATCAAGGAATTTTCTGACGAAACGGAGTATAGAACTGTTCACGGCAACCGCAATAGGCTTATTGTGTGGAACATACAACTGTAATAATAATATCAGCTTTGTTAAAACTGCCACAATGCTGAGCACGGGCCTATTCTTTGAGATGTGTTAACCCATAGTCCTACATGTCTGAGAGTTCTATATAATGTTTTATTTCAACGTTAAAGCAAGCTTTAATTAAATATCTAATACGCACAGAATCTAAAAGTGAAAGACATGCCTTGGAATCGAACTCGAGACCTCTGCATGGCAGTCTGATGGTCTCCCACAAGGCTATCTATCGCTGGTATGAAACCCCACATGGCGGAAAAGTCGTGTAATACACTTTTTCGGACAAGCATGATTATATACAATAGTATTAGTAGGATAACTTGAGGAGTTAATTCGCTTCCCGCTTCGCTTATAGCTACGCTACCTGCCTGTACGGCTTGCCGCTACGCAACCCCTATATAAACGATACAGTAAGCATTCGCCGCGCAGTACTGTCGCACCCTGTGTATCGCGTTGTACCTGAACCATCAATACCTAGTGTCGAACAGCCATCACACACAAGTAAGTGTTTATTAGAACATTTATTTAATAAATAACAAAAGAAAAAACATTAACAGTCCTGTAAGTTATTATTTGAATTTATTGGAAAATAAATTTCCAGTTTTAAATATCGAATACAACATTTTGCAATTGGAATAGTTATAGGTTTCGTTGGCATTCGTATATTTAAAATTAAATTCGGATTTAAAAATAGAATTCCTTTAATTTTTTTTGAATATATGTTATTTGTAAGTTAGAAAAGTTATTTATTTTATATATGTCATATAAAATAAATAACTTTTCTATTAATGTGCTATTTATATTTCCATTAAAATAACTGTAATGAAAAATTGTTTAGTAATAAGTTGTGTTTTTTAACTAATTAATATATGTATACTTAACCTTGAATGAATGAAAAGAATGATAATCTAATTACATTTTACGCTGTGGTTTTTACGGTATTTACGGTATTATCGATTAAAAGCAATATAATATTACATAATAATTTTATAATATTTTCTTTCGACATGACAACAATTCAAAACTTATTTACACGTGCCAAGTATAAGTCGATATGAGGCAAACTAGGCTTAAAATCAGCCTAGTATTTTATAGGCGCGGTTCATATCATATACACATATAAACATTTAGTACATTTTCATTTTAATAATTTTTATACACAAACAGACTTCATATTAGCTTTTTGCCGTGGTTTCGCTCGAGAACAGGAAGTAAGATATTTTGAAATTTTTTTGCAGTCAAAATTTGTATAGTGAATCTTCGACTAGTAAAGGCGTGAATGCGTAACAAACAAATAAGCAAACTCACATTCACATTTATTACATTAATTTAATGTAAATAATAATATATAGGTATCTAAAAATTGTGTTTATTAAATCAAAAATCATTAATTTAACAATATCGCACTTTTGGTAAGATAATGGCACTAAAGTACCCCTTCTTGATGAAAAAATGCATAATAATTAAAAAAAACTTAACTCCAGTAAAGAACATGCACCGACTCACAAAAGTATAGAGCTTATTTCATGCCAAGAACAATTTCTCAACAGTATGAGCAAAATAATACGACACGGAATGTAATAATAATATCAGCCTTCTATTAAACAGTCCCACTGCTGGGCACGGGCCTCTTCTCATTGTGAGAAGTGTTAGGCTATAGTCCACCATGCTGGCCCAGTGCGGGTTGGCAGACTTCACACATCTTTGAGAACATAATTTAGAACTCTCAGACATGCAGGTTTCCTCACGATGTTTGCCTTCACCGTGAAAGCGAGCGATATTTAACTATTTTATGCGCACATAACTTCGAAACGTCAAAGATGCGCGCCCTGGGATCGAACTCGAGGCAATCGCTGCTATTTGATTTAAATTGGAATGTTATAAACCATTCACATGAATTTCTGTAAAATTACGAAACGTACATCCCTGTTTTACCAATTGTGCGATATATTGATACCATCATTAGGGCTCACACCCTGACTCAGAGCAGTCCTCCGATAGATTAGGATAGAAGGCTAAGACGAGATCGGACGGTAATTCTTACTCATTTTAGATTAAATCGACTACCAGGAATAGTTCCAGACTCCGTGTTGGTATTGAAAATTTCTTGATAATCCTAAAAACGGTTTGTCGGACCCGGGTATCGAACTTGATACGTCATGAACAGCAGTAGCATTTACTACCGCTGCGCTATCTAGGCAGTTTTATATTAACATACATAACATTTTTCATCTAAATTAGTTTTCTAGGTCTAAATTTAATTTTAGAAACCTCACTAACCACTAAACTTTGATGTTCTTACGACGACTTAAGTGTTACTCTGTGATCTAAATTAATACATTGATTTTGACTTTGATTACTAAATATTCTGTATTACGGCTTCACCCACTATAATGATTACTACTCCGCTCCTGTAGTTCGTAGCGTGATGTTATATAGCCTATAACCTTCCTCAAGAATTGGTCTGTTAAATGCAACAAGAATTGTTCAAATCCGACTAGTAATTTCAGAGATTAACTCGTTCAAGTAAAAAACAAACTTTTCAGCTTTATTATATTAGTACTAGTTATGCCCGCGGTTTCACTCGCGTTTACGGTTACTGCGCAATCCCCTTGGGTCGTAGCGTGATTTTATATAGCCTGTAGGCTTCCTTGATGAATAGACTATGCAACACTAAAATAATTTTTCAATTCAAACCAGTAGTTCCTGAGATTAGCGCGTTCAACCAAACAAACAAACTCTTCAGCTTTATTATATTAGTGTAGATTAGGTATAACTAATTATATTAACTAGATTGCACCCGCGGCTTCGCTCGCGTTAATATAGATTTCGTAAATAATTTTTTCTCGGCAGCAGTGCTTTTTCTGTATCTCTGACAACCTGTATGCAAAATATCATGACGATCGGTCTAGTAGTTAAGGTTAAATTGTAACTAACAGACAACCCACATTCGATTTATGATATTAGTAAGAATATACAGGGTGATTTTGAAATCGTGTAATTCCTTTTAACCACGCATTCTACTGGTGATATAGAATAACCCTGACCATATTTTTATTTAATTAGATTTTTTCTTTTTGAAAAATTATTATTCCATTTTTTTCGTGAAATGGTGTCAGATAGTCATATGTTAACCAACCGAGGCAATTTTAATTTTTTACTAATTAAAATAAAAAATCATATTAATAATTAATGTCGTAAATAATAACGGGCGGTCCTTTTTATTGCCCCTTATTATTTACGACATCAGTTATTGTTATGTTATTATTTTTAAATTAAAAAAATATTAAGATTGTGTCAGGTGGTTAAAATATGACTATATGAAATCATTTCATGAAAAAAATCTGTACTCTAATTTTGCCGAAACCATTATTCTAATTAAGAAAAAATATGGTCAGGGTTATTCTATATCACCAGTAGAATGCGTGGTTAAAAGGAATTACACGATTTCAAAATCATCCTGTATATGTTGCTTATATCCAAAAATATGTTGAAACGGACTCTGAAAATGTCTTTAAATGAGATTCGAACTCGCACACCGGCGCTCATATAATATAGTGCGAGCTAATCATATACAATACCGAACTGTAAATTGATTATAAATTATATTTTTCGTTAAGCTTGTATATGAGAAACTGAACTCATAATTATACGTCTACTCTTTCAAAATTAAACAGATTTTTTTGTTTTCTCCTTTGTAATGTTATATATTTTGTATGTTGTTATACATGTATGCTGGCTTTCCTAGCGTCTTAATCAAATGGAAACCTGTGAACATCGCCGTGGGTTACAATACTACCTGGTTTTAAGTTGGTTCTGTTGTTTTTAATAAGTAATATGGTTGTTTGATGTTCCTTTCTTAATAAAATAAGCAGCATATCACAAAATTCATATTATTAATACTCGACATCCAGGCGCCCGTAACAAGAAACATACACCAGTTTTTAAGTAGACGGAGGTCTAACATAAAATCTGGTGCATGTTTCATCTTGTGATGGTGACCAATACAACTCTGAAAATCGCATTAAATTTCATGGAGATTCGTGTACTAAAATACAGACAATTCTAAAATGATTGTTTTGGTTTCTATAGCTCCTATAAAAATCGCTGACATAATTGTGGTTAAATACCTCTTGTGTATTAACATCAGTCACTTACGAATATATTATATGTAAATAATACTTAAAACAGGGTTTAAATCCTACATGGAACAAAAATTTGTGTAATCCACAAATCGTTTTTTGTGGATGTTTTTTGAATGTTTGTAAAGTTCCCGGCGATTCAGAAATTATACCTAGTGCGGAAGTTTTGTTATAAAACAAAACAAAAATTTAAGTCCTAAGGCCTGAGAATCTATCCTTTCTTCTCTTTTATTACTCGTTTCAAATTTTCTAACTAAAAGCATTGCGTTGCTATGCGCTTAATAACTTAGAATATAATTTATTTAATGTCAAGTTAAATTTTTATGTCCCGTGCGGGAATCGAACCCACAATACTCGGCTTCGTGGCAGTTGCAGGCGACTTCTTATAGCACTACGCCATCCAAGTATATTTATTTAGTAACATCATCTAGTTTCAAATTGTAAGACTAGAAGTAATAAAATACTTTTCTAAATTTGGTATTAAAAGAAGGGTACTTGTCAATGTTTGTATTAAAAGTAGTAAAAAGCTTATGTTGTTGTTCTGAGTGTAGGTGCTCTTTGTGTCTGTTATTGGAATGTTCGTAAAGTTTCCCGTGACACAGGATTTACCGGTAGTCGTAATCGGAAAATTAGTATTAGGATTTTCAGGCAGGATTACGTTGAAGAAAATCCCAATAACACTAGTCAAAGTCAAAGTCTAAAATCGTATATTCATTTAGGTCATGAAGTTACACTTATCAACGTCAAAATATATAGGTTAGTGAGTTTACTAAGTTACTGAAGCTACATTTAGGTTAGTTGCTAGGTTCAGGCAAAGGGTTGAGCATATGAGAAGAAGCCTGCAAGAAACTCACGGCCACTCTTTTAAATCAGCAATTAAATATAATTTCAGTGTTATACAATTCATATAAATAAGGTGATGCAGCCATTATACATATATTACTGATTATAAAAGTCTTATTATAATAACAATAATTAATTAAGTATTAATGAGATGAAGACTAACTTCGTGATCTATATTATTGTCCTGTAGCCGTTCTTGTTGACAGTGAATGAATGAATCCATGAATCATGGTCACAAGTATCCTTTCGTAGCGGTGTAATCTATTTAATACTCCGAACACATAATATATAAAAACGCGTTATTTCCCGTTACGTTACCTATTATATATTTATCCTTATGTAATAAATTTTACAATTAGTTTACCTGAAATATTAAACACACGCAAATATGAATGAATACCTACAGGACAATTATTTCGATCATGAAATTAGTGTTATTGGGCTTTTCCTCAAATTAAGCCTTGCTGAAAAACCCAATACCAATTTCCCAATTAAGAGGTTTGGTTTTTTTTTACATTACGTCCCACATTCCAAAATGTACCTCATTCGCCCCTCTTTTCTAATTATTCCTTTTTCGTCCTACTTTTTTGAGCATATTTTGAGCATATGGTTAGCAAAACAAAACATGTTTAAAAATTATTTTAAATCTTTTCAATGTCAGGCTCGTGATGTCATGCAATCATAAGCTCAAAGTTTCGCCGAGAGATCAAGGAGGTGTTTTAAAATATTTTTCGGCTGACGGTACATCAAAATCTATTTTACAAAAAAAATCTGGGTGAAGAAATGAACATAATTCGAGACGAAATAGAAATTACGTTAAGAAATTAATATTTATCTAAATTTCGGAACATATGAGGAACAATTTTTGGGGCGAATGCGTATTTTTACATTCGGGACGAAACATGAGGGTCGAATGCGGAATAAACCAATTACGACTATTGGTAGTAAGGTGGTTGTGATGGTGTTTAGCTTACAGTGGGTTGATAAATGATAAGTTGGATTAACGTGCAGAAATATAGCTAATTTCACTTCACTTAAAATAACACAATGTTTATCTACTAAATTATAGAATGTTAATGTTATAAGAAATGTTTGAAGAGTACAAAATGTTGCAATCGGAACCCGGTTGACGCTAATGTAAATAATGTACTGACTTACTGCCTGATTTCTAGGTCAATATACAGGGTGTCCGGTAATTAATGGATAACCTTGAAATGTCTTATAGTAGAACTGATGGCCGTTCAGAAAAAAATAAGAAAGAGTAGCTAGTCATACTTTTGACTGTCTATCATTTAGTATAATAAAACAACAAAAAACCGATGGAATTCATTCATTTATGGTCGTAGTGTACAATAAACTTGAATATGGTTTTAAAAGAAAAATCATATCTCAGGTAGTAATTATGATAGATTTTATTAATTTTATTTTCTGGACGGCCATCAGTTCTACTATAAGACATTTCAAGATTATCCATTAATTACTGGACACACTGTATAATTTTGTTTATTATGTGCATACACACAAACATGTTTGTACGAGTATATTATATGAACAGTAGTTGATATTTTTATTACTTTAGTTAAATAGTCACATTACTAAAGACATAAAGAATTTTTGAAATCTGCTCAAAGGTATATAAATTTCAGCGTTTCAAATCTGGTAGTAAGTTGTAATTGTCAACTGGCAGAAAAAGGATGCACGATAGAAACAGTGACGTAATCGCTATTTAAATGCAGCTATCCGAGGGAGATAGGGAGATACCACCACTACAGCCCTACTTTTTCTTATATCTTCATATATATAAATCTTCTGTGCGTGTGTTTGTAATTAAACTCCTCCTATACGGCTGGACAGATTTTGATGAAATTTTTTGTGTGTTCAAGTGGGTTGGAGAATGGTTTAGATTTGTTTTTTTTCTTGTACAGGGCAACGTCTGTCGGGACAGCTAGTCGAAATATAAATTTAATGACTTACTTATTCTGCAAGCAATTTTGATACGTTTAAAAAAATATTTTCTTTGATTCTTATTTACTCTTGTGTAGTTTTTACACACAAAAGCAAATCATTTTAATGCAAAAAAACAAACATACGCTTCTATCCTATTCCTGTGTTGCGGAGAACTACACAAACAACGGACACACACCAGACTCGGAACAACTTTGTTGAACATGTATATTTTTTATCCCATGTGGTAGTAGGTTGTGTACTAACATTATAATATATGTTGATTATCTTCCTTCTTCGTTGTCCAAGCTATCTTCATGCCAAATTGCATCAATATCTGATCACTGGTTCTAGCGTGATGAAATAACAAACATACAAACCACGAAGACTCAAGCGGTCAAATATAAAAGCTAGGTGAGAGATTACATTTCTCAGACGTTTGGGGTCGTGGAGTCCCAGTGCTCGTGCTTTATCCAGAGAAATAGTGGAAAGGCTGATCGACGCTTCCCGTGACCAAAGGGCTGGTTTTTATTTCGCAGGAACAATAAGTATTGCTATTTTTGACGTGGCAATGCTGCCAGTCTTCTGGGCACACTATATACATACAGGGTGATTTTGAAATCGTGTAATTCCTTTTAACCACGCATTCTACTGGTGATATAGAATAACCCTGACCATATTTTTATTTAATTAGAATTATTATTTTTGAAAAATTATTGCTCCATTTTTTTCGTGAAATGGTGTCAGATAGTCATATGTTAACCAACCGAGGCAATTTTAATTTTTACTAATTAAAATAAAAAAACATATTAATAATTAATGTCGTAAATAATAACGGGCGGTCCTTTTTATTGCCCCTTATTATTTACGACATCAGTTATTGTTATGTTATTATTTTTAAATTAGTAAAATATTAAGATTGTGTCAGGTGGTTAAAAAATGACTATTTGAAATCATTTCATGAAAAAAATCTGTACTCTAATTTTGCCGAAACCATTATTCTAATTAAGAAAAAATATAGTCAGGGTTATTCTATATCACCAGTAGAATGCGTGGTTAAAAGGAATTACACGATTTCAAAATCACCCTGTATATTTTGCGAATGCCTTTTACCGGTGTAGAGTACAGTGACTGTGATGTGGAGGAATTCTATAACGCCCATTAGAGTTACTTTTTCCTGGATTTCTTCTACTTTCTTTAATTTATAATTTATTTCTATAATATCATGTATTACGTTTAGACAAGTAAGTTATAAATATAGTTATTAGATTAGTTATATGTAAACCGGGTTAATTAAAAAAGCTAATAAACTTTTACTCGCAGTTTTATTTATACTTCATTTTACTTAACTACTTTTGTTCTGGCACTTTTAATCATTTTAGTTTTCATACAAAAATACAAATTTGAAATTGGTTGCTCTAATCGCATAATTGAGATTTAAGACAGAAAGCAACGGCTTAACCAGACAGCACATCGCGGGGTGGCATGCCATTTTAACTAGATAAAATATGTTTTAGGAAAAAGTGTTAAGTTTTGTAAAAAGTCTTCGAACAATAGTCGCTAATCACTAAACCTCACACATTTTCATCACATACAACCATTAACAGCACTTTCCTTTTTATTTCCAAAATGTTATGTTAATATCTTCACATCCATCGTTCGACCCATATTCGAACGTTATTTGCATACACTAGATGTTAAGCGACTAATGTATAAAGTGTGGTTACCGCGATACAAGCCTCGAGCTTAGTGCGGAAGCCGCTGCCAATTATAAAAATGTCTAATGTAGTAAATAGATAAATAAATAAATAAATAGTTGTTAAGTATGATCTAAAAAGATAAAGATCAAAAGTTATTAGTATTTTTCATTTAACCTTGTATATGAGTAAGTAATGTAATTATCTAAAACTCACATATTCCGTCGCCCGCGTTTACTGGAGTTGCCTAAAGGGTACGAAAAATATATGAAAAGGCACATTTTAATTTGATAGACACAGCTGAGTTGAGTTAAATAAAGAGGTTGTATCTAAAGGCGCCTCCAGTAAGGTTTTCATTCAATATCAAGGCCGTCAGTTAAATATTTAGTTAAATGTTGTTTCTGTGGTACATGGTCAAAATCAAAAATCTTTATTTCCATAATAAGATTAATTTAAAATATTGTTTAGTTGTCAATAAGTTTCTATCCCTCAGGATCAGTAATTTACTTAATTATCTGGATGAAAGACACCCTATGTCCTTTTCAGTATCCCGGACAACGTGTATGCGAAATTTCATGGTGATCGGTAACAAACAAAAAAACTCGTATTCGCATTTACAATATTAAGTTAGGATAACAAAGGATATAATAAATTTAGTATTAAGTTTATTCGAGGAGTAGCTTCATATTAAATAATAATAAATACTGAGTCTTTTCTTTTGGCAATCAAAGATTTGACCTGGATGTCATACTCGTAGTAGTTTACGATGTCGCCTCGTCGCTGCCACTGTGCCGGGTATGTCTGTAGTCTGCGTGTTCTTTTGGTCGTTTATCTCTGTTGTTTGAATGTCTGTAAAGTCTCTTGCGATACTGTAATAATTCGTAAGTAGCTTTTGCCTGCGGCTTCGTTCGTAAACAGTGTTCTTTTTCTGAATAAAAGATACCCTAAGTCCTTTCATGTACCTCAGACAACATGTATGCAAAATTTCAAGATGATTGATCGAGTAATTAAGAAGTGAGAATGTAACAAATAATGAAACTCACATTCGCATTTATAAAACTTGTTAGGAAGCGGGGTTTGTTCTTATCGTATCTCTATGAATAATTCGCTACATATCGATTAAAGTGTCAACAATCGTATCAATATCGATATTGTATGCTGTTGCAATACAAAATTTCTTCTGTCAAATAGCAAATAACCTGTTGGAGACAATATAATTCGTTTTGTAACACAAATAATAAAGTCGTATGGTGGAATACGGCGCGAGTGTTGACATAACACGCGATACGTCACAATTTATCACACGACCACGACTTTTGTTTACTCGGACGAACCTCAACACTTTCGTATTGATAATGGATGATTTATTTGTATTTTATTACTGTATAAGAGAATAAAGATATATTTATACATAATTATTATGTAGTCTCACATTTATCTTTCAAAGGGTAGGTAGTGAATACACCCACATTTCGTTAACTATGGTGTCCCTATTCAGAGGAGTTCGGTATTGTCAACCTTTTTCTATTGTAATAGTTAGGGCGGGGAGTCAAAAATAAAACACGGTCTTGAAGATGAAGATGCCTCGCGCTGAGGCGAAACACGTGTCGATGCATATTTTATTTTTATTTAAACAATTAGATTAAACTACGGACTATAATCACGTCTTGTCTTGATTATTTATGTACATGTAAGTGGATGCTCCTATTTACCATACTGCTGCTTTAGAGGCTACCATCAATTTTTATCAAATGCTTGAGTATGTTGAGTAGTAGTTCATGGAGAAATGGTTGCAGCACCTTACAGTTATAATTTGTAAACGAAATATTATTGTACACTTGGCGATTAAAAAGAGTGGCTATGAGTTTCTTGCCCGTTCTTCTCATGAGCCCTACACACCCTAGCTTTGCTGAACGTGGCAGTAAATGTAAATTCACAGGAAAAAATTTACGTGTAACTTTGACATTCATAAGTGTTACCTTGTAACCTAATTTGAATAAATTTATTTTGATTTTGATTTTAATGTTCGAAGCGGGATACTGCAAGTAGGAGTACACCCGGGTACACGACGCGGCTATCCTTATCCAGAGTTCAGTATTGTCAACCTTTTTGTATTGCAATAGTTGTGGTCGGCAATCCAAGGGTGCATGGCGGATTCTTCTTCGCCCAGTAATTTTATTACAATGGGTTTCCGCCAAGTAACGTCTAACTCGATTTAATATAGTAAATCCGTATACACATTAGTTGCGTTCAATACTGCCACACCATCGATGATTGAGTATTTCTTCACATATTAGATTTACGTAATTAACAATGTAGATTGTAGTTATTACCATATATTCCGCTATTCATTGTTTAAGCGGTATGAAAAAACGGTCATTGTCGTTGTCCACCGCGTGTAAGATCACGTATAATGGAATAATATATGTATGTATATATGTATCTATTAATAAATAAGAATAGAATCTCTGGCTTGGCAGACGTCACATATTTTCGAGAATATCAAATACTTATCTTAAGATATTAAGTTTCAGCTATTTATATATTTCTTATTACCTCTCAAACCCCGTTGACGCCTCACGCATAAATGAAATAAAAAGAAAAAAAGCGCGAAAAGGGAGTCCAATTACAATTACAATTACAATTACAATTACTTAATTTGTACTCGTCAAACCCCGGTGACGCGATAGGGCGTCGAGCACACTCGATTGTTTATGGTTTATGTTTTCAATGGCGGATTTTGAGAGGTTAAGATGTATGATGTCGACCGAGCATACTTTGTAAGCATTTTGGTACACATAGTAAGCACCCACAGGTCCGGTTTGCCGAGTGTTGTGTTTTCTTTGGTTAATAAATATATTTTCATTTCATTATGTAGAACTCTTGGAGATGCAGGTTAGCTCACGATGTTTTTCTTCACCTTTATGGGATAATACGGGCATGAAAACATTTACTTATAGGAAAGGTTTTTAATAGGTCTATTGCTGTCGCACTGGGCCTGGAGGAAATATCAGTGTTCAAAAGAGATAACTACAGATCAGACTGATTATATCTGTCAAATCACCCTTCCAGAAATAAACCGACTTTAATATTTTTTTATAAACTATGTAGGTACAATGTGAAAAGAATTTTGCCTGTTTTTATTTTTTTTATTTCTTGTGTTATATTAATTTGCTGATTGTCTGAAAACAGCACTAAAACCAATGAACCAATGAAGTTTCCTAGTACATAATAATATAATATTCTATCACATACACACAACACCATCTAGCCCAAACTAGACAATGAATAAACGTACATATATACTTTTTTTTGTAAATATGTACATATTATATAATTATAGAAACACCCAGACAAAGACAAACATCCAAGTCCATGCACCACACAAATGTTTGACTTGTGCGGAAATCGAACTCATATATAATATTTAATTAATGAATTAACTAACTATAACCCGACTACGTCAAAAAAGGAGTCTAAAATGGACGAAATATGAAAATAATTCAGATAGAAATCTAGAAATGTATAGGTACAAAAATGGTTAAAGTAGAGCCTTGGTCACACCCACTTGCTTGATCTTGACCATTTTTGTACCCGTGCGATGCCGAGGTGGATCGGAGTAACTATTTATAATGAAGCAAGGGAATACGTCTGTTTGGACGATTACCTGTCCGTATTTCTTTTTAAATCAAGTGATAATGAGTTAAACCCTATTGCATATATCGTATTATACACGTGTGTATCAATTAAACAATAGTATTGAAGGTTCTTCTACAAATTTCTCCCGCACACACACGGCGAGGCACACAGTGACAGTATCGACGTGTGTTCGTATGGCTTCGCTATCGTCTGCTCACCAGGATTAGTGTAATGCGCTCGCTGGTAACCGACCGAATTCGTCGGTTTTACCTACACTATAGAGTAACTGTCAAGTGTGGTCATGGTAAGGGATAGCATAGATAGCCAGCACCAGAGGCCTAAACGTTTCCTTGGTTTGTGATGATGTTTGGATGCTTTTTATTCAATCACACGTGAATTGTTGAACAGAATTTGATAAAACCTGTCACATAGGTAGACTATTTATTAGGTTAACACACAGGATAATTTTTGGGCGAAGCTGCGGGCAAAAACTGTGTGGATTGCAAATGTATACCAGTATGCGTGCCGTAGGGGATGAAGCCACGGACAGAAACTAGTAGGTACTGCTTACAATTTTTACGAGAAGATTCTTAAAGCATGATACTCAGCCTAGTCTGTTTGACGTGTGTCTTCTTTACAGAATATTTTACATAAGAGTTGCTTTGTACTCTAAACGAGATGGGTGTAAAAACCCAGGATTCAACCTCTTCGTCTTCATGTGCCCTTTTTTTTATCGTCAGCTTTTTCTAATATCCCACTGCAAAAGCCTCTCCCTTGGACTTCCAAATCACTCTGTTGGTGGATATCCCCTGACCTTATGACCTTGTGACCCTATATCTCGGGGATCTTTTGACCCACAGGGCCCATATTCAAACTCGACCGAGGGATGACCCCAAAGTGTCTGTACACTAAGTTACAAGTCAATCGGTCCAGCGATTCTTGAGCTATGCCTGCCACTAACAAACTGTCACTAACAGACAGACACACAGACCCACATAGTGTTTTCATTAACCTCTTCGAAGAAGACTCAGAGGTTAATAAAGGATAACAATAATGTACTCCAGACCGAATTCGGTCAAGGCCACTCATCATAACGAGGAATTGCTATTTACGCAGAGGATATCATAGTGCACACGTGTGTGCGCAACACAAGTGCACTTTCTGTTTCCTATCTCTCATAATCCGATGGGTAATCCGACGCGACCGGAGAGAGATCAGGCGCAGAACCAACATCTTTACGTGCTTGCCGAGGCACGGGGCCACAATCATCGCCAACTTCATAACTCCGGACTGCTACTTAGTAGTTCTTGTTGGCCCGATCCAGGATTAGAACCCACTACTGGCCATCTAGAATAATAAATGTATTTATATTTTGATCAGATGATTTAACTAATGTGTTTTTATTGTTACAGATACATCCAAATCTTCTTCCAGTACGATGGACCATTCAGAGTTCCGCGTGAAGGGTAAGTTATACATGTTTTACCAAAATATATAAATCATAGATGTGCATTCATTGTACTAAGATCGCATGAAAATGTGTCCGCTCTAAGAAGAGTGAGCTCACACATTACATGATAGAGAACGACAGTGTACAATTTCCAGTATGAGTGAGCGTGATAATGCTATATTTATAATGCAAATGTTGATAATGTATTCGTATGCTGAATGACAACTTAACGTCCAGAGAGGTGACCATATTTAAACGTAGGTAGTAGGTAGCGCATTTATGATTTAATTTGTTTATAACTACTGTTATATTAAGACAGTACACAATAGTTTTCCATAGGCAGATAAGTCATAAGTATCGACCATTTTTCTTATTTGATTTATTTACTAAATAAACATAGGTACTTATTATAAAATCATACAGTTCCTGCTTCAAAACTATATATCGCACCTTCGGTAAGACAGGCATATATATGTACCCCTTTCTTAATTAAACAATACATAATAATCAAATAAAAAATATTTAACTTCTATAAAAAACATGCACCGAATCACAAAAGTATAGGGCTAATTTCTTTTTTGCTTATACTGTTATTTATGAGCAAAATAATACGACCAAGAATGTTAAAAAAACTCAAATAGCTTTTCTGTAATTTTACAAAAAGTGCAGTTATGCCCTTGTCGTACCGATGCAATGGTGCGATTTATTCTATCATAAATAAACATGACAACAAACGAAAGAAAATCCTTCAAGTTAGGCAGTGTATGTTTTGTCTCTAGCTATCAAGAAAACTAGACTAGATTAGTCCCACGCATATATTCCCAAAAAATAGCCAGAGGTGTTTTACACCTACAATTGGTCAGCTATGGTTTATGGTCCTACGTAATTATTACGTAAGACCATAAACCATAGAGGGTATGTCTGTCGACCTCTACCGACCACAGTTATAAATTCAAATTCGTTAGTTTATACTTGAAACTTCCAGCGTGCAATGTATGCAATACAATTCATATGTCAAAACTTGAAGCTAAGGTTCTTAAAGATAACTTCAATTGAACAAGAACATATATCTGAGTTTCCTCGTAGCCACGGCTGCTGAAAAGCAACCGAAATTACGAGGAATGTGTAAACCTAAATCTTACATACATACACAGATTCACGCCTGTTTCCCAAAGGGGTAGGCAGGGACTACGGATAGCCATTTGCTACGATCCTGACACACTTCTCTAGCTTCATTCTCTTTCATCACATTCCTCATACACGCTCGTCGGTTTAAGGTGCTCTTAACGTGGCCGTGGTCCAGAACGCCTCCGATCTGATCGAGATACATTCGTCTAGGTCTTCCTCTTGCGACTGTTCCATTCACACTAGTCTTATAATCTTTCTTAATCAGTCGTTTCTCGTCCATTATTTCTACATGTACAAACCAGCTTAACATACCCTTTTCACGCACTGCATATGCACGCCTGTGGGTGGTATGTGGCAGAACTTTCATATAAACTGTGACAACTAAAATGTAAACCCATGTTCGCATTAATAAATGAATTTGAATTTGAATTTTCTATTCTTGTCACTATATCCTTAATCTTAATAGTTTAATGATGTAAATAGTTGTAAAGTTTAACACCAGTAGTTCAATACAAACTCCGTTCTGCTGCTGAAGTTATAAGACAAAGAATATCTTCTAGATTCGAAGCCGAGACCTTCATGCACAGCAGTCGAGTCGCATTCACAACCACTGCATCATTCTATAAACAAGCATGATATTATGATAATTAAGTATCTTTAATCGCCTTCAGACACAACTATGTACTCCAGTTAGCCTCGGTATCACTCAGATATATAATTATTACACAATTATTAACCATTATTACGAGGTAATAACAGAAACTATGTAATACAGGCCAATAATATTATTTCATACGTTGACAGAATATTAATTAGAATTCATAGTTCATTGGATTGTTAATACTTTAATAGTCTTTATCTGTACAAGTAATAAAAAGGGGCAATATTTGTTAAAATGTAATTACTTTATAAGGATTTTATCGCAATTTATTTGAAAATACTACATTTTATTTCAATTACACAAATTTGATATAATAATAATAATCTTTTTATTGATCCAAAAAGTTACAGATACACATTTTACACAGTTACATTTTATATGTATACTAGCTGTCCCGACAGACGTTGCCCTGTACGGACGAAAAAAAAAAAGAAAAAAAGAAACAAAATAAACCAAATCTAAACCATCCTCGAATTCACTTGAACACACACAAAAAAATTCATTCAAATCGGTCCAGCTGTTTAGGAGGAGTTCACTGTCAACACACGTACAGAAGAATTATATATATATATATATATATATATAAAGATGCTAATGGAGTTACAATAAAAGAATTAACATAATAATTTTGAAGATCCATTATAGCTGAAATCTGTATACAATTATCTTGAAACCCTGTCTCTTAAACTAGGATAGGACCTGTATTTTAAGATGTCTCTTATAATACAGGTCCCATCCTCAAATAACAGCCGAACGCTGTCGTGTTCGGCTGTTATTTATTACTTGAAATAGGTTTGTAAAACTTACAGGCTGTGTCTAGTGTAATTATATCATTTTGAAATGTATTAAACTAGAAAAAAAGAAAGAAAGGAAGTGATTTATTTATTATTTGTATCACTTACTATTAAAATTTACAACTATTAAACTATTTAGATTCACACTTGCCCGACGTTTCGGTTGCTTTTCAGCAGCCATGTTCACGGAGAGACTAAGATGGTGCTTGTTTCAATGTTCTGAAGTGTATTTATTTCAAAGTACCCGAACATAGTTTAATTATTTATAGTCATATTTACGTAGAAAGAGCTCAATGTATCACAAAGTCTAGTTTGACAATAGTAGTAAATATTTGTATTTTTGTCTGTAATGAATAAACTCAAAAACTTCTATACCGATTTTCATATTTTTCACCATTAGAAAGCTGCTTTATCGAGCAGTAACATAGGCTATAACATCACGCTATGAGCCACGGGAGCGGTGAGTAGTCATAAAAAATTATCGTGTCATTACGATAAATTGTTGTTTTTTAAACACGTATTTACTCAAAGTGCTACACAAATAAAATTGCAGGTAATCTATACTAATACTAGCTCCAGCCTGCGGCTTTGGCCGCGTAAATCCAACGGGAAGAAGAATTTATACAAATCCTTTCATCAGTTTAAGAGTGACTGAGTAACAAACAACAAATAACAAATTATATTAAAAATGTTACAAATTTATTACGTTAGTACAATGAAGTTGTTTGTACGCTTTAACGCGCCATTCTCAGAAACTATCTGTCCGATGTGGATAAATACACTTGCAATTCCATAGCCCATTTATTAAAATCACCATAACATAACGCTACGCCTCTCAGGAACGAAGCAGTAGAGTTACAATGCAATAGAAATCGTAGTTTTTAATATTAAAACTACTATATCTTGTATTTGAACCCAAGACTATGTAGTCCTGTCCATTAGATACAACACAAATTATGCTTAAATCGAATTCAAACCTAGTACATTTCACAAAACATTGGCAATATACACACTGTAACAATAAAATAAGTCCCCTCATTCGTTCGTCGTTATTGAATCGTTTATCCGGTTTTATCCGGTTTGATCCGGTCCAATCCGGTACATACTGGTTCATGACATTTAGTGTAAAGTCGTTTTATAGGTGCGAGTTTATTGGTCCCGGGTTCAGTATCAATTGTCTTTTATTTGCTGTGATTTCGCTTATTGTGATATAGGGAGAGTTGGTAGTAGTCTCTGTATTTTGGGATAATATAGATTCATGACTGTTTATGTAGCGGTTAAGCAGATAATGTTTAGAGAAATAAGTGCTTTTATATAATGAGTAACGGATAATAGATATAATCATTTTACTGACATAAATTAAATGAAAATCATAATTTTTTTAAATGTAAATTATGTTGATAATTATCACTATCTTTGGCCTTTTGCGTTTGTTCCAGACGATTTAGTCATTGTCCCGTGGACATGCAATTTGATATTTTTTTTTTTAAAAAGGTGTTATAGCGAATATCTTATTAATGTCAATAGATGAGCTTTTAAATGTTTAAATTAACTGTAATTAAGGTCTCTAAAGGTTCGATTTTAATGTGGTGTATATAAAAGGTAATAGATGTAAATAGTCCAAAATACTATTAAATTGATTAAATATGCAATTTATAATTGTGCATCTTCATAGGTGAAAGCATATAAAATAATTGAAATTAAACTGCTGTTTTTATCGTGGTTAATTTTAAACACTATATGTACATAATTTAAGTAATATAAACTATTAAATAATTTAAATCAACTGAAAATATTACTTTTTTAAATAAACCAATCCTTTTAAAATCCGTAGACATTATTTTAATTTGAATGTATAACATTTGCTTAAACGTAAGAGTATATACAATATATATAATGATTCCTATACGGGATAAACTATTTTGCAAACCACAAACTGCTGTGACTCGGACGCAATTTTCTTAATTTTGCATCATTGCAAAATTTAAGTGCACTTCTCCATATTGCTTATTAAAACAATATTGAAATTAGTTTTTTGAGGAAACAAAAGAAGTCGAAATTATGATTTCAGAGGTATAATCAGGCCGAGCTGTAGTTAACTCTTTTGCATATTGATATTCGGGCCTAGCGAATTGAATTTTTCTATAATTATTTTGATGCTAGTTTTCCTCTTAAAAAGTAAAATTACTGTCGCGACAACTTAATGAACAAGAAGAAATATGAAGCTGAAAATTTTAAATCTATCTTCAAATCAAATCAAATTGTTTTATTTGTGAATTATTAGGTATTTATTACCTTTTAAATACTTTATCGCGAGTAAGACCCGTTGTCTAACATTATATTAAGTATGTGTACAAATCGCGATAGTCTAAAAACTTTTAAAACAAGTATATCTTCGAATGGTAAAAGAAATCATCTTATATTACTTGAAATTGTTATTAAGTATGAACCTGCCCTTTGACAGAGGCTCGCAAATGAGCCGCTACATTTGTACCGTGTATTTGTTGCCGGCCACCGAAAGCGCGCCACTTTAAACCTTACCTTACACTAATCTTAAAGCTTAAAACTGAATGCGGCTACGAATGGATTTGTTTTGGGTAAAGGACATATCATACGGTATTACGAAAATATAAACTTGCCACTCAAAATAATTAATTTTCGATATTCCTCCAGTCCTCTGCAGATGCAGATTACAAACAACCTGTGTAGTTGTTTGTAACCTGCATCCATTCTTATTCAGGCTCCGGTGTACTATAGCATATGTTACGATAGTTTCAAGAGACGCAAGTAATTTCCAGCCGGTTTGTTTGAGTCCACAGTTGTGTAGAACTTCGATACATTTTCTATTTTCATTCAATCAAAGGACTCTTTGTGGCCGTTGATAGGTTTCCAAGGGTCAGGACTCGACTTTTTAAATCCTCTACACTTGTGGGGCTTGAGACCAGTTTATAACGTGAAATAGTGGAGACAAAGGAGCTTTTTTATACTAGTTTTTTACGACAAATGTGGTACACAAGCTTAAGCTTAGCATAGACCTTAAGGTCTGTTTAATGATAAGTGGTTCCCGTAGATTAGGGGCTCATCCATCGATCTAAGGAAGGAATGAGAGAGGTAAGGTATGCAAGTTGTAGTCATGATCTAATGACCTATAATTGCTTTTACTATGGCGTTTTATGATTTATATGATAGAAAACGGGAATTAACTCAATCAAAATTAAAATATCTTTATTAAAATATCTTTATTAAATTAGGTCACGAAGTAATACTTATGAAAAACAAAGTTAATACTCAAATATGCAATGGATTTACATTTACCTTTTGCCACAATCAGCAAAGCAAGGTCCTAGAATCAATGAAAAGTACGGGCAAGAAACGCCCATTCTTTTTAATCGGCAATTTTACAATGCTGCTCAATTTACAAATTATATTTGTAAGGAGCTGCAACTATTATACCATTTACCTACTATTGAACTGAACAGGCTCCACCATTAAAAATATTGAAACATCTTAATGTTAGCTTTTAGCGTTTTTCGTTACACTTTCACTTCTCAACTACTCGAACAATCATCATGATATTTCGCATAAACAGGGGTACAGATAAGGACATATCTTTTATTCATAAAAATGACTATCCCGAGGGATAGAAAATTTACGTAATAGGTTATGTTTACGCGGGCGAAGCAAGCGAACATCAAGGTTTTAATAATTTTGTACTTACAAAAAAATAAAAATAGTTAAGTAAAATTAAAACAAGCAATAATAAAGTTAATTATTTTTGCTTTTTGTATTCTTTGGCAAATTTAAGTAATAGTTAAGTAGAATCCGTCACATTTCGATCGCAAGCTCAACACCTGATCCATGGACCACTGTATTTAATCATATATGTTGTTGTAGCCAAGGAGATGGTGGACTATATAGCGGACTACCTCGAGAACATCCGGGAGCGGCGCGTGTACCCCGGGGTCCAGCCCGGCTACCTGCACCAGCTGCTGCCGAAGGAGGCGCCGCAGCTGCCAGAGCAATGGGATGATATCTTCAGAGATGTGGATGAGCACATCATGCCTGGAGTACGTATACTATACCCGAATGGGTAGGCACTATAGGCAGGAGTGTAACACACACGCACACGTCGAAGGCCTTAGATCTATACTAAGAGGAAAGATTTGAGTTTTTTATTTAACTCAAAATCGACTTAACCGATTTTATAATAATGATAATGTTCTATCACATACACACAACACCATCTAGCCCAAACTAAGCAGAGCTTGTACTATGGGTACTAAACAATGGATAAACATACATATATACTTATTTTTGTATATTCATACATATTATACATAGAAACACCCAGACCAAGACGAACATTCATGTCCATGCACACAAATGTTTGACTTGTGCGGGAATCGAACCCGCGACCTCAGGCGTGGCGGTCGGTTACACTAACCACTATGCCATTAGAAAGCTATATTATCGCCGAGTAACAAAGGCTATATTTTTTTGTAAAAAATGTATTTAAACCCCCGACGCAAAAACGACGGGGTGTCATAAGTTTGACGTGTCTGTGTGTGTGTGTGTCTGTCTGTGGCATCGTAGCTCCCGAACGGATGAACCGATTTTAATTTTGTTTTTTTTGTCTTATAGGTGAATTAGTCGAGAGTGTTCTTAGCTACGTTTGATAAAAATCGGTCCAAGATGGCCGCCACCACAAAATGGCGAATTACATATTTTTCACAACTCCCTCAATATAGGTATCAAATGAAAGGGCTTGACTAGTAGAATACTATACACTATGATAAATTTCAAATCCAAGATGGCCGCCACCAGAATATTACATATTTCCACAAATTATAATTGTTCAATATGGGTAACAAATGAATATTGTGTCGGGGGTTTTTTAAATTTTAAATTTATAACCTAAGCGAAGCCGCGGGCAAAAGCTTGTACATAATTAGTTTGGTTCAGATGGCCTCGCCACTGTCATTGCGTCAAGTGTTGTGGGTTCGATCCTTACACGGGACAAACATTTGAGTAGGTAATTTTTTTTTTATCCTACTAAGCTGGCAAACAAGCATAAGGCCCACCTGATGGTAAGTGGTCACCATAGCCTATAGACGCCTGCAACACCAGAGGCATCACTTGCGCGTTGCCAACCTTTTAGGAAAGGAAGTGGGAAGGAGAAGGAGGTTGAAGGGGGAAAGAGGGTGATTGGGCCTCCGGCACTCTCACTCACTGAACGAAACACAATAGTAGGAATACTGCTATTTCACGTCGATATTCTGTGAGAGGGTAGTCCTTCCCCGGTCGAGGCGGCCCATTCATGCTGAAATCAGTGAGGCTCTACTACTGGCTAGTAATTCATTAATGGCGGTCCCCAATATGTGTTCTTTGGGTTCATTTGTTTTAATATTTGTAAGGCGAGACGTAGGTATTGTTCCTAGTCCTAAACTGGCGCTTGACAAAAGAACAAGGGCCATGTGAACCAATCATATTTCTAAATTTCCTACGAAGAATACCTCAACTACACTTTACCCATCCTGGGTACGGAACTGATAACCTCACGCCAACATAGCCAACGAACCAAGAAATTTTGAATTTTAAACTTTCTCTGATGTTATGTTTTGCCCCCAGTTGGTCCACTGGCAGAGCCCACACATGCACGCCTACTTTCCGGCTCTGACGTCATACCCCTCCATCATGGGTGACATGCTCTCCAGTGCTCTCAACGTGCTGTGTTTCACTTGGGTAAGGTCATGGTCAAGGTCGACATAGTTAAAGGTCGAGGTTGACATAGTTCAAAGTCATATATCTACAACGGCTGCCTTATAACGTACTCAGTGTATGCTACCCCTAGGCGATATCCTAACTAATATTATAAATGAGAATGTGAGTTTGTTTGTTTGTTACGCATTCACGCCTTAACTACTCGACCGATTATCATGAATTTTCGCATACATGTTATCAGGGATACTGAAAAGGACATATGGTACCTTTCATCTAAAGATACTGTTACTAACCTAAACTACATTTACGCGAGCGACGCCGCGGTTAAAACTTAGTTACAAATAAAACAGATAACTGCTAAAACTAATAATCAAAATAAATACAATAACTATAAAGATTACGAGACATGTTGATTATAATTTTTACACTTTAAAAGTCACGAATTACCATCACATTTGCTAGCAGTTTGTAAAAGAGAAATTATTTGACAGAATTCTTAGATATGCAGATTTCCTCTACGAAGTTTTCCTTCACCGCTAAAGCTAAAAGCGATAATAAAAGGATACACATAAAGCTTCGAAAAGTCAGAGGTGCGTGCTTTGGGGTCAAAGTCGAGATCTCTGCGTTGCAGTCCAACGGTCTCCCACTCAGCTATAGCTGGTTCTTGGTCGCTGATGTAGTTTCAGTTCCAGCAACCCACCTACCATTCAAGGCAGCGAGTTGGCATACCGTGGTAGGTTTAGTTGGTAGTATCCGGGACGTTCCATCTTTTTCCGTGTGAGGCTGACATCACCTCTCTAATTCCCTTTTCCCGCTGAGAGATATACGTATATCACCACGTTAAAAAAAGGCTATAAGAGGCTCTTCTTAAGGGATTTAATGGAAACTATATTTTAATTCTGTGTGTAGGCCTCGTCGCCGGCTGGAACTGAACTGGAGACCATCGCGATGAACTGGCTCGGCAAGCTCCTGGGCCTACCAGAGTGCTTCCTCAATGAGAAAAATGATAGCCCTGGTGGTGGAGTCATACAGGTAACTAAAATAGTATATTCCTACACTCAATAAATAATTGTTCTGGGTCTGGGTATTCCAAGTCTACATGTTCTCGGTGTAGTTCCCTGCGACACAGGGAGGAAACCTGGTGTGGGAGTTGTATTTAGAAAAATATATGTCCGTGATCATCAAAATGTACGTAATCAATGGCGAAAGCGCCAGAGCGCGAATTACCAATTATACTCCCGACGTATAAATACGTAGAAGTCAACGGAGTCCCTAACCATCGATACTCACAATAAAACGACTGCACGTATGAGGCTGCTATTAAGAATTTTTTGACAGAAGAACCCAATAACCTGTGTTATCCCGACCTTCAAGGCCTCATGCATGGCAGCCGAATTTACTACCAATACGACTCCGAGGCAGTCAAGACGCTGTAGATGACATACTGCTGTATGTTTGGGGCTATAGGCATGATGTAAAATATAAGTAAGGTCAGAAGACACAGAGGCTGTCAATCATGTAGATGGTAATAAGAGTATTACGGTTGTCCCAGAAGACGGTGAGTGAGGTGACGCTGGTGAGTTTACGCTACATCTATACAGGGTGATTTTGAAATCGTGTAATTCCTTTTAACCACGCATTCTACTGGTGATATAGAATAACCCTGACCATATTTTTTCTTAATTAGAATAATGGTTTCGGCAGATTTAGAGTACAGATTTTTTTCATGAAATGATTTCAAATAGTCATATTTTAACCACCTGACACAATCTTAATATTTTACTAATTTAAAAATAATAACATAACAATAACTGATGTTGTAAATAATAAGGGGCAATAAAAAGGACCGCCCGTTATTATTTACGACATTAATTATTAATATGTTTTTTTTATTTTAATTAGTAAAAAATTAAAATTGCCTCGGTTGGTTAACATATGACTATCTGACACCATTTCACGAAAAAAAACGGAACAATAATTTTTCAAAAAAATAATTCTAATTAAATAAAAATATGGTCAGGGTTATTCTATATCACCAGTAGAATGCGTGGTTAAAAGGAATTACACGATTTCAAAATCACCCTGTATATGTATACCACTCTGCTTTGTTTTTTTATGCTACTAAAGTGGCAAATAAGTATACGGCCCACCTGATGGTAAGTGGTCACCGTAGCCTATGGACGCCTGCAACTCCAGAGACGTCACTTGCGCGTTGTCGACTCTATAAAAACCTTTTAACACCCTATTTGAAGAACCCCATACTGTCTTGTAGGAAATCCACAGCAGGGAGTTTATTCTACAACCTAAGCTTCTACTTACCTCTTCTGTAAGGCGTGGTATATAAGGTTGGTTGTTGTCAGACGACGGCGAGTGAAGCGACCCTGGTGAGCCTGCTAGCGGCGCGGACCCGCGCTCTGGCGGAGCTGGCGCGACTCAACCCTGAGCTGCAGACCGCCGAGCTACTGGGGCATCTCGTCTGTTACTGCTCCGACCAGGCGCACTCCTCCGTCGAGAAGGCTGGACTCATCGGTAAGAGTTACAACCTGAAAGAAGTGTGGGTTATGTGGCATTGGAAAATTCTGGGTTGAAAATTGGTCAGTTGCGGGGTAAAGCTTTTTGTATTATTTTGGAATCGTCTGTTTAACAGGCACGACAGGTTTTGCAAATGATAACTGTCAAATGTATTCCTTAGGTAACGTAGACAGAGTATAATACAAAAATATGTCTGTATTCATCATGATTGTCATTCTTCGATAAAGTACTATACAATAGGAAATAGAATCAGAAATCGATTCTGATTTCTTTTTCTAATCTGTATAAAGTTATTATTTAGGTTAGTTCAGGTAACTGACGATTTTGGCGGGGTCGCGATTTCATGTGGAAATGATTCGCGTGGCCTCTCCGACTCAGGTAATGTTGAAGAACACCGTGGTAGTTTTGGTCGGTAGGACCGGGACATCGTCATCATTCCCCGGGTGAGTCCAAGAAAACCTCTTCGCCTACCCTCGCGAAAGTGTACGCTTCAATGCGTTCTCTCAAGTAAAAAGAAAACTTAACTGACGATTCATCTTAAATACGTTATTCATATACAGTTTTTGTTACATCTAATTCTGTTTATTACAGACGCCGGTTTGGTAGATAGTGACATATTTTAAGAAATATTTGATAAACGTTAAAGGTTGTTAATAAGAGTTACCAATAGACCTTGCTAATATCTACGAAATATAGTCGTCTGTAATGAGTGTGTTCATTCGAAGGTCTGGTCCGCATGAGGTACATCGAGTCTGACGAGCACCAGAGCATGCGCGGAGACCAGCTCGAGGAAGCCATCGCCAGCGACAAGGAGAAGGGGCTCGTGCCCTTCTGGGTAAGTAAACAATAACGTACACTATTAAGAGGAAATACGGTCATCAAAACATTTATAGAAGAGGCTTTCGATAGAGATGTATTGTTGTCGCGCTGGGCCCGAACATAATACCAATGTGCGAAAGAGATAACTATAGCTCGGACTAATTATAACTCAGAAATAATTTTGTATTCCTATGTTTTTTCCTTCAAAACTAAACTAATTGTAATATTTTTTTATAAACAAAATAAGATTCTTTTTGCTACCTATATATTATTTTTATTATTAATTATGCTATATTTTGTTTTCGGGTGTCTAAAAACAGCAGTATAATCTAGCAAGTTTAGTAGGTTTTGAAGGTTTTTAGTTCTTCTAATAATTTAATCTAAAAATGAAATAACATGATAGTAGTAGATATAAGACAAGGACATGATAGCATTTTTTGTAATTGTACAGCTAAGCCATTTGAATGATTTTTCTACATTCCATTTTGTATTATTTTGCTCACATAGGCAGTACTGGATATACAATAGATTTTCTATAGCAATAGATTTTATATTGTGTCCATCACGGGACCGCGAAAGGGTAATTGTTCTTAGCATGAAATAATGCCCCATACTTTTGTGATTCGGTGCGTGTTCTTTACAGGAGTCAAATATTTTTATTTATTTATTATGTTTTTTATTAAGAATTACATTTATGCCCTTGTTTTACCGAAATAGCGATATGTAGCTTACAATTTATTTAAAAAAACAGGAGAATACGTTTGTATGATCAAATTCTTGCCCGCATTTCTTCTTATGCGGTAGAATAGAAAATTCAAATACTAATTAAATTAAAACCTTCCTTTTAAGTTATTACTTATGTTAATAGCGTAACCTTGACCTTCTACAATTACTTTCGAGGAGTATTGACCGTGAGTCATAAAAGCTCAAACGAACGATAGGTGCATATAGCCTCATAACTATACCTTTAAAATGATAGGCAGAGATGTACTACATGCAGTTAGCTGGCTTTATATTAGGTTCCAGTAATAGGTGACGAACCTATTGCTGTCTCCAAAGACCACTCCATGTTGCTACTGAGGATTTCTTGTCAGGAAAACCCAAAAGCATTTTGTTCGTATAGAGGACGTCTGCTATTAGCAAGGAAGTAGTAGTTAAATTAGTCCCATATTCTTACAGTCTGTATATAAGCAAAGGTGAATTGCGTATTTATTTCGCCATATTTTAGTCCTATGTAATAGGGAGCGAGCGTTTCCTTCTACGTGCGTGTCATTGCATGCGACTACAGAAAATGTATTAACAGAAACATCTAAAAACACTCTACCCGACCTAGGTTCAAGTCAAAGTCGTCCTCGATGGCGTAGTGGTCAGTGTAACCGACTGCCGCGCCTGAGGTCGCGGGTTCGATTCCCGCACAAGTCAAACATTTGTGTGCATGAACATGGATGTTTGTCATGGTCTGGGTGTTTCTATGTATAATATGTATGTATTTACAAAAAAAAGTATATATGTATGTTTATCCATTGTCTAGTACCCATAGTACAAGCTCTGCTTAGTTTGGGATAGATGGTGTTGTGTGTGTGTGATAGAATATTATTATTATTAAAAAAAAAGAAAGAGTTTCTAAAGATTGCAAAAATCATCTTAAATTTATGTTCCCGGACCTCCTAGCCAGTTCTTTTAAACCAGTTTTTACTGCGTGACGAATGAATGAATTACTTATGAAGTCAGATATGCACATAGGCACACAATCGAGATACAAGTTATGAAATTTTATCCGATCCAAACCAAATTATTTACGGATAACACAAATTGTCACGTGTGGCGATCGAACTCAACGCTCAGCGCAGTATCAGTGTCCAGGCGACCATTCACCGCATCACCAGTGCACTCAAAACCTAGCTAAAA
The DNA here is from genome assembly GCA_963675205.1 of Catocala nupta. Taxonomy (NCBI): domain Eukaryota; kingdom Metazoa; phylum Arthropoda; class Insecta; order Lepidoptera; family Erebidae; genus Catocala; species Catocala nupta. The sequence goes on along the minus strand of OY776107.1, from coordinate 2,219,849 downwards.
ATATAATTGTCTAAAACACAAAATATAATATTTCATTTCCTCAATCACTTTACATTTTCTTACAAACAGATATCTCTCGAGAGACCGAAGGAAATATTACAAAATGCTTTCAAATTAATACACTTGTTATTTAAAGATTAGTTCGTGCGTCATTTTTAACTGTATTCCCTCAGGAACCAATTTGTGTTGTCGACGGATTACTAACAAGGGAACTTAGGACTTTAAAATTAGTTGACAAGCCATGAGCGGGCGAGCTTCTGATCCTTTTCTCAGTATAAGAAGAGATTACTAAAATATTATTCAAATAACACTAAAATATATTTATTTTAGGTTTGAGATATTTTATTTCTCATAAGAATTTACAATAATTCACTTACATGAGAAAGTTTAAACACATACAAACAAATTATAATCTTATCCTAGGTGTACACTTAGATATCGAAGCACTTCACTCAACACATTCAATCGAAAGTATAAATTTTTAAGTTATTTTTAATTCTAAGATAATAAAAATACATACATACATACATACATAAATTCACGCCTGTTTCCCAGAGGGGTAGGCAGAGACTACGGATTTCCATTTGCTACAATCCTGACACACTTCTCTGGCTTCATTCACTTTCGTAACATTCCTCATACACGCTCGCCGGTAAAAAATACAATATACAATGTAAAGGGTACTAGTAAAAAAAATATTATAGTTGTTATTTCTTCTAATTAGTCGTTGTTAATAATTAGCTACATCCTAAATAGTTGAGATTTGCTTATAAGTTAGTACTGATTAATGTCAAAGAACTCAGACATCCAGGCTTTCTTATGATGGTCTTCTTTACCGTTAAAGAGATCAATAATTAACTAATAAATAAAATACGCACATACATAACTTCAAGTCAGAGATGCGTGTCGTGGGATCGTAATCAAATTTTTTGCGAGCTGTCCAACGGATTTCCATAAGGCTATCGCTGCTCTTATAATAATATTTCTAGCTATTTCTCGAAGTTATACTGGGGCGGAGCAATAATCATAAACATATTATGATTACTGCTCGGCTCCCGTGGCTTCTTGCGTGATGTTATATAGCCAATGTTTCTTCTGGATATAGTAGCTATTTAATAATGAAATCGTTTTTTCAATCGGTCTAGTAGTTTCAGAGTTTATTCATTACAAACAAAAATATAAACATACAAAAATATAAATATTATCTCTTTTTAATTTTAATATAGATCTATAATAATAAGATACATTTAAATTATATGGACTGTACAATGGACATTTAGACTAGTTGAGTGTATATTTAAACGTAAAGTTGATGGTTCGCGGCCTTTTCGCCTTTGGTTTGGACCACACACAGCGAGAAACAGATGAGAGACAATCTATATCGTCTGTTGTAAAACCCTCAAGAGCGCCTTCAGTATTGTATTAATTATCAAGAATTTATTATAATATCCAGTGTTTCCCCAGTTGTTAAAATTCGACCATAATCATTATTGAACAATATAAAAATTCCAATTTTTCTAAAGCTTATTTATTTTTTCTACTTTCGTTATTTAATAATTAACTTCTTCTTCTACAACTTAACAGTTTTGCTTTTGTCGGTGGAGTATACGCCATCTTTCTTGATTTTCGGCCAATACCTTAACCTCCTTATAATTTAAGATATGAGCTTCGTCTTTTCTAAATAGCAGCGATAGCTCAGTGGGGAGACCAACAGACTGCAATGCAGATGGTCTTGGGTTCGAACCCACGTCGCGCACCTCTGACTTTTGGAAGTTATATGACTTTTCAAAATTATGTGTGTATTGATTGACAATTATCGCCTGTTCCGTGCCTCGGAGAGCACGTTAAGCCGTCGGTCCCGGCTGCCATGAACATCTATGGCAGTCGTTATTGGGAAGTCAGTGCCCTATAATATCCTGACACTGGTCTAGCCTTAGGGTATCGTTAGCCTTCAGGTTGCGGAGGTCTGGTGGCAGCCGCTCCGTGTAAAAACTGATATTCAGTCAAATCCAGTAAGATCAGAAAAGCCGACCCTAAGTGACTTGGGAATAATAAAGGCTAGGGAGAAGAAGCTTTGTCTTTTCTTTTATTTGACTATGACCCTTCTGGGCCTGCACCTTCCTCTCTTTCCTGCCACATTTCCTTCTATGATATTTTTTATAAAGTCGTCATGTCTTATAAGATGGCACAGACATCTTTCCCCTTCTGTTCTCAATTGTCTTCAAAATATTGCGTTCTTCTTGGACAAGGCTCAGTACTTCCACGTTGCTTTTCTTTTCTGCCCAGCTGATTCTTTCCATGCGCCTCCAGCACCACATTTCGAAAGCTTTCCAGTCTTTCCCGGTCTTGTTGGATCATTATCTATGTTTCGCTACTGTATAGAGCAATGCTCCAGATGTTTGTTTTTATAAGCTTTCAAACAACATGATGTTTTTATCACAGGTCAGGTACAATGACTTCTGCATATCATCGCTCATTATGTTATGCAATTATATTTTACATCAATTATGGTCGAACTTTGACTACTGGGCGACCAGTATTATGTATAATAATAGACAACAGCTGTTTTATAAGGTTTATAAACAGCTTCGCTGCTGGGCACAGGCCTCTTTTCAGTATGAGAAGATTTATATGTAGATATACGTGTGCGGGTACTAAATGGGAAATATTTCTTTACTACAATATTTTCATCGAATGCTTTAGAGATGTTAATGTTGCTTGTGGCAACAATCCACAGCGAATCGGAACAATACTGTAATACGTTTGCCATGCTACACATGATTTTGACCGCGGCTTCGCTCGCGCTCAATAAACTTCTTTCCCTCGTAAACAGTACTTTTTCTAGATGAGAGGTACAATTTGTCCTTTTTGGTACCCTTGCCAACGTGTATGTGAAATTTATTGATGATCAGTCGAATAATATAGTTAGGATATTAAAGTCGGGCCATGCGCAGGGAATTTCCGTGTATTGGTAATGTTGCTGGAAACCATTGCAGTAAAAAAGCGCCCTTAGAAGCTCTTTTTATTAACAACATATTAAATAGTCTGCCTCGGTAGTGCAGCGGTATTAAATACGAATGTTGTGCATGGTATTTTAGGTTCGATTACCGGATCGAATTAAGTGTTATTGGACTTTTTCGGCTAGAAATTTTGAGTGGCAGCATAGTGTCTAGAACCCTGCCAAATAGATGGCAGTAGACTCGCCCTCCATTACATGTAACCTATAACTACACCATTGCTTACCCCTTCGGGGAAAGCCGTGAAACTATGTGCTGATGAGTATCAAATATGATGCGTATATTGAGAAGAGATCGTGTGTCGACGGGGGATCCGTTTAGCACGCGTAATTACACGTGTCTTAAGTGCGCCGGATTATACGCGGATATGGGGGGACTAGATTTGACTTGTATCTTTAAGACTGCGCCGAGCGAAATGTGCCAAAACAGGCGGTCACAGTTAAGTTGATAAAATCAACACTTTTTGTTTAATACAAATATAAAATATACATTTACCATAACAATGAATGTGTTTACAATTACACCGTGTAAATAACTTAAAATAATTAATATTTTCGCCTACAAAATTACGTAAATTTGCACGAAAAATGCATAAGCGTTAGCTCGTGTTTCGTGATTTTAGATTATAACAGTAGAAATCTATCCTATTTTACAGCTTAAACGAAACTTAAATAGTTAAGTATATTACAATTTGTCCGTCCCAAATATTTAAATTATTGGTTGACAATAAAGATACATATTTATCAAAAAAGCACTTCAAATCCTCCATACAATTTTAGTATGGCGGCCGCGCGCCGATTTGACTATCGAGCTTTGTCATTCAGTCCAACCGTGTCTTACGCTCGACGCAGTCTTAAGGTACGGGGTACTAAATGTTGGACTCCACTTAGCGAAACTTGTCTCACTGCTATGTGGCTCTTGGTAGAATAGAAAAGGTTTAGTTTCCACGTGTTGCTCTAATTTCACTGTACGGATGGCGTAGTGGATTAAATGGTCGTCCCGCCACTGCCGCCGCGCCGAGTGTTGTGGGTTCGATTCCCACACGGGACAAAAATGTGTATTTCGTTCGGTGAGTGAGAGTGTCGGAGACTCATTCACTCTCTTTCCCCTTTCCCGCTCCTCGTCCTTCCCACTTAATTTTTCTTCTTCCTTTCCTAAAGGGTCGGCAATGCGCACGTGATGCCTCTGGTGTTGCAGGTGTTCATAAACTACGGTGACCACTTACCATCAGGTGGGCCGTATACTTGATTGAAAAAAGTTTGAATCTTTGTAAAGTCTCCCGCGATACAGGAAATTATTCCTTGTGCAGGAGTTGTCTTTTTAAGTAATAAATGAATGAATTAACCAACTATACATTTGCTGCCTCGGTGGTGTAGTGATAGTGCATGCGACCGCTGTGAATGTGGTCTCGGGTTCGAATCAGCAAAAAGTTAATAATAAATTTATAAATAGTAATAAAAAGCTATAATAATAATTAATAAATTGTGTTGAACAGCTCCGTGTGTGAAAGTACGTAAAGTCGATAGCTTCATTATATTGGATTACCGCCCTATCAGACAATGAGAAAGAATAGGATTTGCGCATACCATCTAATAAGTTTAGACACCTAATGGGCAAGTCGGATACATACAATTGTCCAGGCTGTAACATCATTGACGACATCCAGCATGTGTTGTGTGAGTGTGTCCGGAACGAGTCTCTCCGACAACAGGTGCTGATTAAGAACTACAACGTTGGACTGTGCAACAGTGCCTTGGCAGCTCCATTGTCGGATGAAGCGAACGTTCTGTGTGCAATATATCTCGCGAGGATGGTGTCATGAGGAATCACTTATTTATTTTTAGTTGTAATAGTCTTAAGATTATAAAATTGTTATCTTCTCTATAGGAGGACATCGTTAAAGTTGAAGAAGTTCCTTTAAATAAAGATTTTAAATAAAAATGGGTTTGCGCATGTTGTGTACACACTTATGAAACAAAAATAAAGCCAGCAGTAATTTCAGATTTAAAATTAAATAATTACTGTTACTTATATTAAGATCTGTAACTTACGAATGTACTTATCTACTTTAAAAGTACAGTGCTTTAAGTTTGCGATCGTGTAAACCGTGGTTTAAAACCCAGGTCGTATAATATGTAAATGAGATTATCGGTAGCATACATACAATACCATGATAAGGTTCTCTAATAAATACTGAGTTTTTAAATGATACGTAGTCTTAAAGGATTAATGTCTGACTACAGTTCACAAGGAATTCTGCATATACTCATATCCAATGTATATTATTGAAACTTATTGGTACCGAATTACATACTACCTTATATAATCGAATCTACCCTCTAATGAAGTTTAAATAGATTTTTTTGTCAATTTGATGAGAACTTGACATGGATTAAAACCCAAACATACTTAATTTAGTTTTTATTTCCAATAAAATATAATAGAATAATAGATATTTAATAAATAGCACAGTTTAAAAAATATATATCATTGGAAGCAACCGCCTCTTAAAGCGCAGTTATCCTGGTAGGTCTTTGTCGTTTCTAGTTACGTAACATCTGTGTAAAACAACAATAATTAATATCACATACTCTTACAGATTTCGATCAAATTTTAATTAACTTCCAAATGATTGGTTCGTTAAGTACCTTGTGTGATTTTACAAGTGCTGTTTACACATTCACGTTGAACGGGGACGTTAGATTTGCGCAGTTATTTATGTGTAGTATAGAAATGAAATGAAACTAATTTTATATAATTTTTTATTATGTTTTAATAAGGCCAGCTGACTTTTCGGTACTGTTCTGTTAAAAGCATCATAGATTTAAAATATACTATCGGTATAATGGCGAAGAAAATTAAATAACGTGGGGTTAAAAATGTCTTAAGCCGATAATTTGGTATTTGGGTTTTATTAGTGATTATGCATACATGCATACGCCTGTTTCCTGGAGGGGTAGGTAGAGAATACATATGTACACTAGCTACGATCCTCGTAGACCACTCTTCCTTCTATATGTTTTATTGTATTCTTCAGCTTTTTAAAGGCCAGGTTCAAAGTATTCTAAACCGTCTAGGATATGAGGTATTAAGGCCAGAACGTATTAGAAATGGAACAAAAGGGAAGGAATCCGAAGTTATTATTAGGTGTTCCCTTTTAAACCGGTTTTTTGGTAAGAGTCATACTTCTCCAGTCAATCTGGCTTGTTGATACCAATACCAAAGGGGGGGTTGGGTGGGAACATCTAAACAAATTAAAAATACTAGTATATAGCTGACTGTACGGATGACGTAGTCGTTTATATGGTCACCTCGCTACTGATACACAAATGTGTGTAATCCCCAAATAGGTGTTCCGTGTCTGGGTGTTCTTTGTGTCCATTATTTCAATATTTGTCGAGTCCGCCGCGACACAGAAATTATTTATAAAAGAAAAATTGTCTATAAAAATAGAAAAGTCTCCCCAAAAGTAGTAGGTATTCCTCCAAAGGTGTAAAATTCACCCACATTCACGACAACTATGTTCCACAAATGGGCGAGCCTATTGCCGTTAGTCACAATTTCAGAAACTTGTTGCACCTAAAATATCTTGACGGAAAAACCATAGCACGCTTCGCGACCTGAAACTTTAGGCTCAGCAGTCGCATACATACGCTGTGAACGCCATCGAAGCAGCATGTTTATAATACTTAGGTACTTACTTCTCTGACTCAGCGATCCCAAGTGGATCTTGGCCTCCGACATTAAAGTGCGCCATTCTTTCCTATGACCATTCGAGCGCATTCATCTCTTTCGGGTCTTAAGCATGTATATAATGTGTTTATATATTCCAGGTATGTGCTACCCTCGGCACGACGGGGTCCGTAGCCTTCGACAACCTGCGGGAGATTGGCCAGGTATGCGAGAAGCACGGGACCTGGCTTCACGTAGATGCCGCGTATGCTGGCAGCTGCTTCGTCTGCCCCGAGTACCGGTTAGTGACTTCTACTCGTTCTTTTTTACAGATCTCCTTCTATGTTTTTTTAAAAGACCGCTTCCGCTTTCTTGTGGCTTGAAGGACTTAATAAACATTACGTGAACCGATTTTGAAGGTATTTCGTATGTGTTTGAGTGTGGAGCACAATTTTTGTTCCCGTGCTGGGATCGAACCCACTAAATTTGGTGCCTCACGTGTAGTCTGAACTGTAAATACACTGTGTGTTCTGTTCCTTACTCAATCTCTATCAGATTTAAGCAACAGACACAAATAACACCGAAATTCGAAACAACCATTTGTGGATCACAAAAAATTTTTTGTCCCGCGTGGGGTTCGAACCCACAACACATGGCACGGTGGCAGTGGCGAGGCGACCACTCGAACCACTACACCATCTGTGCAGTTAAGTTATTTGATAAGATGGAAGGCATATGAGTACATAAATGATACTTATGTTTGACTGCATGGAATGTAGTGATACCTCTGGTGTTGCCGTCCTTAGGCTACAGTGATCACTGACCATCAGGTGTCGTATGCTTGATTGCCAACTTAGTGGTACTAAAGAAATGAAGTGGTTTAAGTGGTTGCCTACCCGCTACGCAGAGTGTTGTCGGTAGGAATGCCATACGGAATAAAAATGTGTGTGATCCACAATGGTTGTGCCGAGTCTGGAGCCTCGTGTCAGTTGTTTCAATGTTTGTAAAGTCTCCCTAGACATAGAATTGATTACTAGTGCGAGAGGCGACTATTATTTAAAGTCTATATCTGTGGATAGAAATAATGAATGTATATGATTAAAGATTTACATGCATAATACATATGTACATAGTCTCGCTTCTACATCCTTCATGGGATTGTTCGAGGTGTATTACACTCAAAATCCCACGTAATATGAGGCGAATCTATTGCCAACTTCCAGGCATCTTTCGAAACTTTATGCTGCTGCTAAGAATTTTTTGACTAAAGAAATCCAGCAGCATTTTGCCTAAACCAGTAAATGAACAGGAAACCTAACATTTTCGAAATTTTGGTATTGATATTTTTGTGATTTTCTTGATCTTAAATCCAATAACACTGCGCGATCCGACTATGGCAACTCAGGCCTCACGCATAGCAGTCTCATTTACCGCTGAGCCACTGGGGCATTAATGATGTAATCGTTATTTTATTTCCTTTATAATTATTTGCATTTCTCGCACTGAGAAGACGCTTGTGCCTAGCAGTGGGACAGCTTATATACAGGGCTGATATAATTGCTATATGAATTGTTCCAGGCATTGGCTGGACGGAGTGGAGATGGCAGACTCCTTCGCGTTCAACCCCTCCAAGTGGCTGATGGTCAACTTTGATTGTACAGCTATGTGGTAAGCACACCTAAACTTTTATAAATTAAACTGAGAGATACGTACCTACGTGGTAAAGCGGACTCATCGACATGTTGCCTGAGTTGTCCTACGTAATAGGGAGAGGTATGTCATCTATAGACAATTTTATGACACAAAAACTCAATAAAATCTTCATAGTTAAATATTAGAATCTATTGAAAATAAACTATTTTATACGGCTTACATCGATGTGGTGGTTTTTTAAAACACTATTATTACATAATTTTGAGCTACTATCGTTAAACTCGATGTGTATGCCAAATGCGAAAACGCAACAAACAAATATATATAATGTTCTATAGTTTTAACAAGTGAATTAAATAGTTACTTATATTTAAATAAAGTACGAAACGCTTGTCATGGTGATAATGATAAAATGACAAAATTTTCAAGTTGGGTATATACTTATAAATATATATAGAATATTTAATAAACTGAAAATTGCTAAAATTTTGTTTATTGGATATTGATACTTCACTGTCGATATCTAGATTAAAATATATATTTTTTTAAATTATTTTGTTTGTATCTACTGTAAAGCAATTTTAACATCGATATTTCTGTTTGGTTTCAGGGTAAAGAACAGTACGGATCTTCACCGAACGTTCAACGTGAACCCCATCTATCTGAGACACGAGAATTCAGGTAAATATATTAATTTAACATCACTATTGACTATTAAGAACTTTTGAAACGTTCGTGGGTTGAACGTTATAAGTTGCTAAACATGAAATATGTGACAGTATTTTATGAATATAATAATAATAATAATAATAATATTCTACCACATACACACAACACCTTCTAGCCCAAACTAAGCAGAGCTTGTACTATGGGTACTAGACAATGGATAAACATACATATATACTTTTTTTTTTTTGTAAATATATACATATTATACATAGAAACACCCAGACCAAGACAAACATCCATGTTCATGCACACAAATATTTGTCTTGTGCGGGAATCGAACCCGCGACCTCAGGCGTGGCAGTCGGTTAAACTAACATAATCGAGCCCAAACTAAGCTTGTACTACTAGACAATGAATAAATATACATATATAAATGAAAAACATCTTATCATCGTTATATAGTAATAAATTCCGCGTAATATAACAATTCTTTAACTATGAGTGCTGAAAAAATTAAGAATCATCATTATTGTGTACGTATGATATGTATGATAGAGCAACTCAAAATTTCACAAATGTTTATGAACATTGACACCCAGGTTGGTGACAAATTTTGGATCTAAATGACTTATATACTGTAACTTTACTTTCATCAGTCATGGATTACTTAATATTTAAATAAAATAATTTCATTAATATTTTATTACTTTCAGGCAAAGCTATCGACTATATGGTAAGTGAAAATAATAGTAATCAAGTTGTTCTTTTAATTAAAAAGTATAGTTAAAGGTTATAAAAAGATCTCCTTTACCTTAGTTTAAAATTGTAAATTTAACAAAACGTTTTATTCATAATATCTTTAAAAGGGTTTAAAAGAGGATGCAAAATTAAAAACAAATATACTTCCTTTCTTTACATTTGAAACTACCATCCTTTTATTCTTAAAACAGTACCAGTTATTTTTTAATTTGTCTAAATAATTGTAACTAAATTAGGTTGCTGATGAGAAAAGGCACATTAAGAAAAAGCCACTAAGAAAGATCAATAGAACTGAAAACGATTATATAAAGTACATGAATGCTAACGAAGAAATTAAAACTGACATTGAGAAAACAAGGAAAATAATAGGTATTACTGGTAAATTAGCCACATTAAACAATAACCAAAATGGCAACATTATGCCGAATGGAAATCATAAAATTGAATCAGATACAAATCACCATAATGGTAATGCAATACCGAAAGAACATCACCGAGCTGAATCTACTGCCCATCAAAATGGCGATGTTTTACCGAATGAGAGTCATAAGACTGGAGATGGGAGTGATCTATTTGATGAAGACGATCTTAATCTTCACGGCTACAGCAAAATGTCCCCGGGCTGTGGCGACAAAATACAACTTGAGGACCCAGATAAGAAGGAGCTACTTGTAAGATTTTTAGGTATCGGTAATGGTTCGGTGGAAAGTGGAATATACTAATAAATAATAATTATAATAATATAATAAACATGGGTATGCATCGAGATGTAGTTGCTTTGGTCAGGTCAGTTTGGCTAAAGAGAACTGGTGCAAGCCTATAGTGCTTAGCACTGACGATCGCAAGGATGTATGGCAGAGCAAGGAGCTTCACGGTAGGTTCTACAAGGCTCTATATGGAGCCGATGTAGACCTGTTAGTCTCCGTGAACTGGCTACGTTTCGGTGATCTCTTTGGGGAAACCGTAGATTTTGTCTGTGCTATGGCGGACGAAATTATCAAGACGAATAACTACCAGAAATATATCTTGAGGGATGGTACGGTTGACATTTGTCGTGTGCTACCAACCTGGTGAATCCCTCAGGCATATAGTTCCCGGTTGCTCTTGTCTTGCTAACGGCGAGTACTTGCACAGACATAACCAAGTAGCTAGGATTATTCACCAACAACTTGCTCTGAAATACAAACTTGTAGATAGTGGAGTGCCGTACTGTTGGTACGTATTATATGTAGCAGATCCGGTTCTTAAAATGGTCATGTCACGTTGTACTGGGATCGAACTATCATCTCAGACATCACATCACAGACAGGACTGTTGTGGCCAATAAACCTGACATTCTGGTGATAGAACGAGAGCGCTCAACGATCAATGATTATCGATGTCACCATCCCTCACGACGACAACCTCGCGAAAGCTGAAAAAGATAAACAAATTAAATATCTCGATTTAGCTCGAGAGTTTGTCGACATATGGGATGTGGATTCGGCAATCATTATGTCTATACTCATTACTGTCAACGGTTTAATAGCCAAGAGCGTCGCGTTAGGTGCTTGGATCAAGGGTTTGATGCAGAAGGTAATGCTTTTAGCCACGGCACGCATTGCGAGGAGGTTCCTGTCTCTGGCATTCTAACCACCGGTAGCTTATAATATATAGCAAGCAAATAATCAGTAGCGATAGTCTCCGATATCTGCCGCGGCTGGTGTCTCGGTAGGTGCCCCATACTATTCTTGGTTAAAACTCTCAAAGGGCCTCTGCAAGTTGGACCCTTGAAAGAGAAACTAAATGATAAACATTACGCTATTGGTATTTTGGATATTTTAGCATGCATATTATGGCTTCGGTGATGGGAAGATGGTATTAGAAGCATGTGTATATCTAGCTGGTTGAAACAAATTAATTATCAAAGCTTATTAGATGGGTACCCAGATCCACAGGATCTACGCCATTTAAACAAAGCTGATTGTTACATAAATTATAAACTATATTTTGTTATTGTAATTAGGGATGCGCGGAATTATAATTTTGCCAAGTAACTATTCGGTTTGATTCTTACCGAACTAAATTTCAAATCAAGCAAATCCGATTTGTGCTCTGAAATTATGGTTTGCAAACAGGTTTATACTGGCTAAGTGCAAGACGCCCACCTCGGCCGGCCCAAGCCCGTCATAGACGGAGCTATATACTCAATACTCAATACATTTATTGCACTCCACAAGTTGAATAGATGTTACAATGGTATAATATAAGAAACATGTGTGGGCCTTGTCGGCACGGCAAGATGTAGGAGAGATGAGGAATATATTATAATATATATTGATATAAATCATAGCTAGGCATATTACGCTATATTTGCAATATTATTTTCACGAACAAGCGGTACCTCGTCACCCGCGAATAGCAGGTAAAAATAATGTTGATTACTAAAAAGACTTTGTACAATTTTCCTTCCGGAATCCTATAGAGTATTTGGATTTATGCGTCACTATAAGAATTCTCTTCTCTAAATCATATTTAAACCTGAATAAATTTAATCGAATAATTGGGCCGGCGAATTTTAAATAATAAATTTGTCGAATACCGAATATAAACGAATATTCTGCGCATCTCTAACTATTACCCATTGTCATACCTATATGTTTCCCTCTATATTTACTCTTCTTTCTAAAGATTAGATAAATGTAGATCTGCCATTATATCGTGTAATACTCACAATACTTGTGCTTTATTCTCAGCACTGGCAGATCCCGCTGAGCCGACGCTTCAGAGCGCTGAAGTTGTGGTTCGTTCTTCGAAACTACGGCGTCGTTGGAATACAGAAGCACATTCGTGAGGTCAGTGACATGCCATGGTCCAAATATTTTATTTAGTCCACCAGTGTCACGGTTCAAGGTTTTTCTACGCCTGCCACTACAATTCTTATGAGAGCCTTAATATTATTGTTGTTGTAACTACTTTATAAGGTGTTTATAGCAGTTTATTTATATAACAATTTTTTAAACAATTTAATATTACTATTTATTTTACCCGACTTGACTGCTTTTCAGCTGACATGATCATGTGGTGACCATATCTGCCCGTGATTACTTCACAGTTGAAAAGTTACCGAAACGTCGTTGATACTATTTAATATTTATGTTTCAGAGTGTACGTCTGGCTCAAAAGTTCGAAGCGTTGGTGCTCGCTGATCAAAGATTTGAGATACCACAACCGAGGAATTTGGGTTTGTTATTGTATTTCTTACTAACTTACAATCTTTCCAACTCAAAACAACTATTTAGTAGAAGGGTACAACAGTTATACTATATTACAAACACTGAGCTCTTCAATCAATCCTTCAAATACTAACTTGTGTATTACACACATGTTTGTACACGGGACAAACATGTGTGTAATACACAAGTTAGTATTCATCAAACCCACGATCGAACTCAAGCCATCCATGCAGTCAAATGTAAGAGATGGATATTCTTCAAGTCGAATACCTGCTTATATTTGCCTGATTGTGATAGTCTTAAGAAAAACAAGCAAGCTCCACCAGACCGCTTTCAGTCACCGCGGCACATCTTAACGGTGCCTGGCTATCAGCGCAGGAGACATTATAGAGCACAAGTATACTCTTCAGAGTGTACTCTTTGTTCCATTAATCTCATTATCCGATAGGACGGCAATCCGACCGGACAAAAATCAGACGCAGCAGGTCCAACGGTTTCACGTGCTTGCCAGAGCACAGGCGTGAGTAACACCACTAACATCCTAACTCCGAGCTGCTACTAAGAATTTCTCGTCAGAAACATCTAATAACTCTTTATTGGCCCGACCCGGCATTCAAAATTTTGACACAAGCACAATATTCATATACACTACACTTCGCTGCACCACCAAGGCAGTCGTAAGGCTAAGTAGGTACTAACTATATGTGTATATATAAAACTACATCTTTTCAACAATTCTGCCATGTTTTGCACCAGGCATGGTAGCGTTCCGTCTGCGTGGAGACAACACCCTAACGGAGCGGCTGCTGAAGCGACTAAACTCGCGTGGCTACATCCACGCCGTGCCGGCCTGCTTCAAGGGCATCTACGTCATCCGGTTCACCGTCACCTCGCAGAGGACCACCAACCAGGACATACTTGGTATGTTTACCTATAAGACGACAAAAATAATAATTTATTGCTAAGCTAGATTTTTCCCGCAGCTTCGCTCATGTCAATTTAGCTTAGAATAGGTAAAGTAAACAAAAAGTATTTCTTTCTGGATGAAAGGTACCCTGTGTCCTTTTCTGTACCCCTGACAAGGTGTATGGGTAATGGTATGATGATCGGTCGAGTAGTTGAGGCATGCAAGCGTTACAAAGAAAATTAATATTCATAGTTATAATAATAGTTAGGTTAGTAAAATGTAGCTTCAGTTCTGTGACAGATATCATCCGCCATACCAGTGCCATATCTATTGAGCATAAAATAATATCACACTTTACTGGTAGAAGTGCACAAATAGACGTTACTTTTGTCATCTTATCTAGCAAATAATATTAAATGAGAAACTGCTTCTTACATTAAAACTCTAGTTTCTGAGCAAAGAAAATAACAATTTATGATCAGAAAACTTTCGCCGAGGTCTGCCCCTTCTGGCTGTGCCTATCACATTTATTGTATACTAGATTTGCCCGCGGCTTTGCTCGCGTAAATGTAGGTTAGGAGAGGTTAGTAACAGTACTTTTTTTCTGTAGGAAAAGTACCATATGTTCTTTTTTGTTGGTCTAGCAGTTAAGGCGTGAAAGCGTAACAAACAAACAAACTCACTTTCGTATTTATATTATGAGTGAGGATACTTTTTTGATCAGCCTTTTATGGTCCATTCTCTCCACATGCTTTATGCATCTTACCACACCATTCTCCATTCTTGTCACCAGGTATATCTTCTTTAACAAAGTCAAAGTCAGAAACCAATTATTCTCTTAGGTCACAAAGTAACACATATGAACGTCACAGGGGTTAGAGAGTTTATTACATTTACTGAATTTACATTTATGTTAGTTGCAAGGTTCAGGCAAAAGTTGAGCCTATGAGAAGATACCTGCAAGAAAATCAAGGCCACTCTTTTAAATCGCCATCAACTTATAATTTCAGTATTTTACAACTTATTTATAACTCCACAGCTCTCTCTAAAAACGCTATATTATTTCAGATGACTGGAACGAGATCAAGGTGGTGGCTAAAGAAATTCTACTCGACGTGTTCGGCGTTGAGGATGGCAACATTGTGGTTCCCAAGAAGCCCAGGATTTCTCTCAGAGGTACTTCTATGAACTTATTAACCTATCTATTGTTGGAATGCGAGACATAATTGAAAACCTATTGTCTAGCCGCCGATGTGTCGACAGATAAATATTTAACAGGAGTTCTAGTTTATTTTAATTATTATTAAGTGACTTATGTTGCTGACTGGAATACCTAATAGCATAATAATTCACTGGTGAAATAGAAGGAAAATGAGACATGTTCAAATATGCATGCCTTATAGGCACACACAGCATTCTTAACATTGAAGATGTCCACATTAAACAAAAAGAAACAAATTCTTTTGCCGTGAATCGAACTCGCATTAGTCAGTGAGGATAACAACTAAATAGGTAAAATTCAAAAAGAGCATTGGTCGTAAATGCTATTACTGTACGTGATGTCTCGGGTATGATCCTCACGCTTGGTATACTGTCTCCGCAGCACAAACTCTGGAACGGTATCTGGTTCGGCCTTTATTACGTGAGATCTAAAAGCCTGGCTAACGAAATATAGGTGTAATACGCCTCAGTCCACCCCTTCGGAGATTAGGCGTGTGTCTATACTTATATGTCAAATACCCTTATATTTAAACAGACTTCCAAATATCAACGTCAAACCAAGGCGATGCGATGCCGTATTGTGATATATAGCCCCTGCCATAAGGAATAAGGTCTTGACGTGATTGGGAGACCTTGCTCTCGTGGGACTGGTAATTTACTGATATAAATAATGTACCTTTGTTTGTGCTTTGGGGTCCAATATTGCAGTGTGTTTTTATCAGCTTACTTAACGGAATATTGAAGCGTTTTCTTTAAACTATTCTAATCTACGAACTTGCGATGAGCGATGGTTTAGAAAAATTTAATCATTTGAAAATTGTGCGATGGACATTCGACTCTCAACTGCACGGATGGCGCAGTGGCTTAAGTGGTGACCACTGCCACTGCGCCGAGTGTTGGTTCGAATCCCACACGAGACAAAAATCTACAAATGGTTGTTCCGAGTCTGGATGGTCGTTGTTTGAAAGTTTGTAAAGTCCCCCGCGATATAGGAATAATTCCTAGTGCAAGAGTTGTCCATTTCGAAAACACAAAAAAAAAATTTTTTCGTTCTTCCAACATTTGACCAGCACTGACGCTGCGCATGCAAGCACCACTTGCGTGCTTACCCGACAAAGGCCAGTGCGATCAAACCATAACCCTTACTTATAAAAATACCACTGAAAATTGCTTAGCCATCTCTTATCTAAAAAGCTCTCATACCTTTAATCAATGAATAACATTTCTTAACTTATAAACCAATTTTAACGGTCTCTCAGGTGATAGCTCGCAAAAACACGAAACACAATTTTATTCTTGCAGCATTTGACAGTCAGCATAGAGCATGACCAAACTTATTTAATAAATAATGCAATTGAAGTGATACATCATCTATAATAAACCATTTTTTAGATTTTAGTATCTGTGGCGTGGCGACTTTGACTTGTCTTTAACAGACGGCGCGCTGAATTTTTCTTTAGGTAATTCAAAGAGTTTGATTTTTGAAAGAGTATATTATCACTTCACTTAAATATAATAACCAGCAAACTATAAGAAAATAAATTTGTCGTCTGATTTGTACGATAACGACGGTAATAAAAATATCAATTTTCACAATTTCGAATAAACTAGTAAAGTGTATTTTTAAATACACATAATCATAACGAATTGCTGCGTATTCTTATGAATAAAAACAACAATACTATGCCAACTTAAAAAGTGAATTTACTAACAACAATAAACAAAATACCAGTGTTCTTAGGTTTCTGATTGTTATTGATCGATTATATTTTTGCAATGTTTTCCCCATACTTACTTCATGACATGTGAGTTTTGATATTATAATGTAGTTAACATCGAATCATTGTAATTCTTTGCAGCTTTACAATCACGAATGGATACTCATGATGGAAGTATATTAGCAAATCACTAATAAAATTTAAGTCATATAGCACATATTTTCTTTTATGATATTCTGCATCGCAAAAATCGTAAAGCGGATTCAACCACTTTATAGATCTTCTTTCATCTTCTCTAAGCTGCAAAATTTTAAATGGGATTGAACATAATGACCACCAAGAATACTAATTGCACAGCAAAATATGCTTACTAAAATATATCATAACGAGCACCTATACGCCTCAAATCACTGCATTCCGTCTCGAAAGGGTTAGGTTATGTTAGGTGCCTTCTGAAATCCACCCAAAAATAGGAGCTCCGTCGACTTAGTTTGATCTCTTTAAATATATTTCGGTGTGCAATTAGTATTTTTGGTAATCATATTTTGCTGTGCAATTAGTATTTTTGTAGGAACAAAAAATTTAAGAACAGTTAAATACTACCCATTTTAAATTATTTGGTATTATTTGAAAAATCACGCAGTACGAACAAAACTGCGCTGTACCATTTTTCCTTCCAAAAGTTTTAATCCACGATATACCACCTATTTCATTTTTATTATTAATATTTTCGTAAGCGATTGACGTTAATGTCAAATCTGTCCCAGCTGATCGGAAAATCTGCCATATTGTCTCTTAGCTAGGTTAAACAAGGGACCGCCGCTGTTTAAATTTCTGTACTGTTTAGCTATTGATAATCTTACCCTAAACGCTATTTAACGTTTATAAGTAAAATTACTCATGAACAGTCGCTATATAGTAGATAACTATCTGTCAAATATTTGAAATGGGTTTTTAAGTAAGACTGAATAAGTTCGAGTACCAGCGCACTTACCTACGTTTCTCATTCTTTCATCTCATTAATTATTGTGTGCATCCTATGACTAATACTCGTGTTACGGCATCTTAGTCAAAGTCAAAAATCATTTAATCATGAAGGTCATAAAGTAACACCTACGAATGACAATGGTTATCGTTTCGTCTGCTTTCTAAAGTTACTGAATTTCCATTTAAGTTAGTTGCTAAGCTCAGCCAAAAGATTGAGCCTATCAGATCCTGCAAGAAACTAACAACCATATTATATAACCGATAATAACACCGTTTTTGCAGCCTCGATGGCGTAGTGGTTAGTGTAACCGACTGCCACGCCTGAGGTCGCGAGTTCGATTACCGTACAAGTCAAACATTTGTGTGTATGAATATGGATGTTTGTCTTGGTCTGGGTGTTTATATGTATATTAAGCGTATATTTCCAAAAAATAAGTATATATGTATGTTTATCCATTTTCTTGTATTCCTAGTACAAGCTCTGCTTAGTTTGGGCTAGATGGTGTTGTGTGTATGTGATAGTATATTATATTACCTTACCTTATATCAAATTAATAATAAACTATAATAGAATATTAATTATAAAACGTGAGTATTTAAATAAATATCTTCTAAGATCTAAAATTTATTTCAATATGCTATATGATAATATAATGTTCTTTCTTCTCTCCTAATTTTGCTGTGCCCGACGGGGTCTATAATTGTTCTCTCTACATTTATAAGACCTGTATATACATTATGGAGTGCAATAAACGAATCGAAAATATAAAAAATATTATATTATAGACTACGGTAACCGCTTTAACATCAGACAGACCTTATGCTTGGTAGTAAGAAAACCAATGATCATTTCAGAAACTCGTGAATTGAACGCCACTTTCGGCACCAGCCTCCTCCTCGCGAACAGTCCAATGAGTCCGAAGATAGTCAACGGCACCCACGTCGCTATATGCGACTACGAGCAAGTCTTGACGTCTTGTGCGCAGACCTTCGCGCAGCTCAAGATGGAACCCAAGGATAGCCCTGGTGAGTTTAATAAGAGGTTTAATTATACGAAAAGGCATGTGAGGAAGTTATTGTGAGACTTTATACTAATTTAAACATTAATATCATCATTTTGGATATGGATATGATATTCTACCAAGAAGCATACTGCAGCACTTCATTTTCTACTGCTGTCCTTCTTTATCGGCACATTTATTTAGTCTGAAGAAAGGCAACATATGACTAAAACAGCATACACTGCAAACGTTTTGCATGCTGGTGATGGCTTAGCTTAGTTTAGTTTTTGAGCGGCTTTGTATTAAAAAGTAACTTCAACATCCTCATATTGGACATAAAACTCTTCTGATGACCGCCCTTAAGCTTTTGCAGCACTTCTTTTTCAACTGCTGTATCTTATTATCAACACATTTAATTACTAAAACAAAACGCACTAAAATGTTAAATGACAACAAATCTATACATAAAATATAAATGTCTCTAAAATCTTTCTATATTCACCCAAAGACATTCGATGATGATTAACACTTAACTCAACTTTCCATATTCACCCAACTTATCTTTCTATATTCACTCAACTCAACTTTCTGTATTCACCCACATTCAACTAACACACTAATGTATACTATTAGAGATGCGCCGTCGCATCAGAGGTATCAAGATGTGTGGCAAGAAGTTCTCTCTGGACTCGTGTATGGATATGGTGCAGGGGATGATGGTGGAACAGTCGCTGCCGCAGTGCTGTGAAGATGAGAGGGAGGATATGTCTAATGGTGGGTCTATTAATCACATTATCATAGGATAATAAGATCATGGGTTCGATTGTCACTGCATTATTAAAATTTACCAAATAACCACAAATCGCACCACACATTTGTCGATGATTAATTAAATGAGAACAATAACCGATTACCGTTACCACGTTAATCGGCTATTGAATATAATCATAATTGGTCGAAGGCTCCAATTGCCGTAACTGTGCGAGGTATACCAAGTATCATGCAGGTTTGATCGGTGATTTTGCTCAGTGACAGCTACTGATGAGAAGTGTTTTCACACTACAGGAGTTATCGGTCAAATTTAGTGGAATGTGCCTGCGTTCATATTAATATTATATTTACATAATTATAATAGCATAAAATTATTTTTATAGGACCAAAGTGTGAAGTGAAGCAAGCTTGTAATTAAGGTAATTTAATAAAACTTTATAAAAGGTGATGGGGTTACATAACATAGCAATACAGGCTAAACTAACCAAACAAGTTTAAATAATCTATTTTAAGATTTTGCTTCTATTATAGATGAAACAAACTAAACAAATATTCTCTTTTCTTTACAAAGTTAATTAAACTCCAGGATCCAGTCCGGGGGACAGGTCATCACTCACATCCTCTCCAGTGACATCCATCGGCACCATTAAACAAGAACCGAGCTCAGATACAAATCAACTTCAAGTACCCCTGGCGCCATCTAGGCAATACCGATCAAAATCCGTAGACGTATCACTCTCTGGCCTTTTTTCGTTAGATGACGCTAAAATCACTATTGATGTCAAAAATAATGAAATTATCATCACTCCAACTGGATCTAAAGATGTCGTTGAAGAAATGACAGCATCTAAATCAAGTTACAGTGATATTGAAGAGAAACTGAATATCGGAAATAAGATTACACAGGCTTTTGAAAATTTTCAAGATGGCTTACAAATGTTAAGCGATTATAGGAACACGGTTGATAAAGAGAAGCCCGAGGAATGTAACACAAAGTTGACTATTAAAGGTCCTGGCAGTTACATTAAGAAGTTGATTCAGCAGTTTAGCGAAGGACCCTTTGAGGGCGAGGATCCAAAGCCAGAGAGTGAGAGAGCCATGTCTTCACAATCAATTAAAGATAAAGCTGATGCTATCTGTAAAAAATGCTTGCACTACAAAGGTAAAATTACTAAGTAAGATTTGATCAGTACCTAATGTAAACACAGTTACCTTACTGGATATACGTTTTGTAAATTTAATTTTATTTTTTAGTATAATTTCTATGCCAATAAAATGATTTTTGAACAAACTAAAATAAGTTTTAGATTGTTAACATTTGAAAACAATGAATTTTAATTAAACGCAATTATACGAGGCGCTTAAAGGTGAAATGGCTTAAGCAATATTATCTTAGGATTCAATCAATGCGTAGTACGTCTTTATAATTCTGTCAATCATAAAATACATATGTATGTTATTATGTGTAATTAAATATGCCTTGAAATTAAACACTTTATACGGATTTTATCGCTTTGTTTATTTTACTTTAAACACTGTTATTACATAATTTTGAAAACTCTAACACTACTATTATTGAATTTTACTACTATTTAAGCTATATATTTTTTTCTAATTAAAACTATTCGTATTTAAGTTTACACTTTACCCCGACGTTTCGGTTGCTTTACAGCAGCCAAAAACAACGCGATAAAATCCGTATAAAGTGTTTAATTTCAATGTATAACATTCGCGTAAACATAAGACAATATTATGTAAATATGCCTTTTTAGCTAATGGTTATCTATTGATTCAAAATCGACTTTAAGCTTGCCTACATGATTTTGTATATAGGTTATACTATATACAAAATCATGTAAGCATGTAGTTATATTATACTTGCAATATAATATAATATGGTAACCATATCGATTAGGTATTTACAACTGTACACATGTGGATATTTACATATGCATATGTATATGTCAATAATTAGATGCCTAAGACATCTTGCCTTTAAAGCATCAAGCTTAAGTCTTAAAATTACATAAAAATCCAGTTTATAATTTAATTTTAACTAATCCCTGTTAAAATGTTCTAAAATTTTACAACATGTTCGAGTTTAAATTAAGATTATGCTTTCCTTTATATAAATGTATTATTTAGGCAATTAAATGCTTGATTGGGGAAAGGTTAAGTTAATGCACAATTGTTCATTTATTTTCTTGTAATAAATATTATTTTGTAAAATATTCTGTGATTAGTTATTTTAAGAGAAAAGTATATAAAATATAATATTATTTACTATTATATTATAACAGTTATAATTTATGTTAATATTGATTGTTAAACGATTAATTTTATTCACAAATGAAGTATATTTGTTATGTAAAAATATCATTCTGTGTAAATTGTATTACATAAGTATATATTTGGTTACATAATAAGTATACAAAGGTAATTAACAAACAAATAATCGCAATGTAACAATGAAATTGTCATTTAAATGTACGGCTTTCATATTGTGATAGATCTAGAGTAGATGTTATATAATAATTGATGTAATTTAGAAAATATGCAATATAATATAATTGTTATAAAACAACGGAAAATACTGCTGTGCGATATCAATAAAAATATAAAATGGGCTTACTAAAATTGCAGTAGAATTAATATATATTTATATAAAAAATTTCAATGAAATCGTGGCAAATAAAATTATATAATGTGTTAATGTGTTCCTTTGAATTTGAAATGACTTGTTTAAAAGAACGAACACTTATAGGTCATTGGTCAAATATAAATATAATGAAAGTGATTACATTTGAAGATGGTTATAGTTGAATCTAATAGTATACTTCCTTTTTATACAGGGTGATTTTGAAATCGTGTAATTCCTTTTAACCACGCATTCTACTGGTGATATAGAATAACCCTGACCATATTTTTTCTTAATTAGAATAATGGTTTCGGCAAAATTAGAGTACAGATTTTTTTCATGAAATGATTTCAAATAGTCATATTTTAACCACCTGACACAATCTTAATATTTTACTAATTTAAAAATAATAACATAACAATAACTGATGTCGTAAATAATAAGGGGCAATAAAAAAGGACCGCCCGTTATTATTTACGACATTAATTATTAATATGTTTTTTTATTTTAATTAGTAAAAAATTAAAATTGCCTCGGTTGGTTAACATATGACTATCTGACACCATTTCACGAAAAAAACGGAATAATAATTTTCAAAAAAAATAAATCTAATTAAATAAAAATATGGTCAGGGTTATTCTATATCACCAGTAGAATGCGTGGTTAAAAGGAATTACACGATTTCAAAATCACCCTGTATATTTTCTAAATAATACTTCGTTTGACAACCTTAAATTTTGTGTTTGTGTATATAAGTAAAATAACACAATTTTGTTCCCCATAAAAAAATGAATGTATTTTATATCTTTTTGTAACAACATTTATCGTAATCATGTTATGTTTCAATTGATATATGTAATATATTACACGTTCTACTTGTGTTCCGCCAATACAAAAACTTATACTTCATTGAAACGTTAGTTATATTTACTACAAAAAATGTACCTACGTTTTTTTTATAAATGCAGTTATTAATATATAGAACTATAACATTCCATTTATATAGTGAGTAGGTATTGAACATTTAATGTTTTACTATAATAATATGACGTGCAAAATATTGTATACATTGTTATAGTACGTTTCGTAAATCAAGAAAGATATAAAATCGAAGCTAATTATAATTGTGTTATATTCCAGCAGTGGCTAGGGTTGCTAGAATCCTAAACACGATTTGCCATCTAAGCGACATAAAATATATATCTGCTTACGAAATTACACTTCGTTTTTCAATACCATACTCTCAAAACGATGACACAAATTACTTTCCTTAGAACAAAAAGTACCTATCCATGATTAAAATCTTGTTCTGATATAATTTAGTATGTAATATTATCGCTTTAAAATAAGTAGTTATATTATGTAATATACGCACTCATAGGCAGTAGGCATGTAGTCAGAAAATATATAAAATTAATATATTTTAGCTTTAGAATTTTATCTGCAATAAATATGTTATGAAGCATGGATTTGTTGGTTTTAATTCCATTTCTGACCATTATCATCACGCTATGCTGCAGAAAGCGCCAGCTTACCCCCATTTTGACAGCTATTTAAACTAGGTAAAGCTAGGTACAGGACAAGGGAAAAATATAAGCGAAAGCGAATAAGTGGATTTTACAGATTTTCGCCTGCGCTAATATATTTTAGAGCGATTGATGTATGGACACATTTGTTTCGTTGAAATAATAAAAACACAGCACTATATGCATATATTTGAAATGCATCAAGATATGTATAAAATCACAGGGAAAGCAAATTGAGAAATGAAACACTTTAAAATTACTTAAAATGTTTAATAAATGCATAACTGTCAATATTTAACATTTCCTATTTTATTTGAGCGTCTTCACTAACTATCCACCTTTTATTATAATTGATGGTTGTTACGGGCAGAGTTCGCTTCATAGTTGAAACACATTAAATAATAACTTAATAAGTACAAGTGTAGAGCACACATACATATATTGCCTAAAGCCTGTTCCCTGTGCCTTCGTTATGGTTTCATAAATGTTGAAAGAGCAAAATATATGCATCAGGCAAGTAAAAAATATAGCATTTTTATTGAATAAACAACAGCTACTTTAGGTTTTCATCTATGCTTCACCGAATTCGCAGTTCAACGATATAGCACTTTATGATGATTCCTCTGTATTACAACTAGTTTTCAGGCAGACATAAGTCCTGTTTCCAGTAGTGAGTCAATTGAAAGGATATCTTGAAAATTTCTTATGAAACATTACTCCAAGTCATCAGTAGAAGAGAAGTAGCAAAAGAGAATGTTTTAGTAGTGCTTAATCGGCGACATGATCAATCGGTAAAGTGGATGTCGGAATTTGGCAACTTAATTGATTGTTTTGAGCTATAATTTAATAGTGTTCAAGATATCTCATAAAAGAAGAAAACAAAGTACTTAATGCAAATTTCTTTTAATAAAATTTAGATATTATTAAAGCCTAGTAATCTTTCTGTAACTAATATTGCTATAACTAGTTCTGAACGCTAGTGGCACTGAAAACGAATTTAGGAATAATACTGGGTTCTAATGGAGCGCAGAACTTGCTGTGAACTGTTAGTTACAACAATAATAATAGACACATCCCCTTAAGAGCAGTTATCCCTAGTTATCGAACTATATGTCACAAAATAATTAAGAAATTCAATATATACCTCAAATCTATAAAATAATAAATTGTTTATTAAATCCAATTAGATGTTTAAAAGCAATATGTAAATTATCAGGTAAATATAATTTATTTTAACATTATATTTAAATATTTGGATGTAATATATCTCGCTGAAATGTGACAAAGAGTATTTACATGTGATATTCTATTTTCCAACAATTATATTATTGTTACTTGCTAGACCATTTTATGGTTTCTGATAAAAGATCATGAAATCGTGTTAGTCTTATATAAGGTTCTTATTTAGACAATCTATTCAAATTGGTGACACAAATATATATAACTCGAAACTGGCGTCAAAATATCCTCGAAGTATAAATAATAGTAGGCCGCCCAACCTCAAATAGTTGTAGTGGTTAGTTGGCAGCTCTTTATAATATTAGTAAAAACTTGTTAGTCAGTAATAAAAATGTAACTTGCTTCTGAAAATGAACTAGAGTTATAGGATATAGTTTGCTTAATTTCTTGCTTTTAATCATTTGAAGCAATTTTGACTAATTTAAGCTCACTCTGCCCGTATCATGGTAATCATTTTAAGTAAACTCGCTACTTGAGCAAAACAAACAAAAATAAATTAACCAAGCTCTTTATAATAATTAATTAACTCAAAATAATTATTATTTTCTACAGTTCAGTCTTAATAACTAAATTTAAATCTATAAATAACAATAAATAAATACGTTCTCAATAATTTACACTGTTATTATTATTATACTAAGAAAATATACAAATTTCGATAAAAACGAACAAGACTTTTTGATAATTTGACTGTTTTTATCATAATTATCTTAAGCTTCATTAAATATTAAGTCAACACTAATAAACCATTAGTCTATAATCCAATAATAATAAAATTATATGAAACACATTCCCCATTTAATAATAAATGCCAAGGGATTCAACGTGGTAACCTAATTTCTTATAATTTTTAACTAGAATCCAATTTCATAATAATTATTATTAGCAATTCTTTTTTACAAAGCATCTTTTACACAGGACGTGAATAAATTAAAATAATAACTATTTTTATCACTAAACAATTGATGCTAATTAATTTACACATCAGCATTAATAGTAAATCATAATTATTTCGTTCAATAGAGAGCTGTTATTAGATTAATTATGTTTTAGTATTTATTACAATAGTAATTTGTAATAATTTTATAACTGATCAAAAATGTGTTAAAGTATAGCACATGAAAATAATTAATTATATTTGAAAACATGAATATTTAAATTTAATAATTATTAGTGGTGGGAAATCGCTATTTATTTATAGTATAGTGATTTTAAATATTTCAAAGCTTTATATATGTTTTTTGTTATTAATTAACAATGTAAGCCAAAAATGATTAAGATTGTACTTTTATAGGCTATATTTGACTTAATTTTATTTATTGTATGGTGAATATAGAAATTTGCTTTAATAGCTTCTTCAACAAAACAATAAATTCTTCAAAAAATATTCAAATATCCTAAATAGCCAATCGATGAGTAGAAAATCCATATTTATTCACCCAACTGTTTCAATTCACCCAAATTTCTGCATTCACCCTTCAATGTACGCCGGTGATGCTCTTCAACCAGGGCTTGTAGAAGGTGGTCCTCATGTATACTCCTGGCAGGAAAGGCGCTGCGCATTTGATTCCGTGTGATACTGTTCCTACGAGTTGCCATTTGCCGTCCTCACGTTGAAGAACTAAGGGGCCTCCACTGTCACCCTAGAAACAAAAAATACATCATATACCATGAGGATGTTCTTAAAAGCGAATAATATTTATTTGATCAAACATATTCAAGTACGGATTAAAGTGAACCTATTGCCGTCTGTTGAGAACGACTTTACATTACCGAGTGCATTCTTAAAATGATATCAGACGCTTTGCCTGGCCAAGAAATCGAATCTAGAATTTCAAAATGAAATCTATTGTTGCAAATGAAATTACCTATTCCCCCCTCTTTGATGATAGGGATAAGCTTACTTTGTATGTAAGTAGTTTAGGCATGTCCAGAAAACGTTTATTGTGGGCCAATAATCCATCTCCTACGAAAGGCAATAAAAACTATTGATTGACAGAACAGCATGTTAAGAATCGAATTTCTTTGTTTAAACTCGTTAATTTACATCAATAAGCCTGGTTTGAGTCCCTGGATCGAAAAAAGTGATATAAGGTTTTCCTGTCAAGACGGTCGCTTGCAGCACGGAATCTGGAGCTGTCCCTGGTAAACGCAATACGCTCGCCACCCATTGCGTATGACCTAAAAGTATAGCTGGTGGAATATGAGTGCTATACTCCTCTATAGGCGTGAATATATGTATAGTTACCTCGCACGAGTCCTTCTGTCCGTTCGCGTAGCCAGCACATATGAACGAATTGAGGATCCTTTTAGAGTGACCAGCGGTCTGGAACATGTCCTGGCATGCGCTATTTTCTATCACCGGCACCTGAAAGAGAAATTAGTGTTATTTATTCCTTAGAAATAAGGTGACCTAGATTAATTAAATAAATCAAATTAATGATGTGTGGTGACGCGTTCTTTGACTGCACAGATGACGTCGTGGTTTCAATGGTCGCGTCGCTACACCAGACTCAAACCAGTGTTATCCACAATTAGTTGTGCCAAGCCTGGGTGTTCTTTGTTTCCGTTATTTGAACGTTCGTAAAGTCTTCCGCGACAAAAACCGGACATGGGATCTATTCCCGTTATTGTCTTTTTGAGTATATTGGTATTCGTTTTAATGCTGATGTCAGTTGTGGTGAAGAATTTGCGTTGGACCCTCATATTTGAGCACAATGCAAAGGTTAAGCATACACCAGCGGTAGCCCGAGGCATTATTGGATTGGCTTGGATTTGATAGGTAGTTGGTTTAAAATCGACGTGAACTCGTAACACAAGGATTTTAGCTTAGCTGGAAGAAAACAAGAATACTAGTAATTTGTAACACAAATATACCATTTAATAAACAATACAGTCTTTGAATAAATGGTGTAATAGACCCAGCAAGATCTTTAATTAGCTAATCCGAATCCAGACGGCCATAACATGGCTTAATCCGACCCTCCATGATTTAATTTGACCCGAAGAGACGCTACATGGATTAATTCAATCGCAAAGGAGCCCTCTATATGACATAATCCAAATTGTAAGGATCTTCATATGACTTAATCCAAGTTCGAAGGATCTTTACACGACTTAGTTGGACTCAGTCCATAAGCTGAAGGTTCCATACCTGTACTTCTTGCAGCACAGCGGGTACACCCCCACCGTACTTGAGCCGTCCCCACCCGGTGACGGTCGCCACGCGGCCCGTGAATTCCGCCTCGTCGGGTGGCATGCAGATTGGAACTGGAATTTATTAAATGTATTGTCAATATAAAATAACTAATAATTAGGGCGAAGTGGTTTCAGTGGTGTTTCGAGTATGGGTGTACTTTGTGTCCGCACACAAATATCCAGATTCGAAACAACTATTTTTGAAGCATACTTTTTTGGGCGTCGAACATACAGTACTCAGCGCAGCGGCAGTGGTGAAGCAACCACTTGTTTGAATGTTTGTAAAGTCTATAGCGATACAGGAATGATATCTAGTGCGGGAGTTTTCTTTAACGAAAAATGGTCGGATGAAAATGTGACGGTAGCAGATACCACTTAAAAGAAAGTGATGTGATTTATTATTTTTATATAAATTTTAGGCTTATGTACTTCTTCTCTATATAAACTTTACCTTTCCATAAATTTCACCCAGAAACTTTTTATCCCATTAAGCATATTACGGGACCGTGCGCGTAATATGCTTAAAGGGATAAAAAGATTTATTTTCATATATTAAGTAAAAATACAAGTTACGCGTTTGATGTTGGCTTATAACAACAAAAGTACATGATTGCTTAGAATGAGTTGAAATTAATATATTATATAATGTATATATTAAAGATATACATTATATACACAGGTATATAGTATAATATACAGTTAGTAGTATAATATACAGTATCTGGATCGTTAAGCTGTCACCTAACACACAATGCCATTACCAAGCTCACTTATGGGTAAGCGTGGTAATGATGATGATATTATTTATTAGTATGTACGGAGGCTTTTTGATTTAAGTACCGTGAATTCAAGATATTAATATTTCCTCTGTTTTTATCATTATATGAAAATAAAGTTGCTCCCAGATAGTCGAGACTCACCGATGTGTGCATCGAACTTGATAGGAGTATCTAACTCTAGCAATGCGAGGTCGTTCTCGAAGGTGGCAGCGTCATATTGCTTGTGCACGATCACCTTGCGCACGTTGCGCGACACCGGCTTGCGCGGCTCCGTGTCGCCAGAGATGTCGTTCTCGCCGAACACCGCCACTAATGTCGCTAGGAACCTGGAATTGGACAATTTAGAGTTTGTAATTACTTGTTAGGACTGCCTCTGTGGCCGTAGTGAATACCACTGCTATGCATGAAGTTCGGCAAAGTTGATTGTGACTAGTGCTACCCACACTCCCACTAAGTACTGCAACATCAGTGTAGCCAAGTTCAGGCAGTGTTTTTGAATTTATATGTCAAGAAATGCGCAGTATCAGCACGGAGCTTGGAACTGCGCCCTGGATTACACAATTACACGTAATTGTGTCATTGAGGGCGATAGAGGAGTAAGACTATGTATCTTAAAGCAATCTGGAATTAGAAGGATGGCAAAGTTATTTAGCCCCGTGCCTTGTAAAATAGGTTCGAATTTTGACCTTCTAAAATTGTACCTGCACTGGTTTCTTTTCCGTCTTGTCACATTGTTGTCCCATCGGAATATGACAATTACAGAATAAAAACACAATTGTATTTACACACGCATGCATTAAAACATCTCTTGCGTGGATGAGGTGGCTAGTCCATTAAGACTGACCAGTATCAACGTAATTTAGCTTAGCTATATTATCGGGCGAGTTCTCAAACCATTCAATAAATAAGGTACATATTTTGTGAAGACTTTTGGTAAATATAGCCTAATTCTTTTTAAGCCTACCTCATCATTTACTCATACATAAGTACAGAAATTGACGTAAGTACTCGTATATAACAACCATATTTCGCAGTGTAATAAAAACATCTCAAATAATATGACACTTCTACTCACCCTGGTTGACAATGAGCAGCAGTGGTCACAAATCGATTGGTGATGAGTACTCCGCCGCACTTGTTCTTGGTGAAGAGGCCGAGCCACGTGGACTCCCTGACGAGGACCTGCCACGGCCAGTTGCCGAATTTGGAGTTCTTGCCCCCCACGATACGACCCGACTTCGATAATGGACGGACACCACATACTGGAAACGATAAACACAGATCATTAATATACAGAAGTAATTGTGTTTTCCAGACCGAATTGACCGGCCGATCAAGGCAGGAGATATTATAGTGCATAAATGTGTGCACACAAAAGTGCGTTTTCTATTCCTTCACCCTCATATTGCGATGGGACGGCAAAGCGGCGTGACCGGAGAGAGAGATCAGGCGCAGGATCAACGGCTTTATAAGCTTTTCGAGACATGTAGTGTACTACATACACACCAACTTCCCAACTCCAGACTAGTAGTTTCTTGACAGAAAATATTTACGTTGGACTTACCCGGGATTTGACCTGAAGAAGACGACCCGATGATCCGACGACCTCATGCAGAGTTGTCGCAATTAGTACCCAATGGTTAAGGCGTGCTATCGAGAGGTTTGATATACATGCGTTGCACTACTGCCATGAACTTAGTAGTAAGTAGTCTTTACACATGCATGGAGTTACTTAGCTTTTAACAATGCTCATATTGTGTGAGTTTTCATAGTTCTAATGTATTCATAGCATAATTCCCAGACCAGGTTGCCTGGAATAGTATCTTCATCCTACAAAAGCTCGACAGACAATTTTGAATTGTAGAACAGATCTACTGTTTCTATTGCTAATTATCGCTGGCAACAAGACACACATTGTAGACACCAGCTGGGTATAGTTACAGGGCAAAAAGAATGGAAGAGATACAACGCAGTAACAGTATTACTAGTTTAATTAGGATTATTAGGTTTCTTGTACGAGCGTACTTACCTTGGCAAACTAAGCCTATTTGTACTTTCACCAATTAATTGACAACAACTTCTTCCTTTACTAATATGCCTTACGGCCCGTCTTTAAAAGAAGCTTAAAGAAGGCTTTAAGGCACGGGGGCAGTGGCTTGACTCTGTATATCTTTGAAATATTTTGATATTATGAGGTGTGCGTTCCATCTATCATCAGATGGCAGTACACCAATCTGGTCAATAAAAGAATGCCTAAAAGATGGTTAAAAGAGAGTGCTACTCACAGTTTTTATCATTATAATCAACGGGCTGGTCGACATAGTTCTCGGTGGTCAGTTCGTCGTTACTGAAGTCCGTGGTGGATGTGGCGGCTTGTGTGGTGGTGGTTACCTTCTTCGTCGGCTTCACCTTTTTTGTGGTCGTCACCTGAAATCAGAGAGAGTAAACGACGGAGCACTAGGCTGGAAGGACCAGAAAATGCTTTAAAGGCTAATTTGGAGTATGATTGATATTTGAGAAGTTAATGTGTAGGAAATTTGCAAACCAAGATTTAAATTATAGATGGCGCCTACTACGTTTAAATAAGGTCACCTTTTTGTTTGTTAAGTTGCCGTCTGACACACAATGACAAATGATAACTTACAAATATGGTGATGTCATGTTCGCTCATAATGAAAATTTTACACTATCGTTTCTACGCAAAAGAAGACCAAGTTTATAACCATGCGCACATTTCCACAATAAATGTTACCACATACCATTGGACATCGAACACTCATGATCGGACTCTTTAAACTTGTGCACCTTAAACCTTCGAGCATAATTAAGACTGTTATGTTATAACTAATAGTGGTACCTACTTAAAAATGGATAGTATATAACTGCACAGCAAAAAATACTAATTGCACAGCAAAATATGCTTACCAAGAATACTAATTACACAGCAAAATATATTTAAAGAGATCAAACTAAGTAGACGGAGCCCCGCTTCGTGGGGCTTCTATTTTTGGGTGGGTTTTTAACCTAACCCTTCCGAGACGTAATACAGTGATTTGAGGCGTATAGGTGCTCGTTATGCTGTGCAATATTTGCTGGGCAATTAGTATTTTTGATGGTCATTATATTTAATCCCCTTAATAATAATCAAAAAAATATAAATACGACGAACAGCCTCTGTTCGGCGCTTCCTGTAGCCAGAAGGCTAGTCTTTGCTTGGCAATGCTTTCAGTCTTACGGACTTTGATGTTACTAGTCCACAGCGATACTGACGAATTTTTTTCCGATGCCTTATCCAGTTCTGTAAATATTGCTTATGTAATTGTGGGCTCACTGTTGCCCATTTTTTTTTGTAGGTTCTGAGCAGGCCATCTAAGATTTAAAGCATTTTCAAGGTAAATTAAGTAAGTCTTTTATCAATTCGCCTTATAAAAAATTTGGTTTTATTTAGAACAAAATGGAAATACGTTAGCATCTTTTACCGACTGTGGCTTGGGACTATAACAAACTAGCGTGGAAAATGTGCCTAATCAAGCGACTCATTCAAAATTATCTTGTAATAAGTACTGAAATTAAACGTGTTGTTTATTTTAAAACACTTTTATTACATCATTTTGTTTTATAATAAACAACGTGACAAAATCCGAATAAAGTAGTTTAATCTTAATGTACAACATTCGCGTACACGGGAGACTATACAGGGTGATTTTGAAATCGAGTAATTCCTTTTAACCACGCATTCTACTGGTGATATAGAATAACCCTGACCTTATTTTTATTTAATTAGAATTATTTTTTTTGAAAAATTATTGTTCCATTTTTTTCGTGAAATGGTGTCAGATAGTCATATGTTAACCAACCGAGGCAATTTTATTTTTTTTCTAATTAAAATAAAAAAACATATTAAAAATTAATGTCGTAAATAATAACGGGCGGTCCTTTTTATTGCCCCTTATTATTTACGACATCAGTTATTGTTATGTTATTATTTTTAAATTAGTAAAATATTAAGATTGTGTCAGGTGGTTAAAATATGACTATTTGAAATCATTTCATGAAAAAAATCTGTACTCTAATTTTGCCGAAACCATTATTCTAATTAAGAAATAATATAATAAATATCACCAGTAGAATGCGTGGTTAAAAGGAATTACACGATTTCAAAATCACCCTGTATATTGTAATTAGTAGTCACGTTGATTTGTGCGTTGCGTTGTACTCATATTTATGTGGATTGTGGACGATCGATTTTAGGACTGAAAACTTATCAGGGTGACCCTTTTTATGTTATGGTGCTATAAACCTTTTTATATTACGGTGCAGCGAGTCTCGATACAATTAAAATTGCATAAACTTATCTCACCGGTTTTTTCGTGGTCGTCGTGATAGTCGGCGGCGCATTTGTGGTCGTCCTCCGCGCCTGAGTGGTCAAACGAACTGGCTTCCGAGTCGTCTTCACCGTCGGCCGGCGAGTAGTCGTCGTCGTGGTCGTTCTGACCGGTCTTTTCGTCGTCGTCAAGAACGGTCTTTTCGTCGCCAAAGTCCTCTTCGGCTTTTGAGTGGTCGTCGTGAGAACTGTTTTGTTTGGTTTAGCTCCCAATATCACTATGTCGTGAAGTTCTTGAAAGGTACCCTGGAGATTTCCAACTATTTTGTTGACAAATACGTTCATTTTGTCGTTTAATTTGTCGTCGGCTTCCCATGTTGGCGTCGTGAACTCTAAATCAGGTAGAATGTCCAACTCATTATCAGATAATAATACGCTCGTGTTGTACAAAGCTGGGTTGGAACCAGAGGCGTTAAGCATTGGGTTTCTGACCGGAGGGAAGTTTATTAAGTCATCAGGCGAAGTCTGCATTTCTGGTTTACTCGTAGTTGGCATTTCTGTGAAATCGAAACTAGGGCTTGTGGAAACTGGTAATGGTCGTTGCGATGCCTTTATTGGATAAGGCGTTGTTACACCTGGCTTGGGAGTGATGACCACTGTGGGTGATGAAGGCAATGGTTTGTATGAAGTCGGTTTGTTTGACGATGGTTTCTGCATGTAAATGTGGTTGGTTGATGAAATATGGTTATTCACAGTGATCTGACTGACCGGTTTCTTAAAAGGCTCTTGAGATATTTCAACGAATTGAGGCTCATCCTTCTCAGGAGGTGGTTTGGTTGTATGAATATCATTCAGAACGATGACTGTAGGAGTGACGCTAGAGAAAGTATCTACTGTGTTGTACGTCAACACATTTTCAGGAATCTCAGGTCTACGAATTGGTGCTGAACCAGTCACGTAGCTGGTTGAAGGTGGTTTTCTCGTTGGAGTTGGTTTCAATTTTGGTTTGGTTGTAGTTGTAGAGCTTACATAACTGAAGGTAGACAAATCCGTGAAATCAGTAGGATCCGTAGGATACCTGTTGAAAGCATCGATAGCTGCTTGACTAGTAGACTGACTAGGACTTGGTGACGAGTAATATGAGGATGGTTTGTCATCTTGAGGCAAGCTATTTGGAGTCGTGTATATATAGTCGTAAGATGGCTTTTTGCTTGGCAAATATGTTGATGGCTTCTTAGTTAGATATGTGGATAGAGACGTTGGCTTCAACGTGACGTAATGACCAGTTGATGAGTAACTTGGGTACGTGTATGACGGTGCTGGCGAAGACTTTGTTTCCATGATATCTATTGACGGAGTCACATCTTCTTTCATGCTCGGAGTGCTATCATTCAGCATCTGAATAATGGAGTTTATTGACGATAATTCTGGTATTCTTTGCGTATCTTTCGTAACCGTAGATACTACAATATAATTCTCAGTTGTTGCAGTCGGCTTTGGTTTGAATATTGGTTTGATTGGGCGATGGGTAGATACTGTTTTAGATGGCTGAGTTGCAGTCGTGCTTGGGGCTACAGTTGGTTTAGTCTGCATCGAGGACAACTGGATATTAAAATCTGAAGGTCGTACTACTGTGTCCACTACACTTCCATTAGTATGCACCAGAATAGTGTCTGGTCCCCCATGGTCTATACTGCTGTGGGTATAATAATCTGGCTTAGGCTTGAGATAAATAATACCATTGTCTTTAGGCGGAGAACTTAACAAAGTATTGGTTATCTGTGTAAGACCTTCTGAAATGATTTCCTGTTCTCCCTCTGTGCTTAATACGTCTTCTGGTCTTGTAGTGGTCGTGGATTTATCTCCTGGCTTGTACCCAGGAGTGACTACGGGTCTGTAGCTGTTATGCCAAGCGCTTAATTCCTCAACCTCGTAATCGTCTGATTCTGTAGCGTCTGGGTAGTCGAGGTAGCTCGTCATGACGATGCCTGGGCCTTTGGGGATGTGGGACTGGCTGTCAGACTTGAGTTGGCAGCAGGCTCCGAATAGGAAGCCGTCCATGCATGCCCCGACGACCTCTCCGCCTCGCTGCACGCACTCGTGGTTGAACATACATATCGTGTTGCCTCGGTTGTACTTCGCGGCGCGCGATGCTTTGCAGTATGTCGGCGTTATCCGGTAGCCGCCGAATAGTTTTCTTGATTCTGGAAAGAGAGAAAAGATTGTATTAGATTTTTTTTAGAGTTTTAGCATGTTTTAATCTGACGTGAGATATGTTAAGGTGGTCGCTGAAATGGTTAAATTTTCGGTACCCACGATTTAAGCCATGCAGCGAGTTGCCACACCGTGCTAAGTTTAGTTGGTAGAACCCGGGACTTGCCATCTTTCCCCGGGTAACCCTGACATACCTTGTCCGCTCCCTTTTTTCCGCTGAGAGGGATGCGTAAATGGTACCTAACATTTACGCATCCCTCTCAGCGGAAAAAAGGAGTATACCTATACTCCACGTTCATAAAAATATTAACTGCAGTGTAAATCTCGAAGGGATTATCATTTCATTACGAAACATCAGGGAAAGTGTAATTATATGTGAAAGTGTAATAAATTGAAGGATATATTTCTTTTTTAAATAAGCTGCTTGAAATCTGAATATAGTAGTTTAATTGAAATTAAACAAACTTTATACGGATTTTATCGCGTTGCTTATTTTTTATAAAACACTATTATTACATAATTTTTAAACTTTAAAATATAAAATAAAATCCGTATAAAGTTTGTTTAATTTCAATATACAATTTTCGCCTAAACTTAAGACAATATTAAAAGCTATTGTCTCAAATAAAAATTATAAATGCGAACTCTCGTTTGCTTTTACGTTAATTTGACTTTGAAGTGTCATTAGAGATATGAAAACTTTTAGTTCAAAGTATTTGTTAAAAGTAACTTTTTAAGTTGCAGTGTCAGAATAAATCATGTTATTATTAAACTACATATTATACGGTAGCTTGAAAGAAAAATTACATAGGTAGTTATAATTCAATGTGTATAGTAATATTGGTGTAAACGTAAGACAATATTATGTAGGTAAAGCTTATTGTTCGCTATAATTACTTGAATAATAATTGTGATTATTTTTATGTTATATAAATAATAATAGCAGCCCTGTATTAAACTGTCCCTCTGCTGGGCACGCACCTTTTCTCACTGTGAGAAGGCTTAGGCCGTAGTCCACCACGCTGGCCCAGTGTGAGTTGGCAGATTTCACATATATTCGAGAACATTATGGAGAACTCTCAGACATGCAGGTTTCCTCACGATGTTTTCCTTCACCGTTAAAGCAAGCGATAATTAACTATTTAATACGCATATAACTTCGAAAAGTCAGAGATGCGCGCCTTGGGTTCGAACTCGCGACCTCTGCGTGGCAGTCCAACGGTTTCCTACTAGGCTATCGCTGCATTTTATGATATGCAAATTTTTATGTTATCGTATAAATAAATATTGGATTAATTATTATTGAGTAGTAGCGGCACATTGGCGGCTAGACACAATCGGTTATTAATTATATCTGGTATTACTACAATTATCAGGTAATTTAATTACCTTTGAACAGAGTTGTACAGTCAAAAGTCAAGTGAAAGACCATTTATTAATTTAAATCACAAAGTAACACTTATGAACTTTAAAGTTATTGTAAGTTGCCATATTCAGACAAATGATTCAGTCTATAAGATGACCTTTATTTTCGCTCGTCTTTTATGGTATGAATGATACCATGGTCTCTTTTCTATAGTAGCCTGTAAACGCTTGTCTACGTCAAATCATTTTTACACGAGTTTGTGTCTGGTGTAACAACATCTTTACCTATATTAACATTATAAAGCTGAAGAGTTTGTTTGTTTGATTAAAGGCGCTAATCTCAGGAACTAATGGTTCGAATTGAAAAAAATCTATTAGTGTTGGATAGCCCATTTATCGAGGATGGCTATAAGCTTTATAACATCACGCTACGACCGATAGGAGCGGAGTATCAATGAAAAATATTGCAAAAACGGGGAAGTTCTCTTATGTGAACAAGACGAAGTTGCGCGAGTCAGCTAGTTTTGTATAAGATGCGCGAGACACGAGTTGCTTATCTTTGCATCAATACGAAATATAAAATGTGTTTTAGGTTGTATTTTCCATTGATTTGCGTAAATATAGATGAGATTATATAATAATAATAATAATGTCCTCCAGACCGAATTTTCGGTCACGGCGGCCAGTCTCATCGGACATTGGCCTTCTGCGCAGGAGATAATAAAGTGCACTAGTGTGTGCGCAAATACAAGTCCACTCTCTGTTCCCTAACTCTCATGATCCGATAGGACGTCACCGACACGACCGTAGAGAGATCAGGCGCGGGACCAACAGCCTTACGTGCTTTACGAGACACGAGGGTGTCTCCCACCGCCAACTTCCTAACTCCGACCTGCTATTGAGATTTCTTAACAGAAAAACCTAATAATTTTTTATTGGCTTGACCCGGGATTCGAACCCGAGACCTCATGCACAGCAGTTGCATTTACTACCGCTGCGCCACGGAGGCAGGTGAGATTATATATCAACACGTCGTATATTATAATGTAGCACACGAAAAGCATTGGTTTTCCGCAAGTCAGTGACGATATCGATCCGCAAGAGCTGGAGAAACGTTTGGAAAGTGTCACGTGTGTGAGAGGAGTACAATTTGTGTGATGGTTTCCAATCTTACTCGATCTCACCAACGCTCTGGAATATTCTAAGCAGGTATATGAATTACTTTAACTAACTAATGTTATATATACAAATGTTAGTTTGTTTGTTACACTTTCAAGCCTTAACTACTCGACCGATCAACATGAAATTTCGTATGCACGTTTTCAAGGGTACAGAAAAGAGCATGGGGTACCTTGACTTCAGATAAAAAGTTCTGTTTCCAAGTGAAGCCGCAGTTAAAAGCTTGTATTACTAACTACTAAACTCACGTCTGTATATATTTGAAAGCGTAAGCACCGATAGCGTAGTGGTGTAAAGGTTTGCCTTAGTCCCTGTGTTGCGTGTTGTGGGTTCGATCCCCAAACCGGACAAAAATTATGTAATCCATAAATTGTAGTTTCTAGTCTGGGTGTTCTTTTGTGTCCGTTGTTTGATTGCTTGTGAAGTTACTATGACTTGAGAAATGTAGCTCAAACCTGAGACCTCCTACAGCAGTCGCATACTACAGCTGCGCCACCGAACGATGAGACTCATGCTTGCCGTGGAATCAAACTTGAAACCTTTGCATGATAGTACAACGGGCTTTCTACTGGGCTACCGTTTATCTATGCTGGGCACGGCTCTCTTCTCAGTTAGAGAAGGTGTAGGCCACGTCCACCACGCTGGCTCAGTGTGAGTTGGCAGACTTCACATATCTTCGAGAACATTATGTAAAACTCTCAGATATGCAGGTTCTCTCACGATGATTTCCTTCACCGTTAAAACGAGCGATAATCAACTATTTAACACGGAGATAACTTGGCAAAGTCAGAGGTGCGCCTTGAGATCGAACTCGAGACCCCTGCGGGGCAGTCCAACGCTGTCCTACTACATTAAATATATACGCTAATAGAACTAAATAATGTAACAATCGTATGTAGAACAAATTATCATGTTTATACTAAACGATTCCGCAACTGTGCCGAATTAACTAATGAGCCGGCGGTGTACTCACAACTATAATATAAAGCATTGATAGCTGTGGATATTAATGGAAGAGTTTAAAAGCTTTTATGCCATGGCGTCTGTTCCGAGTGGCGACGTAACAAATAAGTGTCATATTTTGAGGTTTTTAAATGTAACTAATTATTTAGGGCTTTATTTGCAAACAGTTTCATCAGAGTTAGGTAAAAGTGTATCATAGTTGAAATATATTTATATTTATACTCTATAGTTTATAGTATAACTAGTCCTTTTACTCTGACATACATATGGTTATTAGACAAAAGGAAAGAAAGAAAATAATAATATTTTATTTTTATCTTCATACATACAATTTTACTATTAATTAAAACCTAATTTCATGTTGCTACTGTCAATAACTCTGCTCTCTCATGTAAAACAATCGCTGTTCGTCGCTGCCCAGTTATGGTTAACGCAGAAAGTGTCATGGTAGACTTCGTTCGTGTACTCGGGCGATACCAATTAAACAAAAGAACCTTTATCACAAAATTTTATTTTCGTTTTTTGTAGAAATACCCTGCTATTTCATCAACATATTGCGCAAAACAAACTTTGTATATATATTTATATACTTTCGACCATCGATCAAATATTTGATCGATTCTTTCGACAGAGAATCTTAATAGCGCGATTCATCCGGCCGGGATAACGCCATCTAGGGGCAACAATGTTAAACTGTTCCTTTAAATTTAAATAAGTGAATGCCGTTTATAAAATGGAATTTACTACCGCGGCGCGAAATCCTAGCGATAATAGTGAACATTTTAATAATATTATAGCTAATACTGTATCACATACCTACTTAAAGCTACAAATTGGTCTGTATGTATAGGGGCGACCGTTATAAACGAAATTTTGCATAAAACGAAGATTCGTTAACTATATCGCTCTGGTTTACTTGTTGGCTATGTTTGGACATATATCGGTCAGTTTATCTACAGAGATGCGAAACGGTA
Source organism: Catocala nupta (assembly GCA_963675205.1). NCBI lineage: Eukaryota > Metazoa > Arthropoda > Insecta > Lepidoptera > Erebidae > Catocala > Catocala nupta. The sequence continues at coordinate 2,179,860 of OY776107.1, read as the reverse complement.
CATCCACAGCATCCCTACTCGATCTCACCGCAACATCTGCTCGGATGGCGTAGTGGTTTATCGCGACTGACACTGCATCGAGTGTTGTGGGTTCGATCGTTACATGGGAAAATAAAATCTGTGATTGTATCAAGCTGTGTTCTTTGTACCCTTAGTTTAAATGTCGTAAAATCCTTAGTTGAAATTGTTACTTTTCCGTCAGTCAAATAAATAATATAAAATTCTATCACATACACACAACACCATCTAGCCCAAACTAAGCAGAGCTTGTATTATGCGTTCTAGACAATAGATAAACATACATATATACTTATTTTTGTAAATATATACATATTATACATAGAAACACCCAGACCAAGACAAACATCCTTGTTCATTGCACACAAATGTTTGACTTGTGCGGGAATCGAACCTCCAACCTCAGGCGTAGCAGTCGGTTACACTAACCACTACGCCATCGAGGCCGCCATTTATGTATTTTATGTATTCTGTAATGGAAAAGCTTTCATTTAAAGACATTGTAGCATGAAAGAAAATGATAATAGGCATGCCCAATATGAGTTAGGCTTAAAACAGTTACTAGTGAAATATTGGAAATATTAGATCTCTGTCCACCCTTTTGTAGATACAGGGCTGAGACTATAGAATAATATGTGTATTTACGAGTCATGTTAGCTCCCTACGCAATAAAGAGCAATCTTTTGCCCACATGCTGAAACGCCGTGCTGATATTAATCATTTCATAACATCAACTTCATGAGTAGTAGAGCCTCGCTGATTTCAGCATGAATGGGCCGGCTCGACCGGGGAAAGACTACCCTCTCACAGAATATCGACGTGAAATACCAGTATTCCTACTGTTGTGTTTCGTTCGGTGAGTGAGAGTGTCGGAGGCCTAATCACCTTCTTTCCCCCAACCCACTCCTTCTCCATCCCACTTCCCTTTTTTCCTAAATGGTCGGCAACGCGCAAGTGATGCCTCTGGTATTGCAGGCGTCCATAGGCTACGGTGACCACTTATCATCAGGTGGGCCATACGCCAGTTTGCAACAAAAGTTGTAAAAAAAAAATTTATAATGCCCTACCCAGGAACCAAACACGAGACCACAATCAGCACAAATAACAACAAATTCATACCAACACAGCAAGTCTCACCTCAAAACAAGACATATGAACATGGCGATAAAAATGTATGTCATTTCTACCTCTAAGTATAAAAATAAATATGATTTAAATAATATATGACAGTAACGATATATAACTCGACCTTGATTTATGATTGTAATTCATATTTACGAGTTATTAATGGCAGGAATTTGAGTCGACGTTTACTATTAATGATACTATTTACAATGAAAGTAAAGTCTTGTTTAGTATACGCGAGACGAGGACGACACGACTAATAAAATTCAAACATGCTTATTGATCTTTTTATTTTTTTTATCGCCATTCTTGGCGATTTTTTTCAGTGGCCCACTTGATGGAAAGTGGTAACCGCTGCTCATGGACTTCAGCAATGTCAAGACATAGCAAAGCCGCAAAAAGGAACTCTCTTTAAGCCTCGTTTGAAGAAGGTCATATCATAGCGCTCGAGAAACACCGAAGCAGGCTGTTAATTCCAGAGCTTGCTCGTACGCTGGTATCAAATCAAACAGTTCTTCAGAGCACTCCCCGTGAAAGAGTCAGTAGAACACGCAGAGAGACCCAAAGTCTCTCTGTTGCTCTAACGACTCCAATCTATCCGTGAGATTGGGATTATCAGCGATTCGAACTGCCTGTCTTTGTAGGGAGTCAAGTAGATGAGGTGGTATTTGGGGGCCCCTGCCCAGAGATGTGAGCAGTACTCCACGTGCGGCCGAACCTGTGCTTTGTAAACCACAAGACGTTGACCTGGTGTGAAGTACCGCATCGGTCTGTTCAGTACACCCACCTTTATGCTCGCTAATTTAGCTTTGTTCTTCAAGTGACTCCCAAACTGGACTTTACTCGAGATATCCACGCGGAGGATCCCAATACTCTTGGAGGTACGGAGAATAAATCCTTGGAACTGTGCCATGCTAAAAGGGTCCTTTTTGGCAGTGAACGCGCACACTTGTATCTTCGAGGGGTTGAATCGAACTAAGTTCTGTTTACCCCATTTGGAGGCCCGCCCAAGAGAGTCCTTGACTTCAGACATAAGTTGTGTTCGTCTTTCCTGTATCATGCTTTGAGGGATATTCTGATAGCTGGTATAACGCGCATCACTCGTGCTGTCATCTGTGTGTGTATATTGTCGATTGACAACAAGTCATTGATATGCAGGATGAACAGCGTTGGGGAGAGCACCGAGCCTTGCGGAACACCAGCGTTAATGGTTTTGGTTTCGCAGCCATCAACGACGACTGTAACGCTCCGATCATCCAGAAAGCTGGCAATCCATTTACAGAGTCCCTCGGGGATTCCATAAGATGGTAGCTTCAATAGAAGGGCCTAGGGCTTATTGCTTTCAAGACATTGTTTTTGAATTCCTACAATTTTTATTTTTAAATAGCCAGTGAACATTCTCTTTAATCCTGAATGACTAGAACCAGTTAATTTGGGTCTTAATCCTAAACCTTCAGTGGTTCATTTTCACTGTTCTGATATTTTCACACTTTAATTATTGTAAGAATTAGAAACATTTCAAATTGTCATAATACGCTCGATTATATTTATACTACTGTTTTCAAATATCTGACGAATCAATATCACGAAACTAATAGATATAATAAATCAAATCATACCGCCAAACTTCTTCTCATAGGTATTATTGTTTATGCAAAAATACTTAAATCGATTACATACGGATGAGTTTTAATAAATAAAATAGAGTTGTTTTAGCTACGGACATTTAAATTTTGACTGTCTGTAGTTAAAGCGATACGATCTTTTAATATTGAAACTAGATATTATTTGTGAAGCGGGCAATGAAGGAATACGAGAAGATGATTTTAGAGATATAATTAATTAATCCAAGCTGTTGTTTTTCTCTTTTGCACATTAATATTTTGTTCAGGTTCAGCGAGACAGGGATAGATTTGTTGAAAACCTTTCTTGTAATTTGTTTTCTTAATGATGAAACATATCGTGTCGTCCCCGTATCGTGAGGTATAAACAACGGAATAGCGTCACGTAGACTAGCCGGAAGGATAGTTTAAATGTTATCAGGATGACAAAGTATGCCGCGCGAGTACCGAATAGTAATCGAGTCGCCATTTGTAATTCTAATCGATTCGGACACTTTCCAATCGATTTCGGACATTTATCGATGTTTTGAGAAAGCTTTACTTGGAGCCGTGCCACGGAGAGTCCACGTAAAGAAAGGAATTCATTACACGAAGTACCGATAGCTCGGTATGGCAATTGATGGCTTGTTTACTATTACCTGCACTGGGCCGGAATGGTGGACTATGCCCTAACCATATTCACACCCGTGTCCAGCAATGGGACAGTATTAGACTGTCCCAACAGGGCTGATATTATGCTTTTAAACTCCCTAGCTAAGTTAATATGCTTATATTACTAGTGGGTTTACGTCAATAGTATAATATCTAGGATTTGAACCTACGACTTCTCGATCGTAAGTACAGTGCGGTATCCATTGGACTATTGTCGCTTACTGCAGTAGCATTACTAAAACTACTGCGCCATCCGTGCTCTCTAGTATAACAGTATTTTTAAACCTAGACCTAAATTAAAAAGCAGAAAGTAGGTGAAAGACACTCGAAGCGTTTAAACAGCCATTTATTTACGATGTGTACATAAAACCTAATTGCCTATTAGCATTCTGTGTGGCGATCTGCCAAAATTAACTTTCACTAAACGATTGTCCAAGAAAGGCTTGCCACTTGCGCAGAATAATCGATCTGTGATGGTAAGCAACTTTGTGATCGTCATAAGAATAGATTAGTGACCATTTATAAAAAGTTACAACCATCCTCGCTAATGAATATGGAGTCACTATCAGTCAATGAATTAGAATAACAAAAACTTATGGAACTATATTTATATAATATTGTCTTCTGTTTACGCGAATGTTATTCATTGAAATTAAACTACTTTATACGGATTTTATCGCGTTGTTTATTTAGCACTGTATTACATAAATTTGAAAATATTACACTACTACTGATTTTATTTTACTAATTAATAAGCTAATAAAATTATTTAAACTATTAAATCGATTATTTTTTTTTTGGTTTACACTTTCCCCGACGACGTTTCGGTTGCTTTTCAGCAGCCATGGTCACGGGGAGACAAGACAATAGTAGTAGTAGTGTAATATTTTCAAAATTTTGTAATACAGTGCTAAATAAACAACGCGATAAAATCCGTATATAGTAGTTTAATTTCAATAAACTATATTTATAGTTCTTATTCCGTACAGGATTCAAAGTTCTGTATTACTTATAAATCAATTTAGTAATGTAGTATCTTGCTTTCTTTCCGATAAATCTATACTAATATAATAAAGATTAAGAGTTTGTTTGTTTGAACGCGCTAATCTCAGGAACTACTGGTCCGAATTGAAAAATTAGTTTTTTGTTGGATAGCTTATTTATCGTGGAAGGTTATAGCCTACATACATACTTATACACGGTGACGGCGCAGTAATTAAAAACGCGGGTGAAACCGCGGGCACATCTAGTAATAAATAAATTGAAAAATGTGAGACCGCATTTACTCAGAGTGCCTTTGTATTGACATAAAGTGAAAGAGTATGCGCTCTCATGCCATGTATTGTATATTATAAATTAATATTTGTTATCTAAGATATACTTTTTACCTTAGTCTATAAAACATGAAAACATTTTTGTTATGAAACAAAATTTAATTAAAAGGCTAAAAAGTTGACGTTTAATTGCGACGTTGCCATTCCGAACAGGCCATACACACTTTTAAATATCGCTAAAATGAAACTTTTTAAAGCAATGAATATTTACGCATAAAAATTTAAAGAAAATCGCGTGTCTCGAGCTATTGCGTATCGAAAACCTCCAATATAATCACAAAAGCTTATTACATAAAGTGATTTGGTCATACGCCATGACTCACAGTGAAAATAAGAGTAACTTTCACTTCCAATGACATCACTAGCGTTTTGTTATATTCAATGTTGTTATATTACAAATGGGACCGCTGTATTGGAGGCAAAGAAACTAAGATGTTGCTCATTTTGTGTATTGTAAGATGTAGTCGGAGTAAGAACGGCTAGTAGTTTATATCGAAGACTATATATGTATATTATTATGCTTAAACGAAACGAACGTTTCGGACTTCATCAGAGCTGAAGATTGGCCGTCATCTAATCCCGATCTTAATCCACTGGATTATGATATATGGTCAGTTTTAGAGAGTACAGCATGCTCTAAACGCCATGATAACTTGGAGACCCTAAAACAATCCATAAGATTGACAGTAAAGAATTCTCCCATGGAGAGTGTGCGTGTTTCTATTAATAACTGGCCTAAACGTTTAAAGGACTGTATTAAAGCCAATGGAGATCATATTGAATGAGCTTCATATATATTTTTAATGTTATTATATTAATGTATAAACTAAAGAGCAGCAATAGCTCAGTGGGGAGACCAACAGACTGTAAAACAGAGGGTCTCGGGTTCGAACCCACGTCGCGCACCTCTGACTTTCGGAAGTTATATGACTTTTCGAAATTATGTGCGTATTGATTGATAATTATCACCTGCTCCGTGCCTCGGAGAGCACGTTAAGCCGTTGGTCCCAGCTGCCATGAACATATATGGCAGTCGTTATTGAGGAAGTCGACACAATAGATCCCACTGGGTCGAAGTGTCGCCGGTCTGTACTGACTGGCCCCCACACAAGATAAGATAATATAAATGTATAAACTAACACATTACAGTAATAAATATTTTATCCTTGTAACAATATTTATGGCAAGACTAGGTATATTAGAGGACCTGCTGGTTTTAGCATGAGTGTGCCGATCGGACCGGGAATAGCACCTGTATAATAAACTCGGAAAGAACCAGAATATCTACGTACTGTCAATATCTTTATAAATATTTAAAAAGACAACTCCAGCACTAGGACTGATTCCTGTGTCGCGGGGGACTTTACAAACATTCAAACAACGGACACAAAGAACATCCAGACACGGAAAAACCATTTGTGGATCACACAATTTTTTGTCCCGTGTGGGATTCGAACCCACAACACTCGCCGCGGAGGCAGTGGCGAGGCGACCACTTAAACCACTACGTCATCCGCGCAGTGAATGTTTTGACTTGACCAGAAGAGTACTACAAAATGTATGTGGTAAGTACCAGTATACTATACTATATATAGTATCTAGGTACTGTTTCGTTTCGTTTGATAAGTATCTTTTCTCATTTGTTATTTCTGTAACATCTGTCAATTTGTTTTATAACAATGAGCTATTCCTTTAGCCGATAAAATACTAGTGTGTCACCGAGGTGTGATCCACGAATGATTGTTCTGATTCAGGGCTTAGGTTATGCCTCTTAATTGTATGTTTGTAAAGTCTACCACGACACGAAAAGACCTGAAGATGCCTCGCGCTGAACCAAAACAAGTGTCGACGCATATTTTGTGTTCGAAGTGGAATACTGCAAGTTATATAATATTTTATTTTATTCATTATTGTGTTACAATGAGTTCACACAACTTTTCGTCCCGTATGGAGATTGAACCCACAACACTTGCCGTATGGGCTATTTAAACTACTACGCCATCCATCCCGCGGAGGGCCTCGCTAACGATCTGCCCGGATATTTCAAAAAAGCACCCAACTCGGTCTTCCCATGGGTACCTATTTTCCAAATAGCGGCCCGCTAGCTCTTCCCGTAAGTATTTACTAAAATAGCGGCCTGCTAGCTCCTCCCGTGAGTATTTACCGAAATAGTGACCCGCTAGCTCTTCCCATGAGTATTTCCCACATAGCGGCCCGCTAGCACTTCCCGTAGGTATTCCCCATTTAGCGCTCTATTGGCTTTTTCTGTAGATACTTCATACTTCCCAGTTAGCGCCCCACTAGCTCTTCCCGTGGGTATTTCCCAGTCAGCGCCCGCGATCAACTCGCGTGACTAGTAACACGTGCGCTTTCTGTACGAAGCGTTTGAAGCAAATATTAGTTCCAAATGGTTTCACCTGTGTATGAGTCTATACAACGGTTGTATGGAATGTTATACATATTATATTACTTACGTTTATATCCTCGAAAGGGTAAGCAGAGGTGTAGTACACACACATTTACACTACTGGCAATTTATTAACAATAAAGCCCTCACGACCGTCGAATCGAATTCGAGACCCTACGCGCAACGGTCGTATTCAGAGAATACAAATAGTAAAAAAACCGTTGCAATCAGTTCTACTACTAGTTTTACCGGTCAATCGTTTAAATACAAGACATACATAAAAATCTGTTGCGTCTGGCCACCGGTGTGTCGCTTCGACTTAATAAGTCTATTTATACCCAATGTTACAGGCATATATACAGTGGTATATTACATCTAAATTTCTATTAAACATAATAACATAAAAAATCATTCTGAAACCAAAATTCAAAAAACCCAACACAGAATTCCAACTGTGGAACTCACGATCGACCGCCTAAGCACAGACTTGTGCCAGTGCACCAGTACACAAGTAGTTGGTACACAAACAATGAGCTACAGGTGTCTCCACACCGAGCGCGCGCATGGTGTGTGCAGGTCAGCGAGAGTGCTCGCTCGTGCTAGCGACAGGTGTGCCATTGTGTGCTCACACACACACTCCATGCTTACTATAACTGAACTTTATTATAAGCTATCTCGTTGGTCTATTTACTAATGAATACGGCCGCGGTTCGCGATGTCCCGGTTTCGAATCCCGGAGCTGTAGCTAAATTCAAAGATAAACATAATTTATTCGAAGGAAGAAATTATTATCATCATTATCATAAGTGTTAATTTGTGAACTAAATAGGTACGTCACAAACGAACATCCATGAATGTTAAAGTTTATGAATTAGTTTACTGAGAAACTGAATTTACATTTCTTTTGAAATAATTACCAACGCGATTGTTCGATCCCAAAAAATTTGTATGTCTCACAAATAGTAGTTTCGAGCCTGGCGTTTTTTGTGACCGCTGTTTGAATTTTCGTAACGTCCCCTGCGACATAGGATTTATTGCTAGTGAGCAAGATGTCTTTAAAAAAAAAAACATGCATCTTTACAAACTTTTACATTCATGATATTAAAATTGGAACATTGCCAATTACAATCTGATTCTATTCTCTGATGATTGAGACATAGTTAGTAAAACATATTTTGTTTTCAAATACCCTTTTCTAAAAGAATATCTCATCCGTATATTTGACACAAAGAAATTAGCGAATATCATAAAAACCTAGCAACGATTTCGATATTTATTTGACTGATTTCCAGCGGTTTCACTTGCATTGCATGTCATTATAATATAACCAATTAATCAAAACGAGAGAAACTTTCTATTAGTTTAATATTTTAGAGTAATTTTTGTTTCTTGCATGCTTATAATTGTTTTTACAATATTAATCTTATTTTTATTTTCTCTTTACAATATTTGTATATAATATTGTCTTCTGTTTACGCGAATGTTATTCATTGAAATTAAACTACTATATACGGATTTTATCGCGTTGTTTATTTAACACTCTATTACATAATTTAGAAACTGTTACACTACTATACTATACTATTAAACTTTACTAATTTTAAGCTAATTAAATTATTAAAACTATCAAATCTATTTGTTTTTAAGAAAATAGTTTTAATAATTTAATTAGCTTAAAATTAGTAAAGTTTAATAGTATAGTATAGTAGTGTAACAGTTTCTAAATTATGTAATAGAGTGTTAAATAAACAACGCGATAAAATCCGTATATAGTAGTTTAATTTCAATGAATATTTGTATAATTAGATAGGTACTTTTTCGTTTACCAGTATGTAACACATTAAAATAAAACTGCTTTCACCATAGAATCGTTATTTAACGGGTATATTGTTATAAAATAATTTAGAGAAGAACCGCCACGCAACCTCGGGTTACCCACCGCAGCAGCTATTGCAGGAGTAACATGTGGACAATAGTGAACTCCTCTGATTAGGGACTGCCGCGTCGTGGTATCCGAGGTTGGAGTACTCCCGGATACTACGACGCGGCTGTCCCTTGCAGTATTCCGCTTCGAAAACTAAAATATGCGTCAACACGTGTTTCACCTCTTTACGAGGAAAGAAACTGTCCTAAGCGAACAATTGTTGTATTACTTTCCTTGTTTCAAGATTAAAATAAGTTGATAAAATGTTTGTATACAAAATTATCCGCGATGCAATCTGTAAAAGTTGTTTTTTGAGAAAGTAAAAGAAAGCACTACTTTTCTGCATAATAATTCAATCTTTCTGCCCAGCGATGTGATTGCAATGCAAAGGAAATTAGATTATCCAAAAACCAGTTTATGCCGGCGGCTTCACTCACGTTAATCTAGGTTTTGTCAATAAACCTCCATCCTTCGGGAACAATACTATTTTCTGGATAAAAGGTACCCTATATCGTTTTCTGTACCCCTGACAACGTGTATGCGAAATTTCATGATGATCGGTCGAGTTGTTGAGGCGTGAAAATGTAACAAACAAACAAACTCATATTCACATTTATAATATGAGTGAGGATTAGGATTTACTGAATTTGCACCCAAATGTTGATTAATCGATGTCATTGATTAAAATTGTATGTCCAGCACTGAACGTCTTTGGGCTAAAATGATGATTAAAATTCGAATTGTCATCGATTTTTTGTAACGTGCGTTAATCAAACCTGCGACCCTCGCCGAATTGGTAGTCGTAAGTACCACGCAAACCACCGCGCCATCCGTAGTCAAGATAGAACCATCAAAACATTTTATTTACAAAACATAAAATTGAGATTGAATCTCTAAATAATTGATTCAATCAACTAATTGCTTTTCAATTCAGTTTATTTTTATGACTGTTTATGAAACGCCAATTACAATCGGTATTTTAACCCCCTTTCAAATGTCCTCTTTTAGAAAATACATACCTACGGAGCCTTACGCTTATATTCAAGAATGGGTAAGCAGAGACGTCTTACAATAAGTAAACCCACATTTCTTTAGCTATGGTTCTATCCTCACGTAATTGGCGAACTGATTGTTATTTAGAATCAATGCTGCTAGTGAGAACTTTCACATAACAACAGAAAAACTAAGTAACACTAATTGACTGGGAAATAATAAAATATAATTACGCTGTTCAATCCACCGTACTGTTGATATTTTGTACACACGTCTAAATAGATGAGAATGTAATTCTGCTTGATCAGACAAAGAGTTACACTGCTGTGCATGGATTTCTTCTCAGTGTGAAAAGGATAAGTCCATAGTCCACCACGTTGGCCCAGTGCTGGTTGGCAGGCTTCACATATTTTCGAGAACATTATCTTGAATTCTCAGACATGCAGGTCGGCTGTCGATGTTTTATGAAAGATATTATGAGAAAACTTTAACATAGTATATCAATTATCGGACTTAAGGACTTTATAAATACCGACACGGACCTTAAGAGCATCCAGACTCGAAACTACTAATCGAAATCGAGATCACACCACCTGTACTTTTAAAGTAGGTGCCAAATAATAACATAAAATAACTGCATTTCTGGAATGTATATATGGTCTAGCCTATTGCTGGGCATATATAAACGCACACCTCTTCTCAGTATTTATACAATTAGGCTATAATAGTCCACCACGCTGTGTGAAGTTCGTCTCCAAGATGTATGACTTTTGCTCGCATTGATGGACAAAATTCACACACCTTCAAGTATAGACAACAGTATAGACATCTATCAGATATGCAGGTTACCTCAAGATATTTTCCTTCACCATTAAGAGGAAACACAAGGGCCGTTTTCCCATACAATAGTAGTCCCCTGTTTCCTCCCTGGTTAACGCCAGTAGAGCAATAATATTTTCCCAAAAAATGTATGGCCTCTATTGCCATGTCCCTATGTTTTCCTTTTTTTCATTTATTAATTATTAAAAGAGACATGAGCATTCAAAAACTTCAAAAATTGGCCAGATTTTCCGCTGTGTTCAAACATCCAGCAAACAAATTTGAGTAGATTATATAAAAAATGGAAAACATAGAAACATGGCCAAAGCCTTTCTTCAATTTTTAATGAAAAAAGTAATTAAGTCGGTCAAGTGTTGGAGAAGGAATTAGGGGACTACGAAACGTTGATTTTGTGTATTTTAATAGGTATTTTCGGTCCAAGCTGCAGTTGTCTCTATCACGCTCTGCGGGCATTGCGCGACAGCAATAGGTTTTACAAATACCTATTTTTCAATTCTCTCACCCGTGGTGTTTCCTCTTAAGAGTAGAGTAGAGGAGACCAACATAAAAGTAATGAAAGGAAACGTTTTAACGAATATATAAATATAATGCTGTCGCGGTAGGTCCGAACGAAATATTAATGTGCAAGAGAGACAACTACAGGTCTACAGCTCGGACTGATATATCTCTGATATCATCATCTCGTGTTATTTCCCTATTATCACCTCCGTAACTAAACCAATGTTAATATTGAAATTAAACACTTTAAAGGCAGTGTATAATTTCAATGTATAACATTTGCGTAAACATAAGACAATACTAACCAATATTATTAGTTTTTAATAATATTAATATGAGAAAGATACTGGCCTTGTCCTTATGTATTTGTGTATATATTTTATCGGTTTTAGTAAATTTATTTACTGGATGTCTGAAAACAACAGTGTAAACGAGTGATTTTTGTAATAATAAATTAATAATGAAAAAGAGCATAAACAATAATAATAATAATAATAATAATAATATTCTACCACATACACACAACACCATCTAGCCCAAACTAAGCAGAGCTTGTTCTATGGGTACTAGACAATGGATAAACATACATATATACTTTTTTTTTGTAAATACATACATATTATACATAGAAACACCCAGACCAAGACAAACATCCATGTTCATGCACACAAAATGTTTGACTTGTGCGGGAATCGAACCCGCGACCTTAGGCGTGGCAGTCGGTTACACTAACCACTACGCCACCGAGGCCGACAAGGAACGTAACAGTGGTTCATTATATCATAATTTTATTTTGCACTCGTATCGTTACGCAGTGGAAACCATAAGAATACGTTTGTATGGACGAAATGCTGCACACATTTCCTCTTGAAGCGACGGATAATTATATATATATTATTCTTATTATTCACTATTTAATACACATAACACCGGATAGACAGGGATCCGCGCTGTGGGATCGCACTTAATACTTCTGCGTGATAATCCAACGAGATTTTCACAAGACTATCACTTCTAGTTTGCAGTAAATCGCGAATGCCACATAATTGCGTTTTCAGAAATAGAAAACGCGAAACTTCAGAGCCATTTGCATTAGTAATCAACCTCGTTGAACCATAAAATGAGGATGATTTTCCATCCGGAGGGATGTGTGCGCTGGGAGGTACATCCCTGTTGCTCGAGGCGGAAGTGCCGTGTGTTAAGCAGAGCGTGAACGAAACGCATACCGAGAGGCTGCAGTCGCACGCCAGATAGATAATTGTGTATCTACGATCATATAGCGATACTGCGCTATGGTACGGTGGATTGAAACGACCCGTCAGCGCGAGATCTCAGGTTCTTAGTCCGCTGGCTTGTTATATAACTTATGTTACTTCTAAATAAAGCTATAGGTTATTTCTAATGGTTCGGTAGTTTTGAGTTTATCGATTACAAACAAACAAATCTTTATAATAATATAATATCTTCTACTACATACATACAACACCATCTAGCTTAAACTAAGCAGAGCTTGTACTATGGGTACTAGACAATGGATTAACATACATATAAACTTTTTTTTTGTAAATACATACATATTATACATAAAAATACCCAGACCAAGACAAACATCCATGTTCATGCACAGAAATGTTTGAATTGTGCGGGAATCGAACCCGTGACCTCAGGCGTGGCATTCGGTTACACTAATCACTACGCCATCGACACTTGATGATTTGAAGCATTTTTTTTAGATTCTATCTGTTATAAAGTCTCGGTTACGGTGCTCGATTCGGTGAAATTACTATTATCTTTTTTGTCAAGAATTTTCTTGACAAAAAAGAAAATAGACACGAATTTGCACGTGGGCTTATAATCTTCTTCTCCCTAGCCTTTATTATTTCCAAGTCACTTGGGGTCGGCTTTTCTGGTCTAACCGGATTTGACTGGATATCAGTTTTTACACGGAGCGGCTGCCACCTGACCTCCGCAACCCGAAGGCTAACGATACCCTAAGGCTAGACCAGTGTTAGGATATTATAGGGCACTGACTTCCCAATAACGACTACCATAGATGTTCACGGCAGCCGGGACCGACGGCTTAACGTGCACGGAGCAGGCGATAATTGTCAATCAATACGCACATAATTTCGAAAAGTCATATAAGTTCCGAAAGTCAGAGGTGCGCGACGTGGGTTCGAAACCGAGACCCTCTACATTGCAGTCTGTTGGTCTCCCCACTGAGCTATCGCTGCACGTGGGCTTAAAATATAACTGATAATACGTATCTGCCTATGATGATTATAATATACATAGTTATATTCTTTGTGTTTTTTCTGCCGCGCTAGATATATTTGTCCAACTATGTGAAGTAAATATGAGGTTAGATATATCTTAATTTGAAGCAATTCAATTGTAGTTGAACAAGTGGTTGTTAGTCTGCCAACGGAAAGAGGTTGTGTGTTCACAACAAACACATAAAAACGATACTTTAACGGCGAATGTAAAATTTTACTCATATGTTGACAGACTGCACTACACGAAACAGCGGTGTAATGTAAAGTTTTCAAACTTCGTTTTACGTATCATGCAATTATATTATAACTTAAATGATTACTTAATTAATGAACTAGATATGTTAATTTTATGGGTATTTTTAATCACTCTCACCACTCTTAGGAATAATTTGTTTATCGCTGCGAACTTTACAAACATTCAAACGACGGAGTCAAAGAACACCCAGCCCCGGAACAACTGCTTGTGAATCACACAAATGTTAGTATAGGATTTGAACCTGCAACCACTGAGCGTAGTACGAGGTGAGAATTTAACCACTACTGTCTGTTTATAAGCTGTATGTTGTTAGAGGCTGAAACTAGAAGGTGTGTATGCTAATCATTGGGAGCCGTGCATCAATTATATGATAATCAGAATCTCACGCTGTTGAGAGGTAGTAACTAAAAAGTAGGTCTTGCGTTAGTTGTACTCATTTACCAACAGTACTTGCTTATAGAAGCATGCTTCTTTATACCAAGGTGGCAAACTCAAATTAAAACTTCGTTTATTCATATTGGTCACAAAGTTATACTTATGAACGTCTAAGTTACACTTATTAATGTGAATTTAAATTTACTTGTTGCCATGTTCGCAGTACTTTTATATTAACCTCTGTTAATTATTCTAATCAACCTATTCAGTGGTAGTGGTACACCGGCGGCCAGACACAATAGATTTTTAATAATGTCTGGTATTCTAAGACTTGGCTTATATTAAGTAACTCATCTTTCAGTTAATATTTACAATACCAGTCTGGCATTTCTTATTAGAATTTCTTATTGGAGAATCGAAGGCAAGATTTTATGCACAGCGATTTCATTCAATACTAATACTAAAATATTATTTTATACCAAAACATTTGACTGTATGATCTGATGGATGATAGTATATCTTTTTTTTAATAAGGTGTATAACAATTATATACGTGTAACGAAAAAAAATCGTAAAAATAGTTTAAATCAATATCATAGACCTACCGTGAGAAACCAATTAAGTATAGCTTTGTACCTGACCCGGACATTGAAACTGGTACCTATACAAATAATGCAAACAGACCTTACAGTGACCCAAGAGGCACACAATTAAACAACTTTCTCTCTGTATATAAAACTGGCTACCTGTCATATATGACAGTTTGCCAGTGCTGACGTCACGGCGGTGACATTGACACTCATTGTTTGAGATCAAAGTCGGAGTCATGACCGTGACTTGTTGTTCCGCGTCTTCATAGCGGCACTTCTCTCACTGAGATATTCGTTTCAATAATGATTACTGAGTATATGATACTACCTTAGTGGCGCGGGCGCAGTGGTAGTGAATGATTGCTGGGCATGAGGTCTCGAGTTTGATTCCCTGGCAAGTGTTATTGAGTAATTCTGTCAAGAAATTCTCAATTCACTCTTGGCTAACCTTTCGAAGCTATAAGCTTGAGACTATATATGTATAATTTTATAAAATGGTTGCGGTCATGCGCGATTTCGTTTGCGTTTTCTTTTTTAGTTAGTATACTTATTTTTGCCTAGATATAAAGGTCTGAATGTACCTACTTATAAAAAACTAATATAAGTTACTAATTGCGCTGCAAGATGCGACTTATGAAGAAATTTTAACATATTATAACGTAAATTTTTGGACTTAAGAACTATATTAACACTGACACCGACACACAAGACACCCAGACTCGGAACAATTATTTCTGAATCACACATCACACACATCTTCGTCCCGTGACTCGGAACACTCGGCCCGAAATAACTTATATCATTGGACCATACGAGCAATATAAGTCTGCGGTACTCCTGAAGGTTTAAAGGTGCAATGTACATTAGGAAGATAGTTGTGTATTTGCCACACTTAGCCTCGGAATTAGGCTATTGTGCGGAACTGACCGACACAAAGAGATTTTGGCTACCTATACCACCTTAGCTTTATCCAGAAAGATAGTAGAAGATCCATGTAGCTTAGTGGTTTGTTCCGCATTTACCCTACATTACGTCCCACATTCCAAAATGTTCCTCACTTGCCCCTTTTTTAAACTATTCCTTTTTCGCCCTACATTTTTGTACATATGGTTAACAAAACAAAACATGGTTTAAAATTATTTACATCTTTTGTTGTCAGGTTCATGATATCATGGCCCAAAGTTTTATTGAGAGATCAACGCGGTATTTTAAAATATTTTTCGGCTAACGATACAAAAAAAACTCCATACAAAAAAAAGAGGGACAAAAAAGGAACATAATCTGTGACGAAAGAGGAATTACATTAAGAAATTAATATTTATTTAAATTAAGGAGCATATAAGGAACATATTTTGGGACGAATGCGTCTTTCTACGCTTGGGGCGAAACATCAGGGACGAATGCTGAACAAAGCAGCTTAGTAGTGTCGTTCATCGTTTCTGGATTGTTCAGAAATCTCGCCTGTTGGTTGCTCAAGCTTCTGCAGTGTAGGAACACATGAGCCGATATCTGCTCGGTCTCCATGAGCCTTTACATATAGAGCTGTCGGTGTTGCCGATGATGAAGAAGTGTTTGTTGAGAGAGCAGTAGTCTGTAGTGGTATTGCATTCACATTTTGCCAACTACGTTTTAGAGCCTATCTAATAAGGGACGAGCCTATTTTAAAGAAGACATAGTGTCCTTCGTTTGTCTACATATGCTATAAAGTTTTCTTTTTTTTTTTGTTGCCCAGTAAAAGTGCATTATACATTGTCTGCCGGCTAGGGGACGGCACCGGCGGGGTGTGTGGGACTCCCAACATGAAGTGCTGGTATACCCACTTAAGAACCTCGGGTGTTCCCTCTCTCACCCAATAGTTGCGAGCTCTTAAAAGACTAATTTAACCGCAAGTCTATCTAGATACAACATCGTCCTGAGTTTCCCTTTCACTGTGTACCACAGAGAGTACTCCCGCGCGCGCCGTGTAATAGCTTAATTCAATTTGTAGAGTTTTCTCCAAACTTTCACTGATATCAACAAACGTCGGTCAGGCTGTGCTCTGTTTGTTATATATGTCGACGTATGTGACGTGTGTTTACTAAACCACACGAGAAACTACAGCCACTTAATTCAATTCGACCATCTGTTCTAATATCGCATAATTTATTCAGAGATCTATTACTCGCACATTTCGCCAGCTTAGACTTTAGGTTACACGTAATAATAAATAAAATAATAACGGAGACTGGCCATCTGCACAGGAGATTATAATGCACAAGTGTGTGCGCAAACACAAGTGCATTTACTGTTCCTTAACTCTCATGAACCGATGGGACGGTAATCCGACACGACCGGACAAAATCAGAGATGAGTATGTTACCGTTTACCGGACTCAGTTCATGACTCCGAGCTGATAATTAATTTTCTTGACAGAAAAAATCAATAACACTAACCCCGACCCGGGTATCGAACCTGAGACCTCATGCACAGCAGTCGCATTCACCACTGATGTTGAAATCGATGACTATCCCGACATGATAACTATTAAAGCGTATAGCTTACTCTTTTGAAATTTAATAATATCAGCCCTGTACATAAACTGTCCCACTATTGGGCACGGCCCTTTTTCAGTGTGTGCAGGGTTAGCCCATAGTCCACCACGCTGGCCCAGTGCAGGTTGACTTACTTCACACATGTTTAAGAATATTATGGAGAACTCTCAGACATGCAGGTTTCCTCACGATGTTTTCCTTCACCGTTAAAGCAAGCGATAATTAACTATTTAATACGCACATTCGAAAAGTCAAAGGTGTGTACCGTGGGATCGAACTCGAGACACTCTGCGTGGCAATTCTAATTGTTAACTTAACTGTAATTTACGTTTGTGTAACTAAGGCGTACTATTTGAACTAAAAAGAAAGATGTGTGAATTTTGTCATATGTTCGTAATATTTAGAAAAAAAAATTTATGATCTGTTTCACAACTTTCTGAATATACATTACCAATAGATTCATTGGTTGCGCAGTATAAGTTTGCGGCCATTCGTGACGTCTGGGGTACGGTGCCCGCGTGAAGCAAAGTGTTTTTGGTTTATTTGTTAGAAAATTCTCAATAGCTGCCCTGTCTGGTATAAGCACGATACACAGTAAAAGCCTAACCACCTATACTGTAACCTAAAATTACAGCTGACAAAATTTAGGAGTGTTTCACCCCTGTCAACCTTTTCGTCGATTCGTATCCTGGACAAATATCCAGACCCCGTGCTGATAATTTCTTGATAAAAAGACTAAGTAGACTAAGTAAGAAACCTTCACAACAGTTGTATTCACTACTGTTGGGCCGTCGAAGCAAAATACAGAACACATAAAAAGCATTAAAAAGACCAGTCATACGGATCCAATCGATAATAATCAACTCCTATTTTTAAATCGGTTCATAATACACCAAACCTACTTCACTATTAAGATAAATCTATCTGTACCTCATTTCATTATTAAAATAGATCCAGTCGTTTAGACTAAGGTCAAAACATACATACCAATATTTAAAAATTACCATTTTGACCATAGTTAGCCAACCAAAAAAACATTCTTTCATTCAATAGTAATTATGAACACTTTTATTTTTTCTTTATTCAATTGCCGTACCTATTGTTAAGCTGCTAAATGTATGTATGTATAATATTACTTCAGCGGTTTTTTTTAATTTCAGGAATTGGTTAAAAAGGCACAGGTTCAGCCTCTGTGTCGATACAATTTTTTTTAACATCAACAGAATCTTTTATAGAAAAACTCAGTAAAACTGCTCGAATCGAACCCAACACCTCATGTAGGTACTGTAACGACATTCATTACCACTGCGCTATCGAAGCACTCCTAAATGTTAAACAGCGAATTTTTATACCTACTAAAACACTTGACTAACTCGGGATTCAAACCTGTCTCAGTCACGCTGACCGTAAACGCAAATTACCTCAACCTTTAAGTTGGAATCATATAAAACAGAATAGTCATAGCATCCGGCCAATAAACTCAATAGAAAGTAAAGTGACGCCGCGGGTCGAACGAGAGCGAAACTGACCTACAAACGAACAGCCTGCGGCTCTATCATTGTATGAGTAGTACGCAGATAGCAATACCTATCTTTGGATAGCTTTATAGGGTCTCGGTGTTAGCACTTTTAATTTGCGTGAAGTGATCCGCGATGTATTGTTTATCTTAACGCTGTAATGACATATATAGTAGTATGTAGATAATAATGCTATGAATTATTATATACTTTTTAATTAATCATTAAATTATCTGTTAAATATTAATGTTTCAAATAATTAAGAATATGTATGATAATTTCAATAGAATTGTATATATTTGCACGCCCTTTGTGGCAAAATTCAGCGCACTCGTGAAATTTTGTAACATCTCTGTAAACCTGTGTTTAGCAAATAAAATATTTTGATTACGATTATAGTAAAGCAGAAGAGATTGTTTACTCTGGAATATATTTACTATATTTTGCAGCCGGCTCCGTTTCCTTCAGTAACTTATTAAACTCACTAACCTATATATTTTGACGTTCATAAGTGTTACTTTGTGACTTAAATGAATAAATGATTTTGACTTTGACTTTGCGTAAAAGTAGGTTATGTCAATTTTCCCGAGAGAACAGTCCTTTTTTCTGGATGAAACGGATATGTCCTTTTCTGTACCTCTGACAACGTGTATGCGAGATTTCATGATGATCAGTCAAGTAATTAAGACGTGAAAACTTATCTATCAAATAAACTCACAATCGTATTTATAATATTAGTTAGGATATAATAATTTCTGGAACTACCAGACGAATTTAAACAGTTCATTTTGCATTTGATGGCCTAGCATTTTTAAGACAACTCCCGCCTTCAGAATAAACCCTGTAACGTGTAGGATTTTACAAACATTCAAACAACGGACACAAAGAACACCTAGAGTCAAAACAACTATTTGTGGATAAAAACAATTTTTGTCTCGTGTGGGAATCAAACCCACAACACTTGGCGCAATGGCTGTGGCGATGCAACCACTAAGACTGCTAGGCCATCCGTGCTGTCAAGAATTAGTACCTGTAACCGCTATGAATACATTCGTGCGCTGTCTACACTACGGAATTTTAGATGAGATAATGAAAAACAATTAGAAAAAAAATGGGTTTGAGAAGAGATGTAAAAAAAAGTCTAGCAACATGTTTTTCCTTACGCTATAATCAAACTAAAGACATTACGATACCACACTTATGCTGAGTCAGACAAATGAAATTTAATATTCGGTTATCAGTGTTCGTTTATCTGTTTTTACGAGTATTTCTCGTAAACGACTCGCCCAGTTTTAATGGAACTTTCACTGTTGCATTTCTTGTGTATCTGACGATATGGTTAAGGAATTTGTAGCGGATGTCTTGTGCAATTTACTCTGTGGTATGTTTATTGTTAAAATTTAATAACTTATGGTGATTAAATAAAAATTTAATTTAATTTATTATTATAAAATATTTATGGCAAGTCTCGATATCGTATTTAAACTTGTAAAATCCTAACTGATATTATAAATGTGAGTTTGTTTGTTTGTTGCGCTTTCACGCCTAAACTACTCGACCGATCATCATGAAATTTCGCATACACGATCATCCAATAAAGTTCGAACCAAAGTACCTACTGTTACTTACCTTTTTTTTTTGATACCCAGTAAAAATGCTTGATGCACTACCCGCCGGCTAGGGGACGGCACCGGCGGGGCGTGTGGAACTCACCAGCCGAGCGCTGGTATACCCACTAAAAAACCTGGGGTGTTACTTACCTAACCTAACTTATATTTAAGCGAGCGAAGCCGCGGCCAAAATCTAATCACCTATATAAAAGGTATTATGATTCATAATTAAAATATAGTTATCGAAACAAGCATTTTTAATATAAACCAGGTTTACTTGGCAAAGAAAGAGCCTAATGTCAAATATTTAAAGCAATTTTTAAGTTCTAGATCAACGCTTATGAAAGAGATACAATAGGCAATTATAACGATTATAATGATAACATCATTTATATACTAATATTATGTTTTATTTTTGCTTTTATATAAGTGCACAGTATTCTTGTCTGAGTGACATTGTGATTCGTAAAATATTGTGTTAAATTCGCTTGCAAAAAGTGTATTTCAGCTGCATGCTTTGGTATTTTGGTATAAGTTACGTCTTTACATACGGTTGCGAGGTATGAAGTTCGATTGCGCAATCAGGCGATGTGTTATTTTGTGAGGATACGCAGCAGGGGTAGGCTCCCCCACAAGGTGGACCGACGACCTGGTAAGGGTCGCAGGAAGCGGTTAGATGCGGGCCAAGACTGGTATGTGAAAACCTTGAGAGAGGCCTATGTCCAGTAGAGGACGTCTTTCGGCTGGGCAGATGAATATGACATTTAAAGGCTTTAAATTCTGTGCAAAGAACTAAAAAAAAAACAAGGTAAGTGGTCAAAGTCAAAAACTAGTAATCAATGAGGTCACAAAGTAACATTTAGGAACGTCAATTGATGTGCGAGTAGCAAGGGTGAGTTTACTTAGTACTTGAAGCTATATTTAGCTTCAGGCAAAGGGTTCAGCCTATGAGAAGATACCTGCAAGAGACACAGGTGCAAACACAAGTACACTCTCTGTTCTCTCTCTAGTTTTATGTGCTAGCCACGTGAGCGCCTGACCCGGACTTTGAACTCGGGACATCAGGAACCGCAGCCGTATTCACTTGTAACTAGACCAATGAGATAGCTTATAATAAAGTTCAGTTATAGTAAGTATGGTGTGTGTATGTGTGTGTATGGTGAGCACACAATGACACACCTGTCGCTCCCACGAGCGAGCACTCTCGGTGACCTGCACACACCATGCGCGCGCACGGTGTGGCACCTGTAGCTCATTGTTTGTGTACCAACTACTTGGGTACTAGTGCTGTGGCACAATTCTTCGCTATTGCGGTCGATCGTGAGATTCGCGGTTTGATTTTTGCCTGGGACAAAATTGTTATAGGGTTTTATCTGTTAATAATATTTATATCACATACACACAACACCATTTAGCCCAAACTAAGAGCTTGAACTATGGGTAAAGATAAACATACATATATACTTATTTTTTGTAAATACATACATATTGTACATAGAAACACTCAGACCAAGACAAACATCCATGTTCATGCACACAAATTTTTGACTTGTGCGGGAATCGAACCCGCGACCTCAGTTGTGGCAGTCGTTTAAACTATGCTTAGTGACTGTATTTATGTGACACCTATTCAAACGGTAAAAATGTGAGTATATAGAATTAGCACTTCAGACATTAAAATATGATGACACGTCACAACCCGGGACTAGCAGTAGGGAATGCGACAGCTGCACGTTAAGCCCCTGGTTAAGGTACCCTACGTAATTCATTACTTTAGCCAACTTTTATTAAGTTTTTCAGTCGAGAAATTCTCAGAATCAATTTGGCGCTGTGCACGGTAGTTGGCAATAGCATATTACGTAGGACCTATAACTGATGACATGTGGCTGTAATACATACATCTTCACCTAACGTTTGAGGAGATAAGCGTGAGACTAACGTAATTATTAGTAGCCATACGGAGGTTGTAAATAACTTAGAACCTAAAACCAAAGCTTGAGTATTTGGGTAGGTACTGAACAGTGACGTAGCTGTATAGTAACTACCTAATATAAATTAAATACTCTGTGCTGTTAATGAGAATTATCTTAGAGAAAAACCTGAGAAGATGTCAGAGAAAACTAATGCTTCACGACCTGAGACCAAATTTCACTCATGAGCCGTTATTGAAAGCCTCATGGTATACAAACCCAATGGTTTTTTGTTGGCCTGCCTCAAGACTTTATGCACAACAGTCGCATTCACAACCGCTGCGAGGCAGGCAACGGCAATAAAATATGGAAGTACTAGCTTTGACCGCGGCTTTGTTTGCTCGGGAACTTTTCCTAGATGATTATTCTATGTCTTTTTCTGAACCTCTGACAACATGTATATGAAATTTCATGATGATCGGTCGAGTAGTTAAGGCGTGAAGGCCTAACAAATAAACTCACATTCGCAGATATAATATCAGTTACGATTTGAACTGTTAAGCCAGTAGGTATTTTACACTCGTCATCAGTTATCGTGTTTAAACTATAAATCGTTTGAGTGAGGTTAAATTACGGCGGTGAGAGATAACGGAAGCATTTGGTATTTACTGTTACGTCCCCGAAACGATGGCGGCGTGCAGATATGGTTCGTATAAAGTATACATTTTACCATTTTAATTTCTCTGACCGCTTTAGAAAGTGACATTGTTTCTTTTTGTTAGTATGTGAAATGAAACGTCATGGTTGTACGATGGTGTAGTGGTTTAAGAGGTAGTAGCTGTCGAGTCGAGTGTTTCGGGTTCGATCCCATATGGGATAATTATTTGGGTTCCATAAAAGGTTTTACCTGGTCTGGGTGTTCTTTGTTTCTGGTTGTATGTAAAGTGTCTTGAGGCTAGGCTGTGTTAATAAATAAAATATCGCACTACAGAATTTTCCATGGTTGCAGGATATTTAACTATTTAATACGCATATGCCTTTGAAAAGTCAGAGATGATATATTATTAAGCCTCGGCATAACTTATTAATTTAATATGTAAGTATGTAAAATCTTAAAATGTTTATTGTGTGTCAACTTTCGAAATCGAATCGCAGACATTCTTGGGTATTTTTTTTTTAACCTAACCCATAAAACCTGAACCCTCACGCACGAAAGTCGCATTCACCAACACTGCACCACCGACGTAGCACCCATCTATTAAACGATACATTTAAGGAAAAGAAACGCTGTCATTTTTTTCTGTACATAACGAAAAACACCGGCAGTGCATTTCTTGCCAGACTAAAATATTTTACCAAGAAAGCCGCAGACATTGAACCTCGGCTGACAGTCGCGTGCGCGTGCGCGGCACTCACTGACGCATTCCTCGCCGACATTAACGAACGAATTCCTGTTCACTACCGAAAGACAACAGACATTGCTATACGTAATAAAGAGATCTTAATTAGTACTGATTAAAATATAATAGTAAAATACACTATAGGTTCTTTAACTGCCACAGTGGCGCAGCTGCCAGCAATTGCAGTGCTTCAAGTCTCGGCTTCGATGCCCGGATTGAGCAAATGTTAGGTTTTTGTCAATCAATTCTCAATAGAAGTACTGAAGATGGTAGACAATAATAATAATATAATATAATATTCTATCACACACACAACACCATCTAGCCCAAACTAAGCAAGCTTGTACTATGGGTACTAGACAATGAATAAACATACATATATACTTTTTTATTTGTAAATACATACATATTATACATAGAAACACCCAGACCAAGACAAACATCCATGTTCATGCACACAAATGTTTGACTTGTGCGGGAATCGAACCCGCGACCTTAGGTGTGGCAGTCGGTTACACTAACCACTACGCCACCGAGGCCGACAATGGTCTGACGTTGACATTTGATGGTCTTCCTATAAACGCATTTGGATGCAACTTTAGTATCAAACATTTAAAATTAATAAGATTTAATATAAGAAGGAATAAAAATACTGCACGGATGACGTAGTGGCTTATGTGGTCGCCTCGCCACTACCATTGCGCCGAATGTTGTGGGTTCGAATCCCACTCGGGACAAAAATTTATGTTATCCACAATTTGAATGTTTATAAAGTCCCCCGCGACACAAGAATTATTTCTAGTGCGAGATTTGATTGAAAT
The DNA here is from genome assembly GCA_963675205.1 of Catocala nupta. NCBI lineage: Eukaryota > Metazoa > Arthropoda > Insecta > Lepidoptera > Erebidae > Catocala > Catocala nupta. The sequence continues at coordinate 2,155,162 of OY776107.1, read as the reverse complement.
TATCAGTTGGACAGACCAATCCTTGGGTGGATTAAGCATAAAATAGGAAATCGAAGCTGCGACCTTGTACACGGCAGTCGCACACTTCCCCTGCGCCACCGAAACAGATAGTAAAACTAATTACAAACGAAATAGAAATTAGCACCGACATCCTGCACAACCGAAACCGAATTAAATCACGTACCGAATAAGCACATCACTATTCGGGCCGCGGAACCGAAAAACACGGTCACCGTATACCCAAACTGGTATAATTCGCCGGCAGAGACCGGTTGTGCAACACTAATGGGAACTACTTTTTCTGTGTGCTCAAAACCGCTGATTAAGTCAAGTCAAATATTAATGGCGACCATTTTAAATCACTGTTTTAGGGCACGAAAGAAAAGGCAAAGAAATTATATTATAAGTAAATATACCTATAGTAACTATAATATAGTGAAGGGTTGTCGGGTTTATTTATAATGAACTAGGTTTTGCTCTTGCCTTCGCCGTGTAACAATACGTTAGGTTAAGTTATGGTTGAAACAGAACTTTTTTAAATAAAATATTGTCTATGTTAATATAGCTTTCCAATAGTGATAGAATTTTTAAAATCGGTTCCCTAGTTTTTGAGTTAAACCCTACAAATTAACAAAAAATAAAATCTTTCCTCTTTGTAATATTAGTATAGATAATTATAGTATAATAGGCTGAAGGATAGTTGGACTAATTTGCGTGAACATTTTGCTTCGATGACACAGTCAGTAGTTATGAATGCGACTGTTGCGCGTGAGGCTTCGGCTTCGATGCTGTTTCAAACAAAGTGTGCTGGTTCCAGACTCCGTGCTTTTGAGAATTTATATCGAGTAAACGTGTGCTGTTTCTCTGAGGTTAGTACACTTAGAAAGAGAGAAAGAAGTCTTTATTTACAGTAAAACACATCAAATGCCAAAATCCAAATGATTTTGTTGGCAGACGTAGCTCCCACTTGCCATTTGCTACAATCCCGGCATATCTATATTGCTACTTTAAGTTTTCTTTACATATTACATAATTCGCACTCTTGATAAAACAGAGCCTTAACTCAAACTTGGGAGTTAGGCAATTTGAACTTTAATAGTATGTAGTTAGATTTCAAATTGCCTAACTTACAAATTTCGAGTTGAGTCTCTGTTTTATTAAGAGATCGATATGTATCACAACATATCCCCGAAGTAGGCAGTAGGAGTGTAGGCAGAGGTACATAACATTCACATTTTGCCAGCTATTGTTTGACTTCCTATGTAAAGAGGACGAGCCTATAGGCCCGATAGTCTTAATTGTTGTAAGTACATTAGATGTGTTTTACTCTACAAAAACCCTGTTCTTTCTTCTTTCGTAGTGTCTTAACCCTCCGGTAAACAGCACACGCACACTCGCTTATATCCGAATGATAATACTATCATCACTTTAGCGAAATTGTCATTTTATATGTTTTTTAATAATATTCTTTTATTTATTTTGTTAATTATAAAAAATAAATATTATTAAAAAAAATTGAAATCAATAACGTTGTATTTTGTGAATGCGAATGTTAAAACTTTGCGAAATTTTTTGGATGTTTGTCAGTTAATCATTCAAAAACCGTTTAACTGATAGCGATGAAACTTGGCACTCTGATATACCACGTTCTGGATTAACAATCCGTTATCTTGGGCTTCACGTAAGCAAAACCGGAGGCAGAAACTATCAATAACATAATAGATAATGTCCAGCGACTTTCAAATTTCACATCAATTATAAGACACAAAGATGAATTGTGTAGTTAATTAAATATATTGTCTCTTTTATTTATAGGAGAAACTTTCAATAGGCAGTTGATTGTTAGATAGAGATAAAAAACCATTAAGTGATATGTCTGTCTCTTTTACGATAGTATCTTTAAATAATAAGTAAGTAAGATCATGTTTCAAAATCCGGTCGTACCGAGCTAGGAACTATTCAAACATAACATTTGAAATTGCTGTTTATGCCAACAACAAGTGATGTAAATTAATATGAAAGTTGGCAACCTTAGATGACTAGGGCTGCCAACTTTTTAAACTTGAATTATTAAATTATATTATGACAATAAGTTTTTTTTTTTATACTACTAAAGTGGCAAACAAGCTTACGGCCCACCTGTTGAAAGTTAATGCGTTTGTTAATATTATTGTTTTGAGCTTAAGCATATAATTACGGTATCAAATTTGTACGCTTCAAGACATAGATTGGCATCCATTTATTGTAACATTTTTATTTTTTTATACAACTTAGTTGGCAAACAAGCATACGGCCCACCTGATGGTAAGTGGTCACCGTAGCCTATGGACGCCTGCAATACTAGAGGCATCACTTGCGCGTTGCCGACCCTTTGGGAAAAAAGGGAAGTGGGAAGGAGAAGGAGCGGGAAGGGGTAAAGAGGGTGATTGGGCCTCCGGCACTCTCACTTACCAAATGAAACACAACAGTAGGAACACTGCTATTTCGCGTCGATATTCTGTGAGAGGGTAGTCCTTCCCCGGTCGAGCCGGCTTATTCATGCTGAAATCAGCGAGGCTCTACTACTTACAAATCCATCCCATCAAAAACATCCCATATATTACCTATGTTTACAAATAAATATTTCTGATTTGTGATTAATATTTACTAAGTACAAGAGGCGACATTTCAAGTGTTTTGTAACACGAGTACGTTGATGTAAAATATGGCTATATATATATAACTACTTTAAATCAGGATTTTGTCGCGTTGTTTATTTAAAAAAATCGTTTATGACATAATTTTATTAACACTAATATTATTAACTTTATGGACTTTATAATATATATATATATATATATATATATATATATAATATAATTATTAACACTATGGATTCCGGTCCGAAATAAACGAATTTTATTTTATTTTTATTTTATTTTATTTATTTATTTATTATTCAACTTAAAGCTATTTAAATTATTAAACTATTTATATTTAAGTTTACACTTTCGTCGAAGTTTCGGTTGCTTTTCAGTAGCGATGGTCACGTGGAGACTGTCTGTCCGTGAACATGACTGCTGAAAAGTATTTAATAGTTAAGTTAAAGTAGTGTCATAGTTTCAAAATTATGTTATAAATATATTTTAAAATAGAAAACGGGGCCAGTATATACTAATATTGTAAAGCTGAAGAGTTTGTTTGTTTGGCTGAACGCGCTAATCTCAGGAAATACTGGTTCGAATTGAAAAATTGTTTTAGTTTTTGATAGCCTATTTATCGAGGAAGGCTATAGGCTATATAACATCACGCTACGACCCACGGGGACAGCGAAGTAATCATAAACGCGGGTGAAACCGCGGGCATAGCTAGTTCCGTATAAAGTAGTTTAATTAGACAATATTGTGTAAGACTATGTAACATAAGCTCACGTCTGTAGCGTGTTACAATGTAAGCGTATTACACCAACATTACGCCACATAAGTTTTAGGTCCTCTTTTACAGAGGATGAGCTTTTTCTCATCTACAGCCAGTCTCCGTGCCGCTACTTACTAGCAAGAAAACCCACTAACTCTTTGCCTTAACTGGGAATCAAACACGGAATCACTAGCGTTTATCTCAGAACCATGCAAAATATTTAATACTAGGTATTTCTCGCGGCTTCGCTCGCGTATATGTAGATTAGGTTATGTTAGTATGTTATGTGTTATACTGTACCCCTAACAACATGTATGCGAAATTCCATGATGATCGGTCGAGTAGTTAAGGCGTGAAAGCGTAACAAACAAACGAACATTCGCATTTTTAATATTAGTTGGGATGTACGTAAAGTGCATCTAATAATTATATACCATAGTGTATCTGCATTCCACACGCAGCCTACTTTGGCGCGCATATTTATCAATTAAGTCTATCCATAGACAACGTTTCACGAACCATAGACTGCGAATCTACCGGTTTAGTGATGGGAAAGCCGACTACGTACTAATAATCATAAATTATGGATTTATCTGATGAAATTAGTTGCTAATTATGGATTTTGTTTAAGTTGGACTGCTTGGTTCATTAGGACAAGTGTGGTGTGTAAATGTGTGGTCCTGGGTTCGAGTCTTAAGTCGGTATAAAATACCAGAACAACACTCGTGCCTTACTAACCCTTTGAAACAAGAACTAAATAATTAATTATAACATCTATTTATTTCTATTTATATTATGTAGTATATTAAAAATATTTCTTGAAAGCTTAAATCTACACTACAACTAGCTGAAAAGGCAAAAGATGTTTTGCCGTAAAAAAAATGTATTGACCAAAAGATTTAAAAAAAATGTCAGGGTTGGACAACCCTTATCACTAAGGGGTATGAAAAATAGATAGTAGCCGATTCTCAGACCTACTAAATATGTATATAAAATTTCATAAAATCGGTCAAGCCGTTTCGGAGGGGTATGGTAACTAACATTGTGACACGAGAATTTTATATATAAGATTATAAAGCTGAAGAGTTTGTTCGTTTGTTTGGTTGAACGCGCTAATTACAGGAACTACTGGTCTGAATTGAAAAAAATATTTTAGTGTTGAATAGCTCATTTGTCGAAGAAAGTTATAGGCTATACCTATAACATCACGCTACGACCCATGTGGGCGGTGCAGTAATCATAAACGCGGGTGAAACCGCGGGCACATCTAGTTAAACAATAAGAACAATGGGCTAGCAAATGAGACAAACAACATTCTTTTTTTAAACCTTTCTCGACCTAGGAATAAATTCTGTGTCACGGGAAACTTGACAAACGTACACATAATGGACAAAAGAACACTCAGACTGAAACAACTATATGTAGATCACATAAATTTTTCTCCAGTGCATCGAACCCACAACACTCAGCGCAATGGAAGTGGCGACGGGACCACTTTAACCACAACGCCATCCGTGGCTGACATGCACACTGCATGTAATGCGCTAAGAATTAGCTCGTAATAACAATTCCCACAACACTACAAGACATCAACACGATTGGAACATAATAGCTGAAGGAAATTATTTTGTAATCAAGCTTAATATTACATAATACTATATAGTTAAAAGAGCAATAATCTAGTGGTAATGATGGATGCCAGTTAAAGGTGTTGAGTTCGAATCTATGGCAAGCAATTTGTCTAAATTGTGTGCGAAAAGAGGGAATCATCGCTCGGATTTATAGATATCTTCACTAATATTAGAAATTCGAATGTGAGTTTGTTTGTTTGTCTCACTTTCACGCCTTAACTACTCGATCGACCGATAGAAAAGGACATAGGGTACCTTTTTTTTTGTGAGGGTTATGTCCGGCTCTCCCGTACTTCGGGCCTACGGACCAAAACCCCACGGTGTGCACACTCGCTGCCTTGTATAGTGGATGGGCTGCTGGTAAAACAGCTGCCTCAGCGACCCACCCAGCAGTCTACAACTCCTCGGCGACGCCCCGGCACTACATAGGGCGTCGGACCGACTCAATGGCTGGCGGACGGGAAATCCCCGTTCTCCCGCCCGCGGCCTTCATTATGGCGGCATTAGGCGCGCGTAAGCGCGCCTATGCCGCCCGGTTCGCCGGCGACGGCTCGGATCCGCAAGGATACTTTCTTCACAGATCCGCTCCGCCGCCTCCTTCTGCGAGATGTCGTCCTCGCAGAAGGACGCAACCGCTGCCCACTTCCTCTCGTTGTCGACCATGGCTTTGATCACGGCCGGCAGCGAGAGATCCTCACCCACAACCTTAATGAGTTCACGGCGCTGCACCGCCCAAGCAGAACATTGCTCGAGCGTGTGCTGCGCCGTGTCCTCCTCACAATCGCAGTGGTGGCAGACGGGACTCGGTTCCCTCCTAGCGACCGTGTGCAGGTATTTGCCAAAGCAACCGTGCCCTGACAACACCTGCACTAGCCGGAAGGAAAGGGTCCCATGCTGCCGCCCTGCCCACCGCTCCAATACCGGCTGGAGGGCTCCAACGGTTCTGAAACCGGCCAAGGGCACCTCCAGCCGCGCCTTCCACTTTAAAATCATGCCCTGATGGGCTCGATTGCGCGCGTACTCAATCACTGTCGGGAGGGGATGACAACCCGTCTCCTCCCGCACCGCCTCACTCACTGCAAACACTTCGGCGAGCACTTCAGCCTTCAAATCCCACGGGGGTGTTCCGGCCAACGCACAAGCTGCGTCGGCCGACACCCTGCGGTATCCACGTATTACCCTGACCGCTATGACTCTCTGCGGCCTCCGCAAGAGAGTCCTGCACTGAGCGGTCAGGGAGAGTATTTTATTACCCTAATCTAACCTATATTAATGTGAATGAAGGGGGCAACATCTAGTCTTATATAGAAAGACAAAAGACCCTTCATGTCCCAGTCTAAAGTGAAAGTGCACATTTGAGAGAAAACTCAAATTGACATGTGATGATAACGAGGCATTGTTGAGGCATACGAGTCGTTGCAGTGTCGCAGGCATTGTTCCAAACTAACATGTTTACGCACCTACAAAACTAACAGAATATATACCTACAATCACGACATTTCTAAAACTGATATCGATTACAAGATTTAAACTATCCCACACTAGACAATTATGTGATCTACAGTTGACTGTTTTGAGTCCGGGTGTACTTTGTTTTTTGATATAGCTTGACGCCTAAGGCGAAGGATGTCTTAATGAAAGAAATATACAAGGTGTCGATTGCCTATATTTATAGGGATGAGTACACTGCATGTTCTGAACATGAATCAATGCAAAAACACATACCTTAGAAAACATAGTTTAAATAGAATATTGATAAATAAATAACAAAAATCAACCCGAGTGTACCTTACACAAAATTAACGATTCTTTAACGCTGACCAGCATCCGCAAGCTACAATAGCAAAGAGAACATTGTATTGCGCATACGCAGAGTTTGCTTATTTACTAAGTATATAAAAACATTAATTCAAGTAAATCAGTCAAATTAATAATGTAAGATTAAATTATATCCTGTTCTATGGCCTTACTTTTCTCAAGCTGAGAAGAGGCCCATGCGCAGCTGTGGCATGAATTATTATACATATTATAACTACATCTATCAAAAATTTGGCGAAAATGATATTTAACTTGTTGTATATACATATGTATGTTAGTATACCGGGTGTCGAACCGGCACCCCATTTCGGTAAGCGAAAGCGCAAGATAATATTCTGAGAAGTAATAAAACGAGCCTTTCTTTTCCTTTTAAATAAAATATAAGCGCGTATTGTACAGTGAGCAGATCAGGTGTGCGGTTAACCACAGAGAGGCGGGTGTTAGCTTGCGGTCAAGCTTTTTAACTCTGTGTGCATTTGTTGATGGGAAACTCGTTTACACGTCATTGTTGAGAATCTTCTCATGGTTAAGGTTTAAGGAGGTTGAAATTAAACTACTTAAACTGATTTTCTTGTGGTTTAATTTTCCTGACATTACGGTTGCTTTTCAGCAGACATGTTAATGAGAACCCCTTGAGAATGTAAACAAATAAGCCGTAATAAAACTAGTTTGAAGTATTTTAATATATAAATCAGATATCCATTTTAAGTCGTTGATCACTTATACGTAATGTTTTAGGTAATCGATCATGTTGTTACAAAGAAAACATTGTATTTAAACTACTTAATAATTATCCACCGCGGTTCCACCCACGTTAGTGATCGCTGCTCCGCTCCTCTGGGACATAGCGTCATGTTATATATGTCATATAGCTTATGCTATTTTCTAGATAAAGTGGCTCTATAATGGTGAAAATCTATTGAAATCGGTCTAGTATTTTCTGAGTTTCTCGATTAAAAACAAACTAAATAAAATCTTTCCCCTTTTATAATATTAATATAGGTAGTCAATCAATTTGGGTTACATAATATGACCTACTATTACTGCCAACCCCTCAGCTATATAAATAACTCTTTCGCCCGTTTCCTGGAAGACGGTAGTACATTCTCATGTGAACAGGCTCGCTCATACTGCCAAATAATTGGCAATTAATCCCAATTATAAAGTTTAATTAATGAAAAGCGTCGCGTGATAATACTAGAATAAATACTTGGTAATAAAAATTACCGACTTTGATTAAGAGACCAGATAAAGTCATGTCATAATATGGTGTTGCAGCGGTATGTACGACTGCTGTGTTTGAATTCTAAGGTTCGTTTCCCAGACCGGGCACAGTTTTATTGGGTGTTTCTGTCATGACATGTTTCTGACATTCTCAGTAACAGTCTCAATAGCAGTCACAGTCTATCGTACGTAAGACATAAAATCACCATCAAATGGAAAAATAACGTAGATAAATATAAAAAGCGCAGGGGTAGGAGGGGAGAGAGATATACAGGGTGTCCGGTAATTAATGGATAACCTTGAAATGTCTTATAGTAGAACTGATGACTATTCAGAACAAAATAATTATGAAAAATAATCTATCCTATACTACTTGAAATATGATTCTTTGTAATTACTATATAAATCTCTTTTTTTTCACTATGACCATAAATGAATGAATACCACATTTTTTTGTTTTATTATTAAACACTAATTATGCTAATAGACAGAGAGTCAAAATTATGCTTAGCTATTGCACATTTCTAAATTTTGATTTTCTTTTTTTTCTGAACAGCCGTCAGTTCTACTATAAAACATTTCAAGGTTATCCATTATTTACCGGACACCCTGTATATATATATATATATTTTAGAAAATATCGAAGGCGTGAACCTTAATCAGCAGGATTGCGCCATTGAGCAAAAGTCTGTCCTATAAAACAATTTGAATTTTTTTCCTTCTGTAATTTTATTCATCTGTTTGGACAACATAACATAAGCATTTATCTATAACTTGTTACATAAGCAGTTGCACCAAATATATAACTACATTAATAAACTTAATTGGCGACAATTTTAAGGTGGCACAATAACTAGTAAAAAACTAAAATACTAATAGTTGAAAATCACTGATGTTCTTTTAACTTAAAATAAAATCTTATAATTTAAAATAATAATAATAATAAATATTTTTTTTTTCAAATTTGCATAGCTTATAAATTCATATACCTACCTACTTTTATTTATTTATATTTTGATTATTTGTTATCATGAATTAGTATTTAGGTAAGTATATGAAGTAATCGAGCAGTAAACATTATGAAATATTGAATTATATATTGAAATTAATTACAAAATAAGAATAAAACAAACTAAAATAAATTAAATAACAATTGAAATCATAATTATTGATATGTATTTTATTATTATTACTCAAGTCCGGCGGGTACAGACATGCATATGTGCCCAATGTGTCAGAAAGGGACTATCATACATCGCAGATAACACTTTTAGAATACTGTTAGGACTCATCCGTACCCTACTCATCAGAGACGCAGCTCCTTTTGTGCATAATAGCATAAAAGTCGTCAGTATTTGCTATCTTGAACATACCTGACGCGCTGCAGTAACGGGGTAAACCCAACAGTACCCTAAAAGCGTTATTATATTGAACACGTAGGGCGTCGTAGGCCCGACGCGTATATTTCACCCATAGGCTACATATGTAAAACGATGTGCAGAACGCTTTGAACAATGTGATTTTCACATGATTATTGCAACGTGAAAACCTACGAGCTAGCATATTGCATCGGACCGACAGCGCCCTACGTTCTCTCTCCATATCAGCGTCATCTAAGAGATCCTCTGATAGCACATGGCCTAAGTATTTGACCTGAGTCATTCAAAATTACACTAGGCAAGTCTAAGAGTAAATTATTTTTCCCTCCAAACACCATAAACTCACTGTATTTACATTATATGTGAGTCCATGAGAAACAGCATAAATCTCACATATTTTAATTAATTTTCGAACCGAGCTGATTGAGGAACCAAGCAGCACCATGTCATCTGCATAACTCAGGTTATTAACAAATACACCATCTATAGAGCATCCGAAATTACCACAGATTAGCTCCTCATTCAGCTGGTTAACGTAAACATTAAAAAGGGTGGGAGACATGGGAATAATCCTAAAGATCGAATTACGGTCCTGGCGGCCAGTCCTAAAGCAGACTAGCGATCAGCGCAGGTAATATTATAGTGCAAAAGTGTGTGCGCAAATACAAATGCACTCTATGCGCTCAGTCTCATATTCCGATGAAACAGCAATCTGACACGACCGGAAAGAGATCAGGCGCAGGACCAACGGTGCAACGTGTGTATCGTTGTATATAGTTTGGAAAGACCTTGGAAAGTTATCGCACCTACATTTCATCAAATATATTTAAGGCTTAACAACACATTTGTCAAACACCATTCTGCTAAAATCGTGTCATACTCTTTCTTACTTCAAGCATTGAATATAGGACTTCGCGATCGACAATACGCAAACACAATTATGTGACTGGACTGACAAGTATTCCGGTTCACAGCAATTAATAGTCGAGCCATATTTAAATATGCTCCATAAAATATATTCGTTCGTTCAAAATTTCTCTTTAGTGTAGGTCAGTTCAAAATCCGCATCAAAATCAGTGTCAATTGATTTTTATATCTCAAAACGTTTTTAAACGAGTTGAAATAACATCGATATGTTATTTTCTCGAGCTTGAAACAACACTAAAAATAATCGACTAATTAAAAAATAACTCGACTCACCTCTATCGCTATCTTCGCCCTTACACCCTAAGGGCAAATTGTCCAAGACAGACAGTAACACTAAAATTAAAAACATCATTTTCACATCACTACGTAGCATTGATTTTCTAAATTTGAACCACTTTCGAACTGTCATTCTGACGTTTAAATGCGCGCGAAAATAAAATAAAAATTTTATTCCGTTTTTAAAATCACATTCACATCTTTTGTTTTAATCTTAATTTTTTAAATGTATCCACGGGATTGTCGTCATGTCTTTCGATATAATTTTTATAAGAACTGTTTGTAAAGGCGTCTGCGCCTCGTCACGGCTCTGAACCTACTAGCCAAGTGACCAACTTTACACTGTAAAATAAGAAACATACATATTACTAACAATGATTTACTTTGAGAAAGTCCTAATACGCTTTACTTTCACGACTAAAAGAAAGCCTTATTCTATTATATTTAAAGTTTGAAATCGTCAGTATTAATAGTGTAAAGCAACTCGGTCATAGTTAGTACGGAGTTGCTAAACGAGTGAACGGTGAAATGAGAAATTGTGAGAGACAGGCATATGTCAGAAAGAGACAGATAGACATTTCTTTTTATAGTACAACCGGTGAAACTGAGAACATTAGAAATCATCCTTGGTATTTATTTATTATCGTGTTTTATAATCTGTGGAACAGGTAGTCTATTATATTTGTGGCGTTTTGGGCTATTGTTCTTTTTTTTCCTTTTTTTTGTGACTGGCATTGGTCTCGTGATATAAATTTTGCATTGTGTTCACGACCGATTAGCTTTGCTTTGGTTGGGAGGTCTCGGTTCGATTCCGGGGTCATGCAGTCTTCGGGTTAAATTCTGTGAAGTATTGTGAAAATGTGCAATGTAGGCACGAAGCGTATTAAGTATGAGAACACTTTAAAGAATTTGATATGTAATCGAATCTGAGATTACCCAGCAGTCGCATTTATTACGGCTGTGCCAACGAGACCGGTAAAACACCGTTCTATATGAACTTAAGATCAAAAAAATACATTTGAAATAACCATACTTCATACTTTAAGTAGTCTTCATTTAAAAAATAAACCCATATCACTTTTCCCAGCACATTCAAAAATGACATAATTATAGAAAAATAAACTAGTTTGTGAACGACTTAGAGCTTGTTTTACTCGGTTTTAGAACGATTAGAACTCGTTTAGAAATAAGGAGGTCGTATTACATATTTATGAAAGAAAATGTAACTGTTTTCTGTGGTCGATCTGTATTTAATGAGTTTGTACATTTATGTGATACCAGGAAACCAAAAACTGCTCTCGTTCCTTAGATATTATGTTAATTGCCCGCCCTTGAGCTATCTTTAAGCCGAAAAGGACAATTTCACAAACACACTCTTAATTACATTGGCAAACTTGCATAATAATGAACCGCCTGAGGATTATTCCTGTCTGTCACCCACAACTGTTCTCTCGGGGTGATAAACAGGACAAAAGGTTCGATTTGACCCACTGTTATCTGCGAGAGGACAGATCGAACAAAATATTGCCCATCTATCCCCTGATGTGCAAGGGAACCAACGAGAATAAAAGGTTCGATCTACCCTTATAATTTATGGGAAGACAGATCAATGAGACGGACAGGAGTAATCTCTGGTACGTAGTAATTGTTCCTTATGATCGCTTACAGCAGGACTATCTCATGTGCAATTCTAAAATCAACGAAGTAAGTGCATGTCTGTGCAAGTTTCGGGCTCGATTTCGAAGTCAGGCAAATGTTTATTAGGATTTTCTATTAATAAATTCACGGAGCTAGAAAATTTGCCCTCTAGACATGGTACCTAAAACCATAGTTGTCGAAATGTGTTATCTAATACACGTCTGCTTACCCTATTAAGGATGTATATATATATACCATGGGATAAGGACTACATATGCAGGTTACAGAAATAAAATATATTGAGCTAAAAGTGCAAGGGACAAAAAGTTGGCACTTCTAACTGTGGCTTCTTAAATACCCTTAAATCCCTACTCGCTTATGAATTATTATACGATAGAGGTTCTTTTTTAATTTTAAGAAGTCAGCTCCTGCGCGCTATGTTTCCTGTGTCACGGAGGACTTTACAAACATTTAAACAACGGACACAAAGAATATCCAGACCTCGAACCACCATTTGTGAATGATAAAAATTATTGTCCTCTGTGGGATTCAAACCCACTACTACGCCATCCGCGCAGTTACTTAGCCAGACTTGTCGAGGGCTGACGAAAAGGGACAGAAACGGCCACGATACCTCTTTATCATTATTTTTCTCAATGTTCAATCTTGCTTGCCATTTTGTATAATTCACCTGCAGTATATGATTTTTTTCGTAGCTGCGTATTCTAGGAACAGCTTTCTTTTGTGTATGATGGCTTTTGACTTGATGACGAATAAGATATATACCTATCTTGAGTATCTATGAGTCAAAGGCACAGGTACTTAAGCCGGACAAAGCACGTTACATTATTTTCTTATTCAAAAAGATATACATTAATAGCTTTTACCCACGGCTTTGCTTGCGTTCATGAAGGTTAGGTTGACACCCTAATCACCTAGCGGAACGAAATATACTTTACGACCTATTGTCATAACTGCAAATAAAAAAAATTTAAAAAAATTGGTCGCGTCCTTTCGGAGGAATGCGACCACAAACACATCTATATATAATAATCGTTTATTTTTCTCTCTCACACAGAAATAATTACAAATATCAGAATCTTATGCTAGGTGTTACAGTTATAAAAGGGAGAATATATGTAGATATCTACTTGAAATTCGGAACCAGCTTTAACAATTGCCCTTGTGCCGAGTGTTATGGGTTCGATTCCCACACGGGACAAAAAAATTGTGTGATCTACAGATAGTTATTTCGGTTCTAGGTGATCTTTGTGTCCGTTTTTTAAATGTATATAAAGTCCCTTGTGACACAGGAAATATACAAAGTGCACACTAAGAATAAATCTTGTGTCGCAAAGGACTCTATAAACAACTGTGTGGGGTCGAACCCACAACACTCGGCCCAATAGCAATGGCGCAGTGACTTTACATATAACATACTCAATAGACATTTTTTAAACCCTATTTATTAAATGAATCCTTTGATTTGAGAATGCATTGGTAGTAAATGCAACTGCTGTGCGCTCTCGAGTTCGATTCCTTGATCGGTTACTGATATTGGGTTTCGTTTTAGGATTGCTTAGTAGTACTAGAATCTTAAACTGTTTTCGGTAGACGCCTAAAAATTTGCATCATATTACATGAGCCTAAAAACCTTGACTGCTAAAATGTAGGTCTAGAATTCTGCCTACCCTTCTGGGGAAATACAGTAAGGCTACATAATATACTAAGTTACAATTCACTACTTAATACCCCACAGCTGATAGTCATTCCAGAGTCGTTGCATTTCCAAGATTAGAAATTAATGAAGATGCACCATATGGGAGGGCGATATGTAAAATCTGCGAGAGCAAAAAGGACGGCTGTAGATCAGGAGTTCCGTCTTCTAACAACACGGTGGAACAGCTCACGCATGGCTTAAAATGATTGCTAATAAAGCTAATGTTATGGAAACGGTAAAATAATTATGTTCTTAATGAATAAATTAGGTTTTTCTTAAAGCTGAATCGATCGGACTGAATTACTAACGGGATTCCATCGTCTTAGTAACAAAAGTAAGTCTGGAAGATGAGGGTTTTCTTGCTTAAAGACTTATATATAGACTCATGCTTGTATATTCCTGTAGAGGGTATGTAGGAGTCTTTCAGACCTACATACATAATTGAAGAGGAGCTTATTGTCGTCCACCGTGTACGTTTCCAGACTCCGCGCTGCTATTAAACAATTCTTGGCAGTAAAATCCCAAAAACTTAGAACTGCTCCCGCACTAGGAATAATGCCTGTGTCGCGGGGGAATTTACAAACATTCAAACAACGGACACAAAGAACGCCCAGACTCGTAACAACCATTTGCGAATCACACAAATTTTTGTCTCGAGTGGGATTCGAACCCACAACACTCAACGCGGCGATAGTGGTGAAGCGACCACTTAAACCACTACACCATCCGTGCAGTTACTAAATACGATATGACTTATCCGGGAATCGTTCTCGGGACCTATTGACTACATGCTTTATAAGTTGTGTGATAATTATAACAATTACCTATTGTCTTTATCATAATTGAGTGTTAAAACAAGTGTTTGAAATGTCTGACATTATATTTTTTACTCACGTGACATACATAGTATGACACATATAAGAAGTAGAGCCTCGCTGATTTCAGCAAGAATAGGCCGGCTCGACTGGGGAAGGACTACCCTCTCACAGAATATCGACGTGAAATAGCATTTTCCTACTGTTGTGTTTCGTTCGGTGAGTGAGAGTGCCGGAGGCCCAATCTTCCTCTTTCCCCCTTCCCGCTCCTTCACCTTTCCACTTCCTTTCCTATAGGGTCGGTAACGCGCAAGCGATGCCTCTGGTGTTGGAGGCGTCCATAGGCTACGGTGACCACTTACCATCATGTGGGCCGTATGCTTGTTTGCCACATTAGACGTATAAAAAAAAAGAAGTATCTATGTAATGATAAGTGATTACCACAGTTTATACGCGCAGTATATAGTTGCTTCGGTAGCGCAGTGATAGTGGGAAGGTCTCGGGTTCTCGAATCCCGGATCGGGTTAGCAAAAAGTTATTAGATTTTCTGCCAAGATATTCTTAATAGCAGAAATTTGTGGCGGTGTTACACACCCCCGTGCCTCGGCAAGCACGTTAAGCCGTTGGTCCTGCGTCTGATATCTTTCCGGTCGTGTTGGATTACCGTCTCATCGGATTATGAAAATTAGGGAACAGAGAGTGCACTTGTGTTACCGCACACACTTGTGCACTATAATATCTCCTGCGTAGATGACCAGTCTCTGGTAAAACTGGCCGCCGTGACCGAAAATCAGTTTGGTGGACATTATTATACGCGTGAATAAAATCATCAAAATTGATCGTTTCACTACAACTCTGGACAAATATGGTTCTCTTACTGGAAGCAAAGAGCATCCTTAAGAGTAAATGCAGGCTGCTGCATATTGTGAGGAAACCTGCATGTCTGAGAGTTCTATGTAATGTTCTCGAAGATATGTGAAGTCTGCCAACCCGCACTAGGCCAGCGTGGTGGACTATAGCCTAACCCTTCTCTGACTAGAAGAGGCTCGTGCCCAGCAGTGGGACAGTTTATATACAGTGTTGATATACTTAATATAAGGGTAGTTATACTAGTAAATATAATAAGTTGAATTTTTAAATTCTTCAATGATTATGAACGAGCACGTGAATCGACCCGCAGGATTCCGTTACTTCACGATTAAACTTTCATTTTCCTAAGTATGTCAATTCGTAAGGTTCAACTCGAAGCGATTGTCGATGTCGTGTAGTGATTTTATACGTAAAGCGCATCACTAGCTCCCTGGGACTTTCGCTGAGGTCACGTCTAGGTAGCTAGTGATGGGATCGTGTTATCGATACAGTTGTAATTGATTTATTTATTGTATTTTTAGACAGCACTTACACTAGAAATAATTTAATTGCAATTATTAAAGATCAGACATAAGTATTAGCTAGACAGAACAGCTATGTATGGCAGTTAACTATGGGGCCCTGATTATGAATAGATTGTAATTAATTAAAGTAGGTTTAAGTTATAATCAAATTCTCAGGTAAGTATTAATTTACATATTATGAGAGCTATGTAAGACCGCTTTCGAGTGTGGTCATTAAAAAGGCTATAACATTTGATATAGGTTGTCAATATCTGTCTATAAATGAATGATTGTACAATAAAAAGCATTAAATAGTTTAAATGTTTCCTTTTATTCTATATGGCTCATTGGTTTACATCGTTCTTGTGACATAATATAGCGCATATGGTTTTGATCGTTGATAAATCATTCAGTAATCAGGACATACCCTATTCCAAATGTGACCTCCTTCATTCATGTACTAGGTATAGCCCGAGGCTTAGCTCGGCAACAGAACTTCTAGACGAAAAATACGCTATGTCCTTTTCTGTATCCCCAACAACGTGTATGTGAAATTTCATGATGATCAATTGAGTAGTTAAGGCGTGACAGCGTAACAAACAAAGAAACAAATGAACTCACATTCGGATTTATAATATTGGTTAGGATATCGACAAGTCTCTCTATCGATACAAAACATCGACAAATAGCCAGCACTAGCTATTATCGATAAAGTATTCGACACGGCCCGACACAATAGAAAGTTTATTTGTGTTGTGACTCGGAGCGTCGGCAAATCGATCGTTCACCCTTAAAGCGACCAATAAATAACTATTTAACACACACTTAACTACGAAAAATCAGAGCTACCTTGGGATTGAACTCAAGACTTCTGGGTGACATTCCAACAGTCTCCCGCTAAGCTATCGATAAACGTCAAAGTCAAAATTAACCGCTGTCACGGCGACAATAATGCTGTCAAAGCTGTCATGGATGCGATTTTTAATGCTATTTGTAATAAAGACACTAGTTTCGCATACTCTTGCTGGAACCAATAAGTTTCAGCCATCCAGCGGTAAAAATATAAACCTAACTAATATTATAAATGCTAATATGACTTTGTTTGATTCTTTCACGCCTTAACTACTCGACGGGAACAGAAAAGGGCATACGGTACCTGACACCCAGAAAAAGTACTGTTACTTAGATAAGCTAATCTACATTTAAGCGAGCGGTGCCACGAGCATAATCTAGTTAAATAATAAAATTCGTTGCTTTTTTTGCGGACGCTACGTTATTGTAACATTATAATAGCTGTAAGATATAGGAGGTTAAAACGACACTGGGGTGTGTGCAGGCTGTAGTGCGGCCACGTCAGACCAGTGCCACACGTAGCCGGCCGCGGCACCAGAGGTGTGCGCCAAGGTTATGGTTAGATGGTAATCTACGCGATAGAGAAAGTGCTTAATTTGTATATCGGATGGTCTTATTACTATTGGTTGTTGGTGCCAGAAGATATTTAATGAGAGGTCGTGGGTTCGATTACATTGCGGGTCCTAACATAAGCATATAGCTTAGGTGCAATGGTTAAGACGAATTCTAGCTAATTATTAATTATCCAGCGGCCATAGCCTACTGGGTGGCCGTAGAACTGCCACGCAGAGGTCTCGATTTCGATCCCCAAAGTGCGCATCTCTGTCTTTTCAAAGTTATGTGACAACTACCATCTTAGTCTCCCCGTGAACATGGCTGCTGTAAAGCAACCGAAACGTCGGGGCAAAGTGTAAACTCAAATATAAATTGTTTTAATTAGAAATATATAGCTTAAATAGTAGTAAAGTTCAATAATAGTAGTGTTAGAGTTTTTCAAAATTATGTAATAACAGTGTTATAAAGTAAAATAAACAACGCGACAAAATCCGTATAAAGTGTTTAATTTCAATGTGTAACATTCGCGTAAACATAAGACAATATTATGTGCGTATTAAATAGTTAATTATCGCTCGCCTTAACGGTGAAGGAAAACATCGTGAGGAAACCTGCATGTCTGAGAGTTCTACATAATTTTCTCGAATATATGTGATGTTTGCAAATCCGCACTGGACCAGCGTGGTGGACTATGGCCTAACCATTCTCACACTGAGAAGAAGCGTGTGCTCAGCCCAGTATATTATACTAGATTTTGTCCGCGGCTGCGCTCGCGTAAATGTCAGTTAGATTACTAACAGTACTTCTTTCTAGATGAAAGGTACCTTATGTCCTTTTCTGTACCACTGACAATGTGTAGATATACCAAATTTCGTGATGATCGGTCAAGTAGTTAAGGCGTGAAAGCGTAACAAATAAAGAAACAAACTTACATTCGCATTTATTATATTCGTTTGGATATTTAATAAACCAAATCACTAGTAATTTTGCTTAAAATAGGAAATGCGGGGTGCGCTTAGTTAGAACGTTTTGTCCGTGAATAAATAGAACAAAAGATATGAACATGTAATCTATATCTATCACTGCCAGTTTTCAACTTTTCTTCACTCTTCGATGAGGTATTTAATTTGTTTTCATTTTTAAATTATTACAAGGAATTAGGCACATAACATTACAAAATTTGCCTGGTTGCACACTATCCAGAAATGCAGCAAACAAATTTGATGAAACTAATAAAATAAATAATAAATTGACAAATATCTCTTATTTTGTTTATGAAAATATTTGCATTAAACTAGTTTAAGGCAAATGCTCAGTTCGAACATTTCTCAAGTAAATTTCAAAAACTGTTGCTAGCCTCGTTCAAACTCATACATGATATTACCACACACTGATCATTGTGAGGTGATTGGATAGATTCCCTGATCGGATAAAGTGGTATTGACACTTGCAGACAGAAAATTTTCATGCAGTGTGTAGACTTTATTCGATTTCATTTTATTCGTTTGATAGCAGTAGGTTCATCCCTTCCTCGTTTCATCCCGTCCGGACCCGGTCTAGATAATATTGTCTTCTGTTTACGCGAATGCTGCTATACTGCCTTATGTAAGGGGTGTCACTGACAAGATTGGCTACATCTTGAAGCGAGCTTCAATCAACACATACTTCAAGCCGCCAACGAAGATAAGTAAATTTTTACCATCCGTCAAGTGCCAATTACCTTTACAAGATGCAGGGGTCTATAAAATAGATTGTGACTGCGGACTCTCATACATTGGTCAAACCAAGAGAAGCATAGGCACCCGCATAAAAGAACACATAGCTGACGTAAAACACAAACGCTCGTTGAAGTCTGCTGTGTGTGAACACGTACAACAGGGGACCAACCACTACCTGAGATTTGACAAACCACAGATTCTCGCTAAAGAACACCGATTCCTGCCAAGGATGCTTCGCGAGGCTATTGAAATTAAAAAACATCCCAATTTCAATAGAGAAGATGGTTGGAATGTACCACCAGCTTGGGATCCAGTACTTCAAATAGTCAAACCTAAGAAGAAACAAACTACAGCTAGACTTCATGATACTTTGAGCTCATTCTGCGTAAATAGAAACACCAATAATTAAATTATGTTCAGGTACTTTGAAATAACTACACTGGAACATTGAGTCAACTACCATCTTAGTCTCCCCGTGACCATGGCTGCTGAAAAGCACCCGAAACGTCGGGGAAAGTGTAAACCAAAAATAAATAGATTTAATAGTTTAAATAATTTTATTAGCTTATAAATTAGTCAAATAAAATCAATAGTAGTAGTAGAGTAATATTTTCAAAATTTTGTAATACAGTGATAAATGAACAACGCGATAAAATCCGTATATAGTAGTTTAATTTCAACCCAGTCTAGATGTTAAAAGATTTATTGAAAATTAGTTTCATGATTCTGATTAGTACCAGTTCGTTATCTACATACGGGGTAGAGAGCAATTACATATGCTTACCTATTATTGAATTATGTCAACTGATAATTTACATTGTCAAATGAGACCAATTCGTGATCATGATTGTGTAATACTATTAGTTCTTTTGTTTATTTTCACGAGAGAATCATAAGAAATCATCGGATTCGTACGAGTTCTTCTGATTTGTGAATTGAAAATTAATTTAAGTGGGCATGACCGTCCTTCGGTGTGTCCCAAGGACGACCAAGCCTACTTAAATGTTACATTACTTGTAAGCAATTGGCGACGTGGACCTGGTCATCCCCTTCCCTTCAATATGCAGAAGAGGACCACGGCTGGCGTCGTACTCGTGAACGGGTGCTACTTGTACTGGTTGGCTTTGGTGTCAGGCTTGGAAGCGGAAGTGCTTGCCGAAGCATTTAAAATGATTTCGTCGGTACGGGAGAAACGGGTGTTCGTCTCCTCCCTGAGGTCTTAACTGACACACGGAACCGAGGCCGCGACGGCGTATTTTTGAAATGGAAGGCGGGTAGATGTCCTCCTAGCCGTATTCAGAACCATTGGGGCCCTCCAGCCGGTGTTGGAGCGGTGGGTAGAGCGGCATCATGGGACTCTTTCCTTCCAACCAGTGCAGATGGTGTAAGGGCACGGTTGCTTTGGCAAGTACCTGCACACGGTTGCTAGGAGGGAACCGAGACCCATCTGCCACCTGCTGTCGTGCCCAGGAGTCGTCCTCCGCACGCATTTCTTGCCTACGTTAGGCACTGCTGGGTGGGTCACTGATCATAGCTTCAGATCCAGCGTCCCACCCACCATTCAAGGCAGCGAGTTGGCACACCGTGGTATGTTTAGTCGGTAGTATCCGGGACATTTCATTTTGCCCCGGGTGAGCCCGACATAACCACTCCCTTTTTCCGCGGAGAGGTATGCGTGAATGCAATCGTCAAGGATAACAAAATGTCGTAGATTTTGGCAATAATTTTGTTCAAACATTTTTAATGCCTGGTTTTCACCTTGGACAGCAAGATGGTAACAGATTAATGCAAATGTAAATTCACAGTACTGGGTGTAACTTTGACCTACATAAGTACTACTTTATGACCAATACAAATAAACATAATTTTGATTTTGTTGCAAAAGCATGTTTTTGAAAGAAGGACTGATAAAAAAACAGACTTTCGTTTTTATAACATTAAAGGATTAATAAGTATAATAATTATACAACATATTTGGGATGTTTATACATAAAATAGCTTTTTA
Organism: Catocala nupta; assembly: GCA_963675205.1. Taxonomy (NCBI): domain Eukaryota; kingdom Metazoa; phylum Arthropoda; class Insecta; order Lepidoptera; family Erebidae; genus Catocala; species Catocala nupta. The sequence continues at coordinate 2,133,835 of OY776107.1, read as the reverse complement.
TAATCAAAACTAAAGAGACATTTATATTACTCTGTATTATGATAATAAATAAATATTGATCTGTTATATATACAAACACTTTCACGGATCTTGAATTAAAATATAAATGGCGTCACTACCAATGTTTAGTGTCAAATCTTTTTGATGGTTTATGATCTAGTGGCGGTAACGCGTAGGTACCATGCTGCCGATATCCTAGGTCTAGCATAAAATAAGTGTTATTAATTGGTCATTCTGTTCGAGATCTCAATTTCCCGATTGGGGACAGGTAGACGCCGATTATAAACTCACCACCTGTCACGTGGGGTATGAAAACATAGATGCTGAAATGAGTTACAGCTGAAAGCTTAAATATACCTGCGTTAATTTAGTGAGTGTTGTAGCAGCGATAGCTCAGCGGGGAGACCAACAGACTGCAATGCAGAGGGTCTCGGGTTCGAACCCACGTCGCGCACCTATGACTTTCGGAAGTTATATGACTTTTCGAAATTATGTGCGTATTGATTGACAATTATCGCCTGCTCCGTGCCTCGGAGAGCACGTTAAGCCGTCGGTCCCGGCTGTCTTGAACATCTATGGCAGTCGTTATTGGGGAAGTCGACACAAAAGATCCCACTGGGTCGAAGTGTCGCCGGTCTGTACTGACTGGCCCCCCCCCCACACAAGATAAGATAGTGAGTGTTGTGAATAGTGTCGAAAATTATAAACTATTTTGCCGATGGCAGGTAACGCCAATCTATCGAAAAGAATATTAAAACGTAGAAATATTGGATAGAAAGACCTCACGAATCTAACTCTAATATTTATGCCACGGATGGACGAATATAAATATACATGTACTAGATGACCTGAAACGTTCTTCTGCCATATAAATCACCTAGCGATATGAAATATACTTTACGACCTATTCTCATACATACATAAATTCACGCCTGTTTCCCAGAGGGGTAGGCAGAGACTACGGATTTCCATTTGCTACGATCCTGACACACTTCTCTGGCTTCATACCTACCAAATAAACATAAAATAAATCATAACATTTGGTTTAGCCGTTTCGGAGGAGTGCGACTACAAACACCGAGATTTGTGTATGCATATACAGATAGACCTACATACATAAACTAGATATCTTACTTCATTTTTTATAGTAAATAATATTTATAAACATAAATGTTGACTAGTAATGTGCGACACAAATGTGATATCTTTATTCACACGCTTTTGAATATATCAATATACTTAATTTAAATAATTGATGGCTCGAAATGTGGAATAGGTGTGGTAAAACTGATTCATACTAATATTATAATATAGAAAAAGACAAGCAATAGAAAATGTTTGTCTTTTTGTTTGAACTCTGAAACTACTAGACCGATTTGAAAATTCTTTTTGCACTTGATAGCCCAATTTTTAAGGAAGGTTAAGAGGTATGTAACGTTATGCTACGAGCTACGGAAGCGGAGCAGTGATCATAAACGTGAGTGAAACCGGGGGACAGCTAGTGTATTAAGATAATTTAAATAATTGATCGCACGAAATGTAGAAAAAGTGTGTTTAATTTATTAATTATATAAACAGAAATGTCTCAGATTAGGGTTGTTAATATTTAGTATTCAGTTATTCATCTTTATACATCATGCCTAGAAATTCTTCATCGAACCGGAAACGGGCAATTTCTCTTGTTTTTAAAGTATCCTTCCTTCGATCGTGGGTTCTTTAAGCAGGCCGTGAAAAAGCACCGCCGTGAACAAGTCCGTTGCAGTAGAGACCTCGACACTACTTCAGCTGGAATGAGGACGTGGTGTGGTGTGCTCTGCTCGTGTAGGTACTATACGAGAGCTTACCATCAGGCGAAGTTTAGTCATTTAGACTGACAACAATATAAAAGTGGTCCACATACATACTTATATTCACGCCTGTTTGCTGCGAGTGGTAGGCAGAGACTGTTTACTATATGCAATCCTGGCATACCTCTCTTGCTTTATTTACTCTCATTATTGTTCATGCATGCTCGATTGGTAAGGTACTCTTAAGCTAACATTTCTTCAGAATATCGCTGTCTTCTTCTTTTGGCAATGCCATTCTCATTTGCATTTTATACTTTTTTGGTCTTGCCAAAGCAAAGAGGTGTGTATCACCACCAACTTACCCTTACTGTGTGCTATTACTTTTTCTTGGCTCGAATTGGGATGATAACCCGAGACCTTATGGGCAGCAGTCGCATTTACTACCGTTGCGCCATTAAGGACATCACTGAAGAGTTGAAATGTGGCAACCATATTTTGCCAACTGTTTTTATGTCATACATAGTAGGGGTCGATCGCATCATCATCTACCAAGCAGATTACAGTAGAAAACTTACACATGAGTAATTGAACCTGGAATCTCTCACTCACTTTCAACCGTAAACAAGCGCAAGCCACACACAGCGCAAAATATGACGCATCAAAAAAATATTTCAACTTTAATTCGATCAAAATATTCTAAACTTGTTACCAATCATTTAGACTTGAAACCGACATGAATTATTCATTTTCACATATAAAATTAGCGTGCGCCTCGATTTTGCGCGAAAAGCGCACGAACAGTACGCAAAACTTTCATCTGCCTATATCAGCCGTGCGCTATGATTCCTAATCAACCATTGTCTTAGTGAAAACTGTGAGATTCTCGCATTCACAGCGCGTATGCGCGTGCGCACACTGGGTTAACGGATGCGCGTTTAACTAGGCTAAGTTTACAAACGTCTGCGCAAATTTACGTTTATGTTCAAAATGTGTTTGTGTACGCGTACGGACGGACACATCGACTCTATTGTTGTAAACTAAGAATCCTAACTAATGTTATAAATTCGAATGTGAGTTTGTTTGTTACGCTTTCACGCCTGAACTACTACGTTGTCATGGGTACAGAAGTAGATAAATAGGTAGAGTACCTTTCATCCAAAAAAATGTACATTAACGCAAGCAAGGCTGCGGGCAAAAGCTAGTTATAAATACGTATGTAATATTGTTGGTTTGTTTGTTACGCTTTCACGCCTTAACTACTCGACCGATCGTCATGCAATTTTGTATACAAGTTGTCAGGGGTACTGAAAATGACATAGGGCAGAGTACCTTGAATTTAGAAAAAAATACTTTTTGCAAACGAGCAAAGCGGCGGGCAAAAACTACTTAGGTAATGTTGGTTCTAAGGGCTGTTTGTTTTAACTATGTTTGGTGTACACAAGGCGTCTTGCGCTTATTTTTGGTTTGATACCCAGGTCAAGCAAAATATCATCACAGTTGTGAATGAGATTTATAAATGGTAATAAACCTATTTTTCTATTGAGCTTCAAAATAGCTGGTGAAATGTGGAATGGAATAAAAGGAAAACTGGAAAGTTAGATATTTAAACGTCTGCCTGCACGGATGGCGAAGTGGTTTAAGTGGTCACGTCACCATTGCCACTGCGCCGAGTGTTGTGGGTTCAGTCCCGGTTCGGTACAAAAATGTAAGTGATACACAAATAATTGTGTAGAGTCTGTGTGTCCTTTGTGTTCGTTGTTGGAATGTTTGTGAAATGCCCCGCGAGACAGGAATTACTTACTCCTAGTGTTTCTTTATATAATATGAAAATAAATCGACTCAACGAAATCCGTTGCTATAATTCGAGTAAATGCGTTCTAAAACCATTGTATTATGAATACACAAGACCATAATTAATATAAATATATATTTTGTTTTAAGCATAAATAAAAATTAAAGTAAGTAGAGTTTATGTAATGTATGCAAAACTCCTCTAACATAATAATATTATGTCTATAAATTATAATTTAGTTTAAGTAGGTAACTAGAATTAAGAAAGAGCGCCTCTTTCGGCAACAAACTGTGTTTACAGTTTGGCGAGTTTGTAAACAATGTACCACATTTTAATTTTATGGAAATAAACGCAATTAAAAAAAAAAATTTAAAGCGCAATTGTGCGAATTATAACTATCTCTTTCACGTAAGCTCTTTTCATTATATGTATCAAGCTACTTATTATTTTAATTATCAAAACAAATGTGGTTATCTAACTTAATATTAAAAAGCTGAAGAGTTTGTTTATTTGTTTGAACGCGCTAATCTCAAGAACTTCTGGTTCGAATTGAACAATTTTTTTAGTGTTGGATAGCCTATTTATCGAGGAAGGCTATAGGCTATATAACATCACGCTACGACCCACGGGGGCGGCGCAGTAACGATAAATGCGGGTGAAACTGCAGGCACATCTAGTTATTAATAAGAAAATAGTGTAGCACCAAATTATCGATGTCCATTATGACTGCTTGCACGGCATAGTGGTTAAAGGCGCCTCACCACCCACTGAATGTTGTGGATTATATCCCCAAAGGGAACAAAAATTATGTGATCCGTGGGAGAGCCACGCTTCGGCACGAAAGGGCCGGCTCGACCGGAGTGATACCACGGCCTCACAGACAACCGGTGTGAAATAGCGCTTTCGTTGTGTTTCGTCGAGTGAGTGAGGATACCGGAGGTCCAACCCCCTGCCCTCTCCTGGAGGTCAAATTCAAAAGGCTGGCAACGCACTTGTGACTCCTCTTGTGTTGCGGGTGTCCATGGGCGGCGGTAATCGCTTACCATCAGGTGAGTCGTCTGCTCGTTTGCCTCCTATAGGAACCATAAAAAAAACTGAATGTTCTTTGTATCCGTTATTTAAATGTTTTTAAAGATCCCCCGCGACACATAATTTATTCGTAGAGTGGGAGGTGTTGAAAAATACCATTTGCATTATCATGCAAATATTGTTTTTTTTACTTGAATGATTAAAATTACACCGCTATTTCGTGTAGTACAGTCTGTCAACATTTGAGTCAACTTTTACATTCGCCGTTAATATTTCGTTTTTATGTGTTTGTTGTGAACACACAGGCCTTTTTCCGTCGGCCGACTAACAACCACTTGTTCAACAACAATTGAATTGCTTTAAATTAAGATATAATCTCATATTTACTTCACGTAGTTACACAAATATAATAAAAATTGTGCGCGCGCTAATGGGCTCGGCCTCTTTAAGTTTGGTTTAGTGATAATCATCTTTAATATTTGTTTTTACTACTTGCTGTCTACCTAGCTGCCACTCTAACACTAGTTCATGATCTGCTCCGCTTCCGTGGCTCGTAGCGTGATGTTATTTATTAGTTATAAATTAAGGCCTTTATTAGTTTTCGATCAATTAGCTTTCTAATGATGAAAGAACTACTATTAATAACTACAAATTTATAATTGAAAAAAAACCCCCGACACATTTGATAACCATATTGCGGGAGTTGTGAAAAATATGTAATCCGCCATTTTGTGGCGGCGGCCATCTTGGACCAATTTTCATCAAACATAACTAAGAACACTGCCGACTCCCCGTTCGGGCGCAACGATGCCACAAACAGACACACACACACACACACACACTCACACACACACACACACACACACACACACACACCCACACACACACACACATACACGTCAAACTTATAACACCCCATCGTTTTTGCGTCGGGGGTTAATTATTAAAATCGATCCGTAGAAGGGATAAAACTCTTGCGTGAACGCAGTAATAGTGTTAGGCTAGTTCCTATGTAACTGTCAGATAAAGTTGCATTTTATGGTGAACGAATGATTAAAATCGGTTCAATAATTTCGGAGTTATTCAATTACGAAGAAAGAGTATATACATACATATGTATTTATGAACCCAGTAGGCTAGTGACTAATGTAAACGCCTGTGTACCAGGTACTACGTAATTAAGGATGAGTCAAGAATCAAAAAGGAAACCTACTTCTTATTTCTTACCCGGAAACTTGACAGACATATAATATTTTAATGAAATCAATGAAAAATTTTGGAGAAAATTATGCCACGAAAGTATTTAGTTAGTTTTGATATCAGTCCTGTATAAACTGTACCACTGTTGGACGACACGGGGCTCCTCTCAGTGTGAAAGGAATAAGGTTAGTCTACCATGCTGGCCCGGTGCGAGTAGACAGACTTTACACGTCTTTGAAAACATAATGAATAACTAACTCATGCGGATTTCCTCACTATGCTTTCCTTTACCATCGTAATTATAGTAAGCTGGGTTAAAGCGAGCTTACTATAATTTTAGCTCAGTTTAATGTTCTTGAAGTCCCGCAACCCGCACTGGACCAATCAAAATAGTTTTAATAAAAAAATATTAAAGTCATAGATTATTATATATGATTAAATTTTTTTTATAGCACCCTCGCTGGACATTGATCTAACGACAAACTGTCCACACAAATAAAAATAAGCTGACACTTTACATAGAGATCCATAGTGTACAATCTTTAATATGACGGAGCGTGATAATACTATATTTATAATTCAGATGGCATGCTGTGTCAGATGACAACTTAACGTACAGAAAGATGACCGTATTTAGACGTAGTAGAGCGCATTTATGATTTAAATGTATGCTAATATTATAACGATTTAAATCAAAAACTACTCAACCGATTTAAAAATTTTTCACCATTAGAAAGCTATATTATCACAGAGTAAAAAAAGTTAAATATTTAAAAAAAATTTTTACTAACATAACCTGACCTACTTTTACGCAAGCGAAGCCGCCAGGAAAAGTTAGTCTTTGATATAAGTTTGCAAAGTTGTGTCTCGTGATCGAACTCAAGACCTCAACGTGGCAGTCCAGCGATGTCTCAGGCCATCGCTGCGTCTAGTTAAAACAGTTTTATTTTAAAGCAAAAATCTATTATTCAAATCGACTCTCCCTTTTACCATCGGTCAACAACCCGCAACACAGTACCCTCCTTACGCGCAGTCGGTCAACAGTTCAACGACCTCCGTTACTCATTCAAGTAAACACACAAACCTTCTTTTTTACCAGACGTGGTTAACATAAAATTTTACTATTGAGCGATTAAGTATTTAGTCAATTTGGACGCGGTTTGTTTATTTTAGAATTCTGTACGAAAATAAGGTCTAGCGCCTATTGATGGTGAAGCAAGCTTTAGGTGACAAACGATAAAATAACTTAATTATATTAAATTAGAGTTGAAATTTCAATAGCAGTTACCAAAAAAGCTGCCTTCGAATTCCAACTGTAACGTCATAATATTAAGTTATATTACTGCTTGTCCAAACGAGAGTACAGATGGCGCAGCGGACAACTGTCGCCGCGCTAAGTAATGTGTGTTCGAATCCCACATGAGACAATTATTTTTATGATCACAAATTATAGTTCTGAGACTGACTGTAGTTTGTGGCTATTAAATGGATGTTTGTAAAGTCCCTCCTGAAACAGGGATTCACATTCGCTGCAGGTATCTTTCAAAATATAAATTACATATATTTTTTAATTTCGTCTCTTTTTCTGTCTGTTATAGCTACATATTTATCTTAGCAATGAATAATGTTAACGAGTTTAAATTTCAAATAGCTGATAATATAGCATGTTCGCCTTCATTATAAATGAAAATAAGAAATGATTTTAAATACATTCTATGTACAAATAGTTCGATCGAAAACATTGATCTTCCTTGCATGAAACTTAATACCATAGACCGAAGTAAGAGTACCTACCTTTGGGATGTATGCGTTAGACTTTACCTACATATAAGTGTACATTTTGTTCGTCGGCTAAGATGAAGGCCCGGGAGCCACTTGTGTTCTGTACAAGCACCTATTAACTAACGTTGTCATTTAAATTTTCTATTTGAACAACATAGGTGCTAGTCTAGTGGGACAATCGTTCTTTTGGCTTTGAGACAAGTCTTCGTCTAAGATATTATTCTAAGATGTAAAGCAGCTGTATACGTACTGTTGCATTTCAGGTCCAATCACTCGGTTTTTCTTTCATTTATTTTCTTAACCCCTGCCACAAGTCCCCTTATCTGATGATCAGGACATATGTGGAAGCTGATAGGAGCACACGGTCTACTTCATAGCAGACTGTGTGCTTGTTTGCCATCTATATAGCCTACAGTAGTCAGCGTCTTAATAGTGTTTACTTGATTTTGCTTTTGTTAATCAAGTAAACATAGCCATGTTTTTGAGCGACGGTTACAACTGAGTATCAGGCAGCAGACAAGTAGCTACTGTTATTTGGTAGCAGCTGGAACCTGAAGTAAAAAGCCAAATGATTGACAACGGTAGGCTCATTATTAGTTTATCCACGAAGTGGTTGCTATTATCCTTTGCAGCACAAAGAGTTATGCTCCAAGACCACATGTCAGAATGGCTTATTCCCGTGCGCTCCACAGCTCAAGTATTATATTCTGCTGTTTGTGAACATTTTTTTTATTGTATTCTTTTGTAATCATTGACAAGTTTTAGTGTTAATAATAGATTTGGAGCGTACGGGAATAGAGTGCACTGACTGAATACCACCAACGTTCTTTTATCAACAACAACGGCCCCACTTGGTTTTATGTCTGTGTCGTCGGGATTGTAGAAACATTCAAACAATGGATTCAAAGTACACCCAGACTCGGTACAACTATTTATGAATCACAGAAATTGTCTGAATGTTTGTAAAGTCTCCCGTGACACGGGAATTATTCCTAGTGTGGAAGTTGTCTTTTAATAGAGTCTTTAAATCATAGATCTACTACGTTTAAATACGGTCAACTATCTATACGTTAAGTTGTCATCTGACACACAATGATAACATGACATCTGAATTATAAATATAGTATTATCATGCTCAGTCATATATGGGGCGGCGCTCATAGCCAGTTGCACTCACTGATCGGTAAACGATTAGCGAGGTCAAGCAACGTTGGGTGCGGTCAGTCTATAGATGGGTGACCGCTTAGTGGTATTTCATCTGAGTGTCTCCGTGCTTTGGAGGGCACGTAAAAAGTCGGTCCCGGTTTGTTGCCAAATTGACAGCAGTCGTTAAGCCATGTCAGAGGCCTACGGGCGGCTTGAACAACTCTTGACAACAGGTTGGCCACTAACCACACGAAAAGAAGAGGAAGTCATATATGGGAGTTCATTCTTCTTAGTGTGGTCAGTTTTTCGCGCCATCTAGCTATGAGGGCATATCCATGATTTAAATCATTGACTACCATAGATAATGCAAAAATAAAAAAATTATATGTAGTTTATGTTTGTGATCAAATTCCAAATACAAATTTGATCTCTAATATTTATCTGAAGACCCAGGATACATTGATCCATCCGGCTTTAAGACTTACTAGTTGTTCCAAATTTGGCTTGAGTCCCCTGCAAAGAAATCACTCCTTGCTTAGTAAGGAAACCAAAGGAAACTTGTTATATAATTAAGTTCTCTGCAATATGTGTGCAGTAACATCGGGTATTTATTGGTAGTTATAGGTATGTTATAGTATATACTATAACATACCTATAACTACCAATAAATACCTATAATGTATATATGTGTATATATAGTATTAATGTTTTTGTTTTATAATGTTCTACATATGCATTTTTTTTGGGCTTGTTTTTAATATAAAGTTTACGCATTTATCCTCTGCCCCCGTGGCGCACCGGTACTGAATGCCACTGCTGTGCAGGTCTCGAATTCAAATCCCGGGTCGGGTCAACAAAAAATTATTGCGTTTTTCTGTTAAGGAATATCAATAGCAGCCCGGCGCTAGGAAAATGGCGGTGCCACACCCTCGTGCCTCGAAAAGCACGTAAAGCCGTTGGTCCTGCGCCTGATCGCTCTCCGGTCGTGTCGGATTACCGTCCCATCGGATCATGAGAGTTAGGGAACAGAGAGTGCACTTGTGTTACCGCACACACTTGTGCGCTATAATATCTCCTACGTAGATTGCCATTCCCCATTCACATTGGCCACCGTGACCGAAATTCAGTATAGAGGATATTATTATTTAATTATTTAATTTTGATGACTTGTAGTTACAAATAACCTTTATTTTGCAGACTTAAGTTTCTCTAGGCAGGATTTGCACTTCGTACCTACCATTAGTAGATCCTCGCTGGTTTCAGCATGAATGGGCCCGATCGACCAGGGTAGTACAACCCTCTCACAGAATACCGGCGTGAAGTAACGGTACCCGTACTGTTGCGTTTCGTATCGGTGAGCGAGAGAGCCGGAGGCCCAGTTACCCCGATCCTTTTCCTATTCTTTCCTTTGTCCTTTCCCTCCTTCATTCCCTTTTAAAGGGCTGGCAACGCACTTGTAACTCCTTTGGGGTTGCGAGTATCCATGGGCGGCGGTAATCGTTTACCATCAGGCGATCCGTCTGCTCGTTTGCCGCCCGATGCCATAAAAAAAAAAGACATATCTCTATAGATTCATTAACCCATATTACATTCTCATTAGATGCTGTAGCGGGCGTTACTCTTAGTCTGTGTCTGGTCTCCGATCGGACAACGTAGGTCTTCCCCTTTCGGCTTTTCTCACATTTGTTACCAATAGTTTTGAGGTTGTCTCTCATTGAAGCGAAACACTTATCGACGCTAACTTTGAGTTCAACTCGGAATGCAAGTCAAAGTACGCCTGGACCCACAACAAAGCTGTCCATCATTAATGTTCACATTTTTATATATTCAGCAAGCAGCAGTGATAGGTTTCAAGTTCGATCCCACGCACCTGTGTAGATTATAGTCTAGCCCTCCTCATACTGAGAAAAGGCCCGTGTCCAGCAGTGGGCCATTTTATATACAGAGATATTATTACACTTTGTTGCTCATCACTAGGTCACCATACAAACTGTGACGCTGTGAAGTATCCACGCAATTAAATGTCACCTGTGTCGTCTCAGTGTCAATTCGTCAATACCCGAGCGAAAGTGACTTTCACTGCGAGTAAAAGTGTCAGTCGCTGATTCGATGAACCGATCACGAAAACTGAATTATATAAGAGAGAAGGGTCAAAGGATAACTTCAGTGTAGTTTCCCTCTCTATAAACTGTTCGGCGTCACTACCTCAGTGGCACGACAGGAGTGTATGCGACTATTATGCGGTCTTGTGTTCGACTATCAAGCAAATGGTTATTGGACCTTTTAGTAAAACATTTTTTTATTTTTTTTGCTCGTCAAATTGACCAAACTCCGCCTGATGGTAAGCAGTCGTGTGGTCTAAGAGCAGTGGCCTCCACATCGTCCTCATAGCAGCCGAGGCGATGTTGAGGTCTCTAATTTGACAGCCTGAGAAGGTGCTTTTTCACGCCCCGCTTAAAGGACCCAGGATTGAAGGAAGAAGGAAAATTGAAATTCGCACGGGGTATGGTGCTGTGGCCGGTGAACAACAATGGGCCCGCTCGCTTATATGTGGAACTTAAAACCATAATGAGCTAAATGTTAGTGTGTAATACATCTCTGCCTATCGGTTTGAGGATATCGACCTGACAATATATAAGTATGATGTTGAAGAAGTACTTGGTACTTTGGTAAGGAAAATATTATAATGTATGATTAGCATATTGCCGTCTACCGGGCAAAGCTCCAGACTCGATGCTGATACTTAAAATTTCTTGACAGGAAAACCAACTTTGACGTATTGTTTGTCCAGGATATTATGGCCTATATGTGTGCCAGATACTGACTAAATCAGTTTACACGTGATTGAGTGATAAACATCTTGCCTTAAGTTTATATTTGTTATATTAGTAATTCTAAATTTAAGAGAGGCAATAATATACAAGTTTAGTTAGAAACGGCAATGAATTGCCGTAAATCTTAGAGTTTGAAAAAGTGGTATCACGTGACTTTGAGGTCAGAGGTCAAAGACTTTGAGGTCAGAGATCAAAGAGATCAAGGTTCGGGGTATATCGACTATGGTGAGTCGAATGACGTTGGCCGCGAGTCTCTAGCTCTTACGGTTCTTGAGATGAAAATTGTATAACAGATAGACGGACGGACAAAGCTGTTGTATAAGAGGTTTTTCGAACTCTAAAAAACACTGGTGTTCCTGCGCTCAGCAAAGATTTCTAAGCTCTTTAATTAGATATTGTCTTTTACTAGCAGCTGACATGGTAATTTACTTCTTAAGCCATTAGGTAACCGCTTGGCGCTTACCATCAAACTGACCTTAAACTTATTTATCATTTCACCAGTAAAAGAAACTGCCATCCTTTCTAAATAAAACTGACATGTCGTACTCCAATTTAAATCACAAGTGAAAAGTTAACCATCGAAACGACAGTTTACGTAAAAATAAACTGTTGATGCGTTTACGTTTGTGGTCGTATTAAGTAAACAGGCAGCGAAAGTTTGTAACGCAATTGTGCGGAATTACCCGTTACCATGTTATTCGACGTTTCGATTATCTACACCCCATAATATTTGGTCGATACGCTTTTATTTTTAATGCTTATTGTCGCTTTCCAAATGCATTAGTTGCTTTAACTTCGCCTCGTGGATTTGTATGTGGAATTTCTCTCTACTGACCCGAGGCTCAACTAAGATGCTCATCATGATGATATCATCTGCTTACAATTTCCTTATGTAGTTGAGCCTAGGGTGATTGTTTTACATATCTTAGACTAAACTATTTACCTAGATTTAATAAATAGACCCGTTTACAACAGAAGTGAATAACGATTATCATTAACGTTTATTGTATAAATGTCTAAATAAATATAATAAATTAATTAAATAAAACAATGGTCGCTCGGTCAGTTTGCCGACTTATTCTAAAGAAAAAATAATTACACAACACACAATACAATTTAATTTTCACAACTCCTCTGCGTGGCAGTGTCTTCCTAGTACATTTTCGGTGCTATTATAAATATAATAAAAAAGTCTTTATAAACATACAAATAACGAACACAAAGTGCATTCCGACTCAGAAAATACATTTGAATCTAAAAATATTTTAGTAATAATAAATGACACTTACAGTATTCCTAAGCTACCTATGACTTAATAACACAACTCATTAACAAATCTAGTAAATTATAACTAGCTTCACAAACGTCAATAATACATACAGACCGACAAACCACATGGTTTTCTTAGTAGATAACAATATTACGTATCTAATAGTGTATGAACGTGTGCTCTAAGGTTACGTCAGCGCCATTTTGCGGTAATAGTTTACTACAAATGCGTATTTCGTGTGTAAAAGCCGCGTTAGACATTTACTTTGATCGCCAGTGTTCCGACGTAACCTTAATGTACAAGTGAATTGTAGTTATATTTTAAAAGGGAAATTATACGTTATCTGTGAAAAGGAAAGTTGTTTATGTCTTTATTTTAGGATTAATCTTATTCAATCACTAATTTTGCCCACTAACCAAAATTACAAAGCTTTTCTGGATGAATTTTATTTGATTTAATTAGACTTGCAATTTGCACATATATATTTTGACCTATTGTTTTTTTACCGATAGTGCGTGTAAAGTGAAAAGTCTGATATTGTAACCTTTATAAATTCATGATTCGGGCGCTACTTATATTAACACTAGTTCGCTTTCCTGTGTAGTAGATATTTACGTAGTCTCCCGTGACCATGGCTGCTGAAAAGCTATCGATACATTAGGGAAAATGTAAAAATAAAAGGTTTAGAAGTTGTGATTTATAGAATAAACCATGATAAAATCCGTATATAGTAATTTAATTTCTGTAACAACATTCGCGTAAACGTAAGACATATTGCCTGTGAAAATTATTATAGCAATTATTGATATAACGTAACTTTAGCAACGAAGAGTTGGGTAAGTGACTTCCTCCTTTTGGTGCACGTAGTACCTATCTGTTCTGCAAAAGTCTTTGGTAAAGTAATGGTTTTTGCTATTTATTTTTATTACTACCTACTATAAATCGAATCTAAAAATCGAAACAAATGGACTATCATAGGAAAGGTACGTACTATGAAAATAAATATGTGCACACATGAATTCTTTGACATAATAAATGTGTTCTGTAGCATCCAGATACCTAAAGATTATATACCTATAATGGTAATGGTATTTTATTAATCACCGTCACAATTACTTAGTAATAAATTAGTTATATTAGTCATAAACATATTTCTTGAATTTAAGAGCCAAGCTCTTGTCGGTGGAGTCTCTTCCATAATGTCCTATCTTCAGCCAGCGCTTTGACTTCTTAATAGGAAGTAACTTTTACTTTTTCTTTCACTTGATCTATGAACTTCCTCCTTGGCCTTCCTCTTCCCCTTCTGTTTGTTATTTTTCCTTCCAAGATGTTTCTTATAAAAGTGTCATGTCATATCAAGTGGCGCAACTTTTTCCCTTTTCTGTTCTCTATTGTTTCTTTTTCTCTTTTTTTTAAACATATTACGCAGATATAATTATATCAAGATGTTGTTTAACAAATGTCCCTATCCCTAATAAATAACAAAAGAAGGGCAGTATGTTTAAAGATTTAAAAAAATGGGCAGCAAGGCGTCTGCTATATGACTTAGTGTTTGTATCTCTTATGAGCTATTAAAACTTTATAAATATCCGTACTGTTTCCAACACCAGTAATCCGTATCTAAACACATAATCAAAGTAGGCTATACAAGCAGTTGTTCTATCTTTAACTTATATTAATTTAAGACATATGAAAACCCATTTATTCTTTAAAAAAAACTTGAGAGGTGTCAAGGGACACCCGAATGGAACGAAGTTCCTTTCGATTAATTAGTGAAGGAATTGTAATAAATTTTTTTTAATTAATTAATTTATAAATTTCCGAAAATCTAAAAAAATCCATAAAAGATAACCACCCTACATGGCGCGTGCATAATAATAAGAAGTCTGTTAGCTCGCAGCTGGCCACAAGGTCACGCGTTTTTTCCATAATGAAGTAATCTGCTGGCGCATGAATGAACAGTGCGAGCGAGATAGCGTAACTACTTACGCACGCCGCACCAGCTTACAATAGCTTACTATAGCAAAAAGTGTCGTGACAACTTTTCGTAAGAATTTTTTCCGCCTAGCCCCCTTTCACAACGCGCGATAAGGAACTTCGTTCCAATACTTTTTTATGTTCCCAGTATGTTAGCTGTCCCGCGCAGATTCACCCACGTTAATGAGTATTGCTCCGCTCCCGTAACTCGTATCGTGATGTTATATAGCCTATGTTACTTTTAGATGCAGTAGTTTTCTTAGTGCAAAAGATTTTTAGATCGGTCCGGTATTTATTGAGTTTATTTATTACAAACAAATATACATATCTTTGCTCTTTATAATATTAGTAGGTAGGTATAGAGGATATAGGTGTAAGAAACCGAATAAATAGAAACGACAGGTATTTTAATCTAAAGAGAGAAGCACTATTTCGTGCTGTAAGTGCGAAATAGATAAGAAAGGCTAATCTTTATTATAATCTAAGTGAAACTAAGCCATGAAAGCCAGTTAGTAATAATTTGTGAAGATTTACAGACGAACGGCTCGACGGTGTCGCGAACTTAGCTTTCCCCGTCATGAAATACTTCACCGGAATAATTATAGCGCCATCTACTCAACTGAGATGGAACTTATGTTGACGTAGAAATTGTAGACCGACCACAATTTCTATAGACGGGATTTGTTGCTTGCCTTATTTGGTAAACAAATAAGCTTAAGTTAAAAATCATTTAGGCATTGTTTTCTGATTTTCTAAACGAGAAAAGAGAGAGAATGAACAAGGCAGGAACAGGAAAACAATCCATAGAAGTGGGTAGTTTTCTTGTTTATTTTAGGACGTTGTTAACAAATTACCCTTACACTATTAAGTAAAATTGTGGCAGAAGACGGATTTAAAAAAAGGAAGACATTCACGTTTCGGGCAATAACTACACAGAGATGTGTCACTATGTATTGTCTCAAGCGACTAGTACAACATATTTGCTTACTAAATAAGACAATTAAGAAAAATAGGATATCGGAAGTATATACAGGATGTTTCAGGATGTAAAATCCTGAAACATTTTAAAGTAGAGTTACAGGGCCATTAAATAAAATTCTACAAATCTTATTTTGAAATAGTTGGCGACTGTATAGGTAAGCATATTACACAAAAATATTTTTATAGTATATTTACCTACAGTTTAATGATATTTCCATTGTAAATTAATGTAAATTAGTTTTGCAAAAGATCTTGGGGTAAATATTATTTTTGTAACAGTGCAGCGGCTATCTATATATTTTTGGGCTACCAATAGGTTTACCTTACGGTGTTTCAGTTACATTCTTTACGGGAATCTTTTCTTTTCCCCAAGCAGCATAAATGGAAGTTGCTTTTATGTAGGTGAGAATGAATCGACTCGCCTCGATGAACTACTCTCTACCTGACAACGAGCCTCATAAAGCATGATATAAGTAGATATCTGTATAAACAAGCTCCACAAACATAACAGTGCAATACACAAACGTACAGAAAGTGAAACAATTACGACACAGTTTGCATTTAAGTTTAGTGCAGCGCCGGGGCCGCGAGAAAGTGCACTCACGCTTAGAAAACAAGTAAAAGTGCTCTCTAGGGCCTCACGCCCGCGGGGACTTACGCAAACCAGACGCCGCACAACATGCTAATACTTACAAGTGGAGAAATTACTAATTTATATATCTGCTATAATAATATTCTTTTCTCTTGATGTTGTAAACAATTATGGACTAGTGGGAGACTGTTGGACTTCCACGCAAAGGTCTCGAGTTCAATCACAGGGCACGCATCTCTGACTTTTCGAAGCTATGACATGTGCGTATTAAATAGTTAAATATCGTTCGTTTTAAAGATGAAAGAAAACGTCACACAAAATCTGCATGTCTATAATGTTCTCGAAGATGAAATCTGCCAACCAGCATTGGTGGCGTGGTAGACACCATAGCGTAACCGGGAATCCGAGAACGAGCCCGTGCCCGGCCCGTGCCCCGGTGTGGGGCAGTTTATATACAGGAGCGTTTAACGAGAACATATAACGAGGGAGAGGATTTATCTGGTTATCCTTAACGGTCTTTTAACTAAACGTTAGTTCCGAAATCCCTTTTTGTGTATTAACCCTAACTTAGGGTAAGAATCCCTTATATTCTCATAATAAGAGCCTATAGTCTTTGCCTCCCTCCCTTCAGGACACAAGCATGAATAAGTATACATAATAGATTTTAATAAAACACTTTTTAAGGAATTGCTTTTATTATATAAGTCTTATAAAATAATTTAAATCTAATTATAAAAGTGAGAATTATTAAAGTTAACATGCAACTTTTGCAATTGCTTCATGGTAACTTACAGAATTTGGTAACTTACATGAACATTATGTTTAATTATCACATACATATAATAAAATTGCAAAACATATGTTGATACTTACATACGAGTATTGCTAAGTACTTAAATACTTTAAAAAAACAGCTTTCAATTTTTAAAGTAAATAAAATCCTATTTTAAAATGCTTATACGCTTATAAGTATAAATATAATACTTTAAGTTTATTTCGAGCTTAGAATATATTTTAAAATAAATACATAAAATTTTGGACTTGCATCGTCAATTCAACCTAAATGTAAATTAAATTTGAAGTCAAACTGACAATTTATTTAAAGCACCAATGAACTTTCTTAAACTAATAAACAAATGTTTAAATACTTGTTTTAATTTATAATTTAATTTAATCATTTAAAGTACTATAATCTTATATTTTTATTACTCAGTTTATTAAGTATTTATATTTAAGTTAAAATATTTATAATTATCATAATCATTCAGTAATATGTATACATACATCTGATTGTTATAAATAATAATATTTTGCTCAAAATAGTTTGATATTTTCGTATATTACTTAATAATATGAGCAAAATATGCCGTGTAACAATTAAGTGTGGTCTTATATTTTTACTCTGCATACATTACATGCTATTTATTTTTACTTTTAATAGCAATTGCAATTTAAAGATTTATTTATTAAATCATTTATGCAGATAACAAATATTTTATGTAAATTATTATATAATTATTATATTTGTTATAATTATTTATAAAAACCGTAAAATATTTGTATTATCTGATGTCTAAAATACATTTTTTTATTATATTAATAATGCATTTTTAATTTCTGACCTACTTTACACAAGTATTTTTATACCTTTTTTGAAAGCCTTCATGTTATATATGCCTGTAAGGAAAACTATAACCTTAAAATCCATAATCAAAGTTCCTATGAGCCGCTACTTTCTGTAGCAGTTTGGTCACCAATATTTGCCATAGGACTTATGTCATACAAATAGTCCACTAGACCATCTGTCTTTTGTAGCGAAATCAATAGACGGAGAGTATATTATCTTTCTTTAAACTAATACGACCACACTTTCCAGTTACACGTCATTTATCAATAAAGTTTACATTTTGCTAGAATTTTCTGTGCTACTTTCTTGTTTGCTTTTCTCTCTCTCCAACAGCCTTCTCCGTACTTCTTCCGGATTATATCTCTTCCTGTAAACCCTTCTTACTCTTCTTACGGGGTTCACGTTTCGTGCTTTAACAATCTTCCTACCGAAGTTGGCGGCCGTAGTCAAGTTGGAGATCTTCGAGTCATCTGCATTTCTCAAACTCTTACTTCTTCTAGTGGAGTTAGTGAGAAATGTATCTCTTTGTTCTCTTATCGTCGCGTCGTAGAATACTTTGCCGTTCACTATAGCTTTGCGGATATTTTCTGTAGTAGCGAGTATTCTAGGAGGTCGGACGAACGCTGTTTCGCTTACTTCTAAGCTTTTATCTGCACCTCTTTCTCTTTCTATCTCATCTTTAGTTACCTTTTGTATAACACCCCTTCGTTCTACATTAAATCTATTTCCGAAATTGAAATCTACTAATTCTTTATCGACAGCAATGCTTTTAGTTTCTAGATCTTTCTGAGATCTTTTATCTAGAACTAGTTTGCCGCCTCTTCTTGAGGCTAGTATTCTGCCTATTTCTTCTATCTGTCTTTCTTCAGCCTCTAAAGTTTTTAAATCTGATATTTTGTCTCCTTTGACATCGTCTAAATCTATAACTTCTATGGAGCTTGAGAAGTCATCTATTTTATCATCTATACCTTTAATTACATCTTTGATTTGGACCTGCACGGGTTTGACCATTTCTACTTCTGTTTTATTATCTTTATCAACCTCTTCATTGACTTCCGGAAGATCTGTTGTCGTAGTACTAGGTTTAATTGTCGTCACTTCCGGTGTAACATCTTCAAAGTCACTGATATTACGTTTCTTTTCATCTCTATGTTTCTCGACGTTGTTCGGTGGTAACGTGGTTGTCGATGGTTGTTCTGTTGTTGAGTACCATTCGGTTGTTGTTGATGTTGGTGGCTGTTCGGTTTCGTTGTAGAAGCGGAAGTATGTTGTGTTGGGCGGTGGGCCTTTGTGTAGATAGGCTACGGGCCAGTATCTGAAATTAAAAAGGTTGAAGTTTTATCCATGAGAACAAAATATCGGATTTATATTATTATATTTCAGGATTAATAAAGCCTGTTAAGACTCCTAATGTGTATAATATAAAGCTATAAGTTTTCTACAGCAAAGAGTTGAAGGCGCTAATAAAGACGGTATTGGAAAGAGTTGGAAGATGAAAGAGAGGGAGATTTCGCTAATGGAGAAATGAACGGGTGGAGGTTATATTTTTAAACTTCAATTCCCTCACTATAATCACTCATAAGTCTTGTGTCGTGGGACACTTTACAAACATTCAAACAACGGACACAAAAATTTGTGGCTCCTATAATGTTTTGTCTTTTGTGGGATCTAATCCCACAACACTCGGCAGTGGCGAGATAACACCATTTAAATCGTAGTGGTTTAAAAAGGTGTTATTTTGCCGCTGGCATCCGTGCAGTCAATTGTTACTTGTTTGGAGTCACAACTGGCTGGAGACTACCTAGTAGTACTTACCTGGGTACTCCGAGGGCTGGCGGGGGTCTATCAGCGGAGGTCTCCTGCGGAACCGGCTGCCACTGTCCGCTGCCAGGACGCGGGTAGTTGTGGCTGTACTTGATGTGAGGCCGCTCAGCTGTGGGCACCCGGGTGTACCCTGGACAGGACATTAGGAAGATTGGTGAAAATAGCCTCGGTGGTGCAGCGGTGGTAAATGTGACTGCTGCGCGTGAGGTTTAGAGATCCCGGTCGGGGTTCATTGATATACGCATAAGACTAGATATGAATGCATTTTTTGTTAAGTACTTATCTTGTTCATTTGACTTAATCAGCTTTGATATGATTATGTCTATATTAGTATGGTAAAATAAAACCCTGTTCATTATTACACAAAAACGTTGTCAAACTTAGTAACTACTGAAAAATTTGAAAATCTTTGATTGACCCGGGAATCGAATCTAACTCCTGATTAACCGAAATTACAGGACTAATGACGCAACAACGGAAGTCAATAAATAATGCTACACACAACTAACCTGGCAGAGGATTCCCATATTTATCATAATAAGCTTGAGGTCCCCTCTTGTAGAGGTCATCCCAATATCTCCTATCAGCTTCAGAGAGGTACGGACCCTGGGGTCTGTCGAACCCTGGCTGTCTGGGTGGTCCTTGACGCATGTCATCGTATCCCGGGCGCCCAGGAGCTCCAGCTGGCTGTCCAGGTGTGTTCCACGTTCCTTGTGGCGAACGGTCTGGTTCTGAAAAGCGACGTTATTGAAGGTTTATGTCTTGTCAGACTATTCCTTTATAAAATTGAACCACTAATAGACTTATAGCTATGTAACCATGAGGGGTAGACAGATGTGTATGAGAACCAATATTAATTATTGGTTGCGAAATGAGGAGGGAGATTAATTGTAAAATTGTGGAGACGTGCGAGGGAGATAGATGATATCTCTACTAGATATTATCTATCTCCCTCGCACGACTGCTCTTAAATATCAGTTACGCTTGATAATTTAAATTTGATCTATTGCGTGAACCATTTATTACGGATGTTACCGTGGTTCAGTTAAATTATGTAAAATATTGTATTATTTATTTTTACATTTTCTCCGACGTTTCGACTACTTTTCGGCAGCCACTGTCATGCGAAGACTAAGTTCAATCTTGAAGTGTGAAATTATTTCAAAGTAAATAATATTCATAATGAATAGTTTGATTTCAATTTGTTAAATTTGCGTAAACTTAAGATAGCATTCAATATATTGATCTTGCTTTATTCTGCACGAACAGTCATAACTCGAACTGTATTCTGCGCAGGTGAAGCCACGGACAACAGACAGCTGATAAAATATGTGACTAACCTAGCCTATCTGGAATAAAGCTAAACTTTATAAAACAATTGGATTTGGGTAACTATTTGTGTTTCACACGAATCTGTATCCCGTATGGGAATAGAACCCACACTCATTACAGCGCGTAGCGGTGAACACCTTAACCACTACACCGTCCGCACAGTTGTTTTGCTGTCACCATCCCTTCATTCACTTACCCCTGTACCCTGGAGAGGGCTGCAGTCCTTGAGAAGGATGCGGCACCTTGTGTTGGTGGTAAGGGTAGTACTTCTCACTGCACGGACGCCACTGGTCTTCTGACGGACCCACGTAGCACCTGCGACAAGATCACAGTATCGGAAGGAAGCCAGACTTGGTACTTACACGTATCATAATATTTTAATATTCTTTTAAAGGCATCTTCCTCACTAGCGATTATTTCTGTGTCGCGAAGGTTAATTTACAAATATTTAAATAACAGACACAAAGAACATCCAGACTCGGGACATCTATTTGTGGATTAAACAAATTTGTGTCTCGTGTGGGATTCGAACCCACATCGCTCGGCGCAATGGCGGTGGCGAGGCGACCACTTTAACCACTACGCCATCAGTACTACACGTATCATAAATATAGCCCTATGCTTCTATCTCCTATATAACTAAAAGGTAGGCAGAGAAGTGATTCAGGCTATACAGGGTGATAACTTTGGTTTTACGAGGTATTACGATCATAGGACACGCTAAAGGTTTTTCATTATACTATGTATTATATCATATGCGTATGAGCTAACTTAATAGAGAATAACTTTTATTTACCGCGTAAAGTTCCAGACTCCGTATTGATCATGGAAATTTCTAAAAAAGCTAACATGTGTTTAGCCAGCTATGGAACCTTAAAACCTCACGCACAACAAATATTCCCGTTTCGTCACTGATGCAGTGAGACATCCGCGACCATTTATATTAGTTATGGATACTTAGAACGAAAGTGCTCCTTAAACATTACGATACACTTGGAGTGTGTGTTGAGTCAATACTCTACAATGTCGCATATTACTATGTACCAACTACTTTCATTTGAATCTACTTTTACCACTTTCTACATATATAAATATACATATTATATACCCAAAGAGGTTGGCAGAAATGCAAATGGCTACGTTTCGCTAGGTATGGTTTTAAGTCCCACGGAGTACGGTGACGTCCTTATGGCCGCCTACTGGGCATTGTTTCAGACTCTAAGTCGAATCTATTTATTTACAGAATTAAAATTTTAAAAACCTCCAACACATAATTAATTTGATACTCATATTGAGGGAGTTGTGAATAAAATATGTAATCCGCCATTTTGTGGCAGTGGCCATCTTGGACCAATTTTCATCAAATATAACTAAGAACACTCCCGACTAATTTACCTTTGAAACAAAAAAAAAACAAAGTTAAAATCGGTTTATCCGTTCGGAACTACGATGCCAAAGACAGACACACACGCACACACACACATACACAGACACGTAAAACTTATTATAACACCCCGTCGTTTTTGCGTCGGGGGTTAAAAAAGAACTCAATAATACTATACATACCTAGAAAATGGAATCTAACACTTTAATTATTTATATCAGTTAAGTTAGCCCGCCTATAACAGGCCAATGACGCTAACTAAACTTAAGCCACTAGGGCTTCCGCTAGACTGCCACGCAGAGGTTTCGGGCTCGACCCCAAGGCGCCCATCTCTGATTTTTTGAAGTTATAGTATATTAAATAACTAATTATCGCTTGCTATAATGGTGAAGGAAAACATCATGAGGAAACTTGCATGTCTGAGAGTTCTCCATAATATTCTCAAAGATAACTAAAGACTACCCGCACTAGGCTAGCGGAGTGACTGGTGAGCTGTGGCCTATTTCTTTTTATACTTAAATTATACGGGGTGTCCGGTAATTAATGGATAACCTGGACATGTCTTATTGTGGAACTGATGGCCGTTCAGAAAAAAATATGAAAAAATCTATCCTAACTACTACCTGAGATATGTATTTTTTTAAATTACCATGTACAACTTTCTTGTATAATACGATCATAAATGAATGAATTTCATCGGTTTTTTATTGTTTTATTATTAAACACTAATTATGCTAATAGATATACAGTCAAAAGTATGCTATGCTAATATAGCTTGCACTTTTTAATATATATACTTTTTTAAATTTTATATCAAGTGTGCGTGGTAACAGTGATTTGGCTCTGATACTATATATATTAACTTGTGCTTTCGGCCGCGATGGTATTTGTTGTTGGAGCTAAAGAGCCGAGACAACGCACTAAGCACAGAAGATTCTTTCACTGCCACCTATATTTTTCTATGAGATCGACAGACATGAATTCCTCACACACTTCGGTAACTGATAAATAGGCAACCTATTATTGCCTAGAAGGCGCGTTTGTATGATTCGTCCATGTTTGACCAGGTAATCAAAACAAGGACCTCATAATCGGTTGTAACCGTAAACTTATGCCAAGAGACCAACAGAGTATTTAAGAGACGATAGTGATTAGCTAAAAAATAGGAAATAAACATTTTAAAATAATTCAGTTCGAGGAACAGAACTCTTATGAGAAGAAGCCGGTAACTAACATTTGAGCATTCTTTCCAATCACCAATTAAATCTTATTTAATTATTTACAATATTTTACATAAGCGCAGAAGCACAAAAGGTTATCAAATACGTCTGGCATTGCAAGCGTTGACAGGTTAATAATATATGTATTATAAATTTGCCTGTGGGTCGGGTGAGAGCAATTTAATCTCAAGCATTCGATATTGTCTGTGACCGAGTGATATCCTTTTAAACATAGTATTTGTTTTATTACTGTTTTAATTTATTATACTTAGGTTTAGAATTTTGCTTGGAAGTTTCTTGGAGTCACAATACATTGTTCAATTTAATGGTTACTGTGAAGGAAAGTGGTAGTTAAAATTACTGCGACATGTTGGTATTTGCTGAGTCAATATATTACATTGTATTACATTACTTTCATTTACAACTTTCTCAGAACACAGACACATAAACTCACACTTGTTTTTGTTAAAGAATCGATATTCACTCTTGTAGCAGTATGACTGGCAGTACTACAGTGAAGAGCTAAAGAGGAACGAGAAGTACTTATAAAGAATAGCGTTCTCCTTGTCTCGCAAGCTAATAGGGTAGTTTTGCCTATGTTTGATTTGGTACCTACACTATTTTGTATATAAATGCAAATAGCAATAAAAATAAATATTTTTGTGCAAAACAGTATCAAAATTGGTTGCAAAATAAGAAAGTATTTAATATTTTAAAATTTTGCATATCAGAAAAGCAGGTATATCTGGATGTCCTCCTCAGACAGCTGCTTTTAGTACCTACATAATTAGTTATTACTTACAGGGTAATCTACCCTCAATATGTGATTTTTTTATTTTGCTAATTATTATCCCTTTTTATGCTGATATGTAAAGATGATCATCTAATTATACACTCGAACTTGTGATCTTTGTAATTACATAGTTATTTGAAAAGTGAAATAATATAGGTAGTACCCTTAATCTTGTTATTATTTATCGTTTTTATTTTCCTTTATTTACGCTTTATTATATTATTTGAAATAATTATTATGTAATCCATAGTAATCAAGATTCCATTAAACATTTTATTGTAATTGTTTGTTTCATTATTATAATATAGTCGCAATCACGTACAAGCTCGCAAACAAATGTTGGCCTAGCAAAACAAATCCTTCAGAGGCAAAATGAATGTGATTATTTTTAGTCAGTTTATTTAATTTTAATTATACGAAAGTATTGAGACTGAAATAGTTAAGGTGAATTTTAATAAGTATTTTTAAGTAGGTATGTCTGAATCTCATAATATTAAAATCTTTTCATAAAGAAATGGTTCTGCTAACCACTAAGAATAAAACTTTTATAAATATTACGTTTTATTAAAGATTGTTTCAAACCATTCTAGTTTTATTTTAAAATCATCACTGATTACCAAATCATCCATGGTTAGGTCCATTAGGGATGTATTAGAACTGTGACCTAAGAACCTATCTCTAATTTATGATAGCAAAAGTCCTTTTTACACAAGTGGGGTTGAGCACCGCTCGTCGTCTGTATCAAGTTGCACTGGTCTGGTTTAATGCTACATGCTGCTTCGACTCATTTGACTTAGGTAATTCATTGTGAGATGAGTTGTATATGCCATTTTATCTTGTTTTATTCAATAGTGATTAAACATTTAAACTAATTTACTTTCAAGCACTATTCAATTCATAGGCATTTGAGCCATTTTGCTTTACTCCATAAAATAAAGCACATAACGCATATTGAATTAAGCGACATTTATTTTAGAAAATAATACTCATATGGCAAGATGCAGAATGTATTTATGGAAATACTGTATTAGGTTTACTAAAATCCACTCAAGAGATTTTTTTAAATGTTTTTTTCGAAAAACAACACTTTAAATCTCTCTCCTGTAACTTTCTCAACATTTCGCTTAGCTCAAATAGCCGGGCAACCATCGATACTAATTTTGTACCACGGTGTGAAACGGTTATCCGTTTTCTATTCGTCAGTACACAAATCGCACTGGACTGAATTTTTGATAGTGGTCCGAATCAACGATGTCAAGAAGAGTCTTTGCTGTTTCGCACCACGGTGTGATACGACGAAGGCAAAAAAGACATTCGCCGTTTCACACCATGGTACAAAATTATTAATTATGAAAATGGTCCTAAACAGCCAATTCAAAAACGTCCTTATGCGATTCACACCGTGGGGTCAATAACTCGTGGTGTCAAACGACGAAGTACCTGTTTAAACACCGATCAACGTCAACGAACGTAACAGTTAGAAGCGTGCATCTTTTTCTGTCATTTGAAAAATACCACTAAGTACTACATTTTATTTATTTTTGAGGAAATTGCCTGGTGCAGTATTGTATTTAAAAAAAGAATAATTTTTGAGGATAGGTAATGTAACTATGTGACTCAGATAATAACAGATGTATGTCAGCTGTCTTATTAGGTATTAAGGATACTATTATTACGGAAGCTACCTAGCCTCCGTAATGCACTATTAGGGACGCGTTCGTCACTCACCATGGTTTATGGAATCCCTCGCTGTATCCGCAGCGGTGAGACGGAGCGCAGCAGTAATCCCACGAGCCTGGAACAAATAGTTAGAATTAATGTTAATACACATTTGTATATATCCCCGAAGGGATAGGCAGAAGTCTACTTAGGACACCTACAATTCACCAATTTTGGTTTTATATCCCACGTACTCAAATGCCAGCATATCGTCGTCTGCTGGGCTCTCTCTTACCATTATTTTAGTGACGTGGACTGATCAGCTATAATTTGTTTTGGTTTTTATCAATTGATTTTTGTATGACTTTACGTAAAATTTAATGAAATAAAAACGTACCTTTACTTACGCCCATGATACTGGCCTAATATTTCATGGTCCAACATGGGAGACAGTTTTTAGCTGTGCCCAAAAAGGACTCAACCTAGTTACTGAATGGCAGGCTCACGATCTACTTACCCTTAACGTTCATAAAACAAAATATCTCAACATCTCATTATCATCTCATGGTAAACATATGATTAATTCTCACACTTTAACCGCTCATTCATGCCGTGTGTCTCCAAAATCTCCTTGTAACTGTCCTAATCTCGATAACACTTGTAGTGACTACATCATTACACGTATTCCGATAGAGCACATCTTAAGATAAGTTAAAATACACACGCATGCAAATGTATACACGCGCCACACTAGTATATAAGCTTTACTTTTACTGAAATTAAACAGACTATAACACCATCTGAGTCTCGTTATACTTATTGCCAAAACATAGGAAAACACTGATCGCATAAAATAGCTGGGGTTCTTATTGATGACGCTCTATCATATCATCCTCACATAGACTCTGTCGCCGCCAGATTGCGCAAACTTATGTATATTTTTAAGGGTCTTCGCCACGTTGCAGATGCAAAGATACTTAGACAAGTATATCTAGCACTTTGTCAATAACTTACGCAATATTGCATTGTAACCTGGGGAGAAAAACAACACACAAAGAACGCGCGCAAAGTGGGCTTCTTAAAGTTAGATGGAAACTTCCTTTTCGTTTTTCTACTACTAAACTCAATGAAACCTGCAACGTCCTCTCAGTTCGCCAATTATACGTTTTAAATTTGATCCTTGACCATTCAAAAATTCCTTACAAACCTACCAAATTTATTAATATTCGCCACAAACAAACTGTATGTCTATCAATGTTGTTTAATATGAGCTTGGCGCAGCGAAATTATTATTTTCTTAGCACTTATATTTATAATAAAATCAATAAACTTATGAATATTTACTCTGTGTGTAGACATGAATGTATAAAAGCTGTTACTGACTGGTTGGATAATCTCATAATCTTGATTATGACGAGACTAAAAGTCTCATTGTTACTTTAAAATAAACGGATTATTTGCACCCTAATCATGCACATATAAACACACATACACACCACACACACACACAAACATACACACACACACACACACACACACGCACACGCAGACGCACACGCAGACGCACACACACAGACACATGCACATATATGTTATATTTATGTCTTGTTATTATATTTTATTTACTTTAGTTGTATGCTTAGTATGTTCATTATTTAATTTAGGTTCATAGACTTTATCGTACATACTTATAATTTTACCAATTATGTGATTTCGATAATGAGAGAGCCTGGAGATTTGTCACACAGGATTCGAACCTATTACAGACTCCAGCTCTCATAAAGGTTGATTTTGTAACTGTTACTACACTCTTTTTGTGTTTGAAACGATGTGTGCACCTTTTGGGAGAAATAAATGAATTTATTATTATTATTATAATAGCTGGTCGTTAAAGAGTGTAGGTACTAAATATATTGAAACCACTATGTTTAGGACAGCACGGGGCTAAAACTTGTGCAGCAATAAATACAGGTAACTTACCGATTTCGCCCCCCTCAGGCTCGCAGGCCCAGTGGCCGGCCACGCGGTTCTGCGCGCACGCGGTCCCCACCCGGCACGGGAACCCCGACACCGTGTAGTGGCGCCACGGCGGGGCTACTGCCGACACACACACACACACATCGTCACATTTGGAGGTTAGGGAAAGCTTGGTTACAATTTGTAGGTGGCTAGAAACAAATTAAAATGCTTTATATGTGTTAAGCATAACATCAGTAGCTGCAATGATATTCTAGTACATTTCTGGTTGGATTGCACGAAAATTAACAAAAATGATTAGGTATGAAATCTGTGTTGATGCTTTATGTACTAATAAAAAAATGTGGTTCCACAAATTAGTCACAATCAGAGACATGGGAGGTTTATGCTATGCATCAGAAAACTTGTTTTCAGTATGCCTAAAATCTGAAACAGTTATAAAATCTCGTTTAATTGAAAACGGTACCCATTTTGTTAATAATCAAGAAATTGAGACACTAAAATGTAATATTTTGAAAACGTTTTTAAATTCTAATGTATTTGATTCACTTTTGGAACATTCCAAACAACAGGCACCTGCTTTTAATCATCGCATACATTTAATTAAAACCATAACTGATAAATACACAACAGTTCGCCTCCATTTCGCTCATAGACATAATCCAGAAATAAAAAATCTCTCTAAGAGACAGAAAAGCAATAAATTGAATCTTTTCGAAAGTGTATGATTGTTTTTATTACAAGATAAATATTTTTTCTTTTACATCTTGTTTTATTTCTCACCAACCTACCTTTAGTACTATTTATTAGGCTGTGTTATGTTTGTATAGAAACCACGCGGTTTGTATCTTCTGTCTCGTTAAATTTGTTAGTCTTTGATACCAACGTGCGGTGATTGGTGGACAGAATAATGTTAGTTTACATTGAAGCGCAAGTGACAACACTAGCTATCTCTTTTTCCTCGTTGGTTTTATCAAGCCATTTCTTTTGCACCATTTCTACGTGTTGTGAAAAGTAAAATGAATGAAAAGTGTGTATGTGTACTGCCGCTGCAACGCAGCACACTTTTTTCGGTTGTTTTGTGCGTGTATAACGTATCTGTTTACTAGAACATCATTGAGTAGCTGCAATATCTTCACACATTGTAAATAGTTATTTTGTAAGCTTGTCTAAAAATATTTACATAGACAAGTTTTCTGTAATAATTAAAAAAATAAATATACAGACACTATTGAATTAGTCATCGTTTGAAGGATGCAGTATTTATAGTAGATTGTTTTTCCACTTAGTTTCATTATTTATATAACTTGTGGAAATTACAAGTAATTAAATATTTTTATATCATTGCGGTAGAGTTGTTTATATCAAAAGTATCGATTAAATACATTTTTGTATTTAATAATATTCCTTAATGTACACAGAATTACAGCTAATCATCATGAATTATTGATTATCAATTTATTTATTATGTCATTATTATTGCATAATGTCATTAAACTCAGACACATTTTTTTCTACTCGACAATAAACCTTTAATTACATAAACAAAGCAACAATTATAATTTATAAGTTAACTAATATTAACAAACCTAAGCACTTATAAATAAACAAAATGAAAATTAACAAAATATGGGAGTATAAAATTTAGTAAAATGAAATGGCTGGTTTAGGCAGCCTCGTAAAATTCGTCAGCATCGCTGTCGACCAGGAACGTGCAAAGACTGGCAGCACTGGCACGTTGACTGGCAGTGCTGATTGTTAGCGCCAGGGACAGTCCAGGCGCCCACTAGCCACTTAGATATATCTGTGGGTACTAGGTGGCGCCGAGCGCCCGGACGCGACGCCATGACCCCCGGGCGCCTGCACCCCAAACGGCTCAAAAACGACCCGACCAATTCAACTGACACATATTGATTGTGTTTGAATTACTTGAGTAATGCTGCCCTCCGACTAAAGAAACACTATTACGATCTTATATATTCCATAAATAACTTAACTACTCTTAGGCTAACGATCTAAGTGAAACTAAAATATTTTCTAATTACTGTTAACATAAGCGACTAAAATCGTCAAATGGAAATAGTCGATTGTAAATGGTTTGTGCCGATGATTCTAAATGATTTGTGTAATCAGTGTTATTATTTTTACGTAAATGTTACTACTTAAAACTCTAATTACATTGAAATTTAACAAAATATCAATTAACCCTGTAAGAAAAATAATCAATTTAAATACTTAGTCTTTAATGATAAATTTATCAAAATCAAATACATTTTTTTAACTAAAATAAATGAGCATGGCCAATTAATTGATATAGGTACCTATTATTAAAGGTATTAATTAAAAAAAATATATTAATCTTATTCAACTTCTTTTTCTTTTTTAAAAGACACATGTGATTGAATTATTATAAATAATAATAATATGATAATAAATGCTTTACTACTTACTTGGTTCACCACTTTCTCTATCAGGAAAACCAGGTTTCCCACCGGGTCTACCTGGTTTCGGAACATCTGAGAACGGTTTATTTGGTTCCGGATAACCTGGTCTGCGGTCTGGCAAATACGCTGGCTTTTCAGGCAGGTAACCTGGCTTGCCTGGTATAAAATCTTGTTCCTGCGGTCTGTGATGTTCCTGCGGTCTGTGAGCCGGTCTTTGAGGGCTAGGAGGGCGGAAGGCTGGTATCCGATCTGGGTCTGGCAGGTACCCTGGCTTATAGCTGGGACTTGGAAGTCCTGCAGGGTAGCTTGGTTTGATAGGAGTTGAATAATCAGGTTTAAAGTCAGAATCTATACCTGGATATCCAGGTTTAAAGCTAAGACTGTCATCTGAAGGATATTCGGGCTTAAAACTAGGACCAATAGGACCTGGATAACTTGGTTTGTAATTCGAACCGGGGCCAGGATAACCTGGCTTAAAATCTGGTCCGGAAGGTTCTGTGTAGTCAGGTTTCAAGGGTCCGTGGTATCCTGGTTTGAAATCAGGACCAGATGGCTCTTCGTAGCTCGGTTTAAAGCTTGGTCCAGGATAACCTGGCTTAAAGTCGGAGCCTGAAGGTGAATATCCAGGTTTATGACTAGATCCGGGTGGGTAGTGAGGTTTGTAGCCCGGGCCGGAAGGTTCAGGAAAGCCTGGGTCTGAAACCGGTGGGTATCTAGGTGGATCTGGTTTGTACGCTGGACCACTCGGTGGACCTGATGGGATGAATAGTGCATCTGTAAAAGAACGATCATATTAGCTATGTGCATAAGATATCTACAATGTAAAAAATGTCCTTGATGATCTATGGACGTTAAAACTTTTTTTCATTTGGAGCCTAAACTTGATTAATTTAATATGCCTTTGGTTTGTTAATGTTTGCCAAGTAAAAGGTTTTATTTAGAATTTTATTTTTAATTTAAGTGCTAGGCAAGCTAACGACACAGCTGATAAAATGGCAACCGCTGCATATCGATGGCTTATAGTGAAAACCTCGTAACTGTGAAATACGTAACTCTTCAGGAGGCACAAAAAAATGCGCTCTGTAAAATTTTGTTCCAAAAACCAAATCAGACCTTTATTATCATATAATTTAAATGTGCTTCTACGTGTTTTATTCAAATATTTAAAAATTATTAATTAAAAATATTGATTCTGAATTTTTTGGTCAAGTTTTGATGCGCCGTCGCGAGGTTATCACACCAAACTGACTCGAGCGAGAAGTTACGAGGTATGCATTCAAGATCATAGATGACGCTACAAGTATCGAATCAAATTTTGCGTGAAACAAGATTGTGCGTTAAGAAGTTTTCTTTCCAGAAATATAATAAAATAAATTAACCTAAAATTGCATACCCGAGGTTTTCACTCTAAGCCATCGATATGGTCTTGAATGTGTCGAATTGTTTTGCAACATTATTATATATTAGCCAAGTTACTTTTTACCAGGCAGTAGAAGAGCACTAAGCAAGCAAGAATTTATTCGAACATAAAGATACATCTCAACCTAAACCTGAAGATACTGGTGCCAATTCTGTTGTCACAAAATTCTCTTATCTTAGCTAAAAATCAAACGCTCAAACGACATTTCGTATTCTGAAATCGATAAAAGTGACAGGACTAAACTAAATTTTAGAGATTTTTAGCTAAGATAAGAGAATTTTGTGCTAACAGAATTGGCACCACTGTAAGAGCTTAGTTGTTTAAGGACAGCGCATTTTAGGGAAAACCTATAACAGAAGATTGCATTAAAACACTGAGCTTCTTCTTTCTATACTGATAAGCGTTTCCAGAGTTTCTCTTTCTGAAAATGCTGGACAACAACAACGAGCTATCAATATTTGTCTCTTACGCTAGCAAAACGGTAACTACTTTTTTTAAGGTTGCAGACGTTTATAAGCTCGGTAACCCCTAACCACCAGCAGACGTCTTTACTCCTACACTAATACGAATCAACAGTTACTCCTTACCATGATGATCTGGTGGGTATTCAGGTCCGGATGTGTCCGAGGGTCCGGTAAATCCAGGAGGTCCAGAAGGTCCTGATGGGGAGTAAGGATCTTCCACCGGCGGCGCGGCGAGAGGTCGGGGCACTTCTGGAGAAGATTCACTGGAACGAAGAGAAAAATTTAAAATACAGGTGCAAACATGCACTGTGTACTGTATTGTGCCTTTTGATATTTAGGACTTAATAGAAAAAACTTGTAACATTTTGTTCCAAACGAAAATATATCCAAAACGTATATTTGAGCTAAGCCAAGCATTATCGATTGCACGAATAGCGTTGTGGTTTAAATGCCACTGCCTGTGCACTGAGTGTTGTGGATTTGATTCTCATGCAGAACAAAAATGTGTAATTCACTAATAGGTGTTTCAAGAGTTTTGTCCGTTTTTGTATGTTTGTAATGTCCCCTGAGACATAAAAATATTACTAGATCGGGATTTATACTTAAAACCTTAAATTAATTGCCATAGTCCTAATCCAAATCGTATTTTAACGTCATTGTTGCATAGTTATACCGCGTCTGATATCATAGCATAAGCTATGTAAGTATGTATCAGCTATAGTTAATAAGAAACTGTTGTCAATGGTACTGTAAGAAAGTCAGAGCATTACTTTCGCTCTATGTTATGGCGGTATTCACTCTTGTTCTCCCAGGGTAACCCTGACACTACAGTACATGAGCGGTACTCATTAATGTATGTGCGCGTGCACCTTGCGCCAGCACTGTCCGTTGAAGAGCTAAGGTAACCCTGACACTACAGTACATGAGCGGTACTCACTCGTGTATGTGCGCGTGCACCTTGCGCCAGCACTGTCCGTTGAAGAGGTCGAAGGCGAAGAGCCAGTCGTGCGGCGAGTGCACGTAGTCGGCGCCGCGCTGCAGGTCGAACAGCCGCACCTCCGACAGCAGGCAGTTGTCCACGCCCAACGGAGCCTTGTTACTGTGGAAAGGCATATTATAGAGGAGGCGTCACTTCAAGAATGAAAAGGTTTCATTGTTCTTAACACTTTTCAAGATGTTTTCTTGCCAGTTTAAAGGACTACTCTCCACTTGTTGGTAAATAGTCGTGTAGTCCACGAGCAGATCCCTCCACACCACGTCCGTCACCACTACATGGTGCCGAGGTCTCTACTGTGACTTACAGAGGTGTTTTTTCACGCCCCACTTGAAGGACTCAGGATCAAAGGAAGAAGGAAACACGTGCCGCGGCAGAAAATTATAAATTTTAACACATTGTTATTGTCTTGTTGGACGAAGCTTTGTTACTTAATCACGCATAAAAAACTATGGAAAAAGACTGACGTGGTATACAATCACAATTTAGACAAATATAAATTTAAATTAAATAATAATAATATTAATTCTACCTTTATGGCACCTGTTACTTGCAAGGAAATACTTCATAATTAAATCATTAAAAAACACAAATAGTGCTGAACTTGATGGTTATCACTAGATCAGTAATAAAACACGTAGGTAATATAATTTCTCCAGTTTTATCACATTTAATTAACTTGTGCAATGAACAAGGTATCTTTGCATTTGCATACACGCATTGAAAGTTACTGTTATAAAGCCACTATTTAAGGCAGGAGAAAGAGTGCAAGTCAGTAATTATAGACCAATCGCACTTATTCCTATTTTTGCTAAAATATTTGAAAGAGTAACGTATAACTGCATTTATCTCTTATATTTGAAAAAAACTAAACATATTGGTTCCGGAGCAGTATGGTTTTAGAAAAATAAAGATATTAATATGGCCATGTCAATTTTTTGAAACCCGTTATGATAAACATGGACAAGGGGCAACCAGCAATAGGAATGTTCATGGACATGTCAAAGGCCTTTGATTAAGTAAGACATGAAATTTTACTCAGTAAATTATATTACTATGTAATAAGAGGGAATGTCCACTATCTTATAAAATCATACTTATCAAACAGACAGCAGTTTATTGAGCTTTCGAATATATGTATTAAATCAAAAGCTGAGCTGATATATAGGTCAGATATCAGAATAGTCAAATATGGAGTCCCACAGGGAAGTGTAATGGGACCTTTACTTTTTATAATTTATACATATAAACAATCTTCCATTATGCACTACCTATGATATGACATTATTTGCTGACGGTAGCACTAAACTCTTTACAAATAAATGAATGACATCTTTTGAAACGGACATTAACAATTCTATTAGACTAATTATAGAATAACTGGAAATCAACAATCTAAAAATTAATTTAGAAAAATGAAAGTATTCAATTTTTAATATAAAAATACCGGGTAGCTGTAAACCATACTTTATAAAGTATAAGCCAATGACTTTCCCATACATATACATAAACGAGTGTGCTATTTTTATAAAACGAAATAAGACTTGTTTAAAAAAAGATTAAGGGCCCGCCATGCTGACAAGTTATGTGTGGTACATAGTAGAACGACTCTAATGCACAAAAGCTTTTTCTGCATAGCTACTCATATTTACAATCAACTGACTTACTTACTAATACTGAAACTATAGAAATATTCAAAAGGCGTCTTCAAAAACTGCTTTTAGCTAAGCGCTACTATTCACTTCAAGAGTTCCTGGAGGATAAGGATATTGGAAATAATTAGAAAGGAATCCTTGAAGCACTATTTATGCAGATTATATTTAATGGAAGATATATTATATTTCTTATGTGACATGTTGTTATTATTGAACAGATACTTTTTTAAATTATTTTTTTATTATTCCTTGACATTACTTACAATATTCTTTGACATTTAATTAGTTATACATAATTATTAATATTTTATCTTAGCATTTCATTACTGACATAATATATTATTGGTATTTCTTAATTGAATCATAATTAACTTTCCTGACATTCTAAATAAATTTATTATTTTATGTGTATCTATATTATGTTGAATGAAATGTATAATTAATTAATCGATAATAAGTACTCGATCTTGCATGCCTAATGGTGGAATGTGGAGAACCTGTAAATGTATTAGCTATAACATCTGCAAATGTATACCCATATTCGCAAATGAATAAATGAATTATGAATAATGAAATATGAGTCTTATGTCTTAAACCACAAGAAGGTTGATACGTGATATGATTGATACGTTGATACGACATGTATTTTTTTTAATGTGGGTAAATGTCGTATGCCCGGAAAAGAGGAGTGGAAATGGATATTCTGTGACAAGATAATATACTTCTCTGATCAAGCTAGTATAGCTTGTGCTGGGACCATCAAGACCATTACAGTATAAACTTTTTTTATACTGTAATGGTAAATTATTTATACTTTAATTATTTTCTTTTATTGTTTTGTTCAGAGAGGGTTCAGTTCAAGATTTTAATTTTGGATTAAAAGACGGCAATTTTATAGAGTTTATTTAAATATTGTGTTTACTTAAATTTTAAATGGTTTCAAAAATTTCAGTCTCTTACATAGTACTTTAATAAATGTGAAAGTAGTGGAGGTATTTGTAGGTTTGGCCGTTCGTTAGACAAACCTGTATAAACTGTTAGAGGGATTTAAATAAATGAAACTTGGCATAAACGGATATCAACACGTAAACGCTTTTTAATCCGGTAAAACTACATATATGTATTATAATAGAATCTTAATGAAATAGTATCAAAAGTACTAACTTGAAAGAGAAGCTGAGGCAGGTGAAGGGCGCGTCGTTACACGCGCGGCCGCACGCCCGCTCGTCGCGCGCGCGCGCCTGCCCGCGCACGGCGGCGCCCGTCAGTCGCGCCGCCTTCTCGTACTGCAGGTAGCACTCTGGAAGATACCAATATATTAAACTAACGGCCACGGCGTACTTGTTACACGTTCATAGTCAAGAAAAAGGGCTCGTTCAGTGTTTCGTCCCACGAGTGTTTCGTCCCGATGGGGCGAAACACAGAATTTGAATAATATATTCATTTTTATTTAGTGTTTCGCTGATTTAAATCTTACGAAAACCTTTTTTTAAGTACATTCCACAACACAATCTTAGTGAAATAAATTAATCAAGGGTTCAGTAAAATGAAATTACAAGGCGGCAGTACAAAGTGTGATTGCAGTCAATAAATTATTCCCATGATGCGCGCTCGCTCTAGGGGAGAGCGGTGAGAGAGGAGCTGAGCGCCTGCGTCGGTCTACCCGGGCATCATTCATAAAAATAATAATACTTATCTCGACATCGTGTAAATCGCTGCAAACAATATATACATACACACACACTTATATACATATATATACACTGTCCTTCTAACAAAGCCCTCCAAAAATCCATCATACCGATACAATTTAATAAAAAATTTAATGTCAGGCACTTTTTCTGCCGATATTACTTTATACATTGTTTTTTTCAAAATGGTGAAATCTAGTCAATGGGACGAAAGACTGAATGAAAATAAAAATATTGTTTAAATTATGTGTTTCGTCCCAACGGGACGAAACGGTAATGGGACGAAACACTGAACTTGTCAGAAATAGAACGTGTTACACCCACATATCGCCAACTGTGGTTTTAAGTCGCAATAGCCATAGCGGGCAGGCTTATTATCAATAGAGACCAGTGTCAAACTTTGTGTTTTGCTGATAATTTCTTGACACCCAATAAAACTAGATGACGCCATAATAGAACCCGAAATCATGGGAGCCTCTTTGACTTTTCGATGTTTTGTGTGTATTAAATAGTTAATTATCACTCGCTATGACGGCGAAGGAAAACATCCTGCATGTCTGAGAGTTCTTCATAAAAGTTCTTGAAAGTATGTGAAGTCTGCCAACCCGCACTGAGCCAGCATGGTAGACTATGGCCAAACTGGCCACTGAGAAGAGGCCACAGTGGGGCAGTTTAATACAGGGCTAATATAATAAACAATAAAAGGCTGTTATAACTTACCATCATCCCGATTCTGTACATCATCATACAGCGCCGGCTCACATCCGCGACCATAGTTTCCTCGCGCATACAACTCATGCCCACTGTTGGGACGGAGCCCATGACCGTTCTCCAGGGACGTCGGCGGTGAAGAAGTCAGGATACAGTTCTCTATATCATCGCCTATGGTTGGAGCATCGAACCTGGAACGTAGGATGTTAAAGACAGAGCGGAATAAAAAAAGAGGGAGGGAGTTATCACTGAGGTCGGTTGTCAATCGTGTTTCAAATAGACTAGTATCTTGGGTAGAATGATGTTTCATTAGCATGATGAATAGACACATGTTTTAAATAGGATCGTGTTTTGAATAGAGTCAGGTTTGAAATAGGCTAATACGTCGGACAGTATCGTGTTTCGAATAAGATCGTGTTTCAAATAGACTAGTATGTCGAATAGAAACATGTTTCAAATGGACCAGCATAAAAAAAGAATATCTTTATTTTCGTTAATATTTGGTCATTCTTAACCAATCCTAGTATTGGGGTCTCCTTTTAAGTATATACAATACTTGTAACAGAAGGCTCCGCTCTTTTATATCTCTGTTATGTTTACAAAACTATAAACATTTATCAATTAACACATGTGATGTTACAAACATTGTGCGTGTGTGTGTGTGTGTGTGTGTGTGTGTGGTTTTTTATATAGTATAATAAATGAAGGCGTATATAATATTAATATATAATAAATGGTTATATAATAATAAATATATTTAAAAGTCGAGCTAATATTATTTGTTTTTATGTTCTTGTTGTATGTACACATTCAAACAGTTTCTCTGTGTCGTCGTATGAAAGTTTTGCAATCCACTTAGTAATTATTATTTTACAACTTCGGTAAGTTACAGGACGTATATCCAGGATTTTGTTCAATTTATTATAAAGAAGTGCTGCACGTTTACAATATTGCATGTTTGCAAATGTTGTTCTAACTCTTTGGACTGGGGCTACTATATCTTTCCTTCTCTTTGCAGTGTCTATTTCAATTCGTGGTAGACATTTATGCATTTTAACGTTGTCTTTAAGATATATATCATTCGGGTTATATAACTTTTTTCATGATAACACCACTGTATACCACTGATTAGCAAATAAA
The DNA here is from genome assembly GCA_963675205.1 of Catocala nupta. Taxonomy (NCBI): domain Eukaryota; kingdom Metazoa; phylum Arthropoda; class Insecta; order Lepidoptera; family Erebidae; genus Catocala; species Catocala nupta. The sequence goes on along the minus strand of OY776107.1, from coordinate 2,095,110 downwards.
AGATTTGATTTGATTTGATTCGGATTGATAAGAGTTTGCTGATTTTATATAAGAATTCTGTGGGGAAATGCCATTTATTGAAATACATAACTTTAATTAGTGCTCTTCGGGAGCGTTCAATTTGTAGAAAACGTGTTTCAAAGGTACACACAGCGGCGCATCAACCTAGACTGTTTGAACTTTGAACTATTAGAAGTTGAACGCTGCGAATCGTGCGAGAGAGTGCGTTATATTTTTGTTACTTATTTATTTATTTTTATTTATTTTATTTTAAAGAAAGCTTACAGACTAATATACATATGGATAGATAAGAATAAATATTTACTATTGCTAATAACAAGCTTTCACATTTAAATTATATTACAAGGCACTATAAAAAGAAATTAAAACTTTTAAAAAAAGTAGCAAGTAAAACCAAAGAGAAATACACAATATGAAAAATATGAGATACAAAACAAAACGGGAATACAAAAATGATAGATACAATGACTAATTAATTATTATTCAATTTGATCTCTGTCATTGCCGCCAAAGTAATCTAAATTAAGAATACATCTGATTTTCTGTGCCTTAGTGCAGAACAAATCATTGTCGTTTTCTAAAATAGTACTGTTAACAGCCCTTGTGCTTCGTATACAGAAAGAATTCTGCCTATAATTAGTGGTAGCAAATGCTATATCTAAAAGCGGACGCTTCCTAAGATGACTATGATTTGTTCGTAGATTTATTTTGCTCAACAGGTCTGGACAGTCAATTGCACCATTTGCAATATTAACTAAAAAGCATATATCGTCTGCATTACGCCTCAATTCCAATGGTAGGAAATGGTATCTTTTACAACGATGCTCATAGTCACGTGAATATTGCCGTGCTTTGTAATCTAGGTAACGCAAGAACTTTTTATGTATGGCTTCGATGCGGAATTTGTATACTTGGAATACCAAGTATACAAATTCCACAATAGTGGGTTCCATACTTGAGAAGCGTACTCAAGATGGCTACGCACAAAAGAGCAATATAAAACCTTAATCGGTTTCAGAGTTTTAAAACTGGAGCAAGTTCGGATTATAAAACCTAGCGCTTTGGACGGTCTCTTTATGACGGTGTCAATGTGAACATCGAATATTAATTTGCTATCATGCTCTACGCCGAGGTCTCTTATTGTATTTACTTTATTTATTGTTTGACGATCAAAAGAATACATTGAGGGTATTGCTGATTTTTAGGCAACATTTTTTAATATTCAGTTGCAGTTTATTGCGTTTGCAATGGAAATTAAATCTATTAAGGTCTGATTGAAGTTTATTAATATCAGATAGACAGCTAACTACCTTTAGTATCTTTATATCGTCAGCGTATAAAAGAACTTGAGAATTTTTGAAGCATGTTTTGATGTCGTTTATAAATAAAGTAAAAAGTAATGGCCCCAAAATTGAGCCCTGAGGTACGCCTGAAGGTACTTGAAACCAGTTTGAAGAGTATCCCTTTAACACAATTGCCTGCATCCGATTGTCAATATATGACGAGAACCATCGATACAATTCTCCGTGTATTCCTGCAGCAAAAGCTTATGTAAAAGCACGTGATGTTGGATCCGGTCAAAACATTTGGAATAGTCGGTGTATATAACATCAACTTGGCACCCTTTATCCATACCATCAGTTATAATATCATTAAACAATATTAAATTTGAAGTTGTGGATCGTTTTCTATCCTTACCATTACATCGACACCACTATGCACTGTCTCTTTCCGGCAATTCTCTATTTTGTATGTAGTGTAGTTATGCGTATGTAGGGTGTCTAATTTGATGCGTAGCCGTGTGTACCACCCCATACTGGGATGCAATAAACAATAATTGATTGAACAACCTATTTTTTTCTTAGCGGTTCATTCATGATATTTGACAGGTTTATCAAAATGTTGTATTTATTTTTATATTGTGAATTCTTATTTATTCTTATTATAATTAAATGTAATAGTTATGTTCTTAATTATGAAATAATTATGATAATGAATTATTTAAAATCATTATTGGCAACACCATGTTGCAAGTTTTATGACAACTGTTACATTCCATACTTATTTACCGCGAAAAACAGTTCGAACTCTCCCTGTTTTAATACCTATATGTTATGTTTTATGAACATTTGTGAGATCATTATACTGCCGTCGTAATTATAAATGCAGTATTCGCAGAATGGCGGTTTCGAAAAAAACGCGGTTAAACGTTTTTTTACATTCTCTACGATTTCTGACCTAATATGAATATTATTTTTGATTCACGATGCACAAAATAATACACTTCATTATTTACCTTAACATTAAGAACAATTTTATTATTGAATTAATCTAAAATGCTGAATACTGCATTTTAACTTTGTGCCTATAACTAATATTATGTGTGTACTGTTAAGTGAAATGCGGTACTTGTGCTTAGTACTGCATTTATGTATAGGGATTGCTTGATACTGCATTAAGTTTTAGTATATCGAAATGAACCGATCTTATAAATATTACATAAATGCAGTATACATATTCATTTAAAATATAGGATTATAGGTAAAAATAACAAATAAAGTGAACATGTATATAAAATAATAAATTATACTTTATTAAGGCAAAAACAAAAATAAAAAAGAACTTAACTCTAATTATAATGGCACTTTAATTACAGTCTTCTTAAAAATGTTATTCAACAAATCTCTGAAAATCAATAAAACTTAATAAACACAATCTTTTTTCTAAAATGACTCGCTTATTGTCTTTTAAAATGTAAATAAAAGTAACTAAATAATAAATATTTAAACGGGCAACTTTACACTAATTTATAATGGCACTTTAACAGTCTTCTCATTATTATAATAATTGTTCTAAACAAATCACAAAAAATCAACAAAATTTAAAAAGACTAATTATTATTCTAAAATGACTTGCTTATTCTCATTTAAAATTAAGAATAACAGTTACACTAAACAATAATAAATATTTAGACGGGCTACTGCCACCGTCGAAATACAAAAATAAAAAGAACTTAACAATAATTTATAACAGCACTTTAACAGTCTTCTTCTTCTACATCTAAATTATTAACGAGATCAATAAAATTATTATCGGTGTGGAGATTTTGCCAAAAGGGTAATCTGTTTGGTGGAATTAATTTAGACAAAGTAGTAAGAATTGCAGATTTACGCGCTTCAGATATACCTCTAGGAATCGTGTTCTGAATTGGTTCGGGTATTGACAATATTTTTTTATGTTTAAGTTTTAGGAAGTCCATTTCTCGGATCACCCCATCATATTCCGTCTTGACAAATAAATTAAAGTTTTGTCTACGTGCCTTTACAGAAACTATATTTCTCAAATATATACGATTTATACTCTTTTTTAGTTTAGGCTGAGATGACTGATCAACATATTTAAAAAAATCAGTAACTTATATGGCTTTCACTATTACTTTGCCTGAATTACTCAATTGCACACAATCAATAAAGTCATCGAAATCGTATACTTTCTTTGCTTTGTTTAGTTGGTTTTCAACCTGGTGGTCAAAATTATCAGCAGACTTAAATGTATGCCCTGATTCGAGATATTTTATTGTAATAATGTTGGCACTAATGAAAGAACTGTTTATTATTTGGACAAGGAATGTAAAAAATGCCCAATTTTTATTTTGACCAGAACAATTATCAGTCCATATTACTATTTCATTACAATCACGCTTGTAAATGAAAAATGCTCTAAAAGCACCGATGATGTCTTCCTGCTTTTTGCCTGCAATTGCTTCGTGCCTTATTGCGGCGAACGGCAGAAAATTTACCTTACTAGATCCCAAAGGTACGAAACTTTCATTAAACGCTATAATTCTCGGGCAAAAATAACCGCTTTGAACATATCTATCCTAGGCAGCATAATAACTTTTTATAAATCTGCTGAATAAAAGGCTTTATCTGATGATTTCGTAGACAGCTCCACATCTTCTTGATAAAAAATTCTGGCCATTTCGTATATTTTCTTGTGCAGTTTATAGGAATTACAGATATCACATGATGTGGGTTCCTGGCACGTAGGCTGGTGTATGTTAAAATCTTAACAATCTTCACATTCTTCATTACCCATAAGGGCAAATGAAATGTTCAAAACATGTCATATTTTGCACAGCGTTATGAAACACTCTACTAACACAACACTCAAATGCAGTATACACATTTACTGCATTTGAGTTTAGGAAAGAATCATAGAAATATAAAATGGAGGTATAACATTAAAATGCAGTATATTATGCAAATACTGCATTTATTCCTACGATAAGATTAATACTGCGTTTTAAATGTGTAGCATAGACATTAGTACTGCATTTTATCCTTGTATTTTATTACTACTGCATTTCAATTAACAAACTCCCGGAAAAGTCATACGAATGCTGTACTTGTGCTTATAATTTTACTAACTTCCAAGCTTTTTTTTTTAAATATTAATTAACCATTACTTAGATATCTGTCTCTTACCATCATTTTCGATAAAAACAGAAATTTGAAAAATGTCGATTACTGCATTTATAATTACGACGGCAGTATAGTACACTGACGGAGTCATAAACTGCATCAATGTTCAAGACGCCTTTGAAATAAACATTTTAATCAAGTATTCAAACTTTCTATAGAAATTTATATTGAAACTTTTAGTTTGGTTCGTTCACTTCATAACAGCGTAGTATCATATCCTTAAGTGTAGGTTTGTATACTGGAAAGGACCATTCAATTTTTTTAAACAATAACGATAAATGTAACAAAAATTGGTTATGGTTGATTTATTGGAAATTGGTATTTACAATACAAAAAATAATTGAAGCACAGGTTTTTTCTTTAATATTACACACTAATCGGATCTTATTACGGGTTCTAATCGGTTCCGCATAGATCTGATTAGGGTTATTAAGCGGTCTTGCGGAATATTGTTCCATTCTTGTGAAATCGCTGTTCTTAGTGCTGCCACTGTTGTGGGCACAGGATTTCTCAAACATGCTCAATGGGATTAAGATCCGGGCTGCGTGCTGGCCAATTCATGGTACGTATCCCAACCTCTTCGCTATATTGTCGAACTTGTTCAGCGGCGTAGGGTCGGGCATTATCTTGCATTAGAGTAAAATTTTCGCCTATTAATGCCATGTAAGGTACTACGTGAGCTTCTAAAACCTCCATTATATAGCGTTGTGCCGTCAAACCACCGTTCTACCGTTTTGACGAACCATGTCAATGAACACAAGTTCCGTTCGCCCGATCATCGAAATGCCACCCCACACCACATACGAACCGAAAAATCGGTCGTCTCGACGGGTGGTTGCTCGAGTTCTGCCGGTACCGTGTCTTCTTTTGTTAGAACCTGCCTCTACAAACCTTCGGTATACTCTAGGAACCGTAGACTAGTTTAAATTTAAATTTCTTGGAATCGTTCGTTGATCCAAGCCTTCCCGCACCAATGTCACAATTTGAGCGGCTTGTTCGGACGAAGTATCCATATTTATGGTTACGAAACTTTTGTTGAGTTTAAAAGACTAATAATCAATACTAGTAGTAACAATAATTTAAAAGGCAAATAAAAAAAAATATAACTTTACTCTAATAACACACGAATTTGAGACTATAAATAAATTTTATTTTCCCGACAATAATTTTATTTTTTACTGCATTTCTATTTTCAAATTTTGTTTCTTTTATGACTAATGGACAGTCTTGACATTTTCATTTAGTTTAATCTAAAAGTTTGCATACTTATCAAAAATATTAATTTGAAAGTAATCCTGAAGTTTGATGCAGTTTATGAGTCCGTCAGTGTATTTATCTGCTCGTAAGTCATTACCGTTTGTGCCAATTTAGGTATTAGTATTTGTTGACGAATATGAATTCGTTGAACATAATATATTGCATCTGCAGTGGTTCTGTGTACTATATAGAACATTCATGAGACCATGGACTGTAGAACGCATTTACGGTGGAGTGCCGCTGGATCAATGCAGTGTAAATATATTGTATTTATACTATGTTGCTGCGTGAACTGTCCTGTCCTTAAGCCAATCCAGCGAGGATTGTTATAATTATTTCTCTCAGCCGTAATACTCAGATTATTTAAAATTTTATAAATTTTATGTTACCTACTGATATGGGCTAAATTACATATTCTTGAAATATATATATGAAAATTAGTGGATGTGATCAATGTAGGAAGAAGTAATGTTTTATTTATATTGTACATTATTACCAATAACATAACATTGGTCGGAAATTTAATTAAAATTAAGAAATTTATTCTTTTGTTACAACTGTATATATTTAATAAACTATTCATGTTTAATACAACCAGTGTGCTTTGCACTATAATGTAAATAATTGTACTTTAATCTTCAGATTTATTGATTTATGAAAAATCTTTTGACACCTTGGATTGAAAGTTGCGGATGTCGAATCCATACTTAATATTATAAAGCTGAAGAGTTTGTTTGTTTGCTTGAACGCGCTAATCTCAGGAACTACTAGTCCGAATTGAAAATTATTTTAGTGTTGGCTAGCCTATTTATCGAGGAAGGTTATAGGCTATATAACATCACGCTATAACCCACGGGAGCGGCGTAGTAATCATAAACGCGAGTGAAACCGCGAGCACATCTAGTATAATAATAAGAGGAAGATCGCTAGAAGAAGTTGTTTCATCACCAGACATTTTTAGTGCTCCTATTACATCTACATTAGCACATTTTTCGTACCACTTCGCGTTAGGGTTTAGGACGTAAAACGTCATACGACGATTATCGTTACGACTTTCGGAACAAATGATGTTTCATAGATGTAAGAATAAGCACGAACGAACGTTCACAATTGCGTAAAACGCGTTTCACGGTAGGCCTACAGATTCACTCTGGACGACATGTCTGAGGTTTATAAATATCCACATAAGTTTCCTCATTCTCATACCAATCTGTTCAATTTAAGGATACCATATTAGTCTTTGGTCAATTTGAACGCCAAGATATTTGACGCTACTTACTTTGTTTATCACGGGACAGTTGTAGTGTGTGCTCGTTTCGTCGTTGCATATAATATGTATACGTATTTTAAAATCAAATTTTGGTTGTGACTTATTTTGTATAGCAAAACAGATTTAATAGGTTTTTCCTGTGTTTAAAGTAAGTAAGTTGTTTCTTAGCCACTTAGCTAAACGTGTCATGCCATTTTCTGAAGCTATCTTAGTGCTATCCCAATTTCTAACAGTGAAAACAATACCAGTTTCGTCGGCGTATGTAAAAAAATTGCATTTTTATCGTCATGTCGAATAGAATCGTGTTTCTAATGGAATGTTTTGAATAGAACAGTGTGTCAAATAGTGTCATGTTTCGGCTAGAATAATTTTTCGAATAAGCTAACATTTTGAACTGAAACGTCTTCCAAATAAAATTGTACTTCAAATATAATAATTGTTCTGTAGATTCATGATTCAAATAGAATATATCTTCAAATAAAACCATGTTTTGAATAGCCTAAAATCGAATACCATCATGTCCCAAATAAAATTGTGATTCGAATAGAATCATGTTTCGAATAAAATTGTAATTCGATTTGAATCATGTTTCGAATAGAATCATGTTTAAATAGAATCATATTTCGTATAGACTAATGTGTCGAATAAAATGGTGTTTCGAATAAGACTGTGTTTTCCATACAATCGTGTTTCGAATAGACTAACATGTCGAATAAAATTGTGTTTCGAATATAGTCATGTTTCGAATTAACTAACATTTCGAAAAGACAACAAAGAACAACAAGCAAACGAAATCCGAATGGCAGATCGTGCAAATTTCAAACGATTTAACATTGCAGCGAGCTTACTTCGCCACTTGTTGTACCTCGACGAGGCACTTTGGGTCTCATTTATAGTGTATCTATTGAACATCGTGGGCCGAGTAGCGAAGTGCGCGCTCACCTGAAGCTGAACCCGCGGCAGAAGAAGGCGTGCGCGCGGATGCACTCGGCCTCGCACGCGCCGAGCCCCGCCACCGTCAGCGCGCCGCGCGCCGCCGCCGCGCCCACCGCCGCGCCCGACCGCACGTGCCAGAAGCACTCTGGGGGGGCAAGAACATTCCTATGTTAATACTAGTGCACCTGATACACATTGTCATGCCCGAACGTTGCCCAAAAATAGTACACGGTCGCAGCAATATCTTATCTTATCTTATCTTGTGTGAGGGCCAGTCATTACAGACCGGTGACACTTCGACTCAGTGGGATCTTTGGTGTCGACTTCCCCAATAACGATTGCCAAAGATGTTCATGGCAGCCGAGACCGACGGCTAACGTGCTCTCCGTGCGATAATTGTCAATCAATACGCACATAATTTCGAAAAATCATATAACTTCCGAAAGTCAGAGGTGCGCGACGTGGGTTCGAACCCGAGACCCTCTGCATTGCAGTCTGTTGATCTCCCCACAGAGCTATAATAACAATAATTTCTTTACTTGCAGAAAAATATATTTGTAGGTTTTACAAATGTAGTATACATGAAGTTTTAAAGTTTTAAATGCTAATTACAATATAAATGGGTGTAGTACTGTCCTCCTAAATAGGCTACAGATTAGCCTGTGATGAGGAGGTACAGTGCCAGTCCCTTTAACAATCGTAGAAAAGAAGGATAATTCGTGTCAATTAAGCTATCGCTGCTCTTTGTCGCAGCAATATCTTCTGGATCCGGTTGTGAAGCTAAACCATCCAAGGACTTACTCAAATACACACATAAAGTCTCATTAATATCGGTCGAGAAGTTTAGTGATACTCATACGGCACCTCCCAAACAAGAATTGCTTCGTCTCAAGTCGGACCGCTCGTATATACACACTTACACTACTGCAAATCGACCGAGCAGTCAACATTACGCGATACAAAAGCGTCTAATTACCATCAAATATATCACATAAAAATTAGGCATTCTCACGTGGGCAGTCAGTCATTGATTGCTTTTTAACAAGTAAAGTAAAAGTATTTTAGAATCGGTTCAGCTATACTATTTCTGAGTAATACAATCTCAATATAGGCAACGGCTAAGCTGTATAGACTTCTATCTAATTGAGGTCACTACTTCTCACCAAATGAACCGCCAGCTCGACTACCACTAAAGAAAAATCAAAAAGTAATGTGTAACATGAAGTGGTAAGCACGTACCGCTCTCAACCAAGGGCGTGTAGTTGATGGTGGTGCAGCCCTGGTCGGGCGGCATGGCGTACACGTCGGAGCCGCTGTCGGCCGCGAGCTCCAGGCCGCGGTACGGACGCTCCGACAGGAAGCAGTTGTCCGACCCGTGCGAGCTCGAGTATCTGCAGATAAATATTTGATATCTATATAAAGCAAATTTGGTACAACATACGACCTAGTAAGTGGTTTTAGTACCCTAAGATAGTTTGCAATACCAGAGGTGTCACTCACGCGTTGTCAGCCCTACAGAAAAGACATTTAACATGTATCGAAAGGTATGCGTGTCTCTGAACTGTAATAACCAGACGATACGCAGAGTTACTACTCTTGACGTTTCTGTGAGAGGTTAAGAACTGTATTTCTCCAGACAAGCCAGCTCAATTGTACCGCTCCTAAGTTATTGGCAACTTATACTCTTCCTTAACTTGTAAAATATCATCCGTAGACCTGAAATTTTGCTTAAGCTGTGCGACTATTTTCAACCTGCAGAAGATTGACAACTAAAAACCTTGTGTTACATTCCTGCGGTGAGTACGGTCACCAGCCCATCTTAAAGGATACCTTGTTGAGTAAGTAGCGACCAATATGATCTTGGTCCCTTGCAATGGCAGTGCAACTATTCCTATTTTAAAAGGTCTGTAATGCGCGAATTATAATTAGGGCAGCTTTTCATCCTTATTGCTAGAATTATTATTAAATCGCACGCAGACGCGGCATAAGGGACTGCTTTAGCTGCATGCGTTCTACGCATCGTATGACGCCTGCACGAACATAACGCTTACATCTTTTAAATAATATTGGTAGTATCTACAATGTAGGTATTGCGTTGTATCTAATTAAACTTAAAGCTAAATTTAATATACTTATAATTTGCATTAATGCATCACATTTACCATTTTGATGCTTGACATTTCAATCAGGTTACACCGGTCACTAGCTGATGGTTAGACTCACAAACGGAGAAATAACATCGCCGACCCAGTCAATTTGTCGGGCGGTCATTATCTCATATATGTACTTGTATATAATAAACATAGCAATATCTCACCTGAAACTGTAGGAGACGCACTTGAACTCCCTCTCGCCGAAGCACGCGGCCTCGCACTCCACTACGTTGTGCGAGACGAGCGCGCGCCGGATGGCGCCCGAGCCCAGCGACATGCCGGGCCGCCGCCGCGACGAACAGTCTGCACAACATACATACAATATAAAGAGGTTAGCAGAGATGTATTACACGTTTTGCCATTATATTTAGCGGGCGAGTGAATCTCCGTCGACATCACATCACCAGACTATATTCTGTCGTTAAATATCTGCATGAAAATCTAACAACATTCTAGCTGACACGAATATCGGCTCAGACATAAACAAAACGTTATGCCACAAGACAAAGGAAGCTATAGGCGATATACACTGACGGACTCATAAACTGCATCAAAGTTCAGGATTACTTACGAATTAATATTTTTGATAAGAATGCTAACTTTTTAGATTAAACTAAATGAAAATGTCGAGACTGTTAATTAATCATAAAAAAAAACAATTTTTAAAATAGAACTGCCGTGAAAGACTCAATTATAGCCGAGAAAATAAAATTTATGAATAGTCTCAAATTCGTGTGTTATTAGAGTAAAGATTAAAAATTTTTTTTTTTTTTTCATTTGCGATTTTAATTATTGTTACCTATATTATTGATTAATTATTAGTCTTTTAAACTCAACAAAAGTTTCGTAACCATAAATGCGGATACTTCGTCCGAACAAGCCGCTCATTGTGGCATTGGTCCGGGAAGGCTTGGATCAACAAACGATTGCTAGAAATTTAAATTTAAACCAGTCTATGATTTTAGAGTATACCGAAGGTTTATAGAGACAGGTTCAGACCCGGTACCGGCAGAACTCGAGTAACCACCCTTTGAGACGACCGATTTATTGTTTCAACTTCCCTACCAAATCGTTTCCTCGCGTCAGTAAACATCAAAACAGAGCTGAATGAAGTGCGTGGAGTAACTGTGCACGAACAATAAGAAGGAGGCTTAAGGAAGGGGCAATAACCCCTTTTAGACCAGCAAATTGTCCAAAGCTGTCTGCAGCTCACAGACAAGCTCGTTTAAGATTTGCGCGTGAACATCTCAATTGGATTGAAGAGCAATGGGTCTCCATATTGTTCACCAATGAGTAAATGACGTCATGTTTAAATGGTGCAAACGGTCGCAGAAGAGTCTATCGTTGTTGTATTTGCATTGAGGAACGTGTTCCTTTTGGAGGCGGTTCGTGTATGGTGTGGGTTGGCATTTCGATGATCGGGCGAACGGAACTTGTGTTCATTGACATTGTTCTTCAAAACGGTAGAAAAGGTGGTTTGACGGCACAACGCTATATAATGGAGGTTTTAGAAGGTCACGTGGTACTTTACATGGGATTAATAGGCGAAAATTTTACTCTAATGCAAGATAATGCCCGACCCTACGCCGCTGCACAAGTTCGACAATATTGCGAAGAGGTTGGGATACGTACCATGAATTGGCCAGCACGCAGGCTGCGTGCTGGTTATCTTAATCTTAAGAGAATAAAATATCTTCAAGAATCTTAATCCCATTGAGCAGGTTTGGAGCAGTTTAAAAAAAGCTGTATATGCGAGAAATCCTATGCCCACAACAGAGGCAGAACAATAAGCAAGACCGTTTAATAACCCTAATCAGATCTATGCGGAACCGATTACAATATGTAATAAGGGCACGTGGAGGCAATACACCTTATTAAAAGAAAAATAACCTGTGCTTCAACTTTTTTTAATTTTAAATACCAATTTTTCAATTAACAAACCAAAACCAATTATTGTTACATTCATTGTTTTTGTTCAAAAAAATTGAATGGTCCTTTCCAGTATACAAACATACACTTAAGAATATGATACTACGCTGTTATGAAGTTAACGAACCAAACTATTGGTTTCAATTTAAATTTGTATAAAATGTTTGAATACTTGGTTAAAATGTTTATTTCAAAGGCGTCTTGAACATTGATGCAGTTTATGCGTCCGTCAGAGTATAACTAAAACTTAAAATATCAAACACTTAGCTCATGTGGAACGTCATTAAAATATAGCCTTAGTTACTTAGGGGTTCTGTAGCTTTCTAATACCGAAAACGTTTTTCGGTTTAATAATTTTAGAGATAAATCCTTTACATGCAAACAAGCAAGTTTTACGTACATACATACATACAAGTAACTAAGACATCAACTAACTTGTCCATTTGTCACTTTACGTCTCATCTTCAATGTCTTATAGGAACGCGGGAGTAATGTCCTTGAAATGTGCTCGCTTAGCATCAGGTGGATCCTAAGATAATTTACTGCATTTGGTATAAAAAATATAAATGAATCTCACCTTTAACCGGTCCATCATCACTCCGTGCTATCGGTTCGTGCCCTCGTTCGTTAACCCCATGAAAATGGGAAGGCGGTTTGTAAAAATTTGACTCTCCGTACTCCAGTCCGTTCGTATTCCCTGAAGTATTCCACCTGCCTCGCTTCCAGGAGCCGTGGCCGTATCTCCAGGCACCTTCCCCGCCGCTTTTCCCAAGAGAATTGTAGTCAAAGTTGGTGTTATCGTAATGTTTGACTCCATAGCTGGGTCTCTCGGTGTCGACGTCGCTCGCCAATCTCCAATGGGTGATGGATTTATGATAGTCGTTCCTATCTTTGTAGTAGCGGTCGGTGCCGCCATATTCGCCTCCGTATTGTCCCCAGTTTTCATCCTCATTGCTACGGGCTAAGCCTGATTTTAAGGAGATAAGGAATTTAATTATTTTTATTCACGATTTATTTATTTGCGTCTCATGTGATACTAATTATAGTATAGTTTGTTTTGGTGTAGAAATACATGTGAACACAGTTTGTTGTGTGTTGAATTATCCAAATATGCGTGGATGGTAGAATCAGAACGAAATATACTCGAAATGTATTTACTGAAACTTATTAAAGCTTTCAACTATTTATACATAACCGATGCTTATCTAATATTGTCTTCTGTTTACGCGAATGTTATTCATTGAAATTAAACTACTATATACGGATTTTATCGCGTTGTTTATTTAGCATGCTGCGTAAGTCAGTGCGATGTTCTCTGATAACTTGTATTAATAACTTTTGACTTGCCTGTTTTAAGATCTTAGCGCTTCCTCATATGTCTTTCTTGGCTGATATCTTGACACACGTAGGAATGAGACTATGATCACGACATCTCTTCAAGAAATTTAAAGATGTTACATATCTTGCGCGCTTAGTTTGTAGATGAAAATAATAATGAATAAATAAACAACGCGATAAAATCCGTATATAGTACTTTAATTTCAACCATGCTTATCTAAATAAATTGTTCAAAATGAGAACATTTTTTAATTGTAGTGAGTAATTGTATTAACCTATTAACTATCAGAACATTACTTTGCCGATGTTATTAGTACCCAGACTTAAAATAAAACAGCTAAGCTATGAAAGGCTGGCACTTTTTTATTACTGTTCATACAACAATAATTAGAACATACATAACAAAAAACCATTACATAGTATACGTAACATTACATAAAAGACCATAATTTAACTAATGCTAATCAATACATAGTGTTAAAGACTGCGCATATTGATAGGTCACAGAAAGACCCAGGTAATAAAATTTTAATTTATATATACTATGTAGCACATATAACATTTAAATGTTAATTCACACTATGAAAAATGCCGGTATCACACACGAGGAACTTTTACAAACACATAAACAACGGACGACAATATAATAATGTTTAGATTACACAAATTTCTGACCCGTGTGGGTTGGCACCCACACTTGCCGTACTAGCAATGGCGAGGTGAACATTTTAGGGTCGGATTTACAGGCCTTTTTATAGGCCAACAGAAAACTAGAGATCCCAAGTCAACTTTACAATTTTATAAACCGTGCGGGGATTAAGTTTATCGTCAGCAAAGTGACCGCTTTAAATAAGGCGCCATTCGTGCAATCGTCGTTATAGTGTAATATGGTGAGTATATTATTATATGTATTCCTAATTATTAAGGGTATGATATTATTTGCCGAAAATAATACGACATTCTTTTATAGATGGTATATCATGCACACTTTCTTTTTGACACAAAGAACTCTTTTTTGCATTTAAAATTCAAGAGCTAAAACCTCTATATTGCTGTCCTCTTAACCGACCTGGAGCACTTAAATGAATGACCCATCCATGCAAACCATTACTTTCCTAATAACTATTTCCTCCTACACGTACCTTGGTTAATCTGATAAGGAATATAGAAGCTGTCGCGGTTTCTGTTGCTGTAGCCTCCCCTCCTGTCACCAGTGACCCTGTCCCTGTGTCTCCCATCATTCCAGTCGTTCCTATCACTCCAGCTCTCCCGGTCCGTCACTCGGTTTGGCTTGGAGGAGGAAAGGAAACCAGAATGTAGCATCCCCGGTCCCCTCAGAGTGTCAGGACAGTTGGGTTCCAAACTATTCCGGTCGAGCTCGTAAAAGTCGAAGTCCTTGTCTTCAACGAAGTCTATGCGAAGGTTGAAAGCTTCTATCGGTTTCGTCATAAGCTCGCACAGGCCTTTGCCGCGGAACGAACGGTCCAGTCTGGAAATAAATGTTGTTTTTAATATTGTACAGAAACTACGATTGCGATGGACAAGCAATGAAGTTTAAATATTCGAATATCATTATATTTCTAATCATTGTTGATCAATAGATCAATTGATAATGTTTCGAAGTTTTGTCCAACCTCCTAATGTAACCAAGCCCCATATTCTATGCTACGGGAATAATGGAATGATGCTATCGCATTTGTATTGGAACAATGTCAAAGGTTAATGCATAGATAGAATATTTGGATTTGAATAAAATTTTAAATATTTCAAATTTTTATCGATAATGCAATCGCTCACGCAGTTGGCTAATGGACAAACTGTTGGACTGCCGAGATATCACTCGTAAGGACTGCATGCATGCATCATGCCTATATTCCCGAAAGGGTAGGCAGATAGATGTATACTACATCCACATTTCGCCAAGTATGTTTTAGGTCCTACGTAATATTGCCGTCTAACAGTTTCAAACTCCGTACAGTTACTATAAAATTATTGACTGAAGAACCTATAACACTACCTGCCCCGGGAATTAATTTATTCACTACGATTGCACTTTTAGCAAATTTAAGCTGCTTTAGTGAAAAGTTTCTCCTCGGGACGATCCACAAGTTTATCCTTTAGTCTAATAACTGAAATGGTAATCGACTCCGAGACCTCATTCGCTATTGTCTGCCCACTGCGGCAGATTATGTGAGAATTTAAAGGCCAAGAATCGGCCTTAGCCCTACGTCTTTTCACGCCCTTTCAAATCTAGCACTTTGCTTAATATGAAGTAACTTAATTGGAAATGTAATCTCCGCCCTACAGACAAAAACAAATAAAGTTGTTATGATTTACCAGATAAGCCAATCGAATTCTGTAATTGATCCTCGATTCAGTCGAACAAAAAACACGGTTGTCGCTACAGAATCACTGTCTTTCCCAATAGTTCAGCAAGTCAAATTACCAATTTATTAAGATAACTAATTATAAAATTTATCGCTTTTCTCCATTAAACGGTATTTTAGTATCCATTTAGTCAAAAATTGCTAGTATGTGCAATATATTATTATTACTTTCTCGGCGCGTCGTAAACTAAGATAGCTGTACCTGACATTTATTCGACGCCGTGTTATTGTATTACCGATGTGCGTGTATACATTCAAAATGCGAATCATTCGAATTTTCAAGTAAATCGAATAATTAGTAACGGTGATTATTATTCGAATGGGAATTCGAATTACCTCCTAATTCGAATTCGCATTCGAATAATGTGGACAAAATGTGGACAGCGTTGAGTCATACAAACGTAAGCCACTGTATTTCCTACTCACTAAATATTAATATATCGATATAATCTATTGCTATATATATAACTGCCACTGCAGTATTTCTATTTTTTTTTCATAATTTAATTATTAAACTTCAAATATCGCTCGTCCCTACTGTTGATTTCAGACTTCCAAACTAATAAAAGGTAATTATTAAAATACATGATAGCTAAAATTATTTTTAGATTAAATATTGCAGGAACCTAAAAGAACTGATCGATGCGACCACAACTTATCGTTATTAGCTATATTTCAAATATTCGATTACTAATATTACGATTCGGGTGACAACGAACTTTCGTACAATTCTCAAATGTATATTTAATGTATCTTGTCGTAGCATCGTTATATTATTATGTACTTAATTAATACTAAACTGCGTTAATAAAATCGTTTCTGCTTTGAATATAGGAATAAACAACGACGCAAAGGTTATTCCGTTTTCACTAAGCTTCAATTGTTTTATACTTCATATCACAATAAGGTGTGGTCATGTTTAAAGGTGATAAAGCTATGGTATTATCTGCCACCTAGTTGACTGCTGGCTCAATGGAGGCAGTGGTCCATCTGATAAGCAGCAAACGCGCATAATAACCATGGATATGTTCCAAGCAGATACCCCGCGTTTGAAATCACTATCTACTGCAATAATAATAATATTCTATTCATATAATAATAATATTCTATCACATACACACAACACCATCTAGCCCAAACTAAGCAGAGCTTGTACTATGGGTACTAGACAATGCATAAACATACATATAAACTCTTTTTTTTTTGTAAATACATACATATTATACATAGAAACACCCAGACCAAGACAAACATCCATGTCCATACACACAAATGTTTGATTTGTGCGGGAATCGAAACCGCGACCTCAGGCGTGGCAGTCAGTTACACTAACCACTACGCCATCGAGGCCGGTGAAAAAGGGAGATTAGCTGTCCTATCCTTTTTGCTGCTGTTCTTTAAATCACACCCAGCTTAAGCAAATAATACAGATATAATTATTGCAGGAATTCGCTTGGGGCCAACGAATAATTATAATGTATATGGGCCTTAGAGTAGTAATAAGCAATCAGGTATAGCGTAAAAATAAGTTAATATTTTTTTTAAATTCTAATATTTGATTTGTCACAATCACTCATCTCCACTCTATCTCCATTATAAACGGTGTGAGTGGAAGAGCCACCACTGTTGGTCAAGCAATTAGTATGACAATTACGTATTTAACGCCGTTTATGTGAATCGTTCGTAGTGTCTACTTGAACGCACTTGCTCAAGTGTACCCTGTGCACGCTTATGGCATTTAGCTTAGCAGACTAGGGCGAATATTTAATTTTATGTAATTACGTCTAGCAGCGATAGCCTAGTGGGAAACTGTTAGACTGCCACGCAGAGGTCTCGAGTTTGAACCCAAGGCGCGGCAAGTTATATGCGTATTAAATAGTTAATTATCGCTTGCTTTAACGGTGAAGGGAAACATTGTGAGATAATATTAATATGTTCTCGAAATCATAATGTTCTCGAAGATATGTGAAGTCTGCCAACCCGCACTAGGCCAGCGTGGTGGACTATGGCCTAACCCTTCTCACAGTGAGAAGAGGCCCGTGCCCAGCAGTGGGCAGTTTAATACAGGACTGATATCATTTATTATATTATTACGTCTAGTAAATATTTGCATATTATTTTATTAAGTAAAAGAAATTGTGCGCTAGAGACAATACATAGAAACCCATTTCTATGTATTGTATTTCTATTTCTATCGTCTCTATTTAATAGGAAATGAATATAGTTTGAAAGAAGAATTTAAATAATTTTATAATGGTTGTTTACTAAATTAGACAAGTTATAAAAGGATCAATACCTTGAGGATAATATTTGAGAGATAATTTTAGTCGTCTTGGTCACTCTCCCATTTAGCTACATCCCACATTTTAAAACATCACACATAAAGTCGCCGTTTATATATGTATATAATAAATATATATAATAAACCTAATGTTTACCGAGCACAATTCTAGAACCCGCAATTTTTTGTCAGAAAAATCACTCTGCGAGACCTCAAATCGAACCAGAAAATTCATGCACACTGATACCTTACACACATTATACATAATTAGCACCTACTAATAAAGATAACGTAAGCGTCCGATCCGAATACGTCGGAGCTCTGAGTACAATTCGCACACAGCACAATGGTAGCGAGTATGTAGTAACCTTGTGTGTGTCCCAGTTATGTCGCGTCGCTCCGTGTGTTGCGCCCATTCATATCATCTTTTATGTAAATTATTGCGCTTTGGGCCGGATACGTGGTGTTAATATGACATTCTAATCACAGGAATTGAGGTTATAGTTAATTAGAAGAACTGTCGGAAGGGGAAGACTTAGGCGAATGTTCTTTCGCCAGATTGGAGAGGAGAAGTATGTGTTAAAAGAATATAAAGAGAAGAGAGAAGAAGGAATATGCCAGGATCGTAGCAAGTGGATCTCCGAAATCCTATCTCATGGCTTAAGTTATAACCAACCTGGAACCTTCCAAGTGTTACTATGGTCTTGTTAGTAGCACAAATAAGCATACGAAGCGATTGATGGCAAGCGTTAGCGAAAGTTACCACAGCCTAAGATACCAGAGGTATAACTAGAGCGCTGCTGGGTAAGATGAGCCAAAAGGAAGGAATAGAAGAGGCAAATATGTGAGCCTCCTAGATTCTTGACTTTCACGACTGGTGAAGTCAGTAACAGTGGTACTCTTACAGCAGTTTTCTGTAAGAGGGTGGTAATTTCGGTAAGCCGACTCATTGGTATTGTCACCTTATAATAAGTAACTTAACAAGATAAGATTAAAAGGTTTAATTGAGTCGCGAGCGGCCGGTAGTTGGAGTTTTGGTCATTCACAAACTATAAGTGTGTTCTTGGTGAGGTGGCAAAATGTTATGGTTGGTCGCCTGATGCAGTACCAAAATGTATGCTGTATATATATGTATGCGACGGGATCTTCAATGTGCTTGTTGTTAAGTATATTCCACGGTTCTCCGTTGGCGAACTAACAATGGTCACTGTGGCGTTGAAAAACATTTATAACCCAATGGCTAGTTCTAGAGGTATGGTTGCCTTGTCAAGAATCCACCCATAAGAAACATAGGATAAGCTCAAAATAAACAGTTTACGTAACCATTAAACGTCTGAAATATTCAGATCACTCTTACATCCTACATATGGGCGAGCGAAGCCGCGAACAAATCCAGTCAAGAATAAACTACGAGTATTTATCTAAACTCACAATGCACATTATTACAATTAGATAATTGTTGATGATGATGTACAGAAATATCCCTAATCGGAAATAGGGATATTTCTGTACCGCGGGAAGTTCTTATGAGCGATGGTATAACGTATTCAATAAATTTTTAACTTGGAATATCTGCTTGTGGACCATACTCATTATGTCCTGTAAAGCTTCCTGGCAAAAATTCACACACCTTAAATTGAGTCTGATTCGCATGGAAGTGTAATCAGCCGGATGCACTAACTATTATTGCCAACCTTTTAAAGATGGCCTTTAAAACTATGTAGTGTAATGACCTTGTCAGCTAGTTTTACCGAAATCTGATCAAATCTGATATCCCTAAATATTCGTCGTCATAAAGCACAATTTGTATAATATAAACGTTGTTAGATATCAGAGAGTACAAGGTGATCTCGGCATAACGATCAGATACCAGTCGAGGTTGTGCGTCACGGCTTGTGGACTCCGAGCCAGCTTGTTATAGCGAAGCTTTTACACAAACGTTTTAACAAAAATTTGATTCGGTATTTGCACCATGAGGTTAAAGTGAAGGTTTTGTGAAAACAATAGCTGAAGTTACTAAAAGGAAAAAGTTATGTATGTGTGTGTGTTCCACGAATAATTGTTCCGAGTCTGGGTGTTTTTTGTATCTGTTGTTTGAATGTTTGTAAAGGTCCCCGCGACACATGAATTATTGATAGTTCGAGAGTTGTCTTTTTTAAAGGAAATAGAAAAGAATTATTTCTAAGTAATGTCCTCTTTGAACCAGTGGTTTTAGTTAAGTCGTATGTTTGCGTGCGATAGTGGTGAATTCGATTAACAGGTCGGGCTTTTTAATTAGGAAATTCTCAGTAGCCGTATGGAGTCTAGTAAGGGATGCCAGGGATGTTAAGAGGAAGTAGGTGTATCGTAGTATGTTTGGAGCATCAAAGGTATCCTTGTCGCATTTGCATGTGGATTAGATGAATGGTCCTTTGCCGAAAGTATTAACCAAACGTTAACTTAGAGAGCTTTGAAATTTTGTGAGCCGCGACAAAAAAGATTAGTGTTTTGAGCTAAGATATGCATTAGGGGAATCTAATAAACCCCAGTTGACCCAGTCCAATTAGAGCGAAATCTCAAGCTTAAGCATCCCGCTGGTCCCTAGATCCTTAGGTTAAACTATGCGGCTCTACGAATATTTTATACAATTTGGGTCTCATAACACCGTTTCATTATTTTGCTTACCGTGGCTAATCCCACGAAAGTTTATCGTAAATATAAAGTAGCTTATGTAACCACGACTCCCATCTCTATGCTACAAATCCCACTGACTTTTTTGTTAAAAGGATTATTCTGCTTTCTTCGTACTTTTCGTCACTAAATTTTATATGAATTATTGACATTGCATTCTAATCTTATTTTGACATGACTTTAAAATGTATGCTTAGTATTCAGACCTACATATCACCTGAAAATTATTGATTTTAAATATAAATATATTGCTACTTATAATTATTATAAATTTTTTGCATATCGGGTAAACCGGCGAAATATGTGAACATTTTTTATCATGTACATTTTGAACAACTTACTACCATGTTTCATGCAAATAAATAATCATTTCATTTCTTCGATATA
The DNA here is from genome assembly GCA_963675205.1 of Catocala nupta. Lineage (NCBI taxonomy): Eukaryota > Metazoa > Arthropoda > Insecta > Lepidoptera > Erebidae > Catocala > Catocala nupta. The sequence goes on along the minus strand of OY776107.1, from coordinate 2,073,997 downwards.
ACTAATACCTAAATTAAATAACGTTGCTCTTCTAATATCAAGAAATAAAAGTTTATAATTGCTGTATATAGGAGAATTATGTCAAGATACATAACATATCTGCCACTGTTCACCCGGGTGATTTAATTCCAATATGACACGCGATAAACTCAAAAGCTACAGAACGGATTTTCATACGGTTTTCACCAATAGACAGAGTGATTCAAGAGGAAGGTTTAAGAGTATGATTTGTGATTTGTACTACCCGTGCGAAGCCGGGGCAGATCGCTACTAAAGTAATAAAGTTGCCTTCTTTACAATGTCGGCATCAATCGTTCACCTCTTATTACGGAACGAATCTAAATGTTGCGGTTATCGCTTAATATAAGACAGGACGTACGCTTGTTCACTGATACAAATAATGCACTAAATAACCATACATAATAAATGTGGCTAATAAACAACCATTTTGAAAGCAAACGCATTTAGGGGAGCTATTACCTGTGAACCACATATTTAATAGCTGTAGTACGAATGTAATAGCGTAAATAAGCTTATCATATTCAAAGTATCTTGTTGACATAAATATTTTGTCTTCTAACATGAAAGCACTACCCGTCGACGACAGGGCGGGGTATAAGTCTTGCTGGCGGGGTAAAAGTAAGATAGTATGTTACCTCGCATAGTCTAAACTACTAAAACGATAATCAATCAATAATTCTTTAAAACTAACTTATACCTAAAGTATTATAAAACTGAAATAAAAACGAAAAAGATAACTAATACCCTCTAATATTATGTATATAATTAATAATACATATATTCTAAATTTAATCTGATATTATATCAATAATATATAAAATATAAAATCAAATTATGATGTCTTTCAATCTATCTTGATTCAATGTTTAGTCAAACAACAACAAAAGTATTTTTATAACTTAATGAGTCATTTATTATAAATTATTGTACCTATTATTGAAATAAATATATTATTATTATTATTATTATTATATAACATTTTGTGGTCTATGGTGTCACGATAAATTCTATATAAATAAAGTAAAAATATAAAGTAAACGGTAATATTTTAGTTCTACATTTTGTTTGTTTTATATTGGGCGTCTTCCTAAAATCCTATCAGTATGGCTGAATGTCGAGTATTGCAAATCGGACTCCATTTTTCAGATGATGGCTCAAGGCCAATGATATTATATGCAGACAATAACCAGATATTTACTCGCGCATGCACATGGCAAACTCAAAAACGTTTTTCTATTAATGTCAGAACAAAAACGATTCAACGAAATCCCAAGCAAACCGTTTAATGCACAGTCATTCGAATGATAGGTATCTCTTTTACGTTAGCTCTATCTATATTTAATGCGCTATGGTCGGGCGCCATATTTTTGACGCACATTACTTTGAAAGTAGCATACCTAGTTTAAAATAGCATGGAAGGGGAGAAGAAAACCGAACTTTCAAGTACAAGCTTCGGGAAATGCTTTCACTAGGAGAGCCAATGGTTTTTATGTATGGATACTTTCGTAGAGTCCGAAGCCTAAGTGATACTCTGATATCATAAGTGTTTATAGGGTCAAAGTAGCGGTTTACCTTCAGGCAAGACATTCTGCATACTACCTAGATAAAAACCGCACTATCGAAGTAGTTCGTAAGCTTTTTATACAAAACATGGGTATTCAAGGTGTATGTGGTGGCAGCCCTGCTCTAACCCAGTTGTCCACGGAGCGTGTAGAGAAGGGCCGCCGGTGTTTACGATACTACTTGAGCACATTATGTAAAGCCTTTACTATACATGACTACTTTGGTGGCGCAGTGGTACTGAATGTGACTGATGTGTGTGATATCTCGGGTTCGATTCATAGGTCAAGCAAAGTTTTATTGAGCTTTCGTAATCTTTTTTGTGATCTAATAAGGGATGTTAGTTCTCTAAAATTTAGCCACAAATTCAGTCAGGATCCCACTTCAATCTCTATGATTGTTAATCAAATGTTTATTGCCGCACCTTATTACCAATACAAAACAAAGACTGTCTCCGTGGCTCAATGAAAGCCTGAATCTCTGCGCGGTAGACTGCAATAGGCACGGCCAGTACGGGACCAAATATAATAACGAAATTTATTTGTTAAGTGTAATGAGCCTCTGCCCTACCACCTTCGGGGTTAGAAGCGACATATCTGCATGTACTTAAAGAAATATTAGAGGTGGTAGTTGTGAGCACAGATGTGAGATATCAAAACATAAATGAACATGAATGTGTATTGCATTCTCACGGGTTGTTCGCACGCTTGTGCGCGTTTCCTGATCTATGGCCTTAATACCTGATGTTACAACATATTCGGTGCCGAGTGTTTTGTTGACCTCTGAATGTTTGATAAGGGCTATGACGAATTGTTTCGAGTGTGGCAAGCGTTGGCATTTGTGTTTTTATACATATAGTCCACTTTTTCATATTTGTCTTTAAGTAAACAATACTGGTAGCTAGAGAGATCTATTGTATTGTCTTATTTTTATATGTATTACAGAGTGAATATAGTCTTAAATAAGATTGACCATTGAAATTAAACTACTATATACGGATTTTATCGCGTTGTTTATTTAGCACTGTATTACAAAATTTTGAAAATATTACACTACTACTACTATTGATTTTATTTTACTAATTTATAAGCTTTTGCCTACCCGCCGTGGTAGGCAAGGGTGTAAAACACTCACATTTCGTTAGTGATGATTTTAGGTTTCAAGTATAAAGTATAAAGGGTTGTTTATGACGCTATTAAGATTTTTTTACAGAAAAGCTCTTTAAATTGTTTTTTGTTACTATACCTATAGTATCCTATTCAATTTTAGTACTCATATGTTAACAGGTAAAAAGCGTAACGTTGTCCAAAAACCTAAAAAGCCAAGACTTTTTACAATCTACCCAAAAATAAATACGAAAGCCTTTAACTTATTGAGTGGCAGTGGTACACCGGCGCCCAGGCACAATTATGTCTGGTATTCCTAGACTTGACAGATTAAACCTAGTAGAAGTGCTAATAACGATAAAATAAAAAAGGTCGTGCGATACTATATGGTGACGGAACCGCTATATATACTAACGCTATATATGTTGTGAGGAGAACCATTACTGGGTACTAAGGGTCCTTCTCACAAGAAAAATTAAATTTGTAATACTCGTTCATTTAAAACCAATTTTTAATCTGTCACAATAAGGTATCTGTGAATACTTTTGCCTTTATGAATATATCGACTTTTGCCATAACAATATCAAACATATCGACCCTTCGACAATGAAATGCAAATGTAGTTTGGTTCCAAAGGAATTTTCTCCCACGGACGCTCAGGTTGTGGAATGAACTCCCTGCCCAGGTTTTCCCACAAGACTACAGAATGGGGTTCTTCAAAAAGGGCGTTAAAAGGTTTTTACAAGGTCGGCAATGCGCATGTGATGCCTCTGGTATTGCAGGCGTCGATAGGCTACGGTAATTACCATCAGGTGGGCCGTAAGCTTGATTGCCATATCAGCAGTAAAAAAAAAAAATTTAAAGCCAAATTACAACGAGTTAAAATACAAAAATCTCAAATTCACTAAGAAAACAACTAGAATAGGTGTACACAAGGTGGCTTTTTAGCTCTTCGTGTTCTATAATTATGAAATTATATCTTTAACAGCATTTGTAAAAAGTTGAAGCATTTTTTTAATATACTTTTTATGCTACGGTATTTTCTGGAAAGTGAAAACCATTTTTTACGAATTTTAACATTTTGAATACACAGGTCGATGCAGCTCGAACAACCGAGGATGAAGACTAATTTTCGCTAAAATGGCTTTTACAACATTTTTATCCTCGCAGGATCGATATAAACGTATGTACCTACTACGTTCTGTGTCAATGTCTCAGATCAGATTGTACTCACCTATAGTTGAAGCTCTCGCAGGGGAACCTCCTCTCGGTGGCGCACTCGCGGCGGCAGTCCTCGAGGCGCTCGCACGGCGCCACCCGGCGCACGTGGCTGCGCAGCGCGCGCCTGCCCGCCAGCACGCGCCGGAAGCACGCTGAGGAGAACAGGGGCACTTGAGAACACAACATCAGTTAGGACATAGAGACTTAAAAGATTAATGTTATCTGCATGAGGTTTTGGGGTAGATTTGTAGGACGGGCAGTGTTATTGAGATTTTCTGTCAAAAGATTCTCAGCAGCACCCCGGAGTCTGGAAATCTCCTCGGTAAGCTGCAAATAACCTAAACCGTACTTGGCAGTAATGGTATTAGTAGTTTGACTGCACGGATGACGTAGTGTTTTAAGTGGTCGCCTCGCCACTCACTCGCCGTCACTGCGTCCAGTGATGTGAGTTTGAATCCCACACGAGACAAAACTTTGTGTGATCCACAAATGGTTGTTCTAAGTCTGGGTGTCCTTTGTGTCGGTTATTTGAATGATGATATTCGATTGATGAGATTTAAACATAACGCGGGAGTCATCCTCTTAAAAAATGGAGTATGGAAACTTAAATGATAATTTAGAATAATGGAGCTCTGCTTAAAACTTCGATAATAGAGGCTTGAAACTATGTATGTATAAATATCTTAATAACGATTATACTTGGAATCTCAGGACTGCTCAATTGATTGATTTGTATGTATAGTTTAACGATGTAAATATCTTATATCAAGTAGTATGTATGTTTTTATGACACAGTCTATTGGACACTATAGCCTATAAATACTAGCGATGGCTAAAAAATCCTCACGCTTGTAGCAGAAATAGTAAAACATGGTCACTCGCGCTTTATGCGAAGTGTATTGTATATGACTATATTGCCAGTGCATAATACTACGGTTACTGATCGCCATAAAAGGAGGATGTCCGCTATGATTCTAAGCGCTAATATCAAATTAATGTAACAGACGCCTTGAATAAAGCATGTGTGAAATCTCTGTAAATAAATACTGTTATTAGTTGCCTATATTGGCAACACTGTAAATTAGATTGTTGTCAATATTGGCGCGTTTCTAATTAAAACTGTTAGTTTGAAACAACACATTTATTATATAATGGCTTGTCTAATAATCGCATAAATAATTCAAATCAAATTACATATTTTTTTTAGTGTTGTGGCAATTACTGTACCTACGAACTACGCTACGCTGTTCTACATTGACTTTTCGAGTAATATTATGGTCAATTTGATTGTGTCCGTTAATCTCATCTTCAATACATTTTTTGTCTCATCTTTATATTTATATCAGGATCTATAAATTAAATGTGAATTTCTTTACATCTAATTTAATATTGTCTTCTGTTTACGCGAATGTTATTCATTGAAATCAAACTACTATATACGGATTTTATCGCGTTGTTTATTTATCACTGTATTACAAAATTTTTGAAAATATTACACTACTACTACTATTGATTTTATTTTACTAATTTATAAGCTAATAAAATTATTTAAACTATTAAATCTATTTATTTTTAGTTTACACTTTCCACGACGTTTCGGTTGCTTTTCAGCAGCCATGGTCACGGGGAGATATAAAATCCGTATATAGTAGTTTGATTTCAATCTAATTTAATTATAAGCTAAATACAATTGTAGGTCTTTTGTTTTCTTACTTACAAGAGCCATTCATTCAAAGACCTCTATATTATTTTTATTATATGCAATATTTTACTAGTAATATAACATGTACAATATATTAACATTATTAATGTTATCTTTTTTAATACGTTTGTAAATAATAATAATATTCTATAATATTCTACCACATACACACAACACCATCTAGCCCAAACTAAGCAGAGCTTGTACTATGGGTACTAGACAATGGATAAACATACATATATACTTATTTTTTTTGTAAATACATACATATTATACATAGAAACACCCAGACCAAGATAAACATCCATGTTCATGCACATAAATATTTGTCTTGTGCGGGAATCGAACCCGCGACCTCAGGCGTGGCAGTCGGTTACACTAACCACTACGCCATCGAGGCATATATACATGTATAATATATATGTATAATATATATGTATTAGATTAATTAGTTTGAAACAATGGAATGAAACAACACCCAGATTCCAGACGGCAATTTCTGGATCATACAATTTTTCTCCCTTATGAGGATCAAACCCATCATCACTTACGCACTGTTAGCAGCGAGGCGACAATTTTAATCACTGTGCTGTCCGCACAGTCTCTTTTAACGTTTATAAATAAAGTGCCCCACGACACAAGCATACATTCTAGTGCCTGCTGCTGTACTAAGCGAACTACTCACAATATACTAGTGAAAACAAACTGTTTAGGAGGTGATTACAGACATAGGTGATGTCAAACACAAGGCAAAAGTGTAAATATAAATATAACTAGCTATGAATGAATATGAATCAAAGTAGATGTTACTTGGCGAAAGTCCATTGTAATAAAATTATTGGGCAGAGAGGAAACCGCTACGCATGCTCGGATTGTTTTTTTTTTTTTTGTATTCCTGGAAATATGCTTTATGCACTGTCCGCCGGCTAGGGGACGTCACCGGCGGGGTGTGTGTGGGACACAGCAGTCACAGCATGAAGTGCCAGTATACCCACTAAAAAACCTGGGGTATTCCCTCTCTCACCCAATGGGGGGGCTAGTTGGGAGCTCTTAAAAAAGATTCATCCATAGCAGGCCCTCCCATGTGGGTCCAAGCCGGGGGCAGGAGAGCGGTATAAGCGCGTCTCCTATCTACTCCTCCGGCGGCGGACATCCAGGGCGTAAGGATCTTCCTCGGATTCCCCTTTTTATTTTTTTTTTAATTTTTTTTTTATTATTATTATTTTTTTTTTTGATACCCAGGAAAAAATGCTTGATGCACTACCCGCCGGCTAGGGGACGGCACCGGCGGGGCGTGTGGGACTCACCAGCCTAGTGCTGGTATACCCTGGGGTGTTCCCTCTCTCACCCAATGGGGGGGCTAGTTGGGAGTCTAAGTCTAAAGATTCATCCATAGCAGGCCCCCCCGTGTGGGTGCCGGCCGGGTCAATGGGACCCGACCTCCTCTCGTCCCCGGGGGAGAGCATTTCACTGCTCTCCCCTTTCGACGTTAGAAGGCGCGCGGGAACACCGCGCGCGCCCTCTATGGGTTCTTACTCACGGGTGGCAGGGTCCCCTGAGGCCTTGCCACCCAGAACCCTTAGGTGGGGGGCAGGAGAGCGACATAAGCGCGTCTCCTGCGCCCCCTCCTCCGGCGGCGGATGTCCGGGGCGTAAGGATCTTTCTCACGCCCCCGCTCCGCCGCCTCCTTCCTCGGATTGCCTACCCCAACCGTTGCAATAGAAAAAGGTTGACAATACCGAACACCTCTGCATAAGGACAGCCACGTTGTGGGATCCGCATCGAACACAAAAAATGGGTCGACACGTGTTTCGCCTTAGCGCGAGGTATTTTAGGACCGTGTGGCTCGTTTGATCCTGAAGATGCCGAGAGAGTATAACAGACTATAAGGCATTTTATGTTTAAACTCTACTGCACTAGTGGTTTAAGTGGTCACTTCGCCACGGCCACTGTGTCGAGTGTTTTGGGTTCGATCCCCACACGGGACAAAAATTGTGCGATTCATAAATGTTTGTTCCAAGTCTGGGTGTTATTTGTGTCCGTAGTTTGAAGGTTTGTTGAGTCCTCTGCGACACAGGACTAATGCCTGGTACAAGAGTTGTCTTTTAAAAAAGACACAATTTCAGGAATCGTCTTTCTGTGTGCAGTTCTTTTAACAATTCCGTACTACTTCAAATCAAGTAAGACAAAGCAAATAGCATTGCATTTTATCAAAATTTTATTTAAACGAAATGTGCATGCCACGAATTTAAATTACAAAAATACTTGGTAATCGAAATATTACAGAGTATTTTGGACCCAGTACCTACTCATGTTCGGTAGCAGCTCTGAAATATTCAGTGGTTGACAAAATCCATCCATCCATTTCGTCGAAATTAAAAAGACACAGCTTGCAAATTTTAAATGTGATGCAGTTAGGGTCAGCAATACAGACGTAAGATACATGTCTTCTTCTCCCTAGCCTTTATTATTCCCAAGTCACTTGAGGTCGGTTTTTCTAGTCTAACCGGATTTGACTGGATATCAGTTTTTACACGGAGCGGCTGCCACCTGACCTCCGCAACCCGAAGGCTAACGATACCCTGAGGCTACACCAGTGTCAGGATATTATAGGGAACTAACTTCCCAATAACGACTGCCATATATGTTCATGGCAACCGGGACTGTCGGCTTAACGTACTCTCCGAGGCACGGAGTAGGCGATCAATCAATACTCACTTAATTTTGAAAAGTCATATAACTTCCGAAAGTCAGAGGTGCGTGAAGTTCGAACCCGAGACCCATTGCTTTGCAGTCTGTTGGTCTCCCCACTAAGCTATCGCTGCTCTTACGTAAGACATATATAAAATGTAAATTTTAACAAGAGTTCTGTTAGATTTCAAAGTTCGTGAATAACGTGTAATTAGTTGAATCATTGTTATAAAAACACAATGACATCACAAACTAACGTAGCTACAAACAAAAACGAATAGTAGCCTTGAATAGCACGAGTTAACTGAGATTTAAATAAGTATGACCCAGAGGACAAGTGAGTCGCACAAGTGAACAGGTTTTTGGCGAATAACTCATTATTTTAAATGATTGATGAGCTCGTGTATTATTCTTTACTACTTCCTGTTTCTTTTGCGTGGTATATATTATAACAGTAATATTATTACAGCACTGTTTAGAAGCTATGCTACTGCTGAGCACAGGTTTCTGATCAGTTTTAGAAGGGCTAGCCTATAGTTCACCACGCTGGACCAGTGAGGGTGCTAGTGACAGGCTTCACATATCTTTGAGAAAATTATAAATAACATTCAGATATATGTTTTCCTTCACCGTTAAAGCGAGCGATAAATATCTATTTAATATGCACATAACTTCGGTAAGTTGGCAGTGCGTTCCGTGGAATTAAAATCGAGGCCTTAGCGTAGCACCCTAATGGTCTGCCACCAGGCTATCGCTATGGTACTCATTATTTTATATCTCTTTATTTGTGAAATAAACGATCAAATTATATATTTAAATTAATCTGAACTAACCGTTTACATTTTTAAGCTCTGGTTGTTTGTAATCGTTCGATGTATTTCGTAAACTTTCGGTTCGTTTGGTTCTCCTACATCTACAGGAACACACCCCTACATATCTACGAGGAAGAAGGCAGTGGTATATTACACACACAGTTAACCAGCTATGTTTTAAAATCCTTTGTAAGCGATCTTATTATCGTCCATTGGTTAAATGGTCAAATTCCATGCTATCGAAAATTTCATAGCATGAAATTCCAGTCTATTTCGTCTTAAGCGTATCCTTAATTGTATGTCATGGGACCAAAAAGTTTGAACTTACATATTTAAGGTAACTCTATAGAAAATTAATGCCTCGATGATTCACCAGGGTTCGATTTCGAAGCCAGGGCAAAGTATTATTAAATATTCTACAAATTCTACTAATTATCCGTAAGCATGGAGTCCGAAACAGTGGTACCTAAAATTTGGCTGACGCAATGTATTTGCAATATATCTCTACCCTCTGTCCTCAGGGCGATATAGACGTGTGACAATGTTTGTGTTTGTTTATTAGAGTATCAAGTATCATAGGTACTCTGTCATATGCAGTCACACGAACGGTTGGATAACCTCAAGTGTACGATGTGTTCACGGATCAGAGAACAGGTTACACTTTGTGTTTCTACGCGAATGCCTAGGACGGCTTGTCACATTGTAGGTGGAAAGACTATTTAGGAATCCGAATATATAGTTTCACACCTTCTTATCCTTGACAGGGTAAGCAGAAGTCTTTACAGCCAACTAGATAAGCCAAGATAAATAAACTTAAACCGCAACGATTATCATCTGTATCAAGTAAAATATTTGCTTTTGAGTACTTCTTATCTAACTATAAACCAATCTGCCACTTGGAATTTTTTTATACAATAAATCTTTATGTGATCCACAAATTGTTGTTCAGTGTCTGGGTGTTCTTTGTGTCCGTTATTTGAATGTTTGTTATTCCCCGCGACACAGTTATTATTGCTAGAGCGGACGCTGTCAGTTTTAAATTAATAAATAATTACAAATAACCCTATACGGTCTGACTTATGGTATAGTTAAAGAACACTTGCAATGCCAGTGGTATGACTTGCAAATCCCTGATCCTTCCAAAAGATGACGCTATGTTGTCAACGCAAGACAACCAAGCACCTTCCGAAGGCGCTTGAAATCCCTTCTCATTGCAGAAACACGCTACAAAGTAATTCGGCTGCGATCTGCAGGCTTCGGAAGAGAATAGGTATGAACCTGAACCAAATGAAAATTAACTTTAGGATACCAAGCTCAGGTAAGTGGAATACGAATGGAAATAAAACAGAAACAGTGTTTCTGTTTTATTGTTATTTCAATTCGTATTCAAGAAATTTTGTGTGTCTCTCTGATTAAATTAAGAGTTTATTTTTAATTCAATTGTATTTGCGAATGGATCTACATTAAATGACATCACACATCAAAACGACACTATTAAAACTAGCTATGTAAAATTGCTATGAAAGAAGAAATTCGTATATGTGAAACTTGTACAAACTGGTATCCGAATGTTTGTGTCTTTTCTTTGAATGGTGGTAAAGTGTCATTTTATTTTAATTTAGCTATATGTATGATTACTTCATTTATACAATTGCGGTGGCCTGGCAGGGTTTCATATATTGAACTATATTAAACTGTAACATTTAACACATGATATGCAATAAAAACGTTGAATTGATTTGTTTAATCAAATCATAATTAGAGTTCCATCGTGTTCGGGTCACGATGTTTCGTATCATCCGCGAGCAATAATGATGACCTTTCTTTCTACGTCTCCCTCTAGTACTGTTCTCGTATTTGCGTACGGTAACCAAATAATCAACTAAAATTAAAGTTTAAGCTTTCGATCATTTATCAAAGTTTCGTACATTTTGAAATGCTTGAACATTTAAATAATTCGGATTTATTTATTATTATTATTATTGATAATCGCCGTAAATATATAGGTATTTATGTCAAAATCTATAAATAAATTCTCAGTATCAGCACGAAAACTGGAATTTTATCCAAAAGAAGGCAACAGGTCCGTGTTCGAATCGAAATGCAGATGTAACACATCTCTGCTTACCCTATCAGATATAATATGTAAAAGAGTAAATAGAAGTTAGCTATGTAGTTTTTATCACTTGACTAGCAGTCGATTATATAAATATCAATAATTAAATTTCCATTTACATATATATACTATTTTAAATGAAAGACGCAACTTATAAGCGTAGGTATTTTAAATATAATTTTTCATTCATTATTCGAAATTATATACACAAAAAAATCTGTGTAAAAATTGCTGATACTGGCCAACTCCGCAATCAAACCCAGGACATCACGATCGGCAAGCGTTAGGTTGACTAAGTTGATATACCCGAGGAATATAAATCTACTAATATTATAAAGCTAAAGATGTTGTTTATTTGCTTGAACGCGCTAATATATGACATTATTAAGTCTCACTAGCACTCTCAAAATATTTCTGTTTTCCATTTTATTTGAGAAGGCTATAGGCTATCTAACATTAGGCTACAACCGTATAGAGTGGCGTGTGGTGTGTGGAACCACGGAGCTTAGCTAAATATATATATATGTATGTTATATATGTATAGTTAAAGCTAAATACACTTAAATAAACTGAAATACGTACTCGGTGCATTTTCCACAAGTATAACCCTCGATCCGATCACAGAACACACAAACTGACAAAACAACAAAGTTATCGTCCACAATTTCATTGTCATTACACTTGCTCATTAACATTATTCACTAAATACAATTATATCACTTTTATATCCAACACGTACAATTAAACTCATATTTGTTATTGTTATATACTAAATATAACAATTGAAAACATTTGAATAACTAAAGCCATTTAATTAATCCGAAAATCAAAGTAACTGCAAATTACTAAGTTGGTTCTAAATTTAAATAATTCGAATGTAACATAACATATTTTGAATTTGGAAGAATCTATTCGTGTTATTACTTACTACATAACAATCCATAACATTTCTATGACAATTTATTAAAATAATGTTATTATGATAAAGTTATTAAACGAATATGTTATATAGTATATGTTTGTGGGTCAGTGAGGTCGCGGCGCGTCACATAGTGCAACTGAACAGTAGCATTGTCTGCAATAAGCTTATATGTGAATGGAAAACTCGCTAAAGAATAATGTGGATGAGGCGTATTTATAAAACAATTGCTTGCCAGGCAAGTATGTATAAACGTAACAAAAAAGCGAGGCTATGTTAGGTAGGTAACGTATTTTTGAAATTTTGTGACTATGTTGGCGCAGCCGTGATGTATGCGACTGCATTGGATTTTTCAGTATAGACAGTCAATAGCAGAACGGAATCTGGTACCGTACCTGATAAACGGCAATAAGCTCGCTTCATTTAACGAGGAATATGAACCATAGCTGGCGAAATGTGGGTGCTATACACCTGAGTCTACTCCTTCGGGGACATAGCCGTGAGGCTATATGTGTATGTATGTAATACTTGGTATGGACTTTATTAGATTAGTACACACACGCACCGTATGTCTGGGGGAATGGGCAGCGGGAGAACCGATAGTTCTAAAACTTTGTTTAAGAATCCTACAGAATCAAAAGCTGGATAACAATTTTAGACAAAGTTGTTGAATAGTCTTTCATAGATACCAATAAAAAATCGACTTGTTTTTACATGAGATCTCACAACTTTTGTGGGGAAAGGACTGTGTTGCGAGACTTCACTAATACTTAACGACTGTTAAACGTGACTACGCTGAAATATAAATTGTGTTCTTTAATAAGTGTTTATAATGCGTAGAACACTCGACACCCCTAGCCTCTCGCACGGGTGTAGCCCTCTGCTGCTGGCTTGTATGCCTATGGTGGCTATTCAGGGGGCCCATCTAGTGAGTTGGCGAGTCACCGTCTGCCCATTGCATTGATGCTATTAGAGTATTCAGGGCAGACGCCGTTTTTCATCCACAGTTACCAATATACCGGTCCACCAAACACCCATACCCATAGCCCATATATTAGAATCTATACGTAGCAATAGTCCTACGCCTGCTGCAGCTAGTGCCTCTGTAGGTGTTCCATCCACCTTTGATTAAAACTCTCGAAGGGCCTCTTCACGTTGGACCCATATCTCCGTGTAAGCCTCCCAATGGGCCAAGTATTTTCTAATATAATATGTTAGAAAATACCTGTGATAAGAGAAACATAATAATATTCTACCACATACACACAACACCATCTAGCCCAAACTAAGCAGAGCTTGTACTATGGGTACTAGACAATGAATAAACATACATATAGGAATCGTTCAGTATGAATAGACTTTGTAGGTAATGTCCACATGAATCCAGCGCGGTGTTCATTACATCTGATAAGTTCGGCAGTCGGGCCATTGTCTCTCTAAAAAAAGGATTTATTTAAGGCAAAAAGCTAATACATCCGACCATTGTGCCAACATGAGAATGCCAACATAATATCATGGTGTTGTTAATGGTTTCATAAACTTTATATATTTTATGTGACTTTAGGTTTAATATTGCGATGGCGGTGATCGATCGGTTTAAACGCAATTGCTGTGCATGATGTCTCAGGTTCAATTCTCGGGTTGGTTATTGGATTATTATTAGTCACGTACTTCTCAGTAACAAGTAAGAGCATAGATTAAGGAACAACAATAATAATAATAATAACTGGCTTGTATGCCTATAGTGGTGCCTATACTGATCAGGGGGCCCATCTAGTGAGTTGGCGAGTCACCGTCTGCCCATTGCATTGATGCTATTAGAGTATTCAGGGCAGACGCCGTTTTTCATCCATAGTTAGCAATATACCGGTCCACCAAACACCCATATCTATAGCCCATATATTAGAATCTATACGCAGTAATAGTCCTACGCCTGCTGCAGCTAGTGCCGCTGTAGGTGTTCCATCCACCTTTGATTAAAACTCTCGAAGGGCCTCTTCACGTTGGACCCATATCTCCGTGAAAGCCTCCCAAAGGGCCAGGTATTTTCTAATATAATATGTTAGAAAGTACCTGTGATAAGAGAAACATAATAATAATAAAAATAAAAGTAAATAAATGTGAAATAATAATAATAATATTCTATCACATACACACAACACCATCTAGCCCAAACTAAGCAGAGCTTGTACTATGGGTACTAGACAATGGATAAACATACATATATACTTTTTTTTGTAAATACGTACATATTATACATAGAAACACCCAGACCAAAACAAACATCCATGTTCATCATGTTTGACTTGTGCGGGAATCGAACCTGCGACCTCAGGCGTGACAGTCGGTTACAATAACCACTACGCCATCAATAACTACTACAATGCTCGGTAGATGATAATAGGGTCGCTCCCTAAGGCCATACAAATATGGCAATCGTAATCTGGGTGTAATACCCCTGTGCCTACCCCTTCGGCGATATAGACCTTTCACTATGTATGTACACACTCGCGTCTGTTTGCGTCCCTTAAGAAGTGTGTAGAGAACCTTTACATACAAGTGAGAAGTTGATATTATGATACGTGAAGAGAAAACTTTATACCCCTTTATAAGCATGCACGGCGGAATGTGAGATTTACCATAGTTACAGTAAAAATATATACGGAGCCTTGACATCGCTGAAGCAGTCAACTTGTAACCACGGTTGGTCGAAACGTCAAGCATCACAAAGGTAAACAATATGCATGATCATAACGTGATCATTGTTTAATAATTATACCTGTTACGAATTATTTATTCAGAAAACCAAGTTTATATAAAAAATAAAAATTACGATGGAGTTTTAACCACTGGGTGACTGGGCAATCATTTGTACTGGATAATTTTGCTAACGCTTAAAGCTAAAACAAAATGTAAGCGAGTATTATATGGACAAAAACGCAGTCAGTCCAAACTAGGAATCCTTCCGTGTAATTTAACAAATTGTGCTTATCCGCCGACAAGAGCGCCTTCAGAGCGCACACGCTTTAAAACTCATTAATTCGTTGAGTTCCGTAACGTGACGTTAAATCTTGTTTAGCTTTTTATACCACTGAGGTGCTAAGTATTACATATTATAATAATTATACTTAAGGACAGTTTTACCGTCCCGACAAAGTTTAGCCGTAAAGCGTGCACTTGTATGACACAGTTGAAAATATATGTTTGTACTCAACAAACGCTCTTTTATTGGAACGAAGTTCCTTATCGCGCGTTGTGAAAGACGGAAAAAATTCTTACGAAAAGTTGTCACGACACTTTTTGCTATAGTAAGCTATTGTAAGCTGTGCGGCGTGCGTAAGTAGTTACGCTATCTCGCTCGCACTGTTCATTCATGCGCCAGCAGATTACTTCATTATGGAAAAAACGCGTGACCTTGTGGCCAGCTGCGAGCTAACAGACTTCTTATTATTATGCACGCGCCATGTAGGGTGTGTATCTTTTATGGATTTTTTTAGATTTTCGGAAATTTCTAAATTAATTAATTAAAAAAAAATTATTACAATTCCTTCACTAATTATTCGAAAGGAACTTCGTTCCATCCGGGTGTCCCTTGACAGCTCTCAAGTTTTTTTATCACTAAGCAAGTATGCAAGTGTCCAGCTGATGGTAAGCAATTACCGTAGCCTATGTTTGCTTGCAAATTCTGGAGGTACCCGCGCGTTGCCGGTCATACACAAGCAGTTTGTTCTAATGGATGGATGGAATTTTGTTCATCTATATGTAGGTTCTAAGATATATGTGATCATCAAAACATTTCAAGAAAAGGTTTTTAAAGATTTATTGCTATCCCGCTAGCGCTGAAAGTAATATCAATGTGCGGTAGAGATAACTACCTACAGCTTGATTTTATTATACCTCTAATCATCATCTCGTATTCCCCTTATTCCTCCTGTATGAATTTTATATCTATATATTTTTATTTTACTATTGTCTTTTAATTTATTAACTGAGTGCCTAAAAAAGTGGCGTTTAAACGCGCCTTTTTTAATTATTTGTAATAATAATAACTGAAAGAGGCTAAACATATTATACTTTTTTGATTTTGCTCTGGTGTTCAGAGAGAAAACAGAGGAATACGTTTGTGTGACTTGAACGGTGGTACTACTGGACTGATTGTAAAAATCTTGCTCCCACAGAAAGCTACAGTATTTCTAAGTAACATATGCTATGTCAATAACATTCCACACGAGTAAGGCCACTGGCTGGCTAGTGCTGCAATATAAATAATATGATATACGGAACTCGAGTTGCACACGTGATGACGACTTCACAGTGAGTTAAACGAAACAATGAAACTAAACTTAACCTCTTAAACCTTCATCGTCGTCGCATCCACGGCAAATAATGATATGTAATTAACAATTAGTTTTATTTACACTGACTACATTCCACAGATATCTCTTTAGTACTGACTATATGTTTAGAATTGAATTAGGCATTCCTTGAGAGTGTTTATGACCGATGTGCGAGGGCGATATCAATTGTAATGAAATATGTAATTGGGAAGAGAGGAACCCACCACGCACTCCGCATTGTCCACTCTGACTACTGCAATAGAAAAAGTTTAATAATACTAAACTGCGGTTCTGGTAGCCAATGAGCTTTATTCTCAAACTATATAACTGCCCCGAGGATGTCTCGCGCTGTGGTGAACGCATACCTATGTATACCTAGGCATACGTGTCGACGCATACCTATTTATTGTTCGAGTTGGAGTACGCCTGGGTCAATACGTGGCTGTCCCTATACAGGAGTTCCGTATTGTCAACGTTTCTCTATTGCAATAGTTGGGGTGTTTGTCTAATCCAAGACTGGGTGGCGGATTCCTGGCAAAGTGTAATTTATATATAGATTGAATTAATTATTGATTCTATCGTATTTCTATCGAGCAAATACTTATCAGCGTGTTAATTAACCAAACTCGATGCATGTTATAATTGAAGTTTCTACGGTATTCATGGAAATAACAGCTGGTTACTATGACAACTGGCGAAGCGACAAGCGAATTCAAGATGAGTTTTCAGCGGAATACAGCTGAATGTTTCCGAATTTTCTAGCCTGACAGCTGAGCCTGCAAATTCACGGCCAAAATAGATCCGAATTAAACTCATTCACAAATTAATACAAAATGATTTAAGCGTAGCTCTGAGCTGACGCGATCTATCTTCGCCATTGTCTCACCAACCTTGGCGCAGACAATACAATGTAGTAGGAAGACCGCCGGGAACAATGAACATATTAGGTGTTTATAGCTGGTGCTATTAATTACTCTGTGACCTGTTACTGGGATAAACCTGGCCGAACTCGAAAAAACCGGTCAAGTGCGAGTTGGCAGCACACGAAGGGTACCGTACCATTGTTTAAGATACAAGATACTACTATAAATATTCTTGTACAAAAATAATTTGCATGGCGACCATTTTGAAATTCACCATCCATAGTTTTAATTATTTGGTGTTATAGCGGAAAAAGAAATACGTACTGTGGGTAACATATAGACAAACAGACGGACGGAATAAAATCTCGTTGGCACCTTTCGGGTTCGGAACCCTAATAATGTATAATCTTAAGTGATGAAGCAACGCAATTTGATATTTTTAAGGAGCAAGTTCTTTACATTGTTCTAATATGCACTACTTATAAGGTATCGTTCAATCAGTTTCATATGCCAAGACATTTACCAAGAAGATCTAATATAAGACTCTTCTGCTTGCCAAAAGTAACACTAAAGTATTTATATATATATTTGTATATATTTTATTTAGATTATATAATATGTTTATTGGTATGTTTACATTATGTAAAAGGTATATCCATTATTTAGTATATGTAAGTGTATATATCATCCTAATGTAAGCACCTAGTACTTTTTATCTCTGCATCACCCAATGGTTGAGTGGTAGATAATGCCTGTGGCATTAACTCCGTCGATGTATTATTTGGTGCATAAAGTTTTAAATAAATAATATAAAAATAATTTAAGGCAACACAGCTCACTGTCTAGAATCTATGCCGCATATAAATAGCACGAATTTCTTTAATACTGATATATTTTCCTTTTTAAAATCCAAATTTACACGAATAGTAATAATAATTATAAATAATTTTATAAATACATCCACTATAGCCTCCTGCTATTAGTAATTTGCTTTACAAACATTTAAATAACGGACACAAGAAACATTAAGAATCGGAACAACCATTTGTGGAATACACAAGCTGTTGTCTCATGTGGGATTGGACACCACAGCACTCGGTGTCGTGACTGAGGCGAGGCGACCACATGAATCAATGCGCCATCCGTGCAGTTAAAATCATCACTTAAATGAGACATTTCGCTCAACACGTAACCTAATAAATGAGGATCTTAGGTCATCGATTCCAGTTCCAAATATTTTACTTAGTTATCCAGAAAAATACATTAATTGAATGAAGTATGAAGGCGAAGTGGTGCATACACCTCGCTAGTCTCGCTAGGTCATAAAGTAACACTTATGAACTACAAAGTTATTGGTTAGTTAGTTTACTAAGTTAATTAATGAATTTACATGTACGTTAGTTGCTAGATTCAGGCAAAGGGTTGAGCATATGAGAAAATACCAGCGAGAAACTTAATTGCCAATTAACTATAACTTAGTATACTCATATTGACAAGTTGTTGCAGCCATTATACCGTAATATATAACTGACTGAATATTAATCCTATAAAATTTCTTGTTTAACCAGTCACAGTATATACAAAGTCTTAAAAACGATGTGATTTTACAATGTAATAGTAAATCCAATCAACTAACGAAGAGTTCATATATTTGAGATTCTTTTGGTTACAAACAAAAGACAATGGCGAAGGCCGCAGCTGCTCGGTTTATGATATAACATTAACAATAAGTTTTGTACACAATGATTCTAAGAATCTTGATATCAGATCACTATCTGTAGGTGCCGCGCTAAGTTTTAAGGTGTCGCGGGTATTTTGTATTACTAATAATTAATAACCGATGATCATAATATGCAGCGATAGCCTAGTGGAAGGTCGTTGGTTGCCACGCTAAAGTCTAAAGCTAGATCGCAAGGCAAGCACCGCCGGTTTTTCGAAGTTATGAGATCATGGTTATGTGCGGATAAAATTATCGCTCGCTTTAACGGTAAAGGAAAACAGCTTTAGTAAACCACCGTGCCTAAGAGTTCAACATTATAAGTATTCTTGAAGATGTGTAAATTCTGCCCACACGCACTAGGCCAGCATGGTCGATTATGAAAATGGAATGGCATGAAAATTTCGCACTTTGAGAAGAGGCCCATGCTTAGAAGTGGGGCAGTCTATTTAGAGGGCTGATATTACTATGATATTATTATATCATAGTAATATCAGTCCTCTAAATAGACTAATAATAATAGCAAGAACAAATTCCGATCATGGGCATATCGTAACAGGCAGCCATCAGCGCAGGAGACATTTTAGAGCACAAGTGTATGCGCAATCACAAATGCACTCTGTATTCTCCAACTCTCATAGTAGTAGCAACCCGGCATGATGTATTCGGTAAGAGATCACGCGCAGCAACAACGGCTTTACCTGCTTGCCAAGAAATAGGGATACGAAACTGAATACTGTGTTAACTCGTAAGTGGCATGTATATCAGAAACTTATTATATAAGATTTTACTGTGAATATTATATAATATGAGCATAACACCTCTGCTTATTCCTTCGAGTATTCCAGGGATACGCGTGATCTTACATAAGTTACTGTCTTTTTTCTCCTCTCGCCTATGACTTGAACCGTTTACTTGTAGTAAATGGCAAACGGTAGGCTTGGGCAAATTGTTTAGACCTTCCATTATGTGGCCATTTGTGGGGAAACTGAGCGTGTGGGGCGGACATACTGGTGATGTATAACGCCTCAGGATATTGATGATAATGAAGCGGATCCTCATCGTAACGAGGTCAAGGTACATCTTCTTAATGATAGAGAAGAGAAAATGCGGTAGCGAATACGACTACTGTGCAAGAGATATCGGGTAGTATTCCGGGGTTGGCTAAATGGTTATAAGATTTAGCATGGAGTTCAAAACTCCGCCAGATACTTTTGTGTTTAAAGATAAGTAGCAATTTCGGCTACTGGTATTCTTGTTAATCCCTCGAGATAAGCTGGAATGCCTTTGTAAGGAGTGTGTCAGTAGTGCAATAGGTGGAATCCGAAGCCACGACGTCTCAGTAACAAATTCAATGCCTTATCAATTAGGCTGTCACTTCATGATGGCAATAAACACCTAACATTACATGGAACCTGACTTACTATAGCCCTTGAAATTAGTATATCTTCGGTGATATAGGGACACCTGTATATCTCCGAAGAAAGACTTATAAGTCTAGGTATGTCTGAACAAAAAAAATGTCTCACATAGGAACTGATCCAATGCATTTAAATTGACAGTGACGACTAAATCCACTGCAGCATCCAACCGACGAGTATAACCCTGAGATACCTCGCGTTCCTCGTCATAAAAAGGGCATGAACATAATTCGTCGGGTAGTGGTGGCACAAATGGCTCCACACAAAAACTGTGTCACGCGCTCGTACATGTTTAGCCGCCGTGATGGTCACACTCAAGGTTGTTATTATGTCATTTTGAATCTTCTATTTAGCTTTTTATATCTATGTTTAGGTGCTATGTAATACATGCTCATTGCCTTCTACCTTGCACATTACCAGACGCCATACTGCCGCTGAAAATTTATTTACTGATCCAATGGAAAAAAGACAGTTTCTGCATTAGGAATAATTCCTGTACCGCGGCGGATTTTACAAAGAAACAAACAACAGGCATACAGACAGACTCGAAACAACTATATTTTGTGAATCATACAAATGTTTGTACAGTCAGTGACGAAAGTCAATAAACACGTACAATCTACCACAAATTGTGTACACGTTAAGCAGTAGAACGTGGTGATCACCTAAGGTAACAATTAACGATAAACGTCATAGAACCAAATTTAGATTTGAGCACAAGAATGAAGTTGTTTATATAATTTATTGTTGTCCCTGTCTAGTGGAAAATTAAAAAGACCTTTGTTCAACCAGTGCCTCAAAATAAAATATATTGGATTAGTTTTCTGAATCCATGAATTTATCACACACATGATTTATCCTTAATATCGAAGAAATCACAATATATATTGTATATAAATGCCTTCTTTGCCTGAAAGCAACTAATACGCTATTGTGAGGGAATGCCGTCCTATCGGACTATGTCAATGAGGGACCACTTACATTATTTGATCGGTCGGCAATCCGACACAACCGGATAGAGTAAGTACTTACTTTCCAAGACATGAAGGTTGCCATCGCCGCCAACTTCCTAACGTCGGAATTTAGCAGTCTATAATATTTTAGCAACCTCGGCGGATATTGAGAATTTCTGGACGGAAATTTTTTTTTGTTGGCTTGGAATCGAACCCGATACTTCATTGACAGCCGCATTCACTACCGCTGCCCCACTGAGGCAATTTTATCACTACTGATTCTACAAAGTGGGCTAACATGTTTACGAGCCGTCTGATAATAAGCGGTTACTGCGCCTATCATCACTTCTAATTACAACCCAAGGCGAAAGGAATTAAAGGTGAGAGGAACTAATCAGTAGCTATACCAGGTAATTAGTGACTACTGACATTGTGGCATTTGACTGCTCCCATGGCGCAGTGGTTTAAGTGTTCGCCTCGGCACTCCCACTGCGCCGAGGGTTGTGGATTCGAGGCAATGGAGAAAAAATATTTTCTTTCTTGTACTTTGTTTGAATGTTTGTAAAGTCCTTCGAAATACAGAAATTGTTGCTAATATAAATATAAATATAATAATAACAGCCCTATATATAACCTGGCCCATTGCTGGGCACGGACCTCTTCTCCGTTTAAGAAGGCTTAGGCAATCCACCACGCTGGCCCAGTGCGGATTGGCAGATATCACATATCTTCGAGAACATTATGTAGAATTCTCAGACATGCGAGTTTCCTCAGGATATTTTACTTCACCATTAAAGCGATTATTAACTATATATGTATTTACTGCCATTTACTCGATATCAGAACGAGCCATTGACAACAGCTAAACCATGATTCAATCCGTGGAACTAAAACAAGCGCGTGAACAATACACGTGAACCATGAGACCGGAAGGTCAGAGCACACACCACGGGGCATTATAATGCTAATAATTAAATATGGCTCCATTATGTGAAACAATGGGGTCGCCGGTGGTACATAAGGTCATTATTATGGTAACGTGGCTAAACTTTTTGTTAGATCATATTAAATGTGTTTTAGGTTTTATTGGAATGCGCTCCGTGGCAACGCGGCCGTGAATCCGTTTGCTGTGCAGTCTCGGGTTCAATTCCTCGGTCGGGTATTGGGTTTTACTGTAGATTTTGTAGCAGCACGAATTCTGGCATTATGCCTTGTAAACGATAGTAAGTTTAGTCTGTATTAAGTTGAACAAAGAATCATAAATTGCAAAATGTGGATGAAACGCGCTAGGAATTATTTTTTTTTAGTTTTCACTTGAGTGTTACAAGTAACTTTAGACAAAAAGAACTGCTTACTATCAGGCGGACCGTATACCTGATTATACATACCAGAGTATAAACGAGCAGCGATAGCTCAGTGGGGAGACCAACAGACTGCAATGCAGAGGGTCTCGGGTTCGAACCCACGTCAGTTATATGACTTTTCGAAATTATGTGCGTATTTATTGACAATTATCGCCTGATCCGTACCTCGGAGAGCACGTTAAGCCGTCGGTCCCGGCTGCCATGAACATCTATGGCAGTCGTTATTGGAGAAGTCGACACAAAAGATCCCACTGGGTCGAAGTGTCTCCGGTCTGTACTGACTGGCCCCCACATAAGATAAGATAAGATACCACAGTATACATACGACATTGGTATTACGATAAACAAATAATAATCAATATTATTCGAATACATTCGAATGACTTAACCGAAACATTCATAATTATGTTGAATCGATTATTTTACGTCGCTAGAAGACACTGATGACATAGCCTTACGCCTCTCTTATCTATGTCCTATCTTATTAAGCTGATGTCTGTATTACATCCAGATTTCGCCAATAATGGATTTAGATAGCACGTAATAGGCGGCGACTCTATTAGCTATATATGCATAGTTGTAGACTACGTACTGAAACGTAATAACACTTTCTGTCCTGAGAATGTCATGCCTAGCAATCGCATTCATTGCCACCGAGGCTGTAAGCTTTGCTGATTAATAATAATTGCGTTTGCATATTTCTTTAAGTTTTTTTTAATGCGACACTCGTACTAGGAATACTTTCAGTGTCGCGGGAGAATCTACAAACATTCAAACAACGGACACAAAGAACACCCAGACTCGGCACAACCATTTGTGGTTCACACAAATTTTTGTCCCGTGTGAGATTCGAACCCATAACACCAGGCGCAGTGGCAGTGGCGGGGCGACCACTTAAACCAGTACGTCATCCGTGCAGTCGCATATTACGGACGATATCACGAAAATAATAACAATTCACATTGCGTAAAATAATCTAAAAGTTCACAAACAATAAAAGCAAGTGTCGATGGCACTGTGGTCGATATGCGCCATCTTCGCGCGGCATCTACCGGTTAAAACAACATAACGTCGGACCAACTAGTAAAATAACTCCAACATATATTATAAGGTTATTCTCGTATACGCAGACATTTCCTCTCATTCTCAAAATATCATAGCAAATAACAATAAGAGATTTAGCAACAATGATTACATTCGTGCGCCAAAACACAATACGCAATTAATTCTAACGATTACCAACTACACGGAAGATATTTTAACCCCTCACCCGCTGAAAATTAGTCGAATAACTTATTTTAAATGTAGTGTCACTGTTACAATGTAAAAAAAATATTATACTTCATTTCAAAGATTTATCCTTGTAACAATATTTAGAGCAAGACTAGTTATAGTACCGTGGCATATGTTTGTGGCCGATTGCGATGCCGATTGCATCTTGAGTTCAATTTTAGGGTCGGAGAAACCGTTATTATGTTTAGAAGCTCACAGTAGTACTGCAGAGTCTGTAGTAACTTGCGAAAAGTAGGTGTAATACAGCTCTATCTAAAATACACCTGTAACTAACTCTTCAGAATGATAGGATGAATGGTTTAAGTATTGGACATATTCAAGTTAACAATATATGTAACTTAAAAAATAAATCACTTATAAATCACAAAGGAAATCCACATATTCTCACGCCTATATCGCCGAAGGGGTAGGCAGAGGTATATTTAACACTACATATGGATCTAGATCCCAACAGACACAAATCACACCCAGATTTGGAAAAAGTTTTTGTGGATCACATAATATTTCTCCCGTGTCCACGTCATTGTAGTAAATTAATTATGTTTCGTATAATTAAGTTAAATATTAAAGTCCTACTTGTTTTACCTATTTGGAATTACAATCGAGTAGGTACTCAAAAAAGCAGAGATAGCCTAGTGGGAAACCGTTGGACTGCCACGAAGAGGTCTCGAGTTCGAGCCCAAGGCGCGCATCTCTAACGTTTTGAAGTTATGTGGGTACTAAATAGTTAATAATTGTCGCTTGCTATAACGGTGAAAGAAAACATCGTGAGGAAACATGCATATCTAAGAGTTCTCAATAATGTTCCCGAAGATATGTGAAGTCTGCCAAT
The DNA here is from genome assembly GCA_963675205.1 of Catocala nupta. Lineage (NCBI taxonomy): Eukaryota > Metazoa > Arthropoda > Insecta > Lepidoptera > Erebidae > Catocala > Catocala nupta. Next base: position 2,049,069 of record OY776107.1, on the reverse strand, counting down.
CCGCGCTGGGCCAGCGTGGTGGCCTAATTCCTTCTCACACTGAGAAGAGGCCCGTGCCCAGCAGTGGGATAGTTAAATATAGGTACTCAAAACCCTCCCATATCTCCCTCATTAAACCAGTGATGCTGTATTCATGTAAGTATAGGAATCCTTGCGTTTGCTTTTATTGCTTATATTTCGTTCGATTCCCAGGTCAAGTAGTGATTGACTTAGTTGTATATAGTCTTAGTAACTACACCGAATTCTGTTTAATATTTCGGTAACAATACGACGAAATGTAGATGTTATACAATATGTCTGTTTATCAGTGTCGGAGACTTAAGGGAGGTGTAATATGGTATTATAAATCGACAAATCACTATCTCAATTAATCAAATCAAATTGAGATTATGATTTGTCGATAAAAAATACCATATTTCACCTCCTTTATGTCTCCGACACTAGTAAACAGAGACATCGTATATACACGAATAATTGTTTATTATTTGTTTTGATCCAGTTATCTTATCTTATCTTGTGTGTGGGGCCAGTCAGCACAGACCGGCGACACTTCGACCCAGTGGGATCCTGACACACTTCTCTGGCTTCATTTACTTTTATAACATTCCTCATACACGCTCGCTGGTTTAAGGCGCTCTTAACCTGGCCTTTATCCAGAACATCTCCGATCTGATCAAGAAACGTTCGCCTAGGTCTTTCCTTTGCGACTGTTCTATTCTCACTAGCCTTATAATTTTTCTGAGTCAGTCTTTTCTCGTCCATTCATTCTACAGGCTTTTTTTTTTTACTTGGGTAAATGCGCCTTATGCATACCCTCTCGCCACAAGGGAAGGCGAGAGGGTTATGCCCGGCTCTCCTGTACTTCGGGCCTACGGACCAAAACCCCACGGTCTGTCTACATGCCTAAACCAGCTTAACATACCCTTTTCTATTCTCGTCACTATATATCCACTTTCATGCCGCATCTCTTTCTATGAAGTAAATCTATAAAGTTATTATTAGATATTATTCACGCAATTGAATAACTCGGGTTTGAGCGTTACAAGGATCGCGGTTACCAAATGATACCACTTGTCTTTATTTAATTCGAGCACGTGATCCGTTGAGACGAGCTCCCAATTTGTAGCAATGCTAGTCAGAGCACGCGTAGGCTGAGCTCTGGAATATAATAAATAATAGTTGGAAAACTAAAAAGACACGCTTTATTTAAAAAACCAAACTAAGAAGTAGATTTCTTTTTTAATAATTCAATATAAGGATAGAGTGAATAATAAAAGAAATCATTTTAATGTAATAAAGCGTGGGATGCCTTCTAAGATATATGAAATGGAATATGAATAACGTATGCGCACCAAGTAGCGTATTTATTAAAAATATTTTAGTTTGGTTTTTTAAATAAAGCGAGTTTTGTTAGATTTTTTAACCTATTATTTATTTTCTATTATTTAGAAAATAATAATGTGAAATATTAATTTTTCGAGCCGAGTGCTCGAATCGGAAAGGTACGCATGCGCAGACCATTCGCTTGCTCTATCTCTTTCGCTCTCACGCAAAGGATCTGTGCGAAAATAATAATTAATCCTATCGATCCTAATCAGGATAATGAGATAAGTAATCTTATCAAATTATTGTATTGTCATCGGTCCTCGATAAGTCTACAACGTTTAAATGCAATCTGACCGTTTCAAGTGGGTCAAAATCAAGTCCAAAGGAAACAAGTTACAAACTAACTTCCAAACAAACATACAGGTGAATATTAAAAACGTGTTAAAAACGCATCGCATCGCATCAAATATAACTTTAAATCGTTTTAATAGTATAAAATGAGCATAGCAACAAGTGCTTTTGAAATTATAACGCAAGTAGCGTTTATGTGACGGGCCACACTATTAATAACTGTTTGAGTACATAGCATACGTAACGTAGACTAATCATCTAATGAGGTACCTTTCAGTTAAAATTATATTTATGTTACCTAATATTTATAGCTAAAGATCTCAAAAATTTAAAAATTTAAATTATATTAGTATAGTAAATATATAAAGTTTTAAAATTTATTTATTTACAATTTGGTTATAGTTAGTGAAACACAAATACCTCATTGTTATCATAAACATATCTATAGTTATATGTATATTATATAAGTATATATTTTATTTTCAATTTTATGCGCTATTTTAAATATAAGACAATTGTGGATACTATTTTAAGATATATAATGTTGTGCACGTCTGTAAATGATGTAAACACCAGTTCCAAAGCTATGTAAATGTCATAAGTCAATGTTTGTGTTTATATTGTTGACGAGCCTAATTTAATAAATAAAATAAAATTTCTACTCAGTTATGGAACGTGCCATCTTACCCGCAAAGTTTCTAAAATTCCACAATAGGTGGTGACTCCAGAGCTACTTATACAAAAATAGAGAAAATGTCAACGGTAAACACAAAAAAATTAATAAGTCAGGTGGTATAATAACAATATATATTTACGAATATTATGTTTATAAAACATAATATTCACTTATATAATAAGAATAGTGATATTCACAACTTAAACACTAGAAATAAGCATAAGTTGGTAGGTCCGTATCATCGTTTACATAAAGTTCACAATTCATTTGCGGGACTCAGTATACGCTTTTTTAATAAACTACCGATTGATATTATAAATTTACCTTTACTAAAATTTAAAAGTGCTGTTAAAAGTCAGCTTATCCGGAAGGGCTATTATTCAATCAATGATTACTTAAATGATAAAAACTCATGGAACTAGTTGCTTGTTTCATACAGGATTCAAACAATGTATGTATTATATAAGTCAATTTAGTTATGTGAAGGTACTTCGTGTTTATTTGGTGGTGTTAAAGTATCTTTCTTTTCTTTTAAACAAACTTTATAAGTATTAACGTAAATTTTGTTTTAACTACATTTAGTCACGAACTACCTTTTCATGTCACAAAGTGTAAGTGTATGCGTCCTCATGCCATACTATTGTCTATTACAAATGGCTACGTACTGATAAATATGATTTCAAATCTCAAATGCTTTTTACATAATATTACCAACTTTTCTTTATTTTAGAATTTAGTTTTATATGGACAGTGACATATGGCATAATGACTGCAACACCTGGTACATAAATGAGTTGTAAAATACTGAAATTATAAGTTGATGGCGATTTAAAAGAGTGGCCTTGAGTTTCTTGCAGGTATCTTCTCATAGGCTCAACCTTTTGCCTGAACCTTGCAACTAACATAAATGTAAATTCAGTAAATATAATAAACTCACTAACCCATTTGACGTTCATAAGTGTTACTTTGTGACCTAAGTGAATAAATTATTTTTGACTTTGACTTTGACTTAACGACACTGTGTGTCGAGGTCGGGTCAGGTTTAAGTCCAGCTTCACGGTTGTATTTTCTTTAATCCCGTAGTGTGTATTGTTTGGGCATATTTTGGTGAGTTGTAGTCGCGAGACTAAAGGTACCTTCTGAACAGCGCGCCGACATCTAACACAGCGCCACTTAACATCAGATTATATAGTGGTCAAACGCAAACTTAATATCAATACAACAAAAAAATAACTTACCCTCATAGGAAGTCTTGATAGGATTCCTCCGGTACCCAGGGTCGTCGGAGTCACCGACCGCCATGGGTCTGGAGGTCACTACGTCCCCGCCCGGCCGCGCGATGTAGCTCGGCGCGTTCTGCGGTTTGTCCAGGTCGTACTCATACACCGGCTTCACACCAGTTTTGTTCGGCTTTTCATTATAACCACCACCAAAATTACCTGGATCATCCAGGTTAATAAAGTCTGGCCGGTTTTCATCGTAACCAGACGCAACATTGCTGCCACCATAACCTTGACCACCCGCGTCACTTTCCCCGTACGTTGGCTTTGGTTTCTTCGGTTTATGTCCGTAGCTTGGTGGATCCTGTGAAGGCCGGTTGCTACCATATGGCGGCAGATCTTGTGATGGTCGGTTGCTACCGTAGGAAGGTATGTCATGTGATGGCCGGTTGACGCCGTATGGTGAACCTTGAGGTGGCACTTTAGTATCAAATGGTCTAATGTAGTTACTTTGGCTGCCGTAGCCACCTTGGCTGTTGCCAGAAGACGCCTGATTTTCATCAAAATACCCAGAGTAGTCAATTTGGCCATAAGAATGATGGTTACTGCTGCTAGAATGCGAGGAATGACTACTGCCGTATGAAGCTTGATTGCCGCCAGAATATTGGTTACCTCCATAAGCACCTTGGCTACTACCATATGAGTCTTGGTTGGCACCAGATCCTGAGCCATAAGCCGGTTGGTCATTGCCGTAAGATGGTTTATTACTCCCATATGACGATTGGTTATTGTCGTATGAAGGCTTGCCACTCCCATAGGATGGCCGCTCAATCCCATACGATGGCTTATTACTCCCGTAAGAAGGCGGATCGTTCCCATACGTAGGATTACTCCCATAAGATTGTGGATCAGTACCGTATGATGGTTTGCTACCATAAGATGGTGGATCATTACCATACGATGGTTTACTCCCATAGGATGGTAGGTCACTGCCATATGAAGGTTTACTTCCATAGGAAGGTTGATCGTTGCCGTAAGAGGGCTTGCTCTCATAAGCAGGTGGATCATTGCTATATAATGGTTTATTGCTGCCATATGAAGGGCGTTCAGTATCGTAGGATGGTCGTACAGTGTCATATGACGGCTTGTCAATACCAAATGCCAATGATGGTCTATCAGTGTCGTATGATGGTCGTTCAGTGTCATAAGAAGGCTTATCATGGCCGTAGGAAGGTCGATGATCACTATACGACGGCTTATTACCTCCATATGAAGGTGCATCATTACCGTATGGCGGTTTGTTACTGCCGTAGGAAGGTTTACTATCACCATAGGAACTGTCTTGACTACTTCCATAGGCACTTTGATTATTGCCATAACTGGCTTGGCTACTACCATATGAACTCTGACTTCCGCCATAAGGATCCTGGCTAGGCTTGTTATATTCACCATATGATGGCTTATTATAATCATTACTTGGTTTCTGCGCACTACTTCCATAATATTGACTACTTCCGTAATCTGCCTGGTTGCTCCCGTAAGAATCGCCGCTGCCATAAGACGGTTTCTCGGTCACATAAATAGGTTTGACCGTATAATCTTCGTCCAGGAAGCTTGGAATCCCATGAGATGGTCGATTTGGTTTCAAATTTGGTGAATATTGATATTTATCATAACTAGTCTGTGATGACCCTGAGCCGTAGTATTGAGAATGGCTGCTCTGAGATTGGGAATAAGCGTTCTGACTGGAATAACTACCATAACCATAAATTCCCTGGTCAGCTGGTTTTGGAGGGTCATACGGTCTTGGAGGATCATGGATCTCGACGTGAATATAATTATTATCAGACGGAACAGTCTGTCCATAGCCGCTGGCATACTGACCATGATTTATAGGTTTTGGGATGCGGTACGGATCCCTATTAGGATACGGTTTCGCAAGACCTGATGAATATGCAGCGTCTTCGTATCCTGGCTTCAGGAAACCGTAGCCCGTATCAGTTTGAGGTTTGGGCCTGTATTTGGTGACGTATTGATAGTCAGGCTTCTCAGGAATATACGGTCTTTTGCTCGGTCTAGTGTAGTCATTGGAAGGGTATCCAGGCTTGTCGACCGGTCTGTAAGGATCTTGGAGCTGCAGAACATCATAAGGATCTGGTCTTGAGTTAAAAGACGGAGTTTTATTCGGCTTCTGTGGCTTGTACGACATGTCTTGTGGTTTGTGTGATCCGTAGCTAGGCCCTGAGTCATGGTCTGGCTTGGGATTAGTATAGTCATCCGGTCGTTCATCATATTGAGGCTTGTACACTGGTCTTTCGACGCCATACGAAGCTAGATCAGAGGATATTAAATAGTCATCAGTGAATTGTTGCTTTTCGTCTACTGGTCGAAAGACCGGGCGGTGTGCTGGTCTATCGGCTGGTGTGTCTGACGGGTCGTCGAACTGCGGTTGTATAGGTGATGGGGGTGACTGCTCGCACTGGAAGCGACGGACGTACACGTCGTAGTCAGGGTGGCGTAGGAGGAGGTTCTTCTCCTTCAATTCCTTTTCGCTGGAGTTGCTTAGGTTGCAAGTTGCGTTGCCTTTAGCACCGACCCTGGAATAATAAAACAAAGATAACATTAAACCTACAATAATAATTATGCCTTAATTTTAACTTAGAATCCAATATAATCTATTCATGCTTGCATATTCCCGTGGGAGTAAACCGAGGTGTAGTAATATACATATTGTATCAGCTAAAAACGTCGTCCTTCTACTGTCATGTTTTCTACTACTCTTACTGAGAATTGAGATTGAGAGAATTCCTTTACTTAACACAAACTTCTGACAAAACTTTGCTTACACACAAGAATCTAAATCATGGAGCTCACAATAACTCACCGACACTGTACCCACAACCACTTTAAATCACAAATTGACTTAGCCATTGTCCAATGGGCTACTAAACACATTGGACAATGGCTAAGACAATTTAACATTTAACAACAAGGACTACCAATGGTTGAACATCAACGCCTTAAAATTAAATATTTTAACAGACAAATCAACCACAATATTCTGCGACACTTACATACAATCAAACAACGGACATTAAGAACACCCAAATGCGGCACGGCACAACCAGTAGTGGATCACAAAATGTTTGACTCGCAACGTGGGAATCGAACCCACAACACACGGCGCACTGACAGTGGCAAGACGTACACTAAAACCACTACACTATCAGAATCAAATGGACATCTATTCATTAGTATCAGTACGGCACACAGTGGTCTCTGAAAATGGAGCTCCATACTCATAGAATCTTAAAGTAAGGAATTCAAAAATAAAAAATTGTAATGTGTCTGGTATGCCTCTCTTGACGTAATATTAACGTATGGATGGTATTAGTAGCTCCACGCATGAGAAAAAAAGGTTTGTGTTTTTTTGTATGGGAGAAAACACTTAAAGTACAGTTTTTTTAAACTGAATGAAACTGAAGGGCTGGTGCTTATACGATCTATTGTACCATACACGGCGATCAAGATGACATACAATTCATGCACGTTTAGGTGCCGCTTTGCGCGTAGCAAATATTTGAAATATTGAATTTTCGTATAATAGAATTTTATTGTGACTAGGGCCATTTGGCCCCGCTAGGGCTTAACTGGTTAATGTTCATATAATAAGTATCTAATTGTAACTCAAACATAATCTCGGTGATTAACAAATGAGTTACTTAGTTCTTGGAATGCAATTGTGTAAAATAAAAGGGTATAAAATCTATATTGTTTTTAATTACTGCCATCATGAAGGTCATTAGCAAGCTATACACTAACAATAGTATAAGTAAATCGATCGGCAAATTCATTTAACCACATCATTGATTTGAAAAATCACATATCGAAAATTCAATATTTCAAATATTTGCTACGCGCAAAGCGGCACCTAAACGTGCATGAATTGTATGTCATCTTGATCGCCGTGTATGGTACAATAGATCGTATAAGCACCAGCCCTTCAGTTTCATTCAGTTTAAAAAAACTGTACTGTAAGTGTTTTCTCCCATACAAAAAAACACAAAACTTTTTTCTCATGCGTGGAGCTACTAATACCATCCATACGTTAATATTACGTCAAGAGAGGCATACCAGACACATTACAATTTTTTATTTTTGAATTCCTTACTTTAAGATTCTATGAGTATGGAGCTCCATTTTCAGACCACTGTGCGGCACCTGAATCCGTCGCAATTAAGAATTTCCGATTGGCTTGGAAACTAGTTGGGCAAATCCGAATAACTGATAACTTTATGCGTTTTAAAGATTAAAAATTATAATTACCACTCACAACAGCATAATATAATAGTACTCTGCTCGGGTCGTTTGCAGGTCGGGTTTGATTCCCGAGTAAGCCAAAGCACTAATAGGCTTTTCTTTAAAAAAATCTCAGTTGCCACACGGATCTGGATCCGTGAGAATACCCGGTAGACGGCAATAGGCGTGCCTATTGCCGTCTGTTATACCAGGGGTCACTATGTTAGTAGGTCCCATGATAGCATAGCAAAATGTAGGTGTTTAATGCCTAGGCATAGGCGTGGAGTCTCATGCATGCATGAATATAATTTTATATCCTGTGTTATCGAACCCACAACACGCGGCATACTGGCAGTGGTGAAGCAACCATGCATCACTTATTTAAACCACTGCACCATCCTTGCCGTCAAATGTACAGCACTGCCATCTATAGTCACTTACCCGTAATCATAACTCTGACATTGTTTGTCCTGCTTGCAGATCTGCTCGCACTCGCGCGTTGTTAGTTCCGACACGTTGCGATAGATGGTGTCCGGCGGGAGCTGCTCGCCGATTGATATTCTTTCGAAACAATCTGAAAAGATTTGTAAGGAAATCAATACTAATCTTCTATAAAAAAATATTATAATATAAGACAATGTAATGGATAGAATAGAATCACAACATTAAGACAAAAGGTACCCTATTTAACTACCTATCTACTGTACTTAGTAGAACACAATACAATGACATAATTATATACCTATTTATTATATAGCCTTTGTATGTTAAACAACCTTCTATATTATATAGCCATACAATCACGCCTGTAGCCCCAGTGAGGTAGGAATTCTATGTTTTAAGTCCCCCGAATAAAAAGCGAACCAGCAGCGACTGAACTCTTTAACGACCCCGAGATTCGGACTAAGGTTCTTCGTAATAGAAAACGAATCAAGAATTTTACACAACAAACCCGACAATTGAATCATGACTGTCCGTAAAATTTTGTAACACAACGAACGATGCTACTCTAGGAAGAGTTCAACTTTGTAGAGACACATCGCAATGTGGGATTTTTGAGAAACTCTGTGTTAACCCGGGAAAGACGGGAGTCTAGGATGGACATAAGATGCAAATCTATGGTCTTACAAAACGAGAGGATGGTTTCAGTTTCCGTCGTAAATAAATATTAGGCAATCACATAGATTTTTAACAAGGAACATACTAAGTATTAGACTGACGTGAAGTGACAACGCACAGCGCAAACCGCAGAGTTATAAACGCAAAACTGTGTAAATGCTGCATATACGAAATAAACATTCATTAAACTGCATATCAGATACATTTTTATTTGTCATCACAAACCGCCAAAATTTTAGTTTTCAATTTAGTTTAGTTGGTAACCAACGCAGTAAAGCCAAGTGCTGTTCATGTGGTCTCGGATTCGACTTCTTCGTCGGGTAGGGTGTTCTGGGACTAATCTGTAGCAGTACGGAGTCTAGAGATGTACCCGGTAGTCGCCAATGACTAGCCCCTATCATGTTAAAATTAATGTCGTAGCCACGAGCAGGCAGGGGTACCAATTATATGACATTACATATATTACATGTATATTTGACAAACATAAACACGGCATAAATATCTTGTTCAAAGTAGAAGTATTTAAAAATCACTCTTACTCAACACAGGCATCGAACCGGGACCTGTTGATATAAGTATGTGCTCATATTTACGCCACTAAACCAACGAGGCAGGCAGTACAGATAAACAAAGCATTAAGTATATCTCATTACCGTAGATAATAGTATTATTATGAAATATTTACATAAGAATGTCAATTGTATGGATAATTTGTATATTAAATTATTATAATCATGGCGGTTTCATTACGACATATAATTATAATATATTATATATTTGCAATGTTTGTTTTGAAATATTACTTACTAGTTTGTGCCCGTGACTTCGGCCGCGTGGAATTTGTAGGATACAAAGGGGAAATATAATATGTAGATCCTAGAACCTATCTATGTATATTTTTTTTTCTTTGTATACAAGAAGAAGCTATTCTACACACAAAACATAACTATATATTCTATATCTTCTACCACATACACACAACACCATCTAGCCCAAACTAAGCAGAGCTTGTACTATGGGTACTAGACAATGGATAAACATACATATATACTTTTTTTTTGTAAATACATACATATTATACATAGAAACACCCAGACCAAGACAAACACCCATGTTCATGCACACAAATGTTTGACTTGTGCGGGAATCGAACCCGCGACCTCAGGCGTAGCAGTCGGTGACACTAACCACTACGCCATCGAGGCCGACAAAACTAAAACATAACTATTGATAGATGAATACATATATTATATGAGTGCGCAGATAGCGCAGTGGTGTAACTCGCCTCGCCACTAGCACGGCGCCGTGTGTTGTGGGTTCGATGCTCACGCGGGACAAACAAATGTGATCCACAGTTAGTTGTTACAAATCTGGGTGCTCTTTAAGTCCGTTGTTTGAATGTTTGTAAAGATCCCCGCGACACATGATTTATTCCTAGTGCGTTGTCTTATTTAACAAGAAAACACACAACATATAAGTAGATATATGCATTGTTAAAAAGATAATGCACAAGCTAAGCCCTTATTATTAATACTCGACTTTTAGGCTGAGAATTAAGATGAAACATACATCAGATTTGAAGTTAGACCACCAGCAATACGATTGTGAAAACCGTATTCAATTTCGTCTACGGCACGTAATTGAAAAAGGTTCTAAATTTTTTTTGGTTTTGCGTGATACGCATAAACAATCAGACATAGAGACAGGAAAAACCCATTGCTGAAACTAAGAAAAGGCCTTACATTTCGCTACCTTAATCTCTGGTGATGTCCATTGCACCGTGTTAACTATTTGTACCTAAATTGAATCCAGTTTAACAAAGCCACAGCAGGCTTTACCAGCGTTATGTACGAGTATAAGTCGTTAAATGATGTTTATATGTAACCATTCTCAGATGAACTGTGTACTTATTAGCATAATTAAGTTTACCTAAAGGCGCCAAGAACTTGATATTCATGTTTGCAGTTAAGTATTTACATACATACACAATAAAGACGTTCGGACCTTCGTACTAATGTCATTACTTTGATACATAGTGCCACTCTTGTATCCGTAAAGGGGTGGGCAGTGGTCTATTACATCTACATGTCGTTGACTACATTTTATGTTCCACGTAATAGGTACTTCTGTCTTCTGAGGATAGTACCAGACTCCATGCTGCTACTAAAACTCTGATGGAAAGCCCAATAATACTTTGCCTAACCCAGGCATCGAAATCGAGACCTTAGGCACGGCAGAAGCATTCACTTCTGTTGAAAAATTCTAGCTTGTGGCATAAGGTTTTTAAATACGTATGTTAAATTTCTGCTGGTGACAGATTAGGTAGCGGCCAACCCGATGTAAACTTTTGCTTAAAGAATGTAGTCAGTAATGTAGTAGGACTTCAGTAACAGTCCTGTTGATGTAATTAATGAGTTTAAAAAAAGTTATTTTTGCAAAGCCTAAGTCAGAGTTTAATTCGTATGCTTGAGGTTATTTTTCAAAAATGAACTTAAAAAGTATACAATCAGCTCCTTGGTCCTACGGCATACAGTAATATCGTGAGATTACGAGTTCAATACCCGAATCAAGCAAGTGTTATAGAGTATTTCTATGAGACATTTCTTAGTGGTAATTAAACATAGGTTGCGAAATATAGGTGTAATAATTTTTTCTACCCCTTCAGTAGGTTCGGAGGTAGAGACGTAGTCATGATTTGTGATTAAAGTTATAAAACAAAAAAAACAGCCAGACTCAGAGCTATTTATATCGTATAGGGATCAAACCCGGACCTCGGCGGCCGGCGCATTGAGTGGCAAGGCTAGCATCACGCCCACTCTTTATACGTGGACCTAAACATATGGTAATAAGTAATTATCTGAGTGATAAGTGATAAGATACATTTCTGTCTAACCTTTACCAATTCCCGGGAGCTAAATATTATTCTTACTTTGGACCTAAAGCCATAGTACACAAAAATAGGTGTGAAGCACCTCTGCTTGCCTCTTAACACACATAGGTTTAAGACTACGTGTGTTAGGTATCACGTTTACAGTCCACGTGTCTTGTTTACCACTTAAACGATTTAATCGATAACGCGATCGAAGTGATTGGAATCAAAGCCATGAAATCGAACTTGGAACATTAAGGGGACTGGTGACAGTAGTGGGACATTCGAGAAGGTCTTTAGCCTTGTATGTTCTAGCTATGTATGAAATGAAATTTATTAAACAAAAATAAGTAAGACACAGTAATTATTGAACACTGGTATCCAAGATAAGATCTAACTTGTGTTGTGGGTACCAGGCCCCACTTAGGTACAGGTTTCGTAACAATTTGGTATTAATTTAGGTACACGTACATTGATGTTTCCAAATAAATTACAAAAAGAAAATAAAGAATTGTATATTATACTTATACTCCTTGTACAGATTAAAATACACACACATACACGTGATTTCCTTTTGAACAACACACACAATAATATCCTTTCGTTTCCAACTTTCAATTTAATAAGTTAAGTTTAGAAAATGCAAAATATTTTGTTATATCATTACATAGCCTTTCTCTCCGAAGGTATTGCCCAACCCGGGAGTCGAAATTTGCACTCAGTTCAGTGCAAACGTTAGATATTTGAAATATATTATGTCATGCTTTGTGTAAAGTAAAGTGTGTAAAAATAGATTTGTTTATTTAATTTATCTTTAGCTCTACACTTGTGAACTTTGCCGTATCTATTTCTTAACTACCTATAAAATAAAAAAGTTTGTGAATTTTATAGAAATAAGAACTAAGACTATCTAATCAATATTATTTTCTTTATTCTTATGATAATATTATATGAAAATGTTGCTAAATATAACGGATTTTTTGCATTAGTACTTGATAATTGTATCGAAACAATAATTATATAAATAATAACATTTTAGGATTATTTCTGAAATGACTTACTTACTCCCAATAATGGTATAATTAATTAATTATTGATTTAAGTAAGTACTTTAAAATAATTCGTCTAATTACTTTTTGGAATATAGTTTAGTATAAAGTATCTACATATCTGTTAAAGACCTGAGAGAGATAATAGGAGACCAGCCTATGGCTGGTGTCATTGGCCTAACTCAATGTTTGTGGTATTATATATCTGTATAAATAATATACAAAACTGGAAAAGCCGTTTCTTTCGACGCGCTAGTGTCTTAAATTGAGATATACAAATCAATATATTTATTAACGTTACCACATGTACCTATACGAAAAATAAAATAAAGAGAAATATATATATTTAATAAATACATAGTTCTGCTTACCTTCAATAGAAGTGCCGAGTTGTGAATCAATCGTCAACGTCTGTACCGCCGCAGCGAGCAAAACCGGGCACAAAACTAGTATGTACAACATTTTAACTGATACACAAACTAACATCCTCACTTCAAACTTAAACAGCCATCTTAACTTTAACGTTCAATTAATAATCACACTTATATTTAGATTTTAATTTTGCATTGTATTCTTTTAGACGCAATACAATTAGATTACGAAAACGAATAAAGCAAAACACAATTATCGAGCTACATGCAATACATTACCCTTTTAAAAATATAATTCAATCTAAACGGTGAACAAAAACGTTAATGGAATACGAATTAATTTCCGACTATATTTTTTCTAAGATCTCATAGTATGCGTTAAAATCTCACGACAGATTAACAAACAATAGCTATCTCATTCACTACACCTGATCACAAGAAGAGTGAAGGAGATAGAAATAAATGGTTTCACCACGAACCGATTTCAAAATTCGAAATTCTCCCGCCAAATTCCCACGGGCTACAGATAATGCGAAATTTATTTGTTATATTTTTAAAAGTTTGGCAAAAGCACACGTCCACACGGGTTTAGTTTTGCAAATATTATGGCGCAAATCGTTGGGTGTGCCTTCGAGTCATGGTTCGATGCCCAGACAACACTTCCTTGGCGTCTCATGTGAACCTTTAAGTTTGTTAATCGAGCAGCTTGTTTGTTTCATATAATTGAATATCGCGACTCCGGCCGCGGCTTTACTTCCCAACAAATCTTTGGAATAATTTATTTTTATACTCTGAAGATAGAGTTTTGTTGTACCTTTCGTTAACTGAAATCAAACTAGTTGTGAAGGATTATATGTTATTTGTTGACAACTGTTTATATTTACACTTTTTCCGACGTTTCGCATAGTTTTCAGTAGCCATTGTCACGAAGAGACTGAGGTGATACTTGGGAACTACCATAATTTCTTGCAGTGTGAAGTTATTGCTAAGGGAATTAACGTCGCTTCATTATTGACGTTACCTTTTACGCAGAATCAGCTTCAAGTTGCGTTTAGTCATCAAAAATAATATGAAATAATTCGTTGTTCGATCGATTGGATTTTCGATCGTAGCATTATAACTGTTTATTTATTACAGCAATCATATATTTTGATTACGATTTGATGACATATTGATCACTCGAATAAGTCGAATGCTCATTTTAATTGCACATGTACTCTCAGTACTATAGCACATATTCTAAGCAGAGCTCCATCAAACCGATATTTTGTCAAGTACAGACTAGGAATAAACCCTGTGTCATGAGAGACTGGGACACAAAGAACTTAAACAATTAACTCTGTAAAAGAATAAAAGGACCCACTCCAATTATTGCAATACCGGACTTCTCTGGATAGGGACAGCTGCGTCGTGGGACCCGGCCGTACTGCAACTTGCAGTATGCCGCACTATGGACTGAAAATCGAGTTTCATAGGCATTTAATTTTTCTATTCATTTAATTATTAATATTATATATTTGTTTGTTGCTTGTGATAAGCTCATGCCTTCAGCAATAATAAATATATATATATATATATATATATATATATATATATATATATATATATATATATGGAATACCATTTCATTGATAAACAAGATTATCAAAAGAAAATAATGTCAATTTTGTATGGAGCCAAAGTAATAAATCCAGATATCTTCAAAACCACTTTTTTTTTTTTTTTTACGTGGGGGAATGCAATGACGCATACCCCTCCGCGGGGGCGGGCGGAGGGATTATGTCGGACTCTCCGGGATAAAAGAAAGATGTTAAAAGATAATGTACCTCCCGGAATACCGACTAAACCTACCACGGTGTTCCTCGACAAAACCACTATCGACGGGGCCGCGCTAATCGCTTTCGCATGCGGTCGCGACCCCGCCGAGGTTACGGCCCGCCGTATGAAATGGCAGGCCACTACACAAGAGACCTACCCAAAGGACTCACTTCATAAGATTCCCTACTGTCTCCCCCCCTAGGGGAGAGACGGACTCGAAACAGAGGCGCGCGTGGGAACACGCACGCCGCCTCTCGGACCTGGTGCTGAACGGATGGCGGGCAGGCCCACAAAGCCCGCCACCCCCAGGTCAAACCTCAGGGTGGCTGGAGGTCATCGCGCGCCCTCCGGCGCCCGGCTCTGCGGTTGGGGAGAGGGTTTAAACGCTCCCTCTCCCGCTCCGCCGCCTCCTTGATGGAAATTACTTCCTCACAAAAGGAGGCGACGGCGTTCCATGACCTCTCACTCCGGACCATAGACTGAACTACGGCCGGGAGCGAGAGGGCAATCGATCCGACTGTCGCGATCAACTCACGGCGCTGCGATGCCCAGGCGGGGCAAACCGCCAAAGTGTGCAGCGCCGTGTCCTCAACAACGTCGCGGCAGTCGCCGCAGTGGTGACAACCGGGCGTCTCTTGCCGGCGTATACGACAAAGGAACTGGCCAAAACAACCGTGGCCAGTCAGAACCTGTGTCAGCCGGAAGGTGAGGGCGCCATGCCGCCTCTCCAGCCACTCCTCAAAAACGGGACTTACCGCCACGATCGTGGCGTGCCCGATCTTCAAAACCACTGCCTTAACCGTTATATCCTTGCTGGCTTGCTGTTGTACAAATTATTTGCCATTTTTTGGTGTATTTTATATAACCGTGGCAACAGCCGTTTTGTATAAAAAATATATATGTTATATAAAAAATGGTTGAACTAAAATTTGTACTTACATTCAGACCAATGGGTTTATAAACTTGAAATTTTGCAGGTGTCTGTATTTTAGAAAAACACTACTACATTAGCAAAATTAAGAAATATTAAAGCAATTTATTACTGTTGTCTTTTTATTACAACTTAGGTGATTAATTAAAATATATATAGGTACCTATACATTTATACTTATAATAAGTTATACTTACATAAATACATATTTAAATTAGTTTTCATCTTTATCAGAATCAGAATCTGACTCATAGTCAGGATCTAAAGGAGAAATATCAAAAAATTCGAAATCGCTCTCTTGAAGTTTAATCAAATCCAGGGTCTTATTGAAAATCTCTTGCTTTATTTTTGAACGCATCATGAGTCTTGTTGCAGAAATAACTGGATCTGATGAAATAAATAACATGTTGAGGATATCCTCATTGGAATTTTGTCTGTTTTTCTTTCGTGAATTGTGTTCCCTAAATCTACGAAAGTCTTTGTTGCGTGACTCGGACGCTTCTTCTGATTGGCATACTTGCGCTACTGGCAACAATATCTGCCCCGTGTATTAGCAATTTGTGCACTGTAGCAGGCATATGGTATTAACTATATAACTCCACATACCTAGCAGCTATCTGGTACGCATATTCTTTAAATTTTACAGCGTCAATAACTTCTCCTGAGGTAACTCCCTGTAAAATCACTGCAAGTATACGAATTAACTGTTCGACTAGCCCAGTAATCGCTGCAGTTTTTTAGGAAACTCGAAAATCTTCTGGCTGTATTGCCATCATTCGTTGTACCGGGTCCTTGTTTGACAATGTCTATCGAAAGGTTTAGCTCAGCTTTGCAACGGTCTTGTATAACTTTTTTCTTGCTTGAGACACAACTTTGTCATCATCTCCTCGCACTGCCCATTTTTTGAGGTCAAGCCTATAAGCGGTAAGCAAAAGGCATTCCATGGTATTGACACGAGCGTGTAATGTTGACAGTCCAAATTTATAGAGATCGAGACACTGGTCTTTCCTTCCAGAATCCAATTTATTCATGTCCGAAGGTTTTGCTAAACACAGGTAGCAGCTAGAACTTGATTTTGCATCTAATAAGTAGGTGCAAATCTTTCCATCAATCAAGTCATCATTAACTTATGATTGACCACATTAGTTCCACAATCTGAGCGGTGAAGTGCCATTATCTCGTCTTCCATCTGCTTTTGATGTTCAGTAACAACAAAATTAGATTCTTTTATAAATATATATTGCACTGGGCGGCAATATGACGATGAGCATGGCCTTGGATTTATCCAAATAGTATCTTCTTCACATGTGATTTTAAGTGGTACCAAAGAAGTCATAAAAACACTTGAATCGTCATGGTCATCACTCATACTCTGCTTGTATCTATTTTGATTAGAAGCACCTTCGAATCCCCACTTGCATATCTTGACAACACTTGTAATTTATAACTTCAGGCAAGCTTTCTAAAATTCTTTGCGCTGTTTTGTCAAGCAAACCTTGCAATGTGATCTTGGCTGAATAATCTGTAACGGTGATTGTTTCCGTTGGCGGATAGCACGGTAATTTGGAGTTCTGTACTTTGTAATAAGAAGGATATAAATCCTTTGCACCTTTTCGCATGACTGTTTCCCTCGAAGTTATATATTGCCGTTTCGAAAGCTTTAAAGAAATAAGTAGACCCAGCGCTTTATCGTGCGAAAACACAAGTTTAGATGTTTCTAATAATTTCCATAAATTTGTCAACATTTTCGAGATTCTTTAGCATATACTCAATTACAGTTGCAATACTTCCCTGACCTTGTTCTCTCACTTGAACTGCAGTTGCATACGGTTATTCAGTGATATCTTGGTCTTTCTCGTCCATTGTTCTTCTCTTTTTCTGCTGAGTACTTAGGTCTTCAAAAGGTTTTAGAGGTGTGGATCTTCTCTTTGTCATCGTTCCAACCGATGATGTTATTGATATCGAAGGTTTAGGTTTAGGACAGCTTGTTTCAGCACTTTCAACTGTTAGTCGTATACAACTAGGCTAGTCGATGTTTGCTTCAAGCAAAGCTCCATATTTTTTTTCTAAATCCGTCAAATTCCTTTGGGATTTTTCCCATCTCATTATTGCAGCTCTCGTGAATCTTTGGCAAAAGATTTTCAAAGTCAAACTGTCGTCGTCAGAAAGACTATAACCTAGGCGAGATAAACCTGAATCAAATAATTTGTCACTATCATTATTCTTATCAGATTTGTTTGATATAACAAACAAATCTAGGTTTGTAACAAGGCCCTCCTTACTTTCCACTTAAATATCAACGTGAATGATTGAAATGCTCAAAACGCACTAAGTAATAGAATATACTGCAGTTCTATTTATGTATATGCAATATTGTGCTTAACTACCCTCATTAATGTTATAATATTTAGCTAAACAACCGTCATGTCATAATACTAATAGTAATTAGGTACTAATTACGTCGCGTTGTTTATTTTACTTTAAACACTGTTATTACATAATTCTGAAAACTCTAACACTACTATTATTGAACTTTACTACTATTTAAGCTATATATTTTTAATTAAAACTATTTATATTTAAGTTTACACTTTGCCCCGACGTTTCGGTTGCTTTACAGCAGCCATATTCACGGGAAGACTAAGATGGTTTAAAGTAAAATAAACAACGCGCCAAAATCCGTATAAAGTGTTTCATTTCAATGTATAATATTCGCGTAAACATAAGACAATATTATGTAAATTAGGTACTAATTACTTAGTAACTTCTGTCATCAAAATTAAGGTAATTTTATAATTAGGGTAATTAGATAATTCCTAATAGGTTAACGATCATACAATAGTGTTAAAAAGGAGTTCTTAAAATGCATATCACTTAATATTTTTTCTCGATGTCATTGAATATATTTATTAATTTTGCTAATGTAGTAGTGTTTTTCTAAAATACAGACACCTTTCTGCAAAATTTTATGTTTATAAGCCCATTGGCCCGAATGTAAGTACAAAGATTAGTTCAAACATTTTTTATATAACGTATATATTTTTTACAAAAAAACCGCAGTTGTCACGGTTATATAAAATACACCAAAAAATGACATATAATTTGCACAACAGCCATGTGTAAGGATATAGCGGTAAAGACAGCGGATTTGAAGATATCTGGCTATATTACTTCGACTCCATACAACATTTTCATTTTTCTTTTTATAATTTTGTTTACCTATGAAATGATATTTTCTTAGTCCGAGGCATCCTCAGGACAGTTTGACAAATAATAACTGAAGTATCTATGTGTTAGTTCCGTACATGAATGTGTCTGTAATATTCCACACATTGAGTGAGTGACCATTTGATCCACTGCGCCATTCGCGTAGTGAGTAAAGTCTACAGAATTCTAGTAAACGATCGAATGTTGGACGGTGGACCCTCGTCACTGTTTGACACGCCTTATAATTCATCAGTTTTTCGAAGCCGAATTTGCTAGCGTGTAATTCCACGAATTAATCCGTTAATTATACATAAAAGGAATCTTGTTTTTTATTAAATGCCTGAGTGGCGCAGAGGTCGTTAATGCGACTAAAGCGCTTGAGATCTCGGTTTCAATTCTCAGGCCGGGTTTAGTTCAGTCTTATGTTTGTCTGTCAAAAAATCGTCAGTGGTAACAACTTTCTAGATCTCCACATTCTGCATCATATATATATTATGTATCAATAATATAAAGTTGGAAATATAGTTTCTTTAAACGCACTAATGTCTGAATCAACGAATTTGATATAAGAATATAAAACATTAGCCCATACGTGCAGACGTTTCATTAAATTTGTGCAAGAAGTATTATAGTATTCTGCATACGTAAAATACAACGCGAAGATGCGCTCTAGTAATGAATTTTGTATCGCAGGAGACTTGACAAACATTCAAACAACGGACACAACGCACACCCACGCTCGGAACAGTTACTTGTGGATCACACAAATGGTATACAATATCGCAAGTGGCAACACTCGGCGCAGTGGCAACACTCGGCGCGTTGGCGAGGCGACCACTTACACCACTAGGCACTACGCGACGCGCCAGCCGGGCGGCCGCCGGCCGTGCTGTCAGTACTTGATACACATAGACAGACAATTCTATTTTATTATTTAATACTTATTTTAAATCTATTTAGTTTCACGCTCCGGCTGCCACAGCCAAAGAAATAAGTACATATAAACAAAAAATAACATGTTAAACTAATCTTTTATTTTACACCACATTGTTGGTATTATATTTAAGTGGTGGCTCCGTGACGTAATGGCCACTGCGCACCGTGACTCAGCAAGGTTAAGTAACATTAATACGGTTATCTAAATGGATGGACGATATATTATATAGCTCTGCTCTTTCCTATCGGTTTGTAGCTAAATAGGTGACCCTGCGGTTTTACCTACGTTTATGATTACCTACTGTTCCACACCCGTGACATATATATATATATATATGTATGTAGATTCACGCCTGTTAGAGGGGTAAGCAGAGACTACGGATTTCCATTTGCTACGATCCTGACACATTTCTCTGGCTTCATTCGCTTTCATCACATTCCGCATACACGCTCGCCGGTTTAAGGTGCTCTTAACCTGGCCTTTGTCCAGAACGTCTACGATCTGATCGAGAAACGTTCGCCTAGGTCTTCCCCTTGCGACTGTTCCATTCACACTAGCCTTATAAACTTTCTTAGTCGTCTTTTCTCGTCCTTTCTTTCTACATGCCCAAACCAGCTTAACATACCCTTTTCTATTCTCGTCACTATATCCACTTTTATGCCGCATCTCTCTCTAATCACACTATTCCTTATTCTATCTTTCAGAGTCACACCACATATGTTTCACAGCGCCTTCATTTCTACAGTATTTATTCTGCTCTCATTCTTCTTCGGCCATGATGTTATAGTTATAGCTTATGTTTCTTCTGGATAAAGAAGATTACAAATGGAGAAAGAATTTTTAAAATCGGTCAAGTAGTTTTAGAGCAACAAACCTAAATTGAAAAATACATACATACATAAATACATACATTCACGCCTGTTTCCCAGAGGGGTAGGCAGAGACTACGGATTTCCATTTGTTACGATCCTGACACACTTCTCTGGCTTCATTCACTTTCATAACATTCCTCATACACGCTCGCCGGTTTAAAATACAAACTTTCTTTTTTATGATATTCGTATAGATACCATTGGTTCTAACTGTCATGAGTGTTTATATAATACATACATAACCTCACGCCTACACATATACGAGAAAGGGTAGGCAGAGATGTATTACACTTACATTTCCTTAGCTATTGTTTTTGTATACCCTTAACTGCACCCCTATTGCTCCTATAGGCACGTCGATGTCCCTCCGCGGGGGCGGGTGGAGGGATTATGTCGGACTCGCTGGGGTAAAAGAAAGATGGAATAATGGTAAAGTACCTCCCGGAATACCGACTAAACCTACCACGGTGTTCCTCGACAAAACCACTATCGACGGGGCCGCGAATCGCTTTCGCATGCGGTCGCGACCCCACCGAGGTTACGGCCCGCTGTATGAAACGGCAGGCCACTACACGAAAGACCTACCCAAAATAGGCACTACTTCACCTACTGTCTCCCCCCTAGAGGGGAGACGAACTCGAAACAGAGGCGCGCGTGGGAACACGCACGCCGCCTCTCGGACCTGGTGCTGAACGGGTGGCGGGCAGGCCCATAAAGCCCGCCACCCCCAGGTTAAACCTCAGGGTGGCTGGAGGTCATCGCGCGCCATCCGGCGCCCGGCTCTGCGGTTGGGGAGAGGATTTAAACGCTCCCTCTCCCGCGCTCCAATGGAAATCACTTCGAACAACACTTTTCTAACGATCGGCCACTAACCAGCGCTAACCTATACCAAAATACCTATCGCGTTACGTTTGCAAATAATTCGTAACGGTGAAATTACAATGTGTTATGTGAGCTTTATTTGGTTATTGTAGTAATCCTGTTACGTGCTAGGGTTGCTCTTGTACAGTACTGCAGTGGTTAACAGTTATACGACTCGCCTTTATTAGTGTTCAAAAAACCGGACACAAGGAACACCCTGATTCGGCATAACCATTTGTGGATCTCACTATATTTACACGGGATTCGAACATACATACATCACTCAGTAACAAAGTTGAGACGAATACTCAGACCACTACGCCGGGCATGTACTCTCCAATGCATTAGCAATGCGGCAAACCCTTTTCTAATCTGTCTTGTCTTAGAATACTTTACATAATTAAAACGTAATAGTTGTCATGTATGTCGGGCCACCGGTGTTCGGCTGCGTCTTAATTGTTGCCCGGTGTTATTTAGCGACCATAAGTTACTGTAAACGGTTACCATAAAGCGGACCACATACATTAAGTTATAAGAAGTACGTACAAGACTTGTTATACCACTCAAATTCTCTAGAAACTCTCAACTGGGACATTCAAGAAAGCACAATGTCTTTCTTTAATTTTTAATTTTTTTATTTTGTTTGTCAAAATGATCACACTCCGCCTGATGGTAAGCAGTCGTGTGGTCTAAGAGCAGTGACCTCCACATCGTCCTCATAGCAGCCGAGGCGATGCTGAGGTCTCTACTTTGACGGCCTGAGAATTTGCTTTTTCACGCCCCGCTTAAAGGACCCAGGATTGAAGGAAGAAAGAAACACGTGCCTTGGCAGAGAATTCCATGCCTTGATCGTTCGGCAGAGGTATGAGGACCCAAACTTATTGGTACGCACTCTAGTCGACTCCACCGTGTAAGGATGGCATCTGAGCCGAGCACGCGTTGTTCTGGATAGGAAAGGGGAGGGCGGGATAAGGTGGAATAACTCTTCAGAGCACTCCCCGTGGTATATTCTGTAGAAACTCCCCATGGTATATTCTGTAGAAACACCCCGTGGTATTAGAGAAATGTTTTTATAAGGTAGATGAACTGTTACAAATCTTGAT
Organism: Catocala nupta; assembly: GCA_963675205.1. Classification (NCBI taxonomy): domain Eukaryota; kingdom Metazoa; phylum Arthropoda; class Insecta; order Lepidoptera; family Erebidae; genus Catocala; species Catocala nupta. The sequence goes on along the minus strand of OY776107.1, from coordinate 2,026,060 downwards.
TTGAGACACTTTAATGATATTTTACTTGACATTATATACATTTTTTATTTTCTATTTTGATTGTATTTATATGAATTATTGACATTGATTTCTTATCTTATTTTGACATGACTTTAAAATGTATGCTTAGTGTTAGGATCTACGTGTCACCTGAAAATTAGTGATTTTTAATAAACATATATTGCTACTTATAATTATTATAAATTCTTTACATGTCGGGAAAGTCGGCGAAATATGTGAACATTTACATTTGAACAACTTACTACCATGTTTTATGCAAATAATAAATCATTTCATTTCATTTCAACTAGATTTTTATACCACTCGTTAGAGTGCATGCTCCATTTTCTTTTTTTTCTAATGCGTATCCCTCGATACAAGGGGAGGCGAGAGGGTTATGTCGGGCTCTCCCAAGACTTCGGGCATACCGACTAAAACCCCACGGTGTGCCACCACGCTACTCTGTATGGTGGGTGGGCCGATGGAACTGAGACTACATCAACAGACTACCCAGCAGTGCCCAATTCAGACAGGGACTGAGGGCGTCGCTCCGACTCAATGGCTGGCGGTAGATAGAGTGCATGCTCCCTTACTCACTTATTCTGAGACACGCGCTTGCTAACACGACATGATTAAGTGCAATATTAAATAAGCAGTACCGTAATACACACATGTTGTATTTGTAATATCGTGTTAGTGGTTTAAAAACCACAATGCCATAATAATATGCCACATTCCCAGCCCTAATGAGAATACTTGACACGCTCTCAATGAATCATTTATTGCCATGTAAGTCATATGTTAAACATTAATTCTATTTGTGTTTCAAGTGGGTCTATGTAAATGTATTATACTAAGATATTGCACCGATAACATAAAAATAAAACAACGTTGCGATACCTTCACTTAACATACAACAGGCAGCTATCTCATACGAACTACAGGCCAACACACAGGACAATAGTATGGATATTGAATTGGTTAAGATCTTCATTTCAGTTAGTAACTTATAATATTTAGTCATAAATATCTCTCTCGGTGCAGTACCGGTAGTGAATGCCAAAGCTGTGCTATCTCAGGTTCAGTTTACGGTTAGGGCAAGGTATTATTGGGTTTTTCGTTCAAGAAATTCTCAGCAGCAGCATGTAGTCAGGATCCTTTCCTATAAGATTCCTGGTAGAAGGCAATAGGATCGCCCCGTATTACGTGAGATCTAAAGCAATTGCTGACAAAATATATAATACAAAATATGTATGCATACTGCTTACATCTTTAGCCATATAGGCGTACAGCTATGTACATATGTATGTAAAATTTCGTGGTGCTACTGCTACGGTCGTGAATGCGCTGATGTTGTTAAACGTAAACAGGCTGCGTACCGCGCTTGGACCAGGGCTCGCGCTCTCCACGACCCTCACGTGGATCACCTGAAGGTAGTGTTCAACCAAGCCACAAAGGTCTGCAAGAGGGCATACTTAAGAGCGGACGCCCAGTGCGTCGCACGGTACGGCCAGGAACTCATGGCGCATCCTACGGGCAGCCGTAGAGCAGCTACTGGCGCCTGGCCAAAGCCATGCAGTTCTACTTCTGCCAGACCTCGCTGCCCCCTTTGAGATATCCGAATGGATCACTTGCACTGGTTCATCGGCCGCAGAAGAAAGCAGATCTGCTTACAAACTTCTTTGCGGCCAACTCCCGAATCGATGACTGTGGTTCGCAGCCGCCTACCATTGCCAACTGCGGCTACACCATGCCTGATATACGTATCAGGTAACTTGATGTTCGTGCGATACTGCAGTCCCTCGATGTACGGAAAGCCAGTGGACCTGACGGCATCCTAGCTGTGGTCCTTAGGAAATGTGCAGTAGAGTTGTCTTCCATACTTACGCGCCTATACCGGATATCTTACGTCGCAGGCATTGTGCCTGAGGCTCGAAAGGAGGTTTCAGGTCTTGTCGTTGAACTTGACCATACCTTGGATCGCATCTCTAAATGGGGTGCCAAGAACTTGGTCCAGTTTAAAGCTATGAAGACCCAAGCATGCGCGTTTTCGACAAAGTAGTCTCCTTTCCTGCCCCACCCTTCTCTAAAAACACTTAATTGGTGATACGCGACAGCCGCTATCTTAGAGATGGATCTTTGCCGCACCCTTAATCGAAAAACCTACATCGAGAGTTTCATCAAGCTAGCTTCGTGAAAACTCGGAGTTCTAAACAAGGTGAGGCGGTTCATCGCACCTGGGCAGCTGTGCCTACTGTATAAGGCGCAAGTGCGCCCTTGCGTGGAGTACTGTTCTCATCTTTGGGATGGCGCCATGCAGTACTTGCTGGACGCTCTTGACATGTGACAGCGGTGGGCTGTCCGTATCAACGACGATCCAGAGGTCACGAGATCACTAGAACCTCTGCAACTCCGTAGGGCCATCGCCTCTTTGACATGTTTCTACAGATTAAACCACGGGGAGTGCTCTGAAGAGTTATTCTATCTTATCCCGAGCCCATCCCTTTCCTATCCAGAACAATACGTGCTCGGCTCAGATGCCATCCTTACACGGTAGAGTCGATTAGAGCACGCACCAACAAGTTTGGGTCCTCATACCTCTGCCGAACGATCAAGGCATGGAATTCTATGCCAAGGCACGTGTTTCCTTCTTCTTTCAATACTGGGTCCTTTAAGCAAAAAAAGAACAAATAACCAAAACTCAGTAAGAGAAAATACGGGCGACGGACGTTTAGCCCCACAAACATAACATGAACGTTTAAAAATTTCGAAATCTCTTGGTTATACTGTTGTTTTGAGACATCCAGCAAACTATAACGTCGGCCTCGATGGCGTAGTGGTTAGTGTAACCGACTGCCACGCCTGAGGTCGCGGGTTCGATTCCCGCACAAGACAAATATTTGTGTGCATGAACATGTATGTTTGTCTTGGTCTGGGTGTTTCTATGTATAATATGTATGTATTTACAAAAAAAAAAGTATATATGTATGTTTATCCATTGTCTAGTATCCATAGTACAAGCTCTGCTTAGTTTGGGCTAGATAGTGTTGTGTGTATGTGGTAGAATATTATTATTATTATTATTATCTCTACTATCTCTATCCAACTATCTCTTTTATACATTTATATTTTGATCGAACTCAGCGTGACAGCAATATTATAAATCTGTCAAAAACCTTCTGTGCTACCCATATTTTGTCTTGATAATAACATATGTTCTAGAAGCGCTGTTGATGCTGGCGACTCGGATGAGCGTGGTGGTGTTATCCAACGTGTGCATGTGTCCCGCGCTGCTGTTCCCTGTGTGCGGCTTCGACGGCGTCACCTACGAGAACGAGTGCCTTCTGGACTGCACCAGCCGCGACTCCAACCAGAACATACAAAAGTATAATGTCCAGAAGCGCTCTTGACGCTGGCGATACAGATGAGCGTGGTGGTGTTATTCAACGTGTGCATGTGTCCCGCGCTGCTGTTCGCTGTGTGCGACTCCAACGGCGTCACCTACGAGAACGAGTGCCTGCTGGACTGCACCAGCCGCGACTCCAACCAGAACATACACAAGTATAGAGCGCTATTGATGCTGGCGACACACAACCAGAACATACACAAGGTCAAGACCGGACCCTGCGAGTCCAAATACAACTACAGGTTCCAGCGACGACAGTTCTTGGACTATGCGGAGCCCTCACAACATTGATTGCAAGTCAAACAGAGGTACGCAATTGATTAAAAAAATAATGGTCTCTTTTATTGTTGTCTCTCCATTTATACAAAACTAGTTGAACCGCACAACTTCATCTGCATCGCATAAGAGAATTGCCCCGTTCTGCAACATTTTTTATTGATGCTCTGCTCCCATTGGTCGTGGCGTGATGTTATATAGCTTATAGCCTTTCTCGACAAATAGACTATCCAACACTAAAATAACTTTCTAATTCGAACCAGCAGTTTCTGAGATTAGCACATTCAACCAAACAAACAAACTCTTCAGCTTTATAATATAAGTGTAGATGTAGAATCTTTTAAAACTAATATCTGACAAAAATATATTGAATTATCGTATGTTATACAATAATACGTTTTAAGCGTAATTAGTACTATAATGTTATCTTTTTTTTTTTTTTTTTTTTTTTTTTTTTTTTACGTGGGGGAATGCTATGACGCATATCCCTCCGCGGGGGCGGGCGGAGGGATTATGTCGGACTCGCCGGGGTAAAAGAAAGATGTTAAAAGACAATGTACCTCCCGGAATACCGACTAAACCTACCACGGTGTTCCTCGACAAAACCACTATCGACGGGGCCGCGCGAATCGCTTTCGCATGCGGTCGCGACCCCGCCGAGGTTACGGCCCGCCGTATGAAACGGCAGGCCACTACGCAACAAGACCTACCCAAGATAGGCACTACACAAATATAAGCCCTACTGTCTCCCCCTAAAGGGGAGACGGACACGACACAGAGGCGCGCGTGGGAACACGCACGCCGCCTCTCGGACCTGGTGCTGAACGGATGGCGGGCAGGCCCACAAAGCCCGCCACCCCCAGGTCACTATAATGTTATCTAATTATACCAAGGTTTACGAAGACTAAATCAAATCAATAAAAAAAGGGGAGAAATTTATTTGCATACTACATTTAAATTTGTTTGTGTATAAAGAAACATTTAATAATAATATTCCTCATTAATAACAAAACAGTCCTGCATATTAAATGTCCCACCGCTGGGCACGGACCTCTTCCCAGTAGGTATAAGAAGGGTGCGGTCATTAATGACTTAAATAAAAGTTATTATATTCGAACTGTATAGTTGTTCCCTGTAGGAGGCTGGCCGTCCGTTCATCTCGCTGTTACACTCGCCATTTCTTTAAATTAATTATCAAAGTACAAATTAATTGTAAATACAAAAACTAATCAATCGTATTACTCACTATTTGCAACTTATGACTGTACAGTTAGAATAAAATTTAATACTAACACGGAAAAAGCAGTCCTAAATAGTTTACCAAATCAAAATCACGTAGGTCACAAAGTAACATTTATTAATATTATAATTTTAACTAGATATCGCCCGCAGCTTCGCTCGCGTTAGTGTAGGATTTGTCTGCTCCGCTCTTATTGGTCGTAGCGTGATGTTATATAGCTTATAGCCTTTTTCGATAAATATATAATAGGCTATTAAATAATTTTTCAATTCAAACTACTAGTGCCTGAGATTAGCGCGTTCAACCAAACAAACAAACAAACTCTTCAGCTTTATAATAAGAAGACTTTTAATATAATAAGAAGACTTTTAAATTAAAGAGATTTAGTTACGTTTAAGGGGACGAGTTAATTTGAATACTGAAAAAAGACCTTTTCATTTCAAATTATAGCTGAGAAATTAAATGTTTTGTTGTTACCGGTCGTCTCGATAACTTTTCCATTTTTCTGCTGTTTAATTTTTGATTGTACTTAAAGTAAGTATGCATAATTTATTATTAATAACAATAGATTCAATAAACTCAAAAGCCTAAAATTGTAAATAACACAGGATCCTTTTTAAAAGTATTACACTCAACAACGCAGTTTCGCAGATTATTTGACCTCTATTAAGATTCGATACAGTTCGAAAACTTGTTCATAAGATATTATTATGCAATACAAAAATAAAATTGATTTATGCATATTGATTTTTATTACTTTCCAATGAACACAGTAAATTAAAAGAAACGCGGGTTATAAAGGGTTCATTAGTCTGGACAAGTGTAAAAGTTTAGCTGGGAAGCTAGTGCCTACGTACATAATGTATATATCTAACTTTTCTGCAAACCAGCATACAATCGCCTGCGCTTGGTAGAAAGTGACCCTCGTCTCTGAATGTGTGCGACATCAGCATGTCTGTCGCGTATTTCCTACTGGAGTACTGGTGACAGGTCAGCGCCTCCTTAACACTACACAAATAAGTCTTCTTGAGAAATGTTGTATGGTGGACTGGAAGTATACCGAGTTTCTTGTGTTAAAGGAAATATCAGGTATAAGCTAAAATCCCTCAGCCTCTAGGCTCTAGGACTTCATCTTACAAGTTTTCATCAGTAGAACACATAAGTTAGAGAAAGATTAGAAATGCACAGATTTAACATATTTATCTATGATACACTTTTAACATTAGTCTCGTGACTGTCTTGTGACTCTCTCGGAACAGGCCACATAGCTTTAACATTACTTTTCAATTAGCTTACTGCCTTTAGAATTACCAAACCTGTGATCAGCGTTTTACATCATATAGGATATGCAAGCAAGACTAAGATTCATTTAAAAATTGCCGGTTTGTTACTATAAATACCTATAGTACACAGTACCTTTAATTAATTTTTTTCGTTAAACATTCAGATACCTAAGAGTAATATTATGAACAATTCGACAGCTATTATTTAGGACTGTCTATCTGATAAGACAAGACATGCTGCTAAGATAATTTATTTACAGAAAACCCAATATGTTTACCCCGGAATCGGACTATAAGTTCTGTTACGTTTAGAAAAAATCGTAATTTCAAATTACCACCGCTAATCTAACAAAACAGTTTTAATGATGTAGGTATAACTTCCGCGTCAACGGTATTTACAATTTATATATTTAATTAGCCAACAAGATACTTCAGTTTTTATCTCAGCAACAGTAGATGGAGTGCCGTTACCCGAATGTTTCCTTACTACAATACAAAGAGGTGTAATTCTAACAATTCTCACCAGAATTCGAGAAATACTGTTCGCTAGAATAATTTGGAACAACTTGCAATCATTTGATATGAATCCGAGATAGCGGCGCCAGGTGCGAAACTTTTTGAAGTATTCATGATTCCTTATACATAGAAACACATGACGTAAGCAGAGGAGGATTTTACTAAACAGGTAACTATTTAGGTCTCACGGTATTAGGGGTCTCCTAACTAACAGCCAGCCACATTTTCTAACGCTGTGCTGCTGCTGAGAAATGCCTCACAGAAAATCACTAGTAACAACTACATACACACTTGGAAAAGTTGAGATATTTCTTCTCGTGTCAAAATATAATTAATGAATGCATTATTTATTATTTTAACATTTAAAAACACACAATTTTAATATGACAGTCTCGATGTTCTTTTTGTTTTTCTTTAATAATATAGGTTTCTCAATCTCTGTGATATTTGTAATTTAAAGAAATGCGAAGATTTGATTAAAGTAAATAATTTTATTCATTTTTATATGCTTTTATTTTCAAATTTAATACAAAATGACTCCTCCCCTGGTTTGAACGCATACGGAATTCCTCCTGGGCATGTTGTAGATCAAGCTGTCCAATAGTTCTTATGGTAACCTGTCACATTCTTGAATGGCGGCTTCCTTGATCTCTGACAGAGGTCTTGAAGTTGGCTGACGACTCCGAACAGCTCGCTTGAGAGCGTCCCATGCGTGCTCGATTGGGTTTAAGTCCGGAAAGCCACCAGGCCAGGCTAACCACGTAATTTCGTACTCCCGGAGAGCAGCATTCACTCGTTGAGCTCGATGTGCTGGCGCATTATCTTCGACCAATACGAATTGGTTACCATAATTTATCCTGAATGGTTTGACGATGTTATCAATAACAGCTGTTTTGTACAAATTAGCTGTCATAGAGCCTTGGTACGGGATCAAAGGCGTTAGAGCTCCAATCATTATCCCGCCCCAAAAAGATACCGACTTGCTGCCTTGCTGAACGGTTTCAGTGGCAGTTTTTTGCTTTTCGGAATTCCCAGGCCATCTCCAAACTCGGACACGTCGTTTATCAGGGTTCGTACTAATCCGTGTTTTGTCAACGAAAAGACAATTACGCCAAACATCTTCTTCTTCGTCTTCATCGTTTTGACGCTGCCTGGCCCACTGCAATCTGCGTCGCTGTCGCCCTGTGTATTCAAAGGTGCTCGCCAGGATCTCCTTAATCGTAATCTAAAGTGGTGTAAACTATTATGAATGGTCTGAGTGCTAATATCCAGTTCGCAGCTCTAATCTCAGATTGGTAGCATTAATTATTGGATCACGGGCGGCAATAAGTTTGATGTAGCGCCTCTGAGCATCACTCAGGTTGCCCATTCTCCATACCTCTGCAGGGTAGCAACGACGCAAATTGGAACAACGGAGACTCTGGCTGCGATTTCGCTTGTAGAATATCTTTCTTCACGCAATAACACTGTTCTTGCTCACAAAAATTCAGACAGTCCACCTGAACTGTTTCCAAATGAACAATTTTAGAGAAATTGATTAAAACAGCTTTCAAGCAGAAACAAGAATGAGGGTAATTTATCATTGACTTCGACTTTCTACAATTAAATTATGTATTCTTAAATAAAGAACACAAACGTAATAATTGATTTTTAAATATTTTAAGCTATTAAATAATATGAGCCCTTTTCGCCGTGAACGCGGCCTTTTTTGATGCTCAGTGGGGAGACCAACAGACTGCAATGACTTTCGGAAATTATATGATTTTTCGAAATGATGTGCGTATTGATCGACAACTATCGCCTGCTCCATGCCTCGGAGAGCACGTTAAGCCGTCGGTCCCGGCTGCCATGAACATCTATGGCAGTCGTTACTGGGAAGTAAGTGCCCTATAATATTCTGACACTGGTCTAGCCTTAGGGTATCGTTAGCCTTCGGGTTGCGGAGGTCAGGTGGCAGCCGCTCCGTGTAAAAACTGATATCCAGTCAAATCCGGTTAGACCAGAAAAGCCGACCCTAAGTGACTTGGGAATAATAAAGGCTAGGGAGAAGATATATATCGTGCGAAAACTTATGCCACCGGACGTTCGAAATCCTTAGATTAAATAGTCCTATCAATATAGTTAATATATAAACAAGTAACTACTAGCGGCTTGGCTTACCTGGATTAAAAATGAAACATTAAAGATGTTGGAATGTTTGTTAATCAATCACGCATCACGCTAAACGGAGTTTGATGTAATTTTACAGGCGCGTAGCCTATAACCTAAATTAACATATTTTATAGTTGTCACGAGTAAGATGACTAGTCCGGATCATTACTGCCTTCTTACAGGAAGCCCACGCAGGCATTTATGTAGTATATAGTTTAGCTTAGTGTTTCGACGTTTCGTCCGGTGAGTGGGCATTCCTATCTCTCCCCTTTCCTTTCATTCATCCTATCTTTATTTCCTTTTTTTTGGGTGAAACGCGAGTTATTTATTCGATATCGCAAGCGATCATATACTATTGTAATCGTTTGTCAGGCAGACGGTATATTCATCTACGTATCATCATATAATAATCTCGTATCGATCTCAACATGGATTACGCATCTCTAAAAGCAATAAAAAATATAGTTCCATGTGTAACACCGGCCACGCACTCGCTCGTCGCTGCCAAATATTTTTTACACAAATGTAAAGTATAATTATATAGGTACACGCAGGCGCGTTATATCACACGCCAAACTTACATGCCGTGGAGAACACGGAATAGGATGTTTAGTAATGACTTAAGAACAACATCCTATGAGGAAGGTGGCCTCTTCACTCTTCGCTTTGCCGCAATTAAGTTTAGATTGGTGATCAATTTCAATACTCAATACTGTTTTGAGTTTCACAATGTTTTTTTAGGTGGTAGAGCTTAAAATTTGTCGTGCGCCCTGTCGGGCACTGAAAAGTAGTTAGGTATTTTTAATTACAGTTATAAATGATAATACAATATATTAGTATATAGTATTAAAGCAACTGTAATTAAAAAAGAAAAGGTTATATCGTCCTCTCTCCTAACTAACAAACTTTTAGAATAATTTTAAGGAAATATGCCAAAAGATCGACGCTTTGAAAATAGTTTGTAATTTTTTGGATGTATTCATACAAAGCATTTGTAGGTACTACTGTTCGTGTTAAACAAAGGCAAAGCGGTTTACTTTTTTAAATGACATCTATCTCACTGGAAATAAATATTCACTTGGCGTGGAGGACTTTACAAATATTAAAACAAAGGATTCAATGAACATCCAGACTTAATATAACCATTTGTCGATCACACCCAAAAGACTCAGCGTGAGGCACTAGTAGTGGCGGGGCAACCACTTCAACGCCATCCATGAATTCTCGTTTCTTTATATATCACAGAAAATTCAGAAAATTAATATATATTGTTTATTAAGAAGACAAAGTGCCGCACACCGCGCCATTAATTACTTTAGTTAATCCTTTAATAACTTAGCAGCTAATCAATAGCACTTTGCCGTTGTGAAAAAAAAAAAATTTAAAATACAATGACTTCTAGTGTTACAGTTTAGTATAACTGTAACAGCGTCTAGTTTCTCTTATATACGTATAATTATATGTTACGAGACTCCTAGACGGTCCCACGACGCGACACTTCTAGGTCAAAATGTAGGTTCAAGATAATATCTAGAAAACTTCTCAGCTCTCATGTACTGCTCACGAATTCACTCTTTTATGCTACTAGAGACTATCTCGGTAGTGCAGCGGTAGAAAATGCTAATAATATGCCTGTCAGCTTATATGTTCGGGTCGAGCAAAGTGTTAGTTGGGTTTTCTGTGAAGAAATCCTTAGTAGCGTCACGGCACGGCGTCTGTAACTGAGCCCGGTAGACGGTAGTAGGCCTGATACCTGAACCCATTGCTGGCGAAATGTGGGAGTAAGGAACCTCAGTAGGCTGAGGTTCCCTACACCATTTTCGGAAATATTGACGTGAGACTATGTATATGGTTGCAGAAGAACCAGAGGTCCACCTGATGATAGACGGTAACCGTCGCTCATGACAATGTCTACACATAATCGAGCCGATAACTACTCAAACACCGAGCACGGTAGTTTGGTTCCCACCCAAAAGGTATCCTAGTGCGGCAATAAAGATTAAAATAGTGTTTTTAACTTTACCTATATATACATAAAAATTGTTACGTATACATAGGCCCATGCATAATGCCTTGAGGGGTAGGCAGAGACTACAGATTTCCACTAACTACGATCCCGGCATACGTCTCATACTTTATTCACTTTCTCGATATTTTTCATAAACGCTCGTAGGTTTACGATACTTTAAACCGGCCTCTCTATAGAATGTCTTAGATAGAAATCGTTAGCCTTCCAACTGTTCCGAATCACATAGGCTTTATATACTTTTCTGAACAATCTTTGATCATTCCTTCCACATAATATATGCTTCATATCTTCTTCCTTCATTCTTCCAAATATGCTTCACTATTGTATTATACTTTTCTGGACAATCTTTGATCGTTCTTGCCACATAATATAATTATGCTTTATATCTTCTTCCTTCATTCTTCCACATATACTTCACTATTGTATTGGTACCTGTAATAATAGTAGTAAGTGATAATTATATAAATAAATTAAATAAAAATATCGAAACCATAGGACCACAAAGGTGTACTAAGATTACTACACTATTCTTAATTGGTCTCATTGTGTTCACTTTCATTGTTATTTATTTGTTTATCTAATTTATACCGTGTACCCACATTTAAAAAAAAATTTAAAATCATCTCACCTCGATTATGATATAATTCTTTTAGGATCTTGCACCGCTCGATGGTTTGTAATATCTAAAACGAGGCTATGGTAACCCTTTGCCTTATTTATCAGACTTTTAGCTATGTGACTGCTTACCTCATAAATATGCCAGAAACGTTATAGCATGATTCATGCTCACAAAGAAACAATGAATGAGGTAATTAGCGATGTTCTTATCTTCAGATCTACAGACTGAAGCGCTGAGCACTTCGCCAATTTATTATTAACTTAATAATATGTTTTGTGCCGTGAGACACGATCTCTTGTCGATATCGATAGAGTCTAGCTGTCCCCCGCAATATCACGCACATTTACGATTATCATAACGTCATGTTGTTAAATTAAGCTATTTGTGTGTGTAGCTGTTAAATTAAGAATTAAGCTATCAAAATCAAAAATATGTTTAACACCAATTGATTGTTCCTGAGATTGGCGTTTTCAAACAAGAGAACTATTTAGCTTTATTATACCAGTATAAATTGAAAAGCACGGTGAGTGTTAGTAAAAATGCCAGTGCATTACATCTTCTTTATAAAAAGACATTCTGCTGGAATAGAATTATTCATAAAATCCGTTTTACAGCAAACATTGGCTTTTTCCCAGCAAAGGCCCAATCTTAGAACATTGATTTGAAAACTAACATCAAGATAATTCTGGGGAAGGCACGGCCATCTGAGCGTCTTATATGACGCCTATGACAAGCCAGTTTAAGAATAGAGTCTTATGTAGACTATTTGGAGACGTTATACGCTGTTTTTATACTACAAATGTAATAAACAAACGTACATGCCGCCTGATGATAGGTGTACTGTAGCTTATATTCACTTACCAAAGGGCTCACTGGCGCCTTGTCGACTCTGGGGAAGAAACTACTCTATTTACCCCTCCTTTTTTGAAGTCGGTTAAACGATAGTTCGTTATCGACACATTGTGCGTGGGTGTCGCATCACTAGACTACACTGACCCGTAAACTCTGACCGTTGTGTGATCATCGGATAAGCGGTGGTAACGCTTCTTACACTTCAATTATAAGTGTTATGAGTTATGACGTAGCCAGTCAATGACCGCCTCCACAGCCCGGATTGTAACGCCTCTTGTGAAAATACATCCTTTGACTAATATTTTAATTTTTTTACAATCCTTTATGTGTGACTAATAATCACTACATGGGTGGCGAAGTCAATTAGGTGGTCAGCTCGCCGCTGCCGCCGCACCGATTGTTGTGAGTTCAATCCAAACTAATACGGGACAAAAATATATTATTATGTAGTTATTTCGAATCTTTTATTAAGAAGATACAATTATAATAATTTATACTAACACTCACCGTGCTTTTCTATACGAGCAAGTAAGGTGGCAAAATGCATAGTTTCGTAGTAATCGTAGATTTATTTATTTATTTATTTATTTATTTAGGACTACCAGTTGTTGTTACATTAGTTGGTCATACATCTAAATAAGGTTACATATTTTAAGACATAATGCACAACATATTAAGGTGTCACAGCGTGCACGTAATTATGGTAGCTTAAAACTAATATTATATAATACTAACTTTATATCAGAGTAATATACAACTGTTTATTAACAAAATACTTAAACTACTTATTTATGTATCAAAATTGTTTTGTTTTTAAACTATTTTCACTTAACAATCTCATAATATTTTTTCTAAAAGTAATGTGCGATTCATTAAAAATGTCCACTTCCTTGCAGATGGAATTGTACAATTTTGGCAGTCTGTATAAAGCAGAGCTTTGTTTTAAATTGGTTCGCGCACAGGGTTGATGCAACGCTCCAAGCATAGACGTACTCCTCGGGATACGACGTGGTACACGCAATCCTACGGATTGGAGTAGGGGAGGGCAGTCAATAAAATTTCGCAGTATTTTATATAAAAAAGCCATGTCGAGAAACTGCCTGCGAACCGCCAAACTATCTATTTTAAAAAACAATAGTTTCTCATCATATGATGTTATTTCTTTATGTACGCGACAAGAAAAAGCAAGGTGTCTTGTAAATCTTTTTTGGACACGCTCTATTCTTAATTGATGTACATTATAGTGTGGAGACCAGACTACACTGCAGTATTCAAGGTTGCTACGAACGTAGGCGTTGTATAGGGCTATTTTTGTTTCTATCTTACGGAAAAACTTGCCGTTACGGATTATGAACCCCAGCATTTTAAATGATTTTTTGATAATGGAATCAATATGCGGAACGAAAGTTAATTTTGAGTCAAATAGAACTCCTAGATCTTTTTGCACTGTTTCTTCCCGAAGAACGGTGCCGTTTATATAGTATTGAGAATGAATGATGTTATGTTTCCGTGTGAAAGTTATGAAACTACATTTGCTCGCATTGAGTGTCATGTCGTTAACTATGCACCATTCCGAAATTGAGTTAAGGTCTTCTTGTAGTAGTTGACAATCCAGGGGCTGTTCTATACTTTTAGACAACTTTAAGTCGTCCGCAAAAAGATATGCGCTACTATATTTAATACATGTCACTATATCGTTTATGAATATATTAAACAGCCATGGACCTAGATGAGAACCTTGAGGGACTCCAGATGGGGCTACATATGTATCAGAATGAAAACCCTTTACTACTACATACTGAGTTCTGTTAAACAAATATGATCTAAACCATTCCAAGAGGGATCCGCAAATACCATACATCTCTAACTTCTTGAGCAGTACCGAATGATGAACTCTATCAAATGCCTTTGCAAAATCCATGTACACAGCACCAACCTGGATACCAGAATCTACGGCATTAACTAATTCATTATGGTAGGTAACCAGGTTAGTACTCGTTGATCTGGATTTTACAAAACCATGTTGTTCGTTTATTATAATCTGGCTCGTGTGAGATATCAAGTAAGGATGTAATATGGCTTCGAATAACTTCGCAAAGGCAGACAGTATACATATTGGTCTGTAATTGCTTATATCGTTTTTGTTACCATTTTTATAAATCGGGACTACTTTAGCAATCTTCCATGCACTTGGGAATGTTCCATGTGATAATGATTCATTCATGATTAGAAAAACTGGGTAGCATAGGACAGAAGAACATTTAGATATGAAATATGGTGGAATTCCATCCGGTCCCGCTCCTTTGTTCACATCAATACCTTTCAAATATTTGAACACAGTGTCACAGTTGACATACAGATTACCTAGACTGTTGCTGCTTAAAACATTTTCCCTTGAAAATTGCGAATTATTATTGGTTGAACTATTGAACGTAGAAGAAAAGAAAGATGCGAACAGGTTACATATGCCTGAACCATGAGATTCTTGATTATTATTTAAAGTCATTGATTGAGGAAATTGGGTATCACTGTTTCGTTTATTTTTTAAGTATGAAAAAAAATATTTTGGGTCTTTTCTGATACTATCTTCTATTTTATTTATGTAATCATTGTAACTACTTTTAGACAAAGATTTGCATCTTTTATTTAAAATTTTTAGCGAGATTTCGTCTAAGGGGTTTTGGTAAATTCGAAATCTGCGGAGTAATTTATCTTTTTCTTTGACCAGTTTAATTAGTTGCTTGGTAAACCAAGGTGGGTGTTTTCCGCTATTAATATTAGTCTTTGGCACATACCTTTCAATTGAGTCGTTTATTTTTTCGTAAAATACTGTCACCATATTATCTACGTTTTCACAACGGCCGAATTCTCTGTACCATTGAACTATTCCTAAATCAGCTTGAATTTTGTCATAATCCGCTTTAAAGAAGTTACGTTTGAGTACTTTACTAGCTTGTAATGATTTATTGTCACTAAACTGAAAATATATTTCCATCGGTGTATGTAGCGGATCAATCCCAACCAATATATCTGTGGAAGCCTTAACACTTAAATTCGCCATATTGCACAAAACCAAATCCAGTATTTCACTTCTATTATTTGTAACGCGGCTGCATTGGGTGAGATTGTTAAGAGACATGAAATCTAAAAGCATATTCGCCAGATTTAAATGCTTATTAAATACAGGATCACTATTATCTAGCCATGTGATAAAGCTCATATTAAAATCTCCAACAATACACACATTTTCTAAACTATCAGATACTCGGTTAAAGTTATCAATGAAATGTTCCAATATATTTTTATTTATTGGAGAAGGAAGGTATACACCACAAAAATATACCCATTTGCCTTTACTAACTTCTACATTTACATAAAGATCTTCACACTGACTTTCTCCTTCGTAGTACCGGACAGAATTAAATTTTTTAGCTACTGCTATTAGCACACCACCACCTTCCATACCCGCGTGGAACCCTGTACTTATGCGATCTCTACGATATACTATGTATCGTTCATCAAATAACTCACCATCATATATGTTACTGTTTATCCATGTTTCGGTGATTATTATTATATCATAGCTAGTGTTGGTAACACTACAGAGAAAGTCATGTGTTTTGGTCCTGAGACCCCGGGCATTTTGGTAATATATGTTTAGACTGTTGAATTTTAAATAGATTACATTATGATAATCAAGTCGTAATAGAAATAAATTTATATAAAAAGACAAATTGGGCTATTTAAGTTTGTTAAGTGTCTCCAGGTTCTTAACATAAATCGATTCGTCAGCTTCCTTTTTGCGCAAAAATACTCTTCCTTGTTTTATCCAAACAAATTTGTACCCCTTGTCTTTAGCTAATTGTCTTGCTGCGGCGTGTAGTTTCTTGTTGGTGGGTGATAAATGCTCGAGGACATATATAGGTGACATATCACCTCCAATTCCAATGTGGCTGGTGTTGATCTTATCATTTGGATTCGCTTTGTTGTAACTTATGGACTTTGCTAAAAATGTATCTCGGAGTCTGGGTGTCGCCAATCTTACGACAATCGCTCTTGGTCTCTTATCATCTTTGTTGGCTTTTGCGACACGGGTACAGTGATGAATGTCATTTTCCTTTAGTTCACAGGTAATTACTTTGGACAGTTGCAGTACTGTTGAGATCAGGTTTTCCTGTCTGTGTTCCGGGACACACTGTATTTCAATGTTGTTTGATCTGTTATGCTGTTCGACAATCTGTAATCTAACTTGTAGATCCTGAACAGTGTTGGTTAAGCAAGAGTTCTCTTTCGTTAGTTTAGTCAGTGATTCCTGATACATTGTGACTGCGGTTTTGGTGGTCTCGTAATTATCATCCAAAAACTTAACACTGCTCTCCAGGGTTGAGATATCGGACTTGATGGATTGAAGTTCAGCCCTGACCATTTGCTTGAGGGTATGCTGGATTTCCTGTGTGAGCGTTGTCCGCATCACAGAAAATTCCTCTCTAATAATCTCCCTGACGGCTTCTTTAGTCAAAGGCAAGGTAGGATTTTTGTCTTCTTGAGAGTTGGGAGCTATGGTTTTTTTCCGGAGGGTTATATTGTCGTTTTCAGGTGGAGATTTCATAGTAGGCATATCCAGAGTCATCTCGTATCGATCATCGGAGCGCAAAGGGGTGTTAGTATTGTCGGTTTTCGGTTGCTTGGCACGACATCCAGGGCACTTCCATTTAGTTTTCTGATCGGTAGACATGGCAGAAAAACGCTTTTCCGGTACATTCGCGCAGCTAAGGTCATATTTAAGCTTGCAAAATGCACAATTTAAATGATTTAGATCATAATCACTGGGCTGTAACTACTTGCAAAAGCATATAATTCGTTCATAGATACATAGACATAATAAGTATAATATACCCCAAACGGGGTGAGCAAAGATATATTTATTATTAGTATGTTACACATGTCTCGCTCGCTATGGTCGCAGGTCCCATTATTGGAGCGAGCTTATTCACGACACCGATCATATTTTCAGACACTATATCGCTCCGCTACTGATAATTTCCTACTGGACATTCTAAAGGGTACACAATAGGGTACTTGACAATTTTTGTTTTCATTATTATATTATAAAAAACTATGTCATCTATTACCTGAAATACAATTATTTTATTAATGCTCTCACAAATAAACGAGGTTTAAAGAGGAAGTTTTTCAAGTCTGGTAGAAAGGATAATTGACAAATGACCAAAAACACGAAATACACGGTACTGTTTTATGACGTAACAGCTACATATATAATTTTAGGGATAAGAGGGAGACAGTCAAACATCTATACTTCCCTAAAACGCATCCAATTTCTTCTCATAATTACTACTTTATTTGTCACCCAAAATCTTTTCTTATGACTGCTATTTGCTGTTGAGGTTTAAAATAAAGAACAATATAAATTATAGTCAATTATACTACAAATAAGTAGTATATGAATTGAGGAATTTGGTCGACGCGAGAAGCGAGCCGGGTTCCTCTAATGTCACAATCATAAGCGCTGCGAGGCAGACGGGTCAAAGGTAGCTCTAATATTATCACAAAGCAGGAAACACACTAGCTGCCTACTAGTAACGCCTTGCTAGTAATCTATACGAATATATTGAAGCTATAGTTTGTTTGAATGCGCTAACCTCTGGTACTACCGATCAGATAAAAAAATATATTTATTTTTGCATTTGATAGATAGCCCAATTCTTGTGTAAAGTCATAGGCTATACCATCGATGGCTATACATATAACATTAACCCGAGAGACACGAGAGCGGAGCAGCAATCATAAACGTGGGTGACATCGCGAGGATCAGCTATCTTCTATTCAAGAATTTCGGTCACAGCCAGTCTTAAGCAATATTATGCGCAATAGACAAGTGTGTGCGCAAACACAAGTGCACGTTCTGTTCCTTCACTCTAATAGCGCGAAAAGACGACAATCCGTCACGTGCGCAGACTGATCAGACGCAGGTCAACAGCTTTATATGTTTTCTGCGGCATGGGGATGACATATCGCTCACGTTCGGTCGTTCAATGATTTCTCAGTAGTAACTCCAGGCACTACTAAGAATATCTTGACAGAAATCCAACAGGTTTTTGCGAGCCCGACCTGGTATTCGAACTTTATTAGCCACAGATAGCAATCGATACAAATATATCACTACTACATAATTATGATCGAGCTGATCGCTCTGGGCACCGACCTCACTCGACACCAATATTATATTACTTGAGTATCTATAAGTGCGGCGCATGGTATTTTCTGTGGACAGTGAATATCCAATTTCTACTTATTACATTTTGCGACCTGGACATTTCGCGATCTGGACATTTTGCAACCTGGACATTTTGCAACCTGGACATTTTGCAACCTGGACATTTTGCAACCACTGGTCATTTTGCAACCTGGACCTTTTGCATCTAAATGATATAAAGCGGCCGTAGCCTAATCGATAAGGCATCGGACTTGCAATTGAGAGGTCGTGGATTTAAGTCTATACAATACCACAAGTCATTTTTCACAAATTGTCAATAATCTATTTGAAAAATGTTTTTTTAACAGAATGTTAAATGAAATTTAAACAAAATTGCGATTCAGGATTTATTCTCAGTGCGGGCATTTACTTTTTAAAACAAAAAAACGCTTTAGCGGCCAAAGGATGCCTATAGGAAGCCGCTAAGTTACAACTAGTAATTTGAACTGTAGGGGAGTTCAATTTACATGTTTTAACTGTTAGATCGCGATATAGATACGCGGGTACACGAGCCGCCAGCCGCAGCACATTCAATTATACCTAGATGTTGTACGGTAGAGGTCAACGACACACAGATTTTATATTCCTTTGTATACTTCACACTTTTGTTTCAAAGGAGCCAGCAGATATGGATCTAGTTATGCCAAGAAGTACCAGCCAACAAAAAAAATATTTACATCTATTATTACTAAATAAATATACTATTTATTACTTTATTATCATACACTCTACCTACATAATATTCTGCAATATACAATATTAAGTATAATTTAAAAACAAAGAAAGTTTTCGCACTAGAAATAGTTCTTGTGTCGCTAAAGACTTTTGTAAACAAACATTTTAACAACGGTCACAAAGAACAACCACACTTCGAACAAGTATTTGTGGAGCACACACATCGTTGCCTCGTGTGGGCATCGAGCCCTGCGACCACTTCAACTTTGTTGTCCCGTGACATAAGTTTGGGTTCTATTTCGAAGTTGAAGAGTGTTATTGATTCTTCTGCTACGTAATTCTTCTTGACATGAAATCTGGATATATGGCGGTAGATAGCAATAAGCCCCGTGCTACATAGGATGTAAAGAGATTATCTATTGATATGAGTACGTAATATATATTTGCTCATCCTTTCGAAATAAAAAGCGTGACTTTAGTAGGTACCTACATATCTCGACATGATTTGGTACATTTTGGCATTACTCGATCCATTTATTGTTGGAAAACGGTTATTTGATTGAATTAAAGATAGCCGAGATACTTACGAACTTTCTAACGAACTTAAAATCACACAATAAACAAAGACCAAGTTAGAATATGAAAGCCTCGATGAATCAGCGGCGTCGGTGCACGCGCGAGCGCACTAATTGTCAAACATAATTTAATAATTTTGGGTCGTCTTATAAACAGAAATAGGTATCACTTAGTTGAATTAGGTAGCAAGTGGCAACACTGCTGATCCCAAAACCTAGCTCGTAGGTCTTATACCACATAAAACACACACTATTCTCACATTTGTCGGCCTCGATGGCGTAGTGGTCAGTGTACCCGACTGCCACGCCTGAGGTCGTGGGTTCGATTCCCGCACAAATTAAACATTTGTGTGCATGAACATGGATGTTTGTCTTGGTCTGGGTGTTTCTATGTATAAAATGGATGTATTTACAAAAAAAAAAGGTATATATTTATGTCTATTCATCGTCTAGTATCCATAGTACAAGCTCTACTTAGTTTGGGCTAGATGGTGTTGTGTGTATGTGATAGAATATTATTATTATTATAGAAAACGTACGTATCTTCTATCCTCGACATTGTCTTCAGACAGCTCGCAGCTGCCTCGTGTCTCTTAAAAACAGTAGTAGTAAATATTGTAAGAAAATGTAAGTTGTGATAGGACAAAAGCGAAACGCAGCTGAAGCTGCTTTAGAAATTAAGATAACGGAATATCGTAACGTTGTATAATGTTTCATACCTCTTCTTGTCTTCTTGCTATTAGTTGGTACTGCACCAACTGTGCAAGTTTGACGAGCAAATGATACATAACTTTATAAACACAGAATCACTTCCAATGAAGTGGTACAAGAATTTACACCTAATAATTAGCTAGCAGTGGTTTTAGGTGCTATTGATGTCTATTACATTTCAGATCTGTGTTTTGAGAACTTATTTAAAGAAAAGGTAAATAGCATTGTCCGGCCCGAAACTCGAACCCACAAATGTAAATGATAGCAAGCTTTCTTAGGCTACGTTACGTCAGGCAGACTACATACTTATTTGCCACTAGTGACACTCACCTATCTACACACAATCCTGCGTCGGAAGGCGTAGGCAGAGAATAAGGGCACTTGCTGATTCTAGCTTACCTACCTCTTATGCTTCGTTATTATATTGTTCACGCGCGCTCGACGGTCTGCGATAGGCACTTCTAACCTGGCTGTTCTTTAGAATATCTCTGAGATCGTTTGCGAAAATGTTCCAGTCCCGAATGTTATATGAATTACATGCTTACACTATTGTATTCCATTCTCTCTACATGTCTAAGGGCTTGTGCCAACACTTCCAAATAGCATTTATCTATAAGATAAAAGTCTCGCGATCTCTCTTCTTTAACCTGACAAGAGTGAGACAGCATGCGATTTATCTTTCGGATAACTTGTACTTGTTAGTTGTGGGAGTGGCCATAAATGATCTCAGTATACTATATTATCTTATCTGACGGTAAGTAGTAACCGCCACTCATGACTATTGCTATATTTCTGAGCATCATAGAAACGATTAAGCTAATAGAATCGATGTGAATTATAACTTGTTACATTATTTATACATAATCTTCTCCCTAGCCTTTATTATTCCCAAGTCACTTGGGGTCGGCTTTTCTGCTCTAACCGGATTTGACTGGATATAAGTTTTTACACGGAGCAGTTGCCACCTGACCTCCGCAACCCGAAGGCTAACGATACCCTAAGGCTAGACCAGTGTCAGGATATAACAGGGCATTGACTTCCCAATAACGACTGCCATAGATGTTCATGGCAGCCGGGATCGACTCCCGAGGCTTAACGTGCTCTCCGAGACACGGAGCAGGCGATAATTGTCAATCAATACGCACATAATTTCGAAAACTCATATAACTTCCTAAAGTCAGAGGTGCGCGACGTGGGTTCGAACTCGAGACCCTCTGCATTACAGTCTGTTGGTCTCCCCACTGAGCTGTTGCTGCTTTTTATTATTTATACATAATATATTAATCAATTAACTAATAGTACATACATGTACAAGTTTAAGATGGTTTTTTACTTAAACGCCTGCTATACTTGTTATAGCAAACCACAATTTCATATAAATAATTTTATAGGGTAGCTTTATTTCTCATAAACAATTACATGAAATTATACTAATAACACAAAAGGAAAATTTCAATAAAATTAAACTACTATATACGGATTTTAGCGCGTTGTTTATTTAGCACTGTATTACAAAATTTTGAAAATATTACACTACTACTACTGTTGATTGGCTGCTGGAAAGCAACCGAAACGTCGGGGAAAGTGTAAACCAAAAATAAATAGATTTAATAGTTATTAGTAAAATAAAATCAATAGTAGTAGTAGTGTAATATTTTCAAAATTTTGTAATACAGTGCTAAATAAACAACGCGATAAAATCCGTATATAGTAGTTTAATTTCAATGAATAACATTCGCGTAAATAGAAGACAATAAAATTTCAATAGCTTAGTTGGTAAACCGAATGTACGGCTTGTTGAGGTCGCAGGTTCAAGTAGCATACATAAAGCACAGATAATATAATACTATACTAGTCCTATAGGTACTGCTACTCGAGGTCGTTGTTTTGTGAGTGAATAGTACTTGGCGGTCAAGCCGACCTATGCAAAACTCAGAAAGCCTCTGTTGAATCTACAGTGCCTGTTACTTTGGCACGTATCTTTCTTATCACAATATTTCACAGTATCCTTTAAAGACACAATAGTTACCAGTATGGGCTATAAATTATAATATACCTTTGCTTAACCTTTCGGGGATAGAACGCGCGAGGCTATGTATACATATATTAAGAATCGAGTACTTAAAGGCAGGTTGCGTAAGGCAAGCAGGGCTTAAAGGTGCTTCCGGTGCTGCACCGTCTCTGCACAGGCTAAACTAGGTGCGTTTGTGCGTCAGACGGTGCGTTGACTGCATTGCGATTACCGGTTACTATTTTATTATTTTTAGGTAGGTAAATATTTCAGCCCCAAAGTGATATTTGTTAATTAGTAGCGAAACCAGTTAATTCCAAAACTTATTTATTATTACTTACAAATTTTTTTTTTTTTTTTTTTAAACATTGTTATTTACTATTATTTCCGTCTTTCTTTTACCCCGGCGAGTCCGACATAATCCCTCCGCCCGCCCCCGCGGAGGGATACGAGTCATAGCATTCCCCCACGTAAAAAAAAAAAAAAAAAAAAGGTTTGAAATTGGTAAATTATTTTTCTCTTCAACTAACCAACGTTTTCTTGGTGTTACGGCATGTCTCTTAGATGCCGTAATGCTTATAAAGGATTTCCTTATTATAAATTCTTTAATTCTAGGCGGCATACCGAGATAGAACATACATAAGATTTTAAGTAAGTTGTCCAACAAAACAAATGCGGAAACCGCATTCAGTCTTGTGCAGCACTTTTTACTTGATGCAGTAACGTACAGAAAGACGGAAAAGGTTCTAAAATAATTTAATTGTTATGGCTTCAATATAGCTCTTATAAAGGCTAACTACTACCTATAATAGGTTGCATATTTGAAAATCAAAACTTTTCAGAGCAAATTTCAAAAGAACAACGTACAAATCAACAAAGTTTAAAATAACGATGGTCATTTGATCAAAAGTTTAGCTGACCAAAGTCTGGAATATAAATGTTTATATTATTTATTACACTATTGACCAAATCGTTTAAAGGTCAAAATGGATTACTGGATAAATTATTAATTATCAAATGGATATAAATGGATAATATATAAAATCAAAAGAACTAACGTGAAATAACCTACGTTCACCACTTCCACTTGTTCTATTCCTCAGTTTTATGGTAAAACTAATGGGAGTTTTATTAAAAGAGAACCTAACACAACCTACCGCTTCCATCCGTACGATTCCGACTTGGAAGCGGTATTATAAAATTTGATTAGTTTTGATTATAAAATTTGATTAGTTTTGATTTGATATTTTAAACTTACATCTAGCAACTTTTGATCAGTCGTTCATTTGATGTCACATACATTGGGATTCTAAAATTTTTCTAAATAAAACATTTGGTCATTTAAATTCTGTTATTTCGTTTATTGTACTTTTGAAATTGGCTCGAGAAAGTTTTGATTTTTTAATATGCAACCCTATAATATGAAGGACATTATTTGCTTTATTATCGCCTACGTACAGACTCCAACTAGTTACATTATTATTCATTGAAATTAAACTTCTATATACGGATTTTATCGCGTTGTTTATTTAACATTGTATTACATAATTTTGAAACTGTTACACTACTACTACTATTGAGTTTTACTAATTATTAAGCTAATAAAATTATTTAAACTATTATAACTATATATATTTAGGTTTACACTTTTCTGTCGTTTCGGTTGCTTTTCAGCAGCCATGGTCACGGGGAGACTAAGATGGTAATTGTCTCAATGTTCCAGTGTAGTTATTTCAAAGTACCTACCTGAACATAATTTAATCATTGGTGTTTCTATTTACGCAGAATGAGCTCAAAGTATCATGAAGTCTAGCTGTTGTTTGCTTCTTCTTGGGTTTGACAATTTGAATTACTGGATCCCAAGCTGGTGGTACATTTCAACCATATTCTCTATTGAAATTAGGATGTTTTTTGATTTCAATAGCCTCGCGAAGCATCCTTGGTAGGAATCGGTGTTCTTTAGCGAGAATCCGTGGTTTGTCAAATCTCTGGTAGCGGTTAGTCCCCTGTTGTACCTACATGTTCACACACTACTATGTGTTCTTTTATGCGGGTGCCTATGCTTCTCTTGGTTTGACCAATGTATGAGAGTCCGCAGTCACAATAAATTTTATAGATCCCTGTATCTTGTAAAGGTAATTGGCACTTGACGGATGGTCGTATATAGTAGTTTAATTTTAATGAATAACATTCGCGTAAACAGAAGACAATATTATACATTATTGTTATTAATTGTATACTTATATAAATGAATTGCTTCGCTTTGGTGTTTGCATTGAACACAGCGTCCATTACACATGGACACAAGCGCGGCAAGCGGGGCGTGTTGCCGCGTGCGTCTAACGCGCCGTTTGACGCATCAACGAACCGACAGATTTAACTTTGTAATAAAAAAATCTAAGTAGGTACTGCATGTCAATTCACAAGGCTCGGTCGGACAAAAACTCCGTTGTGTCACGGATCGTTAAGTTTAATAGTCTTGTTACAAACATGAATTATACTTTATCATTTGCTCGTTATCACTGCCACGATCGCCGGCCGTTTGTTAAACGCGCATGCGAATCTTTTGCAGTAAGTAAAAACAAGCATGTACCAGGATTTGAACCCACGACCTCAGTACAATACGCCGCCATTTTTTATATATAATCATATCATCCGCGTAAGTATTTATATATTGGCCACGGACCTCTTCCAGTGTGAGAAGGGTTAGGCTATAGTCCACCATACGAGTTTGGTGTGGGTTGGCAGACGACACATATCTTCGAGAATATTATGGAGAACTCTTAGTCATAAAGATATCTTCACGATGTTTTCCATCGCCGTTAAAGCTAGCTATAATTAACGAATTAATACGCGCATAACTTCGAAAAGTCAGAGATGCCCTGGGATCAAACTCAAAACCACTGTGTGTCAGTCTATGTAGTCTGTATAATTTAAAATATCTGCTATAATTTAAAATAATTATGTGTAATGTGCACTTGATATCAAACAAAGTAATTTTGGTATTACGAATAAATATCGGCTCGCCGTGCACGCACCCCATTTTCACCCCACGGCGGTCGGTCGGTCGGTTTTCTATACCTGCTTTACCAGCGGCCAGCAGACGTATTGTACACTAATAATAATAATAATAACCCCTCTGGGACAGTCGTTATCTTATCATGAGACTAACGTGATATCGGAGGGCACAGTACACTAGCTTTAAAACTATCACCTTCGCCTTGTGATATAAACAAAAAATGTATCACCAGGTTAAATTAAAGCGCACAAACCGCAGGGCAGCTTGTGGCGGGCTGAATGTGAGTGGCGACACTGCGGTCCTGAATGCCTCAGAGAGTTGGTTAGGGCCTCGTCCCCGGCTTACCGTTACTGGTTGGCTGGGGTGAAACTTTAAGAGCACCCGTAGGACTCTCAACTCTGGCTTGCCTTGGTCGGCCAGTCAGAGGGGGGCCGCTAGAGCTATATGCTTGGGGGTGGAAGTGTCTTTTTCAAGGGCATAACTACGGGGAAACCCGCTCCGGGTCTCCGTTGTCACGAGACCCGTGATGGTGAAACCGGCGCCGCACCGCTCGACACCCCTAGCCACTCGCACCGGTGTTGCCCTCTGCTGCTGGCTTGTATGCCTATAGTGGCTTATCAGGGGGCCCATCTAGTGAGTTGGCGAGTCACCGTCTGCCCATTGCATTGATGCTATTAGAGTATTCAGGGCAGACGCCGTTGTTCATCCATAGTTAGCAATATACCGGTCCACCAAACACCCATGCCTATAGCCCATATATTAGAATCCATACGTAGCAATAGTCCTATGCCTGCTGCGGCAAGTGCCGCTGTAGGTATTCCATTCCACCTTTGATTAAAACTCTCGAAGGGCCTCTTCACGTTGGACCCATGTCTCCGTGTAAGCCTCTCAAAGGGGCAGGTATTTTTCTAATATAATAATTATGTTAGAAAATACCTGTAATAAGAGAAACATAATAATTGTTTATTTTGTTCTCTCACACAGTACATAATATTTGACATCATAATCAAGCAGTCCATAAAAGAAAGCAGCGAATGTTTAGTCTATGTGGGAGTCTGGTCTCTGTACTAGGAGGTCCTGTATTACAGATAACCAGCCTCTCCGTGCTCTGACATTACAATATGACTACATTGAACCATACAAAACCGTGGGTTAGTATCTAAACTAATATAATAGAGTTGAAGAGATTGTTTTATTGTTTGAATGCTGAATTCTGTATTCTGACTTTCTTCTGACTGACTGAAAGTAAGAATACAAAAATATTTTTGCGTTTTATGACCCATTTATTGAGGAAGGCTATGACTACTATACTAATATACAGGTAGTAACATGGCACCTAAAGTCATCATAGAAATGTAGGTTTAACCTACATTTCTGCTTACCCGTTCGGGGATAGAGTCGTCGTCTGTATGTAAACATTGCATGCGGAGTTTGCTAAAAGCTTGTGCGTTTATCTATATATTATGTATTATGTAATATTGTTACAACTGTAAGCAATCCATAAAATAAATAAACTTTCTACTGGCAACGGCGCGGCGGCGGCAGATCAGAGGCTGCTACCTCGCCTTCTACATACTTCACGAAATAAAATATAGTTAATTAGCATAAACTATCCAGTTAAGCTTTACATATGCAAGTACTGTTACACAAACTGCATGTCTTTTTGTTCGTTCCAGTTATAAAATATATCTAGGTATATAATTAATTAAACTAACAGTTCTACGGAATAAAACAACAATTACTTTGTTACATCAATTAAACTTTATTGTTTTATATACAATTATACTACTTACTTAGGTACATTAAAATTGTTTTTATATATGCTTATACATACATTGACCTTTATTATTACATGGATGAATTTGCCAAGTAGGTAGTCAAAGTCAAAGTCAAAAAACATTTATTCATTTAGGTCACAAAGTAACACTCATGAACGTCAAAATATATGGGTTAGTGAGTTTACTAAGTTACTGAAGCTACATTTAGGTTAGTCGCTAGGTTCAGGCAAAGGGTTGCGCCTATGAGAAGAAACCTGCAAGAAACTCACGGCCACTCTTTTAAATCGCCAATTAAATATAATTTCAGTATTTTACAACTCAGATTAACAAGGTGTTGCAGCCATTATGCCATACTACAGACTATAAAAAAACTAAAGATAAAAACAATAATAACTTAATAATATTATAGAGGTTAAATAATTTGGGCTAAGGTATATGTTTTTATAAATCTAAAATAGGCAGTAAGATGGCATGATGGCGCACACACTTACACTTTGTGACAATGCAAAGGCAGTCCGTGACTAAATGCGGTTGTGCATTATATTCTTCAATAATAATCAAATTAAGAAACAAGTTACTTGTTAACATCACAAATAATCACGAGGTACCTCTACATTACTAAATTGACTTAAAACTTTTAAGTTAAAAGTAATATAGATCTTTAAATCCTGTATGCAACAAGCAAGTAGTTCCATGAGTTTTTGTCATTTAAGTAGTCGTTGACTGAATTGGTATGTGCTTTCAAAAAACATCGTGTGTAAACCTGCCTGTCTAAGACTTTTCTGTACCTAATGTTCTCGATATGTGAAGTCTGCTATCGATAAGTAACATCAAGTTGTAGAATTTTAGAATTATTAAGTATATTAGTAGCCTAAAAAGGAAAAATCAAACATCTCTAAATTTCAGTCCTGGGGCCCTACTATAAACTTTTATAAAACCTGTCAAGTTCCAGGCAATTCAATTAACTGCCTGGTTTTGTTTTGTATTATGACATGTGAATAGTTGATCGTCTTCAAGCTGGCTAGTTTCCGTAGTATATTTATACTCTTTGCTGACTGGTTTGTCGCTGGCCGATTTGTGACTTGACAGTACATCGTTCAAAAATATTACATACATATTTGTCGGTAAATAACGGTTTTAATTTTATCGTATTAAAATAAAACAAATATATCTTTATGCTATCATATCATGAATTTTATCATTATATTTGAAGCATTAAACAAAATATTATAAGTAACTAATATTCGATTTCAGAACGTCGCACGTTGCCGATTGAAATGTAATTTCCAGATACACATTAAAAGTTGCTCTACATACATTGACTTATATAACACTCTACATAATTATTATCTAGTTTTGATATCAATATTATGTACCTAACATGTATAAATAAATTGTTATGTTTTATAAATAATCTTCAATAATTATCACACGTTCTTTTTTTTAACAATTGAATTTTGTTTTTTTACTAAACAAAGAAACGTCTACAAAACAGATGATTGTCAGAAAGTGATCAGCCGTCAATAGTGCTTACAAAAACAGGTGCATGCGATTTTCGACCTTATTGACATTACTCAGAATTTATCATTTTATTAACGTATTAATGTCAGAAAGTCTGTCATGAATTGTTAATAAGGTCCAAAATCGCATGCACCTGTTTTTTGTAAGCTCTATCGCTGGCTGATCACTTTCTGATAGTTATTTTTTTGTAGACGTTCATTTGTTTTGTAGACATTCATTTGATTTACACAAAAAGAAAATTCTAACTTATTTTAGGCACCTATCCCCGTGGTACAACTAGTTGGACATAATACCACTGTTGTACTACGGGTCAAAATCATAAATTGACTAAATGTTATTGACTTACCATAGGAAAACATTATTTTATACATAAATAAAGCAATACAAAATGTACATAACACATGTACCTACATATGTATAAAATTTTTGTATTTCATTTTATAATTTTATTAAGTAATGTAAGTAGAGCATATTTCATGGCGTCACATTCTTTCAGTCGGTAGCACGAAGAGGAAATGAAATTCCTTCTCGTACCTAATGTACTTATCATCCCAAAGGAACATGCCCATTTCTGGGCCCACGTGTTACAGCTAACATGTTTACTGCAAAAATACCGTCATTTCATCACTAAACAAAATAATAAAAAATAAATTGAACTTACAATGGTTAATTGGAAAAATATCTAATATTAATTTATAGTTAAAGTCATGTGCTACAATCAACATTTTTTAAGTGTTTGTTATTTTATCAATACACAAAATTACAAAGAACTATATTTAATTTACGATGATAAAATAATATTTTATGTTAATAATGACACTGCATTAATTATATCCAGCTAATAAGATACGGTGTCAGATTTTTTAACTTCAAACTTCAAGTTTGATAATGACGTTTAAAGTCATAAAACCAAAAGTACATTCTTTCGAGTTTCGGTTGTGCTTGCGCCGGTGATGTGTTCTGTTGTATGGAGATCCAGATGTCACGAGGTCACTAGAACCTCTGCAACTCCGTAGGCATCACTCCTCTTTGGCATGTTTCTACAGAATATACCATGGGGATTATTGATAGAGTTATTCCACCTTATCCCGCCCTCCCCTTTCCTATTCAGAACAACGCGTGCTCGGCTCAGATGCCATCCTTATACGGTGGAGTCGACTAGAGTGCGTACCAACAAGTTTGGGTCCTCATACCTCTGCTGAACGATCAAGGTATGGAATTCTCTGCCAAGGCACGTGTTTCCTTCTTCCTTCAATCCTGGGTCCTTTAAGCGGGGAGTGAAAAACCCCTTCTCAGGCCGTCAAAGTAGAGACCTCAACATCGCCTCGGCTGCTATGAGGACGATGTGGAGGCCACTGCTCTTAGACCACACGACAGCTTACCATCAGGCGGAGTGTGATCATTTTGACGAGCAAAATAAAAAAAATAAGAAGTACCATCCCTGTCTGTAAATAATTATCTCAATATTGTAATAAAAGTTCTGTAAAAGGCTGTTCCCCCAATGTTTTACTTATCGAATGAAGTCCCTGTTCTGTCAACTTATAAGTATCTAAATCCAACAAAACATGAGCTAGGTATTGGTACTATTTGGTCCCTGTTTAATTTCTTTATTACAAATAATAATAATAATACCAAAATGAAATGACCCACCGACATCGGGAACAAGGTCCAAGCTGCCGGTGGTTAGGGCCCCAAAGAGAGGAATCTCCTCACAATACGCGCCGTGTCGAGTAGTACTGCCTTTTGGATCAAGGACTTGATCCAGCCATCTAACGCGAGCCTCTGCAGGTGGTGGTCGAGGCTCTTAGGTATTAAACCATTGACTGCCTATCGCATTGATGCTATTAGAGTATTCAGGGCAGACGCCGTTTTTCATTCATAGTTAGCAATATACCGGTCCACCAAACACCCATACCTATAGCCCATATATTAGAATCCATACGTAGCAATAGTTCTACGCCGGCTGCGGCTAGTGCCGCTGTAGGTGTTCCATCACACCTTTGATTAAAACTCTCGAAGGGCCTCTTCACGTTGGACCCATGTCTCCGTGTAAGCTTCCCAAAGGACCAGGTATTTTCTAATATAATATGTTAGAAAGTACCTGTGATAAGAGAAACATAATAATAATATTCTATCACATACACACAACACCATCTAGCCCAAACTAAGCAGAGCTTGTACTACGGGTACTAGACAATGGATAAACATACATATATACTTTTATTTTTTGTAAATACATACATATTATACATAGAAAAATCCAGATCAAGACAAACATCCATGTTGATGCACACAAATGTTTGACTCGTGCGAGAATTAAACCCGCGACCTCAGGCGTGGCAGTCGATTACACTAACTACTACGCCATCGAGTCGTCAAGTCAGCTGAAAGAATAATTATTTTTAATGTAACGTGACTTGTAATCTTATCCATTTCCAAACATTTTTTTTTTACCTGTGATTTCGTTGACGCATACCTCTCCGCGGGGGCGGGCGGAGAGATTATGTCGGACTCGCCGGGGTAAAAGAAAGATGTTGAAAAGATAATAATGTACCTCTCGGAATACCGACTAAACCTACCACGGTGTTCCTCGACAAAACCGCTATCGACGGGGCCGCGCGAATCACTTTCGCATACGGTCGCGACCCCGCCGAGGTTTCGGCCCTCCGCATGAAACGGCAGGCCACTACGCAAAGAGACCTACCCAAAGGACTCACTTTATGATATACCCTACTGTACCCCCCTAGAGGGAGACGGACTCGACACAGAGGCGCGCGTGGGAACACGCACGCCGCCTCTCGGACCTGGTGCTGACTGGATGGCGGGCAGCCCCACAAAGCCCGCCAGGCCAAACCTCAGGGTGGCTGGAGGTCATCTCGCGCCCTTCGGCGCCCGACTCTGCGGTTGGGGAGAGAGTTTAAGCGCTCCCTCGCCAGCTCCGCCGCCTCCTTGATGGAAATCACTTCCTCGCAAAAGGAGGCGATGGCGTTCCACGACCGGACCATAGACTGAACTACGGCCGGGAGCGAGAGGGCAATCGATCCGACTGCCGCGATCAACTCACGGCGCTGCGATGCCCAAGCGGGGCAAACCGCCAAAGTGTGCAGCGCCGTGTTCTTTACAATGTCGCGGCAGTCGCCGCAGTGGTGACAGCCGGACGTCTCTTGCCGGCGTATACGACACAGGAACTGGCCAAAACAACCGTGGCCAGTCATTACCTGTGTTAGCCGAAAGGTGAGGGCACCATGCCGCCTCTCCAGCCACTCCTCAAACACGGGACTTACCGCCACGATGGTGGCGTGACCGATCCATTTCCTAACCTAACTTCACCTAGTTACACATTCGAATAAAAATATCTCATTATTGCAATTGCTAATTTTAATGAAATAAAGCAGAAGTATAATTTATGTATTTATCTAACAAATGCCATAAATTTTTTGACTATAACAAGTGGGCCCGAAGATGTAGGAAAAATGGGGGATCTCCTTTACTGGAAAACCTGAAAAGCATAATTAACTCAAATAATAATAGTTCATCGTCATAAAAATAAAAGCAATAATTAATGAAGCTATTCAAAAAAAGCTACTCAGCGGCGCGTCGCAGTGTGCGAACGTTAGCAATGGCTGATGTGAACGGGTCAACGACCTCGAAAAGTGCGTGAACTGTAATTTAGTAATAAACGAGGTTCTGACCTTTATTCAGAACAAGTGTGATGTGATGGATGAGGACTCCATGATCAGACTGTGTATCACGGCGTTTAAAGCTGAAGAAATTAGTGCAGCAAAAAATATTTTATTTACCTCTGTCAAGACAACGGGAAGAAAAATCAACCGAAAAAGAGAGGGAAAAACACAAAGAGAATTAGAAGACATAATCACACTAATAAAACAGAAAGATCCTGAAGAAATACCGATTTTCGCCCGTGACCTACAAAAGCTACCCCCGGTCACTTTTGATCATTTGGACGCGACGCGGATATTGAAAGATCTTATTATACTCAAACACGAGATTGAGACTATTAAGGAATCGTATACAAAGGTGGACCAGTTTTCGAGACTACAAAATGAAGTCATTAATCAAATAAATCATTCTACAGCAAACATCGATAGTTAATAATTTCGAACGGGACAACTTTGTCAACAGAAAACGAGGTACGAATCGCATGTTAGACAGCTCAGAATTTAATTGCGAAAGTGGCCCATCAGGAATGATTCATATTACACATGAGCCGGTGAGCGATAACAATCATTCCACCGTTATTGATAAGGAGGTAGATCAACGCACTCAAGCGCAGCACTCACTGTCGACAATCTCTCTGTCGCTCACAGCCTAGATGTTGAGCGCGCAGCGCTGCTTACCGAGATACAAGCACAAAGTGCCTCGACTAGTGCGGTGACTAATACTGCTAATACATCGGTATGTGTAGCCGCAGCGAACAATCAGCTGATTCGAGTGCCACATTCGCAGAGCGTTCCATTTACGCAAAATACAGACGACGATTGGCAAGTTGTACAAAGAAAAAGGTACAGGGTACAGGTACAGGTACAGGTAATCGATTTATGGGTGAAAAAGGAACGTGCACCGAAATAGTTGAAAGTTTTAAGGCTGCAAATATCAGTGTTCCTCTATTTATAAATAATGTACACAAAGAGACTTGCGAGAATCATATAGTTGACTACATAAAAAGCAAGACAAACGTTGAAATCACATTACAGAAGATCGAACCCAAGCAACAGAAACAATACAACTCATATAAAATGTACGTTCCTAAGGAAAAACTAAGTTTGTTTTTGGACTGCAGCTTTTGGCCTGATGGTATAACATTCCACCGTTTCGTGAATTTCAGCAGACGAGATTTAGACAGACGTAAACAATCTGATACTAGTGCAAAAATAAACATAAATGGGTAGTACAACAAACAATGAAAGTCTAAAATTCATCAGTTTCAATTGTAAGTCTTTTAAAAGATCCTCAGAATGTGTAAAATGGCTTTGCCTAACTGCTGATATTATTGCACTACAAGAGACTTGGCTCTTGCCACACGAGATACCCGAGCTCGGTAAAATAAAACAACGACTTTGGATTCTGCGGCAAATCTGCAGTAGACCTAACAAGCGGTATACTGCGCGGGCGGCCGTATGGGAGCGTAGCACTTCTATGGAGAAACAGTAAGTGTAATTATGTGTCTGTGATTCCGTGTGAAAGTGACCGAATAAGTGCAATTAAGATGTGTGTGTCGGAACGATTAATACTCGTTTTTTCTATCTATATGCCTACCGACTCCTCTAACAATCTCTTGGAATTTGTTCAATGTTTAAGTGAAATTACGTCAATAGTGGAGAGTAATAATATTGAAAATGTATTTATCATGGGGGATTTTAACGCTCATCCAGGGGAATTGTTTGGCAAAGAACTCCAATATTTTTGTTATGAACAAAACTGGACGTGTGTCGACCTAAAAATGTTGGGCTCGAATTCAAATACCTACACTTTTGTGAGTGAAGCGCATGGCAGCCGCAGATGGTTGGATCACTGTGTTGTTACTGATGCTGCGCTAAGGACGGTTTCCTCAGTAAAGATATGTTACGACATTTTCTGGTCTGATCACTATCCAGTTGAGATTCAGTGTAACTTAAAATCAGTTTGTCAAACCATTATGCCACCGCTCTTTGATGAAAGAAAACTAATTGTCATTTGTATATACAGAACGCCAAATTCAGAGCCTTCTATATTTTTCCAAAAATTCTCTGACTTACTAACAAGACTACAATACAAAAAACATAAAGTCGTAATTTGTGGCGACTTCAATATCGATTTTTCATCAACTAAGAGGGATAGTATAACTCTTAGGGAATTATTAATTAACCATGGAATGCAGTACTACATACATAAACCAACTCGACTTGAGAAATGCATTGATAACATAATTGGCAACGTCACGAATGCATCGGGAGATACATATAACTTCCATCTATCTGACCATAACACAGCTCAGGTCCTCACTATACAAGATCAAATTAAAAGTAAAATAGAACAACGTTTTATGGTGATCAATGATCTTAATAAAGAAAACGTAAATAAATACATTGATTATATAAGCTGTCTAAGTTTTAATCAAATTTATGCCGTAAATGAAGCTAATGCAGCTTTTGATAAGTTTCACGAATATTTGACATTGCTATACACATTATGTTTCCCGCGCATAAGAGTCAAAATAAAAAACTCAAATGGTAAAATAAAATGGATTACTAAAGGAATAAAACATAGTTGTAAGACTAAAAGAACACTAAGACTTAAATATTATATCAATTAAAATAGTGAAAATAAAATTAAATATAAAGCGTACGCAAAATTATTAAGAAATTGTATGAATGGTTTACAAACCATGTGCAACCAAAAATACATATCCCATTCAAAAAATAAAGTTAAAGCCACGTGGGACATAGTGAGGCGCAACACAGGTAACGAACCAAATAGGGAACTCATTAGTAAAATAGTTGACAATAGTGTAACATTAACTGCAGGGTCGGACATCGCGAATAAATTTAATAATCATTTTATTGACATTGCTAATAATATAAATTTTTATAATATTTCTTCGACAGCTGATAACAACATCGACATACATAATATAGAAGCCCAACATAAGAGCATATTTATTGAACCTACGTATCCGTCAGAGATTTATCATATAATTATGGGATTAAAGAATTCTAAATCATCTGGATACGATAAAA
Source organism: Catocala nupta (assembly GCA_963675205.1). Classification (NCBI taxonomy): domain Eukaryota; kingdom Metazoa; phylum Arthropoda; class Insecta; order Lepidoptera; family Erebidae; genus Catocala; species Catocala nupta. The sequence continues at coordinate 1,990,387 of OY776107.1, read as the reverse complement.
TTACTACTGAACTTTTAAAACGTATTTCTTCGCATATTGCAACACCCTTAGCATACATCATAAATCTGTCTGTGGAACAGGGGTGTTTTCCTCGTGGGCTGAAATATTCCTTGATAATGCCACTTCATAAGAAAGGTTCAAAATCTGTCATTGACAACTATCGACCAATAGCACTAACGCCCATCATCTCTAAAGTATTTGAAAAGGTTATGTATCGACGAGTACAAAAATTTTTAGATGTAAACAATATCCTTGTCAATCAGCAATATGGTTTTAGGCGAAACAAGTCTAATACCCTGGCAATTTACACATTAGTAAAAGAGGTGATGAATAATTTAAATGAAGGATTTTCATCATGTGCTCTATTTTTAGACTTGAGTAAGGCTTTTGATCTGGTAAATCATGTTAGACTTTTGGAAAAATTGAAAGATACGGTATAAGAGGTCCAGCTAATCTTTGGTTTCAATCTTACCTATGCGATAGAAAGCAGATAACAAGAATTACTAAATTTAATCATATGACTAATAATCTAGAAGAAATTGATTCAGATCCGGGAGTTAACAGTTGCGGCATACCTCAAGGTAGTATTCTCGGACCATTGTTATTCCTTCTTTACATAAATGACCTTCCTAACTCAGTAAAACATCAATGTGTTCTGTTTGCCGATGACACCACTGTTATTATTAAATGTAAAAACTTGGATGACTACGAAACCGAAACAAATCAAACACTCAATGACATTATAAAATGGCTTGACATAAATAAACTAAAATTAAATATTTCTAAAACAAATGTGCTTCATTTTAAAACATGCAAAAGTAAATCTGTACACTTAAAGATTAATTATAGCAACTTAAAAGTGGATCAAGTATTTACTGCTAAATTTTTGGGTGTAACGCTTGATGCTCATTTCACATGGAGCAATCACGTTGATAATATTTGTAAAAAGATGAACCAATTTGTGTTTGCCTTGAGAAAGGTTAAAGATATTACATCCGTACGTACTTCCTTGATGGTGTATCACGCCTACATCTGCTCTATAATTCGATACGGTATTGTAGTATGGGGCAATTCATCCGAAATAGATAGAATCTTTATTGCACAAAAAAGGTGCATCCGTGCAATGTTTAACATGAGATGGTCTGAGTCATGTAGGCCTGTATTTAAATCACAGAAACTCTTGACAGTACCCTGTATATATATCTTTGAGGTAGCTAGATTTATGAAATCAAATCCCTCACTCTTTATACCGAAAGACAACACAAATAAGAGCAAGGTAACGTATTTGGAGTATGATATGCCTTTTCCTAAGTTAGAACTTTTTCGAAGAAGTTGTGTTTATATGGCTCCCTTAATTTATAATGCTTTGCCAAAGTTTATTACAAAACTAACCTTCAGGAAGTTCTGTTTTGAACTGCGAAAATGGTTGCTGCAGGAATGCTTTTATTCTGTTAACGAATTTTTTGTGAAATATCCATGTAGATATTTCACTCTAAAATGGAATTAAAGTACAGACCGAAATAATGTAATATTAACAATGTTTATAACATAAAATAATAATGTTTTTCGTTTTTTTATTAATTAATATACTAATGCTATGTGCATGTTCCTATAATTATATAAAACTAGTTTTGGATTGACATTTGAATTATACTGTAAACTATTTTATTGACATTTATTATTTAAATTTGCATGCCGCTACGTCGGCGAAACATGTGAAACTTATTTTATGTAACAGCTATTTAATCATGTTTCTAGCAAATAAATTTAATTTCATTAAAAATTCGTCAAAGAAATGCAATTTTTTTAATAAATTGTCAAAATTTGTCTCAAATTATTCAAAATTATTCTCTGAACCATCATTAAATAACGCCCGGAGTTTTCCCCGTCGTTTGGTACCACTCTCGACCACCCCCTATTGTGGGAAGTGCAAAACTTTTGATTGTCACACCTAACCTAACCGAATGTTTTGGTACCTAAATATTCATATTTTTGAGCGGGTTTTTGTCATATCTTGTATTCTACCTTGTCTTGATCAACGCTATGGAAATTTTCAATGCTGCCAAAATTTAAGAGTTTTTATACTACAAAAAGAACATTAAAAATTCGTCAAACAAATGCAAATTTTTACTAAATTGTCAAAATTTGTCTCAAATTATTCAAAGTTATTCTCTGAACCATCATTAAATAACGCCCGGAATTTTCCCCGTCGTTTGGTATGACTCTCGACCACCCCCTATTGTGGGAAGTGCAAAACTTTTGATTTTTACACCTCACCTAACCTAATCTTTCGGTACCTAAATATTCATATTTTTCAGCGGGTTTTTGTCATATCTTGTATTCTACCTTGTCTTGATCTACGCAATAGAAATTTTCAGTGCTGCCAAAATTTAAGTTTTTTATACTACAAAAACAACATTAAAAATTCGTCAAAGAAATGCAATTTTTTTAATAAATTGTCAAAATTTGTCTCAAATTATTCAAAGTTTTTCTCTTCTGAACCATCATTAAATAACGCCCGGAGTTTTGCCCCGTCGTTTGGTACCACTCTCGACCACCCCCTATTGTGGGAAGTGCAAAACTTTTGATTGTCACACTTTTTTTTTTTTTTTTTTATTCCCAGGAAAAATGCTTCATGCACTACCCGCCGGCTAGGGGACGGCACCGGCGGGGCGTGTGGGACTCCCAGCAAGAAAACGCGCTGGTCTACCCACTAAAAAACCTGGGGTGTTCCCTCTCTCACCCAATGGGGGGGGCCAGTTGGGAACTTAAAAGATTCAACCATAGCAGGCCCCCCCGTGTGGGTGCCGGCCGGGTCATTTTATTTTTCGGACCCGACCACCTCTGGAGAGAGCCTGACTGCTCTCCCCTTTCGACATCAGAAAGGCGCGCGGGAACACCGCGCGCGCCCTCTCGGGGCTTTTAATTTACGGGTGGCGGGGTCCCCTGAGGCCCCGCCACCCGGAGCCCCTAGGTGGGGGGCAGGAGAGCGACATAAGCGCGTCTCCTGCGCCCCATCCTCCGGCGGCGGACGTCCGGGGCGTAAGGATCGTCCTCACGCCCCCGCTCCGCCGCCTCCTTCTGCGAGATGACAGCCTCGCAGAAGGACCTCATTGCGCCCCAGCACCTGTTGTCGCCGACCATCTTGGATATGACGGTCGGCAACGAGAGGTCGGGGCCAATCACGGTGACCAGGGCACAGCGCTCCGCGGCCCACGCCGGGCACACCTCCAGCGTGTGCTGCGCCGTGTCCCGGTCACACACCTCACAATGGTGACATCTGGTTGTCGGCTCCCTACCGGCTATCTTGCAGAGGTACTCTCCGAAACACCCGTGTCCGGAGAGCACCTGAGTAAGCCGGTAGGTGAGCGGTCCGCGCCGTCTGTCCGTCCACTCCCTTAACACTGGACGGACAGCCTCGACTGTCCTCACCCCATAGCGAGGCTGGGCCAGCCTCTCCTGCCATTTGGCCTCCAGGACCAATCGAGCCTGGGACCTTCGCGTCTCCACCGCCCTGTGCGTGGGCTCCTCGCCCTGGAGCCGGAGGTCATCGCGCCAGTAATACACTGACGCTTGGACCTCCGCCTCCAAATCCCAGGGCGGCGATGCCGCCAAAACGCACGCCGCCTCGTAGGAGACGGTGCGGTACGCCCGCGACACCCTGATCGCCATCGCCCTCTGAGGTCTCCTTAGGAGGGCGACGTTTCGGCGATCCAGGGCGCCAGCCCAAATGGGCGACCCATAAAGGGCCATCGACCGCACCACCCCCAAATAGAGGCGGCGGCAGATTACACTCGGCCCCCCGATATTCGGCAGCAGAGAGCTAAGCGCTCCCGCCGCCGACATCAGCCGGGGGGCCAGGCGGCTAAAATGGACGCGAAAGTTCCAGCGGCCGTCGAGGTGGAGCCCCAAGTATTTCATACTCGGCTCCACTCCGATGCGGACCCCTCCAACGATGATGTGGGCATCTGGTGGCGGCGCCCGCCGAGGCCCGTGAAATAAAAGGGCCTCGGACTTTTCCAGCGCCACCTCCAGTCCCAACATCCTAATCCTGCCGACAACCAGAGCCACTCCAGCCGTGGCAAGACGGGCAGCTGCCCAGTAGTCCTCTCCCCGGGCCGTAACCAGCGTGTCGTCGGCGAAGCAAGTTACGCCGACGCCCGGAGGCAGGGCGCCCCGCAGCACCCAGTCGTAACCGATGTTCCACAGGAGCGGACCCAGAACCGATCCCTGTGGAACACCGCACGACACCTCCCTCCGGAACGTCTCTCCGTTCCGCCCCACACAGAATACACTTCTCTGGTGCAGGTAGTCCCCGACTATTCGGCGCAGGTAAGGAGGCACCCCATGAAATCGGAGCGCCTCCCTAATAGTCGCCCACGGCAGGGTGTTGAACGCGTTGGCGATGTCCAAGGACACCGCCAACAGCACCCCGCGTGAGGCGACAGCCTCTTCCGAGAGGGCCTTGACGCGACTGATCGCGTCAATCGTCGATCGGCCCTCCCGGAATCCGAACTGCAGTTCGGATAAGTTGATTGTCACACCTAACCTAACCTAATCTTTCGGTACCTAAATATTCATATTTTTCAGCGAGTTTTTGTCATATCTTGTATTCTACCTTGTTTTGACCAACGCTATAGAAATTTTCAATGCTGCCAAAATTTAAGAGTTTTTATACTACAAAAAGAACATTAAAAATTCGTCAAAGAAATGCAAATTTTATAATAAATTGCCAAAATTTGTCTCAAATTATTCAAAGTTATTCTCTGAACCGTCATTTAATAACGCCTGGAGTTTTCCCCCGTCGTTTGGTATCACTCTCGACCACCCCCTATTGTGGGAAGTGCAAACCTTTTGATTTTTATACCTAACCTAACCAAATCTTTCGGTACCTAAATATTCATATTATTCAGCGGGTTTTTTGTCATATCTTGTATTCTACCTTGTCTTGATCAACGCTATAGAAATTTATAATGCTGCCAAAATTTAAGAGTTTTTTATTCTAAAAAAGAACATTAAAAATTCGTCAAAGAAATGCAAATTTTTTAATAAATTACAGAATTTGTCGCAAATTATTCAAAATTATTCCCTGAACCATCATTAAATAACGCCCGGAGTTTTGCCCCGTCGTTTGATTCCACTCTCGACCACCCCCTATTGTGGGAAGTGCAAAACTTTTGATTGTCACACCTAACCTAACCCAATCTTTTGGTACCTAAATATTCATATTTTTCAGCGGGTTTTTGTCATATCTTGTATTCTACCTTGTCTTGATCAACGCTATAGAAATTTTCAATGCTGCCAAAATTTAAGAGGTTTTATACTACAAAAAGAACATTAAAAATTCGTCAAAGAAATGCAATTTTTTTTAATAAATTGCAGAATTTGTCTCAAATTATTCAAAATTATTCTCTGAACCATCATTTTATAACGCCCGGAGTTTTGCCCCGTCGTTTGGTACGACTCTCGACCACCCCCTATTGTGGGAAGTGCAAAACTTTTGATTTTTACACCCAACCTAACCTAATCTTTCGGTACCTAAATATTCATATTTTTCAGCGGGTTTTTGTCATATCTTGTATTCTACCTTGTCTTGATCAACGCTATAGAAATTTTCAATGCTGCCAAAATTTAAGAGTTTTTATACTACAAAAAGAACATTAAAAATTCGTCAAAGAAATGCAAATTTTTACTAAATTGTCAAAATTTGTATCAAATTATCCAAAGTTATTCTCTGAACCATCATTAAATAACGCCCAGAGTTTTGCCCCGTCGTTTGGTACGACTCTCGACCACCCCCTATTGTGGGAAGTGCAAAACTTTTGATTTTTACACCCAACCTAACCTAATCTTTCGGTACCTAAATATTCATATTTTTCAGCGGGTTTTTGTCATATCTTGTATTCTACCTTGTCTTGATCAACGCTATAGAAATTTTCAATGCTGCCGAAATTTAAGAGTTTTTATACTACAAAAAGAACATTAAAAATTCGTCAAAGAAATGCAATTTTTTTTAATAAATTGCAGAATTTGTCTCAAATTATTCAAAATTATTCTCTGAACCATCATTTTATAACGCCCGGAGTTTTGCCCCGTCGTTTGGTACGACTCTCGACCACCCCCTATTGTGGGAAGTGCAAAACTTTTGATTGTCACACCTAACCTAACCCAATCTTTTGGTACCTAAATATTCATATTTTTCAGCGAGTTTTTGTCATATCTTGTATTCTACCTTGTCTTGATCAACGCTATAGAAATTTTCAATGCTGCCAAAATTTAAGAGTTTTTATAATACCAAAAGAACATTAAAAATTCGTCAAAGAAATGCAAATTTTTTTTAATAAATTGCAGAATATGTCTCAAATTATTCAAAATTATTCTCTGAACCATCATTTAATAACGCCCGGAGTTTTGCCCCGTCGTTTGGTACGACTCTCGACCACCCCCTATTGTGGGAAGTGCAAAACTTTTGATTTTTACACCCAACCTAACCTAATCTTTCGGTACCTAAATATTCATATTTTTCAGCGGGTTTTTGTCATATCTTGTATTCTACCTTGTCTTGATCAACGCTATAGAAATTTTCAATGCTGCCAAAATTTAAGAGTTTTTTTACTACAAAAAGAACATTAACAATTCGTCAAAGAAATGCAAATTTTTTAATAAATTGTCAAAATTTGTCTCAAATTATTCAAAATTATTCTCTGAACCATCATTAAATAACGCCCGGAGTTTTGCCCCGTCGTTTGGTACCACTCTCGACCATCCCCTATTGTGGGAAGTGCAAAACTTTTGATTTGTACACCTCACCTAACCTAATCTTTCGGTACCTAAATATTCATATTTTTCAGCGGGTTTTTGTCATATCTTGTATTCTACCTTGTCTTGATCAACGCTATAGAATATACTACAAAAAGAACATTAAAAATTCGTCAAAGAAATGCAAATTTTTACTAAATTGTCAAAATTTGTCTCAAATTATCCAAAGTTATTCTCTAAACCATCATTAAATAACGCCCAGAGTTTTGCCCCGTCGTTTGGTACCACTCTCGACCACCGCCTATTGTGGGAAGTGCAAAACTTTTGATTGTCACACTTAACCTAACCCAATCTTTTGGTACCTAAATATTCATATTTTTCAGCGGGTTTTTGTCATATCTTGTATTCTACCTTGTCTTGATCAACGCTATAGAAATTTTCAATGCTGCCAAAATTTAAGAGGTTTTATACTACAAAAAGAACATTAAAAATTCGTCAAAGAAATGCAATTTTTTTTAATAAATTGCAGAATTTGTCTCAAATTATTCAAAATTATTCTCTGAACCATCATTTTATAACGCCCGGAGTTTTGCCCCGTCGTTTGTTACGACTCTCGACCACCCCCTACTGTGGGAAGTGCAAATCTTTTGATTTTTACACCTAACCTAACCTAATCTTTCGGTACCTAAATATTCATATTTTTCAGCGGGTTTTTGTCATATCTTGTATTCTACCTTGTCTTGATCAACGCTATAGAAATTTTCAATGCTGCCAAAATTTAAGAGTTTTTATACTACAAAAAGAACATTAAAAATTCGTCAAAGAAATGCAAATTTTTACTAAATTGTCAAAATTTGTCTCAAATTATCCAAAGTTATTCTCTGAACCATCATTAAATAACGCCCAGAGTTTTGCCCCGTCGTTTGGTACGACTCTCGACCACCCCCTATTGTGGGAAGTGCAAAACTTTTGATTTTTACACCCAACCTAACCTAATCTTTCGGTACCTAAATATTCATATTTTTCAGCGGGTTTTTGTCATATCTTGTATTCTACCTTGTCTTGATCAACGCTATAGAAATTTTCAATGCTGCCAAAATTTAAGAGTTTTTATACTACAAAAAGAACATTAAAAATTCGTCAAAGAAATGCAATTTTTTTTAATAAATTGCAGAATTTGTCTCAAATTATTCAAAATTATTCTCTGAACCATCATTTTATAACGCCCGGAGTTTTGCCCCGTCGTTTGGTACGACTCTCGACCACCCCCTATTGTGGGAAGTGCAAAACTTTTGATTGTCACACCTAACCTAACCCAATCTTTTGGTACCTAAATATTCATATTTTTCAGCGAGTTTTTGTCATATCTTGTATTCTACCTTGTCTTGATCAACGCTATAGAAATTTTAAATGCTGCCAAAATTTAAGAGTTTTTATAATACCAAAAGAACATTAAAAATTCGTCAAAGAAATGCAAATTTTTTTTAATAAATTGCAGAATATGTCTCAAATTATTCAAAATTATTCTCTGAACCATCATTTAATAACGCCCGGAGTTTTGCCCCGTCGTTTGGTACGACTCTCGACCACCCCCTATTGTGGGAAGTGCAAAACTTTTGATTTTTACACCCAACCTAACCTAATCTTTCGGTACCTAAATATTCATATTTTTCAGCGGGTTTTTGTCATATCTTGTATTCTACCTTGTCTTGATCAACGCTATAGAAATTTTCAATGCTGCCAAAATTTAAGAGTTTTTTTACTACAAAAAGAACATTAACAATTCGTCAAAGAAATGCAAATTTTTTAATAAATTGTCAAAATTTGTCTCAAATTATTCAAAGTTTTTCTCTGAACCATCATTAAATAACGCCCGGAGTTTTGCCACGTCGTTTGGTACCACTCTCGACCATCCCCTATTGTGGGAAGTGCAAAACTTTTGATTTGTACACCTCACCTAACCTAATCTTTCGGTACCTAAATATTCATATTTTTCAGCGGGTTTTTGTCATATCTTGTATTCTACCTTGTCTTGATCAACGCTATAGAATATACTACAAAAAGAACATTAAAAATTCGTCAAAGAAATGCCAATTTTTACTAAATTGTCAAAATTTGTCTCAAATTATCCAAAGTTATTCTCTAAACCATCATTAAATAACGCCCAGAGTTTTGCCCCGTCGTTTGGTACCACTCTCGACCACCGCCTATTGTGGGAAGTGCAAAACTTTTGATTGTCACACCTAACCTAACCCAATCTTTTGGTACCTAAATATTCATATTTTTCAGCGGGTTTTTGTCATATCTTGTATTCTACCTTGTCTTGATCAACGCTATAGAAATTTTCAATGCTGCCAAAATTTAAGAGGTTTTATACTACAAAAAGAACATTAAAAATTCGTCAAAGAAATGCAATTTTTTTTTAATAAATTGCAGAATTTGTCTCAAATTATTCAAAATTATTCTCTGAACCATCATTTTATAACGCCCAGAGTTTTGCCCCGTCGTTTGGTACGACTCTCGACCACCCCCTACTGTGGGAAGTGCAAATCTTTTGATTTTTACACCTAACCTAACCTAATCTTTCGGTACCTAAATATTCATATTTTTCAGCGGGTTTTTGTCATATCTTGTATTCTACCTTGTCTTGATCAACGCTATAGAAATTTTCAATGCTGCCAAAATTTAAGAGTTTTTATACTACAAAAAGAACATTAAAAATTCGTCAAAGAAATGCAAATTTTTACTAAATTGTCAAAATTTGTCTCAAATTATTCAAAGTTATTCTCTGAACCATCATTAAATAACACCCAGAGTTTTGCCCCGTCGTTTGGTACCACTCTTGACCACCCCCTATTGTGGGAAGTGCAAAACTTTTGATTTGTACACCTCACCTAACCTAATCTTTCGGTACCTAAATATTCATATTTTTCAGCGGGTTTTTGTCATATCTTGTATTCTACCTTGTCGTGATCAACGCTATAGAAATTTTCAATGCTGCCAAAATTTAAGAGTTTTTGTACTACAAAAAGAACATTAAAAATTCATCAAAGAAATGCATTTTTTTTTTATAAATTGCAGAATTTGTCTCAAATTATTCAAAATTATTCTCTGAACCATCATTTAATAACGCCCGGAGTTTTGCCCCGTCGTTTGGTACCACTCTCGACCACCCCCTATTGTGGGAAGTGCAAAACTTTTGATTTTTACACCTAACCTAACCTAATATTTCGGTACCTAAATATTCATATTTTTCAGCGGATTTTTGTCATATCTTGTATTCCACCTTGTCTTGATCAACGCTATAGAAATTTTCAGTGCTGCCAAAATTTAAGTTTTTTATACTACAAAAAGAACATTAAAAATTCGTCAAAGAAATGCAATTTTTTTTAATAAATTGCAGAATTTGTCTCAAATTATTCAAAATTATTCTCTGAACCATCATTAAATAACGCCCGGAGTTTTGCCCCGTCGTTTGGTACCACTCTCGACCACCCCCTATTGTGGGAAGTGCAAAACTTTTGATTTTTACACCTAACCTAACCTAATATTTCGGTACCTAAATATTCATATTTTTCAGCGGATTTTTGTCATATCTTGTATTCCACCTTGTCTTGATCAACGCTATAGAAATTTTCAGTGCTGCCAAAATTTAAGTTTTTTATACTACAAAAAGAACATTAAAAATTCGTCAAAGAAATGCAAATTTTTTAATAAATTGTCAAAATTTGTCTCAAATTATTTAAAGGTTTTCACTGAACCATCATTAAATAACGCCCGGAGTTTTGCCCCGTCGTTTGGTACCACTCTCGACCATCCCCTATTGTGGGAAGTGCAAAACTTTTGATTTGTACACCTCACCTAACCTAATCTTTCGGTACCTAAATATTCATATTTTTCAGCGGGTTTTTGTCATATCTTGTATTCTACCTTGTCTTGATCAACGCTATAGAAATTTTCAATGCTGCCAAAATTTAAGAGTTTTTATACTACAAAAAGAACATTAAAAATTCGTCAAAGAAAAGCAATTTTTTTTAATAAATTGCAGAATTTGTCTCAAATTATTCAAAATTATTCTCTGAACCATCATTTTATAACGCCCGGAGTTTTGCCCCGTCGTTTGGTACGACTCTCGACCACCCCCTATTGTGGGAAGTGCAAAACTTTTGATTGTCACACCTAACCTAACCCAATCTTTTGGTACCTAAATATTCATATTTTTCAGCGAGTTTTTGTCATATCTTGTATTCTACCTTGTCTTGATCAACGCTATAGAAATTTTCAATGCTGCCAAAATTTAAGAGTTTTTATAATACCAAAAGAACATTAAAAATTCGTCAAAGAAATGCAATTTTTTTTAATAAATTGCGGAATTTGTCTCAAATTATTCAAAATTATTCTCTGAACCATCATTTAATAACGCCCGGAGTTTTGCCCCGTCGTTTGGTACGACTCTCGACCACCCCCTATTGTGGGAAGTGCAAAACTTTTGATTTTTACACCCAACCTAACCTAATCTTTCGGTACCTAAATATTCATATTTTTCAGCGGGTTTTTGTCATATCTTGTATTCTACCTTGTCTTGATCAACGCTATAGAAATTTTCAATGCTGCCAAAATTTAAGAGTTTTTTTACTACAAAAAGAACATTAAAAGTTCGTCAAAGAAATGCAAATTTTTACTAAATTGTCAAAATTTGTCTCAAATTATCCAAAGTTAGTCTCTGAACCATCATTAAATAACGCCCAGAGTTTTGCCCCGTCGTTTGGTACGACTCTCGACCACCCCCTATTGTGGGAAGTGCAAAACTTTTGATTTTTACACCTTTTTTTTTTTTTTTTTGATTCCCAGGAAAAATGCTTCATGCACTACCCGCCGGCTAGGGGACGGCACCGGCGGGGCGTGTGGGACTCCCAGCAAGAAAACGCGCTGGTCTACCCACTAAAAAACCTGGGGTGTTCCCTCTCTCACCCAATGGGGGGGGCCAGTTGGGAACTTAAAAGATTCAACCATAGCAGGCCCCCTCGTGTTGGTGCCGGCCGGGTCATTTGTTTTTTTGGACCCGACCACCACTCGTCCCCAGGGGAGAGCCTGACTGCTCTCCCCTTTCGACATCAGAAAGGCGCGCGGGAACACCGCGCGCGCCCTCTCGGGGCTTTTAGTTTACGGGTGGCAGGGTCCCCTGAGGCCCCGCCACCCGGAGCCCCTAGGTGGGGGGCAGGAGAGCGACATAACCGCGTCTCCTGCGTCCCCTCCTCCGGCGGCGGACGTCCGGGGCGTAAGGATCGTCCTCACGCCCCCGCTCCGCCGCCTCCTTCTGCGATATGACAGCCTCGCAGAAGGACCTCATTGCGCCTCAGCACCTGTCGTCGCCGACCATCTTGGATATGACGGTCGGCAACGAGAGGTCGGGGCCAATCACGGTGACCAGGGCACAGCGCTCCGCGGCCCACGCCGGGCACTCCTCCAGCGTGTGCTGCGCCGTGTCCTGGTCACACACTTCACAATGGTGACATCTGGTTGTCGGCTCCCTACCGGCTATCTTGCAGAGGTACTCTCCGAAACACCCGTGTCCGGAGAGCACCTGAGTAAGCCGGTAGGTGAGCGGTCCGCGCCGTCTGTCCGTCCACTCCCTTAACACTGGACGGACAGCCTCGACTGTCCTCACCCCATAGCGGGGCTGGGCCAGTCTCTCCTGCCATTTGGCCTCCAGGACCAATCGAGCCTGGGACCTTCGCGTCTCCACCGCCCTGTGCGTGGGCTCCTCGCCCTGGAGCCGGAGGTCAGCGCGCCAGTAATACACTGACGCTTGGACCTCCGCCTCCAAATCCCAGGGCGGCGATGCCGCCAAAACGCACGCCGCCTCGTAGGAGACGGTGCGGTACGCCCGCGACACCCTGATCGCCATCGCCCTCTGAGGTCTCCTTAGGAGGGCGACGTTTCGGCGATCCAGGGTGCCAGCCCAAATGGGCGACCCATAAAGGGCCATCGACCGCACCACCCCCAAATAGAGGCGGCGGCAGATGACACTCGGCCCCCCGATATTCGGCAGCAGAGAGCTAAGCGCTCCCGCCGCCGACATCAGCCGGGGGGCCAGGCGGCTAAAATGGACACGAAAGTTCCAGCGGCCGTCGAGGTGCAGCCCCAAGTATTTCATACTCGGCTCCACCCCGATGCGGACCCCTCCAACGATGATGTGGGCATCTGGTGGCGGCGCCCGCCGAGGCCCGTGAAATAAAAGGGCCTCGGACTTTTCCAGCGCCACCTCCAGTCCCAACATCCTAATCCTGCCGACAACCAGAGCCACTCCAGCCGTGGCAAGACGGGCAGCTGCCCAGTAGTCCTCTCCCCGGGCCGTAACCAGCGTGTCGTCGGCGTAACAAGTTACGCCGACGCCCGGGGGCAGGGCGCCCCGCAGCACCCAGTCGTAACCGATGTTCCACAGGAGCGGACCCAGAACCGATCCCTGTGGAACACCGCACGACACCTCCCTCCGGAACGTCTCTCCGTTCCGCCCCACACAGAATACACTTCTCTGGTGCAGGTAGTCCCCGACTATGCGGCGCAGGTAGGGAGGCACCCCATGAAATCGGAGCGCCTCCCTAATAGTCGCCCACGGCAGGGTGTTGAACGCGTTGGCGATGTCCAAGGACACCGCCAACAGCACCCCGCGCGAGGCGACAGCCTCTTCCGAGAGGGCCTTGACGCGACTGATCGCGTCAATCGTCGATCGGCCCTCCCGGAATCCGAACTGGAGTTCGGATAAGTCGGGGCCCACCCGCACCAGGTGCTTGGAGAGGCGGGCAGCCAACACACGCTCAAAGAGCTTGCCCACCTCATCCAACAGCACTATGGGGCGGTACGCGGAGGGAGAGTCCGCGGGGCGGCCCTCCTTTCTCAGGAGGACCAGCTTGCCCGTCTTCCACATGGAAGGGAACCGTCCCGACTCCAGGCAGGCGCTAAACAGCCTGAGGAGCCGGTCCCCTAGGGCGTCATAGGCCAAAACCCAGGCGCGGCCAGGAATCCCGTCCGGCCCCGGAGCAGTGTTTTTGCCCCGGAGCCGCACCATTGCCGCGCCGAGCTCCGCCATTGATACTACTGGCGCCCCGGCATCGGCGCCGTCCTCCTCGACTTCGGGCGGCGCCATTACGGGAGGTGTGTGCTCCGCTCTCGAAGGAAAGAGAGCGGAGACCACCCCCTCCAATTGCCGGGGCTGGAGACTCTCGGTGACCGGTGGGGCCCAGGGGCGCAACTTGCCCCTGACCACCTTATACGGGCGGCCCCACGGATCTGCCTCGAGAGTCCCCAGGAACTCTTGCCATCTTTGGGCTTTGGCCTCGCTGATGGCGGACTGCAGGGCGTACTTCCACTGTACGTATTCACCCCGCAGCCGTGCCTCCACGGTCGGGTCACGGTACCGCCTGCGTCGGCGGTACCTAGTGTACTGGCGACGCGCCGCAATGCACGCGGCGCGTTTTTGGCTGATGTCGTCAGACCACCAGTACACCTGACGCCTTGGAGGTCGAGCACTGGCCCGGATAATCGACGCGTCGCAAATCTGCGTCATCGCGCCCCGGAACCACTCCGCCTCCGACTCAACCTCCACAGGCCCTTCACCCATCGGGGTCCAGGCCTGGACGATGGAGGCTTCCACCAGCACGTCTACGTCGAGACGTTTCAACGCCCATCGTGGGGACGACGGGGTGTGCACTCTCCTCGGGCGATCGTCCGGGATCGCCGGCGAGGCGGAGATGTCGAACCGTACGTAACGATGGTCCGACAGTGACTCCGTCTCGACCAGCACTCGCCAGTCCCGGACGTGGCGCGCTATGGCAGGGCTTGCAAACGAAATGTCCACAATGGACTCACCCTGCCAGCGCACGCACGTGGCGACCGACCCCCGGTTAAGAACCACGAGGCCGGTCGCAATCGCCCACTCCTCCAGCGCGTCGCCGCGAGCGTCGGTGACAGGGGATCCCCAAGCCGATGATTTGGCATTGAAGTCCCCCGCCACCACGACCGGACGCGATGGGTACCGATTAATCACGGCCCCCACCACGTCCAAAAATTGCTCAAACTCGGCGAGGCGCCGGTTTGGAGAGAAGTACACCCCGATCAGGACGGTTCCCTCCCAATCAACACAAATATACCCCTCGCCCCTGTCTGTCATCACCAGGAGCGAGGGTCCGGACGAAACAATGGCCGCCGAGCCCCCGAGGTCCCCAAACCAGTTGCGTCGGCTGGGGACGCAGTAAGGCTCGGCGACCACGGCGATGTCTATTGACCACTCCGCCATGTGCTGCAGCAAAATATCCTGCGCCCTGGCGGAGTGGTTAACATTCACCTGTAGGAGGCGATGGGCCATAATCAATTAGGTTTCCATCGCCTCCCTAGTGCTCCCTGCTTGGGACGGGGCCGGGGCGGCCGGAGTCCTGGCGACCACCCCTCTGGCCTTATGCCTTTTGGGTGGGGAGCAAGATTTGCTCCCCATCCGGTGCCCCGCCGGCCTTCCTGCAGCCAAGCAGATGCTGCAGGAAGCTTTTGCCGCGGAGCATGCGGCGGCCTTGTGGCCGGGCTGGCCGCAGCGATAACAGGACTCGCTGCGGTCAGTTTCAGCGGTGCATTGCTGCCTCACGTGCCCCGGTTCGAGGCAGCGGTAGCACCGCCTAGGCCTCGGCTCCAGCAGATTTACCTGAGCCGAGACCATCCCGACCAGCAAACGGCCGGCAGCCACCTTCTTCGCCGCGGCGATGGGGCAGCGCACCATCACCGTGCACAGACCACCATTGCCGCGGCGCACCTCCCCCACCCTGACCTGCGCCTGAGGGCAGGCTCCGGCTTTTGCCACCGCAGCGGCGACATCCTCGGAGGAGGCCGAGTCATCCAGCCCGGTTATCCGCATTTCGGCGGACTTCACTGGGCGCGAGACCCTGACCTCCTCAGGCGTGAAAAGTGACCGAATTGTTTCGGCCACCTTGTCCGCCTTGTCGCCGGAGGTGGCGCCTGGGACCTCTAAGATTCTTGCCCCAGTGGCGGCAACCTTGAAGAAAACGCCTCCGGCGAGGCCAATCTCAGCGAGATTGCCTTTCATGGCCTGAGTGGCCCGACGGAGGACGCCTGCATAGGTCACGCCCTGCCGGAGCCCCTCCTCCGTCAGCTCCACCACAACGGCGTTGGAGCGCGGGGGGCGCAGGTCAGCTGGGCGGGGGCCCTTCTTTTTACTTGCCACCGGGGGAGCCCGAGAGGCCTTCTTCTTCTTCTTCTGCCTCCTCTTCCTTCCGACTTATGTTTGGTGTAAAACATAAAATAAAATAGGCGACTCACTCAATATTAAATTGTATATTGTTAGGAATCCCAGGATAAGGATATCACTGGGCCTATATAAAGCCGCGAGTCAAGCGGATGGGGACACTCTCAGTTCAACTACCGTTGCGTGCGGAAGCTCTGCCGGTTTGCGTAACGACACTCGAGATTTGTTTAAAGCTAGGTTATCGTGTTAATTAGGTTGTTAATGTGTGTGTTAGTTATAAGTGAAGTGATTTGTTTTGTGAGGGTTGACCTATTGCGTAATTAATTTGTTAAGATTAAATGTAAGTACGTAGATTGTTTCTTTATTTTTAAAACTTAAAACATAACCTCCTAAAATCAGAAGTGGGATTAAGAATCAAGCCTACTGCCTTGCTCGTTTTGGCCATCTGCATTTAAAAACTAACGACAAATAATTTCGTGCAATTTTCACACAACAAATCAAATTCACTTTTGTTTATTTTTGAAATTGTTTTGACCGCCGCGAATATGCCGAAACCACGTGAATCATGTAGTCAGTCGCGTCGAAGCCGCGAACGTTCGCGAAAACGACTACGACGTGAAGAATCACGTTCCCGCCGGTCAAAAGATTCGCGTCCTCGCACTCGTACTTCGCGACGGCGTACCCGTACACCGAGTAGGCCGCGACCACGCCTCTGCCATCGTTCCCGATCATGTATCCGGTCGCGTGAACGTTCTTTTTCGCGCCCCTGTCCTCGAAGCCATCACGGTTCCCGGTCGCGGTCTCCCAAGTGTAATAAAAGTGAACGTAGGTCCACTAAATCACGTGAAAACCTCAACCATACGTTAGATACGATCATGAATAGATTGGAAACGATAGAAGGTAATTTCAGATCTACCCCCGTTACAACATCAGAACATTCGGGTGCTCAAGCGATTGTTGACGCGATTAAGTCCATAATTCCGGGCCGTTCTCGTAATTACTATGTGTCAAATTTTGATCCGTCACTGCACGATATAGACGCCTGGTGTGACGAGGTAGATAGGGCCCACGTATCAAATAATTGGGACGATAAGGAATGTTTATCACGGGTTGCAAATTGCTTAAAGGGCGATGCCAAAACCTGGTTAAACGAATGGGTATGTAACGACAGATCGTGGTCTAGTTTCAAACGCGAGTTTAAACCTCTGTGTCCGAGAAAATTAGATTACGCAAATATTTTGTTCGAGACTATGAATAATACGTCCGACAAGTACTCCTCATATGCCGAATACGCGCGTCGTGCTTTATTACGGCTCCGCATAGTCAAGGGACTTAGCGAAGATTTAATGACCTTGATAGTTATCCGTGGCATTAACGATCCCCAAGTACGGGCTGCAGCCGCGAATGCAGATCTTTCACCGGAGAATTTAGTTTCCTTTTTATCAATTTATCAAAAGCCGAATCATGATAAAATCCCAGTGAAGGCGCGGCCGTCAGTAACCGCTTCGAATAAACGAGTACATGACAAGTCATCTTCGTCTGGCCTTAGGTGTTTTAGCTGTAACCAATCGGGTCACAGAAGTTACCACTGTCCGAAGAAGGCAACTCAACCCTCTGAGACACCGATAGCTAACCCTTCTACCTGTGCCTTCTGTAAGAAACGGGGTCATACGGTAAACGAATGTTTCGCAAAGAATAGGTCAGGGCCACAGAAACGTAATGTGAATCTTTGTAGTTCCATTAGTTCAGCCAACAACGATATCACCACCGCGGTTATACAGGGTATCCCAGTAGACGTCCTCATAGACAGTGGCGCTTTGAATATTTCCCTCATATCGTCAGAAGTAGTAAAGCATTTTGCTTGCCAGCCGAGACCTAGACATTGCGTTTTGAAGGGGTTAAGCAGTCATGAGATCATAGCTAAGTCATACGTGACGCTTACACTTGAGTTTAGCGAAATATCGGTGGAAGCTGATCTAGTCGTGGTACCGTCACTTTACATGTCCACTCCTGTGATTATTGGCACTGATGTTCTGAATAGGGACGGCATAACGTACGTTCGCACAAAAGATAAGCAGTGCATAACGCATGCCCCCCACGTCATCTCTAACGTAGTCGCGACTCAGGTTTCTAATGAATTAGAATTTAACACACCCTTGATTGGAGTAGAGCGAGATAATTTAATGCAAGTCATTAATAGCTTTTCAAAATTTTTCATATCCGGTACCGCCTCCACTACGGTGACCACTGGTGAGATGCATATAAATCTGACTAGTGATACACCGATAGCTTATCGGCCTTACAAATTATCATTGGCGGAAAAGATTAAAGTGCGCGGAATCATAGACGACCTGTTAGAAAAACAAATTATTAGGGAGTCTGAGTCGGAGTACGCGAGTCCGATTATTCTTGTAAAGAAAAAAGACGGGTCTGACAGAATGTGCGTTGATTATCGGGCTCTAAACAGAATAACCGTGAAGGATCGATATCCGTTGCCGTTAATCGACGATCACATTGACCGGTTAGGTGATAAAAACATAACACGATTTACATCCCTAGATATGGCAACTGGTTTCCACCAAATTAGGATCCACCCCGATTCGGTACACAAAACCGCTTTTGTGACACCGGAATCACAATTTGAATTTTTAAAAATGCCGTATGGTTTGTGCAACAGGCCGATCGTCTACCAGCGTCTCATTAACAAAACATTGCGCAAGCACATCGATGCCGGGAATGTGCTGGTCTATATCGATGACGTCCTCTTACTGAGTCCCACGGTGCAGGACGGTATCGGTTTGCTGCGTGAGGTTTTAACAACTCTGACTGGAGCTGGTTTTTCGATAAATCTGCGCAAGTGTTCATTTCTGACTACAGAGATAGAATATTTGGGCAGAGTTATCAGTGGTGGTCAGGTAAAGCCGAGTCCTTTGAAGGTTAAGGCTTTGGTGGATTCGCCAGTTCCACAAAATGTCAAACAGGTGCGCCAGTTCTTAGGATTGGCTGGATACTTTAGAAGGTACATTAAGGGATACGCAAGCCGAACTCGTTGTATTTCACAACTTACGAAGAAGGGCGTTCCGTTTAAATGGGGTCTTGAGCAGGAATCAGTCCGTCAAGAAATCATCACACTCTTGACGACCGAGCCTATTTTAGCTATCTTCGACCAAAACCTCGTTACAGAAGTACATACGGACGCGAGTAGCGTAGGGTACGGTGCAGTCCTTCTTCAGGTTCATGGGGATGGTAGCAAAAGAGTGGTTTCATATTTCAGCCGAGTTACCCAAGGTGCTGAGAGTCGTTACCACTCCTATGAACTCGAAACCCTAGCCGTCGTTAAAGCTTTACAGAACTTTAGGCATTATTTGATAGGGATCAAATTTAAGATTGTGACCGACTGTAACGCTCTTAAAGCGACAGAAAAGAAAAAAGACATACTTCCGAGGGTAGCAAGGTGGTGGGTATATCTTCAAGATTTCTCTTTCGATATCGAATATAGAAAGGGTGTCATGATGTCTCATGCGGATTACTTGAGCCGCAATCCGCCCATTCACGTTAACAATATTTCACGACCAAAGAACTGGGCTCAAATTGCACAAGCGGCTGACGATGAAACCCAAACTCTCATCGAACGCCTTAATGAGGGAAGTTTGGATTCGAACAGATATATCCAACGGGATGGTGTTCTATTTTACAAGTACATGCCCGTTGGTGAGGAGTCCAGACTTCTCTGTTTTATTCCTAAAGGCCACCGCCTTAGCTTATTACGAGTCTTCCATGACGAACACAGTCATGTTGGATTCGACAAGACGTTGGATCTTATACTCAAACATTTTTGGTTTCCGAGTATGAGACATTTTGTAAAGAAATACATAGCTCACTGTGTTGTATGTATATCCAAAAAAAGAGTACCAAGGTCTGCCCTCCAAAATATAACCTCTTGGGAAAAATCAGATGTACCATTTTCAACGGTACACACAGATGTTTTAGGTCCTCTCCCCGAGTCAAACGGTTATAAATTTATTCTTATAATTGTCGACGCATTTAGCAAATTTACACTGCTGTACGCAATATATAGGCAGGATGTAGACGAGCTCCTGAGGGTGTTCACGAACGCGGTATCTCTTTTCGGTGTTCCTAAGATAATAGTGACCGACAAGGGTCGCATGTTTGAATCCTCTAAATTTACTAAATTTGTAAACGAAATGGGATCGTCTTTGCATTACGTCACTCCAGAAATGCATCACGCCAACGGTCAAGTCGAACGGTACGCACGGACCGTGCTGAACATGGTCCGCATTGAAGCCAACCATAAAGGTACTTCGTGGTCTGATGTGCTATGGCGCCTGCAATTAACGCTCAACGTCACCAAGCAGAAGACTACGCAGGTGTCTGCTCTAAACCTCCTGGTTGGTGTAAATGCCGTGACCCCAGTCATCCAATCTCTCATTCGTGACATCACACTAGAAGGCTCTCCACCAAACCGTGAGGCGCAGCGTGAGCTACACCGAAGTCGAGCGACGGAGCTGTTACGTCAGAATCAAGCCCGTCAGGATACATATGCCAACAGACACAGGCGTGAGCCGCGTGTCTTCAATGTTAACGACTTAGTATTTGCTATCAAATACTCCCAGTCCACAGGCAAACTGGATCCAGGCATGCGGGGCCCCTACAGGGTCATACGTGCGCTACCGAGTGGACGCTATGAGCTGCGGCTACTGAGCGGTTCGTATGGGAAGACCACACAAGCGGCTGCTCAGTACATGGTGCCTTGGCGAGGGGAATGGTGTCCCGAGACCTGTGCGGCATTCTTTGAGCGTGAGTATGAAGTACTTACGCTCTGATTGAACGGACTGCGGGACGTTCAATGTTGTTGGATCTAGACGTTACCAGGCAAACATGGAATGTAGAGTCGGACTGCGGGACGTACTTTTGGCAATAAACTGCGGGGTATTGCCCTACATGCCATGTGGAAGCGTCTAGATCGGGACTCGAGGTGTCCCCTGGACCACTTTGGGTGAGGCAAACTGCGGGGTGCCTTTGACATGTAGAGAGTAAAAGACTCGTGTCTTTTTGGCAATAAACTGCGGGGTATTGTCCTACATGTTTGACCGTGTGTGTATATGAAAGCTAATTTCGCATGTGATGATGTAAGAACGATAATGAGTGTGACGTTTAAGGATCATGGAGGTGCCGGAATATATGTAGACCTGTCCTTCCGTGACGCCTTACTAGCTTTGCTTGTATGACGATGAATGTTTCAGGGCCTTGTAAGAGCGATGATTGAAAGAGATAGGCACCACTACACAATTGAAAGTTGCGTATAAAGTTGTTTGTTTGATCCACAGTTAGCCATGATGAAGAGGACACTAATAACGTCCGCAACAGCCACCAACCCCCGTCAGACGGAGACTTGGCAGAGGCAGGCCCATCACATGAATTTGGCGAGCCTGCACCTCTACACGGACTCCCAGACGTCCAAGACGCGGCCGTGGGCGACGCGTAGTCAGGAGAAGCCGTGTTAGGAATCCCAAGATAAGGATATCACTGGGCCTATATAAAGCCGCGAGTCAAGCGGATGGGGACACTCTCAGTTCAACTACCGTTGCGTGCGGAAGCTCTGCCGGTTTGCGTAACGACACTCGAGATTTGTTTAAAGCTAGGTTATCGTGTTAATTAGGTTGTTAATGTGTGTGTTAGTTATAAGTGAAGTGATTTGTTTTGTGAGGGTTGACCTATTGCGTAATTAATTTGTTAAGATTAAATGTAAGTACGTTGATTGTTTCTTTATTTTTAAAACTTAAAACATAACCTCCTAAAAATATTATATATAAATAGATTTATAAATAATACAAATTTGGTTTGCTCTTGGTGAGCGAAATAGTGGCGAGCGAGTGCTCGCGGTAGGGAAGCTAGATTGCCGAACCAGCGAGCGCTCCCCCCGCACCTCCCGCAGTCCCCGTGGACATCATTGGCGGCGTAATGGCGTCGACATACTCCCGGCGCTTGAAAGCTTAGCAGCTTTCCTGAATTTCCAGCCCTTCGGGCGTAGGAAGAAGCACAATCCTATTGAGGGCGCGTCGTACACTTCCTCTTCCAGTGTCTATATCCGCGACGCGTGAAACTCCATCAGCTCCCATGAATAGCCTTCTAATACGGCCGAGACGCCAGTAAAGAGGTGGAGCATTTTCCTCCTTTAAAAGAACCAAGTCGTCAATCTGAAGGTTTCTGAGCCTTGTGCGCCACTTTGTTCTAGTTTGCAGCTCTGCAATGTACTCGTGACTCCAACGTTGCCAGAAGTGCTGCTTGATTTGTTCGATCCGCTGGAATCTGTCGAGACGATTGGTATTAGTGGATTGTAGATAAGGAGAAGGCAGTGCATTGAGTGGTCTACCGATTAAAAAGTGCCCTGGAGTCAAAGGATAATAGTCGTTAGGTGAGGAGCTCAAAGGACATAGAGGACGGCTATTGAGGATGCTTTCTATTTGTGAGAACAGAGACGCTAGTTCTTCGTATGTTAAATGCGTTGTCCCGAGTATTCGCTTCAAATGAAATTTGGCTGACTTCACCCCGGCCTCCATCAAGCCGTTGAAGTGAGGAGCGTATGCAGGCGAGAAGCAGAATTTGATTCCTTCCATAGCGGCAAAATCAGCAAGAAGGTTGGAGTTCATTTTAAAAAAATCTTTGAGCTCCTTGGAGGCAGCGACAAAGTTACCACCATTGTCGCAAAATATTTCCTTTGGTAGTCCTCTGCGAGAAACAAATCGTTTTAAAGCTAAAATAAAAGCGTCCTTCGATAGCTCGCTGACTGCCTCTAAATGGATGCACTTGAACTTAAAACATATGAAAATGCAAAGGTAGCATTTACTTATTTTGCAACCACGACCCTTGCGGTCCGTGATCATAAATGGTCCAGCGAAATCAGTCCCAACGGTTATAAATGGGAAGTCTGGCATAAGTCTTTGAGCAGGCAGATTGCCCATAATATTTTTCATAGATTGAGCCTTAAACCGCCTACAAACTATGCAATTGTTGACTGTGCGTCTTGCTACAGTTTTACCACCTATAGGCCAAAAGCGAGTTCTAATCGAAGCCAACAAGGCTTGAGGGCCTATGTGTAGTAGGCGTAGTAAGTGTTCCTGCTGAAATAAGAGCTTTGTGAAATTGTGCTTAGGGCTTAATAGCATCGGATGCTTCATGTCGAAACTATACTCGGATGCTTGGATTCGACCACCTACTCGAATAATTCCCTCGTGCAAAAAAGGATTAAGTGAAACAATATGCGATTTAGGGTTTAGTGATTTTCCCTTTGATAGTAAATCGTGCTCTTTAGGAAATGATTCTAACTGAGATAAATAAGTTAATGAACATAGCGCTTTGTCAAGCTCAATGATATTTAAAGAACCTTTATTTTTAGTATTTGATTTTTTGCAATTATTTATAAATCTGTGTATATAGCCTACAATACGTTGTATTTTGATTAACTTAGAGTACCTTTCGAAGTTTATTATTGAAATACTTGAGTCATTGGAGCAAGAAATAGCTGCTGAATATGACCTGACCTCTGGCAGAATTTCCATCTCAATAATAGTCTGTGACTGCAAAGAGGGCCATTCGGACATCGGCAACGATAAAAATTCAGGGCCATGCCACCATAAATCGCAGGACTCGACATCTTGAGGAGGTAATCCGCGGGATACAAGATCAGCCGGATTGAATTTGGTTGGCACATGGCGCCATGAATCAGTGTCGGTCAACTCTCTGATAGCTGCAACTCGGTTGGAAACGAAAGCCTTGAGATTGGAAGACGAGCCCATCCGCAACCAACCCAGTACCACACTAGAGTCTGTCCAGTAGACGTATCGCGATATTTTACGTCGCAAAGCTTGAGTCACAGATGAGCTCATTTCAGCAGCAAGCAGAGCTCCTGACAGCTCGAGACGTGGAATCGTTATGGGTTTGGATGCAGGCGCAACGCGAGACTTAGCACACAGAAGGTGGACGTGTACCTTCCCTTCCTTACTCGTGGATCGAAGGTACAAACATGCACCGTAGGCGCGTTGCGATGCATCGCAGAAGCAGTGCATTTCTACAGAGATTGGGTCTGCTATTGACGCCCATCTAGGTATAGATAACGAAGATATATATTTAAGACCTTCGATAAATTGTTTCCAACTCTCTAGAATATTGTTAGGAACAGGATCATCCCAGTCCAGTTTGAGCGACCATAAGGTTTGCAACAAAATTTTGGGAACGATAGTGGACAAGGATAGGAGCCCCAGAGGATCGAAGATCTTGAAGGTTGAAGAAAGGATAACACGTTTAGTGACAACTTTAGATTGTTCGATGACTTTGGGAAAATATAGGCTGTCTGTAGTAGGATTCCAGTCTAGGCCCAGCGTATTCGTGGATTGACTTAATGTCAAATTCTCACAAGACTGGATAGCTTGAGATGGCAACAAAGATGGTAAGTTAGATCTATATTTACGTAGATTGAATCCGGACTTGGCAAGAACTGCATGACACGATTCTTGTATTTGACGCAATTGGACCTCGTCGTCGCTGGCAGTTAATAAATCGTCTTCGTAAATATCCTTTTGTATAACATTTTTAATTACCTCGTCTTTACATTCTTCACCTACTTGCCAGAGACACCTGGTGGCAAGGTAACTAGCGCTAGCATATCCGTAAGTGACCGTATTTAGCCTGAGTGTTTGTAGTGGTTTGTTCTCCGCATCTCTCCATAGGATCTGCTGCAAATCTCGGTCAGGCTCGTCGACTAATATCTGTCTGTACATCTTCTCAATATCTGCCGACAATACATAGCGGTATTGTCGGAACCGGACTAGGATATTGAAAAGAGAATCTTGGACTGTGGGGCCTATCATAAGTATGTCATTCATAGACAAACCAGATGTGGTGCGAGCCGATGCGTCAAATACGACCCGAAGACGTGTGGACTCACTATCGTTGCGGATGACAGAGTGATGTGGAACAAAATAGCCACCATCAGGTCGATCTACCTCGGATACGGATAGATGTTCTAAGTTATAATATTCATTAATAAAATTAACGTAGGCTGATTGAAGATCAGGTTGCTTGCGAAAGCGACGTTCCAGATTCAAAAATCTCCGTCTGGCTATAAAATAGGAATTGCCTAGACAATCTGGATCGTCAATAAGTGGAAGCTTGACACAAAAACGCCCTGCCTCAGTACGTTTTGTATGCTTCAAAAAATGTAGTTCGCAAGCCTTTTCTTGGTCGGTGTAAGGAGGTTTTTGTGGCAAGCTTTCAAGCTCCCAAAACTTTTTTAAATCATTGTGAATATCAATTAACCTTTCCGGCCCCGCGCGCACTTAATGTAAACAAAAACAGATTACCCGGTAATCGGACACCCGTCGCGCGGTCGGCACTTAAAGCGCCACTTGACACGCCCTATCGATGTTTATGTTTTTGAGCTCTGAGTTATGATAACATCGCTCGTGTTTCTTAGAAATACACATTGTAAGCTACGACAAGTATTATGAATCATCGCATTGAAGTGTATAGTTTAGTTTATACGCCTGGATAAACAAAGCAGAACTGTACAAATTGTTCGTTATTGAAAATGATTGTTTCTAAAGAAATATAAATGCAATAAGAAGAGTTTTTACTTTTTCTATTTTCTAGATAAATACTCTTTATAGTAAAACGAAGTATTTATATATGGCTGTGAGAAAAAATTAAGATATTGACATTTGAAAGTGGCACTACCGTGCGTGTCAAGGACATTTAGAGCGCGGCAAAAGTAAATATTGAAATTTTTGTTAAAAAATATTCGTCGTAACTTTGTGCGTTGTATTCAGATATTTCTATAGAAACACTAATAAATAACACTATTATAGTGATTGAAACCTGAAATACGATATAATACTGTACTAAAATACAACAAATATAAAAAAGCGCGGGAAAACTGATAAATGATAATAGGTTATTTTGGGCTTCAGTTTGTTATACAAAAATAACGTAAGTCAGTATTGTTTTTATTGTCTCTAAAAATAGAAAGAATAAGCTTTTCAATAATGTATTACACTTATATACTTGCCCTACAAAAAACGACAGTAAACAGCGGCACAAATAACATCGACGAACGAACGCTCGGCGCGAAGTCACGTGACATAACAATAACAATATTAGACAATTATTATTCAGTTAGTAAATGGTTCGTTCGAAAAGCTCAGTTCATTCCGAGTACAATGATATACAATACAAGACTTTAAATACAGGCCTTTCAATACAAAAACGGCAAAAACTAGCGCGCGACCCTCTTTTTTTTGTTGCTTGACGCCTTAAGGCGTCAACGGGGTTTGACGGGTACAAAAGTGATGACGCCTTAAGGCGTCAACGGGGTTTGAGCGGTTCCAGCATTGTCTTCAGAATTTACGAAATTACACCTAACATTATGATTAAAACTAGACTGGGGTATGGGACCTGCGATGAGCCATCCTAATTTGGAGTCATGTAGGATAGGATTTCCTTTACCTAAAGAATGTTGCTTGGTACCTATAATGCTCCAGAATAAGTCAGCACCGATAAGCAGTTCAATGTCAGATGGTATATAAAAGGCAGGGTCTGCCAACTGGAAAGACTTCAAATTAATATGCGAAATATCTATTAATGATTTAGGTATTTTACTAGAAATTTGGGGTACAATAAGACATGACGTCGTAACACTAAAGTGCCGCCACCCGGCACCTCGACCGTGTTCTCGGCACAGCCGGGACACTATCCCGGACTGACGGTGGGGCCATATCCCCCTCTGCCTTCCCCTTTTTGGGATCCTCCTTTCTAGCCTTGTTCGGGCCTGAGCCCAAGGCAACTCTCATCGCAGGGTCAGTACATGACCCTGCGGAAATTTCGGTGCCGGATATTTCGCGCGGCACTGCGCTGTGATGGCGGTTGCCCCCCCCAGAATACGAGGGGCAGACGGAGCCAGGAGGCTCCGTGAGGGATTCTCCGGGCGCGGCGCACCCGGTACCCTCCTGGGGTAGGTAAAAACCTTTAGCCGACATCTCATAGTTTTTGGTTTGGGTGGCCCTAATGGCTGGGTTCCCCCCAGCCATACAGCCCCTCGCCGGGCCACCAAAAACTTAGGCTTTGGGTAATTTTTATAGAGGTTTTCTTCCTCGCAGCCCGAAGGCCCCCGGTCCTGTCAATTCAGGATTACGGGTTGGGCCGAATGGGGTCCATGCTGGACCGATCCACCCGCCCCAAGGCCGCTCGACGGAGCAGGATGCCCACGCAGCCCACCCCGGCCTAACGGTCCCCACTGGTAATTTTTTAGAGAGGTTGTCTTCCTCTATCCCCCCCGTGTTGGGCCGGATGGGGGTCCATGCTGGACCGATCCACCCGCCCCAAGGCCGCTCGACGGGCAGGACGCCACGCGACCCGCACCGGCCTTACGGCCCCCACTGGTGATTTTTTAGAGAGGTTGTCTTCCTCTATCCCCCCCGTGTTGGGCCGGGTGGGGGTCCATGCTGGACCGATCCACCCGCCCCAAGACCGCCCGACTGGGCAGAACGCCTACGCTCCCCACCCCGGCCTAGCGGCCCCCACTAGTAATTTTTTATAGAGGTTTTCTTCCTCTATACCCCCCGTCTCATCCACGTGTCCTCATCAGAGGAACACGTGGAGAGACCCCCAAACGCGGCCCTTGCGGGCCGATAACCCCGAGACAAGATGCCTCGGGTTCCCTACGCGCGTGCCAGAGTATTAGCCACGAGTAATAATGCCCCCGAAAGGACATTATTACCCGTGTTGCCCGGGGTGTACCGGCCCAACGACTGCCGTTCCAATCCACTAGAAATGTAGAAAGGACCAGCAGCCGTCAGGCACACTAGGAGGTTCTCTGGCCACACACCCCTTGATTTTTACACCTTTTTTTTTTTTTTTTTTTTTTTTTTTTGATTCCCAGGAAAAAATGCTTGATGCACTACCCGCCGGCTAGGGGACGGCACCGGCGTGGCGTGTGGGACTCACCAGCCTACTGCTGGTATACCCACTAAAAAAACCTGGGGTGTTCCCTCTCTCACCCAATGGGGGGGGCCAGTTGGGAGTCTGAAGAGATTCATCCATAGCAGGCCCCCCCGTGTGGGTGCCGGCCGGGTCAATCGGACCCGACCTCCTCTCGTCCCCGGGGGAGAGCATTTCACAGCTCTCCCCTTTCGACGTTAGAAGGCGCGCGGGAACACCGCGCGCGCCCTCTATGGGTTCTTACTCACGGGTGGCAGGGTCCCCTGAGGCCTTGCCACCCAGAACCCTTAGGTGGGGGGCAGGAGAGCGACATAAGCGCGTCTCCTGCGCCCCCTCCTCCGGCGGCGGATGTCCGGGGCGTAAGGATCTTCCTCACGCCCCCGCTCCGCCGCCTCCTTCTGCGAGATGACAGCCTCGCAGAAGGACCTCATTGCGCCCCAGCACCTGTCGTCGCCGACCATCATGGATACGACGGTCGGCAACGAGAGGTCGGGGCCAATCACGGCGACCAGGGCACAGCGCTCCTCGGCCCACGCCGGACACTCCTCCAGCGTGTGCTGCGCCGTGTCCCGGTCGCACTCCTCGCAGTGGTGACACCTGGTTGTCGGCTCCCTACCGGCTATCTTGCACAGGTACTCTTCGAAACAGCCGTGTCCGGAGAGCACCTGAGTAAGCCGGTAGGTGAGCGGTCCGCGCCGTCTGTCCATCCATTGCCTTAGCACCGGACGGACAGCCTCGACGGTCCTCACCCCGTAGCGGGGCTGGGCCAGCCTTTCCTCCCACTTGGCCTCGAGGACCAGTCGAGCCTGGGACCTTCGCGTCTCCACCGCCCCGTGAGTGGGTTCCTCACCATGGAGCCGGAGGTCCACGCGCCAGTGATACACCGACGCTTGGACCTCCGCCTCCAAATCCCAGGGCGGCGATGCCGCCAGGACGCACGCCGCCTCAAAGGAGACGGTGCGGTACGCCCGCGACACCCTGATCGCCATCGCCCTCTGAGGTTTCCTCAAGAGGGCGATGTTTCGGCGATCGAGGGCGCCGGCCCAAATGGGCGACCCGTAAAGGGCCATCGACCGCACCACCCCCAAATAGAGGCGGCGGCAGACGACACTCGGCCCCCCGATATTCGGCAGCAGAGAGCTAAGCGCTCCCGCCGCCGACATCAGCCGGGGGGCCAGGCGGCTAAAATGGACGCGAAAGTTCCAGCGGCCGTCGAGGTGGAGCCCCAAGTATTTCATACTCGGCTCCACCCCGATGCGGACCCCTCCAACTATGATGTGGGCATCTGGTGGCGGCGCCCGCCGAGGCCCATGAAATAACAGGGCCTCGGACTTTTCCAGCGCCACCTCCAGTCCCAACATCCTAATTCTACCGACAACCAGGGCCACCCCTGCCGTGGCAAGACGGGCAGCTGCCCCGTAATCCTCTCCCCGGGCCGTGACCAGCGTGTCGTCGGCGTAACAAGTTACGCCGACGCCCGGGGGCAGGGCGCCCCGCAGCACCCAGTCGTAGCCGATGTTCCACAGGGTCGGTCCAAGAACGGAACCCTGCGGAACACCGCACGACACCTCCCTCCGGAACGTCTCTCCGTTCCGCCCCACACAGAACACACTCCTCTGGTGCAGGTAGTCCCCGACTATTCGGCGCAGATAGGGAGGCACCCCATGAAATCGGAGCGCCTCCCTAATAGTCGCCCACGGCAGGGTGTTGAACGCGTTGGCGATGTCCAAGGACACCGCCAACACCACCCCGCGCGAGGCGACCGCCTCATCCGAGAGGGCCTTGACGCGACTGATCGCGTCAATCGTCGATCGGCCCTCTCGGAATCTGAACTGATGTTCGGACAAGTCGGGGCCCACCCGCACCAGGTGCCTGGAGAGGCGGGCAACCACTACTCGCTCAAAGAGCTTGCCCACCTCATCCAACAGCACTATGGGGCGGTACGCGGAGGGAGAGTCCGCGGGGCGGCCCTCCTTCCTCAGGAGGACCAGCTTACCCGTCTTCCACATGGCAGGGAACCGTCCCGACTACAAACAGGCGCTAAACAGCCTGAGGAGCCGGTCCCCTAGGGCGTCGTAGGCCAAAACCCAGGCGCGGCCAGGAATTCCGTCCGGCCCCGGGGCGGTGTTTTTGCCCCGGAGCCGAACCATTGCCGCGCCGAGCTCCGCCATTGTTACCTCTGGCGCCCCGGCATCGGCACCGCCCTCCTCAGTATCGGGCGGCGCCATTTCGGGAGGCGTGTGCTCCGCTCTCGAAGGAAAGAGAGCGGAGACCACCTCCTCTCATTGCCGGGGCTGGAGACTCTCGGTGACCGGTGGGGCCCAGGGGCGCAACTTGCCCCTGACGGCCTTGTACGGGCGGCCCCACGGATCTGCCTCGAGAGTCCCCAGGAACTCTTCCCATCTTTGGGTTTTGGCCTCACTGATGGCGGACTGCAGGGCGTGCTTCCGCTGTACATAATCGCCCCGCAGCCGTGCCTCCACGGTCGGGTCACGGTACCGCCTGCGTCGGCGGTACCTAGTGTACTGGCGACGCGCCGCAATGCAAGCGGCGCGTTTCTGACTAATGTCGTCAGACCACCAGTACACCTGACGCCTTGGAGGTCGAGCACTGGCCCGGGGCATCGACGCGTCGCAAATCTGCGTCATCGCGCCCCGGAACCACTCCGCCTCCGACTCAACCTCCACAGGCCCTTCACCCATCGGGGTCCAGGCCTGGACGATGGAGGCTTCCACCAGCACATCTACGTCGAGACGTTTCAACGCCCATCGTGGGGACGACGGGGTGTGCCCTCTCCTCGGGCGATCGTCCGGGATCGCCGGCGAGGCGGAGATGTCGAACCGCACGTAACGGTGGTCCGACAGTGACTCCGCCTCGACCAGCACTTGCCAGTCCCGGACGCGGCGCGCTACGGCAGGGCTTGCGAACGAAATGTCCACAATGGACTTACCCTGCCAGCGCACGCACGTGGCGACCGATCCCCGGTTAAGAACCACGAGACCGGTCGCAATCGCCCACTCCTCCAGCGCGTCGCCGCGAGCGTCGGTGACAGGGGATCCCCAAGCCGTTGATTTGGCATTGAAGTCCCCCGCCACCACGATCGGACGCGATGGGTACCGGTTAATAACGGCCCCCACCGCGCCCAAAAATTGCTCAAACTCGGCGAGGCGCCGGTTCGGAGAAAAGTACACCCCGATCAGGACGGTTCCCTCCCAATCAACACATACATATCCCTCGCCCCTGTCTGTCATCACCAGGAGCGAGGGTCCGGACGAGACAATGGCCGCCGAGCCCCCGAGGTCCCCAAACCAGTTGTGTCGGCTGGGGACGCAGTAAGGCTCGGCGACCACGGCGATGTCTATTAACCACTCCGCCATGTGCTGCAGCAAAATATCCTGCGCCCTGGCGGAGTGGTTAATATTCACCTGTAGGAGGCGATGGGCCATAATTAATTACGTGTCCATCGCCTCCGTACTGCTCCCCGCTTGGGACGGGGCCGGGGCGGCCGGAGTCCCGGCGACCGCCCCTCTGGCCCTACGTCGTTTCGGTGGGGAGCAAGATTTGCTCCCCATCCGGTGCTCCGCCGGCTTTCCTGCAGCAGAACAGAGGCTGCAGGAAGGTTTTGCGGCGGAGCAGGCGGCGGCCTTGTGGCCGGGCTGACCGCAGCGATAGCAGAGATCGCTGCGGTCAGTTTCGGCGGTGCATTGCTGCCTCACGTGCCCCGGTTCGAGGCAGCGGTAGCACCGCCTAGGCCTCGGCTCCAGGAGATTCACCTGAGCCGAGACCATCCCGACCAGCAAACGGCCGGCCGCCACCTTTTTCGCCGCGGCGATGGGGCAGCGTACCACCACCGTGCACAGGCCACTATCGCCACGGCGCATCTCCCCCACCCTGACCTGCACCAGGGGGCAGGCTCCGGCTTGTGCCACCGCAGCGGCGACATCCTCAGAGGAGGCCGAGTCGTCCAGCCCGGTTATCCGCATTTCTGCGGACTTCACCGGGCGGGAGATCTTTACCTCCTCAGGCGAGAACTGGGAGCGGAGTTTATCCGCTACCCTGTCCGCCTTGTCGCCGGAGGTGGCACCTGGGACCTCCAGAATTCTGTCTGGCCCCAGTGGCGGCAACCTTGAATTGGACGCCTCCGGCGAGGCCCATCTCGGCGAGATTGTCTCTCATAGCCTGAGTGGCCTGCCGGAGGACGCCCGCATAGCTGCCGCCCTGCCGGAGCCCCTCCTCTGTCAGCTCCACCACAATGGCGGTGGAGCGCGGGGGTCGCAGGTCAGCTGGGCGGAGGCCCTTCTTCTTGCTCACCGGGGGAGCCTGGGAGGCCTTCTTCTTCTTCTTCTTCCTCCTCTTCTTCCCGACGACCTCTGTCCACGGCTGCTCAGCCGAAGTAGAGGCCACCGGGGCGGGTTGGGGCTGGGAGGCGGGGCGCCGCGGCGCCACAGCGGCGGTTGCCCTCCCCTTGCCCTTCCCCTTACCCTTAGAAGAGGAGGCCGATGGTGTGGGGGCAGATGTCTGCCGCGCAACCGGTGGACTGGAGGGCGCCGGGCCAGCCGGCGTGCCTCCGACCATCCGGGGGCGGTCCCCGAGCGGAGGGCCCAGGGTGGGGACGGGCGTGAGGCCATAGTTGGCCAGGCATGCATCAACTACGTTGCGCGCCTGAGCCACCGTGGCCCGCATCAGTTCGTCCGCCCAGGCGGGACGCCGGTCCTCCGCGGGGGTGAGGGGCCGCGCTGTGCGCCGCGGGAGGGGTGGGAACTCCTCCCGTGGCCTCCCGGCAGGCGCCCCGGCGGCGGCCGAGGGCGTCTTGGCGGCGTTGGCCCGAGCGGCAGTGGCAGCGGCCACCTTCATGGCCGTCACCTCCGCCCGGAGCTCCGCCAGCTGCCTATGCAGCCCCTCATTCTCCGACCTCCAGCGCCTCTGAAGATCGGAGGAAGTCCGCCCCCACATGTCGAAGAAGGCTTCCCTCATTTCCTTCGTAGCTTCTTTAAGGTCCCGGACGAACCCCCCCTTTAAATTGCCGGACCGGGCCGCCACCCTCAGGACGGTCTCGGCGCCAACCTCGAACCGCTGCCTGAGGTCGGCAACCGAGTCCCCAGCCGAGGGGGACGCATCCGGGACCTCAGCCGTCTTGGGGGCATCCCGACGGGCAGATAAAGGCTGCCCTGGGAGCCTCCTAGTGGAGGGAGGCGGCATCGGGGAACCAGCGCCCTCTCGACAGGGCATCCCCTCCACTACCTCAACCTCCGTGTCCGAGCACGAACGCGTTGGCACGGGATGCGACGTCTTCCAGCGCTTCGCGGAAGCGCCAGGCGTCGCCCTGAGCTTGCGGGAGAGGGAAGCAGGACTATCCCCCCCCTCCTCCCTCTCCCGTCGAGCCGCCGACGAGCACCGGCTCTGAGGCCGACTGGCCTCCGAACCGGAGCCCGCCTCGGACCCAGACTCGACGCTGACGGAGCTCCTCCGGCTTCCGTCAGGCGTCGACGCGCTAGTGGGCGTGCATGCCCCCGTTTCTCCGCCATCGCCAGCGCGTGGTCGTAGAGGGCGTTTAAAGCGCCCTTTGGAGTCGCGCAATACGCCTCCACGCTCCTCCGTCTTCTTCTCATTAGGTTTTTGTGTTATAAAATTTTCCATATTGTTCCCACGTGTGGAGCCGATCTAAACTCGACCCCCGGGTGACGCTCATTCCGGGGGAAGGCCTACATACTGCTGGGGGACGGCAGGTACCCAGAGGTTTTTACAACTTCGCTGTTGGGTGGTGTGAGTTTTCCTTCTCGCGGGCCGGCCAACTAAGGCAAGCCCCTCGGTCCCGTTGAGCCGCTAGACATGATCAACGACACTCAACGGGTAACGAGTTCATTGGAGCAGGGTTGGGTTTCCCCTCCCCTATGTGCTCCCGCCCGGGCCTTACAGGCCCCACTGGTGATTTTTATAGAGGTTTTCTTCCTCGCAGCCCGAAGGCCCCCGGTCCTGTCAGTTCAGGATTACGGGTTGGGCCGGATGGGGGTCCATGCTGGACCGATCCACCCGCCCCAAAACCGCCCGACTGGGCAGGAAGCCTAAGCTTCCCAAACCGGTCTAACGGCCACCACTAGTGATAGAGGAAGACAACCTCTCTAAAAAATAGAGAGGTTGTCTTCCTCCATCGCCCCGCGTGTTGAGCCGGATGGGGGTCCATGTTGGACCAATCCACCCGCCCCAACACCCCAAAACCGCCTAACTGGGCAGGACGCCTACACCTAGACCTAAAAACCTAACAACCCTAACCTAAAACCCTAACATCCTAAATATATATATATATATATGCATACACAAACACATATATATATATATATACACATATACCTATCCTAACCCAATCTAGGTCAATTCTAGGCCCTCTGTTGTTCCTGATCTATGTTAATAATGTCTGTCAAGCAGGCCTGGCAGGAAATCTCACTCTCTACGCTGACGATACATGTCTGTTTTACTTTGGCCATAACCTCAGTGATACTATTCAGATAGCGCAACAAGACCTTAACCTATTGCATAATTGGTTCCAATACAATCTTTTAACTATTAACAAGTCAAAAACATCATATATGATATTTAGCGCCAAAAATAAAAGAATACAGAGCCACGCTGCTCTGACGATTGATAGCGAAGTACTGCGCGAATCCAATCAAGAGAAATATCTAGGACTCACACTTGATAAACACATGACATGGGGTGCACACTTATCACACATACAGAAAAAACTATCATCACTGGTTGGTTCTTTATACGATATAGCCCGGTGTATACCGCCCAAAGTACGGCCTCTAATTTATAACGCACTCGCTAAGCCTCACTTACTTTA
Organism: Catocala nupta; assembly: GCA_963675205.1. Taxonomy (NCBI): domain Eukaryota; kingdom Metazoa; phylum Arthropoda; class Insecta; order Lepidoptera; family Erebidae; genus Catocala; species Catocala nupta. Next base: position 1,955,525 of record OY776107.1, on the reverse strand, counting down.
TCTAATTGAAATATGGGGCACTGCAGCTAAAACGAATCTTAATAAAATACAAATTTTGCAAAACAAAATAATAAAAATTCTATACCATTACGATTTCTTGACGCCATCTAAAACAATATATAAAGAAACCAAACTCTTAAACCTTAACCAATTATATACATTTTCCACATGCGTACTCATCTACAAAATAATGCACAACATGATACACACACACATCACACTCACCACGAAGGCCCAAAGTAAAACAAACAAGTATTCATCACGCCGCGCTAATAATCTTGTATTACCCAAAGCAAGAACTAACTATGGCCAAAATATCATAACATTTGCGGGAGCACAACTGTATAACAAAATTCCCGATAATATTAAGAAAGCAGACTCGTTAAGTGTCTTCAAAAGAAGGCTTCTTGAACTAATTAATGATGACCATTCCATTTTAGCTTAATTTTTATAGTATGTTTGTATTTGTTTTCTTTTAAAACATTCTAAGCGTTTAACTTGGACCACCGCACAAATTATTCATAGAAGTGGGTACCTATCACATAGTTATAATATTATCTTTTGTTCTGTGTTTTTGTTTTGATACCTACATATATGTATTATGTTAACGGACTAATTAGTGTAATGCATTTGTTTGTATTTTCTTATGTAAGCGACATGTAATTGTCTTTAATAAGAAATAAAGAAATATTGAACCGAACCCTACCACCCTACCTACCTAGGCCTGCCCTGGCCTTACGGGCCCCTACTTGTTATTTTTTACCGAGGTTTTCTTCCTCTACCCTCCCTGTCTCAAATCCACGTTTCCTCTGCTAATCAGAGGAACACGTGGAGAGACCCCCAAACGCGGCCCTTGCGGGCCGATAACCCCGAGACAAACTGCCTCGGGTTCCCTACGCGTGTGCCAGAGTATTAGCCACGAGTAATAATGCCCCCGAAAGGACATTATTACCCGTGTTGCCCGGGGTGTACCGGCCCAACGACTGCTGTTCCCATCCACGAAAAGTGTAGAAGGGACTAGCAGGCGTCAGGCACACTAGGAGGTTCTCTGGCCACACACCCCTTGATTTTTACACCTTTTTTTTTTTTTTTGATACCCAGGAAAAAATGCTTGATGCACTACCCGCCGGCTAGGGGACGGCACCGGCGGGGCGCGTAGGACTCACCAGCCTAGTGCTGGGATACCCACTAAAAAAACCTGGGGTGTTCCCTCTCTCACCCAATGGGGGGGCCTGTTGGGAGTCTAAAAAGATTCATCTATAGCAGGCCCCCCGTGTGGGTGCCGGCCGGGTCAATAGGACCCGACCTCCTCTCGTCCCCGGGGGAGAGCAATTTCACCGCTCTCCCCTTTCGACGTTAGAAGGCGCGCGGGAACACCGCGCGCGCCCTCTAATTGATTGTCACACCTAACCTAACCCAATCTTTTGGTACCTAAATATTCATATTTTTCAGCGGGTTTTTGTCATATCTTGTATTCTACCTTGTCTTGATCAACGCTATAGAAATTTTCAATGCTGCCAAAATTGAAGTTTTTTATACTACAAAAAGAACATTAAAAATTCGTCAAAGAAATGCAAATTTTTTAATAAATTGTCAAAATTTGTCTTAAATTATTTAAAATGATTCTCTGAACCATCATTTTATAACGCCCGGAGTTTTGCCCCGTCGTTTGGTACGACTCTCGACCACCCCCTATTGTGGGAAGTGCAAAACTTTTGATTTTTACACCTCACCTAACCTAATCTTTCGGTACCTAAATATTCATATTTTTCAGCGGGATTTTGTCATATCTTTTATTCTACCTTGTCTTGATCAACGCTATAGAAATTTTCAATGCTGCCAAAATTTAAGTTTTTGTACTACAAATAGAACATTAAAAATTCGTCAAAGAAATGCAAATTTTTTAATAAATTGTCAAAATTTGTCTCAAATTATTCAAAGTTTTTCTCTGAACCATCATTAAATAACGCCCGGAGTTTTGCCCCGTCGTTTGGTACCACTCTCGACCATCCCCTATTGTGGGAAGTGCAAAATTTTGATTTGTACACCTCACCTAACCTAATCTTTCGGTACCTAAATATTCATATTTTTCAGCGGGTTTTTGTCATATCTTGTATTCTACCTTGTCTTGATCAACGCTATAGAAATTTTCAATGCTGCCAAAATTTAAGAGTTTTTGTACTACAAATAGAACATTAAAAATTCGTCAAAGAAATGCAAATTTTTTAATAAATTGTCAAAATTTGTCTCAAATTATTTAAAGGTTTTCACTGAACCATCATTAAATAACGCCCGGAGTTTTGCCCCGTCGTTTGGTACCACTCTCGACCATCCCCTATTGTGGGAAGTGCAAAACTTTTGATTTGTACACCTCACCTAACCTAATCTTTCGGTACCTAAATATTCATATTTTTCAGCGGGTTTTTGTCATATCTTGTATTCTACCTTGTCTTGATCAACGCTATAGAAATTTTCAATGCTGCCAAAATTTAAAATTTTTATACTACAATTTATTAGAAAATTAAAAATTCGTCAAAGAAATGCAAATATTTTATAAATTGTCAAAATTTGTCTCAAATTATCCAAAATGATTCTCTGAACCATCATTAAATAACGCCCGGAGTTTTGCCCCGTCGTTTGGTACCACTCTCGACCACCCCCTATTGTGGGAAGTGCAAAACTTTTGATTGTCACACCTAACCTAACCCAATCTTTTGGTACCTAAATATTCATATTTTTCAGCGGGTTTTTATCATATCTTGTATTCTACCTTGTCTTGATCAACGCTATAGAAATTTTCAATGCTGCCAAAATTTAAAATTTTTATACTACAAATAGAACATTAAAAATTCGTCAAAGAAATGCAAATTTTTTAATAAATTGTAAAAATTTGTCTCAAATTATTTAAATTATTCTCTGAACCATCATTAAATAACGCCCGGAGTTTTGCCCCGTCGTTTGGTACCACTCTCGACCACCCCCTATTGTGGGAAGTGCAAAACTTTTGATTTTTACACCTAACCTAACCCAATCTTTCGGTACCTAAATATTCATATTTTTCAGCGGATTTTTGTCATATCTTGTATTCTACCTTGTCTTGATCAACGCTATAGAAATTTTCAATGCTGCCAAAATTTAAGAGGTTTTATAATACCAAAAGAACATTAAAAATCCGTCAAAGAAATGCAAATATTTTTAATAAATTGCAGAATTTGTCGCAAATTATTCAAAATTATTCTCTGAATCATCATTAAATAACGCCCGGAGTTTTGCCCCGTCGTTTGGTACCACTCTCGACCTTCCCCTATTGTGGGAAGTGCAAAACTTTTGATTTGTACACCTCACCTTACCTAATCTTTCGGTACCTAAATATTCATATTTTTCAGCGGGATTTTGTCATATCTTTTATTCTACCTTGTCTTGATCAACGCTATAGAAATTTTCAATGCTGCCAAAATTTAAGTTTTTGTACTACAAATAGAACATTCAAAATTCGTCAAAGAAATGCAAATTTTTTAATAAATTGTCAAAATTTGTCTCAAATTATCCAAAATGATTCTCTGAACCATCATTAAATAACGCCCGGAGTTTTGCCCCGTCGTTTGGTACCACTCTCGACCACCCCCTATTGTGGGAAGTGCAAAACTTTTGATTGTCACACCTAACCTAACCCAATCTTTTGGTACCTAAATATTCATATTTTTCAGCGGATTTTTGTCATATCTTGTATTCTACCTTGTCTTGATCAACGCTATAGAAATTTTCAATGCTGCCAAAATTTAAGAGTTTTTATACTACAAAAAGAACATTAAAAATTCGTCAAACAAATGCAAATTTTTACTAAATTGTCAAAATTTGTCTCAAATTATCCAAAGTTATTCTCTGAACCATCATTAAATAACGCCCAGAGTTTTGCCCCGTCGTTTGGTACGACTCTCGACCACCCCCTATTGTGGGAAGTGCACAACTTTTGATTTTTACACCTAACCTAACCTAATCTTTCGGTACCTAAATATTCATATTTTTCAGCGGGTTTTTGTCATATCTTGTATTCTACCTTGTCTTGATCAACGCTATAGAAATTTTCAATGCTGCCAAAATTTAAAATTTTTGTACTACAATTAGAACATTAAAAATTCGTCAAAGAAATGCAAATTTTTTATAAATTGTCAAAATTTGTCTTAAATTATTTAAAATGATTCTCTGAACCATCATTTTATAACGCCCGGAGTTTTGCCCCGTCGTTTGGTACGACTCTCGACCACCCCCTATTGTGGGAAGTGCAAAACTTTTGATTTTTACACCTCACCTAACCTAATCTTTCGGTACCTAAATATTCATATTTTTCAGCGGGATTTTGTCATATCTTTTATTCTACCTTGTCTTGATCAACGCTATAGAAATTTTCAATGCTGCCAAAATTTAAGAGTTTTTGTACTACAAATAGAACATTAAAAATTCGTCAAAGAAATGCAAATTTTTTAATAAATTGTCAAAATTTGTCTCAAATTATTCAAAGTTTTTCACTGAACCATCATTAAATAACGCCCGGAGTTTTGCCCCGTCGTTTGGTACCACTCTCGACCATCCCCTATTCTGGGAAGTGCAAAACTTTTGATTTGTACACCTCACCTAACCTAATCTTTCGGTACCTAAATATTCATATTTTTCAGCGGGTTTTTGTCATATCTTGTATTCTACCTTGTCTTGATCAACGCTATAGAAATTTTCAATGCTGCCAAAATTTAAGAGTTTTTATACTACAAAAAGAACATTAAAAATTCGTCAAACAAATGCAAATTTTTACTAAATTGTCAAAATTTGTCTCAAATTATCCAAAGTTATTCTCTGAACCATCATTAAATAACGCCCAGAGTTTTGCCCCGTCGTTTGGTACGACTCTCGACCACCCCCTATTGTGGGAAGTGCACAACTTTTGATTTTTACACCTAACCTAACCTAATCTTTCGGTACCTAAATATTCATATTTTTCAGCGGATTTTTGTCATATCTTGTATTCTACCTTGTCTTGATCAACGCTATAGAAATTTTCAATGCTGCCAAAATTTAAGAGGTTTTATAATACCAAAAGAACATTAAAAATCCGTCAAAGAAATGCAAATATTTTTAATAAATTGCAGAATTTGTCGCAAATTATTCAAAATTATTCTCTGAATCATCATTAAATAACGCCCGGAGTTTTGCCCCGTCGTTTGGTACCACTCTCGACCATCCCCTATTGTGGGAAGTGCAAAACTTTTGATTTGTACACCTCACCTTACCTAATCTTTCGGTACCTAAATATTCATATTTTTCAGCGGGTTTTTGTCATATCTTGTATTCTACCTTGTCTTGATCAACGCTATAGAAATTTTCAATGCTGCCAAAATTTAAGAGTTTTTATACTACAAAAAGAACATTAAAAATTCGTCAAACAAATGCAAATTTTTACTAAATTGTCAAAATTTGTCTCAAATTATCCAAAGTTATTCTCTGAACCATCATTAAATAACGCCCAGAGTTTTGCCCCGTCGTTTGGTACGACTCTCGACCACCCCCTATTGTGGGAAGTGCACAACTTTTGATTTTTACACCTAACCTAACCTAATCTTTCGGTACCTAAATATTCATATTTTTCAGCGGATTTTTGTCATATCTTGTATTCTACCTTGTCTTGATCAACGCTATAGAAATTTTCAATGCTGCCAAAATTTAAGAGGTTTTATAATACCAAAAGAACATTAAAAATCCGTCAAAGAAATGCAAATATTTTTAATAAATTGCAGAATTTGTCGCAAATTATTCAAAATTATTCTCTGAATCATCATTAAATAACGCCCGGAGTTTTGCCCCGTCGTTTGGTACGACTCTCGACCACCCCCTATTGTGGGAAGTGCAAAACTTTTGATTTTTACACCTAACCTAACCTAATCTTTCGGTACCTAAATATTCATATTTTTCAGCGGATTTTTGTCATATCTTGTATTCTACCTTGTCTTGATCAACGCTATAGAAATTTTCAATGCTGCCAAAATTTAAGAGGTTTTATAATAGCAAAAGAACATTAAAAATCCGTCAAAGAAATGCAAATATTTTTAATAAATTGCAGAATTTGTCGCAAATTATCCAAAGTTATTCTCTGAACCATCATTAAATAACGCCCAGAGTTTTTCCCCGTCGTTTGGTACGACTCTCGACCACCCCCTATTGTGGGAAGTGCACAACTTTTGATTTTTACACCTAACCTAACCTAATCTTTCGGTACCTAAATATTCATATTTTTCAGCGGGTTTTTGTCATATCTTGTATTCTACCTTGTCTTGATCAACGCTATAGAAATTTTCAATGCTGCCAAAATTTAAAATTTTTGTACTACATTTAGAACATTAAAAATTCGTCAAAGAAATGCAAATTTTTTATAAATTGTCAAAATTTGTCTCAAATTATTTAAAATGATTCTCTGAACCATCATTTTATAACACCCGGAGTTTTGCCCCGTCGTTTGGTACGACTCTCGACCACCCCCTATTGTGGGAAGTGCAAAACTTTTGATTTTTACACCTAACCTAACCTAATCTTTCGGTACCTAAATATTCATATTTTTCAGCGGATTTTTGTCATATCTTGTATTCTACCTTGTCTTGATCAACGCTATAGAAATTTTCAATGCTGCCAAAATTTAAGAGGTTTTATAATACCAAAAGAACATTAAAAATCCGTCAAAGAAATGCAAATATTTTTAATAAATTGCAGAATTTGTCGCAAATTATTCAAAATTATTCTCTGAATCATCATTAAATAACGCCCGGAGTTTTGCCCCGTCGTTTGGTACCACTCTCGACCATCCCCTATTGTGGGAAGTGCACAACTTTTGATTTGTACACCTCACCTAACCTAATCTTTCGGTACCTAAATATTCATATTTTTAGCGGGTTTTTGTCATATCTTGTATTCTACCTTGTCTTGATCAACGCTATAGAAATTTTCAATGCTGCCAAAATTTAAGAGTTTTTATACTACAAAAAGAACATTAAAAATTCGTCAAACAAATGCAAATTTTTACTAAATTGTCAAAATTTGTCTCAAATTATCCAAAGTTATTCTCTGAACCATCATTAAATAACGCCCAGAGTTTTGCCCCGTCGTTTGGTACGACTCTCGACCACCCCCTATTGTGGGAAGTGCAAAACTTTTGATTTTTACACCTAACCTAACCTAATCTTTCGGTACCTAAATATTCATATTTTTCAGCGGATTTTTGTCATATCTTGTATTCTACCTTGTCTTGATCAACGCTATAGAAATTTTCAATGCTGCCAAAATTTAAGAGGTTTTATAATACCAAAAGAACATTAAAAATCCGTCAAAGAAATGCAAATATTTTTAATAAATTGCAGAATTTGTCGCAAATTATTCAAAATTATTCTCTGAACCATCATTAAATAACGCCCGGAGTTTTGCCCCGTCGTTTGGTACCACTCTCGACCATCCCCTATTGTGGGAAGTGCAAAACTTTTGATTTGTACACCTCACCTAACCTAATCTTTCGGTACCTAAATATTCATATTTTTCAGCGGGTTTTTGTCATATCTTGTATTCTACCTTGTCTTGATCAACGCTATAGAAATTTTCAATGCTGCCAAAATTTAAGAGTTTTTATACTACAAAAAGAACATTAAAAATTCGTCAAACAAATGCAAATTTTTACTAAATTGTCAAAATTTGTCTCAAATTATCCAAAGTTATTCTCTGAACCATCATTAAATAACGCCCAGAGTTTTGCCCCGTCGTTTGGTACGACTCTCGACCTTCCCCTATTGTGGGAAGTGCACAACTTTTGATTTTTACACCTAACCTAACCTAATCTTTCGGTACCTAAATATTCGTATTTTTCAGCGGGTTTTTTTCATATCTTGTATTCTACCTTGTCTTGATCAACGCTATAGAAATTTTCAATGCTGCCAAAATTTAAAATTTTTGTACTACAATTAGAACATTAAAAATTCGTCGAAGAAATGCAAACTTTTTAATAAATTGTCAAAATTTGTCTCAAATTATTCAAAATTATTCTCCGTACCATCATTTAATAACGCCCGGAGTTTTGCCCCGTCGTTTGGTACGACTCTCGACCACCCCTTATTGTGGGAAGTGCAAAACTTTTGATTTTTACACCTTTTTTTTTTTTTTTTTTTTTTTTACGTGGGGGAATGCTATGACGCATATTATTATGTCGGACTCGCCGGGGTAAAAGAAAGATGTTAAAAGACAATGTACCTCCCGGAATACCGACTAAACCTACCACGGTGTTCCTCGACAAAACCACTATCGACGGGGCCGCGCGAATCGCTTTCGCATGCGGTCGCGACCCCGCCGAGGTTACGGCCCGCCGTATGAAACGGCAGGCCACTACACGAAAGACCTACCCAAGATAGGCACTACACAATATAAAAGCCCTACTGTCTCCCCCAAAGGGGAGACGGACACGGCACAGAGGCGCGCGTGGGAACACGCACGCCGCCTCTCGGACCTGGTGCTGAACGGATGGCGGGCAGGCCCACAAAGCCCGCCACCCCCAGGTCAAACCTCAGGGTGGCTGGAGGTCATCGCGCGCCCTCCGGCGCCCGGCTCTGCGGTTGGGGAGAGGGTTCAAACGCTCCCTCTCCCGCTCCGCCGCCTCCTCTGTGGAGATCACTTCCTCGCAGAAGGAGGCGACGGCGTTCCACGACCTCTCACTCCGGACCATAGACTGAACTACGGCCGGGAGCGAGAGGGCAACCGATCCGACTGCCGCGATCAAATCACGGCGCTGGGATGCCCAGGCGGGGCAAACCGCCAAAGTGTGCAGCGCCGTGTCCTCAACAACGTCGCGGCAGTCGCCGCAGTGGTGACAACCGGGCGTCTCTTGCCGGCGTCTACGACACAGGAACTGGCCAAAACAACCGTGGCCAGTTAGAACCTGTGTCAGCCGGAAGGTGAGAGCGCCATGCCGCCTCTCCAGCCACTCCTCAAAAACGGGACTTACCGCCACGATCGTGGCGTGCCCGGCACTGGGGTGCACAAGTCGTTCCTTCCAATTGGCCACTAGGACCTGGCGGAGCTCGGACCTCGCCGCCTTGATTGCGGCAAGACCCGGTCCTTCGCCTCGAGCTAGCGCCTCCTGGCGCCAACGATAGAGCGACGCCAGGAGCGCCGCTTCCAGGTCCCATGGCATCGATCCGGCGAGGAGGCTCGCAGCCTCGAACGAGATCGTGCGGTACCCTCTAATCAACCTGACGGCCATGGCGCGCTGTGGAGCACGAAGCGCCGAGATGTTACGGGCCGCCAGGTTGTAGCCCCAAACTGGGGCCCCATATAGGGCCATGGACCGCACGACCTCTTCGTAGAGCCTCCGGCAGGAGGTGTTTGGCCCCCCAAGGTTGGGCAGCAGGCGCGAGAGCGCGCCTGCAGCGCCCCGAAGAATGGGGGCCAAACGACGGAAATGGGCTGTAAAGTCCCATCGGCTGTCGAGCAGGAGACCCAGATACTTAAGGGTTGGCTCGACGCCGATGCGGACCCCTCCTACCATGATATGGGCCCCTGGAGGTGGCCGCTTCCGAGGGCCGTGAAAACATACAGCCTCGGATTTCGACAGGGCCACCTCGAGGCCCAACCGCCGGATACGACCAACGACTTGTGCGACCCCAGCGGTCGCCAGTATGGCCGCCGCCCGGTGCGACTTACCCCTCGCCGTGACAAGCGTGTCGTCGGCGTAATAAATGACGCCGACGCCACGGAGGAGCGCACCTCGCAGCACCCAGTCGTAACCGATGTTCCACAGGAGCGGACCCAGAACCGATCCCTGTGGAACACCGCATGACATCTCTCGCCGACTCCAACCGTCGTGACCCGGGTAGACGACTACCCTCTCTGATAAGTATGCCCCGACTATGCGGCGGAGGTAGGTCGGCACTCGATGGAAAACGAGTGCCTCCCTAATGCAACTCCAGGGCAAGGTATTAAAGGCATTCGCGATGTCCAAAGACACCGCGAAGACGACCTCGCCCTGGGAGACCGCATCCTCCGCCAGGCTCCTCACCCGCTGGACAGCGTCAATAGTGGAGCGCCCGCGGCGGAAACCAAATTGGTTCTCCGCCAGATCCGGGCCCACAGAAGTAAGATGCTGGACGAGGCGCTCCGCGATAATAAACTCGAAGAGTTTAGCCACCTCGCCCAGCAACACAATGGGCCGGTAGGCGGACGGAGAGTCCGCCGGGCGCCCCTCCTTCCTGATCAGGACCAGTTTCCCCACCTTCCACTGGCGCGGAAACTGGCCCTGAACTAGACACTCGCTGAGGAGCCCCGTCAGTCGGGGCGCGAGCTCCTCGAGGACCAGGGCCAAAGCACGACCTGGAATGCCGTCGGGCCCTGGGGCGGAGCTTTTTCGAGCGAAGTCTCGACACCGCCACTCGCAGCTCTACCTGGGTCACTTCGGGAACCACGTCGTCGTCAAAGTCCGCGCTGGACGCCATGGAAGGCGGAACCATCGACGGAGGAGTGTGCTCCGCCCGTGAGGGGAACAGAGCGGCCACCACCTCCTCCATCAACTGTGGCCGGAGACTCTGGGACAAGGGGGGCGCCCAGGGGCGAATCTTGCCCCTCACCATAAGGTATGGACGCCCCCAGGGATCACGGTCCAGAGTCCCCAGCAGCTCTTGGCGGGCCTCATCCTTGGCCCGCTTGATGGAGATCTTCAACGTACTTTTGGCCGCTCTGTAGGCCTCGTACAATTCCGCCTCCCTGGCGTCAAAATCGGGAGAGCGGCGACGCCGCCTACGAAGCCGGATGTACTGGCGTAGGGCCACCACGCAGGAATAGCGTAGTTCGCCGATGTGGTCAGACCACCAGTACACCCGGCGCCTAGCTGGAGGATTTAAAGGCACTCTAGGCATCGCCGCATCACAAATTTGAGTTACGGCCTCCCGGAACCACTCGGCCTCCATCTCAACATTGTCAGGCCTGGCCGGTGCTGGCACCCAGGCCCGAACAATGGAGGCTTCCAGGAGGACCTCCCGATTCAGCTTCTTTAAAGCCCAACGCGGACCGCCCCCAATCGGGGCCCTTGTGGCTGGGGGGTCGGAGGTCTGGGCGGAGACGTCGAACCGAATATAGCGGTGGTCCGACAGCGTCTCCACCTCCTCGACGACGCGCCAGCCTTGGACACGGCGTGCTAGTGCGGGGCTGGCAAAAGAGACGTCAATAACTGACCCGCCCCGCTGACGCACGCACGTGTGCACTGACCCACGATTGAGGACTAGCAGGCCGTTTTCTACGGCCCACTCCTCGAGCAATTCACCCCTCGCGTCCGTGGTCGCGGAACCCCAAGCCGAGGATTTGGCATTGAGGTCTCCGACGACGAGCACGGGCCGAGGGTGGCTTCGAGCGACGACGACGTTCAGTTCGAGGAGATACTCCTCGAAGTCGGCGAGAGGTCGGTTGGGTGAGAAGTAACAGCCCACCACAACCGCTTCTCCTACGAGTGCTGCGACGCAGCCCCGTCCTCGGACGATGTTCTCGAAGGACGGGGCGCCGGCGGCGGCCGGCGAAATTAACGCAACCAAGCCATCGAGGTCCCCTACCCAGTCAGCCCTGGGAGGGACGAAATAGGGCTCGGCTACGATGGCGACATGAATTGACCACTGCGCCATGCTCTGGAGGAGAAGGTCCTGAGCCCTGGCGCAGTGGTTTATATTAGCCTGGAGGAGACGGAGGCGTGGAGGCATTACGTCTCCATGCTAACCTCCGTCCCTCCAGCCGCGGGAACGTCGACCTTCGACGTCACCGACGAAGAGGCAGGCGGCCTTGGCGGTAGTCTTTTCTGGGTGGCGGCGCACCCCTTGGCACCCGCCCGTTGCTCCGCTGGTTTGCCCACCGCCGCACACAGAACACAGTGCGGCGTGGACCCACACGTTGCGGCCACGTGACCGGGCTGACCGCAACGGAAACAGCAGCCGCTGCAGTCAACCCGTGAGGGGCACGTGACACCCACGTGGCCGCTGGATAGGCAGCGGTAGCACCGGGCGAGCCTGGGCTCCAGCGCTTTAATTTGCGCCGACACCCACCCCACCAAAAGACGTCGGCCATCGGCCAGTTTCTTGGCGGCGGCGACGGGACAGCTAATTAAGGCAGTCCCCATTCCGGCGCGGCCCTGCTTGATTTCCCCGCACTTTACCTGTTCAGCAGGGCACCCTCCGGTCTTGGCGACGGCGGCGACGACCTCTTCTTTGTCAACTGAGTCATCCAGGCCCGTGATGCGCAAATCGACGCACTTTTGGGGCCTGGAGACGCGGACCTCTTCTGTATTCAGAACCTGGCGGAGACTTTCCGCCAGGCGGTCCGCCTGGTCGCCGCTTGCGACTCCCGGCACTTCGATAAGGCGGGCACCGGTCTGGGTTGTCCGGCACCTCAGGCCCGCCGTTATTCCTAGCTTGCCGGGGTCGATCGCCGTCCGCGCCTTTTTGAGGAGCTCCGCGTAAGTGGTCCCTCGCTCGATAGCAGCCGGCTGCAGTGTAATTACCACTGCAGTAGAGCGAGGGGCCTGGAGCTTCCTCGCCGCCTTTTTGGCCGCCTGCCTGGCCTTCTTGGCCGCCTTCTTTCTCTGCTTGGCTGCCGATTTCTTTTGGCCGACGACCTCCCAGTCGTCGGCTTTGCGCGCGGCAGCAGCGGGTTGTGCCCTGGGAGCGGCAGGGCGTTCGGCAGCTGCAGGTGTGCGCTTAGCCTGCCGTCTTTTCTTGCCCTTCTGGCTGTCAGGAACGTCTGTGGCGGCCGCTGGAATAACTGCTGGAGGCCGCGGGGCCCTTACTTTGGCCGCGTAGGATGTCTGCGGCACAGGCATCGGGGGAGAAGGCGGGACAGGCTCTCTAAGTCTGTCCGCTGCCAGAGGAGGGCGCAACAGCCGGCCCTCCATGACGGAGAGCTTGGCGCGAAATTCGCCAAGCTCCTGCCGGACCAGGGCAACAAGCTCCGTTTCGGTCTTGTTTGCGCCCTGGTCGTGCCGCTTTTCAAACGCTTCTTGACGCCTCTTGAGTTCAGATAGTTCTCGGGCCAAGCGCGCATTTTCACACTGTAACTTCTGAACCTCCTCGCTGGCTGTGCGGCTGAACACGGCCTCTGCAATGTCCCGAATGGCCTCTACTGACACCTTAAGGGTCTTTTGGCAAGTGCCTTTTAGTCCCTTTGACTTTTTCGAGACAAGACGAATAGCCTCGAGGGCGTCACTTAGCCGGGTCTTCAACTGGGCCACCGGCAAGTCTTCGGCATCCAGCTCCACCGGCTGTATCCTGCCGGCAGCGACCCGCCGGGCTGCCGCAGCAATTAGGTTGTCCTCGGACGTGCGCTCCATTTCGTCAGCCTTCCTTAACGCGGCGGCAAGTTCGGCCTTTGCCCGTCCCAGACCCACGTAACGACCGTGGGTGGGTGGACGACCACGTCCACGTCGCGCTGTCGGCACTTTCGCAGCCAACGCCGCGTCCTGACTGGAGCCGTCCGACTCCGTTTCTTGCGCTGACCGCAACCGCTTTCGTGGAGCTTTCTCCGGTGTTGCCACCGGAGTAATCTCCGCAACGTCGCTATCGTGCTCCGACCGCACGATTTCCTCCTCCTCTTCGGAACGCGCAGTACTGGGCGTGCGCGACCTACTCACTATTACCGACTGTTTTTTTAAAATTGATTTTAATGAGTTTTCCATAGTAATACCCACGAGTATGGGAGAAATAATAGTCGACCCGGGCAGAGATCCCGATACCCGGGCAAGCCTAATACTTCAGGGGGACGGCAGGTACCCTGAAGGGGCCACACTAGTGACTGAACTACCCATCAGCCATGCATCTCCTCGCCGTGCGGCAGCAACTTGAGATTCGGGGTGGTTTTTATAGAGGGCCACACCCTCGCAGTCCGGGCGGTTAAGCCAAGACCCTCGCTCCCGTCAGCAGCCGCGAGACGTGATCCACGACACTGCACAATACGGGGTTACGATATGCGCCAGACGGTGACGACGGGGACAAAAGTCAGGAAAAAAGGGGGAGACAACAAGAACAAAAACGGGGCAAAACAAACAAAAGGGGACAAGAAACAAATTTGGACGCAGAACCAAACGAATAAAAGGGGGGAACAAAACCAAAACAGGGGACAAAACAAAAGGGGCCAAAGAGGGGGAAAGAATCGTCAGAACGACGAGAAGAGACCCCGTTGTCTGTTCAGCGGCAGGGTGAGTGCACGCCGAACCCGTCAAAGGGGCTCTCCCATGTCTACTCAAAAACAGAGCGGTACTGGGAGAGCCGGGCCCAGAATAGGGCCTCCGGCTTGGGGATGGGACTCGCGTCCATCCCCCCGCCTCCGGTGCCAAACACGGTAGATGGCACCGGTTGTCAGAATATTAGCCACCAGCAACAATAAAACGCTTTGTTGCTGGTGCCCAGGGTGCACCACGGGGAGGTTTTCTGACACGCACCCCTTGATTTTTACACCTAACCTAACCTAATCTTTCGGTACCTAAATATTCATATTTTTCAGCGGGTTTTTGTCATATCTTGTATTCTACCTTGTCTTGATCAACGCTATAGGAATTTTCAATGCTGCCAAAATTTAAGTTTTTTATACTAAAAAAGAACATTAAAAATTCGTCAAAGAAATGCAAATTTTTTAATAAATTGTCAAAATTTGTCTCAAATTATTCTAAATTATTCTCTGAACCATCATTTAATAACGCCCGGAGATTTGCCCCGTAGTTTGGTACCACTCTCGACCACCCCCTATTGTGCGAAGTGCAAATCTTTTGATTGTCACACCTAACCTAACCTAATCTTTCGGTACCTAAATATTCATATTTTTCAGCGGGTTTTTTGTCATATCTTGTATTCTACCTTGTCTTGATCAACGCTATAGGAATTTTCAATGCTGCCAAAATTTAAGAGTTTTTTATACTAAAAAAGAACATTGAAAATTCGTCAAAGAAATGCAAATTTTTTAATAAATTGTCAAAATTTGTCTCAAATTATTCTAAATTATTCTCTGAACCATCATTTAATAACGCCCGGAGATTTGCCCCGTAGTTTGGTACCACTCTCGACCACCCCCTATTGTGCGAAGTGCAAAACTTTTGATTGTCACACCTAACCTAACCTAATCTTTCGGTACCTAAATATTCATATTTTTCAGCGGGTTTTTTGTCATATCTTGTATTCTACCTTGTCTTGATCAATGCTATAGAAATTTTCAATGCTGCCAAAATTTAAGAGGTTTTATAATACCAAAAGAACATTAAAAATCCGTCAAAGAAATGCAAAAATTTTTAATAAATTGCAGAATTTGTCGCAAATTATTCAAAATTATTCTCTGAACCATCATTTAATAACGCCCGGAGATTTGCCCCGTAGTTTGGTACCACTCTCGACCACCCCCTATTGTGGGAAGTGCAAAACTTTTGATTTTTACACCTAACCTAACCTTTCGGTACCTAAATATTCATATTTTTCAGCGGATTTTTGTCATATCTTGTATTCTACCTTGTCTTGATCAACGCTATAGAAATTTTCAATGCTGCCAAAATTTAAGAGGTTTTATAATACCAATAGAACATTAAAAATCCGTCAAAGAAATGCAAATGTTTTTAATAAATTGCAGAATTTGTCGCAAATTATTTAAAATTATTCTCTGAACCATCATTTAATAACGCCCGGAGATTTGCCCCGTAGTTTGGTACCACTCTCGACCACCCCCTATTATGGGAAGTGCAAAACTTTTGATTTTTACACCTAACCTAACCTAATATTTCGGTACCTAAATATTCATATTTTTCAGCGGGTTTTTGTCATATCTTGTATTCTACCTTGTCTTGATCAACGCTATAGAAATTTTCAATGCTGCCAAAATTTAAAATTTTTGTACTACAATTAAAACATTAAAAATTCGTCAAAGAAATGCAAATTTTTTATAAATTGTCAAAATTTGTCTCAAATTATTCAAAATGATTCTCTGAACCATCATTAAATAACGCCCGGAGTTTTGCCCCGTCGTTTGGTACCACTCTCGACCACCCCCTATTGTGGGAAGTGCAAAACTTTTGATTTTTACACCTAACCTAACCTAATCTTTCGGTACCTAAATATTTATATTTTTCAGCGGGTTTTTGTCATATCTTGTATTCTACCTTGTCTTGATCAACGCTATAGAAATTTTCAATGCTGCCAAAATTTAAGAGTTTTTGTACTACAAATAGAACATTAAAAATTCGTCAAAGAAATGCAAATTTTTACTAAATTGTCAAAATTTGTCTCAAATTATCCAAAGTTATTCTCTGAACCATCATTAAATAACGCCCAGAGTTTTGCCCCGTCGTTTGGTACGACTCTCAACCACCCCCTATTGTGGGAAGTGCAAAACTTTTGATTTTTACACCTAACCTAACCTAATCTTTCGGTACCTAAATATTCATATTTTTCAGCGGGTTTTTGTCATATCTTGTATTCTACCTTGTCTTGATCAACGCTATAGAAATTTTCAATGCTGCCAAAATTTAAGAGTTTTTATAATACCAAAAGAACATTAAAAATCCGTTAAAATAAATAAATAATAAATAAAAATAAAATGTGTTTTATTTCAGACAAATTAAAAATCCATATAATGTTAGTAACAATTTTACTTAGAAACTATGTTAGTAACAATTTCATTTCTATTTTATTTAAAGACAATTTTTGTGCCCGAGATGCATCTACGGACACAATGAGCTACGATAGGAGAGTCGTATCGTCCCGCTATCACCCTCAGAATGGAGTTGGAGCTGGTCCGCAGTCTGCAAAGCAACGAGACAGTTTTTGTACGCATCATACAATGAAAGTCATTGATATGAGCATGTGCGAACATACCCGAAGCGCTGCAGAATCGGGGCAGCCCCAACAACATTCTGAGTGCGTTATTATACTGGACACGCAGCGCGCTGATGGCTCGCTGCGTATAGTTGGTCCAAAGGCTGCACGTGTAGAAAACTTGGCAGTAGGCTCTAAACAAAGTTAATTTTACTTGCGTACTACAATGTGCAAACCTTCTAACCAACATGTTGCAGCGCACCGCCAGCGCTCTGCGCTCCCGCTCGATGTCTACTTGGTCTTTAAGGTCGTCGGTTACAAAGTGTCCGAGGTACTTAAATTGGCTCACCCGCTTAAGCTCTGTACCGTTAAGCTTAATAGAAGGTACACACGAGGGACACCTCCCACCCACGGCCTTAAACACCAGGTATTCTGTCTTTTTAACATTATATAGCAGTCCATGCGCCTGCACATACCGTTCGCAAACCTGTAATAGTGCTCTCATCGATTTTATCGTTGGACACAGCAGCACCATGTCGTCTGCATAACTAATGTTATTGACGGTAACGTCTTCTACGCGACATCCAATCTTCATGCTGCTGAGTTCAACGATCAGATCGTTGATATACAGGTTGAAAAGGTGAGGCGAGGTCAGACCGCCCTGTCTCACTCCACACTCCAACCCATACGAGCCCGACAAACTATCACCCCATTTCACGCGGTTTGTTTGGTTGTAGTACCAATACTGGAAGATGCGCAACAACTCTGCAGGTACGCCTCTGTCCCTTAGCTTATTCCACAGCACATCGTAAGAGACTAGGTCGAAAGCACGCGAAAGGTCTAAGAAACATGCGTAAACTGGCGTCATCCTGTAGAAATGCAAATATTTTTAATAAATTGCAGAATTTGTTGCAAATTATTCAAAATTATTCTCTGAACCATCATTAAATAACGCCCGGAGTTTTGCCCCGTCGTTTGGTACCACTCTCAACCATCCCCTATTGTGGGAAGTGCAAAACTTTTGATTTGTACACCTCACCTAACCTAATCTTTCGGTACCTAAATATTCATATTTTTTAGCGGATTCTTGTCATATCTTGTATTCTACCTTGTCTTGATCAACGCTATAGAAATTTTCAATGCTGCCAAAATTTAAGAGATTTTATAATACCAAAAGAACATTAAAAATTCGTCAAAGAAATGCAAATTTTTTTAATAAATTGCAGAATTTGTCTCAAATTATTCAAAATTATTCTCTGAACCATCATTTAATAACGCCCGGAGTTTTGCCCCGTCGTTTGGTACGACTCTCGACCACCCCCTATTGTGGGAAGTGCAAAACTTTTGATTGTCACACCTAACCTAACCTAATCTTTCGGTACCTAAATATTCATATTTTTCAGCGGGTTTTTTGTCATATCTTGTATTCTACCTTGTCTTGATCAACGCTATAGGAATTTTCAATGCTGCCAAAATTTAAGAGTTTTTATACTAAAAAAGAACATTAAAAATTCGTCAAAGAAATGCAAATTTTTTAATAAATTGTCAAAATTTGTCTCAAATTATTCTAAATTATTCTCTGAACCATCATTTAATAACGCCCGGAGATTTGCCCCGTAGTTTGGTACCACTCTCGACCACCCCCTATTGTGGGAAGTGCAAAACTTTTGATTTTTACACCTAACCTAACCTAAACTTTCGGTACCTAAATATTCATATTTTTCAGCGGATTTTTGTCATATCTTGTATTCTACATTGTCTTGATCAACGCTATAGAAATTTTCAATGCTGCCAAAATTTAAGAGGTTTTGTACTACAAATAGAACATTAAAAATTCGTCAAAGAAATGCAATTTTTTTTATAAATTGTACAAATTTGTCTCAAATTATTCAAAGTTTTTCTCTGAACCATCATTAAATAACGCCCGGAGTTTTGCCCCGTCGTTTGGTACCACTCTCGACCACCCCCTATTGTGGGAAGTGCAAAACTTTTGATTGTCACACCTAACCTAACCCAATATTTTGGTACCTAAATATTCATATTTTTCAGCGGATTTTTGTCATATCTTGTATTCCACCTTGTCTTGATCAACGCTATAGAAATTTTCAATGCTGCCAAAATTTAAGAGTTTTTGTACTACAAATAGAACATTAAAAATTTGTCAAAGAAATGCAAATTTTTTAATAAATTGTCAAAATTTGTCTCAAATTATTCAAAATTATTCTCCGAACCATCATTAAATAACGCCCGGAGTTTTGCCCCGTCGTTTGGTACGACTCTCGACCACCCCCTATTGTGGGAAGTGCAAAACTTTTGATTTTTACACCTAACCTAACCTAAACTTTCGGTACCTAAATATTCATATTTTTCAGCGGATTTTTGTCATATCTTGTATTCCACCTTGTCTTGATCAACGCTATAGAAATTTTCAATGCTGCCAAAATTTAAGAGTTTTTGTACTACAAATAGAACATTAAAAATTTGTCAAAGAAATGCAAATTTTTTAATAAATTGTCAAAATTTGTCTCAAATTATTCAAAATTATTCTCCGAACCATCATTAAATAACGCCCGGAGTTTTGCCCCGTCGTTTGGTACGACTCTCGACCACCCCCTATTGTGGGAAGTGCAAAACTTTTGATTGTCACACCTAACCTAACCGAATCTTTTGGTACCTGAATATTCATATTTTTCAGCGGGTTTTTGTCATATCTTGTATTCTACCTTGTCTTGATCAACGCTATAGAAATGTTCAATGCTGCCAAAATTTAAGAGTTTTTGCACTACAAATAGAACATTAAAAATTTATCAAAGAAATGCAAATTTTTTAATAAATTGTCAAAATTTGTCTCAAATTATTCAAAATTATTCTCTGAACCATCATTAAATAACGCCCGGAGTTTTGCCCCGTCGTTTGGTACCACTCTCGACCACCCCCTATTGTGGGAAGTGCAAAACTTTTGATTTTTACACGTAACCTAACCTAATATTTCGGTACCTAAATATTCATATTTTTCAGCGGATTTTTGTCATATCTTGTATTCCACCTTGTCTTGATCAACGCTATAGAAATTTTCAGTGCTGCCAAAATTAAAGTTGTTTATAATACAAAAAGAACATTAAAAATTCGTCTAAGAAATGCAAATTTTTTAATAAATTGTCAAAATTTGTCTCAAATTATTTAAAGTTTTTCTCTGAACCATCATTAAATAACGCCCGGAGTTTTGCCCCGTCGTTTGGTACCACTCTCGACCACCCCCTATTGTGGGAAGTGCAAAACTTTTGATTTTTACACCTCACCTAACCTAATCTTTCGGGACCTAAATATTCATATTTTTAGCGGGTTTTTGTCATATCTTGTATTCTACCTTGTCTTGATCAACGCTATAGAAATTTTCAATGCTGCCAAAATTTAAGAGTTTTTTTACTACAAAAAGAACATTAAAAATTCGTCAAAGAAATGCAAATTTTTTAATAAATTGTCAAAATTTGTCTCAAATTATTCAAAATTATTCTCTGAACCATCATTTAATAACGCCCGGAGTTTTGCCCCGTCGTTTGGTACGACTCTCGACCACCCCCTATTGTGGGAAGTGCAAAACTTTTGATTGTCACACCTAACCTAACCTAATCTTTCGGTACCTAAATATTCATATTTTTCAGCGGGTTTTTTGTCATATCTTGTATTCTACCTTGTCTTGATCAACGCTATAGGAATTTTCAATGCTGCCAAAATTTAAGAGTTTTTTATACTAAAAAAGTACATTAAAAATTCGTCAAAGAAATGTAAATTTTTACTAAATTGTCAAAATTTGTCTCAAATTATTCAAAGTTATTCTCCGAACCATCATTAAATAACGCCCGGAGTAATCCCCGTCGTATGGTACCACTCTCGACCACCCCCTATTGTGCGAAGTGCAAAACTTTTGATTGTCACACCTAACCTAACCTAATCTTTCGGTACCTAAATATTCATATTTTTCAGCGGGTTTTTTGTCATATCTTGTATTCTACCTTGTCTTGATCAACGCTATAGGAATTTTCAATGCTGCCAAAATTTAAGAGTTTTTTATACTAAAAAAGAACATTGAAAATTCGTCAAAGAAATGCAAATTTTTTAATAAATTGTCAAAATTTGTCTCAAATTATTCAAAATTATTCTCTGAACCATCATTTAATAACGCCCGGAGATTTGCCCCGTAGTTTGGTACCACTCTCGACCACCCCCTATTGTGGGAAGTGCAAAACTTTTGATTTTTACACCTAACCTAACCTAAACTTTCGTTACCTAAATATTCATATTTTTCAGCGGATTTTTGTCATATCTTGTATTCTACCTTGTCTTGATCAACGCTATAGAAATTTTCAATGCTGCCAAAATTTAAGAGTTTTTATACTACAAAAAGAACATTAAAAATTCGTCAAACAAATGCAAATTTTTACTAAATTGTCAAAATTTGTCTCAAATTATCCAAAGTTATTCTCTGAACCATCATTAAATAACGCCCAGAGTTTTGCCCCGTCGTTTGGTACGACTCTCGACCACCCCCTATTGTGGGAAGTGCAAAACTTTTGATTTTTACACCTAACCTAACCTAATCTTTCGGTACCTAAATATTCATATTTTTCAGCGGATTTTTGTCATATCTTGTATTCTACATTGTCTTGATCAACGCTATAGAAATTTTCAATGCTGCCAAAATTTAAGAGGTTTTATAATACCAAAAGAACATTAAAAATCCGTCAAAGAAATGCAAAAATTTTTAATAAATTGCAGAATTTGTCGCAAATTATTCAAAATTATTCTCTGAACCATCATTTAATAACGCCCGGAGATTTGCCCCGTAGTTTGGTACCACTCTCGACCACCCCCTATTGTGGGAAGTGCAAGACTTTTGATTTTTACACCTAACCTAACCTTTCGGTACCTAAATATTCATATTTTTCAGCGGATTTTTGTCATATCTTGTATTCTACCTTGTCTTGATCAACGCTATAGAAATTTTCAATGCTGCCAAAATTTAAGAGGTTTTATAATACCAAAAGAACATTAAAAATCCGTCAAAGAAATGCAAATATTTTTAATAAATTGCAGAATTTGTCGCAAATTATTTAAAATTATTCTCTGAACCATCATTTAATAACGCCCGGAGATTTGCCCCGTAGTTTGGTACCACTCTCGACCACCCCCTATTATGGGAAGTGCAAAACTTTTGATTTTTACACCTAACCTAACCTAATCTTTCGGTACCTAAATATTCATATTTTTCAGCGGGTTTTTGTCATATCTTGTATTCTACCTTGTCTTGATCAACGCTATAGGAATTTTCAATGCTGCCAAAATTTAAGAGTTTTTTATTCTAAAAAAGAACATTAAAAATTCGTCAAAGAAATGCAAATGTTTTAATAAATTGTCAAAATTTGTCTCAAATTATTCTAAATTGTTCTCTGAACCATCATTTAATAACGCCCGGAGTTATCCCCGTCGTATGGTACCACTCTCGACCACCCCCTATTGTGCGAAGTGCAAAACTTTTGATTGTCACACCTAACCTAACCTAATCTTTCGGTACCTAAATATTCATATTTTTCAGCGGGTTTTTGTCATATCTTGTATTCTACCTTGTCTTGATCAACGCTATAGAAATTTTCAATGCTGCCAAAATTTAAGAGTTTTTATTATACCAAAAGAACATTAAAAATCCGTCAAAGAAATGCAAATATTTTTAATAAATTGTCAAAATTTGTCTCAAATTATTCAAAATTATTCTCTGAACCATCATTTAATAACGCCCGGAGTTATCCCCGTCGTATGGTACCACTCTCGACCACCCCCTATTGTGCGAAGTGCAAAACTTTTGATTGTCACACCTTTTTTTTTTTTTTTTTTTTGATTCCCAGGAAAAATGCTTCATGCACTATCCGCCGGCTAGGGGACGGCACCGGCGGGGCGTGTGGGACTCCCAGCAAGAAAACGCGCTGGTCTACCCACTAAAAAACCTGGGGTGTTCCCTCTCTCACCCAATGGGGGGGGCCAGTTGGGAACTTAAAAGATTCAACCATAGCAGGCCCCCCCGTGTGGGTGCCGGCCGGGTCATTTTTTTTTTTTTTTCTTCGGACCCGACCACCTCTCGTCCCCAGGGGAGAGCCTGACTGCTCTCCCCTTTCGACATCAGAAAGGCGCGCGGGAACACCGCGCGCGCCCTCTCGGGGCTTTTAGTTTACGGGTGGCAGGGTCCCCTGAGGCCCCGCCACCCGGAGCCCCTAGGTGGGGGGCAGGAGAGCGACATAAGCGCGTCTCCTGCGCCCCATCCTGCGGCGGCGGACGTCTGGGGCGTAAGGATCGTCCTCACGCCCCCGCTCCGCCGCCTCCTTCTGCGAGATGACAGTCTCGCAGAAGGAACTCATTGCGCCCCAGCACCTGTCGTCGCCGACCATCTTGGATATGACGGTCGGCAACGAGAGGTCGGGGCCAATCACGGTGACTAGGGCACAGCGCTCCGCGGCCCACGCCGGGCACTCCTCTAGCGTGTGCTGCGCCGTGTCCCGGTCACACACCTCACAATGGTGACATCTGGTTGTCGGCTCCCTACCGGCTATCTTGCAGAGGTACTCTCCGAAACACCCGTGTCCGGAGAGCACCTGAGTAAGCCGGTAGGTGAGCGGTCCGCGCCGTCTGTCCGTCCACTCCCTTAACACTGGACGGACAGCCTCGACTGTCCTCACCCCATAGCGGGGCTGGGCCAGCCTCTCCTGCCATTTGGCCTCCAGGACCAATCGAGCCTGGGACCTTCGCGTCTCCACCGCCCTGTGCGTGGGCTCCTCGCCCTGGAGCCGGAGGTCAGCGCGCCAGTAATACACTGACGCTTGGACCTCCGCCTCCAAATCCCAGGGCGGCGATGCCGCCAAAACGCACGCCGCCTCGTAGGAGACGGTGCGGTACGCCCGCGACACCCTGATCGCCATCGCCCTCTGAGGTCTCCTTAGGAGGGCGACATTTCGGCGATCCAGGGCGCCAGCCCAAATGGGCGACCCATAAAGGGCCATCGACCGCACCACCCCTAAATAGAGGCGGCGGCAGATGACACTCGGCCCCCCGATATTCGGCAGCAGAGAGCTAAGCGCTCCAGCTGCCGACATCAGCCGGGGGGCCAGGCGGCTAAAATGGACGCGAAAGTTCCAGCGGCCGTCGAGGTGGAGCCCCAAGTATTTCATACTCGGCTCCACCCCGATGCGGACCCCTCCAACGATGATGTGGGCATCTGGTGGCGGCGCCCGCCGAGGCCCGTGAAATAACAGGGCCTCGGACTTTTCCAGCGCCACCTCCAGTCCCAACATCCTAATCCTGCCGACAACCAGAGCCACTCCAGCCGTGGCAAGACGGGCAGCTGCCCAGTAGTCCTCTTCCCGGGCCGTAACCAGCGTGTCGTCGGCGTAACAAGTTACGCCGACGCCCGGGGGCAGGGCGCCCCGCAGCACCCAGTCGTAACCGATGTTCCACAGGAGCGGACCCAGAACCGATCCCTGTGGAACACCGCACGACACCTCCCTCCGGAACGTCTCTCCGTTCCGCCCCACACAGAATACACTTCTCTGGTGCAGGTAGTCCCCGACTATTCGGCGCAGGTAGGGAGGCACCCCATGAAATCGGAGCGCCTCCCTAATAGTCGCCCACGGCAGGGTGTTGAACGCGTTGGCGATGTCCAAGGACACCGCCAACAGCACCCCGCGCGAGGCGACAGCCTCTTCCGAGAGGGCCTTGACGCGACTGATCGCGTCAATCGTCGATCTGCCCTCCCGGAATCCGAACTGGAGTTCGGATAAGTCGGGGCCCACCCGCACCAGGTGCTTGGAGAGGCGGGCAGCCAACACACGCTCAAAGAGCTTGCCCACCTCATCCAACAGCACTATGGGGCGGTACGCGGAGGGAGAGTCCGCGGGGCGGCCCTCCTTTCTCAGGAGGACCAGCTTGCCCGTCTTCCACATGGAAGGGAACCGTCCCGACTCCAGGCAGGCGCTAAACAGCCTGAGGAGCCGGTCCTCTAGGGCGTCATAGGCCAAAACCCAGGCGCGGCCAGGAATCCCGTCCGGCCCCGGAGCAGTGTTTTTGCCCCGGAGCCGCACCATTGCCGCGCCGAGCTCCGCCATTGATACTACTGGCGCCCCGGCATCGGCGCCGTCCTCCTCGACTTCGGGCGGCGCCATTACGGGAGGTGTGTGCTCCGCTCTCGAAGGAAAGAGAGCGGAGACCACCCCCTCCAATTGCCGGGGCTGGAGACTCTCAGTGACCGGTGGGGCCCAGGGGCGCAACTTGCCCCTGACCACCTTATACGGGCGGCCCCACGGATCTGCCTCGAGAGTCCCCAGGAACTCTTGCCATCTTTGGGCTTTGGCCTCGCTGATGGCGGACTGCAGGGCGTACTTCCGCTGTACGTATTCACCCCGCAGCCGTGCCTCCACGGTCGGGTCACGGTACCGCCTGCGTCGGCGGTACCTAGTGTACTGGCGACGCGCCGCAATGCACGCGGCGCGTTTTTGGCTGATGTCGTCAGACCACCAGTACACCTGACGCCTTGGAGGTCGAGCACTGGCCCGGGGCATCGACGCGTCGCAAATCTGCGTCATCGCGCCCCGGAACCACTCCGCCTCCGACTCAACCTCCACAGGCCCTTCACCCATCGGGGTCCAGGCCTGGACGATGGAGGCTTCCACCAGCACGTCTACGTCGAGACGTTTCAACGCCCATCGTGGGGACGACGGGGTGTGCACTCTCCTCGGGCGATCGTCCGGGATCGCCGGCGAGGCGGAGATGTCGAACCGTACGTAACGATGGTCCGACAGTGACTCCGCCTCGACCAGCACTCGCCAGTCCCGGACGTGGCGCGCTATGGCAGGGCTTGCAAACGAAATGTCCACAATGGACTCACCCTGCCAGCGCACGCACGTGGCGACCGACCCCCGGTTAAGAACCACGAGGCCGGTCGCAATCGCCCACTCCTCCAGCGCGTCGCCGCGAGCGTTGGTGACAGGGGATCCCCAAGCCGATGATTTGGCATTGAAGTCCCCCGCCACCACGACCGGACGCGATGGGTACCGATTAATCACGGCCCCCACCGCGTCCAAAAATTGCTCAAACTCGGCGAGGCGCCGGTTTGGAGAGAAGTACACCCCGATCAGGACGGTTCCCTCCCAATCAACACAAATATACCCCTCGGCCCTGTCTGTCATCACCAGGAGCGAGGGTCCGGACGAAACAATGGCCGCCGAGCCCCCGAGGTCCCCAAACCAGTTGTGTCGGCTGGGGACGCAGTAAGGCTCGGCGACCACGGCGATGTCTATTGACCACTCCGCCATGTGCTGCAGCAAAATATCCTGCGCCCTGGCGGAGTGGTTAACATTCACCTGTAGGAGGCGATGGGCCATAATCAATTAGGTTTCCATCGCCGCCCTACTGCTCCCTGCTTGGGACGGGGCCGGGGCGGCCGGAGTCCTGGCGACCGCCCCTCTGGCCTTATGCCTTTTGGGTGGGGAGCAAGATTTGCTCCCCATCCGGTGCCCCGCCGGCCTTCCTGCAGCCAAGCAGATGCTGCAGGAAGCTTTTGCCGCGGAGCATGCGGCGGCCTTGTGGCCGGGCTGGCCGCAGCGATAACAGGACTCGCTGCGGTCAGTTTCGGCGGTGCATTGCTGCCTCACGTGCCCCGGTTCGAGGCAGCGGTAGCACCGCCTAGGCCTCGGCTCCAGCAGATTTACCTGAGCCGAGACCATCCCGACCAGCAAACGGCCGGCCGCCACCTTCTTTGCCGCGGCGATGGGGCAGCGCACCATCACCGTGCACAGACCACCATTGCCGCGGCGCACCTCCCCCACCCTGACCTGCGCCTGAGGGCAGGCTCCGGCTTTTGCCACCGCAGCGGCGACATCCTCGGAGGAGGCCGAGTCATCCAGCCCGGTTATCCGCATTTCGGCGGACTTCACCGGGCGCGAGACCCTGACCTCCTCAGGCGTGAAAAGTGACCGAATTGTTTCGGCCACCTTGTCCGCCTTGTCGCCGGAGGTGGCGCCTGGGACCTCTAAGATTCTTGCCCCAGTGGCGGCAACCTTGAAGAAAACGCCTCCGGCGAGGCCAATCTCAGCGAGATTGCCTTTCATGGCCTGAGTGGCCCGCCGGAGGACGCCTGCATAGGTCACGCCCTGCCGGAGCCCCTCCTCCGTCAGCTCCACCACAACGGCGTTGGAGCGCGGGGGGCGCAGGTCAGCTGGGCGGGGGCCCTTCTTTTTACTTGCCACCGGGGGAGCCCGGGAGGACTTCTTCTTCTTCTTCTTCTGCCTCCTCTTCCTTCCGACGACCTCCATCCATGGCTGCTCAGCCGAAGTAGAGGCCATCGGGGCGGGTTGGGGCTGGGAGGCTGGGCGCCGCGGCGCCACAGTGGTAGTTGCCCTCCCCTTGCCCTTCCCCTTCCCCTTGGAAGAGGAAGCCGATGGTGTGGGGGCAGATTTCTGCTGCGCAGCCGGTGGGCCGGAGGGCGCCGGGCCAGCCGGCGTGCCTCCGACCATCCGGGGACGGCCCCCGAGCGGGGGTCCCGGGGTCGGGACGGGCACGAGGCCATAGTTGGCCAGGCACGCTTCCACCACGTTGCGTGCCTGAGCTACCGTGGCCCGCATAAGCTCGTTCGCCCAGGCAGGCCGCTGGTCCTCCGCGGGAGTGAGGGGCTGCGCTGTGCGCCGCGGGAGGGGCGGGAACTCCTCCCGCTGCCTCCGGGCAGGTGCCCCGGCGTTGGCCGAGGGCGTCTTGCCGGTACTGGCCCGAGCGGCAGTGGCAGCGGCCGCCTTCATGGCCGCCACCTCCGCCCGAAGCTCCGCGAGCTGCTTGTGCAGCCCCTCGTTCTCCGACCTCCAACGCTTCTGGAGGTCGGAGGAAGCCCGTCCCCACATGCCGAAGAAGGCCTCCCTCATCTCCTCCGTGGCAACCTTTAGGTCCCGAACGAACCCCCCCTTCAAGTTGCCTGACCGGGCTGCCACCCTCAGGACGGTCTCAGCGCCAGCCTCAAACCGTTGCCTGAGGTCGGCAACCGAGTCCTCTCCCGAGGGGGACGCATCCGGGACCCCAATCCTCTTAATGAAGTCCCGACGGGCAGACAGAGGCAGCCCAAGGAGCTTTCCCGTGGAGGGAGGCGGCATCGGGGAACCAGCCCTTCCTCCGCAGGGCGTCCCCTCTACCACCTCCACCTCCGTGTCCGACCCAGAATCGGACGGCGCATGGTGCGACGTCTTCCGGCGCTTCACGGAAGCGCCGGGTGCACCCCAGAACTTGAGGGTGAGGGAAACAGGGCTATCCCCTCCCTCCTCCCTCTCCCGTCGGGCCGCCGACGAGCACCGGCTCCGAGTCCGACTGGCCTCAGAGCCCGAGCCCGCCCGCGACTCGACGTCCATATCAGTGCCGGTTCCGGCACTGAACACGCTCGACATAGAGTCGCTGCGTGCCAGCGCCGCCACCCGGCACCTCGACCGTGTCCTCGGCACGGCCGGGACACTATCCCGGACTGACGTTGGGGCCATATCCCCCCCTGCCTTCCCCTTTTTGGGATCCTCCTTTCTAGCCTTGTTCGGGCCTGAGCCCAAGGCAACTCTCATCGCAGGGTCAGTACATGACCCTGCGGAAATTTCGGTGCCGGATATTTCGCGCGGCACTGCGCTGTGATGGCGGTTGCCCCCCCCAGAATACGAGGGGCAGACGGAGCCAGAAGGCTCCGTGAGGGATTCTCCGGGCGCGGCGCACCCGGTACCCTCCTGGGGTAGGTAAAAACCTTTAGCCGACATCTCATAGTTTTTGGTTTGGGTGGCCCTAATGGCTGGGTTCCCCCCAGCCATACAGCCCCTCGCCGGGCCACCAAAAACTTAGGCTTTGGGTAATTTTTATAGAGGTTTTCTTCCTCGCAGCCCGAAGGCCCCCGGTCCTGTCAATTCAGGATTACGGGTTGGGCCGGATGGGGTCCATGCTGGACCGATCCACCCGCCCCAAGGCCGCTCGACGGAGCAGGATACCCACGCAGCCCACCCCGGCCTAACGGCCCCCACTGGTAATTTTTTAGAGAGGTTGTCTTCCTCTATCCCCCCCTTGTTGGACCGGATGGGGGTCCATGCTGGACCGATCCACCCGCCCCAAGGCCGCTCGACGGGCAGGACGCCACGCGACCCGCACCGGCCTTACGGCCCCCACTGGTGATTTTTTAGAGAGGTTGTCTTCCTCTATCCCCCCCGTGTTGGGCCGGGTGGGGGTCCATGCTGGACCGATCCACCCGCCCCAAGACCGACTGGGCAGAACGCCTAAGCTCCCCCCCCCGGCCTAGCAGCCCCCACTAGTAATTTTTTATAGAGGTTGATTGTCACACCTAACCTAACCTAAACTTTCGGTACCTAAATATTCATATTTTTCAGCGGATTTTTGTCATATCTTGTATTCTACCTTGTCTTGATCAACGCTATAGAAATTTTCAATGCTGCCAAAATTTAAGAGTTTTTATAATACCAAAAGAACATTAAAAATCCGTCAAAGAAATGCAAATATTTTTAATAAATTGTCAAAATTTGTCTCAAATTATTCAAAATTATTCTCTGAACCATCATTTAATAACGCCCGGAGTTATCCCCGTCGTATGGTACCACTCTCGACCACCCCCTATTGTGCGAAGTGCAAAACTTTTGATTGTCACACCTAACCTAACCTAATCTTTCGGTACCTAAATATTCATATTTTTCAGCGGGTTTTTTGTCATATCTTGTATTCTACCTTGTCTTGATCAACGCTATAGGAATTTTCAATGCTGCCAAAATTTAAGAGTTTTTTATACTAAAAAAGAACATTGAAAATTCGTCAAAGAAATGCAAATTTTTTAATAAATTGTCAAAATTTGTCTCAAATTATTCAAAATTATTCTTTGAACCATCATTTAATAACGCCCGGAGATTTGCCCCGTAGTTTGGTACCACTCTCGACCACCCCCTATTGTGGGAAGTGCAAAACTTTTGATTTTTACACCTAACCTAACCTAAACTTTCGGTACCTAAATATTCATATTTTTCAGCGGATTTTTGTCATATCTTGTATTCTACCTTGTCTTGATCAACGCTATAGAAATTTTCAATGCTGCCAAAATTTAAGAGTTTTTATACTACAAAAAGAACATTAAAAATTCGTCAAACAAATGCAAATTTTTACTAAATTGTCAAAATTTGTCTCAAATTATCCAAAGTTATTCTCTGAACCATCATTAAATAACGCCCAGAGTTTTGCCCCGTAGTTTGGTGCGACTCTCGACCACCCCCTATTGTGGGAAGTGCAAAACTTTTGATTTTTACACCTAACCTAACCTAATCTTTCGGTACCTAAATATTCATATTTTTCAGCGGATTTTTGTCATATCTTGTATTCTACCTTGTCTTGATCAACGCTATAGAAATTTTCAATGCTGCCAAAATTTAAGAGGTTTTATAATACCAAAAGAACATTAAAAATCCGTCAAAGAAATGCAAAAATTTTTAATAAATTGCAGAATTTGTCTCAAATTATTCAAAATTATTCTCTGAACCATCATTTAATAACGCCCGGAGATTTGCCCCGTAGTTTGGTACCACTCTCGATCACCCCCTATTGTGGGAAGTGCAAAACTTTTGATTTTTCGGCTAACCTAACCTAAACTTTCGGTACCTAAATATTCATATTTTTCAGCGGATTTTTGTCATATCTTGTATTCTACCTTGTCTTGATCAACGCTATAGAAATTTTCAATGCTGCCAAAATTTAAGAGGTTTTATAATACCAAAAGAACATTAAAAATCCGTCAAAGAAATGCAAATATTTTTAATAAATTGCAGAATTTGTCGCAAATTATTTAAAATTATTCTCTGAACCATCATTTAATAACGCCCGGAGATTTGCCCCGTAGTTTGGTACCACTCTCGACAACCCCCTATTATGGGAAGTGCAAAACTTTTGATTTTTACACCTAACCTAACCTAATCTTTCGGTACCTAAATATTCATATTTTTCAGCGGGTTTTTGTCATATCTTGTATTCTACCTTGTCTTGATCAACGCTATAGAAATTTTCAATGCTGCCAAAATTTAAAATTTTTGTACTACAATTAAAACATTAAAAATTCGTCAAAGAAATGCAAATTTTTACTAAATTGTCAAAATTTGTCTCAAATTATCCAAAGTTATTCTCTGAACCATCATTAAATAACGCCCAGAGTTTTGCCCCGTCGTTTGGTACGACTCTCAACCACCCCCTATTGTGGGAAGTGCAAAACTTTTGATTTTTACACCTAACCTAACCTAATCTTTCGGTACCTAAATATTCATATTTTTCAGCGGGTTTTTGTCATATCTTGTATTCTACCTTGTCTTGATCAACGCTATAGAAAGTTTCAATGCTGCCAAAATTTAAGAGTTTTTATAATACCAAAAGAACATTAAAAATCCGTTAAAGAAATGCAAATATTTTTAATAAATTGCAGAATTTGTCGCAAATTATTCAAAATTATTCTCTGAACCATCATTAAATAACGCCCGGAGTTTTGCCCCGTTGTTTGGTACCACTCTCAACCATCCCCTATTGTGGGAAGTGCAAAACTTTTGATTTGTACACCTCACCTAACCTAATCTTTCGGTACCTAAATATTCATATTTTTCAGCGGGTTTTTGTCATATCTTGTATTCTACCTTGTCTTTATCAACGCTATAGAAATTTTCAATGCTGCCAAAATTTAAGAGTTTTTTATACTAAAAAAGAACATTAAAAATTCGTCAAAGAAATGCAAATTTTTTAATAAATTGTCAAAATTTGTCTCAAATTATTCAAAATTATTCTCTGAACCATCATTTAATAACGCCCGGAGATTTGCCCCGTAGTTTGGTACCACTCTCGACCACCCCCTATTGTGGGAAGTGCAAAACTTTTGATTTTTACACCTAACCTAACCTAAACTTTCGGTACCTAAATATTCATATTTTTTAGCGGATTCTTGTCATATCTTGTATTCTACCTTGTCTTGATCAACGCTATAGAAATTTTCAATGCTGCCAAAATTTAAGAGATTTTATAATACCAAAAGAACATTAAAAATTCGTCAAAGAAATGCAAATTTTTTTAATAAATTGCAGAATTTGTCTCAAATTATTCAAAATTATTCTCTGAACCATCATTTAATAACGCCCGGAGTTTTGCCCCGTCGTTTGGTACGACTCTCGACCACCCCCTATTGTGGGAAGTGCAAAACTTTTGATTGTCACACCTAACCTAACCTAATCTTTCGGTACCTAAATATTCATATTTTTCAGCGGGTTTTTTGTCATATCTTGTATTCTACCTTGTCTTGATCAACGCTATAGGAATTTTCAATGCTGCCAAAATTTAAGAGTTTTTTATACTAAAAAAGAACATTAAAAATTCGTCAAAGAAATGCAAATTTTTTAATAAATTGTCAAAATTTGTCTCAAATTATTCAAAATTATTCTCTGAACCATCATTTAATAACGCCCGGAGATTTGCCCCGTAGTTTGGTACCACTCTCGACCACCCCCTATTGTGGGAAGTGCAAAACTTTTGATTTTTACACCTAACCTAACCTAAACTTTCGGTACCTAAATATTCATATTTTTCAGCGGATTTTTGTCATATCTTGTATTCTACATTGTCTTGATCAACGCTATAGAAATTTTCAATGCTGCCAAAATTTAAGAGGTTTTGTACTACAAATAGAACATTAAAAATTCGTCAAAGAAATGCAATTTTTTTTATAAATTGTACAAATTTGTCTCAAATTATTCAAAGTTTTTCTCTGAACCATCATTAAATAACGCCCGGAGTTTTGCCCCGTCGTTTGGTACCACTCTCGACCACCCCCTATTGTGGGAAGTGCAAAACTTTTGATTGTCACACCTAACCTAACCCAATATTTTGGTACCTAAATATTCATATTTTTCAGCGGATTTTTGTCATATCTTGTATTCCACCTTGTCTTGATCAACGCTATAGAAATTTTCAATGCTGCCAAAATTTAAGAGTTTTTGTACTACAAATAGAACATTAAAAATTTGTCAAAGAAATGCAAATTTTTTAATAAATTGTCAAAATTTGTCTCAAATTATTCAAAATTATTCTCCGAACCATCATTAAATAACGCCCGGAGTTTTGCCCCGTCGTTTGGTACGACTCTCGACCACCCCCTATTGTGGGAAGTGCAAAACTTTTGATTGTCACACCTAACCTAACCGAATCTTTTGGTACCTGAATATTCATATTTTTCAGCGGGTTTTTGTCATATCTTGTATTCTACCTTGTCTTGATCAACGCTATAGAAATTTTCAATGCTGCCAAAATTTAAGAGTTTTTCTACTACAAATAGAACATTAAAAATTTGTCAAAGAAATGCAAATTTTTTAATAAATTGTCAAAATTTGTCTCAAATTATTCAAAGTTTTTCTCTGAACCATCATTAAATAACGCCCGGAGTTTTGCCCCGTCGTTTGGTACCACTCTCGACCACCCCCTATTGTGGGAAGTGCAAAACTTTTGATTTTTACACGTAACCTAACCTAATATTTCGGTACCTAAATATTCATATTTTTCAGCGGATTTTTGTCATATCTTGTATTCCACCTTGTCTTGATCAACGCTATAGAAATTTTCAGTGCTGCCAAAATTTAAGTTGTTTATAATACAAAAAGAACATTAAAAATTCGTCAAAGAAATGCAAATTTTTTAATAAATTGTCAAAATTTGTCTCAAATTATTTAAAGTTTTTCTCTGAACCATCATTAAATAACGCCCGGAGTTTTGCCCCGTCGTTTGGTACCACTCTCGACCACCCCCTATTGTGGGAAGTGCAAAACTTTTGATTTTTACACCTAACCTAACCTAATCTTTCGGTACCTAAATATTTATATTTTTCAGCGGGTTTTTGTCATATCTTGTATTCTACCTTGTCTTGATCAACGCTATAGAAATTTTCAATGCTGCCAAAATTTAAGAGTTTTTGTACTACAAATAGGACATTAAAAATTCGTCAAAGAAATGCAAATTTTTACTAAATTGTCAAAATTTGTCTTGAATTATCCAAAGTTATTCTCTGAACCATCATTAAATAACGCCCAGAGTTTTGCCCCGTCGTTGGTACGACTCTCAACCATCCCCTATTGTGGGAAGTGCAAAACTTTTGATTTGTACACCTCACCTAACCTAATCTTTCAATACCTAAATATTCATATTTTCCAGCGGGTTTTTGTCATATCTTGTATTCTACCTTGTCTTGATCAACGCTATAGAAATTTTCAATGCTGCCAAAATTTAAGAGTTTTTATACTACAAAAAGAACATTAAAAATTCGTCAAAGAAATGCAAATTTTTACTAAATTGTCAAAATTTGTCTTGAATTATCCAAAGTTATTCTCTGAACCATCATTAAATAACGCCCAGAGTTTTGCCCCGTCGTTTGGTACGACTCTCAACCATCCCCTATTGTGGGAAGTGCAAAACTTTTGATTTGTACACCTCACCTAACCTAATCTTTCAATACCTAAATATTCATATTTTCCAGCGGGTTTTTGTCATATCTTGTATTCTACCTTGTCTTGATCAACACTATAGAAATTTTCAATGCTGCCAAAATTTAAGAGTTTTTATAATACCAAAAGAACATTAAAAATCCGTCAAAGAAATGCAAATATTTTTAATAAATTGCAGAATTTGTCGCAAATTATTCAAAATTATTCTCTGAACCATCATTTAATAACGCCCGGAGTTTTGCCCCGTCGTTTGGTACGACTCTCGACCACCCCCTATTGTGGGAAGTGCAAAACTTTTGATTTTTACACCTAACCTAACCTAATCTTTCGGTACCTAAATATTCATATTTTTCAGCGGATTTTTGTCATATCTTGTATTCTACCTTGTCTTGATCAACGCTATAGAAATTTTCAATGCTGCAAAAATTTAAGAGGTTTTATAATACCAAAAGAACATTAAAAATCCGTCAAAGAAATGCAAATATTTTTAATAAATTGCAGAATTTGTCGCAAATTATTCAAAATTATTCTCTGAACCATCATTAAATAACGCCCGGAGTTTTGCCCCGTCGTTTGGTACCACTCTCGACCATCCCCTATTGTGGGAAGTGCAAAACTTTTGATTTGTACACCTCACATAACCTAATCTTTCGGTACCTAAATATTCAAATTTTTAGCGGGTTTTTGTCATATCTTGTATTCTACCTTGTCTTGATCAACGCTATAGAAATTTTCAATGCTGCCAAAATTTAAGCGTTTTTATACTACAAAAAGAACATTAAAAATTCGTCAAAGAAATGCACATTTTTTAATAAATTGTCAAAATTTGTCTAATATTATTCAAAATTATACTCTGATCATTCATTAAATAACGCCCGGAGTTTTGCCCCGTCGTTTGGTACCACTCTCGACCACCCCCTATTGTGGGAAGTGCAAATCTTTTGAATTTTACAACTAACCTAACCTAAACTTTCGGTACCTAAATATTCATATTTTTCAGCGGATTTTTGTCATAATATCTTATATTCTACCTTGTCTTGATCAACGATAGAGAAATTTTCAATGCTGCCAAAATTTAAGAGGTTTTATAATACCAAAAGAACATTAAAAATCCGTCAAAGAAATGCAAATATTTTTAATAAATTGCAGAATTTGTCGCAAATTATTCAAAATTATTCTCTGAACCATTATTTAATAACGCCCGGAGTTTTGCCCCGTCGTTCGGTACCACTCTCGACCACCCCCTATTGTGGGAAGTGCAAATCTTTTGATTTTTACACCTAACCTAACCTAATCTTTCGGTACCTAAATATTCATATTTTTCAGCGGGTTTTTTGTCATATCTTGTATTCTACCTTGTCTTGATCAACGCTATAGGAATTTTCAATGCTGCAAAAATTTAAGAGTTTTTTATACTAAAAAAGAACATGAAAATTCGTCAAAGAAATGCAAATTTTTTAATAAATTGTCAAAATTTGTCTCAAATTATTCAAAATTATTCTCTGAACCATCATTTAATAACGCCCGGAGATTTGCCCCGTAGTTTGGTACCACTCTCGACCACCCCCTATTGTGGGAAGTGCAAAACTTTTGATTTTTACACCTAACCTAACCTAAACTTTCGGTACCTAAATATTCATATTTTTCAGCGGATTTTTGTCATATCTTGTATTCTACCTTGTCTTGATCAAAGCTATAGAAATTTTCAATGCTGCCAAAATTTAAGAGTTTTTGTACTACAAATAGAACATTAAAAATTCGTCAAACAAATGCAAATTTTTACTAAATTGTCAAAATTTGTCTCAAATTATCCAAAGTTATTCTCTGAACCATCATTAAATAATGCCCAGAGTTTTGCCCCGTCGTTTGGTACGACTCTCGACCACCCCCTATTGTGGGAAGTGCAAAACTTTTGATTTTTACACCTAACCTAACCTAATCTTTCGGTACCTAAATATTCATATTTTTCAGCGGATTTTTGTCATATCTTGTATTCTACCTTGTCTTGATCAACGCTATAGAAATTTTCAATGCTGCCAAAATTTAAGAGTTTTTTATACTAAAAAAGAACATTAAAAATTCGTCAAAGAAATGCAAATTTTTTAATAAATTGTCAAAATTTGTCTCAAATTATTTAAAGTTTTTCTCTGAACCATCATTAAATAACGCCCGGAGTTTTGCCCCGTCGTTTGGTACCACTCTCGACCACCCCCTATTGTGGGAAGTGCAAAACTTTTGATTTTTACACCTAACCTAACCTAATCTTTCGGTACCTAAATATTTATATTTTTCAGCGGGTTTTTGTCATATCTTGTATTCTACCTTGTCTTGATCAACGCTATAGAAATTTTCAATGCTGCCAAAATTTAAGAGTTTTTGTACTACAAATAGGACATTAAAAATTCGTCAAAGAAATGCAAATTTTTACTAAATTGTCAAAATTTGTCTTGAATTATCCAAAGTTATTCTCTGAACCATCATTAAATAACGCCCAGAGTTTTGCCCCGTCGTTGGTACGACTCTCAACCATCCCCTATTGTGGGAAGTGCAAAACTTTTGATTTGTACACCTCACCTAACCTAATCTTTCAATACCTAAATATTCATATTTTCCAGCGGGTTTTTGTCATATCTTGTATTCTACCTTGTCTTGATCAACGCTATAGAAATTTTCAATGCTGCCAAAATTTAAGAGTTTTTATACTACAAAAAGAACATTAAAAATTCGTCAAAGAAATGCAAATTTTTACTAAATTGTCAAAATTTGTCTTGAATTATCCAAAGTTATTCTCTGAACCATCATTAAATAACGCCCAGAGTTTTGCCCCGTCGTTTGGTACGACTCTCAACCATCCCCTATTGTGGGAAGTGCAAAACTTTTGATTTGTACACCTCACCTAACCTAATCTTTCAATACCTAAATATTCATATTTTCCAGCGGGTTTTTGTCATATCTTGTATTCTACCTTGTCTTGATCAACACTATAGAAATTTTCAATGCTGCCAAAATTTAAGAGTTTTTATAATACCAAAAGAACATTAAAAATCCGTCAAAGAAATGCAAATATTTTTAATAAATTGCAGAATTTGTCGCAAATTATTCAAAATTATTCTCTGAACCATCATTTAATAACGCCCGGAGTTTTGCCCCGTCGTTTGGTACGACTCTCGACCACCCCCTATTGTGGGAAGTGCAAAACTTTTGATTTTTACACCTAACCTAACCTAATCTTTCGGTACCTAAATATTCATATTTTTCAGCGGATTTTTGTCATATCTTGTATTCTACCTTGTCTTGATCAACGCTATAGAAATTTTCAATGCTGCAAAAATTTAAGAGGTTTTATAATACCAAAAGAACATTAAAAATCCGTCAAAGAAATGCAAATATTTTTAATAAATTGCAGAATTTGTCGCAAATTATTCAAAATTATTCTCTGAACCATCATTAAATAACGCCCGGAGTTTTGCCCCGTCGTTTGGTACCACTCTCGACCATCCCCTATTGTGGGAAGTGCAAAACTTTTGATTTGTACACCTCACATAACCTAATCTTTCGGTACCTAAATATTCAAATTTTTAGCGGGTTTTTGTCATATCTTGTATTCTACCTTGTCTTGATCAACGCTATAGAAATTTTCAATGCTGCCAAAATTTAAGCGTTTTTATACTACAAAAAGAACATTAAAAATTCGTCAAAGAAATGCACATTTTTTAATAAATTGTCAAAATTTGTCTAATATTATTCAAAATTATACTCTGATCATTCATTAAATAACGCCCGGAGTTTTGCCCCGTCGTTTGGTACCACTCTCGACCACCCCCTATTGTGGGAAGTGCAAATCTTTTGAATTTTACAACTAACCTAACCTAAACTTTCGGTACCTAAATATTCATATTTTTCAGCGGATTTTTGTCATAATATCTTATATTCTACCTTGTCTTGATCAACGATAGAGAAATTTTCAATGCTGCCAAAATTTAAGAGGTTTTATAATACCAAAAGAACATTAAAAATCCGTCAAAGAAATGCAAATATTTTTAATAAATTGCAGAATTTGTCGCAAATTATTCAAAATTATTCTCTGAACCATTATTTAATAACGCCCGGAGTTTTGCCCCGTCGTTCGGTACCACTCTCGACCACCCCCTATTGTGGGAAGTGCAAATCTTTTGATTTTTACACCTAACCTAACCTAATCTTTCGGTACCTAAATATTCATATTTTTCAGCGGGTTTTTTGTCATATCTTGTATTCTACCTTGTCTTGATCAACGCTATAGGAATTTTCAATGCTGCAAAAATTTAAGAGTTTTTTATACTAAAAAAGAACATGAAAATTCGTCAAAGAAATGCAAATTTTTTAATAAATTGTCAAAATTTGTCTCAAATTATTCAAAATTATTCTCTGAACCATCATTTAATAACGCCCGGAGATTTGCCCCGTAGTTTGGTACCACTCTCGACCACCCCCTATTGTGGGAAGTGCAAAACTTTTGATTTTTACACCTAACCTAACCTAAACTTTCGGTACCTAAATATTCATATTTTTCAGCGGATTTTTGTCATATCTTGTATTCTACCTTGTCTTGATCAAAGCTATAGAAATTTTCAATGCTGCCAAAATTTAAGAGTTTTTGTACTACAAATAGAACATTAAAAATTCGTCAAACAAATGCAAATTTTTACTAAATTGTCAAAATTTGTCTCAAATTATCCAAAGTTATTCTCTGAACCATCATTAAATAATGCCCAGAGTTTTGCCCCGTCGTTTGGTACGACTCTCGACCACCCCCTATTGTGGGAAGTGCAAAACTTTTGATTTTTACACCTAACCTAACCTAATCTTTCGGTACCTAAATATTCATATTTTTCAGCGGATTTTTGTCATATCTTGTATTCTACCTTGTCTTGATCAACGCTATAGAAATTTTCAATGCTGCCAAAATTTAAGAGTTTTTTATACTAAAAAAGAACATTAAAAATTCGTCAAAGAAATGCAAATTTTTTAATAAATTGTCAAAGTTTGTCTCAAATTATTCAAAATTATTCTCTGAACCATCATTTAATAACGCCCGGAGATTTGCCCCGTAGTTTGGTACCACTCTCGACCACCCCCTATTGTGGGAAGTGCAAAACTTTTGTTTTTTACACCTAACCTAACCTAATCTTTCGGTACCTAAATATTCATATTTTTCAGCGGATTTTTGTCATATCTTGTATTCTACCTTGTCTTGATCAACGCTATAGAAATTTTCAATGCTGCCAAAATTTAAGAGTTTTTTATACTAAAAAAGAACATTAAAAATTCGTCAAAGAAATGCAAATTTTTTAATAAATTGTCAAAATTTGTCTCAAATTATTCAAAATTATTCTCTGAACCATCATTTAATAACGCCTGGAGTTTTGCCTCGTCGTTTGGTACGACTCTCGACCACCCCCTATTGTGGGAAGTGCAAAACTTTTGATTTTTACACCTCACCTAACCTAATCTTTCGGGACCTAAATATTCATATTTTTCAGCGGGTTTTTGTCATATCTTGTATTCTACCTTGTCTTGATCAACACTATAGAAATTTTCAATGCTGCCAAAATTTAAGAGTTTTTATAATACCAAAAGAACATTAAAAATTCGTCAAAGAAATGCAAATTTTTTTAATAAATTGCAGAATTTGTCTCAAATTATTCAAAATTATTCTCTGAACCATCATTTAATTACGCCCGGAGTTTTGCCCCGTCGCTTGGTACGACTCTCGACCACCCCCTATTGTGGGAAGTGCAAAACTTTTGATTGTCACACCTAACCTAACCTAATCTTTCGGTACCTAAATATTCATATTTTTCAGCGGGTTTTTTGTCATATCTTGTATTCTACCTTGTCTTGATCAACGCTATAGGAATTTTCAATGCTGCCAAAATTTAAGACTTTTTAATACTAAAAAAGAACATTAAAAATTTGTCAAAGAAATGCAAATTTTTTAATAAATTGTCATAATTTGTCTCAAATTATTCAAAATTATTCTCTGAACCATCATTTAATAACGTCCGGAGTTTTGCCCCGTCGTTTGGTACGACTCTCGACCGCCCCCTATTGTGGGAAGTGCAAAACTTTTGATTTTTACACCTAACCTAATCTTTCGGTACCTAAATATTCATATTTTTCAACGGATTTTTGTCATATCTTGTATTCTACCTTGTCTTGATCAACGCTATAGAAATTTTCAATGCTGCCAAAATTTAAGAGGTTTTATAATACCAAAAGAACATTAAAAATCCGTCAAAGAAATGCAAATATTTTTAATAAATTGCAGAATTTGTCGCAAATTATTCAAAATTATTCTCTGAACCATCATTTAATAACGCCCGGAGTTTTGCCCCGTCGTTTGGTACGACTCTTGACCACCCCCTATTGTGGGAAGTGCAAAACTTTTGATTTTTACACCTAACCTAACCTAATCTTTCGGTACCTAAATATTCATATTTTTCAGCGGATTTTTGTCATATCTTGTATTCTACCTTGTCTTGATCAACGCTATAGAAATTTTCAATGCTGCAAAAATTTAAGAGTTTTTATAATACCAAAAGAACATTAAAAATTCGTCAAAGAAATGCAAATATTTTTACTAAATTGTCAAAATTTGTCTCAAATTATCCAAAGTTATTCTCTGAACCATCATTAAATAATGCCCAGAGTTTTGCCCCGTCGTTTGGTCCGACTCTCGACCACCCCCTATTGTGGGAAGTGCAAAACTTTTGATTTTTACACCTAACCTAACCTAATCTTTCGGTACCTAAATATTCATATTTTTCAGCGGATTTTTGTCATATCTTGTATTCTACCTTGTCTTGATCAACACTATAGAAATTTTCAATGCTGCCAAAATTTAAGAGTTTTTATAATACCAAAAGAATATTAAAAATTCGTCAAAGAAATGCAAATTTTTTTAATAAATTGCAGAATTTGTCTCAAATTATTCAAAATTATTCTCTGAACCATCATTTAATAACGCCCGGAGTTTTGCCTCGTCGTTTGGTACGACTCTCGACCACCCCCTATTGTGGGAAGTGCAAAACTTTTGATTTTTACACCTAACCTAACCTAATCTTTCGGTACCTAAATATTTATATTTTTCAGCGGGATTTTGTCATATCTTGTATTCTACCTTGTCTTGATCACCGCTATAGAAATTTTCAATGCTGCCAAAATTTAAGATTTTGTACTACAAATAGAACATTAAAAATTCGTCAAAGAAATGCAAATTTTTTAATAAATTGCAGAATTTGTCTCAAATTATTCAAAATTATTCTCTGAACCATCATTTAATTACGCCCGGAGTTTTGCCCCGTCGTTTGGTACGACTCTCGACCACCCCCTATTGTGGGAAGTGCAAAACTTTTGATTGTCACACCTAACCTAACCTAATCTTTCGGTACCTAAATATTCATATTTTTCAGCGGGTTTTTTGTCATATCTTGTATTCTACCTTGTCTTGATCAACGCTATAGGAATTTTCAATGCTGCCAAAATTTAAGACTTTTTTATACTAAAAAAGAACATTAAAAATTCGTCAAAGAAATGCAAATTTTTTAATAAATTGTCAAAATTTGTCTCAAATTATTCAAAATTATTCTCTGAACCATCATTAAATAACGCCCGGAGATTTGCCCCGTAGTTTGGTACCACTCTCGACCACCCCCTATTGTGGGAAGTGCAAAACTTTTGAATTTTACAACTAACCTAACCTAAACTTTCGGTACCTAAATATTCATATTTTTTAGTGGATTTTTGTCATATCCTGTATTCTACCTTGTCTTGATCAACGCTATAGAAATTTTCAATGCTGCCAAAATTTAAGAGGTTTTATAATACCAAAAGAACATTAAAAATCCGTCAAAGAAATGCAAATATTTTTAATAAATTGCAGAATTTGTCGCAAATTATTCAAAATTATTCTCTGAACCATTATTTAATAACGCCCGGAGTTTTGCCCCGTCGTTCGGTACCACTCTCGACCACCCCCTATTGTGGGAAGTGCAAAACTTTTGTTTTTTACACCTAACCTAACCTAATCTTTCGGTACCTAAATATTCATATTTTTCAGCGGATTTTTGTCATATCTTGTATTCTACCTTGTCTTGATCAACTCTATAGAAATTTTCAATGCTGCCAAAATTTAAGAGTTTTTTATACTAAAAAAGAACATTAAAAATTCGTCAAAGAAATGCAAATTTTTTAATAAATTGTCAAAATTTGTCTCAAATTATTCAAAATTATTCTCTGAACCATCATTTAATAACGCCCGGAGATTTGCCCCGTAGTTTGGTACCACTCTCGACCACCCCCTATTGTGGGAAGTGCAAAACTTTTGAATTTTACAACTAACCTAACCTAAACTTTCGGTACCTAAATATTCATATTTTTCAGCGGATTTTTGTCATATCTTGTATTCTACCTTGTCTTGATCAACGCTATAGAAATTTTCAATGCTGCAAAAATTTAAGAGTTTTTATAATACCAAAAGAACATTAAAAATTCGTCAAAGAAATGCAAATATTTTTACTAAATTGTCAAAATTTGTCTCAAATTATCCAAAGTTATTCTCTGAACCATCATTAAATAATGCCCAGAGTTTTGCCCCGTCGTTTGGTCTGACTCTCGACCACCCCCTATTGTGGGAAGTGCAAAACTTTTGATTTTTACACCTCACCTAACCTAATCTTTCGGGACCTAAATATTCATATTTTTCAGCGGATTTTTGTCATATCTTGTATTCTACCTTGTCTTGATCAACTCTATAGAAATTTTCAATGCTGCCAAAATTTAAGAGTTTTTTATACTAAAAAAGAACATTAAAAATTCGTCAAAGAAATGCAAATTTTTTAATAAATTGTCAAAATTTGTCTCAAATTAT
Source organism: Catocala nupta (assembly GCA_963675205.1). Lineage (NCBI taxonomy): Eukaryota > Metazoa > Arthropoda > Insecta > Lepidoptera > Erebidae > Catocala > Catocala nupta. The sequence goes on along the minus strand of OY776107.1, from coordinate 1,912,212 downwards.
TCAAAATTATTCTCTGAACCATCATTTAATTACGCCCGGAGTTTTGCCCCGTCGTTTGGTACGACTCTCGACCACCCCCTATTGTGGGAAGTGCAAAACTTTTGATTGTCACACCTAACCTAACCTAATCTTTCGGTACCTAAATATTCATATTTTTCAGCGGGTTTTTGTCATATCTTGTATTCTACCTTGTCTGATCAACGCTCTAGAAATTTTCAATGCTGCCAAAATTTAAGAATTTTTATAATACCAAAAGAACATTAAAAATCCGTCAAAGAAATGCAAATTTTTTAATAAATTGTCAAAATTTGTCTCAAATTATTCAAAATTATTCTCTGAACCATCATTTAATTACGCCCGGAGTTCTGCCCCGTCGTTTGGTACCACTCTCGACCACCCCCTATTGTGGGAAGTGCAAAACTTTTGATTTTTACACCTCATCTAACCTAATCTTTCGGTACCTAAATATTCATATTTTTCAGCGGGATTTTGTCATATCTTGTATTCTACCTTGTCTTGATCAACTCTATAGAAATTTTCAATGCTGCCAAAATTTAAGAGTTTTTTATACTAAAAAAGAACATTAAAAATTCGTCAAAGAAATGCAAATTTTTTAATAAATTGTCAAAATTTGTCTCAAATTATTCAAAATTATTCTTTGAACCATCATTTAATTACGCCCGGAGTTCTGCCCCGTCGTTTGGTACCACTCTCGACCACCCCCTATTGTGGGAAGTGCAAAACTTTTGATTTTTACACCTCATCTAACCTAATCTTTCGGGACCTAAATATTCATATTTTTCAGCGGGTTTTTGTCATATCTTGTATTCTACCTTGTCTTGATCAACACTATAGAAATTTTCAATGCTGCCAAAATTTAAGAGTTTTTATAATACCAAAAGAACATTAAAAATTCGTCAGAGAAATGCAAATTTTTTTAATAAATTGCAGAATTTGTCTCAAATTATTCAAAATTATTCTCTGAACCATCATTTAATTACGCCCGGAGTTTTGCCCCGTCGTTTGGTACGACTCTCGACCACCCCCTATTGTGGGAAGTGCAAAACTTTTGATTGTCACACCTAACCTAACCTAATCTTTCGGTACCTAAATATTCATATTTTTCAGCGGGTTTTTGTCATATCTTGTATTCTACCTTGTCTTGATCAACGCTATAGAAATTTTCAATGCTGCCAAAATTTAAGAATTTTTATAATACCAAAAGAACATTAAAAATCCGTCAAAGAAATGCAAATATTTTTAATAAATTGTCAAAATTTGTCTCAAATTATTCAAAATTATTCTCTGAACCATCATTTAATAACGCCCGGAGTTTTGCCCCGTCGTTTGGTACGACTCTCGACCACCCCCTTTTGTGGGAAGTGCAAAACTTTTGTTTTTTACACCTAACCTAACCTAATCTTTCGGTACCTAAATATTCATATTTTTCAGCGGATTTTTGTCATATCTTGTATTCTACCTTGTCTTGATCAACTCTATAGAAATTTTCAATGCTGCCAAAATTTAAGAGTTTTTTATACTAAAAAAGAACATTGAAAATTCGTCAAAGAAATGCAAATTTTTTAATAAATTGTCAAAATTTGTCTCAAATTATTCAAAATTATTCTCTGAACCATCATTTAATAACGCCCGGAGATTTGCCCCGTAGTTTGGTACCACTCTCGACCACCCCCTATTGTGGGAAGTGCAAAACTTTTGATTTTTACACGTAACCTAACCTAAACTTTCGGTACCTAAATATTCATATTTTTCAGAGGATTTTTGTCATATCTTGTATTCTACCTTGTCTTGATCAAAGCTATAGAAATTTTCAATGCTGCCAAAATTTAAGAATTTTTATACTACAAAAAGAACATTAAAAATTCGTCAAACAAATGCAAATTTTTACTAAATTGTCAAAATTTGTCTCAAATTATCCAAAGTTATTCTCTGAACCATCATTAAATAATGCCCAGAGTTTTGCCCCGTCGTTTGGTACGACTCTCGACCACCCCCTATTGTGGGAAGTGCAAAACTTTTGATTTTTACACCTAACCTAACCTAATCTTTCGGTACCTAAATATTCATATTTTTCAGCGGATTTTTGTCATATCTTGTATTCTACCTTGTCTTGATCAACGCTATAGAAATTTTCAATGCTGCCAAAATTTAAGAGTTTTTTTACTACAAAAAGAACATTAAAAATTCGTCAAAGAAATGCAAATTTTTTAATAAATTGCAGAATTTGTCGCAAATTATTCAAAATTATTCTCTGAACCATCATTTAATAACGCCCGGAGTTTTGCCCCGTCGTTTGGTACGACTCTCGACCACCCCCTATTGTGGAAAGTGCAAAACTTTTGATTTAAATTACACCTAACCTAACCTAATCTTTCGGTACCTAAATATTCATATTTTTCAGCGGATTTTTGTCATATCTTGTATTCTACCTTGTCTTGATCAACGCTATAGAAATTTTCAATGCTGCAAAAATTTAAGAGGTTTTATAATACCAAAAGAACATTAAAAATCCGTCAAAGAAATGCAAATATTTTTAATAAATTGCAGAATTTGTCGCAAATTATTCAAAATTATTCTCTGAACCATTATTTAATAACGCCCGGAGTTTTGCCCCGTCGTTCGGTACCACTCTCCACCACCCCCTATTGTGGGAAGTGCAAATCTTTTGATTTTTACACCTAACCTAACCTAAACTTTCGGTACCTAAATATTCATATTTTTCAGCGGATTTTTGTCATATCTTGTATTCTACCTTGTCTTGATCAACGCTATAGAAATTTTCAATGCTGCCAAAATTTAAGAGTTTTTGTACTACAAATAGAACATTAAAAATTCGTCAAAGAAATGGAAATTTTTTAATAAATTGTAAAAATTTGTCTCAAATTATTCAAAATTAGTCTCTGAACCATCATTAAATAACGCCCGGAGTTTTGCCCCGTCGTTTGGTACCACTCTCGACCGCCCCCTATTGTGGGAAGTGCAAAACTTTTGATTTTTACACCTAACCTAACCTAATCTTTCGGTACCTAAATATTCATATTTTTCAGCGGGTTTTTGTCATATCTTGTATTCTACCTTGTCTTGATCAACGCTATAGAAATTTTCAATGCTGCCAAAATTTAAGAGGTTTTATAATACCAAAAGAACATTAAAAATCCGTCAAAGAAATGCAAATATTTTTAATAAATTGCAGAATTTGTCACAAATTATTCAAAATTATTCTCTGAACCATCATTTAATTACGCCCGGAGTTTTGCCCCGTCGTTTGGTACGACTCTCGACCACCCCCTATTGTGGGAAGTGCAAAACTTTTGATTGTCACACCTAACCTAACCTAATCTTTCGGTACCTAAATATTCATATTTTTCAGCGGATTTTTGTCATATCTTGTATTCTACCTTGTCTTGATCAACTCTATAGAAATTTTTAATGCTGCCAAAATTTAAGAGTTTTTTATACTAAAAAAGAACATTAAAAATTCGTCAAAGAAATGCAAATTTTTTAATAAATTGTCAAAATTTGTCTCAAATTATTCAAAATTATTCTCTGAACCATCATTTAATTACGCCCGGAGTTCTGCCCCGTCGTTTGGTACCACTCTCGACCACCCCCTATTGTGGGAAGTGCAAAACTTTTGATTTTTACACCTCATCTAACCTAATCTTTCGGGACCTAAATATTCATATTTTTCAGCGGGTTTTTGTCATATCTTGTATTCTACCTTGTCTTGATCAACACTATAGAAATTTTCAATGCTGCCAAAATTTAAGAGTTTTTTATACTAAAAAAGAACATTAAAAATTCGTCAAAGAAATGCAAATTTTTTAATAAATTGTCAAAATTTGTCTCAAATTATTCAAAATTATTCTCTGAACCATCATTTAATTACGCCCGGAGTTTTGCCCCGTCGTTTGGTACGACTCTCGACCACCCCCTATTGTGGGAAGTGCAAAACTTTTGATTGTCACACCTAACCTAACCTAATCTTTCGGTACCTAAATATTCATATTTTTCAGCGGGTTTTTGTCATATCTTGTATTCTACCTTGTCTGATCAACGCTCTAGAAATTTTCAATGCTGCCAAAATTTAAGAATTTTTATAATACCAAAAGAACATTAAAAATCCGTCAAAGAAATGCAAATTTTTTAATAAATTGTCAAAATTTGTCTCAAATTATTCAAAATTATTCTCTGAACCATCATTTAATTACGCCCGGAGTTTTGCCCCGTCGTTTGGTACGACTCTCGACCACCCCCTATTGTGGGAAGTGCAAAACTTTTGATTGTCACACCTAACCTAACCTAATCTTTCGGTACCTAAATATTCATATTTTTCAGCGGGTTTTTGTCATATCTTGTATTCTACCTTGTCTGATCAACGCTATAGAAATTTTCGATGCTGCCAAAATTTAAGAATTTTTATAATACCAAAAGAACATTAAAAATCCGTCAAAGAAATGCAAATTTTTTAATAAATTGTCAAAATTTGTCTCAAATTAATCAAAATTATTCTCTGAACCATCATTAAATAACGCCCGGAGTTTTGCCCCGTCGTTTGGTACGACTCTCGACCACCCCCTATTGTGGGAAGTTCAAAACTTTTGATTTTTACGCCTAACCTAACCTAATCTTTCGGTACCTGAATATTCATATTTTTCAGCGGATTTTTGTCATATCTTGTATTCTACCTTGTCTTGATCAACTCTATAGAAATTTTCAATGCTGCCAAAATTTAAGAGTTTTTTATACTAAAAAAGAACATTAAAAATTCGTCAAAGAAATGCAAATTTTTTAATAAATTGTCAAAATTTGTCTCAAATTATTCAAAATTATTCTCTGAACCATCATTTAACTACGCCCGGAGTTCTGCCCCGTCGTTTGGTACCACTCTCGACCACCCCCTATTGTGGGAAGTGCAAAACTTTTGATTTTTACACCTCATCTAACCTAATCTTTCGGGACCTAAATATTCATATTTTTCAGCGGGTTTTTGTCATATCTTGTATTCTACCTTGTCTTGATCAACACTATAGAAATTTTCAATGCTGCCAAAATTTAAGAGTTTTTATAATACCAAAAGAACATTAAAAATTCGTCAAAGAAATGCAAATTTTTTTAATAAATTGCAGAATTTGTCTCAAATTATTCAAAATTATTCTCTGAACCATCATTTAATTACGCCCGGAGTTTTGCCCCGTCGTTTGGTACGACTCTCGACCACCCCCTATTGTGGGAAGTGCAAAACTTTTGATTGTCACACCTAACCTAACCTAATCTTTCGGTACCTAAATATTCATATTTTTCAGCGGGTTTTTTGTCATATCTTGTATTCTACCTTGTCTTGATCAACGCTATAGGAATTTTCAATGCTGCCAAAATTTAAGAGTTTTTTATACTAAAAAAGAACATTAAAAATTCGTCAAAGAAATGCAAATTTTTTAATAAATTGTCAAAATTTGTCTCAAATTATTCAAAATTATTCTCTGAACCATCATTTAATAACGCCCGGAGTTTTGCCCCGTCGTTTGGTACGACTCTCGACCACCCCCTATTGTGGGAAGTGCAAAACTTTTGATTTTTACACCTAACCTAACCTAATCTTTCGGTACCTAAATATTCATATTTTTCAGCGGGATTTTGTCATACCTTGTATTCTACCTTGTCTTGATCAACGCTATAGAAATTTTCAATGCTGCCAAAATTTAAGATTTTGTACTACAAATAGAACATTAAAAATTCGTCAAAGAAATGCAAATTTTTTAATAAATTGTCAAAATTTGTCTCAAATTATTCAAAGTTTTTCTCTGAACCATCATTAAATAACGCCCGGAGTTTTGCCCCGTCGTTTGGTACCACTCTCGACCATCCCCTATTGTGGGAAGTGCAAAACTTTTGATTTTTACACCTCATCTAACCTAATCTTTCGGGACCTAAATATTCATATTTTTCAGCGGGTTTTTGTCATATCTTGTATTCTACCTTGTCTTGATCAACACTATAGAAATTTTCAATGCTGCCAAAATTTAAGAGTTTTTATAATACCAAAAGAACATTAAAAATTCGTCAAAGAAATGCAAATTTTTTTAATAAATTGCAGAATTTGTCTCAAATTATTCAAAATTATTCTCTGAACCATCATTTAATTACGCCCGGAGTTTTGCCCCGTCGTTTGGTACGACTCTCGACCACCCCCTATTGTGGGAAGTGCAAAACTTTTGATTGTCACACCTAACCTAACCTAATCTTTCGGTACCTAAATATTCATATTTTTCAGCGGGTTTTTTGTCATATCTTGTATTCTACCTTGTCTTGATCAACGCTATAGGAATTTTCAATGCTGCCAAAATTTAAGACTTTTTTATACTAAAAAAGAACATTAAAAATTCGTCAAAGAAATTCAAATTTTTTAATAAATTGTCAAAATTTGTCTCAAATTATTCAAAATTATTCTCTGAACCATCATTTAATAACGCCCGGAGTTTTGCCCCGTCGTTTGGTACGACTCTCGACCACCCCCTATTGTGGGAAGTGCAAAACTTTTGATTTTTACACCTAACCTAACCTAATCTTTCGGTACCTAAATATTCATATTTTTCAGCGGATTTTTGTCATATCTTGTATTCCACCTTGTCTTGATCAACGCTATAGAAATTTTCAGTGCTGCCAAAATTTAAGTTTTTTATACTACAAAAAGAACATTAAAAATTCGTCAAAGAAATGCAAAATTTTTAATAAATTGTCAAAATTTGTCTCAAATTATTCAAAATTATCCTCTGAACCATCATTAAATAACGCCCGGAGTTTTGCCCCGTCGTTTGGTACGACTCTCGACCACCCCCTATTGTGGGAAGTGCAAAACTTTTGATTGTCACACCTAACCTAACCGAATCTTTTGGTACCTGAATATTCATATTTTTCAGCGGGTTTTTGTCATATCTTGTATTCTACCTTGTCTTGATCAACGCTATAGAAATTTTCAATGCTGCCAAAATTTAAGAGTTTTTGTACTACAAATAGAACATTAAAAATTTGTCAAAGAAATGCAATTTTTTTAATAAATTGTCAAAATTTGTCTCAAATTAATCAAAATTATTCTCTGAACCATCATTAAATAACGCCCGGAGATTTGCCCCGTAGTTTGGTACCACTCTCGACCACCCCCTATTGTGGGAAGTGCAAAACTTTTGATTTTTACGCCTAACCTAACCTAATCTTTCGGTACCTAAATATTCATATTTTTCAGCGGATTTTTGTCATATCTTGTATGCCACCTTGTCTTGATCAACGCTATAGAAATTTTCAGTGCTGCCAAAATTTAAGTTTTTTATACTACAAAAAGAACATTAAAAATTCGTCAAAGAAATGCAAATTTTTTAATAAATTGTCAAAATTTGTCTCAAATTATTCAAAATTATTCTCCGTACCATCATTTAATAACGCCCGGAGTTTTGCCCCGTCGTTTGGTACGACTCTCGACCACCCCCTATTGTGGGAAGTGCAAAACTTTTGATTGTCACACCTAACCTAACCGAATCTTTTGGTACCTGAATATTCATATTTTTCAGCGGATTTTTGTCATATCTTGTATTCCACCTTGTCTTGATCAACGCTATAGAAATTTTCAGTGCTGCCAAAATTTAAGTTTTTTATACTACAAAAAGAACATTAAAAATTCGTCAAAGAAATGCAAATTTTTTAATAAATTGTCAAAATTTGTCTCAAATTATTCAAAATTATCCTCTGAACCATCATTAAATAACGCCCGGAGTTTTGCCCCGTCGTTTGGTACGACTCTCGACCACCCCCTATTGTAGGAAGTGCAAAACTTTTGATTTTTACACCTAACCTAACCTAATCTTTCGGTACCTAAATATTCATATTTTTCAGCGGATTTTTGTCATATCTTGTATTCCACCTTGTCTTGATCAACGCTATAGAAATTTTCAGTGCTGCCAAAATTTAAGTTTTTTATACTACAAAAAGAACATTAAAAATTCGTCAAAGAAATGCAAATTTTTTAATAAATTGTCAAAATTTGTCTCAAATTATTCAAAATTATCCTCTGAACCATCATTAAATAACGCCCGGAGTTTTGCCCCGTCGTTTGGTACGACTCTCGACCACCCCCTATTGTAGGAAGTGCAAAACTTTTGATTTTTACACCTAACCTAACCTAATCTTTCGGTACCTAAATATTCATATTTTTCAGCGGATTTTTGTCATATCCTCTATTCCACCTTGTCTTGATCAACGCTATAGAAATTTTCAGTGCTGCCAAAATTTAAGTTTTTTATACTACAAAAAGAACATTAAAAATTCGTCAAAGAAATGCAAAATTTTTAATAAATTTTCAAAATTTGTCTTAAATTATTTAAAGTTTATCTCTGAACCATCATTAAATAACGCCCGGAGTTTTGCCCCGTCGTTTGGTACCACTCTCGACCACCCCCTATTGAGGGAAGTGCAAAACTTTTGATTGTCACACCTAACCTAACCGAATCTTTTGGTACCTGAATATTCATATTTTTCAGCGGGTTTTTGTCATATCTTGTATTCTACCTTGTCTTGATCAATGCTATAGAAATTTTCAATGCTGCCAAAATTTAAGAGTTTTTGTACTACAAATAGAACATTAAAAATTTGTCAAAGAAATGCAAATTTTTTAATAAATTGTCAAAATTTCTCTCAAATTATTCAAAATTATTCTCTGAACCATCATTAAATAACGCCCGGAATTTTGCCCCGTCGTTTGGTACGACTCTCGACCACCCCCTATTGTGGGAAGTGCAAAACTTTTGATTTTTACGCCTAACCTAACCTAATCTTTCGGTACCTGAATATTCATATTTTTCAGCGGATTTTTGTCATATCTTGTATTCCACCTTGTCTTGATCAACGCTATAGAAATTTTCAGTGCTGCCAAAATTTAAGTTTTTTATACTACAAAAAGAACATTAAAAATTCGTCAAAGAAATGCAAAATTTTTAAGAAATTGTCAAAATTTGTCTCAAATTATTCAAAATTATTCTCCGAACCATCATTAAATAACGCCCGGAGTTTTGCCCCGTCGTTTGGTACGACTCTCGACCACCCCCTATTGTGGGAAGTGCAAAACTTTTGATTGTCACACCTAACCTAACCGAATCTTTTGGTACCTGAATATTCATATTTTTCAGCGGGTTTTTGTCATATCTTTTATTCTACCTTGTCTTGATCAATGCTATAGAAATTTTCAATGCTGCCAAAATTTAAGAGTTTTTGTACTACAAATAGAACATTACAAATTTGTCAAAGAAATGCAAATTTTTTAATAAATTGTCAAAATTTGTCTCAAATTATTCAAAATTATTCTCTGAACCATCATTAAATAACGCCCGGAATTTTGCCCCGTCGTTTGGTACGACTCTCGACCACCCCCTATTGTGGGAAGTGCAAAACTTTTGATTTTTACACCTAACCTAACCTAATCTTTCGGTACCTAAATATTCATATTTTTCAGCGGATTTTTGTCATATCTTGTATTCCATTCCACCTTGTCTTGATCAACGCTATAGAAATTTTCAGTGCTGCCAAAATTTAAGTTTTGTATACTACAAAAAAACATTAAAAATTCGTCAAAGAAATGCAAAATTTTTAATAAATTTTCAAAATTTGTCTCAAATTATTTAAAGTTTATCTCTGAACCATCATTAAATAACGCCCGGAGTTTTGCCCCGTCGTTTGGTACCACTCTCGACCACCCCCTATTGTGGGAAGTGCAAAGCTTTTGATTGTCACACCTAACCTAACCCAATATTTTGGTACCTAAATATTCATATTTTTCAGCGGATTTTTGTCATATCTTGTATTTCACCTTGTCTTGATCAACGCTATAGAAATTTTCAGTGCTGCCAAAATTTAAGTTTTTTATACTACAAAAAGAACATTAAAAATTCGTCAAAGGAATGCAAAATTTTTAATAAATTGTCAAAATTTGTCTCAAATTATTCAAAATTATTCTCCGAACCATCATTAAATAACGCCCGGAGTTTTGCCCCGTCGTTTGGTACGACTCTCGACCACCCCCTATTGTGGGAAGTGCAAAACTTTTGATTTTTACGCCTAACCTAACCTAATCTTTCGGTACCTGAATATTCATATTTTTCAGCGGATTTTTGTCATATCTTGTATTCCACCTTGTCTTGATCAACGCTATAGAAATTTTCAGTGCTGCCAAAATTTAAGTTTTTTATACTACAAAAAGAACATTAAAAATTCGTCAAAGAAATGCAAAATTTTTAATAAATTTTCAAAATTTGTCTTAAATTATTTAAAGTTTATCTCTGAACCATCATTAAATAACGCCCGGAGTTTTGCCCCGTCGTTTGGTACCACTCTCGACCACCCCCTATTGAGGGAAGTGCAAAACTTTTGATTGTCACACCTAACCTAACCGAATCTTTTGGTACCTGAATATTCATATTTTTCAGCGGGTTTTTGTCATATCTTGTATTCTACCTTGTCTTGATCAATGCTATAGAAATTTTCAATGCTGCCAAAATTTAAGAGTTTTTGTACTACAAATAGAACATTAAAAATTTGTCAAAGAAATGCAAATTTTTTAATAAATTGTCAAAATTTCTCTCAAATTATTCAAAATTACTCTCTGAACCATCATTAAATAACGCCCGGAATTTTGCCCCGTCGTTTGGTACGACTCTCGACCACCCCCTATTGTGGGAAGTGCAAAACTTTTGATTTTTACGCCTAACCTAACCTAATCTTTCGGTACCTGAATATTCATATTTTTCAGCGGATTTTTGTCATATCTTGTATTCCACCTTGTCTTGATCAACGCTATAGAAATTTTCAGTGCTGCCAAAATTTAAGTTTTTTATACTACAAAAAGAACATTAAAAATTCGTCAAAGAAATGCAAAATTTTTAAGAAATTGTCAAAATTTGTCTCAAATTATTCAAAATTATTCTCCGAACCATCATTAAATAACGCCCGGAGTTTTGCCCCGTCGTTTGGTACGACTCTCGACCACCCCCTATTGTGGGAAGTGCAAAACTTTTGATTGTCACACCTAACCTAACCGAATCTTTTGGTACCTGAATATTCATATTTTTCAGCGGGTTTTTGTCATATCTTGTATTCTACCTTGTCTTGATCAATGCTATAGAAATTTTCAATGCTGCCAAAATTTAAGAGTTTTTGTACTACAAATAGAACATTACAAATTTGTCAAAGAAATGCAAATTTTTTAATAAATTGTCAAAATTTGTCTCAAATTATTCAAAATTATTCTCTGAACCATCATTAAATAACGCCCGGAATTTTGCCCCGTCGTTTGGTACGACTCTCGACCACCCCCTATTGTGGGAAGTGCAAAACTTTTGATTTTTACACCTAACCTAACCTAATCTTTCGGTACCTAAATATTCATATTTTTCAGCGGATTTTTGTCATATCTTGTATTCCATTCCACCTTGTCTTGATCAACGCTATAGAAATTTTCAGTGCTGCCAAAATTTAAGTTTTGTATACTACAAAAAGAACATTAAAAATTCGTCAAAGAAATGCAAATTTTTTAATAAATTGTCAAAATTTGTCTCAAATTATTCAAAGTTTTTCTCTGAACCATCATTAAATAACGCCCGGAGTTTTGCCCCGTCGTTTGGTACCACTCTCGACCACCCCCTATTGTGGGAAGTGCAAAGCTTTTGATTGTCACACCTAACCTAACCCAATATTTTGGTACCTAAATATTCATATTTTTCAGCGGGTTTTTGTCATATCTTGTATTTCACCTTGTCTTGATCAACGCTATAGAAATTTTCAGTGCTGCCAAAATTTAAGTTTTTTATACTACAAAAAGAACATTAAAAATTCGTCAAAGAAATGCAAAATTTTTAATAAATTGTCAAAATTTGTCTCAAATTATTCAAAATTATTCTCTGAACCATCATTTAATAACGCCCGGAATTTTGCCCCGTCGTTTGGTACGACTCTCGACCGCCCCCTATTGTGGGAAGTGCAAAACTTTTGATTGTCACACCTAACCTAACCGAATCTTTTGGTACCTGAATATTCATATTTTTCAGCGGGTTTTTGTCATATCTTGTATTCCACCTTGTCTTGATCAACGCTATAGAAATTTTCAATGCTGCCAAAATTTAAGAGTTTTTATACTACAAAAAGAACATTAAAAATTCGTCAAAGAAATGCAAATTTTTTAATAAATTGTCAAAATTTGTCTCAAATTATTCAAAATTATTCTCTGAACCATCATTTAATAACGCCCGGAGTTTTGCCCCGTCGTTTGGTACGACTCTCGACCGCCCCCTATTGTGGGAAGTGCAAAACTTTTGATTGTCACACCTAACCTAACCGAATCTTTTGGTACCTGAATATTCATATTTTTCAGCGGGTTTTTGTCATATCTTGTATTCCACCTTGTCTTGATCAACGCTATAGAAATTTTCAATGCTGCCAAAATTTAAGAGTTTTTGTACTACAAATAGAACATTAAAAATTTGTCAAAGAAATGCAAATTTTTTAATAAATTGTCAAAATTTGTCTCAAATTAATCAAAATTATTCTCTGAACCATCATTAAATAACGCCCGGAGTTTTGCCCCGTCGTTTGGTACGACTCTCGACCACCCCCTATTGTGGGAAGTGCAAAACTTTTGATTTTTACGCCTAACCTAACCTAATCTTTCGGTACCTGAATATTCATATTTTTCAGCGGGTTTTTGTCATATCTTGTATTCTACCTTGTCTTGATCAACGCTATAGAAATTTTCAGTGCTGCCAAAATTTAAGTTTTTTATACTACAAAAAGAACATTAAAAATTTGTCAATGAAATGCAAATTTTTTAATAAATTGTCAAAATTTGTCTCAAATTATTCAAAGTTTTTCTCTGAACCATCATTAAATAACGCCCGGAGTTTCGCCCCGTCGTTTGGTACCACTCTCGACCACCCCCTATTGTGGGAAGTGCAAAGCTTTTGATTGTCACACCTAACCTAACCCAATATTTTGGTACCTAAATATTCATATTTTTCAGCGGGTTTTTGTCATATCTTGTATTTCACCTTGTCTTGATCAACGCTATAGAAATTTTCAGTGCTGCCAAAATTTAAGTTTTTTATACTACAAAAAGAACATTAAAAATTCGTCAAAGAAATGCAAAATTTTTAATAAATTGTCAAAATTTGTCTCAAATTATTCAAAATTATTCTCTGAACCATCATTTAATAACGCCCGGAGTTTTGCCCCGTCGTTTGGTACGACTCTCGACCGCCCCCTATTGTGGGAAGTGCAAAACTTTTGATTGTCACACCTAACCTAACCGAATCTTTTGGTACCTGAATATTCATATTTTTCAGCGGGTTTTTGTCATATCTTGTATTCTACCTTGTCTTGATCAACGCTATAGAAATTTTCAATGCTGCCAAAATTTAAGAGTTTTTGTACTACAAATAGAACATTAAAAATTTGTCAAAGAAATGCAAATTTTTTAATAAATTGTCAAAATTTGTCTCAAATTAATCAAAATTATTCTCTGAACCATCATTAAATAACGCCCGAAGTTTTGCCCCGTCGTTTGGTACGACTCTCGACCACCCCCTATTGTGGGAAGTGCAAAACTTTTGATTTTTACGCCTAACCTAACCTAATCTTTCGGTACCTAAATATTCATATTTTTCAGCGGATTTTTGTCATATCTTGTATGCCACCTTGTCTTGATCAACGCTATAGAAATTTTCAGTGCTGCCAAAATTTAAGTTTTTTATACTACAAAAAGAACATTAAAAATTCGTCAAAGAAATGCAAAATTTTTAATAAATTGTCAAAATTTGTCTCAAATTATTTAAAATTATTCTCCGAACCATCATTTAATAACGCCCGGAGTTTTGCCCCGTCGTTTGGTACGACTCTCGACCACCCCCTATTGTGGGAAGTGCAAAACTTTTGATTGTCACACCTAACCTAACCGAATCTTTTGGTACCTGAATATTCATATTTTTCAGCGGGTTTTTGTCATATCTTGTATTCTACCTTGTCTTGATCAACGCTATAGAAATTTTCAATGCTGCCAAAATTTAAGTTTTTTATACTACAAATAGAACATTAAAAATTTGTCAAAGAAATGCAAATTTTTTAATAAATTGTCAAAATTTGTCTCAAATTAATCAAAATTATTCTCTGAACCATCATTAAATAACGCCCGGAGTTTTGCCCCGTCGTTTGGTACGACTCTCGACCACCCCCTATTGTGGGAAGTGCAAAACTTTTGATTTTTACGCCTAACCTAACCTAATCTTTCGGTACCTGAATATTCATATTTTTCAGCGGGTTTTTGTCATATCTTGTATTCTACCTTGTCTTGATCAACGCTATAGAAATTTTCAGTGCTGCCAAAATTTAAGTTTTTTATACTACAAAAAGAACATTAAAAATTTGTCAATGAAATGCAAATTTTTTAATAAATTGTCAAAATTTGTCTCAAATTATTCAAAGTTTTTCTCTGAACCATCATTAAATAACGCCCGGAGTTTTGCCCCGTCGTTTGGTACCACTCTCGACCACCCCCTATTGTGGGAAGTGCAAAGCTTTTGATTGTCACACCTAACCTAACCCAATATTTTGGTACCTAAATATTCATATTTTTCAGCGGGTTTTTGTCATATCTTGTATTTCACCTTGTCTTGATCAACGCTATAGAAATTTTCAGTGCTGCCAAAATTTAAGTTTTTTATACTACAAAAAGAACATTAAAAATTCGTCAAAGAAATGCAAAATTTTTAATAAATTGTCAAAATTTGTCTCAAATTATTCAAAATTATTCTCTGAACCATCATTTAATAACGCCCGGAGTTTTGCCCCGTCGTTTGGTACGACTCTCGACCGCCCCCTATTGTGGGAAGTGCAAAACTTTTGATTGTCACACCTAACCTAACCGAATCTTTTGGTACCTGAATATTCATATTTTTCAGCGGGTTTTTGTCATATCTTGTATTCTACCTTGTCTTGATCAACGCTATAGAAATTTTCAATGCTGCCAAAATTTAAGAGTTTTTGTACTACAAATAGAACATTAAAAATTTGTCAAAGAAATGCAAATTTTTTAATAAATTGTCAAAATTTGTCTCAAATTAATCAAAATTATTCTCTGAACCATCATTAAATAACGCCCGGAGTTTTGCCCCGTCGTTTGGTACGACTCTCGACCACCCCCTATTGTGGGAAGTGCAAAACTTTTGATTTTTACGCCTAACCTAACCTAATCTTTCGGTACCTAAATATTCATATTTTTCAGCGGATTGTTGTCATATCTTGTATGCCACCTTGTCTTGATCAACGCTATAGAAATTTTCAGTGCTGCCAAAATTTAAGTTTTTTATACTACAAAAAGAACATTAAAAATTCGTCAAAGAAATGCAAAATTTTTAATAAATTGTCAAAATTTGTCTCAAATTATTTAAAATTATTCTCCGAACCATCATTTAATAACGCCCGGAGTTTTGCCCCGTCGTTTGGTACGACTCTCGACCACCCCCTATTGTGGGAAGTGCAAAACTTTTGATTGTCACACCTAACCTAACCGAATCTTTTGGTACCTGAATATTCATATTTTTCAGCTCCAACGCTTCTGGAGGTCGGAGGAAGCCCGTCCCCACATGCCGAAGAAGGCCTCCCTCATCTCCTCCGTGGCAACCTTTAGGTCCCGAACGAACCCCCCCTTCAAGTTGCCTGACCGGGCTGCCACCCTCAGGACGGTCTCAGCGCCAGCCTCAAACCGTTGCCTGAGGTCGGCAACCGAGTCCTCTCCCGAGGGGGACGCATCCGGGACCCCAGTCCTCTTAATGAAATCCCGACGGGCAGACAGAGGCTGCCCATGGAGCTTTCCCGTGGAGGGAGGCGGCATCGGGGAACCAGCCCTTCCTCCGCAGGGCGTCCCCTCTACCACCTCCACCTCCGTGTCCGACCCAGAGTCGGACGGCGCATGGTGCGACGTCTTCCGGCGCTTCACGGAAGCGCCGGGTGCACCCCAGAACTTGAGGGTGAGGGAAACAGGGCTATCCCCTCCCTCCTCCCTCTCCCGTCGGGCCGCCGACGAGCACCGGCTCCGAGTCCGACTGGCCTCAGAGCCCGAGCCCGCCCGCGACTCGACGTCCATATCAGTGCCGGTTCCGGCACTGAACACGCTCGACATGGAGTCGCTGCGTGCCAGCGCCGCCACCCGGCACCTCGACCGTGTCCTCGGCACGGCCGGGACACTATCCCGGACTGACGGTGGGGCCATATCCCCCCCTGCCTTCCCCTTTTTGGGATCCTCCTTTCTAGCCTTGTTCGGGCCTGAGCCCAAGGCAACTCTCATCGCAGGGTCAGTACATGACCCTGCGGAAATTTCGGTGCCGGATATTTCGCGCGGCACTGCGCTGTGATGGCGGTTGCCCCCCCCAGAATACGAGGGGCAGACGGAGCCAGAAGGCTCCGTGAGGGATTCTCCGGGCGCGGCGCACCCGGTACCCTCCTGGGGTAGGTAAAAACCTTTAGCCGACATCTCATAGTTTTTGGTTTGGGTGGCCCTAATGGCTGGGTTCCCCCCAGCCATACAGCCCCTCGCCGGGCCACCAAAAACTTAGGCTTTGGGTAATTTTTATAGAGGTTTTCTTCCTCGCAGCCCGAAGGCCCCCGGTCCTGTCAATTCAGGATTACGGGTTGGGCCGGATGGGGTCCATGCTGGACCGATCCACCCGCCCCAAGGCCGCTCGACGGAGCAGGATGCCCACGCAGCCCACCCCGGCCTAACGGCCCCCACTGGTAATTTTTTAGAGAGGTTGTCTTCCTCTATCCCCCCCGTGTTGGACCGGATGGGGGTCCATGCTGGACCGATTCACCCGCCCCAAGGCCGCTCGACGGGCAGGACGCCACGCGACCAGCACCGGCCTTACGGCCCCCACTGGTGATTTTTTAGAGAGGTTGTCTTCCTCTATCCCCCCCGTGTTGGGCCGGGTGGGGGTCCATGCTGGACCGATCCACCCGCCCCAAGACCGCCCGACTGGGCAGAACGCCTAAGCTCCCCACCCCGGCCTAGCAGCCCCCACTAGTAATTTTTTATAGAGGTTTTCTTCCTCTATACCCCCCGTCTCATCCACGTGTCCTCTGCTAATCAGAGGAACACGTGGAGAGACCCCCAAACGCGGCCCTTGCGGGCCGATAACCCCGAGACAAGATGCCTCGGGTTCCCTACGCGCGTGCCAAAGTATTAGCCACGAGTAATAATGCCCCCGAAAGGACATTATTACCCGTGTTGCCCGGGGTGTACCGGCCCAACGACTGCCGTTCCAATCCACTAGAAATGTAGAAAGGACCAGCAGCCGCCAGGCACACTAGGAGGTTCTCTGGCCACACACCCCTGATTGTCACACCTAACCTAACCCAATATTTTGGTACCTAAATATTCATATTTTTCAGCGGATTTTTGTTATATCTTGTATTCCACCTTGTCTTGATCAACGCTATAGAAATTTTCAGTGCTGCCAAAATTAAGTTTTTTATACTACAAAAAGAACATTAAAAATTCGTCAAAGAAATGCAAAATTTTTAATATATTGTCAAAATTTGTCTCAAATTATTCAAAGTTTTTCTCTGAACCATCATTAAATAACGCCCGGAGTTTTGCCCCGTCGTTTGGTACCACTCTCGACCACCCCCAATTGTGGGAAGTGCAAAACTTTTGATTGTCACACCTAACCTAACCCAATATTTTGGTACCTAAATATTCATATTTTTCAGCGGATTTTTGTCATATCTTGTATTCCACCTTGTCTTGATCAACGCTATAGAAATTTTCAGTGCTGCCATAATTTAAGTTTTTTATACTACAAAAAGAACATTAAAAATTCGTCAAAGAAATGCAAAATTTTTAATAAATTGTCAAAATTTGTCTCAAATTATTCAAAGTTTTTCTCTGAACCATCATTAAATAACGCCCGGAGTTTTGCCCCGTCGTTTGGTACCACTTTCGACCACCCCCTATTGTGGGAAGTGCAAAACTTTTGATTGTCACACCTAACCTAACCCAATATTTTGGTACCTAAATATTCATATTTTTCAGCGGATTTTTGTCATATCTTGTATTCCACCTTGTCTTGATCAACGCTATAGAAATTTTCAGTGCTGCCAAAATTTAGGTTTTTTATACTACAAAAAGAACATTAAAAATTCGTCGAAGAAATGCAAATTTTTTAATAAATTGTCAAAATTTGTCTCAAATTATTTAAAATTATTCTCCGAACCATCATTTAATAACGCCCGGAGTTTTGCCCCGTCGGTTGGTACGACTCTCGACCACCCCCTATTGTGGGAAGTGCAAAACTTTTGATTGTCACACCTAACCTAACCCAATATTTTGGTACCTAAATATTCATATTTTTCAGCGGATTTTTGTGATATCTTGTATTCCACCTTGTCTTGATCAACGCTATAGAAATTTTCAGTGCTGCCAAAATTTAAGTTTTTTATACTACAAAAAGAACATTAAAAATTCGTCGAAGAAATGCAAACTTTTTAACAAATTGTCAAAATTTGTCTCAAATTATTCAAAATTATTCTCCGTACCATCATTTAATAACGCCCGGAGTTTTGCCCCGTCGTTTGGTACGACTCTCGACCACCCCCTATTGTGGGAAGTGCAAAACTTTTGATTGTCACACCTAACCTAACCGAATCTTTTGGTACCTGAATATTCATATTTTTCAGCGGGTTTTTGTCATATCTTGTATTCTACCTTGTCTTGATCAACGCTATAGAAATTTTCAATGCTGCCAAAATTTAAGAGTTTTTGTACTACAAATAGAACATTAAAAATTTGTCAAAGAAATGCAAATTTTTTAATAAATTGTCAAAATTTGTCTCAAATTATTCAAAATTATTCTCTGAACCATCATTAAATAACGCCCGGAATTTTGCCCCGTCGTTTGGTACGACTCTCGACCACCCCCTATTGTGGGAAGTGCAAAACTTTTGATTTTTACACCTAACCTAACCTAAACTTTCGGTACCTAAATATTCATATTTTTCAGCGGATTTTTGTTATATCTTGTATTCCACCTTGTCTTGATCAACGCTATAGAAATTTTCAGTGCTGCCAAAATTAAGTTTTTTATACTACAAAAAGAACATTAAAAATTCGTCAAAGAAATGCAAAATTTTTAATAAATTGTCAAAATTTGTCTCAAATTATTCAAAGTTTTTCTCTGAACCATCATTAAATAACGCCCGGAGTTTTGCCCCGTCGTTTGGTACCACTCTCGACCACCCCCAATTGTGGGAAGTGCAAAACTTTTGATTGTCACACCTAACCTAAGCCAATATTTTGGTACCTAAATATTCATATTTTTCAGCGGATTTTTGTCATATCTTGTATTCCACCTTGTCTTGATCAACGCTATAGAAATTTTCAGTGCTGCCATAATTTAAGTTTTTTATACTACAAAAAGAACATTAAAAATTCGTCAAAGAAATGCAAAATTTTTAATAAATTGTCAAAATTTGTCTCAAATTATTCAAAGTTTTTCTCTGAACCATCATTAAATAACGCCCGGAGTTTTGCCCCGTCGTTTGGTACCACTCTCGACCACCCCCTATTGTGGAAAGTGCAAAACTTTTGATTGTCACACCTAACCTAACCCAATATTTTGGTACCTAAATATTCATATTTTTCAGCGGATTTTTGTCATATCTTGTATTCCACCTTGTCTTGATCAACGCTATAGAAATTTTCAGTGCTGCCAAAATTTAGGTTTTTTATACTACAAAAAGAACATTAAAAATTCGTCGAAGAAATGCAAATTTTTTAATAAATTGTCAAAATTTGTCTCAAATTATTCAAAATTATTCTCCGAACCATCATTAAATAACGCCCGGAGTTTTGCCCCGTCGTTTGGTACCACTTTCGACCACCCCCTATTGTGGGAAGTGCAAAACTTTTGATTGTCACACCTAACCTAACCGAATCTTTTGGTACCTGAATATTCATATTTTTCAGCGGGTTTTTGTCATATCTTGTATTCTACCTTGTCTTGATCAACGCTATAGAAATTTTCAATGCTGCCAAAATTTAAGAGTTTTTGTACTACAAATAGAACATTAAAAATTTGTCAAAGAAATGCAAATTTTTTAATAAATTGTCAAAATTTGTCTCAAATTATTCATAATTATTCTCTGAACCATCATTAAATAACGCCCGGAGTTTTGCCCCGTCGTTTGGTACGACTCTCGACCACCCCCTATTGTGGGAAGTGCAAATCTTTTGATTTTTACGCCTAACCTAACCTAATCTTTCGGTACCTAAATATTCATATTTTTCAGCGGATTTTTGTGATATCTTGTATTCCACCTTGTCTTGATCAACGCTATAGAAATTTTCAGTGCTGCCAAAATTTAAGAGTTTTGTACTACAAATAGAACATTAAAAATTCGTCGAAGAAATGCAAACTTTTTAATAAATTGTCAAAATTTGTCTCAAATTATTCAAAATTATTCTCCGTACCATCATTTAATAACGCCCGGAGTTTTGCCCCGTCGTTTGGTACGACTCTCGACCACCCCCTATTGTGGGAAGTGCAAAACTTTTGATTTTTACGCCTAACCTAACCTAATCTTTCGGTACCTAAATATTCATATTTTTCAGCGGATTTTTGTCATATCTTGTATGCCACCTTGTCTTGATCAACGCTATAGAAATTTTCAGTGCTGCCAAAATTTAAGATTTTTATACTACAAAAAGGATATTAAAAATTCGTCGAAGAAATGCAAATTTTTTAATAAATTGTCAAAATTTGTCTCAAATTATTCAAAATTATTCTCCGAACCATCATTTAATAACGCCCGGAGTTTTGCCCCGTCGTTTGGTACGACTCTCGACCACCCCCTATTGTGGGAAGTGCAAAACTTTTGATTGTCACACCTAACCTAACCGAATCTTTTGGTACCTGAATATTCATATTTTTCAACGGGTTTTTGTCATATCTTGTATTCTACCTTGTCTTGATCAACGCTATAGAAATTTTCAATGCTGCCAAAATTTAAGAGTTTTTGTACTACAAATAGAACATTAAAAATTCGTCAAAGAAATGCAAATTTTTTTAATAAATTGCAGAATTTGTCTCAAATTATTCAAAATTATTCTCTGAACCATCATTTAATTACGCCCGGAGTTTTGCCCCGTCGTTTGGTACGACTCTCGACCACCCCCTATTGTGGGAAGTGCAAAACTTTTGATTGTCACACCTAACCTAACCTAATCTTTCGGTACCTAAATATTCATATTTTTCAGCGGGTTTTTTGTCATATCTTGTATTCTACCTTGTCTTGATCAACGCTATAGGAATTTTCAATGCTGCCAAAATTTAAGACTTTTTTATACTAAAAAAGAACATTAAAAATTCGTCAAAGAAATATTGTCTTCTGTTTACGCGAATGTTATTCATTGAAATTAAACTACTATATACGGATTTTATCGCGTTGTTTATTTATCACTGTATTACAAAATTTTGAAAATATTACTCTACTACTACTATTGATTTTATTTGACTAATTTATAAGCTAATAAAATTATTTAAACTATTAAATCTATTTATTTTTGGTTTACACTTTCCCCGACGTTTCGGGTGCTTTTCAGCAGCCATGGTCACGGGGAGACTAAGATGGTAGTTGTCTCAATGTTCCAGTGTAGTTATTTCAAAGTACCTGAACATAATTTAATTATTGGTGTTTCTATTTACGCAGAATGAGCTCAAAGTATCATGAAGTCTAGCTGTGGTTTGTTTCTTCTTGGGTTTGACTATTTGAAGTACTGGATCCCAAGCTGGTGGTACATTCCAACCATCTTCTCTATTGAAATTGGGATGTTTTTTAATTTCAATAGCCTCGCGAAGCATCCTTGGCAGGAATCGGTGTTCTTTAGCGAGAATCTGTGGTTTGTCAAATCTCAGGTAGTGGTTGGTCCCCTGTTGTACGTGTTCACACACAGCAGACTTCAACGAGCGTTTGTGTTTTACGTCAGCTATGTGTTCTTTTATGCGGGTGCCTATGCTTCTCTTGGTTTGACCAATGTATGAGAGTCCGCAGTCACAATCTATTTTATAGACCCCTGCATCTTGTAAAGGTAATTGGCACTTGACGGATGGTAAAAATTGACTTATCTTCGTTGGCGGCTTGAAGTATGTGTTGATTGAAGCTCGCTTCAAGATGTAGCCAATCTTGTCAGTGACACCCCTTACATAAGGCAGTATAGCAGGCTGGCGCTCGACTGTGGCTGGCTTTTCTCGGGATCTGTGACAGCGGCGCGGCTGTTGGAGCTTGTTGTCTTGCAGTACTTGCTTGACATGTTGAAGCTCGGCGTCCAGGTGTTTCTTGTCACAGATCCCGTGGGCTCTCTGAAACAAAGACATTCCCACGGTAGCTAACTGTTTAGGATGGTGGTGAGATTCACCGTTCAAGTACCTATTTGTATGGGTCTTTTTCCTATACACGGTGTGGCTCAAAGTATGATCAGGATTCCTGATGACAAGTACGTCTAAGAATGCTAATGAATTATTTGCCTCTAATTCCATAGTAAATTGGATGTTGTTATTAATGGAATTAAGATGTTCTAGGAATACACTAACACTATCTGTTGGTAATATTGTAAAAGTATCATCTACAAACCTCTTATAAATCCTGGGTGTGATGGGGGCAGTCTGTAAAGCTCGAGCCTCGAAGTCCTCCATATATATATCGGCAACAACAGGCGATACTGGGGAGCCCATTGCCACACCATCGACTTGTATGTAGAATTTATTGTCCCACAACAGATAGCCAGTTGTTAAGCAATGCTTAAGTAGTTCTGCATATTCCTCAGGCATATTGTACTCTATTAGCTTCCTTTTAGTTATTTCAATACAGTCATGTACAGGTATGCATGTAAATAATGACTGTACATCAAAACTAACCATTGTTTCATTGTTAGTGAGACATAGGTGTTTAATCTCACTCACAAAATGGTATGAATCCTTTACATGTGCTCTCGAGTTGCCTCTGAGTGGTGAGAGTATCTTCGCTACGTGCTGAGCCAGTCTGTAAGTTGGTGTGTCGATCTGACTCACAATAGGACGTAGAGGAGCGTTTTCCTTGTGTATTTTTGGTAACCCATACAGCTTTGGAGGTTTTACGCAAGCTGGTATTAATTGTTTAACGTCTAGATCTAGTCTTTCGGAGTATTTATATATGATGTCTTTGGTTTTGTTTAATATTTTGTTTGTAGGGTCTGTTTTAACCTGTTTATATGTTGTTTCATCCGAAAGTAAATTTTCAATTTTATGTTTATAATCTGACGTATCCATTATAACCGTAGCGTTTCCTTTATCTGCACGGAGTACTGTAATATCTGGCCTAGCCCGCAAGTTCTTCAATGCGACGAATTCATCTTTGGGAAGATTCGGTCTGGGCACTGTACTTCGACGCAAGACCGATGAAATATCCTGACGTATAGCCTCCAAATCTTCCTTTCTTATGTTATTCTTGACTAGTGAAATACAGAGATTAATAACTCCATTTGATTTTAAACAATGCATCAATGCTATAAATCACAGAGAAAGATCTAAATATAATGCGTGTAAAACGAACAAAATTCAAAAATATGAAAAATTATTATCAAAATCAAATGCCAACAGCAAGAAACGAAACGTCAATGCACGGACCAATGACACGCCGCCGTCATCTCAAAGACAAGCAGTTATTAATCTGTCAAAACAAACTTTAGACAAAACAACCGAAAAAGTATTAAGTAGAGGTTTAAATTATGCAATAACACCGGCTAGGATACCGTATGAGGCCATTATTTGCAACGTCGAGGACTGCCTAGTCAAGAATAACATAAGAAAGGAAGATTTGGAGGCTATACGTCAGGATATTTCATCGGTCTTGCGTCGAAGTAAAGTGCCCAGACCGAATCTTCCCAAAGATGAATTCGTCGCATTGAAGAACTTGCGGGCTAGGCCAGATATTACAGTACTCCGTGCAGATAAAGGAAACGCTACGGTTATAATGGATACGTCAGATTATAAACATAAAATTGAAAATTTACTTTCGGATGAAACAACATATAAACAGGTTAAAACAGACCCTACAAACAAAATATTAAACAAAACCAAAGACATCATATATAAATACTCCGAAAGACTAGATCTAGACGTTAAACAATTAATACCAGCTTGCGTAAAACCTCCAAAGCTGTATGGGTTACCAAAAATACACAAGGAAAACGCTCCTCTACGTCCTATTGTGAGTCAGATCGACACACCAACTTACAGACTGGCTCAGCACGTAGCGAAGATACTCTCACCACTCAGAGGCAACTCGAGAGCACATGTAAAGGATTCATACCATTTTGTGAGTGAGATTAAACACCTATGTCTCACTAACAATGAAACAATGGTTAGTTTTGATGTACAGTCATTATTTACATGCATACCTGTACATGACTGTATTGAAATAACTAAAAGGAAGCTAATAGAGTACAATATGCCTGAGGAATATGCAGAACTACTTAAGCATTGCTTAACAACTGGCTATCTGTTGTGGGACAATAAATTCTACATACAAGTCGATGGTGTGGCAATGGGCTCCCCAGTATCGCCTGTTGTTGCCGATATATATATGGAGGACTTCGAGGCTCGAGCTTTACAGACTGCCCCCATCACACCCAGGATTTATAAGAGGTTTGTAGATGATACTTTTACAATATTACCAACAGATAGTGTTAGTGTATTCCTAGAACATCTTAATTCCATTAATAACAACATCCAATTTACTATGGAATTAGAGGCAAATAATTCATTAGCATTCTTAGACGTACTTGTCATCAGGAATCCTGATCATACTTTGAGCCACACCGTGTATAGGAAAAAGACCCATACAAATAGGTACTTGAACGGTGAATCTCACCACCATCCTAAACAGTTAGCTACCGTGGGAATGTCTTTGTTTCAGAGAGCCCACGGGATCTGTGACAAGAAACACCTGGACGCCGAGCTTCAACATGTCAAGCAAGTACTGCAAGACAACAAGCTCCAACAGCCGCGCCGCTGTCACAGATCCCGAGAAAAGCCAGCCACAGTCGAGCGCCAGCCTGCTATACTGCCTTATGTAAGGGGTGTCACTGACAAGATTGGCTACATCTTGAAGCGAGCTTCAATCAACACATACTTCAAGCCGCCAACGAAGATAAGTCAATTTTTACCATCCGTCAAGTGCCAATTACCTTTACAAGATGCAGGGGTCTATAAAATAGATTGTGACTGCGGACTCTCATACATTGGTCAAACCAAGAGAAGCATAGGCACCCGCATAAAAGAACACATAGCTGACGTAAAACACAAACGCTCGTTGAAGTCTGCTGTGTGTGAACACGTACAACAGGGGACCAACCACTACCTGAGATTTGACAAACCACAGATTCTCGCTAAAGAACACCGATTCCTGCCAAGGATGCTTCGCGAGGCTATTGAAATTAAAAAACATCCCAATTTCAATAGAGAAGATGGTTGGAATGTACCACCAGCTTGGGATCCAGTACTTCAAATAGTCAAACCCAAGAAGAAACAAACCACAGCTAGACTTCATGATACTTTGAGCTCATTCTGCGTAAATAGAAACACCAATAATTAAATTATGTTCAGGTACTTTGAAATAACTACACTGGAACATTGAGACAACTACCATCTTAGTCTCCCCGTGACCATGGCTGCTGAAAAGCACCCGAAACGTCGGGGAAAGTGTAAACCAAAAATAAATAGATTTAATAGTTTAAATAATTTTATTAGCTTATAAATTAGTCAAATAAAATCAATAGTAGTAGTAGAGTAATATTTTCAAAATTTTGTAATACAGTGATAAATAAACAACGCGATAAAATCCGTATATAGTAGTTTAACTTCGTCAAAGAAATTCAAATTTTTTAATAAATTGTCAAAATTTGTCTCAAATTATTCAAAATTATTCTCTGAACCATCATTTAATAACGCCCGGAGTTTTGCCCCGTCGTTTGGTACGACTCTCGACCACCCCCTATTGTGGGAAGTGCAAAACTTTTGATTTTTACACCTAACCTAACCTAATCTTTCGGTACCTAAATATTCATATTTTTCAGCGGGATTTTGTCATATCTTGTATTCTACCTTGTCTTGATCAACGCTATAGAAATTTTCAATGCTGCCAAAATTTAAGATTTTGTACTACAAATAGAACATTAAAAATTCGTCAAAGAAATGCAAATTTTTTAATAAATTGTCAAAATTTGTCTCAAATTATTCAAAGTTTTTCTCTGAACCATCATTAAATAACGCCCGGAGTTTTGCCCCGTCGTTTGGTACCACTCTCGACCATCCCCTATTCTGGGAAGTGCAAAACTTTTGATTTGTACACCTCACCTAACCTAATCTTTCGGTACCTAAATATTCATATTTTTCAGCGGGTTTTTGTCATATCTTGTATTCTACCTTGTCTTGATCAACGCTATAGAAATTTTCAATGCTGCCAAAATTTAAGAATTTTTATAATACCAAAAGAACATTAAAAATCCGTCAAAGAAATGCAAATATTTTTAATAAATTGCAGAATTTGTCGCAAATTATTCAAAATGATTCTCTGAACCATCATTAAATAACGCCCGGAGTTTTGCCCCGTCGTTTGGTACGACTCTCGACCACCCCCTATTGTGGGAAGTGCAAAACTTTTGATTTTTACACCTAACCTAACCTAATCTTTCGGTACCTAAATATTCATATTTTTCAGCGGATTTTTGTCATATCTTGTATTCTACCTTGTCTTGATCAACGCTATAGAAATTTTTAATGCTGCCAAAATTTAAGAGTTTTTTATACTAAAAAAGAACATTAAAAATTCGTCAAAGAAATGCAAATTTTTTAATAAATTGTCAAAATTTGTCTCAAATTATTCAAAGTTTTTCTCTGAACCATCATTAAATAACGCCCGGAGATTTGCCCCGTAGTTTGGTACCACTCTCGACCACCCCCTATTGTGGGAAGTGCAAAACTTTTGAATTTTACAACTAACCTAACCTAAACTTTCGGTACCTAAATATTCATATTTTTTAGCGGATTTTTGTCATATCCTGTATTCTACCTTGTCTTGATCAACGCTATAGAAATTTTCAATGCTGCCAAAATTTAAGAGGTTTTATAATACCAAAAGAACATTAAAAATCCGTCAAAGAAATGCAAATATTTTTAATAAATTGCAGAATTTGTCGCAAATTATTCAAAATTATTCTCTGAACCATTATTTAATAACGCCCGGAGTTTTGCCCCGTCGTTCGGTACCACTCTCGACCACCCCCTATTGTGGGAAGTGCAAAACTTTTGTTTTTTACACCTAACCTAACCTAATCTTTCGGTACCTAAATATTCATATTTTTCAGCGGATTTTTGTCATATCTTGTATTCTACCTTGTCTTGATCAACTCTATAGAAATTTTCAATGCTGCCAAAATTTAAGAGTTTTTTATACTAAAAAAGAACATTAAAAATTCGTCAAAGAAATGCAAATTTTTTAATAAATTGTCAAAATTTGTCTCAAATTATTCAAAATTATTCTCTGAACCATCATTTAATTACGCCCGGAGTTTTGCCCCGTCGTTTGGTACCACTCTCGACCACCCCCTATTGTGGGAAGTGCAAAACTTTTGAATTTTACAACTAACCTAACCTAAACTTTCGGTACCTAAATATTCATATTTTTTAGCGGATTTTTGTCATATCCTGTATTCTACCTTGTCTTGATCAACGCTATAGAAATTTTCAATGCTGCCAAAATTTAAGAGGTTTTATAATACCAAAAGAACATTAAAAATCCGTCAAAGAAATGCAAATATTTTTAATAAATTGCAGAATTTGTCGCAAATTATTCAAAATTATTCTCTGAACCATTATTTAATAACGCCCGGAGTTTTGCCCCGTCGTTCGGTACCACTCTCGACCACCCCCTATTGTGGGAAGTGCAAAACTTTTGTTTTTTACACCTAACCTAACCTAATCTTTCGGTACCTAAATATTCATATTTTTCAGCGGATTTTTGTCATATCTTGTATTCTACCTTGTCTTGATCAACTCTATAGAAATTTTCAATGCTGCCAAAATTTAAGAGTTTTTTATACTAAAAAAGAACATTAAAAATTCGTCAAAGAAATGCAAATTTTTTAATAAATTGTCAAAATTTGTCTCAAATTATTCAAAATTATTCTCTGAACCATCATTTAATTACGCCCGGAGTTTTGCCCCGTCGTTTGGTACCACTCTCGACCACCCCCTATTGTGGGAAGTGCAAAACTTTTGATTTTTACACCTTTTTTTTTTTTTTTTTTTGATTCCCAGGAAAAATGCTTCATGCACTACCCGCCGGCTAGGGGACGGCACCGGCGGGGCGTGTGGGACTCCCAGCTAGAAAACGCGCTGGTCTACCCACTAAAAAACCTGGGGTGTTCCCTCTCTCACCCAATGGGGGGGGCCAGTTGGGAACTTAAAAGATTCAACCATAGCAGGCCCCCCCGTGTGGGTGCCGGCCGGGTCAATGGGACCCGACCTCCTCTCGTCCCCGGGGGAGAGCATTTCACAGCTCTCCCCTTTCGACGCTAGAAGGCGCGCGGGAACACCGCGCGCGCCCTCTATGGGTTCTTACTCACGGGTGGCAGGGTCCCCTGAGGCCTTGCCACCCAGAACCCTTAGGTGGGGGGCAGGAGAGCGACATAAGCGCGTCTCCTGCGCCCCCTCCTCCGGCGGCGGATGTCCGGGGCGTAAGGATCTTCCTCACGCCCCCGCTCCGCCGCCTCCTTCTGCGAGATGACGGCCTCGCAGAAGGACCTCATTGCGCCCCAGCACCTGTCGTCGCCGACCATCATGGATACGACGGTCGGCAACGAGAGGTCGGGGCCAATCACGGCGACCAGGGCACAGTGCTCCTCGGCCCACGCTGGACACTCCTCCAGCGTGTGCTGCGCCGTGTCCCGGTCGCACTCCTCGCAGTGGTGACACCTGGTTGTCGGCTCCCTACCGGCTATCTTGCAGAGGTACTCTCCGAAACACCCGTGTCCGGAGAGCACCTGAGTAAGCCGGTAGGTGAGCGGTCCGCGCCGTCTGTCCGTCCACTCCCTTAACACTGGACGGACAGCCTCGACTGTCCTCACCCCATAGCGGGGCTGGACCAGCCTCTCCTGCCATTTGGCATCCAGGACCAATCGAGCCTGGGACCTTCGCGTCTCCACCGCCCTGTGCGTGGGCTCCTCGCCCTGGAGCCGGAGGTCAGCGCGCCAGTAATACACTGACGCTTGGACCTCCGCCTCCAAATCCCAGGGCGGCGATGCCGCCAAAACGCACGCCGCCTCGTAGGAGACGGTGCGGTACGCCCGCGACACCCTGATCGCCATCGCCCTCTGAGGTCTCCTTAGGAAGGCGACATTTCGGCGATCCAGGGCGCCAGCCCAAATGGGCGACCCATAAAGGGCCATCGACCGCACCACCCCCAAATAGAGGTGGCGGCAGATGACACTCGGCCCCCCGATATTCGGCAGCAGAGAGCTAAGCGCTCCCGCCGCCGACATCAGCCGGGGGGCCAGGCGGCTAAAATGGACGCGAAAGTTCCAGCGGCCGTCGAGGTGGAGCCCCAAGTATTTCATACTCGGCTCCACCCCGATGCGGACCCCTCCAATGATGATGTGGGCATCTGGTGGCGGCGCCCGCCGAGGCCCGTGAAATAGAAGGGCCTCGGACTTTTCCAGTGCCACCTCCAGTCCCAACATCCTAATCCTGCCGACAACCAGAGCCACTCCAGCCGTGGCAAGACGGGCAGCTGCCCAGTAGTCCTCTCCCCGGGCCGTAACCAGCGTGTCGTCGGCGTAACAAGTTACGCCGACGCCCGGGGGCAGGGCGCCCCGCAGCACCCAGTCGTAACCGATGTTCCACAGGAGCGGACCCAGAACCGATCCCTGTGGAACACCGCACGACACCTCCCTCCGGAACGTCTCTCCGTTCCGCCCCACACAGAATACACTTCTCTGGTGCAGGTAGTCCCCGACTATTCGGCGCAGGTAGGGAGGCACCCCATGAAATCGGAGCGCCTCCCTAATAGTCGCCCACGGCAGGGTGTTGAACGCGTTGGCGATGTCCAAGGACACCGCCAAAACCACCCCGCGCGAGGCGACCGCCTCATCCGAGAGGGCCTTGACGCGACTGATCGCGTCAATCGTCGATCGGCCCTCTCGGAATCCGAACTGCCGTTCGGACAAGTCGGGGCCCACCCGCACCAGGTGCCTGGAGAGGCGGGCAACCACTACACGCTCAAAGAGCTTGCCCACCTCATCCAACAGCACTATGGGGCGGTACGCGGAGGGAGAGTCCGCGGGGCGGCCCTCCTTTCTCAGGAGGACCAGCTTACCCGTCTTCCACATGGCAGGGAACCGTCCCGACTCCAAACAGGCGCTAAACAGCCTGAGGAGCCGGTCCCCTAGGGCGTCGTAGGCCAAAACCCAGGCGCGGCCAGGAATTCCGTCCGGCCCCGGGGCGGTGTTTTTGCCTCGGAGCCGAACCATTGCCGCGCCGAGCTCCGCCATTGTTACCTCTGGCGCCCCGGCATCGGCACCGCCCTCCTCAATATCGGGCGGCGCCATTTCGGGAGGCGTGTGCTCCGCTCTCGAAGGAAAGAGAGCGGAGACCACCTCCTCTAATTGCCGGGGCTGGAGACTCTCGGTGACCGGTGGGGCCCAGGGGCGCAACTTGCCCCTGACCGCCTTGTACGGGCGGCCCCACGGATCTGCCTCGAGAGTCCCCAGGAACTCTTCCCATCTTTGGGTTTTGGCCTCACTGATGGCGGACTGCAGGGCGTGCTTCCGCTGTACGTAATCGCCCCGCAGCCGTGCCTCCACGGTCGGGTCACGGTACCGCCTGCGTCGGCGGTACCTAGTGTACTGGCGACGCGCCGCAATGCAAGCGGCGCGTTTCTGACTAATGTCGTCAGACCACCAGTACACCTGACGCCTAGGAGGTCGAGCACTGGCCCGGGGCATCGACGCGTCGCAAATCCGCGTCATCGCGCCCCGGAACCACTCCGCCTCTAGCTCAACCTCCACAGGCCCTTCGCCCATTGGGGTCCAGGCCTGGACGATGGAGGCTTCCACCAGCACGTCTACGTTGAGACGTTTCAACGCCCATCGTGGGGACGACGGGGTGTGCACTCTCCTCGGGCGATCGTCCGGGATCGCCGGCGAGGCGGAGATGTCGAACCGCACGTAACGGTGGTCCGACAGTGACTCCGCCTCGACCAGCACTTGCCAGTCCCGGACGCGGCGCGCTACGGCAGGGCTTGCGAACGAAATGTCCACAATGGACTCGCCCTGCCAGCGCACGCACGTGGCGACCGATCCCCGGTTAAGGACCACGAGACCGGTCGCAATCGCCCACTCCTCCAGCGCGTCGCCGCGAGCGTCGGTGACAGGGGATCCCCAAGCCGTTGATTTGGCATTGAAGTCCCCCGCCACCACGATCGGACGCGATGGGTACCGGTTAATAACGGCCCCCACCGCGCCCAAAAATTGCTCAAACTCGGCGAGGCGCCGGTTCGGAGAAAAGTACACCCCGATCAGGACGGTTCCCTCCCAATCAACACATATATAACCCTCGCCCCTGTCTGTCATCACCAGGAGCGAGGGTCCGGACGAAACAATGGCCGCCGAGCCTCCGAGGTCCCCAAACCAGTTGTGTCGGCTGGGGACGCAGTAAGGCTCGGCGACCACGGCGATGTCTATTGACCACTCCGCCATGTGCTGCAGCAAGATATCCTGCGCCCTGGCGGAGTGGTTAATATTCACCTGTAGGAGGCGATGGGCCATAATTAATTATGTGTCCATCGCCTCCGTACTGCTCCCTGCTTGGGACGGGGCCGGGGCGGCCGGAGTCCCGGCGACCGCCCCTCTGGCCCTACGTCGTTTCGGTGGGGAGCAAGATTTGCTCCCCATCCGGTGCTCCGCCGGCTTTCCTGCAGCAGAACAGAGGCTGCAGGAAGGTTTTGCGGCGGAGCAGGCGGCGGCCTTGTGGCCGGGCTGACCGCAGCGATAGCAGAGATCGCTGCGGTCAGTTTCGGCGGTGCATTGCTGCCTCACGTGCCCCGGTTCGAGGCAGCGGTAGCACCGCCTAGGCCTCGGCGCTAGGAGATTCACCTGAGCCGAGACCATCCCGACCAGCAAACGGCCGGCCGCCACCTTCTTCGCCGCGGCGATGGGGCAGTGCACCACCACCGTGCACAGACCACCATTGCCGCGGCGCATAGCCCCCACCTTGACCTGCGCCTGAGGGCAGGCTCCGGCTTGTGCCACCGCAGCGGCGACATCCTCAGAGGAGGCCGAGTCGTCCAGCCCGGTTATCCGCATTTCTGCGGACTTCACCGGGCGGGAGATCTTGACCTCCTCAGGTGAGAACAGGGAGCGGAGTTTATCCGCTACCCTGTCCGCCTTGTCGCCGGAGGTGGCACCTGGGACCTCCAGAATTCTGGCCCCAGTGGCGGCAACCTTAAAGTGGACGCCTCCGGCGAGGCCCATCTCGGCGAGATTGTCTCTCATAGCCTGAGTGGCCTGCCGGAGGACGCCCGCATAGCTGCCGCCCTGCCGGAGCCCCTCCTCTGTCAGCTCCACCACAATGGCGGTGGAGCGCGGGGAGCGTAGGTCGGCCGGGCGGAGGCCCCTCTTTTTGCTGGGGGCCGGGATAGCCCGCGAGGCCTTCTTTTTCCTCTTCCTCTTCTTCTTGGTGACCTCCGTCCACGGCTGTTCAGCCGAGGTAGAGGCCACCGAGGTGGGTTGGGCATGGGGACCGGGACGCGGTGGCGCCTCAGTGGCAGTCGCCCTCCCCTTGCCCTTCCCTTTCCTCTTGGAAGAAGAAGAGGAAGCCAGCAGATTGGGGGCAGATGTCTGCCGTACCACCGGTCGGCCGGAGGGCGCCGGGTCAGCTGGCACACCTCCGACCATCCGGGGGCGGCCCCCGAGCGGAGGGCCCGGGGTCGGGATGGGCACGAGGCCGTGGTTGGCCAGGCACGCCTCAACCACGTTGCGCGCCTGAGCCACCGTGGCCCGCATAAGCTCCTCCGCCCAAGCGGGACGCCGGTCCTCGACGGGAGTGATGGTCGACGCTGTGCGCCGCGGGAGGAGCGGGAACTCCTCCCTCGGCCTCCTGGCAGGCGCCCTGGTGGTGGCCGGGGGCGCCTTGGCTGCGTCGGCCCGAGCGGCAATGGCAGTGGCCGCCTTCATGGCCGCCACCTCCGCCCGGAGCTCCGCCAGCTGCCTATGCAGCCCCTCATTTTCGGCCCTCCAGCGCCTCTGCATGTCGGAGGATGTCTGTGCCCACAGGTGGAAGAAGGCCTCCCTCATGTCCTCCGTAGCATTTTTAAGGTCCCGGACGAACCCCCCCTTCAGGTTGCCGGACCGGGCCGCCACCCTCAAGACGGTCTCGGCGCCAGCCTCGAACCGTTGCCTGAGGTCGGCAACCGAGTCCCCAGCCGAGGGGGACGCATCCGGGACCTCAGCCACCTTGGGGGCATCCCGACGGGCAGGTAAGGGCTGCCCGGGGAGCTTCCTCGTGGAGGGAGGCGGCATCGGGGAACCAGCCGTTCCTGGACCGGGCATCCCCTCCACTACCTCCACCTCCGTGTCCGAGCACGAGCGTGACGGCACGGGATGCGCCGTCTTCCTGCGCTTCGCGGAAGCCTCCCTTTGTCTTCGAGCCGCCGACGAGCACCGGCTCTGAGGCCGACTGGCCTCCGAACCGGAGCCCGCCTCGGACCCAGACTCGACGCTGACGGAGCTCCTCCGGCTTCCGTCAGGCGTTGATGCGCCAGCTCCAACATCGCTGGTGCGTGGTTGTAAAGGGCGCTTAAAGCGCCCTTTGGAGTCGCGCAAAGGCACTCCGCGCTCCTCCGTCCTCTTCTCCTTCTCTTCGGGTTTTTTTGAGTTATAATTTTCCATTTAATTCCCACGAGTTGAGACGATATAAATTCGACCCCCGGGTGACGCTCATTCCGGGGGAAGGCCTACATACTACTGGGGGACGGCAGGTACCCAGAGGTTTTTACAACTTCGCTGTTGGGCGGTGTGAGTTTTCCTTCTCGCGGGCCGGCCAATTAAGGCAAGCCCCTCGGTCCCGTTGAGCCGCTAGACATGATCAACGACACTCAACGGGTAACGAGTAGGTTGGAGCAGGATTGGGTTTCCCCTCCCCTATGTGCTCCCGCACGGGCCTTACAGGCCCCACTGGTGATTTTTTAAAGAGGTTGTCTTCCTCTATCCCCCCGTGTTGGGCCGGATGGGGGTCCATGTTGGACCACTCCACCCGCCCCAACACCCCAAAACCGCCTAACTGGGCAGGACTCCTACACCTAGAAACCTAACCTATCCTAACCTAACTAACCAAAAAACCTAACTAAACCTTTTTTTTTTTTTTTTTTTTTTTGATACCCAGGAAAAAATGCTTGATGCACTACCCGCCGGCTAGGGGACGGCACCGGCGGGGCGTGTGGGACTCACCAGCCTATTGCTGGTATACCCACTAAAAAAACCTGGGGTGTTCCCTCTCTCACCCAGTGGGGGGGGCCTGTTGGGAGTCTAAAAAGATTCATCCATAGCAGGCCCCCCCGTGTGGGTGCCGGCCGGGTCAATGGGACCCGACCTCCTCTCGTCCCCGGGGGAGAGCATTTCGCAGCTCTCCCCTTTCGACGTTAGAAGGCGCGCGGGAACACCGCGCGCGCCCTCTATGGGTTCTTACTCACGGGTGGCAGGGTCCCCTGAGGCCTTGCCACCCAGAACCCTTAGGTGGGGGGCAGGAGAGCGACATAAGCGCGTCTCCTGCGCCCCCTCCTCCGGCGGCGGATGTCCGGGGCGTAAGGATCTTCCTCACGCCCCCGCTCCGCCGCCTCCTTCTGCGAGATGACAGCCTCGCAGAAGGACCTCATTGCGCCCCAGCACCTGTCGTCACCGACCATCATGGATACGACGGTCGGCAACGAGAGGTCGGGGCCAATCACGGCGACCAGGGCACAGCGCTCCTCGGCCCACGCCGGGCACTCCTCCAGCGTGTGCTGCGCCGTGTCCCGGTCGCACTCCTCGCAGTGGTGACACCTGGTTGTCGGCTCCCTACCGGCTATCTTGCACAGGTACTCTCCGAAACAGCCGTGTCCAGAGAGCACCTGAGTAAGCCGGTAGGTGAGCGGTCCGCGCCGTCTGTCCGTCCATTGCCTTAGCACCGGACGGACAGCCTCGACTGTCCTCACCCCGTAGCGGGGCTGGGCCAGTCTTTCCTCCCACTTGGCCTCGAGGACCAGTCGAGCCTGGGACCTTCGCGTCTCCACCGCCCCGTGAGTGGGTTCCTCACCATGGAGCCGGAGGTCCACGCGCCAGTGATACACCGACGCTTGGACCTCCGCCTCCAAATCCCAGGGCGGCGATGCCGCCAGGACGCACGCCGCCTCAAAGGAGACGGTGCGGTACGCCCGCGACACCCTGATCGCCATCGCCCTCTGAGGTTTCCTCAAGAGGGCGATGTTTCGGCGATCGAGGGCGCCGGCCCAAATGGGCGACCCGTAAAGGGCCATCGACCGCACCACCCCCAAATAGAGGCGGCGGCAGACGACACTCGGCCCCCCAATATTCGGCAGCAGAGAGCTAAGCGCTCCCGCCGCCGACATCAGCCGGGGGGCCAGGCGGCTAAAATGGACGCGAAAGTTCCAGCGGCCGTCGAGGTGGAGCCCCAAGTATTTCATACTCGGCTCCACCCCGATGCGGACCCCTCCAACTATGATGTGGGCATCTGGTGGCGGCGCCCGCCGAGGCCCATGAAATAACAGGGCCTCGGACTTTTCCAGCGCCACCTCCAGTCCCAACATCCTAATTCTACCGACAACCAGGGCCACCCCTGCCGTGGCAAGACGGGCAGCTGCCCCGTAATCCTCTCCCCGGGCCGTGACCAGCGTGTCGTCGGCGTAACAAGTTACGCCGACGCCCGGGGGCAGGGCGCCCCGCAGAACCCAGTCGTAGCCGATGTTCCACAGGATCGGTCCAAGAACGGAACCCTGCGGAACACCGCACGACACCTCCCTCCGGAACGTCTCTCCGTTCCGCCCCACACAGAATACGCTCCTCTGGTGCAGGTAGTCCCCTACTATTCGGCGCAGGTAGGGAGGCACTCCATGAAATCGGAGCGCCTCCCTAATAGTCGCCCACGGCAGGGTGTTGAACGCGTTGGCGATGTCCAAGGACACCGCCAACACCACCCCGCGCGAGGCGACCGCCTCATCCGAGAGGGCCTTGACGCGACTGATCGCGTCAATCGTCGATCGGCCCTCTCGGAATCCGAACTGCAGTTCGGACAAGTCGGGGCCCACCCGCACCAGGTGCCTGGAGAGGCGGGCAACTACTACACGCTCAAAGAGCTTGCCCACCTCATCCAACAGCACTATGGGGCGGTACGCGGAGGGAGAGTCCGCGGGGCGGCCCTCCTTTCTCAGGAGGACCAGCTTACCCGTCTTCCACATGGCAGGGAACCGTCCCGACTCCAAACAGGCGCTAAACAGCCTGAGGAGCCGGTCCCCTAGGGCGTCGTAGGCCAAAACCCAGGCGCGGCCAGGAAACCTAACTAAACCTAACCTAACAACCCTAAATATATATATATACACATATATATATATATATATATATATATATACCTTTTTTTTTTGATTCCCAGGAAAAAATGCTTGATGCACTACCCGCCGGCTAGGGGACGGCACCGGCGGGGCGTGTGGGACTCACCAGCCTAGTGCTGGGATACCCACTAAAAAAACCTGGGGTGTTCCCTCTCCCACCCAATGGGGGAGGCCAGTTGGGAGTCTAAAAAGATTCATCCATAGCAGGCCCCCCCGTGTGGGTGCCGGCCGGGTCAATGGGACCCGACCTCCTCTCGTCCCCGGGGGAGAGCATCGCCGCTCTCCCCTTTCGACGTTAGAAGGCGCGCGGGAACACCGCGCGCGCCCTCTATGGGTTCTTACTCACGGGTGGCAGGGTCCCCTGACGCCTTGCCACCCAGAACCCTTAGGTGGGGGGCAGGAGAGCGACATAAGCGCGTCTCCTGCGCCCCCTCCTCCGGCGGCGGATGTCTGGGGCGTAAGGATCTTCCTCACGCCCCCGCTCCGCCGCCTCCTTCTGCGAGATGACAGCCTCGCAGAAGGACCTCATTGCACCCCAGCACCTGTCGTCGCCGACCATCATGGATACGACGGTCGGCAACGAGAGGTCGGGGCCAATCACGGCGACCAGGGCACAGCGCTCCTCGGCCCACGCCGGACACTCCTCCAGCGTGTGCTGCGCCGTGTCCCGGTCGCACTCCTCGCAGTGGTGACACCTGGTTGTCGGCTCCCTACCGGCTATCTTGCACAGGTACTCTCCGAAACAGCCGTGTCCGGAGAGCACCTGAGTAAGCCGGTAGGTGAGCGGTCCGCGCCGTCTGTCCATCCATTGCCTTAGCACCGGACGGACAGCCTCGACGGTCCTCACCCCGTAGCGGGGCTGGGCCAGCCTTTCCTCCCACTTGGCCTCGAGGACCAGTCGAGCCTGGGACCTTCGCGTCTCCACCGCCCCGTGAGTGGGTTCCTCACCATGGAGCCGGAGGTCCACGCGCCAGTGATACACCGACGCTTGGACCTCCGCCTCCAAATCCCAGGGCGGCGATGCCGCCAGGATGCACGCCGCCTCAAAGGAGACGGTGCGGTACGCCCGCGACACCCTGATCGCCATCGCCCTCTGAGGTTTCCTCAAGAGGGCGATGTTTCGGCGATCGAGGGCGCCGGCCCAAATGGGCGACCCGTAAAGGGCCATCGACCGCACCACCCCCAAATAGAGGCGGCGGCAGACGACACTCGGCCCCCCGATATTCGGCAGCAGAGAGCTAAGCGCTCCCGCCGCCGACATCAGCCGGGGGGCCAGGCGGCTAAAATGGACGCGAAAGTTCCAGCGGCCGTCGAGGTGGAGCCCCAAGTATTTCATACTCGGCTCCACCCCGATGCGGACCCCTCCAACTATGATGTGGGCATCTGGTGGCGGCGCCCGCCGAGGCCCATGAAATAACAGGGCCTCGGACTTTTCCAGCGCCACCTCCAGTCCCAACATCCTAATTCTACCGACGACCAGGGCCACCCCTGCCGTGGCAAGACGGGCAGCTGCCCCGTAATCCTCTCCCCGGGCCGTGACCAGCGTGTCGTCGGCGTAACAAGTTACGCCGACGCCCGGGGGCAGGGCGCCCCGCAGCACCCAGTCGTAGCCGATGTTCCACAGGGTCGGTCCAAGAACGGAACCCTGCGGAACACCGCACGACACCTCCCTCCGGAACGTCTCTCCGTTCCGCCCCACACAGAATACACTCCTCTGGTGCAGGTAGTCCCCGACTATTCGGCGCAGATAGGGAGGCACCCCATGAAATCGGAGCGCCTCCCTAATAGTCGCCCACGGCAGGGTGTTGAACGCGTTGGCGATGTCCAAGGACACCGCCAACACCACCCCGCGCGAGGCGACCGCCTCTTCCGAGAGGGCCTTGACGCGACTGATTGCGTCAATCGTCGATCGGCCCTCTCGGAATCCAAACTGATGTTCGGACAAGTCGGGGCCCACCCGCACCAGGTGCCTGGAGAGGCGGGCAACCACTACACGCTCAAAGAGCTTGCCCACCTCATCCAACAGCACTATGGGGCGGTACGCGGAGGGAGAGTCCGCGGGGCGGCCCTCCTTTCTAAGGAGGACCAGCTTACCCGTCTTCCACATGGAAGGGAACCGTCCCGACTCCAAACAGGCGCTAAACAGCCTGAGGAGCCGGTCCCCTAGGGCGTCGTAGGCCAAAACCAGGGCGCGGCCAGGAATTCCATCCGGCCCCGGGGCGGTGTTTTTGCCCCGGAGCCGCACCATTGCCGCGCCGAGCTCCGCCATTGTTACCGCTGGCGCCCCGGCATCGGCACCGCCCTCCTCATTATCGGGCGGCGCCATTTCGGGAGGCGTGTGCTCCGCTCTCGAAGGAAAGAGAGCGGAGACCACCTCCTCTAATTGCCGGGGCTGGAGACTCTCGGTGACCGGTGGGGCCCAGGGGCGCAACTTGCCCCTGACCGCCTTGTACGGACGGCCCCACGGGTCTGCCTCGAGAGTCCCCAGGAACTCTTCCCATCTTTGGGCTTTGGCCTCGCTGATGGCGGACTGCAGGGCGTACTTCCGCTGTACGTATTCGCCCCGCAGCCGTGCCTCCACGGTCAGGTCACGGTACCGCCTGCGTCGGCGGTACCTAGTGTACTGGCGACGCGCCGCAATGCAAGCGGCGCGTTTCTGACCAATGTCGTCAGACCACCAGTACACCTGACGCCTCGGAGGCTGAGCACTGGCCCGGGGCATC
Organism: Catocala nupta; assembly: GCA_963675205.1. Taxonomy (NCBI): domain Eukaryota; kingdom Metazoa; phylum Arthropoda; class Insecta; order Lepidoptera; family Erebidae; genus Catocala; species Catocala nupta. Next base: position 1,872,697 of record OY776107.1, on the reverse strand, counting down.
GACGCGTCGCAAATCCGCGTCATCGCGCCCCGGAACCACTCCGCCTCTAGCTCAGCCTCCACATATATATATATACCTTTTTTTTTTTTTTTTTTTTTGATTCCCAGGAAAAAATGCTTGATGCACTACCCGCCGGCTAGGGGACGGCACCGGCGGGGCGTGTGGGACTCACCAGCCTAGTGCTGGGATACCCACTAAAAAAACCTGGGGTGTTCCCTCTCTCACCCAATGGGGGGGGCCTGTTGGGAGTCTAAAAAGATTCATCCATAGCAGGCCCCCCCGTGTGGGTGCCGGCCGGGTCAATGGGACCCGACCTCCTCTCGTCCCCGGGGGAGAGCATTTCACCGCTCTCCCCTTTCGACGTTAGAAGGCGCGCGGGAACACCGCGCGCGCCCTCTGTGGGTTCTTACTGACGGGTGGCAGGGTCCCCTGAGGCCTTGCCACCCAGAACCCTTAGGTGGGGGGCAGGAGAGCGACATAAGCGCGTCTCCTGCGCCCCCTCCTCCGGCGGCGGATGTCCGGGGCGTAAGGATCTTCCTCACGCCCCCGCTCCGCCGCCTCCTTCTGCGAGATGACAGCCTCGCAGAAGGACCTCATTGCGCCCCAGCACCTGTCGTCACCGACCATCATGGATACGACGGTCGGCAACGAGAGGTCGGGGCCAATCACGGCGACCAGGGCACAGCGCTCCTCGGCCCACGCCGGACACTCCTCCAGCGTGTGCTGCGCCGTGTCCCGGTCGCACTCCTCGCAGTGGTGACACCTGGTTGTCGGCTCCCTACCGGCTATCTTGCACAGGTACTCTCCGAAACAGCCGTGTCCGGAGAGCACCTGAGTAAGCCGGTAGGTGAGCGGTCCGCGCCGTCTGTCCATCCATTGCCTTAGCACCGGACGGACAGCCTCGACGGTCCTCACCCCGTAGCGGGGCTGGGCCAGCCTTTCCTCCCACTTGGCCTCGAGGACCAGTCGAGCCTGGGACCTTCGCGTCTCCACCGCCCCGTGAGTGGGTTCCTCACCATGGAGCCGGAGGTCCACGCGCCAGTGATACACCGACGCTTGGACCTCCGCCTCCAAATCCCAGGGCGGCGATGCCGCCAGGATGCACGCCGCCTCAAAGGAGACGGTGCGGTACGCCCGCGACACCCTGATCGCCATCGCCTTCTGAGGTTTCCTCAAGAGGGCGATGTTTCGGCGATCGAGGGCGCCGGCCCAAATGGGCGACCCGTAGAGGGCCATCGACCGCACCACCCCCAAATAGAGGCGGTGGCAGACGACACTCGGCCCCCCGATATTCGGCAGCAGAGAGCTAAGCGCTCCCGCCGCCGACATCAGCCGGGGGGCCAGGCGGCTAAAATGGACGCGAAAGTTCCAGCGGCCGTCGAGGTGGAGCCCCAAGTATTTCATACTCGGCTCCACCCCGATGCGGACCCCTCCAACTATGATGTGGGCATCTGGTGGCGGCGCCCGCCGAGGCCCATGAAATAATAGGGCCTCGGACTTTTCCAGCGCCACCTCCAGTCCCAACATCCTAATTCTACCGACAACCAGGGCCACCCCTGCCGTGGCAAGACGGGCAGCTGCCCCGTAATCCTCTCCCCGGGCCGTGACCAGCGTGTCGTCGGCGTAACAAGTTACGCCGACGCCCGGGGGCAGGGCGCCCCGCAGCACCCAGTCGTAGCCGATGTTCCACAGGATCGGTCCAAGAACGGAACCCTGTGGAACACCGCACGACACCTCCCTCCGGAACGTCTCTCCGTTCCGCCCCACACAGAATACGCTCCTCTGGTGCAGGTAGTCCCCGACTATTCGGCGCAGGTAGGGAGGCACTCCATGAAACCGGAGCGCCTCCCTAATAGTCGCCCACGGCAGGGTGTTGAACGCGTTGGCGATGTCCAAGGACACCGCCAACACCACCCCGCGCGAGGCGACAGCCTCATCCGAGAGGGCCTTGACGCGACTGATCGCGTCAATCGTCGATCGGCCCTCTCGGAATCCGAACTGCAGTTCGGACAAGTCGGGGCCCACCCGCACCAGGTGCCTGGAGAGGCGGGCAACCACTACACGCTCAAAGAGCTTGCCCACCTCATCCAACAGCACTATGGGGCGGTACGCGGAGGGAGAGTCCGCGGGGCGGCCCTCCTTTCTCAGGAGGACCAGCTTACCCGTCTTCCACATGGCAGGGAACCGTCCCGACTCCAAACAGGCGCTAAACAGCCTGAGGAGCCGGTCCCCTAGGGCGTCGTAGGCCAAAACCCAGGCGCGGCCAGGAATTCCGTCCGGCCCCGGGGCGGTGTTTTTGCCCCGGAGCCGAACCATTGCCGCGCCGAGCTCCGCCATTGTAACCTCTGGCACCCCGGCATCGGCACCGCCCTCCTCAATATCGGGCGGCGCCATTTCGGGAGGCGTGTGCTCCGCTCTCGAAGGAAAGAGAGCGGAGACCACCTCCTCTAATTGCCGGGGCTGGAGACTCTCGGTGACCGGTGGGGCCCAGGGGCGCAACTTGCCCCTGACCGCCTTGTACGGACGGCCCCACGGGTCTGCCTCGAGAGTCCCCAGGAACTCTTCCCATCTTTGGGCTTTGGCCTCGCTGATGGCGGACTGCAGGGCGTACTTCCGCTGTACGTATTCGCCCCGCAGCCGTGCCTCCACGGTCGGGTCACGGTACCGCCTCCGTCGGCGGTACCTAGTGTACTGGCGACGCGCCGCAATGCACCTGGCGCGTTTTTGACTGATGTCGTCAGACCACCAGTACACCTGACGCCTAGGAGGTCGAGCACTGGCCCGGGGCATCGACGCGTCGCAAATCCGCGTCATCGCGCCCCGGAACCACTCCGCCTCTAGCTCAACCTCCACAGGCCCTTCGCCCATGGGGGTCCAGGCCTGGACGATGGAGGCTTCCACCAGCACGTCTACGTTGAGACGTTTCAACGCCCATCGTGGGGACGACGGGGTGTGCACTCTCCTCGGGCGATCGTCCGGGATCGCCGGCGAGGCGGAGATGTCGAACCGCACGTAACGGTGGTCCGACAGTGACTCCGCCTCGTCCAGCACTTGCCAGTCCCGGACGCGGCGCGCTACGGCAGGGCTTGCGAACGAAATGTCCACAATGGACTCGCCCTGCCAGCGCACGCACGTGGCGACCGATCCCCGGTTAAGGACCACGAGACCGGTCGCAATCGCCCACTCCTCCAGCGCGTCGCCGCGAGCGTCGGTGACAGGGGATCCCCAAGCCGTTGATTTGGCATTGAAGTCCCCCGCCACCACGATCGGACGCGATGGGTACCGGTTAATAACGGCCCCCACCGCGCCCAAAAATTGCTCAAACTCGGCGAGGCGCCGGTTCGGAGAAAAGTACACCCCGATCAGGACGGTTCCCTCCCAATCAACACATATATAACCCTCGCCCCTGTCTGTCATCACCAGGAGCGAGGGTCCGGACGAAACAATGGCCGCCGAGCCTCCGAGGTCCCCAAACCAGTTGTGTCGGCTGGGGACGCAGTAAGGCTCGGCGACCACGGCGATGTCTATTGACCACTCCGCCATGTGCTGCAGCAAGATATCCTGCGCCCTGGCGGAGTGGTTAATATTCACCTGTAGGAGGCGATGGGCCATAATTAATTATGTGTCCATCGCCTCCGTACTGCTCCCTGCTTGGGACGGGGCCGGGGCGGCCGGAGTCCCGGCGACCGCCCCTCTGGCCCTACGTCGTTTCGGTGGGGAGCAAGATTTGCTCCCCATCCGGTGCTCCGCCGGCTTTCCTGCAGCAGAACAGAGGCTGCAGGAAGGTTTTGCGGCGGAGCAGGCGGCGGCCTTGTGGCCGGGCTGACCGCAGCGATAGCAGAGATCGCTGCGGTCAGTTTCGGCGGTGCATTGCTGCCTCACGTGCCCCGGTTCGAGGCAGCGGTAGCACCGCCTAGGCCTCGGCGCTAGGAGATTCACCTGAGCCGAGACCATCCCGACCAGCAAACGGCCGGCCGCCACCTTCTTCGCCGCGGCGATGGGGCAGTGCACCACCACCGTGCACAGACCACCATTGCCGCGGCGCATATCCCCCACCTTGACCTGCGCCTGAGGGCAGGCTCCGGCTTGTGCCACCGCAGCGGCGACATCCTCAGAGGAGGCCGAGTCGTCCAGCCCGGTTATCCGCATTTCTGCGGACTTCACCGGGCGGGAGATCTTGACCTCCTCAGGTGAGAACAGGGAGCGGAGTTTATCCGCTACCCTGTCCGCCTTGTCGCCGGAGGTGGCACCTGGGACCTCCAGAATTCTGGCCCCAGTGGCGGCAACCTTAAAGTGGACGCCTCCGGCGAGGCCCATCTCGGCGAGATTGTCTCTCATAGCCTGAGTGGCCTGCCGGAGGACGCCCGCATAGCTGCCGCCCTGCCGGAGCCCCTCCTCTGTCAGCTCCACCACAATGGCGGTGGAGCGCGGGGAGCGTAGGTCGGCCGGGCGGAGGCCCCTCTTTTTGCTGGGGGCCGGGATAGCCCGCGAGGCCTTCTTTTTCCTCTTCCTCTTCTTCTTGGTGACCTCCGTCCACGGCTGTTCAGCCGAGGTAGAGGCCACCGAGGTGGGTTGGGCATGGGGACCGGGACGCGGTGGCGCCTCAGTGGCAGTCGCCCTCCCCTTGCCCTTCCCTTTCCTCTTGGAAGAAGAAGAGGAAGCCAGCGGATTGGGGGCAGATGTCTGCCGTACCACCGGTCGGCCGGAGGGCGCCGGGTCAGCTGGCACACCTCCGACCATCCGGGGGCGGCCCCCGAGCGGAGGGCCCGGGGTCGGGATGGGCACGAGGCCGTGGTTGGCCAGGCACGCTTCAACTACGTTGCGCGCCTGAGCCACCGTGGCCCGCATAAGCTCCTCCGCCCAAGCGGGACGCCGGTCCTCCACGGGAGTGATGGTCGACGCTGTGCGCCGCGGGAGGAGCGGGAACTCCTCCCTCGGCCTCCTGGCAGGCGCCCTGGTGGTGGCCGGGGGCGCCTTGGCTGCGTCGGCCCGAGCGGCAATGGCAGTGGCCGCCTTCATGGCCGCCACCTCCGCCCGGAGCTCCGCCAGCTGCCTATGCAGCCCCTCATTTTCGGCCCTCCAGCGCCTCTGCATGTCGGAGGATGTCTGTGCCCACAGGTGGAAGAAGGCCTCCCTCATGTCCTCCGTAGCATTTTTAAGGTCCCGGACGAACCCCCCCTTCAGGTTGCCGGACCGGGCCGCCACCCTCAAGACGGTCTCGGCGCCAGCCTCGAACCGTTGCCTGAGGTCGGCAACCGAGTCCCCAGCCGAGGGGGACTCATCCGGGACCTCAGCCACCTTGGGGGCATCCCGACGGGCAGGTAAGGGCTGCCCGGGGAGCTTCCTCGTGGAGGGAGGCGGCATCGGGGAACCAGCCGTTCCTGGACCGGGCATCCCCTCCACTACCTCCACCTCCGTGTCCGAGCACGAGCGTGACGGCACGGGATGCGCCGTCTTCCTGCGCTTCGCGGAAGCCTCCCTTTGTCTTCGAGCCGCCGACGAGCACCGGCTCTGAGGCCGACTGGCCTCCGAACCGGAGCCCGCCTCGGACCCAGACTCGACGCTGACGGAGCTCCTCCGGCTTCCGTCAGGCGTTGATGCGCCAGCTCCAACATCGCTGGTGCGTGGTTGTAAAGGGCGCTTAAAGCGCCCTTTGGAGTCGCGCAAAGGCACTTCGCGCTCCTCCGTCCTCTTCTCCTTCTCTTCGGGTTTTTTTGAGTTATAATTTTCCATTTAATTCCCACGAGTTGAGACGATATAAATTCGACCCCCGGGTGACGCTCATTCCGGGGGAAGGCCTACATACTACTGGGGGACGGCAGGTACCCAGAGGTTTTTACAACTTCGCTGTTGGGTGGTGTGAGTTTTCCTTCTCGCGGGCCGGCCAATTAAGGCAAGCCCCTCGGTCCCGTTGAGCCGCTAGACATGATCAACGACACTCAACGGGTAACGAGTAGGTTGGAGCAGGATTGGGTTTCCCCTACCCTATGTGCTCCCGCACGGGCCTTACAGGCCCCACTGGTGATTTTTTAAAGAGGTTGTCTTCCTCTATCCCCCCGTGTTGGGCCGGATGGGGGTCCATGTTGGACCACTCCACCCGCCCCAACACCCCAAAACCGCCTAACTGGGCAGGACTCCTACACCTAGAAACCTAACCTATCCTAACCTAACTAACCAAAAAACCTAACTAAACCTAACCTAACAACCCTAAATATATATATATACATATATATACACATATATATATATATATATATATACCTAACCTAACCCTACTACCCTACCTACCTAGGCCTGCCCTGGCCTTACGGGCCCCTACTTGTTATTTTTTACCGAGGTTTTCTTCCTCTACCCTCCCTGTCTCAAATCCACGTTTCCTCTGCTAATCAGAGGAACACGTGGAGAGACCCCCAAACGCGGCCCTCGCGGGCCGATGACCCCGAGACAAACTGCCTCGGGTTCCCTACGCGTGTGCCAGAGTATTAGCCACGAGTAATAATGCCCCCGAAAGGACATTATTACCCGTGTTGCCCGGGGTGTACCGGCCCAACGACTGCTGTTCCCATCTACGAAAAGTGTAGAAGGGACCAGCAGGCGTCAGGCACACTAGGAGGTTCTCTGGCCACACACCCCTTGATTTTTACACCTAACCTAACCTAATCTTTCGGTACCTAAATATTCATATTTTTCAGCGGATTTTTGTCATATCTTCTATTCTACCTTGTCTTGATCAACGCTATAGAAATTTTCAGTGCTGCCAAAATTTAAGTTTTTTATACTACAAAAAGAACATTAAAAATTCGTCGAAGAAATGCAAATTTTTTAAGAAATTGTCAAAATTTGTCTCAAATTATTCAAAATTATTCTCCGAACTCTTATTTAATAACGCCCGGAGTTTTGCCCCGTCGTTTGGTTCGACTCTCGACCACCCCTTATTGTGGGAAGTGCAAAACTTTTGATTGTCACACCTAACCTAACCGAATCTTTTGGTACCTGAATATTCATATTTTTCAGCGGGTTTTTGTCATATCTTGTATTCTACCTTGTCTTGATCAACGCTATAGAAATTTTCAATGCTGCCAAAATTTAAGAGTTTTTGTACTACAAATAGAACATTAAAAATTTGTCAAAGAAATGCAAATTTTTTAATAAATTGTCAAAATTTGTCTCAAATTATTCAAAATTATTCTCTGAACCATCATTAAATAACGCCCGGAGTTTTGCCCCGTCGTTTGGTACGACTGTCGACCACCCCCTATTGTGGGAAGTGCAAAACTTTTGATTGTCACACCTTACCTAAGCCAATATTTTGGTACCTAAATATTTATATTTTTCAGCGGATTTTTGTCATATCTTGTATTCCACCTTGTCTTGATCAACGCTATAGAAATTTTCAGTGCTGCCATAATTTAAGTTTTTTATACTACAAAAAGAACATTAAAAATTCGTCAAAGAAATGCAAAATTTTTAATAAATTGTCAAAATTTGTCTCAAATTATTCAAAGTTTTTCTCTGAACCATCATTAAATAACGCCCGGAGTTTTGCCCCGTCGTTTGGTACCACTCTCGACCACCCCCTATTGTGGGATGTGCAAAACTTTTGATTGTCACACCTAACCTAACCCAATATTTTGGTACCTAAATATTCATATTTTTCAGCGGATTTTTGTCATATCTTGTATTCCACCTTGTCTTGATCAACGCTATAGAAATTTTCAGTGCTGCCAAAATTTAGGGTTTTTATACTACAAAAAGAACATTAAAAATTCGTCGAAGAAATGCAAATTTTTTAATAAATTGTCAAAATTTGTCTCAAATTATTCAAAATTATTCTCCGAACCATCATTTAATAACGCCCGGAGTTTTGCCCCGTCGTTTGGTACGACTCTCGACCACCCCTATTGTGGGAAGTGCAAAACTTTTGATTGTCACACCTAACCTAACCGAATCTTTTGGTACCTGAATATTCATATTTTTCAGCGGGTTTTTGTCATATCTTGTATTCTACCTTGTCTTGATCAACGCTATAGAAATTTTCAATGCTGCCAAAATTTAAGAGTTTTTGTACTACAAATAGAACATTAAAAATTTGTCAAAGAAATGCAAATTTTTTAATAAATTGTCAAAATTTGTCTCAAATTATTCAAAATTATCCTCTGAACCATCATTAAATAACGCCCGGAATTTTGCCCCGTCGTTTGGTACGACTCTCGACCACCCCCTATTGTGGGAAGTGCAAAACTTTTGATTTTTACACCTAACCTAACCTAAACTTTCGGTACCTAAATATTCATATTTTTCAGCGGATTTTTGTCATATCTTGTATTCCACCTTGTCTTGATCAACGCTATAGAAATTTTCAGTGCTGCCAAAATTAAGTTTTTTATACTACAAAAAGAACATTAAAAATTCGTCAAAGAAATGCAAAATTTTTAATATATTGTCAAAATTTGTCTCAAATTATTCAAAGTTTTTCTCTGAACCATCATTAAATAACGCCCGGAGTTTTGCCCCGTCGTTTGGTACCACTCTCGACCACCCCCTATTGTGGGAAGTGCAAAACTTTTGATTGTCACACCTAACCTAACCCAATATTTTGGTACCTAAATATTCATATTTTTCAGCGGATTTTTGTCATATCTTGTATTCCACCTTGTCTTGATCAACGCTATAGAAATTTTCAGTGCTGCCAAAATTTAGGTTTTTTATACTACAAAAAGAACATTAAAAATTCGTCGAAGAAATGCAAATTTTTTAATAAATTGTCAAAATTTGTCTCAAATTATTCAAAATTATTCTCCGAACCATCATTTAATAACGCCCGGAGTTTTGCCCCGTCGTTTGGTACGACTCTCGACCACCCCCTATTGTGGGAAGTGCAAAACTTTTGATTGTCACACCTAACCTAACCCAATATTTTGGTACCTAAATATTCATATTTTTCAGCGGATTTTTGTGATATCTTGTATTCCACCTTGTCTTGATCAACGCTATAGAAATTTTCAGTGCTGCCAAAATTTAAGTTTTTTATACTACAAAAAGAACATTAAAAATTCGTCGAAGAAATGCAAACTTTTTAATAAATTGTCAAATTTTGTCTCAAATTATTCAAAATTATTCTCCGTACCATCATTTAATAACGCCCGGAGTTTTGCCCCGTCGTTTGGTACGACTCTCGACCACCCCTTATTGTGGGAAGTGCAAAACTTTTGATTGTCACACCTAACCTAACCGAATCTTTTGGTACCTGAATATTCATATTTTTCAGCGGGTTTTTGTCATATCTTGTATTCTACCTTGTCTTGATCAACGCTATAGAAATTTTCAATGCTGCCAAAATTTAAGAGTTTTTGTACTACAAATAGAACATTAAAAATTTGTCAAAGAAATGCAAATTTTTTAATAAATTGTCAAAATTTGTCTCAAATTATTCAAAGTTTTTCTCTGAACCATCATTAAATAACGCCCGGAGTTTTGCCCCGTCGTTTGGTACGACTGTCGACCACCCCCTATTGTGGGAAGTGCAAAACTTTTGATTGTCACACCTAACCTAACCCAATATTTTGGTACCTAAATATTCATATTTTTCAGCGGATTTTTGTGATATCTTGTATTCCACCTTGTCTTGATCAACGCTATAGAAATTTTCAATGCTGCCAAAATTTAAGAGTTTTTGTACTACAAATAGAACATTAAAAATTTGTCAAAGAAATGCAAATTTTTTAATAAATTGTCAAAATTTGTCTCAAATTATTCAAAATTATTCTCTGAACCATCATTAAATAACGCCCGGAGTTTTGCCCCGTCGTTTGGTACCACTCTCGACCACCCCCAATTGTGGGAAGTGCAAAACTTTTGATTGTCACACCTAACCTAAGCCAATATTTTGGTACCTAAATATTCATATTTTTCAGCGGATTTTTGTCATATCTTGTATTCCACCTTGTCTTGATCAACGCTATAGAAATTTTCAGTGCTGCCAAAATTTAAGTTTTTTATACTACAAAAAGAACATTAAAAATTCGTCAAAGAAATGCAAAATTTTTAATAAATTGTCAAAATTTGTCTCAAATTATTCAAAGTTTTTCTCTGAACCATCATTAAATAACGCCCGGAGTTTTGCCCCGTCGTTTGGTACCACTCTCGACCACCCCCTATTGTGGGAAGTGCAAAACTTTTGATTGTCACACCTAACCTAACCCAATATTTTGGTACCTAAATATTCATATTTTTCAGCGGATTTTTGTGATATCTTGTATTCCACCTTGTCTTGATCAACGCTATAGAAATTTTCAGTGCTGCCAAAATTTAAGTTTTTTATACTACAAAAAGAACATTAAAAATTCGTCGAAGAAATGCAAACTTTTTAATAAATTGTCAAATTTTGTCTCAAATTATTCAAAATTATTCTCCGTACCATCATTTAATAACGCCCGGAGTTTTGCCCCGTCGTTTGGTACGACTCTCGACCACCCCTTATTGTGGGAAGTGCAAAACTTTTGATTGTCACACCTAACCTAACCGAATCTTTTGGTACCTGAATATTCATATTTTTCAGCGGGTTTTTGTCATATCTTGTATTCTACCTTGTCTTGATCAACGCTATAGAAATTTTCAATGCTGCCAAAATTTAAGAGTTTTTGTACTACAAATAGAACATTAAAAATTTGTCAAAGAAATGCAAATTTTTTAATAAATTGTCAAAATTTGTCTCAAATTATTCAAAGTTTTTCTCTGAACCATCATTAAATAACGCCCGGAGTTTTGCCCCGTCGTTTGGTACGACTGTCGACCACCCCCTATTGTGGGAAGTACAAAACTTTTGATTGTCACACCTAACCTAACCCAATATTTTGGTACCTAAATATTCATATTTTTCAGCGGATTTTTGTGATATCTTGTATTCCACCTTGTCTTGATCAACGCTATAGAAATTTTCAATGCTGCCAAAATTTAAGAGTTTTTGTACTACAAATAGAACATTAAAAATTTGTCAAAGAAATGCAAATTTTTTAATAAATTGTCAAAATTTGTCTCAAATTATTCAAAATTATTCTCTGAACCATCATTAAATAACGCCCGGAGTTTTGCCCCGTCGTTTGGTACCACTCTCGACCACCCCCAATTGTGGGAAGTGCAAAACTTTTGATTGTCACACCTAACCTAAGCCAATATTTTGGTACCTAAATATTCATATTTTTCAGCGGATTTTTGTCATATCTTGTATTCCACCTTGTCTTGATCAACGCTATAGAAATTTTCAGTGCTGCCAAAATTTAAGTTTTTTATACTACAAAAAGAACATTAAAAATTCGTCAAAGAAATGCAAAATTTTTAATAAATTGTCAAAATTTGTCTCAAATTATTCAAAGTTTTTCTCTGAACCATCATTAAATAACGCCCGGAGTTTTGCCCCGTCGTTTGGTACCACTCTCGACCACCCCCTATTGTGGGAAGTGCAAAACTTTTGATTGTCACACCTAACCTAACCCAATATTTTGGTACCTAAATATTCATATTTTTCAGCGGATTTTTGTCATATCTTGTATTCCACCTTGTCTTGATCAACGCTATAGAAATTTTCAGTGCTGCCAAAATTTAGGTTTTTTATACTACAAAAAGAACATTAAAAATTCGTCGAAGAAATGCAAATTTTTTAATAAATTGTCAAAATTTGTCTCAAATTATTCAAAATTATTCTCCGAACCATCATTTAATAACGCCCGGAGTTTTGCCCCGTCGTTTGGTACGACTCTCGACCACCCCCTATTGTGGGAAGTGCAAAACTTTTGATTGTCACACCTAACCTAACCGAATCTTTTGGTACCTGAATATTCATGTTTTTCAGCGGGTTTTTGTCATATCTTGTATTCTACCTTGTCTTGATCAACGCTATAGAAATTTTCAATGCTGCCAAAATTTAAGAGTTTTTGTACTACAAATAGAACATTAAAAATTTGTCAAAGAAATGCAAATTTTTTAATAAATTGTCAAAATTTGTCTCAAATTATTCAAAATTATTCTCTGAACCATCATTAAATTTCGCCCGGAGTTTTGCCCCGTCGTTTGGTACGACTCTCGACCACCCCCTATTGTGGGAAGTGCAAATCTTTTGATTTTTACGCCTAACCTAACCTAATCTTTCGGTACCTAAATATTCATATTTTTCAGCGGATTTTTGTGATATCTTGTATTCCACCTTGTCTTGATCAACGCTATAGAAATTTTCAGTGCTGCCAAAATTTAAGAGTTTTGTACTACAAATAGAACATTAAAAATTCGTCGAAGAAATGCAAACTTTTTAATAAATTGTCAAAATTTGTCTCAAATTATTCAAAATTATTCTCCGTACCATCATTTAATAACGCCCGGAGTTTTGCCCCGTCGTTTGGTACGACTCTCGACCACCCCCTATTGTGGGAAGTGCAAAACTTTTGATTTTTACACCTAACCTAACCTAATCTTTCGGTACCTAAATATTCATATTTTTCAGCGGATTTTTGTCATATCTTGTATTCCACCTTGTCTTGATCAACGCTATAGAAATTTTAAGTGCTGCCAAAATTTAAGTTTTTTATACTACAAAAAGAACATTAAAAATTCGTCAAAGAAATGCAAAATTTTTAATAAATTGTCAAAATTTGTCTCAAATTATTTAAAATTATTCTCCGAACCATCATTTAATAACGCCCGGAGTTTTGCCCCGTCGTTTGGTACGACTCTCGACCACCCCCTATTGTGGGAAGTGCAAAACTTTTGATTTTTACACCTAACCTAACCTAATCTTTCGGTACCTAAATATTCATATTTTTCAGCGGATTTTTGTCATATCTTGTATTCCACCTTGTCTTGATCAACGCTATAGAAATTTTCAGTGCTGCCAAAATTTAAGTTTTTTATACTACAAAAAGAACATTAAAAATTCGTCAAAGAAATGCAAAATTTTTAATAAATTTTCAAAATTTGTCTCAAATTATTTAAAGTTTTTCTCTGAACCATCATTAATTAACGCCCGAAGTTTTGCCCCGTCGTTTGGTACCACTCTCGACCTCCCCCTTTTGTGGGAAGTGCAAAGCTTTTGATTGTCACACCTAACCTAACCCAATATTTTGGTACCTAAATATTCATATTTTTCAGCGGATTTTTGTCATATCTTGTATTTCACCTTGTCTTGATCAACGCTATAGAAATTTTCAGTGCTGCCAAAATTTAAGTTTTTTATACTACAAAAAGAACATTAAAAATTCGTCGAAGAAATGCAAATTTTTTAATAAATTGTCAAAATTTGTCTCAAATTATTCAAAATTATTCTCCGAACTCTTATTTAATAACGCCCGGAGTTTTGCCCCTCCGTTTGGTTCGACTCTCGACCACCCCTTATTGTGGGAAGTGCAAAACTTTTGATTGTCACACCTAACCTAACCGAATCTTTTGGTACCTGAATATTCATATTTTTCAGCGGGTTTTTGTCATATCTTGTATTCTACCTTGTCTTGATCAACGCTATAGAAATTTTCAATGCTGCCAAAATTTAAGAGTTTTTGTACTACAAATAGAACATTAAAAATTTGTCAAAGAAATGCAAATTTTTTAATAAATTGTCAAAATTTGTCTCAAATTATTCAAAATTATTCTCTGAACCATCATTAAATAACGCCCGGAGTTTTGCCCCGTCGTTTGGTACGACTGTCGACCACCCCCTATTGTGGGAAGTGCAAAACTTTTGATTGTCACACCTAACCTAACCCAATATTTTGGTACCTAAATATTCATATTTTTCAGCGGATTTTTGTGATATCTTGTATTCCACCTTGTCTTGATCAACGCTATAGAAATTTTCAATGCTGCCAAAATTTAAGAGTTTTTGTACTACAAATAGAACATTAAAAATTTGTCAAAGAAATGCAAATTTTTTAATAAATTGTCAAAATTTGTCTCAAATTATTCAAAATTATTCTCTGAACCATCATTAAATAACGCCCGGAGTTTTGCCCCGTCGTTTGGTACCACTCTCGACCACCCCCAATTGTGGGAAGTGCAAAACTTTTGATTGTCACACCTAACCTAAGCCAATATTTTGGTACCTAAATATTTATATTTTTCAGCGGATTTTTGTCATATCTTGTATTCCACCTTGTCTTGATCAACGCTATAGAAATTTTCAGTGCTGCCATAATTTAAGTTTTTTATACTACAAAAAGAACATTAAAAATTCGTCAAAGAAATGCAAAATTTTTAATAAATTGTCAAAATTTGTCTCAAATTATTCAAAGTTTTTCTCTGAACCATCATTAAATAACGCCCGGAGTTTTGCCCCGTCGTTTGGTACCACTCTCGACCACCCCCTATTGTGGGATGTGCAAAACTTTTGATTGTCACACCTAACCTAACCCAATATTTTGGTACCTAAATATTCATATTTTTCAGCGGATTTTTGTCATATCTTGTATTCCACCTTGTCTTGATCAACGCTATAGAAATTTTCAGTGCTGCCAAAATTTAGGTTTTTTATACTACAAAAAGAACATTAAAAATTCGTCGAAGAAATGCAAATTTTTTAATAAATTGTCAAAATTTGTCTCAAATTATTCAAAATTATTCTCCGAACCATCATTTAATAACGCCCGGAGTTTTGCCCCGTCGTTTGGTACGACTCTCGACCACCCCCTATTGTGGGAAGTGCAAATCTTTTGATTTTTACGCCTAACCTAACCTAATCTTTCGGTACCTAAATATTCATATTTTTCAGCGGATTTTTGTGATATCTTGTATTCCACCTTGTCTTGATCAACGCTATAGAAATTTTCAGTGCTGCCAAAATTTAAGAGTTTTGTACTACAAATAGAACATTAAAAATTCGTCGAAGAAATGCAAACTTTTTAATAAATTGTCAAAATTTGTCTCAAATTATTCATAATTATTCTCCGTACCATCATTTAATAACGCCCGGAGTTTTGCCCCGTCGTTTGGTACGACTCTCGACCACCCCCTATTGTGGGAAGTGCAAAACTTTTGATTTTTACACCTAACCTAACCTAATCTTTCGGTACCTAAATATTCATATTTTTCAGCGGATTTTTGTCATATCTTGTATTCCACCTTGTCTTGATCAACGCTATAGAAATTTTCAGTGCTGCCAAAATTTAAGTTTTTTATACTACAAAAAGAACATTAAAAATTCGTCAAAGAAATGCAAAATTTTTAATAAATTGTCAAAATTTGTCTCAAATTATTTAAAATTATTCTCCGAACCATCATTTAATAACGCCCGGAGTTTTGCCCCGTCGTTTGGTACGACTCTCGACCACCCCCTATTGTGGGAAGTGCAAAACTTTTGATTGTCACACCTAACCTAACCGAATCTTTTGGTACCTGAATATTCATATTTTTCAGCGGGTTTTTGTCATATCTTGTATTCTACCTTGTCTTGATCAACGCTATAGAAATTTTCAATGCTGCCAAAATTTAAGAGTTTTTGTACTACAAATAGAACATTAAAAATTTGTCAAAGAAATGCAAATTTTTTAATAAATTGTCAAAATTTGTCTCAAATTATTCAAAATTATTCTCTGAACCATCATTAAATAACGCCCGGAGTTTTGCCCCGTCGTTTGGTACGACTCTCGACCACCCCCTATTGTGGGAAGTGCAAAACTTTTGATTTTTACACCTAACCTAACCTAATCTTTCGGTACCTAAATATTCATATTTTTCAGCGGATTTTTGTCATATCTTGTATTCCACCTTGTCTTGATCAACGCTATAGAAATTTTCAGTGCTGCCAAAATTTAACCCTCTTTGGCTGACGTGTTAGTCCAACAGACACCGCGAAATATAAAATTCGGTTTATTACCGTTAATTTTCAAATTTGAGCGCCACCGCTCTCAGTACCTTACTGTCGTGAGCTCGCGCGTCGGTCAGTGTGCGGGGGGCGGTCGTAGCGAGCGCACGTTTGCGTAGCGGGAGGCAGGTGTCCACGAGTCTACCACACCAGTGTTAAGGTAAGTTTCTACTATACTACCACCTCAATAAAATGGTTATATTTTCATAGTGTCTCCTAAACTACCACATCAGTAAATTATTTTAGTTTATCTTACGATAAGGTATTTTTTTGGTAATAATTCTCGTTATTTTGGAATTTGATTTTATTTACGTATTTTACATAAAGCTATACTTCTAGACCAATATTATAAAGAGGACAGATTTTTATTTTTGTTTGTAATGAAAACTCAAAAAAGTACCTAATGGACCAATTTCACTAATAGAATGCTATATTATCACTGAGTTACATAGGCTATATGGCGAAATAGTATGTATAGTCCACGCGGTTGAAGTCGCGACGGAAAGCAAATTGTGCCTACATAATTTACAAGGAAAACTTGTTTTTTTAGATGGCTGACTCAAGTAACAACCCTCGGCCTGGTACTTCTAATCGTAAGAGAACGTCGGCTGGAAGTTTTGTGAGTCACGAAGATCGAATAACAGAGTGGCTGGAAGAGGAAAGTGAGCATGACTTTAGCGACATTGATGATGAAGATGACGATCCAACTTTCGAGCCAGAAATACAACACATTGAAGAAGATGTCATGTCATGTGAAGAAGATCCAGAGCTAAATTTAGAAGCGCGTCAAGAACCTGCCCCAGTGGTTGAACGCCAACGATCTTCAGACGAGTCACAAGACCACTACACAGGTAAAAACGGCTTCATTTGGAGTAAACAAGAGCGTTCTAGGACATCACGTATTGCAGCTCATAACATAATTCGATTACCAGGCCGTACTACAACAACAAATTTTGAAGGATACTCGGAACTTTGGTCTAAGCTGATTGACCCCACAATGTTAGAATCCCTGGTGCGATTTACCAATCAGAAACTCAGTTTCTACCGTACTACGTTCAAAAATGCAACTAAGGCCGAACTTCGAGACACAAATGTAATCGAGATGAAAGCGCTCATTGGCTTGATGTACTATTCATCAGTATTCAAATGTAACGATGCAGATCTTGGCACAATATTTAGCACCGATGGCACAGGCCGTGAAATATTCCGATGCGTGATGTCCAAATGGCGTTTTTCGTGTTTGATCAACTACCTTAGATTTGATGACTCGACTACCAGAGAGGAACGTCTAAAAGATGATACACTTGCTCCAATATCCGATATTTTTGATAAGTTCATATCAAACAGTCAGTCTCAATATACTCCTGGACCATACCTCTGCATTGATGAAATGTTACTGCCATTTAGAGGTCGTTGCAAGTTCATAATTTATATGCCTCAGAAACCAGCAAAATATGGTATCAAAATATTATTATTAGTAGATGCTCGTACATACTATATTTATAATGCTTATGTATACCATGGGAAAAATTCCGATGGGAAAGGCTTAACCGATCAAGAGAAAAAAATGGCAGTACCCACTCAGTCGGTTCTAAGACTTGCAAAAGTGGTCGAAAAATCGAACCGAAATATTACTGCTGACAATTGGTTCAGCTCGATACCACTAGTCGAAATATTGCTGAAACGAGGACTGACTTACCTGGGCACTCTGAAAAAAAATAAAGCTGAAATACCACCTTGTTTCTTGCCGAACAGAAATAGACCGATAGAAAGTTCGTTGTATGGTTTTACGAAAGACTATTCAATTTTATCATATGTGCCAAAACCTAATAAAGCCGTGTTGTTGGTTTCTTCTTCTCATCACATTCAAGAATTAGATAGTGATACAGGAAAACCAGTTATGATTGCAGACTATAATCATACTAAAGGTGGAGTGGACGAGGTGGATAAGAAATGCTCGATTTATTGTTGCAGTCGTAAAACTCGTCGTTGGCCAATGGCAATCTTTCAAAGAATTCTGGACATGGCAGGCATAAATAGCTTTGTATTGTATCAAAGTTGTGCTGACAGTGATAAAAAAATGAGGAGAGCAACTTTTTTACTAAAAATGGCAAGAGATTTAGTGCTGAATCATATGAAAGCCCGAGTATACAATGAAAGATTGCCAAGGGAACTGCGCATGACCATCACTAGGGTTTTAGGTAAGGATATACCCCCTCCACCACCGGTAGTTCGGTCTGTTCCACCAAGTGGCAGAAAACTATGTTCCATTTGTCCAACAAAAATCAAAAGACAAACCAAATATTGTTGCTCTGATTGTTCGAAGCCAATTTGCCTTCAGTGCTCGAAGCCACTATGTGAAAATTGTCAAACAAAGCTGTGATTTTGAAAGTGTCTAATTTTGAAGTCAACCAACGAATTTATCTCATTTTTTCTAGACTGATTACTGTAATTGTTAATTTTTTAGATGTCTAATGTTAAATTTAAAAGAGTTGAATTTTTAATTTTTTCTATGTCATTAATGTTTAAGTAGAGATTCTTAGACTGATTTGTGATAAGTCAATAAACACTGTTTAATTATGAAAATACAAATTGATTGTTTTATTTAAATATTATTAAACATAAAAAATAGGCTAAAAATCTTATAAATATAAATATAATAGCTACATAATTTAAATAAATAAAAATATTTGATGTTGAAATGGTGTCTCATGTACTACCACACCAGTAAAATTGTAAAAATTGACCCACGTCAGTCGCAGAGGGTTAAGTTTTTTATACTACAAAAAGAACATTAAAAATTCGTCAAAGAAATGCAAAATTTTTAATAAATTTTCAAAATTTGTCTCAAATTATTTAAAGTTTTTCTCTGAACCATCATTAATTAACGCCCGAAGTTTTGCCCCGTCGTTTGGTACCACTCTCGACCTCCCCCTTTTGTGGGAAGTGCAAAGCTTTTGATTGTCACACCTAACCTAACCCAATATTTTGGTACCTAAATATTCATATTTTTCAGCGGATTTTTGTCATATCTTGTATTTCACCTTGTCTTGATCAACGCTATAGAAATTTTCAGTGCTGCCAAAATTTAAGTTTTTTATACTACAAAAAGAACATTAAAAATTCGTCGAAGAAATGCAAATTTTTTAATAAATTGTCAAAATTTGTCTCAAATTATTCAAAATTATTCTCCGAACTCTTATTTAATAACGCCCGGAGTTTTGCCCCGTCGTTTGGTTCGACTCTCGACCACCCCTTATTGTGGGAAGTGCAAAACTTTTGATTGTCACACCTAACCTAACCGAATCTTTTGGTACCTGAATATTCATATTTTTCAGCGGGTTTTTGTCATATCTTGTATTCTACCTTGTCTTGATCAACGCTATAGAAATTTTCAATGCTGCCAAAATTTAGGTTTTTTATACTACAAAAAGAACATTAAAAATTCGTCAAAGAAATGCAAAATTTTTAATAAATTGTCAAAATTTGTCTCAAATTATTCAAAGTTTTTCTCTGAACCATCATTAAATAACGCCCGGAGTTTTGCCCCGTCGTTTGGTACCACTCTCGACCACCCCCTATTGTGGGAAGTGCAAAACTTTTGATTGTCACACCTAACCTAACCCAATATTTTGGTACCTAAATATTCATATTTTTCAGCGGATTTTTGTGATATCTTGTATTCCACCTTGTCTTGATCAACGCTATAGAAATTTTCAGTGCTGCCAAAATTTAAGTTTTTTATACTACAAAAAGAACATTAAAAATTCGTCGAAGAAATGCAAACTTTTTAATAAATTGTCAAATTTTGTCTCAAATTATTCAAAATTATTCTCCGTACCATCATTTAATAACGCCCGGAGTTTTGCCCCGTCGTTTGGTACGACTCTCGACCACCCCTTATTGTGGGAAGTGCAAAACTTTTGATTGTCACACCTAACCTAACCGAATCTTTTGGTACCTGAATATTCATATTTTTCAGCGGGTTTTTGTCATATCTTGTATTCTACCTTGTCTTGATCAACGCTATAGAAATTTTCAATGCTGCCAAAATTTAAGAGTTTTTGTACTACAAATAGAACATTAAAAATTTGTCAAAGAAATGCAAATTTTTTAATAAATTGTCAAAATTTGTCTCAAATTATTCAAAGTTTTTCTCTGAACCATCATTAAATAACGCCCGGAGTTTTGCCCCGTCGTTTGGTACCACTCTCGACCACCCCCTATTGTGGGATGTGCAAAACTTTTGATTGTCACACCTAACCTAACCCAATATTTTGGTACCTAAATATTCATATTTTTCAGCGGATTTTTGTCATATCTTGTATTCCACCTTGTCTTGATCAACGCTATAGAAATTTTCAGTGCTGCCAAAATTTAGGGTTTTTATACTACAAAAAGAACATTAAAAATTCGTCGAAGAAATGCAAATTTTTTAATAAATTGTCAAAATTTGTCTCAAATTATTCAAAATTATTCTCCGAACCATCATTTAATAACGCCCGGAGTTTTGCCCCGTCGTTTGGTACGACTCTCGACCACCCCTATTGTGGGAAGTGCAAAACTTTTGATTGTCACACCTAACCTAACCGAATCTTTTGGTACCTGAATATTCATATTTTTCAGCGGGTTTTTGTCATATCTTGTATTCTACCTTGTCTTGATCAACGCTATAGAAATTTTCAATGCTGCCAAAATTTAAGAGTTTTTGTACTACAAATAGAACATTAAAAATTTGTCAAAGAAATGCAAATTTTTTAATAAATTGTCAAAATTTGTCTCAAATTATTCAAAATTATCCTCTGAACCATCATTAAATAACGCCCGGAATTTTGCCCCGTCGTTTGGTACGACTCTCGACCACCCCCTATTGTGGGAAGTGCAAAACTTTTGATTTTTACACCTAACCTAACCTAAACTTTCGGTACCTAAATATTCATATTTTTCAGCGGATTTTTGTCATATCTTGTATTCCACCTTGTCTTGATCAACGCTATAGAAATTTTCAGTGCTGCCAAAATTAAGTTTTTTATACTACAAAAAGAACATTAAAAATTCGTCAAAGAAATGCAAAATTTTTAATATATTGTCAAAATTTGTCTCAAATTATTCAAAGTTTTTCTCTGAACCATCATTAAATAACGCCCGGAGTTTTGCCCCGTCGTTTGGTACCACTCTCGACCACCCCCTATTGTGGGAAGTGCAAAACTTTTGATTGTCACACCTAACCTAACCCAATATTTTGGTACCTAAATATTCATATTTTTCAGCGGATTTTTGTCATATCTTGTATTCCACCTTGTCTTGATCAACGCTATAGAAATTTTCAGTGCTGCCAAAATTTAGGTTTTTTATACTACAAAAAGAACATTAAAAATTCGTCGAAGAAATGCAAATTTTTTAATAAATTGTCAAAATTTGTCTCAAATTATTCAAAATTATTCTCCGAACCATCATTTAATAACGCCCGGAGTTTTGCCCCGTCGTTTGGTACGACTCTCGACCACCCCCTATTGTGGGAAGTGCAAAACTTTTGATTGTCACACCTAACCTAACCCAATATTTTGGTACCTAAATATTCATATTTTTCAGCGGATTTTTGTGATATCTTGTATTCCACCTTGTCTTGATCAACGCTATAGAAATTTTCAGTGCTGCCAAAATTTAAGTTTTTTATACTACAAAAAGAACATTAAAAATTCGTCGAAGAAATGCAAACTTTTTAATAAATTGTCAAATTTTGTCTCAAATTATTCAAAATTATTCTCCGTACCATCATTTAATAACGCCCGGAGTTTTGCCCCGTCGTTTGGTACGACTCTCGACCACCCCTTATTGTGGGAAGTGCAAAACTTTTGATTGTCACACCTAACCTAACCGAATCTTTTGGTACCTGAATATTCATATTTTTCAGCGGGTTTTTGTCATATCTTGTATTCTACCTTGTCTTGATCAACGCTATAGAAATTTTCAATGCTGCCAAAATTTAAGAGTTTTTGTACTACAAATAGAACATTAAAAATTTGTCAAAGAAATGCAAATTTTTTAATAAATTGTCAAAATTTGTCTCAAATTATTCAAAGTTTTTCTCTGAACCATCATTAAATAACGCCCGGAGTTTTGCCCCGTCGTTTGGTACGACTGTCGACCACCCCCTATTGTGGGAAGTGCAAAACTTTTGATTGTCACACCTAACCTAACCCAATATTTTGGTACCTAAATATTCATATTTTTCAGCGGATTTTTGTGATATCTTGTATTCCACCTTGTCTTGATCAACGCTATAGAAATTTTCAATGCTGCCAAAATTTAAGAGTTTTTGTACTACAAATAGAACATTAAAAATTTGTCAAAGAAATGCAAATTTTTTAATAAATTGTCAAAATTTGTCTCAAATTATTCAAAATTATTCTCTGAACCATCATTAAATAACGCCCGGAGTTTTGCCCCGTCGTTTGGTACCACTCTCGACCACCCCCAATTGTGGGAAGTGCAAAACTTTTGATTGTCACACCTAACCTAAGCCAATATTTTGGTACCTAAATATTCATATTTTTCAGCGGATTTTTGTCATATCTTGTATTCCACCTTGTCTTGATCAACGCTATAGAAATTTTCAGTGCTGCCAAAATTTAAGTTTTTTATACTACAAAAAGAACATTAAAAATTCGTCAAAGAAATGCAAAATTTTTAATAAATTGTCAAAATTTGTCTCAAATTATTCAAAGTTTTTCTCTGAACCATCATTAAATAACGCCCGGAGTTTTGCCCCGTCGTTTGGTACCACTCTCGACCACCCCCTATTGTGGGAAGTGCAAAACTTTTGATTGTCACACCTAACCTAACCCAATATTTTGGTACCTAAATATTCATATTTTTCAGCGGATTTTTGTGATATCTTGTATTCCACCTTGTCTTGATCAACGCTATAGAAATTTTCAGTGCTGCCAAAATTTAAGTTTTTTATACTACAAAAAGAACATTAAAAATTCGTCGAAGAAATGCAAACTTTTTAATAAATTGTCAAATTTTGTCTCAAATTATTCAAAATTATTCTCCGTACCATCATTTAATAACGCCCGGAGTTTTGCCCCGTCGTTTGGTACGACTCTCGACCACCCCTTATTGTGGGAAGTGCAAAACTTTTGATTGTCACACCTAACCTAACCGAATCTTTTGGTACCTGAATATTCATATTTTTCAGCGGGTTTTTGTCATATCTTGTATTCTACCTTGTCTTGATCAACGCTATAGAAATTTTCAATGCTGCCAAAATTTAAGAGTTTTTGTACTACAAATAGAACATTAAAAATTTGTCAAAGAAATGCAAATTTTTTAATAAATTGTCAAAATTTGTCTCAAATTATTCAAAGTTTTTCTCTGAACCATCATTAAATAACGCCCGGAGTTTTGCCCCGTCGTTTGGTACCACTCTCGACCACCCCCTATTGTGGGATGTGCAAAACTTTTGATTGTCACACCTAACCTAACCCAATATTTTGGTACCTAAATATTCATATTTTTCAGCGGATTTTTGTCATATCTTGTATTCCACCTTGTCTTGATCAACGCTATAGAAATTTTCAGTGCTGCCAAAATTTAGGGTTTTTATACTACAAAAAGAACATTAAAAATTCGTCGAAGAAATGCAAATTTTTTAATAAATTGTCAAAATTTGTCTCAAATTATTCAAAATTATTCTCCGAACCATCATTTAATAACGCCCGGAGTTTTGCCCCGTCGTTTGGTACGACTCTCGACCACCCCTATTGTGGGAAGTGCAAAACTTTTGATTGTCACACCTAACCTAACCGAATCTTTTGGTACCTGAATATTCATATTTTTCAGCGGGTTTTTGTCATATCTTGTATTCTACCTTGTCTTGATCAACGCTATAGAAATTTTCAATGCTGCCAAAATTTAAGAGTTTTTGTACTACAAATAGAACATTAAAAATTTGTCAAAGAAATGCAAATTTTTTAATAAATTGTCAAAATTTGTCTCAAATTATTCAAAATTATCCTCTGAACCATCATTAAATAACGCCCGGAATTTTGCCCCGTCGTTTGGTACGACTCTCGACCACCCCCTATTGTGGGAAGTGCAAAACTTTTGATTTTTACACCTAACCTAACCTAAACTTTCGGTACCTAAATATTCATATTTTTCAGCGGATTTTTGTCATATCTTGTATTCCACCTTGTCTTGATCAACGCTATAGAAATTTTCAGTGCTGCCAAAATTAAGTTTTTTATACTACAAAAAGAACATTAAAAATTCGTCAAAGAAATGCAAAATTTTTAATATATTGTCAAAATTTGTCTCAAATTATTCAAAGTTTTTCTCTGAACCATCATTAAATAACGCCCGGAGTTTTGCCCCGTCGTTTGGTACCACTCTCGACCACCCCCTATTGTGGGAAGTGCAAAACTTTTGATTGTCACACCTAACCTAACCCAATATTTTGGTACCTAAATATTCATATTTTTCAGCGGATTTTTGTCATATCTTGTATTCCACCTTGTCTTGATCAACGCTATAGAAATTTTCAGTGCTGCCAAAATTTAGGTTTTTTATACTACAAAAAGAACATTAAAAATTCGTCGAAGAAATGCAAATTTTTTAATAAATTGTCAAAATTTGTCTCAAATTATTCAAAATTATTCTCCGAACCATCATTTAATAACGCCCGGAGTTTTGCCCCGTCGTTTGGTACGACTCTCGACCACCCCCTATTGTGGGAAGTGCAAAACTTTTGATTGTCACACCTAACCTAACCCAATATTTTGGTACCTAAATATTCATATTTTTCAGCGGATTTTTGTGATATCTTGTATTCCACCTTGTCTTGATCAACGCTATAGAAATTTTCAGTGCTGCCAAAATTTAAGTTTTTTATACTACAAAAAGAACATTAAAAATTCGTCGAAGAAATGCAAACTTTTTAATAAATTGTCAAATTTTGTCTCAAATTATTCAAAATTATTCTCCGTACCATCATTTAATAACGCCCGGAGTTTTGCCCCGTCGTTTGGTACGACTCTCGACCACCCCTTATTGTGGGAAGTGCAAAACTTTTGATTGTCACACCTAACCTAACCGAATCTTTTGGTACCTGAATATTCATATTTTTCAGCGGGTTTTTGTCATATCTTGTATTCTACCTTGTCTTGATCAACGCTATAGAAATTTTCAATGCTGCCAAAATTTAAGAGTTTTTGTACTACAAATAGAACATTAAAATTTGTCAAAGAAATGCAAATTTTTTAATAAATTGTCAAAATTTGTCTCAAATTATTCAAAGTTTTTCTCTGAACCATCATTAAATAACGCCCGGAGTTTTGCCCCGTCGTTTGGTACGACTGTCGACCACCCCCTATTGTGGGAAGTGCAAAACTTTTGATTGTCACACCTAACCTAACCCAATATTTTGGTACCTAAATATTCATATTTTTCAGCGGATTTTTGTGATATCTTGTATTCCACCTTGTCTTGATCAACGCTATAGAAATTTTCAATGCTGCCAAAATTTAAGAGTTTTTGTACTACAAATAGAACATTAAAAATTTGTCAAAGAAATGCAAATTTTTTAATAAATTGTCAAAATTTGTCTCAAATTATTCAAAATTATTCTCTGAACCATCATTAAATAACGCCCGGAGTTTTGCCCCGTCGTTTGGTACCACTCTCGACCACCCCCAATTGTGGGAAGTGCAAAACTTTTGATTGTCACACCTAACCTAAGCCAATATTTTGGTACCTAAATATTCATATTTTTCAGCGGATTTTTGTCATATCTTGTATTCCACCTTGTCTTGATCAACGCTATAGAAATTTTCAGTGCTGCCAAAATTTAAGTTTTTTATACTACAAAAAGAACATTAAAAATTCGTCAAAGAAATGCAAAATTTTTAATAAATTGTCAAAATTTGTCTCAAATTATTCAAAGTTTTTCTCTGAACCATCATTAAATAACGCCCGGAGTTTTGCCCCGTCGTTTGGTACCACTCTCGACCACCCCCTATTGTGGGAAGTGCAAAACTTTTGATTGTCACACCTAACCTAACCCAATATTTTGGTACCTAAATATTCATATTTTTCAGCGGATTTTTGTGATATCTTGTATTCCACCTTGTCTTGATCAACGCTATAGAAATTTTCAGTGCTGCCAAAATTTAAGTTTTTTATACTACAAAAAGAACATTAAAAATTCGTCGAAGAAATGCAAACTTTTTAATAAATTGTCAAATTTTGTCTCAAATTATTCAAAATTATTCTCCGTACCATCATTTAATAACGCCCGGAGTTTTGCCCCGTCGTTTGGTACGACTCTCGACCACCCCTTATTGTGGGAAGTGCAAAACTTTTGATTGTCACACCTAACCTAACCGAATCTTTTGGTACCTGAATATTCATATTTTTCAGCGGGTTTTTGTCATATCTTGTATTCTACCTTGTCTTGATCAACGCTATAGAAATTTTCAATGCTGCCAAAATTTAAGAGTTTTTGTACTACAAATAGAACATTAAAAATTTGTCAAAGAAATGCAAATTTTTTAATAAATTGTCAAAATTTGTCTCAAATTATTCAAAGTTTTTCTCTGAACCATCATTAAATAACGCCCGGAGTTTTGCCCCGTCGTTTGGTACGACTGTCGACCACCCCCTATTGTGGGAAGTGCAAAACTTTTGATTGTCACACCTAACCTAACCCAATATTTTGGTACCTAAATATTCATATTTTTCAGCGGATTTTTGTGATATCTTGTATTCCACCTTGTCTTGATCAACGCTATAGAAATTTTCAATGCTGCCAAAATTTAAGAGTTTTTGTACTACAAATAGAACATTAAAAATTTGTCAAAGAAATGCAAATTTTTTAATAAATTGTCAAAATTTGTCTCAAATTATTCAAAATTATTCTCTGAACCATCATTAAATAACGCCCGGAGTTTTGCCCCGTCGTTTGGTACCACTCTCGACCACCCCCAATTGTGGGAAGTGCAAAACTTTTGATTGTCACACCTAACCTAAGCCAATATTTTGGTACCTAAATATTCATATTTTTCAGCGGATTTTTGTCATATCTTGTATTCCACCTTGTCTTGATCAACGCTATAGAAATTTTCAGTGCTGCCAAAATTTAAGTTTTTTATACTACAAAAAGAACATTAAAAATTCGTCAAAGAAATGCAAAATTTTTAATAAATTGTCAAAATTTGTCTCAAATTATTCAAAATTATTCTCCGAACTCTTATTTAATAACGCCCGGAGTTTTGCCCCGTCGTTTGGTTCGACTCTCGACCACCCCTTATTGTGGGAAGTGCAAAACTTTTGATTGTCACACCTAACCTAACCGAATCTTTTGGTACCTGAATATTCATATTTTTCAGCGGGTTTTTGTCATATCTTGTATTCTACCTTGTCTTGATCAACGCTATAGAAATTTTCAATGCTGCCAAAATTTAAGAGTTTTTGTACTACAAATAGAACATTAAAAATTTGTCAAAGAAATGCAAATTTTTTAATTAATTGTCAAAATTTGTCTCAAATTATTCAAAATTATTCTCTGAACCATCATTAAATAACGCCCGGAGTTTTGCCCCGTCGTTTGGTACGACTGTCGACCACCCCCTATTGTGGGAAGTGCAAAACTTTTGATTGTCACACCTAACCTAACCCAATATTTTGGTACCTAAATATTCATATTTTTCAGCGGATTTTTGTGATATCTTGTATTCCACCTTGTCTTGATCAACGCTATAGAAATTTTCAATGCTGCCAAAATTTAAGAGTTTTTGTACTACAAATAGAACATTAAAAATTTGTCAAAGAAATGCAAATTTTTTAATAAATTGTCAAAATTTGTCTCAAATTATTCAAAATTATTCTCTGAACCATCATTAAATAACGCCCGGAGTTTTGCCCCGTCGTTTGGTACCACTCTCGACCACCCCCAATTGTGGGAAGTGCAAAACTTTTGATTGTCACACCTAACCTAAGCCAATATTTTGGTACCTAAATATTTATATTTTTCAGCGGATTTTTGTCATATCTTGTATTCCAACTTGTCTTGATCAACGCTATAGAAATTTTCAGTGCTGCCATAATTTAAGTTTTTTATACTACAAAAAGAACATTAAAAATTCGTCAAAGAAATGCAAAATTTTTAATAAATTGTCAAAATTTGTCTCAAATTATTCAAAGTTTTTCTCTGAACCATCATTAAATAACGCCCGGAGTTTTGCCCCGTCGTTTGGTACCACTCTCGACCACCCCCTATTGTGGGATGTGCAAAACTTTTGATTGTCACACCTAACCTAACCCAATATTTTGGTACCTAAATATTCATATTTTTCAGCGGATTTTTGTCATATCTTGTATTCCACCTTGTCTTGATCAACGCTATAGAAATTTTCAGTGCTGCCAAAATTTAGGTTTTTTATACTACAAAAAGAACATTAAAAATTCGTCGAAGAAATGCAAATTTTTTAATAAATTGTCAAAATTTGTCTCAAATTATTCAAAATTATTCTCCGAACCATCATTTAATAACGCCCGGAGTTTTGCCCCGTCGTTTGGTACGACTCTCGACCACCCCCTATTGTGGGAAGTGCAAAACTTTTGATTGTCACACCTAACCTAACCGAATCTTTTGGTACCTGAATATTCATATTTTTCAGCGGGTTTTTGTCATATCTTGTATTCTACCTTGTCTTGATCAACGCTATAGAAATTTTCAGTGCTGCCAAAATTAAGTTTTTTATACTACAAAAGAACATTAAAAATTCGTCAAAGAAATGCAAAATTTTTAATTTATTGTCAAAATTTGTCTCAAATTATTCAAAGTTTTTCTCTGAACCATCATTAAATAACGCCCGGAGTTTTGCCCCGTCGTTTGGTACCACTCTCGACCACCCCCAATTGTGGGAAGTGCAAAACTTTTGATTGTCACACCTAACCTAACCCAATATTTTGGTACCTAAATATTCATATTTTTCAGCGGATTTTTGTCATATCTTGTATTCCACCTTGTCTTGATCAACGCTATAGAAATTTTCAGTGCTGCCATAATTTAAGTTTTTTATACTACAAAAAGAACATTAAAAATTCGTCAAAGAAATGCAAAATTTTTAATAAATTGTCAAAATTTGTCTCAAATTATTCAAAGTTTTTCTCTGAACCATCATTAAATAACGCCCGGAGTTTTGCCCCGTCGTTTGGTACCACTTTCGACCACCCCCTATTGTGGGAAGTGCAAAACTTTTGATTGTCACACCTAACCTAACCCAATATTTTGGTACCTAAATATTCATATTTTTCAGCGGATTTTTGTCATATCTTGTATTCCACCTTGTCTTGATCAACGCTATAGAAATTTTCAGTGCTGCCAAAATTTAGGTTTTTTATACTACAAAAAGAACATTAAAAATTCGTCGAAGAAATGCAATTTTTTTAATAAATTGTCAAAATTTGTCTCAAATTATTCAAAATTATTCTCCGAACCATCATTTAATAACGCCCGGAGTTTTGCCCCGTCGTTTGGTACGACTCTCGACCACCCCCTATTGTGGGAAGTGCAAAACTTTTGATTGTCACACCTAACCTAACCCAATATTTTGGTACCTAAATATTCATATTTTTTTAGCGGATTTTTGTGATAATTATCTTGTATTCCACCTTGTCTTGATCAACGCTATAGAAATTTTCAGTGCTGCCAAAATTTAAGTTTTTTATACTACAAAAAGAACATTAAAAATTCGTCGAAGAAATGCAAACTTTTTAATAAATTGTCAAAATTTGTCTCAAATTATTCAAAATTATTCTCCGTACCATCATTTAATAACGCCCGGAGTTTTGCCCCGTCGTTTGGTACGACTCTCGACCACCCCCTATTGTGGGAAGTGCAAAACTTTTGATTGTCACACCTAACCTAACCGAATCTTTTGGTACCTGAATATTCATATTTTTCAGCGGGTTTTTGTCATATCTTGTATTCTACCTTGTCTTGATCAACGCTATAGAAATTTTCAATGCTGCCAAAATTTAAGAGTTTTTGTACTACAAATAGAACATTAAAAATTTGTCAAAGAAATGCAAAATTTTTAATATATTGTCAAAATTTGTCTCAAATTATTCAAAGTTTTTCTCTGAACCATCATTAAATAACGCCCGAAGTTTTGCCCCGTCGTTTGGTACCACTCTCGACCTCCCCCTTTTGTGAAAAGTGCAAAGCTTTTGATTGTCACACCTAACCTAACCCAATATTTTGGTACCTAAATATTCATATTTTTCAGCGGATTTTTGTCATATCTTGTATTTCACCTTGTCTTGATCAACGCTATAGAAATTTTCAGTGCTGCCAAAATTTAAGTTTTTTATACTACAAAAAGAACATTAAAAATTCGTCGAAGAAATGCAAATTTTTTAATAAATTGTCAAAATTTGTCTCAAATTATTCAAAATTAGTCTCCGAACTATCATTTAATAACGCCCGGAATTTTGCCCCGTCGTTTGGTACGACTCTCGACCACCCCCTATTGTGGGAAGTGCAAAACTTTTGATTGTCACACCTAACCTAACCGAATCTTTTGGTACCTGAATATTCATATTTTTCAGCGGATTTTTGTGATATCTTGTATTCCACCTTGTCTTGATCAACGCTATAGAAATTTTCAGTGCTGCCAAAATTTAAGTTTTTTATACTACAAAAAGAACATTAAAAATTCGTCGAAGAAATGCAAAATTTTTAATAAATTTTCAAAATTTGTCTCAAATTATTTAAAGTTTTTCTCTGAACCATCATTAAATAACGCCCGAAGTTTTGCCCCGTCGTTTGGTACCACTCTCGACCTCCCCCTTTTGTGAAAAGTGCAAAGCTTTTGATTGTCACACCTAACCTAACCCAATATTTTGGTACCTAAATATTCATATTTTTCAGCGGATTTTTGTCATATCTTGTATTTCACCTTGTCTTGATCAACGCTATAGAAATTTTCAGTGCTGCCAAAATTTAAGTTTTTTATACTACAAAAAGAACATTAAAAATTCGTCGAAGAAATGCAAATTTTTTAATAAATTGTCAAAATTTGTCTCAAATTATTCAAAATTATTCTCCGAACTATCATTTAATAACGCCCGGAGTTTTGCCCCGTCGTTTGGTTCGACTCTCGACCACCCCTTATTGTGGGAAGTGCAAAACTTTTGATTGTCACACCTAACCTAACCGAATCTTTTGGTACCTGAATATTCATATTTTTCAGCGGGTTTTTGTCATATCTTGTATTCTACCTTGTCTTGATCAACGCTATAGAAATTTTCAATGCTGCCAAAATTTAAGAGTTTTTGTACTACAAATAGAACATTAAAAATTTGTCAAAGAAATGCAAATTTTTTAATTAATTGTCAAAATTTGTCTCAAATTATTCAAAATTATTCTCTGAACCATCATTAAATAACGCCCGGAGTTTTGCCCCGTCGTTTGGTACGACTGTCGACCACCCCCTATTGTGGGAAGTGCAAAACTTTTGATCGTCACACCTAACCTAACCCAATATTTTGGTACCTGAATATTCATATTTTTCAGCGGATTTTTGTGATATCTTGTATTCCACCTTGTCTTGATCAACGCTATAGAAATTTTCAGTGCTGCCAAAATTTAAGTTTTTTATACTACAAAAAGAACATTAAAAATTCGTCGAAGAAATGCAAAATTTTTAATAAATTTTCAAAATTTGTCTCAAATTATTTAAAGTTTTTCTCTGAACCATCATTAAATAACGCCCGAAGTTTTGCCCCGTCGTTTGGTACGACTCTCGACCTCCCCCTTTTGTGAAAAGTGCAAAGCTTTTGATTGTCACACCTAACCTAACCCAATATTTTGGTACCTAAATATTCATATTTTTCAGCGGATTTTTGTCATATCTTGTATTTCACCTTGTCTTGATCAACGCTATAGAAATTTTCAGTGCTGCCAAAATTTAAGTTTTTTATACTACAAAAAGAACATTAAAAATTCGTCGAAGAAATGCAAATTTTTTAATAAATTGTCAAAATTTGTCTCAAATTATTCAAAATTATTCTCCGAACTAGCATTTAATAACGCCCGGAGTTTTGACCCGTCGTTTGGTTCGACTCTCGACCACCCCCTATTGTGGGAAGTGCAAAACTTTTGATTGTCACACCTAACCTAACCGAATCTTTTGGTACCTGAATATTCATATTTTTCAGCGGGTTTTTGTCATATCTTGTATTCTACCTTGTCTTGATCAACGCTATAGAAATTTTCAGTGCTGCCAAAATTTAAGTTTTTTATACTACAAAAAGAACATTAAAAATTCGTCAAAGAAATGCAAAATTTTTAATAAATTGTCAAAATTTGTCTCAAATTATTTAAAATTATTCTCCGAACCATCATTTAATAACGCCCGGAGTTTTGCCCCGTCGTTTGGTACGACTCTCGACCACCCCCTATTGTGGGAAGTGCAAAACTTTTGATTGTCACACCTAACCTAACCCAATATTTTGGTACCTAAATATTCATATTTTTCAGCGGATTTTTGTGATATCTTGTATTCCACCTTGTCTTGATCAACGCTATAGAAATTTTCAATGCTGCCAAAATTTAAGAGTTTTTGTACTACAAATAGAACATTAAAAATTTGTCAAAGAAATGCAAATTTTTTAATAAATTGTCAAAATTTGTCTCAAATTATTCAAAATTATTCTCTGAACCATCATTAAATAACGCCCGGAGTTTTGCCCCGTCGTTTGGTACGACTCTCGACCACCCCCTCTTGTGGGAAGTGCAAAACTTTTGATTTTTACACCTAACCTAACCTAATCTTTCGGTACCTAAATATTCATATTTTTCAGCGGATTTTTGTCATATCTTGTATTCCACCTTGTCTTGATCAACGCTATAGAAATTTTCAGTGCTGCCAAAATTTAAGTTTTTTATACTACAAAAAGAACATTAAAAATTCGTCAAAGAAATGCAAAATTTTTAATAAATTTTCAAAATTTGTCTCAAATTATTTAAAATTATTCTCCGAACCATCATTTAATAACGCCCGGAGTTTTGCCCCGTCGTTTGGTACGACTCTCGACCACCCCCTATTGTGGGAAGTGCAAAACTTTTGATTGTCACACCTAACCTAACCGAATCTTTTGGTACCTGAATATTCATATTTTTCAGCGGGTTTTTGTCATATCTTGTATTCTACCTTGTCTTGATCAACGCTATAGAAATTTTCAATGCTGCCAAAATTTAAGAGTTTTTGTACTACAAATAGAACATTAAAAATTTGTCAAAGAAATGCAAATTTTTTAATTAATTGTCAAAATTTGTCTCAAATTATTCAAAATTATTCTCTGAACCATCATTAAATAACGCCCGGAGTTTTGCCCCGTCGTTTGGTACGACTGTCGACCACCCCCTATTGTGGGAAGTGCAAAACTTTTGATTGTCACACCTAACCTAACCCAATATTTTGGTACCTGAATATTCATATTTTTCAGCGGATTTTTGTGATATCTTGTATTCCACCTTGTCTTGATCAACGCTATAGAAATGCCAAAATTTAAGTTTTTTATACTACAAAAAGAACATTAAAAATTCGTCGAAGAAATGCAAACTTTTTAATAAATTGTCAAAATTTGTCTCAAATTATTCAAAATTATTCTCCGTACCATCATTTAATAACGCCCGGAGTTTTGCCCCGTCGTTTGGTACGACTCTCGACCACCCCCTATTGTGGGAAGTGCAAAGCTTTTGATTGTCACACCTAACCTAACCGAATCTTTTGGTACCTGAATATTCATATTTTTCAGCGGGTTTTTGTCATATCTTGTATTCTACCTTGTCTTGATCAACGCTATAGAAATTTTCAATGCTGCCAAAATTTAAGAGTTTTTGTACTACAAATAGAACATTAAAAATTTGTCAAAGAAATGCAAATTTTTTAATAAATTGTCAAAATTTGTCTCAAATTATTCAAAATTATTCTCTGAACCATCATTAAATAACGCCCGGAATTTTGCCCCGTCGTTTGGTACGACTCTCGACCACCCCCTATTGTGGGAAGTGCAAAACTTTTGATTTTTACACCTAACCTAACCTAAACTTTCGGTACCTAAATATTCATATTTTTCAGCGGATTTTTGTTATATCTTGTATTCCACCTTGTCTTGATCAACGCTATAGAAATTTTCAGTGCTGCCAAAATTAAGTTTTTTATACTACAAAAAGAACATTAAAAATTCGTCAAAGAAATGCAAAATTTTTAATATATTGTCAAAATTTGTCTCAAATTATTCAAAGTTTTTCTCTGAACCATCATTAAATAACGCCCGGAGTTTTGCCCCGTCGTTTGGTACCACTCTCGACCACCCCCAATTGTGGGAAGTGCAAAACTTTTGATTGTCACACCTAATCTAACCCAATATTTTGGTACCTAAATATTCATATTTTTCAGCGGATTTTTGTCATATCTTGTATTCCACCTTGTCTAGATCAACGCTATAGAAATTTTCAGTGCTGCCATAATTTAAGTTTTTTATACTACAAAAAGAACATTAAAAATTCGTCAAAGAAATGCAAAATTTTTAATAAATTGTCAAAATTTGTCTCAAATTATTCAAAGTTTTTCTCTGAACCATCATTAAATAACGCCCGGAGTTTTGCCCCGTCGTTTGGTACCACTTTCGACCACCCCCTATTGTGGGAAGTGCAAAACTTTTGATTGTCACACCTAACCTAACCCAATATTTTGGTACCTAAATATTCATATTTTTCAGCGGATTTTTGTCATATCTTGTATTCCACCTTGTCTTGATCAACGCTATAGAAATTTTCAATGCTGCCAAAATTTAAGAGTTTTTGTACTACAAATAGAACATTAAAAATTTGTCAAAGAAATGCAAATTTTTTAATAAATTGTCAAAATTTGTCTCAAATTATTCAAAATTATTCTCTGAACCATCATTAAATAACGCCCGGAGTTTTGCCCCGTCGTTTGGTACGACTCTCGACCACCCCCTATTGTGGGAAGTGCAAAACTTTTGATTTTTACACCTAACCTAACCTAATCTTTCGGTACCTAAATATTCATATTTTTCAGCGGATTTTTGTCATATCTTGTATTCCACCTTGTCTTGATCAACGCTATAGAAATTTTCAGTGCTGCCAAAATTTAAGTTTTTTATACTACAAAAAGAACATTAAAAATTCGTCAAAGAAATGCAAAATTTTTAATAAATTTTCAAAATTTGTCTCAAATTATTTAAAGTTTTTCTCTGAACCATCATTAAATAACGCCCGAAGTTTAGCCCCGTCGTTTGGTACCACTCTCGACCTCCCCCTTTTGTGAAAAGTGCAAAGCTTTTGATTGTCACACCTAAACTAACCCAATATTTTGTTACCTAAATATTCATATTTTTCAGCGGATTTTTGTCATATTATCTTGTATTTCACCTTGTCTTGATCAACGCTATAGAAATTTTCAGTGCTGCCAAAATTTAAGTTTTTTATACTACAAAAAGAACATTAAAAATTCGTCAAAGAAATGCAAAATTTTTAATAAATTGTCAAAATTTGTCTCAAATTATTTAAAATTATTCTCCGAACCATCATTTAATAACGCCCGGAGTTTTGCCCCGTCGTTTGGTACGACTCTCGACCACCCCCTATTGTGGGAAGTGCAAAACTTTTGATTGTCACACCTAACCTAACCGAATCTTTTGGTACCTGAATATTCATATTTTTCAGCGGGTTTTTGTCATATCTTGTATTCTACCTTGTCTTGATCAACGCTATAGAAATTTTCAATGCTGCCAAAATTTAAGAGTTTTTGTACTACAAATAGAACATTAAAAATTTGTCAAAGAAATGCAAATTTTTTAATTAATTGTCAAAATTTGTCTCAAATTATTCAAAATTATTCTCTGAACCATCATTAAATAACGCCCGGAGTTTTGCCCCGTCGTTTGGTACGACTGTCGACCACCCCCTATTGTGGGAAGTGCAAAACTTTTGATTGTCACACCTAACCTAACATAAACTTTCGGTACCTAAATATTCATATTTTTCAGCGGATTTTTGTTATATCTTGTATTCCACCTTGTCTTGATCAACGCTATAGAAATTTTCAGTGCTGCCAAAATTAAGTTTTTTATACTACAAAAAGAACATTAAAAATTCGTCAAAGAAATGCAAAATTTTTAATATATTGTCAAAATTTGTCTCAAATTATTCAAAGTTTTTCTCTGAACCATCATTAAATAACGCCCGGAGTTTTGCCCCGTCGTTTGGTACCACTCTCGACCACCCTTTATTGTGGGAAGTGCAAAACTTTTGATTGTCACACCTAACCTAACCCAATATTTTGGTACCTAAATATTCATATTTTTCAGCGGATTTTTGTGATATCTTGTATTCCACCTTGTCTTGATCAACGCTATAGAAATTTTCAGTGCTGCCAAAATTTAAGTTTTTTATACTACAAAAAGAACATT
This sequence comes from Catocala nupta, assembly GCA_963675205.1. Lineage (NCBI taxonomy): Eukaryota > Metazoa > Arthropoda > Insecta > Lepidoptera > Erebidae > Catocala > Catocala nupta. The sequence goes on along the minus strand of OY776107.1, from coordinate 1,836,342 downwards.
AAAAATTCGTCGAAGAAATGCAAACTTTTTAATAAATTGTCAAAATTTGTCTCAAATTATTCAAAATTATTCTCCGTACCATCATTTAATAACGCCCGGAGTTTTGCCCCGTCGTTTGGTACGACTCTCGACCACCCCCTATTGTGGGAAGTGCAAAACTTTTGATTGTCACACCTAACCTAACCGAATCTTTTGGTACCTGAATATTCATATTTTTCAGCGGGTTTTTGTCATATCTTGTATTCTACCTTGTCTTGATCAACGCTATAGAAATTTTCAATGCTGCCAAAATTTAAGAGTTTTTGTACTACAAATAGAACATTAAAAATTTGTCAAAGAAATGCAAATTTTTTAATAAATTGTCAAAATTTGTCTCAAATTATTCAAAATTATCCTCTGAACCATCATTAAATAACGCCCGGAGTTTTGCCCCGTCGTTTGCTACCACTCTCGACCACCCCCTATTGTGGGAAGTGCAAAACTTTTGATTGTCACACCTAACCTAACCCAATCTTTTGGTACCTAAATATTCATATTTTTCAGCGGGTTTTTATCATATCTTGTATTCTACCTTGTCTTGATCAACGCTATAGAAATTTTCAATGCTGCCAAAATTTAAGAGTTTTTGTACTACAAATAGAACATTAAAAATTCGTCAAAGAAATGCAAAATTTTTAATAAATTGTCAAAATTTGTCTCAAATTATTTAAAATTATTCTCTGAACCATCATTAAATAACGCCCGGAGTTTTGCCCCGTCGTTTGGTACCACTCTCGACCACCCCCTATTGTGGGAAGTGCAAAACTTTTGATTGTCACACCTAACCTAACCCAATATTTTGGTACCTAAATATTCATATTTTTCAGCGGATTTTTGTCATATCTTGTATTCCACCTTGTCTTGATCAACGCTATAGAAATTTTCAGTGCTGCCAAAATTTAGGTTTTTTATACTACAAAAAGAACATTAAAAATTCGTCGAAGAAATGCAAATTTTTTAATAAATTGTCAAAATTTGTCTCAAATTATTCAAAATTATTCTCCGAACCATCATTTAATAACGCCCGGAGTTTTGCCCCGTCGTTTGGTACGACTCTCGACCACCCCCTATTGTGGGAAGTGCAAAACTTTTGATTGTCACACCTAACCTAACCCAATATTTTGGTACCTAAATATTCATATTTTTCAGCGGATTTTTGTGATATCTTGTATTCCACCTTGTCTTGATCAACGCTATAGAAATTTTCAGTGCTGCCAAAATTTAAGTTTTTTATACTACAAAAAGAACATTAAAAATTCGTCGAAGAAATGCAAACTTTTTAATAAATTGTCAAAATTTGTCTCAAATTATTCAAAATTATTCTCCGTACCATCATTTAATAACGCCCGGAGTTTTGCCCCGTCGTTTGGTACGACTCTCGACCACCCCTTATTGTGGGAAGTGCAAAACTTTTGATTGTCACACCTAACCTAACCGAATCTTTTGGTACCTGAATATTCATATTTTTCAGCGGGTTTTTGTCATATCTTGTATTCTACCTTGTCTTGATCAACGCTATAGAAATTTTCAATGCTGCCAAAATTTAAGAGTTTTTGTACTACAAATAGAACATTAAAAATTTGTCAAAGAAATGCAAATTTTTTAATAAATTGTCAAAATTTGTCTCAAATTATTCAAAATTATTCTCTGAACCATCATTAAATAACGCCCGGAGTTTTGCCCCGTCGTTTGGTACCACTCTCGACCACCCCCAATTGTGGGAAGTGCAAAACTTTTGATTGTCACACCTAACCTAAGCCAATATTTTGGTACCTAAATATTCATATTTTTCAGCGGATTTTTGTCATATCTTGTATTCCACCTTGTCTTGATCAACGCTATAGAAATTTTCAGTGCTGCCAAAATTTAAGTTTTTTATACTACAAAAAGAACATTAAAAATTCGTCAAAGAAATGCAAAATTTTTAATAAATTGTCAAAATTTGTCTCAAATTATTCAAAGTTTTTCTCTGAACCATCATTAAATAACGCCCGGAGTTTTGCCCCGTCGTTTGGTACCACTCTCGACCACCCCCTATTGTGGGAAGTGCAAAACTTTTGATTGTCACACCTAACCTAACCCAATATTTTGGTACCTAAATATTCATATTTTTCAGCGGATTTTTGTCATATCTTGTATTCCACCTTGTCTTGATCAACGCTATAGAAATTTTCAGTGCTGCCAAAATTTAGGTTTTTTATACTACAAAAAGAACATTAAAAATTCGTCGAAGAAATGCAAATTTTTTAATAAATTGTCAAAATTTGTCTCAAATTATTCAAAATTATTCTCCGAACCATCATTTAATAACGCCCGGAGTTTTGCCCCGTCGTTTGGTACGACTCTCGACCACCCCCTATTGTGGGAAGTGCAAAACTTTTGATTGTCACACCTAACCTAACCGAATCTTTTGGTACCTGAATATTCATGTTTTTCAGCGGGTTTTTGTCATATCTTGTATTCTACCTTGTCTTGATCAACGCTATAGAAATTTTCAATGCTGCCAAAATTTAAGAGTTTTTGTACTACAAATAGAACATTAAAAATTTGTCAAAGAAATGCAAATTTTTTAATAAATTGTCAAAATTTGTCTCAAATTATTCAAAATTATTCTCTGAACCATCATTAAATTCCGCCCGGAGTTTTGCCCCGTCGTTTGGTACGACTCTCGACCACCCCCTATTGTGGGAAGTGCAAATCTTTTGATTTTTACGCCTAACCTAACCTTATCTTTCGGTACCTAAATATTCATATTTTTCAGCGGATTTTTGTGATATCTTGTATTCCACCTTGTCTTGATCAACGCTATAGAAATTTTCAGTGCTGCCAAAATTTAAGAGTTTTGTACTACAAATAGAACATTAAAAATTCGTCGAAGAAATGCAAACTTTTTAATAAATTGTCAAAATTTGTCTCAAATTATTCAAAATTATTCTCCGTACCATCATTTAATAACGCCCGGAGTTTTGCCCCGTCGTTTGGGAAGTGCAAAACTTTTGATTTTTACACCTAACCTAACCTAATCTTTCGGTACCTAAATATTCATATTTTTCAGCGGATTTTTGTCATATCTTGTATTCCACCTTGTCTTGATCAACGCTATAGAAATTTTAAGTGCTGCCAAAATTTAAGTTTTTTATACTACAAAAAGAACATTAAAAATTCGTCGAAGAAATGCAAACTTTTTAATAAATTGTCAAAATTTGTCTCAAATTATTCAAAATTATTCTCCGTACCATCATTTAATAACGCCCGGAGTTTTGCCCCGTCGTTTGGTACGACTCTCGACCACCCCTTATTGTGGGAAGTGCAAAACTTTTGATTGTCACACCTAACCTAACCGAAACTTTTGGTACCTGAATATTCATATTTTTCAGCGGGTTTTTGTCATATCTTGTATTCTACCTTGTCTTGATCAACGCTATAGAAATTTTCAATGCTGCCAAAATATAAGAGTTTTTGTACTACAAATAGAACATTAAAAATTTGTCAAAGAAATGCAAATTTTTTAATAAATTGTCAAAATTTGTCTCAAATTATTCAAAATTATTCTCTGAACCATCATTAAATAACGCCCGGAGTTTTGCCCCGTCGTTTGGTACGACTGTCGACCACCCCCTATTGTGGGAAGTGCAAAACTTTTGATTGTCACACCTAACCTAACCCAATATTTTGGTACCTAAATATTCATATTTTTCAGCGGATTTTTGTGATATCTTGTATTCCACCTTGTCTTGATCAACGCTATAGAAATTTTCAGTGCTGCCAAAATTTAAGAGTTTTGTACTACAAATAGAACATTAAAAATTCGTCGAAGAAATGCAAACTTTTTAATAAATTGTCAAAATTTGTCTCAAATTATTCAAAATTATTCTCCGTACCATCATTTAATAACGCCCGGAGTTTTGCCCCGTCGTTTGGGAAGTGCAAAACTTTTGATTTTTACACCTAACCTAACCTAATCTTTCGGTACCTAAATATTCATATTTTTCAGCGGATTTTTGTCATATCTTGTATTCCACCTTGTCTTGATCAACGCTATAGAAATTTTAAGTGCTGCCAAAATTTAAGTTTTTTATACTACAAAAAGAACATTAAAAATTCGTCGAAGAAATGCAAACTTTTTAATAAATTGTCAAAATTTGTCTCAAATTATTCAAAATTATTCTCCGTACCATCATTTAATAACGCCCGGAGTTTTGCCCCGTCGTTTGGTACGACTCTCGACCACCCCTTATTGTGGGAAGTGCAAAACTTTTGATTGTCACACCTAACCTAACCGAAACTTTTGGTACCTGAATATTCATATTTTTCAGCGGGTTTTTGTCATATCTTGTATTCTACCTTGTCTTGATCAACGCTATAGAAATTTTCAATGCTGCCAAAATATAAGAGTTTTTGTACTACAAATAGAACATTAAAAATTTGTCAAAGAAATGCAAATTTTTTAATAAATTGTCAAAATTTGTCTCAAATTATTCAAAATTATTCTCTGAACCATCATTAAATAACGCCCGGAGTTTTGCCCCGTCGTTTGGTACGACTGTCGACCACCCCCTATTGTGGGAAGTGCAAAACTTTTGATTGTCACACCTAACCTAACCCAATATTTTGGTACCTAAATATTCATATTTTTCAGCGGATTTTTGTGATATCTTGTATTCCACCTTGTCTTGATCAACGCTATAGAAATTTTCAATGCTGCCAAAATTTAAGAGTTTTTGTACTACAAATAGAACATTAAAAATTTGTCAAAGAAATGCAAATTTTTTAATAAATTGTCAAAATTTGTCTCAAATTATTCAAAATTATTCTCTGAACCATCATTAAATAACGCCCGGAGTTTTGCCCCGTCGTTTGGTACCACTCTCGACCACCCCCAATTGTGGGAAGTGCAAAACTTTTGATTGTCACACCTAACCTAAGCCAATATTTTGGTACCTAAATATTCATATTTTTCAGCGGATTTTTGTCATATCTTGTATTCCACCTTGTCTTGATCAACGCTATAGAAATTTTCAGTGCTGCCATAATTTAAGTTTTTTATACTACAAAAAGAACATTAAAAATTCGTCGAAGAAATGCAAATTTTTTAATAAATTGTCAAAATTTGTCTCAAATTATTCAAAATTATTCTCCGAACCATCATTTAATAACGCCCGGAGTTTTGCCCCGTCGTTTGGTACGACTCTCGACCACCCCCTATTGTGGGAAGTGCAAAACTTTTGATTGTCACACCTAACCTAACCCAATATTTTGGTACCTAAATATTCATATTTTTCAGCGGATTTTTGTGATATCTTGTATTCCACCTTGTCTTGATCAACGCTATAGAAATTTTCAATGCTGCCAAAATTTAAGAGTTTTTGTACTACAAATAGAACATTAAAAATTTGTCAAAGAAATGCAAACTTTTTAATAAATTGTCAAAATTTGTCTCAAATTATTCAAAATTATTCTCTGAACCATCATTAAATAACGCCCGGAGTTTTGCCCCGTCGTTTGGTACCACTCTCGACCACCCCCAATTGTGGGAAGTGCAAAACTTTTGATTGTCACACCTAACCTAAGCCAATATTTTGGTACCTAAATATTCATATTTTTCAGCGGATTTTTGTCATATCTTGTATTCCACCTTGTCTTGATCAACGCTATAGAAATTTTCAGTGCTGCCATAATTTAAGTTTTTTATACTACAAAAAGAACATTAAAAATTCGTCGAAGAAATGCAAATTTTTTAATAAATTGTCAAAATTTGTCTCAAATTATTCAAAATTATTCTCTGAACCATCATTAAATAACGCCCGGAGTTTTGCCCCGTCGTTTGGTATCACTCTCGACCACCCCCAATTGTGGGAAGTGCAAAACTTTTGATTGTCACACCTAACCTAAGCCAATATTTTGGTACCTAAATATTCATATTTTTCAGCGGATTTTTGTCATATCTTGTATTCTACCTTGTCTTGATCAACGCTATAGAAATTTTCAGTGCTGCCATAATTTAAGTTTTTTATACTACAAAAAGAACATTAAAAATTCGTCAAAGAAATGCAAAATTTTTAATAAATTGTCAAAATTTGTCTCAAATTATTCAAAGTTTTTCTCTGAACCATCATTAAATAACGCCCGGAGTTTTGCCCCGTCGTATGGTACCACTCTCGACCACCCCCTATTGTGGGAAGTGCAAAACTTTTGATTGTCACACCTAACATAACCCAATATTTTGGTACCTAAATATTCATATTTTTCAGCGGATTTTTGTCATATCTTGTATTCCACCTTGTCTTGATCAACGCTATAGAAATTTTCAGTGCTGCCAAAATTTAGGTTTTTTATACTACAAAAAGAACATTAAAAATTCGTCGAAGAAATGCAAATTTTTTAATAAATTGTCAGAATTTGTCTCAAATTATTCAAAATTATTCTCCGAACCATCATTTAATAACGCCCGGAGTTTTGCCCCGTCGTTTGGTACGACTCTCGACCACCCCCTATTGTGGGAAGTGCAAAACTTTTGATTGTCACACCTAACCTAACCGAATCTTTTGGTACCTGAATATTCATATTTTTCAGCGGGTTTTTGTCATATCTTGTATTCTACCTTGTCTTGATCAACGCTATAGAAATTTTCAATGCTGCCAAAATTTAAGAGTTTTTGTACTACAAATAGAACATTAAAAATTTGTCAAAGAAATGCAAATTTTTTAATAAATTGTCAAAATTTGTCTCAAATTATTCAAAATTATTCTCTGAACCATCATTAAATAACGCCCGGAGTTTTGCCCCGTCGTTTGGTACGACTCTCGACCACCCCCTATTGTGGGAAGTGCAAATCTTTTGATTTTTACGCCTAACCTAACCTAATCTTTCGGTACCTAAATATTCATATTTTTCAGCGGATTTTTGTGATATCTTGTATTCCACCTTGTCTTGATCAACGCTATAGAAATTTTCAGTGCTGCCAAAATTTAAGAGTTTTGTACTACAAATAGAACATTAAAAATTCGTCGAAGAAATGCAAACTTTTTAATAAATTGTCAAAATTTGTCTCAAATTATTCAAAATTATTCTCCGTACCATCATTTAATAACGCCCGGAGTTTTGCCCCGTCGTTTGGTACGACTCTCGACCACCCCCTATTGTGGGAAGTGCAAAACTTTTGATTTTTACACCTAACCTAACCTAATCTTTCGGTACCTAAATATTCATATTTTTCAGCGGATTTTTGTCATATCTTGTATTCCACCTTGTCTTGATCAACGCTATAGAAATTTTCAGTGCTGCCAAAATTTAAGTTTTTTATACTACAAAAAGAACATTAAAAATTCGTCAAAGAAATGCAAAATTTTTAATAAATTGTCAAAATTTGTCTCAAATTATTTAAAATTATTCTCCGAACCATCATTTAATAACGCCCGGAGTTTTGCCCCGTCGTTTGGTACGACTCTCGACCACCCCCTATTGTGGGAAGTGCAAAACTTTTGATTGTCACACCTAACCTAACCGAATCTTTTGGTACCTGAATATTCATATTTTTCAGCGGGTTTTTGTCATATCTTGTATTCTACCTTGTCTTGATCAACGCTATAGAAATTTTCAATGCTGCCAAAATTTAAGAGTTTTTGTACTACAAATAGAACATTAAAAATTTGTCAAAGAAATGCAAATTTTTTAATAAATTGTCAAAATTTGTCTCAAATTATTCAAAATTATTCTCTGAACCATCATTAAATAACGCCCGGAGTTTTGCCCCGTCGTTTGGTACGACTCTCGACCACCCCCTATTGTGGGAAGTGCAAAACTTTTGATTTTTACGCCTAACCTAACCTAATCTTTCGGTACCTAAATATTCATATTTTTCAGCGGATTTTTGTGATATCTTGTATTCCACCTTGTCTTGATCAACGCTATAGAAATTTTCAGTGCTGCCAAAATTTAAGAGTTTTGTACTACAAATAGAACATTAAAAATTCGTCGAAGAAATGCAAACTTTTTAATAAATTGTCAAAATTTGTCTCAAATTATTCAAAGTTTTTCTCTGAACCATCATTAAATAACGCCCGGAGTTTTGCCCCGTCGTTTGGTACCACTCTCGACCACCCCCTATTGTGGGAAGTGCAAAACTTTTGATTGTCACACCTAACCTAACCCAATATTTTGGTACCTAAATATTCATATTTTTCAGCGGATTTTTGTCATATCTTGTATTCCACCTTGTCTTGATCAACGCTATAGAAATTTTCAGTGCTGCCAAAATTTAGGTTTTTTATACTACAAAAAGAACATTAAAAATTCGTCGAAGAAATGCAAATTTTTTAATAAATTGTCAAAATTTGTCTCAAATTATTCAAAATTATTCTCCGAACCATCATTTAATAAAGCCCGGAGTTTTGCCCCGTCGTTTGGTACGACTCTCGACCACCCCCTATTGTGGGAAGTGCAAAACTTTTGATTGTCACACCTAACCTAACCGAATCTTTTGGTACCTGAATATTCATGTTTTTCAGCGGGTTTTTGTCATATCTTGTATTCTACCTTGTCTTGATCAACGCTATAGAAATTTTCAATGCTGCCAAAATTTAAGAGTTTTTGTACTACAAATAGAACATTAAAAATTTGTCAAAGAAATGCAAATTTTTTAATAAATTGTCAAAATTTGTCTCAAATTATTCAAAATTATTCTCTGAACCATCATTAAATTTCGCCCGGAGTTTTGCCCCGTCGTTTGGTACGACTCTCGACCACCCCCTATTGTGGGAAGTGCAAATCTTTTGATTTTTACGCCTAACCTAACCTAATCTTTCGGTACCTAAATATTCATATTTTTCAGCGGATTTTTGTGATATCTTGTATTCCACCTTGTCTTGATCAACGCTATAGAAATTTTCAGTGCTGCCAAAATTTAAGAGTTTTGTACTACAAATAGAACATTAAAAATTCGTCGAAGAAATGCAAACTTTTTAATAAATTGTCAAAATTTGTCTCAAATTATTCAAAATTATTCTCCGTACCATCATTTAATAACGCCCGGAGTTTTGCCCCGTCGTTTGGGAAGTGCAAAACTTTTGATTTTTACACCTAACCTAACCTAATCTTTCGGTACCTAAATATTCATATTTTTCAGCGGATTTTTGTCATATCTTGTATTCCACCTTGTCTTGATCAACGCTATAGAAATTTTAAGTGCTGCCAAAATTTAAGTTTTTTATACTACAAAAAGAACATTAAAAATTCGTCGAAGAAATGCAAACTTTTTAATAAATTGTCAAAATTTGTCTCAAATTATTCAAAATTATTCTCCGTACCATCATTTAATAACGCCCGGAGTTTTGCCCCGTCGTTTGGTACGACTCTCGACCACCCCTTATTGTGGGAAGTGCAAAACTTTTGATTGTCACACCTAACCTAACCGAATCTTTTGGTACCTGAATATTCATATTTTTCAGCGGGTTTTTGTCATATCTTGTATTCTACCTTGTCTTGATCAACGCTATAGAAATTTTCAATGCTGCCAAAATATAAGAGTTTTTGTACTACAAATAGAACATTAAAAATTTGTCAAAGAAATGCAAATTTTTTAATAAATTGTCAAAATTTGTCTCAAATTATTCAAAATTATTCTCTGAACCATCATTAAATAACGCCCGGAGTTTTGCCCCGTCGTTTGGTACCACTCTCGACCACCCCCAATTGTGGGAAGTGCAAAACTTTTGATTGTCACACCTAACCTAAGCCAATATTTTGGTACCTAAATATTCATATTTTTCAGCGGATTTTTGTCATATCTTGTATTCCACCTTGTCTTGATCAACGCTATAGAAATTTTCAGTGCTGCCATAATTTAAGTTTTTTATACTACAAAAAGAACATTAAAAATTCGTCGAAGAAATGCAAATTTTTTAATAAATTGTCAAAATTTGTCTCAAATTATTCAAAATTATTCTCCGAACCATCATTTAATAACGCCCGGAGTTTTGCCCCGTCGTTTGGTACGACTCTCGACCACCCCCTATTGTGGGAAGTGCAAAACTTTTGATTGTCACACCTAACCTAACCCAATATTTTGGTACCTAAATATTCATATTTTTCAGCGGATTTTTGTGATATCTTGTATTCCACCTTGTCTTGATCAACGCTATAGAAATTTTCAATGCTGCCAAAATTTAAGAGTTTTTGTACTACAAATAGAACATTAAAAATTTGTCAAAGAAATGCAAACTTTTTAATAAATTGTCAAAATTTGTCTCAAATTATTCAAAATTATTCTCTGAACCATCATTAAATAACGCCCGGAGTTTTGCCCCGTCGTTTGGTACCACTCTCGACCACCCCCAATTGTGGGAAGTGCAAAACTTTTGATTGTCACACCTAACCTAAGCCAATATTTTGGTACCTAAATATTCATATTTTTCAGCGGATTTTTGTCATATCTTGTATTCCACCTTGTCTTGATCAACGCTATAGAAATTTTCAGTGCTGCCATAATTTAAGTTTTTTATACTACAAAAAGAACATTAAAAATTCGTCGAAGAAATGCAAATTTTTTAATAAATTGTCAAAATTTGTCTCAAATTATTCAAAATTATTCTCTGAACCATCATTAAATAACGCCCGGAGTTTTGCCCCGTCGTTTGGTATCACTCTCGACCACCCCCAATTGTGGGAAGTGCAAAACTTTTGATTGTCACACCTAACCTAAGCCAATATTTTGGTACCTAAATATTCATATTTTTCAGCGGATTTTTGTCATATCTTGTATTCTACCTTGTCTTGATCAACGCTATAGAAATTTTCAATGCTGCCAAAATTTAAGAGTTTTTGTACTACAAATAGAACATTAAAAATTTGTCAAAGAAATGCAAACTTTTTAATAAATTGTCAAAATTTGTCTCAAATTATTCAAAATTATTCTCTGAACCATCATTAAATAACGCCCGGAGTTTTGCCCCGTCGTTTGGTACCACTCTCGACCACCCCCAATTGTGGGAAGTGCAAAACTTTTGATTGTCACACCTAACCTAAGCCAATATTTTGGTACCTAAATATTCATATTTTTCAGCGGATTTTTGTCATATCTTGTATTCCACCTTGTCTTGATCAACGCTATAGAAATTTTCAGTGCTGCCAAAATTTAAGTTTTTTATACTACAAAAAGAACATTAAAAATTCGTCGAAGAAATGCAAACTTTTTAATAAATTGTCAAAATTTGTCTCAAATTATTCAAAATTATTCTCCGTACCATCATTTAATAACGCCCGGAGTTTTGCCCCGTCGTTTGGTACGACTCTCGACCACCCCTTATTGTGGGAAGTGCAAAACTTTTGATTGTCACACCTAACCTAACCGAATCTTTTGGTACCTGAATATTCATATTTTTCAGCGGGTTTTTGTCATATCTTGTATTCTACCTTGTCTTGATCAACGCTATAGAAATTTTCAATGCTGCCAAAATTTAAGAGTTTTTGTACTACAAATAGAACATTAAAAATTTGTCAAAGAAATGCAAATTTTTTAATAAATTGTCAAAATTTGTCTCAAATTATTCAAAATTATTCTCCGTACCATCATTTAATAACGCCCGGAGTTTTGCCCCGTCGTTTGGTACGACTCTCGACCACCCCTTATTGTGGGAAGTGCAAAACTTTTGATTGTCACACCTAACCTAACCGAATCTTTTGGTACCTGAATATTCATATTTTTCAGCGGGTTTTTGTCATATCTTGTATTCTACCTTGTCTTGATCAACGCTATAGAAATTTTCAATGCTGCCAAAATTTAAGAGTTTTTGTACTACAAATAGAACATTAAAAATTTGTCAAAGAAATGCAAATTTTTTAATAAATTGTCAAAATTTGTCTCAAATTATTCAAAATTATTCTCTGAACCATCATTAAATAACGCCCGGAGTTTTGCCCCGTCGTTTGGTACCACTCTCGACCACCCCCAATTGTGGGAAGTGCAAAACTTTTGATTGTCACACCTAACCTAAGCCAATATTTTGGTACCTAAATATTCATATTTTTCAGCGGATTTTTGTCATATCTTGTATTCCACCTTGTCTTGATCAACGCTATAGAAATTTTCAGTGCTGCCAAAATTTAAGTTTTTTATACTACAAAAAGAACATTAAAAATTCGTCAAAGAAATGCAAAATTTTTAATAAATTGTCAAAATTTGTCTCAAATTATTCAAAGTTTTTCTCTGAACCATCATTAAATAACGCCCGGAGTTTTGCCCCGTCGTTTGGTACCACTCTCGACCACCCCCTATTGTGGGAAGTGCAAAACTTTTGATTGTCACACCTAACCTAACCCAATATTTTGGTACCTAAATATTCATATTTTTCAGCGGATTTTTGTCATATCTTGTATTCCACCTTGTCTTGATCAACGCTATAGAAATTTTCAGTGCTGCCAAAATTTAGGTTTTTTATACTACAAAAAGAACATTAAAAATTCGTCGAAGAAATGCAAATTTTTTAATAAATTGTCAAAATTTGTCTCAAATTATTCAAAATTATTCTCCGAACCATCATTTAATAACGCCCGGAGTTTTGCCCCGTCGTTTGGTACGACTCTCGACCACCCCCTATTGTGGGAAGTGCAAAACTTTTGATTGTCACACCTAACCTAACCGAATCTTTTGGTACCTGAATATTCATGTTTTTCAGCGGGTTTTTGTCATATCTTGTATTCTACCTTGTCTTGATCAACGCTATAGAAATTTTCAATGCTGCCAAAATTTAAGAGTTTTTGTACTACAAATAGAACATTAAAAATTTGTCAAAGAAATGCAAATTTTTTAATAAATTGTCAAAATTTGTCTCAAATTATTCAAAATTATTCTCTGAACCATCATTAAATTCCGCCCGGAGTTTTGCCCCGTCGTTTGGTACGACTCTCGACCACCCCCTATTGTGGGAAGTGCAAATCTTTTGATTTTTACGCCTAACCTAACCTTATCTTTCGGTACCTAAATATTCATATTTTTCAGCGGATTTTTGTGATATCTTGTATTCCACCTTGTCTTGATCAACGCTATAGAAATTTTCAGTGCTGCCAAAATTTAAGAGTTTTGTACTACAAATAGAACATTAAAAATTCGTCGAAGAAATGCAAACTTTTTAATAAATTGTCAAAATTTGTCTCAAATTATTCAAAATTATTCTCCGTACCATCATTTAATAACGCCCGGAGTTTTGCCCCGTCGTTTGGGAAGTGCAAAACTTTTGATTTTTACACCTAACCTAACCTAATCTTTCGGTACCTAAATATTCATATTTTTCAGCGGATTTTTGTCATATCTTGTATTCCACCTTGTCTTGATCAACGCTATAGAAATTTTAAGTGCTGCCAAAATTTAAGTTTTTTATACTACAAAAAGAACATTAAAAATTCGTCGAAGAAATGCAAACTTTTTAATAAATTGTCAAAATTTGTCTCAAATTATTCAAAATTATTCTCCGTACCATCATTTAATAACGCCCGGAGTTTTGCCCCGTCGTTTGGTACGACTCTCGACCACCCCTTATTGTGGGAAGTGCAAAACTTTTGATTGTCACACCTAACCTAACCGAAACTTTTGGTACCTGAATATTCATATTTTTCAGCGGGTTTTTGTCATATCTTGTATTCTACCTTGTCTTGATCAACGCTATAGAAATTTTCAATGCTGCCAAAATATAAGAGTTTTTGTACTACAAATAGAACATTAAAAATTTGTCAAAGAAATGCAAATTTTTTAATAAATTGTCAAAATTTGTCTCAAATTATTCAAAATTATTCTCTGAACCATCATTAAATAACGCCCGGAGTTTTGCCCCGTCGTTTGGTACGACTGTCGACCACCCCCTATTGTGGGAAGTGCAAAACTTTTGATTGTCACACCTAACCTAACCCAATATTTTGGTACCTAAATATTCATATTTTTCAGCGGATTTTTGTGATATCTTGTATTCCACCTTGTCTTGATCAACGCTATAGAAATTTTCAGTGCTGCCAAAATTTAAGAGTTTTGTACTACAAATAGAACATTAAAAATTCGTCGAAGAAATGCAAACTTTTTAATAAATTGTCAAAATTTGTCTCAAATTATTCAAAATTATTCTCCGTACCATCATTTAATAACGCCCGGAGTTTTGCCCCGTCGTTTGGGAAGTGCAAAACTTTTGATTTTTACACCTAACCTAACCTAATCTTTCGGTACCTAAATATTCATATTTTTCAGCGGATTTTTGTCATATCTTGTATTCCACCTTGTCTTGATCAACGCTATAGAAATTTTAAGTGCTGCCAAAATTTAAGTTTTTTATACTACAAAAAGAACATTAAAAATTCGTCGAAGAAATGCAAACTTTTTAATAAATTGTCAAAATTTGTCTCAAATTATTCAAAATTATTCTCCGTACCATCATTTAATAACGCCCGGAGTTTTGCCCCGTCGTTTGGTACGACTCTCGACCACCCCTTATTGTGGGAAGTGCAAAACTTTTGATTGTCACACCTAACCTAACCGAAACTTTTGGTACCTGAATATTCATATTTTTCAGCGGGTTTTTGTCATATCTTGTATTCTACCTTGTCTTGATCAACGCTATAGAAATTTTCAATGCTGCCAAAATATAAGAGTTTTTGTACTACAAATAGAACATTAAAAATTTGTCAAAGAAATGCAAATTTTTTAATAAATTGTCAAAATTTGTCTCAAATTATTCAAAATTATTCTCTGAACCATCATTAAATAACGCCCGGAGTTTTGCCCCGTCGTTTGGTACGACTGTCGACCACCCCCTATTGTGGGAAGTGCAAAACTTTTGATTGTCACACCTAACCTAACCCAATATTTTGGTACCTAAATATTCATATTTTTCAGCGGATTTTTGTGATATCTTGTATTCCACCTTGTCTTGATCAACGCTATAGAAATTTTCAATGCTGCCAAAATTTAAGAGTTTTTGTACTACAAATAGAACATTAAAAATTTGTCAAAGAAATGCAAATTTTTTAATAAATTGTCAAAATTTGTCTCAAATTATTCAAAATTATTCTCTGAACCATCATTAAATAACGCCCGGAGTTTTGCCCCGTCGTTTGGTACCACTCTCGACCACCCCCAATTGTGGGAAGTGCAAAACTTTTGATTGTCACACCTAACCTAAGCCAATATTTTGGTACCTAAATATTCATATTTTTCAGCGGATTTTTGTCATATCTTGTATTCCACCTTGTCTTGATCAACGCTATAGAAATTTTCAGTGCTGCCATAATTTAAGTTTTTTATACTACAAAAAGAACATTAAAAATTCGTCGAAGAAATGCAAATTTTTTAATAAATTGTCAAAATTTGTCTCAAATTATTCAAAATTATTCTCCGAACCATCATTTAATAACGCCCGGAGTTTTGCCCCGTCGTTTGGTACGACTCTCGACCACCCCCTATTGTGGGAAGTGCAAAACTTTTGATTGTCACACCTAACCTAACCCAATATTTTGGTACCTAAATATTCATATTTTTCAGCGGATTTTTGTGATATCTTGTATTCCACCTTGTCTTGATCAACGCTATAGAAATTTTCAATGCTGCCAAAATTTAAGAGTTTTTGTACTACAAATAGAACATTAAAAATTTGTCAAAGAAATGCAAACTTTTTAATAAATTGTCAAAATTTGTCTCAAATTATTCAAAATTATTCTCTGAACCATCATTAAATAACGCCCGGAGTTTTGCCCCGTCGTTTGGTACCACTCTCGACCACCCCCAATTGTGGGAAGTGCAAAACTTTTGATTGTCACACCTAACCTAAGCCAATATTTTGGTACCTAAATATTCATATTTTTCAGCGGATTTTTGTCATATCTTGTATTCCACCTTGTCTTGATCAACGCTATAGAAATTTTCAGTGCTGCCATAATTTAAGTTTTTTATACTACAAAAAGAACATTAAAAATTCGTCGAAGAAATGCAAATTTTTTAATAAATTGTCAAAATTTGTCTCAAATTATTCAAAATTATTCTCTGAACCATCATTAAATAACGCCCGGAGTTTTGCCCCGTCGTTTGGTATCACTCTCGACCACCCCCAATTGTGGGAAGTGCAAAACTTTTGATTGTCACACCTAACCTAAGCCAATATTTTGGTACCTAAATATTCATATTTTTCAGCGGATTTTTGTCATATCTTGTATTCTACCTTGTCTTGATCAACGCTATAGAAATTTTCAGTGCTGCCATAATTTAAGTTTTTTATACTACAAAAAGAACATTAAAAATTCGTCAAAGAAATGCAAAATTTTTAATAAATTGTCAAAATTTGTCTCAAATTATTCAAAGTTTTTCTCTGAACCATCATTAAATAACGCCCGGAGTTTTGCCCCGTCGTATGGTACCACTCTCGACCACCCCCTATTGTGGGAAGTGCAAAACTTTTGATTGTCACACCTAACATAACCCAATATTTTGGTACCTAAATATTCATATTTTTCAGCGGATTTTTGTCATATCTTGTATTCCACCTTGTCTTGATCAACGCTATAGAAATTTTCAGTGCTGCCAAAATTTAGGTTTTTTATACTACAAAAAGAACATTAAAAATTCGTCGAAGAAATGCAAATTTTTTAATAAATTGTCAGAATTTGTCTCAAATTATTCAAAATTATTCTCCGAACCATCATTTAATAACGCCCGGAGTTTTGCCCCGTCGTTTGGTACGACTCTCGACCACCCCCTATTGTGGGAAGTGCAAAACTTTTGATTGTCACACCTAACCTAACCGAATCTTTTGGTACCTGAATATTCATATTTTTCAGCGGGTTTTTGTCATATCTTGTATTCTACCTTGTCTTGATCAACGCTATAGAAATTTTCAATGCTGCCAAAATTTAAGAGTTTTTGTACTACAAATAGAACATTAAAAATTTGTCAAAGAAATGCAAATTTTTTAATAAATTGTCAAAATTTGTCTCAAATTATTCAAAATTATTCTCTGAACCATCATTAAATAACGCCCGGAGTTTTGCCCCGTCGTTTGGTACGACTCTCGACCACCCCCTATTGTGGGAAGTGCAAATCTTTTGATTTTTACGCCTAACCTAACCTAATCTTTCGGTACCTAAATATTCATATTTTTCAGCGGATTTTTGTGATATCTTGTATTCCACCTTGTCTTGATCAACGCTATAGAAATTTTCAGTGCTGCCAAAATTTAAGAGTTTTGTACTACAAATAGAACATTAAAAATTCGTCGAAGAAATGCAAACTTTTTAATAAATTGTCAAAATTTGTCTCAAATTATTCAAAATTATTCTCCGTACCATCATTTAATAACGCCCGGAGTTTTGCCCCGTCGTTTGGTACGACTCTCGACCACCCCCTATTGTGGGAAGTGCAAAACTTTTGATTTTTACACCTAACCTAACCTAATCTTTCGGTACCTAAATATTCATATTTTTCAGCGGATTTTTGTCATATCTTGTATTCCACCTTGTCTTGATCAACGCTATAGAAATTTTCAGTGCTGCCAAAATTTAAGTTTTTTATACTACAAAAAGAACATTAAAAATTCGTCAAAGAAATGCAAAATTTTTAATAAATTGTCAAAATTTGTCTCAAATTATTTAAAATTATTCTCCGAACCATCATTTAATAACGCCCGGAGTTTTGCCCCGTCGTTTGGTACGACTCTCGACCACCCCCTATTGTGGGAAGTGCAAAACTTTTGATTGTCACACCTAACCTAACCGAATCTTTTGGTACCTGAATATTCATATTTTTCAGCGGGTTTTTGTCATATCTTGTATTCTACCTTGTCTTGATCAACGCTATAGAAATTTTCAATGCTGCCAAAATTTAAGAGTTTTTGTACTACAAATAGAACATTAAAAATTTGTCAAAGAAATGCAAATTTTTTAATAAATTGTCAAAATTTGTCTCAAATTATTCAAAATTATTCTCTGAACCATCATTAAATAACGCCCGGAGTTTTGCCCCGTCGTTTGGTACGACTCTCGACCACCCCCTATTGTGGGAAGTGCAAAACTTTTGATTTTTACGCCTAACCTAACCTAATCTTTCGGTACCTAAATATTCATATTTTTCAGCGGATTTTTGTGATATCTTGTATTCCACCTTGTCTTGATCAACGCTATAGAAATTTTCAGTGCTGCCAAAATTTAAGAGTTTTGTACTACAAATAGAACATTAAAAATTCGTCGAAGAAATGCAAACTTTTTAATAAATTGTCAAAATTTGTCTCAAATTATTCAAAGTTTTTCTCTGAACCATCATTAAATAACGCCCGGAGTTTTGCCCCGTCGTTTGGTACCACTCTCGACCACCCCCTATTGTGGGAAGTGCAAAACTTTTGATTGTCACACCTAACCTAACCCAATATTTTGGTACCTAAATATTCATATTTTTCAGCGGATTTTTGTCATATCTTGTATTCCACCTTGTCTTGATCAACGCTATAGAAATTTTCAGTGCTGCCAAAATTTAGGTTTTTTATACTACAAAAAGAACATTAAAAATTCGTCGAAGAAATGCAAATTTTTTAATAAATTGTCAAAATTTGTCTCAAATTATTCAAAATTATTCTCCGAACCATCATTTAATAAAGCCCGGAGTTTTGCCCCGTCGTTTGGTACGACTCTCGACCACCCCCTATTGTGGGAAGTGCAAAACTTTTGATTGTCACACCTAACCTAACCGAATCTTTTGGTACCTGAATATTCATGTTTTTCAGCGGGTTTTTGTCATATCTTGTATTCTACCTTGTCTTGATCAACGCTATAGAAATTTTCAATGCTGCCAAAATTTAAGAGTTTTTGTACTACAAATAGAACATTAAAAATTTGTCAAAGAAATGCAAATTTTTTAATAAATTGTCAAAATTTGTCTCAAATTATTCAAAATTATTCTCTGAACCATCATTAAATTTCGCCCGGAGTTTTGCCCCGTCGTTTGGTACGACTCTCGACCACCCCCTATTGTGGGAAGTGCAAATCTTTTGATTTTTACGCCTAACCTAACCTAATCTTTCGGTACCTAAATATTCATATTTTTCAGCGGATTTTTGTGATATCTTGTATTCCACCTTGTCTTGATCAACGCTATAGAAATTTTCAGTGCTGCCAAAATTTAAGAGTTTTGTACTACAAATAGAACATTAAAAATTCGTCGAAGAAATGCAAACTTTTTAATAAATTGTCAAAATTTGTCTCAAATTATTCAAAATTATTCTCCGTACCATCATTTAATAACGCCCGGAGTTTTGCCCCGTCGTTTGGGAAGTGCAAAACTTTTGATTTTTACACCTAACCTAACCTAATCTTTCGGTACCTAAATATTCATATTTTTCAGCGGATTTTTGTCATATCTTGTATTCCACCTTGTCTTGATCAACGCTATAGAAATTTTAAGTGCTGCCAAAATTTAAGTTTTTTATACTACAAAAAGAACATTAAAAATTCGTCGAAGAAATGCAAACTTTTTAATAAATTGTCAAAATTTGTCTCAAATTATTCAAAATTATTCTCCGTACCATCATTTAATAACGCCCGGAGTTTTGCCCCGTCGTTTGGTACGACTCTCGACCACCCCTTATTGTGGGAAGTGCAAAACTTTTGATTGTCACACCTAACCTAACCGAATCTTTTGGTACCTGAATATTCATATTTTTCAGCGGGTTTTTGTCATATCTTGTATTCTACCTTGTCTTGATCAACGCTATAGAAATTTTCAATGCTGCCAAAATATAAGAGTTTTTGTACTACAAATAGAACATTAAAAATTTGTCAAAGAAATGCAAATTTTTTAATAAATTGTCAAAATTTGTCTCAAATTATTCAAAATTATTCTCCGAACCATCATTAAATAACGCCCGGAGTTTTGCCCCGTCGTTTGGTACGACTGTCGACCACCCCCTATTGTGGGAAGTGCAAAACTTTTGATTGTCACACCTAACCTAACCCAATATTTTGGTACCTAAATATTCATATTTTTCAGCGGATTTTTGTGATATCTTGTATTCCACCTTGTCTTGATCAACGCTATAGAAATTTTCAATGCTGCCAAAATTTAAGAGTTTTTGTACTACAAATAGAACATTAAAAATTTTTCAAAGAAATGCAAATTTTTTAATAAATTGTCAAAATTTGTCTCAAATTATTCAAAATTATTCTCTGAACCATCATTAAATAACGCCCGGAGTTTTGCCCCGTCGTTTGGTACCACTCTCGACCACCCCCAATTGTGGGAAGTGCAAAACTTTTGATTGTCACACCTAACCTAAGCCAATATTTTGGTACCTAAATATTCATATTTTTCAGCGGATTTTTGTCATATCTTGTATTCCACCTTGTCTTGATCAACGCTATAGAAATTTTCAGTGCTGCCATAATTTAAGTTTTTTATACTACAAAAAGAACATTAAAAATTCGTCGAAGAAATGCAAATTTTTTAATAAATTGTCAAAATTTGTCTCAAATTATTCAAAATTATTCTCCGAACCATCATTTAATAACGCCCGGAGTTTTGCCCCGTCGTTTGGTACGACTCTCGACCACCCCCTATTGTGGGAAGTGCAAAACTTTTGATTGTCACACCTAACCTAACCCAATATTTTGGTACCTAAATATTCATATTTTTCAGCGGATTTTTGTGATATCTTGTATTCCACCTTGTCTTGATCAACGCTATAGAAATTTTCAATGCTGCCAAAATTTAAGAGTTTTTGTACTACAAATAGAACATTAAAAATTTGTCAAAGAAATGCAAACTTTTTAATAAATTGTCAAAATTTGTCTCAAATTATTCAAAATTATTCTCTGAACCATCATTAAATAACGCCCGGAGTTTTGCCCCGTCGTTTGGTACCACTCTCGACCACCCCCAATTGTGGGAAGTGCAAAACTTTTGATTGTCACACCTAACCTAAGCCAATATTTTGGTACCTAAATATTCATATTTTTCAGCGGATTTTTGTCAAATCTTGTATTCCACCTTGTCTTGATCAACGCTATAGAAATTTTCAGTGCTGCCATAATTTAAGTTTTTTATACTACAAAAAGAACATTAAAAATTCGTCGAAGAAATGCAAATTTTTTAATAAATTGTCAAAATTTGTCTCAAATTATTCAAAATTATTCTCTGAACCATCATTAAATAACGCCCGGAGTTTTGCCCCGTCGTTTGGTACCACTCTCGACCACCCCCAATTGTGGGAAGTGCAAAACTTTTGATTGTCACACCTAACCTAAGCCAATATTTTGGTACCTAAATATTCATATTTTTCAGCGGATTTTTGTCATATCTTGTATTCTACCTTGTCTTGATCAACGCTATAGAAATTTTCAGTGCTGCCATAATTTAAGTTTTTTATACTACAAAAAGAACATTAAAAATTCGTCAAAGAAATGCAAAATTTTTAATAAATTGTCAAAATTTGTCTCAAATTATTCAAAGTTTTTCTCTGAACCATCATTAAATAACGCCCGGAGTTTTGCCCCGTCGTTTGGTACCACTCTCGACCACCCCCTATTGTGGGAAGTGCAAAACTTTTGATTGTCACACCTAACATAACCCAATATTTTGGTACCTAAATATTCATATTTTTCAGCGGATTTTTGTCATATCTTGTATTCCACCTTGTCTTGATCAACGCTATAGAAATTTTCAGTGCTGCCAAAATTTTGGTTTTTTATACTACAAAAAGAACATTAAAAATTCGTCGAAGAAATGCAAATTTTTTAATAAATTGTCAAAATTTGTCTCAAATTATTCAAAATTATTCTCCGAACCATCATTTAATAACGCCCGGAGTTTTGCCCCGTCGTTTGGTACGACTCTCGACCACCCCCTATTGTGGGAAGTGCAAAACTTTTGATTGTCACACCTAACCTAACCGAATCTTTTGGTACCTGAATATTCATATTTTTCAGCGGGTTTTTGTCATATCTTGTATTCTACCTTGTCTTGATCAACGCTATAGAAATTTTCAATGCTGCCAAAATTTAAGAGTTTTTGTACTACAAATAGAACATTAAAAATTTGTCAAAGAAATGCAAATTTTTTAATAAATTGTCAAAATTTGTCTCAAATTATTCAAAATTATTCTCTGAACCATCATTAAATAACGCCCGGAGTTTTGCCCCGTCGTTTGGTACGACTCTCGACCACCCCCTATTGTGGGAAGTGCAAATCTTTTGATTTTTACGCCTAACCTAACCTAATCTTTCGGTACCTAAATATTCATATTTTTCAGCGGATTTTTGTGATATCTTGTATTCCACCTTGTCTTGATCAACGCTATAGAAATTTTCAGTGCTGCCAAAATTTAAGAGTTTTGTACTACAAATAGAACATTAAAAATTCGTCGAAGAAATGCAAACTTTTTAATAAATTGTCAAAATTTGTCTCAAATTATTCAAAATTATTCTCCGTACCATCATTTAATAACGCCCGGAGTTTTGCCCCGTCGTTTGGTACGACTCTCGACCACCCCCTATTGTGGGAAGTGCAAAACTTTTGATTTTTACACCTAACCTAACCTAATCTTTCGGTACCTAAATATTCATATTTTTCAGCGGATTTTTGTCATATCTTGTATTCCACCTTGTCTTGATCAACGCTATAGAAATTTTCAGTGCTGCCAAAATTTAAGTTTTTTATACTACAAAAAGAACATTAAAAATTCGTCAAAGAAATGCAAAATTTTTAATAAATTGTCAAAATTTGTCTCAAATTATTTAAAATTATTCTCCAAACCATCATTTAATAACGCCCGGAGTTTTGCCCCGTCGTTTGGTACGACTCTCGACCACCCCCTATTGTGGGAAGTGCAAAACTTTTGATTGTCACACCTAACCTAACCGAATCTTTTGGTACCTGAATATTCATATTTTTCAGCGGGTTTTTGTCATATCTTGTATTCTACCTTGTCTTGATCAACGCTATAGAAATTTTCAATGCTGCCAAAATTTAAGAGTTTTTGTACTACAAATAGAACATTAAAAATTTGTCAAAGAAATGCAAATTTTTTAATAAATTGTCAAAATTTGTCTCAAATTATTCAAAATTATTCTCTGAACCATCATTAAATAACGCCCGGAGTTTTGCCCCGTCGTTTGGTACGACTCTCGACCACCCCCTATTGTGGGAAGTGCAAAACTTTTGATTTTTACGCCTAACCTAACCTAATCTTTCGGTACCTAAATATTCATATTTTTCAGCGGATTTTTGTGATATCTTGTATTCCACCTTGTCTTGATCAACGCTATAGAAATTTTCAGTGCTGCCAAAATTTAAGTTTTTTATACTACAAAAAGAACATTAAAAATTCGTCGAAGAAATGCAAAATTTTTAATAAATTTTCAAAATTTGTCTCAAATTATTTAAAGTTTTTCTCTGAACCATCATTAAATAACGCCCGAAGTTTTGCCCCGTCGTTTGGTACCACTCTCGACCTCCCCCTTTTGTGAAAAGTGCAAAGCTTTTGATTGTCACACCTAACCTAACCCAATATTTCGGTACCTAAATATTCATATTTTTCAGCGGATTTTTGTCATATCTTGTATTCCACCTTGTCTTGATCAACGCTATAGAAATTTTCAGTGCTGCCAAAATTTAAGTTTTTTATACTACAAAAAGAACATTAAAAATTCGTCAAAGAAATGCAAAATTTTTAATAAATTTTCAAAATTTGTCTCAAATTATTTAAAGTTTTTCTCTGAACCATCATTAAATAACGCCCGAAGTTTTGCCCCGTCGTTTGGTACCACTCTCGACCTCCCCCTTTTGTGAAAAGTGCAAAGCTTTTGATTGTCACACCTAAATTATCCCAATATTTTGTTACCTAAATATTCATATTTTTCAGCGGATTTTTGTCATATTATCTTGTATTTCACCTTGTCTTGATCAACGCTATAGAAATTTTCAGTGCTGCCAAAATTTAAGTTTTTTATACTACAAAAAGAACATTAAAAATTCGTCAAAGAAATGCAAATTTTTTAATAAATTGTCAAAATTTGTCTCAAATTATTCAAAATTATTCTCTGAACCATCATTAAATAACGCCCGGAGTTTTGCCCCGTCGTTTGGTACGACTGTCGACCACCCCCTATTGTGGGAAGTGCAAAACTTTTGATTGTCACACCTAACCTAACCCAATATTTTGGTACCTAAATATTCATATTTTTCAGCGGATTTTTGTGATATCTTGTATTCCACCTTGTCTTGATCAACGCTATAGAAATTTTCAATGCTGCCAAAATTTAAGAGTTTTTGTACTACAAATAGAACATTAAAAATTTTTCAAAGAAATGCAAATTTTTTAATAAATTGTCAAAATTTGTCTCAAATTATTCAAAATTATTCTCTGAACCATCATTAAATAACGCCCGGAGTTTTGCCCCGTCGTTTGGTACCACTCTCGACCACCCCCAATTGTGGGAAGTGCAAAACTTTTGATTGTCACACCTAACCTAAGCCAATATTTTGGTACCTAAATATTCATATTTTTCAGCGGATTTTTGTCATATCTTGTATTCCACCTTGTCTTGATCAACGCTATAGAAATTTTCAGTGCTGCCATAATTTAAGTTTTTTATACTACAAAAAGAACATTAAAAATTCGTCGAAGAAATGCAAATTTTTTAATAAATTGTCAAAATTTGTCTCAAATTATTCAAAATTATTCTCCGAACCATCATTTAATAACGCCCGGAGTTTTGCCCCGTCGTTTGGTACGACTCTCGACCACCCCCTATTGTGGGAAGTGCAAAACTTTTGATTGTCACACCTAACCTAACCCAATATTTTGGTACCTAAATATTCATATTTTTCAGCGGATTTTTGTGATATCTTGTATTCCACCTTGTCTTGATCAACGCTATAGAAATTTTCAATGCTGCCAAAATTTAAGAGTTTTTGTACTACAAATAGAACATTAAAAATTTGTCAAAGAAATGCAAACTTTTTAATAAATTGTCAAAATTTGTCTCAAATTATTCAAAATTATTCTCTGAACCATCATTAAATAACGCCCGGAGTTTTGCCCCGTCGTTTGGTACCACTCTCGACCACCCCCAATTGTGGGAAGTGCAAAACTTTTGATTGTCACACCTAACCTAAGCCAATATTTTGGTACCTAAATATTCATATTTTTCAGCGGATTTTTGTCAAATCTTGTATTCCACCTTGTCTTGATCAACGCTATAGAAATTTTCAGTGCTGCCATAATTTAAGTTTTTTATACTACAAAAAGAACATTAAAAATTCGTCGAAGAAATGCAAATTTTTTAATAAATTGTCAAAATTTGTCTCAAATTATTCAAAATTATTCTCTGAACCATCATTAAATAACGCCCGGAGTTTTGCCCCGTCGTTTGGTACCACTCTCGACCACCCCCAATTGTGGGAAGTGCAAAACTTTTGATTGTCACACCTAACCTAAGCCAATATTTTGGTACCTAAATATTCATATTTTTCAGCGGATTTTTGTCATATCTTGTATTCTACCTTGTCTTGATCAACGCTATAGAAATTTTCAGTGCTGCCATAATTTAAGTTTTTTATACTACAAAAAGAACATTAAAAATTCGTCAAAGAAATGCAAAATTTTTAATAAATTGTCAAAATTTGTCTCAAATTATTCAAAGTTTTTCTCTGAACCATCATTAAATAACGCCCGGAGTTTTGCCCCGTCGTTTGGTACCACTCTCGACCACCCCCTATTGTGGGAAGTGCAAAACTTTTGATTGTCACACCTAACATAACCCAATATTTTGGTACCTAAATATTCATATTTTTCAGCGGATTTTTGTCATATCTTGTATTCCACCTTGTCTTGATCAACGCTATAGAAATTTTCAGTGCTGCCAAAATTTTGGTTTTTTATACTACAAAAAGAACATTAAAAATTCGTCGAAGAAATGCAAATTTTTTAATAAATTGTCAAAATTTGTCTCAAATTATTCAAAATTATTCTCCGAACCATCATTTAATAACGCCCGGAGTTTTGCCCCGTCGTTTGGTACGACTCTCGACCACCCCCTATTGTGGGAAGTGCAAAACTTTTGATTGTCACACCTAACCTAACCGAATCTTTTGGTACCTGAATATTCATATTTTTCAGCGGGTTTTTGTCATATCTTGTATTCTACCTTGTCTTGATCAACGCTATAGAAATTTTCAATGCTGCCAAAATTTAAGAGTTTTTGTACTACAAATAGAACATTAAAAATTTGTCAAAGAAATGCAAATTTTTTAATAAATTGTCAAAATTTGTCTCAAATTATTCAAAATTATTCTCTGAACCATCATTAAATAACGCCCGGAGTTTTGCCCCGTCGTTTGGTACGACTCTCGACCACCCCCTATTGTGGGAAGTGCAAATCTTTTGATTTTTACGCCTAACCTAACCTAATCTTTCGGTACCTAAATATTCATATTTTTCAGCGGATTTTTGTGATATCTTGTATTCCACCTTGTCTTGATCAACGCTATAGAAATTTTCAGTGCTGCCAAAATTTAAGAGTTTTGTACTACAAATAGAACATTAAAAATTCGTCGAAGAAATGCAAACTTTTTAATAAATTGTCAAAATTTGTCTCAAATTATTCAAAATTATTCTCCGTACCATCATTTAATAACGCCCGGAGTTTTGCCCCGTCGTTTGGTACGACTCTCGACCACCCCCTATTGTGGGAAGTGCAAAACTTTTGATTTTTACACCTAACCTAACCTAATCTTTCGGTACCTAAATATTCATATTTTTCAGCGGATTTTTGTCATATCTTGTATTCCACCTTGTCTTGATCAACGCTATAGAAATTTTCAGTGCTGCCAAAATTTAAGTTTTTTATACTACAAAAAGAACATTAAAAATTCGTCAAAGAAATGCAAAATTTTTAATAAATTGTCAAAATTTGTCTCAAATTATTTAAAATTATTCTCCAAACCATCATTTAATAACGCCCGGAGTTTTGCCCCGTCGTTTGGTACGACTCTCGACCACCCCCTATTGTGGGAAGTGCAAAACTTTTGATTGTCACACCTAACCTAACCGAATCTTTTGGTACCTGAATATTCATATTTTTCAGCGGGTTTTTGTCATATCTTGTATTCTACCTTGTCTTGATCAACGCTATAGAAATTTTCAATGCTGCCAAAATTTAAGAGTTTTTGTACTACAAATAGAACATTAAAAATTTGTCAAAGAAATGCAAATTTTTTAATAAATTGTCAAAATTTGTCTCAAATTATTCAAAATTATTCTCTGAACCATCATTAAATAACGCCCGGAGTTTTGCCCCGTCGTTTGGTACGACTCTCGACCACCCCCTATTGTGGGAAGTGCAAAACTTTTGATTTTTACGCCTAACCTAACCTAATCTTTCGGTACCTAAATATTCATATTTTTCAGCGGATTTTTGTGATATCTTGTATTCCACCTTGTCTTGATCAACGCTATAGAAATTTTCAGTGCTGCCAAAATTTAAGTTTTTTATACTACAAAAAGAACATTAAAAATTCGTCGAAGAAATGCAAAATTTTTAATAAATTTTCAAAATTTGTCTCAAATTATTTAAAGTTTTTCTCTGAACCATCATTAAATAACGCCCGAAGTTTTGCCCCGTCGTTTGGTACCACTCTCGACCTCCCCCTTTTGTGAAAAGTGCAAAGCTTTTGATTGTCACACCTAACCTAACCCAATATTTCGGTACCTAAATATTCATATTTTTCAGCGGATTTTTGTGATATCTTGTATTCCACCTTGTCTTGATCAACGCTATAGAAATTTTCAGTGCTGCCAAAATTTAAGTTTTTTATACTACAAAAAGAACATTAAAAATTCGTCAAAGAAATGCAAAATTTTTAATAAATTTTCAAAATTTGTCTCAAATTATTTAAAGTTTTTCTCTGAACCATCATTAAATAACGCCCGAAGTTTTGCCCCGTCGTTTGGTACCACTCTCGACCTCCCCCTTTTGTGAAAAGTGCAAAGCTTTTGATTGTCACACCTAAATTATCCCAATATTTTGTTACCTAAATATTCATATTTTTCAGCGGATTTTTGTCATATTATCTTGTATTTCACCTTGTCTTGATCAACGCTATAGAAATTTTCAGTGCTGCCAAAATTTAAGTTTTTTATACTACAAAAAGAACATTAAAAATTCGTCAAAGAAATGCAAAATTTTTAATAAATTGTCAAAATTTGTCTCAAATTATTTAAAATTATTCTCCGAACCATCATTTAATAACGCCCGGAGTTTTGCCCCGTCGTTTGGTACGACTCTCGACCACCCCCTATTGTGGGAAGTGCAAAACTTTTGATTGTCACACCTAACCTAACCGAATCTTTTGGTACCTGAATATTCATATTTTTCAGCGGGTTTTTGTCATATCTTGTATTCTACCTTGTCTTGATCAACGCTATAGAAATTTTCAATGCTGCCAAAATTTAAGAGTTTTTGTACTACAAATAGAAGATTAAAAATTTGTCAAAGAAATGCAAATTTTTTAATTAATCGTCAAAATTTGTCTCAAATTATTCAAAATTATTCTCTGAACCATCATTAAATAACGCCCGGAGTTTTGCCCCGTCGTTTGGTACGACTGTCGACCACCCCCTATTGTGGGAAGTGCAAAACTTTTGATTGTCACACCTAACCTAACCCAATATTTTGGTACCTAAATATTCATATTTTTCAGCGGATTTTTGTGATATCTTGTATTCCACCTTGTCTTGATCAACGCTATAGAAATTTTCAGTGCTGCCAAAATTTAAGTTTTTTATACTACAAAAAGAACATTAAAAATTCGTCGAAGAAATGCAAACTTTTTAATAAATTGTCAAAATTTGTCTCAAATTATTCAAAATTATTCTCCGTACCATCATTTAATAACGCCCGGAGTTTTGCCCCGTCGTTTGGTACGACTCTCGACCACCCCCTATTGTGGGAAGTGCAAAGCTTTTGATTGTCACACCTAACCTAACCGAATCTTTTGGTACCTGAATATTCATATTTTTCAGCGGGTTTTTGTCATATCTTGTATTCTACCTTGTCTTGATCAACGCTATAGAAATTTTCAATGCTGCCAAAATTTAAGAGTTTTTGTACTACAAATAGAACATTAAAAATTTGTCAAAGAAATGCAAATTTTTTAATAAATTGTCAAAATTTGTCTCAAATTATTCAAAATTATTCTCTGAACCATCATTAAATAACGCCCGGAATTTTGCCCCGTCGTTTGGTACGACTCTCGACCACCCCCTATTGTGGGAAGTGCAAAACTTTTGATTTTTACACCTAACCTAACCTAAACTTTCGGTACCTAAATATTCATATTTTTCAGCGGATTTTTGTTATATCTTGTATTCCACCTTGTCTTGATCAACGCTATAGAAATTTTCAGTGCTGCCAAAATTTAAGTTTTTTATACTACAAAAAGAACATTAAAAATTCGTCGAAGAAATGCAAAATTTTTAATAAATTTTCAAAATTTGTCTCAAATTATTTAAAGTTTTTCTCTGAACCATCATTAAATAACGCCCGAAGTTTTGCCCCGTCGTTTGGTACCACTCTCGACCTCCCCCTTTTGTGAAAAGTGCAAAGCTTTTGATTGTCACACCTAACCTAACCCAATATTTCGGTACCTAAATATTCATATTTTTCAGCGGATTTTTGTCATATCTTGTATTCCACCTTGTCTTGATCAACGCAATAGAAATTTTCAGTGCTGCCAAAATTTAAGTTTTTTATACTACAAAAAGAACATTAAAAATTCGTCAAAGAAATGCAAAATTTTTAATAAATTTTCAAAATTTGTCTCAAATTATTTAAAGTTTTTCTCTGAACCATCATTAAATAACGCCCGAAGTTTTGCCCCGTCGTTTGGTACCACTCTCGACCTCCCCCTTTTGTGAAAAGTGCAAAGCTTTTGATTGTCACACCTAAATTATCCCAATATTTTGTTACCTAAATATTCATATTTTTCAGCGGATTTTTGTCATATTATCTTGTATTTCACCTTGTCTTGATCAACGCTATAGAAATTTTCAGTGCTGCCAAAATTTAAGTTTTTTATACTACAAAAAGAACATTAAAAATTCGTCAAAGAAATGCAAAATTTTTAATAAATTGTCAAAATTTGTCTCAAATTATTTAAAATTATTCTCCGAACCATCATTTAATAACGCCCGGAGTTTTGCCCCGTCGTTTGGTACGACTCTCGACCACCCCCTATTGTGGGAAGTGCAAAACTTTTGATTGTCACACCTAACCTAACCGAATCTTTTGGTACCTGAATATTCATATTTTTCAGCGGGTTTTTGTCATATCTTGTATTCTACCTTGTCTTGATCAACGCTATAGAAATTTTCAATGCTGCCAAAATTTAAGAGTTTTTGTACTACAAATAGAAGATTAAAAATTTGTCAAAGAAATGCAAATTTTTTAATTAATTGTCAAAATTTGTCTCAAATTATTCAAAATTATTCTCTGAACCATCATTAAATAACGCCCGGAGTTTTGCCCCGTCGTTTGGTACGACTGTCGACCACCCCCTATTGTGGGAAGTGCAAAACTTTTGATTGTCACACCTAACCTAACCCAATATTTTGGTACCTAAATATTCATATTTTTCAGCGGATTTTTGTGATATCTTGTATTCCACCTTGTCTTGATCAACGCTATAGAAATTTTCAGTGCTGCCAAAATTTAAGTTTTTTATACTACAAAAAGAACATTAAAAATTCGTCGAAGAAATGCAAACTTTTTAATAAATTGTCAAAATTTGTCTCAAATTATTCAAAATTATTCTCCGTACCATCATTTAATAACGCCCGGAGTTTTGCCCCGTCGTTTGGTACGACTCTCGACCACCCCCTATTGTGGGAAGTGCAAAGCTTTTGATTGTCACACCTAACCTAACCGAATCTTTTGGTACCTGAATATTCATATTTTTCAGCGGGTTTTTGTCATATCTTGTATTCTACCTTGTCTTGATCAACGCTATAGAAATTTTCAATGCTGCCAAAATTTAAGAGTTTTTGTACTACAAATAGAACATTAAAAATTTGTCAAAGAAATGCAAATTTTTTAATAAATTGTCAAAATTTGTCTCAAATTATTCAAAATTATTCTCTGAACCATCATTAAATAACGCCCGGAATTTTGCCCCGTCGTTTGGTACGACTCTCGACCACCCCCTATTGTGGGAAGTGCAAAACTTTTGATTTTTACACCTAACCTAACCTAAACTTTCGGTACCTAAATATTCATATTTTTCAGCGGATTTTTGTTATATCTTGTATTCCACCTTGTCTTGATCAACGCTATAGAAATTTTCAGTGCTGCCAAAATTAAGTTTTTTATACTACAAAAAGAACATTAAAAATTCGTCAAAGAAATGCAAAATTTTTAATATATTGTCAAAATTTGTCTCAAATTATTCAAAGTTTTTCTCTGAACCATCATTAAATAACGCCCGGAGTTTTGCCCCGTCGTTTGGTACCACTCTCGACCACCCCCAATTGTGGGCAGTGCAAAACTTTTGATTGTCACACCTAATCTAACCCAATATTTTGGTACCTAAATATTCATATTTTTCAGCGGATTTTTGTCATATCTTGTATTCCACCTTGTCTTGATCAACGCTATAGAAATTTTCAGTGCTGCCATAATTTAAGTTTTTTATACTACAAAAAGAACATTAAAAATTCGTCAAAGAAATGCAAAATTTTTAATAAATTGTCAAAATTTGTCTCAAATTATTCAAAGTTTTTCTCTGAACCATCATTAAATAACGCCCGGAGTTTTGCCCCGTCGTTTGGTACCACTTTCGACCACCCCCTATTGTGGGAAGTGCAAAACTTTTGATTGTCACACCTAACCTAACCCAATATTTTGGTACCTAAATATTCATATTTTTCAGCGGATTTTTGTCATATCTTGTATTCCACCTTGTCTTGATCAACGCTATAGAAATTTTCAGTGCTGCCAAAATTTAGGTTTTTTATACTACAAAAAGAACATTAAAAATTCGTCGAAGAAATGCAAATTTTTTAATAAATTGTCAAAATTTGTCTCAAATTATTCAAAATTATTCTCCGAACCATCATTTAATAACGCCCGGAGTTTTGCCCCGTCGTTTGGTACGACTCTCGACCACCCCCTATTGTGGGAAGTGCAAAACTTTTGATTGTCACACCTAACCTAACCCAATATTTTGGTACCTAAATATTCATATTTTTCAGCGGATTTTTGTGATATCTTGTATTCCACCTTGTCTTGATCAACGCTATAGAAATTTTCAGTGCTGCCAAAATTTAAGTTTTTTATACTACAAAAAGAACA
Organism: Catocala nupta; assembly: GCA_963675205.1. Lineage (NCBI taxonomy): Eukaryota > Metazoa > Arthropoda > Insecta > Lepidoptera > Erebidae > Catocala > Catocala nupta. The sequence goes on along the minus strand of OY776107.1, from coordinate 1,803,945 downwards.
TTAAAAATTCGTCGAAGAAATGCAAACTTTTTAATAAATTGTCAAAATTTGTCTCAAATTATTCAAAATTATTCTCCGTACCATCATTTAATAACGCCCGGAGTTTTGCCCCGTCGTTTGGTACGACTCTCGACCACCCCCTATTATGGGAAGTGCAAAACTTTTGATTGTCACACCTAACCTAACCGAATCTTTTGGTACCTGAATATTCATATTTTTCAGCGGGTTTTTGTCATATCTTGTATTCTACCTTGTCTTGATCAACGCTATAGAAATTTTCAATGCTGCCAAAATTTAAGAGTTTTTGTACTACAAATAGAACATTAAAAATTTGTCAAAGAAATGCAAATTTTTTAATAAATTGTCAAAATTTGTCTCAAATTATTCAAAATTATCCTCTGAACCATCATTAAATAACGCCCGGAATTTTGCCCCGTCGTTTGGTACGACTCTCGACCACCCCCTATTGTGGGAAGTGCAAAACTTTTGATTGTCACACCTAACCTAACCCAATATTTTGGTACCTAAATATTCATATTTTTCAGCGGATTTTTGTGATATCTTGTATTCCACCTTGTCTTGATCAACGCTATAGAAATTTTCAGTGCTGCCAAAATTAAGTTTTTTATACTACAAAAAGAACATTAAAAATTCGTCAAAGAAATGCAAAATTTTTAATATATTGTCAAAATTTGTCTCAAATTATTCAAAGTTTTTCTCTGAACCATCATTAAATAACGCCCGGAGTTTTGCCCCGTCGTTTGGTACCACTCTCGACCACCCCCAATTGTGGGAAGTGCAAAACTTTTGATTGTCACACCTAATCTAACCCAATATTTTGGTACCTAAATATTCATATTTTTCAGCGGATTTTTGTCATATCTTGTATTCCACCTTGTCTTGATCAACGCTATAGAAATTTTCAGTGCTGCCATAATTTAAGTTTTTTATACTACAAAAAGAACATTAAAAATTCGTCAAAGAAATGCAAAATTTTTAATAAATTGTCAAAATTTGTCTCAAATTATTCAAAGTTTTTCTCTGAACCATCATTAAATAACGCCCGGAGTTTTGCCCCGTCGTTTGGTACCACTTTCGACCACCCCCTATTGTGGGAAGTGCAAAACTTTTGATTGTCACACCTAACCTAACCCAATATTTTGGTACCTAAATATTCATATTTTTCAGCGGATTTTTGTCATATCTTGTATTCCACCTTGTCTTGATCAACGCTATAGAAATTTTCAGTGCTGCCAAAATTTAAGTTTTTTATACTACAAAAAGAACATTAAAAATTCGTCGAAGAAATGCAAACTTTTTAATAAATTGTCAAAATTTGTCTCAAATTATTCAAAATTATTCTCCGTACCATCATTTAATAACGCCCGGAGTTTTGCCCCGTCGTTTGGTACGACTCTCGACCACCCCCTATTGTGGGAAGTGCAAAACTTTTGATTGTCACACCTAACCTAACCGAATCTTTTGGTACCTGAATATTCATATTTTTCAGCGGGTTTTTGTCATATCTTGTATTCTACCTTGTCTTGATCAACGCTATAGAAATTTTCAATGCTGCCAAAATTTAAGAGTTTTTGTACTACAAATAGAACATTAAAAATTTGTCAAAGAAATGCAAATTTTTTAATAAATTGTCAAAATTTGTCTCAAATTATTCAAAATTATCCTCTGAACCATCATTAAATAACGCCCGGAATTTTGCCCCGTCGTTTGGTACGACTCTCGACCACCCCCTATTGTGGGAAGTGCAAAACTTTTGATTTTTACACCTAACCTAACCTAAACTTTCGGTACCTAAATATTCATATTTTTCAGCGGATTTTTGTTATATCTTGTATTCCACCTTGTCTTGATCAACGCTATAGAAATTTTCAGTGCTGCCAAAATTAAGTTTTTTATACTACAAAAAGAACATTAAAAATTCGTCAAAGAAATGCAAAATTTTTAATATATTGTCAAAATTTGTCTCAAATTATTCAAAGTTTTTCTCTGAACCATCATTAAATAACGCCCGGAGTTTTGCCCCGTCGTTTGGTACCACTCTCGACCACCCCCTATTGTGGGAAGTGCAAAACTTTTGATTGTCACACCTAACCTAACCCAATATTTTGGTACCTAAATATTCATATTTTTCAGCGGATTTTTGTCATATCTTGTATTCCACCTTGTCTTGATCAACGCTATAGAAATTTTCAGTGCTGCCAAAATTTAGGTTTTTTATACTACAAAAAGAACATTAAAAATTCGTCGAAGAAATGCAAATTTTTTAATAAATTGTCAAAATTTGTCTCAAATTATTCAAAATTATTCTCTGAACCATCATTAAATAACGCCCGGAGTTTTGCCCCGTCGTTTGGTACGACTGTCGACCACCCCCTATTGTGGGAAGTGCAAAACTTTTGATTGTCACACCTAACCTAACCCAATATTTTGGTACCTAAATATTCATATTTTTCAGCGGATTTTTGTGATATCTTGTATTCCACCTTGTCTTGATCAACGCTATAGAAATTTTCAGTGCTGCCAAAATTTAAGTTTTTTATACTACAAAAAGAACATTAAAAATTCGTCGAAGAAATGCAAATTTTTTAATAAATTGTCAAAATTTGTCTCAAATTATTCAAAATTATTCTCTGAACCATCATTAAATAACGCCCGGAGTTTTGCCCCGTCGTTTGGTACGACTGTCGACCACCCCCTATTGTGGGAAGTGCAAAACTTTTGATTGTCACACCTAACCTAACCGAATCTTTTGGTACCTGAATATTCATATTTTTCAGCGGATTTTTGTGATATCTTGTATTCCACCTTGTCTTGATCAACGCTATAGAAATTTTCAGTGCTGCCAAAATATAAGTTTTTTATACTACAAAAAGAACATTAAAAATTCGTCGAAGAAATGCAAAATTTTTAATAAATTTTCAAAATTTGTCTCAAATTATTTAAAGTTTTTCTCTGAACCATCATTAAATAACGCCCGAAGTTTTGCCCCGTCGTTTGGTACCACTCTCGACCTCCCCCTTTTGTGAAAAGTGCAAAGCTTTTGATTGTCACACCTAACCTAACCCAATATTTTGGTACCTAAATATTCATATTTTTCAGCGGATTTTTGTCATATCTTGTATTTCACCTTGTCTTGATCAACGCTATAGAAATTTTCAGTGCTGCCAAAATTTAAGTTTTTTATACTACAAAAAGAACATTAAAAATTCGTCGAAGAAATGCAAATTTTTTAATAAATTGTCAAAATTTGTCTCAAATTATTCAAAATTATTCTCCGAACTATCATTTAATAACGCCCGGAGTTTTGCCCCGTCGTTTGGTTCGACTCTCGACCACCCCTTATTGTGGGAAGTGCAAAACTTTTGATTGTCACACCTAACCTAACCGAATCTTTTGGTACCTGAATATTCATATTTTTCAGCGGGTTTTTGTCATATCTTGTATTCTACCTTGTCTTGATCAACGCTATAGAAATTTTCAATGCTGCCAAAATTTAAGAGTTTTTGTACTACAAATAGAACATTAAAAATTTGTCAAAGAAATGCAAATTTTTTAATAAATTGTCAAAATTTGTCTCAAATTATTCAAAATTATTCTCTGAACCATCATTAAATAACGCCCGGAGTTTTGCCCCGTCGTTTGGTACGACTCTCGACCACCCCCTATTGTGGGAAGTGCAAAACTTTTGATTGTCACACCTAACCTAACCCAATATTTTGGTACCTAAATATTCATATTTTTCAGCGGATTTTTGTGATATCTTGTATTCCACCTTGTCTTGATCAACGCTATAGAAATTTTCAATGCTGCCAAAATTTAAGAGTTTTTGTACTACAAATAGAACATTAAAAATTTGTCAAAGAAATGCAAATTTTTTAATAAATTGTCAAAATTTGTCTCAAATTATTCAAAATTATTCTCTGAACCATCATTAAATAACGCCCGGAGTTTTGCCCCGTCGTTTGGTACGACTCTCGACCACCCCCTATTGTGGGAAGTGCAAAACTTTTGATTTTTACACCTAACCTAACCTAATCTTTCGGTACCTAAATATTCATATTTTTCAGCGGATTTTTGTCATATCTTGTATTCCACCTTGTCTTGATCAACGCTATAGAAATTTTCAGTGCTGCCAAAATTTAAGTTTTTTATACTACAAAAAGAACATTAAAAATTCGTCGAAGAAATGCAAACTTTTTAATAAATTGTCAAAATTTGTCTCAAATTATTCAAAATTATTCTCCGTACCATCATTTAATAACGCCCGGAGTTTTGCCCCGTCGTTTGGTACGACTCTCGACCACCCCCTATTGTGGGAAGTGCAAAGCTTTTGATTGTCACACCTAACCTAACCGAATCTTTTGGTACCTGAATATTCATATTTTTCAGCGGGTTTTTGTCATATCTTGTATTCCACCTTGTCTTGATCAACGCTATAGAAATTTTCAGTGCTGCCATAATTTAAGTTTTTTATACTACAAAAAGAACATTAAAAATTCGTCAAAGAAATGCAAAATTTTTAATAAATTGTCAAAATTTGTCTCAAATTATTCAAAGTTTTTCTCTGAACCATCATTAAATAACGCCCGGAGTTTTGCCCCGTCGTTTGGTACCACTTTCGACCACCCCCTATTGTGGGAAGTGCAAAACTTTTGATTGTCACACCTAATCTAACCCAATATTTTGGTACCTAAATATTCATATTTTTCAGCGGATTTTTGTCATATCTTGTATTCCACCTTGTCTTGATCAACGCTATAGAAATTTTCAGTGCTGCCAAAATTTAGGTTTTTTATACTACAAAAAGAACATTAAAAATTCGTCGAAGAAATGCAAATTTTTTAATAAATTGTCAAAATTTGTCTCAAATTATTCAAAATTATTCTCCGAACCATCATTTAATAACGCCCGGAGTTTTGCCCCGTCGTTTGGTACGACTCTCGACCACCCCCTATTGTGGGAAGTGCAAAACTTTTGATTGTCACACCTAACCTAACCCAATATTTTGGTACCTAAATATTCATATTTTTCAGCGGATTTTTGTGATATCTTGTATTCCACCTTGTCTTGATCAACGCTATAGAAATTTTCAGTGCTGCCAAAATTTAAGTTTTTTATACTACAAAAAGAACATTAAAAATTCGTCGAAGAAATGCAAACTTTTTAATAAATTGTCAAAATTTGTCTCAAATTATTCAAAATTATTCTCCGTACCATCATTTAATAACGCCCGGAGTTTTGCCCCGTCGTTTGGTACGACTCTCGACCACCCCCTATTGTGGGAAGTGCAAAACTTTTGATTTTTACACCTAACCTAACCTAAACTTTCGGTACCTAAATATTCATATTTTTCAGCGGATTTTTGTTATATCTTGTATTCCACCTTGTCTTGATCAACGCTATAGAAATTTTCAAAGCTGCCAAAATTTAAGAGTTTTTGTACTACAAATAGAACATTAAAAATATGTCAAAGAAATGCAAATTTTTTAATAAATTGTCAAAATTTGTCTCAAATTATTCAAAATTATTCTCTGAACCATCATTAAATAACGCCCGGAGTTTTGCCCCGTCGTTTGGTACGACTGTCGACCACCCCCTATTGTGGGAAGTGCAAAACTTTTGATTGTCACACCTAACCTAACCCAATATTTTGGTACCTAAATATTCATATTTTTCAGCGGATTTTTGTGATATCTTGTATTCCACCTTGTCTTGATCAACGCTATAGAAATTTTCAGTGCTGCCAAAATTTAAGTTTTTTATACTACAAAAAGAACATTTAAAATTCGTCAAAGAAATGCAAAATTTTTAATAAATTGTCAAAATTTGTCTCAAATTATTCAAAGTTTTTCTCTGAACCATCATTAAATAACGCCCGGAGTTTTGCCCCGTCGTTTGGTACCACTCTCGACCACCCCCTATTGTGGGAAGTGCAAAACTTTTGATTGTCACACCTAACCTAACCCAATATTTTGGTACCTAAATATTCATATTTTTCAGCGGATTTTTGTCATATCTTGTATTCCACCTTGTCTTGATCAACGCTATAGAAATTTTCAGTGCTGCCAAAATTTAGGTTTTTTATACTACAAAAAGAACATTAAAAATTCGTCGAAGAAATGCAAATTTTTTAATAAATTGTCAAAATTTGTCTCAAATTATTCAAAATTATTCTCCGAACCATCATTTAATAACGCCCGGAGTTTTGCCCCGTCGTTTGGTACGACTCTCGACCACCCCCTATTGTGGGAAGTGCAAAACTTTTGATTGTCACACCTAACCTAACCCAATATTTTGGTACCTAAATATTCATATTTTTCAGCGGGTTTTTGTCATATCTTGTATTCTACCTTGTCTTGATCAACGCTATAGAAATTTTCAATGCTGCCAAAATTTAAGAGTTTTTGTACTACAAATAGAACATTAAAAATTTGTCAAAGAAATGCAAATTTTTTAATAAATTGTCAAAATTTGTCTCAAATTATTCAAAATTATCCTCTGAACCATCATTAAATAATGCCCGGAATTTTGCCCCGTCGTTTGGTACGACTCTCGACCACCCCCTATTGTGGGAAGTGCAAAACTTTTGATTTTTACACCTAACCTAACCTAAACTTTCGGTACCTAAATATTCATATTTTTCAGCGGATTTTTGTTATATCTTGTATTCCACCTTGTCTTGATCAACGCTATAGAAATTTTCAATGCTGCCAAAATTTAAGAGTTTTTGTACTACAAATAGAACATTAAAAATATGTCAAAGAAATGCAAATTTTTTAATAAATTGTCAAAATTTGTCTCAAATTATTCAAAATTATTCTCTGAACCATCATTAAATAACGCCCGGAGTTTTGCCCCGTCGTTTGGTACGACTGTCGACCACCCCCTATTGTGGGAAGTGCAAAACTTTTGATTGTCACACCTAACCTAACCCAATATTTTGGTACCTAAATATTCATATTTTTCAGCGGATTTTTGTGATATCTTGTATTCCACCTTGTCTTGATCAACGCTATAGAAATTTTCAGTGCTGCCAAAATTTAAGTTTTTTATACTACAAAAAGAACATTTAAAATTCGTCAAAGAAATGCAAAATTTTTAATAAATTGTCAAAATTTGTCTCAAATTATTCAAAGTTTTTCTCTGAACCATCATTAAATAACGCCCGGAGTTTTGCCCCGTCGTTTGGTACCACTCTCGACCACCCCCTATTGTGGGAAGTGCAAAACTTTTGATTGTCACACCTAACCTAACCCAATATTTTGGTACCTAAATATTCATATTTTTCAGCGGATTTTTGTCATATCTTGTATTCCACCTTGTCTTGATCAACGCTATAGAAATTTTCAGTGCTGCCAAAATTTAGGTTTTTTATACTACAAAAAGAACATTAAAAATTCGTCGAAGAAATGCAAATTTTTTAATAAATTGTCAAAATTTGTCTCAAATTATTCAAAATTATTCTCCGAACCATCATTTAATAACGCCCGGAGTTTTGCCCCGTCGTTTGGTACGACTCTCGACCACCCCCTATTGTGGGAAGTGCAAAACTTTTGATTGTCACACCTAACCTAACCCAATATTTTGGTACCTAAATATTCATATTTTTCAGCGGGTTTTTGTCATATCTTGTATTCTACCTTGTCTTGATCAACGCTATAGAAATTTTCAATGCTGCCAAAATTTAAGAGTTTTTGTACTACAAATAGAACATTAAAAATTTGTCAAAGAAATGCAAATTTTTTAATAAATTGTCAAAATTTGTCTCAAATTATTCAAAATTATCCTCTGAACCATCATTAAATAATGCCCGGAATTTTGCCCCGTCGTTTGGTACGACTCTCGACCACCCCCTATTGTGGGAAGTGCAAAACTTTTGATTTTTACACCTAACCTAACCTAAACTTTCGGTACCTAAATATTCATATTTTTCAGCGGATTTTTGTTATATCTTGTATTCCACCTTGTCTTGATCAACGCTATAGAAATTTTCAATGCTGCCAAAATTTAAGAGTTTTTGTACTACAAATAGAACATTAAAAATATGTCAAAGAAATGCAAATTTTTTAATAAATTGTCAAAATTTGTCTCAAATTATTCAAAATTATTCTCTGAACCATCATTAAATAACGCCCGGAGTTTTGCCCCGTCGTTTGGTACGACTGTCGACCACCCCCTATTGTGGGAAGTGCAAAACTTTTGATTGTCACACCTAACCTAACCCAATATTTTGGTACCTAAATATTCATATTTTTCAGCGGATTTTTGTGATATCTTGTATTCCACCTTGTCTTGATCAACGCTATAGAAATTTTCAGTGCTGCCAAAATTTAAGTTTTTTATACTACAAAAAGAACATTTAAAATTCGTCAAAGAAATGCAAAATTTTTAATAAATTGTCAAAATTTGTCTCAAATTATTCAAAGTTTTTCTCTGAACCATCATTAAATAACGCCCGGAGTTTTGCCCCGTCGTTTGGTACCACTCTCGACCACCCCCTATTGTGGGAAGTGCAAAACTTTTGATTGTCACACCTAACCTAACCCAATATTTTGGTACCTAAATATTCATATTTTTCAGCGGATTTTTGTCATATCTTGTATTCCACCTTGTCTTGATCAACGCTATAGAAATTTTCAATGCTGCCAAAATTTAAGAGTTTTTGTACTACAAATAGAACATTAAAAATTTGTCAAAGAAATGCAAATTTTTTAATAAATTGTCAAAATTTGTCTCAAATTATTCAAAATTATTCTCTGAACCATCATTAAATTTCGCCCGGAGTTTTGCCCCGTCGTTTGGTACGACTCTCGACCACCCCCTATTGTGGGAAGTGCAAATCTTTTGATTTTTACGCCTAACCTAACCTAATCTTTCGGTACCTAAATATTCATATTTTTCAGCGGATTTTTGTGATATCTTGTATTCCACCTTGTCTTGATCAACGCTATAGAAATTTTCAGTGCTGCCAAAATTTAAGAGTTTTGTACTACAAATAGAACATTAAAAATTCGTCGAAGAAATGCAAACTTTTTAATAAATTGTCAAAATTTGTCTCAAATTATTCAAAATTATTCTCCGTACCATCATTTAATAACGCCCGGAGTTTTGCCCCGTCGTTTGGTACGACTCTCGACCACCCCCTATTGTGGGAAGTGCAAAACTTTTGATTTGTACACCTAACCTAACCTAATCTTTCGGTACCTAAATATTCATATTTTTCAGCGGATTTTTGTCATATCTTGTATTCCACCTTGTCTAGATCAACGCTATAGAAATTTTCAGTGCTGCCAAAATTTAAGTTTTTTATACTACAAAAAGAACATTAAAAATTCGTCGAAGAAATGCAAATTTTTTAATAAATTGTCAAAATTTGTCTCAAATTATTCAAAATTATTCTCCGTACCATCATTTAATAACGCCCGGAGTTTTGCCCCGTCGTTTGGTACGACTCTCGACCACCCCTTATTGTGGGAAGTGCAAAACTTTTGATTGTCACACCTAACCTAACCGAATCTTTTGGTACCTGAATATTCATATTTTTCAGCGGGTTTTTGTCATATCTTGTATTCTACCTTGTCTTGATCAACGCTATAGAAATTTTCAATGCTGCCAAAATTTAAGAGTTTTTGTACTACAAATAGAACATTAAAAATTTGTCAAAGAAATGCAAATTTTTTAATAAATTGTCAAAATTTGTCTCAAATTATTCAAAATTATTCTCTGAACCATCATTAAATAACGCCCGGAGTTTTGCCCCGTCGTTTGGTACGACTGTCGACCACCCCCTATTGTGGGAAGTGCAAAACTTTTGATTGTCACACCTAACCTAACCCAATATTTTGGTACCTAAATATTCATATTTTTCAGCGGATTTTTGTGATATCTTGTATTCCACCTTGTCTTGATCAACGCTATAGAAATTTTCAGTGCTGCCAAAATTTAAGTTTTTTATACTACAAAAAGAACATTTAAAATTCGTCAAAGAAATGCAAAATTTTTAATAAATTGTCAAAATTTGTCTCAAATTATTCAAAGTTTTTCTCTGAACCATCATTAAATAACGCCCGGAGTTTTGCCCCGTCGTTTGGTACCACTCTCGACCACCCCCTATTGTGGGAAGTGCAAAACTTTTGATTGTCACACCTAACCTAACCCAATATTTTGGTACCTAAATATTCATATTTTTCAGCGGATTTTTGTCATATCTTGTATTCCACCTTGTCTTGATCAACGCTATAGAAATTTTCAATGCTGCCAAAATTTAAGAGTTTTTGTACTACAAATAGAACATTAAAAATTTGTCAAAGAAATGCAAATTTTTTAATAAATTGTCAAAATTTGTCTCAAATTATTCAAAATTATTCTCTGAACCATCATTAAATTTCGCCCGGAGTTTTGCCCCGTCGTTTGGTACGACTCTCGACCACCCCCTATTGTGGGAAGTGCAAATCTTTTGATTTTTACGCCTAACCTAACCTAATCTTTCGGTACCTAAATATTCATATTTTTCAGCGGATTTTTGTGATATCTTGTATTCCACCTTGTCTTGATCAACGCTATAGAAATTTTCAGTGCTGCCAAAATTTAAGAGTTTTGTACTACAAATAGAACATTAAAAATTCGTCGAAGAAATGCAAACTTTTTAATAAATTGTCAAAATTTGTCTCAAATTATTCAAAATTATTCTCCGTACCATCATTTAATAACGCCCGGAGTTTTGCCCCGTCGTTTGGTACGACTCTCGACCACCCCCTATTGTGGGAAGTGCAAAACTTTTGATTTGTACACCTAACCTAACCTAATCTTTCGGTACCTAAATATTCATATTTTTCAGCGGATTTTTGTCATATCTTGTATTCCACCTTGTCTAGATCAACGCTATAGAAATTTTCAGTGCTGCCAAAATTTAAGTTTTTTATACTACAAAAAGAACATTAAAAATTCGTCGAAGAAATGCAAATTTTTTAATAAATTGTCAAAATTTGTCTCAAATTATTCAAAATTATTCTCCGTACCATCATTTAATAACGCCCGGAGTTTTGCCCCGTCGTTTGGTACGACTCTCGACCACCCCTTATTGTGGGAAGTGCAAAACTTTTGATTGTCACACCTAACCTAACCGAATCTTTTGGTACCTGAATATTCATATTTTTCAGCGGGTTTTTGTCATATCTTGTATTCTACCTTGTCTTGATCAACGCTATAGAAATTTTCAATGCTGCCAAAATTTAAGAGTTTTTGTACTACAAATAGAACATTAAAAATTTGTCAAAGAAATGCAAATTTTTTAATAAATTGTCAAAATTTGTCTCAAATTATTCAAAATTATTCTCTGAACCATCATTAAATAACGCCCGGAGTTTTGCCCCGTCGTTTGGTACGACTGTCGACCACCCCCTATTGTGGGAAGTGCAAAACTTTTGATTGTCACACCTAACCTAACCCAATATTTTGGTACCTAAATATTCATATTTTTCAGCGGATTTTTGTGATATCTTGTATTCCACCTTGTCTTGATCAACGCTATAGAAATTTTCAATGCTGCCAAAATTTAAGAGTTTTTGTACTACAAATAGAACATTAAAAATTTGTCAAAGAAATGCAAATTTTTTAATAAATTGTCAAAATTTGTCTCAAATTATTCAAAATTATTCTCTGAACCATCATTAAATAACGCCCGGAGTTTTGCCCCGTCGTTTGGTACCACTCTCGACCACCCCCAATTGTGGGAAGTGCAAAACTTTTGATTGTCACACCTAACCTAAGCCAATATTTTGGTACCTAAATATTCATATTTTTCAGCGGGTTTTTGTCATATCTTGTATTCTACCTTGTCTTGATCAACGCTATAGAAATTTTCAATGCTGCCAAAATTTAAGAGTTTTTGTACTACAAATAGAACATTAAAAATTTGTCGAAGAAATGCAAATTTTTTAATAAATTGTCAAAATTTGTCTCAAATTATTCAAAATTATTCTCCGAACCATCATTTAATAACGCCCGGAGTTTTGCCCCGTCGTTTGGTACGACTCTCGACCACCCCCTATTGTGGGAAGTGAAAAACTTTTGATTGTCACACCTAACCTAACCCAATATTTTGGTACCTAAATATTCATATTTTTCAGCGGATTTTTGTGATATCTTGTATTCCACCTTGTCTTGATCAACGCTATAGAAATTTTCAATGCTGCCAAAATTTAAGAGTTTTTGTACTACAAATAGAACATTAAAAATTTGTCAAAGAAATGCAAACTTTTTAATAAATTGTCAAAATTTGTCTCAAATTATTCAAAATTATTCTCCGTACCATCATTTAATAACGCCCGGAGTTTTGCCCCGTCGTTTGGTACGACTGTCGACCACCCCCTATTGTGGGAAGTGCAAAACTTTTGATTGTCACACCTAACCTAACCGAATCTTTTGGTACCTGAATATTCATATTTTTCAGCGGATTTTTGTCATATCTTGTATTCCACCTTGTCTTGATCAACGCTATAGAAATTTTCAGTGCTGCCATAATTTAAGTTTTTTATACTACAAAAAGAACATTAAAAATTCGTCAAAGAAATGCAAAATTTTTAATAAATTGTCAAAATTTGTCTCAAATTATTCAAAGTTTTTCTCTGAACCATCATTAAATAACGCCCGGAGTTTTGCCCCGTCGTTTGGTACCACTCTCGACCACCCCCTATTGTGGGAAGTGTAAAACTTTTGATTGTCACACCTAACATAACCCAATATTTTGGTACCTAAATATTCATATTTTTCAGCGGATTTTTGTCATATCTTTTATTCCACCTTGTCTTGATCAACGCTATAGAAATTTTCAGTGCTGCCAAAATTTAGGTTTTTTATACTACAAAAAGAACATTAAAAATTCGTCGAAGAAATGCAAATTTTTTAATAAATTGTCAAAATTTGTCTCAAATTATTCAAAATTATTCTCCGAACCATCATTTAATAACGCCCGGAGTTTTGCCCCGTCGTTTGGTACGACTCTCGACCACCCCCTATTGTGGGAAGTGCAAAACTTTTGATTGTCACACCTAACCTAACCGAATCTTTTGGTACCTGAATATTCATATTTTTCAGCGGGTTTTTGTCATATCTTGTATTCTACCTTGTCTTGATCAACGCTATAGAAATTTTCAATGCTGCCAAAATTTAAGAGTTTTTGTACTACAAATAGAACATTAAAAATTTGTCAAAGAAATGCAAATTTTTTAATAAATTGTCAAAATTTGTCTCAAATTATTCAAAATTATTCTCTGAACCATCATTAAATAACGCCCGGAGTTTTGCCCCGTCGTTTGGTACGACTCTCGACCACCCCCTATTGTGGGAAGTGCAAATCTTTTGATTTTTACGCCTAACCTAACCTAATCTTTCGGTACCTAAATATTCATATTTTTCAGCGGATTTTTGTGATATCTTGTATTCCACCTTGTCTTGATCAACGCTATAGAAATTTTCAGTGCTGCCAAAATTTAAGAGTTTTGTACTACAAATAGAACATTAAAAATTCGTCGAAGAAATGCAAACTTTTTAATAAATTGTCAAAATTTGTCTCAAATTATTCAAAATTATTCTCCGTACCATCATTTAATAACGCCCGGAGTTTTGCCCCGTCGTTTGGTACGACTCTCGACCACCCCCTATTGTGGGAAGTGCAAAACTTTTGATTTTTACACCTAACCTAACCTAATCTTTCGGTACCTAAATATTCATATTTTTCAGCGGATTTTTGTCATATCTTGTATTCCACCTTGTCTTGATCAACGCTATAGAAATTTTCAGTGCTGCCAAAATTTAAGTTTTTTATACTACAAAAAGAACATTAAAAATTCGTCAAAGAAATGCAAAATTTTTAATAAATTGTCAAAATTTGTCTCAAATTATTTAAAATTATTCTCCGAACCATCATTTAATAACGCCCGGAGTTTTGCCCCGTCGTTTGGTACGACTCTCGACCACCCCCTATTGTGGGAAGTGCAAAACTTTTGATTGTCACACCTAACCTAACCGAATCTTTTGGTACCTGAATATTCATATTTTTCAGCGGGTTTTTGTCATATCTTGTATTCTACCTTGTCTTGATCAACGCTATAGAAATTTTCAATGCTGCCAAAATTTAAGAGTTTTTGTACTACAAATAGAACATTAAAAATTTGTCAAAGAAATGCAAATTTTTTAATAAATTGTCAAAATTTGTCTCAAATTATTCAAAATTATTCTCTGAACCATCATTAAATAACGCCCGGAGTTTTGCCCCGTCGTTTGGTACTACTCTCGACCACCCCCTATTGTGGGAAGTGCAAAACTTTTGATTTTTACGCCTAACCTAACCTAATCTTTCGGTACCTAAATATTCATATTTTTCAGCGGATTTTTGTCATATCTTGTATGCCACCTTGTCTTGATCAACGCTATAGAAATTTTCAGTGCTGCCAAAATTTAAGATTTTTATACTACAAAAAGGATATTAAAAATTCGTCGAAGAAATGCAAATTTTTTAATAAATTGTCAAAATTTGTCTCAAATTATTCAAAAATATTCTCCGAACCATCATTTAATAACGCCCGGAGTTTTGCCCCGTCGTTTGGTACGACTCTCGACCACCCCCTATTGTGGGAAGTGCAAAACTTTTGATTGTCACACCTAACCTAACCGAATCTTTTGGTACCTGAATATTCATATTTTTCAACGGGTTTTTGTCATATCTTGTATTCTACCTTGTCTTGATCAACGCTATAGAAATTTTCAATGCTGCCAAAATTTACGAGTTTTTGTACTACAAATAGAACATTAAAAATTTGTCAAAGAAATGCAAATTTTTTAATAAATTGTCAAAATTTGTCTCAAATTATTCCAAATTATTCTCTGAACCATCATTAAATAACGCCCGGAGTTTTGCCCCGTCGTTTGGTGCGACTCTCGACCACCCCCTATTGTGGGAAGTGCAAAACTTTTGATTTTTACACCTAACCTAACCTAATCTTTCGGTACCTAAATATTCATATTTTTCAGCGGATTTTTGTCATATCTTGTATTCCACCTTGTCTTGATCAACGCTATAGAAATTTTCAGTGCTGCCAAAATTTAAGTTTTTTATACTACAAAAAGAACATTAAAAATTCGTCAAAGAAATGCAAAATTTTTAATAAATTTTCAAAATTTGTCTCAAATTATTTAAAGTTTTTCTCTGAACCATCATTAAATAACGCCCGAAGTTTTGCCCCGTCGTTTGGTACCACTCTCGACCTCCCCCTTTTGTGAAAAGTGCAAAGCTTTTGATTGTCACACCTAACCTAACCCAATATTTTGTTACCTAAATATTCATATTTTTCAGCGGATTTTTGTCATATCTTGTATTTCACCTTGTCTTGATCAACGCTATAGAAATTTTCAGTGCTGCCAAAATTTAAGTTTTTTATACTACAAAAAGAACATTAAAAATTCGTCGAAGAAATGCAAAATTTTTAATAAATTTTCAAAATTTGTCTCAAATTATTTAAAGTTTTTCTCTGAACCATCATTAAATAACGCCCGGAGTTTTGCCCCGTCGTTTAGTACGACTCTCGACCACCCCCTATTGTGGGAAGTGCAAAACTTTTGATTGTCACACCTAACCTAACCGAATCTATTGGTACCTGAATATTCATATTTTTCAGCGGGTTTTTGTCATATCTTGTATTCTACCTTGTCTTGATCAACGCTATAGAAATTTTCAATGCTGCCAAAATTTAAGAGTTTTTGTACTACAAATAGAACATTAAAAATTTGTCAAAGAAATGCAAATTTTTTAATTAATTGTCAAAATTTGTCTCAAATTATTCAAAATTATTCTCTGAACCATCATTAAATAACGCCCGGAGTTTTGCCCCGTCGTTTGGTACGACTGTCGACCACCCCCTATTGTGGGAAGTGCAAAACTTTTGATTGTCACACCTAACCTAACCCAATATTTTGGTACCTAAATATTCATATTTTTCAGCGGATTTTTGTGATATCTTGTATTCCACCTTGTCTTGATCAACGCTATAGAAATTTTCAGTGCTGCCAAAATTTAAGTTTTTTATACTACAAAAAGAACATTAAAAATTCGTCGAAGAAATGCAAACTTTTTAATAAATTGTCAAAATTTGTCTCAAATTATTCAAAATTATTCTCCGTACCATCATTTAATAACGCCCGGAGTTTTGCCCCGTCGTTTGGTACGACTCTCGACCACCCCCTATTGTGGGAAGTGCAAAACTTTTGATTGTCACACCTAACCTAACCGAATCTTTTGGTACCTGAATATTCATATTTTTCAGCGGGTTTTTGTCATATCTTGTATTCCACCTTGTCTTGATCAACGCTATAGAAATTTTCAGTGCTGCCAAAATTAAGTTTTTTATACTACAAAAAGAACATTAAAAATTCGTCGAAGAAATGCAAACTTTTTAATAAATTGTCAAAATTTGTCTCAAATTATTCAAAATTATTCTCCGTACCATCATTTAATAACGCCCGGAGTTTTGCCCCGTCGTTTGGTACGACTCTCGACCACCCCCTATTGTGGGAAGTGCAAAACTTTTGATTGTCACACCTAACCTAACCGAATCTTTTGGTACCTGAATATTCATATTTTTCAGCGGGTTTTTGTCATATCTTGTATTCTACCTTGTCTTGATCAACGCTATAGAAATTTTCAATGCTGCCAAAATTTAAGAGTTTTTGTACTACAAATAGAACATTAAAAATTTGTCAAAGAAATGCAAATTTTTTAATAAATTGTCAAAATTTGTCTCAAATTATTCAAAATTATTCTCTGAACCATCATTAAATAACGCCCGGAATTTTGCCCCGTCGTTTGGTACGACTCTCGACCACCCCCTATTGTGGGAAGTGCAAAACTTTTGAATTTTACACCTAACCTAACCTAAACTTTCGGTACCTAAATATTCATATTTTTCAGCGGATTTTTGTTATATCTTGTAGTCCACCTTGTCTTGATCAACGCTATAGAAATTATAGAAATTTTCAGTGCTGCCAAAATTAAGTTTTTTATACTACAAAAAGAACATTAAAAATTCGTCAAAGAAATGCAAAATTTTTAATAAATTGTCAAAATTTGTCTCAAATTATTCAAAATTATTCTCCGTACCATCATTTAATAACGCCCGGAGTTTTGCCCCGTCGTTTGGTACGACTCTCGACCACCCCCTATTGTGGGAAGTGCAAAACTTTTGATTGTCACACCTAACCTAACCGAATCTTTTGTTACCTAAATATTCATATTTTTCAGCGGATTTTTGTCATATCTTGTATTTCACCTTGTCTTGATCAACGCTATAGAAATTTTCAGTGCTGCCAAAATTTAAGTTTTTTATACTACAAAAAGAACATTAAAAATTCGTCAAAGAAATGCAAAATTTTTAATAAATTGTCAAAATTTGTCTCAAATTATTTAAAATTATTCTCCGAACCATCATTTAATAACGCCCGGAGTTTTGCCCCGTCGTTTGGTACGACTCTCGACCACCCCCTATTGTGGGAAGTGCAAAACTTTTGATTGTCACACCTAACCTAACCGAATCTTTTGGTACCTGAATATTCATATTTTTCAGCGGGTTTTTGTCATATCTTGTATTCTACCTTGTCTTGATCAACGCTATAGAAATTTTCAATGCTGCCAAAATTTAAGAGTTTTTGTACTACAAATAGAACATTAAAAATTTGTCAAAGAAATGCAAATTTTTTAATTCATTGTCAAAATTTGTCTCAAATTATTTAAAATTATTCTCCGAACCATCATTTAATAACGCCCGGAGTTTTGCCCCGTCGTTTGGTACGACTCTCGACCACCCCCTATTGTGGGAAGTGCAAAACTTTTGATTTTTACGCCTAACCTAACCTAATCTTTCGGTACCTAAATATTCATATTTTTCAGCGGATTTTTGTCATATCTTGTATGCCACCTTGTCTTGATCAACGCTATAGAAATTTTCAGTGCTGCCAAAATTTAAGATTTTAATACTACAAAAAGGATATTAAAAATTCGTCGAAGAAATGCAAATTTTTTAATAAATTGTCAAAATTTGTCTCAAATTATTCAAAAATATTCTCCGAACCATCATTTAATAACGCCCGGAGTTTTGCCCCGTCGTTTGGTACGACTCTCGACCACCCCCTATTGTGGGAAGTGCAAAACTTTTGATTGTCACACCTAACCTAACCGAATCTTTTGGTACCTGAATATTCATATTTTTCAACGGGTTTTTGTCATATCTTGTATTCTACCTTGTCTTGATCAACGCTATAGAAATTTTCAATGCTGCCAAAATTTACGAGTTTTTGTACTACAAATAGAACATTAAAAATTTGTCAAAGAAATGCAAATTTTTTAATAAATTGTCAAAATTTGTCTCAAATTATTCAAAATTATTCTCTGAACCATCATTAAATAACGCCCGGAATTTTGCCCCGTCGTTTGGTGCGACTCTCGACCACCCCCTATTGTGGGAAGTGCAAAACTTTTGATTTTTACACCTAACCTAACCTAATCTTTCGGTACCTAAATATTCATATTTTTCAGCGGATTTTTGTCATATCTTGTATTCCACCTTGTCTTGATCAACGCTATAGAAATTTTCAGTGCTGCCAAAATTTAAGTTTTTTATACTACAAAAAGAACATTAAAAATTCGTCAAAGAAATGCAAAATTTTTAATAAATTTTCAAAATTTGTCTCAAATTATTTAAAGTTTTTCTCTGAACCATCATTAAATAACGCCCGAAGTTTTGCCCCGTCGTTTGGTACCACTCTCGACCTCCCCCTTTTGTGAAAAGTGCAAAGCTTTTGATTGTCACACCTAACCTAACCCAATATTTTGTTACCTAAATATTCATATTTTTCAGCGGATTTTTGTGATATCTTGTATTTCACCTTGTCTTGATCAACGCTATAGAAATTTTCAGTGCTGCCAAAATTTAAGTTTTTTATACTACAAAAAGAACATTAAAAATTCGTCAAAGAAATGCAAAATTTTTAATAAATTGTCAAAATTTGTCTCAAATTATTTAAAATTATTCTCCGAACCATCATTTAATAACGCCCGGAGTTTTGCCCCGTCGTTTAGTACGACTCTCGACCACCCCCTATTGTGGGAAGTGCAAAACTTTTGATTGTCACACCTAACCTAACCGAATCTTTTGGTACCTGAATATTCATATTTTTCAGCGGGTTTTTGTCATATCTTGTATTCTACCTTGTCTTGATCAACGCTATAGAAATTTTCAATGCTGCCAAAATTTAAGAGTTTTTGTACTACAAATAGAACATTAAAAATTTGTCAAAGAAATGCAAATTTTTTAATTAATTGTCAAAATTTGTCTCAAATTATTCAAAATTATTCTCTGAACCATCATTAAATAACGCCCGGAGTTTTGCCCCGTCGTTTGGTACGACTGTCGACCACCCCCTATTGTGGGAAGTGCAAAACTTTTGATTGTCACACCTAACCTAACCCAATATTTTGGTACCTAAATATTCATATTTTTCAGCGGATTTTTGTGATATCTTGTATTCCACCTTGTCTTGATCAACGCTATAGAAATTTTCAGTGCTGCCAAAATTTAAGTTTTTTATACTACAAAAAGAACATTAAAAATTCGTCGAAGAAATGCAAACTTTTTAATAAATTGTCAAAATTTGTCTCAAATTATTCAAAATTATTCTCCGTACCATCATTTAATAACGCCCGGAGTTTTGCCCCGTCGTTTGGTACGACTCTCGACCACCCCCTATTGTGGGAAGTGCAAAACTTTTGATTGTCACACCTAACCTAACCGAATCTTTTGGTACCTGAATATTCATATTTTTCAACGGGTTTTTGTCATATCTTGTATTCTACCTTGTCTTGATCAACGCTATAGAAATTTTCAATGCTGCCAAAATTTACGAGTTTTTGTACTACAAATAGAACATTAAAAATTTGTCAAAGAAATGCAAATTTTTTAATAAATTGTCAAAATTTGTCTCAAATTATTCAAAATTATTCTCTGAACCATCATTAAATAACGCCCGGAATTTTGCCCCGTCGTTTGGTGCGACTCTCGACCACCCCCTATTGTGGGAAGTGCAAAACTTTTGATTTTTACACCTAACCTAACCTAATCTTTCGGTACCTAAATATTCATATTTTTCAGCGGATTTTTGTCATATCTTGTATTCCACCTTGTCTTGATCAACGCTATAGAAATTTTCAGTGCTGCCAAAATTTAAGTTTTTTATACTACAAAAAGAACATTAAAAATTCGTCAAAGAAATGCAAAATTTTTAATAAATTTTCAAAATTTGTCTCAAATTATTTAAAGTTTTTCTCTGAACCATCATTAAATAACGCCCGAAGTTTTGCCCCGTCGTTTGGTACCACTCTCGACCTCCCCCTTTTGTGAAAAGTGCAAAGCTTTTGATTGTCACACCTAACCTAACCCAATATTTTGTTACCTAAATATTCATATTTTTCAGCGGATTTTTGTGATATCTTGTATTTCACCTTGTCTTGATCAACGCTATAGAAATTTTCAGTGCTGCCAAAATTTAAGTTTTTTATACTACAAAAAGAACATTAAAAATTCGTCAAAGAAATGCAAAATTTTTAATAAATTGTCAAAATTTGTCTCAAATTATTTAAAATTATTCTCCGAACCATCATTTAATAACGCCCGGAGTTTTGCCCCGTCGTTTAGTACGACTCTCGACCACCCCCTATTGTGGGAAGTGCAAAACTTTTGATTGTCACACCTAACCTAACCGAATCTTTTGGTACCTGAATATTCATATTTTTCAGCGGGTTTTTGTCATATCTTGTATTCTACCTTGTCTTGATCAACGCTATAGAAATTTTCAATGCTGCCAAAATTTAAGAGTTTTTGTACTACAAATAGAACATTAAAAATTTGTCAAAGAAATGCAAATTTTTTAATTAATTGTCAAAATTTGTCTCAAATTATTCAAAATTATTCTCTGAACCATCATTAAATAACGCCCGGAGTTTTGCCCCGTCGTTTGGTACGACTGTCGACCACCCCCTATTGTGGGAAGTGCAAAACTTTTGATTGTCACACCTAACCTAACCCAATATTTTGGTACCTAAATATTCATATTTTTCAGCGGATTTTTGTGATATCTTGTATTCCACCTTGTCTTGATCAACGCTATAGAAATTTTCAGTGCTGCCAAAATTTAAGTTTTTTATACTACAAAAAGAACATTAAAAATTCGTCGAAGAAATGCAAACTTTTTAATAAATTGTCAAAATTTGTCTCAAATTATTCAAAATTATTCTCCGTACCATCATTTAATAACGCCCGGAGTTTTGCCCCGTCGTTTGGTACGACTCTCGACCACCCCCTATTGTGGGAAGTGCAAAACTTTTGATTGTCACACCTAACCTAACCGAATCTTTTGGTACCTGAATATTCATATTTTTCAGCGGGTTTTTGTCATATCTTGTATTCTACCTTGTCTTGATCAACGCTATAGAAATTTTCAATGCTGCCAAAATTTAAGAGTTTTTGTACTACAAATAGAACATTAAAAATTTGTCAAAGAAATGCAAATTTTTTAATAAATTGTCAAAATTTGTCTCAAATTATTCAAAATTATTCTCTGAACCATCATTAAATAACGCCCGGAATTTTGCCCCGTCGTTTGGTACGACTCTCGACCACCCCCTATTGTGGGAAGTGCAAAACTTTTGAATTTTACACCTAACCTAACCTAAACTTTCGGTACCTAAATATTCATATTTTTCAGCGGATTTTTGTTATATCTTGTAGTCCACCTTGTCTTGATCAACGCTATAGAAATTATAGAAATTTTCAGTGCTGCCAAAATTAAGTTTTTTATACTACAAAAAGAACATTAAAAATTCGTCAAAGAAATGCAAAATTTTTAATAAATTGTCAAAATTTGTCTCAAATTATTCAAAATTATTCTCCGTACCATCATTTAATAACGCCCGGAGTTTTGCCCCGTCGTTTGGTACGACTCTTGACCACCCCCTATTGTGGGAAGTGCAAAACTTTTGATTGTCACACCTAACCTAACCGAATCTTTTGTTACCTAAATATTCATATTTTTCAGCGGATTTTTGTCATATCTTGTATTTCACCTTGTCTTGATCAACGCTATAGAAATTTTCAGTGCTGCCAAAATTTAAGTTTTTTATACTACAAAAAGAACATTAAAAATTCGTCAAAGAAATGCAAAATTTTTAATAAATTGTCAAAATTTGTCTCAAATTATTTAAAATTATTCTCCGAACCATCATTTAATAACGCCCGGAGTTTTGCCCCGTCGTTTGGTACGACTCTCGACCACCCCCTATTGTGGGAAGTGCAAAACTTTTGATTGTCACACCTAACCTAACCGAATCTTTTGGTACCTGAATATTCATATTTTTCAGCGGGTTTTTGTCATATCTTGTATTCTACCTTGTCTTGATCAACGCTATAGAAATTTTCAATGCTGCCAAAATTTAAGAGTTTTTGTACTACAAATAGAACATTAAAAATTTGTCAAAGAAATGCAAATTTTTTAATTCATTGTCAAAATTTGTCTCAAATTATTCAAAATTATTCTCTGAACCATCATTAAATAACGCCCGGAGTTTTGCCCCGTCGTTTGGTACGACTCTCGACCACCCCCTATTGTGGGAAGTGCAAAACTTTTGATTGTCACACCTAACCTAACCCAATATTTTGGTACCTAAATATTCATATTTTTCAGCGGATTTTTGTGATATCTTGTATTCCACCTTGTCTTGATCAACGCTATAGAAATTTTCAGTGCTGCCAAAATTTAAGTTTTTTATACTACAAAAAGAACATTAAAAATTCGTCGAAGAAATGCAAACTTTTTAATAAATTGTCAAAATTTGTCTCAAATTATTCAAAATTATTCTCCGTACCATCATTTAATAACGCCCGGAGTTTTGCCCCGTCGTTTGGTACGACTCTCGACCACCCCCTATTGTGGGAAGTGCAAAACTTTTGATTGTCACACCTAACCTAACCGAATCTTTTGGTACCTGAATATTCATATTTTTCAGCGGGTTTTTGTCATATCTTGTATTCTACCTTGTCTTGATCAACGCTATAGAAATTTTCAATGCTGCCAAAATTTAAGAGTTTTTGTACTACAAATAGAACATTAAAAATTTGTCAAAGAAATGCAAATTTTTTAATAAATTGTCAAAATTTGTCTCAAATTATTCAAAATTATTCTCTGAACTATCATTAAATAACGCCCGGAATTTTGCCCCGTCATTTGGTACGACTCTCGACCACCCCCTATTGTGGGAAGTGCAAAACTTTTGATTTGTACACCTAACCTAACCTAAACTTTCGGTACCTAAATATTCATATTTTTCAGCGGATTTTTGTTATATCTTGTATTCCACCTTGTCTTGATCAACGCTATAGAAATTTTCAGTGCTGCCAAAATTAAGTTTTTTATACTACAAAAAGAACATTAAAAATTCGTCAAAGAAATGCAAAATTTTTAATATATTGTCAAAAGAACAATGACCATTTTCTATACATGCGTTGACCTGTCAACTCATTTTTTTTTAGATCGCGTCTACTGATGACCTGTGTTGTACTAGTAGCAGTAGAGCCTTAAATGAATGTTATTGTAATCCAATTTTTTTTTGGAAGCCAGGAATAGATGATATCTTATAAACAATTTTGAAAGAAAACCTGTCAAGAATGTCATCGTGATGTACGTACATACTACGCCAGGTCGATAGCGATTCTAATCAAAGTATACACTACTTACTCTAGCGAAGAATGAGATGTTAAAAGAGTGGGAACTGGGCAAGAGAGCGTGGGATGTGTCTGGTGTCCCTTTCCACCTACTTATACAATACCGCCTGTGCGTCACTAGCGTAGAACTAATGAGTGATGAGGCAATCGGTAGGATGTTAATCAAGAAACCTGTAGCAGGTTTTCTATGAAAGAGCGTTTTATTTTTTTCATTTTTACTAAATAAACTCGATTTAAAACAATGTTTTCAAGAATTCAGTAACGATTGAGAAAAAGGTAGAATCGAAAAAGCACTTATTAAAAAAACTACATTTCGTGAAATACAGAAATGTTTTTTTTATACGTTTTCGCAAACGGAACGTAATATTAGATTATGGATGGGTTCATTATGGCTGCGTTCTAAAATATAACTGCCAAAAGTGATTACTTTAAAAATCAATTAGATTTTTTTCTGGCTTCTATTTGATAATCTACTTAGTATTTTATGATCAGCGTAAAATGGGCAATTATTTGGTATCAATTTCATCACTAGACGCGTTTATTTAATAAAATAGATTTGACAGGTCAAAAATGGACATTGTTCTTTGTCTCAAATTATTCAAAGTTTTTCTCTGAACCATCATTAAATAACGCCCGGAGTTTTGCCCCGTCGTTTGGTACCACTCTCGACCACCCCCAATTGTGGGAAGTGCAAAACTTTTGATTGTCACACCTAACCTAACCCAATATTTTGGTACCTAAATATTCATATTTTTCAGCGGATTTTTGTCATATCTTGTATTCCACCTTGTCTTGATCAACGCTATAGAAATTTTCAGTGCTGCCATAATTTAAGTTTTTTATACTACAAAAAGAACATTAAAAATTCGTCAAAGAAATGCAAAATTTTTAATAAATTGTCAAAATTTGTCTCAAATTATTTAAAGTTTTTCTCTGAACCATCATTAATTAACGCCCGAAGTTTTGCCCCGTCGTTTGGTACCACTCTCGACCTCCCCCTTTTGTGGGAAGTGCAAAGCTTTTGATTGTCACACCTTTTTTTTTTTTTTTTTGATTCCCAGGAAAAATGCTTCATGCACTACCCGCCGGCTAGGGGACGGCACCGGCGGGGCGTGTGGGACTCCCAGCTAGAAAACGCGCTGGTCTACCCACTAAAAAACCTGGGGTGTTCCCTCTCTCACCCAATGGGGGGGGCCAGTTGGGAACTTAAAAGATTCAACCATAGCAGGCCCCCCCGTGTGGGTGTCGGCCGGGTCATTTGTTTTTTCGGACCCGACCACCACTTGTCCCCAGGGGAGGGCCTGACTGCTCTCCCCTTTTGACATCAGAAAGGCGCGCGGGAACACCGCGCGCGCCCTCTCGGGGCTTTTAGTTTACGGGTGGCAGGGTCCCCTGAGGCCCCGCCACCCGGAGCCCCTAGGTGGGGGGCAGGAGAGCGACATAAGCGCGTCTCCTGCGCCCCCTCCTCCGGCGGCGGACGTCCGGGGCGTAAGGATCGTCCTCACGCCCCCGCTCCGCCGCCTCCTTCTGCGAGATGACAGCCTCGCAGAAGGACCTCATTGCGCCCCAGCACCTGTCGTCGCCGACCATCTTGGATATGACGGTCGGCAACGAGAGGTCGGGGCCAATCACGGTGACAAGGGCACAGCGCTCCGCGGCCCACGCCGGGCACTCCTCCAGCGTGTGCTGCGCCGTGTCCCGGTCACACACCTCACAATGGTGACATCTGGTTGTCGGCTCCCTACCGGCTATCTTGCAGAGGTACTCTCCGAAACACCCGTGTCCGGAGAGCACCTGAGTAAGCCAGTAGGTGAGCGGTCCGCGCCGTCTGTCCGTCCACTCCCTTAACACTGGACGGACAGCCTCGACTGTCCTCACCCCATAGCGGGGCTGGGCCAGTCTCTCATGCCATTTGGCCTCCAGGACCAATCGAGCCTGGGACCTTCGCGTCTCCACCACCCTGTGCGTGGGCTCCTCGCCCTGGAGCCGGAGGTCAGCGCGCCAGTAATACACTGACGCTTGGACCTCCGCCTCCAAATCCCAGGGCGGCGATGCCGCCAAAACGCACGCCGCCTCGTAGGAGACGGTGCGGTACGCCCGCGACACCCTGATCGCCATCGCCCTCTGAGGTCTCCTTAGGAGGGCGACGTTTCGGCGATCCAGGGCGCCAGCCCAAATGGGCGACCCATAAAGGGCCATCGACCGCACCACCCCCAAATAGAGGCGGCGGCAGATGACACTCGGCCCCCCGATATTCGGCAGCAGAGAGCTAAGCGCTCCCGCCGCCGACATCAGCCGGGGGGCCAGGCGGCTAAAATGGACACGAAAGTTCCAGCGGCCGTCGAGGTGGAGCCCCAAGTATTTCATACTCGGCTCCACCCCGATGCGGACCCCTCCAACGATGATGTGGGCATCTGGTGGCGGCGCCCGCCGAGGCCCGTGAAATAAAAGGGCCTCGGACTTTTCCAGCGCCACCTCCAGTCCCAACATCCTAATCCTGCCGACAACCAGAGCCACTCCAGCCGTGGCAAGACGGGCAGCTGCCCAGTAGTCCTCTCCCCGGGCCGTAACCAGCGTGTCGTCGGCGTAACAAGTTACGCCGACGCCCGGGGGCAGGGCGCCCCGCAGCACCCAGTCGTAACCGATGTTCCACAGGAGCGGACCCAGAACCGATCCCTGTGGAACACCGTACGACACCTCCCTCCGGAACGTCTCTCCGTTCCGCCCCACACAGAATACACTTCTCTGGTGCAGGTAGTCCCCGACTATTCGGCGCAGGTAGGGAGGCACCCCATGAAATCGGAGCGCCTCCCTAATAGTCGCCCACGGCAGGGTGTTGAACGCGTTGGCGATGTCCAAGGACACCGCCAACAGCACCCCGCGCGAGGCGACAGCCTCTTCCGAGAGGGCCTTGACGCGACTGATCGCGTCAATCGTCGATCGGCCCTCTCGGAATCCGAACTGGAGTTCGGATAAGTCGGGGCCCACCCGCACCAGGTGCTTGGAGAGGCGGGCAGCCAACACACGCTCAAAGAGCTTACCCACCTCATCCAACAGCACTATAGGGCGGTACGCGGAGGGAGAGTCCGCGGGGCGGCCCTCCTTTCTCAGGAGGACCAGCTTGCCCGTCTTCCACATGGAAGGGAACCGTCCCGACTCCAAGCAGGCGCTAAACAGCCTGAGGAGCCGGTCCCCTAGGGCGTCATAGGCCAAAACCCAGGCGCGGCCAGGAATCCCGTCCGGCCCCGGAGCAGTGTTTTTGCCCCGGAGCCGCACCATTGCCGCGCCGAGCTCCGCCATTGATACTACTGGCGCCCCGGCATCGGCGCCGTCCTCCTCGACTTCGGGCGGCGCCATTACGGGAGGTGTGTGCTCCGCTCTCGAAGGAAAGAGAGCGGAGACCACCCCCTCCAATTGCCGGGGCTGGAAACTCTCGGTGACCGGTGGGGCCCAGGGGCGCAACTTGCCCCTGACCACCTTATACGGGCGGCCCCACGGATCTGCCTCGAGAGTCCCCAGGAACTCTTGCCATCTTTGGGCTTTGGCCTCGCTGATGGCGGACTGCAGGGCGTACTTCCGCTGTACGTATTCACCCCGCAGCCGTGCCTCCACGGTCGGGTCACGGTACCGCCTGCGTCGGCGGTACCTAGTGTACTGGCGACGCGCCGCAATGCACGCGGCGCGTTTTTGGCTGATGTCGTCAGACCACCAGTACACCTGACGCCTTGGAGGTCGAGCACTGGCCCGGGGCATCGACGCGTCGCAAATCTGCGTCATCGCGCCCCGGAACCACTCCGCCTCCGACTCAACCTCCACAGGCCCTTTACCCATCGGGGTCCAGGCCTGGACAATGGAGGCTTCCACCAGCACGTCTACGTCGAGACGTTTCAACGCCCATCGTGGGGACGACGGGGTGTGCACTCTCCTCGGGCGATCGTCCGGGATCGCCGGCGAGGCGGAGATGTCGAACCGTACGTAACGATGGTCCGACAGTGACTCCGCCTCGACCAGCACTCGCCAGTCCCGGACGTGGCGCGCTATGGCAGGGCTTGCAAACGAAATGTCCACAATGGACTCACCCTGCCAGCGCACGCACGTGGCGACCGACCCCCGGTTAAGAACCACGAGGCCGGTCGCAATCGCCCACTCCTCCAGCGCGTCGCCGCGAGCGTCGGTGACAGGGGATCCCCAAGCCGATGATTTGGCATTGAAGTCCCCCGCCACCACGACCGGACGCGATGGGTACCGATTAATCACGGCCCCCACCGCGTCCAAAAATTGCTCAAACTCGGCGAGGCGCCGGTTTGGAGAGAAGTACACCCCGATCAGGACGGTTCCCTCCCAATCCACACATATATATCCCTCGCCCCTGTCTGTCATCACCAGGAGCGAGGGTCCGGACGAAACAATGGCCGCCGAGCCTCCAAGGTCCCCAAACCAGTTGTGTCGGCTGGGGACGCAGTAAGGCTCGGCGACCACGGCGATGTCTATTGACCACTCCGCCATGTGCTGCAGCAAGATATCCTGCGCCCTGGCGGAGTGGTTAACATTCACCTGTAGGAGGCGATGGGCCATAATCAATTAGGTTTCCATCGCCTCCCTGCTGCTCCCTGTTTGGGACGGGGCCGGGGCAGCCGGAGTACTGGCGACCGCCCCTCTGGCCTTACGTTTTTTGGGTGGGGAGCAGGATTTGCTCCCCATTCGGTGCTCCGCCGGCTTTCCTGCAGCCGAACAAATGCTGCAGGAAAGTTTTTCTGCGGAGCAGGCGGCGGCCTTGTGGCCGGGCTGGCCGCAGCGAAAACAAAAATCGCTGCGGTCAGTTTCGGCGGTGCATTGCTGCCTCACGTGGCCCGGTTCGAGGCAGCGGTAGCACCGCCTAGGCCTCGGCTCCAGGAGATTGACCTGAGCCGAGACCATCCCGACCAGCAAACGGCTGGCCGACACCTTCTTCGCCGCGGCGATGGGGCAGCGCACCACCACGGTGCACATACCACTCTTGCCGCGGCGCATCTCTCCCACCCTAACCTGTGCCTGAAGGCAGGCTCCGGCTTGTGCCACCGCAACGGCGACATCCTCGGAGGAGGCCGAGTCGTCCAGCCCGGCTATCCGCATTTCCGCGGACTTCACCGGGCGGGAGACCCTGACCTCCTCAGGCGTGAAAAGGGACCGAAGTTTTGCGGCTACCCTATCCGCCTTGTCGCCGGAGGTGGCACCTGGGACCTCCAGAATTCTGGCCCCAGTAGCGGCAACCTTGAATTGGACGCCTCCGGCGAGGCCCATCTCTGCGAGGTCTCCTTTTATGGCCTGTGTGGCCCGCCGGAGGACGCCCGCGTAACTCACGCCTTGCCGGAGCCCCTCCTCCGTCAGCTCCACCACAACGGTGGTGGAGCGCGGGGGGCGCAGGTCAGCCGGGCGGGGACCCTTCTTCTTGTTTCCTGGGGGAGCTCGGGAGGCCTTCTTCTTCTTTTTCTTCTTCTTCCTCCTGGTGACCTCTGTCCACGGCTGTTCAGCCGTGGTAGAGGCCACTGGGGCGGGTTGAGGCTGGGTGGCGGGGCGCGGCGGCGCCACAGTGACGGTCACCCTCTTCTTGCCCTTCCCTTTCCCCTTGAAGGAGGAAGCCGACGGTGTGGGGGCAGATGTCTGCTGCAGTGGGCCAGCCGGCGCGCCCCCGACCATCCGGGGGCGGCCTCCGAGTGGAGGGCCCGGGGTTGGGACGGGCGCTAGGCCATAGTTGGCCAGGCACGCCTCCACAACGTTGCGCGCCTGAGCCACCGTGGCCCGCATCAGGTCGTGTGCCCAGGCGGGACGCCGGTCCTCCGCGGGAGTGAGGGGCTGCGCTGTGCGCCGCGGGAGGGGCGGGAACTCATCCCGCGGCCTCCCGGCAGGCGCCCTGGCGGTGGCCGAGGGCGTTTTGGCGGCGCTAGCCCGAGCGGCAGTGGCAGCGGCCGCCTTCATGGCCGCCACCTCAGCCCGGAGCTCCGCGAGCTGCCTATGCAGCCCCTCGTTCTCCGACCTCCAGCGTCTCTGGAGGTCGGAGGAAGCCCGTCCCCACATGCCGAAGAAGGCCTCCCTCATGTCCTCGGTTGCAACCTTGAGGTCACGGACGAATCCCCCCTTCAAATTGCCGGACCGGGCCGCCACCCTCAGGACGGTCTCGGCGCCAGCCTCGAACCGTTGCCTGAGGTCGGCAACCGAGTCCTCTCCCAAGGGGAACGCATCCGCGACCCCAGTCTCCTTCATAAACTCTCGACGGGCAGACAAAGGCTGCCCGACGAGCTTACTTGCGGAGGGAGGTGGCATCGGGGAACCGGCCCTTCCTGCACAGGGCATCCCCTTCACCACCTCCACCTCCGTGTCCGAGCCAGAATCGGAGCGCGTGTGGTGCGACGTCTTCCGGCGTTTCACAGAAGCGCCGGGCGCACCCCAGAACTTGAGGGTGAGGGAAGCAGGGCTATCCCTCTCCTCCTCCCTCTCCCGTCGGGCCACCGACGAGCACCGGCTCCGAGACCGACTGGCCTCCGAGCCCGAGCCCACCCGCGACTCGACGTCCATATCAGTGCCGGTGCCGGCGCTGAACACACTCGACACGGAGTCGCTGCGTGCCAGCGCCGCCGCCCGACACCTCGACCGTGTCCTTGGCACGGCCGGGACGCTATTCCCACCTGTCGGTGGGTGCATACCCCCCCCAACCTTCCCCTTTTCGGGGCCATCCGTCCTCACCTTGTCCGGGCCCAAGCCCAAGGTGACTCCCACCGTGGAGTCAGTAACTGACTCCGCGAACTTCTCGGTGCCCGA
Source organism: Catocala nupta (assembly GCA_963675205.1). Classification (NCBI taxonomy): domain Eukaryota; kingdom Metazoa; phylum Arthropoda; class Insecta; order Lepidoptera; family Erebidae; genus Catocala; species Catocala nupta. The sequence continues at coordinate 1,773,310 of OY776107.1, read as the reverse complement.
TATATCGCGCGGCACTACGCTGGCAAGATGTTGGTTGCCCCCCCCAGAGTACGAGGGGCAGACGGAGCCAGAAGGCTCCGTGAGGGATTCTCCAGGCGCGGAGCGCCTGGTACCCTCCTGGGGTAGTATTTTGCATTGGACCGACATCATGTTTTAAGTTTGGGTGGCCCTAATGACTGGGTTCCCCCCAGCCATACAGCCCCTCGTCGGGCCACCAAAAACTTGGGCTTTGGGTAATTTTTATAGAGGTTTTCTTCCTCGCAGCCCGAAGGCCCCCGGTCCTGTCAGTTCAGGATTACGGGTTGGGCCGGATGGGGATCCATGCTGGACCGATCCACCCGCCCCAAGACCGCCCGACTGGGCAGGAAGCCTGAGCTTCACATCCCGGCCTAACGGCCCCAGCTAGTGATTTTTTAGAGAGGTTGTCTTCCTCTATCCCCCTCGTGTTGGGCCGGATGGGGGTCCATACTGGACCAATCCACCCGCCCCAAAGCCGCTCGACGGGGCAGGACGCACACGCGACCCGCTCCGGCCTTACGGCCCCCACTGGTAATTTTTTAGAGAGGTTGTCTTCCTCTATCCCCCCCGTGTTGGGCCGGATGGGGGTCCATGCTGGACCGATCCACCCGCCCCAAGACTGCTCGACGGGGCAGCACGCCACGCGACCCGCACCGGCCTAGCGGCCCCAACTGGTAATTTTTTATAGAGGTTTTCTTCCTCTATCCCCCCGTCTCATCCACGTGTCCTCTGCTAATCAGAGGAACACGTGGAGAGATCCCCAAACGCGGCCCTCGCGGGCCGATAACTCCGAGGCAAGATGCCTCGGGTTCCCTACGCGCGTGCCAGAGTATTAGCCACGAGTAATAATGCCCCCGAAAGGACATTATTACCCGTGTTGCCCGGGGTGTACCGGCCCAACGACTGCCGTTCCAATCCACTAAAAATGTAGAAAGGACCAGCAGCCGTCGGGCACACTGGGAGGTTCTCTGGCCACACACCCCTTGATTGTCACACCTAACCTAACCCAATATTTTGGTACCTAAATATTCATATTTTTCAGCGGATTTTTGTCATATCTTGTATTCCACCTTGTCTTGATCAACGCTATAGAAATTTTCAGTGCTGCCATAATTTAAGTTTTTTATACTACAAATAGAACATTAAAAATTTGTCAAAGAAATGCAAATTTTTTAATAAATTGTCAAAATTTGTCTCAAATTATTCAAAATTATTCTCTGAACCATCATTAAATAACGCCCGGAATTTTGCCCCGTCGTTTGGTACGACTCTCGACCACCCCCTATTGTGGGAAGTGCAAAACTTTTGATTTTTACACCTAACCTAACCTAAACTTTCGGTACCTAAATATTCATATTTTTCAGCGGATTTTTGTGATATCTTGTATTCCACCTTGTCTTGATCAACGCTATAGAAATTTTCAGTGCTGCCAAAATTTAAGTTTTTTATACTACAAAAAGAACATTAAAAATTCGTCGAAGAAATGCAAACTTTTTAATAAATTGTCAAAATTTGTCTCAAATTATTCAAAATTATTCTCCGTACCATCATTTAATAACGCCCGGAGTTTTGCCCCGTCGTTTGGTACGACTCTCGACCACCCCCTATTGTGGGAAGTGCAAAACTTTTGATTGTCACACCTAACCTAACCGAATCTTTTGGTACCTGAATATTCATATTTTTCAGCGGGTTTTTGTCATATCTTGTATTCTACCTTGTCTTGATCAACGCTATAGAAATTTTCAATGCTGCCAAAATTTAAGAGTTTTTGTACTACAAATAGAACATTAAAAATTTGTCAAAGAAATGCAAATTTTTTAATAAATTGTCAAAATTTGTCTCAAATTATTCAAAATTATTCTCTGAACCATCATTAAATAACGCCCGGAATTTTGCCCCGTCGTTTGGTACGACTCTCGACCACCCCCTATTGTGGGAAGTGCAAAACTTTTGATTTTTACACCTAACCTAACCTAAACTTTCGGTACCTAAATATTCATATTTTTCAGCGGATTTTTGTTATATCTTGTATTCCACCTTGTCTTGATCAACGCTATAGAAATTTTCAGTGCTGCCAAAATTAAGTTTTTTATACTACAAAAAGAACATTAAAAATTCGTCAAAGAAATGCAAAATTTTTAATATATTGTCAAAATTTGTCTCAAATTATTCAAAGTTTTTCTCTGAACCATCATTAAATAACGCCCGGAGTTTGGCCCCGTCGTTTGGTACCACTCTCGACCACCCCCAATTGTGGGAAGTGCAGAACTTTTGATTGTCACACCTAACCTAAGCCAATATTTTGGTACCTAAATATTCATATTTTTCAGCGTATTTTTGTCATATCTTGTATTCCACCTTGTCTTGATCAACGCTATAGAAATTTTCAGTGCTGCCATAATTTAAGTTTTTTATACTACAAAAAGAACATTAAAAATTCGTCGAAGAAATGCAAACTTTTTAATAAATTGTCAAAATTTGTCTCAAATTATTCAAAATTATTCTCCGTACCATCATTTAATAACGCCCGGAGTTTTGTCCCGTCGTTTGGTACGACTCTCGACCACCCCCTATTGTGGGAAGTGCAAAACTTTTGATTGTCACACCTAACCTAACCGAATCTTTTGGTACCTGAATATTCATATTTTTCAGCGGGTTTTTGTCATATCTTGTATTCTACCTTGTCTTGATCAACGCTATAGAAATTTTCAATGCTGCCAAAATTTAAGAGTTTTTGTACTACAAATAGAACATTAAAAATTTGTCAAAGAAATGCAAATTTTTTAATAAATTGTCAAAATTTGTCTCAAATTATTCAAAATTATTCTCTGAACCATCATTAAATAACGCCCGGAGTTTTGCCCCGTCGTTTGGTACGACTCATGACCACCCCCTATTGTGGGAAGTGCAAATCTTTTGATTTTTACGCCTAACCTAACCTAATCTTTCGGTACCTAAATATTCATATTTTTCAGCGGATTTTTGTGATATCTTGTATTCCACCTTGTCTTGATCAACGCTATAGAAATTTACAGTGCTGCCAAAATTTAAGATTTTTATACTACAAAAAGAACATTAAAAATTCGTCAAAGAAATGCAAAATTTTTAATAAATTTTCAAAATTTGTCTCAAATTATTTAAAGTTTTTCTCTGAACCATCATTAAATAACGCTCGAAGTTTTGCCCCGTCGTTTGGTACCACTCTCGACCTCCCCCTTTTGTGAAAAGTGCAAAGCTTTTGATTGTCACACCTAACCTAACCCAATATTTTGTTACCTAAATATTCATATTTTTCAGCGGATTTTTGTCATATCTTGTATTTCACCTTGTCTTGATCAACGCTATAGAAATTTTCAGTGCTGCCAAAATTTAAGTTTTTTATACTACAAAAAGAACATTAAAAATTCGTCAAAGAAATGCAAAATTTTTAATAAATTGTCAAAATTTGTCTCAAATTATTTAAAATTATTCTCCGAACCATCATTTAATAACGCCCGGAGTTTTGCCCCGTCGTTTGGTACGACTCTCGACCACCCCCTATTGTGGGAAGTGCAAAACTTTTGATTGTCACCCCTAACCTAACCCAATATTTTGGTACCTAAATATTCATATTTTTCAGCGGATTTTTGTGATATCTTGTATTCCACCTTGTCTTGATCAACGCTATAGAAATTTTCAGTGCTGCCAAAATTTAAGTTTTTTATACTACAAAAAGAACATTAAAAATTCGTCGAAGAAATGCAAACTTTTTAATAAATTGTCAAAATTTGTCTCAAATTATTCAAAATTATTCTCCGTACCATCATTTTATAACGCCCGGAGTTTTGCCCCGTCGTTTGGTACGACTCTCGACCACCCCCTATTGTGGGAAGTGCAAAACTTTTGATTGTCACACCTAACCTAACCGAATCTTTTGGTACCTGAATATTCATATTTTTCAGCGGGTTTTTGTCATATCTTGTATTCTACCTTGTCTTGATCAACGCTATAGAAATTTTCAATGCTGCCAAAATTTAAGAGTTTTTGTACTACAAATAGAACATTAAAAATTTGTCAAAGAAATGCAAATTTTTTAATAAATTGTCAAAATTTGTCTCAAATTATTCAAAATTATTCTCTGAACCATCATTAAATAACGCCCGGAGTTTTGCCCCGTCGTTTGGTACGACTCTTGACCACCCCCTATTGTGGGAAGTGCAAATCTTTTGATTTTTACGCCTAACCTAACCTAATCTTTCGGTACCTAAATATTCATATTTTTCAGCGGATTTTTGTGATATCTTGTATTCCACCTTGTCTTGATCAACGCTATAGAAATTTACAGTGCTGCCAAAATTTAAGTTTTTTATACTACAAAAAGAACATTAAAAATTCGTCAAAGAAATGCAAAATTTTTAATAAATTTTCAAAATTTGTCTCAAATTATTTAAAGTTTTTCTCTGAACCATCATTAAATAACGCCCGAAGTTTTGCCCCGTCGTTTGGTACCACTCTCGACCTCCCCCTTTTGTGAAAAGTGCAAAGCTTTTGATTGTCACACCTAACCTAACCCAATATTTTGTTACCTAAATATTCATATTTTTCAGCGGATTTTTGTCATATCTTGTATTTCACCTTGTCTTGATCAACGCTATAGAAATTTTCAGTGCTGCCAAAATTTAAGTTTTTTATACTACAAAAAGAACATTAAAAATTCGTCAAAGAAATGCAAAATTTTTAATAAATTGTCAAAATTTGTCTCAAATTATTTAAAATTATTCTCCGAACCATCATTTAATAACGCCCGGAGTTTTGCCCCGTCGTTTGGTACGACTCTCGACCACCCCCTATTGTGGGAAGTGCAAAACTTTTGATTGTCACCCCTAACCTAACCCAATATTTTGGTACCTAAATATTCATATTTTTCAGCGGATTTTTGTGATATCTTGTATTCCACCTTGTCTTGATCAACGCTATAGAAATTTTCAGTGCTGCCAAAATTTAAGTTTTTTATACTACAAAAAGAACATTAAAAATTCGTCGAAGAAATGCAAACTTTTTAATAAATTGTCAAAATTTGTCTCAAATTATTCAAAATTATTCTCCGTACCATCATTTAATAACGCCCGGAGTTTTGCCCCGTCGTTTGGTACGACTCTCGACCACCCCCTATTGTGGGAAGTGCAAAACCTTTGATTGTCACCCCTACCCACTAAAAAACCTGGGGTGTTCCCTCTCTCACCCAATGGGGGGGGCCAGTTGGGAACTTAAAAGATTCAACCATAGCAGGCCCCCCCATGTGGGTGCCGGCCGGGTCATTTTTTTTTTCGGACCCGACCACCTCTCGTCCCCAGGGGAGAGCCTGACTGCTCTCCCCTTTCGACATCAGAAAGGCGCGCGGGAACACCGCGCGCGCCCTCTCGGGGCTTTTAGTTTACGGGTGGCAGGGTCCCCTGAGGCCCCGCCACCCGGAGCCCCTAGGTGGGGGGCAGGAGAGCGACATAAGCGCGTCTCCTGCGCCCCATCCTCCGGCGGCGGACGTCCGGGGCGTAAGGATCGTCCTCACGCCCCCGCTCCGCCGCCTCCTTCTGCGAGATGACAGTCTCGCAGAAGGAACTCATTGCGCCCCAGCACCTGTCGTCGCCGACCATCTTGGATATGACGGTCGGCAACGAGAGGTCGGGGCCAATCACGGTGACCAGGGCACAGCGCTCCGCGGCCCACGCCGGGCACTCCTCCAGCGTGTGCTGCGCCGTGTCCCGGTCACACACCTCACAATGGTGACATCTGGTTGTCGGCTCCCTACCGGCTATCTTGCAGAGGTACTCTCCGAAACACCCGTGTCCGGAGAGTACCTGAGTAAGCCGGTAGGTGAGCGGTCCGCGCCGTCTGTCCGTCCACTCCCTTAACACTGGACGGACAGCCTCGACTGTCCTCACCCCATAGCGGGGCTGGGCCAGCCTCTCCTGCCATTTGGCCTCCAGGACCAATCGAGCCTGGGACCTTCGCGTCTCCACCGCCCTGTGCGTGGGCTCCTCGCCCTGGAGCCGGAGGTCAGCGCGCCAGTAATACACTGACGCTTGGACCTCCGCCTCCAAATCCCAGGGCGGCGATGCCGCCAAAACGCACGCCGCCTCGTAGGAGACGGTGCGGTACGCCCGCGACACCCTGATCGCCATCGCCCTCTGAGGTCTCCTTAGGAGGGCGACATTTCGGCGATCCAGGGCGCCAGCCCAAATGGGCGACCCATAAAGGGCCATCGACCGCACCACCCCCAAATAGAGGCGGCGGCAGATGACACTCGGCCCCCCGATATTCGGCAGCAGAGAGCTAAGCGCTCCCGCCGCCGACATCAGCCGGGGGGCCAGGCGGCTAAAATGGACGCGAAAGTTCCAGCGGCCGTCGAGGTGGAGCCCCAAGTATTTCATACTCGGCTCCACCCCGATGCGGACCCCTCCAACGATGATGTGGGCATCTGGTGGCGGCGCCCGCCGAGGCCCGTGAAATAGAAGGGCCTCGGATTTTTCCAGCGCCACCTCCAGTCCCAACATCCTAATCCTGCCGACAACCAGAGCCACTCCAGCCGTGGCAAGACGGGCAGCTGCCCAGTAGTCCCCTCCCCGGGCCGTAACCAGCGTGTCGTCGGCGTAACAAGTTACGCCGACGCCCGGGGGCAGGGCGCCCCGCAGCACCCAGTCGTAACCGATGTTCCACAGGAGCGGACCCAGAACCGATCCCTGTGGAACACCGCACGACACCTCCCTCCGGAACGTCTCTCCGCTCCGCCCCACATAGAATACACTTCTCTGGTGCAGGTAGTCCCCGACTATTCGGCGCAGGTAGGGAGGCACCCCATGAAATCGGAGCGCCTCCCTAATAGTCGCCCACGGCAGGGTGTTGAACGCGTTGGCGATGTCCAAGGACACCGCCAACAGCACCCCGCGCGAGGCGACAGCCTCTTCCGAGAGGGCCTTGACGCGACTGATCGCGTCAATCGTCGATCGGCCCTCCCGGAATCCGAACTGGAGTTCGGATAAGTCGGGGCCCACCCGCACCAGGTGCTTGGAGAGGCGGGCAGCCAACACACGCTCAAAGAGCTTGCCCACCTCATCCAATAACACTATGGGGCGGTATGCGGAGGGAGAGTCCGCGGGGCGGCCCTCCTTTCTCAGGAGGACCAGTTTGCCCGTCTTCCACATGGAAGGGAACCGTCCCGACTCCAAGCAGGCGCTAAACAGCCTGAGGAGCCGGTCCCCTAGGGCGTCATAGGCCAAAACCCAGGCGCGGCCAGGAATCCCGTCCGGCCCCGGAGCAGTGTTTTTGCCCCGGAGCCGCACCATTGCCGCGCCGAGCTCCGCCATTGATACTACTGGCGCCCCGGCATCGGCGCCGTCCTCCTCGACTTCGGGCGGCGCCATTACGGGAGGTGTGTGCTCCGCTCTCGAAGGAAAGAGAGCGGAGACCACCCCCTCCAATTGCCGGGGCTGGAGACTCTCGGTGACCGGTGGGGCCCAGGGGCGCAACTTGCCCCTGACCGTCTTATACGGACGGCCCCACGGGTCTGCCTCGAGAGTCCCCAGGAACTCTTCCCATCTTTGGGTTTTGGCCTCACTGATGGCGGACTGCAGGGCGTGCTTCCGCTGTACGTAATCGCCCCGCAGCCGTGCCTCCACGGTCGGGTCACGGTACCGCCTGCGTCGGCGGTACCTAGTGTACTGGCGACGCGCCGCAATGCAAGCGGCGCGTTTCTGACTAATGTCGTCAGACCACCAGTACACCTGACGCCTTGGAGGTCGAGCACTGGCCCGGGGCATCGACGCGTCGCAAATCTGCGTCATCGCGCCCCGGAACCACTCCGCCTCCGACTCAACCTCCACAGGCCCTTCACCCATCGGGGTCCAGGCCTGGACGATGGAGGCTTCCACCAGCACGTCTACGTCGAGACGTTTCAACGCCCATCGTGGGGACGACGGGGTGTGCACTCTCCTCGGGCGATCGTCCGGGATCGCCGGCGAGGCGGAGATGTCGAACCGCACGTAGCGGTGGTCCGACAGTGACTCCGCCTCGACCAGCACTCGCCAGTCCCGGACTTGGCGCGCTACGGCAGGGCTTGCGAACGAAATGTCCACGATGGACTCGCCCTGCCAGCGCACGCACGTGGCGACCGACCCCCGGTTAAGAACCACGAGGCCGGTCGCAATCGCCCACTCCTCCAGCGCGTCGCCGCGAGCGTCGGTGACAGGGGATCCCCAAGCCGATGATTTGGCATTGAAGTCCCCCGCCACCACTACCGGACGCGATGGGTACCGATTAATCACGGCGCCCACCGCGTCCAAAAAGCGCTCAAACTCGGCGAGGCGCCGGTTCGGAGAAAAGTACACCCCGATCAGGACGGTTCCCTCCCAATCAACACAAATATACCCCTCGCCCCTGTCTGTCATCACCAGGAGCGAGGGTCCGGACGAAACAATGGCCGCCGAGCCCCCGAGGTCCCCAAACCAGTTGTGTCGGCTGGGGACGCAGTAAGGCTCGGCGACCACGGCGATGTCTATTGACCACTCCGCCATGTGCTGCAGCAAAATATCCTGCGCCCTGGCGGAGTGGTTAATATTCACCTGTAGGAGGCGATGGGCCATAATTAATTACGTGTCCATCGCCTCCGTACTGCTCCCTGCTTGGGACGGGGCCGGGGCGGCCGGAGTCCTGGCGACCGCCCCTCTGGCCTTATGCCTTTTGGGTGGGGAGCAAGATTTGCTCCCCATCCGGTGCCCCGCCGGCCTTCCTGCAGCCAAGCAGATGCTGCAGGTAGCTTTTGCCGCGGAGCATGCGGCGGCCTTGTGGCCGGGCTGGCCACAGCGATAACATGAGTCGCTGCGGTCAGTTTCGGCGGTGCATTGCTGCCTCACGTGCCCCGGTTCGAGGCAGCGGTAGCACCGCCTAGGCCTCGACTCCAGGAGATTTACCTGAGCCGAGACCATCCCGACCAGCAAACGGCCGGCCGCCACCTTCTTCGCCGCGGCGATGGGGCAGCGCACCATCACCGTGCACAGACCACCATTGCCGCGGCGCACCTCCCCCACCCTGACCTGCGCCTGAGGGCAGGCTCCGGCTTTTGCCACCGCAGCGGCGACATCCTCGGAGGAGGCCGAGTCGTCCAGCCCGGTTATCCGCATTTCCGCGGACTTCACCGGACGGGAGACCTTGACCTCCTCAGGCGTGAAAAGTGACCGAATTTTTTCGGCCACCCTGTCCGCCTTGTCGCCGGAGGTGGCACCTGGGACCTCTAGTATTCTGGCCCCAGTGGCGGCAACCTTGAAGAGGACGCCTCCGGCGAGGCCCATCCCTGCGAGATCGCCTTTTATGGCCTCAGTGGCCCGCCGGAGGACGCCCGCATAGCTGACGCCTTTCCGGAGTCCCTCCTCCGTCAGCTCCACCACAACAGCGGTGGAGCGCGGGGGGCGCAGGTCAGCCGGGGTGGGGCCCTTCTTTTTGTTCAGCACCGGGGGAGCTCGGGATGCCTTCTTCTGCTTCCTCTTCCTCCTCTTCCTCCCGACGACCTCTGTCCACGGCTGCTCAGCCGAGGCAGAGGCCACCGGGGCGGGTTGGGGCTGGGCAGCGGGGCGCGGAGGCGCCACAGTGGTGGTCGTCTTCCTCTTGCCCTTCCCTTTCCCCTTGAGAGAGGAAACCGACGCTGTGTGGACAGACCTCTGACGTGCCACCGGCTGGCCGGAGGGCGCCGGGCCAGCCGGCGCGCCCCCGACCATCCGGGGGCGGCCCCCGAGCGAAGGGCCCGGGGTCGGGACAGGTGCGAGGCCACAGTTGGCCAGACACGCCTCCACAACGTTGCGCGCCTGAGCCACCGTGGCCCGCATCAAATCGTTCGCCCAGGCGGGCCGCTGGTCCTCCGCGGGAGTGAGGGGCTGCACTGTGCGCCGCGGGAGGGGCGGGAACTCCTCCCGCTGCCTCCCGGCAGGCGCCCTGGCGGTGGCCGAGGGCGTCTTGGCGGCGCTGGCCCGAGCGGCAGTGGCAGCGGCCGCCTTCATGGCCGCCACCTCCGCTCGGAGCTCCGCGAGCTGCCTATGCAGCCCCTCGTTCTCCGACCTCCAGCGCCTCTGGAGGTCGGAGGAAGCCCGTCCCCACATGCCGAAGAAGGCCTCCCTCATTTCCTCCGTGGCAACTTTGAGGTCCCGAACGAATCCCCCCTTCAAGTTGCCGGACCGGGCTGCCACCCTCAGGACGGTCTCGGCGCCAGCCTCGAACCGTTGCCTGAGGTCGGCAACCGAGTCCCCTCCCAAGGGGGACGCATCCGCGACCCCAGCAATCTTCTTGAAGTCCCGACGGGCAGGCAGAGGCTGCCCGAGGAGCTTCCTTGCGGAGGGAGGTGGCATCGGGGAACCAGCCCTTCCTCCGCAGGGCGTCCCTTCTACCACCTCCACCTCCGTGTCCGACCCAGAATCGGAGTGCACGTGGTGCGACGTCTTCCGGCGCTTCACGGAAGCGCCAGGCGCACCCCAGAATTTGAGGGTGAGGGAAGCAGGGCTTTCCCCCCCCTCCTCCCTCTCCCGTTGGGCCGCCGACGAGCACCGGCTCCGAGGCCGACTGGCCTCCGAACCCGAGCCCGCCCGCGACTCGACGTCCATATCAGTGCCGGTGTCAGCGCTGAGCACGCTCGACACGGAGTCACTGCGTGCCAGCGCCGCCACCCGGGACCTCGACCGTGTCCTCGGCACGGCCGGAACGCTACTTACAAATGTCGGCGGGGGCATACCCCCCCCAACCATCCCTTTTTTGGGATCTTCCATCTTTGTCTTGTTCGGGCCGGAGCCCAAGACAACTCTCCTCGCAGGGTCAGTACTTGACCCTGCGGCAATTTCGGTGCCGGATATTTCGCGCGGCACTGCGCTGTGATGGCGGTTGCCCCCCCCAGAATACGAGGGGCAGACGGAGCCAGAAGGCTCCGTGAGGGATTCTCCGGGCGCGGCGCACCCGGTACCCTCCTGGGGTAGGTTAAGACCTTTAGCCGACATCTTCATAGTAGTTTTTGGGTGGCCCTAATGACTGGGTTCCCCCCAGCCATACAGCCCCTCGCCAGGCCACCAAAAACTTGGGCTTTGGGTAATTTTTATAGAGGTTTTCTTCCTCGCAGCCCGAAGGCCCCCGGTCCTGTCAGTTCAGGATTACGGGTTGGGCCGGATGGGGGTCCATGCTGGACCGATCCACCCGCCCCAAGACCGCCCGGCCGGGCAGGAAGCCTAAGCTTCACATCCCGGCCTGACGGCCCCAGCTAGTGATTTTTTAGAGAGGTTGTCTTCCTCTATCCCCTCGTGTTGGGCCGGATGGGGGTCCATGCTGGACCGATCCACCCGCCCCAAGACCGCCCGACTGGGTAGGACGCCTACGCTCCCCACCCCGGCCTAGCGGCCCCCACTGGTAATTTTTTATAGAGGTTTTCTTCCTCTATTCCCCCCGTCTCATCCACGTGTCCTCTGCTAATCAGAGGAACACGTGGAGAGACCCCCAAACGCGGCCCTCGCGGGCCGATAACCCCGAGACAAGATGCCTCGGGTTCCCTACGCGCGTGCCAGAGTATTAGCCACGAGTAATAATGGCCCCGAAAGGACATTATTACCCGTGTTGCCCGGGGTGTACCGGCCCAACGACTGCCGTTCCAATCCACTAAAAATGTAGAAAGGACCAGCAGCCTTCGAGCGCACGGGGAGGTTCTCTGGCCACACACCCCTTGATTGTCACCCCTAACCTAACCCAATATTTTGGTACCTAAATATTCATATTTTTCAGCGGATTTTTGTGATATCTTGTATTCCACCTTGTCTTGATCAACGCTATAGAAATTTTCAGTGCTGCCAAAATTTAAGTTTTTTATACTACAAAAAGAACATTAAAAATTCGTCGAAGAAATGCAAACTTTTTAATAAATTGTCAAAATTTGTCTCAAATTATTCAAAATTATTCTCCGTACCATCATTTAATAACGCCCGGAGTTTTGCCCCGTCGTTTGGTACCACTCTCGACCACCCCAATTGTGGGAAGTGCAAAACTTTTGATTGTCACACCTAACCTAACCCAATATTTTGGTACCTAAATATTCATATTTTTCAGCGTATTTTTGTCATATCTTGTATTCCACCTTGTCTTGATCAACGCTATAGAAATTTTCAGTGCTGCCATAATTTAAGTTTTTTATACTACAAAAAGAACATTAAAAATTCGTCAAAGAAATGCAAAATTTTTAATATATTGTCAAAATTTGTCTCAAATTATTCAAAGTTTTTCTCTGAACCATCATTAAATAACGCCCGGAGTTTTGTCCCGTCGTTTGGTACGACTCTCGACCACCCCCTATTGTGGGAAGTGCAAAACTTTTGATTGTCACACCTAACCTAACCGAATCTTTTGGTACCTGAATATTCATATTTTTCAGCGGGTTTTTGTCATATCTTGTATTCTGCCTTGTCTTGATCAACGCTATAGAAATTTTCAATGCTGCCAAAATTTAAGAGTTTTTGTACTACAAATAGAACATTAAAAATTTGTCAAAGAAATGCAAATTTTTTAATAAATTGTCAAAATTTGTCTCAAATTATTCAAAATTATTCTCTGAACCATCATTAAATAACGCCCGGAGTTTTGCCCCGTCGTTTGGTACGACTCTTGACCACCCCCTATTGTGGGAAGTGCAAATCTTTTGATTTTTACGCCTAACCTAACCTAATCTTTCGGTACCTAAATATTCATATTTTTCAGCGGATTTTTGTGATATCTTGTATTCCACCTTGTCTTGATCAACGCTATAGAAATTTTCAGTGCTGCCAAAATTTAAGTTTTTTATACTACAAAAAGAACATTAAAAATTCGTCGAAGAAATGCAAACTTTTTAATAAATTGTCAAAATTTGTCTCAAATTATTCAAAATTATTCTCCGTACCATCATTTTATAACGCCCGGAGTTTTGCCCCGTCGTTTGGTACGACTCTCGACCACCCCCTATTGTGGGAAGTGCAAAACTTTTGATTGTCACACCTAACCTAACCGAATCTTTTGGTACCTGAATATTCATATTTTTCAGCGGGTTTTTGTCATATCTTGTATTCTACCTTGTCTTGATCAACGCTATAGAAATTTTCAATGCTGCCAAAATTTAAGAGTTTTTGTACTACAAATAGAACATTAAAAATTTGTCAAAGAAATGCAAATTTTTTAATAAATTGTCAAAATTTGTCTCAAATTATTCAAAATTATTCTCTGAACCATCATTAAATAACGCCCGGAGTTTTGCCCCGTCGTTTGGTACGACTCTTGACCACCCCCTATTGTGGGAAGTGCAAATCTTTTGATTTTTACGCCTAACCTAACCTAATCTTTCGGTACCTAAATATTCATATTTTTCAGCGGATTTTTGTGATATCTTGTATTCCACCTTGTCTTGATCAACGCTATAGAAATTTACAGTGCTGCCAAAATTTAAGATTTTTATACTACAAAAAGAACATTAAAAATTCGTCAAAGAAATGCAAAATTTTTAATAAATTTTCAAAATTTGTCTCAAATTATTTAAAGTTTTTCTCTGAACCATCATTAAATAACGCTCGAAGTTTTGCCCCGTCGTTTGGTACCACTCTCGACCTCCCCCTTTTGTGAAAAGTGCAAAGCTTTTGATTGTCACACCTAACCTAACCCAATATTTTGTTACCTAAATATTCATATTTTTCAGCGGATTTTTGTCATATCTTGTATTTCACCTTGTCTTGATCAACGCTATAGAAATTTTCAGTGCTGCCAAAATTTAAGTTTTTTATACTACAAAAAGAACATTAAAAATTCGTCAAAGAAATGCAAAATTTTTAATAAATTGTCAAAATTTGTCTCAAATTATTTAAAATTATTCTCCGAACCATCATTTAATAACGCCCGGAGTTTTGCCCCGTCGTTTGGTACGACTCTCGACCACCCCCTATTGTGGGAAGTGCAAAACTTTTGATTGTCACCCCTAACCTAACCCAATATTTTGGTATCTAAATATTCATATTTTTCAGCGGATTTTTGTGATATCTTGTATTCCACCTTGTCTTGATCAACGCTATAGAAATTTTCAGTGCTGCCAAAATTTAAGTTTTTTATACTACAAAAAGAACATTAAAAATTCGTCGAAGAAATGCAAACTTTTTAATAAATTGTCAAAATTTGTCTCAAATTATTCAAAATTATTCTCCGTACCATCATTTTATAACGCCCGGAGTTTTGCCCCGTCGTTTGGTACGACTCTCGACCACCCCCTATTGTGGGAAGTGCAAAACTTTTGATTGTCACACCTAACCTAACCGAATCTTTTGGTACCTGAATATTCATATTTTTCAGCGGGTTTTTGTCATATCTTGTATTCTACCTTGTCTTGATCAACGCTATAGAAATTTTCAATGCTGCCAAAATTTAAGAGTTTTTGTACTACAAATAGAACATTAAAAATTTGTCAAAGAAATGCAAATTTTTTAATAAATTGTCAAAATTTGTCTCAAATTATTCAAAATTATTCTCTGAACCATCATTAAATAACGCCCGGAGTTTTGCCCCGTCGTTTGGTACGACTCTTGACCACCCCCTATTGTGGGAAGTGCAAATCTTTTGATTTTTACGCCTAACCTAACCTAATCTTTCGGTACCTAAATATTCATATTTTTCAGCGGATTTTTGTGATATCTTGTATTCCACCTTGTCTTGATCAACGCTATAGAAATTTACAGTGCTGCCAAAATTTAAGTTTTTTATACTACAAAAAGAACATTAAAAATTCGTCAAAGAAATGCAAAATTTTTAATAAATTTTCAAAATTTGTCTCAAATTATTTAAGGTTTTTCTCTGAACCATCATTAAATAACGCCCGAAGTTTTGCCCCGTCGTTTGGTACCACTCTCGACCTCCCCCTTTTGTGAAAAGTGCAAAGCTTTTGATTGTCACACCTAACCTAACCCAATATTTTGTTACCTAAATATTCATATTTTTCAGCGGATTTTTGTCATATCTTGTATTTCACCTTGTCTTGATCAACGCTATAGAAATTTTCAGTGCTGCCAAAATTTAAGTTTTTTATACTACAAAAAGAACATTAAAAATTCGTCAAAGAAATGCAAAATTTTTAATAAATTGTCAAAATTTGTCTCAAATTATTTAAAATTATTCTCCGAACCATCATTTAATAACGCCCGGAGTTTTGCCCCGTCGTTTGGTACGACTCTCGACCACCCCCTATTGTGGGAAGTGCAAAACTTTTGATTGTCACCCCTAACCTAACCCAATATTTTGGTACCTAAATATTCATATTTTTCAGCGGATTTTTGTGATATCTTGTATTCCACCTTGTCTTGATCAACGCTATAGAAATTTTCAGTGCTGCCAAAATTTAAGTTTTTTATACTACAAAAAGAACATTAAAAATTCGTCGAAGAAATGCAAACTTTTTAATAAATTGTCAAAATTTGTCTCAAATTATTCAAAATTATTCTCCGTACCATCATTTAATAACGCCCGGAGTTTTGCCCCGTCGTTTGGTACGACTCTCGACCACCCCCTATTGTGGGAAGTGCAAAACTTTTGATTGTCACCCCTAACCTAACCCAATATTTTGGTACCTAAATATTCATATTTTTCAGCGGATTTTTGTGATATCTTGTATTCCACCTTGTCTTGATCAACGCTATAGAAATTTTCAGTGCTGCCAAAATTTAAGTTTTTTATACTACAAAAAGAACATTAAAAATTCGTCGAAGAAATGCAAACTTTTTAATAAATTGTCAAAATTTGTCTCAAATTATTCAAAATTATTCTCCGTACCATCATTTAATAACGCCCGGAGTTTTGCCCCGTCGTTTGGTACCACTCTCGACCACCCCCAATTGTGGGAAGTGCAAAACTTTTGATTGTCACACCTAACCTAACCCAATATTTTGGTACCTAAATATTCATATTTTTCAGCGTATTTTTGTCATATCTTGTATTCCACCTTGTCTTGATCAACGCTATAGAAATTTTCAGTGCTGCCATAATTTAAGTTTTTTATACTACAAAAAGAACATTAAAAATTCGTCAAAGAAATGCAAAATTTTTAATATATTGTCAAAATTTGTCTCAAATTATTCAAAGTTTTTCTCTGAACCATCATTAAATAACGCCCGGAGTTTTGTCCCGTCGTTTGGTACGACTCTCGACCACCCCCTATTGTGGGAAGTGCAAAACTTTTGATTGTCACACCTAACCTAACCGAATCTTTTGGTACCTGAATATTCATATTTTTCAGCGGGTTTTTGTCATATCTTGTATTCTGCCTTGTCTTGATCAACGCTATAGAAATTTTCAATGCTGCCAAAATTTAAGAGTTTTTGTACTACAAATAGAACATTAAAAATTTGTCAAAGAAATGCAAATTTTTTAATAAATTGTCAAAATTTGTCTCAAATTATTCAAAATTATTCTCTGAACCATCATTAAATAACGCCCGGAGTTTTGCCCCGTCGTTTGGTACGACTCTTGACCACCCCCTATTGTGGGAAGTGCAAATCTTTTGATTTTTACGCCTAACCTAACCTAATCTTTCGGTACCTAAATATTCATATTTTTCAGCGGATTTTTGTGATATCTTGTATTCCACCTTGTCTTGATCAACGCTATAGAAATTTTCAGTGCTGCCAAAATTTAAGTTTTTTATACTACAAAAAGAACATTAAAAATTCGTCGAAGAAATGCAAACTTTTTAATAAATTGTCAAAATTTGTCTCAAATTATTCAAAATTATTCTCCGTACCATCATTTTATAACGCCCGGAGTTTTGCCCCGTCGTTTGGTACGACTCTCGACCACCCCCTATTGTGGGAAGTGCAAAACTTTTGATTGTCACACCTAACCTAACCGAATCTTTTGGTACTTGAATATTCATATTTTTCAGCGGGTTTTTGTCATATCTTGTATTCTACCTTGTCTTGATCAACGCTATAGAAATTTTCAATGCTGCCAAAATTTAAGAGTTTTTGTACTACAAATAGAACATTAAAAATTTGTCAAAGAAATGCAAATTTTTTAATAAATTGTCAAAATTTGTCTCAAATTATTCAAAATTATTCTCTGAACCATCATTAAATAACGCCCGGAGTTTTGCCCCGTCGTTTGGTACGACTCTTGACCACCCCCTATTGTGGGAAGTGCAAATCTTTTGATTTTTACGCCTAACCTAACCTAATCTTTCGGTACCTAAATATTCATATTTTTCAGCGGATTTTTGTGATATCTTGTATTCCACCTTGTCTTGATCAACGCTATAGAAATTTACAGTGCTGCCAAAATTTAAGTTTTTTATACTACAAAAAGAACATTAAAAATTCGTCAAAGAAATGCAAAATTTTTAATAAATTTTCAAAATTTGTCTCAAATTATTTAAAGTTTTTCTCTGAACCATCATTAAATAACGCCCGAAGTTTTGCCCCGTCGTTTGGTACCACTCTCGACCTCCCCCTTTTGTGAAAAGTGCAAAGCTTTTGATTGTCACACCTAACCTAACCCAATATTTTGTTACCTAAATATTCATATTTTTCAGCGGATTTTTGGCATATCTTGTATTTCACCTTGTCTTGATCAACGCTATAGAAATTTTCAGTGCTGCCAAAATTTAAGTTTTTTATACTACAAAAAGAACATTAAAAATTCGTCAAAGAAATGCAAAATTTTTAATAAATTGTCAAAATTTGTCTCAAATTATTTAAAATTATTCTCCGAACCATCATTTAATAACGCCCGGAGTTTTGCCCCGTCGTTTGGTATGACTCTCGACCACCCCCTATTGTGGGAAGTGCAAAACTTTTGATTGTCACCCCTAACCTAACCCAATATTTTGGTACCTAAATATTCATATTTTTCAGCGGATTTTTGTGATATCTTGTATTCCACCTTGTCTTGATCAACGCTATAGAAATTTTCAGTGCTGCCAAAATTTAAGTTTTTTATACTACAAAAAGAACATTAAAAATTCGTCGAAGAAATGCAAACTTTTTAATAAATTGTCAAAATTTGTCTCAAATTATTCAAAATTATTCTCCGTACCATCATTTAATAACGCCCGGAGTTTTGCCCCGTCGTTTGGTACGACTCTCGACCACCCCCTATTGTGGGAAGTGCAAAACTTTTGATTGTCACCCCTAACCTAACCCAATATTTTGGTACCTAAATATTCATATTTTTCAGCGGATTTTTGTGATATCTTGTATTCCACCTTGTCTTGATCAACGCTATAGAAATTTTCAGTGCTGCCAAAATTTAAGTTTTTTATACTACAAAAAGAACATTAAAAATTCGTCGAAGAAATGCAAACTTTTTAATAAATTGTCAAAATTTGTCTCAAATTATTCAAAATTATTCTCCGTACCATCATTTAATAACGCCCGGAGTTTTGCCCCGTCGTTTGGTACCACTCTCGACCACCCCCAATTGTGGGAAGTGCAAAACTTTTGATTGTCACACCTAACCTAACCCAATATTTTGGTACCTAAATATTCATATTTTTCAGCGTATTTTTGTCATATCTTGTATTCCACCTTGTCTTGATCAACGCTATAGAAATTTTCAGTGCTGCCATAATTTAAGTTTTTTATACTACAAAAAGAACATTAAAAATTCGTCAAAGAAATGCAAAATTTTTAATATATTGTCAAAATTTGTCTCAAATTATTCAAAGTTTTTCTCTGAACCATCATTAAATAACGCCAAGAGTTTTGTCCCGTCGTTTGGTACGACTCTCGACCACCCCCTATTGTGGGAAGTGCAAAACTTTTGATTGTCACACCTAACCTAACCGAATCTTTTGGTACCTGAATATTCATATTTTTCAGCGGGTTTTTGTCATATCTTGTATTCTGCCTTGTCTTGATCAACGCTATAGAAATTTTCAATGCTGCCAAAATTTAAGAGTTTTTGTACTACAAATAGAACATTAAAAATTTGTCAAAGAAATGCAAATTTTTTAATAAATTGTCAAAATTTGTCTCAAATTATTCAAAATTATTCTCTGAACCATCATTAAATAACGCCCGGAGTTTTGCCCCGTCGTTTGGTACGACTCTTGACCACCCCCTATTGTGGGAAGTGCAAATCTTTTGATTTTTACGCCTAACTTAACCTAATCTTTCGGTACCTAAATATTCATATTTTTCAGCGGATTTTTGTGATATCTTGTATTCCACCTTGTCTTGATCAACGCTATAGAAATTTTCAGTGCTGCCAAAATTTAAGTTTTTTATACTACAAAAAGAACATTAAAAATTCGTCGAAGAAATGCAAACTTTTTAATAAATTGTCAAAATTTGTCTCAAATTATTCAAAATTATTCTCCGTACCATCATTTTATAACGCCCGGAGTTTTGCCCCGTCGTTTGGTACGACTCTCGACCACCCCCTATTGTGGGAAGTGCAAAACTTTTGATTGTCACACCTAACCTAACCGAATCTTTTGGTACCTGAATATTCATATTTTTCAGCGGGTTTTTGTCATATCTTGTATTCTACCTTGTCTTGATCAACGCTATAGAAATTTTCAATGCTGCCAAAATTTAAGAGTTTTTGTACTACAAATAGAACATTAAAAATTTGTCAAAGAAATGCAAATTTTTTAATAAATTGTCAAAATTTGTCTCAAATTATTCAAAATTATTCTCTGAACCATCATTAAATAACGCCCGGAGTTTTGCCCCGTCGTTTGGTACGACTCTTGACCACCCCCTATTGTGGGAAGTGCAAATCTTTTGATTTTTACGCCTAACCTAACCTAATCTTTCGGTACCTAAATATTCATATTTTTCAGCGGATTTTTGTGATATCTTGTATTCCACCTTGTCTTGATCAACGCTATAGAAATTTACAGTGCTGCCAAAATTTAAGTTTTTTATACTACAAAAAGAACATTAAAAATTCGTCAAAGAAATGCAAAATTTTTAATAAATTTTCAAAATTTGTCTCAAATTATTTAAAGTTTTTCTCTGAACCATCATTAAATAACGCCCGAAGTTTTGCCCCGTCGTTTGGTACCACTCTCGACCTCCCCCTTTTGTGAAAAGTGCAAAGCTTTTGATTGTCACACCTAACCTAACCCAATATTTTGTTACCTAAATATTCATATTTTTCAGCGGATTTTTGTCATATCTTGTATTTCACCTTGTCTTGATCAACGCTATAGAAATTTTCAGTGCTGCCAAAATTTAAGTTTTTTATACTACAAAAAGAACATTAAAAATTCGTCAAAGAAATGCAAAATTTTTAATAAATTGTCAAAATTTGTCTCAAATTATTTAAAATTATTCTCCGAACCATCATTTAATAACGCCCGGAGTTTTGCCCCGTCGTTTGGTACGACTCTCGACCACCCCCTATTGTGGGAAGTGCAAAACTTTTGATTGTCACCCCTAACCTAACCCAATATTTTGGTACCTAAATATTCATATTTTTCAGCGGATTTTTGTGATATCTTGTATTCCACCTTGTCTTGATCAACGCTATAGAAATTTTCAGTGCTGCCAAAATTTAAGTTTTTTATACTACAAAAAGAACATTAAAAATTCGTCGAAGAAATGCAAACTTTTTAATAAATTGTCAAAATTTGTCTCAAATTATTCAAAATTATTCTCCGTACCATCATTTAATAACGCCCGGAGTTTTGCCCCGTCGTTTGGTACGACTCTCGACCACCCCCTATTGTGGGAAGTGCAAAACTTTTGATTGTCACCCCTAACCTAACCCAATATTTTGGTACCTAAATATTCATATTTTTCAGCGGATTTTTGTGATATCTTGTATTCCACCTTGTCTTGATCAACGCTATAGAAATTTTCAGTGCTGCCAAAATTTAAGTTTTTTATACTACAAAAAGAACATTAAAAATTCGTCGAAGAAATGCAAACTTTTTAATAAATTGTCAAAATTTGTCTCAAATTATTCAAAATTATTCTCCGTACCATCATTTAATAACGCCCGGAGTTTTGCCCCGTCGTTTGGTACCACTCTCGACCACCCCCAATTGTGGGAAGTGCAAAACTTTTGATTGTCACACCTAACCTAACCCAATATTTTGGTACCTAAATATTCATATTTTTCAGCGTATTTTTGTCATATCTTGTATTCCACCTTGTCTTGATCAACGCTATAGAAATTTTCAGTGCTGCCATAATTTAAGTTTTTTATACTACAAAAAGAACATTAAAAATTCGTCAAAGAAATGCAAAATTTTTAATATATTGTCAAAATTTGTCTCAAATTATTCAAAGTTTTTCTCTGAACCATCATTAAATAACGCCCGGAGTTTTGTCCCGTCGTTTGGTACGACTCTCGACCACCCCCTATTGTGGGAAGTGCAAAACTTTTGATTGTCACACCTAACCTAACCGAATCTTTTGGTACCTGAATATTCATATTTTTCAGCGGGTTTTTGTCATATCTTGTATTCTGCCTTGTCTTGATCAACGCTATAGAAATTTTCAATGCTGCCAAAATTTAAGAGTTTTTGTACTACAAATAGAACATTAAAAATTTGTCAAAGAAATGCAAATTTTTTAATAAATTGTCAAAATTTGTCTCAAATTATTCAAAATTATTCTCTGAACCATCATTAAATAACGCCCGGAGTTTTGCCCCGTCGTTTGGTACGACTCTTGACCACCCCCTATTGTGGGAAGTGCAAATCTTTTGATTTTTACGCCTAACCTAACCTAATCTTTCGGTACCTAAATATTCATATTTTTCAGCGGATTTTTGTGATATCTTGTATTCCACCTTGTCTTGATCAACGCTATAGAAATTTACAGTGCTGCCAAAATTTAAGTTTTTTATACTACAAAAAGAACATTAAAAATTCGTCAAAGAAATGCAAAATTTTTAATAAATTTTCAAAATTTGTCTCAAATTATTTAAAGTTTTTCTCTGAACCATCATTAAATAACGCCCGAAGTTTTGCCCCGTCGTTTGGTACCACTCTCGACCTCTCCCTTTTGTGAAAAGTGCAAAGCTTTTGATTGTCACACCTAACCTAACCCAATATTTTGTTACCTAAATATTCATATTTTTCAGCGGATTTTTGTCATATCTTGTATTTCACCTTGTCTTGATCAACGCTATAGAAATTTTCAGTGCTGCCAAAATTTAAGTTTTTTATACTACAAAAAGAACATTAAAAATTCGTCAAAGAAATGCAAAATTTTTAATAAATTGTCAAAATTTGTCTCAAATTATTTAAAATTATTCTCCGAACCATCATTTAATAACGCCCGGAGTTTTGCCCCGTCGTTTGGTACGACTCTCGACCACCCCCTATTGTGGGAAGTGCAAAACTTTTGATTGTCACCCCTAACCTAACCCAATATTTTGGTACCTAAATATTCATATTTTTCAGCGGATTTTTGTGATATCTTGTATTCCACCTTGTCTTGATCAACGCTATAGAAATTTTCAGTGCTGCCAAAATTTAAGTTTTTTATACTACAAAAAGAACATTAAAAATTCGTCGAAGAAATGCAAACTTTTTAATAAATTGTCAAAATTTGTCTCAAATTATTCAAAATTATTCTCTGAACCATCATTAAATAACGCCCGGAGTTTTGCCCCGTCGTTTGGTACGACTCTTGACCACCCCCTATTGTGGGAAGTGCAAATCTTTTGATTTTTACGCCTAACCTAACCTAATCTTTCGGTACCTAAATATTCATATTTTTCAGCGGATTTTTATGATATCTTGTATTCCACCTTGTCTTGATCAACGCTATAGAAATTTACAGTGCTGCCAAAATTTAAGTTTTTTATACTACAAAAAGAACATTAAAAATTCGTCAAAGAAATGCAAAATTTTTAATAAATTTTCAAAATTTGTCTCAAATTATTTAAAGTTTTTCTCTGAACCATCATTAAATAACGCTCGAAGTTTTGCCCCGTCGTTTGGTACCACTCTCGACCTCCCCCTTTTGTGAAAAGTGCAAAGCTTTTGATTGTCACACCTAACCTAACCCAATATTTTGTTACCTAAATATTCATATTTTTCAGCGGATTTTTGTCATATCTTGTATTTCACCTTGTCTTGATCAACGCTATAGAAATTTTCAGTGCTGCCAAAATTTAAGTTTTTTATACTACAAAAAGAACATTAAAAATTCGTCAAAGAAATGCAAAATTTTTAATAAATTGTCAAAATTTGTCTCAAATTATTTAAAATTATTCTCCGAACCATCATTTAATAACGCCCGGAGTTTTGCCCCGTCGTTTGGTACGACTCTCGACCACCCCCTATTGTGGGAAGTGCAAAACTTTTGATTGTCACCCCTAACCTAACCCAATATTTTGGTACCTAAATATTCATATTTTTCAGCGGATTTTTGTCATATCTTGTATTCCACCTTGTCTTGATCAACGCTATAGAAATTTTCAGTGCTGCCATAATTTAAGTTTTTTATACTACAAAAAGAACATTAAAAATTCGTCAAAGAAATGCAAAATTTTTAATAAATTGTCAAAATTTGTCTCAAATTATTCAAAGTTTTTCTCTGAACCATCATTAAATAACGCCCGGAGTTTTGCCCCGTCGTTTGGTACCACTTTCGACCACCCCCTATTGTGGGAAGTGCAAAACTTTTGATTGTCACACCTAACCTAACCCAATATTTTGGTACCTAAATATTCATATTTTTCAGCGGATTTTTGTCATATCTTGTATTCCACCTTGTCTTGATCAACGCTATAGAAATTTTCAGTGCTGCCAAAATTTAGGTTTTTTATACTACAAAAAGAACATTAAAAATTCGTCGAAGAAATGCAAATTTTTTAATAAATTGTCAAAATTTGTCTCAAATTATTCAAAATTATTCTCCGAACCATCATTTAATAACGCCCGGAGTTTTGCCCCGTCGTTTGGTACGACTCTCGACCACCCCCAATTGTGGGAAGTGCAAAACTTTTGATTGTCACCCCTAACCTAAGCCAATATTTTGGTACCTAAATATTCATATTTTTCAGCGTATTTTTGTCATATCTTGTATTCCACCTTGTCTTGATCAACGCTATAGAAATTTTCAGTGCTGCCATAATTTAAGATTTTTATACTACAAAAAGAACATTAAAAATTCGTCAAAGAAATGCAAAATTTTTAATATATTGTCAAAATTTGTCTCAAATTATTCAAAGTTTTTCTCTGAACCATCATTAAATAACGCCCGGAGTTTTGCCCCGTCGTTTGGTACGACTCTCGACCACCCCCTATTGTGGGAAGTGCAAAACTTTTGATTGTCACACCTAACCTAACCGAATCTTTTGGTACCTGAATATTCATATTTTTCAGCGGGTTTTTGTCATATCTTGTATTCTACCTTGTCTTGATCAACGCTATAGAAATTTTCAATGCTGCCAAAATTTAAGAGTTTTTGTACTACAAATAGAACATTAAAAATTTGTCAAAGAAATGCAAATTTTTTAATAAATTGTCAAAATTTGTCTCAAATTATTCAAAATTATTCTCTGAACCATCATTAAATAACGCCCGGAGTTTTGCCCCGTCGTTTGGTACGACTCTCGACCACCCCCTATTGTGGGAAGTGCAAATCTTTTGATTTTTACGCCTAACCTAACCTAATCTTTCGGTACCTAAATATTCATATTTTTCAGCGGATTTTTGTGATATCTTGTATTCCACCTTGTCTTGATCAACGCTATAGAAATTTACAGTGCTGCCAAAATTTAAGTTTTTTATACTACAAAAAGAACATTAAAAATTCGTCAAAGAAATGCAAAATTTTTAATAAATTTTCAAAATTTGTCTCAAATTATTTAAAGTTTTTCTCTGAACCATCATTAAATAACGCCCGAAGTTTTGCCCCGTCGTTTGGTACCACTCTCGACCTCCCCCTTTTGTGAAAAGTGCAAAGCTTTTGATTGTCACACCTAACCTAACCCAATATTTTGTTACCTAAATATTCATATTTTTCAGCGGATTTTTGTCATATCTTGTATTTCACCTTGTCTTGATCAACGCTATAGAAATTTTCAGTGCTGCCAAAATTTAAGTTTTTTATACTACAAAAAGAACATTAAAAATTCGTCAAAGAAATGCAAAATTTTTAATAAATTGTCAAAATTTGTCTCAAATTATTTAAAATTATTCTCCGAACCATCATTTAATAACGCCCGGAGTTTTGCCCCGTCGTTTGGTACGACTCTCGACCACCCCCTATTGTGGGAAGTGCAAAACTTTTGATTGTCACCCCTAACCTAACCCAATATTTTGGTACCTAAATATTCATATTTTTCAGCGGATTTTTGTGATATCTTGTATTCCACCTTGTCTTGATCAACGCTATAGAAATTTTCAGTGCTGCCAAAATTTAAGTTTTTTATACTACAAAAAGAACATTAAAAATTCGTCGAAGAAATGCAAACTTTTTAATAAATTGTCAAAATTTGTCTCAAATTATTCAAAATTATTCTCCGTACCATCATTTAATAACGCCCGGAGTTTTGCCCCGTCGTTTGGTACGACTCTCGACCACCCCCTATTGTGGGAAGTGCAAAACTTTTGATTGTCACCCCTAACCTAACCCAATATTTTGGTACCTAAATATTCATATTTTTCAGCGGATTTTTGTGATATCTTGTATTCCACCTTGTCTTGATCAACGCTATAGAAATTTTCAGTGCTGCCAAAATTTAAGTTTTTTATACTACAAAAAGAACATTAAAAATTCGTCGAAGAAATGCAAACTTTTTAATAAATTGTCAAAATTTGTCTCAAATTATTCAAAATTATTCTCCGTACCATCATTTAATAACGCCCGGAGTTTTGCCCCGTCGTTTGGTACCACTCTCGACCACCCCCAATTGTGGGAAGTGCAAAACTTTTGATTGTCACACCTAACCTAACCCAATATTTTGGTACCTAAATATTCATATTTTTCAGCGTATTTTTGTCATATCTTGTATTCCACCTTGTCTTGATCAACGCTATAGAAATTTTCAGTGCTGCCATAATTTAAGTTTTTTATACTACAAAAAGAACATTAAAAATTCGTCAAAGAAATGCAAAATTTTTAATATATTGTCAAAATTTGTCTCAAATTATTCAAAGTTTTTCTCTGAACCATCATTAAATAACGCCCGGAGTTTTGTCCCGTCGTTTGGTACGACTCTCGACCACCCCCTATTGTGGGAAGTGCAAAACTTTTGATTGTCACACCTAACCTAACCGAATCTTTTGGTACCTGAATATTCATATTTTTCAGCGGGTTTTTGTCATATCTTGTATTCTGCCTTGTCTTGATCAACGCTATAGAAATTTTCAATGCTGCCAAAATTTAAGAGTTTTTGTACTACAAATAGAACATTAAAAATTTGTCAAAGAAATGCAAATTTTTTAATAAATTGTCAAAATTTGTCTCAAATTATTCAAAATTATTCTCTGAACCATCATTAAATAACGCCCGGAGTTTTGCCCCGTCGTTTGGTACGACTCTTGACCACCCCCTATTGTGGGAAGTGCAAATCTTTTGATTTTTACGCCTAACCTAACCTAATCTTTCGGTACCTAAATATTCATATTTTTCAGCGGATTTTTGTGATATCTTGTATTCCACCTTGTCTTGATCAACGCTATAGAAATTTTCAGTGCTGCCAAAATTTAAGTTTTTTATACTACAAAAAGAACATTAAAAATTCGTCGAAGAAATGCAAACTTTTTAATAAATTGTCAAAATTTGTCTCAAATTATTCAAAATTATTCTCCGTACCATCATTTTATAACGCCCGGAGTTTTGCCCCGTCGTTTGGTACGACTCTCGACCACCCCCTATTGTGGGAAGTGCAAAACTTTTGATTGTCACACCTAACCTAACCGAATCTTTTGGTACTTGAATATTCATATTTTTCAGCGGGTTTTTGTCATATCTTGTATTCTACCTTGTCTTGATCAACGCTATAGAAATTTTCAATGCTGCCAAAATTTAAGAGTTTTTGTACTACAAATAGAACATTAAAAATTTGTCAAAGAAATGCAAATTTTTTAATAAATTGTCAAAATTTGTCTCAAATTATTCAAAATTATTCTCTGAACCATCATTAAATAACGCCCGGAGTTTTGCCCCGTCGTTTGGTACGACTCTTGACCACCCCCTATTGTGGGAAGTGCAAATCTTTTGATTTTTACGCCTAACCTAACCTAATCTTTCGGTACCTAAATATTCATATTTTTCAGCGGATTTTTGTGATATCTTGTATTCCACCTTGTCTTGATCAACGCTATAGAAATTTACAGTGCTGCCAAAATTTAAGTTTTTTATACTACAAAAAGAACATTAAAAATTCGTCAAAGAAATGCAAAATTTTTAATAAATTTTCAAAATTTGTCTCAAATTATTTAAAATTATTCTCCGAACCATCATTTAATAACGCCCGGAGTTTTGCCCCGTCGTTTGGTATGACTCTCGACCACCCCCTATTGTGGGAAGTGCAAAACTTTTGATTGTCACCCCTAACCTAACCCAATATTTTGGTACCTAAATATTCATATTTTTCAGCGGATTTTTGTGATATCTTGTATTCCACCTTGTCTTGATCAACGCTATAGAAATTTTCAGTGCTGCCAAAATTTAAGTTTTTTATACTACAAAAAGAACATTAAAAATTCGTCGAAGAAATGCAAACTTTTTAATAAATTGTCAAAATTTGTCTCAAATTATTCAAAATTATTCTCCGTACCATCATTTAATAACGCCCGGAGTTTTGCCCCGTCGTTTGGTACGACTCTCGACCACCCCCTATTGTGGGAAGTGCAAAACTTTTGATTGTCACCCCTAACCTAACCCAATATTTTGGTACCTAAATATTCATATTTTTCAGCGGATTTTTGTGATATCTTGTATTCCACCTTGTCTTGATCAACGCTATAGAAATTTTCAGTGCTGCCAAAATTTAAGTTTTTTATACTACAAAAAGAACATTAAAAATTCGTCGAAGAAATGCAAACTTTTTAATAAATTGTCAAAATTTGTCTCAAATTATTCAAAATTATTCTCCGTACCATCATTTAATAACGCCCGGAGTTTTGCCCCGTCGTTTGGTACCACTCTCGACCACCCCCAATTGTGGGAAGTGCAAAACTTTTGATTGTCACACCTAACCTAACCCAATATTTTGGTACCTAAATATTCATATTTTTCAGCGTATTTTTGTCATATCTTGTATTCCACCTTGTCTTGATCAACGCTATAGAAATTTTCAGTGCTGCCATAATTTAAGTTTTTTATACTACAAAAAGAACATTAAAAATTCGTCAAAGAAATGCAAAATTTTTAATATATTGTCAAAATTTGTCTCAAATTATTCAAAGTTTTTCTCTGAACCATCATTAAATAACGCCAAGAGTTTTGTCCCGTCGTTTGGTACGACTCTCGACCACCCCCTATTGTGGGAAGTGCAAAACTTTTGATTGTCACACCTAACCTAACCGAATCTTTTGGTACCTGAATATTCATATTTTTCAGCGGGTTTTTGTCATATCTTGTATTCTGCCTTGTCTTGATCAACGCTATAGAAATTTTCAATGCTGCCAAAATTTAAGAGTTTTTGTACTACAAATAGAACATTAAAAATTTGTCAAAGAAATGCAAATTTTTTAATAAATTGTCAAAATTTGTCTCAAATTATTCAAAATTATTCTCTGAACCATCATTAAATAACGCCCGGAGTTTTGCCCCGTCGTTTGGTACGACTCTTGACCACCCCCTATTGTGGGAAGTGCAAATCTTTTGATTTTTACGCCTAACTTAACCTAATCTTTCGGTACCTAAATATTCATATTTTTCAGCGGATTTTTGTGATATCTTGTATTCCACCTTGTCTTGATCAACGCTATAGAAATTTTCAGTGCTGCCAAAATTTAAGTTTTTTATACTACAAAAAGAACATTAAAAATTCGTCGAAGAAATGCAAACTTTTTAATAAATTGTCAAAATTTGTCTCAAATTATTCAAAATTATTCTCCGTACCATCATTTTATAACGCCCGGAGTTTTGCCCCGTCGTTTGGTACGACTCTCGACCACCCCCTATTGTGGGAAGTGCAAAACTTTTGATTGTCACACCTAACCTAACCGAATCTTTTGGTACCTGAATATTCATATTTTTCAGCGGGTTTTTGTCATATCTTGTATTCTACCTTGTCTTGATCAACGCTATAGAAATTTTCAATGCTGCCAAAATTTAAGAGTTTTTGTACTACAAATAGAACATTAAAAATTTGTCAAAGAAATGCAAATTTTTTAATAAATTGTCAAAATTTGTCTCAAATTATTCAAAATTATTCTCTGAACCATCATTAAATAACGCCCGGAGTTTTGCCCCGTCGTTTGGTACGACTCTTGACCACCCCCTATTGTGGGAAGTGCAAATCTTTTGATTTTTACGCCTAACCTAACCTAATCTTTCGGTACCTAAATATTCATATTTTTCAGCGGATTTTTGTGATATCTTGTATTCCACCTTGTCTTGATCAACGCTATAGAAATTTACAGTGCTGCCAAAATTTAAGTTTTTTATACTACAAAAAGAACATTAAAAATTCGTCAAAGAAATGCAAAATTTTTAATAAATTTTCAAAATTTGTCTCAAATTATTTAAAGTTTTTCTCTGAACCATCATTAAATAACGCCCGAAGTTTTGCCCCGTCGTTTGGTACCACTCTCGACCTCCCCCTTTTGTGAAAAGTGCAAAGCTTTTGATTGTCACACCTAACCTAACCCAATATTTTGTTACCTAAATATTCATATTTTTCAGCGGATTTTTGTCATATCTTGTATTTCACCTTGTCTTGATCAACGCTATAGAAATTTTCAGTGCTGCCAAAATTTAAGTTTTTTATACTACAAAAAGAACATTAAAAATTCGTCAAAGAAATGCAAAATTTTTAATAAATTGTCAAAATTTGTCTCAAATTATTTAAAATTATTCTCCGAACCATCATTTAATAACGCCCGGAGTTTTGCCCCGTCGTTTGGTACGACTCTCGACCACCCCCTATTGTGGGAAGTGCAAAACTTTTGATTGTCACCCCTAACCTAACCCAATATTTTGGTACCTAAATATTCATATTTTTCAGCGGATTTTTGTGATATCTTGTATTCCACCTTGTCTTGATCAACGCTATAGAAATTTTCAGTGCTGCCAAAATTTAAGTTTTTTATACTACAAAAAGAACATTAAAAATTCGTCGAAGAAATGCAAACTTTTTAATAAATTGTCAAAATTTGTCTCAAATTATTCAAAATTATTCTCCGTACCATCATTTAATAACGCCCGGAGTTTTGCCCCGTCGTTTGGTACGACTCTCGACCACCCCCTATTGTGGGAAGTGCAAAACTTTTGATTGTCACCCCTAACCTAACCCAATATTTTGGTACCTAAATATTCATATTTTTCAGCGGATTTTTGTGATATCTTGTATTCCACCTTGTCTTGATCAACGCTATAGAAATTTTCAGTGCTGCCAAAATTTAAGTTTTTTATACTACAAAAAGAACATTAAAAATTCGTCGAAGAAATGCAAACTTTTTAATAAATTGTCAAAATTTGTCTCAAATTATTCAAAATTATTCTCCGTACCATCATTTAATAACGCCCGGAGTTTTGCCCCGTCGTTTGGTACCACTCTCGACCACCCCCAATTGTGGGAAGTGCAAAACTTTTGATTGTCACACCTAACCTAACCCAATATTTTGGTACCTAAATATTCATATTTTTCAGCGTATTTTTGTCATATCTTGTATTCCACCTTGTCTTGATCAACGCTATAGAAATTTTCAGTGCTGCCATAATTTAAGTTTTTTATACTACAAAAAGAACATTAAAAATTCGTCAAAGAAATGCAAAATTTTTAATATATTGTCAAAATTTGTCTCAAATTATTCAAAGTTTTTCTCTGAACCATCATTAAATAACGCCCGGAGTTTTGTCCCGTCGTTTGGTACGACTCTCGACCACCCCCTATTGTGGGAAGTGCAAAACTTTTGATTGTCACACCTAACCTAACCGAATCTTTTGGTACCTGAATATTCATATTTTTCAGCGGGTTTTTGTCATATCTTGTATTCTGCCTTGTCTTGATCAACGCTATAGAAATTTTCAATGCTGCCAAAATTTAAGAGTTTTTGTACTACAAATAGAACATTAAAAATTTGTCAAAGAAATGCAAATTTTTTAATAAATTGTCAAAATTTGTCTCAAATTATTCAAAATTATTCTCTGAACCATCATTAAATAACGCCCGGAGTTTTGCCCCGTCGTTTGGTACGACTCTTGACCACCCCCTATTGTGGGAAGTGCAAATCTTTTGATTTTTACGCCTAACCTAACCTAATCTTTCGGTACCTAAATATTCATATTTTTCAGCGGATTTTTGTGATATCTTGTATTCCACCTTGTCTTGATCAACGCTATAGAAATTTACAGTGCTGCCAAAATTTAAGTTTTTTATACTACAAAAAGAACATTAAAAATTCGTCAAAGAAATGCAAAATTTTTAATAAATTTTCAAAATTTGTCTCAAATTATTTAAAGTTTTTCTCTGAACCATCATTAAATAACGCCCGAAGTTTTGCCCCGTCGTTTGGTACCACTCTCGACCTCCCCCTTTTGTGAAAAGTGCAAAGCTTTTGATTGTCACACCTAACCTAACCCAATATTTTGTTACCTAAATATTCATATTTTTCAGCGGATTTTTGTCATATCTTGTATTTCACCTTGTCTTGATCAACGCTATAGAAATTTTCAGTGCTGCCAAAATTTAAGTTTTTTATACTACAAAAAGAACATTAAAAATTCGTCAAAGAAATGCAAAATTTTTAATAAATTGTCAAAATTTGTCTCAAATTATTTAAAATTATTCTCCGAACCATCATTTAATAACGCCCGGAGTTTTGCCCCGTCGTTTGGTACGACTCTCGACCACCCCCTATTGTGGGAAGTGCAAAACTTTTGATTGTCACCCCTAACCTAACCCAATATTTTGGTACCTAAATATTCATATTTTTCAGCGGATTTTTGTGATATCTTGTATTCCACCTTGTCTTGATCAACGCTATAGAAATTTTCAGTGCTGCCAAAATTTAAGTTTTTTATACTACAAAAAGAACATTAAAAATTCGTCGAAGAAATGCAAACTTTTTAATAAATTGTCAAAATTTGTCTCAAATTATTCAAAATTATTCTCTGAACCATCATTAAATAACGCCCGGAGTTTTGCCCCGTCGTTTGGTACGACTCTTGACCACCCCCTATTGTGGGAAGTGCAAATCTTTTGATTTTTACGCCTAACCTAACCTAATCTTTCGGTACCTAAATATTCATATTTTTCAGCGGATTTTTATGATATCTTGTATTCCACCTTGTCTTGATCAACGCTATAGAAATTTACAGTGCTGCCAAAATTTAAGTTTTTTATACTACAAAAAGAACATTAAAAATTCGTCAAAGAAATGCAAAATTTTTAATAAATTTTCAAAATTTGTCTCAAATTATTTAAAGTTTTTCTCTGAACCATCATTAAATAACGCTCGAAGTTTTGCCCCGTCGTTTGGTACCACTCTCGACCTCCCCCTTTTGTGAAAAGTGCAAAGCTTTTGATTGTCACACCTAACCTAACCCAATATTTTGTTACCTAAATATTCATATTTTTCAGCGGATTTTTGTCATATCTTGTATTTCACCTTGTCTTGATCAACGCTATAGAAATTTTCAGTGCTGCCAAAATTTAAGTTTTTTATACTACAAAAAGAACATTAAAAATTCGTCAAAGAAATGCAAAATTTTTAATAAATTGTCAAAATTTGTCTCAAATTATTTAAAATTATTCTCCGAACCATCATTTAATAACGCCCGGAGTTTTGCCCCGTCGTTTGGTACGACTCTCGACCACCCCCTATTGTGGGAAGTGCAAAACTTTTGATTGTCACCCCTAACCTAACCCAATATTTTGGTACCTAAATATTCATATTTTTCAGCGGATTTTTGTCATATCTTGTATTCCACCTTGTCTTGATCAACGCTATAGAAATTTTCAGTGCTGCCATAATTTAAGTTTTTTATACTACAAAAAGAACATTAAAAATTCGTCAAAGAAATGCAAAATTTTTAATAAATTGTCAAAATTTGTCTCAAATTATTCAAAGTTTTTCTCTGAACCATCATTAAATAACGCCCGGAGTTTTGCCCCGTCGTTTGGTACCACTTTCGACCACCCCCTATTGTGGGAAGTGCAAAACTTTTGATTGTCACACCTAACCTAACCCAATATTTTGGTACCTAAATATTCATATTTTTCAGCGGATTTTTGTCATATCTTGTATTCCACCTTGTCTTGATCAACGCTATAGAAATTTTCAGTGCTGCCAAAATTTAGGTTTTTTATACTACAAAAAGAACATTAAAAATTCGTCGAAGAAATGCAAATTTTTTAATAAATTGTCAAAATTTGTCTCAAATTATTCAAAATTATTCTCCGAACCATCATTTAATAACGCCCGGAGTTTTGCCCCGTCGTTTGGTACGACTCTCGACCACCCCCAATTGTGGGAAGTGCAAAACTTTTGATTGTCACCCCTAACCTAAGCCAATATTTTGGTACCTAAATATTCATATTTTTCAGCGTATTTTTGTCATATCTTGTATTCCACCTTGTCTTGATCAACGCTATAGAAATTTTCAGTGCTGCCATAATTTAAGATTTTTATACTACAAAAAGAACATTAAAAATTCGTCAAAGAAATGCAAAATTTTTAATATATTGTCAAAATTTGTCTCAAATTATTCAAAGTTTTTCTCTGAACCATCATTAAATAACGCCCGGAGTTTTGCCCCGTCGTTTGGTACGACTCTCGACCACCCCCTATTGTGGGAAGTGCAAAACTTTTGATTGTCACACCTAACCTAACCGAATCTTTTGGTACCTGAATATTCATATTTTTCAGCGGGTTTTTGTCATATCTTGTATTCTACCTTGTCTTGATCAACGCTATAGAAATTTTCAATGCTGCCAAAATTTAAGAGTTTTTGTACTACAAATAGAACATTAAAAATTTGTCAAAGAAATGCAAATTTTTTAATAAATTGTCAAAATTTGTCTCAAATTATTCAAAATTATTCTCTGAACCATCATTAAATAACGCCCGGAGTTTTGCCCCGTCGTTTGGTACGACTCTCGACCACCCCCTATTGTGGGAAGTGCAAATCTTTTGATTTTTACGCCTAACCTAACCTAATCTTTCGGTACCTAAATATTCATATTTTTCAGCGGATTTTTGTGATATCTTGTATTCCACCTTGTCTTGATCAACGCTATAGAAATTTTCAGTGCTGCCAAAATTTAAGTTTTTTATACTACAAAAAGAACATTAAAAATTCGTCAAAGAAATGCAAAATTTTTAATAAATTTTCAAAATTTGTCTCAAATTATTTAAAGTTTTTCTCTGAACTATCATTAAATAACGCCCGAAGTTTTGCCCCGTCGTTTGGTACCACTCTCGACCTCCCCCTTTTGTGAAAAGTGCAAAGCTTTTGATTGTCACACCTAACCTAACCCAATATTTTGTTACCTAAATATTCATATTTTTCAGCGGATTTTTGTCATATCTTGTATTCCACCTTGTCTTGATCAACGCTATAGAAATTTTCAGTGCTGCCAAAATTTAAGTTTTTTATACTACAAAAAGAACATTAAAAATTCGTCGAAGAAATGCAAACTTTTTAATAAATTGTCAAAATTTGTCTCAAATTATTCAAAATTATTCTCCGTACCATCATTTAATAACGCCCGGAGTTTTGCCCCGTCGTTTGGTACGACTCTCGACCACCCCCTATTGTGGGAAGTGCAAAACTTTTGATTGTCACACCTAACCTAACCCAATATTTTGGTACCTAAATATTCATATTTTTCAGCGGATTTTTGTGATATCTTGTATTCCACCTTGTCTTGATCAACGCTATAGAAATTTTCAGTGCTGCTAAAAATTTAAGTTTTTTATACTACAAAAAGAACATTAAAAATTCGTCAAAGAAATGCAAAATTTTTAATAAATTTTCAAAATTTGTCTCAAATTATTCAAAGTTTTTCTCTGAACCATCATTAAATAACGCCCGGAGTTTTGCCCCGTCGTTTGGTACCACTTTCGACCACCCCCTATTGTGGGAAGTGCAAAACTTTTGATTGTCACACCTAACCTAACCCAATATTTTGGTACCTAAATATTCATATTTTTCAGCGGATTTTTGTCATATCTTGTATTCCACCTTGTCTTGATCAACGCTATAGAAATTTTCAGTGCTGCCATAATTTAAGTTTTTTATACTACAAAAAGAACATTAAAAATTCGTCAAAGAAATGCAAAATTTTTAATAAATTGTCAAAATTTGTCTCAAATTATTCAAAGTTTTTCTCTGAACCATCATTAAATAACGCCCGGAGTTTTGCCCCGTCGTTTGGTACCACTTTCGACCACCCCCTATTGTGGGAAGTGCAAAACTTTTGATTGTCACACCTAACCTAACCCAATATTTTGGTACCTAAATATTCATATTTTTCAGCGGATTTTTGTCATATCTTGTATTCCACCTTGTCTTGATCAACGCTATAGAAATTTTCAGTGCTGCCAAAATTTAGGTTTTTTATACTACAAAAAGAACATTAAAAATTCGTCGAAGAAATGCAAATTTTTTAATAAATTGTCAAAATTTGTCTCAAATTATTCAAAATTATTCTCCGAACCATCATTTAATAACGCCCGGAGTTTTGCCCCGTCGTTTGGTACGACTCTCGACCACCCCCAATTGTGGGAAGTGCAAAACTTTTGATTGTCACCCCTAACCTAAGCCAATATTTTGGTACCTAAATATTCATATTTTTCAGCGTATTTTTGTCATATCTTGTATTCCACCTTGTCTTGATCAACGCTATAGAAATTTTCAGTGCTGCCATAATTTAAGATTTTTATACTACAAAAAGAACATTAAAAATTCGTCAAAGAAATGCAAAATTTTTAATATATTGTCAAAATTTGTCTCAAATTATTCAAAGTTTTTCTCTGAACCATCATTAAATAACGCCCGGAGTTTTGCCCCGTCGTTTGGTACGACTCTCGACCACCCCCTATTGTGGGAAGTGCAAAACTTTTGATTGTCACACCTAACCTAACCGAATCTTTTGGTACCTGAATATTCATATTTTTCAGCGGGTTTTTGTCATATCTTGTATTCTACCTTGTCTTGATCAACGCTATAGAAATTTTCAATGCTGCCAAAATTTAAGAGTTTTTGTACTACAAATAGAACATTAAAAATTTGTCAAAGAAATGCAAATTTTTTAATAAATTGTCAAAATTTGTCTCAAATTATTCAAAATTATTCTCTGAACCATCATTAAATAACGCCCGGAGTTTTGCCCCGTCGTTTGGTACGACTCTCGACCACCCCCTATTGTGGGAAGTGCAAATCTTTTGATTTTTACGCCTAACCTAACCTAATCTTTCGGTACCTAAATATTCATATTTTTCAGCGGATTTTTGTGATATCTTGTATTCCACCTTGTCTTGATCAACGCTATAGAAATTTTCAGTGCTGCCAAAATTTAAGTTTTTTATACTACAAAAAGAACATTAAAAATTCGTCAAAGAAATGCAAAATTTTTAATAAATTTTCAAAATTTGTCTCAAATTATTTAAAGTTTTTCTCTGAACTATCATTAAATAACGCCCGAAGTTTTGCCCCGTCGTTTGGTACCACTCTCGACCTCCCCCTTTTGTGAAAAGTGCAAAGCTTTTGATTGTCACACCTAACCTAACCCAATATTTTGTTACCTAAATATTCATATTTTTCAGCGGATTTTTGTCATATCTTGTATTCCACCTTGTCTTGATCAACGCTATAGAAATTTTCAGTGCTGCCAAAATTTAGGTTTTTTATACTACAAAAAGAACATTAAAAATTCGTCGAAGAAATGCAAATTTTTTAATAAATTGTCAAAATTTGTCTCAAATTATTCAAAATTATTTTCCGAACCATCATTTAATAACGCCCGGAGTTTTGCCCCGTCGTTTGGTACGACTCTCGACCACCCCCTATTGTGGGAAGTGCAAAACTTTTGATTGTCACCCCTAACCTAACCCAATATTTTGGTACCTAAATATTCATATTTTTCAGCGGATTTTTGTGATATCTTGTATTCCACCTTGTCTTGATCAACGCTATAGAAATTTTCAGTGCTGCCAAAATTTAAGTTTTTTATACTACAAAAAGAACATTAAAAATTCGTCGAAGAAATGCAAACTTTTTAATAAATTGTCAAAATTTGTCTCAAATTATTCAAAATTATTCTCCGTACCATCATTTAATAACGCCCGGAGTTTTGCCCCGTCGTTTGGTACGACTCTCGACCACCCCCTATTGTGGGAAGTGCAAAACTTTTAATTGTCACACCTAACCTAACCCAATATTTTGGTACCTAAATATTCATATTTTTCAGCGGATTTTTGTGATATCTTGTATTCCACCTTGTCTTGATCAACGCTATAGAAATTTTCAGTGCTGCTAAAAATTTAAGTTTTTTATACTACAAAAAGAACATTAAAAATTCGTCAAAGAAATGCAAAATTTTTAATAAATTTTCAAAATTTGTCTCAAATTATTCAAAGTTTTTCTCTGAACCATCATTAAATAACGCCCGGAGTTTTGCCCCGTCGTTTGGTACCACTTTCGACCACCCCCTATTGTGGGAAGTGCAAAACTTTTGATTGTCACACCTAACCTAACCCAATATTTTGGTACCTAAATATTCATATTTTTCAGCGGATTTTTGTCATATCTTGTATTCCACCTTGTCTTGATCAACGCTATAGAAATTTTCAGTGCTGCCATAATTTAAGTTTTTTATACTACAAATAGAACATTAAAAATTTGTCAAAGAAATGCAAATTTTTTAATAAATTGTCAAAATTTGTCTCAAATTATTCAAAATTATTCTCTGAACCATCATTAAATAACGCCCGGAATTTTGCCCCGTCGTTTGGTACGACTCTCGACCACCCCCTATTGTGGGAAGTGCAAAACTTTTGATTTTTACACCTAACCTAACCTAAACTTTCGGTACCTAAATATTCATATTTTTCAGCGGATTTTTGTGATATCTTGTATTCCAACTTGTCTTGATCAACGCTATAGAAATTTTCAGTGCTGCCAAAATTTAAGTTTTTTATACTACAAAAAGAACATTAAAAATTCGTCGAAGAAATGCAAACTTTTTAATAAATTGTCAAAATTTGTCTCAAATTATTCAAAATTATTCTCCGTACCATCATTTAATAACGCCCGGA
Source organism: Catocala nupta (assembly GCA_963675205.1). Taxonomy (NCBI): domain Eukaryota; kingdom Metazoa; phylum Arthropoda; class Insecta; order Lepidoptera; family Erebidae; genus Catocala; species Catocala nupta. The sequence goes on along the minus strand of OY776107.1, from coordinate 1,734,891 downwards.
GTTTTGCCCCGTCGTTTGGTACGACTCTCGACCACCCCCTATTGTGGGAAGTGCAAAACTTTTGATTGTCACACCTAACCTAACCGAATCTTTTGGTACCTGAATATTCATATTTTTCAGCGGGTTTTTGTCATATCTTGTATTCTACCTTGTCTTGATCAACGCTATAGAAATTTTCAATGCTGCCAAAATTTAAGAGTTTTTGTACTACAAATAGAACATTAAAAATTCGTCGAAGAAATGCAAACTTTTTAATAAATTGTCAAAATTTGTCTCAAATTATTCAAAATTATTCTCTGAACCATCATTAAATAACGCCCGGAATTTTGCCCCGTCGTTTGGTACGACTCTCGACCACCCCCTATTGTGGGAAGTGCAAAACTTTTGATTTTTACACCTAACCTAACCTAAACTTTCGGTACCTAAATATTCATATTTTTCAGCGGATTTTTGTTATATCTTGTATTCCACCTTGTCTTGATCAACGCTATAGAAATTTTCAGTGCTGCCAAAATTAAGTTTTTTATACTACAAAAAGAACATTAAAAATTCGTCAAAGAAATGCAAAATTTTTAATATATTGTCAAAATTTGTCTCAAATTATTCAAAGTTTTTCTCTGAACCATCATTAAATAACGCCCGGAGTTTTGCCCCGTCGTTTGGTACCACTCTCGACCACCCCCAATTGTGGGAAGTGCAGAACTTTTGATTGTCACACCTAACCTAAGCCAATATTTTGGTACCTAAATATTCATATTTTTCAGCGTATTTTTGTCATATCTTGTATTCCACCTTGTCTTGATCAACGCTATAGAAATTTTCAGTGCTGCCATAATTTAAGTTTTTTATACTACAAAAAGAACATTAAAAATTCGTCAAAGAAATGCAAAATTTTTAATATATTGTCAAAATTTGTCTCAAATTATTCAAAGTTTTTCTCTGAACCATCATTAAATAACGCCCGGAGTTTTGTCCCGTCGTTTGGTACGACTCTCGACCACCCCCTATTGTGGGAAGTGCAAAACTTTTGATTGTCACACCTAACCTAACCGAATCTTTTGGTACCTGAATATTCATATTTTTCAGCGGGTTTTTGTCATATCTTGTATTCTACCTTGTCTTGATCAACGCTATAGAAATTTTCAATGCTGCCAAAATTTAAGAGTTTTTGTACTACAAATAGAACATTAAAAATTTGTCAAAGAAATGCAAATTTTTTAATAAATTGTCAAAATTTGTCTCAAATTATTCAAAATTATTCTCTGAACCATCATTAAATAACGCCCGGAGTTTTGCCCCGTCGTTTGGTACGACTCTCGACCACCCCCTATTGTGGGAAGTGCAAATCTTTTGATTTTTACGCCTAACCTAACCTAATCTTTCGGTACCTAAATATTCATATTTTTCAGCGGATTTTTGTGATATCTTGTATTCCACCTTGTCTTGATCAACGCTATAGAAATTTACAGTGCTGCCAAAATTTAAGTTTTTTATACTACAAAAAGAACATTAAAAATTCGTCAAAGAAATGCAAAATTTTTAATAAATTTTCAAAATTTGTCTCAAATTATTTAAAGTTTTTCTCTGAACCATCATTAAATAACGCTCGAAGTTTTGCCCCGTCGTTTGGTACCACTCTCGACCTCCCCCTTTTGTGAAAAGTGCAAAGCTTTTGATTGTCACACCTAACCTAACCCAATATTTTGTTACCTAAATATTCATATTTTTCAGCGGATTTTTGTCATATCTTGTATTTCACCTTGTCTTGATCAACGCTATAGAAATTTTCAGTGCTGCCAAAATTTAAGTTTTTTATACTACAAAAAGAACATTAAAAATTCGTCAAAGAAATGCAAAATTTTTAATAAATTGTCAAAATTTGTCTCAAATTATTTAAAATTATTCTCCGAACCATCATTTAATAACGCCCGGAGTTTTGCCCCGTCGTTTGGTACGACTCTCGACCACCCCCTATTGTGGGAAGTGCAAAACTTTTGATTGTCACCCCTAACCTAACCCAATATTTTGGTACCTAAATATTCATATTTTTCAGCGGATTTTTGTGATATCTTGTATTCCACCTTGTCTTGATCAACGCTATAGAAATTTTCAGTGCTGCCAAAATTTAAGTTTTTTATACTACAAAAAGAACATTAAAAATTCGTCGAAGAAATGCAAACTTTTTAATAAATTGTCAAAATTTGTCTCAAATTATTCAAAATTATTCTCCGTACCATCATTTAATAACGCCCGGAGTTTTGCCCCGTCGTTTGGTACGACTCTCGACCACCCCCTATTGTGGGAAGTGCAAAACTTTTGATTGTCACCCCTAACCTAACCCAATATTTTGGTACCTAAATATTTATATTTTTCAGCGGATTTTTGTGATATCTTGTATTCCACCTTGTCTTGATCAACGCTATAGAAATTTACAGTGCTGCCAAAATTTAAGTTTTTTATACTACAAAAAGAACATTAAAAATTCGTCGAAGAAATGCAAACTTTTTAATAAATTGTCAAAATTTGTCTCAAATTATTCAAAATTATTCTCCGTACCATCATTTAATAACGCCCGGAGTTTTGCCCCGTCGTTTGGTACCACTCTCGACCACCCCCAATTGTGGGAAGTGCAAAACTTTTGATTGTCACACCTAACCTAACCCAATATTTTGGTACCTAAATATTCATATTTTTCAGCGGGTTTTTGTCATATCTTGTATTCCACCTTGTCTTGATCAACGCTATAGAAATTTTCAGTGCTGCCATAATTTAAGTTTTTTATACTACAAAAAGAACATTAAAAATTCGTCAAAGAAATGCAAAATTTTTAATATATTGTCAAAATTTGTCTCAAATTATTCAAAGTTTTTCTCTGAACCATCATTAAATAACGCCCGGAGTTTTGTCCCGTCGTTTGGTACGACTCTCGACCACCCCCTATTGTGGGAAGTGCAAAACTTTTGATTGTCACACCTAACCTAACCGAATCTTTTGGTACCTGAATATTCATATTTTTCAGCGGGTTTTTGTCATATCTTGTATTCCACCTTGTCTTGATCAACGCTATAGAAATTTACAGTGCTGCCAAAATTTAAGTTTTTATACTACAAAAAGAACATTAAAAATTCGTCAAAGAAATGCAAATTTTTTTATAAATTGTCAAAATTTGTCTCAAATTATTCAAAATTATTCTCCGTACCATCATTTAATAACGCCCGGAGTTTTGCCCCGTCGTTTGGTACCACTCTCGACCACCCCCAATTGTGGGAAGTGCAAAACTTTTGATTGTCACACCTAACCTAACCCAATATTTTGGTACCTAAATATTCATATTTTTCAGCGGGTTTTTGTCATATCTTGTATTCCACCTTGTCTTGATCAACGCTATAGAAATTTTCAGTGCTGCCATAATTTAAGTTTTTTATACTACAAAAAGAACATTAAAAATTCGTCAAAGAAATGCAAAATTTTTAATATATTGTCAAAATTTGTCTCAAATTATTCAAAGTTTTTCTCTGAACCATCATTAAATAACGCCCGGAGTTTTGCCCCGTCGTTTGGTACGACTCTCGACCACCCCCTATTGTGGGAAGTGCAAAACTTTTGATTGTCACACCTAACCCAATATTTTGGTACCTAAATATTCATATTTTTCAGCGGATTTTTGTGATATCTTGTATTCCACCTTGTCTTGATCAACGCTATAGAAATTTTCAGTGCTGCCAAAATTTAAGTTTTTTATACTACAAAAAGAACATTAAAAATTCGTCGAAGAAATGCAAACTTTTTAATAAATTGTCAAAATTTGTCTCAAATTATTTAAAATTATTCTCCGAACCATCATTTAATAACGCCCGGAGTTTTGCCCCGTCGTTTGGTACGACTCTCGACCACCCCCTATTGTGGGAAGTGCAAAACTTTTGATTGTCACCCCTAACCTAACCCAATATTTTGGTACCTAAATATTCATATTTTTCAGCGGATTTTTGTGATATCTTGTATTCCACCTTGTCTTGATCAACGCTATAGAAATTTTCAGTGCTGCCAAAATTTAAGTTTTTTATACTACAAAAAGAACATTAAAAATTCGTCGAAGAAATGCAAACTTTTTAATAAATTGTCAAAATTTGTCTCAAATTATTCAAAATTATTCTCCGTACCATCATTTAATAACGCCCGGCGTTTTGCCCCGTCGTTTGGTACGACTCTCGACCACCCCCTATTGTGGGAAGTGCAAAACTTTTGATTGTCACCCCTAACCTAACCCAATATTTTGGTACCTAAATATTCATATTTTTCAGCGGATTTTTGTGATATCTTGTATTCCACCTTGTCTTGATCAACGCTATAGAAATTTTCAGTGCTGCCAAAATTTAAGTTTTTTATACTACAAAAAGAACATTAAAAATTCGTCGAAGAAATGCAAACTTTTTAATAAATTGTCAAAATTTGTCTCAAATTATTCAAAATTATTCTCCGTACCATCATTTAATAACGCCCGGAGTTTTGCCCCGTCGTTTGGTACCACTCTCGACCACCCCCAATTGTGGGAAGTGCAAAACTTTTGATTGTCACACCTAACCTAACCCAATATTTTGGTACCTAAATATTCATATTTTTCAGCGTATTTTTGTCATATCTTGTATTCCACCTTGTCTTGATCAACGCTATAGAAATTTTCAGTGCTGCCATAATTTAAGTTTTTTATACTACAAAAAGAACATTAAAAATTCGTCAAAGAAATGCAAAATTTTTAATATATTGTCAAAATTTGTCTCAAATTATTCAAAGTTTTTCTCTGAACCATCATTAAATAACGCCCGGAGTTTTGTCCCGTCGTTTGGTACGACTCTCGACCACCCCCTATTGTGGGAAGTGCAAAACTTTTGATTGTCACATCTAACCTAACCGAATCTTTTGGTACCTGAATATTCATATTTTTCAGCGGGTTTTTGTCATATCTTGTATTCTGCCTTGTCTTGATCAACGCTATAGAAATTTTCAATGCTGCCAAAATTTAAGAGTTTTTGTACTACAAATAGAACATTAAAAATTTGTCAAAGAAATGCAAATTTTTTAATAAATTGTCAAAATTTGTCTCAAATTATTCAAAATTATTCTCTGAACCATCATTAAATAACGCCCGGAGTTTTGCCCCGTCGTTTGGTACGACTCTTGACCACCCCCTATTGTGGGAAGTGCAAATCTTTTGATTTTTACGCCTAACCTAACCTAATCTTTCGGTACCTAAATATTCATATTTTTCAGCGGATTTTTGTGATATCTTGTATTCCACCTTGTCTTGATCAACGCTATAGAAATTTACAGTGCTGCCAAAATTTAAGTTTTTTATACTACAAAAAGAACATTAAAAATTCGTCAAAGAAATGCAAAATTTTTAATAAATTTTCAAAATTTGTCTCAAATTATTTAAAGTTTTTCTCTGAACCATCATTAAATAACGCCCGAAGTTTTGCCCCGTCGTTTGGTACCACTCTCGACCTCCCCCTTTTGTGAAAAGTGCAAAGCTTTTGATTGTCACACCTAACCTAACCCAATATTTTGTTACCTAAATATTCATATTTTTCAGCGGATTTTTGTCATATCTTGTATTTCACCTTGTCTTGATCAACGCTATAGAAATTTTCAGTGCTGCCAAAATTTAAGTTTTTTATACTACAAAAAGAACATTAAAAATTCGTCAAAGAAATGCAAAATTTTTAATAAATTGTCAAAATTTGTCTCAAATTATTTAAAATTATTCTCCGAACCATCATTTAATAACGCCCGGAGTTTTGCCCCGTCGTTTGGTACGACTCTCGACCACCCCCTATTGTGGGAAGTGCAAAACTTTTGATTGTCACCCCTAACCTAACCCAATATTTTGGTACCTAAATATTCATATTTTTCAGCGGATTTTTGTGATATCTTGTATTCCACCTTGTCTTGATCAACGCTATAGAAATTTTCAGTGCTGCCAAAATTTAAGTTTTTTATACTACAAAAAGAACATTAAAAATTCGTCGAAGAAATGCAAACTTTTTAGTAAATTGTCAAAATTTGTCTCAAATTATTCAAAATTATTCTCTGAACCATCATTAAATAACGCCCGGAGTTTTGCCCCGTCGTTTGGTACGACTCTTGACCACCCCCTATTGTGGGAAGTGCAAATCTTTTGATTTTTACGCCTAACCTAACCTAATCTTTCGGTACCTAAATATTCATATTTTTCAGCGGATTTTTATGATATCTTGTATTCCACCTTGTCTTGATCAACGCTATAGAAATTTACAGTGCTGCCAAAATTTAAGTTTTTTATACTACAAAAAGAACATTAAAAATTCGTCAAAGAAATGCAAAATTTTTAATAAATTTTCAAAATTTGTCTCAAATTATTTAAAGTTTTTCTCTGAACCATCATTAAATAACGCTCGAAGTTTTGCCCCGTCGTTTGGTACCACTCTCGACCTCCCCCTTTTGTGAAAAGTGCAAAGCTTTTGATTGTCACACCTAACCTAACCCAATATTTTGTTACCTAAATATTCATATTTTTCAGCGGATTTTTGTCATATCTTGTATTTCACCTTGTCTTGATCAACGCTATAGAAATTTTCAGTGCTGCCAAAATTTAAGTTTTTTATACTACAAAAAGAACATTAAAAATTCGTCAAAGAAATGCAAAATTTTTAATAAATTGTCAAAATTTGTCTCAAATTATTTAAAATTATTCTCCGAACCATCATTTAATAACGCCCGGAGTTTTGCCCCGTCGTTTGGTACGACTCTCGACCACCCCCTATTGTGGGAAGTGCAAAACTTTTGATTGTCACCCCTAACCTAACCCAATATTTTGGTACCTAAATATTCATATTTTTCAGCGGATTTTTGTCATATCTTGTATTCTACCTTGTCTTGATCAACGCTATAGAAATTTTCAATGCTGCCAAAATTTAAGAGTTTTTGTACTACAAATAGAACATTAAAATTTTGTCAAAGAAATGCAAATTTTTTAATAAATTGTCAAAATTTGTCTCAAATTATTCAAAATTATTCTCTGAACCATCATTAAATAACGCCCGGAGTTTTGCCCCGTCGTTTGGTACGACTCTTGACCACCCCCTATTGTGGGAAGTGCAAATCTTTTGATTTTTACGCCTAACCTAACCTAATCTTTCGGTACCTAAATATTCATATTTTTCAGCGGATTTTTGTGATATCTTGTATTCCACCTTGTCTTGATCAACGCTATAGAAATTTACAGTGCTGCCAAAATTTAAGTTTTTTATACTACAAAAAGAACATTAAAAATTCGTCAAAGAAATGCAAAATTTTTAATAAATTTTCAAAATTTGTCTCAAATTATTTAAAGTTTTTCTCTGAACCATCATTAAATAACGCCCGAAGTTTTGCCCCGTCGTTTGGTACCACTCTCGACCTCCCCCTTTTGTGAAAAGTGCAAAGCTTTTGATTGTCACACCTAACCTAACCCAATATTTTGTTACCTAAATATTCATATTTTTCAGCGGATTTTTGTCATATCTTGTATTTCACCTTGTCTTGATCAACGCTATAGAAATTTTCAGTGCTGCCAAAATTTAAGTTTTTTATACTACAAAAAGAACATTAAAAATTCGTCAAAGATATGCAAAATTTTTAATAAATTGTCAAAATTTGTCTCAAATTATTTAAAATTATTCTCCGAACCATCATTTAATAACGCCCGGAGTTTTGCCCCGTCGTTTGGTACGACTCTCGACCACCCCCTATTGTGGGAAGTGCAAAACTTTTGATTGTCACCCCTAACCTAACCCAATATTTTGGTACCTAAATATTCATATTTTTCAGCGGATTTTTGTCATATCTTGTATTCCACCTTGTCTTGATCAACGCTATAGAAATTTTCAGTGCTGCCATAATTTAAGTTTTTTATACTACAAAAAGAACATTAAAAATTCGTCAAAGAAATGCAAAATTTTTAATAAATTGTCAAAATTTGTCTCAAATTATTCAAAGTTTTTCTCTGAACCATCATTAAATAACGCCCGGAGTTTTGCCCCGTCGTTTGGTACCACTTTCGACCACCCCCTATTGTGGGAAGTGCAAAACTTTTGATTGTCACACCTAACCTAACCCAATATTTTGGTACCTAAATATTCATATTTTTCAGCGGATTTTTGTCATATCTTGTATTCCACCTTGTCTTGATCAACGCTATAGAAATTTTCAGTGCTGCCAAAATTTAGGTTTTTTATACTACAAAAAGAACATTAAAAATTCGTCGAAGAAATGCAAATTTTTTAATAAATTGTCAAAATTTGTCTCAAATTATTCAAAATTATTCTCCGAACCATCATTTAATAACGCCCGGAGTTTTGCCCCGTCGTTTGGTACGACTCTCGACCACCCCCAATTGTGGGAAGTGCAAAACTTTTGATTGTCACCCCTAACCTAAGCCAATATTTTGGTACCTAAATATTCATATTTTTCAGCGTATTTTTGTCATATCTTGTATTCCACCTTGTCTTGATCAACGCTATAGAAATTTTCAGTGCTGCCATAATTTAAGATTTTTATACTACAAAAAGAACATTAAAAATTCGTCAAAGAAATGCAAAATTTTTAATATATTGTCAAAATTTGTCTCAAATTATTCAAAGTTTTTCTCTGAACCATCATTAAATAACGCCCGGAGTTTTGCCCCGTCGTTTGGTACGACTCTCGACCACCCCCTATTGTGGGAAGTGCAAAACTTTTGATTGTCACACCTAACCTAACCGAATCTTTTGGTACCTGAATATTCATATTTTTCAGCGGGTTTTTGTCATATCTTGTATTCTACCTTGTCTTGATCAACGCTATAGAAATTTTCAATGCTGCCAAAATTTAAGAGTTTTTGTACTACAAATAGAACATTAAAAATTTGTCAAAGAAATGCAAATTTTTTAATAAATTGTCAAAATTTGTCTCAAATTATTCAAAATTATTCTCTGAACCATCATTAAATAACGCCCGGAGTTTTGCCCCGTCGTTTGGTACGACTCTCGACCACCCCCTATTGTGGGAAGTGCAAATCTTTTGATTTTTACGCCTAACCTAACCTAATCTTTCGGTACCTAAATATTCATATTTTTCAGCGGATTTTTGTGATATCTTGTATTCCACCTTGTCTTGATCAACGCTATAGAAATTTTCAGTGCTGCCAAAATTTAAGTTTTTTATACTACAAAAAGAACATTAAAAATTCGTCAAAGAAATGCAAAATTTTTAATAAATTTTCAAAATTTGTCTCAAATTATTTAAAGTTTTTCTCTGAACTATCATTAAATAACGCCCGAAGTTTTGCCCCGTCGTTTGGTACCACTCTCGACCTCCCCCTTTTGTGAAAAGTGCAAAGCTTTTGATTGTCACACCTAACCTAACCCAATATTTTGTTACCTAAATATTCATATTTTTCAGCGGATTTTTGTCATATCTTGTATTCCACCTTGTCTTGATCAACGCTATAGAAATTTTCAGTGCTGCCAAAATTTAGGTTTTTTATACTACAAAAAGAACATTAAAAATTCGTCGAAGAAATGCAAATTTTTTAATAAATTGTCAAAATTTGTCTCAAATTATTCAAAATTATTCTCCGAACCATCATTTAATAACGCCCGGAGTTTTGCCCCGTCGTTTGGTACGACTCTCGACCACCCCCTATTGTGGGAAGTGCAAAACTTTTGATTGTCACCCCTAACCTAACCCAATATTTTGGTACCTAAATATTCATATTTTTCAGCGGATTTTTGTGATATCTTGTATTCCACCTTGTCTTGATCAACGCTATAGAAATTTTCAGTGCTGCCAAAATTTAAGTTTTTTATACTACAAAAAGAACATTAAAAATTCGTCGAAGAAATGCAAACTTTTTAATAAATTGTCAAAATTTGTTTCAAATTATTCAAAATTATTCTCCGTACCATCATTTAATAACGCCCGGAGTTTTGCCCCGTCGTTTGGTACGACTCTCGACCACCCCCTATTGTGGGAAGTGCAAAACTTTTGATTGTCACACCTAACCTAACCCAATATTTTGGTACCTAAATATTCATATTTTTCAGCGGATTTTTGTGATATCTTGTATTCCACCTTGTCTTGATCAACGCTATAGAAATTTTCAGTGCTGCTAAAAATTTAAGTTTTTTATACTACAAAAAGAACATTAAAAATTCGTCAAAGAAATGCAAAATTTTTAATAAATTTTCAAAATTTGTCTCAAATTATTCAAAGTTTTTCTCTGAACCATCATTAAATAACGCCCGGAGTTTTGCCCCGTCGTTTGGTACCACTTTCGACCACCCCCTATTGTGGGAAGTGCAAAACTTTTGATTGTCACACCTAACCTAACCCAATATTTTGGTACCTAAATATTCATATTTTTCAGCGGATTTTTGTCATATCTTGTATTCCACCTTGTCTTGATCAACGCTATAGAAATTTTCAGTGCTGCCATAATTTAAGTTTTTTATACTACAAATAGAACATTAAAAATTTGTCAAAGAAATGCAAATTTTTTAATAAATTGTCAAAATTTGTCTCAAATTATTCAAAATTATTCTCTGAACCATCATTAAATAACGCCCGGAATTTTGCCCCGTCGTTTGGTACGACTCTCGACCACCCCCTATTGTGGGAAGTGCAAAACTTTTGATTGTCACCCCTAACCTAAGCCAATATTTTGGTACCTAAATATTCATATTTTTCAGCGTATTTTTGTCATATCTTGTATTCCACCTTGTCTTGATCAACGCTATAGAAATTTTCAGTGCTGCCATAATTTAAGATTTTTATACTACAAAAAGAACATTAAAAATTCGTCAAAGAAATGCAAAATTTTTAATATATTGTCAAAATTTGTCTCAAATTATTCAAAGTTTTTCTCTGAACCATCATTAAATAACGCCCGGAGTTTTGCCCCGTCGTTTGGTACGACTCTCGACCACCCCCTATTGTGGGAAGTGCAAAACTTTTGATTGTCACACCTAACCTAACCGAATCTTTTGGTACCTGAATATTCATATTTTTCAGCGGGTTTTTGTCATATCTTGTATTCTACCTTGTCTTGATCAACGCTATAGAAATTTTCAATGCTGCCAAAATTTAAGAGTTTTTGTACTACAAATAGAACATTAAAAATTTGTCAAAGAAATGCAAATTTTTTAATAAATTGTCAAAATTTGTCTCAAATTATTCAAAATTATTCTCTGAACCATCATTAAATAACGCCCGGAGTTTTGCCCCGTCGTTTGGTACGACTCTCGACCACCCCCTATTGTGGGAAGTGCAAATCTTTTGATTTTTACGCCTAACCTAACCTAATCTTTCGGTACCTAAATATTCATATTTTTCAGCGGATTTTTGTGATATCTTGTATTCCACCTTGTCTTGATCAACGCTATAGAAATTTTCAGTGCTGCCAAAATTTAAGTTTTTTATACTACAAAAAGAACATTAAAAATTCGTCAAAGAAATGCAAAATTTTTAATAAATTTTCAAAATTTGTCTCAAATTATTTAAAGTTTTTCTCTGAACTATCATTAAATAACGCCCGAAGTTTTGCCCCGTCGTTTGGTACCACTCTCGACCTCCCCCTTTTGTGAAAAGTGCAAAGCTTTTGATTGTCACACCTAACCTAACCCAATATTTTGTTACCTAAATATTCATATTTTTCAGCGGATTTTTGTCATATCTTGTATTCCACCTTGTCTTGATCAACGCTATAGAAATTTTCAGTGCTGCCAAAATTTAGGTTTTTTATACTACAAAAAGAACATTAAAAATTCGTCGAAGAAATGCAAATTTTTTAATAAATTGTCAAAATTTGTCTCAAATTATTCAAAATTATTCTCCGAACCATCATTTAATAACGCCCGGAGTTTTGCCCCGTCGTTTGGTACGACTCTCGACCACCCCCTATTGTGGGAAGTGCAAAACTTTTGATTGTCACCCCTAACCTAACCCAATATTTTGGTACCTAAATATTCATATTTTTCAGCGGATTTTTGTGATATCTTGTATTCCACCTTGTCTTGATCAACGCTATAGAAATTTTCAGTGCTGCCAAAATTTAAGTTTTTTATACTACAAAAAGAACATTAAAAATTCGTCGAAGAAATGCAAACTTTTTAATAAATTGTCAAAATTTGTTTCAAATTATTCAAAATTATTCTCCGTACCATCATTTAATAACGCCCGGAGTTTTGCCCCGTCGTTTGGTACGACTCTCGACCACCCCCTATTGTGGGAAGTGCAAAACTTTTGATTGTCACACCTAACCTAACCCAATATTTTGGTACCTAAATATTCATATTTTTCAGCGGATTTTTGTGATATCTTGTATTCCACCTTGTCTTGATCAACGCTATAGAAATTTTCAGTGCTGCTAAAAATTTAAGTTTTTTATACTACAAAAAGAACATTAAAAATTCGTCAAAGAAATGCAAAATTTTTAATAAATTTTCAAAATTTGTCTCAAATTATTCAAAGTTTTTCTCTGAACCATCATTAAATAACGCCCGGAGTTTTGCCCCGTCGTTTGGTACCACTTTCGACCACCCCCTATTGTGGGAAGTGCAAAACTTTTGATTGTCACACCTAACCTAACCCAATATTTTGGTACCTAAATATTCATATTTTTCAGCGGATTTTTGTCATATCTTGTATTCCACCTTGTCTTGATCAACGCTATAGAAATTTTCAGTGCTGCCATAATTTAAGTTTTTTATACTACAAATAGAACATTAAAAATTTGTCAAAGAAATGCAAATTTTTTAATAAATTGTCAAAATTTGTCTCAAATTATTCAAAATTATTCTCTGAACCATCATTAAATAACGCCCGGAATTTTGCCCCGTCGTTTGGTACGACTCTCGACCACCCCCTATTGTGGGAAGTGCAAAACTTTTGATTTTTACACCTAACCTAACCTAAACTTTCGGTACCTAAATATTCATATTTTTCAGCGGATTTTTGTGATATCTTGTATTCCACCTTGTCTTGATCAACGCTATAGAAATTTTCAGTGCTGCCAAAATTTAAGTTTTTTATACTACAAAAAGAACATTAAAAATTCGTCGAAGAAATGCAAACTTTTTAATAAATTGTCAAAATTTGTCTCAAATTATTCAAAATTATTCTCCGTACCATCATTTAATAACGCCCGGAGTTTTGCCCCGTCGTTTGGTACGACTCTCGACCACCCCCTATTGTGGGAAGTGCAAAACTTTTGATTGTCACACCTAACCTAACCGAATCTTTTGGTACCTGAATATTCATATTTTTCAGCGGGTTTTTGTCATATCTTGTATTCTACCTTGTCTTGATCAACGCTATAGAAATTTTCAATGCTGCCAAAATTTAAGAGTTTTTGTACTACAAATAGAACATTAAAAATTTGTCAAAGAAATGCAAATTTTTTAATAAATTGTCAAAATTTGTCTCAAATTATTCAAAATTATTCTCTGAACCATCATTAAATAACGCCCTGAATTTTGCCCCGTCGTTTGGTACGACTCTCGACCACCCCCTATTGTGGGAAGTGCAAAACTTTTGATTTTTACACCTAACCTAACCTAAACTTTCGGTACCTAAATATTCATATTTTTCAGCGGATTTTTGTTATATCTTGTATTCCACCTTGTCTTGATCAACGCTATAGAAATTTTCAGTGCTGCCAAAATTAAGTTTTTTATACTACAAAAAGAACATTAAAAATTCGTCAAAGAAATGCAAAATTTTTAATATATTGTCAAAATTTGTCTCAAATTATTCAAAGTTTTTCTCTGAACCATCATTAAATAACGCCCGGAGTTTTGCCCCGTCGTTTGGTACCACTCTCGACCACCCCCAATTGTGGGAAGTGCAGAACTTTTGATTGTCACACCTAACCTAACCCAATATTTTGTTACCTAAATATTCATATTTTTCAGCGGATTTTTGTCATATCTTGTATTCCACCTTGTCTTGATCAACGCTATAGAAATTTTCAGTGCTGCCAAAATTTAGGTTTTTTATACTACAAAAAGAACATTAAAAATTCGTCGAAGAAATGCAAATTTTTTAATAAATTGTCAAAATTTGTCTCAAATTATTCAAAATTATTCTCCGAACCATCATTTAATAACGCCCGGAGTTTTGCCCCGTCGTTTGGTACGACTCTCGACCACCCCCTATTGTGGGAAGTGCAAAACTTTTGATTGTCACACCTAACCTAACCGAATCTTTTGGTACCTGAATATTCATATTTTTCAGCGGGTTTTTGTCATATCTTGTATTCTACCTTGTCTTGATCAACGCTATAGAAATTTTCAATGCTGCCAAAATTTAAGAGTTTTTGTACTACAAATAGAACATTAAAAATTTGTCAAAGAAATGCAAATTTTTTAATAAATTGTCAAAATTTGTCTCAAATTATTCAAAATTATTCTCTGAACCATCATTAAATAACGCCCGGAATTTTGCCCCGTCGTTTGGTACGACTCTCGACCACCCCCTATTGTGGGAAGTGCAAAACTTTTGATTTTTACACCTAACCTAACCTAAACTTTCGGTACCTAAATATTCATATTTTTCAGCGGATTTTTGTTATATCTTGTATTCCACCTTGTCTTGATCAACGCTATAGAAATTTTCAGTGCTGCCAAAATTAAGTTTTTTATACTACAAAAAGAACATTAAAAATTCGTCAAAGAAATGCAAAATTTTTAATATATTGTCAAAATTTGTCTCAAATTATTCAAAGTTTTTCTCTGAACCATCATTAAATAACGCCCGGAGTTTTGCCCCGTCGTTTGGTACCACTCTCGACCACCCCCAATTGTGGGAAGTGCAGAACTTTTGATTGTCACACCTAACCTAACCCAATATTTTGTTACCTAAATATTCATATTTTTCAGCGGATTTTTGTCATATCTTGTATTCCACCTTGTCTTGATCAACGCTATAGAAATTTTCAGTGCTGCCAAAATTTAGGTTTTTTATACTACAAAAAGAACATTAAAAATTCGTCGAAGAAATGCAAATTTTTTAATAAATTGTCAAAATTTGTCTCAAATTATTCAAAATTATTCTCCGAACCATCATTTAATAACGCCCGGAGTTTTGCCCCGTCGTTTGGTACGACTCTCGACCACCCCCTATTGTGGGAAGTGCAAAACTTTTGATTGTCACCCCTAACCTAACCCAATATTTTGGTACCTAAATATTCATATTTTTCAGCGGATTTTTGTGATATCTTGTATTCCACCTTGTCTTGATCAACGCTATAGAAATTTTCAGTGCTGCCAAAATTTAAGTTTTTTATACTACAAAAAGAACATTAAAAATTCGTCGAAGAAATGCAAACTTTTTAATAAATTGTCAAAATTTGTCTCAAATTATTCAAAATTATTCTCCGTACCATCATTTAATAACGCCCGGAGTTTTGCCCCGTCGTTTGGTACGACTCTCGACCACCCCCTATTGTGGGAAGTGCAAAACTTTTGATTGTCACACCTAACCTAACCCAATATTTTGGTACCTAAATATTCATATTTTTCAGCGGATTTTTGTGATATCTTGTATTCCACCTTGTCTTGATCAACGCTATAGAAATTTTCAGTGCTGCTAAAAATTTAAGTTTTTTATACTACAAAAAGAACATTAAAAATTCGTCAAAGAAATGCAAAATTTTTAATAAATTTTCAAAATTTGTCTCAAATTATTCAAAGTTTTTCTCTGAACCATCATTAAATAACGCCCGGAGTTTTGCCCCGTCGTTTGGTACCACTTTCGACCACCCCCTATTGTGGGAAGTGCAAAACTTTTGATTGTCACACCTAACCTAACCCAATATTTTGGTACCTAAATATTCATATTTTTCAGCGGATTTTTGTCATATCTTGTATTCCACCTTGTCTTGATCAACGCTATAGAAATTTTCAGTGCTGCCATAATTTAAGTTTTTTATACTACAAAAAGAACATTAAAAATTCGTCAAAGAAATGCAAAATTTTTAATAAATTGTCAAAATTTGTCTCAAATTATTCAAAGTTTTTCTCTGAACCATCATTAAATAACGCCCGGAGTTTTGCCCCGTCGTTTGGTACCACTTTCGACCACCCCCTATTGTGGGAAGTGCAAAACTTTTGATTGTCACACCTAACCTAACCCAATATTTTGGTACCTAAATATTCATATTTTTCAGCGGATTTTTGTCATATCTTGTATTCCACCTTGTCTTGATCAACGCTATAGAAATTTTCAGTGCTGCCAAAATTTAGGTTTTTTATACTACAAAAAGAACATTAAAAATTCGTCGAAGAAATGCAAATTTTTTAATAAATTGTCAAAATTTGTCTCAAATTATTCAAAATTATTCTCCGAACCATCATTTAATAACGCCCGGAGTTTTGCCCCGTCGTTTGGTACCACTTTCGACCACCCCCTATTGTGGGAAGTGCAAAACTTTTGATTGTCACACCTAACCTAACCCAATATTTTGGTACCTAAATATTCATATTTTTCAGCGGATTTTTGTCATATCTTGTATTCCACCTTGTCTTGATCAACGCTATAGAAATTTTCAGTGCTGCCATAATTTAAGTTTTTTATACTACAAAAAGAACATTAAAAATTCGTCAAAGAAATGCAAAATTTTTAATAAATTGTCAAAATTTGTCTCAAATTATTCAAAGTTTTTCTCTGAACCATCATTAAATAACGCCCGGAGTTTTGCCCCGTCGTTTGGTACCACTTTCGACCACCCCCTATTGTGGGAAGTGCAAAACTTTTGATTGTCACACCTAACCTAACCCAATATTTTGGTACCTAAATATTCATATTTTTCAGCGGATTTTTGTCATATCTTGTATTCCACCTTGTCTTGATCAACGCTATAGAAATTTTCAGTGCTGCCAAAATTTAGGTTTTTTATACTACAAAAAGAACATTAAAAATTCGTCGAAGAAATGCAAATTTTTTAATAAATTGTCAAAATTTGTCTCAAATTATTCAAAATTATTCTCCGAACCATCATTTAATAACGCCCGGAGTTTTGCCCCGTCGTTTGGTACGACTCTCGACCACCCCCAATTGTGGGAAGTGCAAAACTTTTGATTGTCACCCCTAACCTAAGCCAATATTTTGGTACCTAAATATTCATATTTTTCAGCGTATTTTTGTCATATCTTGTATTCCACCTTGTCTTGATCAACGCTATAGAAATTTTCAGTGCTGCCATAATTTAAGATTTTTATACTACAAAAAGAACATTAAAAATTCGTCAAAGAAATGCAAAATTTTTAATATATTGTCAAAATTTGTCTCAAATTATTCAAAGTTTTTCTCTGAACCATCATTAAATAACGCCCGGAGTTTTGCCCCGTCGTTTGGTACGACTCTCGACCACCCCCTATTGTGGGAAGTGCAAAACTTTTGATTGTCACACCTAACCTAACCGAATCTTTTGGTACCTGAATATTCATATTTTTCAGCGGGTTTTTGTCATATCTTGTATTCTACCTTGTCTTGATCAACGCTATAGAAATTTTCAATGCTGCCAAAATTTAAGAGTTTTTGTACTACAAATAGAACATTAAAAATTTGTCAAAGAAATGCAAATTTTTTAATAAATTGTCAAAATTTGTCTCAAATTATTCAAAATTATTCTCTGAACCATCATTAAATAACGCCCGGAGTTTTGCCCCGTCGTTTGGTACGACTCTCGACCACCCCCTATTGTGGGAAGTGCAAATCTTTTGATTTTTACGCCTAACCTAACCTAATCTTTCGGTACCTAAATATTCATATTTTTCAGCGGATTTTTGTGATATCTCTTATTCCACCTTGTCTTGATCAACGCTATAGAAATTTTCAGTGCTGCCAAAATTTAAGTTTTTTATACTACAAAAAGAACATTAAAAATTCGTCAAAGAAATGCAAAATTTTTAATAAATTTTCAAAATTTGTCTCAAATTATTTAAAGTTTTTCTCTGAACTATCATTAAATAACGCCCGAAGTTTTGCCCCGTCGTTTGGTACCACTCTCGACCTCCCCCTTTTGTGAAAAGTGCAAAGCTTTTGATTGTCACACCTAACCTAACCCAATATTTTGTTACCTAAATATTCATATTTTTCAGCGGATTTTTGTCATATCTTGTATTCCACCTTGTCTTGATCAACGCTATAGAAATTTTCAGTGCTGCCAAAATTTAGGTTTTTTATACTACAAAAAGAACATTAAAAATTCGTCGAAGAAATGCAAATTTTTTAATAAATTGTCAAAATTTGTCTCAAATTATTCAAAATTATTCTCCGAACCATCATTTAATAACGCCCGGAGTTTTGCCCCGTCGTTTGGTACGACTCTCGACCACCCCCTATTGTGGGAAGTGCAAAACTTTTGATTGTCACCCCTAACCTAACCCAATATTTTGGTACCTAAATATTCATATTTTTCAGCGGATTTTTGTGATATCTTGTATTCCACCTTGTCTTGATCAACGCTATAGAAATTTTCAGTGCTGCCAAAATTTAAGTTTTTTATACTACAAAAAGAACATTAAAAATTCGTCGAAGAAATGCAAACTTTTTAATAAATTGTCAAAATTTGTCTCAAATTATTCAAAATTATTCTCCGTACCATCATTTAATAACGCCCGGAGTTTTGCCCCGTCGTTTGGTACGACTCTCGACCACCCCCTATTGTGGGAAGTGCAAAACTTTTGATTGTCACACCTAACCTAACCCAATATTTTGGTACCTAAATATTCATATTTTTCAGCGGATTTTTGTGATATCTTGTATTCCACCTTGTCTTGATCAACGCTATAGAAATTTTCAGTGCTGCTAAAAATTTAAGTTTTTTATACTACAAAAAGAACATTAAAAATTCGTCAAAGAAATGCAAAATTTTTAATAAATTTTCAAAATTTGTCTCAAATTATTCAAAGTTTTTCTCTGAACCATCATTAAATAACGCCCGGAGTTTTGCCCCGTCGTTTGGTACCACTTTCGACCACCCCCTATTGTGGGAAGTGCAAAACTTTTGATTGTCACACCTAACCTAACCCAATATTTTGGTACCTAAATATTCATATTTTTCAGCGGATTTTTGTCATATCTTGTATTCCACCTTGTCTTGATCAACGCTATAGAAATTTTCAGTGCTGCCATAATTTAAGTTTTTTATACTACAAATAGAACATTAAAAATTTGTCAAAGAAATGCAAATTTTTTAATAAATTGTCAAAATTTGTCTCAAATTATTCAAAATTATTCTCTGAACCATCATTAAATAACGCCCGGAATTTTGCCCCGTCGTTTGGTACGACTCTCGACCACCCCCTATTGTGGGAAGTGCAAAACTTTTGATTTTTACACCTAACCTAACCTAAACTTTCGGTACCTAAATATTCATATTTTTCAGCGGATTTTTGTGATATCTTGTATTCCACCTTGTCTTGATCAACGCTATAGAAATTTTCAGTGCTGCCAAAATTTAAGTTTTTTATACTACAAAAAGAACATTAAAAATTCGTCGAAGAAATGCAAACTTTTTAATAAATTGTCAAAATTTGTCTCAAATTATTCAAAATTATTCTCCGTACCATCATTTAATAACGCCCGGAGTTTTGCCCCGTCGTTTGGTACGACTCTCGACCACCCCCTATTGTGGGAAGTGCAAAACTTTTGATTGTCACACCTAACCTAACCGAATCTTTTGGTACCTGAATATTCATATTTTTCAGCGGGTTTTTGTCATATCTTGTATTCTACCTTGTCTTGATCAACGCTATAGAAATTTTCAATGCTGCCAAAATTTAAGAGTTTTTGTACTACAAATAGAACATTAAAAATTTGTCAAAGAAATGCAAATTTTTTAATAAATTGTCAAAATTTGTCTCAAATTATTCAAAATTATTCTCTGAACCATCATTAAATAACGCCCGGAATTTTGCCCCGTCGTTTGGTACGACTCTCGACCACCCCCTATTGTGGGAAGTGCAAAACTTTTGATTTTTACACCTAACCTAACCTAAACTTTCGGTACCTAAATATTCATATTTTTCAGCGGATTTTTGTTATATCTTGTATTCCACCTTGTCTTGATCAACGCTATAGAAATTTTCAGTGCTGCCAAAATTAAGTTTTTTATACTACAAAAAGAACATTAAAAATTCGTCAAAGAAATGCAAAATTTTTAATATATTGTCAAAATTTGTCTCAAATTATTCAAAGTTTTTCTCTGAACCATCATTAAATAACGCCCGGAGTTTTGCCCCGTCGTTTGGTACCACTCTCGACCACCCCCAATTGTGGGAAGTGCAGAACTTTTGATTGTCACACCTAACCTAAGCCAATATTTTGGTACCTAAATATTCATATTTTTCAGCGTATTTTTGTCATATCTTGTATTCCACCTTGTCTTGATCAACGCTATAGAAATTTTCAGTGCTGCCATAATTTAAGTTTTTTATACTACAAAAAGAACATTAAAAATTCGTCAAAGAAATGCAAAATTTTTAATATATTGTCAAAATTTGTCTCAAATTATTCAAAGTTTTTCTCTGAACCATCATTAAATAACGCCCGGAGTTTTGTCCCGTCGTTTGGTACGACTCTCGACCACCCCCTATTGTGGGAAGTGCAAAACTTTTGATTGTCACACCTAACCTAACCGAATCTTTTGGTACCTGAATATTCATATTTTTCAGCGGGTTTTTGTCATATCTTGTATTCTACCTTGTCTTGATCAACGCTATAGAAATTTTCAATGCTGCCAAAATTTAAGAGTTTTTGTACTACAAATAGAACATTAAAAATTTGTCAAAGAAATGCAAATTTTTTAATAAATTGTCAAAATTTGTCTCAAATTATTCAAAATTATTCTCTGAACCATCATTAAATAACGCCCGGAGTTTTGCCCCGTCGTTTGGTACGACTCTCGACCACCCCCTATTGTGGGAAGTGCAAATCTTTTGATTTTTACGCCTAACCTAACCTAATCTTTCGGTACCTAAATATTCATATTTTTCAGCGGATTTTTGTGATATCTTGTATTCCACCTTGTCTTGATCAACGCTATAGAAATTTACAGTGCTGCCAAAATTTAAGTTTTTTATACTACAAAAAGAACATTAAAAATTCGTCAAAGAAATGCAAAATTTTTAATAAATTTTCAAAATTTGTCTCAAATTATTTAAAGTTTTTCTCTGAACCATCATTAAATAACGCTCGAAGTTTTGCCCCGTCGTTTGGTACCACTCTCGACCTCCCCCTTTTGTGAAAAGTGCAAAGCTTTTGATTGTCACACCTAACCTAACCCAATATTTTGTTACCTAAATATTCATATTTTTCAGCGGATTTTTGTCATATCTTGTATTTCACCTTGTCTTGATCAACGCTATAGAAATTTTCAGTGCTGCCAAAATTTAAGTTTTTTATACTACAAAAAGAACATTAAAAATTCGTCAAAGAAATGCAAAATTTTTAATAAATTGTCAAAATTTGTCTCAAATTATTTAAAATTATTCTCCGAACCATCATTTAATAACGCCCGGAGTTTTGCCCCGTCGTTTGGTACGACTCTCGACCACCCCCTATTGTGGGAAGTGCAAAACTTTTGATTGTCACCCCTAACCTAACCCAATATTTTGGTACCTAAATATTCATATTTTTCAGCGGATTTTTGTGATATCTTGTATTCCACCTTGTCTTGATCAACGCTATAGAAATTTTCAGTGCTGCCAAAATTTAAGTTTTTTATACTACAAAAAGAACATTAAAAATTCGTCGAAGAAATGCAAACTTTTTAATAAATTGTCAAAATTTGTCTCAAATTATTCAAAATTATTCTCCGTACCATCATTTAATAACGCCCGGAGTTTTGCCCCGTCGTTTGGTACGACTCTCGACCACCCCCTATTGTGGGAAGTGCAAAACTTTTGATTGTCACCCCTAACCTAACCCAATATTTTGGTACCTAAATATTTATATTTTTCAGCGGATTTTTGTGATATCTTGTATTCCACCTTGTCTTGATCAACGCTATAGAAATTTACAGTGCTGCCAAAATTTAAGATTTTTATACTACAAAAAGAACATTAAAAATTCGTCGAAGAAATGCAAACTTTTTAATAAATTGTCAAAATTTGTCTCAAATTATTCAAAATTATTCTCCGTACCATCATTTAATAACGCCCGGAGTTTTGCCCCGTCGTTTGGTACCACTCTCGACCACCCCCAATTGTGGGAAGTGCAAAACTTTTGATTGTCACACCTAACCTAACCCAATATTTTGGTACCTAAATATTCATATTTTTCAGCGGGTTTTTGTCATATCTTGTATTCCACCTTGTCTTGATCAACGCTATAGAAATTTTCAGTGCTGCCATAATTTAAGTTTTTTATACTACAAAAAGAACATTAAAAATTCGTCAAAGAAATGCAAAATTTTTAATATATTGTCAAAATTTGTCTCAAATTATTCAAAGTTTTTCTCTGAACCATCATTAAATAACGCCCGGAGTTTTGTCCCGTCGTTTGGTACGACTCTCGACCACCCCCTATTGTGGGAAGTGCAAAACTTTTGATTGTCACACCTAACCTAACCGAATCTTTTGGTACCTGAATATTCATATTTTTCAGCGGGTTTTTGTCATATCTTGTATTCCACCTTGTCTTGATCAACGCTATAGAAATTTACAGTGCTGCCAAAATTTAAGTTTTTATACTACAAAAAGAACATTAAAAATTCGTCAAAGAAATGCAAATTTTTTTATAAATTGTCAAAATTTGTCTCAAATTATTCAAAATTATTCTCCGTACCATCATTTAATAACGCCCGGAGTTTTGCCCCGTCGTTTGGTACCACTCTCGACCACCCCCAATTGTGGGAAGTGCAAAACTTTTGATTGTCACACCTAACCTAACCCAATATTTTGGTACCTAAATATTCATATTTTTCAGCGGGTTTTTGTCATATCTTGTATTCCACCTTGTCTTGATCAACGCTATAGAAATTTTCAGTGCTGCCATAATTTAAGTTTTTTATACTACAAAAAGAACATTAAAAATTCGTCAAAGAAATGCAAAATTTTTAATATATTGTCAAAATTTGTCTCAAATTATTCAAAGTTTTTCTCTGAACCATCATTAAATAACGCCCGGAGTTTTGCCCCGTCGTTTGGTACGACTCTCGACCACCCCCTATTGTGGGAAGTGCAAAACTTTTGATTGTCACACCTAACCCAATATTTTGGTACCTAAATATTCATATTTTTCAGCGGATTTTTGTGATATCTTGTATTCCACCTTGTCTTGATCAACGCTATAGAAATTTTCAGTGCTGCCAAAATTTAAGTTTTTTATACTACAAAAAGAACATTAAAAATTCGTCGAAGAAATGCAAACTTTTTAATAAATTGTCAAAATTTGTCTCAAATTATTTAAAATTATTCTCCGAACCATCATTTAATAACGCCCGGAGTTTTGCCCCGTCGTTTGGTACGACTCTCGACCACCCCCTATTGTGGGAAGTGCAAAACTTTTGATTGTCACCCCTAACCTAACCCAATATTTTGGTACCTAAATATTCATATTTTTCAGCGGATTTTTGTGATATCTTGTATTCCACCTTGTCTTGATCAACGCTATAGAAATTTTCAGTGCTGCCAAAATTTAAGTTTTTTATACTACAAAAAGAACATTAAAAATTCGTCGAAGAAATGCAAACTTTTTAATAAATTGTCAAAATTTGTCTCAAATTATTCAAAATTATTCTCCGTACCATCATTTAATAACGCCCGGAGTTTTGCCCCGTCGTTTGGTACGACTCTCGACCACCCCCTATTGTGGGAAGTGCAAAACTTTTGATTGTCACCCCTAACCTAACCCAATATTTTGGTACCTAAATATTCATATTTTTCAGCGGATTTTTGTGATATCTTGTATTCCACCTTGTCTTGATCAACGCTATAGAAATTTTCAGTGCTGCCAAAATTTAAGTTTTTTATACTACAAAAAGAACATTAAAAATTCGTCGAAGAAATGCAAACTTTTTAATAAATTGTCAAAATTTGTCTCAAATTATTCAAAATTATTCTCCGTACCATCATTTAATAACGCCCGGAGTTTTGCCCCGTCGTTTGGTACCACTCTCGACCACCCCCAATTGTGGGAAGTGCAAAACTTTTGATTGTCACACCTAACCTAACCCAATATTTTGGTACCTAAATATTCATATTTTTCAGCGTATTTTTGTCATATCTTGTATTCCACCTTGTCTTGATCAACGCTATAGAAATTTTCAGTGCTGCCATAATTTAAGTTTTTTATACTACAAAAAGAACATTAAAAATTCGTCAAAGAAATGCAAAATTTTTAATATATTGTCAAAATTTGTCTCAAATTATTCAAAGTTTTTCTCTGAACCATCATTAAATAACGCCCGGAGTTTTGTCCCGTCGTTTGGTACGACTCTCGACCACCCCCTATTGTGGGAAGTGCAAAACTTTTGATTGTCACACCTAACCTAACCGAATCTTTTGGTACCTGAATATTCATATTTTTCAGCGGGTTTTTGTCATATCTTGTATTCTGCCTTGTCTTGATCAACGCTATAGAAATTTTCAATGCTGCCAAAATTTAAGAGTTTTTGTACTACAAATAGAACATTAAAAATTTGTCAAAGAAATGCAAATTTTTTAATAAATTGTCAAAATTTGTCTCAAATTATTCAAAATTATTCTCTGAACCATCATTAAATAACGCCCGGAGTTTTGCCCCGTCGTTTGGTACGACTCTTGACCACCCCCTATTGTGGGAAGTGCAAATCTTTTGATTTTTACGCCTAACCTAACCTAATCTTTCGGTACCTAAATATTCATATTTTTCAGCGGATTTTTGTGATATCTTGTATTCCACCTTGTCTTGATCAACGCTATAGAAATTTACAGTGCTGCCAAAATTTAAGTTTTTTATACTACAAAAAGAACATTAAAAATTCGTCAAAGAAATGCAAAATTTTTAATAAATTTTCAAAATTTGTCTCAAATTATTTAAAGTTTTTCTCTGAACCATCATTAAATAACGCCCGAAGTTTTGCCCCGTCGTTTGGTACCACTCTCGACCTCCCCCTTTTGTGAAAAGTGCAAAGCTTTTGATTGTCACACCTAACCTAACCCAATATTTTGTTACCTAAATATTCATATTTTTCAGCGGATTTTTGTCATATCTTGTATTTCACCTTGTCTTGATCAACGCTATAGAAATTTTCAGTGCTGCCAAAATTTAAGTTTTTTATACTACAAAAAGAACATTAAAAATTCGTCAAAGAAATGCAAAATTTTTAATAAATTGTCAAAATTTGTCTCAAATTATTTAAAATTATTCTCCGAACCATCATTTAATAACGCCCGGAGTTTTGCCCCGTCGTTTGGTACGACTCTCGACCACCCCCTATTGTGGGAAGTGCAAAACTTTTGATTGTCACCCCTAACCTAACCCAATATTTTGGTACCTAAATATTCATATTTTTCAGCGGATTTTTGTGATATCTTGTATTCCACCTTGTCCTGATCAACGCTATAGATATTTTCAGTGCTGCCAAAATTTAAGTTTTTTATACTACAAAAAGAACATTAAAAATTCGTCGAAGAAATGCAAACTTTTTAATAAATTGTCAAAATTTGTCTCAAATTATTCAAAATTATTCTCTGAACCATCATTAAATAACGCCCGGAGTTTTGCCCCGTCGTTTGGTACGACTCTTGACCACCCCCTATTGTGGGAAGTGCAAATCTTTTGATTTTTACGCCTAACCTAACCTAATCTTTCGGTACCTAAATATTCATATTTTTCAGCGGATTTTTATGATATCTTGTATTCCACCTTGTCTTGATCAACGCTATAGAAATTTACAGTGCTGCCAAAATTTAAGTTTTTTATACTACAAAAAGAACATTAAAAATTCGTCAAAGAAATGCAAAATTTTTAATAAATTTTCAAAATTCGTCTCAAATTATTTAAAGTTTTTCTCTGAACCATCATTAAATAACGCTCGAAGTTTTGCCCCGTCGTTTGGTACCACTCTCGACCTCCCCCTTTTGTGAAAAGTGCAAAGCTTTTGATTGTCACACCTAACCTAACCCAATATTTTGTTACCTAAATATTCATATTTTTCAGCGGATTTTTGTCATATCTTGTATTTCACCTTGTCTTGATCAACGCTATAGAAATTTTCAGTGCTGCCAAAATTTAAGTTTTTTATACTACAAAAAGAACATTAAAAATTCGTCAAAGAAATGCAAAATTTTTAATAAATTGTCAAAATTTGTCTCAAATTATTTAAAATTATTCTCCGAACCATCATTTAATAACGCCCGGAGTTTTGCCCCGTCGTTTGGTACGACTCTCGACCACCCCCTATTGTGGGAAGTGCAAAACTTTTGATTGTCACCCCTAACCTAACCCAATATTTTGGTACCTAAATATTCATATTTTTCAGCGGATTTTTGTCATATCTTGTATTCTACCTTGTCTTGATCAACGCTATAGAAATTTTCAATGCTGCCAAAATTTAAGAGTTTTTGTACTACAAATAGAACATTAAAATTTTGTCAAAGAAATGCAAATTTTTTAATAAATTGTCAAAATTTGTCTCAAATTATTCAAAATTATTCTCTGAACCATCATTAAATAACGCCCGGAGTTTTGCCCCGTCGTTTGGTACGACTCTTGACCACCCCCTATTGTGGGAAGTGCAAATCTTTTGATTTTTACGCCTAACCTAACCTAATCTTTCGGTACCTAAATATTCATATTTTTCAGCGGATTTTTGTGATATCTTGTATTCCACCTTGTCTTGATCAACGCTATAGAAATTTACAGTGCTGCCAAAATTTAAGTTTTTTATACTACAAAAAGAACATTAAAAATTCGTCAAAGAAATGCAAAATTTTTAATAAATTTTCAAAATTTGTCTCAAATTATTTAAAGTTTTTCTCTGAACCATCATTAAATAACGCCCGAAGTTTTGCCCCGTCGTTTGGTACCACTCTCGACCTCCCCCTTTTGTGAAAAGTGCAAAGCTTTTGATTGTCACACCTAACCTAACCCAATATTTTGTTACCTAAATATTCATATTTTTCAGCGGATTTTTGTCATATCTTGTATTTCACCTTGTCTTGATCAACGCTATAGAAATTTTCAGTGCTGCCAAAATTTAAGTTTTTTATACTACAAAAAGAACATTAAAAATTCGTCAAAGAAATGCAAAATTTTTAATAAATTGTCAAAATTTGTCTCAAATTATTTAAAATTATTCTCCGAACCATCATTTAATAACGCCCGGAGTTTTGCCCCGTCGTTTGGTACGACTCTCGACCACCCCCTATTGTGGGAAGTGCAAAACTTTTGATTGTCACCCCTAACCTAACCCAATATTTTGGTACCTAAATATTCATATTTTTCAGCGGATTTTTGTCATATCTTGTATTCCACCTTGTCTTGATCAACGCTATAGAAATTTTCAGTGCTGCCATAATTTAAGTTTTTTATACTACAAAAAGAACATTAAAAATTCGTCAAAGAAATGCAAAATTTTTAATAAATTGTCAAAATTTGTCTCAAATTATTCAAAGTTTTTCTCTGAACCATCATTAAATAACGCCCGGAGTTTTGCCCCGTCGTTTGGTACCACTTTCGACCACCCCCTATTGTGGGAAGTGCAAAACTTTTGATTGTCACACCTAACCTAACCCAATATTTTGGTACCTAAATATTCATATTTTTCAGCGGATTTTTGTCATATCTTGTATTCCACCTTGTCTTGATCAACGCTATAGAAATTTTCAGTGCTGCCAAAATTTAGGTTTTTTATACTACAAAAAGAACATTAAAAATTCGTCGAAGAAATGCAAATTTTTTAATAAATTGTCAAAATTTGTCTCAAATTATTCAAAATTATTCTCCGAACCATCATTTAATAACGCCCGGAGTTTTGCCCCGTCGTTTGGTACGACTCTCGACCACCCCCAATTGTGGGAAGTGCAAAACTTTTGATTGTCACCCCTAACCTAAGCCAATATTTTGGTACCTAAATATTCATATTTTTCAGCGTATTTTTGTCATATCTTGTATTCCACCTTGTCTTGATCAACGCTATAGAAATTTTCAGTGCTGCCATAATTTAAGATTTTTATACTACAAAAAGAACATTAAAAATTCGTCAAAGAAATGCAAAATTTTTAATATATTGTCAAAATTTGTCTCAAATTATTCAAAGTTTTTCTCTGAACCATCATTAAATAACGCCCGGAGTTTTGCCCCGTCGTTTGGTACGACTCTCGACCACCCCCTATTGTGGGAAGTGCAAAACTTTTGATTGTCACACCTAACCTAACCGAATCTTTTGGTACCTGAATATTCATATTTTTCAGCGGGTTTTTGTCATATCTTGTATTCTACCTTGTCTTGATCAACGCTATAGAAATTTTCAATGCTGCCAAAATTTAAGAGTTTTTGTACTACAAATAGAACATTAAAAATTTGTCAAAGAAATGCAAATTTTTTAATAAATTGTCAAAATTTGTCTCAAATTATTCAAAATTATTCTCTGAACCATCATTAAATAACGCCCGGAGTTTTGCCCCGTCGTTTGGTACGACTCTCGACCACCCCCTATTGTGGGAAGTGCAAATCTTTTGATTTTTACGCCTAACCTAACCTAATCTTTCGGTACCTAAATATTCATATTTTTCAGCGGATTTTTGTGATATCTTGTATTCCACCTTGTCTTGATCAACGCTATAGAAATTTTCAGTGCTGCCAAAATTTAAGTTTTTTATACTACAAAAAGAACATTAAAAATTCGTCAAAGAAATGCAAAATTTTTAATAAATTTTCAAAATTTGTCTCAAATTATTTAAAGTTTTTCTCTGAACTATCATTAAATAACGCCCGAAGTTTTGCCCCGTCGTTTGGTACCACTCTCGACCTCCCCCTTTTGTGAAAAGTGCAAAGCTTTTGATTGTCACACCTAACCTAACCCAATATTTTGTTACCTAAATATTCATATTTTTCAGCGGATTTTTGTCATATCTTGTATTCCACCTGGTCTTGATCAACGCTATAGAAATTTTCAGTGCTGCCAAAATTTAGGTTTTTTATACTACAAAAAGAACATTAAAAATTCGTCGAAGAAATGCAAATTTTTTAATAAATTGTCAAAATTTGTCTCAAATTATTCAAAATTATTCTCCGAACCATCATTTAATAACGCCCGGAGTTTTGCCCCGTCGTTTGGTACGACTCTCGACCACCCCCTATTGTGGGAAGTGCAAAACTTTTGATTGTCACCCCTAACCTAACCCAATATTTTGGTACCTAAATATTCATATTTTTCAGCGGATTTTTGTGATATCTTGTATTCCACCTTGTCTTGATCAACGCTATAGAAATTTTCAGTGCTGCCAAAATTTAAGTTTTTTATACTACAAAAAGAACATTAAAAATTCGTCGAAGAAATGCAAACTTTTTAATAAATTGTCAAAATTTGTCTCAAATTATTCAAAATTATTCTCCGTACCATCATTTAATAACGCCCGGAGTTTTGCCCCGTCGTTTGGTACGACTCTCGACCACCCCCTATTGTGGGAAGTGCAAAACTTTTGATTGTCACACCTAACCTAACCCAATATTTTGGTACCTAAATATTCATATTTTTCAGCGGATTTTTGTGATATCTTGTATTCCACCTTGTCTTGATCAACGCTATAGAAATTTTCAGTGCTGCTAAAAATTTAAGTTTTTTATACTACAAAAAGAACATTAAAAATTCGTCAAAGAAATGCAAAATTTTTAATAAATTTTCAAAATTTGTCTCAAATTATTCAAAGTTTTTCTCTGAACCATCATTAAATAACGCCCGGAGTTTTGCCCCGTCGTTTGGTACCACTTTCGACCACCCCCTATTGTGGGAAGTGCAAAACTTTTGATTGTCACACCTAACCTAACCCAATATTTTGGTACCTAAATATTCATATTTTTCAGCGGATTTTTGTCATATCTTGTATTCCACCTTGTCTTGATCAACGCTATAGAAATTTTCAGTGCTGCCATAATTTAAGTTTTTTATACTACAAATAGAACATTAAAAATTTGTCAAAGAAATGCAAATTTTTTAATAAATTGTCAAAATTTGTCTCAAATTATTCAAAATTATTCTCTGAACCATCATTAAATAACGCCCGGAATTTTGCCCCGTCGTTTGGTACGACTCTCGACCACCCCCTATTGTGGGAAGTGCAAAACTTTTGATTTTTACACCTAACCTAACCTAAACTTTCGGTACCTAAATATTCATATTTTTCAGCGGATTTTTGTGATATCTTGTATTCCACCTTGTCTTGATCAACGCTATAGAAATTTTCAGTGCTGCCAAAATTTAAGTTTTTTATACTACAAAAAGAACATTAAAAATTCGTCGAAGAAATGCAAACTTTTTAATAAATTGTCAAAATTTGTCTCAAATTATTCAAAATTATTCTCCGTACCATCATTTAATAACGCCCGGAGTTTTGCCCCGTCGTTTGGTACGACTCTCGACCACCCCCTATTGTGGGAAGTGCAAAACTTTTGATTGTCACACCTAACCTAACCGAATCTTTTGGTACCTGAATATTCATATTTTTCAGCGGGTTTTTGTCATATCTTGTATTCTACCTTGTCTTGATCAACGCTATAGAAATTTTCAATGCTGCCAAAATTTAAGAGTTTTTGTACTACAAATAGAACATTAAAAATTTGTCAAAGAAATGCAAATTTTTTAATAAATTGTCAAAATTTGTCTCAAATTATTCAAAATTATTCTCTGAACCATCATTAAATAACGCCCGGAATTTTGCCCCGTCGTTTGGTACGACTCTCGACCACCCCCTATTGTGGGAAGTGCAAAACTTTTGATTTTTACACCTAACCTAACCTAAACTTTCGGTACCTAAATATTCATATTTTTCAGCGGATTTTTGTTATATCTTGTATTCCACCTTGTCTTGATCAACGCTATAGAAATTTTCAGTGCTGCCAAAATTAAGTTTTTTATACTACAAAAAGAACATTAAAAATTCGTCAAAGAAATGCAAAATTTTTAATATATTGTCAAAATTTGTCTCAAATTATTCAAAGTTTTTCTCTGAACCATCATTAAATAACGCCCGGAGTTTTGCCCCGTCGTTTGGTACCACTCTCGACCACCCCCAATTGTGGGAAGTGCAGAACTTTTGATTGTCACACCTAACCTAAGCCAATATTTTGGTACCTAAATATTCATATTTTTCAGCGTATTTTTGTCATATCTTGTATTCCACCTTGTCTTGATCAACGCTATAGAAATTTTCAGTGCTGCCATAATTTAAGTTTTTTATACTACAAAAAGAACATTAAAAATTCGTCAAAGAAATGCAAAATTTTTAATATATTGTCAAAATTTGTCTCAAATTATTCAAAGTTTTTCTCTGAACCATCATTAAATAACGCCCGGAGTTTTGTCCCGTCGTTTGGTACGACTCTCGACCACCCCCTATTGTGGGAAGTGCAAAACTTTTGATTGTCACACCTAACCTAACCGAATCTTTTGGTACCTGAATATTCATATTTTTCAGCGGGTTTTTGTCATATCTTGTATTCTACCTTGTCTTGATCAACGCTATAGAAATTTTCAATGCTGCCAAAATTTAAGAGTTTTTGTACTACAAATAGAACATTAAAAATTTGTCAAAGAAATGCAAATTTTTTAATAAATTGTCAAAATTTGTCTCAAATTATTCAAAATTATTCTCTGAACCATCATTAAATAACGCCCGGAGTTTTGCCCCGTCGTTTGGTACGACTCTCGACCACCCCCTATTGTGGGAAGTGCAAATCTTTTGATTTTTACGCCTAACCTAACCTAATCTTTCGGTACCTAAATATTCATATTTTTCAGCGGATTTTTGTGATATCTTGTATTCCACCTTGTCTTGATCAACGCTATAGAAATTTACAGTGCTGCCAAAATTTAAGTTTTTTATACTACAAAAAGAACATTAAAAATTCGTCAAAGAAATGCAAAATTTTTAATAAATTTTCAAAATTTGTCTCAAATTATTTAAAGTTTTTCTCTGAACCATCATTAAATAACGCTCGAAGTTTTGCCCCGTCGTTTGGTACCACTCTCGACCTCCCCCTTTTGTGAAAAGTGCAAAGCTTTTGATTGTCACACCTAACCTAACCCAATATTTTGTTACCTAAATATTCATATTTTTCAGCGGATTTTTGTCATATCTTGTATTTCACCTTGTCTTGATCAACGCTATAGAAATTTTCAGTGCTGCCAAAATTTAAGTTTTTTATACTACAAAAAGAACATTAAAAATTCGTCAAAGAAATGCAAAATTTTTAATAAATTGTCAAAATTTGTCTCAAATTATTTAAAATTATTCTCCGAACCATCATTTAATAACGCCCGGAGTTTTGCCCCGTCGTTTGGTACGACTCTCGACCACCCCCTATTGTGGGAAGTGCAAAACTTTTGATTGTCACCCCTAACCTAACCCAATATTTTGGTACCTAAATATTCATATTTTTCAGCGGATTTTTGTGATATCTTGTATTCCACCTTGTCTTGATCAACGCTATAGAAATTTTCAGTGCTGCCAAAATTTAAGTTTTTTATACTACAAAAAGAACATTAAAAATTCGTCGAAGAAATGCAAACTTTTTAATAAATTGTCAAAATTTGTCTCAAATTATTCAAAATTATTCTCCGTACCATCATTTTATAACGCCCGGAGTTTTGCCCCGTCGTTTGGTACGACTCTCGACCACCCCCTATTGTGGGAAGTGCAAAACTTTTGATTGTCACACCTAACCTAACCGAATCTTTTGGTACCTGAATATTCATATTTTTCAGCGGGTTTTTGTCATATCTTGTATTCTACCTTGTCTTGATCAACGCTATAGAAATTTTCAATGCTGCCAAAATTTAAGAGTTTTTGTACTACAAATAGAACATTAAAAATTTGTCAAAGAAATGCAAATTTTTTAATAAATTGTCAAAATTTGTCTCAAATTATTCAAAATTATTCTCTGAACCATCATTAAATAACGCCCGGAGTTTTGCCCCGTCGTTTGGTACGACTCTTGACCACCCCCTATTGTGGGAAGTGCAAATCTTTTGATTTTTACGCCTAACCTAACCTAATCTTTCGGTACCTAAATATTCATATTTTTCAGCGGATTTTTGTGATATCTTGTATTCCACCTTGTCTTGATCAACGCTATAGAAATTTACAGTGCTGCCAAAATTTAAGTTTTTTATACTACAAAAAGAACATTAAAAATTCGTCAAAGAAATGCAAAATTTTTAATAAATTTTCAAAATTTGTCTCAAATTATTTAAAGTTTTTCTCTGAACCATCATTAAATAACGCCCGAAGTTTTGCCCCGTCGTTTGGTACCACTCTCGACCTCCCCCTTTTGTGAAAAGTGCAAAGCTTTTGATTGTCACACCTAACCTAACCCAATATTTTGGTACCTAAATATTCATATTTTTCAGCGGATTTTTGTCATATCTTGTATTCCACCTTGTCTTGATCAACGCTATAGAAATTTTCAGTGCTGCCAAAATTTAGGTTTTTTATACTACAAAAAGAACATTAAAAATTCGTCGAAGAAATGCAAATTTTTTAATAAATTGTCAAAATTTGTCTCAAATTATTCAAAATTATTCTCCGAACCATCATTTAATAACGCCCGGAGTTTTGCCCCGTCGTTTGGTACGACTCTCGACCACCCCCAATTGTGGGAAGTGCAAAACTTTTGATTGTCACCCCTAACCTAAGCCAATATTTTGGTACCTAAATATTCATATTTTTCAGCGTATTTTTGTCATATCTTGTATTCCACCTTGTCTTGATCAACGCTATAGAAATTTTCAGTGCTGCCATAATTTAAGATTTTTATACTACAAAAAGAACATTAAAAATTCGTCAAAGAAATGCAAAATTTTTAATATATTGTCAAAATTTGTCTCAAATTATTCAAAGTTTTTCTCTGAACCATCATTAAATAACGCCCGGAGTTTTGCCCCGTCGTTTGGTACGACTCTCGACCACCCCCTATTGTGGGAAGTGCAAAACTTTTGATTGTCACACCTAACCTAACCGAATCTTTTGGTACCTGAATATTCATATTTTTCAGCGGGTTTTTGTCATATCTTGTATTCTACCTTGTCTTGATCAACGCTATAGAAATTTTCAATGCTGCCAAAATTTAAGAGTTTTTGTACTACAAATAGAACATTAAAAATTTGTCAAAGAAATGCAAATTTTTTAATAAATTGTCAAAATTTGTCTCAAATTATTCAAAATTATTCTCTGAACCATCATTAAATAACGCCCGGAGTTTTGCCCCGTCGTTTGGTACGACTCTCGACCACCCCCTATTGTGGGAAGTGCAAATCTTTTGATTTTTACGCCTAACCTAACCTAATCTTTCGGTACCTAAATATTCATATTTTTCAGCGGATTTTTGTGATATCTTGTATTCCACCTTGTCTTGATCAACGCTATAGAAATTTTCAGTGCTGCCAAAATTTAAGTTTTTTATACTACAAAAAGAACATTAAAAATTCGTCAAAGAAATGCAAAATTTTTAATAAATTTTCAAAATTTGTCTCAAATTATTTAAAGTTTTTCTCTGAACTATCATTAAATAACGCCCGAAGTTTTGCCCCGTCGTTTGGTACCACTCTCGACCTCCCCCTTTTGTGAAAAGTGCAAAGCTTTTGATTGTCACACCTAACCTAACCCAATATTTTGTTACCTAAATATTCATATTTTTCAGCGGATTTTTGTCATATCTTGTATTCCACCTTGTCTTGATCAACGCTATAGAAATTTTCAGTGCTGCCAAAATTTAGGTTTTTTATACTACAAAAAGAACATTAAAAATTCGTCGAAGAAATGCAAATTTTTTAATAAATTGTCAAAATTTGTCTCAAATTATTCAAAATTATTCTCCGAACCATCATTTAATAACGCCCGGAGTTTTGCCCCGTCGTTTGGTACGACTCTCGACCACCCCCTATTGTGGGAAGTGCAAAACTTTTGATTGTCACCCCTAACCTAACCCAATATTTTGGTACCTAAATATTCATATTTTTCAGCGGATTTTTGTGATATCTTGTATTCCACCTTGTCTTGATCAACGCTATAGAAATTTTCAGTGCTGCCAAAATTTAAGTTTTTTATACTACAAAAAGAACATTAAAAATTCGTCGAAGAAATGCAAACTTTTTAATAAATTGTCAAAATTTGTCTCAAATTATTCAAAATTATTCTCCGTACCATCATTTAATAACGCCCGGAGTTTTGCCCCGTCGTTTGGTACGACTCTCGACCACCCCCTATTGTGGGAAGTGCAAAACTTTTGATTGTCACACCTAACCTAACCCAATATTTTGGTACCTAAATATTCATATTTTTCAGCGGATTTTTGTGATATCTTGTATTCCACCTTGTCTTGATCAACGCTATAGAAATTTTCAGTGCTGCTAAAAATTTAAGTTTTTATACTACAAAAAGAACATTAAAAATTCGTCAAAGAAATGCAAAATTTTTAATAAATTTTCAAAATTTGTCTCAAATTATTCAAAGTTTTTCTCTGAACCATCATTAAATAACGCCCGGAGTTTTGCCCCGTCGTTTGGTACCACTTTCGACCACCCCCTATTGTGGGAAGTGCAAAACTTTTGATTGTCACACCTAACCTAACCCAATATTTTGGTACCTAAATATTCATATTTTTCAGCGGATTTTTGTCATATCTTGTATTCCACCTTGTCTTGATCAACGCTATAGAAATTTTCAGTGCTGCCATAATTTAAGTTTTTTATACTACAAATAGAACATTAAAAATTTGTCAAAGAAATGCAAATTTTTTAATAAATTGTCAAAATTTGTCTCAAATTATTCAAAATTATTCTCTGAACCATCATTAAATAACGCCCGGAATTTTGCCCCGTCGTTTGGTACGACTCTCGACCACCCCCTATTGTGGGAAGTGCAAAACTTTTGATTTTTACACCTAACCTAACCTAAACTTTCGGTACCTAAATATTCATATTTTTCAGCGGATTTTTGTGATATCTTGTATTCCACCTTGTCTTGATCAACGCTATAGAAATTTTCAGTGCTGCCAAAATTTAAGTTTTTTATACTACAAAAAGAACATTAAAAATTCGTCGAAGAAATGCAAACTTTTTAATAAATTGTCAAAATTTGTCTCAAATTATTCAAAATTATTCTCCGTACCATCATTTAATAACGCCCGGAGTTTTGCCCCGTCGTTTGGTACGACTCTCGACCACCCCCTATTGTGGGAAGTGCAAAACTTTTGATTGTCACACCTAACCTAACCGAATCTTTTGGTACCTGAATATTCATATTTTTCAGCGGGTTTTTGTCATATCTTGTATTCTACCTTGTCTTGATCAACGCTATAGAAATTTTCAATGCTGCCAAAATTTAAGAGTTTTTGTACTACAAATAGAACATTAAAAATTTGTCAAAGAAATGCAAATTTTTTAATAAATTGTCAAAATTTGTCTCAAATTATTCAAAATTATTCTCTGAACCATCATTAAATAACGCCCGGAATTTTGCCCCGTCGTTTGGTACGACTCTCGACCACCCCCTATTGTGGGAAGTGCAAAACTTTTGATTTTTACACCTAACCTAACCTAAACTTTCGGTACCTAAATATTCATATTTTTCAGCGGATTTTTGTTATATCTTGTATTCCACCTTGTCTTGATCAACGCTATAGAAATTTTCAGTGCTGCCAAAATTAAGTTTTTTATACTACAAAAAGAACATTAAAAATTCGTCAAAGAAATGCAAAATTTTTAATATATTGTCAAAATTTGTCTCAAATTATTCAAAGTTTTTCTCTGAACCATCATTAAATAACGCCCGGAGTTTTGCCCCGTCGTTTGGTACCACTCTCGACCACCCCCAATTGTGGGAAGTGCAGAACTTTTGATTGTCACACCTAACCTAAGCCAATATTTTGGTACCTAAATATTCATATTTTTCAGCGTATTTTTGTCATATCTTGTATTCCACCTTGTCTTGATCAACGCTATAGAAATTTTCAGTGCTGCCATAATTTAAGTTTTTTATACTACAAAAAGAACATTAAAAATTCGTCAAAGAAATGCAAAATTTTTAATATATTGTCAAAATTTGTCTCAAATTATTCAAAGTTTTTCTCTGAACCATCATTAAATAACGCCCGGAGTTTTGTCCCGTCGTTTGGTACGACTCTCGACCACCCCCTATTGTGGGAAGTGCAAAACTTTTGATTGTCACACCTAACCTAACCGAATCTTTTGGTACCTGAATATTCATATTTTTCAGCGGGTTTTTGTCATATCTTGTATTCTACCTTGTCTTGATCAACGCTATAGAAATTTTCAATGCTGCCAAAATTTAAGAGTTTTTGTACTACAAATAGAACATTAAAAATTTGTCAAAGAAATGCAAATTTTTTAATAAATTGTCAAAATTTGTCTCAAATTATTCAAAATTATTCTCTGAACCATCATTAAATAACGCCCGGAGTTTTGCCCCGTCGTTTGGTACGACTCTCGACCACCCCCTATTGTGGGAAGTGCAAATCTTTTGATTTTTACGCCTAACCTAACCTAATCTTTCGGTACCTAAATATTCATATTTTTCAGCGGATTTTTGTGATATCTTGTATTCCACCTTGTCTTGATCAACGCTATAGAAATTTACAGTGCTGCCAAAATTTAAGTTTTTTATACTACAAAAAGAACATTAAAAATTCGTCAAAGAAATGCAAAATTTTTAATAAATTTTCAAAATTTGTCTCAAATTATTTAAAGTTTTTCTCTGAACCATCATTAAATAACGCTCGAAGTTTTGCCCCGTCGTTTGGTACCACTCTCGACCTCCCCCTTTTGTGAAAAGTGCAAAGCTTTTGATTGTCACACCTAACCTAACCCAATATTTTGTTACCTAAATATTCATATTTTTCAGCGGATTTTTGTCATATCTTGTATTTCACCTTGTCTTGATCAACGCTATAGAAATTTTCAGTGCTGCCAAAATTTAAGTTTTTTATACTACAAAAAGAACATTAAAAATTCGTCAAAGAAATGCAAAATTTTTAATAAATTGTCAAAATTTGTCTCAAATTATTTAAAATTATTCTCCGAACCATCATTTAATAACGCCCGGAGTTTTGCCCCGTCGTTTGGTACGACTCTCGACCACCCCCTATTGTGGGAAGTGCAAAACTTTTGATTGTCACCCCTAACCTAACCCAATATTTTGGTACCTAAATATTCATATTTTTCAGCGGATTTTTGTGATATCTTGTATTCCACCTTGTCTTGATCAACGCTATAGAAATTTTCAGTGCTGCCAAAATTTAAGTTTTTTATACTACAAAAAGAACATTAAAAATTCGTCGAAGAAATGCAAACTTTTTAATAAATTGTCAAAATTTGTCTCAAATTATTCAAAATTATTCTCCGTACCATCATTTTATAACGCCCGGAGTTTTGCCCCGTCGTTTGGTACGACTCTCGACCACCCCCTATTGTGGGAAGTGCAAAACTTTTGATTGTCACACCTAACCTAACCGAATCTTTTGGTACCTGAATATTCATATTTTTCAGCGGGTTTTTGTCATATCTTGTATTCTACCTTGTCTTGATCAACGCTATAGAAATTTTCAATGCTGCCAAAATTTAAGAGTTTTTGTACTACAAATAGAACATTAAAAATTTGTCAAAGAAATGCAAATTTTTTAATAAATTGTCAAAATTTGTCTCAAATTATTCAAAATTATTCTCTGAACCATCATTAAATAACGCCCGGAGTTTTGCCCCGTCGTTTGGTACGACTCTTGACCACCCCCTATTGTGGGAAGTGCAAATCTTTTGATTTTTACGCCTAACCTAACCTAATCTTTCGGTACCTAAATATTCATATTTTTCAGCGGATTTTTGTGATATCTTGTATTCCACCTTGTCTTGATCAACGCTATAGAAATTTACAGTGCTGCCAAAATTTAAGTTTTTTATACTACAAAAAGAACATTAAAAATTCGTCAAAGAAATGCAAAATTTTTAATAAATTTTCAAAATTTGTCTCAAATTATTTAAAGTTTTTCTCTGAACCATCATTAAATAACGCCCGAAGTTTTGCCCCGTCGTTTGGTACCACTCTCGACCTCCCCCTTTTGTGAAAAGTGCAAAGCTTTTGATTGTCACACCTAACCTAACCCAATATTTTGTTACCTAAATATTCATATTTTTCAGCGGATTTTTGTGATATCTTGTATTCCACCTTGTCTTGATCAACGCTATAGAAATTTTCAGTGCTGCCAAAATTTAAGTTTTTTATACTACAAAAAGAACATTAAAAATTCGTCGAAGAAATGCAAACTTTTTAATAAATTGTCAAAATTTGTCTCAAATTATTCAAAATTATTCTCCGTACCATCATTTAATAACGCCCGGAGTTTTGCCCCGTCGTTTGGTACGACTCTCGACCACCCCCTATTGTGGGAAGTGCAAAACTTTTGATTGTCACCCCTAACCTAACCCAATATTTTGGTACCTAAATATTCATATTTTTCAGCGGATTTTTGTGATATCTTGTATTCCACCTTGTCTTGATCAACGCTATAGAAATTTACAGTGCTGCCAAAATTTAAGTTTTTTATACTACAAAAAGAACATTAAAAATTCGTCGAAGAAATGCAAACTTTTTAATAAATTGTCAAAATTTGTCTCAAATTATTCAAAATTATTCTCCGTACCATCATTTAATAACGCCCGGAGTTTTGCCCCGTCGTTTGGTACCACTCTCGACCACCCCCAATTGTGGGAAGTGCAAAACTTTTGATTGTCACACCTAACCTAACCCAATATTTTGGTACCTAAATATTCATATTTTTCAGCGGGTTTTTGTCATATCTTGTATTCCACCTTGTCTTGATCAACGCTATAGAAATTTTCAGTGCTGCCATAATTTAAGTTTTTTATACTACAAAAAGAACATTAAAAATTCGTCAAAGAAATGCAAAATTTTTAATATATTGTCAAAATTTGTCTCAAATTATTCAAAGTTTTTCTCTGAACCATCATTAAATAACGCCCGGAGTTTTGTCCCGTCGTTTGGTACGACTCTCGACCACCCCCTATTGTGGGAAGTGCAAAACTTTTGATTGTCACACCTAACCTAACCGAATCTTTTGGTACCTGAATATTCATATTTTTCAGCGGGTTTTTGTCATATCTTGTATTCCACCTTGTCTTGATCAACGCTATAGAAATTTACAGTGCTGCCAAAATTTAAGTTTTTATACTACAAAAAGAACATTAAAAATTCGTCAAAGAAA
Source organism: Catocala nupta (assembly GCA_963675205.1). NCBI lineage: Eukaryota > Metazoa > Arthropoda > Insecta > Lepidoptera > Erebidae > Catocala > Catocala nupta. The sequence goes on along the minus strand of OY776107.1, from coordinate 1,694,394 downwards.
TGCAAATTTTTTAATAAATTGTCAAAATTTGTCTCAAATTATTCAAAATTATTCTCCGTACCATCATTTAATAACGCCCGGAGTTTTGCCCCGTCGTTTGGTACCACTCTCGACCACCCCCAATTGTGGGAAGTGCAAAACTTTTGATTGTCACACCTTTTTTTTTTTTTTTTTTTTTTTTTGTTGCCCAGGAAAAAATGCTTGATGCACTACCCGCCGGCTAGGGGACGGCACCGGCGGGGCGTGTGGGACTCACCAGCCTAGTGCTGGGATACCCACTAAAAAAACCTGGGGTGTTCCCTCTCTCACCCAATGGGGGGGCCTGTTGGGAGTCTAAAAAGATTCATCCATAGCAGGCCCCCCCGTGTGGGTGCCGGCCGGGTCAATGGACCCGACCTCCTCTCGTCCCCGGGGGAGAGCATTTCACCGCTCTCCCCTTTCGACGTTAGAAGGCGCGCGGGAACACCGCGCGCGCCCTCTGTGGGTTCTTACTCACGGGTGGCAGGGTCCCCTGAGGCCTTGCCACCCAGAACCCTTAGGTGGGGGGCAGGAGAGCGACATAAGCGCGTCTCCTGCGCCCCCTCCTCCGGCGGCGGATGTCCGGGGCGTAAGGATCTTCCTCACGCCCCCGCTCCGCCGCCTCCTTCTGCGAGATGACAGCCTCGCAGAAGGACCTCATTGCACCCCAGCACCTGTCGTCGCCGACCATCATGGATACGACGGTCGGCAACGAGAGGTCGGGGCCAATCACGGCGACCAGGGCACGGCGCTCCTCGGCCCACGCCGGACACTCCTCCAGCGTGTGCTGCGCCGTGTCCCGGTCGCACTCCTCGCAGTGGTGACACCTGGTTGTCGGCTCCCTACCGGCTATCTTGCACAGGTACTCACCGAAACAGCCGTGTCCGGAGAGCACCTGAGTAAGCCGGTAGGTGAGCGGTCCGCGCCGTCTGTCCGTCCATTGCCTTAGCACCGGACGGACAGCCTCGACTGTCCTCACCCCATAGCGGGGCTGGGCCAGTCGCTCCTCCCACCTGGCCTCGAGGACCAGTCGAGCCTGGGACCTTCGCGTCTCCACCGCCCCGTGAGTGGGTTCCTCACCATGGAGCCGGAGGTCCACGCGCCAGTGATACACCGACGCTTGGACCTCCGCCTCCAAATCCCAGGGCGGCGATGCCGCCAGGACGCACGCCGCCTCAAAGGAGACGGTGCGGTACGCCCGCGACACCCTGATCGCCATCGCCCTCTGAGGTTTCCTCAGGAGGGCGATGTTTCGGCGATCGAGGGCGCCGGCCCAAATGGGCGACCCGTAGAGGGCCATCGACCGCACCACCCCCAAATAGAGGCGGCGGCAGACGACACTCGGCCCCCCGATATTCGGCAGCAGAGAGCTAAGCGCTCCCGCCGCCGACATCAACCGGGGGGCCAGGCGGCTAAAATGGACGCGAAAGTTCCAGCGGCCGTCGAGGTGGAGCCCCAAGTATTTCATACTCGGCTCCACCCCGATGCGGACCCCTCCAACTATGATGTGGGCATCTGGTGGCGGCGCCCGCCGAGGCCCATGAAATAACAGGGCCTCGGACTTTTCCAGCGCCACCTCCAGTCCCAACATCCTAATTCTACCGACAACCAGGGCCACCCCTGCCGTGGCAAGACGGGCAGCTGCCCCGTAATCCTCTCCCCGGGCCGTGACCAGCGTGTCGTCGGCGTAACAAGTTACGCCGACGCCCGGGGGTAGGGCGCCCCGCAGCACCCAGTCGTAGCCGATGTTCCACAGGATCGGTCCAAGAACGGAACCCTGCGGAACACCGCACGACACCTCCCTCCGGAACGTCTCTCCGTTCCGCCCCACACAGAACACACTCCTCTGGTGCAGGTAGTCCCCGACTATTCGGCGCAGATAGGGAGGCACTCCATGAAATCGGAGCGCCTCCCTAATAGTCGCCCACGGCAGGGTGTTGAACGCGTTGGCGATGTCCAAGGACACCGCCAACACCACCCCGCGCGAGGCGACCGCCTCATCCGAGAGGGCCTTGACGCGACTGATCGCGTCAATCGTCGATCGGCCCTCTCGGAATCCGAACTGCAGTTCGGACAAGTCGGGGCCCACCCGCACCAGGTGCCTGGAGAGGCGGGCAACCACTACACGCTCATTGATTGTCACACCTAACCTAACCCAATATTTTGGTACCTAAATATTCATATTTTTCAGCGGGTTTTTGTCATATCTTGTATTCCACCTTGTCTTGATCAACGCTATAGAAATTTTCAGTGCTGCCATAATTTAAGTTTTTTATACTACAAAAAGAACATTAAAAATTCGTCAAAGAAATGCAAAATTTTTAATATATTGTCAAAATTTGTCTCAAATTATTCAAAGTTTTTCTCTGAACCATCATTAAATAACGCCCGGAGTTTTCTCCCGTCGTTTGGTACGACTCTCGACCACCCCCTATTGTGGGAAGTGCAAAACTTTTGATTGTCACACCTAACCTAACCGAATCTTTTGGTACCTGAATATTCATATTTTTCAGCGGGTTTTTGTCATATCTTGTATTCCACCTTGTCTTGATCAACGCTATAGAAATTTACAGTGCTGCCAAAATTTAAGTTTTTTATACTACAAAAAGAACATTAAAAATTCGTCAAAGAAATGCAAAATTTTTAATAAATTTTCAAAATTTGTCTCAAATTATTTAAAGTTTTTCTCTGAACCATCATTAAATAACGCCCGAAGTTTTGCCCCGTCGTTTGGTACCACTCTCGACCTCCCCCTTTTGTGAAAAGTGCAAAGCTTTTGATTGTCACACCTTTTTTTTTTTTTTTTTGATTCCCAGGAAAAATGCTTCATGCACTACCCGCCGGCTAGGGGACGGCACCGGCGGGGCGTGTGGGACTCCCAGCAAGAAAACGCGCTGGTCTACCCACTAAAAAACCTGGGGTGTTCCCTCTCTCACCCAATGGGGGGGGCCAGTTGGGAACTTAAAAGATTCAACCATAGCAGGCCCCCCCGTGTGGGTGCCGGCCGGGTCATTTTTTTTTTTTTTTCGGACCCGACCACCTCTCGTCCCCTGGGGAGAGCCTGACTGCTCTCCCCTTTCGACATCAGAAAGGCGCGCGGGAACACCGCGCGCGCCCTCTCGGGGCTTTTAGTTTACGGGTGGCAGGGTCCCCTGAGGCCCCGCCACCCGGAGCCCCTAGGTGGGGGGCAGGAGAGCGACATAAGCGCGTCTCCTGCGCCCCATCCTGCGGCGGCGGACGTCTGGGGCGTAAGGATCGTCCTCACGCCCCCGCTCCGCCGCCTCCTTCTGCGAGATGACAGTCTCGCAGAAGGAACTCATTGCGCCCCAGCACCTGTCGTCGCCGACCATCTTGGATATGACGGTCGGCAACGAGAGGTCGGGGCCAATCACGGTGACCAGGGCACAGCGCTCCGCGGCCCACGCCGGGCACTCCTCCAGCGTGTGCTGCGCCGTGTCCCGGTCACACATCTCACAATGGTGACATCTGGTTGTCGGCTCCCTACCGGCTATCTTGCAGAGGTACTCTCCGAAACACCCGTGTCCGGAGAGCACCTGAGTAAGCCGGTAGGTGAGCGGTCCGCGCCGTCTGTCCGTCCACTCCCTTAAGACTGGACGGACAGCCTCGACTGTCCTCACCCCATAGCGGGGCTGGGCCAGCCTCTCCTGCCATTTGGCCTCCAGGACCAATCGAGCCTGGGACCTTCGCGTCTCCACCGCCCTGTGCGTGGGCTCCTCGCCCTGGAGCCGGAGGTCAGCGCGCCAGTAATACAATGACGCTTGGACCTCCGCCTCCAAATCCCAGGGCGGCGATGCCGCCAAAACGCACGCCGCCTCGTAGGAGACGGTGCGGTACGCCCGCGACACCCTGATCGCCATCGCCCTCTGAGGTCTCCTTAGGAGGGCGACATTTCGGCGATCCAGGGCGCCAGCCCAAATGGGCGACCCATAAAGGGCCATCGACCGCACCACCCCTAAATAGAGGCGGCGGCAGATGACACTCGGCCCCCCGATATTCGGCAGCAGAGAGCTAAGCGCTCCAGCTGCCGACATCAGCCGGGGGGCCAGGCGGCTAAAATGGACGCGAAAGTTCCAGCGGCCGTCGAGGTGGAGCCCCAAGTATTTCATACTCGGCTCCACCCCGATGCGGACCCCTCCAACGATGATGTGGGCATCTGGTGGCGGCGCCCGCCGAGGCCCGTGGAATAACAGGGCCTCGGACTTTTCCAGCGCCACCTCCAGTCCCAACATCCTAATCCTGCCGACAACCAGAGCCACTCCAGCCGTGGCAAGACGGGCAGCTGCCCAGTAGTCCTCTCCCCGGGCCGTAACCAGCGTGTCGTCGGCGTAACAAGTTACGCCGACGCCCGGGGGCAGGGCGCCCCGCAGCACCCAGTCGTAACCGATGTTCCACAGGAGCGGACCCAGAACCGATCCCTGTGGAACACCGCACGACACCTCCCTCCGGAACGTCTCTCCGTTCCGCCCCACACAGAATACACTTCTCTGGTGCAGGTAGTCCCCGACTATTCGGCGCAGGTAGGGAGGCACCCCATGAAATCGGAGCGCCTCCCTAATAGTCGCCCACGGCAGGGTGTTGAACGCGTTGGCGATGTCCAAGGACACCGCCAACAGCACCCCGCGCGAGGCGACAGCCTCTTCCGAGAGGGCCTTGACGCGACTGATCGCGTCAATCGTCGATCGGCCCTCCCGGAATCCGAACTGGAGTTCGGATAAGTCGGGGCCCACCCGCACCAGGTGCTTGGAGAGGCGGGCAGCCAACACACGCTCAAAGAGCTTGCCCACCTCATCCAACAGCACTATGGGGCGGTACGCGGAGGGAGAGTCCGCGGGGCGGCCCTCCTTTCTCAGGAGGACCAGCTTGCCCGTCTTCCACATGGAAGGGAACCGTCCCGACTCCAGGCAGGCGCTAAACAGCCTGAGGAGCCGGTCCCCTAGGGCGTCATAGGCCAAAACCCAGGCGCGGCCAGGAATCCCGTCCGGCCCCGGAGCAGTGTTTTTGCCCCGGAGCCGCACCATTGCCGCGCCGAGCTCCGCCATTGATACTACTGGCGCCCCGGCATCGGCGCCGTCCTCCTCGACTTCGGGCGGCGCCATTACGGGAGGTGTGTGCTCCGCTCTCGAAGGAAAGAGAGCGGAGACCACCCCCTCCAATTGCCGGGGCTGGAGACTCTCAGTGACCGGTGGGGCCCAGGGGCGCAACTTGCCCCTGACCACCTTATACGGGCGGCCCCACGGATCTGCCTCGAGAGTCCCCAGGAACTCTTGCCATCTTTGGGCTTTGGCCTCGCTGATGGCGGACTGCAGGGCGTACTTCCGCTGTACGTATTCACCCCGCAGCCGTGCCTCCACGGTCGGGTCACGGTACCGCCTGCGTCGGCGGTACCTAGTGTACTGGCGACGCGCCGCAATGCACGCGGCGCGTTTTTGGCTGATGTCTTCAGACCACCAGTACACCTGACGCCTTGGAGGTCGAGCACTGGCCCGGGGCATCGACGCGTCGCAAATCTGCGTCATCGCGCCCCGGAACCACTCCGCCTCCGACTCAACCTCCACAGGCCCTTCACCCATCGGGGTCCAGGCCTGGACGATGGAGGCTTCCACCAGCACGTCTACGTCGAGACGTTTCAACGCCCATCGTGGGGACGACGGGGTGTGCACTCTCCTCGGGCGATCGTCCGGGATCGCCGGCGAGGCGGAGATGTCGAACCGTACGTAACGATGGTCCGACAGTGACTCCGCCTCGACCAGCACTCGCCAGTCCCGGACGTGGCGCGCTATGGCAGGGCTTGCAAACGAAATGTCCACAATGGACTCACCCTGCCAGCGCACGCACGTGGCGACCGACCCCCGGTTAAGAACCACGAGGCCGGTCGCAATCGCCCACTCCTCCAGCGCGTCGCCGCGAGCGTCAGTGACAGGGGATCCCCAAGCCGATGATTTGGCATTGAAGTCCCCCGCCACCACGACCGGACGCGATGGGTACCGATTAATCACGGCCCCCACCGCGTCTAAAAATTGCTCAAACTCGGCGAGGCGCCGGTTTGGAGAGAAGTACACCCCGATCAGGACGGTTCCCTCCCAATCAACACAAATATACCCCTCGCCCCTGTCTGTCATCACCAGGAGCGAGGGTCCGGACGAAACAATGGCCGCCAAGCCCCCGAGGTCCCCAAACCAGTTGTGTCGGCTGGGGACGCAGTAAGGCTCGGCGACCACGGCGATGTCTATTGACCACTCCGCCATGTGCTGCAGCAAAATATCCTGCGCCCTGGCGGAGTGGTTAACATTCACCTGTAGGAGGCGATGGGCCATAATCAATTAGGTTTCCATCGCCTCCCTACTGCTCCCTGCTTGGGACGGGGCCGGGGCGGCCGGAGTCCTGGCGACCGCCCCTCTGGCCTTATGCCTTTTGGGTGGGGAGCAAGATTTGCTCCCCATCCGGTGCCCCGCCGGCCTTCCTGCAGCCAAGCAGATGCTGCAGGAAGCTTTTGCCGCGGAGCATGCGGCGGCCTTGTGGCCAGACTGACCGCAGCGATAGCAGAGATCGCTGCGGTCAGTTTCGGCGGTGCATTGCTGCCTCACGTGCCCCGGTTCGAGGCAGCGGTAGCACCGCCTAGGCCTCGGCTCCAGCAGATTTACCTGAGCCGAGACCATCCCGACCAGCAAACGGCCGGCCGCCACCTTCTTTGCCGCGGCGATGGGGCAGCGCACCATCACCGTGCACAGACCACCATTGCCGCGGCGCACCTCCCCCACCTTGACCTGCGCCTGAGGGCAGGCTCCGGCTTTTGCCACCGCAGCGGCGACATCCTCGGAGGAGGCCGAGTCATCCAGCCCGGTTATCCGCATTTCGGCGGACTTCACCGGGCGCGAGACCCTGACCTCCTCAGGCGTGAAAAGTGACCGAATTGTTTCGGCCACCTTGTCCGCCTTGTCGCCGGAGGTGGCGCCTGGGACCTCTAAGATTCTTGCCCCAGTGGCGGCAACCTTGAAGAAAACGCCTCCGGCGAGGCCAATCTCAGCGAGATTGCCTTTCATGGCCTGAGTGGCCCGCCGGAGGACGCCTGCATAGGTCACGCCCTGCCGGAGCCCCTCCTCCGTCAGCTCCACCACAACGGCGTTGGAGCGCGGGGGGCGCAGGTCAGCTGGGCGGGGGCCCTTCTTTTTACTTGCCACCGGGGGAGCCCGGGAGGCCTTCTTCTTCTTCTTCTTCTGCCTCCTCTTCCTTCCGACGACCTCCATCCATGGCTGCTCAGCCGAAGTAGAGGCCATCGGGGCGGGTTGGGGCTGGGAGGCTGGGCGCCGCGGCGCCACAGTGGTAGTTGCCCTCCCCTTGCCCTTCCCCTTCCCCTTGGAAGAGGAAGCCGATGGTGTGGGGGCAGATTTCTGCTGCGCAGCCGGTGGGCCGGAGGGCGCCGGGCCAGCCGGCGTGCCTCCGACCATCCGGGGGCGGCCCCCGAGCGGGGGTCCCGGGGTCGGGACGGGCACGAGGCCATAGTTGGCCAGGCACGCTTCCACCACGTTGCGTGCCTGAGCTACCGTGGCCCGCATAAGCTCGTTCGCCCAGGCAGGCCGCTGGTCCTCCGCGGGAGTGAGGGGCTGCGCTGTGCGCCGCGGGAGGGGCGGGAACTCCTGCCGCTGCCTCCCGGCAGGCGCCCTGGCGGTAGCCGAGGGCGTCTTGGCGGCGCTGGCCCGAGCGGCAGTGGCAGCGGCCGCCTTCATGGCCGCCACCTCCACCCGGAGCTCCGCGAGCTGCTTGTGCAGCCCCTCGTTCTCCGACCTCCAACGCTTCTGGAGGTCGGAGGAAGCCCGTCCCCACATGCCGAAGAAGGCCTCCCTCATCTCCTCCGTGGCAACCTTTAGGTCCCGAACGAACCCCCCCTTCAAGTTGCCTGACCGGGCTGCCACCCTCAGGACGGTCTCAGCGCCAGCCTCAAACCGTTGCCTGAGGTCGGCAACCGAGTCCTCTCCCGAGGGGGACGCATCCGGGACCCCAGTCCTCTTAATGAAGTCCCGACGGGCAGACAGAGGCTGCCCAAGGAGCTTTCCCGTGGAGGGAGGCGGCATCGGGGAACCAGCCCTTCCTCCGCAGGGCATCCCCTCTACCACCTCCACCTCCGTGTCCGACCCAGAGTCGGACGGCGCATGGTGCGACGTCTTCCGGCGCTTCACGGAAGCGCCGGGTGCACCCCAGAACTTGAGGGTGAGGGAAACAGGGCTATCCCCTCCCTCCTCCCTCTCCCGTCGGGCCGCCGACGAGCATCGGCTCCGAGTCCGACTGGCCTCAGAGCCCGAGCCCGCCCGCGACTCGACGTCCATATCAGTGCCGGTTCCGGCACTGAACACGCTCGACATAGAGTCGCTGCGTGCCAGCGCCGCCACCCGGCACCTCGACCGTGTCCTCGGCACGGCCGGGACACTATCCCGGACTGACGGTGGGGCCATATCCCCCCCTGCCTTCCCCTTTTTGGGATCCTCCTTTCTAGCCTTGTTCGGGCCTGAGCCCAAGGCAACCCTCATCGCAGGGTCAGTACATGACCCTGCGGAAATTTCGGTGCCGGATATTTCGCGCGGCACTGCGCTGTGATGGCGGTTGCCCCCCCCAGAATACGAGGGGCAGACGGAGCCAGAAGGCTCCGTGAGGGATTCTCCGGGCGCGGCGCACCCGGTACCCTCCTGGGGTAGGTAAAAACCTTTAGCCGACATCTCATAGTTTTTGGTTTGTGTGGCCCTAATGGCTGGGTTCCCCCCAGCCATACAGCCCCTCGCCGGGCCACCAAAAACTTAGGCTTTGGGTAATTTTTATAGAGGTTTTCTTCCTCGCAGCCCGAAGGCCCCCGGTCCTGTCAATTCAGGATTACGGGTTGGGCCGGATGGGGTCCATGCTGGACCGATCCACCCGCCCCAAGGCCGCTCGACGGAGCAGGATGCCCACGCAGCCCACCCCGGCCTAACGGCCCGCACTGGTAATTTTTTAGAGAGGTTGTCTTCCTCTATCCCCCCCGTGTTGGACCGGATGGGGGTCCATGCTGGACCGATCCACCCGCCCCAAGGCCGCTCGACGGGCAGGACGCCACGCGACCCGCACCGGCCTTACGGCCCCCACTGGTGATTTTTTAGAGAGGTTGTCTTCCTCTATCCCCCCCGTGTTGGGCCGGGTGGGGGTCCATGCTGGACCGATCCACCCGCCCCATGACCGCCCGACTGGGCAGAACGCCTAAGCTCCCCACCCCGGCCTAGCAGCCCCCACTAGTAATTTTTTATAGAGGTTTTCTTCCTCTATATCCCCCGTCTCATCCACGTGTCCTCTGCTAATCAGAGGAACACGTGGAGAGACCCCCAAACGCGGCCCTTGCGGGCCGATAACCCCGAGACAGGATGCCTCGGGTTCCCTACGCGCGTGCCAGAGTATTAGCCACGAGTAATAATGCCCCCGAAAGGACATTATTACCCGTGTTGCCCGGGGTGTACCGGCCCAACGACTGCCGTTCCAATCCACTAGAAATGTAGAAAGGACCAGCAGCCGTCAGGCACACTAGGAGGTTCTCTGGCCACACACCCCTTGATTGTCACACCTAACCTAACCCAATATTTTGTTACCTAAATATTCATATTTTTCAGCGGATTTTTGTCATATCTTGTATTTCACCTTGTCTTGATCAACGCTATAGAAATTTTCAGTGCTGCCAAAATTTAAGTTTTTTATACTACAAAAAGAACATTAAAAATTCGTCAAAGAAATGCAAAATTTTTAATAAATTGTCAAAATTTGTCTCAAATTATTTAAAATTATTCTCCGAACCATCATTTAATAACGCCCGGAGTTTTGCCCCGTCGTTTGGTACGACTCTCGACCACCCCCTATTGTGGGAAGTGCAAAACTTTTGATTGTCACCCCTAACCTAACCCAATATTTTGGTACCTAAATATTCATATTTTTCAGCGGATTTTTGTGATATCTTGTATTCCACCTTGTCTTGATCAACGCTATAGAAATTTTCAGTGCTGCCAAAATTTAAGTTTTTTATACTACAAAAAGAACATTAAAAATTCGTCGAAGAAATGCAAACTTTTTAATAAATTGTCAAAATTTGTCTCAAATTATTCAAAATTATTCTCTGAACCATCATTAAATAACGCCCGGAGTTTTGCCCCGTCGTTTGGTACGACTCTTGACCACCCCCTATTGTGGGAAGTGCAAATCTTTTGATTTTTACGCCTAACCTAACCTAATCTTTCGGTACCTAAATATTCATATTTTTCAGCGGATTTTTGTGATATCTTGTATTCCACCTTGTCTTGATCAACGCTATAGAAATTTACAGTGCTGCCAAAATTTAAGTTTTTTATACTACAAAAAGAACATTAAAAATTCGTCAAAGAAATGCAAAATTTTTAATAAATTTTCAAAATTTGTCTCAAATTATTTAAAGTTTTTCTCTGAACCATCATTAAATAACGCTCGAAGTTTTGCCCCGTCGTTTGGTACCACTCTCGACCTCCCCCTTTTGTGAAAAGTGCAAAGCTTTTGATTGTCACACCTAACCTAACCCAATATTTTGTTACCTAAATATTCATATTTTTCAGCGGATTTTTGTCATATCTTGTATTTCACCTTGTCTTGATCAACGCTATAGAAATTTTCAGTGCTGCCAAAATTTAAGTTTTTTATACTACAAAAAGAACATTAAAAATTCGTCAAAGAAATGCAAAATTTTTAATAAATTGTCAAAATTTGTCTCAAATTATTTAAAATTATTCTCCGAACCATCATTTAATAACGCCCGGAGTTTTGCCCCGTCGTTTGGTACGACTCTCGACCACCCCCTATTGTGGGAAGTGCAAAACTTTTGATTGTCACCCCTAACCTAACCCAATATTTTGGTACCTAAATATTCATATTTTTCAGCGGATTTTTGTCATATCTTGTATTCTACCTTGTCTTGATCAACGCTATAGAAATTTTCAATGCTGCCAAAATTTAAGAGTTTTTGTACTACAAATAGAACATTAAAATTTTGTCAAAGAAATGCAAATTTTTTAATAAATTGTCAAAATTTGTCTCAAATTATTCAAAATTATTCTCTGAACCATCATTAAATAACGCCCGGAGTTTTGCCCCGTCGTTTGGTACGACTCTTGACCACCCCCTATTGTGGGAAGTGCAAATCTTTTGATTTTTACGCCTAACCTAACCTAATCTTTCGGTACCTAAATATTCATATTTTTCAGCGGATTTTTGTGATATCTTGTATTCCACCTTGTCTTGATCAACGCTATAGAAATTTACAGTGCTGCCAAAATTTAAGTTTTTTATACTACAAAAAGAACATTAAAAATTCGTCAAAGAAATGCAAAATTTTTAATAAATTTTCAAAATTTGTCTCAAATTATTTAAAGTTTTTCTCTGAACCATCATTAAATAACGCCCGAAGTTTTGCCCCGTCGTTTGGTACCACTCTCGACCTCCCCCTTTTGTGAAAAGTGCAAAGCTTTTGATTGTCACACCTAACCTAACCCAATATTTTGGTACCTAAATATTCATATTTTTCAGCGGATTTTTGTGATATCTTGTATTCCACCTTGTCTTGATCAACGCTATAGAAATTTTCAGTGCTGCCAAAATTTAAGTTTTTTATACTACAAAAAGAACATTAAAAATTCGTCGAAGAAATGCAAACTTTTTAATAAATTGTCAAAATTTGTCTCAAATTATTCAAAATTATTCTCCGTACCATCATTTAATAACGCCCGGAGTTTTGCCCCGTCGTTTGGTACGACTCTCGACCACCCCCTATTGTGGGAAGTGCAAAACTTTTGATTGTCACACCTAACCTAACCCAATATTTTGGTACCTAAATATTCATATTTTTCAGCGGATTTTTGTCATATCTTGTATTCCACCTTGTCTTGATCAACGCTATAGAAATTTTCAGTGCTGCCATAATTTAAGTTTTTTATACTACAAAAAGAACATTAAAAATTCGTCAAAGAAATGCAAAATTTTTAATAAATTGTCAAAATTTGTCTCAAATTATTCAAAGTTTTTCTCTGAACCATCATTAAATAACGCCCGGAGTTTTGCCCCGTCGTTTGGTACCACTTTCGACCACCCCCTATTGTGGGAAGTGCAAAACTTTTGATTGTCACACCTAACCTAACCCAATATTTTGGTACCTAAATATTCATATTTTTCAGCGGATTTTTGTCATATCTTGTATTCCACCTTGTCTTGATCAACGCTATAGAAATTTTCAGTGCTGCCAAAATTTAGGTTTTTTATACTACAAAAAGAACATTAAAAATTCGTCGAAGAAATGCAAATTTTTTAATAAATTGTCAAAATTTGTCTCAAATTATTCAAAATTATTCTCCGAACCATCATTTAATAACGCCCGGAGTTTTGCCCCGTCGTTTGGTACGACTCTCGACCACCCCCAATTGTGGGAAGTGCAAAACTTTTGATTGTCACACCTAACCTAAGCCAATATTTTGGTACCTAAATATTCATATTTTTCAGCGGATTTTTGTCATATCTTGTATTCCACCTTGTCTTGATCAACGCTATAGAAATTTTCAGTGCTGCCATAATTTAAGTTTTTTATACTACAAAAAGAACATTAAAAATTCGTCAAAGAAATGCAAAATTTTTAATAAATTGTCAAAATTTGTCTCAAATTATTCAAAGTTTTTCTCTGAACCATCATTAAATAACGCCCGGAGTTTTGCCCCGTCGTTTGGTACGACTCTCGACCACCCCCTATTGTGGGAAGTGCAAAACTTTTGATTGTCACACCTAACCTAACCGAATCTTTTGGTACCTGAATATTCATATTTTTCAGCGGGTTTTTGTCATATCTTGTATTCTACCTTGTCTTGATCAACGCTATAGAAATTTTCAATGCTGCCAAAATTTAGGTTTTTTATACTACAAAAAGAACATTAAAAATTCGTCGAAGAAATGCAAATTTTTTAATAAATTGTCAAAATTTGTCTCAAATTATTCAAAATTATTCTCCGAACCATCATTTAATAACGCCCGGAGTTTTGCCCCGTCGTTTGGTACGACTCTCGACCACCCCCAATTGTGGGAAGTGCAAAACTTTTGATTGTCACACCTAACCTAAGCCAATATTTTGGTACCTAAATATTCATATTTTTCAGCGTATTTTTGTCATATCTTGTATTCCACCTTGTCTTGATCAACGCTATAGAAATTTTCAGTGCTGCCATAATTTAAGTTTTTTATACTACAAAAAGAACATTAAAAATTCGTCAAAGAAATGCAAAATTTTTAATATATTGTCAAAATTTGTCTCAAATTATTCAAAGTTTTTCTCTGAACCATCATTAAATAACGCCCGGAGTTTTGCCCCGTCGTTTGGTACGACTCTCGACCACCCCCTATTGTGGGAAGTGCAAAACTTTTGATTGTCACACCTAACCTAACCGAATCTTTTGGTACCTGAATATTCATATTTTTCAGCGGGTTTTTGTCATATCTTGTATTCTACCTTGTCTTGATCAACGCTATAGAAATTTTCAATGCTGCCAAAATTTAAGAGTTTTTGTACTACAAATAGAACATTAAAAATTTGTCAAAGAAATGCAAATTTTTTAATAAATTGTCAAAATTTGTCTCAAATTATTCAAAATTATTCTCTGAACCATCATTAAATAACGCCCGGAGTTTTGCCCCGTCGTTTGGTACGACTCTCGACCACCCCCTATTGTGGGAAGTGCAAATCTTTTGATTTTTACGCCTAACCTAACCTAATCTTTCGGTACCTAAATATTTATATTTTTCAGCGGATTTTTGTGATATCTTGTATTCCACCTTGTCTTGATCAACGCTATAGAAATTTTCAGTGCTGCCAAAATTTAAGTTTTTTATACTACAAAAAGAACATTAAAAATTCGTCAAAGAAATGCAAAATTTTTAATAAATTTTCAAAATTTGTCTCAAATTATTTAAAGTTTTTCTCTGAACTATCATTAAATAACGCCCGAAGTTTTGCCCCGTCGTTTGGTACCACTCTCGACCTCCCCCTTTTGTGAAAAGTGCAAAGCTTTTGATTGTCACACCTAACCTAACCCAATATTTTGTTACCTAAATATTCATATTTTTCAGCGGATTTTTGTCATATCTTGTATTCCACCTTGTCTTGATCAACGCTATAGAAATTTTCAGTGCTGCCAAAATTTAGGTTTTTTATACTACAAAAAGAACATTAAAAATTCGTCGAAGAAATGCAAATTTTTTAATAAATTGTCAAAATTTGTCTCAAATTATTCAAAATTATTCTCCGAACCATCATTTAATAACGCCCGGAGTTTTGCCCCGTCGTTTGGTACGACTCTCGACCACCCCCTATTGTGGGAAGTGCAAAACTTTTGATTGTCACCCCTAACCTAACCCAATAATTTGGTACCTAAATATTCATATTTTTCAGCGGATTTTTGTGATATCTTGTATTCCACCTTGTCTTGATCAACGCTATAGAAATTTTCAGTGCTGCCAAAATTTAAGTTTTTTATACTACAAAAAGAACATTAAAAATTCGTCGAAGAAATGCAAACTTTTTAATAAATTGTCAAAATTTGTCTCAAATTATTCAAAATTATTCTCCGTACCATCATTTAATAACGCCCGGAGTTTTGCCCCGTCGTTTGGTACGACTCTCTACCACCCCCTATTGTGGGAAGTGCAAAACTTTTGATTGTCACACCTAACCTAACCCAATATTTTGGTACCTAAATATTCATATTTTTCAGCGGATTTTTGTGATATCTTGTATTCCACCTTGTCTTGATCAACGCTATAGAAATTTTCAGTGCTGCCAAAATTTAAGTTTTTTATACTACAAAAAGAACATTAAAAATTCGTCGAAGAAATGCAAACTTTTTAATAAATTGTCAAAATTTGTCTCAAATTATTCAAAATTATTCTCCGTACCATCATTTAATAACGCCCGGAGTTTTGCCCCGTCGTTTGGTACGACTCTCGACCACCCCCTATTGTGGGAAGTGCAAAACTTTTGATTGTCACACCTAACCTAACCGAATCTTTTGGTACCTGAATATTCATATTTTTCAGCGGGTTTTTGTCATATCTTGTATTCTACCTTGTCTTGATCAACGCTATAGAAATTTTCAATGCTGCCAAAATTTAAGAGTTTTTGTACTACAAATAGAACATTAAAAATTTGTCAAAGAAATGCAAATTTTTTAATAAATTGTCAAAATTTGTCTCAAATTATTCAAAATTATTCTCTGAACCATCATTAAATAACGCCCGGAATTTTGCCCCGTCGTTTGGTACGACTCTCGACCACCCCCTATTGTGGGAAGTGCAAAACTTTTGATTTTTACACCTAACCTAACCTAAATTTTCGGTACCTAAATATTCATATTTTTCAGCGGATTTTTGTTATATCTTGTATTCCACCTTGTCTTGATCAACGCTATAGAAATTTTCAGTGCTGCCAAAATTAAGTTTTTTATACTACAAAAAGAACATTAAAAATTCGTCAAAGAAATGCAAAATTTTTAATATATTGTCAAAATTTGTCTCAAATTATTCAAAGTTTTTCTCTGAACCATCATTAAATAACGCCCGGAGTTTTGCCCCGTCGTTTGGTACCACTCTCGACCACCCCCAATTGTGGGAAGTGCAGAACTTTTGATTGTCACACCTAACCTAACCCAATATTTTGTTACCTAAATATTCATATTTTTCAGCGGATTTTTGTCATATCTTGTATTTCACCTTGTCTTGATCAACGCTATAGAAATTTTCAGTGCTGCCAAAATTTAAGTTTTTTATACTACAAAAAGAACATTAAAAATTCGTCAAAGAAATGCAAAATTTTTAATAAATTGTCAAAATTTGTCTCAAATTATTTAAAATTATTCTCCGAACCATCATTTAATAACGCCCGGAGTTTTGCCCCGTCGTTTGGTACGACTCTCGACCACCCCCTATTGTGGGAAGTGCAAAACTTTTGATTGTCACCCCTAACCTAACCCAATATTTTGGTACCTAAATATTCATATTTTTCAGCGGATTTTTGTGATATCTTGTATTCCACCTTGTCTTGATCAACGCTATAGAAATTTTCAGTGCTGCCAAAATTTAAGTTTTTTTGTACTACAAATAGAACATTAAAAATTTGTCAAAGAAATGCAAATTTTTTAATAAATTGTCAAAATTTGTCTCAAATTATTCAAAATTATTCTCTGAACCATCATTAAATAACGCCCGGAATTTTGCCCCGTCGTTTGGTACGACTCTCGACCACCCCCTATTGTGGGAAGTGCAAAACTTTTGATTTTTACACCTAACCTAACCTAAACTTTCGGTACCTAAATATTCATATTTTTCAGCGGATTTTTGTTATATCTTGTATTCCACCTTGTCTTGATCAACGCTATAGAAATTTTCAGTGCTGCCAAAATTAAGTTTTTTATACTACAAAAAGAACATTAAAAATTCGTCAAAGAAATGCAAATTTTTAATAAATTGTCAAAATTTGTCTCAAATTATTCAAAGTTTTTCTCTGAACCATCATTAAATAACGCCCGGAGTTTTGCCCCGTCGTTTGGTACCACTCTCGACCACCCCCAATTGTGGGAAGTGCAAAACTTTTGATTGTCACACCTAACCTAACCCAATATTTTGGTACCTAAATATTCATATTTTTCAGCGGATTTTTGTCATATCTTGTATTCCACCTTGTCTTGATCAACGCTATAGAAATTTTCAGTGCTGCCATAATTTAAGTTTTTTATACTACAAAAAGAACATTAAAAATTCGTCAAAGAAATGCAAAATTTTTAATAAATTGTCAAAATTTGTCTCAAATTATTCAAAGTTTTTCTCTGAACCATCATTAAATAACGCCCGGAGTTTTGCCCCGTCGTTTGGTACCACTTTCGACCACCCCCTATTGTGGGAAGTGCAAAACTTTTGATTGTCACACCTAACCTAACCCAATATTTTGGTACCTAAATATTCATATTTTTCAGCGGATTTTTGTCATATCTTGTATTCCACCTTGTCTTGATCAACGCTATAGAAATTTTCAGTGCTGCCAAAATTTAGGTTTTTTATACTACAAAAAGAACATTAAAAATTCGTCGAAGAAATGCAAATTTTTTAATAAATTGTCAAAATTTGTCTCAAATTATTCAAAATTATTCTCCGAACCATCATTTAATAACGCCCGGAGTTTTGCCCCGTCGTTTGGTACGACTCTCGACCACCCCCAATTGTGGGAAGTGCAAAACTTTTGATTGTCACACCTAACCTAAGCCAATATTTTGGTACCTAAATATTCATATTTTTCAGCGTATTTTTGTCATATCTTGTATTCCACCTTGTCTTGATCAACGCTATAGAAATTTTCAGTGCTGCCATAATTTAAGTTTTTTATACTACAAAAAGAACATTAAAAATTCGTCAAAGAAATGCAAAATTTTTAATATATTGTCAAAATTTGTCTCAAATTATTCAAAGTTTTTCTCTGAACCATCATTAAATAACGCCCGGAGTTTTGCCCCGTCGTTTGGTACGACTCTCGACCACCCCCTATTGTGGGAAGTGCAAAACTTTTGATTGTCACACCTAACCTAACCGAATCTTTTGGTACCTGAATATTCATATTTTTCAGCGGGTTTTTGTCATATCTTGTATTCTACCTTGTCTTGATCAACGCTATAGAAATTTTCAATGCTGCCAAAATTTAAGAGTTTTTGTACTACAAATAGAACATTAAAAATTTGTCAAAGAAATGCAAATTTTTTAATAAATTGTCAAAATTTGTCTCAAATTATTCAAAATTATTCTCTGAACCATCATTAAATAACGCCCGGAGTTTTGCCCCGTCGTTTGGTACGACTCTCGACCACCCCCTATTGTGGGAAGTGCAAATCTTTTGATTTTTACGCCTAACCTAACCTAATCTTTCGGTACCTAAATATTCATATTTTTCAGCGGATTTTTGTGATATCTTGTATTCCACCTTGTCTTGATCAACGCTATAGAAATTTTCAGTGCTGCCAAAATTTAAGTTTCTTATACTACAAAAAGAACATTAAAAATTCGTCAAAGAAATGCAAAATTTTTAATAAATTTTCAAAATTTGTCTCAAATTATTTAAAGTTTTTCTCTGAACCATCATTAAATAACGCCCGAAGTTTTGCCCCGTCGTTTGGTACCACTCTCGACCTCCCCCTTTTGTGAAAAGTGCAAAGCTTTTGATTGTCACACCTAACCTAACCCAATATTTTGTTACCTAAATATTCATATTTTTCAGCGGATTTTTGTCATATCTTGTATTCCACCTTGTCTTGATCAACGCTATAGAAATTTTCAGTGCTGCCAAAATTTAGGTTTTTTATACTACAAAAAGAACATTAAAAATTCGTCGAAGAAATGCAAATTTTTTAATAAATTGTCAAAATTTGTCTCAAATTATTCAAAATTATTCTCCGAACCATCATTTAATAACGCCCGGAGTTTTGCCCCGTCGTTTGGTACGACTCTCGACCACCCCCTATTGTGGGAAGTGCAAAACTTTTGATTGTCACACCTAACCTAACCCAATATTTTGGTACCTAAATATTCATATTTTTCAGCGGATTTTTGTCATATCTTGTATTCCACCTTGTCTTGATCAACGCTATAGAAATTTTCAGTGCTGCCAAAATTTAGGTTTTTTATACTACAAAAAGAACATTAAAAATTCGTCGAAGAAATGCAAATTTTTTAATAAATTGTCAAAATTTGTCTCAAATTATTCAAAATTATTCTCCGAACCATCATTTAATAACGCCCGGAGTTTTGCCCCGTCGTTTGGTACGACTCTCGACCACCCCCAATTGTGGGAAGTGCAAAACTTTTGATTGTCACACCTAACCTAAGCCAATATTTTGGTACCTAAATATTCATATTTTTCAGCGTATTTTTGTCATATCTTGTATTCCACCTTGTCTTGATCAACGCTATAGAAATTTTCAGTGCTGCCATAATTTAAGTTTTTTATACTACAAAAAGAACATTAAAAATTCGTCAAAGAAATGCAAAATTTTTAATATATTGTCAAAATTTGTCTCAAATTATTCAAAGTTTTTCTCTGAACCATCATTAAATAACGCCCGGAGTTTTGCCCCGTCGTTTGGTACGACTCTCGACCACCCCCTATTGTGGGAAGTGCAAAACTTTTGATTGTCACACCTAACCTAACCGAATCTTTTGGTACCTGAATATTCATATTTTTCAGCGGGTTTTTGTCATATCTTGTATTCTACCTTGTCTTGATCAACGCTATAGAAATTTTCAATGCTGCCAAAATTTAAGAGTTTTTGTACTACAAATAGAACATTAAAAATTTGTCAAAGAAATGCAAATTTTTTAATAAATTGTCAAAATTTGTCTCAAATTATTCAAAATTATTCTCTGAACCATCATTAAATAACGCCCGGAGTTTTGCCCCGTCGTTTGGTACGACTCTCGACCACCCCCTATTGTGGGAAGTGCAAATCTTTTGATTTTTACGCCTAACCTAACCTAATCTTTCGGTACCTAAATATTTATATTTTTCAGCGGATTTTTGTGATATCTTGTATTCCACCTTGTCTTGATCAACGCTATAGAAATTTTCAGTGCTGCCAAAATTTAAGTTTTTTATACTACAAAAAGAACATTAAAAATTCGTCAAAGAAATGCAAAATTTTTAATAAATTTTCAAAATTTGTCTCAAATTATTTAAAGTTTTTCTCTGAACTATCATTAAATAACGCCCGAAGTTTTGCCCCGTCGTTTGGTACCACTCTCGACCTCCCCCTTTTGTGAAAAGTGCAAAGCTTTTGATTGTCACACCTAACCTAACCCAATATTTTGTTACCTAAATATTCATATTTTTCAGCGGATTTTTGTCATATCTTGTATTCCACCTTGTCTTGATCAACGCTATAGAAATTTTCAGTGCTGCCAAAATTTAGGTTTTTTATACTACAAAAAGAACATTAAAAATTCGTCGAAGAAATGCAAATTTTTTAATAAATTGTCAAAATTTGTCTCAAATTATTCAAAATTATTCTCCGAACCATCATTTAATAACGCCCGGAGTTTTGCCCCGTCGTTTGGTACGACTCTCGACCACCCCCTATTGTGGGAAGTGCAAAACTTTTGATTGTCACCCCTAACCTAACCCAATAATTTGGTACCTAAATATTCATATTTTTCAGCGGATTTTTGTGATATCTTGTATTCCACCTTGTCTTGATCAACGCTATAGAAATTTTCAGTGCTGCCAAAATTTAAGTTTTTTATACTACAAAAAGAACATTAAAAATTCGTCGAAGAAATGCAAACTTTTTAATAAATTGTCAAAATTTGTCTCAAATTATTCAAAATTATTCTCCGTACCATCATTTAATAACGCCCGGAGTTTTGCCCCGTCGTTTGGTACGACTCTCTACCACCCCCTATTGTGGGAAGTGCAAAACTTTTGATTGTCACACCTAACCTAACCCAATATTTTGGTACCTAAATATTCATATTTTTCAGCGGATTTTTGTGATATCTTGTATTCCACCTTGTCTTGATCAACGCTATAGAAATTTTCAGTGCTGCCAAAATTTAAGTTTTTTATACTACAAAAAGAACATTAAAAATTCGTCGAAGAAATGCAAACTTTTTAATAAATTGTCAAAATTTGTCTCAAATTATTCAAAATTATTCTCCGTACCATCATTTAATAACGCCCGGAGTTTTGCCCCGTCGTTTGGTACGACTCTCGACCACCCCCTATTGTGGGAAGTGCAAAACTTTTGATTGTCACACCTAACCTAACCGAATCTTTTGGTACCTGAATATTCATATTTTTCAGCGGGTTTTTGTCATATCTTGTATTCTACCTTGTCTTGATCAACGCTATAGAAATTTTCAATGCTGCCAAAATTTAAGAGTTTTTGTACTACAAATAGAACATTAAAAATTTGTCAAAGAAATGCAAATTTTTTAATAAATTGTCAAAATTTGTCTCAAATTATTCAAAATTATTCTCTGAACCATCATTAAATAACGCCCGGAATTTTGCCCCGTCGTTTGGTACGACTCTCGACCACCCCCTATTGTGGGAAGTGCAAAACTTTTGATTTTTACACCTAACCTAACCTAAATTTTCGGTACCTAAATATTCATATTTTTCAGCGGATTTTTGTTATATCTTGTATTCCACCTTGTCTTGATCAACGCTATAGAAATTTTCAGTGCTGCCAAAATTAAGTTTTTTATACTACAAAAAGAACATTAAAAATTCGTCAAAGAAATGCAAAATTTTTAATATATTGTCAAAATTTGTCTCAAATTATTCAAAGTTTTTCTCTGAACCATCATTAAATAACGCCCGGAGTTTTGCCCCGTCGTTTGGTACCACTCTCGACCACCCCCAATTGTGGGAAGTGCAGAACTTTTGATTGTCACACCTAACCTTAGCCAATATTTTGGTACCTAAATATTCATATTTTTCAGCGTATTTTTGTCATATCTTGTATTCCACCTTGTCTTGATCAACGCTATAGAAATTTTCAGTGCTGCCATAATTTAAGTTTTTTATACTACAAAAAGAACATTAAAAATTCGTCAAAGAAATGCAAAATTTTTAATATATTGTCAAAATTTGTCTCAAATTATTCAAAGTTTTTCTCTGAACCATCATTAAATAACGCCCGGAGTTTTGTCCCGTCGTTTGGTACGACTCTCGACCACCCCCTATTGTGGGAAGTGCAAAACTTTTGATTGTCACACCTAACCTAACCGAATCTTTTGGTACCTGAATATTCATATTTTTCAGCGGGTTTTTGTCATATCTTGTATTCTACCTTGTCTTGATCAACGCTATAGAAATTTTCAATGCTGCCAAAATTTAAGAGTTTTTGTACTACAAATAGAACATTAAAAATTTGTCAAAGAAATGCAAATTTTTTAATAAATTGTCAAAATTTGTCTCAAATTATTCAAAATTATTCTCTGAACCATCATTAAATAACGCCCGGAGTTTTGCCCCGTCGTTTGGTACCACTCTCGACCTCCCCCTTTTGTGAAAAGTGCAAAGCTTTTGATTGTCACACCTAACCTAACCCAATATTTTGTTACCTAAATATTCATATTTTTCAGCGGATTTTTGTCATATCTTGTATTTCACCTTGTCTTGATCAACGCTATAGAAATTTTCAGTGCTGCCAAAATTTAAGTTTTTTATACTACAAAAAGAACATTAAAAATTCGTCAAAGAAATGCAAAATTTTTAATAAATTGTCAAAATTTGTCTCAAATTATTTAAAATTATTCTCCGAACCATCATTTAATAACGCCCGGAGTTTTGCCCCGTCGTTTGGTACGACTCTCGACCACCCCCTATTGTGGGAAGTGCAAAACTTTTGATTGTCACCCCTAACCTAACCCAATATTTTGGTACCTAAATATTCATATTTTTCAGCGGATTTTTGTGATATCTTGTATTCCACCTTGTCTTGATCAACGCTATAGAAATTTTCAGTGCTGCCAAAATTTAAGTTTTTTTGTACTACAAATAGAACATTAAAAATTTGTCAAAGAAATGCAAATTTTTTAATAAATTGTCAAAATTTGTCTCAAATTATTCAAAATTATTCTCTGAACCATCATTAAATAACGCCCGGAATTTTGCCCCGTCGTTTGGTACGACTCTCGACCACCCCCTATTGTGGGAAGTGCAAAACTTTTGATTTTTACACCTAACCTAACCTAAACTTTCGGTACCTAAATATTCATATTTTTCAGCGGATTTTTGTTATATCTTGTATTCCACCTTGTCTTGATCAACGCTATAGAAATTTTCAGTGCTGCCAAAATTAAGTTTTTTATACTACAAAAAGAACATTAAAAATTCGTCAAAGAAATGCAAATTTTTAATAAATTGTCAAAATTTGTCTCAAATTATTCAAAGTTTTTCTCTGAACCATCATTAAATAACGCCCGGAGTTTTGCCCCGTCGTTTGGTACCACTCTCGACCACCCCCAATTGTGGGAAGTGCAAAACTTTTGATTGTCACACCTAACCTAACCCAATATTTTGGTACCTAAATATTCATATTTTTCAGCGGATTTTTGTCATATCTTGTATTCCACCTTGTCTTGATCAACGCTATAGAAATTTTCAGTGCTGCCATAATTTAAGTTTTTTATACTACAAAAAGAACATTAAAAATTCGTCAAAGAAATGCAAAATTTTTAATAAATTGTCAAAATTTGTCTCAAATTATTCAAAGTTTTTCTCTGAACCATCATTAAATAACGCCCGGAGTTTTGCCCCGTCGTTTGGTACCACTTTCGACCACCCCCTATTGTGGGAAGTGCAAAACTTTTGATTGTCACACCTAACCTAACCCAATATTTTGGTACCTAAATATTCATATTTTTCAGCGGATTTTTGTCATATCTTGTATTCCACCTTGTCTTGATCAACGCTATAGAAATTTTCAGTGCTGCCAAAATTTAGGTTTTTTATACTACAAAAAGAACATTAAAAATTCGTCGAAGAAATGCAAATTTTTTAATAAATTGTCAAAATTTGTCTCAAATTATTCAAAATTATTCTCCGAACCATCATTTAATAACGCCCGGAGTTTTGCCCCGTCGTTTGGTACGACTCTCGACCACCCCCAATTGTGGGAAGTGCAAAACTTTTGATTGTCACACCTAACCTAAGCCAATATTTTGGTACCTAAATATTCATATTTTTCAGCGTATTTTTGTCATATCTTGTATTCCACCTTGTCTTGATCAACGCTATAGAAATTTTCAGTGCTGCCATAATTTAAGTTTTTTATACTACAAAAAGAACATTAAAAATTCGTCAAAGAAATGCAAAATTTTTAATATATTGTCAAAATTTGTCTCAAATTATTCAAAGTTTTTCTCTGAACCATCATTAAATAACGCCCGGAGTTTTGCCCCGTCGTTTGGTACGACTCTCGACCACCCCCTATTGTGGGAAGTGCAAAACTTTTGATTGTCACACCTAACCTAACCGAATCTTTTGGTACCTGAATATTCATATTTTTCAGCGGGTTTTTGTCATATCTTGTATTCTACCTTGTCATGATCAACGCTATAGAAATTTTCAATGCTGCCAAAATTTAAGAGTTTTTGTACTACAAATAGAACATTAAAAATTTGTCAAAGAAATGCAAATTTTTTAATAAATTGTCAAAATTTGTCTCAAATTATTCAAAATTATTCTCTGAACCATCATTAAATAACGCCCGGAATTTTGCCCCGTCGTTTGGTACGACTCTCGACCACCCCCTATTGTGGGAAGTGCAAATCTTTTGATTTTTACACCTAACCTAACCTAAACTTTCGGTACCTAAATATTCATATTTTTCAGCGGATTTTTGTTATATCTTGTATTCCACCTTGTCTTGATCAACGCTATAGAAATTTTCAGTGCTGCCAAAATTAAGTTTTTTATACTACAAAAAGAACATTAAAAATTCGTCAAAGGAATGCAAAATTTTTAATATATTGTCAAAATTTGTCTCAAATTGTCGACGCCAGATTTGACCATCGTCGACCCTAACGCCTTGAGCACAAGGCGCATTTTTATTTTTATTATATCGAGCCATACTCTACACCAATCCCATTGCACCACGACACCCACGTCATTCATCGCGTCAGCTACACAGCACCAATTACACAACACTAAGTACTCACTCTCTCTCGTACCTGAGAAGCACACTACACACAATAAAATTAAAAGGCAATCAATTTTGGACAATATAAGATTCACAAATCTGGCCGAATTTTTCTTTTGTTCATCACGAACAAAAATTGGCGACCGTGACAGGACTCCTGCTACAAAAGGATCGTTTGCGGGTCTGCGGATTGAAGGACACTATAAGGTCAAGCGCCACGTCGTAAATTGCAGCACCAAGTCAGGCCTACGCTGCTCGCCGTGAACGAGATCGTCTTTCGTCTAGCCGCGCCTGAGCCTATTTCGCTAAGAAGCCTACGCCTAATTGTACTACAAGGAGACTCACGCACATTTTGGCAGTTAACACCCAGCGGTTGGAGCTACGTTACTTCGTCGCCTCAGCAACGCCTGCCTGCCTACCTAATTGTGAGCCCGTTCCATTTATTTCCTAGTTCTTTCCACTCAATTTGTGCAATTGCTGTCGCTAATTCCTTCTAAAATGCAAGCTATCATCGCCTAAATTCATTTGCCTAATACCTATACCAGCCTACTTCTGTGTAAATTCCACGCCTAGTTCTTCTAAACGCTTAAACCTAGCTTTGCATTATAGTGTACTTACAGTAAAATAAAGTAACATCCGTTTGTGCAAATTATAAGTGCTTCACACACTACGTAATTTCATTACGCCATTACGCTACATCACAAAATAGCTCGCTGTAAGTTCACATAGTCACAGTTCATTAAAAACACTTCGCTAATATTCATTATACAAATAAAACTATAGTTTTTAAAACATTTAACTATTCAACTTAGTCTTTTACGCGATGTACGCCCATTTTTACTAGATTTTTATTTTTCAACTTTCTAAACTATAAATCCTAATTGCCCCTCGCTGCTAATAATTAATAACTGTTATTTACAAGATATTTAGCATACTTATAAATCGATTCCAGTGTAACGGTGCAGTGCGAGCGCGAGGACCCTTGTTGACGTCATCCTTTGTCTACGCGGCTACCTGAGTTACGTGTGGCCGGCCCGTCGCTCGTGCGCCGATCAGCTGGTGTGAACCGGTTCATCACAGCTGTTTATCAAGATAACAACTAGCGAGGAGCGTACCGTATTGTTATTCTTTATTTACTTGTTTCAATTAATTAACTGAATTTAACTAACTTAAACCTACTTGACTAGATAGTTTCATCTAATGGCGTCTAAAGAGGAAGACGTTAAGGTTTTAAAGGACCTCAGTGTTAAACGTAGTAACCTTAAAGGTCGATTAACAAGATTTAAAAAATATTTAGACGAGATTCAAAGCCAAGACAGTTTATCCGATTTAGACTTACAAAAGTTAGACATGAAACTGTCTCGATCTAAAGAATTATTCAAAGAGTTCGACGAGTTGCAGGCACAAATTGAGTCGTTGCAGGTTTCCTCTATAGAATCCGAGTTAGCTATATGCGAAGCTATTGAACAGGATTTTGTTCACTACATTGCTCTTGCCAAAACTATTTTAGCCAATCATTCCTCATCTCACAATCTTAATGAATCTAATTATACTAATGCAACAGATCACACTTCTTGTTGTGGTGAACCTCAGGGTTTCATGGGGTTCAAATTGCCTGTCATTAAAATATCTAATTTTAACGGTGATTATAGCAAATGGCTTGAGTTTAAAGAAACTTTTAATTCACTAATTCATAGTAACAATAAAATCAAAAATATTTACAAATTTCATTACCTTAGTTCATATTTAGAGGGGGAAGCTGCACGCGTTATCAGTAATTTAGAAGTTACAGATAAAAACTATATTGAAGCCTGGAAACTCTTATGCGAACGATACGACAATAAACGTCAACTAATAAATAACCACATAAAGGCTTTATTTAAATTTGAAAGCGTGCGAGAGCCTGATAAGTCGTTGCGTTATATTATAGATCACATCACTAAAAACTTACGGGCTCTCGGCACTCTTGGATTGCCCACTGACAAGTGGGACGTCATAATTATTTATATGGTCACAGCAAAATTGGACAACAGTACTATTTACAAATGGGAAGAACATAAGAATTCTTTGTCCGAGATTCCTACTCTTGATGATTTTTTTACATTCTTGAAAAATCGTGCTGATGTTTTAGAGACTGTTAACCGTAGCAAACAAGATAAAACTTCTTCTACTTATCATAAACATATTGCCTCTAGTAGTGGTTCAAACAAGCCTCAAACGAAAACTTTTTTATTAGCAACAGATAGCGATTCTAAACGTAAATCCCAGTGCCTAGTCTGTAAAGACAATCATCGCTTATTTGAGTGTGCCACGTTTAAGGCTAAGTCACCTGAAGACAGGCTACTCACAGTTAAATCACTAAGTTTGTGCGTCAATTGTTTGAGACCCGGGCATGATGTTAAGAAATGTAATCTTCCAGGGCATTGCCGTTCTTGTAAAGAACGCCACAATACTTTAGTACATATTGTTCACAAACCCGAATCAAATAAGTCTAGCCAGACACCAATTGTTATGTCCGCTTTGGCTGATTCGTCTCAAGTTTTGCTGTGTACTGCCAGTATTCTTGTAACAAACCCAACAAGTAATGAAACTATAAAGGTTCGCGCTCTGCTCGATAGTGGGAGCCAGTGTTCCTTCATAACTGAGTCACTGAAACAGCGGCTCAACCTATCTAGTCATCCATCTAATGTCGATATTTATGCCATTGGCAATACTCAACTTAACCTAAATACAAAACGTTGCATGATACGGCTACAGTCTAGTGATTGCCTATTCAGTGTCACAATGTTTTGCTTAGTACTACCTAAAATATCTGATAACATTCCCAAATTAACCTTTGATATAAAAGGTCTAGACCTATCTAACTTTACCTTAGCAGATCCTAACTTCTACGAATCATCCCCTATTGATGTGCTTATTGGAGGTGATCTATTCTGGGATGTGATAGGTTCTCAACAGCAGTCCTTAAATACTAAGGGCCCTATACTGCGCAATTCTAAATTTGGATGGCTCGTAGGAGGTTCTGTGTTTATTCAACCAAGGCAAAGAAAGTTGCCGCCTAAAATCCCTATTCATGCTTGTCATGCTCACCTAAAGGAATGTGACTTTCCTAACCTAGAGCATCAGGTAGCCAAATTTTGGGAACTGGAAAGTTTTCCCCAATCCATACCCTACAGTGAGGAAGAAAAGCTTTGTGAAAAGCACTTCATCTCAACTACTGTTCGTCTAGATAATGGTCGTTTCTGTGTAAGTCTCCCTCTTCGTGATGATAGAGAGTGCTTGGGTGACTCCTATCAGCTAGCTAAGAAAAGGTTTTTGAACCTAGAATCACGCTTTAAAAAACAACCTGACCTAAAATTAGCCTATACTGAATTTATTCAAGAATATGCCGCTCTCGGACATCTGTCTGAAGCATTTATCCAGAGACCTACAAATGTCTACTTTCTACCTCATCATCCTGTGATTAGGGAAAAAAGCGAGTCGACTAAACTTCGTGTTGTGTTTGACGCATCAGCTCGCACTACTTCCGGAATTTCAGTTAATGATCTCCAAATGGTAGGGCCTACTATACAAGACTCATTGTTTAACATTTTGCTAAGATTTCGTCTTTACAAATATGTAATTTCAGGCGACGTAGAGAAGATGTTTCGCCAAGTATTAATGAAGGAGGCTGATCGCGATCTGCAGCTAATATTGTGGCGCGACAGTGAAAATGAACCTCTGCGATCTCTACGTCTCAACACAGTTACTTATGGTTTTTCGTCTGCTACTTTCCTCACCACTAGGTGTATTTGGCAAATCGGTGAAGAATGTGCAGATTCTAAAATAAAAACTATATTACAGAATGACACCTACTGTGACGATATTTTAACAGGATGTGATTCGCCACAAGAATTGCGCTATATTCAACGCTCTGTATCCAATGAGCTAGCTAAAGGTTGTTTTCATCTTAGGAAATACAGGTCTAATCAGTCTGATCTTTTCCCAGATAAAAATAATTCTGAAGAGGGCAATCTAATTATCAGCAATTCTACTAGCACTCTAGGAATAGGTTGGTGTCCTACTTCAGATAATTTACACTTCCCTTTTCAATCAGCAACAGACACAATTACTACTAAACGATCCATTCTTTCTTCAATTAGTAAAATTTTTGATCCTCTAGGACTGTTGTCACTATATGTTATTAAATTCAAAATTATTTTACAACAGTTATGGGTTTTAAGGTTAGGCTGGGACGAACCAGTACCTAATGATATCTGCAAAATTTGGCAATCTTTTTCTAACAATATTAACAATTTTTCACAATTAAAAATACCTAGACTAACTCTAATTAATAATCCAGTTCTAATTGAAATGCATTGTTTCTGTGATGCCTCCCAACAAGCTTATGGTACTTGCATTTATCTAAGGTCTATAGACTCAAGTGGATCAATTGAAGTTCATTTATTATGCGCTAAGGCACGTGTGGCGCCTTTAAAGGCCACCACTATACTTAGGCTCGAGTTATGCGCTGCACTACTGGGTGCACAATTAAGCTCAGCCGTATCCAAAGCTCTACGGCGACCTATCAATCGTTACGTGTACTGGACAGACTCGCGTGTAGTGCTAAGTTGGATTTATACACCTAACAAAACTAAAACATTTGTGGCTAATCGTATTGCTGCATTATCTGATCTTACAGAGCCTACATCATGGCGGTACGTGCCCACTGCTCTAAACCCAGCAGACCCCGCTTCACGAGGCGTAGATTTAAAAGACGTGTCCTCTAAACAATCGTCTTTGTGGTGGCACGGGCCTCCATTTTTACAAGAACCAGAATCTTCGTGGCCTTCAATGACTACACCTAATGTTTCTGATCTACCTGAATTAAAAACGTGCTCCGTTTTGGTGGCGGAGGTTGTGTTCTCAGTACCCTTTATAGATTTCACAAAATTTTCAAAATTTTATAAGTTTCAAAGGTTCTATGCTTTAGTTTTAAGATTTGTATATAATTGTCGTAATCATAACAAGTTAACCGGAGCTCTACGAGTTGAAGAACTCGATCGTTCAACTAAGTTACTTGCCAAATTTGCTCAAAAGGAATCTTTTCCTGGCGAATTAGATCGTCTTCAAAATAAGAAAGGCCTACCAGCAAAAGCAACTCTAGTTTCCCTTAATCCATTCATAGACTCAGAAGGACTGCTTAGAGTCGGGGGTCGTATACCTCACTCAAGCTACTCCTACGATAAAAAACATCCCATTTTACTCAAGTCTGACCACCCATTAACTAAATTAATATTTCAGGCAGAGCATGATCGTCTCCTGCATGCTGGACCCCAGCAGTTACTGGCGTCTGTTAGAGATCGATACTGGCCTATCGGGGGTAGGCAACTAGCTAGGACAATCTTTCGTAATTGCTTTACTTGTCGAAGATTTGGGGGCCAAACTCTATCTAATATTATGGGCAACCTACCAAATGATCGCGTAGAAGCTAATTTTCCTTTCGCTACTGTTGCTACTGATTTTGCTGGACCATTTTTTATTACGGACCGTAAGGGGAGAGGGTGCAAGATCACAAAATGTTATTTATGTATTTTCGTATGCTTTCGATATAAGTGCATCCACCTTGAAGCGGTAAGCGAACTGTCCAAGGACGCATTCATTCTTACACTTAAAAGATTTATCGCTCGTAGAGGAGTTCCTAAATTAATCTACTGCGATAATGGACGCAACTTTGTTGCTTCTGCAAAGGAAATATCTTCCTTCCTACAAGCAGAACGTGACTCTATTTGTGAATTTGCAGCTCGTCGCGGTATAGAGTTCAAATTTTCTCCCGTGTACGCTCCTCACTATAACGGGCTGGCCGAGAGTGGGGTAAAGTCGGCGAAATATCATATTAAGCGTGTTCTAGGCAATACGCACCTAACCTTTGAGGAACTATCGTCCTTATTTGCACAAATTGAGGCTATCCTCAACAGCCGGCCCCTTTGTCCTCTCAGTCCATTTCCTAATGATCTACAGCCTCTCACTCCGGCTCACTTTTTAATTGGCAGGCCACTTACGTCGCTACCATCACCGGATTTCATGGACTGCAACACCAATCGTCTCGACCGATACCAGCGTCTGGAGCAGGCTAGACAACATTTCTGGCAACGATGGGCCAGTGAATACATCGCCGAACTGCAGCAGCGGTCTAAGTGGCGCACCAAGAGCAGAGACCTAGAGCTCAATGATCTTGTTTTGATTAAAGAGGACAACCTGCCCCCTCTGTGCTGGCGCCTGGGTCGTGTCACCAAATTGTTCCCGGGCAACGACGGTGTTCCGCGAGTTGCGGACGTCTCTACTTCCCAGGGAATAATAAGGAGAGCCCTCAACAAAATTTGTCTTCTGCCAAAACCAACGGAGGAAACTTCTTGAAAGCGATAGAGCTTTCAACGGCCGGGAGGATGTCGACGCCAGATTTGACCATCGTCGACCCTAACGCCTTGAGCACAAGGCGCATTTTTATTTTTATTATATCGAGCCATACTCTACACCAATCCCATTGCACCACGACACCCACGTCATTCATCGCGTCAGCTACACAGCACCAATTACACAACACTAAGTACTCACTCTCTCTCGTACCTGAGAAGCACACTACACACAATAAAATTAAAAGGCAATCAATTTTGGACAATATAAGATTCACAAATCTGGCCGAATTTTTCTTTTGTTCATCACGAACACAAATTATTCAAAGTTTTTCTCTGAACCATCATTAAATAACGCCCGGAGTTTTGCCCCGTCGTTTGGTACCACTCTCGACCACCCCCAATTGTGGGAAGTGCAAAACTTTTGATTGTCACACCTAACCTAACCCAATATTTTGGTACCTAAATATTCATATTTTTCAGCGGATTTTTGTCATATCTTGTATTCCACCTTGTCTTGATCAACGCTATAGAAATTTTCAGTGCTGCCATAATTTAAGTTTTTTATACTACAAAAAGAACATTAAAAATTCGTCAAAGAAATGCAAAATTTTTAATAAATTGTCAAAATTTGTCTCAAATTATTCAAAGTTTTTCTCTGAACCATCATTAAATAACGCCCGGAGTTTTGCCCCGTCGTTTGGTACCACTTTCGACCACCCCCTATTGTGGGAAGTGCAAAACTTTTGATAGTCACACCTAACCTAACCCAATATTTTGGTACCTAAATATTCATATTTTTCAGCGGATTTTTGTCATATCTTGTATTCCACCTTGTCTTGATCAACGCTATAGAAATTTTCAGTGCTGCCAAAATTTAGGTTTTTTATACTACAAAAAGAACATTAAAAATTCGTCGAAGAAATGCAAATTTTTTAATAAATTGTCAAAATTTGTCTCAAATTATTCAAAATTATTCTCCGAACCATCATTTAATAACGCCCGGAGTTTTGCCCCGTCGTTTGGTACGACTCTCGACCACCCCCTATTGTGGGAAGTGCAAAACTTTTGATTGTCACACCTAACCTAACCCAATATTTTGGTACCTAAATATTCATATTTTTCAGCGGATTTTTGTGATATCTTGTATTCCACCTTGTCTTGATCAACGCTATAGAAATTTTCAGTGCTGCCAAAATTTAAGTTTTTTATACTACAAAAAGAACATTAAAAATTCGTCGAAGAAATGCAAACTTTTTAATAAATTGTCAAAATTTGTCTCAAATTATTCAAAATTATTCTCCGTACCATCATTTAATAACGCCCGGAGTTTTGCCCCGTCGTTTGGTACGACTCTCGACCACCCCCTATTGTGGGAAGTGCAAAACTTTTGATTGTCACACCTAACCTAACCGAATCTTTTGGTACCTGAATATTCATATTTTTCAGCGGGTTTTTGTCATATCTTGTATTCTACCTTGTCTTGATCAACGCTATAGAAATTTTCAATGCTGCCAAAATTTTAGAGTTTTTGTACTACAAATAGAACATTAAAAATTTGTCAAAGAAATGCAAATTTTTTAATAAATTGTCAAAATTTGTCTCAAATTATTCAAAATTATTCTCTGAACCATCATTAAATAACGCCCGGAATTTTGCCCCGTCGTTTGGTACGACTCTCGACCACCCCTATTGTGGGAAGTGCAAAACTTTTGATTTTCACACCTAACCTAACCTAAACTTTCGGTACCTAAATATTCATATTTTTCAGCGGATTTTTGTTATATCTTGTATTCCACCTTGTCTTGATCAACGCTATAGAAATTTTCAGTGCTGCCAAAATTAAGTTTTTTATACTACAAAAAGAACATTAAAAATTCGTCAAAGAAATGCAAAATTTTTAATATATTGTCAAAATTTGTCTCAAATTATTCAAAGTTTTTCTCTGAACCATCATTAAATAACGCCCGGAGTTTTGCCCCGTCGTTTGGTACCACTCTCGACCACCCCCAATTGTGGGAAGTGCAAAACTTTTGATTGTCACACCTAACCTAAGCCAATATTTTGGTACCTAAATATTCATATTTTTCAGCGGATTTTTGTCATATCTTGTATTCCACCTTGTCTTGATCAACGCTATAGAAATTTTCAGTGCTGCCATAATTTAAGTTTTTTATACTACAAAAAGAACATTAAAAATTCGTCAAAGAAATGCAAAATTTTTAATAAATTGTCAAAATTTGTCTCAAATTATTCAAAGTTTTTCTCTGAACCATCATTAAATAACGCCCGGAGTTTTGCCCCGTC
This sequence comes from Catocala nupta, assembly GCA_963675205.1. NCBI lineage: Eukaryota > Metazoa > Arthropoda > Insecta > Lepidoptera > Erebidae > Catocala > Catocala nupta. The sequence continues at coordinate 1,660,910 of OY776107.1, read as the reverse complement.
GTTTGGTACCACTCTCGACCACCCCCTATTGTGGGAAGTGCAAAACTTTTGATTGTCACACCTAACCTAACCCAATATTTTGGTACCTAAATATTCATATTTTTCAGCGGATTTTTGTCATATCTTGTATTCCACCTTGTCTTGATCAACGCTATAGAAATTTTCAGTGCTGCCAAAATTTAGGTTTTTTATACTACAAAAAGAACATTAAAAATTCGTCGAAGAAATGCAAATTTTTTAATAAATTGTCAAAATTTGTCTCAAATTATTCAAAATTATTCTCCGAACCATCATTTAATAACGCCCGGAGTTTTGCCCCGTCGTTTGGTACGACTCTCGACCACCCCCTATTGTGGGAAGTGCAAAACTTTTGATTGTCACACCTAACCTAACCGAATCTTTTGGTACCTGAATATTCATATTTTTCAGCGGGTTTTTGTCATATCTTGTATTCTACCTTGTCTTGATCAACGCTATAGAAATTTTCAATGCTGCCAAAATTTAAGAGTTTTTGTACTACAAATAGAACATTAAAAATTTGTCAAAGAAATGCAAATTTTTTAATAAATTGTCAAAATTTGTCTCAAATTATTCAAAATTATTCTCTGAACCATCATTAAATAACGCCCGGAGTTTTGCCCCGTCGTTTGGTACGACTCTCGACCACCCCCTATTGTGGGAAGTGCAAATCTTTTGATTTTTACGCCTAACCTAACCTAATTTTTCGGTACCTAAATATTCATATTTTTCAGCGGATTTTTGTGATATCTTGTATTCCACCTTGTCTTGATCAACGCTATAGAAATTTTCAGTGCTGCCAAAATTTAAGAGTTTTGTACTACAAATAGAACATTAAAAATTCGTCGAAGAAATGCAAACTTTTTAATAAATTGTCAAAATTTGTCTCAAATTATTCAAAATTATTCTCCGTACCATCATTTAATAACGCCCGGAGTTTTGCCCCGTCGTTTGGTACGACTCTCGACCACCCCCTATTGTGGGAAGTGCAAAACTTTTGATTGTCACACCTAACCTAACCGAATCTTTTGGTACCTGAATATTCATATTTTTCAGCGGATTTTTGTGATATCTTGTATTCCACCTTGTCTTGATCAACGCTATAGAAATTTTCAGTGCTGCCAAAATTTAAGAGTTTTTGTACTACAAATAGAACATTAAAAATTTGTCAAAGAAATGCAAATTTTTTAATAAATTGTCAAAATTTGTCTCAAATTATTTAAAATTATTCTCTGAACCATCATTAAATAACGCCCGGAGTTTTGCCCCGTCGTTTGGTATGACTCTCGACCACCCCCTATTGTGGGAAGTGCAAAACTTTTGATTGTCACACCTAACCTGACCGAATCTTTTGGTACCTGAATATTCATATTTTTCAGCGGGTTTTTGTCATATCTTGTATTCTACCTTGTCTTGATCAACGCTATAGAAATTTTCAATGCTGCCAAAATTTAAGAGTTTTTGTACTACAAATAGAACATTAAAAATTTGTCAAAGAAATGCAAATTTTTTAATAAATTGTCAAAATTTGTCTCAAATTATTTAAAATTATTCTCTGAACCATCATTAAATAACGCCCGGAGTTTTGCCCCGTCGTTTGGTACGACTCTCGACCACCCCCTATTGTGGGAAGTGCAAAACTTTTGATTGTCACACCTAACCTAACCGAATCTTTTGGTACCTGAATATTCATATTTTTCAGCGGGTTTTTGTCATATCTTGTATTCTACCTTGTCTTGATCAACGCTATAGAAATTTTCAATGCTGCCAAAATTTAAGTTTTTTATACTACAAAAAGAACATTAAAAATTCGTCGAAGAAATGCAAATTTTTTAATAAATTGTCAAAATTTGTCTCAAATTATTCAAAATTATTCTCCGAACCATCATTTAATAACGCCCGGAGTTTTGCCCCGTCGTTTGGTACGACTCTCGACCACCCCCTATTGTGGGAAGTGCAAAACTTTTGATTGTCACACCTAACCTAACCGAATCTTTTGGTACCTGAATATTCATATTTTTCAGCGGGTTTTTGTCATATCTTGTATTCTACCTTGTCTTGATCAACGCTATAGAAATTTTCAATGCTGCCAAAATTTAAGAGTTTTTGTACTACAAAGAGAACATTAAAAATTTGTCAAAGAAATGCAAATTTTTTAATAAATTGTCAAAATTTGTCTCAAATTATTCAAAATTATTCTCTGAACCGTCATTAAATAACGCCCGGAGTTTTGCCCCGTCGTTTGGTACGACTCTTGACCACCCCCTATTGTGGGAAGTGCAAAACTTTTGATTGTCACACCTAACCTAACCGAATCTTTTGGTACCTGAATATTCATATTTTTCAGCGGGTTTTTGTCATATCTTGTATTCCACCTTGTCTTGATCAACGCTATAGAAATTTTCAGTGCTGCCAAAATTTAAGAGTTTTTGTACTACAAATAGAACATTAAAAATTTGTCAAAGAAATGCAAATTTTTTAATAAATTGTCAAAATTTGTCTCAAATTATTTAAAATTATTCTCTGAACCATCATTAAATAACGCCCGGAGTTTTGCCCCGTCGTTTGGTATGACTCTCGACCACCCCCTATTGTGGGAAGTGCAAAACTTTTGATTGTCACACCTAACCTGACCGAATCTTTTGGTACCTGAATATTCATATTTTTCAGCGGGTTTTTGTCATATCTTGTATTCTACCTTGTCTTGATCAACGCTATAGAAATTTTCAATGCTGCCAAAATTTAAGAGTTTTTGTACTACAAATAGAACATTAAAAATTTGTCAAAGAAATGCAAATTTTTTAATAAATTGTCAAAATTTGTCTCAAATTATTTAAAATTATTCTCTGAACCATCATTAAATAACGCCCGGAGTTTTGCCCCGTCGTTTGGTACGACTCTCGACCACCCCCTATTGTGGGAAGTGCAAAACTTTTGATTGTCACACCTAACCTAACCGAATCTTTTGGTACCTGAATATTCATATTTTTCAGCGGGTTTTTGTCATATCTTGTATTCTACCTTGTCTTGATCAACGCTATAGAAATTTTCAATGCTGCCAAAATTTAAGAGTTTTTGTACTACAAAGAGAACATTAAAAATTTGTCAAAGAAATGCAAATTTTTTAATAAATTGTCAAAATTTGTCTCAAATTATTCAAAATTATTCTCTGAACCATCATTAAATAACGCCCGGAGTTTTGCCCCGTCGTTTGGTACGACTCTCGACCACCCCCTATTGTGGGAAGTGCAAAACTTTTGATTGTCACACCTAACCTAACCCAATATTTTGGTACCTAAATATTCATATTTTTCAGCGGATTTTTGTCATATCTTGTATTCCACCTTGTCTTGATCAACGCTATAGAAATTTTCAGTGCTGCCAAAATTTAAGTTTTTTATACTACAAAAAGAACATTAAAAATTCGTCGAAGAAATGCAAATTTTTTAATAAATTGTCAAAATTTGTCTCAAATTATTCAAAATTATTCTCCGAACCATCATTTAATAACGCCCGGAGTTTTGCCCCGTCGTTTGGTACGACTCTCGACCACCCCCTATTGTGGGAAGTGCAAAACTTTTGATTGTCACACCTAACCTAACCGAATCTTTTGGTACCTGAATATTCATATTTTTCAGCGGGTTTTTGTCATATCTTGTATTCTACCTTGTCTTGATCAACGCTATAGAAATTTTCAATGCTGCCAAAATTTAAGTTTTTTATACTACAAAAAGAACATTAAAAATTCGTCGAAGAAATGCAAATTTTTTAATAAATTGTCAAAATTTGTCTCAAATTATTCAAAATTATTCTCCGAACCATCATTTAATAACGCCCGGAGTTTTGCCCCGTCGTTTGGTACGACTCTCGACCACCCCCTATTGTGGGAAGTGCAAAACTTTTGATTGTCACACCTAACCTAACCGAATCTTTTGGTACCTGAATATTCATATTTTTCAGCGGGTTTTTGTCATATCTTGTATTCTACCTTGTCTTGATCAACGCTATAGAAATTTTCAATGCTGCCAAAATTTAAGAGTTTTTGTACTACAAAGAGAACATTAAAAATTTGTCAAAGAAATGCAAATTTTTTAATAAATTGTCAAAATTTGTCTCAAATTATTCAAAATTATTCTCTGAACCGTCATTAAATAACGCCCGGAGTTTTGCCCCGTCGTTTGGTACGACTCTTGACCACCCCCTATTGTGGGAAGTGCAAAACTTTTGATTGTCACACCTAACCTAACCGAATCTTTTGGTACCTGAATATTCATATTTTTCAGCGGGTTTTTGTCATATCTTGTATTCTACCTTGTCTTGATCAACGCTATAGAAATTTTCAATGCTGCCAAAATTTAAGAGTTTTTGTACTACAAATAGAACATTAGAAATTTGTCAAAGAAATGTAAATTTTTTAATAAATTGTCAAAATTTGTCTCAAATTATTTAAAATTATTCTCTGAACCATCATTAAATAACGCCCGGAGTTTTGCCCCGTCGTTTGGTACGACTCTCGACCACCCCCTATTGTGGGAAGTGCAAAACTTTTGATTGTCACACCTAACCTAACCGAATCTTTTGGTACCTGAATATTCATATTTTTCAGCGGGTTTTTGTCATATCTTGTATTCTACCTTGTCTTGATCAACGCTATAGAAATTTTCAATGCTGCCAAAATTTAAGAGTTTTTGTACTACAAATAGAACATTAAAAATTTGTCAAAGAAATGCAAATTTTTTAATAAATTGTCAAAATTTGTCTCAAATTATTTAAAATTATTCTCTGAACCATCATTAAATAACGCCCGGAGTTTTGCCCCGTCGTTTGGTACGACTCTCGACCACCCCCTATTGTGGGAAGTGCAAAACTTTTGATTGTCACACCTAACCTAACCGAATCTTTTGGTACCTGAATATTCATATTTTTCAGCGGGTTTTTGTCATATCTTGTATTCTACCTTGTCTTGACCAACGCTATAGAAATTTTCAGTGCTGCCAAAATTTAAGTTTTTTATACTACAAAAAGAACATTAAAAATTCGTCGAAGAAATGCAAATTTTTTAATAAATTGTCAAAATTTGTCTCAAATTATTCAAAATTATTCTCCGAACCATCATTTAATAACGCCCGGAGTTTTGCCCCGTCGTTTGGTACGACTCTCGACCACCCCCTATTGTGGGAAGTGCAAAACTTTTGATTGTCACACCTTTTTTTTTTTTTTTTTTTTTGATTCCCAGGAAAAATGCTTCATGCACTACCCGCCGGCTAGGGGACGGCACCGGCGGGGCGTGTGGGACTCCCAGCAAGAAAACGCGCTGGTCTACCCACTAAAAAACCTGGGGTGTTCCCTCTCTCACCCAATGGGGGGGGCCAGTTGGGAACTTAAAAGATTCAACCATAGCAGGCCCCCCCATGTGGGTGCCGGCCGGGTCATTTTTTTTTTCGGACCCGACCACCTCTCGTCCCCAGGGGAGAGCCTGACTGCTCTCCCCTTTCGACATCAGAAAGGCGCGCGGGAACACCGCGCGCGCCCTCTCGGGGCTTTTAGTTTACGGGTGGCAGGGTCCCCTGAGGCCCCGCCACCCGGAGCCCCTAGGTGGGGGGCAGGAGAGCGACATAAGCGCGTCTCCTGCGCCCCATCCTCCGGCGGCGGACGTCCGGGGCGTAAGGATCGTCCTCACGCCCCCGCTCCGCCGCCTCCTTCTGCGAGATGACAGTCTCGCAGAAGGAACTCATTGCGCCCCAGCACCTGTCGTCGCCGACCATCTTGGATATGACGGTCGGCAACGAGAGGTCGGGGCCAATCACGGTGACCAGGGCACAGCGCTCCGCGGCCCACGCCGGGCACTCCTCCAGCGTGTGCTGCGCCGTGTCCCGGTCACACACCTCACAATGGTGACATCTGGTTGTTGGCTCCCTACCGGCTATCTTACAGAGGTACTCTCCGAAACACCCGTGTCCGGAGAGCACCTGAGTAAGCCGGTAGGTGAGCGGTCCGCGCCGTCTGTCCGTCCACTCCCTTAACACTGGACGGACAGCCTCGACTGTCCTCACCCCATAGCGGGGCTGGGCCAGCCTCTCCTGCCATTTGGCCTCCAGGACCAATCGAGCCTGGGACCTTCGCGTCTCCACCGCCCTGTGCGTGGGCTCCTCGCCCTGGAGCCGGAGGTCAGCGCGCCAGTAATACACTGACGCTTGGACCTCCGCCTCCAAATCCCAGGGTGGCGATGCCGCCAAAACGCACGCCGCCTCGTAGGAGACGGTGCGGTACGCCCGCGACACCCTGATCGCCATCGCCCTCTGAGGTCTCCTTAGGAGGGCGACATTTCGGCGATCCAGGGCGCCAGCCCAAATGGGCGACCCATAAAGGGCCATCGACCGCACCACCCCCAAATAGAGGCGGCGGCAGATGACACTCGGCCCCCCGATATTCGGCAGCAGAGAGCTAAGCGCTCCCGCCGCCGACATCAGCCGGGGGGCCAGGCGGCTAAAATGGACGCGAAAGTTCCAGCGGCCGTCGAGGTGGAGCCCCAAGTATTTCATACTCGGCTCCACCCCGATGCGGACCCCTCCAACGATGATGTGGGCATCTGGTGGCGGCGCCCGCCGAGGCCCGTGAAATAGAAGGGCCTCGGACTTTTCCAGCGCCACCTCCAGTCCCAACATCCTAATCCTGCCGACAACCAGAGCCACTCCAGCCGTGGCAAGACGGGCAGCTGCCCAGTAGTCCTCTCCCCGGGCCGTAACCAGCGTGTCGTCGGCGTAACAAGTTACGCCGACGCCCGGGGGCAGGGCGCCCCGCAGCACCCAGTCGTAACCGATGTTCCACAGGAGCGGACCCAGAACCGATCCCTGTGGAACACCGCACGACACCTCCCTCCGGAACGTCTCTCCGTTCCGCCCCACACAGAATACACTTCTCTGGTGCAGGTAGTCCCCGACTATTCGGCGCAGGTAGGGAGGCACCCCATGAAATCGGAGCGCCTCCCTAATAGTCGCCAACGGCAGGGTGTTGAACGCGTTGGCGATGTCCAAGGACACCGCCAACAGCACCCCGCGCGAGGCGACAGCCTCTGCCGAGAGGGCCTTGACGCGACTGATCGCGTCAATCGTCGATCGGCCCTCCCGGAATCCGAACTGGAGTTCGGATAAGTCGGGGCCCACCCGCACCAGGTGCTTGGAGAGGCGGGCAGCCAACACACGCTCAAAGAGCTTGCCCACCTCATCCAACAGCACTATGGGGCGGTACGCGGAGGGAGAGTCCGCGGGGCGGCCCTCCTTTCTCAGGAGGACCAGCTTGCCCGTCTTCCACATGGAAGGGAACCGTCCCGACTCCAAGCAGGCGCTAAACAGCCTGAGGAGCCGGTCCCCTAGGGCGTCATAGGCCAAAACCCAGGCGCGGCCAGGAATCCCGTCCGGCCCCGGAGCAGTGTTTTTGCCCCGGAGCCGCACCATTGCCGCGCCGAGCTCCGCCATTGAAACTACTGGCGCCCCGGCATCGGCGCCGTCCTCCTCGACTTCGGGCGGCGCCATTACGGGTGGTGTGTGCTCCGCTCTCGAAGGAAAGAGAGCGGAGACCACCCCCTCCAATTGCCGGGGCTGGAGACTCTCGGTGACCGGTGGGGCCCAGGGGCGCAACTTGCCCCTGACCGTCTTATACGGACGGCCCCACGGGTCTGCCTCGAGAGTCCCCAGGAACTCTTCCCATGTTTGGGCTTTGGCCTCGCTGATGGCGGACTGCAGGGCGTGCTTCCGCTGTACGTATTCGCCCCGCAGCCGTGCCTCCACGGTCGGGTCATGGTACCGCCTGCGTCGGCGGTACCTAGTGTACTGGCGACGCGCCGCAATGCACGCGGCGCGTTTTTGGCCTATGTCATTAGACCACCAGTACACCTGACGCCTTGGAGGTCGAGCACTGGTCCGGGGCATCGACGCGTCGCAAATCTGCGTCATCGCGCCCCGGAACCACTCCGCCTCCGACTCAACCTCCACAGGCCCTTCACCCATCGGGGTCCAGGCCTGGACGATTGATTGTCACACCTAACCTAACCTAATCTTTCGGTACCTAAATATTCATATTTTTCAGCGGATTTTTGTCATATCTTGTATTCCACCTTGTCTTGATCAACGCTATAGAAATTTTCAGTGCTGCCAAAATTTAAGTTTTTATACTACAAAAAGAACATTAAAAATTCGTCAAAGAAATGCAAAATTTTTAATAAATTGTCAAAATTTGTCTCAAATTATTCAAAGTTTTCTCTGAACCATCATTAAATAACGCCCGGAGTTTTGCCCCGTCGTTTGGTACGACTCTCGACCACCCCCTATTGTGGGAAGTGCAAAACTTTTGATTGTCACACCTAACCTAACCGAATCTTTTGGTACCTGAATATTCATATTTTTCAGCGGGTTTTTGTCATATCTTGTATTCTACCTTGTCTTGATCAACGCTATAGAAATTTTCAATGCTGCCAAAATTTAAGAGTTTTTGTACTACAAAGAGAACATTAAAAATTTGTCAAAGAAATGCAAATTTTTTAATAAATTGTCAAAATTTGTCTCAAATTATTCAAAATTATTCTCTGAACCGTCATTAAATAACGCCCGGAGTTTTGCCCCGTCGTTTGGTACGACTCTTGACCACCCCCTATTGTGGGAAGTGCAAAACTTTTGATTGTCACACCTAACCTAACCGAATCTTTTGGTACCTGAATATTCATATTTTTCAGCGGGTTTTTGTCATATCTTGTATTCTACCTTGTCTTGATCAACGCTATAGAAATTTTCAATGCTGCCAAAATTTAAGAGTTTTTGTACTACAAATAGAACATTAGAAATTTGTCAAAGAAATGTAAATTTTTTAATAAATTGTCAAAATTTGTCTCAAATTATTTAAAATTATTCTCTGAACCATCATTAAATAACGCCCGGAGTTTTGCCCCGTCGTTTGGTACGACTCTCGACCACCCCCTATTGTGGGAAGTGCAAAACTTTTGATTGTCACACCTAACCTAACCGAATCTTTTGGTACCTGAATATTCATATTTTTCAGCGGGTTTTTGTCATATCTTGTATTCTACCTTGTCTTGACCAACGCTATAGAAATTTTCAGTGCTGCCAAAATTTAAGTTTTTTATACTACAAAAAGAACATTAAAAATTCGTCGAAGAAATGCAAATTTTTTAATAAATTGTCAAAATTTGTCTCAAATTATTCAAAATTATTCTCCGAACCATCATTTAATAACGCCCGGAGTTTTGCCCCGTCGTTTGGTACGACTCTCGACCACCCCCTATTGTGGGAAGTGCAAAACTTTTGATTGTCACACCTAACCTAACCCAATATTTTGGTACCTAAATATTCATATTTTTCAGCGGATTTTTGTCATATCTTGTATTCCACCTTGTCTTGATCAACGCTATAGAAATTTTCAGTGCTGCCAAAATTTAAGTTTTTTATACTACAAAAAGAACATTAAAAATTCGTCGAAGAAATGCAAATTTTTTAATAAATTGTCAAAATTTGTCTCAAATTATTCAAAATTATTCTCCGAACCATCATTTAATAACGCCCGGAGTTTTGCCCCGTCGTTTGGTACGACTCTCGACCACCCCCTATTGTGGGAAGTGCAAAACTTTTGATTGTCACACCTAACCTAACCGAATCTTTTGGTACCTGAATATTCATATTTTTCAGCGGGTTTTTGTCATATCTTGTATTCTACCTTGTCTTGATCAACGCTATAGAAATTTTCAATGCTGCCAAAATTTAAGAGTTTTTGTACTACAAAGAGAACATTAAAAATTTGTCAAAGAAATGCAAATTTTTTAATAAATTGTCAAAATTTGTCTCAAATTATTCAAAATTATTCTCTGAACCGTCATTAAATAACGCCCGGAGTTTTGCCCCGTCGTTTGGTACGACTCTCGACCACCCCCTATTGTGGGAAGTGCAAAACTTTTGATTGTCACACCTAACCTAACCGAATCTTTTGGTACCTGAATATTCATATTTTTCAGCGGGTTTTTGTCATATCTTGTATTCTACCTTGTCTTGATCAACGCTATAGAAATTTTCAATGCTGCCAAAATTTAAGAGTTTTTGTACTACAAAGAGAACATTAAAAATTTGTCAAAGAAATGCAAATTTTTTAATAAATTGTCAAAATTTGTCTCAAATTATTCAAAATTATTCTCTGAACCATCATTAAATAACGCCCGGAGTTTTGCCCCGTCGTTTGGTACGACTCTCGACCACCCCCTATTGTGGGAAGTGCAAAACTTTTGATTTGTACACCTCACCTAACCTAATCTTTCGGTACCTAAATATTCATATTTTTCAGCGGATTTTTGTCATATCTTGTATTCCACCTTGTCTTGATCAACGCTATAGAAATTTTCAGTGCTGCCAAAATTTAAGTTTTTTATACTACAAAAAGAACATTAAAAATTCGTCGAAGAAATGCAAATTTTTTAATAAATTGTCAAAATTTGTCTCAAATTATTCAAAATTATTCTCCGAACCATCATTTAATAACGCCCGGAGTTTTGCCCCGTCGTTTGGTACGACTCTCGACCACCCCCTATTGTGGGAAGTGCAAAACTTTTGATTGTCACACCTAACCTAACCGAATCTTTTGGTACCTGAATATTCATATTTTTCAGCGGGTTTTTGTCATATCTTGTATTCTACCTTGTCTTGATCAACGCTATAGAAATTTTCAATGCTGCCAAAATTTAAGAGTTTTTGTACTACAAAGAGAACATTAAAAATTTGTCAAAGAAATGCAAATTTTTTAATAAATTGTCAAAATTTGTCTCAAATTATTCAAAATTATTCTCTGAACCGTCATTAAATAACGCCCGGAGTTTTGCCCCGTCGTTTGGTACGACTCTTGACCACCCCCTATTGTGGGAAGTGCAAAACTTTTGATTGTCACACCTAACCTAACCGAATCTTTTGGTACCTGAATATTCATATTTTTCAGCGGGTTTTTGTCATATCTTGTATTCTACCTTGTCTTGATCAACGCTATAGAAATTTCCAATGCTGCCAAAATTTAAGAGTTTTTGTACTACAAATAGAACATTAAAAATTTGTCAAAGAAATGCAAATTTTTTAATAAATTGTCAAAATTTGTCTCAAATTATTTAAAATTATTCTCTGAACCATCATTAAATAACGCCCGGAGTTTTGCCCCGTCGTTTGGTACGACTCTCGACCACCCCCTATTGTGGGAAGTGCAAAACTTTTGATTGTCACACCTAACCTAACCGAATCTTTTGGTACCTGAATATTCATATTTTTCAGCGGGTTTTTGTCATATCTTGTATTCTACCTTGTCTTGATCAACGCTATAGAAATTTTCAATGCTGCCAAAATTTAAGAGTTTTTGTACTACAAATAGAACATTAAAAATTTGTCAAAGAAATGCAAATTTTTTAATAAATTGTCAAAATTTGTCTCAAATTATTTAAAATTATTCTCTGAACCATCATTAAATAACGCCCGGAGTTTTGCCCCGTCGTTTGGTACGACTCTCGACCACCCCCTATTGTGGGAAGTGCAAAACTTTTGATTGTCACACCTAACCTAACCGAATCTTTTGGTACCTGAATATTTATATTTTTCAGCGGGTTTTTGTCATATCTTGTATTCTACCTTGTCTTGACCAACGCTATAGAAATTTTCAGTGCTGCCAAAATTTAAGTTTTTTATACTACAAAAAGAACATTAAAAATTCGTCGAAGAAATGCAAATTTTTTAATAAATTGTCAAAATTTGTCTCAAATTATTCAAAATTATTCTCCGAACCATCATTTAATAACGCCCGGAGTTTTGCCCCGTCGTTTGGTACGACTCTCGACCACCCCCTATTGTGGGAAGTGCAAAACTTTTGATTGTCACACCTAACCTAACCGAATCTTTTGGTACCTGAATATTCATATTTTTCAGCGGGTTTTTGTCATATCTTGTATTCTACCTTGTCTTGATCAACGCTATAGAAATTTTCAATGCTGCCAAAATTTAAGAGTTTTTGTACTACAAAGAGAACATTAAAAATTTGTCAAAGAAATGCAAATTTTTTAATAAATTGTCAAAATTTGTCTCAAATTATTCAAAATTATTCTCTGAACCATCATTAAATAACGCCCGGAGTTTTGCCCCGTCGTTTGGTACGACTCTCGACCACCCCCTATTGTGGGAAGTGCAAAACTTTTGATTGTCACACCTAACCTAACCCAATATTTTGGTACCTGAATATTCATATTTTTCAGCGGGTTTTTGTCATATCTTGTATTCTACCTTGTCTTGATCAACGCTATAGAAATTTTCAGTGCTGCCAAAATTTAAGTTTTTTATACTACAAAAAGAACATTAAAAATTCGTCGAAGAAATGCAAATTTTTTAATAAATTGTCAAAATTTGTCTCAAATTATTCAAAATTATTCTCCGAACCATCATTTAATAACGCCCGGAGTTTTGCCCCGTCGTTTGGTACGACTCTCGACCACCCCCTATTGTGGGAAGTGCAAAACTTTTGATTGTCACACCTAACCTAACCGAATCTTTTGGTACCTGAATATTCATATTTTTCAGCGGGTTTTTGTCATATCTTGTATTCTACCTTGTCTTGATCAACGCTATAGAAATTTTCAATTCTGCCAAAATTTAAGAGTTTTTGTACTACAAAGAGAACATTAAAAATTTGTCAAAGAAATGCAAATTTTTTAATAAATTGTCAAAATTTGTCTCAAATTATTCAAAATTATTCTCTGAACCGTCATTAAATAACGCCCGGAGTTTTGCCCCATCGTTTGGTACGACTCTTGACCACCCCCTATTGTGGGAAGTGCAAAACTTTTGATTGTCACACCTAACCTAACCGAATCTTTTGGTACCTGAATATTCATATTTCTCAGCGGGTTTTTGTCATATCTTGTATTCTACCTTGTCTTGATCAACGCTATAGAAATTTTCAATGCTGCCAAAATTTAAGAGTTTTTGTACTACAAATAGAACATTAAAAATTTGTCAAAGAAATGCAAATTTTTTAATAAATTGTCAAAATTTGTCTCAAATTATTTAAAATTATTCTCTGAACCATCATTAAATAACGCCCGGAGTTTTGCCCCGTCGTTTGGTACGACTCTCGACCACCCCCTATTGTGGGAAGTGCAAAACTTTTGATTGTCACACCTAACCTAACCGAATCTTTTGGTACCTGAATATTCATATTTTTCAGCGGGTTTTTGTCATATCTTGTATTCTACCTTGTCTTGACCAACGCTATAGAAATTTTCAGTGCTGCCAAAATTTAAGTTTTTTATACTACAAAAAGAACATTAAAAATTCGTCGAAGAAATGCAAATTTTTTAATAAATTGTCAAAATTTGTCTCAAATTATTCAAAATTATTCTCCGAACCATCATTTAATAACGCCCGGAGTTTTGCCCCGTCGTTTGGTACGACTCTCGACCACCCCCTATTGTGGGAAGTGCAAAACTTTTGATTGTCACACCTAACCTAACCGAATCTTTTGGTACCTGAATATTCATATTTTTCAGCGGGTTTTTGTCATATCTTGTATTCTACCTTGTCTTGATCAACGCTATAGAAATTTTCAATGCTGCCAAAATTTAAGAGTTTTTGTACTACAAAGAGAACATTAAAAATTTGTCAAAGAAATGCAAATTTTTTAATAAATTGTCAAAATTTGTCTCAAATTATTCAAAATTATTCTCTGAACCATCATTAAATAACGCCCGGAGTTTTGCCCCGTCGTTTGGTACGACTCTCGACCACCCCCTATTGTGGGAAGTGCAAAACTTTTGATTGTCACACCTAACCTAACCCAATATTTTGGTACCTAAATATTCATATTTTTCAGCGGATTTTTGTCATATCTTGTATTCCACCTTGTCTTGATCAACGCTATAGAAATTTTCAGTGCTGCCAAAATTTAAGTTTTTTATACTACAAAAAGAACATTAAAAATTCGTCGAAGAAATGCAAATTTTTTAATAAATTGTCAAAATTTGTCTCAAATTATTCAAAATTATTCTCCGAACCATCATTTAATAACGCCCGGAGTTTTGCCCCGTCGTTTGGTACGACTCTCGACCACCCCCTATTGTGGGAAGTGCAAAACTTTTGATTGTCACACCTAACCTAACCGAATCTTTTGGTACCTGAATATTCATATTTTTCAGCGGGTTTTTGTCATATCTTGTATTCTACCTTGTCTTGATCAACGCTATAGAAATTTTCAATGCTGCCAAAATTTAAGAGTTTTTGTACTACAAAGAGAACATTAAAAATTTGTCAAAGAAATGCAAATTTTTTAATAAATTGTCAAAATTTGTCTCAAATTATTCAAAATTATTCTCTGAACCGTCATTAAATAACGCCTGGAGTTTTGCCCCGTCGTTTGGTACGACTCTTGACCACCCCCTATTGTGGGAAGTGCAAAACTTTTGATTGTCACACCTAACCTAACCGAATCTTTTGGTACCTGAATATTCATATTTTTCAGCGGGTTTTTGTCATATCTTGTATTCTACCTTGTCTTGATCAACGCTATAGAAATTTTCAATGCTGCCAAAATTTAAGAGTTTTTGTACTACAAATAGAACATTAAAAATTTGTCAAAGAAATGCAAATTTTTTAATAAATTGTCAAAATTTGTCTCAAATTATTTAAAATTATTCTCTGAACCATCATTAAATAACGCCCGGAGTTTTGCCCCGTCGTTTGGTACGACTCTCGACCACCCCCTATTGTGGGAAGTGCAAAACTTTTGATTGTCACACCTAACCTAACCGAATCTTTTGGTACCTGAATATTCATATTTTTCAGCGGGTTTTTGTCATATCTTGTATTCTACCTTGTCTTGACCAACGCTATAGAAATTTTCAGTGCTGCCAAAATTTAAGTTTTTTATACTACAAAAAGAACATTAAAAATTCGTCGAAGAAATGCAAATTTTTTAATAAATTGTCAAAATTTGTCTCAAATTATTCAAAATTATTCTCCGAACCATCATTTAATAACGCCCGGAGTTTTGCCCCGTCGTTTGGTACGACTCTCGACCACCCCCTATTGTGGGAAGTGCAAAACTTTTGATTGTCACACCTAACCTAACCGAATCTTTTGGTACCTGAATATTCATATTTTTCAGCGGGTTTTTGTCATATCTTGTATTCTACCTTGTCTTGATCAACGCTATAGAAATTTTCAATGCTGCCAAAATTTAAGAGTTTTTGTACTACAAAGAGAACATTAAAAATTTGTCAAAGAAATGCAAATTTTTTAATAAATTGTCAAAATTTGTCTCAAATTATTCAAAATTATTCTCTGAACCATCATTAAATAACGCCCGGAGTTTTGCCCCGTCGTTTGGTACGACTCTCGACCACCCCCTATTGTGGGAAGTGCAAAACTTTTGATTGTCACACCTAACCTAACCCAATATTTTGGTACCTAAATATTCATATTTTTCAGCGAATTTTTGTCATATCTTGTATTCCACCTTGTCTTGATCAACGCTATAGAAATTTTCAGTGCTGCCAAAATTTAAGTTTTTTATACTACAAAAAGAACATTAAAAATTCGTCGAAGAAATGCAAATTTTTTAATAAATTGTCAAAATTTGTCTCAAATTATTCAAAATTATTCTCCGAACCATCATTTAATAACGCCCGGAGTTTTGCCCCGTCGTTTGGTACGACTCTCGACCACCCCCTATTGTGGGAAGTGCAAAACTTTTGATTGTCACACCTAACCTAACCGAATCTTTTGGTACCTGAATATTCATATTTTTCAGCGGGTTTTTGTCATATCTTGTATTCTACCTTGTCTTGATCAACGCTATAGAAATTTTCAATGCTGCCAAAATTTAAGAGTTTTTGTACTACAAATAGAACATTAAAAATTTGTCAAAGAAATGCAAATTTTTTAATAAATTGTCAAAATTTGTCTCAAATTATTTAAAATTATTCTCTGAACCATCATTAAATAACGCCCGGAGTTTTGCCCCGTCGTTTGGTACGACTCTCGACCACCCCCTATTGTGGGAAGTGCAAAACTTTTGATTGTCACACCTAACCTAACCGAATCTTTTGGTACCTGAATATTCATATTTTTCAGCGGGTTTTTGTCATATCTTGTATTCTACCTTGTCTTGATCAACGCTATAGAAATTTTCAATGCTGCCAAAATTTAAGAGTTTTTGTACTACAAATAGAACATTAAAAATTTGTCAAAGAAATGCAAATTTTTTAATAAATTGTCAAAATTTGTCTCAAATTATTTAAAATTATTCTCTGAACCATCATTAAATAACGCCCGGAGTTTTGCCCCGTCGTTTGGTACGACTCTCGACCACCCCCTATTGTGGGAAGTGCAAAACTTAACCTAACCGAATCTTTTGGTACCTGAATATTCATATTTTTCAGCGGGTTTTTGTCATATCTTGTATTCTACCTTGTCTTGACCAACGCTATAGAAATTTTCAGTGCTGCCAAAATTTAAGTTTTTTATACTACAAAAAGAACATTAAAAATTCGTCGAAGAAATGCAAATTTTTTAATAAATTGTCAAAATTTGTCTCAAATTATTCAAAATTATTCTCCGAACCATCATTTAATAACGCCCGGAGTTTTGCCCCGTCGTTTGGTACGACTCTCGACCACCCCCTATTGTGGGAAGTGCAAAACTTTTGATTGTCACACCTAACCTAACCGAATCTTTTGGTACCTGAATATTCATATTTTTCAGCGGGTTTTTGTCATATCTTGTATTCTACCTTGTCTTGATCAACGCTATAGAAATTTTCAATGCTGCCAAAATTTAAGAGTTTTTGTACTACAAAGAGAACATTAAAAATTTGTCAAAAAAATGCAAATTTTTTAATAAATTGTCAAAATTTGTCTCAAATTATTCAAAATTATTCTCTGAACCATCATTAAATAACGCCCGGAGTTTTGCCCCGTCGTTTGGTACGACTCTCGACCACCCCCTATTGTGGGAAGTGCAAAACTTTTGATTGTCACACCTAACCTAACCCAATATTTTGGTACCTAAATATTCATATTTTTCAGCGGATTTTTGTCATATCTTGTATTCCACCTTGTCTTGATCAACGCTATAGAAATTTTCAGTGCTGCCAAAATTTAAGTTTTTTATACTACAAAAAGAACATTAAAAATTCGTCGAAGAAATGCAAATTTTTTAATAAATTGTCAAAATTTGTCTCAAATTATTCAAAATTATTCTCCGAACCATCATTTAATAACGCCCGGAGTTTTGCCCCGTCGTTTGGTACGACTCTCGACCACCCCCTATTGTGGGAAGTGCAAAACTTTTGATTGTCACACCTAACCTAACCGAATCTTTTGGTACCTGAATATTCATATTTTTCAGCGGGTTTTTGTCATATCTTGTATTCTACCTTGTCTTGATCAACGCTATAGAAATTTTCAATGCTGCCAAAATTTAAGAGTTTTTGTACTACAAAGAGAACATTAAAAATTTGTCAAAGAAATGCAAATTTTTTAATAAATTGTCAAAATTTGTCTCAAATTATTCAAAATTATTCTCTGAACCGTCATTAAATAACGCCCGGAGTTTTGCCCCGTCGTTTGGTACGACTCTTGACCACCCCCTATTGTGGGAAGTGCAAAACTTTTGATTGTCACACCTAACCTAACCGAATCTTTTGGTACCTGAATATTCATATTTTTCAGCGGGTTTTTGTCATATCTTGTATTCTACCTTGTCTTGATCAACGCTATAGAAATTTTCAATGCTGCCAAAATTTAAGAGTTTTTGTACTACAAATAGAACATTAAAAATTTGTCAAAGAAATGCAAATTTTTTAATAAATTGTCAAAATTTGTCTCAAATTATTTAAAATTATTCTCTGAACCATCATTAAATAACGCCCGGAGTTTTGCCCCGTCGTTTGGTACGACTCTCGACCACCCCCTATTGTGGGAAGTGCAAAACTTTTGATTGTCACACCTAACCTAACCGAATCTTTTGGTACCTGAATATTCATATTTTTCAGCGGGTTTTTGTCATATCTTGTATTCTACCTTGTCTTGACCAACGCTATAGAAATTTTCAGTGCTGCCAAAATTTAAGTTTTTTATACTACAAAAAGAACATTAAAAATTCGTCGAAGAAATGCAAATTTTTTAATAAATTGTCAAAATTTGTCTCAAATTATTCAAAATTATTCTCCGAACCATCATTTAATAACGCCCGGAGTTTTGCCCCGTCGTTTGGTACGACTCTCGACCACCCCCTATTGTGGGAAGTGCAAAACTTTTGATTGTCACACCTAACCTAACCGAATCTTTTGGTACCTGAATATTCATATTTTTCAGCGGGTTTTTGTCATATCTTGTATTCTACCTTGTCTTGATCAACGCTATAGAAATTTTCAATGCTGCCAAAATTTAAGAGTTTTTGTACTACAAAGAGAACATTAAAAATTTGTCAAAGAAATGCAAATTTTTTAATAAATTGTCAAAATTTGTCTCAAATTATTCAAAATTATTCTCTGAACCATCATTAAATAACGCCCGGAGTTTTGCCCCGTCGTTTGGTACGACTCTCGACCACCCCCTATTGTGGGAAGTGCAAAACTTTTGATTGTCACACCTAACCTAACCCAATATTTTGGTACCTAAATATTCATATTTTTCAGCGGATTTTTGTCATATCTTGTATTCCACCTTGTCTTGATCAACGCTATAGAAATTTTCAGTGCTGCCAAAATTTAAGTTTTTTATACTACAAAAAGAACATTAAAAATTCGTCGAAGAAATGCAAATTTTTTAATAAATTGTCAAAATTTGTCTCAAATTATTCAAAATTATTCTCCGAACCATCATTTAATAACGCCCGGAGTTTTGCCCCGTCGTTTGGTACGACTCTCGACCACCCCCTATTGTGGGAAGTGCAAAACTTTTGATTGTCACACCTAACCTAACCGAATCTTTTGGTACCTGAATATTCATATTTTTCAGCGGGTTTTTGTCATATCTTGTATTCTACCTTGTCTTGATCAACGCTATAGAAATTTTCAATGCTGCCAAAATTTAAGAGTTTTTGTACTACAAAGAGAACATTAAAAATTTGTCAAAGAAATGCAAATTTTTTAATAAATTGTCAAAATTTGTCTCAAATTATTCAAAATTATTCTCTGAACCGTCATTAAATAACGCCCGGAGTTTTGCCCCGTCGTTTGGTACGACTCTAGACCACCCCCTATTGTGGGAAGTGCAAAACTTTTGATTGTCACACCTAACCTAACCGAATCTTTTGGTACCTGAATATTCATATTTTTCAGCGGGTTTTTGTCATATCTTGTATTCTACCTTGTCTTGATCAACGCTATAGAAATTTTCAATGCTGCCAAAATTTAAGAGTTTTTGTACTACAAATAGAACATTAAAAATTTGTCAAAGAAATGCAAATTTTTTAATAAATTGTCAAAATTTGTCTCAAATTATTTAAAATTATTCTCTGAACCATCATTAAATAACGCCCGGAGTTTTGCCCCGTCGTTTGGTACGACTCTCGACCACCCCCTATTGTGGGAAGTGCAAAACTTTTGATTGTCACACCTAACCTAACCGAATCTTTTGGTACCTGAATATTCATATTTTTCAGCGGGTTTTTGTCATATCTTGTATTCTACCTTGTCTTGATCAACGCTATAGAAATTTTCAATGCTGCCAAAATTTAAGAGTTTTTGTACTACAAATAGAACATTAAAAATTTGTCAAAGAAATGCAAATTTTTTAATAAATTGTCAAAATTTGTCTCAAATTATTTAAAATTATTCTCTGAACCATCATTAAATAACGCCCGGAGTTTTGCCCCGTCGTTTGGTACGACTCTCGACCACCCCCTATTGTGGGAAGTGCAAAACTTTTGATTGTCACACCTAACCTAACCGAATCTTTTGGTACCTGAATATTCATATTTTTCAGCGGGTTTTTGTCATATCTTGTATTCTACCTTGTCTTGACCAACGCTATAGAAATTTTCAGTGCTGCCAAAATTTAAGTTTTTTATACTACAAAAAGAACATTAAAAATTCGTCGAAGAAATGCAAATTTTTTAATAAATTGTCAAAATTTGTCTCAAATTATTCAAAATTATTCTCCGAACCATCATTTAATAACGCCCGGAGTTTTGCCCCGTCGTTTGGTACGACTCTCGACCACCCCCTATTGTGGGAAGTGCAAAACTTTTGATTGTCACACCTAACCTAACCGAATCTTTTGGTACCTGAATATTCATATTTTTCAGCGGGTTTTTGTCATATCTTGTATTCTACCTTGTCTTGATCAACGCTATAGAAATTTTCAATGCTGCCAAAATTTAAGAGTTTTTGTACTACAAAGAGAACATTAAAAATTTGTCAAAGAAATGCAAATTTTTTAATAAATTGTCAAAATTTGTCTCAAATTATTCAAAATTATTCTCTGAACCATCATTAAATAACGCCCGGAGTTTTGCCCCGTCGTTTGGTACGACTCTCGACCACCCCCTATTGTGGGAAGTGCAAAACTTTTGATTGTCACACCTAACCTAACCCAATATTTTGGTACCTAAATATTCATATTTTTCAGCGGATTTTTGTCATATCTTGTATTCCACCTTGTCTTGATCAACGCTATAGAAATTTTCAGTGCTGCCAAAATTTAAGTTTTTTATACTACAAAAAGAACATTAAAAATTCGTCGAAGAAATGCAAATTTTTTAATAAATTGTCAAAATTTGTCTCAAATTATTCAAAATTATTCTCCGAACCATCATTTAATAACGCCCGGAGTTTTGCCCCGTCGTTTGGTACGACTCTCGACCACCCCCTATTGTGGGAAGTGCAAAACTTTTGATTGTCACACCTAACCTAACCGAATCTTTTGGTACCTGAATATTCATATTTTTCAGCGGGTTTTTGTCATATCTTGTATTCTACCTTGTCTTGATCAACGCTATAGAAATTTTCAATGCTGCCAAAATTTAAGAGTTTTTGTACTACAAAGAGAACATTAAAAATTTGTCAAAGAAATGCAAATTTTTTAATAAATTGTCAAAATTTGTCTCAAATTATTCAAAATTATTCTCTGAACCGTCATTAAATAACGCCCGGAGTTTTGCCCCGTCGTTTGGTACGACTCTTGACCACCCCCTATTGTGGGAAGTGCAAAACTTTTGATTGTCACACCTAACCTAACCGAATCTTTTGGTACCTGAATATTCATATTTTTCAGCGGGTTTTTGTCATATCTTGTATTCTACCTTGTCTTGATCAACGCTATAGAAATTTTCAATGCTGCCAAAATTTAAGAGTTTTTGTACTACAAATAGAACATTAAAAATTTGTCAAAGAAATGCAAATTTTTTAATAAATTGTCAAAATTTGTCTCAAATTATTTAAAATTATTCTCTGAACCATCATTAAATAACGCCCGGAGTTTTGCCCCGTCGTTTGGTACGACTCTCGACCACCCCCTATTGTGGGAAGTGCAAAACTTTTGATTGTCACACCTAACCTAACCGAATCTTTTGGTACCTGAATATTCATATTTTTCAGCGGGTTTTTGTCATATCTTGTATTCTACCTTGTCTTGATCAACGCTATAGAAATTTTCAATGCTGCCAAAATTTAAGAGTTTTTGTACTACAAATAGAACATTAAAAATTTGTCAAAGAAATGCAAATTTTTTAATAAATTGTCAAAATTTGTCTCAAATTATTTAAAATTATTCTCTGAACCATCATTAAATAACGCCCGGAGTTTTGCCCCGTCGTTTGGTACGACTCTCGACCACCCCCTATTGTGGGAAGTGCAAAACTTTTGATTGTCACACCTAACCTAACCGAATCTTTTGGTACCTGAATATTCATATTTTTCAGCGGGTTTTTGTCATATCTTGTATTCTACCTTGTCTTGACCAACGCTATAGAAATTTTCAGTGCTGCCAAAATTTAAGTTTTTTATACTACAAAAAGAACATTAAAAATTCGTCGAAGAAATGCAAATTTTTTAATAAATTGTCAAAATTTGTCTCAAATTATTCAAAATTATTCTCCGAACCATCATTTAATAACGCCCGGAGTTTTGCCCCGTCGTTTGGTACGACTCTCGACCACCCCCTATTGTGGGAAGTGCAAAACTTTTGATTGTCACACCTAACCTAACCGAATCTTTTGGTACCTGAATATTCATATTTTTCAGCGGGTTTTTGTCATATCTTGTATTCTACCTTGTCTTGATCAACGCTATAGAAATTTTCAATGCTGCCAAAATTTAAGAGTTTTTGTACTACAAATAGAACATTAAAAATTTGTCAAAGAAATGCAAATTTTTTAATAAATTGTCAAAATTTGTCTCAAATTATTCAAAATTATTCTCTGAACCATCATTAAATAACGCCCGGAGTTTTGCCCCGTCGTTTGGTACGACTCTCGACCACCCCCTATTGTGGGAAGTGCAAAACTTTTGATTGTCACACCTAACCTAACCCAATATTTTGGTACCTAAATATTCATATTTTTCAGCGGATTTTTGTCATATCTTGTATTCCACCTTGTCTTGATCAACGCTATAGAAATTTTCAGTGCTGCCAAAATTTAAGTTTTTTATACTACAAAAAGAACATTAAAAATTCGTCGAAGAAATGCAAATTTTTTAATAAATTGTCAAAATTTGTCTCAAATTATTCAAAATTATTTTCCGAACCATCATTTAATAACGCCCGGAGTTTTGCCCCGTCGTTTGGTACGACTCTCGACCACCCCCTATTGTGGGAAGTGCAAAACTTTTGATTGTCACACCTAACCTAACCGAATCTTTTGGTACCTGAATATTCATATTTTTCAGCGGGTTTTTGTCATATCTTGTATTCTACCTTGTCTTGATCAACGCTATAGAAATTTTCAATGCTGCCAAAATTTAAGAGTTTTTGTACTACAAATAGAACATTAAAAATTTGTCAAAGAAATGCAAATTTTTTAATAAATTGTCAAAATTTGTCTCAAATTATTTAAAATTATTCTCTGAACCATCATTAAATAACGCCCGGAGTTTTGCCCCGTCGTTTGGTACGACTCTCGACCACCCCCTATTGTGGGAAGTGCAAAACTTTTGATTGTCACACCTAACCTAACCGAATCTTTTGGTACCTGAATATTCATATTTTTCAGCGGGTTTTTGTCATATCTTGTATTCTACCTTGTCTTGATCAACGCTATAGAAATTTTCAATGCTGCCAAAATTTAAGAGTTTTTGTACTACAAATAGAACATTAAAAATTTGTCAAAGAAATGCAAATTTTTTAATAAATTGTCAAAATTTGTCTCAAATTATTTAAAATTATTCTCTGAACCATCATTAAATAACGCCCGGAGTTTTGCCCCGTCGTTTGGTACGACTCTCGACCACCCCCTATTGTGGGAAGTGCAAAACTTTTGATTGTCACACCTAACCTAACCGAATCTTTTGGTACCTGAATATTCATATTTTTCAGCGGGTTTTTGTCATATCTTGTATTCCACCTTGTCTTGATCAACGCTATAGAAATTTTCAGTGCTGCCAAAATTTAAGTTTTTTATACTACAAAAAGAACATTAAAAATTCGTCAAAGAAATGCAAATTTTTTAATAAATTGTCAAAATTTGTCTCAAATTATTCAAAATTATTCTCCGAACCATCATTTAATAACGCCCGGAGTTTTGCCCCGTCGTTTGGTACGACTCTCGACCACCCCCTATTGTGGGAAGTGCAAAACTTTTGATTGTCACACCTAACCTAACCGAATCTTTTGGTACCTGAATATTCATATTTTTCAGCGGGTTTTTGTCATATCTTGTATTCTACCTTGTCTTGATCAACGCTATAGAAATTTTCAATGCTGCCAAAATTTAAGAGTTTTTGTACTACAAATAGAACATTAAAAATTTGTCAAAGAAATGCAAATTTTTTAATAAATTGTCAAAATTTGTCTCAAATTATTCAAAATTATTCTCTGAACCATCATTAAATAACGCCCGGAGTTTTGCCCCGTCGTTTGGTACGACTCTCGACCACCCCCTATTGTGGGAAGTGCAAAACTTTTGATTGTCACACCTAACCTAACCGAATCTTTTGGTACCTGAATATTCATATTTTTCAGCGGGTTTTTGTCATATCTTGTATTCTACCTTGTCTTGATCAACGCTATAGAAATTTTCAATGCTGCCAAAATTTAAGAGTTTTTGTACTACAAATAGAACATTAAAAATTTGTCAAAGAAATGCAAATTTTTTAATAAATTGTCAAAATTTGTCTCAAATTATTCAAAATTATTCTCTGAACCATCATTAAATAACGCCCGGAGTTTTGCCCCGTCGTTTGGTACGACTCTCGACCACCCCCTATTGTGGGAAGTGCAAAACTTAACCTAACCGAATCTTTTGGTACCTGAATATTCATATTTTTCAGCGGGTTTTTGTCATATCTTGTATTCTACCTTGTCTTGATCAACGCTATAGAAATTTTCAATGCTGCCAAAATTTAAGAGTTTTTGTACTACAAATAGAACATTAAAAATTTGTCAAAGAAATGCAAATTTTTTAATAAATTGTCAAAATTTGTCTCAAATTATTCAAAATTATTCTCTGAACCATCATTAAATAACGCCCGGAGTTTTGCCCCGTCGTTTGGTACGACTCTCGACCACCCCCTATTGTGGGAAGTGCAAAACTTTTGATTGTCACACCTAACCTAACCGAATCTTTTGGTACCTGAATATTCATATTTTTCAGCGGGTTTTTGTCATATCTTGTATTCTACCTTGTCTTGATCAACGCTATAGAAATTTTCAATGCTGCCAAAATTTAAGAGTTTTTGTACTACAAAGAGAACATTAAAAATTTGTCAAAAAAATGCAAATTTTTTAATAAATTGTCAAAATTTGTCTCAAATTATTCAAAATTATTCTCTGAACCATCATTAAATAACGCCCGGAGTTTTGCCCCGTCGTTTGGTACGACTCTCGACCACCCCCTATTGTGGGAAGTGCAAAACTTTTGATTGTCACACCTAACCTAACCCAATATTTTGGTACCTAAATATTCATATTTTTCAGCGGATTTTTGTCATATCTTGTATTCCACCTTGTCTTGATCAACGCTATAGAAATTTTCAGTGCTGCCAAAATTTAAGTTTTTTATACTACAAAAAGAACATTAAAAATTCGTCGAAGAAATGCAAATTTTTTAATAAATTGTCAAAATTTGTCTCAAATTATTCAAAATTATTCTCCGAACCATCATTTAATAACGCCCGGAGTTTTGCCCCGTCGTTTGGTACGACTCTCGACCACCCCCTATTGTGGGAAGTGCAAAACTTTTGATTGTCACACCTAACCTAACCGAATCTTTTGGTACCTGAATATTCATATTTTTCAGCGGGTTTTTGTCATATCTTGTATTCTACCTTGTCTTGATCAACGCTATAGAAATTTTCAATGCTGCCAAAATTTAAGAGTTTTTGTACTACAAAGAGAACATTAAAAATTTGTCAAAGAAATGCAAATTTTTTAATAAATTGTCAAAATTTGTCTCAAATTATTCAAAATTATTCTCTGAACCGTCATTAAATAACGCCCGGAGTTTTGCCCCGTCGTTTGGTACGACTCTTGACCACCCCCTATTGTGGGAAGTGCAAAACTTTTGATTGTCACACCTAACCTAACCGAATCTTTTGGTACCTGAATATTCATATTTTTCAGCGGGTTTTTGTCATATCTTGTATTCTACCTTGTCTTGATCAACGCTATAGAAATTTTCAATGCTGCCAAAATTTAAGAGTTTTTGTACTACAAATAGAACATTAAAAATTTGTCAAAGAAATGCAAATTTTTTAATAAATTGTCAAAATTTGTCTCAAATTATTTAAAATTATTCTCTGAACCATCATTAAATAACGCCCGGAGTTTTGCCCCGTCGTTTGGTACGACTCTCGACCACCCCCTATTGTGGGAAGTGCAAAACTTTTGATTGTCACACCTAACCTAACCGAATCTTTTGGTACCTGAATATTCATATTTTTCAGCGGGTTTTTGTCATATCTTGTATTCTACCTTGTCTTGACCAACGCTATAGAAATTTTCAGTGCTGCCAAAATTTAAGTTTTTTATACTACAAAAAGAACATTAAAAATTCGTCGAAGAAATGCAAATTTTTTAATAAATTGTCAAAATTTGTCTCAAATTATTCAAAATTATTCTCCGAACCATCATTTAATAACGCCCGGAGTTTTGCCCCGTCGTTTGGTACGACTCTCGACCACCCCCTATTGTGGGAAGTGCAAAACTTTTGATTGTCACACCTAACCTAACCGAATCTTTTGGTACCTGAATATTCATATTTTTCAGCGGGTTTTTGTCATATCTTGTATTCTACCTTGTCTTGATCAACGCTATAGAAATTTTCAATGCTGCCAAAATTTAAGAGTTTTTGTACTACAAAGAGAACATTAAAAATTTGTCAAAGAAATGCAAATTTTTTAATAAATTGTCAAAATTTGTCTCAAATTATTCAAAATTATTCTCTGAACCATCATTAAATAACGCCCGGAGTTTTGCCCCGTCGTTTGGTACGACTCTCGACCACCCCCTATTGTGGGAAGTGCAAAACTTTTGATTGTCACACCTAACCTAACCCAATATTTTGGTACCTAAATATTCATATTTTTCAGCGGATTTTTGTCATATCTTGTATTCCACCTTGTCTTGATCAACGCTATAGAAATTTTCAGTGCTGCCAAAATTTAAGTTTTTTATACTACAAAAAGAACATTAAAAATTCGTCGAAGAAATGCAAATTTTTTAATAAATTGTCAAAATTTGTCTCAAATTATTCAAAATTATTCTCCGAACCATCATTTAATAACGCCCGGAGTTTTGCCCCGTCGTTTGGTACGACTCTCGACCACCCCCTATTGTGGGAAGTGCAAAACTTTTGATTGTCACACCTAACCTAACCGAATCTTTTGGTACCTGAATATTCATATTTTTCAGCGGGTTTTTGTCATATCTTGTATTCTACCTTGTCTTGATCAACGCTATAGAAATTTTCAATGCTGCCAAAATTTAAGAGTTTTTGTACTACAAAGAGAACATTAAAAATTTGTCAAAGAAATGCAAATTTTTTAATAAATTGTCAAAATTTGTCTCAAATTATTCAAAATTATTCTCTGAACCGTCATTAAATAACGCCCGGAGTTTTGCCCCGTCGTTTGGTACGACTCTAGACCACCCCCTATTGTGGGAAGTGCAAAACTTTTGATTGTCACACCTAACCTAACCGAATCTTTTGGTACCTGAATATTCATATTTTTCAGCGGGTTTTTGTCATATCTTGTATTCTACCTTGTCTTGATCAACGCTATAGAAATTTTCAATGCTGCCAAAATTTAAGAGTTTTTGTACTACAAATAGAACATTAAAAATTTGTCAAAGAAATGCAAATTTTTTAATAAATTGTCAAAATTTGTCTCAAATTATTTAAAATTATTCTCTGAACCATCATTAAATAACGCCCGGAGTTTTGCCCCGTCGTTTGGTACGACTCTCGACCACCCCCTATTGTGGGAAGTGCAAAACTTTTGATTGTCACACCTAACCTAACCGAATCTTTTGGTACCTGAATATTCATATTTTTCAGCGGGTTTTTGTCATATCTTGTATTCTACCTTGTCTTGATCAACGCTATAGAAATTTTCAATGCTGCCAAAATTTAAGAGTTTTTGTACTACAAATAGAACATTAAAAATTTGTCAAAGAAATGCAAATTTTTTAATAAATTGTCAAAATTTGTCTCAAATTATTTAAAATTATTCTCTGAACCATCATTAAATAACGCCCGGAGTTTTGCCCCGTCGTTTGGTACGACTCTCGACCACCCCCTATTCTGCCGTCCTTTAACTAGAACCCCGTTAACCCTCAAATGGTTGATTTTGAGTTTTGAATGCAAAGTATTACAGTTTTAAATTCTCTATCTTTCTGTCTAAGAGCCATATCTCTATCACTTACAGTTTTAGATATATTAAAACATAATTTACCGTTAAATGACAAAATATGCAACTAATGCTTGACTAAAAAGTGACTATACCACGCTTCTTAGCTTGATGCACGTTTAGGTACCTTAGTTTCCAAATTCGCCTAATATTTTTTAAATGTTTTATTAGCTTAAACTACGTTAATTGAATATTCTTGACTACAAATATACTAAGAGCGTATAATGTGTTTATAGTTAAGGATCAATTTTGATAAAATAGAAATAAAAACAATGCTATAAACTATTTATGATGAAAACCTTATCTTAATTCTGGTTAGACGACCATAACGGTATTTTTGTCAAGTAATCAATACTGTGATTTTCTCAAAACAATTCGTTAAAAAAGCGTTATTTACTTCTAACACGGAATTTGTTAAAAAAAAATTAGTCATTCTTAATTTAATAACCGTTAGCCCACGTTCCCTAACTAGAAACACGTTATCCGTTTCTCGCGCTTCATTCATTCCGGGAGTGTGTGGGGATGCGATATTTTGTACCATTACAAAAACGACATATGACCATCGATTCGCCTTTTTTAAATGGATCGGAAAAGACCACCCAAGATTCAATTCAAGCGCAACCCAAGCGGCGAAAGTACACTACGAGTTTAAAAGAAAGAAAATTAGAAAAGTAGAGTGAAAAATTAAATCAATATAAAGTGAAAGTTGGTTGTGACAATAAGTGTAGAAAAAAATGTTCATCAGTCTTTACAACTGATGAACGTGAAGAAATTAACAGAAAATTTTGGCAAATGAAACATCCAGAGACTAGAATTTTTGTAAGATCTAATTATGTGGTAGCTATTCCCAAGTGAAAGTATACCAATTAACCAAAGCGTAATTCCAGAAGGTCTTTTACGTTGCTGAAAGGCGATGGGACTCTCGTTTCTGTATGTAAAATATTTTTCTTAACAACTTTAGGATTCGAAAAACACAATAACTACATTTTATGCAGCTGCTTTGATACAAGTAAAGACATTGACAAACGTGGTAAACATACTAAAACACCAAAATTCGACCAACAAATTATTACAGAACATATTGAAACATTCAATCCATCAGCACCGCATTACCGTCGTGAACATGCTTCAAATCGTCGCTATTTGACAAGTTAAGTTAACCTTAATTACATGTACAAAGACTTTTGTTCAAAGCGTCCCGACATAATAATTGGATATGAACTCTACAGAACACATTTAAAAAGCATGAATATATCGTTTGCCAAACTTGACAATGAGGAATACGAACTTTGCGAAACTTATAAGTTACATACTCGCGATACACGCCATGTTGCTCGCGAAGAAGTAATAACCGATTGTGACCAATGTGTAGCATGGGCAAATATAAGGACGCCAGACAATTATATGATTCACATAAATCTTTAAAACAAAATACTGACGAAATATATGTTAGCAGCATAGGTTAGCAGTGACTTAGAGAAGGTAATAATGTTACCAAGGCTCGATTCATTTAAATTCGCAATTTTTTGTCCAAGATGTTTATGTCCATTTAATCAAACTTTCGCTCCAGTTGGAAAAATCACGGCAGAATCAAAGACATTTGCAGCTATTTGGCACGACGCTATCGCCGGGAGAAAGCAAGAAGATATTATGAGCGCCTATTATAACTTCATTTTTTCTTTACGTTTTCGTGATATCAAACAAATAAATATTTTGATGGATAATTGTACGGCTCAAAACAAAAACTGGCTTTTTTTTTCTATGTTAGATGATCTTATTAAATAGTGATGTGATTGCTACCGAACAAATTTCATTATACTATTTTGAACCTGGACAAACATTTAAGAGTTGTGACCAATTCCATCATCAAGTGGAGCTCTGAATGATAAAAAAAAGGCAAGATTTATGATTTTACTGATTTCGAAGAAGCTCAGCTAATAATGGCAAAGTAATCCTAAAATCTCTACAGCCTCAAGACTTCTTTGATTACACAAATAATATATCAGAGTGATCTGAAGAATTATTCCACCTTATCCCGTCCTGCCCTTTCCTATCCAGAACAACGCGTGCTGGGCTCAGATGCCATCCTTACACGGTGGAGTCGACTAAAGTGCGTACCAACAAGTTTGGGTCCTCATACCTCTGCCGAACGATCAAGGCATGGAATTCTCTGCCAAGGCACGTGTTTCCTTCTTCCTTCAATCCTGGGTCCTTTAAGCGGGGCGTGAAAAAGCACCTTCTTAGGCCGTCAAAGTAGATACCTCAACATCGCCTCGGCTGCTATGAGGACGATGTGGAGGCCACTGCTCTTAGACCACACGACTGCTTACCATCAGGCGAAGTGTGGTCATTTGACGAGCGAAATAAAAAAATAAAAATAAAGAAAGAGGCGTTTCAAAAATGCTAACTTTATCTTTAAATTTATCTCAAATATATATCTCAAATTCGTTTTATAAGATCAAGCTTTGATCTACACAAAAAAAAATATTTTGCTGAAAACTACAAAACGATAAAATTTTTGACTGACAAGTTTTTAAAAAATTCGCAACAAGGTATAAGATTTCGTTCGCTACCCAAAGGAATACAGAGAGACCGGAAACAAAATATAATTGATAAACTATCATACCGAAGCATAAAATAATTTTTTGGTAAACAGCGAAAATCTTGAAGTACAAATAAAGAGAACAAGAGTAACTAATTAATAACATATACCTAAAAGCCATTTATAATAAAATTATAAGACTGATTACACTTAAAATATGTTCTAGAGAATGCTATATAAAAAAATAAACCTGTGGTTTAAGTAATTAGCTAAACAGAATTTATTTTATTCTATTGTTTTAGATTTTATTGATTTAAAGTTTTAGATTCTTTTTATTTATTTCATTGGATTTATTTGGTAAAGGTTTCATTTAATTTTAGTTAGATAAAGATAATTATATTTAAAAGAGGTGCTTTTTAAACCCTTGGCCTGTAATTCATAATCTTACTATATAGCTATAATTGTTTAAATAACTGTAAGTACAAAGCACAAAGTTCCTTAAAGCAATCTGTGATTTAAATAAATGTTAATATTTTAATTAATAAGTGGTACTATGTGATTGAAAATATTATTACTGTCGATACGCAAATATAATATATTAAATAGCCGCTATGGAAATAGTGCCTTAAAATATCTTTATAATATTATTAATTGTTTAATAAGATAAGAAAAAGAATCAAGGCTGTACTAGTAGTAATTTTAAAATAATAATAAGTAATATGTTATTTATAAAGAATAAAAGAAAGAACTTTTAATTTACTTTTGAGATTACGTTTATTTTTTGCTGTTTTTACAAATTGCTGTATAATATGTTGATGATAAGTGAGGGAAATGTATTTAGTTAAAACTTATTAATAAAATTTGATTCAATTTTCATACTGCATTTTATTTAATTATTCAGTTTTTTGATATGAGATGCTTAGCTATAAAGACGTTAGTAACAATTGAAGTAAGAAATACCTGTTTTTAGCTTAGTAAGCAAGCATATATTTTTTCATACCTTTTTTATATTTCGCTAACACTTAGCTTAAAAGAGTCTTAGGTGCTTTAGCCTCTTCATACGAAAGGTAATAATGAATAAATATTAAGAAACGTCTTAGCTACAAAACAGTTAATGGACTTAGCGCGTTTATAGTTAAGCATTTCCGGTTAAATCTATCGAAAATTATAAACCTTATAAATTTAAATAAAATGCTTAACTAAAAGGTCTCTAAGTGTAGGTTAACGAAGCTTTAGTGCGGCAATCAATGTAAAAAAAAATGTGTATTGCTTAACTAAACCAAAAATTCCTGTTTTTTTATTTAATTTTAAGTATATTTCTGAGCAGGAAATATCCTAAATGACGCTGGCAAATATTTGTTTAAATTATATTTAACAATCACTGATTTATGTATAATAGTTTTCTAGAAACAACGATTCCCCACGTTTTTTACGTTTTTCTCCAAGATCACTTTTTGGGGTTAACGTGGTTTTAGTTAAAGGACGGCAGTATTGTGGGAAGTGCAAAACTTTTGATTGTCACACCTAACCTAACCGAATCTTTTGGTACCTGAATATTCATATTTTTCAGCGGGTTTTTGTCATATCTTGTATTCTACCTTGTCTTGACCAACGCTATAGAAATTTTCAGTGCTGCCAAAATTTAAGTTTTTTATACTACAAAAAGAACATTAAAAATTCGTCGAAGAAATGCAAATTTTTTAATAAATTGTCAAAATTTGTCTCAAATTATTCAAAATTATTCTCCGAACCATCATTTAATAACGCCCGGAGTTTTGCCCCGTCGTTTGGTACGACTCTCGACCACCCCCTATTGTGGGAAGTGCAAAACTTTTGATTGTCACACCTAACCTAACCGAATCTTTTGGTACCTGAATATTCATATTTTTCAGCGGGTTTTTGTCATATTATCTTGTATTCTACCTTGTCTTGATCAACGCTATAGAAATTTTCAATGCTGCCAAAATTTAAGAGTTTTTGTACTACAAAGAGAACATTAAAAATTTGTCAAAGAAATGCAAATTTTTTAATAAATTGTCAAAATTTGTCTCAAATTATTCAAAATTATTCTCTGAACCGTCATTAAATAACGCCCGGAGTTTTGCCCCGTCGTTTGGTACGACTCTAGACCACCCCCTATTGTGGGAAGTGCAAAACTTTTGATTGTCACACCTAACCTAACCGAATCTTTTGGTACCTGAATATTCATATTTTTCAGCGGGTTTTTGTCATATCTTGTATTCTACCTTGTCTTGATCAACGCTATAGAAATTTTCAATGCTGCCAAAATTTAAGAGTTTTTGTACTACAAATAGAACATTAAAAATTTGTCAAAGAAATGCAAATTTTTTAATAAATTGTCAAAATTTGTCTCAAATTATTTAAAATTATTCTCTGAACCATCATTAAATAACGCCCGGAGTTTTGCCCCGTCGTTTGGTACGACTCTCGACCACCCCCTATTGTGGGAAGTGCAAAACTTTTGATTGTCACACCTAACCTAACCGAATCTTTTGGTACCTGAATATTCATATTTTTCAGCGGGTTTTTGTCATATCTTGTATTCTACCTTGTCTTGATCAACGCTATAGAAATTTTCAATGCTGCCAAAATTTAAGAGTTTTTGTACTACAAATAGAACATTAAAAATTTGTCAAAGAAATGCAAATTTTTTAATAAATTGTCAAAATTTGTCTCAAATTATTTAAAATTATTCTCTGAACCATCATTAAATAACGCCCGGAGTTTTGCCCCGTCGTTTGGTACGACTCTCGACCACCCCCTATTGTGGGAAGTGCAAAACTTTTGATTGTCACACCTAACCTAACCGAATCTTTTGGTACCTGAATATTCATATTTTTCAGCGGGTTTTTGTCATATCTTGTATTCTACCTTGTCTTGACCAACGCTATAGAAATTTTCAGTGCTGCCAAAATTTAAGTTTTTTATACTACAAAAAGAACATTAAAAATTCGTCGAAGAAATGCAAATTTTTTAATAAATTGTCAAAATTTGTCTCAAATTATTCAAAATTATTCTCCGAACCATCATTTAATAACGCCCGGAGTTTTGCCCCGTCGTTTGGTACGACTCTCGACCACCCCCTATTGTGGGAAGTGCAAAACTTTTGATTGTCACACCTAACCTAACCGAATCTTTTGGTACCTGAATATTCATATTTTTCAGCGGGTTTTTGTCATATCTTGTATTCTACCTTGTCTTGATCAACGCTATAGAAATTTTCAATGCTGCCAAAATTTAAGAGTTTTTGTACTACAAAGAGAACATTAAAAATTTGTCAAAGAAATGCAAATTTTTTAATAAATTGTCAAAATTTGTCTCAAATTATTCAAAATTATTCTCTGAACCATCATTAAATAACGCCCGGAGTTTTGCCCCGTCGTTTGGTACGACTCTCGACCACCCCCTATTGTGGGAAGTGCAAAACTTTTGATTGTCACACCTAACCTAACCCAATATTTTGGTACCTAAATATTCATATTTTTCAGCGGATTTTTGTCATATCTTGTATTCCACCTTGTCTTGATCAACGCTATAGAAATTTTCAGTGCTGCCAAAATTTAAGTTTTTTATACTACAAAAAGAACATTAAAAATTCGTCGAAGAAATGCAAATTTTTTAATAAATTGTCAAAATTTGTCTCAAATTATTCAAAATTATTCTCCGAACCATCATTTAATAACGCCCGGAGTTTTGCCCCGTCGTTTGGTACGACTCTCGACCACCCCCTATTGTGGGAAGTGCAAAACTTTTGATTGTCACACCTAACCTAACCGAATCTTTTGGTACCTGAATATTCATATTTTTCAGCGGGTTTTTGTCATATCTTGTATTCTACCTTGTCTTGATCAACGCTATAGAAATTTTCAATGCTGCCAAAATTTAAGAGTTTTTGTACTACAAAGAGAACATTAAAAATTTGT
Organism: Catocala nupta; assembly: GCA_963675205.1. Lineage (NCBI taxonomy): Eukaryota > Metazoa > Arthropoda > Insecta > Lepidoptera > Erebidae > Catocala > Catocala nupta. The sequence goes on along the minus strand of OY776107.1, from coordinate 1,626,320 downwards.
CAAAGAAATGCAAATTTTTTAATAAATTGTCAAAATTTGTCTCAAATTATTCAAAATTATTCTCTGAACCGTCATTAAATAACGCCCGGAGTTTTGCCCCGTCGTTTGGTACGACTCTTGACCACCCCCTATTGTGGGAAGTGCAAAACTTTTGATTGTCACACCTAACCTAACCGAATCTTTTGGTACCTGAATATTCATATTTTTCAGCGGGTTTTTGTCATATCTTGTATTCTACCTTGTCTTGATCAACGCTATAGAAATTTTCAATGCTGCCAAAATTTAAGAGTTTTTGTACTACAAATAGAACATTAAAAATTTGTCAAAGAAATGCAAATTTTTTAATAAATTGTCAAAATTTGTCTCAAATTATTTAAAATTATTCTCTGAACCATCATTAAATAACGCCCGGAGTTTTGCCCCGTCGTTTGGTACGACTCTCGACCACCCCCTATTGTGGGAAGTGCAAAACTTTTGATTGTCACACCTAACCTAACCGAATCTTTTGGTACCTGAATATTCATATTTTTCAGCGGGTTTTTGTCATATCTTGTATTCTACCTTGTCTTGATCAACGCTATAGAAATTTTCAATGCTGCCAAAATTTAAGAGTTTTTGTACTACAAATAGAACATTAAAAATTTGTCAAAGAAATGCAAATTTTTTAATAAATTGTCAAAATTTGTCTCAAATTATTTAAAATTATTCTCTGAACCATCATTAAATAACGCCCGGAGTTTTGCCCCGTCGTTTGGTACGACTCTCGACCACCCCCTATTGTGGGAAGTGCAAAACTTTTGATTGTCACACCTAACCTAACCGAATCTTTTGGTACCTGAATATTCATATTTTTCAGCGGGTTTTTGTCATATCTTGTATTCTACCTTGTCTTGACCAACGCTATAGAAATTTTCAGTGCTGCCAAAATTTAAGTTTTTTATACTACAAAAAGAACATTAAAAATTCGTCGAAGAAATGCAAATTTTTTAATAAATTGTCAAAATTTGTCTCAAATTATTCAAAATTATTCTCCGAACCATCATTTAATAACGCCCGGAGTTTTGCCCCGTCGTTTGGTACGACTCTCGACCACCCCCTATTGTGGGAAGTGCAAAACTTTTGATTGTCACACCTAACCTAACCGAATCTTTTGGTACCTGAATATTCATATTTTTCAGCGGGTTTTTGTCATATCTTGTATTCTACCTTGTCTTGATCAACGCTATAGAAATTTTCAATGCTGCCAAAATTTAAGAGTTTTTGTACTACAAATAGAACATTAAAAATTTGTCAAAGAAATGCAAATTTTTTAATAAATTGTCAAAATTTGTCTCAAATTATTCAAAATTATTCTCTGAACCATCATTAAATAACGCCCGGAGTTTTGCCCCGTCGTTTGGTACGACTCTCGACCACCCCCTATTGTGGGAAGTGCAAAACTTTTGATTGTCACACCTTTTTTTTTTTTTTTTTTTTTTTTACGTGGGGGAATGCTATGACGCATACCCCTCCGCGGGGGCGGGCGGAGGGATTATGTCGGACTCGCCGGGGTAAAAGAAAGATGTTAAAAGATAATGTACCTCCCGGAATACCGACTAAACCTACCACGGTGTTCCTCGACAAAACCACTATCGACGGGGCCGCGCGAATCGCTTTCGCATGCGGTCGCGACCCCGCCGAGGTTACGGCCCGCCGTATGAAACGGCAGGCCACTACACAAGAGACCTACCCAAAGGACTCACTTCATAAGATTCCCTACTGTCTCCCCCCCTAGGTGGGAGACGGACTCGAAACAGAGGCGCGCGTGGGAACACGCACGCCGCCTCTCGGACCTGGTGCTGAACGGATGGCGGGCAGGCCCACAAAGCCCGCCACCCCCAGGTCAAACCTCAGGGTGGCTGGAGGTCATCGCGCGCCCTCCGGCGCCCGGCTCTGCGGTTGGGGAGAGGGTTTAAACGCTCCCTCTCCCGCTCCGCCGCCTCCTTGATGGAAATTACTTCCTCACAAAAGGAGGCGACGGCGTTCCACGACCTCTCACTCCGGACCATAGACTGAACTACGGCCGGGAGCGAGAGGGCAATCGATCCGACTGCCGCGATCAACTCACGGCGCTGCGATGCCCAGGCGGGGCAAACCGCCAAAGTGTGCAGCGCCGTGTCCTCAACAACGTCGCGGCAGTCGCCGCAGTGGTGACAACCGGGCGTCTCTTGCCGGCGTATACGACACAGGAACTGGCCAAAACAACCGTGGCCAGTCAGAACCTGTGTCAGCCGGAAGGTGAGGGCGCCATGCCGCCTCTCCAGCCACTCCTCAAAAACGGGACTTACCGCCACGATCGTGGCGTGCCCGGCACTGGGGTGCACAAGTCGCTCCTTCCAATTAGCCACTAGGACCTGGCGGAGCTCGGACCTTGCCGCCTTGATTGCGGCAAAACCCGGTCCCTCGCCCCGAGCTAGCGCCTCCTGGCGCCAACGATAGAGCGACGCCAGGAGCGCCGCTTCCAGGTCCCATGGCATCGATCCGGCGAGGAGGCTCGCAGCCTCGAACGAGATCGTGCGGTAACCTCTAATCAACCTGACGGCCATGGCGCGCTGTGGAGCACGAAGCGCCGTGATGTTACGGGCCGTCAGGTTGTTTGCCCACACTGGGGCCCCATATAGGGCCATGGACCGCACGACCCCCTCGTAGAGCCTCCGGCAGGAGGTGCTTGGCCCCCCAAGGTTGGGCAGCAGGCGCGAGAGCGCGCCTGCAGCGCCCCGAAGAATGGGGGCCAAACGACGAAAATGGGCTGTAAAGTCCCATCGGCTGTCGAGCAAGAGACCTAAATACCTTAGGGTTGACTCGACGCCGATGCGGACCCCTCCTACCATGATATGGGCCCCTGGAGGTGGCCGCTTCCGAGGGCCGTGAAAACATACAGCCTCGGATTTAGACAGGGCCACCTCGAGGCCCAACCGCCGGATACGACCAACGACTTGTGCGACTCCAGCGGTCGCCAGTATGGCCGCCGCCCGGTGCGACTTACCCCTCGCCGTGACAAGCGTGTCGTCGGCGTAACATATGACGCCGACGCCACGGAGGAGCGCACCTCGCAGCACCCAGTCGTAACCGATGTTCCACAGGAGCGGACCCAGAACCGATCCCTGTGGAACACCGCACGACATCTCTCGCCGACTCCAACCGTCGTGACCCGGGTAGACGACTACCCTCTCGGATAAATATGCCCCGACTATGCGGCGGAGGTAGGTCGGCACACGATGGAAAACGAGTGCCTCCCTAATGCAACTCCAGGGCAAGGTATTAAAGGCATTCGCGATGTCCAAAGACACCGCGAAGACGACCTCGCCCCGGGACACCGCGTCCTCCGCCAGGCTCCTCACACGCATGACTGCGTCTATAGTGGAGCGCCCGCGGCGGAAACCATATTGGTTCTCCGCCAGATCCGGGCCCACTGAAGAGAGACGCTGGACGAGGCGCTCCGCGATAATAAACTCGAAGAGTTTAGCTACCTCGTCCAGCAACACAATGGGCCGGTAAGCGGACGGAGAGTCCGCCGGGCGCCCCTCCTTCCTGATCAGGACCAGTTTCCCCACCTTCCACTGGCGCGGAAACTGGCCCTGCACTAGACACTCGCTGAGGAGCCCCCTAAGTCGGGGCGCGAGCTCCTCTAGGACCAGGGCCAAAGCAAGACCTGGAATGCCGTCGGGCCCTGGGGCGGTGTTTTTCGAGCGAAGTCTCGACACCGCCGCTCGCAACTCTACCTGGGTCACTTCGGGAACCACGTCGTCGTCAAAGTCCGCGCTGGACGCCATGGAAGGCGGAACCATCGACGGAGGAGTGTGCTCCGCCCGTGAGGGAAACAGAGCGGCCACCACCTCCTCCACCAACTGTGGCCGGAGACTCTGGGACAAGGGGGGCGCCCAGGGGCGAAGCTTGCCCCTCACCATAAGGTATGGACGCCCCCAGGGATTAAGGTCCAGAGTCCCCAGCAGCTCTTGGCGGGCCAGATCCTTGGCCCGCTTGATGGCTACTTTTAGCGTACTTTTGGCCGCTCTGTAGGCCTCGTACAGTTCCGCCTCCCTGGCGTCGAAATCGGGAGGGCGGCGACGCCTCCTGCGGAGCCGGATGTACTGGCGTCTGGCCGCCACGCAAGCGTGGCGCAGGTCGGCAATATGTTCCGACCACCAGTACACCCGGCGTCTGGCTGGAATATTTGCAGGCACTCTAGGCATCGCCGCATCGCAAACTTGCGTTATGGCCTCCCGGAACCACTCGGCCTCCATCTCAACATTGTCAGGCCTGGCCGGTGCTGGCACCCAGGCCTGAACGATGGAGGCTTCCAGGAGGACCTCCCGACTTAGCTTCTTCAAAGCCCAACGCGGACCGCCCCCAATCGGGGCCCTTGGGGCTGGGGGGTCGGAGGTCTGGGCGGAGACGTCGAACCGAATATAGCGGTGGTCCGACAGCGTCTCCACCTCCTCGACGACGCGCCAGCCTTGGACACGGCGTGCTAGTGCGGGGCTGGCAAAAGAGACATCAATAACTGACCCGCCCCGCTGACGCACGCACGTGTGCACTGACCCACGATTGAGGACTAGCAGGCCGTTTTCAACGGCCCACTCCTCGAGCAATTCACCCCTCGCGTCCGTGATCGCGGAACCCCAAGCCGAGGATTTGGCATTGAGGTCCCCGACGACGAGCACGGGCCGAGGGTGGCTTCGAGCGACGACGACGGTCAGTTCGAGGAGATACTCCTCGAAGTCGGCGAGAGGTCGGTTGGGTGAGAAGTAACCGCCCACCACAACCGCTTCTCCTACGAGTGCTGCGACGCAGCCCCGTCCCCGGATGATGTTCTCGAAGGACGGGGTGCCGGCGGCGGCCGGCGAAATTAACGCCACCAAGCCATCGAGGTCCCCTACCCAGTCAGCCCTGGGGGGGACGAAATAGGGCTCGGCTACAATTGCGACATGAATTGACCACTGCGCCATGCTCTGGAGGAGAAGGTCCTGAGCCCTGGCGCAGTGGTTTAAATTAGCCTGGAGGAGACGGAGGCGTGGAGGCATTACGTCTCCATACTTACCTCCGCTCCTCCGACCGCGGGAGCGGCGATCCGTGTTGTTGCCAATGACGAGGCAGGCGATTTTGGGGGTAACTTTTTGTGGGTGGCGGCGCACTCCTTGCCACCCGCCCGGTGCTTCGCGGGTTTGCCCACCGCCGCACACAAAATGCAGTGCGGCGTGGCCTCACATGATGCGGCCATGTGACCAGGCTGGCCGCAGCGGAAACAGCGGCCGGTGCAGTCAGCCTGTGAAGGGCACATGACGCCCACATGGCCGCTCGAAAGGCAGCGATAACACCGAGCGGGTCTGGGCTCCAAGACCCTGACCTGCGCCGACACCCACCCCACCAGAACGCGTCGGCCATCGGCCAGTTTCTTGGCGGCGGCGACGGGACAGCTAATAATGGCCGTCCCCATTCCGGAGCGGTCCTGCTTAATTTCACCGCTCTTGACTTGGTCTGCAGGGCACCCTCCGGTCTTGGCGACGGCCGCGGCGACCTCTTCTTTACTAATAGAGTCATCCAGGCCCGTAATACGCAAGTCGATGCATTTTTGCGGCCTGGAGATGCGGACCTCTTCTGATTCCAGAACCTGGCGGAGACTTTCCGCCAGGCGATCCGCCTGGTCGCCGCTTGCGACTCCCGGCACTTCGATTAGGCGGGCACCGGTCTGGGTAGTCCGGCACCGCAATCCTGCTGTTATGCCGAGTTTACCGGGGTCGATTGCGCTCCGCGCCTTCTTGAGGAGCTCCGCGTATGTTGTCCCCCGCTCGATAGCAGCTGGCTGCAGTGTAAGGACCACTGCAGTAGAACGGGGGGCTTGGAGCTTCCTTGCCTCTTTTTTGGCCGCCTGCCTGGCCTTCTTGGCCGACTTCTTCCTCTTCTTAGCAGCCTCTTTCTTCTGGCCGACGACCTCCCAGTCGTCGGCTTTGCGCGTGGTAGCAGCGGGTTGTATGCTGGGAGTGGCAGGACGTTTGGCAGCTGCGGGTGCCCGCTTAGCCTGCGACCTTTTGCCCTTTCGGCTGGCAGCTGTTATGTTAGCCGCTGGAGCTATTGCAGGAGGCTGCGAGGACCTTAATTTAGCCGCGTATGTTGGCGGCGCAGATATCGGGGATGAAGGAGGGGGAGGCACTCTGACCCTGTCTGCGGCCAGAGGAGGGCGTAGCAGTCGGCCCTCCATAACCGAGAGCTTGGCGCGAAATTCGCCAAGCTCCTGCCGGACTAGAGCCACGAGCTCCGACTCCTTCCTGTTGGTGTCCCGGTCCTGCCGCTTCTCAAACTCCTCCTGACGTTTTTTTAGATCGGCAACCTCCTGTGCCAATCTAGCATTCTCTGCCTGCAGCTTTAGGACCTCATCGTTTGCTGTGCGGCTGAAGACCGCCTCTGCAATGTCCCGAATAGCTTCAATGGACACTTTAAGGGTCCTTTGGCAGGTGCCCTTCAAACCCTTCGATTTCCGGGAGACCAGACGGATCGCTTCCAGGGCGTCACTAAGCCGGGTCTTAAGTTGCGATACCGGCAGGTCTTCAGCATCCGGCTCCACCACCAGCTGCTTCATTCCGGCAGCGACACGCTGGGCTGCCGACGCAATAAGGCTGTCCTCGGACGTGCGCTCCTCGCTGTCAGCCTTCCTTAAAGCGGCGGCAAGTTCGGCCTTGGCCTTACCCAGACCCACGTATCTACCGTGGGTGGGCGGACGACCGCGTCCACGTCGCGCTGTCGTCACTTTCGCAGCAGACGCTGCATCCTCACTGGAGCCATCCGACTCCAATTCCTGCGGCGACCGCACCCGCTTTCGTGGAGCTTTCTCCGGTGTTGCCACCGGAGTAATCTCCACACCATCACTGTCGTGCTCCGACCGCACGAACTCCTCCTCCTCTTCGGAACGCGCAGTACTGGGCGTGCGCGACCTACTAATTCTTACAACCTTCTTCTTTAAAATTGATTTAATATTTGGTTCCATAATGAATCCCACGAGTATGGGAGAAATAAAGGTCAACCCGGGCAGAGATCCCGATACCCGGGCAAGCCTAATACAACAGGGGGACGGCAGGTACCCTGAGGGGGCCGCACTAGTGACTGAACTACCCATCAGCCATGCATCTCCTCGCCGTGCGGCAGCAACTTGAGATTCGGGGTGGTTTTTATAGAGGGCCACTCCCTCGCAGTCCGGGCGGTGAAGCCAAGACCCTCGCTCCCGTCAGCAGCCGCGAGACGTGATCCACGACACTGCACAATACGGGGTTACGATATAATCTAGACGGTGACAACGGGGACAAAAGTCAGAAGAAAGGGGGGGACAACGACGGACAACAAAAGGGGACATGAAACAAATTTGGACGCAGAACCAAAAAGGGGGGAACAAAACCAAAACAAAAAGGGGACAAAGAGAGGGAAAGAATCGTCAGAATGACGAGAAGAGACCCCGTTGTCTGTTCAGCGGCAGGGTGAGTGCACGCCGAACCCGTCAAAGGGGCTCTCCCATGTCCACTCTAAGACAGAGCGGTACTGGGAGAGCCGGGCCCAAGGATAGGGCCTCCGGCTTGGGGATGGGACTCACGTCCATCCCCCCGCCTCCGGTGCCAAACGCGACAAATGGCACCGGTTGTCAGAATATTAGCCACCAGCAACAATGAAAAGCATTGTTGCTGGTGCCCAGGGTGCACCACGGGGAGGTTTTCTGACACGCACCCCTTGATTGTCACACCTAACCTAACCCAATATTTTGGTACCTAAATATTCATATTTTTCAGCGGATTTTTGTCATATCTTGTATTCCACCTTGTCTTGATCAACGCTATAGAAATTTTCAGTGCTGCCAAAATTTAAGTTTTTTATACTACAAAAAGAACATTAAAAATTCGTCGAAGAAATGCAAATTTTTTAATAAATTGTCAAAATTTGTCTCAAATTATTCAAAATTATTTTCCGAACCATCATTTAATAACGCCCGGAGTTTTGCCCCGTCGTTTGGTACGACTCTCGACCACCCCCTATTGTGGGAAGTGCAAAACTTTTGATTGTCACACCTAACCTAACCGAATCTTTTGGTACCTGAATATTCATATTTTTCAGCGGGTTTTTGTCATATCTTGTATTCTACCTTGTCTTGATCAACGCTATAGAAATTTTCAATGCTGCCAAAATTTAAGAGTTTTTGTACTACAAATAGAACATTAAAAATTTGTCAAAGAAATGCAAATTTTTTAATAAATTGTCAAAATTTGTCTCAAATTATTTAAAATTATTCTCTGAACCATCATTAAATAACGCCCGGAGTTTTGCCCCGTCGTTTGGTACGACTCTCGACCACCCCCTATTGTGGGAAGTGCAAAACTTTTGATTGTCACACCTAACCTAACCGAATCTTTTGGTACCTGAATATTCATATTTTTCAGCGGGTTTTTGTCATATCTTGTATTCTACCTTGTCTTGATCAACGCTATAGAAATTTTCAATGCTGCCAAAATTTAAGAGTTTTTGTACTACAAATAGAACATTAAAAATTTGTCAAAGAAATGCAAATTTTTTAATAAATTGTCAAAATTTGTCTCAAATTATTTAAAATTATTCTCTGAACCATCATTAAATAACGCCCGGAGTTTTGCCCCGTCGTTTGGTACGACTCTCGACCACCCCCTATTGTGGGAAGTGCAAAACTTTTGATTGTCACACCTAACCTAACCGAATCTTTTGGTACCTGAATATTCATATTTTTCAGCGGGTTTTTGTCATATCTTGTATTCCACCTTGTCTTGATCAACGCTATAGAAATTTTCAGTGCTGCCAAAATTTAAGTTTTTTATACTACAAAAAGAACATTAAAAATTCGTCAAAGAAATGCAAATTTTTTAATAAATTGTCAAAATTTGTCTCAAATTATTCAAAATTATTCTCCGAACCATCATTTAATAACGCCCGGAGTTTTGCCCCGTCGTTTGGTACGACTCTCGACCACCCCCTATTGTGGGAAGTGCAAAACTTTTGATTGTCACACCTAACCTAACCGAATCTTTTGGTACCTGAATATTCATATTTTTCAGCGGGTTTTTGTCATATCTTGTATTCTACCTTGTCTTGATCAACGCTATAGAAATTTTCAATGCTGCCAAAATTTAAGAGTTTTTGTACTACAAATAGAACATTAAAAATTTGTCAAAGAAATGCAAATTTTTTAATAAATTGTCAAAATTTGTCTCAAATTATTCAAAATTATTCTCTGAACCATCATTAAATAACGCCCGGAGTTTTGCCCCGTCGTTTGGTACGACTCTCGACCACCCCCTATTGTGGGAAGTGCAAAACTTTTGATTGTCACACCTAACCTAACCGAATCTTTTGGTACCTGAATATTCATATTTTTCAGCGGGTTTTTGTCATATCTTGTATTCTACCTTGTCTTGATCAACGCTATAGAAATTTTCAATGCTGCCAAAATTTAAGAGTTTTTGTACTACAAATAGAACATTAAAAATTTGTCAAAGAAATGCAAATTTTTTAATAAATTGTCAAAATTTGTCTCAAATTATTCAAAATTATTCTCTGAACCATCATTAAATAACGCCCGGAGTTTTGCCCCGTCGTTTGGTACGACTCTCGACCACCCCCTATTGTGGGAAGTGCAAAACTTAACCTAACCGAATCTTTTGGTACCTGAATATTCATATTTTTCAGCGGGTTTTTGTCATATCTTGTATTCTACCTTGTCTTGATCAACGCTATAGAAATTTTCAATGCTGCCAAAATTTAAGAGTTTTTGTACTACAAATAGAACATTAAAAATTTGTCAAAGAAATGCAAATTTTTTAATAAATTGTCAAAATTTGTCTCAAATTATTCAAAATTATTCTCTGAACCATCATTAAATAACGCCCGGAGTTTTGCCCCGTCGTTTGGTACGACTCTCGACCACCCCCTATTGTGGGAAGTGCAAAACTTAACCTAACCGAATCTTTTGGTACCTGAATATTCATATTTTTCAGCGGGTTTTTGTCATATCTTGTATTCTACCTTGTCTTGATCAACGCTATAGAAATTTTCAATGCTGCCAAAATTTAAGAGTTTTTGTACTACAAATAGAACATTAAAAATTTGTCAAAGAAATGCAAATTTTTTAATAAATTGTCAAAATTTGTCTCAAATTATTGAAAATTATTCTCTGAACCATCATTAAATAACGCCCGGAGTTTTGCCCCGTCGTTTGGTATGACTCTCGACCACCCCCTATTGTGGGAAGTGCAAAACTTTTGATTTTTACACCTTTTTTTTTTTTTTTTTTTTTTTTTTTTTTTTTTTTTTTTACGTGGGGGAATGCAATGACGCATATCCCTCCGCGGGGGCGGGCGGAGGGATTATGACGGACTCGCCGGGGTAAAAGAAAGATGTTAAAAGATAATGTAGCTCCCGGAATACCGACTAAACCTACCACGGTGTTCCTCGACAAAACCACTATCGACGGGGTCGCGCGAATCACTTTCGCATACGGTCGCGACCCCGCCGAGGTTTCGGCCCGCCGTACGAAACGGCAGGCCACTACACGAGAGACCTACCCAAAATAGGCACTACTTCACACTATAAAAACCCTACTGTCTCCCCCCTAGAGGGGAGACGGACTCGATACAGAGGCGCGCGTGGGAACACGCACGCCGCCTCTCGGACCTGGTGCTGAATGGATGGCGGGCAGGCCCACAAAGCCCGCCACCCCCAGGTCAAACCTCAGGGTGGCTGGAGGTCATCGCGCGCCCTCCGGCGCCCGGCTCTGCGGTTGGGGAGACGGTGTATACGCTCCCTCTCCCGCTCCGCCGCCTCCTTGATGGAAATCACTTCCTCGCAGAAGGAGGCGACGGCGTTCCACGACCTCTCACTCCGGACCATAGACTGAACTACGGCCGGGAGCGAGAGGGCAACCAATCCGACTGCCGCGATCAAATCACGGCGCTGCGATGCCCAGGCGGGGCAAACCGCCAAAGTGTGCAGCGCCGTATCCTCTACAACGTCGCGGCAGTCGCCGCAGTGGTGACAACCGGGCGTCTCTTGCCGGCGTATACGACACAGGAACCGGCCAAAACAACCGTGGCCAGTCAGTACCTGTGTCAGCCGGAAGGTGAGGGCGCCAGGCCGCCTCTCCAGCCACTTCTCAAAAACGGGACTTACCGCCACGATCGTGGCGTGCCCGGCACTGGGGTGCACAAGTCGCTCCTTCCAATTTGCCACTAGGACCTGGCGGAGCTCGGACCTTGCCGCCTTGACAGCGGGAAGATCCGGTCCCTCGCCCCGAGCTAGCGCCTCCTGGCGCCAACGATAGAGCGACGCCAAGAGCGCCGCTTCCAGGTCCCATGGCATCGATCCGGGGAGGAGGCTCGCAGCCTCGAACGAGATCGTGCGGTATCCTCTAATCAACCTGACGGCCATGGCGCGCTGTGGTGCACGTAGCGCCGAAATGTTTCGGGCCGTCAGGTTGTCCGCCCAAACTGGGGCCCCGTATAGAGCCATGGACCGCATGACCCCCTCGTAGAGCCTCCGGCAGGAGGTGTTTGGCCCCCCAAGGTTGGGCAGCAGGCGCGAAAGCGCGCCTACAGCGCCTCGAAGAATGGGGGCCAAACGACGAAAATGGGCTGTAAAGTCCCATCGGCTGTCGAGCAGAAGACCCAAGTACTTCAGGGTTGATTCGACGCCGATGCGGACCCCTCCTACCATAATATGGGCCCCTGGAGGTGGCCGTTTCCGAGGGCCGTGGAAACAAACGGCCTCGGACTTAGACAGGGCCACCTCGAGGCCCAACCGCCGGATACGACCAACGACTTGTGCGACCCCAGCGGTCGCCAGTATGGCCGCCGCCCGGTGCGACTTACCCCTCGCCGTGACAAGCGTGTCGTCGGCGTAACAAATGACGCCGACGCCACGGAGGAGCGCACCTCGCAGCACCCAGTCGTAGCCGATGTTCCACAGGAGCGGACCCAGAACCGACCCCTGCGGAACACCGCACGACATCTCTCGCCGACTCCAACCGTCGTGACCCGGGTAGACGACTACCCTCTCAGATAAATATGCCCCGACTATGCGGCGGAGGTAGGTCGGCACTCGATGGAAAATGAGTGCCTCCCTAATGCAACTCCAGGGCAAGGTATTAAAGGCATTCGCGATGTCCAAAGACACCGCGAAGACGACCTCGCCCCGGGACACCGCATCCTCCGCCAGGCTCCTCACACGCAGGACAGCGTCAATTGTAGAGCGCCCGCGGCGGAAACCGTATTGGTTGTCCGCCAAGTCCGGACCCACAGAAGAAAGATGCTGGACGAGGCGTTCCGCGATTATAAACTCAAACAGTTTAGCCACCTCGTCCAGCAGCACGATGGGCCGGTAGGCGGACGGACTGTCCGCCGGGCGCCCTTCCTTCCTGATCAGGACCAGTCTCCCCACCTTCCACTGGCGCGGAAACTGGCCCTGCTCTAGACACTCGCTGAGGAGCCCCCTGAGTCGGGGCGCGAGCTCGTCGAGGACCAGGGCCAATGCACGACCTGGAATGCCGTCGGGCCCTGGGGCGGTGTTTTTCGAGCGAAGTCTCGACACCGCCGCTCGCAATTCTACCTGGGTCACTTCGGGAACCACGTCGTCGTCAAAGTCCGCGCTGGACGCCATGGAAGGCGGAACCATCGACGGAGGAGTGTGCTCCGCCCGTGAAGGGAACAGAGCGGCCACCACCTCCTCCACCAACTGTGGCCGGAGACTCTGGGACAAGGGGGGCGCCCTGGGGCGAAGCTTGCCCCTTACCATAAGGTATGGACGCCCCCAGGGATTGAGGTCCAGAGTCCCCAGCAGCTCTTGGCGGGCCAGATCCTTGGCCCGCTTGATGGAAATTTTAAGAGCCTTCTTGGCCGCTCTGTATACCTCGTACAATTCCGCCTCCCTGGCGTCAAAATCGGGAGGGCGGCGACGCCTCCTACGAAGCCGGATGTACTGGCGTCTGGCCGCCACGCAGGAGTGGCGCAGGTCGGCTATATCATCCGACCACCAGTACACCCGGCGCCTAGCCGTAAAAGATAGAGGAACTCTAGGCATCGCCGCATCACAAGCTTGAGTTACGGCCTCCCGGAACCACTCGGCCTCCATCTCGATATTGTCAGGCCTGGCTGGTGCTGGCACCCAGGCCTGAACGATGGAGGCTTCCAGGAGGACCTCCCGATTTAGCTTCTTCAAAGCCCAACGTGGACCGCCCCCAATCGGGGCCCTTGGGGCTGGGGGGTCGGAGGTCTGGGCGGAGACGTCGAACCGAATATAGCGGTGGTCCGACAGCGTCTCCACCTCCTCGACGACGCGCCAGCCTAGGACACGGCGTGCTAGTGCGGGGCTAGCGAAGGAAACGTCGATGACGGAACCGCCCCGCTGACGCACGCACGTGTGCACTGACCCACGATTGAGGACTAGCAGGCCGTTTTCAACGGCCCACTCCTCTAGCAATTCACCCCTCGCGTCCGTGGTCGCGGAACCCCAAGCCGAGGATTTGGCATTGAGGTCCCCGACGACGAGCACAGGCCGAGGGTGACTTCGAGCGACGACGACGTTCAGTTCGAGGAGATACTCCTCGAAGTCGGCGAGAGGCCGGTTGGGTGAGAAGTAACCGCCCACCACAACCGCTTCTCCTACGAGTGCTGCGACGCAGCCCCGTCCTCGGACGATATTCTCGAAGGACGGGGCGCCGGCGGCGGCCGGCGAAATTAGCGCCACCGAGCCATCGAGGTCCCCTACCCAGTCAGCCCTGGGAGGGACGAAATAGGGCTCGGCTACTATTGCGACATGAATTGACCACTGCGCCATGCTCTGGAGGAGAAGGTCCTGAGCCCTAGCGCAGTGGTTTAAATTACACTGGAGGAGACGGAGGCGTGGAGGCATTACGTCTCCATCACCTCCGCCCCCCCGACCGCGGGAGCGGCGACCCTTGTTGTTGCCGATGCCGAGGCAGGCGGCCTTGGGGGTAACTTTTTATGGGTGGCGGCGCACTCCTTGCCACCCGCCCGGTGTTTCGCGGGTTTGCCCACTGCCGCACACAAAATGCAGTGCGGCGTGACCTCACATGTAGCGGCCATGTGACCAGGCTGACCACAACGGAAACAGCGGCCAGTGCAGTCAGCCTGTGAGGGGCACTTGACACCCACATGGCCGATCGAAAGGCAGCGGTAACACCGGGCGGGCCTGGGGTCTAAGACCTTGACCTGCGCCGACACCCAACCCACCAAAATTCGGCGGCCATCAACCAGTTTTTTGGCGGCGGCCACGGGACAGCTTATTAATGCCGTTCCCATTCCGGAGCGGCCCTGCTTAATTTCACTGCTCTTCACTTGGTCTGCAGGGCACCCTCCGGTCTTGGCGATGGCAGCGACGACCTCTTCTTTGGTAATGGAGTCATCCAGGCCCGTGATGCGCAGATCAGCGCACTTTTGGGGCCTGGAGACGCGGACCTCTTCCGGTTGCAAAACCTGGCGGAGACTTTCCGCCAGACGGTCCGCCTGGTCGCCGCTAGCGACTCCCGGCACTTCTATTAGGCGGGCACCGGTCTGAGTTGTCCGGCACCGCAAGCCCGCCGTTATCCCTAGCTTGCCGGGGTCGATCGCCGTCCGCGCCTTCTTGAGGAGCTCCGCATAGGTGGTCCCTCGCTCGATGGCAGCCGGCTGCAGTGTAATGACCACCGCAGTAGAGCGAGGGGCCTGGAGCTTCCTGGCCGCCTTCTTGGCCGCCTGCCTGGCCTTCTTGGCCGCCTTCTTTTTCTGATTGGCTGCCTTTTTCTTCTGGCCGACAACCTCCCAGTCGTCGTCTTTGCGCGCGGTCTCAGCGGGTTGTATGCTGGGAGCAGCAGAGCATTCCTTGGCAGCTACGGGTGCGCGCTTTACCTGCTGCCTTTTCCTGCCATTTTGCTTGGCAGGAACACTTGAGACAGCCGTTGAAGCTGCTGGGGGCCGCAAGGTCTTCAGTTTAGCCGCATACGATGTTTGCGGGGCAGGCGTCGGGGGAGTAGGAAGGACAGGCTCTCTGAATCTGTCCGCTGCCAAAGGAGGGCGCAGCAGCCGACCCTCCATAACCGAGAGCTTGGCGCGAAACTCGCCAAGCTCCTGCCGGACTAGAGCCACGAGCTCTGACTCCTTCCTGGTAGCGTCTTGATCCTGCTGCTTCTCAAACGCCTCCTGACGTCTCTTGAGCTCGGAGACCTCCTGCGCCAATTTAGCATTTTCTGCCTGCAGTTTTAGGACTTCGTCATTGGCTGTGCGGCTGAAGACGGCCTCCGCGATGTACCGAATGGCCTCGATGGAGTCTTTAAGGGTCCTCTGGCACGTACCTTTCAGACCCTTTGACTTTTTAGAGACCAGACGGATCGCCTCCAAAGCGTCACTCAGCCGTGTCTTCAGCTGGGACACCGGCAGGTCCTCAGCATCTTGCTTCATCACTGGTTGATGTTTTGCAGCAGTGACTCGCCGGGCTGCCGCAGCAATGAGGCCATCCTCGGACGTGCGCTCCTCGTCTTCGGTCTTCCGTAAAGCGGCAGCAAGTTGAGCCTTAGCCCTGCCCAGACCCACGTATTTGCCGTGGGTGGGCGGACGACCGCGTCCACGTCGCACTGTCGCGACTTTAGGTGCCGGAACCGCGTCCTCACTTGAGCCGTCCGACTCCGACTCCTGCGCCGACCGCAAGCGTTTGCGTGGAGCCTTCTCCGGTGTTGCCTCCGAAGTAAGCTCCACGACATCGCTACCGTGGTCCGACAGCACGTCCTCCTCGTCTTCCTCGGAGCGCGCAGAACTAGGCGTGCGCGACTCCCTCAACGTCTTTTTTAAGATTGATTTAATTGAGTTATCCATAATAATACCCACGAGTATGGGAGAAATATACGTCAACCCGGGCAGAGATCCCGATACCCGGGCAAGCCTAATACTTCAGGGGGACGGCAGGTACCCTGAAGGGGCCGCACTAGTGACTGAACTACCCATCAGCCATGCATCTCCTCGCCGTGCGGCAGCAACTTGAGATTCGGGGTGGTTTTTATAGAGGGCCACTCCCTCGCAGTCCGGGCGGTGAAGCCAAGACCCTCGCTCCCGTCAGCAGCCGCGAGACGTGATCCACGACACTGCACAATACGGGGTTACGATATGCTCTAGACGGTGACAACGGGGACAAAAGTCAGAAGAAAGGGGGGGGACAACGACGGACAACAAAAGGGGACAAGAAACAAATTTGGACGCAGAACCAAAAAGGGGGGAACAAAACCAAAACAGGGGACAAAAACAAAAGGGGGACAAAAAGAGGGAAAGAATCGTCAGAATGACGAGAAGAGACCCCGTTGTCTGTTCAGCGGCAGAGTGAGTGCACGCCGAACCCGTCAAAGGGGCTCTCCCATGTCCACTCTAAGACAGAGCGGTACTGGGAGAGCCGGGCCCAAGGATAGGGCCTCCGGCTTGGGGATGGGACTCACGTCCATCCCCCCGCCTCCAGTGCCAAACGCGACAAATGGCACCGGTTGTCAGAATATTAGCCACCAGCAACAATGAAAAGCATTGTTGCTGGTGCCCAGGGTGCACCACGGGGAGGTTTTCTGACACGCACCCCTTGATTTTTACACCTAACCTAACCTAATCTTTCGGTACCTAAATATTCATATTTTCCAGCGGATTTTTGTCATATCTTGTATTCCACCTCTTCTTGATCAACGCTATAGAAATTTTCAGTGCTGCCAAAATTTAAGTTTTTATACTACAAAAAGAACATTAAAAATTCGTCGAAGAGATGCAAATTTTTTAATAAATTGTCAAAATTTGTCTCAAATTATTTAAAATTATTCTCCGAACCATCATTTAATAACGCCCGGAGTTTTGCCCCGTCGTTTGGTACGACTCTCGACCACCCCCTATTGTGGGAAGTGCAAAACTTTTGATTGTCACACCTAACCTAACCGAATCTTTTGGTACCTGAATATTCATATTTTTCAGCGGGTTTTTGTCATATCTTGTATTCTACCTTGTCTTGATCAACGCTATAGAAATTTTCAGTGCTGCCAAAATTTAAGTTTTTTATACTACAAAAAGAACATTAAAAATTCGTCGAAGAAATGCAAATTTTTTAATAAATTGTCAAAATTTGTCTCAAATTATTCAAAATTATTCTCCGAACCATCATTTAATAACGCCCGGAGTTTTGCCCCGTCGTTTGGTACGACTCTCGACCACCCCCTATTGTGGGAAGTGCAAAACTTTTGATTGTCACACCTAACCTAACCGAATCTTTTGGTACCTGAATATTCATATTTTTCAGCGGGTTTTTGTCATATCTTGTATTCCACCTTTTCTTGATCAACGCTATAGAAATTTTCAGTGCTGCCAAAATTTAAGTTTTTTATACTACAAAAAGAACATTAAAAATTCGTCGAAGAAATGCAAATTTTTTAATAAATTGTCAAAATTTGTCTCAAATTATTCAAAATTATTCTCCGAACCATCATTTAATAACGCCCGGAGTTTTGCCCCGTCGTTTGGTACGACTCTCGACCACCCCCTATTGTGGGAAGTGCAAAACTTTTGATTGTCACACCTAACCTAACCGAATCTTTTGGTACCTGAATATTCATATTTTTCAGCGGGTTTTTGTCATATCTTGTATTCTACCTTGTCTTGATCAACGCTATAGAAATTTTCAATGCTGCCAAAATTTAAGAGTTTTTGTACTACAAATAGAACATTAAAAATTTGTCAAAGAAATGCAAATTTTTTAATAAATTGTCAAAATTTGCCTCAAATTATTCAAAATTATTCTCTGAACCATCATTAAATAACGCCCGGAGTTTTGCCCCGTCGTTTGGTATGACTCTCGACCACCCCCTATTGTGGGAAGTGCAAAACTTTTGATTGTCACACCTAACCTAACCGAATCTTTTGGTACCTGAATATTCATATTTTTCAGCGGGTTTTTGTCATATCTTGTATTCTACCTTGTCTTGATCAACGCTATAGAAATTTTCAATGCTGCCAAAATTTAAGAGTTTTTGTACTACAAATAGAACATTAAAAATTCGTCAAAGAAATGCAAATTTTTACTAAATTGTCAAAACTTGTCTCAAATTATTCAAAGTTATTCTCTGAACCATCATTAAATAACGCCCGGAGTTTTGCCCCGTCGTTTGATACCACTCTCGACCACCCCCTATTGTGGGAAGTGCAAAACTTTTGATTTTTACACCTAACCTAACCCAATCTCTTGGTACCTAAATATTCATATTTTTCAGCGGGTTTTTGTCATATCTTGTATTCTACCTTGTCTTGATCAACGCTATAGAAATTTTCAATGCTGCCAAAATTTAAGAGTTTTTGTACTACAAATAGAACATTAAAAATTCGCCAAAGAAATGCAATTTTTTTAATAAATTGTCAAAATTTGTCTCAAATTATTCAAAATTATTCTCTGAACCATCATTTAATAACGTCCGGAGTTTTGCCCCGTCGTTTGGTACGACTCTCGACCACCCCCTATTGTGGGAAGTGCAAATGTTTTGATTGTCACACCTAACCTAACCCAATCTTTTGGTACCTAAATATTCATATTTTTCAGCGGATTTTTGTCATATCTTGTATTCTACCTTGTCTTGATCAACGCTATAGAAATTTTCAATGCTGCCAAAATTTAAGAGTTTTTGTACTACAAATAGAACATTAAAAATTCGCCAAAGAAATGCAAATTTTTTAATAAATTGTCAAAATTTGTCTCAAATTATTCAAAATTATTCTCTGAACCATCATTTAATAACGCCCGGAGTTTTGCCCCGTCGTTTGGTACGACTCTCGACCACCCCCTATTGTGGGAAGTGCAAAACTTTTGATTTTTACACCTAACCTAACCCAATCTTTGGGTACCTAAATATTCATATTTTTCAGCGGGTTTTTGTCATATCTTGTATTCTACCTTGTCTTGATCAACGCAATAGAAATTTTCAGTGCTGCCAAAATTTAAGTTTATTATACTACAAAAAGAACATTAAAAATTCGTCAAAGAAATGCAAATTTTTACTAAATTGTCAAAACTTGTCTCAAATTATTCAAAGTTATTCTCTGAACCATCATTAAATAACGCCCGGAGTTTTGCCCCGTCGTTTGGTACCACTCTCGACCACCCCCTATTGTGGGAAGTGCAAAACTTTTGATTTTTACACCTAACTTAACCCAATCTTTTGGTACCTAAATATTCATATTTTTCAGCGGGTTTTTGTCATATCTTGTATTCTACCTTGTCTTGATCAACGCTATAGAAATTTTCAATGCTGCCAAAATTTAAGAGTTTTTGTACTACAAATAGAACATTAAAAATTCGCCAAAGAAATGCAATTTTTTTAATAAATTGTCAAAATTTGTCTCAAATTATTCAAAATTATTCTCTGAACCATCATTTAATAACGCCCGGAGTTTTCCCCGTCGTTTGGTACCACTCTCGACCACCCCCTATTGTGGGAAGTGCAAAACTTTTGATTTTTACACCAAACCTAACCTAATCTTTCGGTACCTAAATATTCATATTTTTCAGCGGGTTTTTGTTATATCTTGTATTCTACCTTGTCTTGATCAACGCTATAGAAATTTTCAATGCTGCCAAAATTTAAGAGTTTTTGTACTACAAATAGAACATTAAAAATTCGCCAATGAAATGCAATTTTTTTAATAAATTGTCAAAATTTGTCTCAAATTATTCAAAATTATTCTCTGAACCATCATTTAATAACGCCCGGAGTTTTCCCCGTCGTTTGGTACCACTCTCGACCACCCCCTATTGTGGGAAGTGCAAAACTTTTGATTTTTACACCAAACCTAACCTAATCTTTCGGTACCTAAATATTCATATTTTTCAGCGGGTTTTTGTCATATCTTGTATTCTACCTTGTCTTGATCAACGCTATAGAAATTTTCAATGCTGCCAAAATTTAAGAGTTTTTGTACTACAAATAGAACATTAAATATTCGTCAAAGAAATGCAAATTTTTTAATAAATTGTCAAAATTTGTCTCAAATTATTCAAAGTTATTCTCTGAACCATCATTAAATAACGCCCGGAGTTTTCCCCGTCGTTTGGTACCACTCTCGACCACCCCCTATTGTGGGAAGTGCAAATGTTTTGATTGTCACACCTAACCTAACCAAATCTTTTGGTACCTAAATATTCATATTTTTCAGCGGATTTTTGTCATATCTTGTATTCTACCTTGTCTTGATCAACGCTAGAGAAATTTTCAATGCTGCCAAAATTTAAGAGTTTTTGTACTACAAATAGAACATTAAAAATTCGCCAAAGAAATGCAAACTTTTTAATAAATTGTCAAAATTTGTCTCAAATTATTCAAAATTATTCTCTGAACCATCATTTAATAACGCCCGGAGTTTTGCCCCGTCGTTTGGTACGACTCTCGACCACCCCCTATTGTGGGAAGTGCAAAACTTTTGATTTTTTCACCTAACCTAACCCAATCTTTTGGTACCTAAATATTCATATTTTTCAGCGGGTTTTTGTCATATCTTGTATTCTACCTTGTCTTGATCAACGCTATAGAAATTTTCAATGCTGCCAAAATTTAAGAGTTTTTGTACTACAAATAGAACATTAAAAATTTGTCAAAGAAATGCAAATTTTTTAATAAATTGTCAAAATTTGCCTCAAATTATTCAAAATTATTCTCTGAACCATCATTAAATAACGCCCGGAGTTTTGCCCCGTCGTTTGGTATGACTCTCGACCACCCCCTATTGTGGGAAGTGCAAAACTTTTGATTGTCACACCTAACCTAACCGAATCTTTTGGTACCTGAATATTCATATTTTTCAGCGGGTTTTTGTCATATCTTGTATTCTACCTTGTCTTGATCAACGCTATAGAAATTTTCAATGCTGCCAAAATTTAAGAGTTTTTGTACTACAAATAGAACATTAAAAATTCGTCAAAGAAATGCAAATTTTTACTAAATTGTCAAAACTTGTCTCAAATTATTCAAAGTTATTCTCTGAACCATCATTAAATAACGCCCGGAGTTTTGCCCCGTCGTTTGATACCACTCTCGACCACCCCCTATTGTGGGAAGTGCAAAACTTTTGATTTTTACACCTAACCTAACCCAATCTCTTGGTACCTAAATATTCATATTTTTCAGCGGGTTTTTGTCATATCTTGTATTCTACCTTGTCTTGATCAACGCTATAGAAATTTTCAATGCTGCCAAAATTTAAGAGTTTTTGTACTACAAATAGAACATTAAAAATTCGCCAAAGAAATGCAATTTTTTTAATAAATTGTCAAAATTTGTCTCAAATTATTCAAAATTATTCTCTGAACCATCATTTAATAACGTCCGGAGTTTTGCCCCGTCGTTTGGTACGACTCTCGACCACCCCCTATTGTGGGAAGTGCAAATGTTTTGATTGTCACACCTAACCTAACCCAATCTTTTGGTACCTAAATATTCATATTTTTCAGCGGATTTTTGTCATATCTTGTATTCTACCTTGTCTTGATCAACGCTATAGAAATTTTCAATGCTGCCAAAATTTAAGAGTTTTTGTACTACAAATAGAACATTAAAAATTCGCCAAAGAAATGCAAATTTTTTAATAAATTGTCAAAATTTGTCTCAAATTATTCAAAATTATTCTCTGAACCATCATTTAATAACGCCCGGAGTTTTGCCCCGTCGTTTGGTACGACTCTCGACCACCCCCTATTGTGGGAAGTGCAAAACTTTTGATTTTTACACCTAACCTAACCCAATCTTTGGGTACCTAAATATTCATATTTTTCAGCGGGTTTTTGTCATATCTTGTATTCTACCTTGTCTTGATCAACGCAATAGAAATTTTCAGTGCTGCCAAAATTTAAGTTTATTATACTACAAAAAGAACATTAAAAATTCGTCAAAGAAATGCAAATTTTTACTAAATTGTCAAAATTTGTCTCAAATTATTCAAAATTATTCTCTGAACCATCATTTAATAACGTCCGGAGTTTTGCCCCGTCGTTTGGTACGACTCTCGACCACCCCCTATTGTGGGAAGTGCAAATGTTTTGATTGTCACACCTAACCTAACCCAATCTTTTGGTACCTAAATATTCATATTTTTCAGCGGGTTTTTGTCATATCTTGTATTCTACCTTGTCTTGATCAACGCTATAGAAATTTTCAATGCTGCCAAAATTTAAGAGTTTTTGTACTACAAATAGAACATTAAAAATTCGCCAAAGAAATGCAATTTTTTTAATAAATTGTCAAAATTTGTCTCAAATTATTCAAAATTATTCTCTGAACCATCATTTAATAACGCCCGGAGTTTTCCCCGTCGTTTGGTACCACTCTCGACCACCCCCTATTGTGGGAAGTGCAAAACTTTTGATTTTTACACCTAACTTAACCCAATCTTTTGGTACCTAAATATTCATATTTTTCAGCGGGTTTTTGTTATATCTTGTATTCTACCTTGTCTTGATCAACGCTATAGAAATTTTCAATGCTGCCAAAATTTAAGAGTTTTTGTACTACAAATAGAACATTAAAAATTCGCCAATGAAATGCAATTTTTTTAATAAATTGTCAAAATTTGTCTCAAATTATTCAAAATTATTCTCTGAACCATCATTTAATAACGCCCGGAGTTTTCCCCGTCGTTTGGTACCACTCTCGACCACCCCCTATTGTGGGAAGTGCAAAACTTTTGATTTTTACACCAAACCTAACCTAATCTTTCGGTACCTAAATATTCATATTTTTCAGCGGGTTTTTGTCATATCTTGTATTCTACCTTGTCTTGATCAACGCTATAGAAATTTTCAATGCTGCCAAAATTTAAGAGTTTTTGTACTACAAATAGAACATTAAATATTCGTCAAAGAAATGCAAATTTTTTAATAAATTGTCAAAATTTGTCTCAAATTATTCAAAGTTATTCTCTGAACCATCATTAAATAACGCCCGGAGTTTTCCCCGTCGTTTGGTACCACTCTCGACCACCCCCTATTGTGGGAAGTGCAAATGTTTTGATTGTCACACCTAACCTAACCAAATCTTTTGGTACCTAAATATTCATATTTTTCAGCGGATTTTTGTCATATCTTGTATTCTACCTTGTCTTGATCAACGCTAGAGAAATTTTCAATGCTGCCAAAATTTAAGAGTTTTTGTACTACAAATAGAACATTAAAAATTCGCCAAAGAAATGCAAACTTTTTAATAAATTGTCAAAATTTGTCTCAAATTATTCAAAATTATTCTCTGAACCATCATTTAATAACGCCCGGAGTTTTGCCCCGTCGTTTGGTACGACTCTCGACCACCCCCTATTGTGGGAAGTGCAAAACTTTTGATTTTTTCACCTAACCTAACCCAATCTTTTGGTACCTAAATATTCATATTTTTCAGCGGGTTTTTGTCATATCTTGTATTCTACCTTGTCTTGATCAACGCAATAGAAATTTTCAGTGCTGCCAAAATTTAAGTTTATTATACAACAAAAAGAACATTAAAAATTCGTCAAAGAAATGCAAATTTTTACTAAATTGTCAAAACTTGTCTCAAATTATTCAAAGTTATTCTCTGAACCATCATTAAATAACGCCCGGAGTTTTGCCCCGTCGTTTGGTACGACTCTCGACCACCCCCTATTGTGGGAAGTGCAAATGTTTTGATTGTCACACCTAACCTAACCGAATCTTTTGGTACCTAAATATTCATATTTTTCAGCGGGTTTTTGTCATATCTTGTATTCTACCTTGTCTTGATCAACGCTATAGAAATTTTCAATGCTGCAAAAATTTAAGAGTTTTTATACAACAAAAAGAACATTAAAAATTCGTCAAAGAAATGCAAATTTTTACTAAATTGTCAAAATTTGTCTTAAATTATTCAAAGTTATTCTCTGAACCATCATTAAATAACGCCCGGAGTTTTCCCCGTCGTTTGGTACCACTCTCGACCACCCCCTATTGTGGGAAGTGCAAAGGTTTTGATTGTCACACCTAACCTAACCCAATCTTTTGGTACCTAAATATTCATATTTTCCAGCGGATTTTTGTCATATCTTGTATTCTACCTTGTCTTGATCAACGCTATAGAAATTTTCAATGCTGCCAATATTTAAGAGTTTTTGTACTACAAATAGAACATTAAAAATTCGCCAAAGAAATGCAAATTTTTTAATAAATTGTCAAAATTTGTCTCAAATTATTCAAAATTATTCTCTGAACCATCATTTAATAACGCCCGGAGTTTTGCCCCGTCGTTTGGTACGGCTCTCGACCACCCCCTATTGTGGGAAGTGCAAAACTTTGATTTTTACACCTAACCTAACCCAATCTTTTGGTACCTAAATATTCATATTTTTCAGCGGGTTTTTGTCATATCTTGTATTCTGCCTTGTCTTGATCAACGCAATAGAAATTTTCAGTGCTGCCAAAATTTAAAATTATTATACTACAAAAAGAACATTAAAAATTCGTCAAAGAAATGCAAATTTTTACTAAATTGTCAAAAATTGTCTCAAATTATTCAAAGTTATTCTCTGAACCATCATTAAATAACGCCCGGAGTTTTCCCCGTCGTTTGGTACCACTCTCGACCACCCCCTATTGTGGGAAGTGCAAAACTTTTGATTTTTACACCAAACCTAACCTAATCTTTCGGTACCTAAATATTCATATTTTTCAGCGGGTTTTTGTCATATCTTGTATTCTACCTTGTCTTGATCAACGCTATAGAAATTTTCAATGCTGCCAAAATTTAAGAGTTTTTGTACTACAAATAGAACATTAAAAATTCGCCAAAGAAATGCAAATTTTTTAATAAATTGTCAAAATTTGTCTCAAATTATTCAAAATTATTCTCTGAACCATCATTTAATAACGCCCGGAGTTTTGCCCCGTCGTTTGGTACGGCTCTCGACCACCCCCTATTGTGGGAAGTGCAAAACTTTTGATTTTTTCACCTAACCTAACCCAATCTTTTGGTACCTAATATTCATATTTTTCAGCGGGTTTTTGTCATATCTTGTATTCTACCTTGTCTTGATCAACGCTATAGAAATTTTCAATGCTGCCAAAATTTAAGAGTTTTTGTACTACAAATAGAACATTAAAAATTCGTCAAAGAAATGCAAATTTTTTAATAAATTGTCAAAATTTGTCTGAAATTATTCAAAGTTATTCTCTGAACCATCATTAAATAACGCCCGGAGTTTTCCCCGTCGTTTGGTACCACTCTCGACCACCCCCTATTGTGGGAAGTGCAAATGTTTTGATTGTCACACCTAACCTAACCCAATCTTTTGGTACCTAAATATTCATATTTTTCAGCGGATTTTTGTCATATCTTGTATTCTACCTTGTCTTGATCAACGCTAGAGAAATTTTCAATGCTGCCAAAATTTAAGAGTTTTTGTACTACAAATAGAACATTAAAAATTCGCCAAAGAAATGCAAATTTTTTAATAAATTGTCAAAATTTGTCTCAAATTATTCAAAATTATTCTCTGAACCATCATTTAATAACGCCCGGAGTTTTGCCCCGTCGTTTGGTACGACTCTCGACCACCCCCTATTGTGGGAAGTGCAAAACTTTTGATTTTTACACCTAACCTAACCCAATCTTTTGGTACCTAAATATTCATATTTTTCAGCGGGTTTTTGTCATATCTTGTATTCTACCTTGTCTTGATCAACGCAATAGAAATTTTCAGTGCTGCCAAAATTTAAGTTTATTATACTACAAAAAGAACATTAAAAATTCGTCAAAGAAATGCAAATTTTTACTAAATTGTCAAAACTTGTCTCAAATTATTCAAAGTTATTCTCTGAACCATCATTAAATAACGCCCGGAGTTTTGCCCCGTCGTTTGGTACCACTCTCGACCACCCCCTATTGTGGGAAGTGCAAAACTTTTGATTTTTACACCTAACTTAACCCAATCTTTTGGTACCTAAATATTCATATTTTTCAGCGGGTTTTTGTCATATCTTGTATTCTACCTTGTCTTGATCAACGCTATAGAAATTTTCAATGCTGCCAAAATTTAAGAGTTTTTGTACTACAAATAGAACATTAAAAATTCGCCAAAGAAATGCAATTTTTTTAATAAATTGTCAAAATTTGTCTCAAATTATTCAAAATTATTCTCTGAACCATCATTTAATAACGCCCGGAGTTTTCCCCGTCGTTTGGTACCACTCTCGACCACCCCCTATTGTGGGAAGTGCAAAACTTTTGATTTTTACACCAAACCTAACCTAATCTTTCGGTACCTAAATATTCATATTTTTCAGCGGGTTTTTGTCATATCTTGTATTCTACCTTGTCTTGATCAACGCTATAGAAATTTTCAATGCTGCCAAAATTTAAGAGTTTTTGTACTACAAATAGAACATTAAAAATTCGTCAAAGAAATGCAAATTTTTTAATAAATTGTCAAAATTTGTCTCAAATTATTCAAAGTTATTCTCTGAACCATCATTAAATAACGCCCGGAGTTTTCCCCGTCGTTTGGTACCACTCTCGACCACCCCCTATTGTGGGAAGTGCAAAACTTTGATTTTTACACCAAACCTAACCTAATCTTTCGGTACCTAAATATTCATATTTTTCAGCGGGTTTTTGTCATATCTTGTATTCTACCTTGTCTTGATCAACGCTATAGAAATTTTCAATGCTGCCAAAATTTAAGAGTTTTTGTACTACAAATAGAACATTAAAAATTCGTCAAAGAAATGCAAATTTTTTAATAAATTGTCAAAATTTGTCTGAAATTATTCAAAGTTATTCTCTGAACCATCATTAAATAACGCCCGGAGTTTTCCCCGTCGTTTGGTACCACTCTCGACCACCCCCTATTGTGGGAAGTGCAAATGTTTTGATTGTCACACCTAACCTAACCCAATCTTTTGGTACCTAAATATTCATATTTTTCAGCGGGTTTTTGTCATATCTTGTATTCTACCTTGTCTTGATCAACGCTATAGAAATTTTCAATGCTGCCAAAATTTAAGAGTTTTTGTACTACAAATAGAACATTAAAAATTCGCCAAAGAAATGCAATTTTTTTAATAAATTGTCAAAATTTGTCTCAAATTATTCAAAATTATTCTCTGAACCATCATTTAATAACGCCCGGAGTTTTCCCCGTCGTTTGGTACCACTCTCGACCACCCCCTATTGTGGGAAGTGCAAAACTTTTGATTTTTACACCAAACCTAACCTAATCTTTCGGTACCTAAATATTCATATTTTTCAGCGGGTTTTTGTCATATCTTGTATTCTACCTTGTCTTGATCAACGCTATAGAAATTTTCAATGCTGCCAAAATTTAAGAGTTTTTGTACTACAAATAGAACATTAAAAATTCGTCAAAGAAATGCAAATTTTTTAATAAATTGTCAAAATTTGTCTCAAATTATTCAAAGTTATTCTCTGAACCATCATTAAATAACGCCCGGAGTTTTCCCCGTCGTTTGGTACCACTCTCGACCACCCCCTATTGTGGGAAGTGCAAAACTTTTGATTTTTACACCAAACCTAACCTAATCTTTCGGTACCTAAATATTCATATTTTTCAGCGGGTTTTTGTCATATCTTGTATTCTACCTTGTCTTGATCAACGCTATAGAAATTTTCAATGCTGCCAAAATTTAAGAGTTTTTGTACTACAAATAGAACATTAAAAATTCGCCAAAGAAATGCAAATTTTTTAATAAATTGTCAAAATTTGTCTCAAATTATTCAAAGTTATTCTCTGAACCATCATTAAATAACGCCCGGAGTTTTCCCCGTCGTTTGGTACCACTCTCGACCACCCCCTATTGTGGGAAGTGCAAATGTTTTGATTGTCACACCTAACCTAACCCAATCTTTTGGTACCTAAATATTCATATTTTTCAGCGGATTTTTGTCATATCTTGTATTCTACCTTGTCTTGATCAACGCTAGAGAAATTTTCAATGCTGCCAAAATTTAAGAGTTTTTGTACTACAAATAGAACATTAAAAATTCGCCAAAGAAATGCAAATTTTTTAATAAATTGTCAAAATTTGTCTCAAATTATTCAAAATTATTCTCTGAACCATCATTTAATAACGCCCGGAGTTTTGCCCCGTCGTTTGGTACGACTCTCGACCACCCCCTATTGTGGGAAGTGCAAAACTTTTGATTTTTACACCTAACCTAACCCAATCTTTTGGTACCTAAATATTCATATTTTTCAGCGGGTTTTTGTCATATCTTGTATTCTACCTTGTCTTGATCAACGCAATAGAAATTTTCAGTGCTGCCAAAATTTAAGTTTATTATACTACAAAAAGAACATTAAAAATTCGTCAAAGAAATGCAAATTTTTACTAAATTGTCAAAACTTGTCTCAAATTATTCAAAGTTATTCTCTGAACCATCATTAAATAACGCCCGGAGTTTTGCCCCGTCGTTTGGTACCACTCTCGACCACCCCCTATTGTGGGAAGTGCAAAACTTTTGATTTTTACACCTAACTTAACCCAATCTTTTGGTACCTAAATATTCATATTTTTCAGCGGGTTTTTGTCATATCTTGTATTCTACCTTGTCTTGATCAACGCTATAGAAATTTTCAATGCTGCCAAAATTTAAGAGTTTTTGTACTACAAATAGAACATTAAAAATTCGCCAAAGAAATGCAATTTTTTTAATAAATTGTCAAAATTTGTCTCAAATTATTCAAAATTATTCTCTGAACCATCATTTAATAACGCCCGGAGTTTTCCCCGTCGTTTGGTACCACTCTCGACCACCCCCTATTGTGGGAAGTGCAAAACTTTTGATTTTTACACCAAACCTAACCTAATCTTTCGGTACCTAAATATTCATATTTTTCAGCGGGTTTTTGTCATATCTTGTATTCTACCTTGTCTTGATCAACGCTATAGAAATTTTCAATGCTGCCAAAATTTAAGAGTTTTTGTACTACAAATAGAACATTAAAAATTCGTCAAAGAAATGCAAATTTTTTAATAAATTGTCAAAATTTGTCTCAAATTATTCAAAGTTATTCTCTGAACCATCATTAAATAACGCCCGGAGTTTTCCCCGTCGTTTGGTACCACTCTCGACCACCCCCTATTGTGGGAAGTGCAAAACTTTGATTTTTACACCAAACCTAACCTAATCTTTCGGTACCTAAATATTCATATTTTTCAGCGGGTTTTTGTCATATCTTGTATTCTACCTTGTCTTGATCAACGCTATAGAAATTTTCAATGCTGCCAAAATTTAAGAGTTTTTGTACTACAAATAGAACATTAAAAATTCGTCAAAGAAATGCAAATTTTTTAATAAATTGTCAAAATTTGTCTGAAATTATTCAAAGTTATTCTCTGAACCATCATTAAATAACGCCCGGAGTTTTCCCCGTCGTTTGGTACCACTCTCGACCACCCCCTATTGTGGGAAGTGCAAATGTTTTGATTGTCACACCTAACCTAACCCAATCTTTTGGTACCTAAATATTCATATTTTTCAGCGGGTTTTTGTCATATCTTGTATTCTACCTTGTCTTGATCAACGCTATAGAAATTTTCAATGCTGCCAAAATTTAAGAGTTTTTGTACTACAAATAGAACATTAAAAATTCGCCAAAGAAATGCAATTTTTTTAATAAATTGTCAAAATTTGTCTCAAATTATTCAAAATTATTCTCTGAACCATCATTTAATAACGCCCGGAGTTTTCCCCGTCGTTTGGTACCACTCTCGACCACCCCCTATTGTGGGAAGTGCAAAACTTTTGATTTTTACACCAAACCTAACCTAATCTTTCGGTACCTAAATATTCATATTTTTCAGCGGGTTTTTGTCATATCTTGTATTCTACCTTGTCTTGATCAACGCTATAGAAATTTTCAATGCTGCCAAAATTTAAGAGTTTTTGTACTACAAATAGAACATTAAAAATTCGTCAAAGAAATGCAAATTTTTTAATAAATTGTCAAAATTTGTCTCAAATTATTCAAAGTTATTCTCTGAACCATCATTAAATAACGCCCGGAGTTTTCCCCGTCGTTTGGTACCACTCTCGACCACCCCCTATTGTGGGAAGTGCAAAACTTTTGATTTTTACACCAAACCTAACCTAATCTTTCGGTACCTAAATATTCATATTTTTCAGCGGGTTTTTGTCATATCTTGTATTCTACCTTGTCTTGATCAACGCTATAGAAATTTTCAATGCTGCCAAAATTTAAGAGTTTTTGTACTACAAATAGAACATTAAAAATTCGTCAAAGAAATGCAAATTTTTTAATAAATTGTCAAAATTTGTCTGAAATTATTCAAAGTTATTCTCTGAACCATCATTAAATAACGCCCGGAGTTTTCCCCGTCGTTTGGTACCACTCTCGACCACCCCCTATTGTGGGAAGTGCAAATGTTTTGATTGTCACACCTAACCTAACCCAATCTTTTGGTACCTAAATATTCATATTTTTCAGCGGATTTTTGTCATATCTTGTATTCTACCTTGTCTTGATCAACGCTAGAGAAATTTTCAATGCTGCCAAAATTTAAGAGTTTTTGTACTACAAATAGAACATTAAAAATTCGCCAAAGAAATGCAAATTTTTTAATAAATTGTCAAAATTTGTCTCAAATTATTCAAAATTATTCTCTGAACCATCATTTAATAACGCCCGGAGTTTTGCCCCGTCGTTTGGTACGGCTCTCGACCACCCCCTATTGTGGGAAGTGCAAAACTTTTGATTTTTACACCAAACCTAACCTAATCTTTCGGTACCTAAATATTCATATTTTTCAGCGGGTTTTTGTCATATCTTGTGTTCTACCTTGTCTTGATCAACGCAATAGAAATTTTCAGTGCTGCCAAAATTTAAGTTTATTATACAACAAAAAGAACATTAAAAATTCGTCAAAGAAATGCAAATTTTTACTAAATTGTCAAAACTTGTCTCAAATTATTCAAAGTTATTCTCTGAACCATCATTAAATAACGCCCGGAGTTTTGCCCCGTCGTTTGGTACGACTCTCGACCACCCCCTATTGTGGGAAGTGCAAATGTTTTGATTGTCACACCTAACCTAACCGAATCTTTTGGTACCTAAATATTTATATTTTTCAGCGGGTTTTTGTCATATCTTGTATTCTACCTTGTCTTGATCAACGCTATAGAAATTTTCAATGCTGCAAAAATTTAAGAGTTTTTATACAACAAAAAGAACATTAAAAATTCGTCAAAGAAATGCAAATTTTTACTAAATTGTCAAAATTTGTCTTAAATTATTCAAAGTTATTCTCTGAACCATCATTAAATAACGCCCGGAGTTTTCCCCGTCGTTTGGTACCACTCTCGACCACCCCCTATTGTGGGAAGTGCAAAGGTTTTGATTGTCACACCTAACCTAACCCAATCTTTTGGTACCTAAATATTCATATTTTTCAGCGGATTTTTGTCATATCTTGTATTCTACCTTGTCTTGATCAACGCTATAGAAATTTTCAATGCTGCCAATATTTAAGAGTTTTTGTACTACAAATAGAACATTAAAAATTCGCCAAAGAAATGCAAATTTTTTAATAAATTGTCAAAATTTGTCTCAAATTATTCAAAATTATTCTCTGAACCATCATTTAATAACGCCCGGAGTTTTGCCCCGTCGTTTGGTACGGCTCTCGACCACCCCCTATTGTGGAAAGTGCAAAACTTTTGATTTTTACACCTAACCTAACCCAATCTTTTGGTACCTAAATATTCATATTTTTCAGCGGGTTTTTGTCATATCTTGTATTCTGCCTTGTCTTGATCAACGCAATAGAAATTTTCAGTGCTGCCAAAATTTAAAATTATTATACTACAAAAAGAACATTAAAAATTCATCAAAGAAATGCAAATTTGTACTAAATTGTCAAAAATTGTCTCAAATTATTCAAAGTTTTTCTCTGAACCATCATTAAATAACGCCCGGAGTTTTCCCCGTCGTTTGGTACCACTCTCGACCACCCCCTATTGTGGGAAGTGCAAAACTTTTGATTTTTACACCAAACCTAACCTAATCTTTCGGTACCTAAATATTCATATTTTTCAGCGGGTTTTTGTCATATCTTGTATTCTACCTTGTCTTGATCAACGCTATAGAAATTTTCAATGCTGCCAAAATTTAAGAGTTTTTGTACTACAAATAGAACATTAAAAATTCGTCAAAGAAATGCAAATTTTTTAATAAATTGTCAAAATTTGTCTGAAATTATTCAAAGTTATTCTCTGAACCATCATTAAATAACGCCCGGAGTTTTCCCCGTCGTTTGGTACCACTCTCGACCACCCCCTATTGTGGGAAGTGCAAATGTTTTGATTGTCACACCTAACCTAACCCAATCTTTTGGTACCTAAATATTCATATTTTTCAGCGGATTTTTGTCATATCTTGTATTCTACCTTGTCTTGATCAACGCTAGAGAAATTTTCAATGCTGCCAAAATTTAAGAGTTTTTGTACTACAAATAGAACATTAAAAATTCGCCAAAGAAATGCAAATTTTTTAATAAATTGTCAAAATTTGTCTCAAATTATTCAAAATTATTCTCTGAACCATCATTTAATAACGCCCGGAGTTTTGCCCCGTCGTTTGGTACGGCTCTCGACCACCCCCTATTGTGGGAAGTGCAAAACTTTTGATTTTTACACCAAACCTAACCTAATCTTTCGGTACCTAAATATTCATATTTTTCAGCGGGTTTTTGTCATATCTTGTGTTCTACCTTGTCTTGATCAACGCAATAGAAATTTTCAGTGCTGCCAAAATTTAAGTTTATTATACAACAAAAAGAACATTAAAAATTCGTCAAAGAAATGCAAATTTTTACTAAATTGTCAAAACTTGTCTCAAATTATTCAAAGTTATTCTCTGAACCATCATTAAATAACGCCCGGAGTTTTGCCCCGTCGTTTGGTACGACTCTCGACCACCCCCTATTGTGGGAAGTGCAAATGTTTTGATTGTCACACCTAACCTAACCGAATCTTTTGGTACCTAAATATTTATATTTTTCAGCGGGTTTTTGTCATATCTTGTATTCTACCTTGTCTTGATCAACGCTATAGAAATTTTCAATGCTGCAAAAATTTAAGAGTTTTTATACAACAAAAAGAACATTAAAAATTCGTCAAAGAAATGCAAATTTTTACTAAATTGTCAAAATTTGTCTTAAATTATTCAAAGTTATTCTCTGAACCATCATTAAATAACGCCCGGAGTTTTCCCCGTCGTTTGGTACCACTCTCGACCACCCCCTATTGTGGGAAGTGCAAAGGTTTTGATTGTCACACCTAACCTAACCCAATCTTTTGGTACCTAAATATTCATATTTTTCAGCGGATTTTTGTCATATCTTGTATTCTACCTTGTCTTGATCAACGCTATAGAAATTTTCAATGCTGCCAATATTTAAGAGTTTTTGTACTACAAATAGAACATTAAAAATTCGCCAAAGAAATGCAAATTTTTTAATAAATTGTCAAAATTTGTCTCAAATTATTCAAAATTATTCTCTGAACCATCATTTAATAACGCCCGGAGTTTTGCCCCGTCGTTTGGTACGGCTCTCGACCACCCCCTATTGTGGAAAGTGCAAAACTTTTGATTTTTACACCTAACCTAACCCAATCTTTTGGTACCTAAATATTCATATTTTTCAGCGGGTTTTTGTCATATCTTGTATTCTGCCTTGTCTTGATCAACGCAATAGAAATTTTCAGTGCTGCCAAAATTTAAAATTATTATACTACAAAAAGAACATTAAAAATTCATCAAAGAAATGCAAATTTGTACTAAATTGTCAAAAATTGTCTCAAATTATTCAAAGTTTTTCTCTGAACCATCATTAAATAACGCCCGGAGTTTTCCCCGTCGTTTGGTACCACTCTCGACCACCCCCTATTGTGGGAAGTGCAAAACTTTTGATTTTTACACCAAACCTAACCTAATCTTTCGGTACCTAAATATTCATATTTTTCAGCGGGTTTTTGTCATATCTTGTATTCTACCTTGTCTTGATCAACGCTATAGAAATTTTCAATGCTGCCAAAATTTAAGAGTTTTTGTACTACAAATAGAACATTAAAAATTCGCCAAAGAAATGCAAATTTTTTAATAAATTGTCAAAATTTGTCTTAAATTATTCAAAATTATTCTCTGAACCATCATTTAATAACGCCCGGAGTTTTGCCCCGTCGTTTGGTACGGCTCTCGACCACCCCCTATTGTGGGAAGTGCAAAACTTTTGATTTTTTCACCTAACCTAACCCAATCTTTTGGTACCTAATATTCATATTTTTCAGCGGGTTTTTGTCATATCTTGTGTTCTACCTTGTCTTGATCAACGCAATAGAAATTTTCAGTGCTGCCAAAATTTAAGTTTATTATACTACAAAAAGAACATTAAAAATTCGTCAAAGAAATGCAAATTTTTACTAAATTGTCAAAACTTGTCTCAAATTATTCAAAGTTATTCTCTGAACCATCATTAAATAACGCCCGGAGTTTTGCCCCGTCGTTTGGTACGACTCTCGACCACCCCCTATTGTGGGAAGTGCAAAACTTTTGATTTTTACACCAAACCTAACCTAATCTTTCGGTACCTAAATATTCATATTTTTCAGCGGGTTTTTGTCATATCTTGTATTCTACCTTGTCTTGATCAACGCTATAGAAATTTTCAATGCTGCCAAAATTTAAGAGTTTTTGTACTACAAATAGAACATTAAAAATTCGCCAAAGAAATGCAAATTTTTTAATAAATTGTCAAAATTTGTATCAAATTATTCAAAATTATTCTCTGAACCATCATTTAATAACGCCCGGAGTTTTGCCCCGTCGTTTGGTACGGCTCTCGACCACCTCCTATTGTG
Source organism: Catocala nupta (assembly GCA_963675205.1). NCBI lineage: Eukaryota > Metazoa > Arthropoda > Insecta > Lepidoptera > Erebidae > Catocala > Catocala nupta. The sequence continues at coordinate 1,591,339 of OY776107.1, read as the reverse complement.
GGAAGTGCAAAACTTTTGATTTTTTCACCTAACCTAACCCAATCTTTTGGTACCTAATATTCATATTTTTCAGCGGATTTTTGTCATATCTTGTATTCTACCTTGTCTTGATCAACGCAATAGAAATTTTCAGTGCTGCCAAAATTTAAGTTTATTATACTACAAAAAGAACATTAAAAATTCGTCAAAGAAATGCAAATTTTTACTAAATTGTCAAAACTTGTCTCAAATTATTCAAAGTTATTCTCTGAACCATCATTAAATAACGCCCGGAGTTTTGCCCCGTCGTTTGGTACGACTCTCGACCACCCCCTATTGTGGGAATTGCAAATGTTTTGATTGTCACACCTAACCTAACCGAATCTTTTGGTACCTAAATATTCATATTTTTCAGCGGGTTTTTGTCATATCTTGTATTCTACCTTGTCTTGATCAACGCTATAGAAATTTTCAATGCTGCCAAAATTTAAGAGTTTTTTTAATACCAAAAGAACATTAAATATTCGTCAAAGAAATGCAAATTTTTTAATAAATTGTCAAAATTTGTCTCAAATTATTTAAAGTTTTTCTCTGAACCATCATTAAATAACGCCCGGAGTTTTCCCCGTCGTTTGGTACCACTCTCGACCACGCCCTATTGTGGGAAGTGCAAAACTTTTGATTTTTACACCAAACCTAACCTAATCTTTCGGTACCTAAATATTCATATTTTTCAGCGGGTTTTTGTCATATCTTGTATTCTACCTTGTCTTGATCAACGCTATAGAAATTTTCAATGCTGCCAAAATTTAAGAGTTTTTGTACTACAAATAGAACATTAAAAATTCGTCAAAGAAATGCAAATTTTTTAATAAATTGTCAAAATTTGTCTCAAATTATTCAAAGTTATTCTCTGAACCATCATTAAATAACGCCCGGAGTTTTCCCCGTCGTTTGGTACCACTCTCGACCACCCCCTATTGTGGGAAGTGCAAAACTTTTGATTTTTACACCAAACCTAACCTAATCTTTCGGTACCTAAATATTCATATTTTTCAGCGGGTTTTTGTCATATCTTGTATTCTACCTTGTCTTGATCAATGCTACAGAAATTTTCAATGCTGCCAAAATTTAAGAGTTTTTGTACTACAAATAGAACATTAAAAATTCGTCAAAGAAATGCAAATTTTTTAATAAATTGTCAAAATTTGTCTCAAATTATTCAAAGTTGTTCTCTGAACCATCATTAAATAACGCCCGGAGTTTTCCCCGTCGTTTGGTACCACTCTCGACCACCCCCTATTGTGGGAAGTGCAAATGTTTTGATTGTCACACCTAACCTAACCCAATCTTTTGGTACCTAATATTCATATTTTTCAGCGGGTTTTTGTCAAATCTTGTATTCTACCTTGTCTTGATCAACGCAATAGAAATTTTCAGTGCTGCCAAAATTTAAGTTTATTATACTACAAAAAGAACATTAAAAATTCGTCAAAGAAATGCAAATTTTTACTAAATTGTCAAAACTTGTCTCAAATTATTCAAAGTTATTCTCTGAACCATCATTAAATAACGCCCGGAGTTTTTCCCCGTCGTTTGGTACGACTCTCGACCACCCCCTATTGTGGGAAGTGCAAATGTTTTGATTGTCACACCTAACCTAACCGAATCTTTTGGTACCTAAATATTCATATTTTTCAGCGGGTTTTTGTCATATCTTGTATTCTACCTTGTCTTGATCAACGCTATAGAAATTTTCAATGCTGCAAAAATTTAAGAGTTTTTATACAACAAAAAGAACATTAAAAATTCGTCAAAGAAATGCAAATTTTTACTAAATTGTCAAAATTTGTCTTAAATTATTCAAAGTTATTCTCTGAACCATCATTAAATAACGCCCGGAGTTTTCCCCGTCGTTTGGTACCACTCTCGACCACCCCCTATTGTGGGAAGTGCAAAGGTTTTGATTGTCACACCTAACCTAACCCAATCTTTTGGTACCTAAATATTCATATTTTTCAGCGGATTTTTGTCATATCTTGTATTCTACCTTGTCTTGATCAACGCTATAGAAATTTTCAATGCTGCCAATATTTAAGAGTTTTTGTACTACAAACAGAACATTAAAAATTCGCCAAAGAAATGCAAATTTTTTAATAAATTGTCAAAATTTGTCTCAAATTATTCAAAATTATTCTCTGAACCATCATTTAATAACGCCCGGAGTTTTGCCCCGTCGTTTGGTACGACTCTCGACCACCCCCTATTGTGGGAAGTGCAAATGTTTTGATTGTCACACCTAACCTAACCGAATCTTTTGGTACCTAAATATTCATATTTTTCAGCGGGTTTTTGTCATATCTTGTATTCTACCTTGTCTTGATCAACGCTATAGAAATTTTCAATGCTGCAAAAATTTAAGAGTTTTTATACAACAAAAAGAACATTAAAAATTCGTCAAAGAAATGCAAATTTTTACTAAATTGTCAAAATTTGTCTTAAATTATTCAAAGTTATTCTCTGAACCATCATTAAATAACGCCCGGAGTTTTCCCCGTCGTTTGGTACCACTCTCGACCACCCCCTATTGTGGGAAGTGCAAAGGTTTTGATTGTCACACCTAACCTAACCCAATCTTTTGGTACCTAAATATTCATATTTTTCAGCGGGTTTTTGTCATATCTTGTATTCTGCCTTGTCTTGATCAACGCAATAGAAATTTTCAGTGCTGCCAAAATTTAAAATTATTATACTACAAAAAGAACATTAACCGCTCAAACCCCGTTGACGCCTTAAGGCGTCATCACTTTTGTACCCGTCAAACCCCGTTGACGCCTTAAGGCGTCAAGCAACAAAAAAAAGAGGGTCGCGCGCTAGTTTTTGCCGTTTTTGTATTGAAAGGCCTGTATTTAAAGTCTTGTATTGTATATCATTGTACTCGGAATGAACTGAGCTTTTCGAACGAACCATTTACTAACTGAATAATAATTGTCTAATATTGTTATTGTTATGTCACGTGACTTCGCGCCGAGCGTTCGTTCGTCGATGTTATTTGTGCCGCTGTTTACTGTCGTTTTTTGTAGGGCAAGTATATAAGTGTAATACATTATTGAAAAGCTTATTCTTTCTATTTTTAGAGACAATAAAAACAATACTGACTTACGTTATTTTTGTATAACAAACTGAAGCCCAAAGTAACCTATTATCATTTATCAGTTTTCCCGCGCTTTTTTATATTTGTTGTTTTTTAGTACAGTATTATATCGTATTTCAGGTTTCAATCACTATAATAGTGTTATTTATTAGTGTTTCTATAAAAATATCTGAAAACAACGCACAAGGTTACGACTAATATTCTGTAAAAAAAAAAAACAAAATTTACTTTTGCCGCGCTCTAAATGTACTCGTCACGCATGTCAATGCTACTTTCAAATGTCAATATCTTAATTTTTTCTCACAGACATATATAAAAAAAAATGTTTAACTATAAAGAGCATATTTCTATTTTTAGACACAATAAAAACAATACTGACTAATGATAATTTTGTTTGTCAAACTGAAGCCCAAAGTAACCTATTATCATTTATCAGTTTTCCCGCGCTTTTTTATATTTGTTGTTTTTTAGTACAGTATTATATCGTATTTCAGGTTTCAATCACTATAATAGTGTTATTTATTAGTGTTTCTATAGAAATATCTGAATACAACGCACAAAGTTACGACGAATATTTTTTAACAAAAATTTCAATATTTACTTTTGCCGCGCTCTAAATGTCCATGACACGCACGGTAGTGCCACTTTCAAATGTCAATATCTTAATTTTTTCTCACAGCCATATATAAATACTTCGTTTTACTATAAAGAGTATTTATCTAGAAAATAGAAAAAGTAAAAACTCTTCTTATAGCATTTATATTTCTTTAGAAACAAATATTTTCAATAACGAACAATTTGTACAGTTCTGCTTTGTTTATCCAGGCGTATAAACTCAAGTATACACTTCAATGCGATGATTCATAATACTTGTCGTAGCTTACAATGTGTATTTCTAAGAAACACGAGCGATGTTATCATAACTCAGAGCTCAAAAACATAAACATCGATAGGGCGTGTCAAGTGGCGCTTTAAGTGCCGACCGCGCGACGGGTGTCCGATTACCGGGTAATCTGTTATTGTTTACATTAAGTGCGCGCGGGGCCGGAAAGGTTAAAAATTCGTCAAAGAAATGCAAATTTTTACTAAATTGTCAAAACTTGTCTCAAATTATTCAAAGTTATTCTCTGAACCATCATTAAATAACGCCCGGAGTTTTCCCCGTCGTTTGGTACCACTCTCGACCACCCCCTATTGTGGGAAGTGCAAAACTTTTGATTTTTACACCAAACCTAACCTAATCTTTCGGTACCTAAATATTCATATTTTTCAGCGGGTTTTTGTCATATCTTGTATTCTACCTTGTCTTGATCAACGCTATAGAAATTTTCAATGCTGCCAAAATTTAAGAGTTTTTGTACAACAAATAGAACATTAAAAATTCGTCAAAGAAATGCAAATTTTTTAATAAATTGTCAAAATTTGTCTCAAATTATTCAAAGTTATTTTCTGAACCATCATTAAATAACGTTCGGAGTTTTCCCCGTCGTTTGGTACCACTCTCGACCACCCCCTATTGTGGGAAGTGCAAAACTTTTGATTTTACACCAAACCTAACCTAATCTTTCGGTACCTAAATATTCATATTTTTCAGCGGGTTTTTGTCATATCTTGTATTCTACCTTGTCTTGATCAACGCTACAGAAATTTTCAATGCTGCCAAAATTTAAGAGTTTTTGTACTACAAATAGAACATTAAAAATTCGTCAAAGAAATGCAAATTTTTTAATAAATTGTCAAAATTTGTCTCAAATTATTCAAAGTTTTTCTCTGAACCATCATTAAATAACGCCCTGAGTTTTGCCCCGTCGTTTGGTACCACTCTCGACCACCCCCTATTGTGGGAAGTGCAAAACTTTTGATTTGTACACCTCACCTAACCTAATCTTTCGGTACCTAAATATTCATATTTTTCAGCGGATTTTTGTCATATCCTGTATTCTACCTTGTCTTGATCAACGCTATAGAAATTTTCAATGCTGCCAAAATTTAAGAGTTTTTTTAATACCAAAAGAACATTAAAAATTCGTCAAAGAAATGCAAATTTTTTAATAAATTGTCAAAATTTGTCTCAAATTATTTAAAGTTTTTCTCTGAACCATCATTAAATAACGCCCGGAGTTTTCCCCGTCGTTTGGTACCACTCTCGACCACGCCCTATTGTGGGAAGTGCAAAACTTTTGATTTTTACACCAAACCTAACCTAATCTTTCGGTACCTAAATATTCATATTTTTCAGCGGGTTTTTGTCATATCTTGTATTCTACCTTGTCTTGATCAACGCTATAGAAATTTTCAATGCTGCCAAAATTTAAGAGTTTTTGTACTACAAATAGAACATTAAAAATTCGCCAAAGAAATGCAAATTTTTTAATAAATTGTCAAAATTTGTATCAAATTATTCCAAATTATTCTCTGAACCATCATTTAATAACGCCCGGAGTTTTGCCCCGTCGTTTGGTACGGCTCTCGACCACCTCCTATTGTGGGAAGTGCAAAACTTTTGATTTTTTCACCTAACCTAACCCAATCTTTTGGTACCTAATATTCATATTTTTCAGCGGATTTTTGTCATATCTTGTATTCTACCTTGTCTTGATCAACGCAATAGAAATTTTCAGTGCTGCCAAAATTTAAGTTTATTATACTACAAAAAGAACATTAAAAATTCGTCAAAGAAATGCAAATTTTTACTAAATTGTCAAAACTTGTCTCAAATTATTCAAAGTTATTCTCTGAACCATCATTAAATAACGCCCGGAGTTTTGCCCCGTCGTTTGGTACGACTCTCGACCACCCCCTATTGTGGGAATTGCAAATGTTTTGATTGTCACACCTAACCTAACCGAATCTTTTGGTACCTAAATATTCATATTTTTCAGCGGGTTTTTGTCATATCTTGTATTCTACCTTGTCTTGATCAACGCTATAGAAATTTTCAATGCTGCCAAAATTTAAGAGTTTTTTTAATACCAAAAGAACATTAAATATTCGTCAAAGAAATGCAAATTTTTTAATAAATTGTCAAAATTTGTCTCAAATTATTTAAAGTTTTTCTCTGAACCATCATTAAATAACGCCCGGAGTTTTCCCCGTCGTTTGGTACCACTCTCGACCACGCCCTATTGTGGGAAGTGCAAAACTTTTGATTTTTACACCAAACCTAACCTAATCTTTCGGTACCTAAATATTCATATTTTTCAGCGGGTTTTTGTCATATCTTGTATTCTACCTTGTCTTGATCAACGCTATAGAAATTTTCAATGCTGCCAAAATTTAAGAGTTTTTGTACTACAAATAGAACATTAAAAATTCGTCAAAGAAATGCAAATTTTTTAATAAATTGTCAAAATTTGTCTCAAATTATTCAAAGTTATTCTCTGAACCATCATTTAATAACGCCCGGAGTTTTCCCCGTCGTTTGGTACCACTCTCGACCACCCCCTATTGTGGGAAGTGCAAAACTTTTGATTTTTACACCAAACCTAACCTAATCTTTCGGTACCTAAATATTCATATTTTTCAGCGGGTTTTTATCATATCTTGTATTCTACCTTGTCTTGATCAACGCTACAGAAATTTTCAATGCTGCCAAAATTTAAGAGTTTTTGTACTACAAATAGAACATTAAAAATTCGTCAAAGAAATGCAAATTTTTTAATAAATTGTCAAAATTTGTCTCAAATTATTCAAAGTTGTTCTCTGAACCATCATTAAATAACGCCCGGAGTTTTCCCCGTCGTTTGGTACCACTCTCGACCACCCCCTATTGTGGGAAGTGCAAATGTTTTGATTGTCACACCTAACCTAACCCAATCTTTTGGTACCTAATATTCATATTTTTCAGCGGGTTTTTGTCAAATCTTGTATTCTACCTTGTCTTGATCAACGCAATAGAAATTTTCAGTGCTGCCAAAATTTAAGTTTATTATACTACAAAAAGAACATTAAAAATTCGTCAAAGAAATGCAAATTTTTACTAAATTGTCAAAACTTGTCTCAAATTATTCAAAGTTATTCTCTGAACCATCATTAAATAACGCCCGGAGTTTTTCCCCGTCGTTTGGTACGACTCTCGACCACCCCCTATTGTGGGAAGTGCAAATGTTTTGATTGTCACACCTAACCTAACCGAATCTTTTGGTACCTAAATATTCATATTTTTCAGCGGGTTTTTGTCATATCTTGTATTCTACCTTGTCTTGATCAACGCTATAGAAATTTTCAATGCTGCAAAAATTTAAGAGTTTTTATACAACAAAAAGAACATTAAAAATTCGTCAAAGAAATGCAAATTTTTACTAAATTGTCAAAATTTGTCTTAAATTATTCAAAGTTATTCTCTGAACCATCATTAAATAACGCCCGGAGTTTTCCCCGTCGTTTGGTACCACTCTCGACCATCCCCTATTGTGGGAAGTGCAAAGGTTTTGATTGTCACACCTAACCTAACCCAATCTTTTGGTACCTAAATATTCATATTTTTCAGCGGATTTTTGTCATATCTTGTATTCTACCTTGTCTTGATCAACGCTATAGAAATTTTCAATGCTGCCAATATTTAAGAGTTTTTGTACTACAAACAGAACATTAAAAATTCGCCAAAGAAATGCAAATTTTTTAATAAATTGTCAAAATTTGTCTCAAATTATTCAAAATTATTCTCTGAACCATCATTTAATAACGCCCGGAGTTTTGCCCCGTCGTTTGGTACGACTCTCGACCACCCCCTATTGTGGGAAGTGCAAATGTTTTGATTGTCACACCTAACCTAACCGAATCTTTTGGTACCTAAATATTCATATTTTTCAGCGGGTTTTTGTCATATCTTGTATTCTACCTTGTCTTGATCAACGCTATAGAAATTTTCAATGCTGCAAAAATTTAAGAGTTTTTATACAACAAAAAGAACATTAAAAATTCGTCAAAGAAATGCAAATTTTTACTAAATTGTCAAAATTTGTCTTAAATTATTCAAAGTTATTCTCTGAACCATCATTAAATAACGCCCGGAGTTTTCCCCGTCGTTTGGTACCACTCTCGACCACCCCCTATTGTGGGAAGTGCAAAGGTTTTGATTGTCACACCTAACCTAACCCAATCTTTTGGTACCTAAATATTCATATTTTTCAGCGGATTTTTGTCATATCTTGTATTCTACCTTGTCTTGATCAACGCTATAGAAATTTTCAATGCTGCCAATATTTAAGAGTTTTTGTACTACAAACAGAACATTAAAAATTCGCCAAAGAAATGCAAATTTTTTAATAAATTGTCAAAATTTGTCTCAAATTATTCAAAATTATTCTCTGAACCATCATTTAATAACGCCCGGAGTTTTGCCCCGTCGTTTGGTACGACTCTCGACCACCCCCTATTGTGGGAAGTGCAAAACTTTTGATTTTTACTTATTTTTTTTTTTTTTTTTTTTTTTTTGATACCCAGGAAAAAATGCTTGATGCACTACCCGCCGGCTAGGGGACGGCACCGGCGGGGCGTGTGGGACTCACCAGCCTAGTGCTGGTATACCCACTAAAAAAACCTGGGGTGTTCCCTCTCTCACCCAATGGGGGGGGCCTGTTGGGAGTCTAAAAAGATTCATCCTGTTTACACCTAACCTAACCCAATCTTTTGGTACCTAAATATTCATATTTTTCAGCGGGTTTTTGTCATATCTTGTATTCTGCCTTGTCTTGATCAACGCAATAGAAATTTTCAGTGCTGCCAAAATTTAAAATTATTATACTACAAAAAGAACATTAAAAATTCGTCAAAGAAATGCAAATTTTTACTAAATTGTCAAAACTTGTCTCAAATTATTCAAAGTTATTCTCTGAACCATCATTAAATAACGCCCGGAGTTTTCCCCGTCGTTTGGTACCACTCTCGACCACCCCCTATTGTGGGAAGTGCAAAACTTTTGATTTTTACACTAAACCTAACCTAATCTTTCGGTACCTAAATATTCATATTTTTCAGCGGGTTTTTGTCATATCTTGTATTCTACCTTGTCTTGATCAACGCTATAGAAATTTTCAATGCTGCCAAAATTTAAGAGTTTTTGTACAACAAATAGAACATTAAAAATTCGTCAAAGAAATGCAAATTTTTTAATAAATTGTCAAAATTTGTCTCAAATTATTCAAAGTTATTTTCTGAACCATCATTAAATAACGTTCGGAGTTTTCCCCGTCGTTTGGTACCACTCTCGACCACCCCCTATTGTGGGAAGTGCAAAACTTTTGATTTTTACACCAAACCTAACCTAATCTTTCGGTACCTAAATATTCATATTTTTCAGCGGGTTTTTGTCATATCTTGTATTCTACCTTGTCTTGATCAACGCTACAGAAATTTTCAATGCTGCCAAAATTTAAGAGTTTTTGTACTACAAATAGAACATTAAAAATTCGTCAAAGAAATGCAAATTTTTTAATAAATTGTCAAAATTTGTCTCAAATTATTCAAAGTTTTTCTCTGAACCATCATTAAATAACGCCCTGAGTTTTGCCCCGTCGTTTGGTACCACTCTCGACCACCCCCTATTGTGGGAAGTGCAAAACTTTTGATTTGTACACCTCACCTAACCTAATCTTTCGGTACCTAAATATTCATATTTTTCAGCGGATTTTTGTCATATCCTGTATTCTACCTTGTCTTGATCAACGCTATAGAAATTTTCAATGCTGCCAAAATTTAACAGTTTTTTTAATACCAAAAGAACATTAAAAATTCGTCAAAGAAATGCAAATTTTTTAATAAATTGTCAAAATTTGTCTCAAATTATTTAAAGTTTTTCTCTGAACCATCATTAAATAACGCCCGGAGTTTTCCCCGTCGTTTGGTACCACTCTCGACCACGCCCTATTGTGGGAAGTGCAAAACTTTTGATTTTTACACCAAACCTAACCTAATCTTTCGGTACCTAAATATTCATATTTTTCAGCGGGTTTTTGTCATATCTTGTATTCTACCTTGTCTTGATCAACGCTATAGAAATTTTCAATGCTGCCAAAATTTAAGAGTTTTTGTACTACAAATAGAACATTAAAAATTCGTCAAAGAAATGCAAATTTTTTAATAAATTGTCAAAATTTGTCTCAAATTATGCAAAGTTATTCTCTGAACCATCATTAAATAACGCCCGGAGTTTTCCCCGTCGTTTGGTACCACTCTCGACCACCCCCTATTGTGGGAAGTGCAAAACTTTTGATTTTTACACCAAACCTAACCTAATCTTTCGGTACCTAAATATTCATATTTTTCAGCGGGTTTTTGTCATATCTTGTATTCTACCTTGTCTTGATCAACGCTATTGAAATTTTCAATGCTGCCAAAATTTAAGAGTTTTTGTACTACAAATAGAACATTAAAAATTCGTCAAAGAAATGCAAATTTTTTAATAAATTGTCAAAATTTGTCTCAAATTATCCAAAATTATTCTCTGAACCATCATTTAATAACGCCCGGAGTTTTGCCCCGTCGTTTGGTACGACTCTCGACCACCCCCTATTGTGGGAAGTGCAAAACTTTTGATTTTTACACCTAATCTAACCCAATCTTTTGGTACCTAATATTCATATTTTTCAGCGGGTTTTTGTCATATCTTGTATTCTACCTTGTCTTGATCAACGCAATAGAAATTTTCAGTGCTGCCAAAATTTAAGTTTATTATACTACAAAAAGAACATTAAAAATTCGTCAAAGAAATGCAAATTTTTACTAAATTGTCAAAACTTGTCTCAAATTATTCAAAATTATTCTCTGAACCATCATTTAATAACGCCCGGAGTTTTGCCCCGTCGCTTGGTACGACTCTCGACCACCCCCTATTGTGGGAAGTGCAAAACTTTTGATTTTTACACCTAACCTAACCCAATCTCTTGGTACCTAAATATTCATATTTTTCAGCGGGTTTTTGTCATATCTTGTATTCTACCTTGTCTTGATCAACGCTACAGAAATTTTCAATGCTGCCAAAATTTAAGAGTTTTTGTACTACAAATAGAACATTAAAAATTCGTCAAAGAAATGCAATTTTTTTAATAAATTGTCAAAATATGTCTCAAATTATTCAAAGTTTTTCTCTGAACCATCATTAAATAACGCCCGGAGTTTTGCCCCGTCGTTTGGTACCACTCTCGACCACCCCCTATTGTGGGAAGTGCAAAACTTTTGATTTGTACACCTCACGTAACCTAATCTTTCGGTACCTAAATATTCATATTTTTCAGCGGGTTTTTGTCATATCTTGTATTCTACCTTGTCTTGATCAACGCTACAGAAATTTTCAATGCTGCCAAAATTTAAGAGTTTTTGTACTACAAATAGAACATTAAAAATTCGTCAAAGAAATGCAAATTTTTTAATAAATTGTCAAAATTTGTCTCAAATTATTCAAAGTTATTCTCTGAACCATCATTAAATAACGCCCGGAGTTTTCCCCGTCGTTTGGTACCACTCTCTACCACCCCCTATTGTGGGAAGTGCAAATGTTTTGATTGTCACACCTAACCTAACCCAATCTTTTGGTACCTAAATATTCATATTTTTCAGCGGGTTTTTGTCATATCTTGTATTCTGCCTTGTCTTGATCAACGCAATAGAAATTTTCAGTGCTGCCAAAATTTAAAATTATTATACTACAAAAAGAACATTAAAAATTCGTCAAAGAAATGCAAATTTTTACTAAATTGTCAAAACTTGTCTCAAATTATTCAAAGTTATTCTCTGAACCATCATTAAATAACGCCCGGAGTTTTCCCCGTCGTTTGGTACCACTCTCGACCACCCCCTATTGTGGGAAGTGCAAAACTTTTGATTTTTACACTAAACCTAACCTAATCTTTCGGTACCTAAATATTCATATTTTTCAGCGGGTTTTTGTCATATCTTGTATTCTACCTTGTCTTGATCAACGCTATAGAAATTTTCAATGCTGCCAAAATTTAAGAGTTTTTGTACAACAAATAGAACATTAAAAATTCGTCAAAGAAATGCAAATTTTTTAATAAATTGTCAAAATTTGTCTCAAATTATTCAAAGTTATTTTCTGAACCATCATTAAATAACGTTCGGAGTTTTCCCCGTCGTTTGGTACCACTCTCGACCACCCCCTATTGTGGGAAGTGCAAAACTTTTGATTTTTACACCAAACCTAACCTAATCTTTCGGTACCTAAATATTCATATTTTTCAGCGGGTTTTTGTCATATCTTGTATTCTACCTTGTCTTGATCAACGCTACAGAAATTTTCAATGCTGCCAAAATTTAAGAGTTTTTGTACTACAAATAGAACATTAAAAATTCGTCAAAGAAATGCAAATTTTTTAATAAATTGTCAAAATTTGTCTCAAATTATTCAAAGTTTTTCTCTGAACCATCATTAAATAACGCCCTGAGTTTTGCCCCGTCGTTTGGTACCACTCTCGACCACCCCCTATTGTGGGAAGTGCAAAACTTTTGATTTGTACACCTCACCTAACCTAATCTTTCGGTACCTAAATATTCATATTTTTCAGCGGATTTTTGTCATATCCTGTATTCTACCTTGTCTTGATCAACGCTATAGAAATTTTCAATGCTGCCAAAATTTAACAGTTTTTTTAATACCAAAAGAACATTAAAAATTCGTCAAAGAAATGCAAATTTTTTAATAAATTGTCAAAATTTGTCTCAAATTATTTAAAGTTTTTCTCTGAACCATCATTAAATAACGCCCGGAGTTTTCCCCGTCGTTTGGTACCACTCTCGACCACGCCCTATTGTGGGAAGTGCAAAACTTTTGATTTTTACACCAAACCTAACCTAATCTTTCGGTACCTAAATATTCATATTTTTCAGCGGGTTTTTGTCATATCTTGTATTCTACCTTGTCTTGATCAACGCTATTGAAATTTTCAATGCTGCCAAAATTTAAGAGTTTTTGTACTACAAATAGAACATTAAAAATTCGTCAAAGAAATGCAAATTTTTTAATAAATTGTCAAAATTTGTCTCAAATTATCCAAAATTATTCTCTGAACCATCATTTAATAACGCCCGGAGTTTTGCCCCGTCGTTTGGTACGACTCTCGACCACCCCCTATTGTGGGAAGTGCAAAACTTTTGATTTTTACACCTAATCTAACCCAATCTTTTGGTACCTAATATTCATATTTTTCAGCGGGTTTTTGTCATATCTTGTATTCTACCTTGTCTTGATCAACGCAATAGAAATTTTCAGTGCTGCCAAAATTTAAGTTTATTATACTACAAAAAGAACATTAAAAATTCGTCAAAGAAATGCAAATTTTTACTAAATTGTCAAAACTTGTCTCAAATTATTCAAAATTATTCTCTGAACCATCATTTAATAACGCCCGGAGTTTTGCCCCGTCGCTTGGTACGACTCTCGACCACCCCCTATTGTGGGAAGTGCAAAACTTTTGATTTTTACACCTAACCTAACCCAATCTCTTGGTACCTAAATATTCATATTTTTCAGCGGGTTTTTGTCATATCTTGTATTCTACCTTGTCTTGATCAACGCTACAGAAATTTTCAATGCTGCCAAAATTTAAGAGTTTTTGTACTACAAATAGAACATTAAAAATTCGTCAAAGAAATGCAATTTTTTTAATAAATTGTCAAAATATGTCTCAAATTATTCAAAGTTTTTCTCTGAACCATCATTAAATAACGCCCGGAGTTTTGCCCCGTCGTTTGGTACCACTCTCGACCACCCCCTATTGTGGGAAGTGCAAAACTTTTGATTTGTACACCTCACGTAACCTAATCTTTCGGTACCTAAATATTCATATTTTTCAGCGGGTTTTTGTCATATCTTGTATTCTACCTTGTCTTGATCAACGCTACAGAAATTTTCAATGCTGCCAAAATTTAAGAGTTTTTGTACTACAAATAGAACATTAAAAATTCGTCAAAGAAATGCAAATTTTTTAATAAATTGTCAAAATTTGTCTCAAATTATTCAAAGTTATTCTCTGAACCATCATTAAATAACGCCCGGAGTTTTCCCCGTCGTTTGGTACCACTCTCTACCACCCCCTATTGTGGGAAGTGCAAATGTTTTGATTGTCACACCTAACCTAACCCAATCTTTTGATACCTAAATATTCATATTTTTCAGCGGATTTTTGTCATATCTTGTATTCTACCTTGTCTTGATCAACGCTATAGAAATTTTCAATGCTGCCAAAATTTAAGAGTTTTTGTACTACAAATAGAACATTAAAAATTCGCCAAAGAAATGCAAATTTTTTAATAAATTGTCAAAATTTGTCTCAAATTATTCAAAATTATTCTCTGAACCATCATTAAATAACGCCCGGAGTTTTCCCCGTCGTTTGATACCACTCTCGACCACCCCCTATTGTGGGAAGTGCAAATGTTTTGATTGTCACACCTTTTTTTTTTTTTTTTTTTTTTACGTGGGGGAATGCTATGACGCATATCCCTCCGCGGGGGCGGGCGGAGGGATTATGTCGGACTCGCCGGGGTAAAAGAAAGATGTTAAAAGACAATGTACCTCCCGGAATACCGACTAAACCTACCACGGTGTTCCTCGACAAAACCACTATCGACGGGGCCGCGCGAATCGCTTTCGCATGCGGTCGCGACCCCGCCGAGGTTACGGCCCGCCGTATGAAACGGCAGGCCACTACGCAACAAGACCTACCCAAGATAGGCACTACACAATATAAAAGCCCTACTGTCTCCCCCAAAGGGGAGACGGACACGACACAGAGGCGCGCGTGGGACCACGCACGCCGCCTCTCGGACCTGGTGCTGAACGGATGGCGGGCAGGCCCACAAAGCCCGCCACCCCCAGGTCAAACCTCAGGGTGGCTGGAGGTCATCGCGCGCCCTCCGGCGCCCGGCTCTGCGGTTGGGGAGAGGGTTCAAACGCTCCCTCTCCCGCTCCGCCGCCTCCTTGGTGGAGATTACTTCCTCGCAGAAGGAGGCGACGGCGTTCCACGACCTCTCACTCCGGACCATAGACTGAACTACGGCCGGGAGCGAGAGGGCAACCGATCCGACTGCCGCGATCAAATCACGGCGCTGCGATGCCCAGGCGGGGCAAACCGCCAAAGTGTGCAGCGCCGTGTCCTCAACAACGTCGCGGCAGTCGCCGCAGTGGTGACAACCGGGCGTCTCTTGCCGGCGTATACGACACAGGAACTGGCCAAAACAACCGTGGCCAGTTAGAACCTGTGTCAGCCGGAAGGTGAGAGCGCCATGCCGCCTCTCCAGCCACTCCTCAAAAACGGGACTTACCGCCACGATCGTGGCGTGCCCGGCACTGGGGTGCACAAGTCGTTCCTTCCAATTGGCCACTAGGACCTGGCGGAGCTCGGACCTCGCCGCCTTGATTGCGGCAAGACCCGGTCCTTCGCCTCGAGCTAGCGCCTCCTGGCGCCAACGATAGAGCGACGCCAGGAGCGCCGCTTTCAGGTCCCATGGCATCGATCCGGCGAGGAGGCTCGCAGCCTCGAACGAGATCGTGCGGTACCCTCTAATCAACCTGACGGCCATGGCGCGCTGTGGAGCACGAAGCGCCGAGATGTTACGGGCCGCCAGGTTGTAGCCCCAAACTGGGGCCCCATATAGGGCCATGGACCGCACGACCCCTTCGTAGAGCCTCCGGCAGGAGGTGTTTGGCCCCCCAAAGTTGGGCAGCAGGCGCGAGAGCGCGCCTGCAGCGCCCCGAAGAATGGGGGCCAAACGACGGAAATGGGCTGTAAAGTCCCATCGGCTGTCGAGCAGGAGACCCAGATACTTAAGGGTTGGCTCGACGCCGATGCGGACCCCTCCTACCATGATATGGGCCCCTGGAGGTGGCCGCTTCCGAGGGCCGTGAAAACATACAGCCTCGGATTTCGACAGGGCCACCTCGAGGCCCAACCGCCGGATACGACCAACGACTTGTGCGACCCCAGCGGTCGCCAGTATGGCCGCCGCCCGGTGCGACTTACCCCTCGCCGTGACAAGCGTGTCGTCGGCGTAACAAATGACGCCGACGCCACGGAGGAGCGCACCTCGCAGCACCCAGTCGTAACCAATGTTCCACAGGAGCGGACCCAGAACCGATCCCTGTGGAACACCGCACGACATCTCTCGCCGACTCCAACCGTCGTGACCCGGGTAGACGACTACCCTCTCTGATAAGTATGCCCCGACTATGCGGCGGAGGTAGGTCGGCACTCGATGGAAAACGAGTGCCTCCCTAATGCAACTCCAGGGCAAGGTATTAAAGGCATTCGCGATGTCCAAAGACACCGCGAAGACGACCTCGCCCTGGGAGACCGCATCCTCCGCCAGGCTCCTCACCCGCTGGACAGCGTCAATAGTGGAGCGCCCGCGGCGGAAACCAAATTGGTTCTCCGCCAGATCCGGGCCCACAGAAGTAAGATGCTGGACGAGGCGCTCCGCGATAATAAACTCGAAGAGTTTAGCCACCTCGCCCAGCAACACAATGGGCCGGTAGGCGGACGGAGAGTCCGCCGGGCGCCCCTCCTTCCTGATCAGGACCAGTTTCCCCACCTTCCACTGGCGTGGAAACTGGCCCTGAACTAGACACTCACTGAGGAGCCCCGTCAGTCGGGGCGCGAGCTCCTCGAGGACCAGGGCCAAAGCACGACCTGGAATGCCGTCGGGCCCTGGGGCGGTGTTTTTCGAGCGAAGTCTCGACACCGCCGCTCGCAGCTCTATCTGGGTCACTTCGGGAACCACGTCGTCGTCAACGTCCGCGCTGGACGCCATGGAAGGCGGAACCATCGACGGAGGAGTGTGCTCCGCCCGTGAGGGGAACAGAGCGGCCACCACCTCCTCCACCAACTGTGGCCGGAGACTCTGGGACAAGGGGGGCGCCCAGGGGCGAAGCTTGCCCCTCACCATAAGGTATGGACGCCCCCAGGGATCACGGTCCAGAGTCCCCAGCAGCTCTTGGCGGGCCTCATCCTTGGCCCGCTTGATGGAGATCTTCAACGTACTTTTGGCCGCTCTGTAGGCCTCGTACAATTCCGCCTCCCTGGCGTCAAAATCGGGAGAGCGGCGACGCCGCCTACGAAGCCGGATGTACTGGCGTCGGGCCACCACGCAGGAATGGCGTAGTTCGCCGATGTGGTCAGACCACCAGTACACCCGGCGCCTAGCTGGAGGATTTAAAGGCACTCTAGGCATCGCCGCATCACAAATTTGAGTTACGGCCTCCCGGAACCACTCGGCCTCCATCTCAACATTGTCAGGCCTGGCCGGTGCTGGCACCCAGGCCCGAACAATGGAGGCTTCCAGGAGGACCTCCCGATTCAGCTTCTTTAAAGCCCAACGCGGACCGCCCCCAATCGGGGCCCTTGTGGCTGGGGGGTTGGAGGTCTGGGCGGAGACGTCGAACCGAATATAGCGGTGGTCCGACAGCGTCTCCACCTCCTCGACGACGCGCCAGCCTTGGACACGGCGTGCTAGTGCGGGGCTGGCAAAAGAGACGTCAATAACTGACCCGCCCCGCTGACGCACGCACGTGTGCACTGACCCACGATTGAGGACTAGCAGGCCGTTTTCTACGGCCCACTCCTCGAGCAATTCACCCCTCGCGTCCGTGGTCGCGGAACCCCAAGCCGAGGATTTGGCATTGAGGTCTCCGACGACGAGCACGGGCCGAGGGTGGCTTCGAGCGACGACGACGTTCAGTTCGAGGAGATACTCCTCGAAGTCGGCGAGAGGTCGGTTGGGTGAGAAGTAACAGCCCACCACAACCGCTTCTCCTACGAGTGCTGCGACGCAGCCCCGTCCTCGGACGATGTTCTCGAAGGACGGGGCGCCGGCGGCGGCCGGCGAAATTAACGCAACCAAGCCATCGAGGTCCCCTACCCAGTCAGCCCTGGGAGGGACGAAATAGGGCTCGGCTACGATGGCGACATGAATTGACCACTGCGCCATGCTCTGGAGGAGAAGGTCCTGAGCCCTGGCGCAGTGGTTTATATTAGCCTGGAGGAGACGGAGGCGTGGAGGCATTACGTCTCCATGCTAACCTCCGTCCCTCCAGCCACGGGAACGTCGACCTTCGACGTCGCCGACGAAGAGGCAGGCGGCCTTGGCGGTAGTCTTTTCTGGGTGGCGGCGCACCCCTTGGCACCCGCCCGGTGCTCCGCTGGTTTGCCCACCGCCGCACACAGAACACAGTGCGGCGTGGACCCACACGTTGCGGCCACGTGACCGGGCTGACCGCAACGGAAACAGCGGCCGCTGCAGTCAACCCGTGAGGGGCACGTGACACCCACGTGGCCGCTGGATAGGCAGCGGTAGCACCGGGCGAGCCTGGGCTCCAGCGCTTTAATTTGCGCCGACACCCACCCCACCAAAAGACGTCGGCCATCGGCCAGTTTCTTGGCGGCGGCGACGGGACAGCTAATTAAGGCAGTCCCCATTCCGGCGCGGCCCTGCTTGATTTCCCCGCACTTTACCTGTTCAGCAGGGCACCCTCCGGTCTTGGCGACGGCGGCGACGACCTCTTCTTTGTCAACTGAGTCATCCAGGCCCGTGATGCGCAAATCGACGCACTTTTGGGGCCTGGAGACGCGGACCTCTTCTGTATTCAGAACCTGGCGGAGACTTTCCGCCAGGCGGTCCGCCTGGTCGCCGCTTGCGACTCCCGGCACTTCGATAAGGCGGGCACCGGTCTGGGTTGTCCGGCACCTCAGGCCCGCCGTTATTCCTAGCTTGCCGGGGTCGATCGCCGTCCGCGCCTTTTTGAGGAGCTCCGCGTAAGTGGTCCCTCGCTCGATAGCAGCCGGCTGCAGTGTAATTACCACTGCAGTAGAGCGAGGGGCCTGGAGCTTCCTCGCCGCCTTTTTGGCCGCCTACCTGGCCTTCTTGGCCGCCTTCTTTCTCTGCTTGGCTGCCGCTTTCTTTTGGCCGACGACCTCCCAGTCGTCGGCTTTGCGCGCGGCAGCAGCGGGTTGTGCCCTGGGAGCGGCAGGGCGTTCGGCAGCTGCAGGTGCGCGCTTAGCCTGCCGTCTTTTCTTGCCCTTCTGGCTGTCAGGAACGTCTGTGGCGGCCGCTGGAATAACTGCTGGAGGCCGCGGGGCCCTTACTTTGGCCGCGTAGGATGTCTGCGGCACAGGCATCGGGGGAGAAGGCGGGACAGGCTCTCTAAGTCTGTCCGCTGCCAGAGGAGGGCGCAACAGCCGGCCCTCCATGACGGAGAGCTTGGCGCGAAATTCGCCAAGCTCCTGCCGGACCAGGGCAACAAGCTCCGTTTCGGTCTTGTCTGCGCCCTGGTCGTGCCGCTTTTCAAACGCTTCTTGACGCCTCTTGAGTTCAGATAGTTCTCGGGCCAAGCGCGCATTTTCACACTGTAACTTCTGAACCTCCTCGCTGGCTGTGCGGCTGAACACGGCCTCTGCAATGTCCCGAATGGCCTCTACTGACACCTTAAGGGTCTTTTGGCAGGTGCCTTTTAGTCCCTTTGACTTTTTCGAGACAAGACGAATAGCCTCGAGGGCGTCACTTAGCCGGGTCTTCAACTGGGCCACCGGCAAGTCTTCGGCATCCAGCTCCACCGGCTGTATCCTGCCGGCAGCGACCCGCCGGGCTGCCGCAGCAATTAGGTTGTCCTCGGACGTGCGCTCCTTTTCGTCAGCCTTCCTTAACGCGGCGGCAAGTTCGGCCTTTGCCCGTCCCAGACCCACGTAACGACCGTGGGTGGGTGGACGACCACGTCCACGTCGCGCTGTCGGCACTTTCGCAGCCGACGCCGCGTCCTCACTGGAGCCGTCCGACTCCGTTTCTTGCGCTGACCGCAACCGCTTTCGTGGAGCTTTCTCCGGTGTTGCCACCTGAGTAATCTCCGCAACGTCGCTATCGTGCTCCGACCGCACGATTTCCTCCTCCTCTTCGGAACGCGCAATACTGGGCGTGCGCGACCTACTCACTCTTACCGACTGTTTTTTTAAAATTGATTTTAATGAGTTTTCCATAGTAATACCCACGAGTATGGGAGAAATAATAGTCGACCCGGGCAGAGATCCCGATACCCGGGCAAGCCTAATACTTCAGGGGGACGGCAGGTACCCTGAAGGGGCCGCACTAGTGACTGAACTACCCATCAGCCATGCATCTCCTCGCCGTGCGGCAGCAACTTGAGATTCGGGGTGGTTTTTATAGAGGGCCACACCCTCGCAGTCCAGGCGGTTAAGCCAAGACCCTCGCTCCCGTCAGCAGCCGCGAGACGTGATCCACGACACTGCACAATACGGGGTTACGATATGCGCCAGACGGTGACAACGGGGACAAAAGTCAGGAAAAAATGGGGAGACAACAAGAACAAAAACGGGGCAAAACAAACAAAAGGGGACAAGAAACAAATTTGGACGCAGAACCAAACGAATAAAAGGGGGGAACAAAACCAAAACAGGGGACAAAACAAAAGGGGCCAAAGAGGGGGAAAGAATCGTCAGAACGACGAGAAGAGACCCCGTTGTCTGTTCAGCGGCAGGGTGAGTGCACGCAGAACCCGTCAAAGGGGCTCTCCCATGTCTACTCTAAAACAGAGCGGTACTGGGAGAGCCGGGCCCAAAATAGGGCCTCCGGCTTGGGGATGGGACTCGCGTCCATCCCCCCGCCTCCGGTGCCAAACGCGATAGATGGCACCGGTTGTCAGAATATTAGCCACCAGCAACAATGAAAAGCATTGTTGCTGGTGCCCAGGGTGCACCACGGGGAGGTTTTCTGACACGCACCCCTTGATTGTCACACCTAACCTAACCCAATCTTTTGATACCTAAATATTCATATTTTTCAGCGGATTTTTGTCATATCTTGTATTCTACCTTGTCTTGATCAACGCTATAGAAATTTTCAATGCTGCCAAAATTTAAGTTTTTGTACTACAAATAGAACATTAAAAATTCGCCAAAGAAATGCAAATTTTTTAATAAATTGTCAAAATTTGTCTCAAATTATTCAAATTATTCTCTGAACCATCATTTAATAACGCCCGGAGTTTTGCCCCGTCGTTTGGTACGACTCTCGACCACCCCCTATTGTGGGAAGTGCAAAACCTTTGATTTTTAAACCTAACCTAACCCAATCTTTTGGTACCTAAATATTCATATTTTTCAGCGGGTTTTTGTCATATCTTGTATTCTGCCTTGTCTTGATAAACGCAATAGAAATTTTCAGTGCTGCCAAAATTTAAAATTATTATACTACAAAAAGAACATTAAAAATTCGTCAAAGAAATGCAAATTTTTACTAAATTGTCAAAACTTGTCTCAAATTATTCAAAGTTATTCTCTGAACCATCATTTAATAACGCCCGGAGTTTTGCCCCGTCGTTTGGTACCACTCTCGACCACCCCCTATTGTGGGAAGTGCAAAACTTTTGATTTTTACACCTAACTTAACCCAATCTTTTGGTACCTAAATATTCATATTTTTCAGCGGGTTTTTGTCATATCTTGTATTCTACCTTGTCTTGATCAACGCTATAGAAATTTTCAATGCTGCCAAAATTTAAGAGTTTTTGTACTACAAATAGAACATAAAAAATTCGCCAAAGAAATGCAATTTTTTTAATAAATTGTCAAAATTTGTCTCAAATTATTCAAAATTATTCTCTGAACCATCATTTAATAACGCCCGGAGTTTTGCCCCGTCGTTTGGTACGACTCTCGACCACCCCCTATTGTGGGAAGTGCAAAACTTTTGATTTTTACACCTAACCTAACCCAATCTCTTGGTACCTAAATATTCATATTTTTCAGCGGGTTTTTGTCATATCTTGTATTCTGCCTTGTCTTGATCAACGCAATAGAAATTTTCAGTGCTGCCAAAATTTAAAATTATTATACTACAAAAAGAACATTAAAAATTCGTCAAAGAAATGCAAATTTTTACTAAATTGTCAAAACTTGTCTCAAATTATTCAAAGTTATTCTCTGAACCATCATTAAATAACGCCCGGAATTTTCCCCGTCGTTTGGTACCACTCTCGACCACCCCCTATTGTGGGAAGTGCAAAACTTTTGATTTGTACACCTCACCTAACCTAATCTTTCGGTACCTAAATATTCATATTTTTCAGCGGGTTATTGTCATATATTGTATTCTACCTTGTCTTGATCAACGCTACAGAAATTTTCAATGCTGCCAAAATTTAAGAGTTTTTGTACTACAAATAGAACATTAAAAATTCGTCAAAGAAATGCAAATTTTTTAATAAATTGTCAATATTTGTCTCAAATTATTCAAAGTTATTCTCTGAACCATCATTAAATAACGCCTGGAGTTTTCCCCGTCGTTTGGTACCACTCTCGACCACCCCCTATTGTGGGAAGTGCAAATGTTTTGATTGTCACACCTAACCTAACCCAATCTTTTGATACCTAAATATTCATATTTTTCAGCGGATTTTTGTCATATCTTGTATTCTACCTTGTCTTGATCAACGCTATAGAAATTTTCAATGCTGCCAAAATTTAAGAGTTTTTGTACTACAAATAGAACATTAAAAATTCGCCAAAGAAATGCAAATTTTTTAATAAATTTTCAAAATTTGTCTCAAATTATTCAAAATTATTTTCTGAACCATCATTTAATAACGCCCGGAGTTTTGCCCCGTCGTTTGGTACGACTCTCGACCACCCCCTATTGTGGGAAGTGCAAAACCTTTGATTTTTACACCTAACCTAACCCAATCTTTTGGTACCTAAATATTCATATTTTTCAGCGGGTTTTTGTCATATCTTGTATTCTGCCTTGTCTTGATCAACGCAATAGAAATTTTCAGTGCTGCCAAAATTTAAGTTTATTATAGTACAAAAAGAACATTAAAAATTCGTCAAAGAAATGCAAATTTTTACTAAATTGTCAAAACTTGTCTCAAATTATTCAAAGTTATTCTCTGAACCATCATTAAATAACGCCCGGAGTTTTGCCCCGTCGTTTGGTACCACTCTCGACCACCCCCTATTGTGGGAAGTGCAAAACTTTTGATTTTTACACCTAACTTAACCCAATCTTTTGGTACCTAAATATTCATATTTTTCATCGGGTTTTTGTCATATCTTGTATTCTACCTTGTCTTGATCAACGCTACAGAAATTTTCAATGCTGCCAAAATTTAAGAGTTTTTGTACTACAAATAGAACATTAAAAATTCGTCAAAGAAATGCAAATTTTTTAATAAATTGTCAAAATTTGTCTCAAATTATTCAAAGTTATTCTCTGAACCATCATTAAATAACGCCCGGAGTTTTCCCCGTCGTTTGGTACCACTCTCGACCACCCCCTATTGTGGG
Organism: Catocala nupta; assembly: GCA_963675205.1. Classification (NCBI taxonomy): domain Eukaryota; kingdom Metazoa; phylum Arthropoda; class Insecta; order Lepidoptera; family Erebidae; genus Catocala; species Catocala nupta. Next base: position 1,567,903 of record OY776107.1, on the reverse strand, counting down.
AAGTGCGAAACTTTTGATTTGTACACCTCACCTAACCTAATCTTTCGGTACCTAAATATTCATATTTTTCAGCGGGTTTTTGTCATATCTTGTATTCTACCTTGTCTTGATCAACGCTACAGAAATTTTCAATGCTGCCAAAATTTAAGAGTTTTTGTACTACAAATAGAACATTAAAAATTCGCCAAAGAAATGCAAATTTTTTAATAAATTGTCAAAATTTGTCTCAAATTATTCAAAATTATTCTCTGAACCATCATTTAATAACGCCCGGAGTTTTCCCCGTCGTTTGGTACCACTCTCGACCACCCCCTATTGTGGGAAGTGCAAATGTTTTGATTGTCACACCTAACCTAACCCAATCTTTTGATACCTAAATATTCATATTTTTCAGCGGATTTTTGTCATATCTTGTATTCTACCTTGTCTTGATCAACGCTATAGAAATTTTCAATGCTGCCAAAATTTAAGAGTTTTTGTACTACAAATAGAACATTAAAAATTCGCCAAAGAAATGCAAATTTTTTAATAAATTGTCAAAATTTGTCTCAAATTATTCAAAGTTATTCTCTGAACCATCATTAAATAACGCCCGGAGTTTTCCCCGTCGTTTGGTACCACTCTCGACCACCCCCTATTGTGGGAAGTGCGAAACTTTTGATTTGTACACCTCACCTAACCTAATCTTTCGGTACCTAAATATTCATATTTTTCAGCGGGTTTTTGTCATATCTTGTATTCTACCTTGTCTTGATCAACGCTATAGAAATTTTCAATGCTGCCAAAATTTAAGGGTTTTTGTACTACAAATAGAACATTAAAAATTCGCCAAAGAAATGCAAATTTTTTAATAAATTGTCAAAATTTGTCTCAAATTATTCAAAATTATTCTCTGAACCATCATTTAATAACGCCCGGAGTTTTGCCCCGTCGCTTGGTACGACTCTCGACCACCCCCTATTGTGGGAAGTGCAAAACTTTTGATTTTTACACCTAACCTAACCCAATCTTTTGGTACCTAAATATTCATATTTTTCAGCGGGTTTTTGTCATATCTTGTATTCTACCTTGTCTTGATCAACGCTACAGAAATTTTCAATGCTGCCAAAATTTAAGAGTTTTTGTACTACAAATAGAACATTAAAAATTCGTCAAAGAAATGCAATTTTTTTAATAAATTGTCAAAATATGTCTCAAATTATTCAAAGTTTTTCTCTGAACCATCATTAAATAACGCCCGGAGTTTTGCCCCGTCGTTTGGTACCACTCTCGACCACCCCCTATTGTGGGAAGTGCAAAACTTTTGATTTGTACACCTCACCTAACCTAATCTTTCGGTACCTAAATATTCATATTTTTCAGCGGGTTTTTGTCATATCTTGTATTCTACCTTGTCTTGATCAACGCTACAGAAATTTTCAATGCTGCCAAAATTTAAGAGTTTTTGTACTACAAATAGAACATTAAAAATTCGCCAAAGAAATGCAAATTTTTTAATAAATTGTCAAAATTTGTCTCAAATTATTCAAAGTTATTCTCTGAACCATCATTAAATAACGCCCGGAGTTTTCCCCGTCGTTTGGTACCACTCTCGACCACCCCCTATTGTGGGAAGTGCGAAACTTTTGATTTGTACACCTCACCTAACCTAATCTTTCGGTACCTAAATATTCATATTTTTCAGCGGGTTTTTGTCATATCTTGTATTCTACCTTGTCTTGATCAACGCTATAGAAATTTTCAATGCTGCCAAAATTTAAGGGTTTTTGTACTACAAATAGAACATTAAAAATTCGCCAAAGAAATGCAAATTTTTTAATAAATTGTCAAAATTTGTCTCAAATTATTCAAAATTATTTTCTGAACCATCATTTAATAACGCCCGGAGTTTTCCCCGTCGTTTGGTACCACTCTCGACCACCCCCTATTGTGGGAAGTGCAAATGTTTTGATTGTCACACCTAACCTAACCCAATCTTTTGATACCTAAATATTCATATTTTTCAGCGGATTTTTGTCATATCTTGTATTCTACCTTGTCTTGATCAACGCTATAGAAATTTTCAATGCTGCCAAAATTTAAGAGTTTTTGTACTACAAATAGAACATTAAAAATTCGCCAAAGAAATGCAAATTTTTTAATAAATTGTCAAAATTTGTCTCAAATTATTTAAAATTATTCTCTGAACCATCATTTAATAACGCCCGGAGTTTTGCCCCGTCGTTTGGTACGACTCTCGACCACCCCCTATTGTGGGAAGTGCAAAACCTTTGATTTTTACACCTAACCTAACCCAATCTTTTGGTACCTAAATATTCATATTTTTCAGCGGGTTTTTGTCATATCTTGTATTCTGCCTTGTCTTGATCAACGCAATAGAAATTTTCAGTGCTGCCAAAATTTAAAATTATTATACTACAAAAAGAACATTAAAAATTCGTCAAAGAAATGCAAATTTTTACTAAATTGTCAAAACTTGTCTCAAATTATTCAAAGTTATTCTCTGAACCATCATTAAATAACGCCCGGAGTTTTGCCCCGTCGTTTGGTACCACTCTCGACCACCCCCTATTGTGGGAAGTGCAAAACTTTTGATTTTTACACCTAACTTAACCCAATCTTTTGGTACCTAAATATTCATATTTTTTAGCGGGTTTTTGTCATATCTTGTATTCTACCTTGTCTTGATCAACGCTATAGAAATTTTCAATGCTGCCAAAATTTAAGAGTTTTTGTACTACAAATAGAACATTAAAAATTCGCCAAAGAAATGCAATTTTTTTAATAAATTGTCAAAATTTGTCTCAAATTATTCAAAATTATTCTCTGAACCATCATTTAATAACGCCCGGAGTTTTGCCCCGTCGTTTGGTACGACTCTCGACCACCCCCTATTGTGGGAAGTGCAAAACTTTTGATTTTTACACCTAACCTAACCCAATCTCTTGGTACCTAAATATTCATATTTTTCAGCGGGTTTTTGTCATATCTTGTATTCTACCTTGTCTTGATCAACGCTACAGAAATTTTCAATGCTGCCAAAATTTAAGAGTTCTTGTACTACAAATAGAACATTAAAATTGTCAAAATTTGTCTCAAATTATTCAAAGTTTTTCTCTGAACCATCATTAAATAACGCCCGGAGTTTTGCCCCGTCGTTTGGTACGACTCTCGACCACCCCCTATTGTGGGAAGTTTAAAACCTTTGATTTTTACACCTAACCTAACCCAATCTTTTGGTACCTAAATATTCATATTTTTCAGCGGGTTTTTGTCATATCTTGTATTCTGCCTTGTCTTGATCAACGCAATAGAAATTTTCAGTGCTGCCAAAATTTAAAATTATTATACTACAAAAAGAACATTAAAAATTCGTCAAAGAAATGCAAATTTTTACTAAATTGTCAAAACTTGTTTCAAATTATTCAAAGTTATTCTCTGAACCATCATTAAATAACGCCCGGAGTTTTGCCCCGTCGTTGGTACGACTCTCGACCACCCCCTATTGTGGGAAGTGCAAAACTTTTGATTTTTACACCTAACCTAACCCAATCTCTTGGTACCTAAATATTCATATTTTTCAGCGGGTTTTTGTCATATCTTGTATTCTACCTTGTCTTGATCAACGCTACAGAAATTTTCAATGCTGCCAAAATTTAAGAGTTTTTGTACTACAAATAGAACATTAAAAATTCGTCAAAGAAATGCAAATTTTTTAATAAATTGTCAAAATTTGTCTCAAATTATTCAAAGTTTTTCTCTGAACCATCATTAAATAACGCCCGGAGTTTTGCCCCGTCGTTTGGTACCACTCTCGACCACCCCCTATTGTGGGAAGTTTAAAACCTTTGATTTTTACACCTAACCTAACCCAATCTTTTGGTACCTAAATATTCATATTTTTCAGCGGGTTTTTGTCATATCTTGTATTCTGCCTTGTCTTGATCAACGCAATAGAAATTTTCAGTGCTGCCAAAATTTAAAATTATTATACTACAAAAAGAACATTAAAAATTCGTCAAAGAAATGCAAATTTTTACTAAATTGTCAAAACTTGTTTCAAATTATTCAAAGTTATTCTCTGAACCATCATTAAATAACGCCCGGAGTTTTGCCCCGTCGTTGGTACGACTCTCGACCACCCCCTATTGTGGGAAGTGCAAAACTTTTGATTTTTACACCTAACCTAACCCAATCTCTTGGTACCTAAATATTCATATTTTTCAGCGGGTTTTTGTCATATCTTGTATTCTACCTTGTCTTGATCAACGCTACAGAAATTTTCAATGCTGCCAAAATTTAAGAGTTTTTGTACTACAAATAGAACATTAAAAATTCGTCAAAGAAATGCAAATTTTTTAATAAATTGTCAAAATTTGTCTCAAATTATTCAAAGTTTTTCTCTGAACCATCATTAAATAACGCCCGGAGTTTTGCCCCGTCGTTTGGTACCACTCTCGACCACCCCCTATTGTGGGAAGTGCAAAACTTTTGATTTGTACACCTAACTTAACCCAATCTTTTGGTACCTAAATATTCATATTTTTCAGCGGGTTTTTGTCATATCTTGTATTCTACCTTGTCTTGATCAACGCTATAGAAATTTTCAATGCTGCCAAAATTTAAGAGTTTTTGTACTACAAATAGAACATTAAAAATTCGCCAAAGAAATGCAATTTTTTTAATATATTGTCAAAATATGTCTCAAATTATTCAAAGTTTTTCTCTGAACCATCATTAAATAACGCCCGGAGTTTTGCCCCGTCGCTTGGTACGACTCTCGACCACCCCCTATTGTGGGAAGTGCAAAACTTTTGATTTTTACACCTAACCTAACCCAATCTCTTGGTACCTAAATATTCATATTTTTCAGCGGGTTTTTGTCATATCTTGTATTCTACCTTGTCTTGATCAACGCTACAGAAATTTTCAATGCTGCCAAAATTTAAGAGTTTTTGTACTACAAATAGAACATTAAAAATTCGTCAAAGAAATGCAATTTTTTTAATATATTGTCAAAATATGTCTCAAATTATTCAAAGTTTTTCTCTGAACCATCATTAAATAACGCCCGGAGTTTTGCCCCGTCGTTTGGTACCACTCTCGACCACCCCCTATTGTGGGAAGTGCAAAACTTTTGATTTGTACACCTCACCTAACCTAATCTTTCGGTACCTAAATATTCATATTTTTCAGCGGGTTTTTGTCATATCTTGTATTCTACCTTGTCTTGATCAACGCTACAGAAATTTTCAATGCTGCCAAAATTTAAGAGTTTTTGTACTACAAATAGAACATTAAAAATTCGTCAAAGAAATGCAAATTTTTTAATAAATTGTCAAAATTTGTCTCAAATTATTCAAAGTTATTCTCTGAACCATCATTAAATAACGCCCGGAGTTTTCCCCGTCGTTTGGTACCACTCTCTACCACCCCCTATTGTGGGAAGTGCAAATGTTTTGATTGTCACACCTAACCTAACCCAATCTTTTGATACCTAAATATTCATATTTTTCAGCGGATTTTTGTCATATCTTGTATTCTACCTTGTCTTGATCAACGCTATAGAAATTTTCAATGCTGCCAAAATTTAAGAGTTTTTGTACTACAAATAGAACATTAAAAATTCGCCAAAGAAATGCAAATTTTTTAATAAATTGTCAAAATTTGTCTCAAATTATTCAAAGTTATTCTCTGAACCATCATTAAATAACGCCCGGAGTTTTCCCCGTCGTTTGGTACCACTCTCGACCACCCCCTATTGTGGGAAGTGCGAAACTTTTGATTTGTACACCTCACCTAACCTAATCTTTCGGTACCTAAATATTCATATTTTTCAGCGGGTTTTTGTCATATCTTGTATTCTACCTTGTCTTGATCAACGCTATAGAAATTTTCAATGCTGCCAAAATTTAAGGGTTTTTGTACTACAAATAGAACATTAAAAATTCGCCAAAGAAATGCAAATTTTTTAATAAATTGTCAAAATTTGTCTCAAATTATTCAAAATTATTCTCTGAACCATCATTTAATAACGCCCGGAGTTTTCCCCGTCGTTTGGTACCACTCTCGACCACCCCCTATTGTGGGAAGTGCAAATGTTTTGATTGTCACACCTAACCTAACCCAATCTTTTGATACCTAAATATTCATATTTTTCAGCGGATTTTTGTCATATCTTGTATTCTACCTTGTCTTGATCAACGCTATAGAAATTTTCAATGCTGCCAAAATTTAAGGGTTTTTGTACTACAAATAGAACATTAAAAATTCGCCAAAGAAATGCAAATTTTTTAATAAATTGTCAAAATTTGTCTCAAATTATTCAAAATTATTCTCTGAACCATCATTTAATAACGCCCGGAGTTTTCCCCGTCGTTTGGTACCACTCTCGACCACCCCCTATTGTGGGAAGTGCAAATGTTTTGATTGTCACACCTAACCTAACCCAATCTTTTGATACCTAAATATTCATATTTTTCAGCGGATTTTTGTCATATCTTGTATTCTACCTTGTCTTGATCAACGCTATAGAAATTTTCAATGCTGCCAAAATTTAAGAGTTTTTGTACTACAAATAGAACATTAAAAATTCGCCAAAGAAATGCAAATTTTTTAATAAATTGTCAAAATTTGTCTCAAATTATTTAAAATTATTCTCTGAACCATCATTTAATAACGCCCGGAGTTTTGCCCCGTCGTTTGGTACGACTCTCGACCACCCCCTATTGTGGGAAGTGCAAAACCTTTGATTTTTACACCTAACCTAACCCAATCTTTTGGTACCTAAATATTCATATTTTTCAGCGGGTTTTTGTCATATCTTGTATTCTGCCTTGTCTTGATCAACGCAATAGAAATTTTCAGTGCTGCCAAAATTTAAAATTATTATACTACAAAAAGAACATTAAAAATTCGTCAAAGAAATGCAAATTTTTACTAAATTGTCAAAACTTGTCTCAAATTATTCAAAGTTATTCTCTGAACCATCATTAAATAACGCCCGGAGTTTTGCCCCGTCGTTTGGTACCACTCTCGACCACCCCCTATTGTGGGAAGTGCAAAACTTTTGATTTTTACACCTAACTTAACCCAATCTTTTGGTACCTAAATATTCATATTTTTTAGCGGGTTTTTGTCATATCTTGTATTCTACCTTGTCTTGATCAACGCTATAGAAATGTTCAATGCTGCCAAAATTTAAGAGTTTTTGTACTACAAATAGAACATTAAAAATTCGCCAAAGAAATGCAATTTTTTTAATAAATTGTCAAAATTTGTCTCAAATTATTCAAAATTATTCTCTGAACCATCATTTAATAACGCCCGGAGTTTTGCCCCGTCGTTTGGTACGACTCTCGACCACCCCCTATTGTGGGAAGTGCAAAACTTTTGATTTTTACACCTAACCTAACCCAATCTCTTGGTACCTAAATATTCATATTTTTCAGCGGGTTTTTGTCATATCTTGTATTCTACCTTGTCTTGATCAACGCTACAGAAATTTTCAATGCTGCCAAAATTTAAGAGTTCTTGTACTACAAATAGAACATTAAAATTGTCAAAATTTGTCTCAAATTATTCAAAGTTTTTCTCTGAACCATCATTAAATAACGCCCGGAGTTTTGCCCCGTCGTTTGGTACGACTCTCGACCACCCCCTATTGTGGGAAGTTTAAAACCTTTGATTTTTACACCTAACCTAACCCAATCTTTTGGTACCTAAATATTCATATTTTTCAGCGGGTTTTTGTCATATCTTGTATTCTGCCTTGTCTTGATCAACGCAATAGAAATTTTCAGTGCTGCCAAAATTTAAAATTATTATACTACAAAAAGAACATTAAAAATTCGTCAAAGAAATGCAAATTTTTACTAAATTGTCAAAACTTGTTTCAAATTATTCAAAGTTATTCTCTGAACCATCATTAAATAACGCCCGGAGTTTTGCCCCGTCGTTGGTACGACTCTCGACCACCCCCTATTGTGGGAAGTGCAAAACTTTTGATTTTTACACCTAACCTAACCCAATCTCTTGGTACCTAAATATTCATATTTTTCAGCGGGTTTTTGTCATATCTTGTATTCTACCTTGTCTTGATCAACGCTACAGAAATTTTCAATGCTGCCAAAATTTAAGAGTTTTTGTACTACAAATAGAACATTAAAAATTCGTCAAAGAAATGCAAATTTTTTAATAAATTGTCAAAATTTGTCTCAAATTATTCAAAGTTTTTCTCTGAACCATCATTAAATAACGCCCGGAGTTTTGCCCCGTCGTTTGGTACCACTCTCGACCACCCCCTATTGTGGGAAGTGCAAAACTTTTGATTTGTACACCTAACTTAACCCAATCTTTTGGTACCTAAATATTCATATTTTTCAGCGGGTTTTTGTCATATCTTGTATTCTACCTTGTCTTGATCAACGCTATAGAAATTTTCAATGCTGCCAAAATTTAAGAGTTTTTGTACTACAAATAGAACATTAAAAATTCGCCAAAGAAATGCAATTTTTTTAATAAATTGTCAAAATTTGTCTCAAATTATTCAAAGTTTTTCTCTGAACCATCATTAAATAACGCCCGGAGTTTTGCCCCGTCGCTTGGTACGACTCTCGACCACCCCCTATTGTGGGAAGTGCAAAACTTTTGATTTTTACACCAAACCTAACCCAATCTCTTGGTACCTAAATATTCATATTTTTCAGCGGGTTTTTGTCATATCTTGTATTCTACCTTGTCTTGATCAACGCTACAGAAATTTTCAATGCTGCCAAAATTTAAGAGTTTTTGTACTACAAATAGAACATTAAAAATTCGTCAAAGAAATGCAATTTTTTTAATATATTGTCAAAATATGTCTCAAATTATTCAAAGTTTTTCTCTGAACCATCATTAAATAACGCCCGGAGTTTTGCCCCGTCGTTTGGTACCACTCTCGACCACCCCCTATTGTGGGAAGTGCAAAACTTTTGATTTGTACACCTCACCTAACCTAATCTTTCGGTACCTAAATATTCATATTTTTCAGCGGGTTTTTGTCATATCTTGTATTCTACCTTGTCTTGATCAACGCTACAGAAATTTTCAATGCTGCCAAAATTTAAGAGTTTTTGTACTACAAATAGAACATTAAAAATTCGTCAAAGAAATGCAAATTTTTTAATAAATTGTCAAAATTTGTCTCAAATTATTCAAAGTTATTCTCTGAACCATCATTAAATAACGCCCGGAGTTTTCCCCGTCGTTTGGTACCACTCTCTACCACCCCCTATTGTGGGAAGTGCAAATGTTTTGATTGTCACACCTAACCTAACCCAATCTTTTGATACCTAAATATTCATATTTTTCAGCGGATTTTTGTCATATCTTGTATTCTACCTTGTCTTGATCAACGCTATAGAAATTTTCAATGCTGCCAAAATTTAAGAGTTTTTGTACTACAAATAGAACATTAAAAATTCGCCAAAGAAATGCAAATTTTTTAATAAATTGTCAAAATTTGTCTCAAATTATTCAAAGTTATTCTCTGAACCATCATTAAATAACGCCCGGAGTTTTCCCCGTCGTTTGGTACCACTCTCGACCACCCCCTATTGTGGGAAGTGCGAAACTTTTGATTTGTACACCTCACCTAACCTAATCTTTCGGTACCTAAATATTCATATTTTTCAGCGGGTTTTTGTCATATCTTGTATTCTACCTTGTCTTGATCAACGCTATAGAAATTTTCAATGCTGCCAAAATTTAAGGGTTTTTGTACTACAAATAGAACATTAAAAATTCGCCAAAGAAATGCAAATTTTTTAATAAATTGTCAAAATTTGTCTCAAATTATTCAAAATTATTCTCTGAACCATCATTTAATAACGCCCGGAGTTTTCCCCGTCGTTTGGTACCACTCTCGACCACCCCCTATTGTGGGAAGTGCAAATGTTTTGATTGTCACACCTAACCTAACCCAATCTTTTGATACCTAAATATTCATATTTTTCAGCGGATTTTTGTCATATCTTGTATTCTACCTTGTCTTGATCAACGCTATAGAAATTTTCAATGCTGCCAAAATTTAAGAGTTTTTGTACTACAAATAGAACATTAAAAATTCGCCAAAGAAATGCAAATTTTTTAATAAATTGTCAAAATTTGTCTCAAATTATTTAAAATTATTCTCTGAACCATCATTTAATAACGCCCGGAGTTTTGCCCCGTCGTTTGGTACGACTCTCGACCACCCCCTATTGTGGGAAGTGCAAATGTTTTGATTGTCACACCTAACCTAACCCAATCTTTTGATACCTAAATATTCATATTTTTCAGCGGATTTTTGTCATATCTTGTATTCTACCTTGTCTTGATCAACGCTATAGAAATTTTCAATGCTGCCAAAATTTAAGAGTTTTTGTACTACAAATAGAACATTAAAAATTCGCCAAAGAAATGCAAATTTTTTAATAAATTGTCAAAATTTGTCTCAAATTATTTAAAATTATTCTCTGAACCATCATTTAATAACGCCCGGAGTTTTGCCCCGTCGTTTGGTACGACTCTAAACCACCCCCTATTGTGGGAAGTGCAAAACCTTTGATTTTTACACCTAACCTAACCCAATCTTTTGGTACCTAAATATTCATATTTTTCAGCGGGTTTTTGTCATATCTTGTATTCTGCCTTGTCTTGATCAACGCAATAGAAATTTTCAGTGCTGCCAAAATTTAAAATTATTATACTACAAAAAGAACATTAAAAATTCGTCAAAGAAATGCAAATTTTTACTAAATTGTCAAAACTTGTCTCAAATTATTCAAAGTTATTCTCTGAACCATCATTAAATAACGCCCGGAGTTTTGCCCCGTCGTTTGGTACCACTCTCGACCACCCCCTATTGTGGGAAGTGCAAAACTTTTGATTTTTACACCTAACTTAACCCAATCTTTTGGTACCTAAATATTCATATTTTTTAGCGGGTTTTTGTCATATCTTGTATTCTACCTTGTCTTGATCAACGCTATAGAAATTTTCAATGCTGCCAAAATTTAAGAGTTTTTGTACTACAAATAGAACATTAAAAATTCGCCAAAGAAATGCAATTTTTTTAATAAATTGTCAAAATTTGTCTCAAATTATTCAAAATTATTCTCTGAACCATCATTTAATAACGCCCGGAGTTTTGCCCCGTCGTTTGGTACGACTCTCGACCACCCCCTATTGTGGGAAGTGCAAAACTTTTGATTTTTACACCTAACCTAACCCAATCTCTTGGTACCTAAATATTCATATTTTTCAGCGGGTTTTTGTCATATCTTGTATTCTACCTTGTCTTGATCAACGCTACAGAAATTTTCAATGCTGCCAAAATTTAAGAGTTCTTGTACTACAAATAGAACATTAAAATTGTCAAAATTTGTCTCAAATTATTCAAAGTTTTTCTCTGAACCATCATTAAATAACGCCCGGAGTTTTGCCCCGTCGTTTGGTACGACTCTCGACCACCCCCTATTGTGGGAAGTTTAAAACCTTTGATTTTTACACCTAACCTAACCCAATCTTTTGGTACCTAAATATTCATATTTTTCAGCGGGTTTTTGTCATATCTTGTATTCTGCCTTGTCTTGATCAACGCAATAGAAATTTTCAGTGCTGCCAAAATTTAAAATTATTATACTACAAAAAGAACATTAAAAATTCGTCAAAGAAATGCAAATTTTTACTAAATTGTCAAAACTTGTCTCAAATTATTCAAAGTTATTCTCTGAACCATCATTAAATAACGCCCGGAGTTTTGCCCCGTCGTTGGTACGACTCTCGACCACCCCCTATTGTGGGAAGTGCAAAACTTTTGATTTTTACACCTAACCTAACCCAATCTCTTGGTACCTAAATATTCATATTTTTCAGCGGGTTTTTGTCATATCTTGTATTCTACCTTGTCTTGATCAACGCTACAGAAATTTTCAATGCTGCCAAAATTTAAGAGTTTTTGTACTACAAATAGAACATTAAAAATTCGTCAAAGAAATGCAAATTTTTTAATAAATTGTCAAAATTTGTCTCAAATTATTCAAAGTTATTCTCTGAACCATCATTAAATAACGCCCGGAGTTTTGCCCCGTCGTTTGGTACCACTCTCGACCACCCCCTATTGTGGGAAGTGCAAAACTTTTGATTTGTACACCTCACCTAACCTAATCTTTCGGTACCTAAATATTCATATTTTTCAGCGGATTTTTGTCATATCTTGTATTCTACCTTGTCTTGATCAACGCTATAGAAATTTTCAATGCTGCCAAAATTTAAGAGTTTTTTTAATACCAAAAGAACATTAAAAATTCGTCAAAGAAATGCAAATTTTTTAATAAATTGTCAAAATTTGTCTCAAATTATTCAAAGTTTTTCTCTGAACCATCATTAAATAACGCCCGGAGTTTTCCCCGTCGTTTGGTACCACTCTCGACCACCCCCTATTGTGGGAAGTGCGAAACTTTTGATTTGTACACCTCACCTAACCTAATCTTTCGGTACCTAAATATTCATATTTTTCAGCGGGTTTTTGTCATATCTTGTATTCTACCTTGTCTTGATCAACGCTACAGAAATTTTCAATGCTGCCAAAATTTAAGAGTTTTTGTACTACAAATAGAACATTAAAAATTCGCCAAAGAAATGCAAATTTTTTAATAAATTGTCAAAATTTGTCTCAAATTATTCAAAATTATTCTCTGAACCATCATTTAATAACGCCCGGAGTTTTCCCCGTCGTTTGGTACCACTCTCGACCACCCCCTATTGTGGGAAGTGCAAATGTTTTGATTGTCACACCTAACTTAACCCAATCTTTTGATACCTAAATATTCATATTTTTCAGCGGATTTTTGTCATATCTTGTATTCTACCTTGTCTTGATCAACGCTATAGAAATTTTCAATGCTGCCAAAATTTAAGAGTTTTTGTACTACAAATAGAACATTAAAAATTCGCCAAAGAAATGCAAATTTTTTAATAAATTGTCAAAATTTGTCTCAAATTATTCAAAATTATTCTCTGAACCATCATTTAATAACGCCCGGAGTTTTGCCCCGTCGTTTGGTACGACTCTCGACCACCCCCTATTGTGGGAAGTGCAAAACCTTTGATTTTTACACCTAACCTATCCCAATCTTTTGGTACCTAAATATTCATATTTTTCAGCGGGTTTTTGTCATATCTTGTATTCTGCCTTGTCTTGATCAACGCAATAGAAATTTTCAGTGCTGCCAAAATTTAAAATTATTATACTACACAAAGAACATTAAAAATTCGTCAAAGAAATGCAAATTTTTACTAAATTGTCAAAACTTGTCTCAAATTATTCAAAGTTATTCTCTGAACCATCATTAAATAACGCCCGGAGTTTTGCCCCGTCGTTTGGTACGACTCTCGACCACCCCCTATTGTGGGAAGTGCAAAACTTTTGATTGTCACACCTAACCTAACCCAATCTTTTGGTACCTAAATATTCATATTTTTAGCGGGTTTTTGTCATATCTTGTATTCTACCTTGTCTTGATCAACGCTATAGAAATTTTCAATGCTGCCAAAATTTAAGAGTTTTTGTACTACAAATAGAACATTAAAAATTCGCCAAAGAAATGCAATTTTTTTAATAAATTGTCAAAATTTGTCTCAAATTATTCAAAATTATTCTCTGAACCATCATTTAATAACGTCCGGAGTTTTGCCCCGTCGTTTGGTACGACTCTCGACCACCCCCTATTGTGGGAAGTGCAAAACTTTTGATTTTTACACCTAACCTAACCCAATCTCTTGGTACCTAAATATTCATATTTTTCAGCGGGTTTTTGTCATATCTTGTATTCTACCTTGTCTTGATCAACGCTACAGAAATTTTCAATGCTGCCAAAATTTAAGAGTTCTTGTACTACAAATAGAACATTAAAAATTCGTCAAAGAAATGCAAATTTTTTAATAAATTGTCAAAATTTGTCTCAAATTATTCAAAGTTATTCTCTGAACCATCATTAAATAACGCCCGGAGTTTTGCCCCGTCGTTTGGTACCACTCTCGACCACCCCCTATTGTGGGAAGTGCAAAACTTTTGATTTTTACACCTAACTTAACCCAATCTTTTGGTACCTAAATATTCATATTTTTCACCGGGTTTTTGTCATATCTTGTATTCTACCTTGTCTTGATCAACGCTACAGAAATTTACAATGCTGCCAAAATTTAAGAGTTTTTGTACTACAAATAGAACATTAAAAATTCGTCAAAGAAATGCAAATTTTTTAATAAATTGTCAAAATTTGTCTCAAATTATTCAAAGTTATTCTCTGAACCATCATTAAATAACGCCCGGAGTTTTCCCCGTCGTTTGGTACCACTCTCGACCACCCCCTATTGTGGGAAGTGCGAAACTTTTGATTTGTACACCTCACCTAACCTAATCTTTCGGTACCTAAATATTCATATTTTTCAGCGGGTTTTTGTCATATCTTGTATTCTACCTTGTCTTGATCAACGCTACAGAAATTTTCAATGCTGCCAAAATTTAAGAGTTTTTGTACTACAAATAGAACATTAAAAATTCGCCAAAGAAATGCAAATTTTTTAATAAATTGTCAAAATTTGTCTCAAATTATTCAAAATTATTCTCTGAACCATCATTAAATAACGCCCGGAGTTTTCCCCGTCGTTTGGTACCACTCTCGACCACCCCCTATTGTGGGAAGTGCAAATGTTTTGATTGTCACACCTAACCTAACCCAATCTTTTGATACCTAAATATTCATATTTTTCAGCGGATTTTTGTCATATCTTGTATTCTACCTTGTCTTGATCAACGCTATAGAAATTTTCAATGCTGCCAAAATTTAAGTTTTTGTACTACAAATAGAACATTAAAAATTCGCCAAAGAAATGCAAATTTTTTAATAAATTGTCAAAATTTGTCTCAAATTATTCAAATTATTCTCTGAACCATCATTTAATAACGCCCGGAGTTTTGCCCCGTCGTTTGGTACGACTCTCGACCACCCCCTATTGTGGGAAGTGCAAAACCTTTGATTTTTACACCTAACCTAACCCAATCTTTTGGTACCTAAATATTCATATTTTTCAGCGGGTTTTTGTCATATCTTGTATTCTCCCTTGTCTTGATCAACGCAATAGAAATTTTCAGTGCTGCCAAAATTTAAAATTATTATACTACAAAAAGAACATTAAAAATTCGTCAAAGAAATGCAAATTTTTACTAAATTGTCAAAACTTGTCTCAAATTATTCAAAGTTATTCTCTGAACCATCATTAAATAACGCCCGGAGTTTTGCCCCGTCGTTTGGTACCACTCTCGACCACCCCCTATTGTGGCAATGCAAAACTTTTGATTTTTACACCTAACTTAACCCAATCTTTTGGTACCTAAATATTCATATTTTTCAGCGGGTTTTTGTCATATCTTGTATTCTACCTTGTCTTGATCAACGCTATAGAAATTTTCAATGCTGCCAAAATTTAAGAAATTTTGTACTACAAATAGAACATTAAAAATTCGCCAAAGAAATGCAATTTTTTTAATAAATTGTCAAAATTTGTCTCAAATTATTCAAAATTATTCTCTGAACCATCATTTAATAACGCCCGGAGTTTTGCCCCGTCGTTTGGTACGACTCTCGACCACCCCCTATTGTGGGAAGTGCAAAACTTTTGATTTTTACACCTAACCTAACCCAATCTCTTGGTACCTAAATATTCATATTTTTCAGCGGGTTTTTGTCATATCTTGTATTCTGCCTTGTCTTGATCAACGCAATAGAAATTTTCAGTGCTGCCAAAATTTAAAATTATTATACTACAAAAAGAACATTAAAAATTCGTCAAAGAAATGCAAATTTTTACTAAATTGTCAAAACTTGTCTCAAATTATTCAAAGTTATTCTCTGAACCATCATTAAATAACGCCCGGAGTTTTCCCCGTCGTTTGGTACCACTCTCGACCACCCCCTATTGTGGGAAGTGCAAAACTTTTGATTTGTACACCTCACCTAACCTAATCTTTCGGTACCTAAATATTCATATTTTTCAGCGGGTTTTTGTCATATCTTGTATTCTACCTTGTCTTGATCAACGCTATAGAAATTTTCAATGCTGCCAAAATTTAAGAGCTTTTTTAATACCAAAAGAACATTAAAAATTCGTCAAAGAAATGCAAATTTTTTAATAAATTGTCAAAATTTGTCTCAAATTATTCAAAGTTTTTCTCTGAACCATCATTAAATAACGCCCGGAGTTTTCCCCGTCGTTTGGTACCACTCTCGACCACCCCCTATTGTGGGAAGTGCAAAACTTTTGATTTGTACACCTCACCTAACCTAATCTTTCGGTACCTAAATATTCATATTTTTCAGCGGGTTTTTGTCATATCTTGTATTCTACCTTGTCTTGATCAACGCTACAGAAATTTTCAATGCTGCCAAAATTTAAGAGTTTTTGTACTACAAATAGAACATTAAAAATTCGCCAAAGAAATGCAAATTTTTTAATAAATTGTCAAAATTTGTCTCAAATTATTCAAAATTATTCTCTGAACCATCATTAAATAACGCCCGGAGTTTTCCCCGTCGTTTGGTACCACTCTCGACCACCCCCTATTGTGGGAAGTGCAAATGTTTTGATTGTCACACCTAACCTAACCCAATCTTTTGATACCTAAATATTCATATTTTTCAGCGGATTTTTGTCATATCTTGTATTCTACCTTGTCTTGATCAACGCTATAGAAATTTTCAATGCTGCCAAAATTTAAGTTTTTGTACTACAAATAGAACATTAAAAATTCGCCAAAGAAATGCAAATTTTTTAATAAATTGTCAAAATTTGTCTCAAATTATTCTCTGAACCATCATTTAATAACGCCCGGAGTTTTGCCCCGTCGTTTGGTACGACTCTCGACCACCCCCTATTGTGGGAAGTGCAAAACCTTTGATTTTTACACCTAACCTAACCCAATCTTTTGGTACCTAAATATTCATATTTTTCAGCGGGTTTTTGTCATATCTTGTATTCTCCCTTGTCTTGATCAACGCAATAGAAATTTTCAGTGCTGCCAAAATTTAAAATTATTATACTACAAAAAGAACATTAAAAATTCGTCAAAGAAATGCAAATTTTTACTAAATTGTCAAAACTTGTCTCAAATTATTCAAAGTTATTCTCTGAACCATCATTAAATAACGCCCGGAGTTTTGCCCCGTCGTTTGGTACCACTCTCGACCACCCCCTATTGTGGGAAGTGCAAAACTTTTGATTTTTACACCTAACTTAACCCAATCTTTTGGTACCTAAATATTCATATTTTTCAGCGGGTTTTTGTCATATCTTGTATTCTACCTTGTCTTGATCAACGCTATAGAAATTTTCAATGCTGCCAAAATTTAAGAAATTTTGTACTACAAATAGAACATTAAAAATTCGCCAAAGAAATGCAATTTTTTTAATAAATTGTCAAAATTTGTCTCAAATTATTCAAAATTATTCTCTGAACCATCATTTAATAACGCCCGGAGTTTTGCCCCGTCGTTTGGTACGACTCTCGACCACCCCCTATTGTGGGAAGTGCAAAACCTTTGATTTTTACACCTAACCTAACCCAATCTTTTGGTACCTAAATATTCATATTTTTCAGCGGGTTTTTGTCATATCTTGTATTCTGCCTTGTCTTGATCAACGCAATAGAAATTTTCAGTGCTGCCAAAATTTAAAATTATTATACTACAAAAAGAACATTAAAAATTCGTCAAAGAAATGCAAATTTTTACTAAATTGTCAAAACTTGTCTCAAATTATTCAAAGTTATTCTCTGAACCATCATTAAATAACGCCCGGAGTTTTGCCCCGTCGTTTGGTACGACTCTCGACCACCCCCTATTGTGGGAAGTGCAAAACTTTTGATTTGTACACCTCACCTAACCTAATCTTTCGGTACCTAAATATTCATATTTTTCAGCGGGTTTTTGTCATATCTTGTATTCTACCTTGTCTTGATCAACGCTACAGAAATTTTCAATGCTGCCAAAATTTAAGAGTTTTTGTACTACAAATAGAACATTAAAAATTCGCCAAAGAAATGCAAATTTTTTAATAAATTGTCAAAATTTGTCTCAAATTATTCAAAATTATTCTCTGAACCATCATTAAATAACGCCCGGAGTTTTCCCCGTCGTTTGGTACCACTCTCGACCACCCCCTATTGTGGGAAGTGCAAATGTTTTGATTGTCACACCTAACCTAACCCAATCTTTTGATACCTAAATATTCATATTTTTCAGCGGATTTTTGTCATATCTTGTATTCTACCTTGTCTTGATCAACGCTATAGAAATTTTCAATGCTGCCAAAATTTAAGTTTTTGTACTACAAATAGAACATTAAAAATTCGCCAAAGAAATGCAAATTTTTTAATAAATTGTCAAAATTTGTCTCAAATTATTCAAATTATTCTCTGAACCATCATTTAATAACGCCCGGAGTTTTGCCCCGTCGTTTGGTACGACTCTCGACCACCCCCTATTGTGGGAAGTGCAAAACCTTTGATTTTTACACCTAACCTAACCCAATCTTTTGGTACCTAAATATTCATATTTTTCAGCGGGTTTTTGTCATATCTTGTATTCTCCCTTGTCTTGATCAACGCAATAGAAATTTTCAGTGCTGCCAAAATTTAAAATTATTATACTACAAAAAGAACATTAAAAATTCGTCAAAGAAATGCAAATTTTTACTAAATTGTCAAAACTTGTCTCAAATTATTCAAAGTTATTCTCTGAACCATCATTAAATAACGCCCGGAGTTTTGCCCCGTCGTTTGGTACCACTCTCGACCACCCCCTATTGTGGCAATGCAAAACTTTTGATTTTTACACCTAACTTAACCCAATCTTTTGGTACCTAAATATTCATATTTTTCAGCGGGTTTTTGTCATATCTTGTATTCTACCTTGTCTTGATCAACGCTATAGAAATTTTCAATGCTGCCAAAATTTAAGAAATTTTGTACTACAAATAGAACATTAAAAATTCGCCAAAGAAATGCAATTTTTTTAATAAATTGTCAAAATTTGTCTCAAATTATTCAAAATTATTCTCTGAACCATCATTTAATAACGCCCGGAGTTTTGCCCCGTCGTTTGGTACGACTCTCGACCACCCCCTATTGTGGGAAGTGCAAAACTTTTGATTTTTACACCTAACCTAACCCAATCTCTTGGTACCTAAATATTCATATTTTTCAGCGGGTTTTTGTCATATCTTGTATTCTGCCTTGTCTTGATCAACGCAATAGAAATTTTCAGTGCTGCCAAAATTTAAAATTATTATACTACAAAAAGAACATTAAAAATTCGTCAAAGAAATGCAAATTTTTACTAAATTGTCAAAACTTGTCTCAAATTATTCAAAGTTATTCTCTGAACCATCATTAAATAACGCCCGGAGTTTTCCCCGTCGTTTGGTACCACTCTCGACCACCCCCTATTGTGGGAAGTGCAAAACTTTTGATTTGTACACCTCACCTAACCTAATCTTTCGGTACCTAAATATTCATATTTTTCAGCGGGTTTTTGTCATATCTTGTATTCTACCTTGTCTTGATCAACGCTATAGAAATTTTCAATGCTGCCAAAATTTAAGAGCTTTTTTAATACCAAAAGAACATTAAAAATTCGTCAAAGAAATGCAAATTTTTACTAAATTGTCAAAACTTGTCTCAAATTATTCAAAGTTATTCTCTGAACCATCATTAAATAACGCCCGGAGTTTTCCCCGTCGTTTGGTACCACTCTCGACCACCCCCTATTGTGGGAAGTGCAAAACTTTTGATTTGTACACCTCACCTAACCTAATCTTTCGGTACCTAAATATTCATATTTTTCAGCGGGTTTTTGTCATATCTTGTATTCTACCTTGTCTTGATCAACGCTACAGAAATTTTCAATGCTGCCAAAATTTAAGAGTTTTTGTACTACAAATAGAACATTAAAAATTCGCCAAAGAAATGCAAATTTTTTAATAAATTGTCAAAATTTGTCTCAAATTATTCAAAATTATTCTCTGAACCATCATTAAATAACGCCCGGAGTTTTCCCCGTCGTTTGGTACCACTCTCGACCACCCCCTATTGTGGGAAGTGCAAATGTTTTGATTGTCACACCTAACCTAACCCAATCTTTTGATACCTAAATATTCATATTTTTCAGCGGATTTTTGTCATATCTTGTATTCTACCTTGTCTTGATCAACGCTATAGAAATTTTCAATGCTGCCAAAATTTAAGTTTTTGTACTACAAATAGAACATTAAAAATTCGCCAAAGAAATGCAAATTTTTTAATAAATTGTCAAAATTTGTCTCAAATTATTCTCTGAACCATCATTTAATAACGCCCGGAGTTTTGCCCCGTCGTTTGGTACGACTCTCGACCACCCCCTATTGTGGGAAGTGCAAAACCTTTGATTTTTACACCTAACCTAACCCAATCTTTTGGTACCTAAATATTCATATTTTTCAGCGGGTTTTTGTCATATCTTGTATTCTCCCTTGTCTTGATCAACGCAATAGAAATTTTCAGTGCTGCCAAAATTTAAAATTATTATACTACAAAAAGAACATTAAAAATTCGTCAAAGAAATGCAAATTTTTACTAAATTGTCAAAACTTGTCTCAAATTATTCAAAGTTATTCTCTGAACCATCATTAAATAACGCCCGGAGTTTTGCCCCGTCGTTTGGTACCACTCTCGACCACCCCCTATTGTGGGAAGTGCAAAACTTTTGATTTTTACACCTAACTTAACCCAATCTTTTGGTACCTAAATATTCATATTTTTCAGCGGGTTTTTGTCATATCTTGTATTCTACCTTGTCTTGATCAACGCTATAGAAATTTTCAATGCTGCCAAAATTTAAGAAATTTTGTACTACAAATAGAACATTAAAAATTCGCCAAAGAAATGCAATTTTTTTAATAAATTGTCAAAATTTGTCTCAAATTATTCAAAATTATTCTCTGAACCATCATTTAATAACGCCCGGAGTTTTGCCCCGTCGTTTGGTACGACTCTCGACCACCCCCTATTGTGGGAAGTGCAAAACCTTTGATTTTTACACCTAACCTAACCCAATCTTTTGGTACCTAAATATTCATATTTTTCAGCGGGTTTTTGTCATATCTTGTATTCTGCCTTGTCTTGATCAACGCAATAGAAATTTTCAGTGCTGCCAAAATTTAAAATTATTATACTACAAAAAGAACATTAAAAATTCGTCAAAGAAATGCAAATTTTTACTAAATTGTCAAAACTTGTCTCAAATTATTCAAAGTTATTCTCTGAACCATCATTAAATAACGCCCGGAGTTTTGCCCCGTCGTTTGGTACGACTCTCGACCACCCCCTATTGTGGGAAGTGCAAAACTTTTGATTTGTACACCTCACCTAACCTAATCTTTCGGTACCTAAATATTCATATTTTTCAGCGGGTTTTTGTCATATCTTGTATTCTACCTTGTCTTGATCAACGCTACAGAAATTTTCAATGCTGCCAAAATTTAAGAGTTTTTGTACTACAAATAGAACATTAAAAATTCGCCAAAGAAATGCAAATTTTTTAATAAATTGTCAAAATTTGTCTCAAATTATTCAAAATTATTCTCTGAACCATCATTAAATAACGCCCGGAGTTTTCCCCGTCGTTTGGTACCACTCTCGACCACCCCCTATTGTGGGAAGTGCAAATGTTTTGATTGTCACACCTAACCTAACCCAATCTTTTGATACCTAAATATTCATATTTTTCAGCGGATTTTTGTCATATCTTGTATTCTACCTTGTCTTGATCAACGCTATAGAAATTTTCAATGCTGCCAAAATTTAAGTTTTTGTACTACAAATAGAACATTAAAAATTCGCCAAAGAAATGCAATTTTTTTAATAAATTGTCAAAATTTGTCTCAAATTATTCAAAATTATTCTCTGAACCATCATTTAATAACGTCCGGAGTTTTGCCCCGTCGTTTGGTACGACTCTCGACCACCCCCTATTGTGGGAAGTGCAAAACTTTTGATTTTTACACCTAACCTAACCCAATCTCTTGGTACCTAAATATTCATATTTTTCAGCGGGTTTTTGTCATATCTTGTATTCTACCTTGTCTTGATCAACGCTACAGAAATTTTCAATGCTGCCAAAATTTAAGAGTTCTTGTACTACAAATAGAACATTAAAAATTCGTCAAAGAAATGCAAATTTTTTAATAAATTGTCAAAATTTGTCTCAAATTATTCAAAGTTATTCTCTGAACCATCATTAAATAACGCCCGGAGTTTTGCCCCGTCGTTTGGTACCACTCTCGACCACCCCCTATTGTGGGAAGTGCAAAACTTTTGATTTTTACACCTAACTTAACCCAATCTTTTGGTACCTAAATATTCATATTTTTCACCGGGTTTTTGTCATATCTTGTATTCTACCTTGTCTTGATCAACGCTACAGAAATTTACAATGCTGCCAAAATTTAAGAGTTTTTGTACTACAAATAGAACATTAAAAATTCGTCAAAGAAATGCAAATTTTTTAATAAATTGTCAAAATTTGTCTCAAATTATTCAAAGTTATTCTCTGAACCATCATTAAATAACGCCCGGAGTTTTCCCCGTCGTTTGGTACCACTCTCGACCACCCCCTATTGTGGGAAGTGCGAAACTTTTGATTTGTACACCTCACCTAACCTAATCTTTCGGTACCTAAATATTCATATTTTTCAGCGGGTTTTTGTCATATCTTGTATTCTACCTTGTCTTGATCAACGCTACAGAAATTTTCAATGCTGCCAAAATTTAAGAGTTTTTGTACTACAAATAGAACATTAAAAATTCGCCAAAGAAATGCAAATTTTTTAATAAATTGTCAAAATTTGTCTCAAATTATTCAAAATTATTCTCTGAACCATCATTAAATAACGCCCGGAGTTTTGCCCCGTCGTTTGGTACCACTCTCGACCACCCCCTATTGTGGGAAGTGCAAAACTTTTGATTTTTACACCTAACTTAACCCAATCTTTTGGTACCTAAATATTCATATTTTTCACCGGGTTTTTGTCATATCTTGTATTCTACCTTGTCTTGATCAACGCTACAGAAATTTACAATGCTGCCAAAATTTAAGAGTTTTTGTACTACAAATAGAACATTAAAAATTCGTCAAAGAAATGCAATTTTTTTAATAAATTGTCAAAATTTGTCTCAAATTATTCAAAATTATTCTCTGAACCATCATTAAATAACGCCCGGAGTTTTGCCCCGTCGTTTGGTACGACTCTCGACCACCCCCTATTGTGGGAAGTGCAAAACTTTTGATTTGTACACCTCACCTAACCTAATCTTTCGGTACCTAAATATTCATATTTTTCAGCGGGTTTTTGTCATATCTTGTATTCTACCTTGTCTTGATCAACGCTACAGAAATTTTCAATGCTGCCAAAATTTAAGAGTTTTTGTACTACAAATAGAACATTAAAAATTCGCCAAAGAAATGCAAATTTTTTAATAAATTGTCAAAATTTGTCTCAAATTATTCAAAATTATTCTCTGAACCATCATTAAATAACGCCCGGAGTTTTCCCCGTCGTTTGGTACCACTCTCGACCACCCCCTATTGTGGGAAGTGCAAATGTTTTGATTGTCACACCTAACCTAACCCAATCTTTTGATACCTAAATATTCATATTTTTCAGCGGATTTTTGTCATATCTTGTATTCTACCTTGTCTTGATCAACGCTATAGAAATTTTCAATGCTGCCAAAATTTAAGTTTTTGTACTACAAATAGAACATTAAAAATTCGCCAAAGAAATGCAATTTTTTTAATAAATTGTCAAAATTTGTCTCAAATTATTCAAAATTATTCTCTGAACCATCATTTAATAACGTCCGGAGTTTTGCCCCGTCGTTTGGTACGACTCTCGACCACCCCCTATTGTGGGAAGTGCAAAACTTTTGATTTTTACACCTAACCTAACCCAATCTCTTGGTACCTAAATATTCATATTTTTCAGCGGGTTTTTGTCATATCTTGTATTCTACCTTGTCTTGATCAACGCTACAGAAATTTTCAATGCTGCCAAAATTTAAGAGTTCTTGTACTACAAATAGAACATTAAAAATTCGTCAAAGAAATGCAAATTTTTTAATAAATTGTCAAAATTTGTCTCAAATTATTCAAAGTTATTCTCTGAACCATCATTAAATAACGCCCGGAGTTTTGCCCCGTCGTTTGGTACCACTCTCGACCACCCCCTATTGTGGGAAGTGCAAAACTTTTGATTTTTACACCTAACTTAACCCAATCTTTTGGTACCTAAATATTCATATTTTTCACCGGGTTTTTGTCATATCTTGTATTCTACCTTGTCTTGATCAACGCTACAGAAATTTACAATGCTGCCAAAATTTAAGAGTTTTTGTACTACAAATAGAACATTAAAAATTCGTCAAAGAAATGCAAATTTTTTAATAAATTGTCAAAATTTGTCTCAAATTATTCAAAGTTATTCTCTGAACCATCATTAAATAACGCCCGGAGTTTTCCCCGTCGTTTGGTACCACTCTCGACCACCCCCTATTGTGGGAAGTGCGAAACTTTTGATTTGTACACCTCACCTAACCTAATCTTTCGGTACCTAAATATTCATATTTTTCAGCGGGTTTTTGTCATATCTTATATTCTACCTTGTCTTGATCAACGCTACAGAAATTTTCAATGCTGCCAAAATTTAAGAGTTTTTGTACTACAAATAGAACATTAAAAATTCGCCAAAGAAATGCAAATTTTTTAATAAATTGTCAAAATTTGTCTCAAATTATTCAAAATTATTCTCTGAACCATCATTAAATAACGCCCGGAGTTTTCCCCGTCGTTTGGTACCACTCTCGACCACCCCCTATTGTGGGAAGTGCAAATGTTTTGATTGTCACACCTAACCTAACCCAATCTTTTGATACCTAAATATTCATATTTTTCAGCGGATTTTTGTCATATCTTGTATTCTACCTTGTCTTGATCAACGCTATAGAAATTTTCAATGCTGCCAAAATTTAAGTTTTTGTACTACAAATAGAATATTAAAAATTCGCCAAAGAAATGCAAATTTTTTAATAAATTGTCAAAATTTGTCTCAAATTATTCAAATTATTCTCTGAACCATCATTTAATAACGCCCGGAGTTTTGCCCCGTCGTTTGGTACGACTCTCGACCACCCCCTATTGTGGGAAGTGCAAAACCTTTGATTTTTACACCTAACCTAACCCAATCTTTTGGTACCTAAATATTCATATTTTTCAGCGGGTTTTTGTCATATCTTGTATTCTCCCTTGTCTTGATCAACGCAATAGAAATTTTCAGTGCTGCCAAAATTTAAAATTATTATACTACAAAAAGAACATTAAAAATTCGTCAAAGAAATGCAAATTTTTACTAAATTGTCAAAACTTGTCTCAAATTATTCAAAGTTATTCTCTGAACCATCATTAAATAACGCCCGGAGTTTTGCCCCGTCGTTTGGTACCACTCTCGACCACCCCCTATTGTGGGAAGTGCAAAACTTTTGATTTTTACACCTAACTTAACCCAATCTTTTGGTACCTAAATATTCATATTTTTCAGCGGGTTTTTGTCATATCTTGTATTCTACCTTGTCTTGATCAACGCTATAGAAATTTTCAATGCTGCCAAAATTTAAGAAATTTTGTACTACAAATAGAACATTAAAAATTCGCCAAAGAAATGCAATTTTTTTAATAAATTGTCAAAATTTGTCTCAAATTATTCAAAATTATTCTCTGAACCATCATTTAATAACGCCCGGAGTTTTGCCCCGTCGTTTGGTACGACTCTCGACCACCCCCTATTGTGGGAAGTGCAAAACTTTTGATTTTTACACCTAACCTAACCCAATCTCTTGGTACCTAAATATTCATATTTTTCAGCGGGTTTTTGTCATATCTTGTATTCTGCCTTGTCTTGATCAACGCAATAGAAATTTTCAGTGCTGCCAAAATTTAAAATTATTATACTACAAAAAGAACATTAAAAATTCGTCAAAGAAATGCAAATTTTTACTAAATTGTCAAAACTTGTCTCAAATTATTCAAAGTTATTCTCTGAACCATCATTAAATAACGCCCGGAGTTTTCCCCGTCGTTTGGTACCACTCTCGACCACCCCCTATTGTGGGAAGTGCAAAACTTTTGATTTGTACACCTCACCTAACCTAATCTTTCGGTACCTAAATATTCATATTTTTCAGCGGATTTTTGTCATATCTTGTATTCTACCTTGTCTTGATCAACGCTATAGAAATTTTCAATGCTGCCAAAATTTAAGAGTTTTTTTAATACCAAAAGAACATTAAAAATTCGTCAAAGAAATGCAAATTTTTTAATAAATTGTCAAAATTTGTCTCAAATTATTCAAAGTTTTTCTCTGAACCATCATTAAATAACGCCCGGAGTTTTCCCCGTCGTTTGGTACCACTCTCGACCACCCCCTATTGTGGGAAGTGCAAAACTTTTGATTTGTACACCTCACCTAACCTAATCTTTCGGTACCTAAATATTCATATTTTTCAGCGGGTTTTTGTCATATCTTGTATTCTACCTTGTCTTGATCAACGCTACAGAAATTTTCAATACTGCCAAAATTTAAGAGTTTTTGTACTACAAATAGAACATTAAAAATTCGCCAAAGAAATGCAAATTTTTTAATAAATTGTCAAAATTTGTCTCAAATTATTCAAAATTATTCTCTGAACCATCATTAAATAACGCCCGGAGTTTTCCCCGTCGTTTGGTACCACTCTCGACCACCCCCTATTGTGGGAAGTGCAAATGTTTTGATTGTCACACCTAACCTAACCCAATCTTTTGATACCTAAATATTCATATTTTTCAGCGGATTTTTGTCATATCTTGTATTCTACCTTGTCTTGATCAACGCTATAGAAATTTTCAATGCTGCCAAAATTTAAGTTTTTGTACTACAAATAGAACATTAAAAATTCGCCAAAGAAATGCAAATTTTTTAATAAATTGTCAAAATTTGTCTCAAATTATTCAAATTATTCTCTGAACCATCATTTAATAACGCCCGGAGTTTTGCCCCGTCGTTTGGTACGACTCTCGACCACCCCCTATTGTGGGAAGTGCAAAACCTTTGATTTTTACACCTAACCTAACCCAATCTTTTGGTACCTAAATATTCATATTTTTCAGCGGGTTTTTGTCATATCTTGTATTCTCCCTTGTCTTGATCAACGCAATAGAAATTTTCAGTGCTGCCAAAATTTAAAATTATTATACTACAAAAAGAACATTAAAAAATCGTCAAAGAAATGCAAATTTTTACTAAATTGTCAAAACTTGTCTCAAATTATTCAAAGTTATTCTCTGAACCATCATTAAATAACGCCCGGAGTTTTGCCCCGTCGTTTGGTACCACTCTCGACCACCCCCTATTGTGGGAAGTGCAAAACTTTTGATTTTTACACCTAACTTAACCCAATCTTTTGGTACCTAAATATTCATATTTTTCAGCGGGTTTTTGTCATATCTTGTATTCTACCTTGTCTTGATCAACGCTATAGAAATTTTCAATGCTGCCAAAATTTAAGAAATTTTGTACTACAAATAGAACATTAAAAATTCGCCAAAGAAATGCAATTTTTTTAATAAATTGTCAAAATTTGTCTCAAATTATTCAAAATTATTCTCTGAACCATCATTTAATAACGCCCGGAGTTTTGCCCCGTCGTTTGGTACGACTCTCGACCACCCCCTATTGTGGGAAGTGCAAAACCTTTGATTTTTACACCTAACCTAACCCAATCTTTTGGTACCTAAATATTCATATTTTTCAGCGGGTTTTTGTCATATCTTGTATTCTGCCTTGTCTTGATCAACGCAATAGAAATTTTCAGTGCTGCCAAAATTTAAAATTATTATACTACAAAAAGAACATTAAAAATTCGTCAAAGAAATGCAAATTTTTACTAAATTGTCAAAACTTGTCTCAAATTATTCAAAGTTATTCTCTGAACCATCATTAAATAACGCCCGGAGTTTTGCCCCGTCGTTTGGTACGACTCTCGACCACCCCCTATTGTGGGAAGTGCAAAACTTTTGATTTGTACACCTCACCTAACCTAATCTTTCGGTACCTAAATATTCATATTTTTCAGCGGGTTTTTGTCATATCTTGTATTCTACCTTGTCTTGATCAACGCTACAGAAATTTTCAATGCTGCCAAAATTTAAGAGTTTTTGTACTACAAATAGAACATTAAAAATTCGCCAAAGAAATGCAAATTTTTTAATAAATTGTCAAAATTTGTCTCAAATTATTCAAAATTATTCTCTGAACCATCATTAAATAACGCCCGGAGTTTTCCCCGTCGTTTGGTACCACTCTCGACCACCCCCTATTGTGGGAAGTGCAAATGTTTTGATTGTCACACCTAACCTAACCCAATCTTTTGATACCTAAATATTCATATTTTTCAGCGGATTTTTGTCATATCTTGTATTCTACCTTGTCTTGATCAACGCTATAGAAATTTTCAATGCTGCCAAAATTTAAGTTTTTGTACTACAAATAGAACATTAAAAATTCGCCAAAGAAATGCAAATTTTTTAATAAATTGTCAAAATTTGTCTCAAATTATTCAAATTATTCTCTGAACCATCATTTAATAACGCCCGGAGTTTTGCCCCGTCGTTTGGTACGACTCTCGACCACCCCCTATTGTGGGAAGTGCAAAACCTTTGATTTTTACACCTAACCTAACCCAATCTTTTGGTACCTAAATATTCATATTTTTCAGCGGGTTTTTGTCATATCTTGTATTCTCCCTTGTCTTGATCAACGCAATAGAAATTTTCAGTGCTGCCAAAATTTAAAATTATTATACTACAAATAGAACATTAAAAATTCGCCAAAGAAATGCAAATTTTTTAATAAATTGTCAAAATTTGTCTCAAATTATTCAAAGTTATTCTCTGAACCATCATTAAATAACGCCCGGAGTTTTCCCCGTCGTTTGGTACCACTCTCGACCACCCCCTATTGTTGGAAGTGCAAAACCTTTGATTTTTACACCTAACCTAACCCAATCTTTTGGTACCTAAATATTCATATTTTTCAGCGGGTTTTTGTCATATCTTGTATTCTGCCTTGTCTTGATCAACGCTACAGAAATTTTCAATGCTGCCAAAATTTAAGAGTTTTTGTACTACAAATAGAACATTAAAAATTCGTCAAAGAAATGCAAATTTTTTAATAAATTGTCAAAATTTGTCTCAAATTATTCAAAGTTTTTCTCTGAACCATCATTAAATAACGCCCGGAGTTTTGCCCCGTCGTTTGGTACCACTCTCGACCACCCCCTATTGTGGGAAGTGCAAAACTTTTGATTTGTACACCTCACCTAACCTAATCTTTCGGTACCTAAATATTCATATTTTTCAGCGGATTTTTGTCATATCTTGTATTCTACCTTGTCTTGATCAACGCTATAGAAATTTTCAATGCTGCCAAAATTTAAGTTTTTTTAATACCAAAAGAACATTAAAAATTCGTCAAAGAAATGCAAATTTTTTAATAAATTGTCAAAATTTGTCTCAAATTATTCAAAGTTTTTCTCTGAACCATCATTAAATAACGCCCGGAGTTTTCCCCGTCGTTTGGTACCACTCTCGACCACCCCCTATTGTGGGAAGTGCAAAACTTTTGATTTTTACACCAAACCTAACCTAATCTTTCGGTACCTAAATATTCATATTTTTCAGCGGATTTTTGTCATATCTTGTATTCTACCTTGTCTTGATCAACGCTATAGAAATTTTCAATGCTGCCAAAATTTAAGAGTTTTTTTAATACCAAAAGAACATTAAAAATTCGTCAAAGAAATGCAAATTTTTTAATAAATTGTCAAAATTTGTCTCAAATTATTCAAAGTTTTTCTCTGAACCATCATTAAATAACGCCCGGAGTTTTCCCCGTCGTTTGGTACCACTCTCGACCACCCCCTATTGTGGGAAGTGCAAAACTTTTGATTTTTACACCAAACCTAACCCAATCTTTTGATACCTAAATATTCATATTTTTCAGCGGATTTTTGTCATATCTTGTATTCTACCTTGTCTTGATCAACGCTATAGAAATTTTCAATGCTGCCAAAATTTAAGTTTTTGTACTACAATTAGAACATTAAAAATTCGCCAAAGAAATGCAAATTTTTTAATAAATTGTCAAAATTTGTCTCAAATTATTCAAAATTATTCTCTGAACCATCATTTAATAACGCCCGGAGTTTTGCCCCGTCGTTTGTTACGACTCTCGACCACCCCCTATTGTGGGAAGTGCAAAACCTTTGATTTTTACACCTAACCTAACCCAATCTTTTGGTACCTAAATATTCATATTTTTCAGCGGGTTTTTGTCATATCTTGTATTCTGCCTTGTCTTGATCAACGCAATAGAAATTTTCAGTGCTGCCAAAATTTAAAATTATTATACTACAAAAAGAACATTAAAAATTCGTCAAAGAAATGCAAATTTTTACTAAATTGTCAAAACTTGTCTCAAATTATTCAAAGTTATTCTCTGAACCATCATTAAATAACGCCCGGAGTTTTGCCCCGTCGTTTGGTACCACTCTCGACCACCCCCTATTGTGGGAAGTGCAAAACTTTTGATTTTTACACCTAACTTAACCCAATCTTTTGGTACCTAAATATTCATATTTTTCAGCGGGTTTTTGTCATATCTTGTATTCTACCTTGTCTTGATCAACGCTATAGAAATTTTCAATGCTGCCAAAATTTAAGAGTTTTTGTACTACAAATAGAACATTAAAAATTCGCCAAAGAAATGCAATTTTTTTAATAAATTGTCAAAATTTGTCTCAAATTATTCAAAATTATTCTCTGAACCATCATTTAATAACGCCCGGAGTTTTGCCCCGTCGTTTGGTACGACTCTCGACCACCCCCTATTGTGGGAAGTGCAAAACTTTTGATTTTTTCACCTAACCTAACCCAATCTCTTGGTACCTAAATATTCATATTTTTCAGCGGGTTTTTGTCATATCTTGTATTCTACCTTGTCTTGATCAACGCTACAGAAATTTTCAATGCTGCCAAAATTTAAGAGTTTTTGTACTACAAATAGAACATTAAAAATTCGTCAAAGAAATGCAAATTTTTTAATAAATTGTCAAAATTTGTCTCAAATTATTCAAAGTTTTTCTCTGAACCATCATTAAATAACGCCCGGAGTTTTGCCCCGTCGTTTGGTACCACTCTCGACCACCCCCTATTGTGGGAAGTGCAAAACTTTTGATTTTTACACCTAACCTAACCCAATCTTTTGGTACCTAAATATTCATATTTTTCAGCGGGTTTTTGTCATATCTTGTATTCTGCCTTGTCTTGATCATCGCAATAGAAATTTTCAATGCTGCCAAAATTTAAAATTATTATACTACAAAAAGAACATTAAAAATTCGTCAAAGAAATGCAAATTTTTACTAATTGTCAAAACTTGTCTCAAATTATTCAAAGTTATTCTCTGAACCATCATTAAATAACGCCCGGAGTTTTGCCCCGTCGTTTGGTACCACTCTCGACCACCCCCTATTGTGGGAAGTGCAAAATTTTGATTTTTACACCTAACTTAACCCAATCTTTTGGTACCTAAATATTCATATTTTTCAGCGGGTTTTTGTCATATCTTGTATTCTACCTTGTCTTGATCAACGCTACAGAAATTTTCAATGCTGCCAAAATTTAAGAGTTTTTGTACTACAAATAGAACATTAAAAATTCGTCAAAGAAATGCAAATTTTTTAATAAATTGTCAAAATTTGTCTCAAATTATTCAAAGTTTTTCTCTGAACCATCATTAAATAACGCCCGGAGTTTTGCCCCGTCGTTTGGTACCACTCTCGACCACCCCCTATTGTGGGAAGTGCAAAACTTTTGATTTGTACACCTCACCTAACCTAATCTTTCGGTACCTAAATATTCATATTTTTCAGCGGATTTTTGTCATATCTTGTATTCTACCTTGTCTTGATCAACGCTATAGAAATTTTCAATGCTGCCAAAATTTAAGTTTTTTTAATACCAAAAGAACATTAAAAATTCGTCAAAGAAATGCAAATTTTTTAATAAATTGTCAAAATTTGTCTCAAATTATTCAAAGTTTTTCTCTGAACCATCATTAAATAACGCCCGGAGTTTTCCCCGTCGTTTGGTACCACTCTCGACCACCCCCTATTGTGGGAAGTGCAAAACTTTTGATTTTTACACCAAACCTAACCTAATCTTTCGGTACCTAAATATTCATATTTTTCAGCGGGTTTTTGTCATATCTTGTATTCTACCTTGTCTTGATCAACGCTACAAAAATTTTCAATGCTGCCAAAATTTAAGAGTTTTTGTACTACAAATAGAACATTAAAAATTCGTCAAAGAAATGCAAATTTTTTAATAAATTGTCAAAATTTGTCTCAAATTATTCAAAGTTATTCTCTGAACCATCATTAAATAACGCCCGGAGTTTTCCCCGTCGTTTGGTACCACTCTCGACCACCCCCTATTGTTGGAAGTGCAAAACCTTTGATTTTTACACCTAACCTAACCCAATCTTTTGGTACCTAAATATTCATATTTTTCAGCGGGTTTTTGTCATATCTTGTATTCTGCCTTGTCTTGATCAACGCTACAGAAATTTTCAATGCTGCCAAAATTTAAGAGTTTTTGTACTACAAATAGAACATTAAAAATTCGTCAAAGAAATGCAAATTTTTTAATAAATTGTCAAAATTTGTCTCAAATTATTCAAAGTTTTTCTCTGAACCATCATTAAATAACGCCCGGAGTTTTGCCCCGTCGTTTGGTACCACTCTCGACCACCCCCTATAGTGGGAAGTGCAAAACTTTTGATTTGTACACCTCACCTAACCTAATCTTTCGGTACCTAAATATTCATATTTTCAGCGGGTTTTTGTCATATCTTGTATTCTACCTTGTCTTGATCAACGCTATAGAAATTTTCAATGCTGCCAAAATTTAAGAGTTTTTTTAATACCAAAAGAACATTAAAAATTCGTCAAAGAAATGCAAATTTTTTAATAAATTGTCAAAATTTGTCTCAAATTATTCAAAGTTTTTCTCTGAACCATCATTAAATAACGCCCGGAGTTTTCCCCGTCGTTTGGTACCACTCTCGACCACCCCCTATTGTGGGAAGTGCAAAACTTTTGATTTTTACACCAAACCTAACCTAATCTTTCGGTACCTAAATATTCATATTTTTCAGCGGGTTTTTGTCATATCTTGTATTCTACCTTGTCTTGATCAACGCTACAGAAATTTTCAATGCTGCCAAAATTTAAGAGTTTTTGTACTACAAATAGAACATTAAAAATTCGTCAAAGAAATGCAAATTTTTTAATAAATTGTCAAAATTTGTCTCAAATTATTCAAAGTTATTCTCTGAACCATCATTAAATAACGCCCGGAGTTTTCCCCGTCGTTTGGTACCACTCTCGACCACCCCCTATTGTGGGAAGTGCGAAACTTTTGATTTGTACACCTCACCTAACCTAATCTTTCGGTACCTAAATATTCATATTTTTCAGCGGGTTTTTGTCATATCTTGTATTCTACCTTGTCTTGATCAACGCTACAGAAATTTTCAATGCTGCCAAAATTTAAGAGTTTTTGTACTACAAATAGAACATTAAAAATTCGCCAAAGAAATGCAAATTTTTTAATAAATTGTCAAAATTTGTCTCAAATTATTCAAAATTATTCTCTGAACCATCATTTAATAACGCCCGGAGTTTTCCCCGTCGTTTGGTACCACTCTCGACCACCCCCTATTGTGGGAAGTGCAAATGTTTTGATTGTCACACCTAACCTAACCCAATCTTTTGATACCTAAATATTCATATTTTTCAGCGGATTTTTGTCATATCTTGTATTCTACCTTGTCTTGATCAACGCTATAGAAATTTTCAATGCTGCCAAAATTTAAGTTTTTGTACTACAAATAGAACATTAAAAATTCGCCAAAGAAATGCAAATTTTTTAATAAATTGTCAAAATTTGTCTCAAATTATTCAAAATTATTCTCTGAACCATCATTTAATAACGCCCGGAGTTTTGCCCCGTCGTTTGTTACGACTCTCGACCACCCCCTATTGTGGGAAGTGCAAAACCTTTGATTTTTACACCTAACCTAACCCAATCTTTTGGTACCTAAATATTCATATTTTTCAGCGGGTTTTTGTCATATCTTGTATTCTGCCTTGTCTTGATCAACGCAATAGAAATTTTCAGTGCTGCCAAAATTTAAAATTATTATACTACAAAAAGAACATTAAAAATTCGTCAAAGAAATGCAAATTTTTACTAAATTGTCAAAACTTGTCTCAAATTATTCAAAGTTATTCTCTGAACCATCATTAAATAACACCCGGAGTTTTGCCCCGTCGTTTGGTACCACTCTCGACCACCCCCTATTGTGGGAAGTGCAAAACTTTTGATTTTTACACCTAACTTAACCCAATCTTTTGGTACCTAAATATTCATATTTTTCAGCGGGTTTTTGTCATATCTTGTATTCTACCTTGTCTTGATCAACGCTATAGAAATTTTCAATGCTGCCAAAATTTAAGAGTTTTTGTACTACAAATAGAACATTAAAAATTCGCCAAAGAAATGCAATTTTTTTAATAAATTGTCAAAATTTGTCTCAAATTATTCAAAATTATTCTCTGAACCATCATTTAATAACGCCCGGAGTTTTGCCCCGTCGTTTGGTACGACTCTCGACCACCCCCTATTGTGGGAAGTGCAAAACTTTTGATTTTTTCACCTAACCTAACCCAATCTCTTGGTACCTAAATATTCATATTTTTCAGCGGGTTTTTGTCATATCTTGTATTCTACCTTGTCTTGATCAACGCTACAGAAATTTTCAATGCTGCCAAAATTTAAGAGTTTTTGTACTACAAATAGAACATTAAAAATTCGTCAAAGAAATGCAAATTTTTTAATAAATTGTCAAAATTTGTCTCAAATTATTCAAAGTTTTTCTCTGAACCATCATTAAATAACGCCCGGAGTTTTGCCCCGTCGTTTGGTACCACTCTCGACCACCCCCTATTGTGGGAAGTGCAAAACTTTTGATTTGTACACCTCACCTAACCTAATCTTTCGGTACCTAAATATTCATATTTTTCAGCGGATTTTTGTCATATCTTGTATTCTACCTTGTCTTGATCAACGCTATAGAAATTTTCAATGCTGCCAAAATTTAAGAGTTTTTTTAATACCAAAAGAACATTAAAAATTCGTCAAAGAAATGCAAATTTTTTAATAAATTGTCAAAATTTGTCTCAAATTATTCAAAGTTTTTCTCTGAACCATCATTAAATAACGCCCGGAGTTTTCCCCGTCGTTTGGTACCACTCTCGACCACCCCCTATTGTGGGAAGTGCAAAACTTTTGATTTTTACACCAAACCTAACCTAATCTTTCGGTACCTAAATATTCATAATTTTCAGCGGGTTTTTGTCATATCTTGTATTCTACCTTGTCTTGATCAACGCTATAGAAATTTCCAATGCTGCCAAAATTTAAGAGTTTTTGTACTACAAATAGAACATTAAAAATTCGTCAAAGAAATGCAAATTTTTTAATAAATTGTCAAAATTTGTCTCAAATTATTCAAAGTTATTCTCTGAACCATCATTAAATAACGCCCGGAGTTTTCCCCGTCGTTTGGTACCACTCTCGACCACCCCCTATTGTGGGAAGTGCGAAACTTTTGATTTGTACACCTCACCTAACCTAATCTTTCGGTACCTAAATATTCATATTTTTCAGCGGGTTTTTGTCATATCTTGTATTCTACCTTGTCTTGATCAACGCTACAGAAATTTTCAATGCTGCCAAAATTTAAGAGTTTTTGTACTACAAATAGAACATTAAAAATTCGTCAAAGAAATGCAAATTTTTTAATAAATTGTCAAAATTTGTCTCAAATTATTCAAAATTATTCTCTGAACCATCATTTAATAACGCCCGGAGTTTTCCCCGTCGTTTGGTACCACTCTCGACCACCCCCTATTGTGGGAAGTGCAAATGTTTTGATTGTCACACCTAAACTAACCCAATCTTTTGATACCTAAATATTCATATTTTTCAGCGGATTTTTGTCATATCTTGTATTCTACCTTGTCTTGATCAACGCTATAGAAATTTTCAATGCTGCCAAAATTTAAGTTTTTGTACTACAAATAGAACATTAAAAATTCGCCAAAGAAATGCAAATTTTTTAATAAATTGTCAAAATTTGTCTCAAATTATTCAAAATTATTCTCTGAACCATCATTTAATAACGCCCGGAGTTTTGCCCCGTCGTTTGTTACGACTCTCGACCACCCCCTATTGTGGGAAGTGCAAAACCTTTGATTTTTACACCTAACCTAACCCAATCTTTTGGTACCTAAATATTCATATTTTTCAGCGGGTTTTTGTCATATCTTGTATTCTGCCTTGTCTTGATCAACGCAATAGAAATTTTCAGTGCTGCCAAAATT
Organism: Catocala nupta; assembly: GCA_963675205.1. Classification (NCBI taxonomy): domain Eukaryota; kingdom Metazoa; phylum Arthropoda; class Insecta; order Lepidoptera; family Erebidae; genus Catocala; species Catocala nupta. Next base: position 1,531,185 of record OY776107.1, on the reverse strand, counting down.
TAAAATTATTATACTACAAAAAGAACATTAAAAATTCGTCAAAGAAATGCAAATTTTTACTAAATTGTCAAAACTTGTCTCAAATTATTCAAAGTTATTCTCTGAACCATCATTAAATAACGCCCGGAGTTTTGCCCCGTCGTTTGGTACCACTCTCGACCACCCCCTATTGTGGGAAGTGCAAAACTTTTGATTTTTACACCAAACCTAACCTAATCTTTCGGTACCTAAATATTCATAATTTTCAGCGGGTTTTTGTCATATCTTGTATTCTACCTTGTCTTGATCAACGCAATAGAAATTTTCAATGCTGCCAAAATTTAAAATTATTATACTACAAAAAGAACATTAAAAATTCGTCAAAGAAATGCAAATTTTTACTAAATTGTCAAAACTTGTCTCAAATTATTCAAAGTTATTCTCTGAACCATCATTAAATAACGCCCGGAGTTTTGCCCCGTCGTTTGGTACCACTCTCGACCACCCCCTATTGTGGGAAGTGCAAAACTTTTGATTTTTACACCAAACCTAACCTAATCTTTCGGTACCTAAATATTCATAATTTTCAGCGGGTTTTTGTCATATCTTGTATTCTACCTTGTCTTGATCAACGCTATAGAAATTTCCAATGCTGCCAAAATTTAAGAGTTTTTGTACTACAAATAGAACATTAAAAATTCGTCAAAGAAATGCAAATTTTTTAATAAATTGTCAAAATTTGTCTCAAATTATTCAAAGTTATTCTCTGAACCATCATTAAATAACGCCCGGAGTTTTCCCCGTCGTTTGGTACCACTCTCGACCACCCCCTATTGTGGGAAGTGCGAAACTTTTGATTTGTACACCTCACCTAACCTAATCTTTCGGTACCTAAATATTCATATTTTTCAGCGGGTTTTTGTCATATCTTGTATTCTACCTTGTCTTGATCAACGCTACAGAAATTTTCAATGCTGCCAAAATTTAAGAGTTTTTGTACTACAAATAGAACATTAAAAATTCGCCAAAGAAATGCAAATTTTTTAATAAATTGTCAAAATTTGTCTCAAATTATTCAAAATTATTCTCTGAACCATCATTTAATAACGCCCGGAGTTTTGCCCCGTCGTTTGTTACGACTCTCGACCACCCCCTATTGTGGGAAGTGCAAAACCTTTGATTTTTACACCTAACCTAACCCAATCTTTTGGTACCTAAATATTCATATTTTTCAGCGGGTTTTTGTCATATCTTGTATTCTGCCTTGTCTTGATCAACGCAATAGAAATTTTCAGTGCTGCCAAAATTTAAAATTATTATACTACAAAAAGAACATTAAAAATTCGTCAAAGAAATGCAAATTTTTACTAAATTGTCAAAACTTGTCTCAAATTATTCAAAGTTATTCTCTGAACCATCATTAAATAACGCCCGGAGTTTTGCCCCGTCGTTTGGTACCACTCTCGACCACCCCCTATTGTGGGAAGTGCAAAACTTTTGATTTTTACACCTAACTTAACCCAATCTTTTGGTACCTAAATATTCATATTTTTCAGCGGGTTTTTGTCATATCTTGTATTCTACCTTGTCTTGATCAACGCTACAGAAATTTTCAATGCTGCCAAAATTTAAGAGTTTTTGTACTACAAATAGAACATTAAAAATTTGTCAAAGAAATGCAAATTTTTTAATAAATTGTCAAAATTTGTCTCAAATTATTCAAAGTTTTTCTCTGAACCATCATTAAATAACGCCCGGAGTTTTGCCCCGTCGTTTGGTACCACTCTCGACCACCCCCTATTGTGGGAAGTGCAAAACTTTTGATTTGTACACCTCACCTAACCTAATCTTTCGGTACCTAAATATTCATATTTTTCAGCGGATTTTTGTCATATCTTGTATTCTACCTTGTCTTGATCAACGCTATAGAAATTTTCAATGCTGCCAAAATTTAAGAGTTTTTTTAATACCAAAAGAACATTAAAAATTCGTCAAAGAAATGCAAATTTTTTAATAAATTGTCAAAATTTGTCTCAAATTATTCAAAGTTTTTCTCTGAACCATCATTAAATAACGCCCGGAGTTTTCCCCGTCGTTTGGTACCACTCTCGACCACCCCCTATTGTGGGAAGTGCAAAACTTTTGATTTTTACACCAAACCTAACCTAATCTTTCGGTACCTAAATATTCATAATTTTCAGCGGGTTTTTGTCATATCTTGTATTCTACCTTGTCTTGATCAACGCTATAGAAATTTACAATGCTGCCAAAATTTAAGAGTTTTTGTACTACAAATAGAACATTAAAAATTCGTCAAAGAAATGCAAATTTTTTAATAAATTGTCAAAATTTGTCTCAAATTATTCAAAGTTATTCTCTGAACCATCATTAAATAACGCCCGGAGTTTTCCCCGTCGTTTGGTACCACTCTCGACCACCCCCTATTGTGGGAAGTGCGAAACTTTTGATTTGTACACCTCACCTAACCTAATCTTTCGGTACCTAAATATTCATATTTTTCAGCGGGTTTTTGTCATATCTTGTATTCTGCCTTGTCTTGATCAACGCAATAGAAATTTTCAGTGCTGCCAAAATTTAAAATTATTATACTACAAAAAGAACATTAAAAATTCGTCAAAGAAATGCAATTTTTTTAATAAATTGTCAAAATTTGTCTCAAATTATTCAAAATTATTCTCTGAACCATCATTTAATAACGCCCGGAGTTTTGCCCCGTCGTTTGGTACGACTCTCGACCACCCCCTATTGTGGGAAGTGCAAAACTTTTGATTTTTTCACCTAACCTAACCCAATCTCTTGGTACCTAAATATTCATATTTTTCAGCGGGTTTTTGTCATATCTTGTATTCTACCTTGTCTTGATCAACGCTACAGAAATTTTCAATGCTGCCAAAATTTAAGAGTTTTTGTACTACAAATAGAACATTAAAAATTCGTCAAAGAAATGCAAATTTTTTAATAAATTGTCAAAATTTGTCTCAAATTATTCAAAGTTTTTCTCTGAACCATCATTAAATAACGCCCGGAGTTTTGCCCCGTCGTTTGGTACCACTCTCGACCACCCCCTATTGTGGGAAGTGCAAAACTTTTGATTTGTACACCTCACCTAACCTAATCTTTCGGTACCTAAATATTCATATTTTTCAGCGGATTTTTGTCATATCTTGTATTCTACCTTGTCTTGATCAACGCTATAGAAATTTTCAATGCTGCCAAAATTTAAGAGTTTTTTTAATACCAAAAGAACATTAAAAATTCGTCAAAGAAATGCAAATTTTTTAATAAATTGTCAAAATTTGTCTCAAATTATTCAAAGTTTTTCTCTGAACCATCATTAAATAACGCCCGGAGTTTTCCCCGTCGTTTGGTACCACTCTCGACCACCCCCTATTGTGGGAAGTGCAAAACTTTTGATTTTTACACCAAACCTAACCCAATCTTTTGATACCTAAATATTCATATTTTTCAGCGGATTTTTGTCATATCTTGTATTCTACCTTGTCTTGATCAACGCTATAGAAATTTTCAATGCTGCCAAAATTTAAGTTTTTGTACTACAATTAGAACATTAAAAATTCGCCAAAGAAATGCAAATTTTTTAATAAATTGTCAAAATTTGTCTCAAATTATTTAAAATTATTCTCTGAACCATCATTTAATAACGCCCGGAGTTTTGCCCCGTCGTTTGTTACGACTCTCGACCACCCCCTATTGTGGGAAGTGCAAAACCTTTGATTTTTACACCTAACCTAACCCAATCTTTTGGTACCTAAATATTCATATTTTTCAGCGGGTTTTTGTCATATCTTGTATTCTGCCTTGTCTTGATCAACGCAATAGAAATTTTCAGTGCTGCCAAAATTTAAAATTATTATACTACAAAAAGAACATTAAAAATTCGTCAAAGAAATGCAAATTTTTACTAAATTGTCAAAACTTGTCTCAAATTATTCAAAGTTATTCTCTGAACCATCATTAAATAACGCCCGGAGTTTTGCCCCGTCGTTTGGTACCACTCTCGACCACCCCCTATTGTGGGAAGTGCAAAACTTTTGATTTTTACACCAAACCTAACCTAATCTTTCGGTACCTAAATATTCATATTTTTCAGCGGATTTTTGTCATATCTTGTATTCTACCTTGTCTTGATCAACGCTACAGAAATTTTCAATGCTGCCAAAATTTAAGAGTTTTTGTATGTACTACAAATAGAACATTAAAAATTCGTCAAAGAAATGCAAATTTTTTAATAAATTGTCAAAATTTGTCTCAAACTATTCAAAGTTTTTCTCTGAACCATCATTAAATAACGCCCGGAGTTTTGCCCCGTCGTTTGGTACCACTCTCGACCACCCCCTATTGTGGTAAGTGCAAAACTTTTGATTTGTACACCTCACCTAACCTAATCTTTCGGTACCTAAATATTCATATTTTTCAGCGGATTTTTGTCATATCTTGTATTCTACCTTGTCTTGATCAACGCTATAGAAATTTTCAATGCTGCCAAAATTTAAGTTTTTTTAATACCAAAAGAACATTAAAAATTCGTCAAAGAAATGCAAATTTTTTAATAAATTGTCAAAATTTGTCTCAAATTATTCAAAGTTTTTCTCTGAACCATCATTAAATAACGCCCGGAGTTTTCCCCGTCGTTTGGTACCACTCTCGACCACCCCCTATTGTGGGAAGTGCAAAACTTTTGATTTTTACACCAAACCTAACCTAATCTTTCGGTACCTAAATATTCATAATTTTCAGCGGGTTTTTGTCATATCTTGTATTCTACCTTGTCTTGATCAACGCTATAGAAATTTCCAATGCTGCCAAAATTTAAGAGTTTTTGTACTACAAATAGAACATTAAAAATTCGTCAAAGAAATGCAAATTTTTTAATAAATTGTCAAAATTTGTCTCAAATTATTCAAAGTTATTCTCTGAACCATCATTAAATAACGCCCGGAGTTTTCCCCGTCGTTTGGTACCACTCTCGACCACCCCCTATTGTGGGAAGTGCAAAACTTTTGATTTTTACACCAAACCTAACCTAATCTTTCGGTACCTAAATATTCATATTTTTCAGCGAGTTTTTGTCATATCTTGTATTCTACCTTGTCTTGATCAACGCTATAGAAATTTTCAATGCTGCCAAAATTTAAGAGTTTTTGTACTACAAATAGAACATTAAAAATTCGCCAAAGAAATGCAATTTTTTTAATAAATTGTCAAAATTTGTCTCAAATTATTCAAAATTATTCTCTGAACCATCATTTAATAACGCCCGGAGTTTTGCCCCGTCGTTTGGTACGACTCTCGACCACCCCCTATTGTGGGAAGTGCAAAACTTTTGATTTTTACACCTAACCTAACCCAATCTCTTGGTACCTAAATATTCATATTTTTCAGCGGGTTTTTGTCATATCTTGTATTCTACCTTGTCTTGATCAACGCTACAGAAATTTTCAATGCTGCCAAAATTTAAGAGTTTTTGTACTACAAATAGAACATTAAAAATTCGCCAAAGAAATGCAAATTTTTTAATAAATTGTCAAAATTTGTCTCAAATTATTCAAAATTATTCTCTGAACCATCATTAAATAACGCCCGGAGTTTTGCCCCGTCGTTTGGTACCACTCTCGACCACCCCCTATTGTGGGAAGTGCAAAACTTTTGATTTGTACACCTCACCTAACCTAATCTTTCGGTACCTAAATATTCATATTTTTCAGCGGGTTTTTGTCATATCTTGTATTCTACCTTGTCTTGATCAACGCTACAGAAATTTTCAATGCTGCCAAAGTTTAAGAGTTTTTGTACTACAAATAGAACATTAAAAATTCGCCAAAGAAATGCAAATTTTTTAATAAATTGTCAAAATTTGTCTCAAATTATTCAAAATTATTCTCTGAACCATCATTTAATGACGCCCGGAGTTTTCCCCGTCGTTTGGTACCACTCTCGACCACCCCCTATTGTGGGAAGTGCAAATGTTTTGATTGTCACACCTTTTTTTTTTTTTTTTTTTTTTTGATTCCCAGGAAAAATGCTTCATGCACTACCCGCCGGCTAGGGGACGGCACCGGCGGGGCGTGTGGGACTCCCAGCAAGGAAACGCGCTGGTCTACCCACTAAAAAACCTGGGGTGTTCCCTCTCTCACCCAATGGGGGGGGCCAGTTGGGAACTTAAAAGATTCAACCATAGCAGGCCCCCCCTTGATTGTCACACCTAACCTAACCCAATCTTTTGATACCTAAATATTCATATTTTTCAGCGGATTTTTGTCATATCTTGTATTCTACCTTGTCTTGATCAACGCTATAGAAATTTTCAATGCTGCCAAAATTTAAGAGTTTTTGTACTACAAATAGAACATTAAAAATTCGCCAAAGAAATGCAAATTTTTAATAAATTGTCAAAATTTGTCTCAAATTATTCAAAATTATTCTCTGAACCATCATTTAATAACGCCCGGAGTTTTGCCCCGTCGTTTGGTACGACTCTCGACCACCCCCTATTGTGGGAAGTGCAAAACCTTTGATTTTTACACCTAACCTAACCCAATCTTTTGGTACCTAAATATTCATATTTTTCAGCAGGTTTTTGTCATATCTTGTATTCTGCCTTGTCTTGATCAACGCAATAGAAATTTTCAGTGCTGCCAAAATTTAAAATTATTATACTACATAAAGAACATTAAAAATTCGTCAAAGAAATGCAAATTTTTACTAAATTGTCAAAACTTGTCTCAAATTATTCAAAGTTATTCTCTGAACCATCATTAAATAACGCCCGGAGTTTTCCCCGTCGTTTGGTACCACTCTCGACCACCCCCTATTGTGGGAAGTGCAAAACTTTTGATTTTTACACCTAACCTAACCCAATCTCTTGGTACCTAAATATTCATATTTTTCAGCGGGTTTTTGTCATATCTTGTATTCTACCTTGTCTTGATCAACGCTACAGAAATTTTTAATGCTGCCAAAATTTAAGAGTTTTTGTACTACAAATAGAACATTAAAAATTCGCCAAAGAAATGCAATTTTTTTAATAAATTGTCAAAATTTGTCTCAAATTATTCAAAATTATTCTCTGAACCATCATTTAATAACGCCCGGAGTTTTGCCCCGTCGTTTGGTACGACTCTCGACCACCCCCTATTGTGGGAAGTGCAAAACTTTTGATTTTTACACCTAACCTAACCCAATCTCTTGGTACCTAAATATTCATATTTTTCAGCGGGTTTTTGTCATATCTTGTATTCTACCTTGTCTTGATCAACGCTACAGAAATTTTCAATGCTGCCAAAATTTAAGAGTTTTTGTACTACAAATAGAACATTAAAAATTCGCCAAAGAAATGCAAATTTTTTAATAAATTGTCAAAATTTGTCTCAAATTATTCAAAATTATTCTCTGAACCATCATTTAATAACGCCCGGAGTTTTCCCCGTCGTTTGGTACCACTCTTGACCATCCCCTATTGTGGGAAGTGCAAATGTTTTGATTGTCACACCTAACCTAACCCAATCTTTTGGTACCTAAATATTCATATTTTTCAGCGGATTTTTGTCATATCTTGTATTCTACCTTGTCTTGATCAACGCTATAGAAATTTTCAATGCTGCCAAAATTTAAGAGTTTTTGTACTACTAATAGAACATTAAAAATTCGCCAAAGAAATGCAAATTTTTTAATAAATTGTCAAAATTTGTCTCAAATTATTCAAAATTATTCTCTGAACCATCATTTAATAACGCCCGGAGTTTTGCCCCGTCGTTTGGTACGACTCTCGACCACCCCCTATTGTGGGAAGTGCAAAACCTTTGATTTTTACACCTAACCTAACCCAATCTTTTGGTACCTAAATATTCATATTTTTCAGCGGGTTTTTGTCATATCTTGTATTCTGCCTTGTCTTGATCAACGCAATAGAAATTTTCAGTGCTGCCAAAATTTAAAATTATTATACTACAAAAAGAACATTAAAAATTCGTCAAAGAAATGCAAATTTTTACTAAATTGTCAAAACTTGTCTCAAATTATTCAAAGTTATTCTCTGAACCATCATTAAATAACGCCCGGAGTTTTGCCCCGTCGTTTGGTACCACTCTCGACCACCCCCTATTGTGGGAAGTGCAAAACTTTTGATTTTTACACCTAACCTAACCCAATCTCTTGGTACCTAAATATTCATATTTTTCAGCGGGTTTTTGTCATATCTTGTATTCTACCTTGTCTTGATCAACGCTATAGAAATTTTCAATGCTGCCAAAATTTAAGAGTTTTTGTACTACAAATAGAACATTAAAAATTCGCCAAAGAAATGCAATTTTTTTAATAAATTGTCAAAATTTGTCTCAAATTATTCAAAATTATTCTCTGAACCATCATTTAATAACGCCCGGAGTTTTGCCCCGTCGTTTGGTACGACTCTCGACCACCCCCTATTGTGGGAAGTGCAAAACTTTTGATTTTTACACCTAACCTAACCCAATCTCTTGGTACCTAAATATTCATATTTTTCAGCGGGTTTTTGTCATATCTTGTATTCTACCTTGTCTTGATCAACGCTACAGAAATTTTCAATGCTGCCAAAATTTAAGAGTTTTTGTACTACAAATAGAACATTAAAAATTCGCCAAAGAAATGCAAATTTTTTAATAAATTGTCAAAATTTGTCTCAAATTATACAAAGTTTTTCCCTGAACCATCATTAAATAACGCCCGGAGTTTTGCCCCGTCGTTTGGTACCACTCTCGACCACCCCCTATTGTGGGAAGTGCAAAACTTTTGATTTGTACACCTCACCTAACCTAATCTTTCGGTACCTAAATATTCATATTTTTCAGCGGATTTTTGTCATATCTTGTATTCTACCTTGTCTTGATCAACGCTATAGAAATTTTCAATGCTGCCAAAATTTAAGAGTTTTTTTAATACCAAAAGAACATTAAAAATTCGTCAAAGAAATGCAAATTTTTTAATAAATTGTCAAAATTTGTCTCAAATTATTCAAAGTTTTTCTCTGAACCATCATTAAATAACGCCCGGAGTTTTGCCCCGTCGTTTGGTACCACTCTCGACCACCCCCTATTGTGGGAAGTGCAAAACTTTTGATTTGTACACCTCACCTAACCTAATCTTTCGGTACCTAAATATTCATATTTTTCAGCGGATTTTTGTCATATCTTGTATTCTACCTTGTCTTGATCAACGCTATAGAAATTTTCAATGCTGCCAAAATTTAAGAGTTTTTTTAATACCAAAAGAACATTAAAAATTCGTCAAGGAAATGCAAATTTTTTAATAAATTGTCAAAATTTGTCTCAAATTATTCAAAGTTTTTCTCTGAACCATCATTAAATAACGCCCGGAGTTTTCCCCGTCGTTTGGTACCACTCTCGACCACCCCCTATTGTGGGAAGTGCAAAACTTTTGATTTTTACACCAAACCTAACCTAATCTTTCGGTACCTAAATATTCATATTTTTCAGCGGGTTTTTGTCATATCTTGTATACTGCCTTGTCTTGATCAACGCTATAGAAATTTTCAGTGCTGCCAAAATTTAAAATTATTATACTACAAAAAGAACATTAAAAATTCGTCAAAGAAATGCAAATTTTTACTAAATTGTCAAAACTTGTCTCAAATTATTCAAAGTTATTCTCTGAACCATCATTAAATAACGCCCGGAGTTTTCCCCGTCGTTTGGTACCACTCTCGACCACCCCCTATTGTGGGAAGTGCAAAACTTTTGATTTTTACACCAAACCTAACCTAATCTTTCGGTACCTAAATATTCATATTTTTCAGCGGGTTTTTGTCATATCTTGTATTCTACCTTGTCTTGATCAACGCTATAGAAATTTTCAATGCTGCCAAAATTTAAGAGTTTTTGTACTACAAATAGAACATTAAAAATTCGTCAAAGAAATGCAAATTTTTTAATAAATTGTCAAAATTTGTCTCAAATTATTCAAAGTTATTCTCTGAACCATCATTAAATAACGCCCGGAGTTTACCCCGTCGTTTGGTACCACTCTCGACCACCCCCTATTGTGGGAAGTGCAAAACTTTTGATTTTTACACCAAACCTAACCTAATCTTTCGGTACCTAAATATTCATATTTTTCAGCGGGTTTTTGTCATATCTTGTATTCTAACTTGTCTTGATCAACGCTATAGAAATTTTCAATGCTGCCAAAATTTAAGAGTTTTTGTACTACAAATAGAACATTAAAAATTCGTCAAAGAAATGCAAATTTTTTAATAAATTGTCATAATTTGTCTCAAATTATTCAAAGTTATTCTCTGAACCATCATTAAATAACGCCCGGAGTTTTCCCCGTCGTTTGGTACCACTCTCGACCACCCCTATTGTGGGAAGTGCAAAACTTTTGATTTTTACACCAAACCTAACCTAATCTTTCGGTACCTAAATATTCATATTTTTTTGCGGGTTTTTGTCATATCTTGTATTCTACCTTGTCTTGATCAACGCTATAGAAATTTTCAATGCTGCCAAAATTTAAGAGTTTTTGTACTACAAATAGAACATTAAAAATTCGTCAAAGAAATGCAAATTTTTTAATAAATTGTCAAAATTTGTCTCAAATTATTCAAAGTTATTCTCTGAACCATCATTAAATAACGCCCGGAGTTTTCCCCGTCGTTTGGTACCACTCTCGACCACCCCCTATTGTGGGAAGTGCAAAACTTTTGATTTTTACACCAAACCTAACCTAATCTTTCGGTACCTAAATATTCATATTTTTCAGCGAGTTTTTGTCATATCTTGTATTCTACCTTGTCTTGATCAACGCTATAGAAATTTTCAATGCTGCCAAAATTTAAGAGCTTTTGTACTACAAATAGAACATTAAAAATTCGCCAAAGAAATGCAAATTTTTTAATAAATTGTCAAAATTTGTCTCAAATTATTCAAAATTATTCTCTGAACCATCATTTAATAACGCCCGGAGTTTTCCCCGTCGTTTGGTATCACTCTCGACCACCCCCTATTGTGGGATGTGCAAATGTTTTGATTGTCACACCTAACCTAACCCAATCTTTTGGTACCTAAATATTCATATTTTTCAGCGGATTTTTGTCATATCTTGTATTCTACCTTGTCTTGATCAACGCTATAGAAATTTTCAATGCTGCCAAAATTTAAGAGTTTTTGTACTACAAATAGAACATTAAAAATTCGTCAAAGAAATGCAAATTTTTTAATAAATTGTCAAAATTTGTCTCAAATTATTCAAAGTGATTTTCTGAACCATCAATAAATAACGCCCGGAGTTTTCCCCGTCGTTTGGTACCACTCTCGACCACCCCCTATTGTGGGAAGTGCAAAACTTTTGATTTTTACACCAAACCTAACCTAATCTTTCGGTACCTAAATATTCATATTTTTCAGCGGGTTTTTGTCATATCTTGTATTCTACCTTGTCTTGATCAACGCAATAGAAATTTTCAGTGCTGCCAAAATTTAAAATTATTATACTACAAAAAGAACATTAAAAATTCGTCAAAGAAATGCAAATTTTTACTAAATTGTCAAAACTTGTCTCAAATTATTCAAAGTTATTCTCTGAACCATCATTTAATAACGCCCGGAGTTTTCCCCGTCGTTTGGTACCACTCTCGACCACCCCCTATTGTGGGAAGTGCAAAACTTTTGATTTTTACACCAAACCTAACCTAATCTTTCGGTACCTAAATATTCATATTTTTCAGCGGGTTTTTGTCATATCTTGTATTCTGCCTTGTCTTGATCAACGCTATAGAAATTTTCAGTGCTGCCAAAATTTAAAATTATTATACTACAAAAAGAACATTAAAAATTCGTCAAAGAAATGCAAATTTTTACTAAATTGTCAAAACTTGTCTCAAATTATTCAAAGTTATTCTCTGAACCATCATTAAATAACGCCCGGAGTTTTCCCCGTCGTTTGGTACCACTCTCGACCACCCCCTATTGTGGGAAGTGCAAAACTTTTGATTTTTACACCAAACCTAACCTAATCTTTCGGTACCTAAATATTCATATTTTTCAGCGGGTTTTTGTCATATCTTGTATTCTACCTTGTCTTGATCAACGCTATAGAAATTTTCAATGCTGCCAAAATTTAAGAGTTTTTGTACTACAAATAGAACATTAAAAATTCGTCAAAGAAATGCAAATTTTTTAATAAATTGTCAAAATTTGTCTCAAATTATTCAAAGTTATTCTCTGAACCATCATTAAATAACGCCCGGAGTTTACCCCGTCGTTTGGTACCACTCTCGACCACCCCCTATTGTGGGAAGTGCAAAACTTTTGATTTTTACACCAAACCTAACCTAATCTTTCGGTACCTAAATATTCATATTTTTCAGCGGGTTTTTGTCATATCTTGTATTCTAACTTGTCTTGATCAACGCTATAGAAATTTTCAATGCTGCCAAAATTTAAGAGTTTTTGTACTACAAATAGAACATTAAAAATTCGTCAAAGAAATGCAAATTTTTTAATAAATTGTCAAAATTTGTCTCAAATTATTCAAAGTTATTCTCTGAACCATCATTAAATAACGCCCGGAGTTTTCCCCGTCGTTTGGTACCACTCTCGACCACCCCCTACTGTGGGAAGTGCAAAACTTTTGATTTTTACACCAAACCTAACCTAATCTTTCGGTACCTAAATATTCATATTTTTCAGCGAGTTTTTGTCATATCTTGTATTCTACCTTGTCTTGATCAACGCTATAGAAATTTTCAATGCTGCCAAAATTTAAGAGCTTTTGTACTACAAATAGAACATTAAAAATTCGCCAAAGAAATGCAAATTTTTTAATAAATTGTCAAAATTTGTCTCAAATTATTCAAAATTATTCTCTGAACCATCATTTAATAACGCCCGGAGTTTTCCCCGTCGTTTGGTACCACTCTCGACCACCCCCTATTGTGGGATGTGCAAATGTTTTGATTGTCACACCTAACCTAACCCAATCTTTTGGTACCTAAATATTCATATTTTTCAGCGGATTTTTGTCATATCTTGTATTCTACCTTGTCTTGATCAACGCTATAGAAATTTTCAATGCTGCCAAAATTTAAGAGTTTTTGTACTACAAATAGAACATTAAAAATTCGTCAAAGAAATGCAAATTTTTTAATAAATTGTCAAAATTTGTCTCAAATTATTCAAAGTTATTCTCTGAACCATCATTAAATAACGCCCGGAGTTTTCCCCGTCGTTTGGTACCACTCTCGACCACCCCCTATTGTGGGAAGTGCAAAACTTTTGATTTTTACACCAAACCTAACCTAATCTTTCGGTACCTAAATATTCATATTTTTCAGCGAGTTTTTGTCATATCTTGTATTCTACCTTGTCTTGATCAACGCTATAGAAATTTTCAATGCTGCCAAAATTTAAGAGCTTTTGTACTACAAATAGAACATTAAAAATTCGCCAAAGAAATGCAAATTTTTTAATAAATTGTCAAAATTTGTCTCAAATTATTCAAAATTATTCTCTGAACCATCATTTAATAACGCCCGGAGTTTTCCCCGTCGTTTGGTACCACTCTCGACCACCCCCTATTGTGGGATGTGCAAATGTTTTGATTGTCACACCTAACCTAACCCAATCTTTTGGTACCTAAATATTCATATTTTTCAGCGGATTTTTGTCATATCTTGTATTCTACCTTGTCTTGATCAACGCTATAGAAATTTTCAATGCTGCCAAAATTTAAGAGTTTTTGTACTACAAATAGAACATTAAAAATTCGTCAAAGAAATGCAAATTTTTTAATAAATTGTCAAAATTTGTCTCAAATTATTCAAAGTGATTTTCTGAACCATCAATAAATAACGCCCGGAGTTTTCCCCGTCGTTTGGTACCACTCTCGACCACCCCCTATTGTGGGAAGTGCAAAACTTTTGATTTTTACACCAAACCTAACCTAATCTTTCGGTACCTAAATATTCATATTTTTCAGCGGGTTTTTGTCATATCTTGTATTCTACCTTGTCTTGATCAACGCAATAGAAATTTTCAGTGCTGCCAAAATTTAAAATTATTATACTACAAAAAGAACATTAAAAATTCGTCAAAGAAATGCAAATTTTTACTAAATTGTCAAAACTTGTCTCAAATTATTCAAAGTTATTCTCTGAACCATCATTTAATAACGCCCGGAGTTTTCCCCGTCGTTTGGTACCACTCTCGACCACCCCCTATTGTGGGAAGTGCAAAACTTTTGATTTTTACACCAAACCTAACCTAATCTTTCGGTACCTAAATATTCATATTTTTCAGCGGGTTTTTGTCATATCTTGTATTCTGCCTTGTCTTGATCAACGCTATAGAAATTTTCAGTGCTGCCAAAATTTAAAATTATTATACTACAAAAAGAACATTAAAAATTCGTCAAAGAAATGCAAATTTTTACTAAATTGTCAAAACTTGTCTCAAATTATTCAAAGTTATTCTCTGAACCATCATTAAATAACGCCCGGAGTTTTCCCCGTCGTTTGGTACCACTCTCGACCACCCCCTATTGTGGGAAGTGCAAAACTTTTGATTTTTACACCAAACCTAACCTAATCTTTCGGTACCTAAATATTCATATTTTTCAGCGGGTTTTTGTCATATCTTGTATTCTACCTTGTCTTGATCAACGCTATAGAAATTTTCAATGCTGCCAAAATTTAAGAGTTTTTGTACTACAAATAGAACATTAAAAATTCGTCAAAGAAATGCAAATTTTTTAATAAATTGTCAAAATTTGTCTCAAATTATTCAAAGTTATTCTCTGAACCATCATTAAATAACGCCCGGAGTTTACCCCGTCGTTTGGTACCACTCTCGACCACCCCCTATTGTGGGAAGTGCAAAACTTTTGATTTTTACACCAAACCTAACCTAATCTTTCGGTACCTAAATATTCATATTTTTCAGCGGGTTTTTGTCATATCTTGTATTCTAACTTGTCTTGATCAACGCTATAGAAATTTTCAATGCTGCCAAAATTTAAGAGTTTTTGTACTACAAATAGAACATTAAAAATTCGTCAAAGAAATGCAAATTTTTTAATAAATTGTCAAAATTTGTCTCAAATTATTCAAAGTTATTCTCTGAACCATCATTAAATAACGCCCGGAGTTTTCCCCGTCGTTTGGTACCACTCTCGACCACCCCTATTGTGGGAAGTGCAAAACTTTTGATTTTTACACCAAACCTAAACTAATCTTTCGGTACCTAAATATTCATATTTTTCAGCGGGTTTTTGTCATATCTTGTATTCTACCTTGTCTTGATCAACGCTATAGAAATTTTCAATGCTGCCAAAATTTAAGAGTTTTTGTACTACAAATAGAACATTAAAAATTCGTCAAAGAAATGCAAATTTTTTAATAAATTGTCAAAATTTGTCTCAAATTATTCTCTGAACCATCATTTAATAACGCCCGGAGTTTTGCCCCGTCGTTTGGTACGACTCTCGACCACCCCCTATTGTGGGAAGTGCAAAACCTTTGATTTTTACACCTAACCTAACCCAATCTTTTGGTACCTAAATATTCATATTTTTCAGCGGGTTTTTGTCATATCTTGTATTCTCCCTTGTCTTGATCAACGCAATAGAAATTTTCAGTGCTGCCAAAATTTAAAATTATTATACTACAAAAAGAACATTAAAAATTCGTCAAAGAAATGCAAATTTTTACTAAATTGTCAAAACTTGTCTCAAATTATTCAAAGTTATTCTCTGAACCATCATTAAATAACGCCCGGAGTTTTGCCCCGTCGTTTGGTACCACTCTCGACCACCCCCTATTGTGGGAAGTGCAAAACTTTTGATTTTTACACCTAACTTAACCCAATCTTTTGGTACCTAAATATTCATATTTTTCAGCGGGTTTTTGTCATATCTTGTATTCTACCTTGTCTTGATCAACGCTATAGAAATTTTCAATGCTGCCAAAATTTAAGAAATTTTGTACTACAAATAGAACATTAAAAATTCGCCAAAGAAATGCAATTTTTTTAATAAATTGTCAAAATTTGTCTCAAATTATTCAAAATTATTCTCTGAACCATCATTTAATAACGCCCGGAGTTTTGCCCCGTCGTTTGGTACGACTCTCGACCACCCCCTATTGTGGGAAGTGCAAAACCTTTGATTTTTACACCTAACCTAACCCAATCTTTTGGTACCTAAATATTCATATTTTTCAGCGGGTTTTTGTCATATCTTGTATTCTGCCTTGTCTTGATCAACGCAATAGAAATTTTCAGTGCTGCCAAAATTTAAAATTATTATACTACAAAAAGAACATTAAAAATTCGTCAAAGAAATGCAAATTTTTACTAAATTGTCAAAACTTGTCTCAAATTATTCAAAGTTATTCTCTGAACCATCATTAAATAACGCCCGGAGTTTTGCCCCGTCGTTTGGTATGACTCTCGACCACCCCCTATTGTGGGAAGTGCAAAACTTTTGATTTGTACACCTCACCTAACCTAATCTTTCGGTACCTAAATATTCATATTTTTCAGCGGGTTTTTGTCATATCTTGTATTCTACCTTGTCTTGATCAACGCTACAGAAATTTTCAATGCTGCCAAAATTTAAGAGTTTTTGTACTACAAATAGAACATTAAAAATTCGCCAAAGAAATGCAAATTTTTTAATAAATTGTCAAAATTTTTCTCAAATTATTCAAAATTATTCTCTGAACCATCATTAAATAACGCCCGGAGTTTTCCCCGTCGTTTGGTACCACTCTCGACCACCCCCTATTGTGGGAAGTGCAAATGTTTTGATTGTCACACCTAACCTAACCCAATCTTTTGATACCTAAATATTCATATTTTTCAGCGGATTTTTGTCATATCTTGTATTCTACCTTGTCTTGATCAACGCTATAGAAATTTTCAATGCTGCCAAAATTTAAGTTTTTGTACTACAAATAGAACATTAAAAATTCGCCAAAGAAATGCAAATTTTTTAATAAATTGTCAAAATTTGTCTCAAATTATTCAAATTATTCTCTGAACCATCATTTAATAACGCCCGGAGTTTTGCCCCGTCGTTTGGTACGACTCTCGACCACCCCCTATTGTGGGAAGTGCAAAACCTTTGATTTTTACACCTAACCTAACCCAATCTTTTGGTACCTAAATATTCATATTTTTCAGCGGGTTTTTGTCATATCTTGTATTCTCCCTTGTCTTGATCAACGCAATAGAAATTTTCAGTGCTGCCAAAATTTAAAATTATTATACTACAAAAAGAACATTAAAAATTCGTCAAAGAAATGCAAATTTTTACTAAATTGTCAAAACTTGTCTCAAATTATTCAAAGTTATTCTCTGAACCATCATTAAATAACGCCCGGAGTTTTGCCCCGTCGTTTGGTACCACTCTCGACCACCCCCTATTGTGGCAATGCAAAACTTTTGATTTTTACACCTAACTTAACCCAATCTTTTGGTACCTAAATATTCATATTTTTCAGCGGGTTTTTGTCATATCTTGTATTCTACCTTGTCTTGATCAACGCTATAGAAATTTTCAATGCTGCCAAAATTTAAGAAATTTTGTACTACAAATAGAACATTAAAAATTCGCCAAAGAAATGCAATTTTTTTAATAAATTGTCAAAATTTGTCTCAAATTATTCAAAATTATTCTCTGAACCATCATTTAATAACGCCCGGAGTTTTGCCCCGTCGTTTGGTACGACTCTCGACCACCCCCTATTGTGGGAAGTGCAAAACTTTTGATTTTTACACCTAACCTAACCCAATCTCTTGGTACCTAAATATTCATATTTTTCAGCGGGTTTTTGTCATATCTTGTATTCTGCCTTGTCTTGATCAACGCAATAGAAATTTTCAGTGCTGCCAAAATTTAAAATTATTATACTACAAAAAGAACATTAAAAATTCGTCAAAGAAATGCAAATTTTTACTAAATTGTCAAAACTTGTCTCAAATTATTCAAAGTTATTCTCTGAACCATCATTAAATAACGCCCGGAGTTTTCCCCGTCGTTTGGTACCACTCTCGACCACCCCCTATTGTGGGAAGTGCAAAACTTTTGATTTGTACACCTCACCTAACCTAATCTTTCGGTACCTAAATATTCATATTTTTCAGCGGGTTTTTGTCATATCTTGTATTCTACCTTGTCTTGATCAACGCTATAGAAATTTTCAATGCTGCCAAAATTTAAGAGCTTTTTTAATACCAAAAGAACATTAAAAATTCGTCAAAGAAATGCAAATTTTTTAATAAATTGTCAAAATTTGTCTCAAATTATTCAAAGTTTTTCTCTGAACCATCATTAAATAACGCCCGGAGTTTTCCCCGTCGTTTGGTACCACTCTCGACCACCCCCTATTGTGGGAAGTGCAAAACTTTTGATTTGTACACCTCACCTAACCTAATCTTTCGGTACCTAAATATTCATATTTTTCAGCGGGTTTTTGTCATATCTTGTATTCTACCTTGTCTTGATCAACGCTACAGAAATTTTCAATGCTGCCAAAATTTAAGAGTTTTTGTACTACAAATAGAACATTAAAAATTCGCCAAAGAAATGCAAATTTTTTAATAAATTGTCAAAATTTGTCTCAAATTATTCAAAATTATTCTCTGAACCATCATTAAATAACGCCCGGAGTTTTCCCCGTCGTTTGGTACCACTCTCGACCACCCCCTATTGTGGGAAGTGCAAATGTTTTGATTGTCACACCTAACCTAACCCAATCTTTTGATACCTAAATATTCATATTTTTCAGCGGATTTTTGTCATATCTTGTATTCTACCTTGTCTTGATCAACGCTATAGAAATTTTCAATGCTGCCAAAATTTAAGTTTTTGTACTACAAATAGAACATTAAAAATTCGCCAAAGAAATGCAAATTTTTTAATAAATTGTCAAAATTTGTCTCAAATTATTCTCTGAACCATCATTTAATAACGCCCGGAGTTTTGCCCCGTCGTTTGGTACGACTCTCGACCACCCCCTATTGTGGGAAGTGCAAAACCTTTGATTTTTACACCTAACCTAACCCAATCTTTTGGTACCTAAATATTCATATTTTTCAGCGGGTTTTTGTCATATCTTGTATTCTCCCTTGTCTTGATCAACGCAATAGAAATTTTCAGTGCTGCCAAAATTTAAAATTATTATACTACAAAAAGAACATTAAAAATTCGTCAAAGAAATGCAAATTTTTACTAAATTGTCAAAACTTGTCTCAAATTATTCAAAGTTATTCTCTGAACCATCATTAAATAACGCCCGGAGTTTTGCCCCGTCGTTTGGTACCACTCTCGACCACCCCCTATTGTGGGAAGTGCAAAACTTTTGATTTTTACACCTAACTTAACCCAATCTTTTGGTACCTAAATATTCATATTTTTCAGCGGGTTTTTGTCATATCTTGTATTCTACCTTGTCTTGATCAACGCTATAGAAATTTTCAATGCTGCCAAAATTTAAGAAATTTTGTACTACAAATAGAACATTAAAAATTCGCCAAAGAAATGCAATTTTTTTAATAAATTGTCAAAATTTGTCTCAAATTATTCAAAATTATTCTCTGAACCATCATTTAATAACGCCCGGAGTTTTGCCCCGTCGTTTGGTACGACTCTCGACCACCCCCTATTGTGGGAAGTGCAAAACCTTTGATTTTTACACCTAACCTAACCCAATCTTTTGGTACCTAAATATTCATATTTTTCAGCGGGTTTTTGTCATATCTTGTATTCTGCCTTGTCTTGATCAACGCAATAGAAATTTTCAGTGCTGCCAAAATTTAAAATTATTATACTACAAAAAGAACATTAAAAATTCGTCAAAGAAATGCAAATTTTTACTAAATTGTCAAAACTTGTCTCAAATTATTCAAAGTTATTCTCTGAACCATCATTAAATAACGCCCGGAGTTTTGCCCCGTCGTTTGGTACGACTCTCGACCACCCCCTATTGTGGGAAGTGCAAAACTTTTGATTTGTACACCTCACCTAACCTAATCTTTCGGTACCTAAATATTCATATTTTTCAGCGGGTTTTTGTCATATCTTGTATTCTACCTTGTCTTGATCAACGCTACAGAAATTTTCAATGCTGCCAAAATTTAAGAGTTTTTGTACTACAAATAGAACATTAAAAATTCGCCAAAGAAATGCAAATTTTTTAATAAATTGTCAAAATTTGTCTCAAATTATTCAAAATTATTCTCTGAACCATCATTAAATAACGCCCGGAGTTTTCCCCGTCGTTTGGTACCACTCTCGACCACCCCCTATTGTGGGAAGTGCAAATGTTTTGATTGTCACACCTAACCTAACCCAATCTTTTGATACCTAAATATTCATATTTTTCAGCGGATTTTTGTCATATCTTGTATTCTACCTTGTCTTGATCAACGCTATAGAAATTTTCAATGCTGCCAAAATTTAAGTTTTTGTACTACAAATAGAACATTAAAAATTCGCCAAAGAAATGCAATTTTTTTAATAAATTGTCAAAATTTGTCTCAAATTATTCAAAATTATTCTCTGAACCATCATTTAATAACGTCCGGAGTTTTGCCCCGTCGTTTGGTACGACTCTCGACCACCCCCTATTGTGGGAAGTGCAAAACTTTTGATTTTTACACCTAACCTAACCCAATCTCTTGGTACCTAAATATTCATATTTTTCAGCGGGTTTTTGTCATATCTTGTATTCTACCTTGTCTTGATCAACGCTACAGAAATTTTCAATGCTGCCAAAATTTAAGAGTTCTTGTACTACAAATAGAACATTAAAAATTCGTCAAAGAAATGCAAATTTTTTAATAAATTGTCAAAATTTGTCTCAAATTATTCAAAGTTATTCTCTGAACCATCATTAAATAACGCCCGGAGTTTTGCCCCGTCGTTTGGTACCACTCTCGACCACCCCCTATTGTGGGAAGTGCAAAACTTTTGATTTTTACACCTAACTTAACCCAATCTTTTGGTACCTAAATATTCATATTTTTCACCGGGTTTTTGTCATATCTTGTATTCTACCTTGTCTTGATCAACGCTACAGAAATTTACAATGCTGCCAAAATTTAAGAGTTTTTGTACTACAAATAGAACATTAAAAATTCGTCAAAGAAATGCAAATTTTTTAATAAATTGTCAAAATTTGTCTCAAATTATTCAAAGTTATTCTCTGAACCATCATTAAATAACGCCCGGAGTTTTCCCCGTCGTTTGGTACCACTCTCGACCACCCCCTATTGTGGGAAGTGCGAAACTTTTGATTTGTACACCTCACCTAACCTAATCTTTCGGTACCTAAATATTCATATTTTTCAGCGGGTTTTTGTCATATCTTATATTCTACCTTGTCTTGATCAACGCTACAGAAATTTTCAATGCTGCCAAAATTTAAGAGTTTTTGTACTACAAATAGAACATTAAAAATTCGCCAAAGAAATGCAAATTTTTTAATAAATTGTCAAAATTTGTCTCAAATTATTCAAAATTATTCTCTGAACCATCATTAAATAACGCCCGGAGTTTTCCCCGTCGTTTGGTACCACTCTCGACCACCCCCTATTGTGGGAAGTGCAAATGTTTTGATTGTCACACCTAACCTAACCCAATCTTTTGATACCTAAATATTCATATTTTTCAGCGGATTTTTGTCATATCTTGTATTCTACCTTGTCTTGATCAACGCTATAGAAATTTTCAATGCTGCCAAAATTTAAGTTTTTGTACTACAAATAGAATATTAAAAATTCGCCAAAGAAATGCAAATTTTTTAATAAATTGTCAAAATTTGTCTCAAATTATTCAAATTATTCTCTGAACCATCATTTAATAACGCCCGGAGTTTTGCCCCGTCGTTTGGTACGACTCTCGACCACCCCCTATTGTGGGAAGTGCAAAACCTTTGATTTTTACACCTAACCTAACCCAATCTTTTGGTACCTAAATATTCATATTTTTCAGCGGGTTTTTGTCATATCTTGTATTCTCCCTTGTCTTGATCAACGCAATAGAAATTTTCAGTGCTGCCAAAATTTAAAATTATTATACTACAAAAAGAACATTAAAAATTCGTCAAAGAAATGCAAATTTTTACTAAATTGTCAAAACTTGTCTCAAATTATTCAAAGTTATTCTCTGAACCATCATTAAATAACGCCCGGAGTTTTGCCCCGTCGTTTGGTACCACTCTCGACCACCCCCTATTGTGGGAAGTGCAAAACTTTTGATTTTTACACCTAACTTAACCCAATCTTTTGGTACCTAAATATTCATATTTTTCAGCGGGTTTTTGTCATATCTTGTATTCTACCTTGTCTTGATCAACGCTATAGAAATTTTCAATGCTGCCAAAATTTAAGAAATTTTGTACTACAAATAGAACATTAAAAATTCGCCAAAGAAATGCAATTTTTTTAATAAATTGTCAAAATTTGTCTCAAATTATTCAAAATTATTCTCTGAACCATCATTTAATAACGCCCGGAGTTTTGCCCCGTCGTTTGGTACGACTCTCGACCACCCCCTATTGTGGGAAGTGCAAAACTTTTGATTTTTACACCTAACCTAACCCAATCTCTTGGTACCTAAATATTCATATTTTTCAGCGGGTTTTTGTCATATCTTGTATTCTGCCTTGTCTTGATCAACGCAATAGAAATTTTCAGTGCTGCCAAAATTTAAAATTATTATACTACAAAAAGAACATTAAAAATTCGTCAAAGAAATGCAAATTTTTACTAAATTGTCAAAACTTGTCTCAAATTATTCAAAGTTATTCTCTGAACCATCATTAAATAACGCCCGGAGTTTTCCCCGTCGTTTGGTACCACTCTCGACCACCCCCTATTGTGGGAAGTGCAAAACTTTTGATTTGTACACCTCACCTAACCTAATCTTTCGGTACCTAAATATTCATATTTTTCAGCGGATTTTTGTCATATCTTGTATTCTACCTTGTCTTGATCAACGCTATAGAAATTTTCAATGCTGCCAAAATTTAAGAGTTTTTTTAATACCAAAAGAACATTAAAAATTCGTCAAAGAAATGCAAATTTTTTAATAAATTGTCAAAATTTGTCTCAAATTATTCAAAGTTTTTCTCTGAACCATCATTAAATAACGCCCGGAGTTTTCCCCGTCGTTTGGTACCACTCTCGACCACCCCCTATTGTGGGAAGTGCAAAACTTTTGATTTGTACACCTCACCTAACCTAATCTTTCGGTACCTAAATATTCATATTTTTCAGCGGGTTTTTGTCATATCTTGTATTCTACCTTGTCTTGATCAACGCTACAGAAATTTTCAATACTGCCAAAATTTAAGAGTTTTTGTACTACAAATAGAACATTAAAAATTCGCCAAAGAAATGCAAATTTTTTAATAAATTGTCAAAATTTGTCTCAAATTATTCAAAATTATTCTCTGAACCATCATTAAATAACGCCCGGAGTTTTCCCCGTCGTTTGGTACCACTCTCGACCACCCCCTATTGTGGGAAGTGCAAATGTTTTGATTGTCACACCTAACCTAACCCAATCTTTTGATACCTAAATATTCATATTTTTCAGCGGATTTTTGTCATATCTTGTATTCTACCTTGTCTTGATCAACGCTATAGAAATTTTCAATGCTGCCAAAATTTAAGTTTTTGTACTACAAATAGAACATTAAAAATTCGCCAAAGAAATGCAAATTTTTTAATAAATTGTCAAAATTTGTCTCAAATTATTCAAATTATTCTCTGAACCATCATTTAATAACGCCCGGAGTTTTGCCCCGTCGTTTGGTACGACTCTCGACCACCCCCTATTGTGGGAAGTGCAAAACCTTTGATTTTTACACCTAACCTAACCCAATCTTTTGGTACCTAAATATTCATATTTTTCAGCGGGTTTTTGTCATATCTTGTATTCTCCCTTGTCTTGATCAACGCAATAGAAATTTTCAGTGCTGCCAAAATTTAAAATTATTATACTACAAAAAGAACATTAAAAAATCGTCAAAGAAATGCAAATTTTTACTAAATTGTCAAAACTTGTCTCAAATTATTCAAAGTTATTCTCTGAACCATCATTAAATAACGCCCGGAGTTTTGCCCCGTCGTTTGGTACCACTCTCGACCACCCCCTATTGTGGGAAGTGCAAAACTTTTGATTTTTACACCTAACTTAACCCAATCTTTTGGTACCTAAATATTCATATTTTTCAGCGGGTTTTTGTCATATCTTGTATTCTACCTTGTCTTGATCAACGCTATAGAAATTTTCAATGCTGCCAAAATTTAAGAAATTTTGTACTACAAATAGAACATTAAAAATTCGCCAAAGAAATGCAATTTTTTTAATAAATTGTCAAAATTTGTCTCAAATTATTCAAAATTATTCTCTGAACCATCATTTAATAACGCCCGGAGTTTTGCCCCGTCGTTTGGTACGACTCTCGACCACCCCCTATTGTGGGAAGTGCAAAACCTTTGATTTTTACACCTAACCTAACCCAATCTTTTGGTACCTAAATATTCATATTTTTCAGCGGGTTTTTGTCATATCTTGTATTCTGCCTTGTCTTGATCAACGCAATAGAAATTTTCAGTGCTGCCAAAATTTAAAATTATTATACTACAAAAAGAACATTAAAAATTCGTCAAAGAAATGCAAATTTTTACTAAATTGTCAAAACTTGTCTCAAATTATTCAAAGTTATTCTCTGAACCATCATTAAATAACGCCCGGAGTTTTGCCCCGTCGTTTGGTACGACTCTCGACCACCCCCTATTGTGGGAAGTGCAAAACTTTTGATTTGTACACCTCACCTAACCTAATCTTTCGGTACCTAAATATTCATATTTTTCAGCGGGTTTTTGTCATATCTTGTATTCTACCTTGTCTTGATCAACGCTACAGAAATTTTCAATGCTGCCAAAATTTAAGAGTTTTTGTACTACAAATAGAACATTAAAAATTCGCCAAAGAAATGCAAATTTTTTAATAAATTGTCAAAATTTGTCTCAAATTATTCAAAATTATTCTCTGAACCATCATTAAATAACGCCCGGAGTTTTCCCCGTCGTTTGGTACCACTCTCGACCACCCCCTATTGTGGGAAGTGCAAATGTTTTGATTGTCACACCTAACCTAACCCAATCTTTTGATACCTAAATATTCATATTTTTCAGCGGATTTTTGTCATATCTTGTATTCTACCTTGTCTTGATCAACGCTATAGAAATTTTCAATGCTGCCAAAATTTAAGTTTTTGTACTACAAATAGAACATTAAAAATTCGCCAAAGAAATGCAAATTTTTTAATAAATTGTCAAAATTTGTCTCAAATTATTCAAATTATTCTCTGAACCATCATTTAATAACGCCCGGAGTTTTGCCCCGTCGTTTGGTACGACTCTCGACCACCCCCTATTGTGGGAAGTGCAAAACCTTTGATTTTTACACCTAACCTAACCCAATCTTTTGGTACCTAAATATTCATATTTTTCAGCGGGTTTTTGTCATATCTTGTATTCTCCCTTGTCTTGATCAACGCAATAGAAATTTTCAGTGCTGCCAAAATTTAAAATTATTATACTACAAATAGAACATTAAAAATTCGCCAAAGAAATGCAAATTTTTTAATAAATTGTCAAAATTTGTCTCAAATTATTCAAAGTTATTCTCTGAACCATCATTAAATAACGCCCGGAGTTTTCCCCGTCGTTTGGTACCACTCTCGACCACCCCCTATTGTTGGAAGTGCAAAACCTTTGATTTTTACACCTAACCTAACCCAATCTTTTGGTACCTAAATATTCATATTTTTCAGCGGGTTTTTGTCATATCTTGTATTCTGCCTTGTCTTGATCAACGCTACAGAAATTTTCAATGCTGCCAAAATTTAAGAGTTTTTGTACTACAAATAGAACATTAAAAATTCGTCAAAGAAATGCAAATTTTTTAATAAATTGTCAAAATTTGTCTCAAATTATTCAAAGTTTTTCTCTGAACCATCATTAAATAACGCCCGGAGTTTTGCCCCGTCGTTTGGTACCACTCTCGACCACCCCCTATTGTGGGAAGTGCAAAACTTTTGATTTGTACACCTCACCTAACCTAATCTTTCGGTACCTAAATATTCATATTTTTCAGCGGATTTTTGTCATATCTTGTATTCTACCTTGTCTTGATCAACGCTATAGAAATTTTCAATGCTGCCAAAATTTAAGTTTTTTTAATACCAAAAGAACATTAAAAATTCGTCAAAGAAATGCAAATTTTTTAATAAATTGTCAAAATTTGTCTCAAATTATTCAAAGTTTTTCTCTGAACCATCATTAAATAACGCCCGGAGTTTTCCCCGTCGTTTGGTACCACTCTCGACCACCCCCTATTGTGGGAAGTGCAAAACTTTTGATTTTTACACCAAACCTAACCTAATCTTTCGGTACCTAAATATTCATATTTTTCAGCGGATTTTTGTCATATCTTGTATTCTACCTTGTCTTGATCAACGCTATAGAAATTTTCAATGCTGCCAAAATTTAAGAGTTTTTTTAATACCAAAAGAACATTAAAAATTCGTCAAAGAAATGCAAATTTTTTAATAAATTGTCAAAATTTGTCTCAAATTATTCAAAGTTTTTCTCTGAACCATCATTAAATAACGCCCGGAGTTTTCCCCGTCGTTTGGTACCACTCTCGACCACCCCCTATTGTGGGAAGTGCAAAACTTTTGATTTTTACACCAAACCTAACCCAATCTTTTGATACCTAAATATTCATATTTTTCAGCGGATTTTTGTCATATCTTGTATTCTACCTTGTCTTGATCAACGCTATAGAAATTTTCAATGCTGCCAAAATTTAAGTTTTTGTACTACAATTAGAACATTAAAAATTCGCCAAAGAAATGCAAATTTTTTAATAAATTGTCAAAATTTGTCTCAAATTATTCAAAATTATTCTCTGAACCATCATTTAATAACGCCCGGAGTTTTGCCCCGTCGTTTGTTACGACTCTCGACCACCCCCTATTGTGGGAAGTGCAAAACCTTTGATTTTTACACCTAACCTAACCCAATCTTTTGGTACCTAAATATTCATATTTTTCAGCGGGTTTTTGTCATATCTTGTATTCTGCCTTGTCTTGATCAACGCAATAGAAATTTTCAGTGCTGCCAAAATTTAAAATTATTATACTACAAAAAGAACATTAAAAATTCGTCAAAGAAATGCAAATTTTTACTAAATTGTCAAAACTTGTCTCAAATTATTCAAAGTTATTCTCTGAACCATCATTAAATAACGCCCGGAGTTTTGCCCCGTCGTTTGGTACCACTCTCGACCACCCCCTATTGTGGGAAGTGCAAAACTTTTGATTTTTACACCTAACTTAACCCAATCTTTTGGTACCTAAATATTCATATTTTTCAGCGGGTTTTTGTCATATCTTGTATTCTACCTTGTCTTGATCAACGCTATAGAAATTTTCAATGCTGCCAAAATTTAAGAGTTTTTGTACTACAAATAGAACATTAAAAATTCGCCAAAGAAATGCAATTTTTTTAATAAATTGTCAAAATTTGTCTCAAATTATTCAAAATTATTCTCTGAACCATCATTTAATAACGCCCGGAGTTTTGCCCCGTCGTTTGGTACCACTCTCGACCACCCCCTATTGTGGGAAGTGCAAAATTTTGATTTTTACACCTAACTTAACCCAATCTTTTGGTACCTAAATATTCATATTTTTCAGCGGGTTTTTGTCATATCTTGTATTCTACCTTGTCTTGATCAACGCTACAGAAATTTTCAATGCTGCCAAAATTTAAGAGTTTTTGTACTACAAATAGAACATTAAAAATTCGTCAAAGAAATGCAAATTTTTTAATAAATTGTCAAAATTTGTCTCAAATTATTCAAAGTTTTTCTCTGAACCATCATTAAATAACGCCCGGAGTTTTGCCCCGTCGTTTGGTACCACTCTCGACCACCCCCTATTGTGGGAAGTGCAAAACTTTTGATTTGTACACCTCACCTAACCTAATCTTTCGGTACCTAAATATTCATATTTTTCAGCGGATTTTTGTCATATCTTGTATTCTACCTTGTCTTGATCAACGCTATAGAAATTTTCAATGCTGCCAAAATTTAAGTTTTTTTAATACCAAAAGAACATTAAAAATTCGTCAAAGAAATGCAAATTTTTTAATAAATTGTCAAAATTTGTCTCAAATTATTCAAAGTTTTTCTCTGAACCATCATTAAATAACGCCCGGAGTTTTCCCCGTCGTTTGGTACCACTCTCGACCACCCCCTATTGTGGGAAGTGCAAAACTTTTGATTTTTACACCAAACCTAACCTAATCTTTCGGTACCTAAATATTCATATTTTTCAGCGGGTTTTTGTCATATCTTGTATTCTACCTTGTCTTGATCAACGCTACAAAAATTTTCAATGCTGCCAAAATTTAAGAGTTTTTGTACTACAAATAGAACATTAAAAATTCGTCAAAGAAATGCAAATTTTTTAATAAATTGTCAAAATTTGTCTCAAATTATTCAAAGTTATTCTCTGAACCATCATTAAATAACGCCCGGAGTTTTCCCCGTCGTTTGGTACCACTCTCGACCACCCCCTATTGTTGGAAGTGCAAAACCTTTGATTTTTACACCTAACCTAACCCAATCTTTTGGTACCTAAATATTCATATTTTTCAGCGGGTTTTTGTCATATCTTGTATTCTGCCTTGTCTTGATCAACGCTACAGAAATTTTCAATGCTGCCAAAATTTAAGAGTTTTTGTACTACAAATAGAACATTAAAAATTCGTCAAAGAAATGCAAATTTTTTAATAAATTGTCAAAATTTGTCTCAAATTATTCAAAGTTTTTCTCTGAACCATCATTAAATAACGCCCGGAGTTTTGCCCCGTCGTTTGGTACCACTCTCGACCACCCCCTATAGTGGGAAGTGCAAAACTTTTGATTTGTACACCTCACCTAACCTAATCTTTCGGTACCTAAATATTCATATTTTCAGCGGGTTTTTGTCATATCTTGTATTCTACCTTGTCTTGATCAACGCTATAGAAATTTTCAATGCTGCCAAAATTTAAGAGTTTTTTTAATACCAAAAGAACATTAAAAATTCGTCAAAGAAATGCAAATTTTTTAATAAATTGTCAAAATTTGTCTCAAATTATTCAAAGTTTTTCTCTGAACCATCATTAAATAACGCCCGGAGTTTTCCCCGTCGTTTGGTACCACTCTCGACCACCCCCTATTGTGGGAAGTGCAAAACTTTTGATTTTTACACCAAACCTAACCTAATCTTTCGGTACCTAAATATTCATATTTTTCAGCGGGTTTTTGTCATATCTTGTATTCTACCTTGTCTTGATCAACGCTACAGAAATTTTCAATGCTGCCAAAATTTAAGAGTTTTTGTACTACAAATAGAACATTAAAAATTCGTCAAAGAAATGCAAATTTTTTAATAAATTGTCAAAATTTGTCTCAAATTATTCAAAGTTATTCTCTGAACCATCATTAAATAACGCCCGGAGTTTTCCCCGTCGTTTGGTACCACTCTCGACCACCCCCTATTGTGGGAAGTGCGAAACTTTTGATTTGTACACCTCACCTAACCTAATCTTTCGGTACCTAAATATTCATATTTTTCAGCGGGTTTTTGTCATATCTTGTATTCTACCTTGTCTTGATCAACGCTACAGAAATTTTCAATGCTGCCAAAATTTAAGAGTTTTTGTACTACAAATAGAACATTAAAAATTCGCCAAAGAAATGCAAATTTTTTAATAAATTGTCAAAATTTGTCTCAAATTATTCAAAATTATTCTCTGAACCATCATTTAATAACGCCCGGAGTTTTCCCCGTCGTTTGGTACCACTCTCGACCACCCCCTATTGTGGGAAGTGCAAATGTTTTGATTGTCACACCTAACCTAACCCAATCTTTTGATACCTAAATATTCATATTTTTCAGCGGATTTTTGTCATATCTTGTATTCTACCTTGTCTTGATCAACGCTATAGAAATTTTCAATGCTGCCAAAATTTAAGTTTTTGTACTACAAATAGAACATTAAAAATTCGCCAAAGAAATGCAAATTTTTTAATAAATTGTCAAAATTTGTCTCAAATTATTCAAAATTATTCTCTGAACCATCATTTAATAACGCCCGGAGTTTTGCCCCGTCGTTTGTTACGACTCTCGACCACCCCCTATTGTGGGAAGTGCAAAACCTTTGATTTTTACACCTAACCTAACCCAATCTTTTGGTACCTAAATATTCATATTTTTCAGCGGGTTTTTGTCATATCTTGTATTCTGCCTTGTCTTGATCAACGCAATAGAAATTTTCAGTGCTGCCAAAATTTAAAATTATTATACTACAAAAAGAACATTAAAAATTCGTCAAAGAAATGCAAATTTTTACTAAATTGTCAAAACTTGTCTCAAATTATTCAAAGTTATTCTCTGAACCATCATTAAATAACACCCGGAGTTTTGCCCCGTCGTTTGGTACCACTCTCGACCACCCCCTATTGTGGGAAGTGCAAAACTTTTGATTTTTACACCTAACTTAACCCAATCTTTTGGTACCTAAATATTCATATTTTTCAGCGGGTTTTTGTCATATCTTGTATTCTACCTTGTCTTGATCAACGCTATAGAAATTTTCAATGCTGCCAAAATTTAAGAGTTTTTGTACTACAAATAGAACATTAAAAATTCGCCAAAGAAATGCAATTTTTTTAATAAATTGTCAAAATTTGTCTCAAATTATTCAAAATTATTCTCTGAACCATCATTTAATAACGCCCGGAGTTTTGCCCCGTCGTTTGGTACGACTCTCGACCACCCCCTATTGTGGGAAGTGCAAAACTTTTGATTTTTTCACCTAACCTAACCCAATCTCTTGGTACCTAAATATTCATATTTTTCAGCGGGTTTTTGTCATATCTTGTATTCTACCTTGTCTTGATCAACGCTACAGAAATTTTCAATGCTGCCAAAATTTAAGAGTTTTTGTACTACAAATAGAACATTAAAAATTCGTCAAAGAAATGCAAATTTTTTAATAAATTGTCAAAATTTGTCTCAAATTATTCAAAGTTTTTCTCTGAACCATCATTAAATAACGCCCGGAGTTTTGCCCCGTCGTTTGGTACCACTCTCGACCACCCCCTATTGTGGGAAGTGCAAAACTTTTGATTTGTACACCTCACCTAACCTAATCTTTCGGTACCTAAATATTCATATTTTTCAGCGGATTTTTGTCATATCTTGTATTCTACCTTGTCTTGATCAACGCTATAGAAATTTTCAATGCTGCCAAAATTTAAGAGTTTTTTTAATACCAAAAGAACATTAAAAATTCGTCAAAGAAATGCAAATTTTTTAATAAATTGTCAAAATTTGTCTCAAATTATTCAAAGTTTTTCTCTGAACCATCATTAAATAACGCCCGGAGTTTTCCCCGTCGTTTGGTACCACTCTCGACCACCCCCTATTGTGGGAAGTGCAAAACTTTTGATTTTTACACCAAACCTAACCTAATCTTTCGGTACCTAAATATTCATAATTTTCAGCGGGTTTTTGTCATATCTTGTATTCTACCTTGTCTTGATCAACGCTATAGAAATTTCCAATGCTGCCAAAATTTAAGAGTTTTTGTACTACAAATAGAACATTAAAAATTCGTCAAAGAAATGCAAATTTTTTAATAAATTGTCAAAATTTGTCTCAAATTATTCAAAGTTATTCTCTGAACCATCATTAAATAACGCCCGGAGTTTTCCCCGTCGTTTGGTACCACTCTCGACCACCCCCTATTGTGGGAAGTGCGAAACTTTTGATTTGTACACCTCACCTAACCTAATCTTTCGGTACCTAAATATTCATATTTTTCAGCGGGTTTTTGTCATATCTTGTATTCTACCTTGTCTTGATCAACGCTACAGAAATTTTCAATGCTGCCAAAATTTAAGAGTTTTTGTACTACAAATAGAACATTAAAAATTCGTCAAAGAAATGCAAATTTTTTAATAAATTGTCAAAATTTGTCTCAAATTATTCAAAATTATTCTCTGAACCATCATTTAATAACGCCCGGAGTTTTCCCCGTCGTTTGGTACCACTCTCGACCACCCCCTATTGTGGGAAGTGCAAATGTTTTGATTGTCACACCTAAACTAACCCAATCTTTTGATACCTAAATATTCATATTTTTCAGCGGATTTTTGTCATATCTTGTATTCTACCTTGTCTTGATCAACGCTATAGAAATTTTCAATGCTGCCAAAATTTAAGTTTTTGTACTACAAATAGAACATTAAAAATTCGCCAAAGAAATGCAAATTTTTTAATAAATTGTCAAAATTTGTCTCAAATTATTCAAAATTATTCTCTGAACCATCATTTAATAACGCCCGGAGTTTTGCCCCGTCGTTTGTTACGACTCTCGACCACCCCCTATTGTGGGAAGTGCAAAACCTTTGATTTTTACACCTAACCTAACCCAATCTTTTGGTACCTAAATATTCATATTTTTCAGCGGGTTTTTGTCATATCTTGTATTCTGCCTTGTCTTGATCAACGCAATAGAAATTTTCAGTGCTGCCAAAATTTAAAATTATTATACTACAAAAAGAACATTAAAAATTCGTCAAAGAAATGCAAATTTTTACTAAATTGTCAAAACTTGTCTCAAATTATTCAAAGTTATTCTCTGAACCATCATTAAATAACGCCCGGAGTTTTGCCCCGTCGTTTGGTACCACTCTCGACCACCCCCTATTGTGGGAAGTGCAAAACTTTTGATTTTTACACCAAACCTAACCTAATCTTTCGGTACCTAAATATTCATAATTTTCAGCGGGTTTTTGTCATATCTTGTATTCTACCTTGTCTTGATCAACGCAATAGAAATTTTCAATGCTGCCAAAATTTAAAATTATTATACTACAAAAAGAACATTAAAAATTCGTCAAAGAAATGCAAATTTTTACTAAATTGTCAAAACTTGTCTCAAATTATTCAAAGTTATTCTCTGAACCATCATTAAATAACGCCCGGAGTTTTGCCCCGTCGTTTGGTACCACTCTCGACCACCCCCTATTGTGGGAAGTGCAAAACTTTTGATTTTTACACCAAACCTAACCTAATCTTTCGGTACCTAAATATTCATAATTTTCAGCGGGTTTTTGTCATATCTTGTATTCTACCTTGTCTTGATCAACGCTATAGAAATTTCCAATGCTGCCAAAATTTAAGAGTTTTTGTACTACAAATAGAACATTAAAAATTCGTCAAAGAAATGCAAATTTTTTAATAAATTGTCAAAATTTGTCTCAAATTATTCAAAGTTATTCTCTGAACCATCATTAAATAACGCCCGGAGTTTTCCCCGTCGTTTGGTACCACTCTCGACCACCCCCTATTGTGGGAAGTGCGAAACTTTTGATTTGTACACCTCACCTAACCTAATCTTTCGGTACCTAAATATTCATATTTTTCAGCGGGTTTTTGTCATATCTTGTATTCTACCTTGTCTTGATCAACGCTACAGAAATTTTCAATGCTGCCAAAATTTAAGAGTTTTTGTACTACAAATAGAACATTAAAAATTCGCCAAAGAAATGCAAATTTTTTAATAAATTGTCAAAATTTGTCTCAAATTATTCAAAATTATTCTCTGAACCATCATTTAATAACGCCCGGAGTTTTGCCCCGTCGTTTGTTACGACTCTCGACCACCCCCTATTGTGGGAAGTGCAAAACCTTTGATTTTTACACCTAACCTAACCCAATCTTTTGGTACCTAAATATTCATATTTTTCAGCGGGTTTTTGTCATATCTTGTATTCTGCCTTGTCTTGATCAACGCAATAGAAATTTTCAGTGCTGCCAAAATTTAAAATTATTATACTACAAAAAGAACATTAAAAATTCGTCAAAGAAATGCAAATTTTTACTAAATTGTCAAAACTTGTCTCAAATTATTCAAAGTTATTCTCTGAACCATCATTAAATAACGCCCGGAGTTTTGCCCCGTCGTTTGGTACGACTCTCGACCACCCCCTATTGTGGGAAGTGCAAAACTTTTGATTTTTTCACCTAACCTAACCCAATCTCTTGGTACCTAAATATTCATATTTTTCAGCGGGTTTTTGTCATATCTTGTATTCTGCCTTGTCTTGATCATCGCAATAGAAATTTTCAATGCTGCCAAAATTTAAAATTATTATACTACAAAAAGAACATTAAAAATTCGTCAAAGAAATGCAAATTTTTACTAATTGTCAAAACTTGTCTCAAATTATTCAAAGTTATTCTCTGAACCATCATTAAATAACGCCCGGAGTTTTGCCCCGTCGTTTGGTACCACTCTCGACCACCCCCTATTGTGGGAAGTGCAAAATTTTGATTTTTACACCTAACTTAACCCAATCTTTTGGTACCTAAATATTCATATTTTTCAGCGGGTTTTTGTCATATCTTGTATTCTACCTTGTCTTGATCAACGCTACAGAAATTTTCAATGCTGCCAAAATTTAAGAGTTTTTGTACTACAAATAGAACATTAAAAATTCGTCAAAGAAATGCAAATTTTTTAATAAATTGTCAAAATTTGTCTCAAATTATTCAAAGTTTTTCTCTGAACCATCATTAAATAACGCCCGGAGTTTTGCCCCGTCGTTTGGTACCACTCTCGACCACCCCCTATTGTGGGAAGTGCAAAACTTTTGATTTGTACACCTCACCTAACCTAATCTTTCGGTACCTAAATATTCATATTTTTCAGCGGATTTTTGTCATATCTTGTATTCTACCTTGTCTTGATCAACGCTATAGAAATTTTCAATGCTGCCAAAATTTAAGTTTTTTTAATACCAAAAGAACATTAAAAATTCGTCAAAGAAATGCAAATTTTTTAATAAATTGTCAAAATTTGTCTCAAATTATTCAAAGTTTTTCTCTGAACCATCATTAAATAACGCCCGGAGTTTTCCCCGTCGTTTGGTACCACTCTCGACCACCCCCTATTGTGGGAAGTGCAAAACTTTTGATTTTTACACCAAACCTAACCTAATCTTTCGGTACCTAAATATTCATATTTTTCAGCGGGTTTTTGTCATATCTTGTATTCTACCTTGTCTTGATCAACGCTACAAAAATTTTCAATGCTGCCAAAATTTAAGAGTTTTTGTACTACAAATAGAACATTAAAAATTCGTCAAAGAAATGCAAATTTTTTAATAAATTGTCAAAATTTGTCTCAAATTATTCAAAGTTATTCTCTGAACCATCATTAAATAACGCCCGGAGTTTTCCCCGTCGTTTGGTACCACTCTCGACCACCCCCTATTGTTGGAAGTGCAAAACCTTTGATTTTTACACCTAACCTAACCCAATCTTTTGGTACCTAAATATTCATATTTTTCAGCGGGTTTTTGTCATATCTTGTATTCTGCCTTGTCTTGATCAACGCTACAGAAATTTTCAATGCTGCCAAAATTTAAGAGTTTTTGTACTACAAATAGAACATTAAAAATTCGTCAAAGAAATGCAAATTTTTTAATAAATTGTCAAAATTTGTCTCAAATTATTCAAAGTTTTTCTCTGAACCATCATTAAATAACGCCCGGAGTTTTGCCCCGTCGTTTGGTACCACTCTCGACCACCCCCTATAGTGGGAAGTGCAAAACTTTTGATTTGTACACCTCACCTAACCTAATCTTTCGGTACCTAAATATTCATATTTTCAGCGGGTTTTTGTCATATCTTGTATTCTACCTTGTCTTGATCAACGCTATAGAAATTTTCAATGCTGCCAAAATTTAAGAGTTTTTTTAATACCAAAAGAACATTAAAAATTCGTCAAAGAAATGCAAATTTTTTAATAAATTGTCAAAATTTGTCTCAAATTATTCAAAGTTTTTCTCTGAACCATCATTAAATAACGCCCGGAGTTTTCCCCGTCGTTTGGTACCACTCTCGACCACCCCCTATTGTGGGAAGTGCAAAACTTTTGATTTTTACACCAAACCTAACCTAATCTTTCGGTACCTAAATATTCATATTTTTCAGCGGGTTTTTGTCATATCTTGTATTCTACCTTGTCTTGATCAACGCTACAGAAATTTTCAATGCTGCCAAAATTTAAGAGTTTTTGTACTACAAATAGAACATTAAAAATTCGTCAAAGAAATGCAAATTTTTTAATAAATTGTCAAAATTTGTCTCAAATTATTCAAAGTTATTCTCTGAACCATCATTAAATAACGCCCGGAGTTTTCCCCGTCGTTTGGTACCACTCTCGACCACCCCCTATTGTGGGAAGTGCGAAACTTTTGATTTGTACACCTCACCTAACCTAATCTTTCGGTACCTAAATATTCATATTTTTCAGCGGGTTTTTGTCATATCTTGTATTCTACCTTGTCTTGATCAACGCTACAGAAATTTTCAATGCTGCCAAAATTTAAGAGTTTTTGTACTACAAATAGAACATTAAAAATTCGCCAAAGAAATGCAAATTTTTTAATAAATTGTCAAAATTTGTCTCAAATTATTCAAAATTATTCTCTGAACCATCATTTAATAACGCCCGGAGTTTTCCCCGTCGTTTGGTACCACTCTCGACCACCCCCTATTGTGGGAAGTGCAAATGTTTTGATTGTCACACCTAACCTAACCCAATCTTTTGATACCTAAATATTCATATTTTTCAGCGGATTTTTGTCATATCTTGTATTCTACCTTGTCTTGATCAACGCTATAGAAATTTTCAATGCTGCCAAAATTTAAGTTTTTGTACTACAAATAGAACATTAAAAATTCGCCAAAGAAATGCAAATTTTTTAATAAATTGTCAAAATTTGTCTCAAATTATTCAAAATTATTCTCTGAACCATCATTTAATAACGCCCGGAGTTTTGCCCCGTCGTTTGTTACGACTCTCGACCACCCCCTATTGTGGGAAGTGCAAAACCTTTGATTTTTACACCTAACCTAACCCAATCTTTTGGTACCTAAATATTCATATTTTTCAGCGGGTTTTTGTCATATCTTGTATTCTGCCTTGTCTTGATCAACGCAATAGAAATTTTCAGTGCTGCCAAAATTTAAAATTATTATACTACAAAAAGAACATTAAAAATTCGTCAAAGAAATGCAAATTTTTACTAAATTGTCAAAACTTGTCTCAAATTATTCAAAGTTATTCTCTGAACCATCATTAAATAACACCCGGAGTTTTGCCCCGTCGTTTGGTACCACTCTCGACCACCCCCTATTGTGGGAAGTGCAAAACTTTTGATTTTTACACCTAACTTAACCCAATCTTTTGGTACCTAAATATTCATATTTTTCAGCGGGTTTTTGTCATATCTTGTATTCTACCTTGTCTTGATCAACGCTATAGAAATTTTCAATGCTGCCAAAATTTAAGAGTTTTTGTACTACAAATAGAACATTAAAAATTCGCCAAAGAAATGCAATTTTTTTAATAAATTGTCAAAATTTGTCTCAAATTATTCAAAATTATTCTCTGAACCATCATTTAATAACGCCCGGAGTTTTGCCCCGTCGTTTGGTACGACTCTCGACCACCCCCTATTGTGGGAAGTGCAAAACTTTTGATTTTTTCACCTAACCTAACCCAATCTCTTGGTACCTAAATATTCATATTTTTCAGCGGGTTTTTGTCATATCTTGTATTCTACCTTGTCTTGATCAACGCTACAGAAATTTTCAATGCTGCCAAAATTTAAGAGTTTTTGTACTACAAATAGAACATTAAAAATTCGTCAAAGAAATGCAAATTTTTTAATAAATTGTCAAAATTTGTCTCAAATTATTCAAAGTTTTTCTCTGAACCATCATTAAATAACGCCCGGAGTTTTGCCCCGTCGTTTGGTACCACTCTCGACCACCCCCTATTGTGGGAAGTGCAAAACTTTTGATTTGTACACCTCACCTAACCTAATCTTTCGGTACCTAAATATTCATATTTTTCAGCGGATTTTTGTCATATCTTGTATTCTACCTTGTCTTGATCAACGCTATAGAAATTTTCAATGCTGCCAAAATTTAAGAGTTTTTTTAATACCAAAAGAACATTAAAAATTCGTCAAAGAAATGCAAATTTTTTAATAAATTGTCAAAATTTGTCTCAAATTATTCAAAGTTTTTCTCTGAACCATCATTAAATAACGCCCGGAGTTTTCCCCGTCGTTTGGTACCACTCTCGACCACCCCCTATTGTGGGAAGTGCAAAACTTTTGATTTTTACACCAAACCTAACCTAATCTTTCGGTACCTAAATATTCATAATTTTCAGCGGGTTTTTGTCATATCTTGTATTCTACCTTGTCTTGATCAACGCTATAGAAATTTCCAATGCTGCCAAAATTTAAGAGTTTTTGTACTACAAATAGAACATTAAAAATTCGTCAAAGAAATGCAAATTTTTTAATAAATTGTCAAAATTTGTCTCAAATTATTCAAAGTTATTCTCTGAACCATCATTAAATAACGCCCGGAGTTTTCCCCGTCGTTTGGTACCACTCTCGACCACCCCCTATTGTGGGAAGTGCGAAACTTTTGATTTGTACACCTCACCTAACCTAATCTTTCGGTACCTAAATATTCATATTTTTCAGCGGGTTTTTGTCATATCTTGTATTCTACCTTGTCTTGATCAACGCTACAGAAATTTTCAATGCTGCCAAAATTTAAGAGTTTTTGTACTACAAATAG
Organism: Catocala nupta; assembly: GCA_963675205.1. Classification (NCBI taxonomy): domain Eukaryota; kingdom Metazoa; phylum Arthropoda; class Insecta; order Lepidoptera; family Erebidae; genus Catocala; species Catocala nupta. The sequence goes on along the minus strand of OY776107.1, from coordinate 1,492,355 downwards.
AACATTAAAAATTCGTCAAAGAAATGCAAATTTTTTAATAAATTGTCAAAATTTGTCTCAAATTATTCAAAATTATTCTCTGAACCATCATTTAATAACGCCCGGAGTTTTCCCCGTCGTTTGGTACCACTCTCGACCACCCCCTATTGTGGGAAGTGCAAATGTTTTGATTGTCACACCTAAACTAACCCAATCTTTTGATACCTAAATATTCATATTTTTCAGCGGATTTTTGTCATATCTTGTATTCTACCTTGTCTTGATCAACGCTATAGAAATTTTCAATGCTGCCAAAATTTAAGTTTTTGTACTACAAATAGAACATTAAAAATTCGCCAAAGAAATGCAAATTTTTTAATAAATTGTCAAAATTTGTCTCAAATTATTCAAAATTATTCTCTGAACCATCATTTAATAACGCCCGGAGTTTTGCCCCGTCGTTTGTTACGACTCTCGACCACCCCCTATTGTGGGAAGTGCAAAACCTTTGATTTTTACACCTAACCTAACCCAATCTTTTGGTACCTAAATATTCATATTTTTCAGCGGGTTTTTGTCATATCTTGTATTCTGCCTTGTCTTGATCAACGCAATAGAAATTTTCAGTGCTGCCAAAATTTAAAATTATTATACTACAAAAAGAACATTAAAAATTCGTCAAAGAAATGCAAATTTTTACTAAATTGTCAAAACTTGTCTCAAATTATTCAAAGTTATTCTCTGAACCATCATTAAATAACGCCCGGAGTTTTGCCCCGTCGTTTGGTACCACTCTCGACCACCCCCTATTGTGGGAAGTGCAAAACTTTTGATTTTTACACCAAACCTAACCTAATCTTTCGGTACCTAAATATTCATAATTTTCAGCGGGTTTTTGTCATATCTTGTATTCTACCTTGTCTTGATCAACGCAATAGAAATTTTCAATGCTGCCAAAATTTAAAATTATTATACTACAAAAAGAACATTAAAAATTCGTCAAAGAAATGCAAATTTTTACTAAATTGTCAAAACTTGTCTCAAATTATTCAAAGTTATTCTCTGAACCATCATTAAATAACGCCCGGAGTTTTGCCCCGTCGTTTGGTACCACTCTCGACCACCCCCTATTGTGGGAAGTGCAAAACTTTTGATTTTTACACCAAACCTAACCTAATCTTTCGGTACCTAAATATTCATAATTTTCAGCGGGTTTTTGTCATATCTTGTATTCTACCTTGTCTTGATCAACGCTATAGAAATTTCCAATGCTGCCAAAATTTAAGAGTTTTTGTACTACAAATAGAACATTAAAAATTCGTCAAAGAAATGCAAATTTTTTAATAAATTGTCAAAATTTGTCTCAAATTATTCAAAGTTATTCTCTGAACCATCATTAAATAACGCCCGGAGTTTTCCCCGTCGTTTGGTACCACTCTCGACCACCCCCTATTGTGGGAAGTGCGAAACTTTTGATTTGTACACCTCACCTAACCTAATCTTTCGGTACCTAAATATTCATATTTTTCAGCGGGTTTTTGTCATATCTTGTATTCTACCTTGTCTTGATCAACGCTACAGAAATTTTCAATGCTGCCAAAATTTAAGAGTTTTTGTACTACAAATAGAACATTAAAAATTCGCCAAAGAAATGCAAATTTTTTAATAAATTGTCAAAATTTGTCTCAAATTATTCAAAATTATTCTCTGAACCATCATTTAATAACGCCCGGAGTTTTGCCCCGTCGTTTGTTACGACTCTCGACCACCCCCTATTGTGGGAAGTGCAAAACCTTTGATTTTTACACCTAACCTAACCCAATCTTTTGGTACCTAAATATTCATATTTTTCAGCGGGTTTTTGTCATATCTTGTATTCTGCCTTGTCTTGATCAACGCAATAGAAATTTTCAGTGCTGCCAAAATTTAAAATTATTATACTACAAAAAGAACATTAAAAATTCGTCAAAGAAATGCAAATTTTTACTAAATTGTCAAAACTTGTCTCAAATTATTCAAAGTTATTCTCTGAACCATCATTAAATAACGCCCGGAGTTTTGCCCCGTCGTTTGGTACCACTCTCGACCACCCCCTATTGTGGGAAGTGCAAAACTTTTGATTTTTACACCTAACTTAACCCAATCTTTTGGTACCTAAATATTCATATTTTTCAGCGGGTTTTTGTCATATCTTGTATTCTACCTTGTCTTGATCAACGCTACAGAAATTTTCAATGCTGCCAAAATTTAAGAGTTTTTGTACTACAAATAGAACATTAAAAATTTGTCAAAGAAATGCAAATTTTTTAATAAATTGTCAAAATTTGTCTCAAATTATTCAAAGTTTTTCTCTGAACCATCATTAAATAACGCCCGGAGTTTTGCCCCGTCGTTTGGTACCACTCTCGACCACCCCCTATTGTGGGAAGTGCAAAACTTTTGATTTGTACACCTCACCTAACCTAATCTTTCGGTACCTAAATATTCATATTTTTCAGCGGATTTTTGTCATATCTTGTATTCTACCTTGTCTTGATCAACGCTATAGAAATTTTCAATGCTGCCAAAATTTAAGAGTTTTTTTAATACCAAAAGAACATTAAAAATTCGTCAAAGAAATGCAAATTTTTTAATAAATTGTCAAAATTTGTCTCAAATTATTCAAAGTTTTTCTCTGAACCATCATTAAATAACGCCCGGAGTTTTCCCCGTCGTTTGGTACCACTCTCGACCACCCCCTATTGTGGGAAGTGCAAAACTTTTGATTTTTACACCAAACCTAACCTAATCTTTCGGTACCTAAATATTCATAATTTTCAGCGGGTTTTTGTCATATCTTGTATTCTACCTTGTCTTGATCAACGCTATAGAAATTTACAATGCTGCCAAAATTTAAGAGTTTTTGTACTACAAATAGAACATTAAAAATTCGTCAAAGAAATGCAAATTTTTTAATAAATTGTCAAAATTTGTCTCAAATTATTCAAAGTTATTCTCTGAACCATCATTAAATAACGCCCGGAGTTTTCCCCGTCGTTTGGTACCACTCTCGACCACCCCCTATTGTGGGAAGTGCGAAACTTTTGATTTGTACACCTCACCTAACCTAATCTTTCGGTACCTAAATATTCATATTTTTCAGCGGGTTTTTGTCATATCTTGTATTCTGCCTTGTCTTGATCAACGCAATAGAAATTTTCAGTGCTGCCAAAATTTAAAATTATTATACTACAAAAAGAACATTAAAAATTCGTCAAAGAAATGCAATTTTTTTAATAAATTGTCAAAATTTGTCTCAAATTATTCAAAATTATTCTCTGAACCATCATTTAATAACGCCCGGAGTTTTGCCCCGTCGTTTGGTACGACTCTCGACCACCCCCTATTGTGGGAAGTGCAAAACTTTTGATTTTTTCACCTAACCTAACCCAATCTCTTGGTACCTAAATATTCATATTTTTCAGCGGGTTTTTGTCATATCTTGTATTCTACCTTGTCTTGATCAACGCTACAGAAATTTTCAATGCTGCCAAAATTTAAGAGTTTTTGTACTACAAATAGAACATTAAAAATTCGTCAAAGAAATGCAAATTTTTTAATAAATTGTCAAAATTTGTCTCAAATTATTCAAAGTTTTTCTCTGAACCATCATTAAATAACGCCCGGAGTTTTGCCCCGTCGTTTGGTACCACTCTCGACCACCCCCTATTGTGGGAAGTGCAAAACTTTTGATTTGTACACCTCACCTAACCTAATCTTTCGGTACCTAAATATTCATATTTTTCAGCGGATTTTTGTCATATCTTGTATTCTACCTTGTCTTGATCAACGCTATAGAAATTTTCAATGCTGCCAAAATTTAAGAGTTTTTTTAATACCAAAAGAACATTAAAAATTCGTCAAAGAAATGCAAATTTTTTAATAAATTGTCAAAATTTGTCTCAAATTATTCAAAGTTTTTCTCTGAACCATCATTAAATAACGCCCGGAGTTTTCCCCGTCGTTTGGTACCACTCTCGACCACCCCCTATTGTGGGAAGTGCAAAACTTTTGATTTTTACACCAAACCTAACCCAATCTTTTGATACCTAAATATTCATATTTTTCAGCGGATTTTTGTCATATCTTGTATTCTACCTTGTCTTGATCAACGCTATAGAAATTTTCAATGCTGCCAAAATTTAAGTTTTTGTACTACAATTAGAACATTAAAAATTCGCCAAAGAAATGCAAATTTTTTAATAAATTGTCAAAATTTGTCTCAAATTATTTAAAATTATTCTCTGAACCATCATTTAATAACGCCCGGAGTTTTGCCCCGTCGTTTGTTACGACTCTCGACCACCCCCTATTGTGGGAAGTGCAAAACCTTTGATTTTTACACCTAACCTAACCCAATCTTTTGGTACCTAAATATTCATATTTTTCAGCGGGTTTTTGTCATATCTTGTATTCTGCCTTGTCTTGATCAACGCAATAGAAATTTTCAGTGCTGCCAAAATTTAAAATTATTATACTACAAAAAGAACATTAAAAATTCGTCAAAGAAATGCAAATTTTTACTAAATTGTCAAAACTTGTCTCAAATTATTCAAAGTTATTCTCTGAACCATCATTAAATAACGCCCGGAGTTTTGCCCCGTCGTTTGGTACCACTCTCGACCACCCCCTATTGTGGGAAGTGCAAAACTTTTGATTTTTACACCAAACCTAACCTAATCTTTCGGTACCTAAATATTCATATTTTTCAGCGGATTTTTGTCATATCTTGTATTCTACCTTGTCTTGATCAACGCTACAGAAATTTTCAATGCTGCCAAAATTTAAGAGTTTTTGTATGTACTACAAATAGAACATTAAAAATTCGTCAAAGAAATGCAAATTTTTTAATAAATTGTCAAAATTTGTCTCAAACTATTCAAAGTTTTTCTCTGAACCATCATTAAATAACGCCCGGAGTTTTGCCCCGTCGTTTGGTACCACTCTCGACCACCCCCTATTGTGGTAAGTGCAAAACTTTTGATTTGTACACCTCACCTAACCTAATCTTTCGGTACCTAAATATTCATATTTTTCAGCGGATTTTTGTCATATCTTGTATTCTACCTTGTCTTGATCAACGCTATAGAAATTTTCAATGCTGCCAAAATTTAAGTTTTTTTAATACCAAAAGAACATTAAAAATTCGTCAAAGAAATGCAAATTTTTTAATAAATTGTCAAAATTTGTCTCAAATTATTCAAAGTTTTTCTCTGAACCATCATTAAATAACGCCCGGAGTTTTCCCCGTCGTTTGGTACCACTCTCGACCACCCCCTATTGTGGGAAGTGCAAAACTTTTGATTTTTACACCAAACCTAACCTAATCTTTCGGTACCTAAATATTCATAATTTTCAGCGGGTTTTTGTCATATCTTGTATTCTACCTTGTCTTGATCAACGCTATAGAAATTTCCAATGCTGCCAAAATTTAAGAGTTTTTGTACTACAAATAGAACATTAAAAATTCGTCAAAGAAATGCAAATTTTTTAATAAATTGTCAAAATTTGTCTCAAATTATTCAAAGTTATTCTCTGAACCATCATTAAATAACGCCCGGAGTTTTCCCCGTCGTTTGGTACCACTCTCGACCACCCCCTATTGTGGGAAGTGCAAAACTTTTGATTTTTACACCAAACCTAACCTAATCTTTCGGTACCTAAATATTCATATTTTTCAGCGAGTTTTTGTCATATCTTGTATTCTACCTTGTCTTGATCAACGCTATAGAAATTTTCAATGCTGCCAAAATTTAAGAGTTTTTGTACTACAAATAGAACATTAAAAATTCGCCAAAGAAATGCAATTTTTTTAATAAATTGTCAAAATTTGTCTCAAATTATTCAAAATTATTCTCTGAACCATCATTTAATAACGCCCGGAGTTTTGCCCCGTCGTTTGGTACGACTCTCGACCACCCCCTATTGTGGGAAGTGCAAAACTTTTGATTTTTACACCTAACCTAACCCAATCTCTTGGTACCTAAATATTCATATTTTTCAGCGGGTTTTTGTCATATCTTGTATTCTACCTTGTCTTGATCAACGCTACAGAAATTTTCAATGCTGCCAAAATTTAAGAGTTTTTGTACTACAAATAGAACATTAAAAATTCGCCAAAGAAATGCAAATTTTTTAATAAATTGTCAAAATTTGTCTCAAATTATTCAAAATTATTCTCTGAACCATCATTAAATAACGCCCGGAGTTTTGCCCCGTCGTTTGGTACCACTCTCGACCACCCCCTATTGTGGGAAGTGCAAAACTTTTGATTTGTACACCTCACCTAACCTAATCTTTCGGTACCTAAATATTCATATTTTTCAGCGGGTTTTTGTCATATCTTGTATTCTACCTTGTCTTGATCAACGCTACAGAAATTTTCAATGCTGCCAAAGTTTAAGAGTTTTTGTACTACAAATAGAACATTAAAAATTCGCCAAAGAAATGCAAATTTTTTAATAAATTGTCAAAATTTGTCTCAAATTATTCAAAATTATTCTCTGAACCATCATTTAATGACGCCCGGAGTTTTCCCCGTCGTTTGGTACCACTCTCGACCACCCCCTATTGTGGGAAGTGCAAATGTTTTGATTGTCACACCTTTTTTTTTTTTTTTTTTTTTTTGATTCCCAGGAAAAATGCTTCATGCACTACCCGCCGGCTAGGGGACGGCACCGGCGGGGCGTGTGGGACTCCCAGCAAGGAAACGCGCTGGTCTACCCACTAAAAAACCTGGGGTGTTCCCTCTCTCACCCAATGGGGGGGGCCAGTTGGGAACTTAAAAGATTCAACCATAGCAGGCCCCCCCGTGTGGGTGCCGGCCGGGTCATTTTTTTTTTTTTTTTTTTTCGGACCCGACCACCTCTCGTCCCCAGGGGAGAGCCTGACTGCTCTCCCCTTTCGACATCAGAAATTGATTGTCACACCTAACATAACCCAATCTTTTGGTACCTAAATATTCATATTTTTCAGCGGATTTTTGTCATATCTTGTATTCTACCTTGTCTTGATCAACGCTATAGAAATTTTCAATGCTGCCAAAATTTAAGAGTTTTTGTACTACAAATAGAACATTAAAAATTCGCCAAAGAAATGCAAATTTTTAATAAATTGTCAAAATTTGTCTCAAATTATTCAAAATTATTCTCTGAACCATCATTTAATAACGCCCGGAGTTTTGCCCCGTCGTTTGGTACGACTCTCGACCACCCCCTATTGTGGGAAGTGCAAAACCTTTGATTTTTACACCTAACCTAACCCAATCTTTTGGTACCTAAATATTCATATTTTTCAGCAGGTTTTTGTCATATCTTGTATTCTGCCTTGTCTTGATCAACGCAATAGAAATTTTCAGTGCTGCCAAAATTTAAAATTATTATACTACATAAAGAACATTAAAAATTCGTCAAAGAAATGCAAATTTTTACTAAATTGTCAAAACTTGTCTCAAATTATTCAAAGTTATTCTCTGAACCATCATTAAATAACGCCCGGAGTTTTCCCCGTCGTTTGGTACCACTCTCGACCACCCCCTATTGTGGGAAGTGCAAAACTTTTGATTTTTACACCTAACCTAACCCAATCTCTTGGTACCTAAATATTCATATTTTTCAGCGGGTTTTTGTCATATCTTGTATTCTACCTTGTCTTGATCAACGCTACAGAAATTTTTAATGCTGCCAAAATTTAAGAGTTTTTGTACTACAAATAGAACATTAAAAATTCGCCAAAGAAATGCAATTTTTTTAATAAATTGTCAAAATTTGTCTCAAATTATTCAAAATTATTCTCTGAACCATCATTTAATAACGCCCGGAGTTTTGCCCCGTCGTTTGGTACGACTCTCGACCACCCCCTATTGTGGGAAGTGCAAAACTTTTGATTTTTACACCTAACCTAACCCAATCTCTTGGTACCTAAATATTCATATTTTTCAGCGGGTTTTTGTCATATCTTGTATTCTACCTTGTCTTGATCAACGCTACAGAAATTTTCAATGCTGCCAAAATTTAAGAGTTTTTGTACTACAAATAGAACATTAAAAATTCGCCAAAGAAATGCAATTTTTTTAATAAATTGTCAAAATTTGTCTCAAATTATTCAAAATTATTCTCTGAACCATCATTTAATAACGCCCGGAGTTTTCCCCGTCGTTTGGTACCACTCTTGACCATCCCCTATTGTGGGAAGTGCAAATGTTTTGATTGTCACACCTAACCTAACCCAATCTTTTGGTACCTAAATATTCATATTTTTCAGCGGATTTTTGTCATATCTTGTATTCTACCTTGTCTTGATCAACGCTATAGAAATTTTCAATGCTGCCAAAATTTAAGAGTTTTTGTACTACTAATAGAACATTAAAAATTCGCCAAAGAAATGCAAATTTTTTAATAAATTGTCAAAATTTGTCTCAAATTATTCAAAATTATTCTCTGAACCATCATTTAATAACGCCCGGAGTTTTGCCCCGTCGTTTGGTACGACTCTCGACCACCCCCTATTGTGGGAAGTGCAAAACCTTTGATTTTTACACCTAACCTAACCCAATCTTTTGGTACCTAAATATTCATATTTTTCAGCGGGTTTTTGTCATATCTTGTATTCTGCCTTGTCTTGATCAACGCAATAGAAATTTTCAGTGCTGCCAAAATTTAAAATTATTATACTACAAAAAGAACATTAAAAATTCGTCAAAGAAATGCAAATTTTTACTAAATTGTCAAAACTTGTCTCAAATTATTCAAAGTTATTCTCTGAACCATCATTAAATAACGCCCGGAGTTTTGCCCCGTCGTTTGGTACCACTCTCGACCACCCCCTATTGTGGGAAGTGCAAAACTTTTGATTTTTACACCTAACCTAACCCAATCTCTTGGTACCTAAATATTCATATTTTTCAGCGGGTTTTTGTCATATCTTGTATTCTACCTTGTCTTGATCAACGCTATAGAAATTTTCAATGCTGCCAAAATTTAAGAGTTTTTGTACTACAAATAGAACATTAAAAATTCGCCAAAGAAATGCAATTTTTTTAATAAATTGTCAAAATTTGTCTCAAATTATTCAAAATTATTCTCTGAACCATCATTTAATAACGCCCGGAGTTTTGCCCCGTCGTTTGGTACGACTCTCGACCACCCCCTATTGTGGGAAGTGCAAAACTTTTGATTTTTACACCTAACCTAACCCAATCTCTTGGTACCTAAATATTCATATTTTTCAGCGGGTTTTTGTCATATCTTGTATTCTACCTTGTCTTGATCAACGCTACAGAAATTTTCAATGCTGCCAAAATTTAAGAGTTTTTGTACTACAAATAGAACATTAAAAATTCGCCAAAGAAATGCAAATTTTTTAATAAATTGTCAAAATTTGTCTCAAATTATACAAAGTTTTTCCCTGAACCATCATTAAATAACGCCCGGAGTTTTGCCCCGTCGTTTGGTACCACTCTCGACCACCCCCTATTGTGGGAAGTGCAAAACTTTTGATTTGTACACCTCACCTAACCTAATCTTTCGGTACCTAAATATTCATATTTTTCAGCGGATTTTTGTCATATCTTGTATTCTACCTTGTCTTGATCAACGCTATAGAAATTTTCAATGCTGCCAAAATTTAAGAGTTTTTTTAATACCAAAAGAACATTAAAAATTCGTCAAAGAAATGCAAATTTTTTAATAAATTGTCAAAATTTGTCTCAAATTATTCAAAGTTTTTCTCTGAACCATCATTAAATAACGCCCGGAGTTTTGCCCCGTCGTTTGGTACCACTCTCGACCACCCCCTATTGTGGGAAGTGCAAAACTTTTGATTTGTACACCTCACCTAACCTAATCTTTCGGTACCTAAATATTCATATTTTTCAGCGGATTTTTGTCATATCTTGTATTCTACCTTGTCTTGATCAACGCTATAGAAATTTTCAATGCTGCCAAAATTTAAGAGTTTTTTTAATACCAAAAGAACATTAAAAATTCGTCAAGGAAATGCAAATTTTTTAATAAATTGTCAAAATTTGTCTCAAATTATTCAAAGTTTTTCTCTGAACCATCATTAAATAACGCCCGGAGTTTTCCCCGTCGTTTGGTACCACTCTCGACCACCCCCTATTGTGGGAAGTGCAAAACTTTTGATTTTTACACCAAACCTAACCTAATCTTTCGGTACCTAAATATTCATATTTTTCAGCGGGTTTTTGTCATATCTTGTATACTGCCTTGTCTTGATCAACGCTATAGAAATTTTCAGTGCTGCCAAAATTTAAAATTATTATACTACAAAAAGAACATTAAAAATTCGTCAAAGAAATGCAAATTTTTACTAAATTGTCAAAACTTGTCTCAAATTATTCAAAGTTATTCTCTGAACCATCATTAAATAACGCCCGGAGTTTTCCCCGTCGTTTGGTACCACTCTCGACCACCCCCTATTGTGGGAAGTGCAAAACTTTTGATTTTTACACCAAACCTAACCTAATCTTTCGGTACCTAAATATTCATATTTTTCAGCGGGTTTTTGTCATATCTTGTATTCTACCTTGTCTTGATCAACGCTATAGAAATTTTCAATGCTGCCAAAATTTAAGAGTTTTTGTACTACAAATAGAACATTAAAAATTCGTCAAAGAAATGCAAATTTTTTAATAAATTGTCAAAATTTGTCTCAAATTATTCAAAGTTATTCTCTGAACCATCATTAAATAACGCCCGGAGTTTACCCCGTCGTTTGGTACCACTCTCGACCACCCCCTATTGTGGGAAGTGCAAAACTTTTGATTTTTACACCAAACCTAACCTAATCTTTCGGTACCTAAATATTCATATTTTTCAGCGGGTTTTTGTCATATCTTGTATTCTAACTTGTCTTGATCAACGCTATAGAAATTTTCAATGCTGCCAAAATTTAAGAGTTTTTGTACTACAAATAGAACATTAAAAATTCGTCAAAGAAATGCAAATTTTTTAATAAATTGTCATAATTTGTCTCAAATTATTCAAAGTTATTCTCTGAACCATCATTAAATAACGCCCGGAGTTTTCCCCGTCGTTTGGTACCACTCTCGACCACCCCTATTGTGGGAAGTGCAAAACTTTTGATTTTTACACCAAACCTAACCTAATCTTTCGGTACCTAAATATTCATATTTTTTTGCGGGTTTTTGTCATATCTTGTATTCTACCTTGTCTTGATCAACGCTATAGAAATTTTCAATGCTGCCAAAATTTAAGAGTTTTTGTACTACAAATAGAACATTAAAAATTCGTCAAAGAAATGCAAATTTTTTAATAAATTGTCAAAATTTGTCTCAAATTATTCAAAGTTATTCTCTGAACCATCATTAAATAACGCCCGGAGTTTTCCCCGTCGTTTGGTACCACTCTCGACCACCCCCTATTGTGGGAAGTGCAAAACTTTTGATTTGTACACCTCACCTAACCTAATCTTTCGGTACCTAAATATTCATATTTTTCAGCGAGTTTTTGTCATATCTTGTATTCTACCTTGTCTTGATCAACGCTATAGAAATTTTCAATGCTGCCAAAATTTAAGAGCTTTTGTACTACAAATAGAACATTAAAAATTCGCCAAAGAAATGCAAATTTTTTAATAAATTGTCAAAATTTGTCTCAAATTATTCAAAATTATTCTCTGAACCATCATTTAATAACGCCCGGAGTTTTCCCCGTCGTTTGGTATCACTCTCGACCACCCCCTATTGTGGGATGTGCAAATGTTTTGATTGTCACACCTAACCTAACCCAATCTTTTGGTACCTAAATATTCATATTTTTCAGCGGATTTTTGTCATATCTTGTATTCTACCTTGTCTTGATCAACGCTATAGAAATTTTCAATGCTGCCAAAATTTAAGAGTTTTTGTACTACAAATAGAACATTAAAAATTCGTCAAAGAAATGCAAATTTTTTAATAAATTGTCAAAATTTGTCTCAAATTATTCAAAGTGATTTTCTGAACCATCAATAAATAACGCCCGGAGTTTTCCCCGTCGTTTGGTACCACTCTCGACCACCCCCTATTGTGGGAAGTGCAAAACTTTTGATTTTTACACCAAACCTAACCTAATCTTTCGGTACCTAAATATTCATATTTTTCAGCGGGTTTTTGTCATATCTTGTATTCTACCTTGTCTTGATCAACGCAATAGAAATTTTCAGTGCTGCCAAAATTTAAAATTATTATACTACAAAAAGAACATTAAAAATTCGTCAAAGAAATGCAAATTTTTACTAAATTGTCAAAACTTGTCTCAAATTATTCAAAGTTATTCTCTGAACCATCATTTAATAACGCCCGGAGTTTTCCCCGTCGTTTGGTACCACTCTCGACCACCCCCTATTGTGGGAAGTGCAAAACTTTTGATTTTTACACCAAACCTAACCTAATCTTTCGGTACCTAAATATTCATATTTTTCAGCGGGTTTTTGTCATATCTTGTATTCTGCCTTGTCTTGATCAACGCTATAGAAATTTTCAGTGCTGCCAAAATTTAAAATTATTATACTACAAAAAGAACATTAAAAATTCGTCAAAGAAATGCAAATTTTTACTAAATTGTCAAAACTTGTCTCAAATTATTCAAAGTTATTCTCTGAACCATCATTAAATAACGCCCGGAGTTTTCCCCGTCGTTTGGTACCACTCTCGACCACCCCCTATTGTGGGAAGTGCAAAACTTTTGATTTTTACACCAAACCTAACCTAATCTTTCGGTACCTAAATATTCATATTTTTCAGCGGGTTTTTGTCATATCTTGTATTCTACCTTGTCTTGATCAACGCTATAGAAATTTTCAATGCTGCCAAAATTTAAGAGTTTTTGTACTACAAATAGAACATTAAAAATTCGTCAAAGAAATGCAAATTTTTTAATAAATTGTCAAAATTTGTCTCAAATTATTCAAAGTTATTCTCTGAACCATCATTAAATAACGCCCGGAGTTTACCCCGTCGTTTGGTACCACTCTCGACCACCCCCTATTGTGGGAAGTGCAAAACTTTTGATTTTTACACCAAACCTAACCTAATCTTTCGGTACCTAAATATTCATATTTTTCAGCGGGTTTTTGTCATATCTTGTATTCTAACTTGTCTTGATCAACGCTATAGAAATTTTCAATGCTGCCAAAATTTAAGAGTTTTTGTACTACAAATAGAACATTAAAAATTCGTCAAAGAAATGCAAATTTTTTAATAAATTGTCAAAATTTGTCTCAAATTATTCAAAGTTATTCTCTGAACCATCATTAAATAACGCCCGGAGTTTTCCCCGTCGTTTGGTACCACTCTCGACCACCCCCTACTGTGGGAAGTGCAAAACTTTTGATTTTTACACCAAACCTAACCTAATCTTTCGGTACCTAAATATTCATATTTTTCAGCGAGTTTTTGTCATATCTTGTATTCTACCTTGTCTTGATCAACGCTATAGAAATTTTCAATGCTGCCAAAATTTAAGAGCTTTTGTACTACAAATAGAACATTAAAAATTCGCCAAAGAAATGCAAATTTTTTAATAAATTGTCAAAATTTGTCTCAAATTATTCAAAATTATTCTCTGAACCATCATTTAATAACGCCCGGAGTTTTCCCCGTCGTTTGGTACCACTCTCGACCACCCCCTATTGTGGGATGTGCAAATGTTTTGATTGTCACACCTAACCTAACCCAATCTTTTGGTACCTAAATATTCATATTTTTCAGCGGATTTTTGTCATATCTTGTATTCTACCTTGTCTTGATCAACGCTATAGAAATTTTCAATGCTGCCAAAATTTAAGAGTTTTTGTACTACAAATAGAACATTAAAAATTCGTCAAAGAAATGCAAATTTTTTAATAAATTGTCAAAATTTGTCTCAAATTATTCAAAGTTATTCTCTGAACCATCATTAAATAACGCCCGGAGTTTTCCCCGTCGTTTGGTACCACTCTCGACCACCCCCTATTGTGGGAAGTGCAAAACTTTTGATTTTTACACCAAACCTAACCTAATCTTTCGGTACCTAAATATTCATATTTTTCAGCGAGTTTTTGTCATATCTTGTATTCTACCTTGTCTTGATCAACGCTATAGAAATTTTCAATGCTGCCAAAATTTAAGAGCTTTTGTACTACAAATAGAACATTAAAAATTCGCCAAAGAAATGCAAATTTTTTAATAAATTGTCAAAATTTGTCTCAAATTATTCAAAATTATTCTCTGAACCATCATTTAATAACGCCCGGAGTTTTCCCCGTCGTTTGGTACCACTCTCGACCACCCCCTATTGTGGGATGTGCAAATGTTTTGATTGTCACACCTAACCTAACCCAATCTTTTGGTACCTAAATATTCATATTTTTCAGCGGATTTTTGTCATATCTTGTATTCTACCTTGTCTTGATCAACGCTATAGAAATTTTCAATGCTGCCAAAATTTAAGAGTTTTTGTACTACAAATAGAACATTAAAAATTCGTCAAAGAAATGCAAATTTTTTAATAAATTGTCAAAATTTGTCTCAAATTATTCAAAGTGATTTTCTGAACCATCAATAAATAACGCCCGGAGTTTTCCCCGTCGTTTGGTACCACTCTCGACCACCCCCTATTGTGGGAAGTGCAAAACTTTTGATTTTTACACCAAACCTAACCTAATCTTTCGGTACCTAAATATTCATATTTTTCAGCGGGTTTTTGTCATATCTTGTATTCTACCTTGTCTTGATCAACGCAATAGAAATTTTCAGTGCTGCCAAAATTTAAAATTATTATACTACAAAAAGAACATTAAAAATTCGTCAAAGAAATGCAAATTTTTACTAAATTGTCAAAACTTGTCTCAAATTATTCAAAGTTATTCTCTGAACCATCATTTAATAACGCCCGGAGTTTTCCCCGTCGTTTGGTACCACTCTCGACCACCCCCTATTGTGGGAAGTGCAAAACTTTTGATTTTTACACCAAACCTAACCTAATCTTTCGGTACCTAAATATTCATATTTTTCAGCGGGTTTTTGTCATATCTTGTATTCTGCCTTGTCTTGATCAACGCTATAGAAATTTTCAGTGCTGCCAAAATTTAAAATTATTATACTACAAAAAGAACATTAAAAATTCGTCAAAGAAATGCAAATTTTTACTAAATTGTCAAAACTTGTCTCAAATTATTCAAAGTTATTCTCTGAACCATCATTAAATAACGCCCGGAGTTTTCCCCGTCGTTTGGTACCACTCTCGACCACCCCCTATTGTGGGAAGTGCAAAACTTTTGATTTTTACACCAAACCTAACCTAATCTTTCGGTACCTAAATATTCATATTTTTCAGCGGGTTTTTGTCATATCTTGTATTCTACCTTGTCTTGATCAACGCTATAGAAATTTTCAATGCTGCCAAAATTTAAGAGTTTTTGTACTACAAATAGAACATTAAAAATTCGTCAAAGAAATGCAAATTTTTTAATAAATTGTCAAAATTTGTCTCAAATTATTCAAAGTTATTCTCTGAACCATCATTAAATAACGCCCGGAGTTTACCCCGTCGTTTGGTACCACTCTCGACCACCCCCTATTGTGGGAAGTGCAAAACTTTTGATTTTTACACCAAACCTAACCTAATCTTTCGGTACCTAAATATTCATATTTTTCAGCGGGTTTTTGTCATATCTTGTATTCTAACTTGTCTTGATCAACGCTATAGAAATTTTCAATGCTGCCAAAATTTAAGAGTTTTTGTACTACAAATAGAACATTAAAAATTCGTCAAAGAAATGCAAATTTTTTAATAAATTGTCAAAATTTGTCTCAAATTATTCAAAGTTATTCTCTGAACCATCATTAAATAACGCCCGGAGTTTTCCCCGTCGTTTGGTACCACTCTCGACCACCCCTATTGTGGGAAGTGCAAAACTTTTGATTTTTACACCAAACCTAAACTAATCTTTCGGTACCTAAATATTCATATTTTTCAGCGGGTTTTTGTCATATCTTGTATTCTACCTTGTCTTGATCAACGCTATAGAAATTTTCAATGCTGCCAAAATTTAAGAGTTTTTGTACTACAAATAGAACATTAAAAATTCGTCAAAGAAATGCAAATTTTTTAATAAATTGTCAAAATTTGTCTCAAATTATTCAAAGTTATTCTCTGAACCATCATTAAATAACGTCCGGAGTTTTCCCCGTCGTTTGGTACCACTCTCGACCACCCCCTATTGTGGGAAGTGCAAAACTTTTGATTTTTACACCAAACCTAACCTAATCTTTCGGTACCTAAATATTCATATTTTTCAGCGAGTTTTTGTCATATCTTGTATTCTACCTTGTCTTGATCAACGCTATAGAAATTTTCAATGCTGCCAAAATTTAAGAGCTTTTGTACTACAAATAGAACATTAAAAATTCGCCAAAGAAATGCAAATTTTTTAATAAATTGTCAAAATTTGTCTCAAATTATTCAAAATTATTCTCTGAACCATCATTTAATAACGCCCGGAGTTTTCCCCGTCGTTTGGTACCACTCTCGACCACCCCCTATTGTGGGATGTGCAAATGTTTTGATTGTCACACCTAACCTAACCCAAACTTTTGGTACCTAAATATTCATATTTTTCAGCGGATTTTTGTCATATCTTGTATTCTACCTTGTCTTGATCAACGCTATAGAAATTTTCAATGCTGCCAAAATTTAAGAGTTTTTGTACTACAAATAGAACATTAAAAATTCGTCAAAGAAATGCAAATTTTTTAATAAATTGTCAAAATTTGTCTCAAATTATTCAAAGTTATTCTCTGAACCATCATTAAATAACGCCCGGAGTTTTCCCCGTCGTTTGGTACCACTCTCGACCACCCCTATTGTGGGAAGTGCAAAACTTTTGATTTTTACACCAAACCTAACCTAATCTTTCGGTACCTAAATATTCATATTTTTCAGCGGGTTTTTGTCATATCTTGTATTCTACCTTGTCTTGATCAACGCTATAGAAATTTTCAATGCTGCCAAAATTTAAGAGTTTTTGTACTACAAATAGAACATTAAAAATTCGTCAAAGAAATGCAAATTTTTTAATAAATTGTCAAAATTTGTCTCAAATTATTCAAAGTTATTCTCTGAACCATCATTAAATAACGCCCGGAGTTTTCCCCGTCGTTTGGTACCACTCTCGACCACCCCCTATTGTGGGATGTGCAAATGTTTTGATTGTCACACCTAACCTAACCCAATCTTTTGGTACCTAAATATTCATATTTTTCAGCGGATTTTTGTCATATCTTGTATTCTACCTTGTCTTGATCAACGCTATAGAAATTTTCAATGCTGCCAAAATTTAAGAGTTTTTGTACTACAAATAGAACATTAAAAATTCGTCAAAGAAATGCAAATTTTTTAATAAATTGTCAAAATTTGTCTCAAATTATTCAAAGTGATTTTCTGAACCATCATTAAATAACGCCCGGAGTTTACTCCGTCGTTTGGTACCACTCTCGACCACCCCCTATTGTGGGAAGTGCAAAACTTTTGATTTTTACACCAAACCTAACCTAATCTTTCGGTACCTAAATATTCATATTTTTCAGCGGGTTTTTGTCATATCTTGTATTCTAACTTGTCTTGATCAACGCTATAGAAATTTTCAATGCTGCCAAAATTTAAGAGTTTTTGTACTACAAATAGAACATTAAAAATTCGTCAAAGAAATGCAAATTTTTTAATAAATTGTCAAAATTTGTCTCAAATTATTCAAAGTTATTCTCTGAACCATCATTAAATAACGCCCGGAGTTTTCCCCGTCGTTTGGTACCACTCTCGACCACCCCTATTGTGGGAAGTGCAAAACTTTTGATTTTTACACCAAACCTAACCTAATCTTTCGGTACCTAAATATTCATATTTTTCAGCGGATTTTTGTCATATCTTGTATTCTACCTTGTCTTGATCAACGCTATAGAAATTTTCAATGCTGCCAAAATTTAAGAGTTTTTTTAATACCAAAAGAACATTAAAAATTCGTCAAAGAAATGCAAATTTTTTAATAAATTGTCAAAATTTGTCTCAAATTATTTAAAGTTATTCTCTGAACCATCATTAAATAACGCCCGGAGTTTTGCCCCGTCGTTTGGTACCACTCTCGACCACCCCCTATTGTGGGAAGTGCAAAACTTTTGATTTGTACACCTCACCTAACCTAATCTTTCGGTACCTAAATATTCATATTTTTCAGCGGATTTTTGTCATATCTTGTATTCTACCTTGTCTTGATCAACGCTATAGAAATTTTCAATGCTGCCAAAATTTAAGAGTTTTTTTAATACCAAAAGAACATTAAAAATTCGTCAAAGAAATGCAAATTTTTTAATAAATTGTCAAAATTTGTCTCAAATTATTCAAAGTTTTTCTCTGAACCATCATTAAATAACGCCCGGAGTTTTCCCCGTCGTTTGGTACCACTCTCGACCACCCCCTATTGTGGGAAGTGCAAAACTTTTGATTTTTACACCAAACCTAACCTAATCTTTCGGTACCTAAATATTCATATTTTTCAGCGGGTTTTTGTCATATCTTGTATTCTACCTTGTCTTGATCAACGCTATAGAAATTTTCAATGCTGCCAAAATTTAAGAGTTTTTGTACTACAAATAGAACATTAAAAATTCGTCAAAGAAATGCAAATTTTTACTAAATTGTCAAAACTTGTCTCAAATTATTCAAAGTTATTCTCTGAACCATCATTAAATAACGCCCGGAGTTTTCCCCGTAGTTTGGTACCACTCTCGACAACCCCCTATTGTGGGAAGTGCAAAACTTTTGATTTTTACACCAAACCTAACCTAATCTTTCGGTACCTAAATATTCATATTTTTCAGCGGGTTTTTGTCATATCTTGTATTCTACCTTGTCTTGATCAACGCTATAGAAATTTTCAGTGCTGCCAAAATTTAAAATTATTATACTACAAAAAGAACATTAAAAATTCGTCAAAGAAATGCAAATTTTTACTAAATTGTCAAAACTTGTCTCAAATTATTCAAAGTTATTCTCTGAACCATCATTAAATAACGCCCGGAGTTTTCCCCGTCGTTTGGTACCACTCTCGACCACCCCCTATTGTGGGAAGTGCAAAACTTTTGATTTTTACACCAAACCTAACCTAATCTTTCGGTACCTAAATATTCATATTTTTCAGCGGGTTTTTGTCATATCTTGTATTCTACCTTGTCTTGATCAACGCTATAGAAATTTTCAATGCTGCCAAAATTTAAGAGTTTTTGTACTACAAATAGAACATTAAAAATTCGTCAAAGAAATGCAAATTTTTTAATAAATTGTCAAAATTTGTCTCAAATTATTCAAAGTTATTCTCTGAACCATCATTAAATAACGCCCGGAGTTTACCCCGTCGTTTGGTACCACTCTCGACCACCCCCTATTGTGGGAAGTGCAAAACTTTTGATTTTTACACCAAACCTAACCTAATCTTTCGGTACCTAAATATTCATATTTTTCAGCGGGTTTTTGTCATATCTTGTATTCTAACTTGTCTTGATCAACGCTATAGAAATTTTCAATGCTGCCAAAATTTAAGAGTTTTTGTACTACAAATAGAACATTAAAAATTCGTCAAAGAAATGCAAATTTTTTAATAAATTGTCAAAATTTGTCTCAAATTATTCAAAGTTATTCTCTGAACCATCATTAAATAACGCCCGGAGTTTACTCCGTCGTTTGGTACCACTCTCGACCACCACCTATTGTGGGAAGTGCAAAACTTTTGATTTTTACACCAAACCTAACCTAATCTTTCGGTACCTAAATATTCATATTTTTCAGCGGGTTTTTGTCATATCTTGTATTCTAACTTGTCTTGATCAACGCTATAGAAATTTTCAATGCTGCCAAAATTTAAGAGTTTTTGTACTACAAATAGAACATTAAAAATTCGTCAAAGAAATGCAAATTTTTTAATAAATTGTCAAAATTTGTCTCAAATTATTCAAAATTATTCTCTGAACCATCATTTAATAACGCCCGGAGTTTTCCCCGTCGTTTGGTACCACTCTCGACCACCCCCTATTGTGGGATGTGCAAATGTTTTGATTGTCACACCTAACCTAACCCAATCTTTTGGTACCTAAATATTCATATTTTTCAGCGGATTTTTGTCATATCTTGTATTCTACCTTGTCTTGATCAACGCTATAGAAATTTTCAATGCTGCCAAAATTTAAGAGTTTTTGTACTACAAATAGAACATTAAAAATTCGTCAAAGAAATGCAAATTTTTTAATAAATTGTCAAAATTTGTCTCAAATTATTCAAAGTTATTCTCTGAACCATCATTAAATAACGCCCGGAGTTTTCCCCGTCGTTTGGTACCACTCTCGACCACCCCCTACTGTGGGAAGTGCAAAACTTTTGATTTTGACACCAAACCTAACCTAATCTTTCGGTACCTAAATATTCATATTTTTCAGCGAGTTTTTGTCATATCTTGTATTCTACCTTGTCTTGATCAACGCTATAGAAATTTTCAATGCTGCCAAAATTTAAGAGTTTTTGTACTACAAATAGAACATTAAAAATTCGCCAAAGAAATGCAAATTTTTTAATAAATTGTCAAAATTTGACTCAAATTATTCAAAATTATTCTCTGAACCATCATTTAATAACGCCCGGAGTTTTCCCCTTCGTTTGGTACCACTCTCGACCACCCCCTATTGTGGGATGTGCAAATGTTTTGATTGTCACACCTAACCTAACCCAAACTTTTGGTACCTAAATATTCATATTTTTCAGCGGATTTTTGTCATATCTTGTATTCTACCTTGTCTTGATCAACGCTATAGAAATTTTCAATGCTGCCAAAATTTAAGAGTTTTTGTACTACAAATAGAACATTAAAAATTCGTCAAAGAAATGCAAATTTTTTAATAAAATGTCAAAATTTGTCTCAAATTATTCAAAGTTATTCTCTGAACCATCATTAAATAACGCCCGGAGTTTTCCCCGTCGTTTGGTACCACTCTCGACCACCCCTATTGTGGGAAGTGCAAAACTTTTGATTTTTACACCAAACCTAACCTAATCTTTCGGTACCTAAATATTCATATTTTTCAGCGGGTTTTTGTCATATCTTGTATTCTACCTTGTCTTGATCAACGCTATAGAAATTTTCAATGCTGCCAAAATTTAAGAGTTTTTGTACTACAAATAGAACATTAAAAATTCGTCAAAGAAATGCAAATTTTTTAATAAATTGTCAAAATTTGTCTCAAATTATTCAAAGTTATTCTCTGAACCATCATTAAATAACGCCCGGAGTTTTCCCCGTCGTTTGGTACCACTCTCGACCACCCCCTATTGTGGGAAGTGCAAAACTTTTGATTTTTACACCAAACCTAACCTAATCTTTCGGTACCTAAATATTCATATTTTTCAGCGAGTTTTTGTCATATCTTGTATTCTACCTTGTCTTGATCAACGCTATAGAAATTTTCAATGCTGCCAAAATTTAAGAGTTTTTGTACTACAAATAGAACATTAAAAATTCGCCAAAGAAATGCAAATTTTTTAATAAATTGTCAAAATTTGTCTCAAATTATTCAAAGTTTTTCTCTGAACCATCATTAAATAACGCCCGGAGTTTTCCCCGTCGTTTGGTACCACTCTCGACCACCCCCTATTGTGGGAAGTGCAAAACTTTTGATTTTTACACCAAACCTAACCTAATCTTTCGGTACCTAAATATTCATATTTTTCAGCGGGTTTTTGTCATATCTTGTATTCTACCTTGTCTTGATCAACGCTATAGAAATTTTCAATGCTGCCAAAATTTAAGAGTTTTTGTACTACAAATAGAACATTAAAAATTCGTCAAAGAAATGCAAATTTTTTAATAAATTGTCAAAATTTGTCTCAAATTATTCAAAGTTATTCTCTGAACCATCATTAAATAACGCCCGGAGTTTACTCCGTCGTTTGGTACCACTCTCGACCACCCCCTATTGTGGGAAGTGCAAAACTTTTGATTTTTACACCAAACCTAACCTAATCTTTCGGTACCTAAATATTCATATTTTTCAGCGGGTTTTTGTCATATCTTGTATTCTAACTTGTCTTGATCAACGCTATAGAAATTTTCAATGCTGCCAAAATTTAAGAGTTTTTGTACTACAAATAGAACATTAAAAATTCGTCAAAGAAATGCAAATTTTTTAATAAATTGTCAAAATTTGTCTCAAATTATTCAAAGTTATTCTCTGAACCATCATTAAATAACGCCCGGAGTTTTCCCCGTCGTTTGGTACCACTCTCGACCACCCCTATTGTGGGAAGTGCAAAACTTTTGATTTTTACACCAAACCTAACCTAATCTTTCGGTACCTAAATATTCATATTTTTCAGCGGATTTTTGTCATATCTTGTATTCTACCTTGTCTTGATCAACGCTATAGAAATTTTCAATGCTGCCAAAATTTAAGAGTTTTTTTAATACCAAAAGAACATTAAAAATTCGTCAAAGAAATGCAAATTTTTTAATAAATTGTCAAAATTTGTCTCAAATTATTTAAAGTTATTCTCTGAACCATCATTAAATAACGCCCGGAGTTTTGCCCCGTCGTTTGGTACCACTCTCGACCACCCCCTATTGTGGGAAGTGCAAAACTTTTGATTTGTACACCTCACCTAACCTAATCTTTCGGTACCTAAATATTCATATTTTTCAGCGGATTTTTGTCATATCTTGTATTCTACCTTGTCTTGATCAACGCTATAGAAATTTTCAATGCTGCCAAAATTTAAGAGTTTTTTTAATACCAAAAGAACATTAAAAATTCGTCAAAGAAATGCAAATTTTTTAATAAATTGTCAAAATTTGTCTCAAATTATTCAAAGTTTTTCTCTGAACCATCATTAAATAACGCCCGGAGTTTTCCCCGTCGTTTGGTACCACTCTCGACCACCCCCTTTTGTGGGAAGTGCAAAACTTTTGATTTTTACACCAAACCTAACCTAATCTTTCGGTACCTAAATATTCATATTTTTCAGCGGGTTTTTGTCATATCTTGTATTCTACCTTGTCTTGATCAACGCTATAGAAATTTTCAATGCTGCCAAAATTTAAGAGTTTTTGTACTACAAATAGAACATTAAAAATTCGTCAAAGAAATGCAAATTTTTACTAAATTGTCAAAACTTGTCTCAAATTATTCAAAGTTATTCTCTGAACCATCATTAAATAACGCCCGGAGTTTTCCCCGTAGTTTGGTACCACTCTCGACAACCCCCTATTGTGGGAAGTGCAAAACTTTTGATTTTTACACCAAACCTAACCTAATCTTTCGGTACCTAAATATTCATATTTTTCAGCGGGTTTTTGTCATATCTTGTATTCTACCTTGTCTTGATCAACGCTATAGAAATTTTCAGTGCTGCCAAAATTTAAAATTATTATACTACAAAAAGAACATTAAAAATTCGTCAAAGAAATGCAAATTTTTACTAAATTGTCAAAACTTGTCTCAAATTATTCAAAGTTATTCTCTGAACCATCATTAAATAACGCCCGGAGTTTTCCCCGTCGTTTGGTACCACTCTCGACCACCCCCTATTGTGGGAAGTGCAAAACTTTTGATTTTTACACCAAACCTAACCTAATCTTTCGGTACCTAAATATTCATATTTTTCAGCGGGTTTTTGTCATATCTTGTATTCTACCTTGTCTTGATCAACGCTATAGAAATTTTCAATGCTGCCAAAATTTAAGAGTTTTTGTACTACAAATAGAACATTAAAAATTCGTCAAAGAAATGCAAATTTTTTAATAAATTGTCAAAATTTGTCTCAAATTATTCAAAGTTATTCTCTGAACCATCATTAAATAACGCCCGGAGTTTACCCCGTCGTTTGGTACAACTCTCGACCACCCCCTATTGTGGGAAGTGCAAAACTTTTGATTTTTACACCAAACCTAACCTAATCTTTCGGTACCTAAATATTCATATTTTTCAGCGGGTTTTTGTCATATCTTGTATTCTAACTTGTCTTGATCAACGCTATAGAAATTTTCAATGCTGCCAAAATTTAAGAGTTTTTGTACTACAAATAGAACATTAAAAATTCGTCAAAGAAATGCAAATTTTTTAATAAATTGTCAAAATTTGTCTCAAATTATTCAAAGTTATTCTCTGAACCATCATTAAATAACGCCCGGAGTTTACTCCGTCGTTTGGTACCACTCTCGACCACCCCCTATTGTGGGAAGTGCAAAACTTTTGATTTTTACACCAAACCTAACCTAATCTTTCGGTACCTAAATATTCATATTTTTCAGCGGGTTTTTGTCATATCTTGTATTCTAACTTGTCTTGATCAACGCTATAGAAATTTTCAATGCTGCCAAAATTTAAGAGTTTTTGTACTACAAATAGAACATTAAAAATTCGTCAAAGAAATGCAAATTTTTTAATAAATTGTCAAAATTTGTCTCAAATTATTCAAAATTATTCTCTGAACCATCATTTAATAACGCCCGGAGTTTTCCCCGTCGTTTGGTACCACTCTCGACCACCCCCTATTGTGGGATGTGCAAATGTTTTGATTGTCACACCTAACCTAACCCAATCTTTTGGTACCTAAATATTCATATTTTTCAGCGGATTTTTGTCATATCTTGTATTCTACCTTGTCTTGATCAACGCTATAGAAATTTTCAATGCTGCCAAAATTTAAGAGTTTTTGTACTACAAATAGAACATTAAAAATTCGTCAAAGAAATGCAAATTTTTTAATAAATTGTCAAAATTTGTCTCAAATTATTCAAAGTTATTCTCTGAACCATCATTAAATAACGCCCGGAGTTTTCCCCGTCGTTTGGTACCACTCTCGACCACCCCCTACTGTGGGAAGTGCAAAACTTTTGATTTTTACACCAAACCTAACCTAATCTTTCGGTACCTAAATATTCATATTTTTCAGCGAGTTTTTGTCATATCTTGTATTCTACCTTGTCTTGATCAACGCTATAGAAATTTTCAATGCTGCCAAAATTTAAGAGTTTTTGTACTACAAATAGAACATTAAAAATTCGCCAAAGAAATGCAAATTTTTTAATAAATTGTCAAAATTTGACTCAAATTATTCAAAATTATTCTCTGAACCATCATTTAATAACGCCCGGAGTTTTCCCCTTCGTTTGCTACCACTCTCGACCACCCCCTATTGTGGGATGTGCAAATGTTTTGATTGTCACACCTAACCTAACTAAATCTTTTGGTACCTAAATATTCATATTTTTCAGCGGATTTTTGTCATATCTTGTATTCTACCTTGTCTTGATCAACGCTATAGAAATTTTCAATGCTGCCAAAATTTAAGAGTTTTTGTACTACAAATAGAACATTAAAAATTCGTCAAAGAAATGCAAATTTTTTAATAAATTGTCAAAATTTGTCTCAAATTATTCAAAGTTATTCTCTGAACCATCATTAAATAACGCCCGGAGTTTTCCCCGTCGTTTGGTACCACTCTCGACCACCCCTATTGTTGGAAGTGCAAAACTTTTGATTTTTACACCAAACCTAACCTAATCTTTCGGTACCTAAATATTCATATTTTTCAGCGGGTTTTTGTCATATCTTGTATTCTACCTTGTCTTGATCAACGCTATAGAAATTTTCAATGCTGCCAAAATTTAAGAGTTTTTGTACTACAAATAGAACATTAAAAATTCGTCAAAGAAATGCAAATTTTTTAATAAATTGTCAAAATTTGTCTCAAATTATTCAAAGTTATTCTCTGAACCATCATTAAATAACGCCCGGAGTTTTCCCCGTCGTTTGGTACCACTCTCGACCACCCCCTATTGTGGGAAGTGCAAAACTTTTGATTTTTACACCAAACCTAACCTAATCTTTCGGTACCTAAATATTCATATTTTTCAGCGGGTTTTTGTCATATCTTGTATTCTAACTTGTCTTGATCAACGCTATAGAAATTTTCAATGCTGCCAAAATTTAAGAGTTTTTGTACTACAAATAGAACATTAAAAATTCGTCAAAGAAATGCAAATTTTTACTAAATTGTCAAAACTTGTCTCAAATTATTCAAAGTTATTCTCTGAACCATCATTAAATAACGCCCGGAGTTTTCCCCGTAGTTTGGTACCACTCTCGACAACCCCCTATTGTGGGAAGTGCAAAACTTTTGATTTTTACACCAAACCTAACCTAATCTTTCGGTACCTAAATATTCATATTTTTCAGCGGGTTTTTGTCATATCTTGTATTCTACCTTGTCTTGATCAACGCTATAGAAATTTTCAGTGCTGCCAAAATTTAAAATTATTATACTACAAAAAGAACATTAAAAATTCGTCAAAGAAATGCAAATTTTTACTAAATTGTCAAAACTTGTCTCAAATTATTCAAAGTTATTCTCTGAACCATCATTAAATAACGCCCGGAGTTTTCCCCGTCGTTTGGTACCACTCTCGACCACCCCCTATTGTGGGAAGTGCAAAACTTTTGATTTTTACACCAAACCTAACCTAATCTTTCGGTACCTAAATATTCATATTTTTCAGCGGGTTTTTGTCATATCTTGTATTCTACCTTGTCTTGATCAACGCTATAGAAATTTTCAATGCTGCCAAAATTTAAGAGTTTTTGTACTACAAATAGAACATTAAAAATTCGTCAAAGAAATGCAAATTTTTTAATAAATTGTCAAAATTTGTCTCAAATTATTCAAAGTTATTCTCTGAACCATCATTTAATAACGCCCGGAGTTTTCCCCGTCGTTTGGTACCACTCTCGACCACCCCTATTGTGGGAAGTGCAAAACTTTTGATTTTTACACCAAACCTAACCTAATCTTTCGGTACCTAAATATTCATATTTTTCAGCGGGTTTTTGTCATATCTTGTATTCTACCTTGTCTTGATCAACGCTATAGAAATTTTCAATGCTGCCAAAATTTAAGAGTTTTTGTACTACAAATAGAACATTAAAAATTCGTCAAAGAAATGCAAATTTTTTAATAAATTGTCAAAATTTGTCTCAAATTATTCAAAGTTATTCTCTGAACCATCATTAAATAACGCCCGGAGTTTTCCCCGTCGTTTGGTACCACTCTCGACCACCCCCTATTGTGGGAAGTGCAAAACTTTTGATTTTTACACCAAACCTAACCTAATCTTTCGGTACCTAAATATTCATATTTTTCAGCGAGTTTTTGTCATATCTTGTATTCTACCTTGTCTTGATCAACGCTATAGAAATTTTCAATGCTGCCAAAATTTAAGAGTTTTTGTACTACAAATAGAACATTAAAAATTCGCCAAAGAAATGCAAATTTTTTAATAAATTGTCAAAATTTGTCTCAAATTATTCAAAGTTTTTCTCTGAACCATCATTAAATAACGCCCGGAGTTTTCCCCGTCGTTTGGTACCACTCTCGACCACCCCCTATTGTGGGAAGTGCAAAACTTTTGATTTTTACACCAAACCTAACCTAATCTTTCGGTACCTAAATATTCATATTTTTCAGCGGGTTTTTGTCATATCTTGTATTCTACCTTGTCTTGATCAACGCTATAGAAATTTTCAATGCTGCCAAAATTTAAGAGTTTTTGTACTACAAATAGAACATTAAAAATTCGTCAAAGAAATGCAAATTTTTTAATAAATTGTCAAAATTTGTCTCAAATTATTCAAAGTTATTCTCTGAACCATCATTAAATAACGCCCGGAGTTTACTCCGTCGTTTGGTACCACTCTCGACCACCCCCTATTGTGGGAAGTGCAAAACTTTTGATTTTTACACCAAACCTAACCTAATCTTTCGGTACCTAAATATTCATATTTTTCAGCGGGTTTTTGTCATATCTTGTATTCTAACTTGTCTTGATCAACGCTATAGAAATTTTCAATGCTGCCAAAATTTAAGAGTTTTTGTACTACAAATAGAACATTAAAAATTCGTCAAAGAAATGCAAATTTTTTAATAAATTGTCAAAATTTGTCTCAAATTATTCAAAGTTATTCTCTGAACCATCATTAAATAACGCCCGGAGTTTTCCCCGTCGTTTGGTACCACTCTCGACCACCCCTATTGTGGGAAGTGCAAAACTTTTGATTTTTACACCAAACCTAACCTAATCTTTCGGTACCTAAATATTCATATTTTTCAGCGGATTTTTGTCATATCTTGTATTCTACCTTGTCTTGATCAACGCTATAGAAATTTTCAATGCTGCCAAAATTTAAGAGTTTTTTTAATACCAAAAGAACATTAAAAATTCGTCAAAGAAATGCAAATTTTTTAATAAATTGTCAAAATTTGTCTCAAATTATTTAAAGTTATTCTCTGAACCATCATTAAATAACGCCCGGAGTTTTGCCCCGTCGTTTGGTACCACTCTCGACCACCCCCTATTGTGGGAAGTGCAAAACTTTTGATTTGTACACCTCACCTAACCTAATCTTTCGGTACCTAAATATTCATATTTTTCAGCGGATTTTTGTCATATCTTGTATTCTACCTTGTCTTGATCAACGCTATAGAAATTTTCAATGCTGCCAAAATTTAAGAGTTTTTTTAATACCAAAAGAACATTAAAAATTCGTCAAAGAAATGCAAATTTTTTAATAAATTGTCAAAATTTGTCTCAAATTATTCAAAGTTTTTCTCTGAACCATCATTAAATAACGCCCGGAGTTTTCCCCGTCGTTTGGTACCACTCTCGACCACCCCCTTTTGTGGGAAGTGCAAAACTTTTGACTTTTACACCAAACCTAACCTAATCTTTCGGTACCTAAATATTCATATTTTTCAGCGGGTTTTTGTCATATCTTGTATTCTACCTTGTCTTGATCAACGCTATAGAAATTTTCAATGCTGCCAAAATTTAAGAGTTTTTGTACTACAAATAGAACATTAAAAATTCGTCAAAGAAATGCAAATTTTTACTAAATTGTCAAAACTTGTCTCAAATTATTCAAAGTTATTCTCTGAACCATCATTAAATAACGCCCGGAGTTTTCCCCGTAGTTTGGTACCACTCTCGACAACCCCCTATTGTGGGAAGTGCAAAACTTTTGATTTTTACACCAAACCTAACCTAATCTTTCGGTACCTAAATATTCATATTTTTCAGCGGGTTTTTGTCATATCTTGTATTCTACCTTGTCTTGATCAACGCTATAGAAATTTTCAGTGCTGCCAAAATTTAAAATTATTATACTACAAAAAGAACATTAAAAATTCGTCAAAGAAATGCAAATTTTTACTAAATTGTCAAAACTTGTCTCAAATTATTCAAAGTTATTCTCTGAACCATCATTAAATAACGCCCGGAGTTTTCCCCGTCGTTTGGTACCACTCTCGACCACCCCTATTGTTGGAAGTGCAAAACTTTTGATTTTTACACCAAACCTAACCTAATCTTTCGGTACCTAAATATTCATATTTTTCAGCGGGTTTTTGTCATATCTTGTATTCTACCTTGTCTTGATCAACGCTATAGAAATTTTCAATGCTGCCAAAATTTAAGAGTTTTTGTACTACAAATAGAACATTAAAAATTCGTCAAAGAAATGCAAATTTTTTAATAAATTGTCAAAATTTGTCTCAAATTATTCAAAGTTATTCTCTGAACCATCATTAAATAACGCCCGGAGTTTTCCCCGTCGTTTGGTACCACTCTCGACCACCCCCTATTGTGGGAAGTGCAAAACTTTTGATTTTTACACCAAACCTAACCTAATCTTTCGGTACATAAATATTCATATTTTTCAGCGAGTTTTTGTCATATCTTGTATTCTACCTTGTCTTGATCAACGCTATAGAAATTTTCAATGCTGCCAAAATTTAAGAGTTTTTGTACTACAAATAGAACATTAAAAATTCGCCAAAGAAATGCAAATTTTTTAATAAATTGTCAAAATTTGCCTCAAATTATTCAAAGTTTTTCTCTGAACCATCATTAAATAACGCCCGGAGTTTTCCCCGTCGTTTGGTACCACTCTCGACAACCCCCTATTGTGGGAAGTGCAAAACTTTTGATTTGTACACCTCACCTAACCTAATCTTTCGGTACCTAAATATTCATATTTTTCAGCGGGTTTTTGTCATATCTTGTATTCTAACTTGTCTTGATCAACGCTATAGAAATTTTCAATGCTGCCAAAATTTAAGAGTTTTTGTACTACAAATAGAACATTAAAAATTCGTCAAAGAAATGCAAATTTTTTAATAAATTGTCAAAATTTGTCTCAAATTATTCAAAGTTATTCTCTGAACCATCATTAAATAACGCCCGGAGTTTACTCCGTCGTTTGGTACCACTCTCGACCACCCCCTATTGTGGGAAGTGCAAAACTTTTGATTTTTACACCAAACCTAACCTAATCTTTCGGTACCTAAATATTCATATTTTTCAGCGGATTTTTGTCATATCTTGTATTCTAACTTGTCTTGATCAACGCTATAGAAATTTTCAATGCTGCCAAAATTTAAGAGTTTTTGTACTACAAATAGAACATTAAAAATTCGTCAAAGAAATGCAAATTTTTACTAAATTGTCAAAACTTGTCTCAAATTATTCAAAGTTATTCTCTGAACCATCATTAAATAACGCCCGGAGTTTTCCCCGTAGTTTGGTACCACTCTCGACAACCCCCTATTGTGGGAAGTGCAAAACTTTTGATTTTTACACCAAACCTAACCTAATCTTTCGGTACCTAAATATTCATATTTTTCAGCGGGTTTTTGTCATATCTTGTATTCTACCTTGTCTTGATCAACGCTATAGAAATTTTCAGTGCTGCCAAAATTTAAAATTATTATACTACAAAAAGAACATTAAAAATTCGTCAAAGAAATGCAAATTTTTACTAAATTGTCAAAACTTGTCTCAAATTATTCAAAGTTATTCTCTGAACCATCATTAAATAACGCCCGGAGTTTTCCCCGTCGTTTGGTACCACTCTCGACCACCCCCTATTGTGGGAAGTGCAAAACTTTTGATTTTTACACCAAACCTAACCTAATCTTTCGGTACCTAAATATTCATATTTTTCAGCGGGTTTTTGTCATATCTTGTATTCTACCTTGTCTTGATCAACGCTATAGAAATTTTCAATGCTGCCAAAATTTAAGAGTTTTTGTACTACAAATAGAACATTAAAAATTCGTCAAAGAAATGCAAATTTTTTAATAAATTGTCAAAATTTGTCTCAAATTATTCAAAGTTATTCTCTGAACCATCATTAAATAACGCCCGGAGTTTACCCCGTCGTTTGGTACCACTCTCGACCACCCCCTATTGTGGGAAGTGCAAAACTTTTGATTTTTACACCAAACCTAACCTAATCTTTCGGTACCTAAATATTCATATTTTTCAGCGGGTTTTTGTCATATCTTGTATTCTAACTTGTCTTGATCAACGCTATAGAAATTTTCAATGCTGCCAAAATTTAAGAGTTTTTGTACTACAAATAGAACATTAAAAATTCGTCAAAGAAATGCAAATTTTTTAATAAATTGTCAAAATTTGTCTCAAATTATTCAAAGTTATTCTCTGAACCATCATTAAATAACGCCCGGAGTTTACTCCGTCGTTTGGTACCACTCTCGACCACCCCCTATTGTGGGAAGTGCAAAACTTTTGATTTTTACACCAAACCTAACCTAATCTTTCGGTACCTAAATATTCATATTTTTCAGCGGGTTTTTGTCATATCTTGTATTCTAACTTGTCTTGATCAACGCTATAGAAATTTTCAATGCTGCCAAAATTTAAGAGTTTTTGTACTACAAATAGAACATTAAAAATTCGTCAAAGAAATGCAAATTTTTTAATAAATTGTCAAAATTTGTCTCAAATTATTCAAAATTATTCTCTGAACCATCATTTAATAACGCCCGGAGTTTTCCCCGTCGTTTGGTACCACTCTCGACCACCCCCTATTGTGGGATGTGCAAATGTTTTGATTGTCACACCTAACCTAACCCAATCTTTTGGTACCTAAATATTCATATTTTTCAGCGGATTTTTGTCATATCTTGTATTCTACCTTGTCTTGATCAACGCTATAGAAATTTTCAATGCTGCCAAAATTTAAGAGTTTTTGTACTACAAATAGAACATTAAAAATTCGTCAAAGAAATGCAAATTTTTTAATAAATTGTCAAAATTTGTCTCAAATTATTCAAAGTTATTCTCTGAACCATCATTAAATAACGCCCGGAGTTTTCCCCGTCGTTTGGTACCACTCTCGACCACCCCCTACTGTGGGAAGTGCAAAACTTTTGATTTTTACACCAAACCTAACCTAATCTTTCGGTACCTAAATATTCATATTTTTCAGCGAGTTTTTGTCATATCTTGTATTATACCTTGTCTTGATCAACGCTATAGAAATTTTCAATGCTGCCAAAATTTAAGAGTTTTTGTACTACAAATAGAACATTAAAAATTCGCCAAAGAAATGCAAATCTTTTAATAAATTGTCAAAATTTGACTCAAATTATTCAAAATTATTCTCTGAACCATCATTTAATAACGCCCGGAGTTTTCCCCTTCGTTTGGTACCACTCTCGACCACCCCCTATTGTGGGATGTGCAAATGTTTTGATTGTCACACCTAACCTAACCAAATCTTTTGGTACCTAAATATTCATATTTTTCAGCGGATTTTTGTCATATCTTGTATTCTACCTTGCCTTGATCAACGCTATAGAAATTTTCAATGCTGCCAAAATTTAAGAGTTTTTGTACTACAAATAGAACATTAAAAATTCGTCAAAGAAATGCAAATTTTTTAATAAATTGTCAAAATTTGTCTCAAATTATTCAAAGTTATTCTCTGAACCATCATTAAATAACGCCCGGAGTTTTCCCCGTCGTTTGGTACCACTCTCGACCACCCCTATTGTTGGAAGTGCAAAACTTTTGATTTTTACACCAAACCTAACCTAATCTTTCGGTACCTAAATATTCATATTTTTCAGCGGGTTTTTGTCATATCTTGTATTCTACCTTGTCTTGATCAACGCTATAGAAATTTTCAATGCTGCCAAAATTTAAGAGTTTTTGTACTACAAATAGAACATTAAAAATTCGTCAAAGAAATGCAAATTTTTTAATAAATTGTCAAAATTTGTCTCAAATTATTCAAAGTTATTCTCTGAACCATCATTAAATAACGCCCGGAGTTTTCCCCGTCGTTTGGTACCACTCTCGACCACCCCCTATTGTGGGAAGTGCAAAACTTTTGATTTTTACACCAAACCTAACCTAATCTTTCGGTACATAAATATTCATATTTTTCAGCGAGTTTTTGTCATATCTTGTATTCTACCTTGTCTTGATCAACGCTATAGAAATTTTCAATGCTGCCAAAATTTAAGAGTTTTTGTACTACAAATAGAACATTAAAAATTCGCCAAAGAAATGCAAATTTTTTAATAAATTGTCAAAATTTGCCTCAAATTATTCAAAGTTTTTCTCTGAACCATCATTAAATAACGCCCGGAGTTTTCCCCGTCGTTTGGTACCACTCTCGACAACCCCCTATTGTGGGAAGTGCAAAACTTTTGATTTGTACACCTCACCTAACCTAATCTTTCGGTACCTAAATATTCATATTTTTCAGCGGGTTTTTGTCATATCTTGTATTCTAACTTGTCTTGATCAACGCTATAGAAATTTTCAATGCTGCCAAAATTTAAGAGTTTTTGTACTACAAATAGAACATTAAAAATTCGTCAAAGAAATGCAAATTTTTTAATAAATTGTCAAAATTTGTCTCAAATTATTCAAAGTTATTCTCTGAACCATCATTAAATAACGCCCGGAGTTTACTCCGTCGTTTGGTACCACTCTCGACCACCCCCTATTGTGGGAAGTGCAAAACTTTTGATTTTTACACCAAACCTAACCTAATCTTTCGGTACCTAAATATTCATATTTTTCAGCGGGTTTTTGTCATATCTTGTATTCTAACTTGTCTTGATCAACGCTATAGAAATTTTCAATGCTGCCAAAATTTAAGAGTTTTTGTACTACAAATAGAACATTAAAAATTCGTCAAAGAAATGCAAATTTTTTAATAAATTGTCAAAATTTGTCTCAAATTATTCAAAATTATTCTCTGAACCATCATTTAATAACGCCCGGAGTTTTCCCCGTCGTTTGGTACCACTCTCGACCACCCCCTATTGTGGGATGTGCAAATGTTTTGATTGTCACACCTAACCTAACCCAATCTTTTGGTACCTAAATATTCATATTTTTCAGCGGATTTTTGTCATATCTTGTATTCTACCTTGTCTTGATCAACGCTATAGAAATTTTCAATGCTGCCAAAATTTAAGAGTTTTTGTACTACAAATAGAACATTAAAAATTCGTCAAAGAAATGCAAATTTTTTAATAAATTGTCAAAATTTTTCTCAAATTATTCAAAGTTATTCTCTGAACCATCATTAAATAACGCCCGGAGTTTTCCCCGTCGTTTGGTACCACTCTCGACCACCCCCTACTGTGGGAAGTGCAAAACTTTTGATTTTTACACCAAACCTAACCTAATCTTTCGGTACCTAAATATTCATATTTTTCAGCGAGTTTTTGTCATATCTTGTATTCTACCTTGTCTTGATCAACGCTATAGAAATTTTCAATGCTGCCAAAATTTAAGAGTTTTTGTACTACAAATAGAACATTAAAAATTCGCCAAAGAAATGCAAATTTTTTAATAAATTGTCAAAATTTGACTCAAATTATTCAAAATTATTCTCTGAACCATCATTTAATAACGCCCGGAGTTTTCCCCTTCGTTTGGTACCACTCTCGACCACCCCCTATTGTGGGATGTGCAAATGTTTTGATTGTCACACCTAACCTAACCCAATCTTTTGGTACCTAAATATTCATATTTTTCAGCGGATTTTTGTCATATCTTGTATTCTACCTTGTCTTGATCAACGCTATAGAAATTTTCAATGCTGCCAAAATTTAAGAGTTTTTGTACTACAAATAGAACATTAAAAATTCGTCAAAGAAATGCAAATTTTTTAATAAATTGTCAAAATTTGTCTCAAATTATTCAAAGTTATTCTCTGAACCATCATTAAATAACGCCCGGAGTTTTCCCCGTCGTTTGGTACCACTCTCGACCACCCCTATTGTTGGAAGTGCAAAACTTTTGATTTTTACACCAAACCTAACCTAATCTTTCGGTACCTAAATATTCATATTTTTCAGCGGGTTTTTGTCATATCTTGTATTCTACCTTGTCTTGATCAACGCTACAGAAATTTTCAATGCTGCCAAAATTTAAGAGTTTTTGTACTACAAATAGAACAATAAAAATTCGTCAAAGAAATGCAAATTTTTTAATAAATTGTCAAAATTTGTCTCAAATTATTCAAAGTTATTCTCTGAACCATCATTAAATAACGCCCGGAGTTTTCCCCGTCGTTTGGTACCACTCTCGACCACCCCCTATTGTGGGAAGTGCAAAACTTTTGATTTTTACACCAAACCTAACCTAATCTTTCGGTACCTAAATATTCATATTTTTCAGCGAGTTTTTGTCATATCTTGTATTCTACCTTGTCTTGATCAACGCTATAGAAATTTTCAATGCTGCCAAAATTTAAGAGTTTTTGTACTACAAATAGAACATTAAAAATTCGCCAAAGAAATGCAAATTTTTTAATAAATTGTCAAAATTTGTCTCAAATTATTCAAAGTTTTTCTCTGAACCATCATTAAATAACGCCCGGAGTTTTCCCCGTCGTTTGGTACCACTCTCGACCACCCCCTATTGTGGGAAGTGCAAAACTTTTGATTTGTACACCTCACCTAACCCAATCTTTTGGTACCTAAATATTCATATTTTTCAGCGGATTTTTGTCATATCTTGTATTCTACCTTGTCTTGATCAACTCTATAGAAATTTTCAATGCTGCCAAAATTTAAGAGTTTTTGTACTACAAATAGAACATTAAAAATTCGCCAAAGAAATGCAAATTTTTTAATAAATTGTCAAAATTTGTCTCAAATTATTCAAAATTATTCTCTGAACCATCATTTAATAACGCCCGGAGTTTTGCCCCGTCGTTTGGTACGACTCTCGACCACCCCCTATTGTGGGAAGTGCAAAACCTTTGATTTTTACACCTAACCTAACCCAATCTTTTGGTACCTAAATATTCATATTTTTCAGCGGGTTTTTGTCATATCTTGTATTCTGCCTTGTCTTGATCAACGCAATAGAAATTTTCAGTGCTGCCAAAATTTAAAATTATTATACTACAAAAAGAACATTAAAAATTCGTCAAAGAAATGCAAATTTTTACTAAATTGTCAAAACTTGTCTCAAATTATTCAAAGTTATTCTCTGAACCATCATTAAATAACGCCCGGAGTTTTGCCCCGTCGTTTGGTACCACTCTCGACCACCCCCTATTGTGGGAAGTGCAAAACTTTTGATTTTTACACCTAACTTAACCCAATCTTTTGGTACCTAAATATTCATATTTTTCAGCGGGTTTTTGTCATATCTTGTATTCTACCTTGTCTTGATCAACGCTATAGAAATTTTCAATGCTGCCAAAATTTAAGAGTTTTTGTACTACAAATAGAACATTAAAAATTCGCCAAAGAAATGCAATTTTTTTAATAAATTGTCAAAATTTGTCTCAAATTATTCAAAATTATTCTCTGAACCATCATTTAATAACGCCCGGAGTTTTGCCCCGTCGTTTGGTACGACTCTCGACCACCCCCTATTGTGGGAAGTGCAAAACTTTTGATTTTTACACCTAACTTAACCCAATCTTTTGGTACCTAAATATTCATATTTTTCAGCGGGTTTTTGTCATATCTTGTATTCTGCCTTGTCTTGATCAACGCAATAGAAATTTTCAGTGCTGCCAAAATTTAAAATTATTATACTACAAAAAGAACATTAAAAATTCGTCAAAGAAATGCAAATTTTTTAATAAATTGTCAAAATTTGTCTCAAATTATTCAAAGTTATTCTCTGAACCATCATTAAATAACGCCCGGAGTTTTCCCCGTCGTTTGGTACCACTCTCGACCACCCCCTATTGTGGGAAGTGCAAAACTTTTGATTTTTACACCTAACTTAACCCAATCTTTTGGTACCTAAATATTCATATTTTTCAGCGGGTTTTTGTCATATCTTGTATTCTACCTTGTCTTGATCAACGCTACAGAAATTTTCAATGCTGCCAAAATTTAAGAGTTTTTGTACTACAAATAGAACATTAAAAATTCGTCAAAGAAATGCAAATTTTTTAATAAATTGTCAAAATTTGTCTCAAATTATTCAAAGTTTTTCTCTGAACCATCATTAAATAACGCCCGGAGTTTTGCCCCGTCGTTTGGTACCACTCTCGACCACCCCCTATTGTGGGAAGTGCAAAACTTTTGATTTTTACACCTAACTTAACCCAATCTTTTGGTACCTAAATATTCATATTTTTCAGCGGGTTTTTGTCATATCTTGTATTCTACCTTGTCTTGATCAACGCTACAGAAATTTTCAATGCTGCCAAAATTTAAGAGTTTTTGTACTACAAATAGAACATTAAAAATTCGCCAAAGAAATGCAAATTTTTTAATAAATTGTCAAAATTTGTCTCAAATTATTCAAAATTATTCTCTGAACCATCATTTAATAACGCCCGGAGTTTTGCCCCGTCGTTTGGTACGACTCTCGACCACCCCCTATTGTGGGAAGTGCAAAACCTTTGATTTTTACACCTAACCTAACCCAATCTTTTGGTACCTAAATATTCATATTTTTCAGCGGGTTTTTGTCATATCTTGTATTCTGCCTTGTCTTGATCAACGCAATAGAAATTTTCAGTGCTGCCAAAATTTAAAATTATTATACTACAAAAAGAACATTAAAAATTCGTCAAAGAAATGCAAATTTTTACTAAATTGTCAAAACTTGTCTCAAATTATTCAAAGTTATTCTCTGAACCATCATTAAATAACGCCCGGAGTTTTGCCCCGTCGTTTGGTACCACTCTCGACCACCCCCTATTGTGGGAAGTGCAAAACTTTTGATTTTTACACCTAACTTAACCCAATCTTTTGGTACCTAAATATTCATATTTTTCAGCGGGTTTTTGTCATATCTTGTATTCTACCTTGTCTTGATCAACGCTATAGAAATTTTCAATGCTGCCAAAATTTAAGAGTTTTTGTACTACAAATAGAACATTAAAAATTCGCCAAAGAAATGCAATTTTTTTAATAAATTGTCAAAATTTGTCTCAAATTATTCAAAATTATTCTCTGAACCATCATTTAATAACGCCCGGAGTTTTGCCCCGTCGTTTGGTACGACTCTCGACCACCCCCTATTGTGGGAAGTGCAAAACTTTTGATTTTTACACCTAACTTAACCCAATCTTTTGGTACCTAAATATTTATATTTTTCAGCGGGTTTTTGTCATATCTTGTATTCTACCTTGTCTTGATCAACGCTACAGAAATTTTCAATGCTGCCAAAATTTAAGAGTTTTTGTACTACAAATAGAACATTAAAAATTCGTCAAAGAAATGCAAATTTTTTAATAAATTGTCAAAATTTGTCTCAAATTATTCAAAGTTTTTCTCTGAACCATCATTAAATAACGCCCGGAGTTTTGCCCCGTCGTTTGGTACCACTCTCGACCACCCCCTATTGTGGCAAGTGCAAAACTTTTGATTTGTACACCTCACCTAACCTAATCTTTCGGTACCTAAATATTCATATTTTTCAGCGGATTTTTGTCATATCTTGTATTCTACCTTGTCTTGATCAACGCTATAGAAATTTTCAATGCTGCCAAAATTTAAGAGTTCTTGTACTACAAATAGAACATTAAAAATTCGTCAAAGAAATGCAAATTTTTTAATAAATTGTCAAAATTTGTCTCAAATTATTCAAAGTTTTTCTCTGAACCATCATTAAATAACGCCCGGAGTTTTGCCCCGTCGTTTGGTACCACTCTCGACCACCCCCTATTGTGGGAAGTGCAAAACCTTTGATTTTTACACCTAACCTAACCCAATCTTTTGGTACCTAAATATTCATATTTTTCAGCGGGTTTTTGTCATATCTTGTATTCTGCCTTGTCTTGATCAACGCAATAGAAATTTTCAGTGCTGCCAAAATTTAAAATTATTATACTACAAAAAGAACATTGAAAATTCGTCAAAGAAATGCAAATTTTTACTAAATTGTCAAAACTTGTCTCAAATTATTCAACGTTATTCTCTGAACCATCATTAAATAACGCCCGGAGTTTTGCCCCGTCGTTTGGTACCACTCTCGACCACCCCCTATTGTGGGAAGTGCAAAACTTTTGATTTTTACACCTTTTTTTTTTTTTTTTTGTTTCCCAGGAAAAATGCTTCATGCACTACCCGCCGGCTAGGGGACGGCACCGGCGGGGCGTGTGGGACTCCCAGCAAGAAAACGCGCTGGTCTACCCACTAAAAAACCTGGGGTGTTCCCTCTCTCACCCAATGGGGGGGGCCAGTTGGGAACTTAAAAGATTCAACCATAGCAGGCCCCCCCGTGTGGGTGCCGGCCGGGTCATTTTTTTTTTTTTCGGACCCGACCACCTCTCGTCCCCAGGGGAGAGCCTGACTGCTCTTCCCTTTCGACATCAGAAAGGCGCGCGGGAACACCGCGCGCGCCCTCTCGGGGCTTTTGAGTTTACGGGTGGCAGGGTCCCCTGAGGCCCCGCCACCCGGAGCCCCTAGGTGGGGGGCAGGAGAGCGACATAAGCGCGTCTCCTGCGCCCCATCCTCCGGCGGCGGACGTCCGGGGCGTAAGGATCGTCCTCACGCCCCCGCTCCGCCGCCTCCTTCTGCGAGATGACAGTCTCGCAGAAGGAACTCATTGCGCCCCAGCACCTGTCGTCGCCGACCATCTTGGATATGACGGTCGGCAACGAGAGGTCGGGGCCAATCACGGTGACCAGGGCACAGCGCTCCGCGGCCCACGCCGGGCACTCCTCCAGCGTGTGCTGCGCCGTGTCCCGGTCACACACCTCACAATGGTGACATCTGGTTGTCGGCTCCCTACCGGCTATCTTGCAGAGGTACTCTCCGAAACACCCGTGTCCGGAGAGCACCTGAGTAAGCCGGTAGGTGAGCGGTCCGCGCCGTCTGTCCGTCCACTCCCTTAACACTGGACGGACAGCCTCGACTGTCCTCACCCCATAGCGGGGCTGGGCCAGCCTCTCCTGCCATTTGGCCTCCAGGACCAATCGAGCCTGGGACCTTCGCGTCTCCACCGCCCTGTGCGTGGGCTTCTCGCCCTGGAGCCGGAGGTCAGCGCGCCAGTAATACACTGACGCTTGGACCTCCGCCTCCAAATCCCAGGGCGGCGATGCCGCCAAAACGCACGCCGCCTCGTAGGAGACGGTGCGGTACGCCCGCGACACCCTGATCGCCATCGCCCTCTGAGGTCTCCTTAGGAGGGCGACATTTCGGTGATCCAGGGCGCCAGCCCAAATGGGCGACCCATAAAGGGCCATCGACCGCACCACCCCCAAATAGAGGCGGCGGCAGATGACACTCGGCCCCCCGATATTCGGCAGCAGAGAGCTAAACGCTCCCGCCGCCGACATCAGCCGGGGGGCCAGGCGGCTAAAATGGACGCGAAAGTTCCAGCGGCCGTCGAGGTGGAGCCCCAAGTATTTCATACTCGGCTCCACCCCGATGCGGACCCCTCCAACGATGATGTGGGCATCTGGTGGCGGCGCCCGCCGAGGCCCGTGAAATAGAAGGGCCTCGGATTTTTCCAGCGCCACCTCCAGTCCCAACATCCTAATCCTGCCGACAACCAGAGCCACTCCAGCCGTGGCAAGACGGGCAGCTGCCCAGTAGTCCTCTCCCCGGGCCGTAACCAGCGTGTCGTCGGCGTAACAAGTTACGCCGACGCCCGGGGGCAGGGCGCCCCGCAGCACCCAGTCGTAACCGATGTTCCACAGGAGCGGACCCAGAACCGATCCCTGTGGAACACCGCACGACACCTCCCTCCGGAACGTCTCTCCGTTCCGCCCCACACAGAATACACTTCTCTGGTGCAGGTAGTCCCCGACTATTCGGCGCAGGTAGGGAGGCACCCCATGAAATCGGAGCGCCTCCCTAATAGTCGCCCACGGCAGGGTGTTGAACGCGTTGGCGATGTCCAAGGACACCGCCAACAGCACCCCGCGCGAGGCGACAGCCTCTTCCGAGAGGGCCTTGACGCGACTGATCGCGTCAATCGTCGATCGGCCCTCCCGGAATCCGAACTGGAGTTCGGATAAGTCGGGGCCCACCCGCACCAGGTGCTTGGAGAGGCGGGCAGCCAACACACGCTCAAAGAGCTTGCCCACCTCATCCAATAACACTATGGGGCGGTACGCGGAGGGAGAGTCCGCGGGGCGGCCCTCCTTTCTCAGGAGGACCAGCTTGCCCGTCTTCCACATGGAAGGGAACCGTCCCGACTCCAAGCAGGCGCTAAACAGCCTGAGGAGCCGGTCCCCTAGGGCGTCATAGGCCAAAACCCAGGCGCGGCCAGGAATCCCGTCCGGCCCCGGAGCAGTGTTTTTGCCCCGGAGCCGCACCATTGCCGCGCCGAGCTCCGCCATTGATACTACTGGCGCCCCGGCATCGGCGCCGTCCTCCTCGACTTCGGGCGGCGCCATTACGGGAGGTGTGTGCTCCGCTCTCGAAGGAAAGAGAGCGGAGACCACCCCCTCCAATTGCCGGGGCTGGAGACTCTCGGTGACCGGTGGGGCCCAGGGGCGCAACTTGCCCCTGACCGTCTTATACGGACGACCCCACGGGTCTGCCTCGAGAGTCCCCAGGAACTCTTCCCATCTTTGGGTTTTGGCCTCACTGATGGCGGACTGCAGGGCGTGCTTCCGCTGTACGTAATCGCCCCGCAGCCGTGCCTCCACGGTCGGGTCACGGTACCGCCTGCGTCGGCGGTACCTAGTGTACTGGCGACGCGCCGTAATGCAAGCGGCGCGTTTCTGACTAATGTCGTCAGACCACCAGTACACCTGACGCCTTGGAGGTCGAGCACTGGCCCGGGGCATCGACGCGTCGCAAATCTGCGTCATCGCGCCCCGGAACCACTCCGCCTCCGACTCAACCTCCACAGGCCCTTCACCCATCGGGGTCCAGGCCTGGACGATGGAGGCTTCCACCAGCACGTCTACGTCGAGACGTTTCAACGCCCATCGTGGGGACGACAGGGTGTGCACTCTCCTCGGGCGATCGTCCGGGATCGCCGGCGAGGCGGAGATGTCGAACCGCACGTAGCGGTGGTCCGACAGTGACTCCGCCTCGACCAGCACTCGCCAGTCCCGGACTTGGCGCGCTACGGCAGGGCTTGCGAACGAAATGTCCACGATGGACTCGCCCTGCCAGCGCACGCACGTGGCGACCGACCCCCGGTTAAGAACCACGAGGCCGGTCGCAATCGCCCACTCCTCCAGCGCGTCGCCGCGAGCGTCGGTGACAGGGGATCCCCAAGCCGATGATTTGGCATTGAAGTCCCCCGCCACCACGACCGGACGCGATGGGTACCGATTAATCACGGCGCCCACCGCGTCCAAAAAGCGCTCAAACTCGGCGAGGCGCCGGTTCGGAGAAAAGTACACCCCGATCAGGACGGTTCCCTCCCAATCAACACAAACATACCCCTCGCCCCTGTCTGTCATCACCAGGAGCGAGGGTCCAGACGAAACAATGGCCGCCGAGCCCCCGAGGTCCCCAAACCAGTTGTGTCGGCTGGGGACGCAGTAAGGCTCGGCGACCACGGCGATGTCTATTGACCACTCCGCCATGTGCTGCAGCAGAATATCCTGCGCCCTGGCGGAGCGGTCAATATTCGCCTGTAGGAGGCGATGGGCCATAATCAATTAGGTTTCCATCGCCTCCCTACTGCTCCCTGCTTGGGACGGGGCCGGGGCGGCCGGAGTCCTGGCGACCGCCCCTCTGGCCTTATGCCTTTTGGGTGGAGAGCAAGATTTGCTCCCCATCCGATGCCCCGCCGGCCTTCCCGCAGCCAAGCAGATGCTGCAGGAAGCTTTTGCCGCGGAGCATGCGGCGGCCTTGTGGCCGGGCTGGCCGCAGCGATAACAGGAGTCGCTACGGTCAGTTTCGGCGGTGCATTGCTGCCTCACGTGCCCCGGTTCGAGGCAGCGGTAGCACCGCCTAGGCTTCGGCTCCAGGAGATTTACCTGAGCCGAGACCATCCCGACCAGCAAACGGCCGGCCGCCACCTTCTTCGCCGCGGCGATGGGGCAGCGCACCATCACCGTGCACAGACCACCATTGCCGCGGCGCACTTCCCCCACCCTGACCTGCGCCTGAGGGCAGGCTCCGGCTTTTGCCACCGCAGCGGCGACATCTTTGGAGGAGGCCGAGTCGTCCAGCCCGGTTATCCGCATTTCCGCGGACTTCACCGGGCGGGAGACCTTGACCTCCTCAGGCGTGAAAAGTGACCGAATTTTTTCGGCCACCCTGTCCGCCTTGTCGCCGGAGGTGGCACCTGGGACCTCCAGTATTCTGGCCCCAGTGGCGGCAACCTTGAAGAGGACGCCTCCGGCGAGGCCCATCCCTGCGAGATCGCCTTTTATGGCCTCAGTGGCCCGCCGGAGGACGCCCGCATAGCTGACGCCTTTCCGGAGTCCCTCCTCCGTCAGCTCCACCACAACGGCGGTGGAGCGCGGGGGGCGCAGGTCAGCCGGGGTGGGGCCCTTCTTTTTGTTCAGCACCGGGGGAGCTCGGGATGCCTTCTTCTGCTTCCTCTTCCTCCTCTTCCTCCCGACGACCTCTGTCCACGGCTGCTCAGCCGAAGCAGAGGCCACCGGGACGGGTTGGGGCTGGGCAGCGGGGTGCGGAGGCGCCACAGTGGTGGTCGTCTTCCTCTTGCCCTTCCCTTTCCCCTTGAGAGACGAAACCGACGCTGTGGGGACAGACCTCTGACGTGCCACCAGCTGGCCGGAGGGCGCCGGGCCAGCCGGCGCGCCCCCGACCATCCGGGGGCGGCCCCCGAGCGAAGGGCCCGGGGTCGGGACAGGTGCGAGGCCATAGTTGGCCAGACACGCCTCCACAACGTTGCGCGCCTGAGCCACCGTGGCCCGCATCAAATCGTTCGCCCAGGCGGGCCGCTGGTCTTCCGCGGGAGTGAGGGGCTGCGCTGTGCGCCGCGGGAGGGGCGGGAACTCCTCCCGCTGCCTCCCGGCAGGCGCCCTGGCGGTAGCCGAGGGCGTCTTGGCAGCGCTGGCCCGAGCGGCAGTGGCAGCGGCCGCCTTCATGGCCGCCACCTCCGCCCGGAGCTCCGCAAGCTGCCTATGCAGCCCCTCGTTCTCCGACCTCCAGCGCCTCTGGAGGTCGGAGGAAGCCCGTCCCCACAAGCCGAAGAAGGCCTCCCTCATTTCCTCCGTGGCAACTTTGAGGTCCCGAACGAATCCCCCCTTCAAGTTGCCGGACCGGGCTGCCACCCTCAGGACGGTCTCGGCGCCAGCCTCGAACCGTTGCCTGAGGTCGGCAACCGAGTCCCCTCCCAAGGGGGACGCATCCTCGACCCCAGCAATCTTCTTGAAGTCTCGACGGGCAGGCAGAGGCTGCCCGAGGAGCTTCCTTGCGGAGGGAGGTGGCATCGGGGAACCAGCGCTTCCTCCGCAGGGCGTCCCTTCTACCACCTCTACCTCCGTGTCCGACCCAGAATCGGAGTGCACGTGGTGCGACGTCTTCCGGCGCTTCACGGAAGCGCCGGGCGCACCCCAGAATTTGAGGGTGAGGGAAG
The DNA here is from genome assembly GCA_963675205.1 of Catocala nupta. Lineage (NCBI taxonomy): Eukaryota > Metazoa > Arthropoda > Insecta > Lepidoptera > Erebidae > Catocala > Catocala nupta. Next base: position 1,447,472 of record OY776107.1, on the reverse strand, counting down.
CAGGGCTTTCCCCCTCCTCCTCCCTCTCCCTTTGGGCCGCCAACGAGCACCGGCTCCGTGGCCGACTGGCCTCCGAACCCGAGCCCGCCCGCGACTCGACGTCCATATCAGTGCCGGTGTCGGCGCTGAGCACGCTCGACACGGAGTCACTGCGTGCCAGCGCCGCCACCCGGGACCTCGACCGTGTCCTCGGCACGGCCGGAACGCTACTTACAAATGTCGGCGGGGGCATACCCCCCCCAACCATCCCTTTTTTGGGATCTTCCATCTTTGTCTTGTTCGGGCCGGAGCCCAAGACAACTCTCCTCGCAGGGTCAGTACTTGACCCTGCGGCAATTTCGGTGCCGGATATTTCGCGCGGCACTGCGCTGTGATGGCGGTTGCCCCCCCCAGAATACGAGGGGCAGACGGAGCCAGAAGGCTCCGTGAGGGATTCTCCGGGCGCGGCGCACCCGGTACCCTCCTGGGGTAGGTTAAGACCTTTAGCCGACATCTTCATAGTAGTTTTTGGGTGGCCCTAATGACTGGGTTCCCCCCAGCCATACAGCCCCTCGCCAGGCCACCAAAAACTTGGGCTTTGGGTAATTTTTATAGAGGTTTTCTTCCTCGCAGCCCGAAGGCCCCCGGTCCTGTCAGTTCAGGATTACGGGTTGGGCCGGATGGGGGTCCATGCTGGACCGATCCACCCGCCCCAAGACCGCCCGGCCGGGCAGGAAGCCTAAGCTTCACATCCCGGCCTGACGGCCCCAGCTAGTGATTTTTTAGAGAGGTTGTCTTCCTCTATCCCCTCGTGTTGGGCCGGATGGGGGTCCATGCTGGACCGATCCACCCGCCCCAAGACCGCCCGACTGGGTAGGACGCCTACGCTCACCAACCCGGCCTAGCGGCCCCCACTGGTAATTTTTTATAGAGGTTTTCTTCCCCTATCCCCCCCGTCTCATCCACGTGTCCTCTGCTAATCAGAGGAACACGTGGAGAGACCCCCAAACGCGGCCCTCGCGGGCCGATAACCCCGAGACAAGATGCCTCGGGTTCCCTACGCGCGTGCCAGAGTATTAGCCACGAGTAATAATGGCCCCGAAAGGACATTATTACCCGTGTTGCCCGGGGTGTACCGGCCCAACGACTGCCGTTCCAATCCACTGAAAATGTAGAAAGGACCAGCAGCCTTCGAGCGCACGGGGAGGTTCTCTGGCCACACACCCCTTGATTTTTACACCTTTTTTTTTTTTTTTTTTATTTTTTTTTTTTATTTTTTTTTGATTCCCAGGAAAAAATGCTTGATGCACTACCCGCCGGCTAGGGGACGGCACCGGCGGGGCGTGTGGGACTCACCAGCCTAGTGCTGGGATACCCACTAAAAAAACCTGGGGTGTTCCCTCTCTCACCCAATGGGGGGGCCTGTTGGGAGTCTTTGATTTTTACACCTAACTTAACCCAATCTTTTGGTACCTAAATATTCATATTTTTCAGCGGGTTTTTGTCATATCTTGTATTCTACCTTGTCTTGATCAACGCTATAGAAATTTTCAATGCTGCCAAAATTTAAGAGTTTTTGTACTACAAATAGAACATTAAAAATTCGCCAAAGAAATGCAATTTTTTTAATAAATTGTCAAAATTTGTCTCAAATTATTCAAAATTATTCTCTGAACCATCATTTAATAACGCCCGGAGTTTTGCCCCGTCGTTTGGTACGACTCTCGACCACCCCCTATTGTGGGAAGTGCAAAACTTTAGATTTTTACACCTAACTTAACCCAATCTTTTGGTACCTAAATATTCATATTTTTCAGCGGGTTTTTGTCATATCTTGTATTCTACCTTGTCTTGATCAACGCTACAGAAATTTTCAATGCTGCCAAAATTTAAGAGTTTTTGTACTACAAATAGAACATTAAAAATTCGTCAAAGAAATGCAAATTTTTTAATAAATTGTCAAAATTTGTCTCAAATTATTCAAAGTTTTTCTCTGAACCATCATTAAATAACGCCCGGAGTTTTGCCCCGTCGTTTGGTACCACTCTCGACCACCCCCTATTGTGGGAAGTGCAAAACTTTTGATTTGTACACCTCACCTAACCTAATCTTTCGGTACCTTAATATTCATATTTTTCAGCGGATTTTTGTCATATCTTGTATTCTACCTTGTCTTGATCAACGCTATAGAAATTTTCAATGCTGCCAAAATTTAAGAGTTTTTTTAATACCAAAAGAACATTAAAAATTCGTCAAAGAAATGCAAATTTTTTTAATAATTTTCAAAATTTGTCTCAAATTATTCAAAGTTTTTCTCTGAACCATCATTAAATAACGCCCGGAGTTTTCCCCGTCGTTTGGTACCACTCTCGACCACCCCCTATTGTGGGAAGTGCAAAACTTTTGATTTTTACACCAAACCTAACCTAATCTTTCGGTACCTAAATATTCATATTTTTCAGCGGGTTTTTGTCATATCTTGTATTCTACCTTGTCTTGATCAACGCTATAGAAATTTTCAATGCTGCCAAAATTTAAGAGTTTTTGTACTACAAATAGAACATTAAAAATTCGCCAAAGAAATGCAAATTTTTTAATAAATTGTCAAAATTTGTCTCAAATTATTCAAAATTATTCTCTGAACCATCATTTAATAACGCCCGGAGTTTTGCCCCGTCGTTTGGTACGACTCTCGACCACACCCTATTGTGGGAAGTGCAAAACTTTTGATTTTTACACCTAACCTAACCCAATCTTTTGGTACCTAAATATTCATATTTTTCAGCGGGTTTTTGTCATATCTTGTATTCTACCTTGTCTTGATCAACGCTACAGAAATTTTCAATGCTGCCAAAATTTAAGAGTTTTTGTACTACAAATAGAACATTAAAAATTCGTCAAAGAAATGCAAATTTTTTAATAAATTGTCAAAATTTGTCTCAAATTATTCAAAGTTTTTCTCTGAACCATCATTAAATAACGCCCGGAGTTTTGCCTCGTCGTTTGGTACCACTCTCGACCACCCCCTATTGTGGGAAGTGCGAAACTTTTGATTTTTACACCAAACCTAACCTAATCTTTCGGTACCTAAATATTCATAATTTTCAGCGGGTTTTTGTCATATCTTGTATTCTACCTTGTCTTGATCAACGCTACAGAAATTTTCAATGCTGCCAAAATTTAAGAGTTTTTGTACTACAAATAGAACATTAAAAATTCGTCAAAGAAATGCAAATTTTTTAATAAATTGTCAAAATTTGTCTCAAATTATTCAAAGTTTTTCTCTGAACCATCATTAAATAACGCCCGGAGTTTTCCCCGTCGTTTGGTATCACTCTCGACCACCCCCTATTGTGGGAAGTGCGAAACTTTTGATTTTTACACCAAACCTAACCTAATCTTTCGGTACCTAAATATTCATATTTTTCAGCGGGTTTTTGTCATATCTTGTATTCTACCTTGTCTTGATCAACGCTATAGAAATTTTCAATGCTGCCAAAATTTAAGAGTTTTTGTACTACAAATAGAACATTAAAAATTCGTCAAAGAAATGCAAATTTTTTAATAAATTGTCAAAATTTGTCTCAAATTATTCAAAGTGATTTTCTGAACCATCAATAAATAACGCCCGGAGTTTTCCCCGTCGTTTGGTACCACTCTCGACCACCCCCTATTGTGGGAAGTGCAAAACTTTTGATTTTTACACCAAACCTAACCTAATCTTTCGGTACCTAAATATTCATATTTTTCAGCGGGTTTTTGTCATATCTTGTATTCTACCTTGTCTTGATCAACGCAATAGAAATTTTCAGTGCTGCCAAAATTTAAAATTATTATACTACAAAAAGAACATTAAAAATTCGTCAAAGAAATGCAAATTTTTACTAAATTGTCAAAACTTGTCTCAAATTATTCAAAGTTATTCTCTGAACCATCATTTAATAACGCCCGGAGTTTTCCCCGTCGTTTGGTACCACTCTCGACCACCCCCTATTGTGGGAAGTGCAAAACTTTTGATTTTTACACCAAACCTAACCTAATCTTTCGGTACCTAAATATTCATATTTTTCAGCGGGTTTTTGTCATATCTTGTATTCTACCTTGTCTTGATCAACGCTACAGAAATTTTCAATGCTGCCAAAATTTAAGAGTTTTTGTACTACAAATAGAACATTAAAAATTCGTCAAAGAAATGCAAATTTTTTAATAAATTGTCAAAATTTGTCTCAAATTATTCAAAGTTATTCTCTGAACCATCATTAAATAACGCCCGGAGTTTTCCCCGTCGTTTGGTACCACTCTCGACCACCCCCTATTGTGGGAAGTGCAAAACTTTTGATTTTTACACCAAACCTAACCTAATCTTTCGGTACCTAAATATTCATATTTTTCAGCGGGTTTTTGTCATAATATCTTGTATTCTACCTTGTCTTGATCAACGCTATAGAAATTTTCAATGCTGCCAAAATTTAAGAGTTTTTGTACTACAAATAGAACATTAAAATTTCGCCAAAGAAATGCAAATTTTTTAATAAATTGTCAAAATTTGTCTCAAATTATTTAAAATTATTCTCTGAACCATCATTTAATAACGCCCGGAGTTTTGCCCCGTCGTTTGGTACGACTCTCGACCACCCCCTATTGTGGGAAGTGCAAAACTTTTGATTTTTACACCTAACCTAACGTAATCTTTTGGTACCTAAATATTCATATTTTTCAGCGGGTTTTTGTCATATCTTGTATTCTACCTTGTCTTGATCAACGCTATAGAAATTTTCAATGCTGCAAAAATTTAAGAGTTTTTATACAACAAAAAGAACATTAAAAATTACTCAAAGAAATGCAAATTTTTACTAAATTGTCAAAATTTGTCTTAAATTATTCAAAGTTATTCTCTGAACCATCATTAAATAACGCCCGGAGTTTTCCCCGTCGTTTGGTACCACTCTCGACCACCCCCTATTGTGGGAAGTGCAAAGGTTTTGATTGTCACACCTAACCTAACCGAATCTTTTGGTACCTAAATATTCATATTTTTCAGCGGATTTTTGTCATATCTTGTATTCTACCTTGTCTTGATCAACGCAATAGAAATTTTCAGTGCTGCCAAAATTTAATATTATTATATTACAAAAAGAACATTAAAAATTCGTCAAAGAAATGCAAATTTTTACTAAATTGACAAAACTTGTCTCAAATTATTCAAAGTTATTCTCTGAACCATCATTTAATAACGCCCGGAGTTTTGCCCCGTCGTTTGGTACGACTCTCGACCACCCCCTATTGTGGGAAGTGCAAATGTTTTGATTGTCACACCTAACCTAACCGAATCTTTTGGTACCTAAATATTCATATTTTTCAGCGGATTTTTGTCATATCTTGTATTCCACCTTGTCTTGATCAACGCTATAGAAATTTTCAATGCTGCCAATATTTAAGAGTTTTTGTACTACAAATAGAACATTAAAAATTCGTCAAAAAATTCAAATTTTTTAATAAATTGTCAAAATTATAATATATAATAATAATAATAATAATAATATAATAATATTCTACCACATACACACAACACCATCTAGCCCAAACTAAGCAGAGCTTGTACTATGGGTACTAGACAATGGATAAACATACATATATACCTTTTTTTTTTTTTTTTTTTGTAAATACATACATACATATTATACATAGAAACACCCAGACCAAGACAAACATCCATGTTCATGCACACAAATGTTTGACTTGTGCGGGAATCGAACCCGCGACCTCAGGCGTGGCAGTCGGTTACACTAACCACTACGCCATCGAGGCCGACAATAATTTGTCTCAAATTATTCAAAGTTTTTCTCTGAACCATCATTAAATAACGCCCGGAGTTTTCCCCGTCGTTTGGTACCACTCTCGACCACCCCCTATTGTGGGAAGTGCAAAACTTTTGATTTTTACACCAAACCTAACCTAATCTTTCGGTACCTAAATATTCATATTTTTCAGCGGATTTTTGTCATATCTTGTATTCCACCTTGTCTTGATCAACGCTATAGAAATTTTCAATGCTGCCAATATTTAAGAGTTTTTGTACTACAAATAGAACATTAAAAATTCGTCAAAGAAATGCAAATTTTTTAATAAATTGTCAAAATTTGTCTCAAATTATTCAAAGTTTTTCTCTGAACCATCATTAAATAACGCCCGGAGTTTTCCCCGTCGTTTGGTACCACTCTCGACCACCCCCTATTGTGGGAAGTGCAAAACTTTTGATTTTTACACCAAACCTAACCTAATCTTTCGGTACCTAAATATTCATATTTTTCAGCGAGTTTTTGTCATATCTTGTATTCTACCTTGTCTTGATCAACGCTATAGAAATTTTCAATGCTGCCAAAATTTAAGAGTTTTTGTACTACAAATAGAACATTAAAAATTCGCCAAAGAAATGCAAATTTTTTAATAAATTGTCAAAATTTGTCTCAAATTATTCAAAATTATTCTCTGAACCATCATTTAATAACGCCCGGAGTTTTCCCCGTCGTTTGGTACCACTCTCGACCACCCCCTATTGTGGGAAGTGCAAATGTTTTGATTGTCACACCTAACCTAACCCAATCTTTTGGTACCTTAATATTCATATTTTTCAGCGGATTTTTGTCATATCTTGTATTCTACCTTGTCTTGATCAACGCTATAGAAATTTTCAATGCTGCCAAAATTTAAGAGTTTTTTTAATACCAAAAGAACATTAAAAATTCGTCAAAGAAATGCAAATTTTTTAATAAATTGTCAAAATTTGTCTCAAATTATTCAAAGTTTTTCTCTGAACCATCATTAAATAACGCCCGGAGTTTTCCCCGTCGTTTGGTACCACTCTCGACCACCCCCTATTGTGGGAAGTGCAAAACTTTTGATTTTTACACCAAACCTAACCTAATCTTTCGGTACCTAAATATTCATATTTTTCAGCGGGTTTTTGTCATATCTTGTATTCTACCTTGTCTTGATCAACGCTATAGAAATTTTCAATGCTGCCAAAATTTAAGAGTTTTTGTACTACAAATAGAACATTAAAAATTCGCCAAAGAAATGCAAATTTTTTAATAAATTGTCAAAATTTGTCTCAAATTATTCAAAATTATTCTCTGAACCATCATTTAATAACGCCCGGAGTTTTGCCCCGTCGTTTGGTACGACTCTCGACCACACCCTATTGTGGGAAGTGCAAAACTTTTGATTTTTACACCAAACCTAACCTAATCTTTCGGTACCTAAATATTCATATTTTTCAGCGGGTTTTTGTCATATCTTGTATTCTACCTTGTCTTGATCAACGCTATAGAAATTTTCAATGCTGCCAAAATTTAAGAGTTTTTGTACTACAAATAGAACATTAAAAATTCGCCAAAGAAATGCAAATTTTTTAATAAATTGTCAAAATTTGTCTCAAATTATTTAAAATTATTCTCTGAACCATCATTTAATAACGCCCGGAGTTTTGCCCCGTCGTTTGGTACGACTCTCGACCACCCCCTATTGTGGGAAGTGCAAAACTTTAGATTTTTACACCTAACCTAACCCAATCTTTTGGTACCTAAATATTCATATTTTTCAGCGGGTTTTTGTCATATCTTGTATTCTACCTTGTCTTGATCAACGCTACAGAAATTTTCAATGCTGCCAAAATTTAAGAGTTTTTGTACTACAAATAGAACATTAAAAATTCGTCAAAGAAATGCAAATTTTTTAATAAATTGTCAAAATTTGTCTCAAATTATTCAAAGTTTTTCTCTGAACCATCATTAAATAACGCCCGGAGTTTTGCCTCGTCGTTTGGTACCACTCTCGACCACCCCCTATTGTGGGAAGTGCGAAACTTTTGATTTTTACACCAAACCTAACCTAATCTTTCGGTACCTAAATATTCATAATTTTCAGCGGGTTTTTGTCATATCTTGTATTCTACCTTGTCTTGATCAACGCTACAGAAATTTTCAATGCTGCCAAAATTTAAGAGTTTTTGTACTACAAATAGAACATTAAAAATTCGTCAAAGAAATGCAAATTTTTTAATAAATTGTCAAAATTTGTCACAAATTATTCAAAGTTTTTCTCTGAACCATCATTAAATAACGCCCGGAGTTTTCCCCGTCGTTTGGTACCACTCTCGACCACCCCCTATTGTGGGAAGTGCGAAACTTTTGATTTTTACACCAAACCTAACCTAATCTTTCGGTACCTAAATATTCATATTTTTCAGCGGGTTTTTGTCATATCTTGTATTCTACCTTGTCTTGATCAACGCTATAGAAATTTTCAATGCTGCCAAAATTTAAGAGTTTTTGTACTACAAATAGAACATTAAAAATTCGTCAAAGAAATGCAAATTTTTTAATAAATTGTCAAAATTTGTCTCAAATTATTCAAAGTTATTCTCTGAACCATCATTTAATAACGCCCGGAGTTTTCCCCGTCGTTTGGTACCACTCTCGACCACCCCCTATTGTGGGAAGTGCAAAACTTTTGATTTTTACACCAAACCTAACCTAATCTTTCGGTACCTAAATATTCATATTTTTCGGCGGGTTTTTGTTATATCTTGTATTCTACCTTGTCTTGATCAACGCTACAGAAATTTTCAATGCTGCCAAAATTTAAGAGTTTTTGTACTACAAATAGAACATTAAAAATTCGTCAAAGAAATGCAAATTTTTTAATAAATTGTCAAAATTTGTCTCAAATTATTCAAAGTTATTCTCTGAACCATCATTAAATAACGCCCGGAGTTTTCCCCGTCGTTTGGTACCACTCTCGACCACCCCCTATTGTGGGAAGTGCAAAACTTTTGATTTTTACACCAAACCTAACCTAATCTTTCGGTACCTAAATATTCATATTTTTCAGCGGGTTTTTGTCATAATATCTTGTATTCTACCTTGTCTTGATCAACGCTATAGAAATTTTCAATGCTGCCAAAATTTAAGAGTTTTTGTACTACAAATAGAACATTAAAATTTCGCCAAAGAAATGCAAATTTTTTAATAAATTGTCAAAATTTGTCTCAAATTATTTAAAATTATTCTCTGAACCATCATTTAATAACGCCCGGAGTTTTGCCCCGTCGTTTGGTACGACTCTCGACCACCCCCTATTGTGGGAAGTGCAAAACTTTTGATTTTTACACCTAACCTAACCGAATCTTTTGGTACCTAAATATTCATATTTTTCAGCGGGTTTTTGTCATATCTTGTATTCTACCTTGTCTTGATCAACGCTATAGAAATTTTCAATGCTGCAAAAATTTAAGAGTTTTTATACAACAAATAGAACATTAAAAATTCGTCAAAGAAATGCAAATTTTTTAATAAATTGTCAAAATTTGTCTCAAATTATTCAAAGTGATTTTCTGAACCATCAATAAATAACGCCCGGAGTTTTCCCCGTCGTTTGGTACCACTCTCGACCACCCCCTATTGTGGGAAGTGCAAAACTTTTGATTTTTACACCAAACCTAACCTAATCTTTCGGTACCTAAATATTCATATTTTTCAGCGGGTTTTTGTCATATCTTGTATTCTACCTTGTCTTGATCAACGCAATAGAAATTTTCAGTGCTGCCAAAATTTAAAATTATTATACTACAAAAAGAACATTAAAAATTCGTCAAAGAAATGCAAATTTTTACTAAATTGTCAAAACTTGTCTCAAATTATTCAAAGTTATTCTCTGAACCATCATTTAATAACGCCCGGAGTTTTCCCCGTCGTTTGGTACCACTCTCGACCACCCCCTATTGTGGGAAGTGCAAAACTTTTGATTTTTACACCAAACCAAACCTAATCTTTCGGTACCTAAATATTCATATTTTTCAGCGGGTTTTTGTCATATCTTGTATTCTACCTTGTCTTGATCAACGCTACAGAAATTTTCAATGCTGCCAAAATTTAAGAGTTTTTGTACTACAAATAGAACATTAAAATTCGTCAAAGAAATGCAAATTTTTTAATAAATTGTCAAAATTTGTCTCAAATTATTCAAAGTTATTCTCTGAACCATCATTAAATAACGCCCGGAGTTTTCCCCGTCGTTTGGTACCACTCTCGACCACCCCCTATTGTGGGAAGTGCAAAACTTTTGATTTTTACACCAAACCTAACCTAATCTTTCGGTACCTAAATATTCATATTTTTCAGCGGGTTTTTGTCATAATATCTTGTATTCTACCTTGTCTTGATCAACGCTATAGAAATTTTCAATGCTGCCAAAATTTAAGAGTTTTTGTACTACAAATAGAACATTAAAATTTCGCCAAAGAAATGCAAATTTTTTAATAAATTGTCAAAATTTGTCTCAAATTATTTAAAATTATTCTCTGAACCATCATTTAATAACGCCCGGAGTTTTGCCCCGTCGTTTGGTACGACTCTCGACCACCCCCTATTGTGGGAAGTGCAAAACTTTTGATTTTTACACCTAACCTAACCGAATCTTTTGGTACCTAAATATTCATATTTTTCAGCGGGTTTTTGTCATATCTTGTATTCTACCTTGTCTTGATCAACGCTATAGAAATTTTCAATGCTGCAAAAATTTAAGAGTTTTTATACAACAAAAAGAACATTAAAAATTCGTCAAAGAAATGCAAATTTTTACTAAATTGTCAAAATTTGTCTTAAATTATTCAAAGTTATTCTCTGAACCATCATTAAATAACGCCCGGAGTTTTCCCCGTCGTTTGGTACCACTCTCGACCACCCCCTATTGTGGGAAGTGCAAAGGTTTTGATTGTCACACCTAACCTAACCGAATCTTTTGGTACCTAAATATTCATATTTTTCAGCGGATTTTTGTCATATCTTGTATTCTACCTTGTCTTGATCAACGCAATAGAAATTTTCAGTGCTGCCAAAATTTAAGTTTATTATACTACAAAAAGAACATTAAAAATTCGTCAAAGAAATGCAAATTTTTACTCAATTGACAAAACTTGTCTCAAATTATTCAAAGTTATTCTCTGAACCATCATTTAATAACGCCCGGAGTTTTGCCCCGTCGTTTGGTACGACTCTCGACCACCCCCTATTGTGGGAAGTGCAAATGTTTTGATTGTCACACCTAACCTAACCGAATCTTTTGGTACCTAAATATTCATATTTTTCAGCGGATTTTTGTCATATCTTGTATTCCACCTTGTCTTGATCAACGCTATAGAAATTTTCAATGCTGCCAATATTTAAGAGTTTTTGTACTACAAATAGAACATTAAAAATTCGTCAAAGAAATGCAAATTTTTTAATAAATTGTCAAAATTTGTCTCAAATTATTCAAAGTTTTTCTCTGAACCATCATTAAATAACGCCCGGAGTTTTCCCCGTCGTTTGGTACCACTCTCGACCACCCCCTATTGTGGGAAGTGCAAAACTTTTGATTTTTACACCAAACCTAACCTAATCTTTCGGTACCTAAATATTCATATTTTTCAGCGAGTTTTTGTCATATCTTGTATTCTACCTTGTCTTGATCAACGCTATAGAAATTTTCAATGCTGCAAAAATTTAAGAGTTTTTATACAACAAAAAGAACATTAAAAATTCGTCAAAGAAATGCAAATTTTTACTAAATTGTCAAAATTTGTCTTAAATTATTTAAAGTTATTCTCTGAACCATCATTAAATAACGCCCGGAGTTTTCCCCGTCGTTTGGTACCACTCTCGACCACCCCCTATTGTGGGAAGTGCAAATGTTTTGATTGTCACACCTAACCTAACCCAATCTTTTGGTACCTAAATATTCATATTTTTCAGCGGATTTTTGTCATATCTTGTATTCCACCTTGTCTTGATCAACGCTATAGAAATTTTCAATGCTGCCAATATTTAAGAGTTTTTGTACTACAAATAGAACATTAAAAATTCGTCAAAGAAATGCAAATTTTTTAATAAATTGACAAAATTTGTCTCAAATTATTCAAAGTTTTTCTCTGAACCATCATTAAATAACGCCCGGAGTTTTGCCCCGTCGTTTGGTACCACTCTCGACCACCCCCTATTGTGGGAAGTGCAAAACCTTTGATTTTTACACCTAACCTAACCTAATCTTTTGGTACCTAAATATTCATATTTTTCAGCGGGTTTTTGTCATTTCTTGTATTCTGCCTTGTCTTGATCAACGCAATAGAAATTTTCAGTGCTGCCAAAATTTAAAATTATTATACTACAAAAAGAACATTAAAAATTCGTCAAAGAAATGCAATTTTTTTAATAAATTGTCAAAATTTGTCTCAAATTATTCAAAGTTTTTCTCTGAACCATCATTAAATAACGCCCGGAGTTTTGCCCCGTCGTTTGGTACCACTCTCGACCACCCCCTATTGTGGGAAGTGCAAAACTTTTGATTTGTACACCTCACCTAACCTAATCTTTCGGTACCTAAATATTCATATTTTTCAGCGGATTTTTGTCATATCTTGTATTCTACCTTGTCTTGATCAACGCTATAGAAATTTTCAATGCTGCCAAAATTTAAGAGTTTTTGTACTACAAATAGAACATTAAAAATTCGCCAAAGAAATGCAAATTTTTTAATAAATTGTCAAAATTTGTCTCAAATTATTCAAAATTATTCTCTGAACCATCATTTAATAACGCCCGGAGTTTTCCCCGTCGTTTGGTACCACTCTCGACCACCCCCTATTGTGGGAAGTGCAAATGTTTTGATTGTCACACCTAACCTAACCCAATCTTTTGGTACCTAAATATTCATATTTTTCAGCGGATTTTTGTCATATCTTGTATTCTACCTTGTCTTGATCAACTCTATAGAAATTTTCAATGCTGCCAAAATTTAAGAGTTTTTGTACTACAAATAGAACATTAAAAATTCGCCAAAGAAAAGCAAATTTTTTAATAAATTGTCAAAATTTGTCTCAAATTATTCAAAGTTATTCTCTGAACCATCATTAAATAACGCCCGGAGTTTTGCCCCGTCGTTTGGTACGACTCTCGACCACCCCCTATTGTGGGAAGTGCAAAACTTTTGATTTTTACACCTAACTTAACCCAATCTTTTGGTACCTAAATATTCATATTTTTCAGCGGGTTTTTGTCATATCTTGTATTCTACCTTGTCTTGATCAACGCTATAGAAATTTTCAATGCTGCCAAAATTTAAGAGTTTTTGTACTACAAATAGAACATTAAAAATTCGCCAAAGAAATGCAATTTTTTTAATAAATTGTCAAAATTTGTCTCAAATTATTCAAAATTATTCTCTGAACCATCATTTAATAACGCCCGGAGTTTTGCCCCGTCGTTTGGTACGACTCTCGACCACCCCCTATTGTGGGAAGTGCAAAACTTTAGATTTTTACACCTAACCTAACCCAATCTTTTGGTACCTAAATATTCATATTTTTCAGCGGGTTTTTGTCATATCTTGTATTCTACCTTGTCTTGATCAACGCTACAGAAATTTTCAATGCTGCCAAAATTTAAGAGTTTTTGTACTACAAATAGAACATTAAAAATTCGTCAAAGAAATGCAAATTTTTTAATAAATTGTCAAAATTTGTCTCAAATTATTCAAAGTTTTTCTCTGAACCATCATTAAATAACGCCCGGAGTTTTGCCCCGTCGTTTGGTACCACTCTCGACCACCCCCTATTGTGGGAAGTGCAAAACTTTTGATTTGTACACCTCACCTAACCTAATCTTTCGGTACCTTAATATTCATATTTTTCAGCGGATTTTTGTCATATCTTGTATTCTACCTTGTCTTGATCAACGCTATAGAAATTTTCAATGCTGCCAAAATTTAAGAGTTTTTGTACTACAAATAGAACATTAAAAATTCGTCAAAGAAATGCAAATTTTTTAATAAATTGTCAAAATTTGTCTCAAATTATTCAAAGTTTTTCTCTGAACCATCATTAAATAACGCCCGGAGTTTTCCCCGTCGTTTGGTACCACTCTCGACCACCCCCTATTGTGGGAAGTGCAAAACTTTTGATTTTTACACCAAACCTAGCCTAATCTTTCGGTACCTAAATATTCATATTTTTCAGCGGGTTTTTGTCATATCTTGTATTCTACCTTGTCTTGATCAACGCTATAGAAATTTTCAATGCTGCAAAAATTTAAGAGTTTTTATACAACAAAAAGAACATTAAAAATTCGTCAAAGAAATGCAAATTTTTACTAAATTGTCAAAATTTGTCTTAAATTATTCAAAGTTATTCTCTGAACCATCATTTAATAACGCCCGGAGTTTTGCCCCGTCGTTTGGTACGACTCTCGACCACCCCCTATTGTGGGAAGTGCAAATGTTTTGATTGTCACACCTAACCTAACCGAATCTTTTGGTACCTAAATATTCATATTTTTCAGCGGGTTTTTGTCATATCTTGTATTCTACCTTGTCTTGATCAACGCTATAGAAATTTTCAATGCTGCAAAAAATTAAGAGTTTTTATACAACAAAAAGAACATTAAAAATTCGTCAAAGAAATGCAAATTTTTACTAAATTGTCAAAATTTGTCTTAAATTATTCAAAGTTATTCTCTGAACCATCATTAAATAACGCCCGGAGTTTTCCCCGTCGTTTGGTACCACTCTCGACCACCCCCTATTGTGGGAAGTGCAAAGGTTTTGATTGTCACACCTAACCTAACCCAATCTTTTGGTACCTAAATATTCATATTTTTCAGCGGATTTTTGTCATATCTTGTATTCCACCTTGTCTTGATCAACGCTATAGAAATTTTCAATGCTGCCAATATTTAAGAGTTTTTGTACTACAAATAGAACATTAAAAATTCGTCAAAGAAATGCAAATTTTTTAATAAATTGTCAAAATTTGTCTCAAATTATTCAAAGTTTTTCTCTGAACCATCATTAAATAACGCCCGGAGTTTTCCCCGTCGTTTGGTACCACTCTCGACCACCCCCTATTGTGGGAAGTGCAAAACTTTTGATTTTTACACCAAACCTAACCTAATCTTTCGGTACCTAAATATTCATATTTTTCAGCGAGTTTTTGTCATATCTTGTATTCTACCTTGTCTTGATCAACGCTATAGAAATTTTCAATGCTGCCAAAATTTAAGAGTTTTTGTACTACAAATAGAACATTAAAAATTCGCCAAAGAAATGCAAATTTTTTAATAAATTGTCAAAATTTGTCTCAAATTATTCAAAATTATTCTCTGAACCATCATTTAATAACGCCCGGAGTTTTCCCCGTCGTTTGGTACCACTCTCGACCACCCCCTATTGTGGGAAGTGCAAATGTTTTGATTGTCACACCTAACCTAACCCAATCTTTTGGTACCTAAATATTCATATTTTTCAGCGGATTTTTGTCATATCTTGTATTCTACCTTGTCTTGATCAACTCTATAGAAATTTTCAATGCTGCCAAAATTTAAGAGTTTTTGTACTACAAATAGAACATTAAAAATTCGCCAAAGAAAAGCAAATTTTTTAATAAATTGTCAAAATTTGTCTCAAATTATTCAAAATTATTCTCTGAACCATCATTTAATAACGCCCGGAGTTCTGCCCCGTCGTTTGATACGACTCTCGACCACCCCCTATTGCGGGAAGTGCAAAACCTTTGATTTTTACACCTAACCTAACCCTATCTTTTGGTACCTAAATATTCATATTTTTCAGCGGGTTTTTGTCATATCTTGTATTCTGCCTTGTCTTGATCAACGCAATAGAAATTTTCAGTGCTGCCAAAATTTAAAATTATTATACTACAAAAAGAACATTAAAAATTCGTCAAAGAAATGCAAATTTTTACTAAATTGTCAAAACTTGTCTCAAATTATTCAAAGTTATTCTCTGAACCATCATTAAATAACGCCCGGAGTTTTGCCCCGTCGTTTGGTACCACTCTCGACCACCCCCTATTGTGGGAAGTGCAAAACTTTTGATTTTTACACCTAACTTAACCCAATCTTTTGGTACCTAAATATTCATATTTTTCAGCGGGTTTTTGTCATATCTTGTATTCTACCTTGTCTTGATCAACGCTATAGAAATTTTCAATGCTGCCAAAATTTAAGAGTTTTTGTACTACAAATAGAACATTAAAAATTCGCCAAAGAAATGCAATTTTTTTAATAAATTGTCAAAATTTGTCTCAAATTATTCAAAATTATTCTCTGAACCATCATTTAATAACGCCCGGAGTTTTGCCCCGTCGTTTGGTACGACTCTCGACCACCCCCTATTGTGAGAAGTGCAAAACTTTAGATTTTTACACCTAACGTAACCCAATCTTTTGGTACCTAAATATTCATATTTTTCAGCGGGTTTTTGTCATATCTTGTATTCTACCTTGTCTTGATCAACGCTACAGAAATTTTCAATGCTGCCAAAATTTAAGAGTTTTTGTACTACAAATAGAACATTAAAAATTCGTCAAAGAAATGCAATTTTTTTAATAAATTGTCAAAATTTGTCTCAAATTATTCAAAGTTTTTCTCTGAACCATCATTAAATAACGCCCGGAGTTTTGCCCCGTCGTTTGGTACCACTCTCGACCACCCCCTATTGTGGGAAGTGCAAAACTTTTGATTTGTACACCTCACCTAACCTAATCTTTCGGTACCTAAATATTCATATTTTTCAGCGGATTTTTGTCATATCTTGTATTCTACCTTGTCTTGATCAACGCTATAGAAATTTTCAATGCTGCCAAAATTTAAGAGTTTTTGTACTACAAATAGAACATTAAAAATTCGTCAAAGAAATGCAAATTTTTTAATAAATTGTCAAAATTTGTCTCAAATTATTCAAAGTTTTTCTCTGAACCATCATTAAATAACGCCCGGAGTTTTGCCCCGTCGTTTGGTACCACTCTCGACCACCCCCTATTGTGGGAAGTGCAAAACCTTTGATTTTTACACCTAACCTAACCTAATCTTTTGGTACCTAAATATTCATATTTTTCAGCGGGTTTTTGTCATATCTTGTATTCTGCCTTGTCTTGATCAACGCAATAGAAATTTTCAGTGCTGCCAAAATTTAAAATTATTATACTACAAAAAGAACATTAAAAATTCGTCAAAGAAATGCAAATTTTTACTAAATTGTCAAAACTTGTCTCAAATTATTCAAAGTTATTCTCTGAACCATCATTAAATAACGCCCGGAGTTTTGCCCCGTCGTTTGGTACGACTCTCGACCACCCCCTATTGTGGGAAGTGCAAAACTTTTGATTTTTACACCTAACTTAACCCAATCTTTTGGTACCTAAATATTCATATTTTTCAGTAGGTTTTTGTCATATCTTGTATTCTACCTTGTCTTGATCAACGCTATAGAAATTTTCAATGCTGCCAAAATTTAAGAGTTTTTGTACTACAAATAGAACATTAAAAATTCGCCAAAGAAATGCAATTTTTTTAATAAATTGTCAAAATTTGTCTCAAATTATTCAAAATTATTCTCTGAACCATTATTTAATAACGCCCGGAGTTTTGCCCCGTCGTTTGGTACGACTCTCGACCACCCCCTATTGTGGGAAGTGCAAAACTTTAGATTTTTACACCTTTTTTTTTTTTTTTTTTTTTTTTTACGTGGGGGAATGCAATGACGCATATCCCTCCGCGGGGGCGGGCGGAGGGATTATGTCGGACTCGCCGGGGTAAAATAAAGATGTTAAAAAGATAATGTACCTCCCGGAATACCGACTAAACCTACCACGGTGTTCCTCGACAAAACCGCTATCGGCGGGGCCGCGCGAATCGCTTTCGCATGCGGTCGCGACCCCGCCGAGGTTTCGGCCTGCCGTGTGAAACGGCAGGCCACTACCCAGAGAGACCTACCCAAAGGACTCCCTCAAAATTCCCTACTGTCTCCCCCCTAGGGGGGAGACGGACACGAAACAGAGGCGTGCGTGGGAACACGCACGCCGCCTCTCGGACCTGGTGCTGAACGGCTGGCGGGCAGGCCCACAAAGCCCGCCACCCCCAGGTCAAATCTCAGGGTGGCTGGAGGTCATCTCGCGCCCTCCGGCGCCCGGTTCTGCGGTTGGGGAGAGGGTTTAAACGCTCCCTCTCCCGCTCCGCCACCTCCTTGATGGAAATCACTTCCTCACAGAAGGAGGCGACGGCGTTCCACGACCTCTCACTCCGGACCATAGACTCAACTACGGCCGGGAGCGAGAGGTTAACCGATCCGACTGCCGCGATCAATTCACGGCGCTGCGATGCCCAGGCGGGGCAAATCGCCAAAGTGTGCAGCGCCGTGTCCTCAACAACGTCGCGGCAGTCGCCGCAGTGGTGACAACCGGGCGTCTCTTGCCGACGTATACGACACAGGAACTGGCCAAAACAACCGTGGCCAGTCAGAACCTGTGTCAGCCGGAAGGTGAGGGCGCCATGCCGCCTCTCCAGCCACTCCTCAAACACGGGACTTACCGCCACGATCGTGGCGTGCCCGGCACTGGGGTGCACAAGTCGTTCCTTCCAATTCGCCACTAGGACCTGGCGGAGCTCGGACCTTACTGCCTTTATTGCGGAAAGACCCGGTCCTTCGCCCCGAGCTAGCGCCTCCTGGCGCCAACGATAGAGCGTTGCCAGGAGCGCCGCTTCCAGGTCCCATGGCATCGATCCGGCGAGGAGGCTCGCAGCCTCGAACGAGATCGTGCGGTATCCTCTAATCAACCTGACGGCCATGGCGCGCTGTGGAGCACGAAGCGCCGAGAAGATTTTTACACCTAACCTAACCCAATCTTTTGGTACCTAAATATTCATATTTTTCAGCGGGTTTTTGTCATATCTTGTATTCTACCTTGTCTTGATCAACGCTACAGAAATTTTCAATGCTGCCAAAATTTAAGAGTTTTTGTACTACAAATAGAACATTAAAAATTCGTCAAAGAAATGCAAATTTTTTAATAAATTGTCAAAATTTGTCTCAAATTATTCAAAGTTTTTCTCTGAACCATCATTAAATAACGCCCGGAGTTTTGCCCCGTCGTTTGGTACGACTCTCGACCACCCCCTATTGTGGGAAGTGCAAAACTTTTGATTTGTACACCTCACCTAACCTAATCTTTCGGTACCTTAATATTCATATTTTTCAGCGGATTTTTGTCATATCTTGTATTCTACCTTGTCTTGATCAACGCTATAGAAATTTTCAATGCTGCCAAAATTTAAGAGTTTTTTTAATACCAAAAGAACATTAAAAATTCGTCAAAGAAATGCAAATTTTTTAATAAATTGTCAAAATTTGTCTCAAATTATTCAAAGTTTTTCTCTGAACCATCATTAAATAACGCCCGGAGTTTTCCCCGTCGTTTGGTACCACTCTCGACCACCCCCTATTGTGGGAAGTGCAAAACTTTTGATTTTTACACCAAACCTAACCTAATCTTTCGGTACCTAAATATTCATATTTTTCAGCGGGTTTTTGTCATATCTTGTATTCTACCTTGTCTTGATCAACGCTATAGAAATTTTCAATGCTGCCAAAATTTAAGAGTTTTTGTACTACAAATAGAACATTAAAAATTCGCCAACGAAATGCAAATTTTTTAATAAATTGTCAAAATTTGTCTCAAATTATTCAAAATTATTCTCTGAACCATCATTTAATAACGCCCGGAGTTTTGCCCCGTCGTTTGGTACGACTCTCGACCACACCCTATTGTGGGAAGTGCAAAACTTTTGATTTTTACACCTAACCTAACCCAATCTTTTGGTACCTAAATATTCATATTTTTCAGCGGGTTTTTGTCATATCTTGTATTCTACCTTGTCTTGATCAACGCTACAGAAATTTTCAATGCTGCCAAAATTTAAGAGTTTTTGTACTACAAATAGAACATTAAAAATTCGTCAAAGAAATGCAAATTTTTTAATAAATTGTCAAAATTTGTCTCAAATTATTCAAAGTTTTTCTCTGAACCATCATTAAATAACGCCCGGAGTTTTGCCTCGTCGTTTGGTACCACTCTCGACCACCCCCTATTGTGGGAAGTGCGAAACTTTTGATTTTTACACCAAACCTAACCTAATCTTTCGGTACCTAAATATTCATAATTTTCAGCGGGTTTTTGTCATATCTTGTATTCTACCTTGTCTTGATCAACGCTACAGAAATTTTCAATGCTGCCAAAATTTAAGAGTTTTTGTACTACAAATAGAACATTAAAAATTCGTCAAAGAAATGCAAATTTTTTAATAAATTGTCAAAATTTGTCTCAAATTATTCAAAGTTTTTCTCTGAACCATCATTAAATAACGCCCGGAGTTTTCCCCGTCGTTTGGTACCACTCTCGACCACCCCCTATTGTGGGAAGTGCAAAACTTTTGATTTTTACACCAAACCTAACCTAATCTTTCGGTACCTAAATATTCATATTTTTCAGCGAGTTTTTGTCATATCTTGTATTCTACCTTGTCTTGATCAACGCTATAGAAATTTTCAATGCTGCCAAAATTTAAGAGTTTTTGTACTACAAATAGAACATTAAAAATTCGCCAAAGAAATGCAAATTTTTAATAAATTGTCAAAATTTGTCTCAAATTATTCAAAATTATTCTCTGAACCATCATTTAATAACGCCCGGAGTTTTCCCCGTCGTTTGGTACCACTCTCGACCACCCCCTATTGTGGGAAGTGCAAATGTTTTGATTGTCACACCTAACCTAACCCAATCTTTTGGTACCTAAATATTCATATTTTTCAGCGGATTTTTGTCATATCTTGTATTCTACCTTGTCTTGATCAACTCTATAGAAATTTTCAATGCTGCCAAAATTTAAGAGTTTTTGTACTACAAATAGAACATTAAAAATTCGCCAAAGAAAAGCAAATTTTTTAATAAATTGTCAAAATTTGTCTCAAATTATTCAAAATTATTCTCTGAACCATCATTTAATAACGCCCGGAGTTTTGCCCCGTCGTTTGGTACGACTCTCGACCACCCCCTATTGTGGGAAGTGCAAAACCTTTGATTTTTACACCTAACCTAACCCAATCTTTTGGTACCTAAATATTCATATTTTTCAGCGGGTTTTTGTCATATCTTGTATTCTGCCTTGTCTTGATCAACGCAATAGAAATTTTCAGTGCTGCCAAAATTTAAAATTATTATACTACAAAAAGAACATTAAAAATTCGTCAAAGAAATGCAAATTTTTACTAAATTGTCAAAACTTGTCTCAAATTATTCAAAGTTATTCTCTGAACCATCATTAAATAACGCCCGGAGTTTTGCCCCGTCGTTTGGTACCACTCTCGACCACCCCCTATTGTGGGAAGTGCAAAACTTTTGATTTTTCAACCTAACTTAACCCAATCTTTTGGTACCTAAATATTCATATTTTTCAGCGGGTTTTTGTCATATCTTGTATTCTACCTTGTCTTGATCAACGCTATAGAAATTTTCAATGCTGCCAAAATTTAAGAGTTTTTGTACTACAAATAGAACATTAAAAATTCGCCAAAGAAATGCAATTTTTTTAATAAATTGTCAAAATTTGTCTCAAATTATTCAAAATTATTCTCTGAACCATCATTTAATAACGCCCGGAGTTTTGCCCCGTCGTTTGGTACGACTCTCGACCACCCCCTATTGTGAGAAGTGCAAAACTTTAGATTTTTACACCTAACCTAACCCAATCTTTTGGTACCTAAATATTCATATTTTTCAGCGGGTTTTTGTCATATCTTGTATTCTACCTTGTCTTGATCAACGCTACAGAAATTTTCAATGCTGCCAAAATTTAAGAGTTTTTGTACTACAAATAGAACATTAAAAATTCGTCAAAGAAATGCAATTTTTTTAATAAATTGTCAAAATTTGTCTCAAATTATTCAAAGTTTTTCTCTGAACCATCATTAAATAACGCCCGGAGTTTTGCCCCGTCGTTTGGTACCACTCTCGACCACCCCCTATTGTGGGAAGTGCAAAACTTTTGATTTGTACACCTCACCTAACCTAATCTTTCGGTACCTAAATATTCATATTTTTCAGCGGATTTTTGTCATATCTTGTATTCTACCTTGTCTTGATCAACGCTATAGAAATTTTCAATGCTGCCAAAATTTAAGAGTTTTTGTACTACAAATAGAACATTAAAAATTCGTCAAAGAAATGCAAATTTTTTAATAAATTGTCAAAATTTGTCTCAAATTATTCAAAGTTTTTCTCTGAACCATCATTAAATAACGCCCGGAGTTTTGCCCCGTCGTTTGGTACCACTCTCGACCACCCCCTATTGTGGGAAGTGCAAAACCTTTGATTTTTACACCTAACCTAACCTAATCTTTTGGTACCTAAATATTCATATTTTTCAGCGGGTTTTTGTCATATCTTGTATTCTGCCTTGTCTTGATCAACGCAATAGAAATTTTCAGTGCTGCCAAAATTTAAAATTATTATACTACAAAAAGAACATTAAAAATTCGTCAAAGAAATGCAAATTTTTACTAAATTGTCAAAACTTGTCTCAAATTATTCAAAGTTATTCTCTGAACCATCATTAAATAACGCCCGGAGTTTTGCCCCGTCGTTTGGTACGACTCTCGACCACCCCCTATTGTGGGAAGTGCAAAACTTTTGATTTTTACACCTAACTTAACCCAATCTTTTGGTACCTAAATATTCATATTTTTCAGCGGGTTTTTGTCATATCTTGTATTCTACCTTGTCTTGATCAACGCTATAGAAATTTTCAATGCTGCCAAAATTTAAGAGTTTTTGTACTACAAATAGAACATTAAAAATTCGCCAAAGAAATGCAATTTTTTTAATAAATTGTCAAAATTTGTCTCAAATTATTTTAAATTATTCTCTGAACCATCATTTAATAACGCCCGGAGTTTTGCCCCGTCGTTTGGTACGACTCTCGACCACCCCCTATTGTGGGAAGTGCAAAACTTTAGATTTTTACACCTAACCTAACCCAATCTTTTGGTACCTAAATATTCATATTTTTCAGCGGGTTTTTGTCATATCTTGTATTCTACCTTGTCTTGATCAACGCTACAGAAATTTTCAATGCTGCCAAAATTTAAGAGTTTTTGTACTACAAATAGAACATTAAAAATTCGTCAAAGAAATGCAAATTTTTTAATAAATTGTCAAAATTTGTCTCAAATTATTCAAAGTTTTTCTCTGAACCGTCATTAAATAACGCCCGGAGTTTTGCCCCGTCGTTTGGTACCACTCTCGACCACCCCCTATTGTGGGAAGTGCAAAACTTTTGATTTGTACACCTCACCTAACCTAATCTTTCGGTACCTTAATATTCATATTTTTCAGCGGATTTTTGTCATATCTTGTATTCTACCTTGTCTTGATCAACGCTATAGAAATTTTCAATGCTGCCAAAATTTAAGAGTTTTTTTAATACCAAAAGAACATTAAAAATTCGTCAAAGAAATGCAAATTTTTTAATAAATTGTCAAAATTTGTCTCAAATTATTCAAAGTTTTTCTCTGAACCATCATTAAATAACGCCCGGAGTTTTCCCCGTCGTTTGGTACCACTCTCGACCACCCCCTATTGTGGGAAGTGCAAAACTTTTGATTTTTACACCAAACCTAACCTAATCTTTCGGTACCTAAATATTCATATTTTTCAGCGGGTTTTTGTCATATCTTGTATTCTACCTTGTCTTGATCAACGCTATAGAAATTTTCAATGCTGCCAAAATTTAAGAGTTTTTGTACTACAAATAGAACATTAAAAATTCGCCAAAGAAATGCAAATTTTTTAATAAATTGTCAAAATTTGTCTCAAATTATTCAAAATTATTCTCTGAACCATCATTTAATAACGCCCGGAGTTTTGCCCCGTCGTTTGGTACGACTCTCGACCACACCCTATTGTGGGAAGTGCAAAACTTTTGATTTTTACACCTAACCTAACCCAATCTTTTGGTACCTAAATATTCATATTTTTCAGCGGGTTTTTGTCATATCTTGTATTCTACCTTGTCTTGATCAACGCTACAGAAATTTTCAATGCTGCCAAAATTTAAGAGTTTTTGTACTACAAATAGAACATTAAAAATTCGTCAAAGAAATGCAAATTTTTTAATAAATTGTCAAAATTTGTCTCAAATTATTCAAAGTTTTTCTCTGAACCATCATTAAATAACGCCCGGAATTTTCCCCGTCGTTTGGTACCACTCTCGACCACCCCCTATTGTGGGAAGTGCAAAACTTTTGATTTTTACACCAAACCTAGCCTAATCTTTCGGTACCTAAATATTCATATTTTTCAGCGGGTTTTTGTCATATCTTGTATTCTACCTTGTCTTGATCAACGCTATAGAAATTTTCAATGCTGCAAAAATTTAAGAGTTTTTATACAACAAAAAGAACATTAAAAATTCGTCAAAGAAATGCAAATTTTTACTAAATTGTCAAAATTTGTCTTAAATTATTCAAAGTTATTCTCTGAACCATCATTTAATAACGCCCGGAGTTTTGCCCCGTCGTTTGGTACGACTCTCGACCACCCCCTATTGTGGGAAGTGCAAATGTTTTGATTGTCACACCTAACCTAACCGAATCTTTTGGTACCTAAATATTCATATTTTTCAGCGGGTTTTTGTCATATCTTGTATTCTACCTTGTCTTGATCAACGCTATAGAAATTTTCAATGCTGCAAAAATTTAAGAGTTTTTATACAACAAAAAGAACATTAAAAATTCGTCAAAGAAATGCAAATTTTTACTAAATTGTCAAAATTTGTCTTAAATTATTCAAAGTTATTCTCTGAACCATCATTAAATAACGCCCGGAGTTTTCCCCGTCGTTTGGTACCACTCTCGACCACCCCCTATTGTGGGAAGTGCAAAGGTTTTGATTGTCACACCTAACCTAACCCAATCTTTTGGTACCTAAATATTCATATTTTTCAGCGGATTTTTGTCATATCTTGTATTCCACCTTGTCTTGATCAACGCTATAGAAATTTTTAATGCTGCCAATATTTAAGAGTTTTTGTACTACAAATAGAACATTAAAAATTCGTCAAAGAAATGCAAATTTTTTAATAAATTGTCAAAATTTGTCTCAAATTATTCAAAGTTTTTCTCTGAACCATCATTAAATAACGCCCGGAGTTTTCCCCGTCGTTTGGTACCACTCTCGACCACCCCCTATTGTGGGAAGTGCAAAACTTTTGATTTTTACACCAAACCTAACCTAATCTTTCGGTACCTAAATATTCATATTTTTCAGCGAGTTTTTGTCATATCTTGTATTCTACCTTGTCTTGATCAACGCTATAGAAATTTTCAATGCTGCCAAAATTTAAGAGTTTTTGTACTACAAATAGAACATTAAAAATTCGCCAAAGAAATGCAATTTTTTTAATAAATTGTCAAAATTTGTCTCAAATTATTCAAAATTATTCTCTGAACCATCATTTAATAACGCCCGGAGTTTTGCCCCGTCGTTTGGTACGACTCTCGACCACCCCCTATTGTGGGAAGTGCAAAACTTTAGATTTTTACACCTAACCTAACCCAATCTTTTGGTACCTAAATATTCATATTTTTCAGCGGGTTTTTGTCATATCTTGTATTCTACCTTGTCTTGATCAACGCTACAGAAATTTTCAATGCTGCCAAAATTTAAGAGTTTTTGTACTACAAATAGAACATTAAAAATTCGTCAAAGAAATGCAAATTTTTTAATAAATTGTCAAAATTTGTCTCAAATTATTCAAAGTTTTTCTCTGAACCGTCATTAAATAACGCCCGGAGTTTTGCCCCGTCGTTTGGTACCACTCTCGACCACCCCCTATTGTGGGAAGTGCAAAACTTTTGATTTGTACACCTCACCTAACCTAATCTTTCGGTACCTTAATATTCATATTTTTCAGCGGATTTTTGTCATATCTTGTATTCTACCTTGTCTTGATCAACGCTATAGAAATTTTCAATGCTGCCAAAATTTAAGAGTTTTTTTAATACCAAAAGAACATTAAAAATTCGTCAAAGAAATGCAAATTTTTTAATAAATTGTCAAAATTTGTCTCAAATTATTCAAAATTATTCTCTGAACCATCATTTAATAACGCCCGGAGTTTTGCCCCGTCGTTTGGTACGACTCTCGACCACACCCTATTGTGGGAAGTGCAAAACTTTTGATTTTTACACCTAACCTAACCCAATCTTTTGGTACCTAAATATTCATATTTTTCAGCGGGTTTTTGTCATATCTTGTATTCTACCTTGTCTTGATCAACGCTACAGAAATTTTCAATGCTGCCAAAATTTAAGAGTTTTTGTACTACAAATAGAACATTAAAAATTCGTCAAAGAAATGCAAATTTTTTAATAAATTGTCAAAATTTGTCTCAAATTATTCAAAGTTTTTCTCTGAACCATCATTAAATAACGCCCGGAATTTTCCCCGTCGTTTGGTACCACTCTCGACCACCCCCTATTGTGGGAAGTGCAAAACTTTTGATTTTTACACCAAACCTAGCCTAATCTTTCGGTACCTAAATATTCATATTTTTCAGCGGGTTTTTGTCATATCTTGTATTCTACCTTGTCTTGATCAACGCTATAGAAATTTTCAATGCTGCAAAAATTTAAGAGTTTTTATACAACAAAAAGAACATTAAAAATTCGTCAAAGAAATGCAAATTTTTACTAAATTGTCAAAATTTGTCTTAAATTATTCAAAGTTATTCTCTGAACCATCATTTAATAACGCCCGGAGTTTTGCCCCGTCGTTTGGTACGACTCTCGACCACCCCCTATTGTGGGAAGTGCAAATGTTTTGATTGTCACACCTAACCTAACCGAATCTTTTGGTACCTAAATATTCATATTTTTCAGCGGGTTTTTGTCATATCTTGTATTCTACCTTGTCTTGATCAACGCTATAGAAATTTTCAATGCTGCAAAAATTTAAGAGTTTTTATACAACAAAAAGAACATTAAAAATTCGTCAAAGAAATGCAAATTTTTACTAAATTGTCAAAATTTGTCTTAAATTATTCAAAGTTATTCTCTGAACCATCATTAAATAACGCCCGGAGTTTTCCCCGTCGTTTGGTACCACTCTCGACCACCCCCTATTGTGGGAAGTGCAAAGGTTTTGATTGTCACACCTAACCTAACCCAATCTTTTGGTACCTAAATATTCATATTTTTCAGCGGATTTTTGTCATATCTTGTATTCCACCTTGTCTTGATCAACGCTATAGAAATTTTCAATGCTGCCAATATTTAAGAGTTTTTGTACTACAAATAGAACATTAAAAATTCGTCAAAGAAATGCAAATTTTTTAATAAATTGTCAAAATTTGTCTCAAATTATTCAAAGTTTTTCTCTGAACCATCATTAAATAACGCCCGGAGTTTTCCCCGTCGTTTGGTACCACTCTCGACCACCCCCTATTGTGGGAAGTGCAAAACTTTTGATTTTTACACCAAACCTAACCTAATCTTTCGGTACCTAAATATTCATATTTTTCAGCGAGTTTTTGTCATATCTTGTATTCTACCTTGTCTTGATCAACGCTATAGAAATTTTCAATGCTGCCAAAATTTAAGAGTTTTTGTACTACAAATAGAACATTAAAAATTCGCCAAAGAAATGCAAATTTTTTAATAAATTGTCAAAATTTGTCTCAAATTATTCAAAATTATTCTCTGAACCATCATTTAATAACGCCCGGAGTTTTCCCCGTCGTTTGGTACCACTCTCGACCACCCTCTATTGTGGGAAGTGCAAATGTTTTGATTGTCACACCTAACCTAACCCAATCTTTTTGTACCTAAATATTCATATTTTTCAGCGGATTTTTGTCATATCTTGTATTCTACCTTGTCTTGATCAACTCTATAGAAATTTTCAATGCTGCCAAAATTTAAGAGTTTTTGTACTACAAATAGAACATTAAAAATTCGCCAAAGAAAAGCAAATTTTTTAATAAATTGTCAAAATTTGTCTCAAATTATTCAAAATTATTCTCTGAACCATCATTTAATAACGCCCGGAGTTTTGCCCCGTCGTTTGGTACGACTCTCGACCACCCCCTATTGCGGGAAGTGCAAAACCTTTGATTTTTACACCTAACCTAACCCAATCTTTTGGTACCTAAATATTCATATTTTTCAGCGGGTTTTTGTCATATCTTGTATTCTGCCTTGTCTTGATCAACGCAATAGAAATTTTCAGTGCTGCCAAAATTTAAAATTATTATACTACAAAAAGAACATTAAAAATTCGTCAAAGAAATGCAAATTTTTACTAAATTGTCAAAACTTGTCTCAAATTATTCAAAGTTATTCTCTGAACCATCATTAAATAACGCCCGGAGTTTTGCCCCGTCGTTTGGTACCACTCTCGACCACCCCCTATTGTGGGAAGTGCAAAACTTTTGATTTTTACACCTAACTTAACCCAATCTTTTGGTACCTAAATATTCATATTTTTCAGCGGGTTTTTGTCATATCTTGTATTCTACCTTGTCTTGATCAACGCTATAGAAATTTTCAATGCTGCCAAAATTTAAGAGTTTTTGTACTACAAATAGAACATTAAAAATTCGCCAAAGAAATGCAATTTTTTTAATAAATTGTCAAAATTTGTCTCAAATTATTCAAAATTATTCTCTGAACCATCATTTAATAACGCCCGGAGTTTTGCCCCGTCGTTTGGTACGACTCTCGACCACCCCCTATTGTGAGAAGTGCAAAACTTTAGATTTTTACACCTAACCTAACCCAATCTTTTGGTACCTAAATATTCATATTTTTCAGCGGGTTTTTGTCATATATTGTATTCTACCTTGTCTTGATCAACGCTACAGAAATTTTCAATGCTGCCAAAATTTAAGAGTTTTTGTACTACAAATAGAACATTAAAAATTCGTCAAAGAAATGCAATTTTTTTAATAAATTGTCAAAATTTGTCTCAAATTATTCAAAGTTTTTCTCTGAACCATCATTAAATAACGCCCGGAGTTTTGCCCCGTCGTTTGGTACCACTCTCGACCACCCCCTATTGTGGGAAGTGCAAAACTATTGATTTGTACACCTCACCTAACCTAATCTTTCGGTACCTAAATATTCATATTTTTCAGCGGATTTTTGTCATATCTTGTATTCTACCTTGTCTTGATCAACGCTATAGAAATTTTCAATGCTGCCAAAATTTAAGAGTTTTTGTACTACAAATAGAACATTAAAAATTCGTCAAAGAAATGCAAATTTTTTAATAAATTGTCAAAATTTGTCTCAAATTATTCAAAGTTTTTCTCTGAACCATCATTAAATAACGCCCGGAGTTTTGCCCCGTCGTTTGGTACCACTCTCGACCACCCCCTATTGTGGGAAGTGCAAAACCTTTGATTTTTACACCTAACCTAACCTAATCTTTTGGTACCTAAATATTCATATTTTTCAGCGGGTTTTTGTCATATCTTGTATTCTGCCTTGTCTTGATCAACGCAATAGAAATTTTCAGTGCTGCCAAAATTTAAAATTATTATACTACAAAAAGAACATTAAAAATTCGTCAAAGAAATGCAAATTTTTACTAAATTGTCAAAACTTGTCTCAAATTATTCAAAGTTATTCTCTGAACCATCATTAAATAACGCCCGGAGTTTTGCCCCGTCGTTTGGTACGACTCTCGACCACCCCCTATTGTGGGAAGTGCAAAACTTTTGATTTTTACACCTAACTTAACCCAATCTTTTGGTACCTAAATATTCATATTTTTCAGCGGGTTTTTGTCATATCTTGTATTCTACCTTGTCTTGATCAACGCTATAGAAATTTTCAATGCTGCCAAAATTTAAGAGTTTTTGTACTACAAATAGAACATTAAAAATTCGCCAAAGAAATGCAATTTTTTTAATAAATTGTCAAAATTTGTCTCAAATTATTCAAAATTATTCTCTGAACCATTATTTAATAACGCCCGGAGTTTTGCCCCGTCGTTTGGTACGACTCTCGACCACCCCCTATTGTGGGAAGTGCAAAACTTTAGATTTTTACACCTAACCTAACCCAATCTTTTGGTACCTAAATATTCATATTTTTCAGCGGATTTTTGTCATATCTTGTATTCTACCTTGTCTTGATCAACGCTACAGAAATTTTCAATGCTGCCAAAATTTAAGAGTTTTTGTACTACAAATAGAACATTAAAAATTCGTCAAAGAAATGCAAATTTTTTAATAAATTGTCAAAATTTGTCTCAAATTATTCAAAGTTTTTCTCTGAACCATCATTAAATAACGCCCGGAGTTTTGCCCCGTCGTTTGGTACCACTCTCGACCACCCCCTATTGTGGGAAGTGCAAAACTTTTGATTTTTACACCAAACCTAACCTAATCTTTCGGTACCTAAATATTCATATTTTTCAGCGGGTTTTTGTCATATCTTGTATTCTACCTTGTCTTGATCAACGCAATAGAAATTTTCAGTGCTGCCAAAATTTAAAATTATTATACTACAAAAAGAACATTAAAAATTCGTCAAAGAAATGCAAATTTTTACTAAATTGTCAAAACTTGTCTCAAATTATTCAAAGTTATTCTCTGAACCATCATTTAATAACGCCCGGAGTTTTCCCCGTCGTTTGGTACCACTCTCGACCACCCCCTATTGTGGGAAGTGCAAAACTTTTGATTTTTACACCAAACCTAACCTAATCTTTCGGTACCTAAATATTCATATTTTTCAGCGGGTTTTTGTCATATCTTGTATTCTACCTTGTCTTGATCAACGCTATAGAAATTTTCAATGCTGCCAAAATTTAAGAGTTTTTGTACTACAAATAGAACATTAAAAATTCGCCAACGAAATGCAAATTTTTTAATAAATTGTCAAAATTTGTCTCAAATTATTCAAAATTATTCTCTGAACCATCATTTAATAACGCCCGGAGTTTTGCCCCGTCGTTTGGTACGACTCTCGACCACACCCTATTGTGGGAAGTGCAAAACTTTAGATTTTTACACCTAACCTAACCCAATCTTTTGGTACCTAAATATTCATATTTTTCAGCGGGTTTTTGTCATATCTTGTATTCTACCTTGTCTTGATCAACGCTACAGAAATTTTCAATGCTGCCAAAATTTAAGAGTTTTTGTACTACAAATAGAACATTAAAAATTCGTCAAAGAAATGCAAATTTTTTAATAAATTGTCAAAATTTGTCTCAAATTATTCAAAGTTTTTCTCTGAACCATCATTAAATAACGCCCGGAGTTTTGCCTCGTCGTTTGGTACCACTCTCGACCACCCCCTATTGTGGGAAGTGCGAAACTTTTGATTTTTACACCAAACCTAACCTAATCTTTCGGTACCTAAATATTCATAATTTTCAGCGGGTTTTTGTCATATCTTGTATTCTACCTTGTCTTGATCAACGCTACAGAAATTTTTAATGCTGCCAAAATTTAAGAGTTTTTGTACTACAAATAGAACATTAAAAATTCGTCAAAGAAATGCAAATTTTTTAATAAATTGTCAAAATTTGTCACAAATTATTCAAAGTTTTTCTCTGAACCATCATTAAATAACGCCCGGAGTTTTCCCCGTCGTTTGGTACCACTCTCGACCACCCCCTATTGTGGGAAGTGCAAAACTTTTGATTTTTACACCAAACCTAACCTAATCTTTCGGTACCTAAATATTCATATTTTTCAGCGGGTTTTTGTCATATCTTGTATTCTACCTTGTCTTGATCAACGCTATAGAAATTTTCAAAGCTGCCAAAATTTAAGAGTTTTTGTACTACAAATAGAACATTAAAAATTCGTCAAAGAAATGCAAATTTTTTAATAAATTGTCAAAATTTGTCTCAAATTATTCAAAGTGATTTTCTGAACCATCAATAAATAACGCCCGGAGTTTGCCCCGTCGTTTGGTACCACTCTCGACCACCCCCTATTGTGGGAAGTGCAAAACTTTTGATTTTTACACCAAACCTAACCTAATCTTTCGGTACCTAAATATTCATATTTTTCAGCGGGTTTTTGTCATATCTTGTATTCTACCTTGTCTTGATCAACGCAATAGAAATTTTCAGTGCTGCCAAAATTTAAAATTATTATACTACAAAAAGAACATTAAAAATTCGTCAAAGAAATGCAAATTTTTACTAAATTGTCAAAACTTGTCTCAAATTATTCAAAGTTATTCTCTGAACCATCATTTAATAACGCCCGGAGTTTTCCCCGTCGTTTGGTACCACTCTCGACCACCCCCTATTGTGGGAAGTGCAAAACTTTTGATTTTTACACCAAACCTAACCTAATCTTTCGGTACCTAAATATTCATATTTTTCAGCGGGTTTTTGTCATATCTTGTATTCTACCTTGTCTTGATCAACGCTATAGAAATTTTCAATGCTGCCAAAATTTAAGAGTTTTTGTACTACAAATAGAACATTAAAAATTCGCCAACGAAATGCAAATTT
Source organism: Catocala nupta (assembly GCA_963675205.1). NCBI lineage: Eukaryota > Metazoa > Arthropoda > Insecta > Lepidoptera > Erebidae > Catocala > Catocala nupta. Next base: position 1,415,065 of record OY776107.1, on the reverse strand, counting down.
TTTAATAAATTGTCAAAATTTGTCTCAAATTATTCAAAATTATTCTCTGAACCATCATTTAATAACGCCCGGAGTTTTGCCCCGTCGTTTGGTACGACTCTCGACCACACCCTATTGTGGGAAGTGCAAAACTTTTGATTTTTACACCTAACCTAACCCAATCTTTTGGTACCTAAATATTCATATTTTTCAGCGGGTTTTTGTCATATCTTGTATTCTACCTTGTCTTGATCAACGCTACAGAAATTTTCAATGCTGCCAAAATTTAAGAGTTTTTGTACTACAAATAGAACATTAAAAATTCGTCAAAGAAATGCAAATTTTTTAATAAATTGTCAAAATTTGTCTCAAATTATTCAAAGTTTTTCTCTGAACCATCATTAAATAACGCCCGGAGTTTTGCCTCGTCGTTTGGTACCACTCTCGACCACCCCCTATTGTGGGAAGTGCGAAACTTTTGATTTTTACACCAAACCTAACCTAATCTTTCGGTACCTAAATATTCATATTTTTCAGCGGGTTTTTGTCATATCTTGTATTCTACCTTGTCTTGATCAACGCAATAGAAATTTTCAGTGCTGCCAAAATTTAAAATTATTATACTACAAAAAGAACATTAAAAATTCGTCAAAGAAATGCAAATTTTTACTAAATTGTCAAAACTTGTCTCAAATTATTCAAAGTTATTCTCTGAACCATCATTTAATAACGCCCGGAGTTTTCCCCGTCGTTTGGTACCACTCTCGACCACCCCCTATTGTGGGAAGTGCAAAACTTTTGATTTTTACACCAAACCTAACCTAATCTTTCGGTACCTAAATATTCATATTTTTCAGCGGGTTTTTGTCATATCTTGTATTCTACCTTGTCTTGATCAACGCTATAGAAATTTTCAATGCTGCCAAAATTTAAGAGTTTTTGTACTACAAATAGAACATTAAAAATTCGCCAACGAAATGCAAATTTTTTAATAAATTGTCAAAATTTGTCTCAAATTATTCAAAATTATTCTCTGAACCATTATTTAATAACGCCCGGAGTTTTGCCCCGTCGTTTGGTACGACTCTCGACCACACCCTATTGTGGGAAGTGCAAAACTTTAGATTTTTACACCTAACCTAACCCAATCTTTTGGTACCTAAATATTCATATTTTTCAGCGGGTTTTTGTCATATCTTGTATTCTACCTTGTCTTGATCAACGCTACAGAAATTTTCAATGCTGCCAAAATTTAAGAGTTTTTGTACTACAAATAGAACATTAAAAATTCGTCAAAGAAATGCAAATTTTTTAATAAATTGTCAAAATTTGTCTCAAATTATTCAAAGTTTTTCTCTGAACCATCATTAAATAACGCCCGGAGTTTTGCCTCGTCGTTTGGTACCACTCTCGACCACCCCCTATTGTGGGAAGTGCGAAACTTTTGATTTTTACACCAAACCTAACCTAATCTTTCGGTACCTAAATATTCATAATTTTCAGCGGGTTTTTGTCATATCTTGTATTCTACCTTGTCTTGATCAACGCTACAGAAATTTTTAATGCTGCCAAAATTTAAGAGTTTTTGTACTACAAATAGAACATTAAAAATTCGTCAAAGAAATGCAAATTTTTTAATAAATTGTCAAAATTTGTCACAAATTATTCAAAGTTTTTCTCTGAACCATCATTAAATAACGCCCGGAGTTTTCCCCGTCGTTTGGTACCACTCTCGACCACCCCCTATTGTGGGAAGTGCAAAACTTTTGATTTTTACACCAAACCTAACCTAATCTTTCGGTACCTAAATATTCATATTTTTCAGCGGGTTTTTGTCATATCTTGTATTCTACCTTGTCTTGATCAACGCTATAGAAATTTTCAAAGCTGCCAAAATTTAAGAGTTTTTGTACTACAAATAGAACATTAAAAATTCGTCAAAGAAATGCAAATTTTTTAATAAATTGTCAAAATTTGTCTCAAATTATTCAAAGTGATTTTCTGAACCATCAATAAATAACGCCCGGAGTTTGCCCCGTCGTTTGGTACCACTCTCGACCACCCCCTATTGTGGGAAGTGCAAAACTTTTGATTTTTACACCAAACCTAACCTAATCTTTCGGTACCTAAATATTCATATTTTTCAGCGGGTTTTTGTCATATCTTGTATTCTACCTTGTCTTGATCAACGCAATAGAAATTTTCAGTGCTGCCAAAATTTAAAATTATTATACTACAAAAAGAACATTAAAAATTCGTCAAAGAAATGCAAATTTTTACTAAATTGTCAAAACTTGTCTCAAATTATTCAAAGTTATTCTCTGAACCATCATTTAATAACGCCCGGAGTTTTCCCCGTCGTTTGGTACCACTCTCGACCACCCCCTATTGTGGGAAGTGCAAAACTTTTGATTTTTACACCAAACCTAACCTAATCTTTCGGTACCTAAATATTCATATTTTTCAGCGGGTTTTTGTCATATCTTGTATTCTACCTTGTCTTGATCAACGCTATAGAAATTTTCAATGCTGCCAAAATTTAAGAGTTTTTGTACTACAAATAGAACATTAAAAATTCGCCAACGAAATGCAAATTTTTTAATAAATTGTCAAAATTTGTCTCAAATTATTCAAAATTATTCTCTGAACCATCATTTAATAACGCCCGGAGTTTTGCCCCGTCGTTTGGTACGACTCTCGACCACACCCTATTGTGGGAAGTGCAAAACTTTTGATTTTTACACCTAACCTAACCCAATCTTTTGGTACCTAAATATTCATATTTTTCAGCGGGTTTTTGTCATATCTTGTATTCTACCTTGTCTTGATCAACGCTACAGAAATTTTCAATGCTGCCAAAATTTAAGAGTTTTTGTACTACAAATAGAACATTAAAAATTCGTCAAAGAAATGCAAATTTTTTAATAAATTGTCAAAATTTGTCTCAAATTATTCAAAGTTTTTCTCTGAACCATCATTAAATAACGCCCGGAGTTTTGCCTCGTCGTTTGGTACCACTCTCGACCACCCCCTATTGTGGGAAGTGCGAAACTTTTGATTTTTACACCAAACCTAACCTAATCTTTCGGTACCTAAATATTCATAATTTTCAGCGGGTTTTTGTCATATCTTGTATTCTACCTTGTCTTGATCAACGCTACAGAAATTTTTAATGCTGCCAAAATTTAAGAGTTTTTGTACTACAAATAGAACATTAAAAATTCGTCAAAGAAATGCAAATTTTTTAATAAATTGTCAAAATTTGTCACAAATTATTCAAAGTTTTTCTCTGAACCATCATTAAATAACGCCCGGAGTTTTCCCCGTCGTTTGGTACCACTCTCGACCACCCCCTATTGTGGGAAGTGCAAAACTTTTGATTTTTACACCAAACCTAACCTAATCTTTCGGTACCTAAATATTCATATTTTTCAGCGGGTTTTTGTCATATCTTGTATTCTACCTTGTCTTGATCAACGCTATAGAAATTTTCAAAGCTGCCAAAATTTAAGAGTTTTTGTACTACAAATAGAACATTAAAAATTCGTCAAAGAAATGCAAATTTTTTAATAAATTGTCAAAATTTGTCTCAAATTATTCAAAGTGATTTTCTGAACCATCAATAAATAACGCCCGGAGTTTTCCCCGTCGTTTGGTACCACTCTCGACCACCCCCTATTGTGGGAAGTGCAAAACTTTTGATTTTTACACCAAACCTAACCTAATCTTTCGGTACCTAAATATTCATATTTTTCAGCGGGTTTTTGTCATATCTTGTATTCTACCTTGTCTTGATCAACGCAATAGAAATTTTCAGTGCTGCCAAAATTTAAAATTATTATACTACAAAAAGAACATTAAAAATTCGTCAAAGAAATGCAAATTTTTACTAAATTGTCAAAACTTGTCTCAAATTATTCAAAGTTATTCTCTGAACCATCATTTAATAACGCCCGGAGTTTTCCCCGTCGTTTGGTACCACTCTCGACCACCCCCTATTGTGGGAAGTGCAAAACTTTTGATTTTTACACCAAACCTAACCTAATCTTTCGGTACCTAAATATTCATATTTTTCAGCGGGTTTTTGTCATATCTTGTATTCTACCTTGTCTTGATCAACGCTACAGAAATTTTTAATGCTGCCAAAATTTAAGAGTTTTTGTACTACAAATAGAACATTAAAAATTCGTCAAAGAAATGCAAATTTTTTAATAAATTGTCAAAATTTGTCACAAATTATTCAAAGTTTTTCTCTGAACCATCATTAAATAACGCCCGGAGTTTTCCCCGTCGTTTGGTACCACTCTCGACCACCCCCTATTGTGGGAAGTGCAAAACTTTTGATTTTTACACCAAACCTAACCTAATCTTTCGGTACCTAAATATTCATATTTTTCAGCGGGTTTTTGTCATATCTTGTATTCTACCTTGTCTTGATCAACGCTATAGAAATTTTCAAAGCTGCCAAAATTTAAGAGTTTTTGTACTACAAATAGAACATTAAAAATTCGTCAAAGAAATGCAAATTTTTTAATAAATTGTCAAAATTTGTCTCAAATTATTCAAAGTGATTTTCTGAACCATCAATAAATAACGCCCGGAGTTTTCCCCGTCGTTTGGTACCACTCTCGACCACCCCCTATTGTGGGAAGTGCAAAACTTTTGATTTTTACACCAAACCTAACCTAATCTTTCGGTACCTAAATATTCATATTTTTCAGCGGGTTTTTGTCATATCTTGTATTCTACCTTGTCTTGATCAACGCAATAGAAATTTTCAGTGCTGCCAAAATTTAAAATTATTATACTACAAAAAGAACATTAAAAATTCGTCAAAGAAATGCAAATTTTTACTAAATTGTCAAAACTTGTCTCAAATTATTCAAAGTTATTCTCTGAACCATCATTTAATAACGCCCGGAGTTTTCCCCGTCGTTTGGTACCACTCTCGACCACCCCCTATTGTGGGAAGTGCAAAACTTTTGATTTTTACACCAAACCTAACCTAATCTTTCGGTACCTAAATATTCATATTTTTCAGCGGGTTTTTGTCATATCTTGTATTCTACCTTGTCTTGATCAACGCTACAGAAATTTTCAATGCTGCCAAAATTTAAGAGCTTTTGTACTACAAATAGAACATTAAAAATTCGTCAAAGAAATGCAAATTTTTTAATAAATTGTCAAAATTTGTCTCAAATTATTCAAAGTTATTCTCTGAACCATCATTAAATAACGCCCGGAGTTTTCCCCGTCGTTTGGTACCACTCTCGACCACCCCCTATTGTGGGAAGTGCAAAACTTTTGATTTTTACACCAAACCTAACCTAATCTTTCGGTACCTAAATATTCATATTTTTCAGCGGGTTTTTGTCATAATATCTTGTATTCTACCTTGTCTTGATCAATGCTATAGAAATTTTCAATGCTGCCAAAATTTAAGAGTTTTTGTACTACAAATAGAACATTAAAAATTCGTCAAAGAAATGCAAATTTTTTAATAAATTGTCAAAATTTGTCTCAAATTATTTAAAATTATTCTCTGAACCATCATTTAATAACGCCCGGAGTTTTGCCCCGTCGTTTGGTACGACTCTCGACCACCCCCTATTGTGGGAAGTGCAAAACTTTTGATTTTTACACCTAACCTAACCGAATCTTTTGGTACCTAAATATTCATATTTTTCAGCGGGTTTTTGTCATATCTTGTATTCTACCTTGTCTTGATCAACGCTATAGAAATTTTCAATGCTGCAAAAATTTAAGAGTTTTTATACAACAAAAAGAACATTAAAAATTCGTCAAAGAAATGCAAATTTTTACTAAATTGTCAAAATTTGTCTTAAATTATTCAAAGTTATTCTCTGAACCATCATTAAATAACGCCCGGAGTTTTCCCCGTCGTTTGGTACCACTCTCGACCACCCCCTATTGTGGGAAGTGCAAAGGTTTTGATTGTCACACCTAACCTAACCGAATCTTTTGGTACCTAAATATTCATATTTTTCAGCGGATTTTTGTCATATCTTCTATTCTACCTTGTCTTGATCAACGCAATAGAAATTTTCAGTGCTGCCAAAATTTAAGTTTATTATACTACAAAAAGAACATTAAAAATTCGTCAAAGAAATGCAAATTTTTACTAAATTGACAAAACTTGTCTCAAATTATTCAAAGTTATTCTCTGAACCATCATTTAATAACGCCCGGAGTTTTGCCCCGTCGTTTGGTACGACTCTCGACCACCCCCTATTGTGGGAAGTGCAAATGTTTTGATTGTCACACCTAACCTAACCGAATCTTTTGGTACCTAAATATTCATATTTTTCAGCGGGTTTTTTTCATATCTTGTATTCTACCTTGTCTTGATCAACGCTATAGAAATTTTCAATGCTGCAAAAATTTAAGAGTTTTTATACAACAAAAAGAACATTAAAAATTCGTCAAAGAAATGCAAATTTTTACTAAATTGTCAAAATTTGTCTTAAATTATTCAAAGTTATTCTCTGAACCATCATTAAATAACGCCCGGAGTTTTCCCCGTCGTTTGGTACCACTCTCGACCACCCCCTATTGTGGGAAGTGCAAAGGTTTTGATTGTCACACCTAACCTAACCCAATCTTTTGGTACCTAAATATTCATATTTTTCAGCGGATTTTTGTCATATCTTGTATTCCACCTTGTCTTGATCAACGCTATAGAAATTTTCAATGCTGCCAAAATTTAAGAGTTTTTGTACTACAAATAGAACATTAAAAATTCGCCAAAGAAATGCAAATTTTTTAATAAATTGTCAAAATTTGTCTCAAATTATTCAAAATTATTCTCTGAACCATCATTTAATAACGCCCGGAGTTTTCCCCGTCGTTTGGTACCACTCTCGACCACCCCCTATTGTGGGAAGTGCAAAACTTTTGATTTTTACACCAAACCTAACCTAATCTTTCGGTACCTAAATATTCATATTTTTCAGCGAGTTTTTGTCATATCTTGTATTCTACCTTGTCTTGATCAACGCTATAGAAATTTTCAATGCTGCCAAAATTTAAGAGTTTTTGTACTACAAATAGAACATTAAAAATTCGCCAAAGAAATGCAAATTTTTTAATAAATTGTCAAAATTTGTCTCAAATTATTCAAAATTATTCTCTGAACCATCATTTAATAACGCCCGGAGTTTTCCCCGTCGTTTGGTACCACTCTCGACCACCCCCTATTGTGGGAAGTGCAAATGTTTTGATTGTCACACCTAACCTAACCCAATCTTTTGGTACCTAAATATTCATATTTTTCAGCGGATTTTTGTCATATCTTGTATTCTACCTTGTCTTGATCAACTCTATAGAAATTTTCAATGCTGCCAAAATTTAAGAGTTTTTGTACTACAAATAGAACATTAAAAATTCGCCAAAGAAAAGCAAATTTTTTAATAAATTGTCAAAATTTGTCTCAAATTATTCAAAATTATTCTCTGAACCATCATTTAATAACGCCCGGAGTTTTGCCCCGTCGTTTGGTACGACTCTCGACCACCCCCTATTGTGGGAAGTGCAAAACCTTTGATTTTTACACCTAACCTAACCCAATCTTTTGGTACCTAAATATTCATATTTTTCAGCGGGTTTTTGTCATATCTTGTATTCTGCCTTGTCTTGATCAACGCAATAGAAATTTTCAGTGCTGCCAAAATTTAAAATTATTATACTACAAAAAGAACACTAAAAATTCGTCAAAGAAATGCAAATTTTTACTAAATTGTCAAAACTTGTCTCAAATTATTCAAAGTTATTCTCTGAACCATCATTAAATAACGCCCGGAGTTTTGCCCCGTCGTTTGGTACCACTCTCGACCACCCCCTATTGTGGGAAGTGCAAAACTTTTGATTTTTACACCTAACTTAACCCAATCTTTTGGTACCTAAATATTCATATTTTTCAGCGGGTTTTTGTCATATCTTGTATTCTACCTTGTCTTGATCAACGCTATAGAAATTTTCAATGCTGCCAAAATTTAAGAGTTTTTGTACTACAAATAGAACATTAAAAATTCGCCAAAGAAATGCAATTTTTTTAATAAATTGTCAAAATTTGTCTCAAATTATTCAAAATTATTCTCTGAACCATCATTTAATAACGCCCGGAGTTTTGCCCCGTCGTTTGGTACGACTCTCGACCACCCCCTATTGTGAGAAGTGCAAAACTTTAGATTTTTACACCTAACCTAACCCAATCTTTTGGTACCTAAATATTCATATTTTTCAGCGGGTTTTTGTCATATCTTGTATTCTACCTTGTCTTGATCAACGCTACAGAAATTTTCAATGCTGCAAAAATTTAAGAGTTTTTGTACTACAAATAGAACATTAAAAATTCGTCAAAGAAATGCAATTTTTTTAATAAATTGTCAAAATTTGTCTCAAATTATTCAAAGTTTTTCTCTGAACCATCATTAAATAACGCCCGGAGTTTTGCCCCGTCGTTTGGTACCACTCTCGACCACCTCCTATTGTGGGAAGTGCAAAACTTTTGATTTGTACACCTCACCTAACCTAATCTTTCGGTACCTAAATATTCATATTTTTCAGCGGATTTTTGTCATATCTTGTATTCTACCTTGTCTTGATCAACGCTATAGAAATTTTCAATGCTGCCAAAATTTAAGAGTTTTTGTACTACAAATAGAACATTAAAAATTCGTCAAAGAAATGCAAATTTTTTAATAAATTGTCAAAATTTGTCTCAAATTATTCAAAGTTTTTCTCTGAACCATCATTAAATAACGCCCGGAGTTTTGCCCCGTCGTTTGGTACCACTCTCGACCACCCCCTATTGTGGGAAGTGCAAAACCTTTGATTTTTACACCTAACCTAACCTAATCTTTTGGTACCTAAATATTCATATTTTTCAGCGGGTTTTTGTCATATCTTGTATTCTGCCTTTTCTTGATCAACGCAATAGAAATTTTCAGTGTTGCCAAAATTTAAAATTATTATACTACAAAAAGAACATTAAAAATTCGTCAAAGAAATGCAAATTTTTACTAAATTGTCAAAACTTGTCTCAAATTATTCAAAGTTATTCTCTGAACCATCATTAAATAACGCCCGGAGTTTTGCCCCGTCGTTTGGTACGACTCTCGACCACCCCCTATTGTGGGAAGTGCAAAACTTTTGATTTTTACACCTAACTTAACCCAATCTTTTGGTACCTAAATATTCATATTTTTCAGCGGGTTTTTGTCATATCTTGTATTCTACCTTGTCTTGATCAACGCTATAGAAATTTTCAATGCTGCCAAAATTTAAGAGTTTTTGTACTACAAATAGAACATTAAAAATTCGCCAAAGAAATGCAATTTTTTTAATAAATTGTCAAAATTTGTCTCAAATTATTCAAAATTATTCTCTGAACCATCATTTAATAACGCCCGGAGTTTTGCCCCGTCGTTTGGTACGACTCTCGACCACCCCCTATTGTGGGAAGTGCAAAACTTTAGATTTTTACACCTAACCTAACCCAATCTTTTGGTACCTAAATATTCATATTTTTCAGCGGGTTTTTGTCATATCTTGTATTCTACCTTGTCTTGATCAACGCTACAGAAATTTTCAATGCTGCCAAAATTTAAGAGTTTTTGTACTACAAATAGAACATTAAAAATTCGTCAAAGAAATGCAAATTTTTTAATAAATTGTCAAAATTTGTCTCAAATTATTCAAAGTTTTTCTCTGAACCATCATTAAATAATGCCCGGAGTTTTGCCCCGTCGTTTGGTACCACTCTCGACCACCCCCTATTGTGGGAAGTGCAAAACTTTTGATTTGTACACCTCACCTAACCTAATCTTTCGGTACCTAAATATTCATATTTTTCAGCGGGTTTTTGTCATATCTTGTATTCTACCTTGTCTTGATCAACGCTATAGAAATTTTCAATGCTGCCAAAATTTAAGAGTTTTTGTACTACAAATAGAACATTAAAAATTCGCCAAAGAAATGCAACTTTTTTAATAAATTGTCAAAATTTGTCTCAAATTATTCAAAGTTTTTCTCTGAACCATCATTAAATAACGCCCGGAGTTTTCCCCGTCGTTTGGTACCACTCTCGACCACCCCCTATTGTGGGAAGTGCAAAACTTTTGATTTTTACACCTAACCTAACCCAATCTTTTGGTACCTAAATATTCATATTTTTCAGCGGGTTTTTGTCATATCTTGTATTCTACCTTGTCTTGATCAACGCTACAGAAATTTTCAATGCTGCCAAAATTTAAGAGTTTTTGTACTACAAATAGAACATTAAAAATTCGTCAAAGAAATGCAAATTTTTTAATAAATTTCCAAAATTTGTCTCAAATTATTCAAAGTTTTTCCCTGAACTATCATTAAATAACGCCCGGAGTTTTGCCTCGTCGTTTGGTACCACTCTCGACCACCCCCTATTGTGGGAAGTGCGAAACTTTTGATTTTTACACCAAACCTAACCTAATCTTCCGGTACCTAAATATTCATAATTTTCAGCGGGTTTTTGTCATATCTTGTATTCTACCTTGTCTTGATCAACGCTACAGAAATTTTCAATGCTGCCAAAATTTAAGAGTTTTTGTACTACAAATAGAACATTAAAAATTCGTCAAAGAAATGCAAATTTTTTAATAAATTGTCAAAATTTGTCTCAAATTATTCAAAGTTATTTTCTGAACCATCAATAAATAACGCCCGGAGTTTTCCCCGTCGTTTGGTACCACTCTCGACCACCCCCTATTGTGGGAAGTGCAAAACTTTTGATTTTTACACCAAACCTAACCTAATCTTTCGGTACCTAAATATTCATATTTTTCAGCGGGTTTTTGTCATATCTTGTATTCTACCTTGTCTTGATCAACGCAATAGAAATTTTCAGTGCTGCCAAAATTTAAAATTATTATACTACAAAAAGAACATTAAAAATTCGTCAAAGAAATGCAAATTTTTACTAAATTGTCAAAACTTGTCTCAAATTATTCAAAGTTATTCTCTGAACCATCATTAAATAACGCCCGGAGTTTCCCCGTCGTTTGGTACCACTCTCGACCACCCCCTATTGTGGGAAGTGCAAAACTTTTGATTTTTACACCAAACCTAACCTAATCTTTCGGTACCTAAATATTCATATTTTTCAGCGGGTTTTTGTCATAATATCTTGTATTCTACCTTGTCTTGATCAACGCTATAGAAATTTTCAATGCTGCCAAAATTTAAGAGTTTTTGTACTACAAATAGAACATTAAAAATTCGCCAAAGAAATGCAAATTTTTTAATAAATTGTCAAAATTTGTCTCAAATTATTTAAAATTATTCTCCATCATTTAATAACGCCCGGAGTTTTGCCCCGTCGTTTGGTACGACTCTCGACCACCCCCTATTGTGGGAAGTGCAAAACTTTTGATTTTTACACCTAACCTAACCCAATCTTTTGGTACCTAATATTCATATTTTTCAGCGGGTTTTTGTCATATCTTGTATTCTACCTTGTCTTGATCAACGCTATAGAAATTTTCAATGCTGCAAAAATTTAAGAGTTTTTATACAACAAAAAGAACATTAAAAATTCGTCAAAGAAATGCAAATTTTTACTAAATTGTCAAAATTTGTCTTAAATTATTCAAAGTTATTCTCTGAACCATCATTAAATAACGCCCGGAGTTTTCCCCGTCGTTTGGTACCACTCTCGACCACCCCCTATTGTGGGAAGTGCAAAGGTTTTGATTGTCACACCTAACCTAACCCAATCTTTTGGTACCTAAATATTCATATTTTTCAGCGGATTTTTGTCATATCTTGTATTCCACCTTGTCTTGATCAACGCTATAGAAATTTTCAATGCTGCCAATATTTAAGAGTTTTTGTACTACAAATAGAACATTAAAAAGTCGCCAAAGAAATGCAAATTTTTTAATAAATTGTCAAAATTTGTCTCAAATTATTCAAAATTATTCTCTGAACCATCATTTAATAACGCCCGGAGTTTTGCCCCGTCGTTTGGTACGGCTCTCGACCACCCCCTATTGTGGGAAGTGCAAAACTTTTGATTTTTACACCTAACCTAACCTAATCTTTTGGTACCTAAATATTCATATTTTTCAGCGGGTTTTTGTCATATCTTGTATTCTGCCTTGTCTTGATCAACGCAATAGAAATTTTCAGTGCTGCCAAAATTTAAAATTATTATACTACAAAAAGAACATTAAAAATTCGTCAAAGAAATGCAAATTTTTACTAAATTGTCAAAACTTGTCTCAAATTATTCAAAGTTATTCTCTGAACCATCATTAAATAACGCCCGGAGTTTTCCCCGTCGTTTGGTACCACTCTCGACCACCCCCTATTGTGGGAAGTGCAAAACTTTTGATTTTTACACCAAACCTAACCTAATCTATTGGTACCTAAATATTCATATTTTTCAGCGGGTTTTTGTCATATCTTGTATTCTACCTTGTCTTGATCAACGCTACAGAAATTTTCAATGCTGCCAAAATTTAAGAGTTTTTGTACTACAAATAGAACATTAAAAATTCGTCAAAGAAATGCAAATTTTTTAATAAATTGTCAAAATTTGTCTCAAATTATTCAAAGTTTTTCTCTGAACCATCATTAAATAACGCCCGGAGTTTTGCCTCGTCGTTTGGTACCACTCTCGACCACCCCCTATTGTGGGAAGTGCAAAACTTTTGATTTTTACACCAAACCTAACCTAATCTTTCGGTACCTAAATATTCATATTTTTCAGCGGGTTTTTGTCATATCTTGTATTCTACCTTGTCTTGATCAACGCTATAGAAATTTTCAATGCTGCCAAAATTTAAGAGTTTTTGTACTACAAATAGAACATTAAAAATTCGTCAAAGAAATGCAAATTTTTTAATAAATTGTCAAAATTTGTCTCAAATTATTCAAAGTGATTTTCTGAATCATCAATAAATAACGCCCGGATTTTCCCCGTCGTTTGGTACCACTCTCGACCACCCCCTATTGTGGGAAGTGCAAAACTTTTGATTTTTACACCAAACCTAACCTAATCTTTCGGTACCTAAATATTCATATTTTTCAGCGGGTTTTTGTCATATCTTGTATTCTACCTTGTCTTGATCAACGCAATAGAAATTTTCAGTGCTGCCAAAATTTAAAATTATTATACTACAAAAAGAACATTAAAAATTCGTCAAAGAAATGCAAATTTTTACTAAATTGTCAAAACTTGTCTCAAATTATTCAAAGTTATTCTCTGAACCATCATTTAATAACGCCCGGAGTTTTCCCCGTCGTTTGGTACCACTCTCGACCACACCCTATTGTGGGAAGTGCAAAACTTTTGATTTTTACACCTTTTTTTTTTTTTTTTTTTTGTTTCCCAGGAAAAATGCTTCATGCACTACCCGCCGGCTAGGGGACGGCACCGGCGGGGCGTGTGGGACTCCCAGCTAGAAAACGCGCTGGTCTACCCACTAAAAAACCTGGGGTGTTCCCTCTCTCACCCAATGGGGGGGGCCAGTTGGGAACTTAAAAGATTCAACCATAGCAGGCCCCCCCGTGTGGGTGCCGGCCGGGTCATTTTTTTTTTTTTTTTTTTTCGGACCCGACCACCTCTCGTCCCCAGGGGAGAGCCTGACTGCTCTCCCCTTTCGACATCAGAAAGGCGCGCGGGAACACCGCGCGCGCCCTCTCGGGGCTTTTAGTTTACGGGTGGCAGGGTCCCCTGAGGCCCCGCCACCCGGAGCCCCTAGGTGGGGGGCAGGAGAGCGACATAAGCGCGTCTCCTGCGCCCCATCCTCCGGCGGCGGACGTCCGGGGCGTAAGGATCGTCCTCACGCCCCCGCTCCGCCGCCTCCTTCTGCGAGATGACAGTCTCGCAGAAGGAACTCATTGCGCCCCAGCACCTGTCGTCGCCGACCATCTTGGATATGACGGTCGGCAACGAGAGGTCGGGGCCAATCACGGTGACCAGGGCACAGCGCTCCGCGGCCCACGCCGGGCACTCCTCCAGCGTGTGCTGCGCCGTGTCCCGGTCACACACCTCACAATGGTGACATCTGGTTGTCGGCTCCCTACCGGCTATCTTGCAGAGGTACTCTCCGAAACACCCGTGTCCGGAGAGCACCTGAGTAAGCCGGTAGGTGAGCGGTCCGCGCCGTCTGTCCGTCCACTCCCTTAACACTGGACGGACAGCCTCGACTGTCCTCACCCCATAGCGGGGCTGGGCCAGCCTCTCCTGCCATTTGGCCTCCAGGACCAATCGAGCCTGGGACCTTCGCGTCTCCACCGCCCTGTGCGTGGGCTCCTCGCCCTGGAGCCGGAGGTCAGCGCGCCAGTAATACACTGACGCTTGGACCTCCGCCTCCAAATCCCAGGGCGGCGATGCCGCCAAAACGCACGCCGCCTCGTAGGAGACGGTGCGGTACGCCCGCGACACCCTGATCGCCATCGCCCTCTGAGGTCTCCTTAGGAGGGCGACATTTCGGCGATCCAGGGCGCCAGCCCAAATGGGCGACCCATAAAGGGCCATCGACCGCACCACCCCCAAATAGAGGCGGCGGCAGATGACACTCGGCCCCCCGATATTCGGCAGCAGAGAGCTAAGCGCTCCCGCCGCCGACATCAGCCGGGGGGCCAGGCGGCTAAAATGGACGCGAAAGTTCCAGCGGCCGTCGAGGTGGAGCCCCAAGTATTTCATACTCGGCTCCACCCCGATGCGGACCCCTCCAACGATGATGTGGGCATCTGGTGGCGGCGCCCGCCGAGGCCCGTGAAATAGAAGGGCCTCGGATTTTTCCAGCGCCACCTCCAGTCCCAACATCCTAATCCTGCCGACAACCAGAGCCACTCCAGCCGTGGCAAGACGGGCAGCTGCCCAGTAGTCCTCTCCCCGGGCCGTAACCAGCGTGTCGTCGGCGTAACAAGTTACGCCGACGCCCGGGGGCAGGGCGCCCCGCAGCACCCAGTCGTAACCGATGTTCCACAGGAGCGGACCCAGAACCGATCCCTGTGGAACACCGCACGACACCTCCCTCCGGAACGTCTCTCCGTTCCGCCCCACACAGAATACACTTCTCTGGTGCAGGTAGTCCCCGACTATTCGGCGCAGGTAGGGAGGCACCCCATGAAATCGGAGCGCCTCCCTAATAGTCGCCCACGGCAGGGTGTTGAACGCGTTGGCGATGTCCAAGGACACCGCCAACAGCACCCCGCGCGAGGCGACAGCCTCTGCCGAGAGGGCCTTGACGCGACTGATCGCGTCAATCGTCGATCGGCCCTCCCGGAATCCGAACTGGAGTTCGGATAAGTCGGGGCCCACCCGCACCAGGTGCTTGGAGAGGCGGGCAGCCAACACACGCTCAAAGAGCTTGCCCACCTCATCCAACAGCACTATGGGGCGGTACGCGGAGGGAGAGTCCGCGGGGCGGCCCTCCTTTCTCAGGAGGACCAGCTTGCCCGTCTTCCACATGGAAGGGAACCGTCCCGACTCCAAGCAGGCGCTAAACAGCCTGAGGAGCCGGTCCCCTAGGGCGTCATAGGCCAAAACCCAGGCGCGGCCAGGAATCCCGTCCGGCCCCGGAGCAGTGTTTTTGCCCCGGAGCCGCACCATTGCCGCGCCGAGCTCCGCCATTGAAACTACTGGCGCCCCGGCATCGGCGCCGTCCTCCTCGACTTCGGGCGGCGCCATTACGGGTGGTGTGTGCTCCGCTCTCGAAGGAAAGAGAGCGGAGACCACCCCCTCCAATTGCCGGGGCTGGAGACTCTCGGTGACCGGTGGGGCCCAGGGGCGCAACTTGCCCCTGACCGTCTTATACGGACGGCCCCACGGGTCTGCCTCGAGAGTCCCCAGGAACTCTTCCCATGTTTGGGCTTTGGCCTCGCTGATGGCGGACTGCAGGGCGTGCTTCCGCTGTACGTATTCGCCCCGCAGCCGTGCCTCCACGGTCGGGTCATGGTACCGCCTGCGTCGGCGGTACCTAGTGTACTGGCGACGCGCCGCAATGCACGCGGCGCGTTTTTGGCCTATGTCATTAGACCACCAGTACACCTGACGCCTTGGAGGTCGAGCACTGGTCCGGGGCATCGACGCGTCGCAAATCTGCGTCATCGCGCCCCGGAACCACTCCGCCTCCGACTCAACCTCCACAGGCCCTTCACCCATCGGGGTCCAGGCCTGGACGATGGAGGCTTCCACCAGCACGTCTACGTCGAGACGTTTCAACGCCCATCGTGGGGACGACGGGGTATGCCCTCTCCTCGGGCGATCGTCCGGGATCGCCGGCGAGGCGGAGATGTCGAACCGTACGTAACGATGGTCCGACAGTGACTCCGCCTCGACCAGCACTCGCCAGTCCCGGACGTGGCGCGCTATGGCAGGGCTTGCAAACGAAATGTCCACAATGGACTCGCCCTGCCAGCGCACGCAAGTGGCGACCGACCCCCGGTTAAGAACCACGAGGCCGGTCGCAATCGCCCACTCCTCCAGCGCGTCGCCGCGAGCGTTGGTGACAGGGGATCCCCAAGCCGACGATTTGGCATTGAAGTCCCCCGCCACCACGACCGGACGCGATGGGTACCGATTAATCACGGCCCCCACCGCGCCTAAAAATCGCTCAAACTCGGCGAGGCGCCGGTTTGGAGAAAAGTACACCCCGATCAGGACGGTTCCCTCCCAATCAACACAAATATACCCCTCGCCTCTGTCTGTCATCACCAGGAGCGAGGGTCCGGACGAAACAATGGCCGCCGAGCCCCCGAGGTCCCCAAACCAGTTGTATCGGCTGGGGACGCAGTAAGGCTCGGCGACCACGGCGATGTCTATTGACCACTCCGCCATGTGCTGCAGCAAGATATCCTGCGCCCTGGCGGAGTGGTTAATGTTCACCTGTAGGAGGCGATGGACCATAATTAATTAGGTTTCCATCGCCTCCCTACTGCTCCCTGTTTGGGACGGGGCTGGAGCGGCCGGAGTCCTGGCAGCCGCCCCTCTGGCCCTTCGTCTTTTGGGTGGGGAGCAAGATTTGCTCCCCATCCGGTGCCCCGCCGGCCTTCCTGCAGCCAAACAGATGCTGCAGGAAGATTTAATAGCGGAGCAGGCGGCGGCCTTGTGGCCGGGCTGACCGCAGCGAAAACAAAAGTCGCTGCGATCAGTTTCGGCGGTGCATTGCTGCCTCACGTGCCCCGGTTCGAGGCAGCGGTAGCACCGCCTAGGCCTCGGCTCCAGGAGATTCACCTGAGCCGAGACCATCCCGACCAGCAAACGGCCGGCCGCCACCTTCTTCGCCGCGGCGATGGGGCAGCGCACCATCACTGTGCACAGACCACCATTGCCGCGGCGCACCTCCCCCACCCTGACCTGCGCCTGAGGGCAGGCGCCGGTTTTTGCCACCGCAGCGGCGACATCCTCGGAGGAGGCCGAGTCGTCCAGCCCGGTTATCCGCATTTCCGCGGACTTCACCGGGCGGGAGACCTTGACCTCCTCAGGCGTGAAAAGTGACCGAATTTTTTCGGCCACCCTGTCCGCCTTGTCGCCGGAGGTGGCACCTGGGACCTCCAGTATTCTGGCCCCAGTGGCGGCAACCTTGAAGAGGACGCCTCCGGCGAGGCCCATCCCTGCGAGATCGCCTTTTATGGCCTCAGTGGCCCGCCGGAGGACGCCCGCATAGCTGACGCCTTGCCGGAGTCCCTCCTCCGTCAGCTCCACCACAACGGCGGTGGAGCGCGGGGGGCGCAGGTCAGCCGGGGTGGGGCCCTTCTTTTTATTTGAAACCGGGGGAGCCCGGGAAGCCTTCTTCTTCCTCTTCTGTCTCCTCTTCTTCCTCCCGACGACCTCTGTCCATGGCTGCTCAGCCGAAGCAGAGGCCACCGGGGCGGGTCGGGGCTGGGAGGCTTGGCGCCGCGGCGCTACAGTGGCGGTAGCCCTCCCTCCGCCCCTCCCCTTCCTCTTAGAAGAGGAAGCCGATGGTGCGGGGGCAGATGTCTGCCGCGGCGGGTCCGAGGTCGTCGGGCCAGCCGGCGTGCCCCCGACCATCCGGGGACGGCCCCCGAGTGGAGGGCCTGGGGTCGGAACGGGTGCGAGGCCATAGTTGGCCAGGCACGCTTCCACCACGTTGCGCGCCTGAGCCACCGTGGCCCGCATTAGGTCGTTCGCCCAAGCGGGTCGCTGGTCCTCCGCGGAAGCGAGGGGCCGCGTTGTGCGTCGCGGGAGAGGCGGGAAATCCTCCCGTGGCCTCCCGGCAGGCGCCCCGGCGACGGCCGAGGGCGTCTTCGCGACCTTGGCCCGAGTGGCAGTGGCAGCGGCCGCCTTCATGGCCGCTACCTCCGCCCGGAGCTCCGCCAGCTGCCTATGCAGCCCCTCATTCTCCGACCTCCAGCGCCTCTGAAGGTCGGAGGAAGTCCGTCCCCACAAATGGAAGAAGGCTTCCCTCATCTCCTCTGTAGCTTGCTTAAGGTCCCGGACGAACTCCCCCTTTAGGTTACCGGACCGGGCCGCCACCCTCAGGACGGTCTCGGCGCCAGCCTCGAACCGTTGCCTGAGGTCGGCAACCGAGTCCTCTCCCAAGGGGGACGCATCCGCGACCCCAGACGTCCTCAAGATGGCTCGACGGGCAGGCAGAGGCTGCCCGAGGAGCTTCCCCGCAGAGGGAGGTGGCATCGGGGAACCGGCCCTTCCTCCACAGGGCATCCCCTTCACCACCTCCACCTCCGTGTCCGACCCAGAGTCGGACAGCGCATGGTGCGACGTCTTCTGGCGCTTTGCAGAAGCGCCAGGTGCACCCCAGAACTTGAGGGTGAGTGAAGCAGGGCTATCCCCCCCCTCCTCTCTCTCCCGTCGTGCCGCCGACGAGCACCGGCTCTGAGGCCGACTGGCCTCCGAGCCCGAGCCCGCCCGCGACCCGACATCTATATCAGTGCCGGTGCCGGCGCCAGACACGCTCGACACGGAGTCGCTGCGTGCCAGCGCCGCCGCCCGACTCCTCGACCGTGTCCTTGGCACGGCCGGGACACCATCCCGGATTGACGGCGGGGTCATACCCCCCCCTGCCTTCCCCTTTTTGGGATCCTCAAGTCTTGCCTTGTTCGGGTCGGAGCCCAAGGCCACTCTCATCGCAGAGTCAGCACTTGACCCTGCGGAAACTTTGGTGCCAGATATTTCGCGCGGCACTGCGCTGTGATGGCGGTTGCCCCCCCCAGAATACGAGGGGCAGACGGAGCCAGAAGGCTCCGTGAGGGATTCTCCGGGCGCGGCGCACCCGGTACCCTCCTGGGGTAGTTCAAAACCTTTACCGGACATCTTCATATATTGAGTTTTTGGGTGGCCCTAATGACTGGGTTCCCCCCAGCCATACAGCCCCTCGCCGGGCCACCAAAAACTTGGGCTTTGGGTAATTTTTATAGAGGTTTTCTTCCTCGCAGCCCGAAGGCCCCCGGTCCTGTAAGTTCAGGATTACGGGTTGGGCCGGATGGGGGTCCATGCTGGACCGATCCACCCGCCCCAAGACCGCCCGACTGGGCAGGAAGCCTAAGCTTCAAACCCTGGCCTAACGGCCACCACTAGTGATTTTTTAGAGAGGTTGTCTTCCTCTATCCCCCCCGTGTTGAGCCGGATGGGGGTCCATACTGGACCGATCCACCCGCCCCAAAGCCGCTCGACGGGGCAGGACGCACACGCAACCCGCCCCGGCCTTACGGCCCCCACTGGTAATTTTTTAGAGAGGTTGTCTTCCTCTATGCCCCCGTGTTGGGCCGGATGGGGGTCCATGCTGGACCGATCCACCCGCCCCAAGACCGCCCGACTGGGTAGGACGCCTACGCTCCCCACCCCGGCCTAGCGGCCCCCACTGGTAATTTTTTATAGAGGTTTTCTTCCTCTATCCCCCCCGTCTCATCCACGTGTCCTCTGCTAATCAGAGGAACACGTGGAGAGACCCCCAAACGCGGCCCTCGCGGGCCGATAACCCCGAGACAAGATGCCTCGGGTTCCCTACGCGCGTGCCAGAGTATTAGCCACGAGTAATAATGCCCCCGAAAGGACATTATTACCCGTGTTGCCCGGGGTGTACCGGCCCAACGACTACCGTTCCAATCCACTAAAAATGTAGAAAGGACCAGCAGCCGTCAGGCACACTAGGAGGTTCTCTGGCCACACACCCCTTGATTTTTACACCTAACCTAACCCAATCTTTTGGTACCTAAATATTCATATTTTTCAGCGGGTTTTTGTCATATCTTGTATTCTACCTTGTCTTGATCAACGCTACAGAAATTTTCAATGCTGCCAAAATTTAAGAGTTTTTGTACTACAAATAGAACATTAAAAATTCGTCAAAGAAATGCAAATTTTTTAATAAATTGTCAAAATTTGTCTCAAATTATTCAAAGTTTTTCTCTGAACCATCATTAAATAACGCCCGGAGTTTTGCCTCGTCGTTTGGTACCACTCTCGACCACCCCCTATTGTGGGAAGTGCAAAACTTTTGATTTTTACACCAAACCTAACCTAATCTTTCGGTACCTAAATATTCATATTTTTCAGCGGGTTTTTGTCATATCTTGTATTCTACCTTGTCTTGATCAACGCTATAGAAATTTTCAATGCTGCCAAAATTTAAGAGTTTTTGTACTACAAATTTTAATAGAACATTAAAAATTCGTCAAAGAAATGCAAATTTTTACTAAATTGTCAAAACTTGTCTCAAATTATTCAAAGTTATTCTCTGAACCATCATTTAATAACGCCCGGAGTTTTCCCCGTCGTTTGGTACCACTCTCGACCACCCCCTATTGTGGGAAGTGCAAAACTTTTGATTTTTACACCAAACCTAACCTAATCTTTCGGTACCTAAATATTCATATTTTTCAGCGGGTTTTTGTCATATCTTGTATTCTACCTTGTCTTGATCAACGCTACAGAAATTTTCAATGCTGCCAAAATTTAAGAGTTTTTGTACTACAAATAGAACATTAAAAATTCGTCAAAGAAATGCAAATTTTTTAATAAATTGTCAAAATTTGTCTCAAATTATTCAAAGTTATTCTCTGAACCATCATTAAATAACGCCCGGAGTTTTCCCCGTCGTTTGGTACCACTCTCGACCACCCCCTATTGTGGGAAGTGCAAAACTTTTGATTTTTAAACCAAACCTAACCTAATCTTTCGGTACCTAAATATTCATATTTTTCAGCGGGTTTTTGTCATAATATCTTGTATTCTACCTTGTCTTGATCAACGCTATAGAAATTTTCAGTGCTGCCAAAATTTAAGAGTTTTTGTACTACAAATAGAACATTAAAAATTCGCCAAAGAAATGCAAATTTTTTAATAAATTGTCAAAATTTGTCTCAAATTATTTAAAATTATTCTCTGAACCATCATTTAATAACGCCCGGAGTTTTGCCCCGTCGTTTGGTACGACTCTCGACCACCCCCTATTGTGGGAAGTGCAAAACTTTTGATTTTTACACCTAACCTAACCCAATCTTTTGGTACCTAATATTCATATTTTTCAGCGGGTTTTTGTCATATCTTGTATTCTACCTTGTCTTGATCAACGCAATAGAAATTTTCAGTGCTGCCAAAATTTAAGTTTATTATACTACAAAAAGAACATTAAAAATTCGTCAAAGAAATGCAAATTTTTACTAAATTGACAAAACTTGTCTCAAATTATTCAAAGTTATTCTCTGAACCATCATTAAATAACGCCCGGAGTTTTGCCCCGTCGTTTGGTACGACTCTCGACCACCCCCTATTGTGGGAAGTGCAAATGTTTTGATTGTCACACCTAACCTAACCGAATCTTTTGGTACCTAAATATTCATATTTTTCAGCGGGTTTTTGTCATATCTTGTATTCTACCTTGTCTTGATCAACGCTATAGAAATTTCCAATGCTGCAAAAATTTAAGAGTTTTTATACAACAAAAAGAACATTAAAAATTCGTCAAAGAAATGCAAATTTTTACTAAATTGTCAAAATTTGTCTTAAATTATTCAAAGTTATTCTCTGAACCATCATTAAATAACGCCCGGAGTTTTCCCCGTCGTTTGGTACCACTCTCGACCACCCCCTATTGAATTGAAAATTGAAAACAACAACGTTAACAAGTTACGCCGACGCCCGGGGGCAGGGCGCCCCGCAGCACCCAGTCGTAACCGATGTTCCACAGGAGCGGACCCAGAACCGATCCCTGTGGAACACCGCACGACACCTCCCTCCGGAACGTCTCTCCGTTCCGCCCCACACAGAATACACTTCTCTGGTGCAGGTAGTCCCCGACTATTCGGCGCAGGTAGGGAGGCACCCCATGAAATCGGAGCGCCTCCCTAATAGTCGCCCACGGCAGGGTGTTGAACGCGTTGGCGATGTCCAAGGACACCGCCAACAGCACCCCGCGCGAGGCGACAGCCTCTGCCGAGAGGGCCTTGACGCGACTGATCGCGTCAATCGTCGATCGGCCCTCCCGGAATCCGAACTGGAGTTCGGATAAGTCGGGGCCCACCCGCACCAGGTGCTTGGAGAGGCGGGCAGCCAACACACGCTCAAAGAGCTTGCCCACCTCATCCAACAGCACTATGGGGCGGTACGCGGAGGGAGAGTCCGCGGGGCGGCCCTCCTTTCTCAGGAGGACCAGCTTGCCCGTCTTCCACATGGAAGGGAACCGTCCCGACTCCAAGCAGGCGCTAAACAGCCTGAGGAGCCGGTCCCCTAGGGCGTCATAGGCCAAAACCCAGGCGCGGCCAGGAATCCCGTCCGGCCCCGGAGCAGTGTTTTTGCCCCGGAGCCGCACCATTGCCGCGCCGAGCTCCGCCATTGATACTACTGGCGCCCCGGCATCGGCGCCGTCCTCCTCGACTTCGGGCGGCGCCATTACGGGAGGTGTGTGCTCCGCTCTCGAAGGAAAGAGAGCGGAGACCACCCCCTCCAATTGCCGGGGCTGGAGACTCTCGGTGACCGGTGGGGCCCAGGGGCGCAACTTGCCCCTGACCGTCTTATACGGACGGCCCCACGGGTCTGCCTCGAGAGTCCCCAGGAACTCTTCCCATCTTTGGGCTTTGGCCTCGCTGATGGCGGACTGCAGGGCGTGCTTCCGCTGTACGTATTCGCCCCGCAGCCGTGCCTCCACGGTCGGGTCACGGTACCGCCTGCGTCGGCGGTACCTAGTGTACTGGCGACGCGCCGCAATGCACGCGGCGCGTTTTTGGCTGATTTCGTCAGACCACCAGTACACCTGACGCCTTGGAGGTCGAGCACTGGCCCGGGGCATCGACGCGTCGCAAATTCGCGTCATCGCGCCCCGGAACCACTCCGCCTCTGACTCAACCTCCACAGGCCTTTCACCCATCGGGGTCCAGGCCTGGACGATGGAGGCTTCCACCAGCACGTCTACGTCGAGACGTTTCAACGCCCATCGTGGGGACGACGGGGTGTGCACTCTCCTCGAGCGATCGTCCGGGATCGCCGGCGAGGCGGAGATGTCGAACCGCACGTAGCGGTGGTCCGACAGTGACTCCGCCTCGACCAGCACTCGCCAGTCCCGGACTTGGCGCGCTACGGCAGGGCTTGCGAACGAAATGTCCACGATGGACTCGCCCTGCCAGCGCACGCACGTGGCGACCGACCCCCGGTTAAGAACCACGAGGCCGGTCGCAATCGCCCACTCCTCCAGCGCGTCGCCGCGAGCGTCGGTGACAGGGGATCCCCAAGCCGATGATTTGGCATTGAAGTCCCCCGCCACCACGACCGGACGCGATGGGTACCGATTAATCACGGCGCCCACCGCGTCCAAAAAGCGCTCAAACTCGGCGAGGCGCCGGTTCGGAGAAAAATACACCCCGATCAGGACGGTTCCCTCCCAATCAACACAAATATACCCCTCGCCCCTGTCTGTCATCACCAGGAGCGAGGGTCCGGACGAAACAATGGCCGCCGAGCCCCCGATGTCCCCAAACCAGTTGTGTCGGCTGGGGACGCAGTAAGGCTCGGTGACCACGGCGATGTTTATTGACCACTCCGCCATGTGCTGCAGCAAAAT
The DNA here is from genome assembly GCA_963675205.1 of Catocala nupta. Taxonomy (NCBI): domain Eukaryota; kingdom Metazoa; phylum Arthropoda; class Insecta; order Lepidoptera; family Erebidae; genus Catocala; species Catocala nupta. Next base: position 1,391,039 of record OY776107.1, on the reverse strand, counting down.
ATCCTGCGCCCTGGCGGAGTGGTTAACATTCACCTGTAGGAGGCGATGGGCCATAATTAATTATGTGTCCATCGCCTCCGTACTGCTCCCTGCTTGGGACGGGGCCGGGGCGGCCGGAGTCCTGGCGACCGCCCCTCTGGCCTTATGCCTTTTGGGTGGGGAGCAAGATTTGCTCCCCATCCGGTGCCCCGCCGGCCTTCCCGCAGCCAAGCAGATGCTGCAGGAAGCTTTTGCCGCGGAGCATGCGGCGGCCTTGTGGCCGGGCTGGCCGCAGCGATAACAGGAGTCGCTGCGGTCAGTTTCGGCGGTGCATTGCTGCCTCACGTGCCCCGGTTCGAGGCAGCGGTAGCACCGCCTAGGCCCCGACTCCAGGAGATTTACCTGAGCCGAGACCATCCCGACCAGCAAACGGCCGGCCGCCACCTTCTTCGCCGCGGCGATGGGGCAGCGCACCATCACCGTGCACAGACCACCATTGCCGCGGCGCACCTCCCCCACCCTGACCTGCGCCTGAGGGCAGGCTCCGGCTTTTGCCACCGCAGCGGCGACATCCTCGGAGGAGGCCGAGTCGTCCAGCCCGGTTATCCGCATTTCCGCGGACTTCACCGGGCGGGAGACCTTGACCTCCTCAGGCGTGAAAAGTGACCGAATTTTTTCGGCCACCCTGTCCGCCTTGTCGCCGGAGGTGGCACCTGGGACCTCCAGTATTCTGGCCCCAGTGGCGGCAACCTTGAAGAGGACGCCTCCGGCGAGGCCCATCCCTGCGAGATCGCCTTTTATGGCCTCAGTGGTCCGCCGGAGGACGCCCGCATAGCTGACGCATTTCCGGAGTCCCTCCTCCGTCAGCTCCACCACAACGGCGGTGGAGCGCGGGGGGCGCAGGTCAGCCGGGGTGGGGCCCTTCTTTTTGCTCAGCACTGGGGGAGCTCGGGATGCCTTCTTCGGCTTCCTCTTCCTCCTCTTCTTCCCGACGACCTCTGTCCACGACTGCTCAGCCGAGGCAGAGGCCACCGGGGCGGGTTGGGTCTGAGCAGCGGGGCGCGGAGGCGCCACAGTGGTGGTCGTCTTCCTCTTGCCCTTCCCTTTCCCCTTGAGAGAGGAAACCGACGCTGTGGGGACAGACCTCTGACATGCCACCGGCTGGCCGGAGGGCGCCGGGCCAGCCGGCGCGCCGCCAACCATCCGGGGGCGGCCCCCGAGCGAAGGGCCCGGGGTCGGGACAGGTGCGAGGCCATAGTTGGCCAGACACGCCTCCACAACGTTGCGCGCCTGAGCCACCGTGGCCCGCATCAAATCGTTCGCCCAGGCGGGCCGCTGGTCTTTCGCGGGAGTGAGGGGCTGCGCTGTGCGCCGCGGGAGGGGCGGGAACTCCTGCCGCTGCCTCCCGGCAGGCGCCCTGGCGGTAGCCGAGGGCGTCTTGGCGGCGCTGGCCCGAGCGGCAGTGGCAGCGGCCGCCTTCATGGCCGCCACCTCCGCCCGGAGCTCCGCAAGCTGCCTATGCAGCCCCTCGTTCTCCGACCTCCAGCGCCTCTGGAGGTCGGAGGAAGCCCGTCCCCACATGCCGAAGAAGGCCTCCCTCATTTCCTCCGTGGCAACTTTGAGGTCCCGAATGAATCCCCCCTTCAAGTTGCCGGACCGGGCTGCCACCCTCAGGACAGTCTCGGCGCCAGCCTCGAACCGTTGCCTGAGGTCGGCAACCGAGTCCCCTCCCAAGGGGGACGCATCCGCGACCCCAGCCGTCTTCACGAAGTCTCGACGGGCAGGCAGAGGCTGCCCGAGGAGCTTCCTCGTGGAGGGAGGTGGCATCGGGGAACCAGCCCTTCCTCCGCAGGGCGTCCCCTCTACCACCTCCACCTCCGTGTCCGACCCAGAATCGGAGTGCACGTGGTGCGACGTCTTCCGGCGCTTCACGGAAGCGCCGGGTGCACCCCAGAATTTGAGGGTGAGGGATGCAGGGCTTTCAACCCCCTCCTCTCTCTCCCGTCGTGCCGCCGACGAGCACCGGCTCCGAGGCCGACTGGCCTCCGAACCCGAGCCCGCCCGCAACTCGACTTCCATATCAGTGCCGGTGCCGGCGCTGAACACACTCGACACGGAGTCGCTGCGTGCCAGCGCCGCCACCCGACACCTCGACCGTGTCCTTGGCACGGCCGGGACGCTATTCCCACCTGTCGGTGGGTGCATACCCACCCCAACCTTCCCCTTTTCGGGGCCATCCGTCCTCACCTTGTCCGGGCCCAAGCCCAAGGTGACTCCCACCGTGGAGTCAGTAACTGACTCCGCGAACTTCTCTGTGCCCGATATATCGCGCGGCACTACGCTGGCAAGATGTTGGTTGCCCCCCCCAGAGTACGAGGGGCAGACGGAGCCAGAAGGCTCCGTGAGGGATTCTCCAGGCGCGGAGCGCCTGGTACCCTCCTGGGGTATTATTGTGCATTGGACCGACATCATGTTTTAAGTTTGGAGTTTGGGTGGCCCTAATGACTGGGTTCCCCCCAGCCATACAGCCCCTCGCCGGGCCACCAAAAACTTGGGCTTTGGGTAATTTTTATAGAGGTTTTCTTCCTCGCAGCCCGAAGGCCCCCGGTCCTGTCAGTTCAGGATTACGGGTTGGGCCGGATGGGGATCCATGCTGGACCGATCCACCCGCCCCAAGACCGCCCGACTGGGCAGGAAGCCTGAGCTTCACATCCCGGCCTAACGGCCCCAGCTAGTGATTTTTTAGAGAGGTTGTCTTCCTCTATCCCCCTCGTGTTGGGCCGGATGGAGGTCCATACTGGACCAATCCACCCGCCCCAAAGCCGCTCGACGGGACAGGACGCACACGCGACCCGCTCCGGCCTTACGGCCCCCACTGGTAATTTTTTAGAGAGGTTGTCTTCCTCTATCCCCCCGTGTTGGGCCGGATGGGGGTCCATGCTGGACCGATCCACCCGCCCCAAGACCGCTCGACGGGGCAGCACGCCACGCGACCCGCACCGGCCTAGCGGCCCCAACTGGTAATTTTTTATAGAGGTTTTCTTCCTCTATCCCCCCCGTCTCATCCACGTGTCCTCTGCTAATCAGAGGAACACGTGGAGAGACCCCCAAACGCGGCCCTCACGGGCCGATAACCCCGAGACAAACTGCCTCGGGTTCCCTACGCGCGTGCCAGAGTATTAGCCACGAGTAATAATGCCCCCGAAAGGACATTATTACCCGTGTTGCCCGGGGTGTACCGGCCCAACGACTGCCATTCCAATCCACTAAAAATGTAGAAAGGACCAGCAGCCGTCGGGCACACTGGGAGGTTCTCTGGCCACACACCCCTGATTGTCACACCTTTTTTTTTTTTTTTTTTTTTTTTTTTTTGTTTCCCAGGAAAAAATGCTTGATGCACTACCCGCCGGCTAGGGGACGGCACCGGCGGGGCGTGTGGGACTCACCAGCCTAGTGCTGGGATACCCACTAAAAAAACCTGGGGTGTTCCCTCTCCCACCCAATGGAGGGGACTGATTGTCACACCTAACCTAACCTAAACTTTCAAAACCTAAATATTCATATTTTTCAGCGGATTTTTGTCATATCTTGTATTCTACCTTGTCTTGATCAACGCTATAGAAATGTTCAATGCTGCCAAAATTTAAGAGTTTTTATAATACCAAAAGAACATTAAAACTTCGTCAAAGAAATGCAATTTTTTTTTTTAATTAATTGCAGAATTTGTCTCAAATTATTCAAAATTATTCTCTGAACCATCATTAAATAACGCCCGGAGTTTTGCCCCGTCGTTTGGTACGACTCACGACCACCCCCTATTGTGGGAAGTGCAAATGTTTTGATTGTCACACCTTTTTTTTTTTTTTTTTTTTTTTTTTTTTTTACGTGGTGGAATGCAGTGACGCATATCCCTCCGCGGGGGCGGGCGGAGGGATTATGTCAGGCTCGCCGGGGTAAAATAAAGATGTTAAAAAAAAAGATAATGTACCTCCCGGAATACCGACTAAACCTACCACGGTGTTCCTCGACACAACCACTACCGACGGGGCCGCGCGAATCGCTTTCGCATGCGGTCGCGACCCCGCCGAGGTTACGGCCCGCCGTATGAAACGGCAGGCCACTACACGAAAGACCTACCCAAAATAGGCACTACTTCAAATAAAACCCTACTGTCTCCCCCCTAGAGGGAAGACGGACTCGACACAGAGGCGCGCGTGGGAACACGCACGCCGCCTTTTGGACCTGGTGCTGAATGGATGGCGGGCAGGCCCACAAAGCCCGCCAGCCCCAGGTCAAACCTCAGGGTGGCTGGAGGTCATCTCGCGCCCTCCGGCGCCCGGTTCTGCGGTTGGGGAGAGGGTTTAAACGCTCCCTCTCCCGCTCCGCCACCTCCTTGATGGAAATCACTTCCTCACAAAAGGAGGCGACGGCGTTCCACGACCTCTCACTCCGGACCATAGACTCAACTACGGCCGGGAGCGAGAGGTTAACCGATCCGACTGCCGCGATCAATTCACGGCGCTGCGATGCCCAGGCGGGGCAAATCGCCAAAGTGTGCAGCGCCGTGTCCTCAACAACCGGGCGTCTCTTGCCGGCGTATACGACACAGGAACCGGCCAAAACAACCGTGGCCAGTCAGAACCTGTGGCAGCCGGAAGGTGAGGGCGCCATGCCGCCTCTCCAGCCACTCCTCAAACACGGGACTTACCGCCACGATCGTGGCGTGCCCGGATTGTCACACCTAACCTAACCGAATCTTTTGGTACCTAAATATTCATATTTTTCAGCGGTTTTTTGTCATATCTTGTATTCTACCTTGTCTTGATCAACGCTATAGAAATTTTCAATGCTGCCAAAATTTAAGAGTTTTTATACAACAAAAAGAACATTAAAAATTCGTCAAAGAAATGCAAATTTTTACTAAATTGTCAAAATGTGTCTTAAATTATTCAAAGTTATTCTCTGAACCATCATTAAATAACGCCCGGAGTTTTCCCCGTCGTTTGGTACCACTCTCGACCACCCCCTATTGTGGGAAGTGCAAATGTTTTGATTGTCACACCTTTTTTTTTTTTTTTTTTGATTCCCAGGAAAAAATGCTTGATGCACTACCCGCCGGCTAGGGGACGGCACCGGCGGGGCGTGTGGGACTCACCAGCCTAGTGCTGGGATACCCACTAAAAAAACCTGGGGTGTTCCCTCTCTCACCCAATGGGGGGGCCTGTTGGGAGTCTAAAAAGATTCATCCATAGCAGGCCCCCCCGTGTGGGTGCCGGCCGGGTCAATGGGACGCGACCTCCTCTCGTCCCCGGGGGAGAGCATTTCACCGCTCTCCCCTTTCGACGTTAGAAGGCGCGCGGGAACACCGCGCGCGCCCTCTGTGGGTTCTTACTCACGGGTGGCAGGGTCCCCTGAGGCCTTGCCACCCAGAACCCTTAGGTGGGGGGCAGGAGAGCGACATAAGCGCGTCTCCTGCGCCCCCTCCTCCGGCGGCGGATGTCCGGGGCGTAAGGATCTTCCTCACGCCCCCGCTCCGCCGCCTCCTTCTGCGAGATGACAGCCTCGCAGAAGGACCTCATTGCACCCCAGCACCTGTCGTCGCCGACCATCATGGATACGACGGTCGGCAACGAGAGGTCGGGGCCAATCACAGCGACCAGGGCACAGCGCTCCTCGGCCCACGCTGGACACTCCTCCAGCGTGTGCTGCGCCGTGTCCCGGTCGCACTCCTCGCAGTGGTGACACCTGGTTGTCGGCTCCCTACCGGCTATCTTGCACAGGTACTCTCCGAAACAGCCGTGTCCGGAGAGCACCTGAGCAAGCCGGTAGGTGAGCGGTCCGCGCCGTCTGTCCGTCCATTGCCTTAGCACCGGACGGACAGCCTCGACTGTCCTCACCCCATAGCGGGGCTGGGCCAGTCGCTCCTCCCACCTGGCCTCGAGGACTAGTCGAGCCTGGGACCTTCGCGTCTCCACCGCCCCGTGAGTGGGTTCCTCACCATGGAGCCGGAGGTCCACGCGCCAGTGATACACCGACGCTTGGACCTCCGTCTCCAAATCCCAGGGCGGCGATGCCGCCAGGACGCACGCCGCCTCAAAGGAGACGGTGCGGTACGCCCGCGACACCCTGATCGCCATCGCCCTCTGAGGTTTCCTCAGGAGGGCGATATTTCGGCGATCGAGGGCGCCGGCCCAAATGGGCGACCCGTAGAGGGCCATCGACCGCACCACCCCCAAATAGAGGCGGCGGCAGACGACACTCGGCCCCCCGATATTCGGCAACAGAGAGCTAAGCGCTCCCGCCGCCGACATCAACCGGGGGGCCAGGCGGCTAAAATGGACGCGAAAGTTCCAGCGGCCGTCGAGGTGGAGCCCCAAGTATTTCATACTCGGCTCCACCCCGATGCGGACCCCTCCAACTATGATGTGGGCATCTGGTGGCGGCGCCCGCCGAGGCCCATGAAATAACAGGGCCTCGGACTTTTCCAGCGCCACCTCCAGTCCCAACATCCTAATTCTACCGACAACCAGGGCCACCCCTGCCGTGGCAAGACGGGCAGCTGCCCCGTAATCCTCTCCCCGGGCCGTGACCAGCGTGTCGTCGGCGTAACAAGTTACGCCGACGCCCGGGGGTAGGGCGCCCCGCAGCACCCAGTCGTAGCCGATGTTCCACAGGATCGGTCCAAGAACGGAACCCTGCGGAACACCGCACGACACCTCCCTCCGGAACGTCTCTCCGTTCCGCCCCACACAGAACACACTCCTCTGGTGCAGGTAGTCCCCGACTATTCGGCGCAGATAGGGAGGCACTCCATGAAATCGGAGCGCCTCCCTAATAGTCGCCCACGGCAGGGTGTTGAACGCGTTGGCGATGTCCAAGGACACCGCCAACACCACCCCGCGCGAGGCGACCGCCTCTGCCGAGAGGGCCTTGACGCGACTGATCGCGTCAATCGTCGATCGGCCCTCTCGGAATCCGAACTGCCGTTCGGACAAGTCGGGGCCCACCCGCACCAGGTGCCTGGAGAGGCGGGCAACCACTACACGCTCAAAGAGCTTGCCCACCTCATCCAACAGCACTATGGGGCGGTACGCGGAGGGAGAGTCCGCGGGGCGGCCCTCCTTTCTCAGGAGGACCAGCTTACCCGTCTTCCACATGGCAGGGAACCGTCCCGACTCCAAACAGGCGCTAAACAGCCTGAGGAGCCGGTCCCCTAGGGCGTCGTAGGCCAAAACCCAGGCGCGGCCAGGAATTCCGTCCGGCCCCGGGGCGGTGTTTTTGCCTCGGAGCCGAACCATTGCCGCGCCGAGCTCCGCCATTGTTACCTCTGGCGCCCCGGCATCGGCACCGCCCTCCTCAATATCGGGCGGCGCCATTTCGGGAGGCGTGTGCTCCGCTCTCGAAGGAAAGAGAGCGGAGCCTCCTCTAATTGCCGGGGCTGGAGACTCTCGGTGACCGGTGGGGCCCAGGGGCGCAACTTGCCCCTGACCGCCTTGTACGGGCGGCCCCACGGATCTGCCTCGAGAGTCCCCAGGAACTCTTCCCATCTTTGGGTTTTGGCCTCACTGATGGCGGACTGCAGGGCGTGCTTCCGCTGTACGTAATCGCCCCGCAGCCGTGCCTCCACGGTCGGGTCACGGTACCGCCTGCGTCGGCGGTACCTAGTGTACTGGCGACGCGCCGCAATGCAAGCGGCGCGTTTCTGACTAATGTCGTCAGACCACCAGTACACCTGACGCCTAGGAGGTCGAGCACTGGCCCGGGGCATCGACGCGTCGCAAATCCGCGTCATCGCGCCCCGGAACCACTCCGCCTCTAGCTCAACCTCCACAGGCCCTTCGCCCATTGGGGTCCAGGCCTGGACGATGGAGGCTTCCACCAGCACGTCTACGTTGAGACGTTTCAACGCCCATCGTGGGGATGGGGTGTGCACTCTTCTCGGGCGATCGTCCGGGATCGCCGGCGAGGCGGAGATGTCGAACCGCACGTAACGGTGGTCCGACAGTGACTCCGCCTCGACCAGCACTTGCCAGTCCCGGACGCGGCGCGCTACGGCAGGGCTTGCGAACGAAATGTCCACAATGGACTCGCCCTGCCAGCGCACGCACGTGGCGACCGATCCCCGGTTAAGGACCACGAGACCGGTCGCAATCGCCCACTCCTCCAGCGCGTCGCCGCGAGCGTCGGTGACAGGGGATCCCCAAGCCGTTGATTTGGCATTGAAGTCCCCCGCCACCACTATCGGACGCGATGGGTACCGGTTAATAACGGCCCCCACCGCGCCCAAAAATTGCTCAAACTCGGCGAGGCGCCGGTTCGGAGAAAAGTACACCCCGATCAGGACGGTTCCCTCCCAATCAACACATATATAACCCTCGCCCCTGTCTGTCATCACCAGGAGCGAGGGTCCGGACGAAACAATGGCCGCCGAGCCTCCGAGGTCCCCAAACCAGTTGTGTCGGCTGGGGACGCAGTAAGGCTCGGCGACCACGGCGATGTCTATTGACCACTCCGCCATGTGCTGCAGCAAGATATCCTGCGCCCTGGCGGAGTGGTTAATATTCACCTGTAGGAGGCGATGGGCCATAATTTATTATGTGTCCATCGCCTCCGTACTGCTCCCTGCTTGGGACGGAGCCGGGGCGGCCGGAGTCCCGGCGACCGCCCCTCTGGCCCTACGTCGTTTCGGTGGGGAGCAAGATTTGCTTCCCATCCGGTGCTCCGCCGGCTTTCCTGCAGCAGAACAGAGGCTGCAGGAAGGTTTTGCGGCGGAGCAGGCGGCGGCCTTGTGGCCAGACTGACCGCAGCGATAGCAGAGATCGCTGCGGTCAGTTTCGGCGGTGCATTGCTGCCTCACGTGCCCCGGTTCGAGGCAGCGGTAGCACCGCCTAGGCCTCGGCGCTAGGAGATTCACCTGAGCCGAGACCATCCCGACCAGCAAACGGCCGGCCGCCACCTTCTTCGCCGCGGCGATGGGGCAGTGCACCACCACCGTGCACAGACCACCATTGCCGCGGCGCATATCCCCCACCTTGACCTGCGCCTGAGGGCAGGCTCCGGCTTGTGCCACCGCAGCGGCGACATCCTCAGAGGAGGCCGAGTCGTCCAGCCCGGTTATCCGCATTTCTGCGGACTTCACCGGGCGGGAGATCTTGACCTCCTCAGGTGAGAACAGGGAGCGGAGTTTATCCGCTACCCTGTCCGCCTTGTCGCCGGAGGTGGCACCTGGGACCTCCAGAATTCTGGCCCCAGTGGCGGCAACCTTAAAGTGGACGCCTCCGGCGAGGCCCATCTCGGCGAGATTGTCTCTCATAGCCTGAGTGGCCTGCCGGAGGACGCCCGCATAGCTGCCGCCCTGCCGGAGCCCCTCCTCTGTCAGCTCCACCACAATGGCGGTGGAGCGCGGGGAGCGTAGGTCGGCCGGGCGGAGGCCCCTCTTTTTGCTGGGGGCCGGGATAGCCCGGGAGGCCTTCTTTTTCCTCTTCCTCTTCTTCTTGGTGACCTCCGTCCACGGCTGTTCAGCCGAGGTAGAGGCCACCGAGGTGGGTTGGGCATGGGGACCGGGACGCGGTGGCGCCTCAGTGGCAGTCGCCCTCCTCTTGCCTTTCCCTTTCCTCTTGGAAGAAGAAGAGGAAGCCAGCGGATTGGGGGCAGATGTCTGCCGTACCACCGGTCGGCCGGAGGGCGCCGGGTCAGCTGGCACACCTCCGACCATCCGGGGGCGGCCCCCGAGCGGAGGGCCCGGGGTCGGGATGGGCACGAGGCCGTGGTTGGCCAGGCACGCTTCAACTACGTTGCGCGCCTGAGCCACCGTGGCCCGCATAAGCTCCTCCGCCCAAGCGGGACGCCGGTCCTCCACGGGAGTGATGGTCGACGCTGTGCGCCGCGGGAGGAGCGGGAACTCCTCCCTCGGCCTCCTGGCAGGCGCCCTGGTGGTGGCCGGGGGCGCCTTGGCTGCGTCGGCCCGAGCGGCAATGGCAGTGGCCGCCTTCATGGCCGCCACCTCCGCCCGGAGCTCCGCCAGCTGCCTATGCAGCCCCTCATTTTCGGCCCTCCAGCGCCTCTGCATGTCGGAGGATGTCTGTGCCCACAGGTGGAAGAAGGCCTCCCTCATGTCCTCCGTAGCATTTTTAAGGTCCCGGACGAACCCCCCCTTCAGGTTGCCGGACCGGGCCGCCACCCTCAAGACGGTCTCGGCGCCAGCCTCGAACCGTTTCCTGAGGTCGGCAACCGAGTCCCCAGCCGAGGGGGATGCATCCGGGACCTCAGCCACCTTGGGGGCATCCCGACGGGCAGGTAAGGGCTGCCCGGGGAGCTTCCTCGTGGAGGGAGGCGGCATCGGGGAACCAGCCGTTCCTGGACCGGGCATCCCCTCCACTACCTCCACCTCCGTGTCCGAGCACGAGCGTGACGGCACGGGATGCGCCGTCTTCCTGCCCTTCGCGGAAGCCTCCCTTTGTCTTCGAGCCGCCGACGAGCACCGGCTCTGAGGCCGACTGGCCTCCGAACCCGAGCCCGCCTCGGACTCAGACTCGACGCTGACGGAGCTCCTCCGGCTTCCGTCAGGCGTTGATGCGCCAGCTCCAGCATCGCTGGTGCGTGGTCGTAAAGGGCGCTTAAAGCGCCCTTTGGAGTCGCGCAAAGGCACTCCGCGCTCCTCCGTACTCTTCTCCTTCTCATCAGGTTTTTTTTTTGATTGAACATTTTCCATATTGTTCCCACGAGATGAGACGATTTAAAAGCGACCCCCGGGTGACGCTCATTCCGGGGGAAGGCCTACATACTGCTGGGGGACGTCAGGTGCCCAGAGGTTTTTACAACTTCGCTGTTGGGTGGTCTGAGTTTTCCTTCTCGCGGGCCGGCCAACTAAGGCAAGCCCCTCGGTCCCGTTGAGCCGCTAGACATGATCAACGACACTCAACGGGTAACGATTTGATTGGAGCAGGGTTGGGTTTCCCCTCCCCTATGTGCTCCCGCCCGGGCCTTACAGGCCCCACTGGTGATTTTTTAGAGAGGTTGTCTTCCTCTATCCCCCCATGTTGGGCCGGATGGGGGTCCATGTTGGACCAATCCACCCGCCCCAACACCCCAAAACCGCCTACCTGGGCAGGACTACTACACCTAGAAACCTAACCTATCCTAACCTAACTAAAAAACCTACCACCCTAACGGGCCCCTACAACCTAACAACCTAAACCCTAACTAAACATTTTTTTTTTTTTTTTTTTTTTGAGGGGGGAAATGCTCCTGATGCATACCGTCCCACTCGGGGGGCAGTGGGACGGTTATGTCGGGCTCACCGGTCAAGATGACACGACCGGCATACCGACTAAAACCCCCCTGTGCACCGTCACCTCACCTTGACGGGTGGGCCGTTGGAACCTGATACGACATCAACGACCCACCCAGTGACTGCCCACGCCCCGCGGGCACCAACACTGGCGGCGGCGTCTAGGTGCACCAGAGACGCCGCCACTACGCAGAAGGGTGAGGGTGGGAGAGTAAATACCCCGATCTCCCACCCTCAGCCCTACTCAGGGTGGCATCAGGCGCGCATCGGCGCGCCGACGCCGCCCAGTTCGCCGGCGACGGATCGGGTCAGCGAGGAGACTTTCCTCCCTGGCCCGCTCCGCCGCCTCCTTCTGCGAGATGACGTTCTCGCAGAAGGAGGCGACTGCGTTCCAATTCCTGTCGCTATCGGCCATGGAGCGGATTATGGCCGATAGCGAGAGATCCGCACCGATGGTCTCGACGAGGGCACGACGCTGCTGCGCCCACGCCGGGCAGAACTCCAGCGTATGCTGCGCCGTGTCCTCGTCACAATCACAGTGGTGACAGGCGGGACTCGATTCCCTCCTCGCGACCTTGTGCAGGTAGTATCCGAAGCACCCGTGCCCGGATAATACCTGCACCAGCCGGAAGGAAAGGGTCCCGTGCTGTCGCCACACCCACAACGAAAGGACCGGCCGGAGCGCCTCCACCGTGCGAAAACCCGCACGTGGAGCCTCCAGCCGGACTGACCATCGGGCCACGATGGCTCGTCGAGCGGCCTCGCGCCACTCGCGCACCTGCTCGAGCAGAGGGCGACCGCCTCCGCCTGCCCGAAATTCGGCCGCTCGACGATAAACGTCGGCGAGCACTTCCGCCTCCAAATCCCACGGGGGAGTACCGGCCAGGGCGCATGCCGCGTCTGCGGACACGGTGCGGTAACCGCGTATTGCCCTGACCGCCAAAGTGCGCTGCGGTCGGCTTAACCGCGCGCGGTTCTGGGCGGTCAGGGACCCCGCCCACACCGGTGCGCCGTACAGCGCCATCGACCGGACTACCCCCGTGTAGAGCCTCCGGCACGCCAAACTGGGTCCGCCCAGGTTGGGCAATAATCGCCCCAGGGCGGACGCCGCGCCGTCCAGCTTGGGCTCGAGCTGACGGAAGTGCTCGTCGAAGAGCCATCGTCCATCCAACACCAGGCCCAGATATCTCATCTGGGCCTGAACCGGTACGAGGACCGAGCCGACGGTGATCGAGGCGCCGGCAGGCGGCCCGCGACGGGGCCCATGGAACAACAGGGCCTCCGTCTTGGTGAGGGCCACCTTAAGCCCCAGCGCCTCGATTCGCCCGACCACCTGAGAGACCCCCGTGGTGGCCAGGCGAGCCGCCTCCTCAAAGTTGCGACCCCGGGCTGCTACCAGCGTGTCGTCAGCGTAACAGAATACGCTCAGCCCGGGGGGCAAGACTCCGCGCAGGGCCCAGTCATAGCCGATGTTCCACAGGAGAGGGCCAAGGACGGACCCCTGTGGAACACCGCGCGATATCGCCCTGCGCACGACGTCGCCTGCTCGGTCCTCGCACAGCACGGACCTCCGCTCCAAATAGTCTGCCATCAGCAGCCTCAGGTATGCGGGCACCCCATGGAACCGGAGTGCCTCCCCGATGCTGCCGAATGGCAGAGTATTAAATGCGTTGGCGATGTCTAAGGACACCGCCAACATCACGCCGCCTCCCCTGACGGCTTCCTCGGTCGCGGCCCTCAGGGCCAAAATGGCGTCGATCGTCGAACGCCCGGCGCGGAAACCAAACTGGGCGTCCGACAGATCGGGCCCCACCTCCTCGAGGTGCCGGACGATGCGGGCAGCGAGAATCCTCTCCAGCAACTTCCCACCCTCGTCCAGCAGTACGATAGGCCTGTAGGCCGCGACCGAGTCCAGGGCTCTCCCCGGCTTGGGCAGGAGCACTAGCCTCCCCACCTTCCAGCACTCAGGGAACCGCCTCGACGACAGACACGCGTCAAACAGTTCCCTGAGGCGGTCGCCCATGTGGTCAAGGGCAAGGGCCAACACTCGGGCCGGAATTCCGTCCGGCCCGGGGGCGGTCCGCTTCGAGCGGATGCGCAGAACGGCCGCCCCCATCTCCGCCTCCGTGACAGGCGGAACCACCACGTCCTCCTCGTCGGCCTCCCGGACTTCGGCCTCTGCGGCCATCGCCGGGGGCGTGTGTTCCGCCTGTGGCGGGAATAGGCCCTCGACCACTTCGGTGAGGAAGCTAGGCTGAAGGGACTCGGTAAGGGGGGGGCCCGTCGCGCGGAGCTTGCTCAGCGCCGCGCGGTATGGGCGACCCCAGGGGTCACGATCGAGTCCCTCCAGCATCTCCTGCCGCGACTGCTCTTTGGCGCGACAGATGGCCAGCTTCAGAGCGTCACGCGCTGCTTGGTACGCTTCGTACAGCTGGCCCTCCCCGTTATCGTTGCGGCGTCGCCGCCGGCTGCGGGTGTAGGACCTCCGGGCACGAATGCAGGCCTCGCGGAGGTCCACCAACTCCCGGGACCACCAGTAGACCTCCTTCCTAGGAGGCCGACGTCGGACGCGCGGCATGGCCGCATCGCAAACCTGCGTAAGCGCAACGCGAATGCGGTCCGCCGCAGCATCGACCCCCTCGTCGGGAGGCACCGGAGACAGCCACGACTGCACTATGGCTGCCTCCTCCAACAGGTCCCGGTTCAAACGACCCACAGCCCACCGCGGAAATCGGGGAGCTCTGTCCGCCATGTGACCCCTAACTGGGTCCTGGGGATTCCGGGAGATCTCTGCTCGGATATAGCGATGATCCGAGAGAGTCTCGACCTCCTCCAGGACTCGCCAGTTCCTTACGTTGTGTGCGACAGCAGGGCTAGCGAACGAGAGGTCCACTATCGACCCGCCCTGCTGCCGAACACAAGTGTCGGTGGTGCCTCTGTTGAGCAGACAGAGGCCCACCGAACTCGCCCACTCTTCCACCGCTCTACCGCGGGCGTCCGTTCTGGGAGACCCCCACGCTTCGGACTTTGCGTTGAAGTCTCCCATCACCAGGACGCGGCCTGATGCCAAACGCCGTATCGAGGTCTCCAGAGATGTGAGGAAGACCTCGAAATCAGCCAGACTCCGGTTGGGGGAGAAGTAAACCCCGAAAACGAGTAATCCCCCCCATTCGACCGCCACGTATCCCGAGCCCTTGTCTTTGAGCGACAAGGGCGGGGAACGCGGAGCCGTGGAGCTGACGACTGCCACGGAGCCGTCCCAGTCACCCACCCAATTTGGGCGGGGAGGAACATAATAGGGCTCCGCGGCTACGGCCACACCGATCGACCACTGCGCCATGGATTGCAGGAAGAGATCCTGCGCACGGGCGCAGTGGTTGAGATTCGCCTGGAGGAGGAGGGTGCAGTCGTGGTCCATTATTGGGCCGACGTACCTGCAACCACATCCTCCTCCATCCGCGACGGTGGAAGAGCGGCGACGACGACGGGGGTAGCTTGGGTCGATTGGCTACCCGCGACGTTTTTGGGCTTGGAAGCCCGGGGAGGGTTGCATCCCCTTCGCCCCATTAAATGATCGGCGGGCAATTTACCCGCCGCACACGCTGGGCAATGGGGGGCGGCGGAACAGTCCGTCGCCTTGTGCCCCGGCTGGCCGCAGCGGAAGCAAAGTCCGCTCCAGTCGAAGCCACTTCTACAAGTGGCGCGCAAGTGCCCCTCGGCCATGCATTTATGGCACCTCGCGGGCCTAGCCGCCAACGAGGAGACCTTGGCGGAACTCCAGCCCACGAGGAGCCTTCCTGCAGCAACCAAAGTGTTGGCCGCTGCGACGGGGCACTGCGCTACCACGGCTCCGACACCGCCGGGACCGGGGCGGATGGCGCCAACCTTGACGTCGTCCAGGCGGCATCCAGTTTTGGCTCGGATGGCCTCCCGGACGTCGTCAGGCGTGACCGAATCGTCCAGGCCAGCGACTCGGAATTCCGCGCACTTCACGGGCCTGGCGATCTTGACGCCTTCTTCCGCCCCGAACAACCCTCGCAGCCTTTCCGCGACTGTGTCCGCCGTCTTTGCGCCCTCCGCACCGGGGAACTCGAGAATTCGAGCCCCCGTTTGGGCGAGGCGGGTCCTGGCACCGGTGGGGCCCAAGTCCGCCACACCGACGCTCTCCCGCGCCTTCTTGAAGACGGCGGCGTATGAAAGGCCGCGCTCCACCGCCTCCGGCGACACCGTTATGACAACGGCGGCCGATCTTGGCGGCCGGAGCTTCCCGGGCCTCTTCTTTTTCGCCTTCCTGCTCTTCGTTTTCTCCTCCTCCTTCATTCGCTCGGCAGCCGCAGCGCTCCTGCGCTCGCGTCTCTTCCGACGCCGGATCTCCCTCTTCTCCCCAGCCGTCTGCCAGCCCTCATTAGACGACGCAGACGGACCAGGGACAGAAACCAGTCGAGGCGCACCCGTGGTTGACGCGGGTGCGCGTTCCTTCGGCGCCGGAGCGCGAGTTGGGCCCGCAGGTTTCGGCCTCAAGGGCGGGAAGTCCCTCTGGGACTGGGAAGGGGCTTTGGAAGTCCCCTTCTTCCCGGCCGCAGGTCTCGACTCTGCGGGGACGCCGACCGACGCTGACGCCGCCGTCGCATAGGACCGCTGGCCCGACGTGGGCACTGGGTCCCTAGCAGCGGACGGAAGGTTGTCCGCTGCGAGCGGTGGACGGCGACGCGGTTCTGGAGGCAGTCTTGCCTCCAGGCTCCCCAGCCGCGCGTTGATCATTGTCCCAACGGACGACATGACCTGGCGCAGCTGCGCGTCAGTCAGCAGGGAGCGCTGCTCCTCTGCTTGCCGAGGTACGGCATTCGGCTGCCGCATTGACTCCCGAATTTGGCTGAGCTCAGCGCGGAGCTCAGCCACCTCCCCTGCAAGGCGGTCGTTTGCCGCCCGCAACCGCCTCGTCTCGTCGGAGGTGGTGCGCTCCGCGAGCGTATGCACCACCTCCTGGAGGTGAGAGGCCGCCTTCTTGAGGGCATTGGTGAAAGTGCCCTTCAAGTTTTGACTCTTTGTGGCCACCGTAATTATGGCGGCCACAGAGTCTGCGGCGGACTGGACGAGGTCTACATCCGAGCTCGGGTGCCGGGTCTCGTCCAGGAGCTGCGCAACAAATTGCTCTGCTGCGCGCTCCCCCTCTTGTCGGTTGCGGGCGACCAATGCCCGCCTATTGAACGGGGTCGGGGTCACGGATCGTGACGGCGAAACCCCCCTGTTCGCAGGCACCTTAGTGGCTGGTGCGCTGCGCTCCGCTTCTTGCGACCTACTCCTGCTACGCTTTCGGGTCCTAAAGACCCGACCGCTGAGGTCGCGGGAGTCCAGGTCCTCGGACCCGGACTCGACGCCGAGGCTGACAGAGCTCCTCCGGCTTCTGTCAGGCGTCGACGCCAACGACGTTGGCGTGCATGCCCCCATTCTTGTGCCATCGCTGGCAAGTCGTGAAGGGCGCTTGAAGCGCCCTTTGGAGTCCCGCAATGGGCCTCCGTGCTCCTCCATCATCTTCCTCTCCTTATCATCATCGGGTTTTTGTTTGTTTGAAATATCCATTTGGTTCCCACGAGATGAGACGAATTATACTCGACCCCCGGGTGACGCTCATTCCGGGGGAAGGCCTACATACTGCTGGGGGACGGCAGGTGCCCAGAGGTTTTTACAACTTCGCTGTTGGGTGGTCTGAGTTTTCCTTCTCGCGGGCCAGCCAACTAAGGCAAGCCCCTCGGTCCCGTTGAGCCGCTAGACGTGATCAACGACACTCAACGGGTAACGATATGAAGACGGAGGCAGGGTTAGGTTTCCCCTCCCCTATGTGCCCCCGCCTAATGCGGCCAATAGCCAGAGCTATTGGCAGCCCTCAACCCTGCGCGGCAGGGTAGCCTCCAGTAGTCGTTCCCTTGCCAGCCCTGATAACAGAGAAGTGCAAGGGAACGTGAAACTGGAGGGGGCCCACTCCTCCCCGGGTCCCCCAATGTGGGAGAGCTGAGTTGGAGTGGACGGTCGGTCCCGCAACCTCGGAGTCCCCTGCTACAGGGGAGCTGAGGAGCGGAAACGAAGCTAGTGATTTTTTAAGGAGTTTTCTTCTCCGCGATCCCCACCTCGAAAGGTGGCGGCCCTCGTTCCGGACGCCTACGGGTCCGGGCTACGAGTTGGCGGTCTCGCGAGAGACCCCCTCTTGTTGGGCCTTACGGCTCCCACTGGTGATTTTTTAAAGAGGTTTTCTTCCTCTATCCCCCCCCGTCTCAAATCCACGTGTCCTCTGCTATTCAGAGGAACACGTGGATTTGAGACCCCCGAACGCGGCCCTCGCGGGCCGATAACCCCGAGACAAACTGCCTCGGGTCCCTACGCGCGTGCCAGAGTATTAGCCACGAGTAATAATGCCCCCGAAAAGACATTATTACCCGAGTTGCCCGGGGTGTACCGGCCCAACGACTGCCGTTCCAATCCACGAGAAATGTAGAAAGGACCAGCAGCCGTCAGGCACACTAGGAGGTTCTCTGGCCACACACCCCAAACCCTAACTAAACCTAACCTAACAACCCTAAATATATATATATACATACATATACATATATATATATATATATACATATATACCTAACCTAACCTACCTACCTAGGCCTGCCCTGGCCTTACGGGCCCCTACTTGTTATTTTTTACCGAGGTTTTCTTCCTCTACCCTCCCTGTCTCAAATCCACGTTTCCTCTGCTAATCAGAGGAACACGTGGAGAGACCCCCAAGCGCGGCCCTTGCGGGCCGATAACCCCGAGACAGACTGCCTCGGGTTCCCTACGCGTGTGCCAGAGTATTAGCCACGAGTAATAATGCCCCCGAAAGGACATTATTACCCGTGTTGCCCGGGGTGTACCGGCCCAACGACTGCCGTTCCAATCCACTAAAATGTAGAAAGGACCAGCAGCCGTCGGGCACACGGGGAGGTTCTCTGGCCACACACCCCTGATTGTCACACCTTTTTTTTTTTTTTTTTTTTTAACCTAACCCAATCTTTTGGTACCTAAATATTCATATTTTTCAGCGGATTTTTGTCATATCTTGTATTCTACCTTGTCTTGATCAACGCTATAGAAATTTTCAATGCTGCCAAAATTTAAGAGTTTTTGTACTACAAATAGAACATTAAAAATTCGCCAAAGAAATGCAAATTTTTTAATAAATTGTCAAAATTTGTCTCAAATTATTCAAAATTATTCTCTGAACCATCATTTAATAACGCCCGGAGTTTTGCCCCGTCGTTTGGTACGACTCTCGACCACCCCCTATTGTGGGAAGTGCAAAACTTTTGATTTTTACACCTAACCTAACCCAATCTTTTGGTACCTAAATATTCATATTTTTCAGCGGGTTTTTGTCATATCTTGTATTCTACCTTGTCTTGATCAACGCAATAGAAATTTTCAGTGCTGCCAAAATTTAAAATTATTATACTACAAAAAGAACATTAAAAATTCGTCAAAGAAATGCAAATTTTTACTAAATTGTCAAAACTTGTCTCAAATTATTCAAAGTTATTCTCTGAACCATCATTAAATAACGCCCGGAGTTTTGCCCCGTCGTTTGGTACGACTCTCGACCACCCCCTATTGTGGGAAGTGCAAATGTTTTGATTGTCACACCTAACCTAACCGAATCTTTTGGTACCTAAATATTCATATTTTTCAGCGGGTTTTTGTCATATCTTGTATTCTACCTTGTCTTGATCAACGCTATAGAAATTTTCAATGCTGCCAAAATTTAAGAGTTTTTGTACTACAAATAGAACATTAAAAATTCGCCAAAGAAATGCAAATTTTTTAATCAATTGTCAAAATTTGTCTCAAATTATTCAAAATTATTCTCTGAACCATCATTTAATAACGCCCGGAGTTTTGCCCCGTCGTTTGGTACGACTCTCGACCACCCCCTATTGTGGGAAGTGCAAAACTTTTGATTTTTACACCTAACCTAACCCAATCTTTTGGTACCTAAATATTCATATTTTTCAGCGGGTTTTTGTCATATCTTGTATTCTACCTTGTCTTGATCAACGCAATAGAAATTTTCAGTGCTGCCAAAATTTAAAATTATTATACTACAAACAGAACATTAAAAATTCGTCAAAGAAATGCAAATTTTTACTAAATTGTCAAAACTTGTCTCAAATTATTCAAAGTTATTCTCTGAACCATCATTAAATAACGCCCGGAGTTTTGCCCCGTCGTTTGGTACCACTCTCGACCACCCCCTATTGTGGGAAGTGCAAAACTTTTGATTTTTACACCTTTTTTTTTTTTTTTTTTTTTTTTTACCTGGGGGAATGCTATGACGCATATCCCTCCGCGGGGGCGGGCGGAGGGATTATGTCGGACTCGCCGGGGTAAAAGAAAGATGTTAAAAGACAATGTACCTCCCGGAATACCGACTAAACCTACCACGGTGTTCCTCGACAAAACCACTATCGACGGGGCCGCGCGAATCGCTTTCGCATGCGGTCGCGACCCCGCCGAGGTTACGGCCCGCCGTATGAAACGGCAGGCCACTACGCAACAAGACCTAACACCTAACTTAACCCAATCTTTTGGTACCTAAATATTCATATTTTTCAGCGAGTTTTTGTCATATCTTGTATTCTACCTTGTCTTGATCAACGCTATAGAAATTTTCAATGCTGCCAAAATTTAAGAGTTTTTGTACTACAAATAGAACATTAAAAATTCGCCAAAGAAATGCAATTTTTTTAATAAATTGTCAAAATTTGTCTCAAATTATTCAAAATTATTCTCTGAACCATCATTTAATAACGCCCGGAGTTTTCCCCGTCGTTTGGTACCACTCTCGACCACCCCCTATTGTGGGAAGAACAAAACTTTTGATTTTTACACCAAACCTAACCTAAACTTTCGGTACCTAAATATTCATATTTTTCAGCGGGTTTTTGTCATATCTTGTATTCTACCTTGTCTTGATCAACGCTATAGAAATTTTCAATGCTGCCAAAATTTAAGAGTTTTTGTACTACAAATAGAACATTAAAAATTCGTCAAAGAAATGCAAATTTTTTAATAAATTGTCAAAATTTGTCTCAAATTAATCAAAGTTATTCTCTGAACCATCATTAAATAACGCCCGGAGTTTTCCCCGTCGTTTGGTACCACTCTCGACCACCCCCTATTGTGGGAAGTGCAAAACTTTTGATTTTTACACCAAACCTAACCTAATCTTTCGGTACCTAAATATTCATATTTTTCAGCGGGTTTTTGTCATATCTTGTATTCTACCTTGTCTTGATCAACGCTATAGAAATTTTCAATGCTGCCAAAATTTAAGAGTTTTTGTACTACAAATAGAACATTAAAAATTCGTCAAAGAAATGCAAATTTTTTAATAAATTGTCAAAATTTGTCTCAAATTATTCAAAGTTATTCTCTGAACCATCATTAAATAACGCCCGGAGTTTTCCCCGTCGTTTGGTACCACTCTCGACCATCCCCTATTGTGGGAAGTGCAAATGTTTTGATTGTCACACCTAACCTAACCCAATCTTTTGGTACCTAAATATTCATATTTTTCAGCGGATTTTTGTCATATCTTGTATTCTACCTTATCTTGATCAACGCTATAGAAATTTTCAATGCTGCCAATATTTAAGAGTTTTTGTACTACAAATAGAACATTAAAAATTCGCCAAAGAAATGCAAATTTTTTAATAAATTGTCAAAATTTGTCTCAAATTATTCAAAATTATTCTCTGAACCATCATTTAATAACGCCCGGAGTTTTGCCCCGTCGTTTGGTACGGCTCTCGACCACCCCCTATTGTGGGAAGTGCAAAACCTTTGATTTTTACACCTAACCTAACCCAATCTTTTGGTACCTAAATATTCATATTTTTCAGCGGGTTTTTGTCATATCTTGTATTCTGCCTTGTCTTGATCAACGCAATAGAAATTTTCAGTGCTGCCAAAATTTAAAATTATTATACTACAAAAAGAACATTAAAAATTCGTCAAAGAAATGCAAATTTTTACTAAATTGTCAAAATTTGTCTTAAATTATTCAAAGTTATTCTCTGAACCATCATTAAATAACGCCCGGAGTTTTCCCCGTCGTTTGGTACCACTCTCGACCACCCCCTATTGTGGGAAGTGCAAATGTTTTGATTGTCACACCTAACATAACCCAATCTTTTGGTACCTAAATATTCATATTTTTCAGCGGATTTTTGTCATATCTTGTATTCTACCTTGTCTTGATCAACGCTATAGAAATTTTCAATGCTGCCAAAATTTAAGAGTTTTTGTACTACAAATAGAACATTAAAAATTCGCCAAAGAAATGCAAATTTTTTAATAAATTGTCAAAATTTGTCTCAAATTATTCAAAATTATTCTCTGAACCATCATTTAATAACGCCCGGAGTTTTGCCCCGTCGTTTGGTACGACTCTCGACCACCCCCTATTGTGGGAAGTGCAAAACTTTTGATTTTTACACCTTTTTTTTTTTTTTTTTTTTTTTGATTCCCAGGAAAAATGCTTCATGCACTACCCGCCGGCTAGGGGACGGCACCGGCGGGGCGTGTGGGACTCCCAGCAAGAAAACGCGCTGGTCTACCCACTAAAAAACCTGGGGTGTTCCCTCTCTCACCCAATGGGGGGGGCCAGTTGGGAACTTAAAAGATTCAACCATAGCAGGCCCCCCCGTGTGGATGCCGGCCGGGTAATTTTTTTTTTTTTTTCGGACCCGACCACCTCTCGTCCCCAGGGGAGAGCCTGTCTGCTCTCCCCTTTCGACATCAGAAAGGCGCGCGGGAACACCGCGCGCGCCCTCTCGGGGCTTTTAGTTTACGGGTGGCAGGGTCCCCTGAGGCCCCGCCACCCGGAGCCCCTAGGTGGGGGGCAGGAGAGCGACATAAGCGCGTCTCCTGCGCCCCATCCTGCGGCGGCGGACGTCTGGGGCGTAAGGATCGTCCTCACGCCCCCGCTCCGCCGCCTCCTTCTGCGAGATGACAGTCTCGCAGAAGGAACTCATTGCGCCCCAGCACCTGTCGTCGCCGACCATCTTGGATATGACGGTCGGCAACGAGAGGTCGGGGCCAATCACGGTGACCAGGGCACAGCGCTCCGCGGCCCACGCCGGGCACTCCTCCAGCGTGTGCTGCGCCGTGTCCCGGTCACACATCTCACAATGGTGACATCTGGTTGTCGGCTCCCTACCGGCTATCTTGCAGAGGTACTCTCCGAAACACCCGTGTCCGGAGAGCACCTGAGTAAGCCGGTAGGTGAGCGGTCCGCGCCGTCTGTCCGTCCACTCCCTTAAGACTGGACGGACAGCCTCGACTGTCCTCACCCCATAGCGGGGCTGGGCCAGCCTCTCCTGCCATTTGGCCTCCAGGACCAATCGAGCCTGGGACCTTCGCGTCTCCACCGCCCTGTGCGTGGGCTCCTCGCCCTGGAGCCGGAGGTCAGCGCGCCAGTAATACAATGACGCTTGGACCTCCGCCTCCAAATCCCAGGGCGGCGATGCCGCCAAAACGCACGCCGCCTCGTAGGAGACGGTGCGGTACGCCCGCGACACCCTGATCGCCATCGCCCTCTGAGGTCTCCTTAGGAGGGCGACATTTCGGCGATCCAGGGCGCCAGCCCAAATGGGCGACCCATAAAGGGCCATCGACCGCACCACCCCTAAATAGAGGCGGCGGCAGATGACACTCGGCCCCCCGATATTCGGCAGCAGAGAGCTAAGCGCTCCAGCTGCCGACATCAGCCGGGGGGCCAGGCGGCTAAAATGGACGCGAAAGTTCCAGCGGCCGTCGAGGTGGAGCCCCAAGTATTTCATACTCGGCTCCACCCCGATGCGGACCCCTCCAACGATGATGTGGGCATCTGGTGGCGGCGCCCGCCGAGGCCCGTGAAATAACAGGGCCTCGGACTTTTCCAGCGCCACCTCCAGTCCCAACATCCTAATCCTGCCGACAACCAGAGCCACTCCAGCCGTGGCAAGACGGGCAGCTGCCCAGTAGTCCTCTCCCCGGGCCGTAACCAGCGTGTCGTCGGCGTAACAAGTTACGCCGACGCCCGGGGGCAGGGCGCCCCGCAGCACCCAGTCGTAACCGATGTTCCACAGGAGCGGACCCAGAACCGATCCCTGTGGAACACCGCACGACACCTCCCTCCGGAACGTCTCTCCGTTCCGCCCCACACAGAATACACTTCTCTGGTGCAGGTAGTCCCCGACTATTCGGCGCAGGTAGGGAGGCACCCCATGAAATCGGAGCGCCTCCCTAATAGTCGCCCACGGCAGGGTGTTGAACGCGTTGGCGATGTCCAAGGACACCGCCAACAGCACCCCGCGCGAGGCGACAGCCTCTTCCGAGAGGGCCTTGACGCGACTGATCGCGTCAATCGTCGATCGGCCCTCCCGGAATCCGAACTGGAGTTCGGATAAGTCGGGGCCCACCCGCACCAGGTGCTTGGAGAGGCGGGCAGCCAACACACGCTCAAAGAGCTTGCCCACCTCATCCAACAGCACTATGGGGCGGTACGCGGAGGGAGAGTCCGCGGGGCGGCCCTCCTTTCTCAGGAGGACCAGCTTGCCCGTCTTCCACATGGAAGGGAACCGTCCCGACTCCAGGCAGGCGCTAAACAGCCTGAGGAGCCGGTCCCCTAGGGCGTCATAGGCCAAAACCCAGGCGCGGCCAGGAATCCCGTCCGGCCCCGGAGCAGTGTTTTTGCCCCGGAGCCGCACCATTGCCGCGCCGAGCTCCGCCATTGATACTACTGGCGCCCCGGCATCGGCGCCGTCCTCCTCGACTTCGGGCGGCGCCATTACGGGAGGTGTGTGCTCCGCTCTCGAAGGAAAGAGAGCGGAGACCACCCCCTCCAATTGCCGGGGCTGGAGACTCTCAGTGACCGGTGGGGCCCAGGGGCGCAACTTGCCCCTGACCACCTTATACGGGCGGCCCCACGGATCTGCCTCGAGAGTCCCCAGGAACTCTTGCCATCTTTGGGCTTTGGCCTCGCTGATGGCGGACTGCAGGGCGTACTTCCGCTGTACGTATTCACCCCGCAGCCGTGCCTCCACGGTCGGGTCACGGTACCGCCTGCGTCGGCGGTACCTAGTGTACTGGCGACGCGCCGCAATGCACGCGGCGCGTTTTTGGCTGATGTCGTCAGACCACCAGTACACCTGACGCCTTGGAGGTCGAGCACTGGCCCGGGGCATCGACGCGTCGCAAATCTGCGTCATCGCGCCCCGGAACCACTCCGCCTCCGACTCAACCTCCACAGGCCCTTCACCCATCGGGGTCCAGGCCTGGACGATGGAGGCTTCCACCAGCACGTCTACGTCGAGACGTTTCAACGCCCATCGTGGGGACGACGGGGTGTGCACTCTCCTCGGGCGATCGTCCGGGATCGCCGGCGAGGCGGAGATGTCGAACCGTACGTAACGATGGTCCGACAGTGACTCCGCCTCGACCAGCACTCGCCAGTCCCGGACGTGGCGCGCTATGGCAGGGCTTGCAAACGAAATGTCCACAATGGACTCACCCTGCCAGCGCACGCACGTGGCGACCGACCCCCGGTTAAGAACCACGAGGCCGGTCGCAATCGCCCACTCCTCCAGCGCGTCGCCGCGAGCGTCGGTGACAGGGGATCCCCAAGCCGATGATTTGGCATTGAAGTCCCCCGCCACCACGACCGGACGCGATGGGTACCGATTAATCACGGCCCCCACCGCGTCCAAAAATTGCTCAAACTCGGCGAGGCGCCGGTTTGGAGAGAAGTACACCCCGATCAGGACGGTTCCCTCCCAATCAACACAAATATACCCCTCGCCCCTGTCTGTCATCACCAGGAGCGAGGGTCCGGACGAAACAATGGCCGCCAAGCCCCCGAGGTCCCCAAACCAGTTGTGTCGGCTGGGGACGCAGTAAGGCTCGGCGACCACGGCGATGTCTATTGACCACTCCGCCATGTGCTGCAGCAAAATATCCTGCGCCCTGGCGGAGTGGTTAACATTCACCTGTAGGAGGCGATGGGCCATAATCAATTAGGTTTCCATCGCCTCCCTACTGCTCCCTGCTTGGGACGGGGCCGGGGCGGCCGGAGTCCTGGCGACCGCCCCTCTGGCCTTATGCCTTTTGGGTGGGGAGCAAGATTTGCTCCCCATCCGGTGCCCCGCCGGCCTTCCTGCAGCCAAGCAGATGCTGCAGGAAGCTTTTGCCGCGGAGCATGCGGCGGCCTTGTGGCCGGGCTGGCCGCAGCGATAACAGGACTCGCTGCGGTCAGTTTCAGCGGTGCATTGCTGCCTCACGTGCCCCGGTTCGAGGCAGCGGTAGCACCGCCTAGGCCTCGGCTC
Source organism: Catocala nupta (assembly GCA_963675205.1). NCBI lineage: Eukaryota > Metazoa > Arthropoda > Insecta > Lepidoptera > Erebidae > Catocala > Catocala nupta. The sequence goes on along the minus strand of OY776107.1, from coordinate 1,365,383 downwards.
CAGCAGATTTACCTGAGCCGAGACCATCCCGACCAGCAAACGGCCGGCCGCCACCTTCTTTGCCGCGGCGATGGGGCAGCGCACCATCACCGTGCACAGACCACCATTGCCGCGGCGCACCTCCCCCACCTTGACCTGCGCCTGAGGGCAGGCTCCGGCTTTTGCCACCGCAGCGGCGACATCCTCGGAGGAGGCCGAGTCATCCAGCCCGGTTATCCGCATTTCGGCGGACTTCACCGGGCGCGAGACCCTGACCTCCTCAGGCGTGAAAAGTGACCGAATTGTTTCGGCCACCTTGTCCGCCTTGTCGCCGGAGGTGGCGCCTGGGACCTCTAAGATTCTTGCCCCAGTGGCGGCAACCTTGAAGAAAACGCCTCCGGCGAGGCCAATCTCAGCGAGATTGCCTTTCATGGCCTGAGTGGCCCGCCGGAGGACGCCTGCATAGGTCACGCCCTGCCGGAGCCCCTCCTCCGTCAGCTCCACCACAACGGCGTTGGAGCGCGGGGGGCGCAGGTCAGCTGGGCGGGGGCCCTTCTTTTTACTTGCCACCGGGGGAGCCCGGGAGGCCTTCTTCTTCTTCTTCTTCTGCCTCCTCTTCCTTCCGACGACCTCCATCCATGGCTGCTCAGCCGAAGTAGAGGCCATCGGGGCGGGTTGGGGCTGGGAGGCTGGGCGCCGCGGCGCCACAGTGGTAGTTGCCCTCCCCTTGCCCTTCCCCTTCCCCTTGGAAGAGGAAGCCGATGGTGTGGGGGCAGATTTCTGCTGCGCAGCCGGTGGGCCGGAGGGCGCCGGGCCAGCCGGCGTGCCTCCGACCATCCGGGGGCGGCCCCCGAGCGGGGGTCCCGGGGTCGGGACGGGCACGAGGCCATAGTTGGCCAGGCACGCTTCCACCACGTTGCGTGCCTGAGCTACCGTGGCCCGCATAAGCTCGTTCGCCCAGGCAGGCCGCTGGTCCTCCGCGGGAGTGAGGGGCTGCGCTGTGCGCCGCGGGAGGGGCGGGAACTCCTGCCGCTGCCTCCCGGCAGGCGCCCTGGCGGTAGCCGAGGGCGTCTTGCCGGCGCTGGCCCGAGCGGCAGTGGCAGCGGCCGCCTTCATGGCCGCCACCTCCACCCGGAGCTCCGCGAGCTGCTTGTGCAGCCCCTCGTTCTCCGACCTCCAACGCTTCTGGAGGTCGGAGGAAGCCCGTCCCCACATGCCGAAGAAGGCCTCCCTCATCTCCTCCGTGGCAACCTTTAGGTCCCGAACGAACCCCCCCTTCAAGTTGCCTGACCGGGCTGCCACCCTCAGGACGGTCTCAGCGCCAGCCTCAAACCGTTGCCTGAGGTCGGCAACCGAGTCCTCTCCCGAGGGGGACGCATCCGGGACCCCAGTCCTCTTAATGAAGTCCCGACGGGCAGACAGAGGCTGCCCAAGGAGCTTTCCCGTGGAGGGAGGCGGCATCGGGGAACCAGCCCTTCCTCCGCAGGGCGTCCCCTCTACCACCTCCACCTCCGTGTCCGACCCAGAGTCGGACGGCGCATGGTGCGACGTCTTCCGGCGCTTCACGGAAGCGCCGGGTGCACCCCAGAACTTGAGGGTGAGGGAAACAGGGCTATCCCCTCCCTCCTCCCTCTCCCGTCGGGCCGCCGACGAGCATCGGCTCCGAGTCCGACTGGCCTCAGAGCCCGAGCCCGCCCGCGACTCGACGTCCATATCAGTGCCGGTTCCGGCACTGAACACGCTCGACATAGAGTCGCTGCGTGCCAGCGCCGCCACCCGGCACCTCGACCGTGTCCTCGGCACGGCCGGGACACTATCCCGGACTGACGGTGGGGCCATATCCCCCCCTGCCTTCCCCTTTTTGGGATCCTCCTTTCTAGCCTTGTTCGGGCCTGAGCCCAAGGCAACTCTCATCGCAGGGTCAGTACATGACCCTGCGGAAATTTCGGTGCCGGATATTTCGCGCGGCACTGCGCTGTGATGGCGGTTGCCCCCCCCAGAATACGAGGGGCAGACGGAGCCAGAAGGCTCCGTGAGGGATTCTCCGGGCGCGGCGCACCCGGTACCCTCCTGGGGTAGGTAAAAACCTTTAGCCGACATCTCATAGTTTTTGGTTTGGGTGGCCCTAATGGCTGGGTTCCCCCCAGCCATACAGCCCCTCGCCGGGCCACCAAAAACTTAGGCTTTGGGTAATTTTTATAGAGGTTTTCTTCCTCGCAGCCCGAAGGCCCCCGGTCCTGTCAATTCAGGATTACGGGTTGGGCCGGATGGGGTCCATGCTGGACCGATCCACCCGCCCCAAGGCCGCTCGACGGAGCAGGATGCCCACGCAGCCCACCCCGGCCTAACGGCCCCCACTGGTAATTTTTTAGAGAGGTTGTCTTCCTCTATCCCCCCCGTGTTGGACCGGATGGGGGTCCATGCTGGACCGATCCACCCGCCCCAAGACCGCCCGACTGGGCAGAACGCCTAAGCTCCCCACCCCGGCCTAGCAGCCCCCACTAGTAATTTTTTATAGAGGTTTTCTTCCTCTATACCCCCCGTCTCATCCACGTGTCCTCTGCTAATCAGAGGAACACGTGGAGAGACCCCCAAACGCGGCCCTTGCGGGCCGATAACCCCGAGACAAGATGCCTCGGGTTCCCTACGCGCGTGCCAGAGTATTAGCCACGAGTAATAATGCCCCCGAAAGGACATTATTACCCGTGTTGCCCGGGGTGTACCGGCCCAACGACTGCCGTTCCAATCCACTAGAAATGTAGAAAGGACCAGCAGCCGTCAGGCACACTAGGAGGTTCTCTGGCCACACACCCCTTGATTTTTACACCTAACCTAACCCAATCTTTTGGTACCTAAATATTCATATTTTTCAGCGGGTTTTTGTCATATCTTGTATTCTGCCTTGTCTTGATCAACGCAATAGAAATTTTCAGTGCTGCCAAAATTTAAAATTATTATACTACAAAAAGAACATTAAAAATTCGTCAAAGAAATGCAAATTTTTACTAAATTGTCAAAACTTGTCTCAAATTATTCAAAATTATTCTCTGAACCATCATTAAATAACGCCCGGAGTTTTGTCCCGTCGTTTGGTACCACTCTCGACCACCCCCTATTGTGGGAGGTGCAAAACTTTTGATTTTTACACCTAACTTAACCCAATCTTTTGGTACCTAAATATTCATATTTTTCAGCGGGTTTTTGTCATATCTTGTATTCTACCTTGTCTTGATCAACGCTATAGAAATTTTCAATGCTGCCAAAATTTAAGAGTTTTTGTACTACAAATAGAACATTAAAAATTCGCCAAAGAAATGCAATTTTTTTAATAAATTGTCAAAATTTGTCTCAAATTATTCAAAATTATTCTCTGAACCATCATTTAATAACGCCCGGAGTTTTGCCCCGTCGTTTGGTACGACTCTCGACCACCCCCTATTGTGGGAAGTGCAAAACTTTTGATTTTTACACCTAACCTAACCCAATCTCTTGGTACCTAAATATTCATATTATTCAGCGGGTTTTTGTCATATCTTGTATTCTACCTTGTCTTGATCAACGCTACAGAAATTTTCAATGCTGCCAAAATTTAAGAGTTTTTTACTACAAATAGAACATTAAAAATTCGTCAAAGAAATGCAAATTTTTTAATAAATTGTCAAAATTTGTCTCAAATTATTCAAAATTATTCTCTGAACCATCATTTAATAACGCCCGGAGTTTTCCCCGTCGTTTGGTACCACTCTCGACCACCCCCTATTGTGGGAAGTGCAAATGTTTTGATTGTCACACCTTTTTTTTTTTTTTTTGTTTTTTTTTTTTTGTTTCCCAGGAAAAATGCTTCATGCACTACCCGCCGGCTAGGGGACGGCACCGGCGGGGCGTGTGGGACTCCCAGCTAGAAAACGCGCTGGTCTACCCACTAAAAAACCTGGGGTGTTCCCTCTCTCACCCAATGGGGGGGGCCAGTTGGGAACTTAAAAGATTCAACCATAGCAGGCCCCCCCGTGTGGGTGCCGGCCGGGTCATTTTTTTTTTTTTTTTTTTTCGGACCCGACCACCTCTCGTCCCCAGGGGAGAGCCTGACTGCTCTCCCCTTTCGACATCAGAAATTGATTGTCACACCTAACATAACCCAATCTTTTGGTACCTAAATATTCATATTTTTCAGCGGATTTTTGTCATATCTTGTATTCTACCTTGTCTTGATCAACGCTATAGAAATTTTCAATGCTGCCAAAATTTAAGAGTTTTTGTACTACAAATAGAACATTAAAAATTCGCCAAAGAAATGCAAATTTTTTAATAAATTGTCAAAATTTGTCTCAAATTATTCAAAATTATTCTCTGAACCATCATTTAATAACGCCCGGAGTTTTGCCCCGTCGTTTGGTACGACTCTCGACCACCCCCTATTGTGGGAAGTGCAAAACTTTTGATTTTTACACCTAACCTAACCCAATCTTTTGGTACCTAAATATTCATATTTTTCAGCGGGTTTTTGTCATATCTTGTATTCTACCTTGTCTTGATCAACGCAATAGAAATTTTCAGTGCTGCCAAAATTTAAAATTATTATACTACAAACAGAACATTAAAAATTCGTCAAAGAAATGCAAATTTTTACTAAATTGTCAAAACTTGTCTCAAATTATTCAAAGTTATTCTCTGAACCATCATTAAATAACGCCCGGAGTTTTGCCCCGTCGTTTGGTACCACTCTCGACCACCCCCTATTGTGGGAAGTGCAAAACTTTTGATTATTACACCTAACTTAACCCAATCTTTTGGTACCTAAATATTCATATTTTTCAGCGAGTTTTTGTCATATCTTGTATTCTACCTTGTCTTGATCAACGCTATAGAAATTTTCAATGCTGCCAAAATTTAAGAGTTTTTGTACTACAAATAGAACATTAAAAATTCGCCAAAGAAATGCAATTTTTTTAATAAATTGTCAAAATTTGTCTCAAATTATTCAAAATTATTCTCTGAACCATCATTTAATAACGCCCGGAGTTTTCCCCGTCGTTTGGTACCACTCTCGACCACCCCCTATTGTGGGAAGTGCAAAACTTTTGATTTTTACACCAAACCTAACCCAATCTTTTGGTACCTAAATATTCATATTTTTCAGCGGGTTTTTGTCATATCTTGTATTCTGCCTTGTCTTGATCAACGCAATAGAAATTTTCAGTGCTGCCAAAATTTAAAATTATTATACTACAAAAAGAACATTAAAAATTCGTCAAAGAAATGCAAATTTTTTAATAAATTGTCAAAATTTGTCTCAAATTATTCAAAGTTATTCTCTGAACCATCATTAAATAACGCCCGGAGTTTTCCCCGTCGTTTGGTACCACTCTCGACCACCCCCTATTGTGGGAAGTGCAAAACTTTTGATTTTTACACCAAACCTAACCTAATCTTTCGGTACCTAAATATTCATATTTTTCAGCGGATTTTTGTCATATCTTGTATTCTACTTTGTCTTGATCAACGCTAGAGAAATTTTCAATGCTGCCAAAATTTAAGAGTTTTTGTACTACAAATAGAACATTAAAAATTCGCCAAAGAAATGCAAATTTTTTAATAAATTGTCAAAATTTGTCTCAAATTATTCAAAATTATTCTCTGAACCATCATTTAATAACGCCCGGAGTTTTCCCCGTCGTTTGGTACCATTCTCGACCACCCCCTATTGTGGGAAGTGCAAATGTTTTGATTGTCACACCTAACCTAACCCAATCTTTTGATACCTAAATATTCATATTTTTCAGCGGATTTTTGTCATATCTTGTATTCTACCTTGTCTTGATCAACGCTATAGAAATTTTCAATGCTGCCAAAATTTAAGTTTTTGTACTACAAATAGAACATTAAAAATTCGCCAAAGAAATGCAAATTTTTTAATAAATTGTCAAAATTTGTCTCAAATTATTCAAATTATTCTCTGAACCATCATTTAATAACGCCCGGAGTTTTGCCCCGTCGTTTGGTACGACTCTCGACCACCCCCTATTGTGGGAAGTGCAAAACCTTTGATTTTTACACCTAACCTAACCCAATCTTTTGGTACCTAAATATTCATATTTTTCAGCGGGTTTTTGTCATATCTTGTATTCTGCCTTGTCTTGATCAACGCAATAGAAATTTTCAGTGCTGCCAAAATTTAAAATTATTATACTACAAAAAGAACATTAAAAATTCGTCAAAGAAATGCAAATTTTTACTAAATTGTCAAAACTTGTCTCAAATTATTCAAAGTTATTCTCTGAACCATCATTAAATAACGCCCGGAGTTTTGCCCCGTCGTTTGGTACCACTCTCGACCACCCCCTATTGTGGGAAGTGCAAAACTTTTGATTTTTACACCTAACTTAACCCAATCTTTTGGTACCTAAATATTCATATTTTTCAGCGGGTTTTTGTCATATCTTGTATTCTACCTTGTCTTGATCAACGCTATAGAAATTTCCAATGCTGCCAAAATTTAAGAGTTTTTGTACTACAAATAGAACATTAAAAATTCGTCAAAAAAATGCAAATTTTTTAATAAATTGTCAAAATTTGTCTCAAATTATTCAAAATTATTCTCTGAACCATCATTTAATAACGCCCGGAGTTTTGCCCTGTCGTTTGGTACGACTCTCGACCACCCCCTATTGTGGGAAGTGCAAAACCTTTGATTTTTACACCTCACCTAACCTAATCTTTCGGTACCTAAATATTCATATTTTTCAGCGGGTTTTTGTCATATCTTGTATTCTACCTTGTCTTGATCAACGCTACAGAAATTTTCAATGCTGCCAAAATTTAAGAGTTTTTGTACTACAAATAGAACATTAAAAATTCGCCAAAGAAATGCAAATTTTTTAATAAATTGTCAAAATTTGTCTCAAATTATTCAAAATTATTCTCTGAACCATCATTTAATAACGCCCGGAGTTTTCCCCGTCGTTTGGTACCACTCTCGACCACCCCCTATTGTGGGAAGTGCAAATGTTTTGATTGTCACACCTAACCTAACCCAATCTTTTGATACCTAAATATTCATATTTTTCAGCGGATTTTTGTCATATCTTGTATTCTACCTTGTCTTGATCAACGCTATAGAAATTTTCAATGCTGCCAAAATTTAAGTTTTTGTACTACAAATAGAACATTAAAAATTCGCCAAAGAAATGCAAATTTTTTAATAAATTGTCAAAATTTGTCTCAAATTATTCAAAATTATTCTCTGAAACATCATTTAATAACGCCCGGAGTTTTGCCCCGTCGTTTGGTACGACTCTCGACCACCCCCTATTGTGGGAAGTGCAAAACCTTTGATTTTTACACCTAACCTAACCCAATCTTTTGGTACCTAAATATTCATATTTTTCAGCGGGTTTTTGTCATATCTTGTATTCTGCCTTGTCTTGATCAACGCAATAGAAATTTTCAGTGCTGCCAAAATTTAAATTTATTATACTACAAAAAGAACATTAAAAATTCGTCAAAGAAATGCAAATTTTTACTAAATTGTCAAAACTTGTCTCAAATTATTCAAAGTTATTCTCTGAACCATCATTAAATAACGCCCGGAGTTTTGCCCCGTCGTTTGGTACCACTCTCGACCACCCCCTATTGTGGGAAGTGCAAAACTTTTGATTTTTACACCTAACTTAACCCAATCTTTTGGTACCTAAATATTCATATTTTTCAGCGGGTTTTTGTCATATCTTGTATTCTACCTTGTCTTGATCAACGCTATAGAAATTTTCAATGCTGCCAAAATTTAAGAGTTTTTGTACTACAAATAGAGCATTAAAAATTCGCCAAAGAAATGCAATTTTTTTAATAAATTGTCAAAATTTGTCTCAAATTATTCAAAATTATTCTCTGAACCATCATTTAATAACGCCCGGAGTTTTGCCCCGTCGTTTGGTACGACTCTCGACCACCCCCTATTGTGGGAAGTGCAAAACTTTTGATTTGTACACCTAACCTAACCCAATCTCTTGGTACCTAAATATTCATATTTTTCAGCGGGTTTTTGTCATATCTTGTATTCTACCTTGTCTTGATCAACGCTACAGAAATTTTCAATGCTGCCAAAATTTAAGAGTTTTTGTACTACAAATAGAACATTAAAAATTCGTCAAAGAAATGCAAATTTTTTAATAAATTGTCAAAATTTGTCTCAAATTATTCAAAGTTTTTCTCTGAACCATCATTAAATAACGCCCGGAGTTTTGCCCCGTCGTTCGGTACCACTCTCGACCACCCCCTATTGTGGGAAGTGCAAAACTTTTGATTTGTACACCTCACCTAACCTAATCTTTCGGTACCTAAATATTCATATTTTTCAGCGGATTTTTGTCATATCTTGTATTCTACCTTGTCTTGATCAACGCTATAGAAATTTTCAATGCTGCCAAAATTTAAGAGTTTTTTTAATACCAAAAGAACATTAAAAATTCGTCAAGGAAATGCAAATTTTTTAATAAATTGTCAAAATTTGTCTCAAATTATTCAAAGTTTTTCTCTGACCCATCATTAAATAACGCCCGGAGTTTTCCCCGTCGTTTGGTACGACTCTCGACCACCCCCTATTGTGGGAAGTGCAAAACCTTTGATTTTTACACCTAACCTAACCCAATCTCTTGGTACCTAAATATTCATATTTTTCAGCGGGTTTTTGTCATATCTTGTATTCTGCCTTGTCTTGATCAACGCAATAGAAATTTTCAGTGCTGCCAAAATTTAAAATTATTATACTACAAATAGAACATTAAAAATTCGCCAATGAAATGCAAATTTTTTAATAAATTGTCAAAATTTGTCTCAAATTATTCAAAATTATTCTCTGAACCATCATTTAATAACGCCCGGAGTTTTGCCCCGTCGTTTGGTACGACTCTCGACCACCCCCTATTGTGGGAAGTGCAAAACCTTTGATTTTTACACCTAACCTAACCCAATCTCTTGGTACCTAAATATTCATATTTTTCAGCGGTTTTTTGTCATATCTTGTATTCTGCCTTGTCTTGATCAACGCAATAGAAATTTTCAGTGCTGCCAAAATTTAAAATTATTATACTATAAAAAGAACATTAAAAATTCGTCAAAGAAATGCAAATTTTTACTAAATTGTCAAAACTTGTCTCAAATTATTCAAAGTTATTCTCTGAACCATCATTAAATAACGCCCGGAGTTTTGCCCCGTCGTTTGGTACCACTCTCGACCACCCCCTATTGTGGGAAGTGCAAAACTTTTGATTTTTACACCTAACTTAACCCAATCTTTTGGTACCTAAATATTCATATTTTTCAGCGGGTTTTTGTCATATCTTGTATTCTACCTTGTCTTGATCAACGCTATAGAAATTTTCAATGCTGCCAAAATTTAAGAGTTTTTGTACTACAAATAGAGCATTAAAAATTCGCCAAAGAAATGCAATTTTTTTAATAAATTGTCAAAATTTGTCTCAAATTATTCAAAATTATTCTCTGAACCATCATTTAATAACGCCCGGAGTTTTGCCCCGTCGTTTGGTACGACTCTCGACCACCCCCTATTGTGGGAAGTGCAAAACTTTTGATTTGTACACCTAACCTAACCCAATCTCTTGGTACCTAAATATTCATATTTTTCAGCGGGTTTTTGTCATATCTTGTATTCTACCTTGTCTTGATCAACGCTACAGAAATTTTCAATGCTGCCAAAATTTAAGAGTTTTTGTACTACAAATAGAACATTAAAAATTCGTCAAAGAAATGCAAATTTTTTAATAAATTGTCAAAATTTGTCTCAAATTATTCAAAGTTTTTCTCTGAACCATCATTAAATAACGCCCGGAGTTTTGCCCCGTCGTTCGGTACCACTCTCGACCACCCCCTATTGTGGGAAGTGCAAAACTTTTGATTTGTACACCTCACCTAACCTAATCTTTCGGTACCTAAATATTCATATTTTTCAGCGGGTTTTTGTCATATCTTGTATTCTACCTTGTCTTGATCAACGCTACAGAAATTTTCAATGCTGCCAAAATTTAAGAGTTTTTGTACTACAAATAGAACATTAAAAATTCGCCAAAGAAATGCAAATTTTTTAATAAATTGTCAAAATTTGTCTCAAATTATTCAAAATTATTCTCTGAACCATCATTTAATAACGCCCGGAGTTTTCCCCGTCGTTTGGTACCACTCTCGACCACCCCCTATTGTGGGAAGTGCAAATGTTTTGATTGTCACACCTAACCTAACCCAATCTTTTGATACCTAAATATTCATATTTTTCAGCGGATTTTTGTCATATCTTGTATTCTACCTTGTCTTGATCAACGCTATAGAAATTTTCAATGCTGCCAAAATTTAAGTTTTTGTACTACAAATAGAACATTAAAAATTCGCCAAAGAAATGCAAATTTTTTAATAAATTGTCAAAATTTGTCTCAAATTATTCAAAATTATTCTCTGAAACATCATTTAATAACGCCCGGAGTTTTGCCCCGTCGTTTGGTACGACTCTCGACCACCCCCTATTGTGGGAAGTGCAAAACCTTTGATTTTTACACCTAACCTAACCCAATCTTTTGGTACCTAAATATTCATATTTTTCAGCGGGTTTTTGTCATATCTTGTATTCTGCCTTGTCTTGATCAACGCAATAGAAATTTTCAGTGCTGCCAAAATTTAAAATTATTATACTACAAAAAGAACATTAAAAATTCGTCAAAGAAATGCAAATTTTTACTAAATTGTCAAAACTTGTCTCAAATTATTCAAAGTTATTCTCTGAACCATCATTAAAGGCGAATAATGTGCAGTAAAGGAACTTTTTGGTACTTTTTTCGCGACCAATCACAACGAGTTTTCTTGACTCACCTAGGTGTGTCACGGACGCGCAACGGTAGCGTTTTACATGACACACGTATATGAGTCATGGACGTTTCAAAGGTTAAATAACGCCCGGAGTTTTGCCCCGTCGTTTGGTACCACTCTCGACCACCCCCTATTGTGGGAAGTGCAAAACTTTTGATTTTTACACCTAACTTAACCCAATCTTTTGGTACCTAAATATTCATATTTTTCAGCGGGTTTTTGTCATATCTTGTATTCTACCTTGTCTTGATCAACGCTATAGAAATTTTCAATGCTGCCAAAATTTAAGAGTTTTTGTACTACAAATAGAGCATTAAAAATTCGCCAAAGAAATGCAATTTTTTTAATAAATTGTCAAAATTTGTCTCAAATTATTCAAAATTATTCTCTGAACCATCATTTAATAACGCCCGGAGTTTTGCCCCGTCGTTTGGTACGACTCTCGACCACCCCCTATTGTGGGAAGTGCAAAACTTTTGATTTGTACACCTAACCTAACCCAATCTCTTGGTACCTAAATATTCATATTTTTCAGCGGGTTTTTGTCATATCTTGTATTCTACCTTGTCTTGATCAACGCTACAGAAATTTTCAATGCTGCCAAAATTTAAGAGTTTTTGTACTACAAATAGAACATTAAAAATTCGTCAAAGAAATGCAATTTTTTTAATAAATTGTCAAAATTTGTCTCAAATTATTCAAAATTATTCTCTGAACCATCATTTAATAACGCCCGGAGTTTTGCCCCGTCGTTTGGTACGACTCTCGACCACCCCCTATTGTGGGAAGTGCAAAACCTTTGATTTTTACACCTAACCTAACCCAATCTTTTGGTACCTAAATATTCATATTTTTCAGCGGGTTTTTGTCATATCTTGTATTCTGCCTTGTCTTGATCAACGCAATAGAAATTTTCAGTGCTGCCAAAATTTAAAATTATTATACTACAAAAAGAACATTAAAAATTCGTCAAAGAAATGCAAATTTTTACTAAATTGTCAAAACTTGTCTCAAATTATTCAAAGTTATTCTCTGAACCATCATTAAATAACGCCCGGAGTTTTGCCCCGTCGTTTGGTACCACTCTCGACCACCCCCTATTGTGGGAAGTGCAAAACTTTTGATTTTTACACCTAACTTAACCCAATCTTTTGGTACCTAAATATTCATATTTTTCAGCGGGTTTTTGTCATATCTTGTATTCTACCTTGTCTTGATCAACGCTATAGAAATTTTCAATGCTGCCAAAATTTAAGAGTTTTTGTACTACAAATAGAACATTAAAAATTCGCCAAAGAAATGCAATTTTTTTAATAAATTGTCAAAATTTTTCTCAAATTATTCAAAATTATTCTCTGAACCATCATTTAATAACGCCCGGAGTTTTGCCCCGTCGTTTGGTACGACTCTCGACCACCCCCTATTGTGGGAAGTGCAAAACTTTTGATTTTTACACCTAACCTAACCCAATCTCTTGGTACCTAAATATTCATATTTTTCAGCGGGTTTTTGTCATATCTTGTATTCTACCTTGTCTTGATCAACGCTACAGAAATTTTCAATGCTGCCAAAATTTAAGAGTTTTTGTACTACAAATAGAACATTAAAAATTCGTCAAAGAAATGCAAATTTTTTAATAAATTGTCAAAATTTGTCTCAAATTATTCAAAGTTTTTCTCTGAACCATCATTAAATAACGCCCGGAGTTTTGCCCCGTCGTTTGGTACCACTCTCGACCACCCCCTATTGTGTGAAGTGCAAAACTTTTGATTTGTACACCTCACCTAACCCAATCTTTTGGTACCTAAATATTTATATTTTTCAGCGGATTTTTGTCATATCTTGTATTCTACCTTGTCTTGATCAACGCTATAGAAATTTTCAATGCTGCCAAAATTTAAGTTTTTGTACTACAAATAGAACATTAAAAATTCGCCAAAGAAATGCAAATTTTTTAATAAATTGTCAAAATTTGTCTCAAATTATTCAAAATTATTCTCTGAACCATCATTTAATAACACCCGGAGTTGTGCCCCGTCGTTTGGTACGACTCTCGACCACCCCCTATTGTGGGAAGTGCAAAACCTTTGATTTTTACACCTAACCTAACCCAATCTTTTGGTACCTAAATATTCATATTTTTCAGCGGGTTTTTGTCATATCTTGTATTCTGCCTTGTCTTGATCAACGCAATAGAAATTTTCAGTGCTGCCAAAATTTAAAATTATTATACTACAAAAAGAACATTAAAAATTCGTCAAAGAAATGCAAATTTTTACTAAATTGTCAAAACTTGTCTCAAATTATTCAAAGTTATTCTCTGAACCATCATTAAATAACGCCTGGAGTTTTGCCCCGTCGTTTGGTACCACTCTCGACCACCCCCTATTGTGGGAAGTGCAAAACTTTTGATTTTTACACCTAACTTACCCCAATCTTTTGGTACCTAAATATTCATATTTTTCAGCGGGTTTTTGTCATATCTTGTATTCTACCTTGTCTTGATCAACGCTATAGAAATTTTCAATGCTGCCAAAATTTAAGAGTTTTTGTACTACAAATAGAACATTAAAAATTCGCCAAAGAAATGCAATTTTTTTAATAAATGGTCAAAATTTGTCTCAAATTATTCAAAATTATTCTCTGAACCATCATTTAATAACGCCCGGAGTTTTGCCCCGTCGTTTGGTACCACTCTCGACCACCCCCTATTGTGGGAAGTGCAAAACTTTGATTTTTACACCTAACCTAACCCAATCTTTTGGTACCTAAATATTCATATTTTTCAGCGGGTTTTTGTCATATCTTGTATTCTGCCTTGTCTTGATCAACGCAATAGAAATTTTCAGTGCTGCCAAAATTTAAAATTATTATACTACAAAAAGAACATTAAAAATTCGTCAAAGAAATGCAAATTTTTACTAAATTGTCAAAACTTGTCTCAAATTATTCAAAGTTTTTCTCTGAACCATCATTAAATAACGCCCGGAGTTTTGCCCCGTCGTTTGGTACCACTCTCGACCACCCCCTATTGTGGGAAGTGCAAAACTTTTGATTTTTACACCTAACTTAACCCAATCTTTTGGTACCTAAATATTCATATTTTTCAGCGGGTTTTTGTCATATCTTGTATTCTACCTTGTCTTGATCAACGCTATAGAAATTTTCAATGCTGCCAAAATTTAAGAGTTTTTGTACTACAAATAGAACATTAAAAATTCGCCAAAGAAATGCAATTTTTTTAATAAATTGTCAAAATTTGTCTCAAATTATTCAAAATTATTCTCTGAACCATCATTTAATAACGCCCGGAGTTTTGCCCCGTCGTTTGGTACGACTCTCGACCACCCCCTATTGTGGGAAGTGCAAAACTTTTGATTTTTACACCATACCTAACCTAATCTTTCGGTACCTAAATATTCATATTTTTCAGCGGGTTTTTGTCATATCTTGTATTCTACCTTGTCTTGATCAACGCTACAGAAATTTTCAATGCTGCCAAAATTTAAGAGTTTTTGTACTACAAATAGAACATTAAAAATTCGTCAAAGAAATGCAAATTTTTTAATAAATTGTCAAAATTTGTCTCAAATTATTCAAAATTATTCTCTGAACCATCATTTAATAACGCCCGGAGTTTTGCCCCGTCGTTTGGTACGACTCTCGACCACCCCCTATTGTGGGAAGTGCAAAACTTTTGATTTTTACACCTAACCTAACCCAATCTCTTGGTACCTAAATATTCATATTTTTCAGCGGGTTTTTGTCATATCTTGTATTCTACCTTGTCTTGATCAACGCTACAGAAATTTTCAATGCTGCCAAAATTTAAGAGTTTTTGTACTACAAATAGAACATTAAAAATTCGTCAAAGAAATGCAAATTTTTTAATAAATTGTCAAAATTTGTCTCAAATTATTCAAAGTTATTCTCTGAACCATCATTAAATAACGCCCGGAGTTTTGCCCCGTCGTTTGGTACCACTCACGACCACCCCCTATTGTGGGAAGTGCAAAACTTTTGATTTGTACACCTCACCTAACCCAATCTTTTGGTACCTAAATATTTATATTTTTCAGCGGATTTTTGTCATATCTTGTATTCTACCTTGTCTTGATCAACGCTATAGAAATTTTCAATGCTGCCAAAATTTAAGTTTTTGTACTACAAATAGAACATTAAAAATTCGCCAAAGAAATGCAAATTTTTTAATAAATTGTCAAAATTTGTCTCAAATTATTCAAAATTATTCTCTGAACCATCATTTAATAACACCCGGAGTTGTGCCCCGTCGTTTGGTACGACTCTCGACCACCCCCTATTGTGGGAAGTGCAAAACCTTTGATTTTTACACCTAACCTAACCCAATCTTTTGGTACCTAAATATTCATATTTTTCAGCGGGTTTTTGTCATATCTTGTATTCTGCCTTGTCTTGATCAACGCAATAGAAATTTTCAGTGCTGCCAAAATTTAAAATTATTATACTACAAAAAGAACATTAAAAATTCGTCAAAGAAATGCAAATTTTTACTAAATTGTCAAAACTTGTCTCAAATTATTCAAAGTTATTCTCTGAACCATCATTAAATAACGCCTGGAGTTTTGCCCCGTCGTTTGGTACCACTCTCGACCACCCCCTATTGTGGGAAGTGCAAAACTTTTGATTTTTACACCTAACTTACCCCAATCTTTTGGTACCTAAATATTCATATTTTTCAGCGGGTTTTTGTCATATCTTGTATTCTACCTTGTCTTGATCAACGCTATAGAAATTTTCAATGCTGCCAAAATTTAAGAGTTTTTGTACTACAAATAGAACATTAAAAATTCGTCAAAGAAATGCAAATTTTTACTAAATTGTCAAAACTTGTCTCAAATTATTCAAAGTTATTCTCTGAACCATCATTAAATAACGCCCGGAGTTTTGCCCCGTCGTTTGGTACCACTCTCGACCACCCCCTATTGTGGGAAGTGCAAAACTTTTGATTTTTACACCTAACTTAACCCAATCTTTTGGTACCTAAATATTCATATTTTTCAGCGGGTTTTTGTCATATCTTGTATTCTACCTTGTCTTGATCAACGCTATAGAAATTTTCAATGCTGCCAAAATTTAAGAGTTTTTGTACTACAAATAGAACATTAAAAATTCGCCAAAGAAATGCAATTTTTTTAATAAATTGTCAAAATTTTTCTCAAATTATTCAAAATTATTCTCTGAACCATCATTTAATAACGCCCGGAGTTTTGCCCCGTCGTTTGGTACGACTCTCGACCACCCCCTATTGTGGGAAGTGCAAAACTTTTGATTTTTACACCTAACCTAACCCAATCTCTTGGTACCTAAATATTCATATTTTTCAGCGGGTTTTTGTCATATCTTGTATTCTACCTTGTCTTGATCAACGCTACAGAAATTTTCAATGCTGCCAAAATTTAAGAGTTTTTGTACTACAAATAGAACATTAAAAATTCGTCAAAGAAATGCAAATTTTTTAATAAATTGTCAAAATTTGTCTCAAATTATTCAAAGTTTTTCTCTGAACCATCATTAAATAACGCCCGGAGTTTTGCCCCGTCGTTTGGTACCACTCTCGACCACCCCCTATTGTGTGAAGTGCAAAACTTTTGATTTGTACACCTCACCTAACCCAATCTTTTGGTACCTAAATATTTATATTTTTCAGCGGATTTTTGTCATATCTTGTATTCTACCTTGTCTTGATCAACGCTATAGAAATTTTCAATGCTGCCAAAATTTAAGTTTTTGTACTACAAATAGAACATTAAAAATTCGCCAAAGAAATGCAAATTTTTTAATAAATTGTCAAAATTTGTCTCAAATTATTCAAAATTATTCTCTGAACCATCATTTAATAACACCCGGAGTTGTGCCCCGTCGTTTGGTACGACTCTCGACCACCCCCTATTGTGGGAAGTGCAAAACCTTTGATTTTTACACCTAACCTAACCCAATCTTTTGGTACCTAAATATTCATATTTTTCAGCGGGTTTTTGTCATATCTTGTATTCTGCCTTGTCTTGATCAACGCAATAGAAATTTTCAGTGCTGCCAAAATTTAAAATTATTATACTACAAAAAGAACATTAAAAATTCGTCAAAGAAATGCAAATTTTTACTAAATTGTCAAAACTTGTCTCAAATTATTCAAAGTTATTCTCTGAACCATCATTAAATAACGCCTGGAGTTTTGCCCCGTCGTTTGGTACCACTCTCGACCACCCCCTATTGTGGGAAGTGCAAAACTTTTGATTTTTACACCTAACTTACCCCAATCTTTTGGTACCTAAATATTCATATTTTTCAGCGGGTTTTTGTCATATCTTGTATTCTACCTTGTCTTGATCAACGCTATAGAAATTTTCAATGCTGCCAAAATTTAAGAGTTTTTGTACTACAAATAGAACATTAAAAATTCGCCAAAGAAATGCAATTTTTTTAATAAATTGTCAAAATTTGTCTCAAATTATTCAAAATTATTCTCTGAACCATCATTTAATAACGCCCGGAGTTTTGCCCCGTCGTTTGGTACCACTCTCGACCACCCCCTATTGTGGGAAGTGCAAAACTTTGATTTTTACACCTAACCTAACCCAATCTTTTGGTACCTAAATATTCATATTTTTCAGCGGGTTTTTGTCATATCTTGTATTCTGCCTTGTCTTGATCAACGCAATAGAAATTTTCAGTGCTGCCAAAATTTAAAATTATTATACTACAAAAAGAACATTAAAAATTCGTCAAAGAAATGCAAATTTTTACTAAATTGTCAAAACTTGTCTCAAATTATTCAAAGTTTTTCTCTGAACCATCATTAAATAACGCCCGGAGTTTTGCCCCGTCGTTTGGTACCACTCTCGACCACCCCCTATTGTGGGAAGTGCAAAACTTTTGATTTTTACACCTAACTTAACCCAATCTTTTGGTACCTAAATATTCATATTTTTCAGCGGGTTTTTGTCATATCTTGTATTCTACCTTGTCTTGATCAACGCTATAGAAATTTTCAATGCTGCCAAAATTTAAGAGTTTTTGTACTACAAATAGAACATTAAAAATTCGCCAAAGAAATGCAATTTTTTTAATAAATTGTCAAAATTTGTCTCAAATTATTCAAAATTATTCTCTGAACCATCATTTAATAACGCCCGGAGTTTTGCCCCGTCGTTTGGTACGACTCTCGACCACCCCCTATTGTGGGAAGTGCAAAACTTTTGATTTTTACACCAAACCTAACCTAATCTTTCGGTACCTAAATATTCATATTTTTCAGCGGGTTTTTGTCATATCTTGTATTCTACCTTGTCTTGATCAACGCTACAGAAATTTTCAATGCTGCCAAAATTTAAGAGTTTTTGTACTACAAATAGAACATTAAAAATTCGTCAAAGAAATGCAAATTTTTTAATAAATTGTCAAAATTTGTCTCAAATTATTCAAAATTATTCTCTGAACCATCATTTAATAACGCCCGGAGTTTTGCCCCGTCGTTTGGTACGACTCTCGACCACCCCCTATTGTGGGAAGTGCAAAACTTTTGATTTTTACACCTAACCTAACCCAATCTCTTGGTACCTAAATATTCATATTTTTCAGCGGGTTTTTGTCATATCTTGTATTCTACCTTGTCTTGATCAACGCTACAGAAATTTTCAATGCTGCCAAAATTTAAGAGTTTTTGTACTACAAATAGAACATTAAAAATTCGTCAAAGAAATGCAAATTTTTTAATAAATTGTCAAAATTTGTCTCAAATTATTCAAAGTTATTCTCTGAACCATCATTAAATAACGCCCGGAGTTTTGCCCCGTCGTTTGGTACCACTCACGACCACCCCCTATTGTGGGAAGTGCAAAACTTTTGATTTGTACACCTCACCTAACCCAATCTTTTGGTACCTAAATATTTATATTTTTCAGCGGATTTTTGTCATATCTTGTATTCTACCTTGTCTTGATCAACGCTATAGAAATTTTCAATGCTGCCAAAATTTAAGTTTTTGTACTACAAATAGAACATTAAAAATTCGCCAAAGAAATGCAAATTTTTTAATAAATTGTCAAAATTTGTCTCAAATTATTCAAAATTATTCTCTGAACCATCATTTAATAACACCCGGAGTTTTGCCCCGTCGTTTGGTACGACTCTCGACCACCCCCTATTGTGGGAAGTGCAAAACCTTTGATTTTTACACCTAACCTAACCCAATCTTTTGGTACCTAAATATTCATATTTTTCAGCGGGTTTTTGTCATATCTTGTATTCTACCTTGTCTTGATCAACGCTATAGAAATTTTCAATGCTGCCAAAATTTAAGAGTTTTTGTACTACAAATAGAACATTAAAAATTCGCCAAAGAAATGCAATTTTTTTAATAAATTGTCAAAATTTGTCTCAAATTATTCAAAATTATTCTCTGAACCATCATTTAATAACGCCCGGAGTTTTGCCCCGTCGTTTGGTACGACTCTCGACCACCCCCTATTGTGGGAAGTGCGAAACTTTTGATTTGTACACCTCACCTAACCTAAACTTTCGGTACCTAAATATTCATATTTTTCAGCGGGTTTTTGTCATATCTTGTATTCTACCTTGTCTTGATCAACGCTACAGAAATTTTCAATGCTGCCAAAATTTAAGAGTTTTTGTACTACAAATAGAACATTAAAAATTCGTCAAAGAAATGCAAATTTTTTAATAAATTGTCAAAATTTGTCTCAAATTATTCAAAGTTTTTCTCTGAACCATCATTAAATAACGCCCGGAGTTTTCCCCGTCGTTTGGTACCACTCTCGACCACCCCCTATTGTGGGAAGTGCAAAACTTTTGATTTTTACACCAAACCTAACCTAATCTTTCGGTACCTAAATATTCATATTTTTCAGCGGGTTTTTGTCATATCTTGTATTCTACCTTGTCTTGATCAACGCTATAGAAATTTTCAATGCTGCCAAAATTTAAGAGTTTTTGTACTACAAATAGAACATTAAAAATTCGTCAAAGAAATGCAAATTTTTTAATAAATTGTCAAAATTTGTCTCAAATTATTCAAAGTTATTCTCTGAACCATCATTAAATAACGCCCGGAGTTTTCCCCGTCGTTTGGTACGACTCTCGACCACCCCCTATTGTGGGAAGTGCAAAACCTTTGATTTTTACACCTAACCTAACCCAATCTTTTGGTACCTAAATATTCATATTTTTCAGCGGGTTTTTGTCATATCTTGTATTCTGCCTTGTCTTGATCAACGCAATAGAAATTTTCAGTGCTGCCAAAATTTAAAATTATTATACTACAAAAAGAACATTAAAAATTCGTCAAAGAAATGCAAATTTTTACTAAATTGTCAAAACTTGTCTCAAATTATTCAAAGTTTTTCTCTGAACCATCATTAAATAACGCCCGGAGTTTTGCCCCGTCGTTTGGTACCACTCTCGACCACCCCCTATTGTGGGAAGTGCAAAACTTTTGATTTTTACACGTAACTTAACCCAATCTTTTGGTACCTAAATATTCATATTTTTCAGCGGGTTTTTGTCATATCTTGTATTCTACCTTGTCTTGATCAACGCTATAGAAATTTTCAATGCTGCCAAAATTTAAGAGTTTTTGTACTACAAATAGAACATTAAAAATTCGTCAAAGAAATGCAAATTTTTTAATAAATTGTCAAAATTTGTCTCAAATTATTCAAAGTTTTTCTCTGAACCATCATTAAATAACGCCCGGAGTTTTGCCCCGTCGTTTGGTACCACTCTCGACCACCCCCTATTGTGGGAAGTGCAAAACTTTTGATTTGTACACCTCACCTAACCCAATCTTTTGGTACCTAAATATTCATATTTTTCAGCGGGTTTTTGTCATATCTTGTATTCTACCTTGTCTTGATCAACGCTATAGAAATTTTCAATGCTGCCAAAATTTAAGAGTTTTTGTACTACAAATAGAACATTAAAAATTCGCCAAAATAATGCAATTTTTTTAATAAATTGTCAAAATTTTTCTCAAATTATTCAAAATTATTCTCTGAACCATCATTTAATAACGCCCGGAGTTTTGCCCCGTCGTTTGGTACGACTCTCGACCACCCCCTATTGTAGGAAGTGCAAAACTTTTGATTTTTACACCTAACCTAACCCAATCTCTTGGTACCTAAATATTCATATTTTTCAGCGGGTTTTTGTCATATCTTGTATTCTACCTTGTCTTGATCAACGCTACAGAAATTTTCAATGCTGCCAAAATTTAAGAGTTTTTGTACTACAAATAGAACATTAAAAATTCGTCAAAGAAATGCAAATTTTTTAATAAATTGTCAAAATTTGTCTCAAATTATTCAAAGTTATTCTCTGAACCATCATTAAATAACGCCCGGAGTTTTCCCCGTCGTTTGGTACGACTCTCGACCACCCCCTATTGTGGGAAGTGCAAAACTTTGATTTTTACACCTAACCTAACCCAATCTTTTGGTACCTAAATATTCATATTTTTCAGCGGGTTTTTGTCATATCTTGTATTCTACCTTGTCTTGATCAACGCTATAGAAATTTTCAATGCTGCCAAAATTTAAGAGTTTTTGTACTACAAATAGAACATTAAAAATTCGTCAAAGAAATGCAAATTTTTTAATAAATTGTCAAAATTTGTCTCAAATTATTCAAAGTTTTTCTCTGAACCATCATTAAATAACGCCCGGAGTTTTGCCCCGTCGTTTGGTACCACTCTCGACCACCCCCTATTGTGGGAAGTGCAAAACTTTTGATTTGTACACCTCACCTAACCCAATCTTTTGGTACCTAAATATTCATATTTTTCAGCGGATTTTTGTCATATCTTGTATTCTACCTTGTCTTGATCAACGCTATAGAAATTTTCAATGCTGCCAAAATTTAAGTTTTTGTACTACAAATAGAACATTAAAAATTCGCCAAAGAAATGCAAATTTTTTAATAAATTGTCAAAATTTGTCTCAAATTATTCAAAATTATTCTCTGAACCATCATTAAATAACGCCCGGAGTTTTGCCCCGTCGTTTGGTACCACTCTCGATCACCCCCTATTGTGGGAAGTGCAAAACTTTTGATTTTTACACCTAACTTAACCCAATCTTTTGGTACCTAAATATTCATATTTTTCAGCGGGTTTTTGTCATATCTTGTATTCTGCCTTGTCTTGATCAACGCTATAGAAATTTTCAATGCTGCCAAAATTTAAGAGTTTTTGTACTACAAATAGAACATTAAAAATTCGCCAAAGAAATGCAATTTTTTTAATAAATTGTCAAAATTTGTCTCAAATTATTCAAAGTTATTCTCTGAACCATCATTAAATAACGCCCGGAGTTTTCCCCGTCGTTTGGTACGACTCTCGACCACCCCCTATTGTGGGAAGTGCAAAACTTTGATTTTTACACCTAACCTAACCCAATCTTTTGGTACCTAAATATTCATTTTTTTCAGCGGGTTTTTGTCATATCTTGTATTCTGCCTTGTCTTGATCAACGCAATAGAAATTTTCAGTGCTGCCAAAATTTAAAATTATTATACTACAAAAAGAACATTAAAAATTCGTCAAAGAAATGCAAATTTTTACTAAATTGTCAAAACTTGTCTCAAATTATTCAAAGTTTTTCTCTGAACCATCATTAAATAACGCCCGGAGTTTTGCCCCGTCGTTTGGTACCACTCTCGACCACCCCCTATTGTGGGAAGTGCAAAACTTTTGATTTTTACACCTAACTTAACCCAATCTTTTGGTACCTAAATATTCATATTTTTCAGCGGGTTTTTGTCATATCTTGTATTCTACCTTGTCTTGATCAACGCTATAGAAATTTTCAATGCTGCCAAAATTTAAGAGTTTTTGTACTACAAATAGAACATTAAAAATTCGCCAAAGAAATGCAATTTTTTTAATAAATTGTCAAAATTTTTCTCAAATTATTCAAAATTATTCTCTGAACCATCATTTAATAACGCCCGGAGTTTTGCCCCGTCGTTTGGTACGACTCTCGACCACCCCCTATTGTGGGAAGTGCAAAACTTTTGATTTTTACACCTAACCTAACCCAATCTCTTGGTACCTAAATATTCATATTTTTCAGCGGGTTTTTGTCATATCTTGTATTCTACCTTGTCTTGATCAACGCTACAGAAATTTTCAATGCTGCCAAAATTTAAGAGTTTTTGTACTACAAATAGAACATTAAAAATTCGTCAAAGAAATGCAAATTTTTTAATAAATTGTCAAAATTTGTCTCAAATTATTCAAAGTTTTTCTCTGAACCATCATTAAATAACGCCCGGAGTTTTGCCCCATCGTTTGGTACCACTCTCGACCACCCCCTATTGTGTGAAGTGCAAAACTTTTGATTTGTACACCTCACCTAACCCAATCTTTTGGTACCTAAATATTTATATTTTTCAGCGGATTTTTGTCATATCTTGTATTCTACCTTGTCTTGATCAACGCTATAGAAATTTTCAATGCTGCCAAAATTTAAGAGTTTTTGTACTACAAATAGAACATTAAAAATTCGCCAAAGAAATGCAATTTTTTTAATAAATTGTCAAAATTTGTCTCAAATTATTCAAAATTATTCTCTGAACCATCATTTAATAACGCCCGGAGTTTTGCCCCGTCGTTTGGTACCACTCTCGACCACCCCCTATTGTGGGAAGTGCAAAACCTTTGATTTTTACACCTAACCTAACCCAATCTTTTGGTACCTAAATATTCATATTTTTCAGCGGGTTTTTGTCATATCTTGTATTCTGCCTTGTCTTGATCAACGCAATAGAAATTTTCAGTGCTGCCAAAATTTAAAATTATTATACTACAAAAAGAACATTAAAAATTCGTCAAAGAAATGCAAATTTTTACTAAATTGTCAAAACTTGTCTCAAATTATTCAAAGTTATTCTCTGAACCATCATTAAATAACGCCTGGAGTTTTGCCCCGTCGTTTGGTACCACTCTCGACCACCCCCTATTGTGGGAAGTGCAAAACTTTTGATTTTTACACCTAACTTAACCCAATCTTTTGGTACCTAAATATTCATATTTTTCAGCGGGTTTTTGTCATATCTTGTATTCTACCTTGTCTTGATCAACGCTATAGAAATTTTCAATGCTGCCAAAATTTAAGAGTTTTTGTACTACAAATAGAACATTAAAAATTCGCCAAAGAAATGCAATTTTTTTAATAAATTGTCAAAATTTGTCACAAATTATTCAAAATTATTCTCTGAACCATCATTTAATAACGCCCGGAGTTTTGCCCCGTCGTTTGGTACCACTCTCGACCACCCCCTATTGTGGGAAGTGCAAAACTTTGATTTTTACACCTAACCTAACCCAATCTTTTGGTACCTAAATATTCATATTTTTCAGCGGGTTTTTGTCATATCTTGTATTCTGCCTTGTCTTGATCAACGCAATAGAAATTTTCAGTGCTGCCAAAATTTAAAATTATTATACTACAAAAAGAACATTAAAAATTCGTCAAAGAAATGCAAATTTTTACTAAATTGTCAAAACTTGTCTCAAATTATTCAAAGTTTTTCTCTGAACCATCATTAAATAACGCCCGGAGTTTTGCCCCGTCGTTTGGTACCACTCTCGACCACCCCCTATTGTGGGAAGTGCAAAACTTTTGATTTTTACACCTAACTTAACCCAATCTTTTGGTACCTAAATATTCATATTTTTCAGCGGGTTTTTGTCATATCTTGTATTCTACCTTGTCTTGATCAACGCTATAGAAATTTTCAATGCTGCCAAAATTTAAGAGTTTTTGTACTACAAATAGAACATTAAAAATTCGCCAAAGAAATGCAATTTTTTTAATAAATTGTCAAAATTTGTCTCAAATTATTCAAAATTATTCTCTGAACCATCATTTAATAACGCCCGGAGTTTTGCCCCGTCGTTTGGTACGACTCTCGACCACCCCCTATTGTGGGAAGTGCAAAACTTTTGATTTTTACACCTAACCTAACCCAATCTTTTGGTACCTAAATATTCATATTTTTCAGAGGGTTTTTGTCATATCTTGTATTCTACCTTGTCTTGATCAACGCTACAGAAATTTTCAATGCTGCCAAAATTTAAGAGTTTTTGTACTACAAATAGAACATTAAAAATTCGTCAAAGAAATGCAAATTTTTTAATAAATTGTCAAAATTTGTCTCAAATTATTCAAAGTTTTTCTCTGAACCATCATTAAATAACGCCCGGAGTTTTGCCCCATCGTTCGGTACCACTCTCGACCACCCCCTATTGTGGGAAGTGCAAAACTTTTGATTTGTACACCTCACCTAACCCAATCTTTTGGTACCTAAATATTTATATTTTTCAGCGGATTTTTGTCATATCTTGTATTCTACCTTGTCTTGATCAACGCTATAGAAATTTTCAATGCTGCCAAAATTTAAGTTTTTGTACTACAAATAGAACATTAAAAATTCGCCAAAGAAATGCAAATTTTTTAATAAATTGTCAAAATTTGTCTCAAATTATTCAAAATTATTCTCTGAACCATCATTTAATAACACCCGGAGTTGTGCCCCGTCGTTTGGTACGACTCTCGACCACCCCCTATTGTGGGAAGTGCAAAACCTTTGATTTTTACACCTAACCTAACCCAATCTTTTGGTACCTAAATATTCATATTTTTCAGCGGGTTTTTGTCATATCTTGTATTCTGCCTTGTCTTGATCAACGCAATAGAAATTTTCAGTGCTGCCAAAATTTAAAATTATTATACTACAAAAAGAACATTAAAAATTCGTCAAAGAAATGCATATTTTTACTAAATTGTCAAAACTTGTCTCAAATTATTCAAAGTTATTCTCTGAACCATCATTAAATAACGCCCGGAGTTTTGCCCCGTCGTTTGGTACCACTCTCGACCACCCCCTATTGTGGGAAGTGCAAAACTTTTGATTTTTACACCTAACTTAACCCAATCTTTTGGTACCTAAATATTCATATTTTTCAGCGGGTTTTTGTCATATCTTGAATTCTACCTTGTCTTGATCAACGCTATAGAAATTTTCAATGCTGCCAAAATTTAAGAGTTTTTGTACTACAAATAGAACATTAAAAATTCGCCAAAGAAATGCAATTTTTTTAATAAATTGTCAAAATTTGTCTCAAATTATTCAAAATTATTCTCTGAACCATCATTTAATAACGCCCGGAGTTTTGCCCCGTCGTTTGGTACGACTCTCGACCACCCCCTATTGTGGGAAGTGCAAAACTTTTGATTTTTACACCAACCTAACCCAATCTCTTGGTACCTAAATATTCATATTTTTCAGCGGGTTTTTGTCATATCTTGTATTCTACCTTGTCTTGATCAACGCTACAGAAATTTTCAATGCTGCCAAAATTTAAGAGTTTTTGTACTACAAATAGAACATTAAAAATTCGTCAAAGAAATGCAAATTTTTTAATAAATTGTCAAAATTTGTCTCAAATTATTCAAAGTTTTTCTCTGAACCATCATTAAATAACGCCCGGAGTTTTGCCCCGTCGTTTGGTACCACTCTCGACCACCCCCTATTGTGGGAAGTGCAAAACTTTTGATTTGTACACCTCACCTAACCCAATCTTTTGGTACCTAAATATTTATATTTTTCAGCGGATTTTTGTCATATCTTGTATTCTACCTTGTCTTGATCAACGCTATAGAAATTTTCAATGCTGCCAAAATTTAAGTTTTTGTACTACAAATAGAACATTAAAAATTCGCCAAAGAAATGCAAAATTTTTAATAAATTGTCAAAATTTGTCTCAAATTATTCAAAATTATTCTCTGAACCATCATTTAATAACACCCGGAGTTTTGCCCCGTCGTTTGGTACGACTCTCGACCACCCCCTATTGTGGGAAGTGCAAAACCTTTGATTTTTACACCTAACCTAACCCAATCTTTTGGTACCTAAATATTCATATTTTTCAGCGGGTTTTTGTCATATCTTGTATTCTACCTTGTCTTGATCAACGCTATAGAAATTTTCAATGCTGCCAAAATTTAAGAGTTTTGGAACTACAAATAGAACATTAAAAATTTGTCAAAGAAATGAAAATTTCTTAATAAATTGTCAAAATTTGTCTCAAATTATTCAAAATTATTCTCCGAACCATCATTTAATAACGCCCGGAGTTTTGCCCCGTCGTTTGGTACGACTCTCGACCACCCCCTATTGTGGGAAGTGCAAAACTTTTGATTGTCACACCTAACCTAACCGAATCTTTTGGTACCTGAATATTCATATTTTTCAGCGGGTTTTTGTCATATCTTGTATTCTACCTTGTCTTGATCAACGCTATAGAAATTTTCAATGCTGCCAAAATTTAAGTTTTTTATACTACAAAAAGAACATTAAAAATTCGTCAAAGAAATGCAAAATTTTTAATAAATTGTCAAAATTTGTCTCAAATTATTCAAAGTTTTTCTCTGAACCATCATTAAATAACGCCCGGAGTTTTGCCCCGTCGTTTGGTACCACTCTCGACCACCCCCTATTGTGGGAAGTGCAAAACTTTTGATTGTCACACCTAACCTAACCCAATATTTTGGTACCTAAATATTCATATTTTTCAGCGGATTTTTGTCATATCTTGTATTCCACCTTGTCTTGATCAACGCTATAGAAATTTTCAGTGCTGCCAAAATTTAAGTTTTTTATACTACAAAAAGAACATTAAAAATTCGTCAAAGCAATGCAAATTTTTTAATAAATTGTCAAAATTTGTCTCAAATTATTCAAAGTTTTTCTCTGAACCATCATTAAATAACGCCCGGAGTTTTGCCCCGTCGTTTGGTACCACTCTCGACCACCCCCTATTGTGGGAAGTGCAAAACTTTTGATTGTCACACCTAACCTAACCCAATATTTTGGTACCTAAATATTCATATTTTTCAGCGGATTTTTGTCATATCTTGTATTCCACCTTGTCTTGATCAACGCTATAGAAATTTTCAGTGCTGCCAAAATTTAAGTTTTTTATACTACAAAAAGAACATTAAAAATTCGTCGAAGAAATGCAAATTTTTTAATAAATTGTCAAAATTTGTCTCAAATTATTCAAAATTATTCTCTGAACCATCATTTAATAACGCCCGGAGTTTTGCCCCGTCGTTTGGTACGACTCTCGACCACCCCCTATTGTGGGAAGTGCGAAACTTTTGATTTTTACACCTAACCTAACCCAATCTTTTGGTACCTAAATATTCATATTTTTCAGCGGGTTTTTGTCATATCTTGTATTCTACCTTGTCTTGTTCAACGCTATAGAAATTTTCAATGCTGCCAAAATTTAAGAGTTTTTGTACTACAAATAGAACATTAAAAATTCGTCAAAGAAATGCAAATTTTTTAATAAATTGTCAAAATTTGTCTCAAATTATTCAAAGTTTTTCTCTGAACCATCATTAAATAACGCCCGGAGTTTTGCCCCGTCGTTTGGTACCACTCTCGACCACCCCCTATTGTGGGAAGTGCAAAACTTTTGATTTGTACACCTCACCTAACCCAATCTTTTGGTACCTAAATATTTATATTTTTCAGCGGATTTTTGTCATATCTTGTATTCTACCTTGTCTTGATCAACGCTATAGAAATTTTCAATGCTGCCAAAATTTAAGTTTTTGTACTACAAATAGAACATTAAAAATTCGCCAAAGAAATGCAAAATTTTTAATAAATTGTCAAAATTTGTCTCAAATTATTCAAAATTATTCTCTGAACCATCATTTAATAACACCCGGAGTTTTGCCCCGTCGTTTGGTACGACTCTCGACCACCCCCTATTGTGGGAAGTGCAAAACCTTTGATTTTTACACCTAACCTAACCCAATCTTTTGGTACCTAAATATTCATATTTTTCAGCGGGTTTTTGTCATATCTTGTATTCTACCTTGTCTTGATCAACGCTATAGAAATTTTCAATGCTGCCAAAATTTAAGAGTTTTTGTACTACAAATAGAACATTAAAAATTCGCCAAAGAAATGCAATTTTTTTAATAAATTGTCAAAATTTGTCTCAAATTATACAAAATTATTCTCTGAACCATCATTTAATAACGCCCGGAGTTTTGCCCCGTCGTTTGGTACGACTCTCGACCACCCCCTATTGTGGGAAGTGCGAAACTTTTGATTTGTACACCTCACCTAACCTAAACTTTCGGTACCTAAATATTCATATTTTTCAGCGGGTTTTTGTCATATCTTGTATTCTACCTTGTCTTGATCAACGCTATAGAAATTTTCAATGCTGCCAAAATTTAAGAGTTTTTGTACTACAAATAGAACATTAAAAATTCGTCAAAGAAATGCAAATTTTTTAATAAATTGTCAAAATTTGTCTCAAATTATTCAAAGTTTTTCTCTGAACCATCATTAAATAACGCCCGGAGTTTTGCCCCGTCGTTTGGTACCACTCTCGACCACCCCCTATTGTGGGAAGTGCAAAACTTTTGATTTTTACACCTAACCTAACCCAATCTCTTGGTACCTAAATATTCATATTTTTCAGCGGGTTTTTGTCATATCTTGTATTCTGCCTTGTCTTGATCAACGCAATAGAAATTTTCAGTGCTGCCTAAATTTAAAATTATTATACTACAAAAAGAACATTAAAAATTCGTCAAAGAAATGCAAATTTTTACTAAATTGTCAAAACTTGTCTCAAATTATTCAAAGTTTTTCTCTGAACCATCATTAAATAACGCCCGGAGTTTTGCCCCGTCGTTTGGTACCACTCTCGACCACCCCCTATTGTGGGAAGTGCAAAACTTTTGATTTTTACACCTAACTTAACCCAATCTTTTGGTACCTAAATATTCATATTTTTCAGCGGGTTTTTGTCATATCTTGTATTCTACCTTGTCTTGATCAACGCTATAGAAATTTTCAATGCTGCCAAAATTTAAGAGTTTTTGTACTACAAATAGAACATTAAAAATTTGCCAAAGAAATGCAATTTTTTTAATAAATTGTCAAAATTTGTCTCAAATTATTCAAAATTATTCTCTGAACCATCATTTAATAACGCCCGGAGTTTTGCCCCGTCGTTTGGTACGACTCTTGACCACCCCCTATTGTGGGAAGTGCAAAACTTTTGATTTTTACACCTAACCTAACCCAATCACTTGGTACCTAAATATTCATATTTTTCAGCGGGTTTTTGTCATATCTTGTATTCTACCTTGTCTTGATCAACGCTACAGAAATTTTCAATGCTGCCAAAATTTAAGAGTTTTTGTACTACAAATAGAACATTAAAAATTCGTCAAAGAAATGCAAATTTTTTAATAAATTGTCAAAATTTGTCTCAAATTATTCAAAGTTATTCTCTGAACCATCATTAAATAACGCCCGGAGTTTTGCCCCGTCGTTTGGTACCACTCTCGACCACCCCCTATTGTGGGAAGTGCAAAACTTTTGATTTGTACACCTCACCTAACCCAATCTTTTGGTACCTAAATATTTATATTTTTCAGCGGATTTTTGTCATATCTTGTATTCTACCTTGTCTTGATCAACGCTATAGAAATTTTCAATGCTGCCAAAATTTAAGTTTTTGTACTACAAATAGAACATTAAAAATTCGCCAAAGAAATGCAAATTTTTTAATAAATTGTCAAAATTTGTCTCAAATTATTCAAAATTATTCTCTGAACCATCATTTAATAACACCCGGAGTTTTGCCCCGTCGTTTGGTACGACTCTCGACCACCCCCTATTGTGGGAAGTGCAAAACCTTTGATTTTTACACCTAACCTAACCCAATCTTTTGGTACCTAAATATTCATATTTTTCAGCGGGTTTTTGTCATATCTTGTATTCTACCTTGTCTTGATCAACGCTATAGAAATTTTCAATGCTGCCAAAATTTAAGAGTTTTTGTACTACAAATAGAACATTAAAAATTCGCCAAAGAAATGCAATTTTTTTAATAAATTGTCAAAATTTGTCTCAAATTATTCAAAATTATTCTCTGAACCATCATTTAATAACGCCCGGAGTTTTGCCCCGTCGTTTGGTACGACTCTCGACCACCCCCTATTGTGGGAAGTGCGAAACTTTTGATTTGTACACCTCACCTAACCTAAACTTTCGGTACCTAAATATTCATATTTTTCAGCGGGTTTTTGTCATATCTTGTATTCTACCTTGTCTTGATCAACGCTACAGAAATTTTCAATGCTGCCAAAATTTAAGAGTTTTTGTACTACAAATAGAACATTAAAAATTCGTCAAAGAAATGCAAATTTTTTAATAAATTGTCAAAATTTGTCTCAAATTATTCAAAGTTTTTCTCTGAACCATCATTAAATAACGGCCGGAGTTTTCCCCGTCGTTTGGTACCACTCTCGACCACCCCCTATTGTGGGAAGTGCAAAACTTTTGATTTTTACACCAAACCTAACCTAATCTTTCGGTACCTAAATATTCATATTTTTCAGCGGGTTTTTGTCATATCTTGTATTCTACCTTGTCTTGATCAACGCTACAGAAATTTTCAATGCTGCCAAAATTTAAGAGTTTTTGTACTACAAATAGAACATTAAAAATTCGTCAAAGAAATGCAAATTTTTTAATAAATTGTCAAAATTTGTTTCAAATTATTCAAAGTTATTCTCTGAACCATCATTAAATAACGCCCGGAGTTTTGCCCCGTCGTTTGGTACCACTCTCGACCACCCCCTATTGTGGGAAGTGCAAAACTTTTGATTTGTACACCTCACCTAACCCAATCTTTTGGTACCTAAATATTTATATTTTTCAGCGGATTTTTGTCATATCTTGTATTCTACCTTGTCTTGATCAACGCTATAGAAATTTTCAATGCTGCCAAAATTTAAGTTTTTGTACTACAAATAGAACATTAAAAATTCGCCAAAGAAATGCAAATTTTTTAATAAATTGTCAAAATTTGTCTCAAATTATTCAAAATTATTCTCTGAACCATCATTTAATAACACCCGGAGTTTTGCCCCGTCGTTTGGTACGACTCTCGACCACCCCCTATTGTGGGAAGTGCAAAACCTTTGATTTTTACACCTAACCTAACCCAATCTTTTGGTACCTAAATATTCATATTTTTCAGCGGGTTTTTGTCATATCTTGTATTCTACCTTGTCTTGATCAACGCTATAGAAATTTTCAATGCTGCCAAAATTTAAGAGTTTTTGTACTACAAATAGAACATTAAAAATTCGCCAAAGAAATGCAATTTTTTTAATAAATTGTCAAAATTTGTCTCAAATTATTCAAAATTATTCTCTGAACCATCATTTAATAACGCCCGGAGTTTTGCCCCGTCGTTTGGTACGACTCTCGACCACCCCCTATTGTGGGAAGTGCGAAACTTTTGATTTGTACACCTCACCTAACCTTAACTTTCGGTACCTAAATATTCATATTTTTCAGCGGGTTTTTGTCATATCTTGTATTCTACCTTGTCTTGATCAACGCTACAGAAATTTTCAATGCTGCCAAAATTTAAGAGTTTTTGTACTACAAATAGAACATTAAAAATTCGTCAAAGAAATGCAAATTTTTTAATAAATTGTCAAAATTTGTCTCAAATTATTCAAAGTTTTTCTCTGAACCATCATTAAATAACGGCCGGAGTTTTCCCCGTCGTTTGGTACCACTCTCGACCACCCCCTATTGTGGGAAGTGCAAAACTTTTGATTTTTACACCAAACCTAACCTAATCTTTCGGTACCTAAATATTCATATTTTTCAGCGGGTTTTTGTCATATCTTGTATTCTACCTTGTCTTGATCAACGCTACAGAAATTTTCAATGCTGCCAAAATTTAAGAGTTTTTGTACTACAAATAGAACATTAAAAATTCGTCAAAGAAATGCAAATTTTTTAATAAATTGTCAAAATTTGTCTCAAATTATTCAAAGTTATTCTCTGAACCATCATTTAATAACACCCGGAGTTTTGCCCCGTCGTTTGGTACGACTCTCGACCACCCCCTATTGTGGGAAGTGCAAAACCTTTGATTTTTACACCTAACCTAACCCAATCTTTTGGTACCTAAATATTCATATTTTTCAGCGGGTTTTTGTCATATCTTGTATTCTACCTTGTCTTGATCAACGCTATAGAAATTTTCAATGCTGCCAAAATTTAAGAGTTTTTGTACTACAAATAGAACATTAAAAATTCGCCAAAGAAATGCAATTTTTTTAATAAATTGTCAAAATTTGTCTCAAATTATTCAAAATTATTCTCTGAACCATCATTTAATAACGCCCGGAGTTTTGCCCCGTCGTTTGGTACGACTCTCGACCACCCCCTATTGTGGGAAGTGCGAAACTTTTGATTTGTACACCTCACCTAACCTAAACTTTCGGTACCTAAATATTCATATTTTTCAGCGGGTTTTTGTCATATCTTGTATTCTACCTTGTCTTGATCAACGCAATAGAAATTTTCAGTGCTGCCTAAATTTAAAATTATTATACTACAAAAAGAACATTAAAAATTCGTCAAAGAAATGCAAATTTTTACTAAATTGTCAAAACTTGTCTCAAATTATTCAAAGTTTTTCTCTGAACCATCATTAAATAACGCCCGGAGTTTTGCCCCGTCGTTTGGTACCACTCTCGACCACCCCCTATTGTGGGAAGTGCAAAACTTTTGATTTTTACACCTAACTTAACCCAATCTTTTGGTACCTAAATATTCATATTTTTCAGCGGGTTTTTGTCATATCTTGTATTCTACCTTGTCTTGATCAACGCTATAGAAATTTTCAATGCTGCCAAAATTTAAGAGTTTTTGTACTACAAATAGAACATTAAAAATTCGCCAAAGAAATGCAATTTTTTTAATAAATTGTCAAAATTTGTCTCAAATTATTCAAAATTATTCTCTGAACCATCATTTAATAACGCCCGGAGTTTTGCCCCGTCGTTCTGTATGACTCTCGACCACCCCCTATTGTGGGAAGTGCAAAACTTTTGATTTTTACACCTAACCTAACCCAATCTCTTGGTACCTAAATATTCATATTTTTCAGCGGGTTTTTGTCATATCTTGTATTCTACCTTGTCTTGATCAACGCTACAGAAATTTTCAATGCTGCCAAAATTTAAGAGTTTTTGTACTACAAATAGAACATTAAAAATTCGTCAAAGAAATGCAAATTTTTTAATAAATTGTCAAAATTTGTCTCAAATTATTCAAAGTTATTCTCTGAACCATCATTAAATAACGCCCGGAGTTTTGCCCCGTCGTTTGGTACCACTCTCGACCACCCCCTATTGTGGGAAGTGCAAAACTCTTGATTTGTACACCTCACCTAACCCAATCTTTTGGTACCTAAATATTTATATTTTTCAGCGGATTTTTGTCATATCTTGTATTCTACCTTGTCTTGATCAACGCTATAGAAATTTTCAATGCTGCCAAAATTTAAGTTTTTGTACTACAAATAGAACATTAAAAATTCGCCAAAGAAATGCAAATTTTTTAATAAATTGTCAAAATTTGTCTCAAATTATTCAAAATTATTCTCTGAACCATCATTTAATAACGCCCGGAGTTTTGCCCCGTCGTTTGGTACCACTCTCGACCACCCCCTATTGTGGGAAGTGCAAAACTTTGATTTTTACACCTAACCTAACCCAATCTTTTGGTACCTAAATATTCATATTTTTCAGCGGGTTTTTGTCATATCTTGTATTCTGCCTTGTCTTGATCAACGCAATAGAAATTTTCAGTGCTGCCAAAATTTAAAATTATTATACTACAAAAAGAACATTAAAAATTCGTCAAAGAAATGCAAATTTTTACTAAATTGTCAAAACTTGTCTCAAATTATTCAAAGTTTTTCTCTGAACCATCATTAAATAACGCTCGGAGTTTTGCCCCGTCGTTTGGTACCACTCTCGACCACCCCCTATTGTGGGAAGTGCAAAACTTTTGATTTTTACACCTAACTTAACCCAATCTTTTGGTACCTAAATATTCATATTTTTCAGCGGGTTTTTGTCATATCTTGTATTCTACCTTGTCTTGATCAACGCTATAGAAATTTTCAATGCTGCCAAAATTTAAGAGTTTTTGTACTACAAATAGAACATTAAAAATTCGCCAAAGAAATGCAATTTTTTTAATAAATTGTCAAAATTTGTCTCAAATTATTCAAAATTATTCTCTGAACCATCATTTAATAACGCCCGGAGTTTTGCCCCGTCGTTTGGTACGACTCTCGACCACCCCCTATTGTGGGAAGTGCAAAACTTTTGATTTTTACACCTAACCTAACCCAATCTTTTGGTACCTAAATATTCATATTTTTCAGAGGGTTTTTGTCATATCTTGTATTCTACCTTGTCTTGATCAACGCTACAGAAATTTTCAATGCTGCCAAAATTTAAGAGTTTTTGTACTACAAATAGAACATTAAAAATTCGTCAAAGAAATGCAAATTTTTTAATAAATTGTCAAAATTTGTCTCAAATTATTCAAAGTTTTTCTCTGAACCATCATTAAATAACGCCCGGAGTTTTGCCCCATCGTTCGGTACCACTCTCGACCACCCCCTATTGTGGGAAGTGCAAAACTTTTGATTTGTACACCTCACCTAACCCAATCTTTTGGTACCTAAATATTTATATTTTTCAGCGGATTTTTGTCATATCTTGTATTCTACCTTGTCTTGATCAACGCTATAGAAATTTTCAATGCTGCCAAAATTTAAGTTTTTGTACTACAAATAGAACATTAAAAATTCGCCAAAGAAATGCAAATTTTTTAATAAATTGTCAAAATTTGTCTCAAATTATTCAAAATTATTCTCTGAACCATCATTTAATAACACCCGGAGTTGTGCCCCGTCGTTTGGTACGACTCTCGACCACCCCCTATTGTGGGAAGTGCAAAACCTTTGATTTTTACACCTAACCTAACCCAATCTTTTGGTACCTAAATATTCATATTTTTCAGCGGGTTTTTGTCATATCTTGTATTCTGCCTTGTCTTGATCAACGCAATAGAAATTTTCAGTGCTGCCAAAATTTAAAATTATTATACTACAAAAAGAACATTAAAAATTCGTCAAAGAAATGCATATTTTTACTAAATTGTCAAAACTTGTCTCAAATTATTCAAAGTTATTCTCTGAACCATCATTAAATAACGCCCGGAGTTTTGCCCCGTCGTTTGGTACCACTCTCGACCACCCCCTATTGTGGGAAGTGCAAAACTTTTGATTTTTACACCTAACTTAACCCAATCTTTTGGTACCTAAATATTCATATTTTTCAGCGGGTTTTTGTCATATCTTGTATTCTACCTTGTCTTGATCAACGCTATAGAAATTTTCAATGCTGCCAAAATTTAAGAGATTTTGTACTACAAATAGAACATTAAAAATTCGCCAAAGAAATGCAATTTTTTTAATAAATTGTCAAAATTTGTCTCAAATTATTCAAAATTATTCTCTGAACCATCATTTAATAACGCCCGGAGTTTTGCCCCGTCGTTTGGTACGACTCTCGACCACCCCCTATTGTGGGAAGTGCAAAACTTTTGATTTTTACACCAACCTAACCCAATCTCTTGGTACCTAAATATTCATATTTTTCAGCGGGTTTTTGTCATATCTTGTATTCTACCTTGTCTTGATCAACGCTACAGAAATTTTCAATGCTGCCAAAATTTAAGAGTTTTTGTACTACAAATAGAACATTAAAAATTCGTCAAAGAAATGCAAATTTTTTTATTAAATTGTCAAAATTTGTCTCAAATTATTCAAAGTTTTTCTCTGAACCATCATTAAATAACGCCCGGAGTTTTGCCCCGTCGTTTGGTACCACTCTCGACCACCCCCTATTGTGGGAAGTGCAAAACTTTTGATTTGTACACCTCACCTAACCCAATCTTTTGGTACCTAAATATTTATATTTTTCAGCGGATTTTTGTCATATCTTGTATTCTACCTTGTCTTGATCAACGCTATAGAAATTTTCAATGCTGCCAAAATTTAAGTTTTTGTACTACAAATAGAACATTAAAAATTCGCCAAAGAAATGCAAATTTTTTAATAAATTGTCAAAATTTGTCTCAAATTATTCAAAATTATTCTCTGAACCATCATTTAATAACACCCGGAGTTTTGCCCCGTCGTTTGGTACGACTCTCGACCACCCCCTATTGTGGGAAGTGCAAAACCTTTGATTTTTACACCTAACCTAACCCAATCTTTTGGTACCTAAATATTCATATTTTTCAGCGGGTTTTTGTCATATCTTGTATTCTACCTTGTCTTGATCAACGCTATAGAAATTTTCAATGCTGCCAAAATTTAAGAGTTTTGGAACTACAAATAGAACATTAAAAATTTGTCAAAGAAATGAAAATTTCTTAATAAATTGTCAAAATTTGTCTCAAATTATTCAAAATTATTCTCCGAACCATCATTTAATAACGCCCGGAGTTTTGCCCCGTCGTTTGGTACGACTCTCGACCACCCCCTATTGTGGGAAGTGCAAAACTTTTGATTGTCACACCTAACCTAACCGAATCTTTTGGTACCTGAATATTCATATTTTTCAGCGGGTTTTTGTCATATCTTGTATTCTACCTTGTCTTGATCAACGCTATAGAAATTTTCAATGCTGCCAAAATTTAAGTTTTTTATACTACAAAAAGAACATTAAAAATTCGTCAAAGAAATGCAAAATTTTTAATAAATTGTCAAAATTTGTCTCAAATTATTCAAAGTTTTTCTCTGAACCATCATTAAATAACGCCCGGAGTTTTGCCCCGTCGTTTGGTACCACTCTCGACCACCCCCTATTGTGGGAAGTGCAAAACTTTTGATTGTCACACCTAACCTAACCCAATATTTTGGTACCTAAATATTCATATTTTTCAGCGGATTTTTGTCATATCTTGTATTCCACCTTGTCTTGATCAACGCTATAGAAATTTTCAGTGCTGCCAAAATTTAAGTTTTTTATACTACAAAAAGAACATTAAAAATTCGTCAAAGCAATGCAAATTTTTTAATAAATTGTCAAAATTTGTCTCAAATTATTCAAAGTTATTCTCTGAACCATCATTAAATAACGCCCGGAGTTTTGCCCCGTCGTTTGGTACCACTCTCGACCACCCCCTATTGTGGGAAGTGCAAAACTTTTGATTGTCACACCTAACCTAACCCAATATTTTGGTACCTAAATATTCATATTTTTCAGCGGATTTTTGTCATATCTTGTATTCCACCTTGTCTTGATCAACGCTATAGAAATTTTCAGTGCTGCCAAAATTTAAGTTTTTTATACTACAAAAAGAACATTAAAAATTCGTCGAAGAAATGCAAATTTTTTAATAAATTGTCAAAATTTGTCTCAAATTATTTAAAATTATTCTCTGAACCATCATTTAATAACGCCCGGAGTTTTGCCCCGTCGTTTGGTACGACTCTCGACCACCCCCTATTGTGGGAAGTGCGAAACTTTTGATTTGTACACCTCACCTAACCTAAACTTTCGGTACCTAAATATTCATATTTTTCAGCGGGTTTTTGTCATATCTTGTATTCTACCTTGTCTTGATCAACGCTATAGAAATTTTCAATGCTGCCAAAATTTAAGAGTTTTTGTACTACAAATAGAACATTAAAAATTCGTCAAAGAAATGCAAATTTTTTAATAAATTGTCAAAATTTGTCTCAAATTATTCAAAGTTTTTCTCTGAACCATCATTAAATAACGCCCGGAGTTTTGCCCCGTCGTTTGGTACCACTCTCGACCACCCCCTATTGTGGGAAGTGCAAAACTTTTGATTTGTACACCTCACCTAACCCAATCTTTTGGTACCTAAATATTTATATTTTTCAGCGGATTTTTGTCATATCTTGTATTCTACCTTGTCTTGATCAACGCTATAGAAATTTTCAATGCTGCCAAAATTTAAGTTTTTGTACTACAAATAGAACATTAAAAATTCGCCAAAGAAATGCAAAATTTTTAATAAATTGTCAAAATTTGTCTCAAATTATTCAAAATTATTCTCTGAACCATCATTTAATAACACCCGGAGTTTTGCCCCGTCGTTTGGTACGACTCTCGACCACCCCCTATTGTGGGAAGTGCAAAACCTTTGATTTTTACACCTAACCTAACCCAATCTTTTGGTACCTAAATATTCATATTTTTCAGCGGGTTTTTGTCATATCTTGTATTCTACCTTGTCTTGATCAACGCTATAGAAATTTTCAATGCTGCCAAAATTTAAGTTTTTGTACTACAAATAGAACATTAAAAATTCGCCAAAGAAATGCAAAATTTTTAATAAATTGTCAAAATTTGTCTCAAATTATTCAAAATTATTCTCTGAACCATCATTTAATAACACCCGGAGTTTTGCCCCGTCGTTTGGTACCACTCTCGACCACCCCCTATTGTGGGAAGTGCAAAACTTTTGATTTTTACACCTAACTTACCCCAATCTTTTGGTACCTAAATATTCATATTTTTCAGCGGGTTTTTGTCATATCTTGTATTCTACCTTGTCTTGATCAACGCTATAGAAATTTTCAATGCTGCCAAAATTTAAGAGTTTTTGTACTACAAATAGAACATTAAAAATTCGCCAAAGAAATGCAATTTTTTTAATAAATTGTCAAAATTTGTCTCAAATTATTCAAAATTATTCTCTGAACCATCATTTAATAACGCCCGGAGTTTTGCCCCGTCGTTTGGTACGACTCTCGACCACCCCCTATTGTGGGAAGTGCGAAACTTTTGATTTGTACACCTCACCTAACCTAAACTTTCGGTACCTAAATATTCATATTTTTCAGCGGGTTTTTGTCATATCTTGTATTCTACCTTGTCTTGATCAACGCTATAGAAATTTTCAATGCTGCCAAAATTTAAGAGTTTTTGTACTACAAATAGAACATTAAAAATTCGTCAAAGAAATGCAAATTTTTTAATAAATTGTCAAAATTTGTCTCAAATTATTCAAAGTTTTTCTCTGAACCATCATTAAATAACGCCCGGAGTTTTGCCCCGTCGTTTGGTACCACTCTCGACCACCCCCTATTGTGGGAAGTGCAAAACTTTTGATTTTTACACCTAACCTAACCCAATCTCTTGGTACCTAAATATTCATATTTTTCAGCGGGTTTTTGTCATATCTTGTATTCTGCCTTGTCTTGATCAACGCAATAGAAATTTTCAGTGCTGCCTAAATTTAAAATTATTATACTACAAAAAGAACATTAAAAATTCGTCAAAGAAATGCAAATTTTTACTAAATTGTCAAAACTTGTCTCAAATTATTCAAAGTTTTTCTCTGAACCATCATTAAATAACGCCCGGAGTTTTGCCCCGTCGTTTGGTACCACTCTCGACCACCCCCTATTGTGGGAAGTGCAAAACTTTTGATTTTTACACCTAACTTAACCCAATCTTTTGGTACCTAAATATTCATATTTTTCAGCGGGTTTTTGTCATATCTTGTATTCTACCTTGTCTTGATCAACGCTATAGAAATTTTCAATGCTGCCAAAATTTAAGAGTTTTTGTACTACAAATAGAACATTAAAAATTTGCCAAAGAAATGCAATTTTTTTAATAAATTGTCAAAATTTGTCTCAAATTATTCAAAATTATTCTCTGAACCATCATTTAATAACGCCCGGAGTTTTGCCCCGTCGTTTGGTACGACTCTCGACCACCCCCTATTGTGGGAAGTGCAAAACTTTTGATTTTTACACCTAACCTAACCCAATCTCTTGGTACCTAAATATTCATATTTTTCAGCGGGTTTTTGTCATATCTTGTATTCTACCTTGTCTTGATCAACGCTACAGAAATTTTCAATGCTGCCAAAATTTAAGAGTTTTTGTACTACAAATAGAACATTAAAAATTCGTCAAAGAAATGCAAATTTTTTAATAAATTGTCAAAATTTGTCTCAAATTATTCAAAGTTATTCTCTGAACCATCATTAAATAACGCCCGGAGTTTTGCCCCGTCGTTTGGTACCACTCTCGACCACCCCCTATTGTGGGAAGTGCAAAACTTTTGATTTGTACACCTCACCTAACCCAATCTTTTGGTACCTAAATATTTATATTTTTCAGCGGATTTTTGTCATATCTTGTATTCTACCTTGTCTTGATCAACGCTATAGAAATTTTCAATG
This sequence comes from Catocala nupta, assembly GCA_963675205.1. Lineage (NCBI taxonomy): Eukaryota > Metazoa > Arthropoda > Insecta > Lepidoptera > Erebidae > Catocala > Catocala nupta. Next base: position 1,324,304 of record OY776107.1, on the reverse strand, counting down.
CTGCCAAAATTTAAGTTTTTGTACTACAAATAGAACATTAAAAATTCGCCAAAGAAATGCAAAATTTTTAATAAATTGTCAAAATTTGTCTCAAATTATTCAAAATTATTCTCTGAACCATCATTTAATAACACCCGGAGTTTTGCCCCGTCGTTTGGTACGACTCTCGACCACCCCCTATTGTGGGAAGTGCAAAACCTTTGATTTTTACACCTAACCTAACCCAATCTTTTGGTACCTAAATATTCATATTTTTCAGCGGGTTTTTGTCATATCTTGTATTCTACCTTGTCTTGATCAACGCTATAGAAATTTTCAATGCTGCCAAAATTTAAGAGTTTTTGTACTACAAATAGAACATTAAAAATTCGCCAAAGAAATGCAATTTTTTTAATAAATTGTCAAAATTTGTCTCAAATTATTCAAAATTATTCTCTGAACCATCATTTAATAACGCCCGGAGTTTTGCCCCGTCGTTTGGTACGACTCTCGACCACCCCCTATTGTGGGAAGTGCGAAACTTTTGATTTGTACACCTCACCTAACCTAAACTTTCGGTACCTAAATATTCATATTTTTCAGCGGGTTTTTGTCATATCTTGTATTCTACCTTGTCTTGATCAACGCTACAGAAATTTTCAATGCTGCCAAAATTTAAGAGTTTTTGTACTACAAATAGAACATTAAAAATTCGTCAAAGAAATGCAAATTTTTTAATAAATTGTCAAAATTTGTCTCAAATTATTCAAAGTTTTTCTCTGAACCATCATTAAATAACGGCCGGAGTTTTCCCCGTCGTTTGGTACCACTCTCGACCACCCCCTATTGTGGGAAGTGCAAAACTTTTGATTTTTACACCAAACCTAACCTAATCTTTCGGTACCTAAATATTCATATTTTTCAGCGGGTTTTTGTCATATCTTGTATTCTACCTTGTCTTGATCAACGCTACAGAAATTTTCAATGCTGCCAAAATTTAAGAGTTTTTGTACTACAAATAGAACATTAAAAATTCGTCAAAGAAATGCAAATTTTTTAATAAATTGTCAAAATTTGTCTCAAATTATTCAAAGTTATTCTCTGAACCATCATTAAATAACGCCCGGAGTTTTGCCCCGTCGTTTGGTACCACTCTCGACCACCCCCTATTGTGGGAAGTGCAAAACTTTTGATTTGTACACCTCACCTAACCCAATCTTTGGTACCTAAATATTTATATTTTTCAGCGGATTTTTGTCATATCTTGTATTCTACCTTGTCTTGATCAACGCTATAGAAATTTTCAATGCTGCCAAAATTTAAGTTTTTGTACTACAAATAGAACATTAAAAATTCGCCAAAGAAATGCAAATTTTTTAATAAATTGTCAAAATTTGTCTCAAATTATTCAAAATTATTCTCTGAACCATCATTTAATAACACCCGGAGTTTTGCCCCGTCGTTTGGTACGACTCTCGACCACCCCCTATTGTGGGAAGTGCAAAACCTTTGATTTTTACACCTAACCTAACCCAATCTTTTGGTACCTAAATATTCATATTTTTCAGCGGGTTTTTGTCATATCTTGTATTCTACCTTGTCTTGATCAACGCTATAGAAATTTTCAATGCTGCCAAAATTTAAGAGTTTTTGTACTACAAATAGAACATTAAAAATTCGCCAAAGAAATGCAATTTTTTTAATAAATTGTCAAAATTTGTCTCAAATTATTCAAAATTATTCTCTGAACCATCATTTAATAACGCCCGGAGTTTTGCCCCGTCGTTTGGTACGACTCTCGACCACCCCCTATTGTGGGAAGTGCGAAACTTTTGATTTGTACACCTCACCTAACCTAAACTTTCGGTACCTAAATATTCATATTTTTCAGCGGGTTTTTGTCATATCTTGTATTCTACCTTGTCTTGATCAACGCAATAGAAATTTTCAGTGCTGCCTAAATTTAAAATTATTATACTACAAAAAGAACATTAAAAATTCGTCAAAGAAATGCAAATTTTTACTAAATTGTCAAAACTTGTCTCAAATTATTCAAAGTTTTTCTCTGAACCATCATTAAATAACGCCCGGAGTTTTGCCCCGTCGTTTGGTACCACTCTCGACCACCCCCTATTGTGGGAAGTGCAAAACTTTTGATTTTTACACCTAACTTAACCCAATCTTTTGGTACCTAAATATTCATATTTTTCAGCGGGTTTTTGTCATATCTTGTATTCTACCTTGTCTTGATCAACGCTATAGAAATTTTCAATGCTGCCAAAATTTAAGAGTTTTTGTACTACAAATAGAACATTAAAAATTCGCCAAAGAAATGCAATTTTTTTAATAAATTGTCAAAATTTGTCTCAAATTATTCAAAATTATTCTCTGAACCATCATTTAATAACGCCCGGAGTTTTGCCCCGTCGTTTGGTACGACTCTCGACCACCCCCTATTGTGGGAAGTGCGAAACTTTTGATTTGTACACCTCACCTAACCTAAACTTTCGGTACCTAAATATTCATATTTTTCAGCGGGTTTTTGTCATATCTTGTATTCTACCTTGTCTTGATCAACGCAATAGAAATTTTCAGTGCTGCCTAAATTTAAAATTATTATACTACAAAAAGAACATTAAAAATTCGTCAAAGAAATGCGAATTTTTACTAAATTGTCAAAACTTGTCTCAAATTATTCAAAGTTTTTCTCTGAACCATCATTAAATAACGCCCGGAGTTTTGCCCCGTCGTTTGGTACCACTCTCGACCACCCCCTATTGTGGGAAGTGCAAAACTTTTGATTTTTACACCTAACTTAACCCAATCTTTTGGTACCTAAATATTCATATTTTTCAGCGGGTTTTTGTCATATCTTGTATTCTACCTTGTCTTGATCAACGCTATAGAAATTTTCAATGCTGCCAAAATTTAAGAGTTTTTGTACTACAAATAGAACATTAAAAATTCGCCAAAGAAATGCAATTTTTTTAATAAATTGTCAAAATTTGTCTCAAATTATTCAAAATTATTCTCTGAACCATCATTTAATAACGCCCGGAGTTTTGCCCCGTATTTTGGTATGACTCTCGACCACCCCCTATTGTGGGAAGTGCAAAACTTTTGATTTTTACACCTAACCTAACCCAATCTTTTGGTACCTAAATATTCATATTTTTCAGCGGGTTTTTGTCATATCTTGTATTCTACCTTGTCTTGATCAACGCTACAGAAATTTTCAATGCTGCCAAAATTTAAGAGTTTTTGTACTACAAATAGAACATTAAAAATTCGTCAAAGAAATGCAAATTTTTTAATAAATTGTCAAAATTTGTCTCATGTTATTCAAAGTTATTCTCTGAACCATCATTAAATAACGCCCGGAGTTTTGCCCCGTCGTTTGGTACCACTCTCGACCACCCCCTATTGTGGGAAGTGCAAAACTTTTGATTTGTACACCTCACCTAACCCAATCTTTTGGTACCTAAATATTTATATTTTTCAGCGGATTTTTGTCATATCTTGTATTCTACCTTGTCTTGATCAACGCTATAGAAATTTTCAATGCTGCCAAAATTTAAGTTTTTGTACTACAAATAGAACATTAAAAATTCGCCAAAGAAATGCAAATTTTTTAATAAATTGTCAAAATTTGTCTCAAATTATTCAAAATTATTCTCTGAACCATCATTTAATAACACCCGGAGTTTTGCCCCGTCGTTTGGTACGACTCTCGACCACCCCCTATTGTGGGAAGTGCAAAACCTTTGATTTTTACACCTAACCTAACCCAATCTTTTGGTACCTAAATATTCATATTTTTCAGCGGGTTTTTGTCATATCTTGTATTCTACCTTGTCTTGATCAACGCTATAGAAATTTTCAATGCTGCCAAAATTTAAGAGTTTTTTTAATACCAAAAGAACATTAAAAATTCGTCAAAGAAATGCAAATTTTTTAATAAATTGTCAAAATTTGTCTCAAATTATTCAAAGTTTTTCTCTGAACCATCATTAAATAACGGCCGGAGTTTTCCCCGTCGTTTGGTACCACTCTCGACCACCCCCTATTGTGGGAAGTGCAAAACTTTTGATTTTTACACCAAACCTAACCTAATCTTTCGGTACCTAAATATTCATATTTTTCAGCGGGTTTTTGTCATATCTTGTATTCTACCTTGTCTTGATCAACGCTATAGAAATTTTCAATGCTGCCAAAATTTAAGAGTTTTTGTACTACAAATAGAACATTAAAAATTCGTCAAAGAAATGCAAATTTTTTAATAAATTGTCAAAATTTGTCTCAAATTATTCAAAGTTATTCTCTGAACCATCATTAAATAACGCCCGGAGTTTTGCCCCGTCGTTTGGTACCACTCTCGACCACCCCCTATTGTGGGAAGTGCAAAACTTTTGATTTGTACACCTCACCTAACCTAATCTTTCGGTACCTAAATATTCATATTTTTCAGCGGATTTTTGTCATATCTTGTATTCTACCTTGTCTTGATCAACGCTATAGAAATTTTCAATGCTGCCAAAATTTAAGAGTTTTTTTAATACCAAAAGAACATTAAAAATTCGTCAAAGAAATGCAAATTTTTTAATAAATTGTCAAAATTTGTCTCAAATTATTCAAAGTTTTTCTCTGAACCATCATTAAATAACGGCCGGAGTTTTCCCCGTCGTTTGGTACCACTCTCGACCACCCCCTATTGTGGGAAGTGCAAAACTTTTGATTTTTACACCAAACCTAACCTAATCTTTCGGTACCTAAATATTCATATTTTTCAGCGGGTTTTTGTCATATCTTGTATTCTACCTTGTCTTGATCAACGCTATAGAAATTTTCAATGCTGCCAAAATTTAAGTTTTTGTACTACAAATAGAACATTAAAAATTCGCCAAAGAAATGCAAATTTTTTAATAAATTGTCAAAATTTGTCTCAAATTATTCAAAATTATTCTCTGAACCATCATTTAATAACACCCGGAGTTTTGCCCCGTCGTTTGGTACGACTCTCGACCACCCCCTATTGTGGGAAGTGCAAAACCTTTGATTTTTACACCTAACCTAACCCAATCTTTTGGTACCTAAATATTCATATTTTTCAGCGGGTTTTTGTCATATCTTGTATTCTACCTTGTCTTGATCAACGCTATAGAAATTTTCAATGCTGCCAAAATTTAAGAGTTTTTGTACTACAAATAGAACATTAAAAATTCGCCAAAGAAATGCAATTTTTTTAATAAATTGTCAAAATTTGTCTCAAATTATTCAAAATTATTCTCTGAACCATCATTTAATAACGCCCGGAGTTTTGCCCCGTCGTTTGGTACGACTCTCGACCACCCCCTATTGTGGGAAGTGCGAAACTTTTGATTTGTACACCTCACCTAACCTAAACTTTCGGTACCTAAATATTCATATTTTTCAGCGGGTTTTTGTCATATCTTGTATTCTACCTTGTCTTGATCAACGCTACAGAAATTTTCAATGCTGCCAAAATTTAAGAGTTTTTGTACTACAAATAGAACATTAAAAATTCGTCAAAGAAATGCAAATTTTTTAATAAATTGTCAAAATTTGTCTCAAATTATTCAAAGTTTTTCTCTGAACCATCATTAAATAACGGCCGGAGTTTTCCCCGTCGTTTGGTACCACTCTCGACCACCCCCTATTGTGGGAAGTGCAAAACTTTTGATTTTTACACCAAACCTAACCTAATCTTTCGGTACCTAAATATTCATATTTTTCAGCGGGTTTTTGTCATATCTTGTATTCTACCTTGTCTTGATCAACGCTACAGAAATTTTCAATGCTGCCAAAATTTAAGAGTTTTTGTACTACAAATAGAACATTAAAAATTCGTCAAAGAAATGCAAATTTTTTAATAAATTGTCAAAATTTGTCTCAAATTATTCAAAGTTATTCTCTGAACCATCATTAAATAACGCCCGGAGTTTTGCCCCGTCGTTTGGTACCACTCTCGACCACCCCCTATTGTGGGAAGTGCAAAACTTTTGATTTGTACACCTCACCTAACCCAATCTTTGGTACCTAAATATTTATATTTTTCAGCGGATTTTTGTCATATCTTGTATTCTACCTTGTCTTGATCAACGCTATAGAAATTTTCAATGCTGCCAAAATTTAAGTTTTTGTACTACAAATAGAACATTAAAAATTCGCCAAAGAAATGCAAATTTTTTAATAAATTGTCAAAATTTGTCTCAAATTATTCAAAATTATTCTCTGAACCATCATTTAATAACACCCGGAGTTTTGCCCCGTCGTTTGGTACGACTCTCGACCACCCCCTATTGTGGGAAGTGCAAAACCTTTGATTTTTACACCTAACCTAACCCAATCTTTTGGTACCTAAATATTCATATTTTTCAGCGGGTTTTTGTCATATCTTGTATTCTACCTTGTCTTGATCAACGCTATAGAAATTTTCAATGCTGCCAAAATTTAAGAGTTTTTGTACTACAAATAGAACATTAAAAATTCGCCAAAGAAATGCAATTTTTTTAATAAATTGTCAAAATTTGTCTCAAATTATTCAAAATTATTCTCTGAACCATCATTTAATAACGCCCGGAGTTTTGCCCCGTCGTTTGGTACGACTCTCGACCACCCCCTATTGTGGGAAGTGCGAAACTTTTGATTTGTACACCTCACCTAACCTAAACTTTCGGTACCTAAATATTCATATTTTTCAGCGGGTTTTTGTCATATCTTGTATTCTACCTTGTCTTGATCAACGCAATAGAAATTTTCAGTGCTGCCTAAATTTAAAATTATTATACTACAAAAAGAACATTAAAAATTCGTCAAAGAAATGCAAATTTTTACTAAATTGTCAAAACTTGTCTCAAATTATTCAAAGTTTTTCTCTGAACCATCATTAAATAACGCCCGGAGTTTTGCCCCGTCGTTTGGTACCACTCTCGACCACCCCCTATTGTGGGAAGTGCAAAACTTTTGATTTTTACACCTAACTTAACCCAATCTTTTGGTACCTAAATATTCATATTTTTCAGCGGGTTTTTGTCATATCTTGTATTCTACCTTGTCTTGATCAACGCTATAGAAATTTTCAATGCTGCCAAAATTTAAGAGTTTTTGTACTACAAATAGAACATTAAAAATTCGCCAAAGAAATGCAATTTTTTTAATAAATTGTCAAAATTTGTCTCAAATTATTCAAAATTATTCTCTGAACCATCATTTAATAACGCCCGGAGTTTTGCCCCGTCGTTTGGTATGACTCTCGACCACCCCCTATTGTGGGAAGTGCAAAACTTTTGATTTTTACACCTAACCTAACCCAATCTCTTGGTACCTAAATATTCATATTTTTCAGCGGGTTTTTGTCATATCTTGTATTCTACCTTGTCTTGATCAACGCTACAGAAATTTTCAATGCTGCCAAAATTTAAGAGTTTTTGTACTACAAATAGAACATTAAAAATTCGTCAAAGAAATGCAAATTTTTTAATAAATTGTCAAAATTTGTCTCATGTTATTCAAAGTTATTCTCTGAACCATCATTAAATAACGCCCGGAGTTTTGCCCCGTCGTTTGGTACCACTCTCGACCACCCCCTATTGTGGGAAGTGCAAAACTTTTGATTTGTACACCTCACCTAACCCAATCTTTTGGTACCTAAATATTTATATTTTTCAGCGGATTTTTGTCATATCTTGTATTCTACCTTGTCTTGATCAACGCTATAGAAATTTTCAATGCTGCCAAAATTTAAGTTTTTGTACTACAAATAGAACATTAAAAATTCGCCAAAGAAATGCAAATTTTTTAATAAATTGTCAAAATTTGTCTCAAATTATTCAAAATTATTCTCTGAACCATCATTTAATAACACCCGGAGTTTTGCCCCGTCGTTTGGTACGACTCTCGACCACCCCCTATTGTGGGAAGTGCAAAACCTTTGATTTTTACACCTAACCTAACCCAATCTTTTGGTACCTAAATATTCATATTTTTCAGCGGGTTTTTGTCATATCTTGTATTCTACCTTGTCTTGATCAACGCTATAGAAATTTTCAATGCTGCCAAAATTTAAGAGTTTTTGTACTACAAATAGAACATTAAAAATTCGCCAAAGAAATGCAATTTTTTTAATAAATTGTCAAAATTTGTCTCAAATTATTCAAAATTATTCTCTGAACCATCATTTAATAACGCCCGGAGTTTTGCCCCGTCGTTTGGTACGACTCTCGACCACCCCCTATTGTGGGAAGTGCGAAACTTTTGATTTGTACACCTCACCTAACCTAAACTTTCGGTACCTAAATATTCATATTTTTCAGCGGGTTTTTGTCATATCTTGTATTCTACCTTGTCTTGATCAACGCTACAGAAATTTTCAATGCTGCCAAAATTTAAGAGTTTTTGTACTACAAATAGAACATTAAAAATTCGTCAAAGAAATGCAAATTTTTTAATAAATTGTCAAAATTTGTCTCAAATTATTCAAAGTTTTTCTCTTAACCATCATTAAATAACGCCCGGAGTTTTGCCCCGTCGTTTGGTACCACTCTCGACCACCCCCTATTGTGGGAAGTGCAAAACTTTTGATTTTTACACCTCACCTAACCTAATCTTTCGGTACCTAAATATTCATATTTTTCAGCGGATTTTTGTCATATCTTGTATTCTACCTTGTCTTGATCAACGCTATAGAAATTTTCAATGCTGCCAAAATTTAAGAGTTTTTTTAATACCAAAAGAACATTAAAAATTCGTCAAAGAAATGCAAATTTTTTAATAAATTGTCAAAATTTGTCTCAAATTATTCAAAGTTTTTCTCTGAACCATCATTAAATAACGGCCGGAGTTTTCCCCGTCGTTTGGTACCACTCTCGACCACCCCCTATTGTGGGAAGTGCAAAACTTTTGATTTTTACACCTAACTTAACCCAATCTTTTGGTACCTAAATATTCATATTTTTCAGCGGGTTTTTGTCATATCTTGTATTCTACCTTGTCTTGATCAACGCTATAGAAATTTTCAATGCTGCCAAAATTTAAGAGTTTTTGTACTACAAATAGAACATTAAAAATTCGCCAAAGAAATGCAATTTTTTTAATAAATTGTCAAAATTTTTCTCAAATTATTCAAAATTATTCTCTGAACCATCATTTAATAACGCCCGGAGTTTTGCCCCGTCGTTTGGTACGACTCTCGACCACCCCCTATTGTGGGAAGTGCAAAACTTTTGATTTTTACACCTAACCTAACCCAATCTCTTGGTACCTAAATATTCATATTTTTCAGCGGGTTTTTGTCATATCTTGTATTCTACCTTGTCTTGATCAACGCTACAGAAATTTTCAATGCTGCCAAAATTTAAGAGTTTTTGTACTACAAATAGAACATTAAAAATTCGTCAAAGAAATGCAAATTTTTTAATAAATTGTCAAAATTTGTCTCAAATTATTCAAAGTTTTTCTCTGAACCATCATTAAATAACGCCCGGAGTTTTGCCCCGTCGTTTGGTACCACTCTCGACCACCCCCTATTGTGTGAAGTGCAAAACTTTTGATTTGTACACCTCACCTAACCCAATCTTTTGGTACCTAAATATTTATATTTTTCAGCGGATTTTTGTCATATCTTGTATTCTACCTTGTCTTGATCAACGCTATAGAAATTTTCAATGCTGCCAAAATTTAAGTTTTTGTACTACAAATAGAACATTAAAAATTCGCCAAAGAAATGCAAATTTTTTAATAAATTGTCAAAATTTGTCTCAAATTATTCAAAATTATTCTCTGAACCATCATTTAATAACACCCGGAGTTGTGCCCCGTCGTTTGGTACGACTCTCGACCACCCCCTATTGTGGGAAGTGCAAAACCTTTGATTTTTACACCTAACCTAACCCAATCTTTTGGTACCTAAATATTCATATTTTTCAGCGGGTTTTTGTCATATCTTGTATTCTGCCTTGTCTTGATCAACGCAATAGAAATTTTCAGTGCTGCCAAAATTTAAAATTATTATACTACAAAAAGAACATTAAAAATTCGTCAAAGAAATGCAAATTTTTACTAAATTGTCAAAACTTGTCTCAAATTATTCAAAGTTATTCTCTGAACCATCATTAAATAACGCCTGGAGTTTTGCCCCGTCGTTTGGTACCACTCTCGACCACCCCCTATTGTGGGAAGTGCAAAACTTTTGATTTTTACACCTAACTTACCCCAATCTTTTGGTACCTAAATATTCATATTTTTCAGCGGGTTTTTGTCATATCTTGTATTCTACCTTGTCTTGATCAACGCTATAGAAATTTTCAATGCTGCCAAAATTTAAGAGTTTTTGTACTACAAATAGAACATTAAAAATTCGCCAAAGAAATGCAATTTTTTTAATAAATTGTCAAAATTTGTCTCAAATTATTCAAAATTATTCTCTGAACCATCATTTAATAACGCCCGGAGTTTTGCCCCGTCGTTTGGTACCACTCTCGACCACCCCCTATTGTGGGAAGTGCAAAACTTTGATTTTTACACCTAACCTAACCCAATCTTTTGGTACCTAAATATTCATATTTTTCAGCGGGTTTTTGTCATATCTTGTATTCTGCCTTGTCTTGATCAACGCAATAGAAATTTTCAGTGCTGCCAAAATTTAAAATTATTATACTACAAAAAGAACATTAAAAATTCGTCAAAGAAATGCAAATTTTTACTAAATTGTCAAAACTTGTCTCAAATTATTCAAAGTTTTTCTCTGAACCATCATTAAATAACGCCCGGAGTTTTGCCCCGTCGTTTGGTACCACTCTCGACCACCCCCTATTGTGGGAAGTGCAAAACTTTTGATTTTTACACCTAACTTAACCCAATCTTTTGGTACCTAAATATTCATATTTTTCAGCGGGTTTTTGTCATATCTTGTATTCTACCTTGTCTTGATCAACGCGATAGAAATTTTCAATGCTGCCAAAATTTAAGAGTTTTTGTACTACAAATAGAACATTAAAAATTCGCCAAAGAAATGCAATTTTTTTAATAAATTGTCAAAATTTGTCTCAAATTATTCAAAATTATTCTCTGAACCATCATTTAATAACGCCCGGAGTTTTGCCCCGTCGTTTGGTACGACTCTCGACCACCCCCTATTGTGGGAAGTGCAAAACTTTTGATTTTTACACCTAACCTAACCCAATCTCTTGGTACCTAAATATTCATATTTTTCAGCGGGTTTTTGTCATATCTTGTATTCTACCTTGTCTTGATCAACGCTACAGAAATTTTCAATGCTGCCAAAATTTAAGAGTTTTTGTACTACAAATAGAACATTAAAAATTCGTCAAAGAAATGCAAATTTTTTAATAAATTGTCAAAATTTGTCTCAAATTATTCAAAGTTTTTCTCTAAACCATCATTAAATAACGCCCGGAGTTTTGCCCCGTCGTTTGGTACCACTCTCGACCACCCCCTATTGTGGGAAGTGCAAAACTTTTGATTTGTACACCTCACCTAACCCAATCTTTTGGTACCTAAATATTTATATTTTTCAGCGGATTTTTGTCATATCTTGTATTCTACCTTGTCTTGATCAACGCTATAGAAATTTTCAATGCTGCCAAAATTTAAGTTTTTGTACTACAAATAGAACATTAAAAATTCGCCAAAGAAATGCAAATTTTTTAATAAATTGTCAAAATTTGTCTCAAATTATTCAAAATTATTCTCTGAACCATCATTTAATAACACCCGGAGTTGTGCCCCGTCGTTTGGTACGACTCTCGACCACCCCCTATTGTGGGAAGTGCAAAACCTTTGATTTTTACACCTAACCTAACCCAATCTTTTGGTACCTAAATATTCATATTTTTCAGCGGGTTTTTGTCATATCTTGTATTGTGCCTTGTCTTGATCAACGCAATAGAAATTTTCAGTGCTGCCAAAATTTAAAATTATTATACTACAAAAAGAACATTAAAAATTCGTCAAAGAAATGCAAATTTTTACTAAATTGTCAAAACTTGTCTCAAATTATTCAAAGTTATTCTCTGAACCATCATTAAATAACGCCCGGAGTTTTGCCCCGTCGTTTGGTACCACTCTCGACCACCCCCTATTGTGGGAAGTGCAAAACTTTTGATTTTTACACCTAACCTAACCCAATCTCTTGGTACCTAAATATTCATATTTTTCAGCGGGTTTTTGTCATATCTTGTATTCTACCTTGTCTTGATCAACGCTATAGAAATTTTCAATGCTGCCAAAATTTAAGAGTTTTTGTACTACAAATAGAACATTAAAAATTCGCCAAAGAAATGCAATTTTTTTAATAAATTGTCAAAATTTGTCTCAAATTATTCAAAATTATTCTCTGAACCATCATTTAATAACGCCCGTAGTTTTGCCCCGTCGTTTGGTACGACTCTCGACCACCCCCTATTGTGGGAAGTGCAAAACTTTTGATTTTTACACCTAACCTAACCCAATCTCTTGGTACCTAAATATTCATATTTTTCAGCGGGTTTTTGTCATATCTTGTATTCTACCTTGTCTTGATCAACGCTACAGAAATTTTCAATGCTGCCAAAATTTAAGAGTTTTTGTACTACAAATAGAACATTAAAAATTCGTCAAAGAAATGCAAATTTTTTAATAAATTGTCAAAATTTGTCTCAAATTATTCAAAGTTTTTCTCTGAACCATCATTAAATAACGGCCGGAGTTTTCCCCGTCGTTTGGTACCACTCTCGACCACCCCCTATTGTGGGAAGTGCAAAACTTTTGATTTTTACACCTCACCTAACCTAATCTTTCGGTACTTAAATATTCATATTTTTCAGCGGATTTTTGTCATATCTTGTATTCTACCTTGTCTTGCTCAACGCTATAGAAATTTTCAATGCTGCCAAAATTTAAGAGTTTTTTTAATACCAAAAGAACATTAAAAATTCGTCAAAGAAATGCAAATTTTTTAATAAATTGTCAAAATTTGTCTTAAATTATTCAAAGTTTTTCTCTGAACCATCATTAAATAACGGCCGGAGTTTTCCCCGTCGTATGGTACCACTCTCGACCACCCCCTATTGTGGGAAGTGCAAAACTTTTGATTTTTACACCAAACCTAACCTAATCTTTCGGTACCTAAATATTCATATTTTTCAGCGGGTTTTTGTCATATCTTGTATTCTACCTTGTCTTGATCAACGCTATAGAAATTTTCAATGCTGCCAAAATTTAAGAGTTTTTGTACTACAAATAGAACATTAAAAATTCGTCAAAGAAATGCAAATTTTTTAATAAATTGTCAAAATTTGTCTCAAATTATTCAAAGTTATTCTCTGAACCATCATTAAATAACGCCCGGAGTTTTCCCCGTCGTTTGGTACGACTCTCGACCACCCCCTATTGTGGGAAGTGCAAAACTTTGATTTTTACACCTAACCTAACCCAATCTTTTGGTACCTAAATATTCATATTTTTCAGCGGGTTTTTGTCATATCTTGTATTCTGCCTTGTCTTGATCAACGCAATAGAAATTTTCAGTGCTGCCAAAATTTAAAATTATTATACTACAAAAAGAACATTAAAAATTCGTCAAAGAAATGCAAATTTTTACTAAATTGTCAAAACTTGTCTCAAATTATTCAAAGTTTTTCTCTGAACCATCATTAAATAACGCCCGGAGTTTTGCCCCGTCGTTTGGTACCACTCTCGACCACCCCCTATTGTGGGAAGTGCAAAACTTTTGATTTTTACACCTAACTTAACCCAATCTTTTGGTACCTAAATATTCATATTTTTCAGCGGGTTTTTGTCATATCTTGTATTCTACCTTGTCTTGATCAACGCGATAGAAATTTTCAATGCTGCCAAAATTTAAGAGTTTTTGTACTACAAATAGAAAATTAAAAATTCGCCAAAGAAATGCAATTTTTTTAATAAATTGTCAAAATTTGTCTCAAATTATTCAAAATTATTCTCTGAACCATCATTTAATAACGCCCGGAGTTTTGCCCCGTCGTTTGGTACGACTCTCGACCACCCCCTATTGTGGGAAGTGCAAAACTTTTGATTTTTACACCTAACCTAACCCAATCTCTTGGTACCTAAATATTCATATTTTTCAGCGGGTTTTTGTCATATCTTGTATTCTACCTTGTCTTGATCAACGCTACAGAAATTTTCAATGCTGCCAAAATTTAAGAGTTTTTGTACTACAAATAGAACATTAAAAATTCGTCAAAGAAATGCAAATTTTTTAATAAATTGTCAAAATTTGTCTCAAATTATTCAAAGTTTTTCTCTAAACCATCATTAAATAACGCCCGGAGTTTTGCCCCGTCGTTTGGTACCACTCTCGACCACCCCCTATTGTGGGAAGTGCAAAACTTTTGATTTGTACACCTCACCTAACCCAATCTTTTGGTACCTAAATATTTATATTTTTCAGCGGATTTTTGTCATATCTTGTATTCTACCTTGTCTTGATCAACGCTATAGAAATTTTCAATGCTGCCAAAATTTAAGTTTTTGTACTACAAATAGAACATTAAAAATTCGCCAAAGAAATGCAAATTTTTTAATAAATTGTCAAAATTTGTCTCAAATTATTCAAAATTATTCTCTGAACCATCATTTAATAACACCCGGAGTTGTGCCCCGTCGTTTGGTACGACTCTCGACCACCCCCTATTGTGGGAAGTGCAAAACCTTTGATTTTTACACCTAACCTAACCCAATCTTTTGGTACCTAAATATTCATATTTTTCAGCGGGTTTTTGTCATATCTTGTATTCTGCCTTGTCTTGATCAACGCAATAGAAATTTTCAGTGCTGCCAAAATTTAAAATTATTATACTACAAAAAGAACATTAAAAATTCGTCAAAGAAATGCAAATTTTTACTAAATTGTCAAAACTTGTCTCAAATTATTCAAAGTTATTCTCTGAACCATCATTAAATAACGCCCGGAGTTTTGCCCCGTCGTTTGGTACCACTCTCGACCACCCCCTATTGTGGGAAGTGCAAAACTTTTGATTTTTACACCTAACCTAACCCAATCTCTTGGTACCTAAATATTCATATTTTTCAGCGGGTTTTTGTCATATCTTGTATTCTACCTTGTCTTGATCAACGCTATAGAAATTTTCAATGCTGCCAAAATTTAAGAGTTTTTGTACTACAAATAGAACATTAAAAATTCGCCAAAGAAATGCAATTTTTTTAATAAATTGTCAAAATTTGTCTCAAATTATTCAAAATTATTCTCTGAACCATCATTTAATAACGCCCGGAGTTTTGCCCCGTCGTTTGGTACGACTCTCGACCACCCCCTATTGTGGGAAGTGCAAAACTTTTGATTTTTACACCTAACCTAACCCAATCTCTTGGTACCTAAATATTCATATTTTTCAGCGGGTTTTTGTCATATCTTGTATTCTACCTTGTCTTGATCAACGCTACAGAAATTTTCAATGCTGCCAAAATTTAAGAGTTTTTGTACTACAAATAGAACATTAAAAATTCGTCAAAGAAATGCAAATTTTTTAATAAATTGTCAAAATTTGTCTCAAATTATTCAAAGTTATTCTCTGAACCATCATTAAATAACGCCCGGAGTTTTGCCCCGTCGTTTGGTACCACTCTCGACCACCCCCTATTGTGGGAAGTGCAAAACTTTTGATTTGTACACCTCACCTAACCCAATCTTTTGGTACCTAAATATTTATATTTTTCAGCGGATTTTTGTCATATCTTGTATTCTACCTTGTCTTGATCAACGCTATAGAAATTTTCAATGCTGCCAAAATTTAAGAGTTTTTGTACTACAAATAGAACATTAAAAATTCGCCAAAGAAATGCAATTTTTTTAATAAATTGTCAAAATTTGTCTCAAATTATTCAAAATTATTCTCTGAACCATCATTTAATAACGCCCGGAGTTTTGCCCCGTCGTTTGGTACCACTCTCGACCACCCCCTATAGTGGGAAGTGCGAAACTTTTGATTTGTACACCTCACCTAACCTAAACTTTCGGTACCTAAATATTCATATTTTTCAGCGGGTTTTTGTCATATCTTGTATTCTACCTTGTCTTGATCAACGCTACAGAAATTTTCAATGCTGCCAAAATTTAAGAGTTTTTGTACTACAAATAGAACATTAAAAATTCGTCAAAGAAATGCAAATTTTTTAATAAATTGTCAAAATTTGTCTCAAATTATTCAAAGTTTTTCTCTGAACCATCATTAAATAACGCCCGGAGTTTTGCCCCGTCGTTTGGTACCACTCTCGACCACCCCCTATTGTGGGAAGTGCAAAACTTTTGATTTGTACACCTCACCTAACCTAATCTTTCGGTACCTAAATATTCATATTTTTCAGCGGATTTTTGTCATATCTTGTATTCTACCTTGTCTTGATCAACGCTATAGAAATTTTCAATGCTGCCAAAATTTAAGAGTTTTTTTAATACCAAAAGAACATTAAAAATTCGTCAAAGAAATGCAAATTTTTTAATAAATTGTCAAAATTTGTCTCAAATTATTCAAAGTTTTTCTCTGAACCATCATTAAATAACGGCCGGAGTTTTCCCCGTCGTTTGGTACCACTCTCGACCACCCCCTATTGTGGGAAGTGCAAAACTTTTGATTTTTACACCAAACCTAACCTAATCTTTCGGTACCTAAATATTCATATTTTTCAGCGGGTTTTTGTCATATCTTGTATTCTACCTTGTCTTGATCAACGCTATAGAAATTTTCAATGCTGCCAAAATTTAAGAGTTTTTGTACTACAAATAGAACATTAAAAATTCGTCAAAGAAATGCAAATTTTTTAATAAATTGTCAAAATTTGTCTCAAATTATTCAAAGTTATTCTCTGAACCATCATTAAATAACGCCCGGAGTTTTCCCCGTCGTTTGGTACGACTCTCGACCACCCCCTATTGTGGGAAGTGCAAAACTTTGATTTTTACACCTAACCTAACCCAATCTTTTGGTACCTAAATATTCATATTTTTCAGCGGGTTTTTGTCATATCTTGTATTCTGCCTTGTCTTGATCAACGCAATAGAAATTTTCAGTGCTGCCAAAATTTAAAATTATTATACTACAAAAAGAACATTAAAAATTCGTCAAAGAAATGCAAATTTTTACTAAATTGTCAAAACTTGTCTCAAATTATTCAAAGTTTTTCTCTGAACCATCATTAAATAACGCCCGGAGTTTTGCCCCGTCGTTTGGTACCACTCTCGACCACCCCCTATTGTGGGAAGTGCAAAACTTTTGATTTTTACACCTAACTTAACCCAATCTTTTGGTACCTAAATATTCATATTTTTCAGCGGGTTTTTGTCATATCTTGTATTCTACCTTGTCTTGATCAACGCGATAGAAATTTTCAATGCTGCCAAAATTTAAGAGTTTTTGTACTACAAATAGAACATTAAAAATTCGCCAAAGAAATGCAATTTTTTTAATAAATTGTCAAAATTTGTCTCAAATTAATCAAAATTATTCTCTGAACCATCATTTAATAACGCCCGGAGTTTTGCCCCGTCGTTTGGTACGACTCTCGACCACCCCCTATTGTGGGAAGTGCAAAACTTTTGATTTTTACACCTAACCTAACCCAATCTCTTGGTACCTAAATATTCATATTTTTCAGCGGGTTTTTGTCATATCTTGTATTCTACCTTGTCTTGATCAACGCTACAGAAATTTTCAATGCTGCCAAAATTTAAGAGTTTTTGTACTACAAATAGAACATTAAAAATTCGTCAAAGAAATGCAAATTTTTTAATAAATTGTCAAAATTTGTCTCAAATTATTCAAAGTTTTTCTCTAAACCATCATTAAATAACGCCCGGAGTTTTGCCCCGTCGTTTGGTACCACTCTCGACCACCCCCTATTGTGGGAAGTGCAAAACTTTTGATTTGTACACCTCACCTAACCCAATCTTTTGGTACCTAAATATTTATATTTTTCAGCGGATTTTTGTCATATCTTGTATTCTACCTTGTCTTGATCAACGCTATAGAAATTTTCAATGCTGCCAAAATTTAAGTTTTTGTACTACAAATAGAACATTAAAAATTCGCCAAAGAAATGCAAATTTTTTAATAAATTGTCAAAATTTGTCTCAAATTATTCAAAATTATTCTCTGAACCATCATTTAATAACACCCGGAGTTGTGCCCCGTCGTTTGGTACGACTCTCGACCACCCCCTATTGTGGGAAGTGCAAAACCTTTGATTTTTACACCTAACCTAACCCAATCTTTTGGTACCTAAATATTCATATTTTTCAGCGGGTTTTTGTCATATCTTGTATTCTGCCTTGTCTTGATCAACGCAATAGAAATTTTCAGTGCTGCCAAAATTTAAAATTATTATACTACAAAAAGAACATTAAAAATTCGTCAAAGAAATGCAAATTTTTACTAAATTGTCAAAACTTGTCTCAAATTATTCAAAGTTATTCTCTGAACCATCATTAAATAACGCCCGGAGTTTTGCCCCGTCGTTTGGTACCACTCTCGACCACCCCCTATTGTGGGAAGTGCAAAACTTTTGATTTTTACACCTAACCTAACCCAATCTCTTGGTACCTAAATATTCATATTTTTCAGCGGGTTTTTGTCATATCTTGTATTCTACCTTGTCTTGATCAACGCTATAGAAATTTTCAATGCTGCCAAAATTTAAGAGTTTTTTTAATACCAAAAGAACATTAAAAATTCGTCAAAGAAATGCAAATTTTTTAATAAATTGTCAAAATTTGTCTCAAATTATTCAAAGTTTTTCTCTGAACCATCATTAAATAACGGCCGGAGTTTTCCCCGTCGTTTGGTACCACTCTCGACCACCCCCTATTGTGGGAAGTGCAAAACTTTTGATTTTTACACCAAACCTAACCTAATCTTTCGGTACCTAAATATTCATATTTTTCAGCGGGTTTTTGTCATATCTTGTATTCTACCTTGTCTTGATCAACGCTATAGAAATTTTCAATGCTGCCAAAATTTAAGAGTTTTTGTACTACAAATAGAACATTAAAAATTCGTCAAAGAAATGCAAATTTTTTAATAAATTGTCAAAATTTGTCTCAAATTATTCAAAGTTATTCTCTGAACCATCATTAAATAACGCCCGGAGTTTTCCCCGTCGTTTGGTACGACTCTCGACCACCCCCTATTGTGGGAAGTGCAAAACTTTGATTTTTACACCTAACCTAACCCAATCTTTTGGTACCTAAATATTCATATTTTTCAGCGGGTTTTTGTCATATCTTGTATTCTGCCTTGTCTTGATCAACGCAATAGAAATTTTCAGTGCTGCCAAAATTTAAAATTATTATACTACAAAAAGAACATTAAAAATTCGTCAAAGAAATGCAAATTTTTACTAAATTGTCAAAACTTGTCTCAAATTATTCAAAGTTTTTCTCTGAACCATCATTAAATAACGCCCGGAGTTTTGCCCCGTCGTTTGGTACCACTCTCGACCACCCCCTATTGTGGGAAGTGCAAAACTTTTGATTTTTACACCTAACTTAACCCAATCTTTTGGTACCTAAATATTCATATTTTTCAGCGGGTTTTTGTCATATCTTGTATTCTACCTTGTCTTGATCAACGCGATAGAAATTTTCAATGCTGCCAAAATTTAAGAGTTTTTGTACTACAAATAGAACATTAAAAATTCGCCAAAGAAATGCAATTTTTTTAATAAATTGTCAAAATTTGTCTCAAATTATTCAAAATTATTCTCTGAACCATCATTTAATAACGCCCGGAGTTTTGCCCCGTCGTTTGGTACGACTCTCGACCACCCCCTATTGTGGGAAGTGCAAAACTTTTGATTTTTACACCTAACCTAACCCAATCTCTTGGTACCTAAATATTCATATTTTTCAGCGGGTTTTTGTCATATCTTGTATTCTACCTTGTCTTGATCAACGCTACAGAAATTTTCAATGCTGCCAAAATTTAAGAGTTTTTGTACTACAAATAGAACATTAAAAATTCGTCAAAGAAATGCAAATTTTTTAATAAATTGTCAAAATTTGTCTCAAATTATTCAAAGTTTTTCTCTAAACCATCATTAAATAACGCCCGGAGTTTTGCCCCGTCGTTTGGTACCACTCTCGACCACCCCCTATTGTGGGAAGTGCAAAACTTTTGATTTGTACACCTCACCTAACCCAATCTTTTGGTACCTAAATATTTATATTTTTCAGCGGATTTTTGTCATATCTTGTATTCTACCTTGTCTTGATCAACGCTATAGAAATTTTCAATGCTGCCAAAATTTAAGTTTTTGTACTACAAATAGAACATTAAAAATTCGCCAAAGAAATGCAAATTTTTTAATAAATTGTCAAAATTTGTCTCAAATTATTCAAAATTATTCTCTGAACCATCATTTAATAACACCCGGAGTTGTGCCCCGTCGTTTGGTACGACTCTCGACCACCCCCTATTGTGGGAAGTGCAAAACCTTTGATTTTTACACCTAACCTAACCCAATCTTTTGGTACCTAAATATTCGTATTTTTCAGCGGGTTTTTGTCATATCTTGTATTCTGCCTTGTCTTGATCAACGCAATAGAAATTTTCAGTGCTGCCAAAATTTAAAATTATTATACTACAAAAAGAACATTAAAAATTCGTCAAAGAAATGCAAATTTTTACTAAATTGTCAAAACTTGTCTCAAATTATTCAAAGTTATTCTCTGAACCATCATTAAATAACGCCCGGAGTTTTGCCCCGTCGTTTGGTACCACTCTCGACCACCCCCTATTGTGGGAAGTGCAAAACTTTTGATTTTTACACCTAACCTAACCCAATCTCTTGGTACCTAAATATTCATATTTTTCAGCGGGTTTTTGTCATATCTTGTATTCTACCTTGTCTTGATCAACGCTATAGAAATTTTCAATGCTGCCAAAATTTAAGAGTTTTTGTACTACAAATAGAACATTAAAAATTCGCCAAAGAAATGCAATTTTTTTAATAAATTGTCATAATTTGTCTCAAATTATTCAAAATTATTCTCTGAACCATTATTTAATAACGCCCGGAGTTTTGCCCCGTCGTTTGGTACGACTCTCGACCACCCCCTATTGTGGGAAGTGCAAAACTTTTGATTTTTACACCTAACCTAACCCAATCCCTTGGTACCTAAATATTCATATTTTTCAGCGGGTTTTTGTCATATCTTGTATTCTACCTTGTCTTGATCAACGCTACAGAAATTTTCAATGCTGCCAAAATTTAAGAGTTTTTGTACTACAAATAGAACATTAAAAATTCGTCAAAGAAATGCAAATTTTTTAATAAATTGTCAAAATTTGTCTCAAATTATTCAAAGTTATTCTCTGAACCATCATTAAATAACGCCCGGAGTTTTGCCCCGTCGTTTGGTACCACTCTCGACCACCCCCTATTGTGGGAAGTGCAAAACTTTTGATTTTTACACCTAACCTAACCCAATCTCTTGGTACCTAAATATTCATATTTTTCAGCGGGTTTTTGTCATATCTTGTATTCTACCTTGTCTTGATCAACGCTATAGAAATTTTCAATGCTGCCAAAATTTAAGAGTTTTTGTACTACAAATAGAACATTAAAAATTCGCCAAAGAAATGCAATTTTTTTAATAAATTGTCATAATTTGTCTCAAATTATTCAAAATTATTCTCTGAACCATCATTTAATAACGCCCGGAGTTTTGCCCCGTCGTTTGGTACGACTCTCGACCACCCCCTATTGTGGGAAGTGCAAAACTTTTGATTTTTACACCTAACCTAACCCAATCTCTTGGTACCTAAATATTCATATTTTTCAGCGGGTTTTTGTCATATCTTGTATTCTACCTTGTCTTGATCAACGCTACAGAAATTTTCAATGCTGCCAAAATTTAAGAGTTTTTGTACTACAAATAGAACATTAAAAATTCGTCAAAGAAATGCAAATTTTTTAATAAATTGTCAAAATTTGTCTCAAATTATTCAAAGTTATTCTCTGAACCATCATTAAATAACGCCCGGAGTTTTGCCCCGTCGTTTGGTACCACTCTCGACCACCCCCTATTGTGGGAAGTGCAAAACTTTTGATTTGTACACCTCACCTAACCCAATCTTTTGGTACCTAAATATTTATATTTTTCAGCGGATTTTTGTCATATCTTGTATTCTACCTTGTCTTGATCAACGCTATAGAAATTTTCAATGCTGCCAAAATTTAAGTTTTTGTACTACAAATAGAACATTAAAAATTCGCCAAAGAAATGCAAATTTTTTAATAAATTGTCAAAATTTGTCTCAAATTATTCAAAATTATTCTCTGAACCATCATTTAATAACACCCGGAGTTTTGCCCCGTCGTTTGGTACGACTCTCGACCACCCCCTATTGTGGGAAGTGCAAAACCTTTGATTTTTACACCTAACCTAACCCAATCTTTTGGTACCTAAATATTCATATTTTTCAGCGGGTTTTTGTCATATCTTGTATTCTACCTTGTCTTGATCAACGCTATAGAAATTTTCAATGCTGCCAAAATTTAAGAGTTTTTGTACTACAAATAGAACATTAAAAATTCGCCAAAGAAATGCAATTTTTTTAATAAATTGTCAAAATTTGTCTCAAATTATTCAAAATTATTCTCTGAACCATCATTTAATAACGCCCGGAGTTTTGCCCCGTCGTTTGGTACGACTCTCGACCACCCCCTATTGTGGGAAGTGCGAAACTTTTGATTTGTACACCTCACCTAACCTAAACTTTCGGTACCTAAATATTCATATTTTTCAGCGGGTTTTTGTCATATCTTGTATTCTACCTTGTCTTGATCAACGCTACAGAAATTTTCAATGCTGCCAAAATTTAAGAGTTTTTGTACTACAAATAGAACATTAAAAATTCGTCAAAGAAATGCAAATTTTTTAATAAATTGTCAAAATTTGTCTCAAATTATTCAAAGTTTTTCTCTGAACCATCATTAAATAACGCCCGGAGTTTTGCCCCGTCGTTTGGTACCACTCTCGACCACCCCCTATTGTGGGAAGTGCAAAACTTTTGATTTGTACACCTCACCTAACCTAATCTTTCGGTACCTAAATATTCATATTTTTCAGCGGATTTTTGTCATATCTTGTATTCTACCTTGTCTTGATCAACGCTATAGAAATTTTCAATGCTGCCAAAATTTAAGAGTTTTTTTAATACCAAAAGAACATTAAAAATTCGTCAAAGAAATGCAAATTTTTTAATAAATTGTCAAAATTTGTCTCAAATTATTCAAAGTTTTTCTCTGAACCATCATTAAATAACGGCCGGAGTTTTCCCCGTCGTTTGGTACCACTCTCGACCACCCCCTATTGTGGGAAGTGCAAAACTTTTGATTTTTACACCAAACCTAACCTAATCTTTCGGTACCTAAATATTCATATTTTTCAGCGGGTTTTTGTCATATCTTGTATTCTACCTTGTCTTGATCAACGCTATAGAAATTTTCAATGCTGCCAAAATTTAAGAGTTTTTGTACTACAAATAGAACATTAAAAATTCGTCAAAGAAATGCAAATTTTTTAATAAATTGTCCAAATTTGTCTCAAATTATTCAAAGTTATTCTCTGAACCATCATTAAATAACGCCCGGAGTTTTCCCCGTCGTTTGGTACGACTCTCGACCACCCCCTATTGTGGGAAGTGCAAAACTTTGATTTTTACACCTAACCTAACCCAATCTTTTGGTACCTAAATATTCATATTTTTCAGCGGGTTTTTGTCATATCTTGTATTCTGCCTTGTCTTGATCAACGCAATAGAAATTTTCAGTGCTGCCAAAATTTAAAATTATTATACTACAAAAAGAACATTAAAAATTCGTCAAAGAAATGCAAATTTTTACTAAATTGTCAAAACTTGTCTCAAATTATTCAAAGTTTTTCTCTGAACCATCATTAAATAACGCCCGGAGTTTTGCCCCGTCGTTTGGTACCACTCTCGACCACCCCCTATTGTGGGAAGTGCAAAACTTTTGATTTTTACACCTAACTTAACCCAATCTTTTGGTACCTAAATATTCATATTTTTCAGCGGGTTTTTGTCATATCTTGTATTCTACCTTGTCTTGATCAACGCGATAGAAATTTTCAATGCTGCCAAAATTTAAGAGTTTTTGTACTACAAATAGAACATTAAAAATTCGCCAAAGAAATGCAATTTTTTTAATAAATTGTCAAAATTTGTCTCAAATTATTCAAAATTATTCTCTGAACCATCATTTAATAACGCCCGGAGTTTTGCCCCGTCGTTTGGTACGACTCTCGACCACCCCCTATTGTGGGAAGTGCAAAACTTTTGATTTTTACACCTAACCTAACCCAATCTCTTGGTACCTAAATATTCATATTTTTCAGCGGGTTTTTGTCATATCTTGTATTCTACCTTGTCTTGATCAACGCTATAGAAATTTTCAATGCTGCCAAAATTTAAGAGTTTTTGTACTACAAATAGAACATTAAAAATTCGTCAAAGAAATGCAAATTTTTTAATAAATTGTCAAAATTTGTCTCAAATTATTCAAAGTTATTCTCTGAACCATCATTAAATAACGCCCGGAGTTTTCCCCGTCGTTTGGTACGACTCTCGACCAACCCCTATTGTGGGAAGTGCAAAACTTTGATTTTTACACCTAACCTAACCCAATCTTTTGGTACCTAAATATTCATATTTTTCAGCGGGTTTTTGTCATATCTTGTATTCTGCCTTGTCTTGATCAACGCAATAGAAATTTTCAGTGCTGCCAAAATTTAAAATTATTATACTACAAAAAGAACATTAAAAATTCGTCAAAGAAATGCAAATTTTTACTAAATTGTCAAAACTTGTCTCAAATTATTCAAAGTTTTTCTCTGAACCATCATTAAATAACGCCCGGAGTTTTGCCCCGTCGTTTGGTACCACTCTCGACCACCCCCTATTGTGGGAAGTGCAAAACTTTTGATTTTTACACCTAACTTAACCCAATCTTTTGGTACCTAAATATTCATATTTTTCAGCGGGTTTTTGTCATATCTTGTATTCTACCTTGTCTTGATCAACGCTATAGAAATTTTCAATGCTGCCAAAATTTAAGAGTTTTTGTACTACAAATAGAACATTAAACATTCGCCAAAGAAATGCAATTTTTTTAATAAATTGT
Organism: Catocala nupta; assembly: GCA_963675205.1. Classification (NCBI taxonomy): domain Eukaryota; kingdom Metazoa; phylum Arthropoda; class Insecta; order Lepidoptera; family Erebidae; genus Catocala; species Catocala nupta. The sequence continues at coordinate 1,299,104 of OY776107.1, read as the reverse complement.
CAAAATTTGTCTCAAATTATTCAAAATTATTCTCTGAACCATCATTTAATAACGCCCGGAGTTTTGCCTCGTCGTTTGGTACGACTCTCGACCACCCCCTATTGTGGGAAGTGCAAAACTTTTGATTTTTACACCTAACCTAACCCAATCTCTTGGTACCTAAATATTCATATTTTTCAGCGGGTTTTTGTCATATCTTGTATTCTACCTTGTCTTGATCAACGCTACAGAAATTTTCAATGCTGCCAAAATTTAAGAGTTTTTGTACTACAAATAGAACATTAAAAATTCGTCAAAGAAATGCAAATTTTTTAATAAATTGTCAAAATTTGTCTCAAATTATTCAAAGTTTTTCTCTGAACCATCATTAAATAACGCCCGGAGTTTTGCCCCGTCGTTTGGTACCACTCTCGACCACCCCCTATTGTGGGAAGTGCAAAACTTTTGATTTGTACACCTCACCTAACCCAATCTTTTGGTACCTAAATATTCATATTTTTCAGCGGATTTTTGTCATATCTTGTATTCTACCTTGTCTTGATCAACGCTATAGAAATTTTCAATGCTGCCAAAATTTAAGTTTTTGTACTACAAATAGAACATTAAAAATTCGCCAAAGAAATGCAAATTTTTTAATAAATTGTCAAAATTTGTCTCAAATTATTCAAAATTATTCTCTGAACCATCATTAAATAACGCCCGGAGTTTTGCCCTGTCGTTTGGTACCACTCTCGACCACCCCCTATTGTGGGAAGTGCAAAACTTTTGATTTTTACACCTTTTTTTTTTGTATACCCACTAAAAAAACCTGGGGTGTTCCCTCTCTCACCCAGTGGGGGGGGCCTGTTGGGAGTCTAAAAAGATTCATCCATAGCAGGCCCCCCCGTGTGGGTGCCGGCCGGGTCAATGGGACCCGACCTCCTCTCGTCCCCGGGGGAGAGCATTTCACCGCTCTCCCCTTTCGACGTTAGAAGGCATGCGGGAACACCGCGCGCGCCCTCTATGGGTTCTTACTCACGGGTGGCAGGGTCCCCTGAGTCCTTGCCACCCAGAACCCTTAGGTGGGAGGCAGGAGAGCGACATAAGCGCGTCTCCTGCGCCCCCTCCTCCGGCGGCGGATGTCCGGGGCGTAAGGATCTGCCTCACGCCCCCGCTCCGCCGCCTCCTTCTGCGAGATGACAGTCTCGCAGAAGGAACTCATTGCGCCCCAGCACCTGTCGTCGCCGACCATCTTGGATATGACGGTCGGCAACGAGAGGTCGGGGCCAATCACGGTGACCAGGGCACAGCGCTCCGCGGCCCACGCCGGGCACTCCTCCAGCGTGTGCTGCGCCGTGTCCCGGTCACACACCTCACAATGGTGACATCTGGTTGTCGGCTCCCTACCGGCTATCTTGCAGAGGTACTCTCCGAAACACCCGTGTCCGGAGAGCACCTGAGTAAGCCGGTAGGTGAGCGGTCCGCGCCGTCTGTCCGTCCACTCCCTTAACACTGGACGGACAGCCTCGACTGTCCTCACCCCATAGCGGGGCTGGGCCAGCCTCTCCTGCCATTTGGCCTCCAGGACCAATCGAGCCTGGGACCTTCGCGTCTCCACCGCCCTGTGCGTGGGCTCCTCGCCCTGGAGCCGGAGGTCAGCGCGCCAGTAATACACTGACGCTTGGACCTCCGCCTCCAAATCCCAGGGCGGCGATGCCGCCAAAACGCACGCCGCCTCGTAGGAGACGGTGCGGTACGCCCGCGACACCCTGATCGCCATCGCCCTCTGAGGTCTCCTTAGGAGGGCGACATTTCGGCGATCCAGGGCGCCAGCCCAAATGGGCGACCCATAAAGGGCCATCGACCGCACCACCCCCAAATAGAGGCGGCGGCAGATGACACTCGGCCCCCCGATATTCGGCAGCAGAGAGCTAAGCGCTCCAGCTGCCGACATCAGCCGGGGGGCCAGGCGGCTAAAATGGACGCGAAAGTTCCAGCGGCCGTCGAGGTGGAGCCCCAAGTATTTCATACTCGGCTCCACCCCGATGCGGACCCCTCCAACGATGATGTGGGCATCTGGTGGCGGCGCCCGCCGAGGCCCGTGAAATAGAAGGGCCTCGGATTTTTCCAGCGCCACCTCCAGTCCCAACATCCTAATCCTGCCGACAACCAGAGCCACTCCAGCCGTGGCAAGACGGGCAGCTGCCCAGTAGTCCACTCCCCGGGCCGTAACCAGCGTGTCGTCGGCGTAACAAGTTACGCCGACGCACGGGGGCAGGGCGCCCCGCAGCACCCAGTCGTAACCGATGTTCCACAGGAGCGGACCCAGAACCGATCCCTGTGGAACACCGCACGACACCTCCCTCCGGAACGTCTCTCCATTCCGCCCCACACAGAATACACTTCTCTGGTGCAGGTAGTCCCCGACTATTCGGCGCAGGTAGGGAGGCACCCCATGAAATCGGAGCGCCTCCCTAATAGTCGCCCACGGCAGGGTGTTGAACGCGTTGGCGATGTCCAAGGACACCGCCAACAGCACCCCGCGCGAGGCGACAGCCTCTGCCGAGAGGGCCTTGACGCGACTGATCGCGTCAATCGTCGATCGGCCCTCCCGGAATCCGAACTGGAGTTCGGATAAGTCGGGGCCCACCCGCACCAGGTGCTTGGAGAGGCGGGCAGCCAACACACGCTCAAAGAGCTTGCCCACCTCATCCAACAACACTATGGGGCGGTACGCGGAGGGAGAGTCCGCGGGGCGGCCCTCCTTTCTCAGGAGGACCAGCTTGCCCGTCTTCCACATGGAAGGGAACCGTCCCGACTCCAAGCAGGCGCTAAACAGCCTGAGGAGCCGGTCCCCTAGGGCGTCATAGGCCAAAACCCAGGCGCGGCCAGGAATCCCGTCCGGCCCCGGAGCAGTGTTTTTGCCCCGGAGCCGCACCATTGCCGCGCCGAGCTCCGCCATTGATACTACTGGCGCCCCGGCATCGGCGCCGTCCTCCTCGACTTCGGGCGGCGCCATTACGGGAAGTGTGTGCTCCGCTCTCGAAGGAAAGAGAGCGGAGATCACCCCCTCCAATTGCCGGGGCTGGAGACTCTCGGTGACCGGTGGGGCCCAGGGGCGCAACTTGCCCCTGACCGTCTTATACGGACGGCCCCACGGGTCTGCCTCGAGAGTCCCCAGGAACTCTTCCCATCTTTGGGCTTTGGCCTCGCTGATGGCGGACTGCAGGGCGTGCTTCCGCTGTACGTATTCGCCCCGCAGCCGTATTGATTTTTACACCTAACTTAACCCAATCTTTTGGTACCTAAATATTCATATTTTTCAGCGGGTTTTTGTCATATCTTGTATTCTACCTTGTCTTGATCAACGCTATAGAAATTTTCAATGCTGCCAAAATTTAAGAGTTTTTGTACTACAAATAGAACATTAAAAATTCGCCAAAGAAATGCAATTTTTTTAATAAATTGTCAAAATTTGTCTCAAATTATTCAAAATTATTCTCTGAACCATCATTTAATAACGCCCGGAGTTTTGCCCCGTCGTTTGGTACGACTCTCGACCACCCCCTATTGTGGGAAGTGCAAAACTTTTGATTTTTACACCTAACCTAACCCAATCTCTTGGTACCTAAATATTCATATTTTTCAGCGGGTTTTTGTCATATCTTGTATTCTACCTTGTCTTGATCAACGCTACAGAAATTTTCAATGCTGCCAAAATTTAAGAGTTTTTGTACTACAAATAGAACATTAAAAATTCGTCAAAGAAATGCAAATTTTTTAATAAATTGTCAAAATTTGTCTCAAATTATTCAAAGTTTTTCTCTGAACCATCATTAAATAACGCCCGGAGTTTTGCCCCGTCGTTTGGTACCACTCTCGAACACCCCCTATTGTGGGAAGTGCAAAACTTTTGATTTGTACACCTCACCTAACCCAATCTTTTGGTACCTAAATATTTATATTTTTCAGCGGATTTTTGTCATATCTTGTATTCTACCTTGTCTTGATCAACGCTATAGAAATTTTCAATGCTGCCAAAATTTAAGTTTTTGTACTACAAATAGAACATTAAAAATTCGTCAAAGAACAGCAAATTTTTTAATAAATTGTCAAAATTTGTCTCAAATTATTCAAAGTTATTCTCTGAACCATCATTAAATAACGCCCGGAGTTTTGCCCCGTCGTTTGGTACGACTCTCGACCACCCCCTATTGTGGGAAGTGCAAAACCTTTGATTTTTACACCTAACCTAACCCAATCTTTTGGTACCTAAATATTCATATTTTTCAGCGGGTTTTTGTCATATCTTGTATTCTACCTTGTCTTGATCAACGCTATAGAAATTTTCAATGCTGCCAAAATTTAAGTTTTTGTACTACAAATAGAACATTAAAAATTCGCCAAAGAAATGCAAATTTTTTAATAAATTGTCAAAATTTGTCTCAAATTATTCAAAATTATTCTCTGAACCATCATTTAATAACGCCCGGAGTTTTGCCCCGTCGTTTGGTACGACTCTCGACCACCCCCTATTGTGGGAAGTGCAAAACCTTTGATTTTTACACCTAACCTAACCCAATCTTTTGGTACCTAAATATTCATATTTTTCAGCGGGTTTTTGTCATATCTTGTATTCTGCGTTGTCTTGATCAACGCAATAGAAATTTTCAGTGCTGCCAAAATTTAAAATTATTATACTACAAAAAGAACATTAAAAATTCGTCAAAGAAATGCAAATTTTTACTAAATTGTCAAAACTTGTCTCAAATTATTCAAAGTTTTTCTCTGAACCATCATTAAATAACGCCCGGAGTTTTGCCCCGTCGTTTGGTACCACTCTCGACCACCCCCTATTGTGGGAAGTGCAAATGTTTTGATTGTCACACCTAACCTAACCCAATCTTTTGGTACCTAAATATTCATATTTTTCAGCGGATTTTTGTCATATCTTGTATTCTACCTTGTCTTGATCAACGCTACAGAAATTTTCAATGCTGCCAAAATTTAAGAGTTTTTGTACTACAAATAGAACATTAAAAATTCGCCAAAGAAATGCAAATTTTTTAATAAATTGTCAAAATTTGTCTCAAATTATTCAAAATTATTCTCTGAACCATCATTTAATAACGCCCGGAGTTTTGCCCCGTCGTTTGGTACCACTCTCGACCACCCCCTATTGTGGGAAGTGCAAAACCTTTGATTTTTACACCTAACCTAACCCAATCTTTTGGTACCTAAATATTCATATTTTTCAGCGGGTTTTTGTCATATCTTGTATTCTGCCTTGTCTTGATCAACGCAATAGAAATTTTCAATGCTGCCACAATTTAAAATTATTATACTACAAAAAGAACATTAAAAATTCGTCAAAGAAATGCAAATTTTTACTAAATTGTCAAAACTTGTCTCAAATTATTCAAAGTTATTCTCTGAACCATCATTAAATAACGCCCGGAGTTTTGCCCCGTCGTTTGGTACCACTCTCGACCACCCCCTATTGTGGGAAGTGCAAAACTTTTGATTTTTACACCTAACCTAACCCAATCTCTTGGTACCTAAATATTCATATTTTTCAGCGGGTTTTTGTCATATCTTGTATTCTACCTTGTCTTGATCAACGCTATAGAAATTTTCAATGCTGCCAAAATTTAAGAGTTTTTGTACTACAAATAGAACATTAAAAATTCGCCAAAGAAATGCAATTTTTTTAATAAATTGTCAAAATTTGTCTCAAATTATTCAAAGTTTTTCTCTGAACCATCATTAAATAACGGCCGGAGTTTTCCCCGTCGTTTGGTACCACTCTCGACCACCCCCTATTGTGGGAAGTGCAAAACTTTTGATTTTTACACCAAACCTAACCTAATCTTTCGGTACCTAAATATTCATATTTTTCAGCGGGTTTTTGTCATATCTTGTATTCTACCATGTCTTGATCAACGCTATAGAAATTTTCAATGCTGCCAAAATTTAAGTTTTTGTACTACAAATAGAACATTAAAAATTCGTCAAAGAACAGCAAATTTTTTAATAAATTGTCAAAATTTGTCTCAAATTATTCAAAGTTATTCTCTGAACCATCATTAAATAACGCCCGGAGTTTTGCCCCGTCGTTTGGTACGACTCTCGACCACCCCCTATTGTGGGAAGTGCAAAACCTTTGATTTGTACACCTCACCTAACCTAATCTTTCGGTACCTAAATATTCATATTTTTCAGCGGATTTTTGTCATATCTTGTATTCTACCTTGTCTTGATCAACGCTATAGAAATTTTCAATGCTGCCAAAATTTAAGTTTTTGTACTACAAATAGAACATTAAAAATTCGTCAAAGAACAGCAAATTTTTTAATAAATTGTCAAAATTTGTCTCAAATTATTCAAAGTTATTCTCTGAACCATCATTAAATAACGCCCGGAGTTTTGCCCCGTCGTTTGGTACGACTCTCGACCACCCCCTATTGTGGGAAGTGCAAAACCTTTGATTTGTACACCTCACCTAACCTAATCTTTCGGTACCTAAATATTCATATTTTTCAGCGGATTTTTGTCATATCTTGTATTCTACCTTGTCTTGATCAACGCTATAGAAATTTTCAATGCTGCCAAAATTTAAGAGTTTTTTTAATACCAAAAGAACATTAAAAATTCGTCAAAGAAATGCAAATTTTTTAATAAATTGTCAAAATTTGTCTCAAATTATTCAAAGTTTTTCTCTGAACCATCATTAAATAACGGCCGGAGTTTTCCCCGTCGTTTGGTACCACTCTCGACCACCCCCTATTGTGGGAAGTGCAAAACCTTTGATTTTTACACCTAACCTAACCCAATCTTTTGGTACCTAAATATTCATATTTTTCAGCGGGTTTTTGTCATATCTTGTATTCTACCTTGTCTTGATCAACGCTATAGAAATTTTCAATGCTGCCAAAATTTAAGTTTTTGTACTACAAATAGAACATTAAAAATTCGCCAAAGAAATGCAAATTTTTTAATAAATTGTCAAAATTTGTCTCAAATTATTCAAAATTATTCTCTGAACCATCATTTAATAACGCCCGGAGTTTTGCCCCGTCGTTTGGTACGACTCTCGACCACCCCCTATTGTGGGAAGTGCAAAACCTTTGATTTTTACACCTAACCTAACCCAATCTTTTGGTACCTAAATATTCATATTTTTCAGCGGGTTTTTGTCATATCTTGTATTCTGCCTTGTCTTGATCAACGCAATAGAAATTTTCAGTGCTGCCAAAATTTAAAATTATTATACTACAAAAAGAACATTAAAAATTCGTCAAAGAAATGCAAATTTTTACTAAATTGTCAAAACTTGTCTCAAATTATTCAAAGTTTTTCTCTGAACCATCATTAAATAACGCCCGGAGTTTTGCCCCGTCGTTTGGTACCACTCTCGACCACCCCCTATTGTGGGAAGTGCAAATGTTTTGATTGTCACACCTAACCTAACCCAATCTTTTGGTACCTAAATATTCATATTTTTCAGCGGATTTTTGTCATATCTTGTATTCTACCTTGTCTTGATCAACGCTACAGAAATTTTCAATGCTGCCAAAATTTAAGAGTTTTTGTACTACAAATAGAACATTAAAAATTCGCCAAAGAAATGCAAATTTTTTAATAAATTGTCAAAATTTGTCTCAAATTATTCAAAATTATTCTCTGAACCATCATTTAATAACGCCCGGAGTTTTGCCCCGTCGTTTGGTACCACTCTCGACCACCCCCTATTGTGGGAAGTGCAAAACCTTTGATTTTTACACCTAACCTAACCCAATCTTTTGGTACCTAAATATTCATATTTTTCAGCGGGTTTTTGTCATATCTTGTATTCTGCCTTGTCTTGATCAACGCAATAGAAATTTTCAGTGCTGCCAAAATTTAAAATTATTATACTACAAAAAGAACATTAAAAATTCGTCAAAGAAATGCAAATTTTTACTAAATTGTCAAAACTTGTCTCAAATTATTCAAAGTTATTCTCTGAACCATCATTAAATAACGCCCGGAGTTTTGCCCCGTCGTTTGGTACCACTCTCGACCACCCCCTATTGTGGGAAGTGCAAAACTTTTGATTTTTACACCTAACCTAACCCAATCTCTTGGTACCTAAATATTCATATTTTTCAGCGGGTTTTTGTCATATCTTGTATTCTACCTTGTCTTGATCAACGCTATAGAAATTTTCAATGCTGCCAAAATTTAAGAGTTTTTGTACTACAAATAGAACATTAAAAATTCGCCAAAGAAATGCAATTTTTTTAATAAATTGTCAAAATTTGTCTCAAATTATTCAAAGTTATTCTCTGAACCATCATTAAATAACGCCCGGAGTTTTCCCCGTCGTTTGGTACCACTCTCGACCACCCCCTATTGTGGGAAGTGCAAAACTTTTGATTTTTACACCAAACCTAACCTAATCTTTCGGTACCTAAATATTCATATTTTTCAGTGGGTTTTTGTCATATCTTGTATTCTACCCTGTCTTGATCAACGCTATAGAAATTTTCAATGCTGCCAAAATTTAAAAGTTTTTGTACTACAAATAGAACATTAAAAATTCGTCAAAGAAATGCAAATTTTTTAATAAATTGTCAAAATTTGTCTCAAATTATTCAAAGTTATTCTCTGAACCATCATTAAATAACGCCCGGAGTTTTCCCCGTCGTTTGGTACCACTCTCGACCACCCCCTATTGTGGGAAGTGCAAAACTTTTGATTTTTACACCAAACCTAACCTAATCTTTCGGTACCTAAATATTCATATTTTTCAGCGAGTTTTTGTCATATCTTGTATTCTACCTTGTCTTGATCAACGCTATAGAAATTTTCAATGCTGCCAAAATTTAAGAGTTTTTGTACTACAAATAGAACATTAAAAATTCGCCAAAGAAATGCAAATTTTTTAATAAATTGTCAAAATTTGTCTCAAATTATTCAAAATTATTCTCTGAACCATCATTTAATAACGCCCGGAGTTTTCCCCGTCGTTTGGTACCACTCTCGACCACCCCCTATTGTGGGATGTGCAAATGTTTTGATTGTCACACCTAACCTAACCCAATCTTTTGGTACCTAAATATTCATATTTTTCAGCGGATTTTTGTCATATCTTGTATTCTACCTTGTCTTGATCAACGCTATAGAAATTTTCAATGCTGCCAAAATTTAAGAGTTTTTGTACTACAAATAGAACATTAAAAATTCGTCAAAGAAATGCAAATTTTTTAATAAATTGTCAAAATTTGTCTCAAATTATTCAAAGTTATTCTCTGAACCATCATTAAATAACGCCCGGAGTTTTCCCCGTCGTTTGGTACCACTCTCGACCACTCCCTATTGTGGGAAGTGCAAAACTTTTGATTTTTACACCAAACCTAACCTAATCTTTCGGTACCTAAATATTCATATTTTTCAGCGAGTTTTTGTCATATCTTGTATTCTACCTTGTCTTGATCAACGCTATAGAAATTTTCAATGCTGCCAAAATTTAAGAGTTTTTGTACTACAAATAGAACATTAAAAATTCGCCAAAGAAATGCAAATTTTTTAATAAATTGTCAAAATTTGTCTCAAATTATTCAAAATTATTCTCTGAACCATCATTTAATAACGCCCGGAGTTTTCCCCGTTGTTTGGTACCACTCTCGACCACCCCCTATTGTGGGAAGTGCAAATGTTTTGATTGTCACACCTAACCTAACCCAATCTTTTGGTACCTAAATATTCATATTTTTCAGCGGATTTTTGTCATATCTCGTATTCTACCTTGTCTTGATCAACTCTATAGAAATTTTCAATGCTGCCAAAATTTAAGAGATTTTGTACTACAAATAGAACATTAAAAATTCGCCAAAGAAATGCAAATTTTTTAATAAATTGTCAAAATTTGTCTCAAATTATTCAAAATTATTCTCTGAACCATCATTTAATAACGCCCGGAGTTTTGCCCCGTCGTTTGGTACGACTCTCGACCACCCCCTATTGTGGGAAGTGCAAAACCTTTGATTTTTACACCTAACCTAACCCAATCTTTTGGTACCTAAATATTCATATTTTTCAGCGGGTTTTTGTTATATCTTGTATTCTGCCTTGTCTTGATCAACGCAATAGAAATTTTCAGTGCTGCCAAAATTTAAAATTATTATACTACAAAAAGAACATTAAAAATTCGTCAAAGAAATGCAAATTTTTACTAAATTGTCAAAACTTGTCTCAAATTATTCAAAGTTATTCTCTGAATCATCATTAAATAACGCCCGGAGTTTTGCCCCGTCGTTTGGTACCACTCTCGACCACCCCCTATTGTGGGAAGTGCAAAACTTTTGATTTTTACACCTAACTTAACCCAAACTTTTGGTACCTAAATATTCATATTTTTCAGCGGGTTTTTGTCATATCTTGTATTCTACCTTGTCTTGATCAACGCTACAGAAATTTTCAAAGCTGCCAAAATTTAAGAGTTTTTGTACTACAAATAGAACATTAAAAATTCGTCAAAGAAATGCAAATTTTTTAATAAATTGTCAAAATTTGGCTCAAATTATTTAAAGTTTTTCTCTGAACCATCATTAAATAACGCCCGGAGTTTTGTCCCGTCGTTTGGTACGACTCTCGACCACCCCCTATTGTGGAAAGTGCAAAACTTTAGATTTTTACACCTAACCTAACCCAATCTTTTGGTACCTAAATATTCATATTTTTCAGCGGGTTTTTGTCATATCTTGTATTCTACCTTGTCTTGATCAACGCTACAGAAATTTTCAATGCTGCCAAAATTTAAGAGTTTTTGTACTACAAATAGAACATTAAAAATTCGTCAAAGAAATGCAAATTTTTTAATAAATTGTCAAAATTTGTCTCAAATTATTCAAAGTTTTTCTCTGAACCATCATTAAATAACGCCCGGAGTTTTGCCCCGTCGTTTGGTACCACTCTCGACCACCCCCTATTGTGGGAAGTGCAAAACTTTTGATTTGTACACCTCACCTAACCTAATCTTTCGGTACCTAAATATTCATATTTTTCAGCGGATTTTTGTCATATCTTGTATTCTACCTTGTCTTGATCAACGCTATAGAAATTTTCAATGCTGCCAAAATTTAAAATTATTATACTACAAAAAGAACATTAAAAATTCGTCAAAGAAATGCAAATTTTTACTAAATTGTCAAAACTTGTCTCAAATTATTCAAAGTTATTCTCTGAATCATCATTAAATAACGCCCGGAGTTTTGCCCCGTCGTTTGGTACCACTCTCGACCACCCCCTATTGTGGGAAGTGCAAAACTTTTGATTTTTACACCTAACTTAACCCAAACTTTTGGTACCTAAATATTCATATTTTTCAGCGGGTTTTTGTCATATCTTGTATTCTACCTTGTCTTGATCAACGCTACAGAAATTTTCAAAGCTGCCAAAATTTAAGAGTTTTTGTACTACAAATAGAACATTAAAAATTCGTCAAAGAAATGCAAATTTTTTAATAAATTGTCAAAATTTGGCTCAAATTATTTAAAGTTTTTCTCTGAACCATCATTAAATAACGCCCGGAGTTTTGTCCCGTCGTTTGGTACGACTCTCGACCACCCCCTATTGTGGGAAGTGCAAAACTTTAGATTTTTACACCTAACCTAACCCAATCTTTTGGTACCTAAATATTCATATTTTTCAGCGGGTTTTTGTCATATCTTGTATTCTACCTTGTCTTGATCAACGCTACAGAAATTTTCAATGCTGCCAAAATTTAAGAGTTTTTGTACTACAAATAGAACATTAAAAATTCGTCAAAGAAATGCAAATTTTTTAATAAATTGTCAAAATTTGTCTCAAATTATTCAAAGTTTTTCTCTGAACCATCATTAAATAACGCCCGGAGTTTTGCCCCGTCGTTTGGTACCACTCTCGACCACCCCCTATTGTGGGAAGTGCAAAACTTTTGATTTGTACACCTCACCTAACCTAATCTTTCGGTACCTAAATATTCATATTTTTCAGCGGATTTTTGTCATATCTTGTATTCTACCTTGTCTTGATCAACGCTATAGAAATTTTCAATGCTGCAAAAATTTAAGAGTTTTTGTACTACAAATAGAACATTAAAAATTCGTCAAAGAAATGCAAATTTTTTAATAAATTGTAAAAATTTGTCTCAAATTATTCAAAGTTTTTCTCTGAACCATCATTAAATAACGCCCGGAGTTTTGCCCCGTCGTTTGGTACCACTCTCGACCACCCCCTATTGTGGGAAGTGCAAAACCTTTGATTTTTACACCTAACCTAACCCAATCTTTTGGTACCTAAATATTCATATTTTTCAGCGGGTTTTTGTCATATCTTGTATTCTGCCTTGTCTTGATCAACGCAATAGAAATTTTCAGTGCTGCCAAAATTTAAAATTATTATACTACAAAAAGAACATTAAAAATTCGTCAAAGAAATGCAAATTTTTACTAAATTGTCAAAACTTGTCTCAAATTATTCAAAGTTATTCTCTGAACCATCATTAAATAACGCCCGGAGTTTTGCCCCGTCGTTTGGTACCACTCTCGACCACCCCCTATTGTGGGAAGTGCAAAACCTTTGATTTTTACACCTAACTTAACCCAATCTTTTGGTACCTAAATATTCATATTTTTCAGCGGGTTTTTGTCATATCTTGTATTCTACCTTGTCTTGATCAACGCTACAGAAATTTTCAAAGCTGCCAAAATTTAAGAGTTTTTGTACTACAAATAGAACATTAAAAATTCGTCAAAGAAATGCAAATTTTTTAATAAATTTTCAAAATTTGACTCAAATTATTCAAAGTTTTTCTCTGAACCATCATTAAATAACGCCCGGAGTTTTGCTCCGTCGTTTGGTACCACTCTCGACCACCCCCTATTGTGGGAAGTGCAAAACTTTTGATTTTTACACCTAACCTAACCCAATCTTTTGGTACCTAAATATTCATATTTTTCAGCGGGTTTTTGTCATATCTTGTATTCTACCTTGTCTTGATCAACGCTACAGAAATTTTCAATGCTGCCAAAATTTAAGAGTTTTTGTACTACAAATAGAACATTAAAAATTCGTCAAAGAAATGCAAATTTTTTAATAAATTGTCAAAATTTGTCTCAAATTATTCAAAGTTTTTCTCTGAACCATCATTAAATAACGCCCGGAGTTTTGCCCCGTCGTTTGGTACCACTCTCGACCACCCCCTATTGTGGGAAGTGCAAAACTTTTGATTTGTACACCTCACCTAACCTAATCTTTCGGTACCTAAATATTCATATTTTCAGCGGATTTTTGTCATATCTTGTATTCTACCTTGTCTTGATCAACGCTACAGAAATTTTCAATGCTGCCAAAATTTAAGAGTTTTTGTACTACAAATAGAACATTAAAAATTCGCCAAAGAAATGCAAATTTTTTAATAAATTGTCAAAATTTGTCTCAAATTATTCAAAATTATTCTCTGAACCATCATTTAATAACGCCCGGAGTTTTCCCCGTCGTTTGGTACCACTCTCGACCACCCCCTATTGTGGGAAGTGCAAATGTTTTGATTGTCACACCTAACCTAACCCAATCTTTTGGTACCTAAATATTCATATTTTTCAGCGGATTTTTGTCATATCTTGTATTCTACCTTGTCTTGATCAACGCTATAGAAATTTTCAATGCTGCCAAAATTTAAGAGTTTTTGTACTACAAATAGAACATTAAAAATTCGCCAAAGAAATGCAAATTTTTTAATAAATTGTCAAAATTTGTCTCAAATTATTCAAAATTATTCTCTGACCCATCATTTAATAACGCCCGGAGTTTTTCCTCGTCGTTTGGTACGACTCTCGACCACCCCCTATTGTGGGAAGTGCAAAACCTTTGATTTTTACACCTAACCTAACCCAATCTTTTGGTACCTAAATATTCATATTTTTCAGCGGGTTTTTGTCATATCTTGTATTCTGCCTTGTCTTGATCAACGCAATAGAAATTTTCAGTGCTGCCAAAATTTAAAATTATTATACTACAAAAAGAACATTAAAAATTCGTCAAAGAAATGCAAATTTTTACTAAATTGTCAAAACTTGTCTCAAATTATTCAAAGTTATTCTCTGAACCATCATTAAATAACGCCCGGAGTTTTGCCCCGTCGTTTGGTACCACTCTCGACCACCCCCTATTGTGGGAAGTGCAAAACTTTTGATTTTTACACCTAACCTAACCCAATCTCTTGGTACCTAAATATTCATATTTTTCAGCGGGTTTTTGTCATATCTTGTATTCTACCTTGTCTTGATCAACGCTATAGAAATTTTCAATGCTGCCAAAATTTAAGAGTTTTTGTACTACAAATAGAACATTAAAAATTCGCCAAAGAAATGCAATTTTTTTAATAAATTGTCAAAATTTGTCTCAAATTATTCAAAATTATTCTCTGAACCATCATTTAATAACGCCCGGAGTTTTGCCCCGTCGTTTGGTACGACTCTCGACCACCCCCTATTGTGGGAAGTGCAAAACTTTTGATTTTTACACCTAACCTAACCCAATCTCTTGGTACCTAAATATTCATATTTTTCAGCGGGTTTTTGTCATATCTTGTATTCTACCTTGTCTTGATCAACGCTACAGAAATTTTCAATGCTGCCAAAATTTAAGAGTTTTTGTACTACAAATAGAACATTAAAAATTCGTCAAAGAAATGCAAATTTTTTAATAAATTGTCAAAATTTGTCTCAAATTATTCAAAATTATTCTCTGAACCATCATTTAATAACGCCCTTAGTTTTGCCCCGTCGTTTGGTACGACTCTCGACCACCCCCTATTGTGGGAAGTGCAAAACTTTTGATTTTGACACCTAACCTAACCCAATCTCTTGGTACCTAAATATTCATATTTTTCAGCGGGTTTTTGTCATATCTTGTATTCTACCTTGTCTTGATCAACGCTACAGAAATTTTCAATGCTGCCAAAATTTAAGAGTTTTTGTACTACAAATAGAACATTAAAAATTCGTCAAAGAAATGCAAATTTTTTAATAAATTGTCAAAATTTGTCTCAAATTATTCAAAGTTATTCTCTGAACCATCATTAAATAACGCCCGGAGTTTTGCCCCGTCGTTTGGTACCACTCTCGACCACCCCCTATTGTGGGAAGTGCAAAACTTTTGATTTGTACACCTCACCTAACCTAATCTTTCGGTACTTAAATATTCATATTTTTCAGCGGATTTTTGTCATATCTTGTATTCTACCTTGTCTTGATCAACGCTATAGAAATTTTCAATGCTGCCAAAATTTAAGAGTTTTTGTACTACAAATAGAACATTAAAAATTCGTCAAAGAAATGCAAATTTTTTAATAAATTGTCAAAATTTGTCTCAAATTATTCAAAGTTTTTCTCTGAACCATCATTAAATAACGCCCGGAGTTTTCCCCGTCGTTTGGTACCACTCTCGACCACCCCCTATTGTGGGAAGTGCAAAACTTTTGATTTTTACACCAAACCTAACCTAATCTTTCGGTACCTAAATATTCATATTTTTCAGCGGGTTTTTGTCATATCTTGTATTCTACCTTGTCTTGATCAACGCTATAGAAATTTTCAATGCTGCCAAAATTTAAGAGTTTTTGTACTACAAATAGAACATTAAAAATTCGCCAAAGAAATGCAAATTTTTTAATAAATTGTCAAAATTTGTCTCAAATTATTCAAAGTTTTTCTCTGAACCATCATTAAATAACGCCCGGAGTTTTGCCTCGTCGTTTGGTACCACTCTCGACCACCCCCTATTGTGGGAAGTGCGAAACTTTTGATTTTTACACCAAACCTAACCTAATCTTTCGGTACCTAAATATTCATAATTTTCAGCGGGTTTTTGTCATATCTTGTATTCTACCTTGTCTTGATCAACGCTACAGAAATTTTCAATGCTGCCAAAATTTAAGAGTTTTTGTACTACAAATAGAACATTAAAAATTCGTCAAAGAAATGCAAATTTTTTAATAAATTGTCAAAATTTGTCACAAATTATTCAAAGTTTTTCTCTGAACCATCATTAAATAACGCCCGGAGTTTTCCCCGTCGTTTGGTACCACTCTCGACCACCCCCTATTGTGGAAAGTGCAAAACTTTTGATTTTTACACCAAACCTAACCTAATCTTTCGGTACCTAAATATTCATATTTTTCAGCGGGTTTTTGTCATATCTTGTATTCTACCTTGTCTTGATCAACGCTATAGAAATTTTCAATGCTGCCAAAATTTAAGAGTTTTTGTACTACAAATAGAACATTAAAAATTCGTCAAAGAAATGCAAATTTTTTAATAAATTGTCAAAATTTGTCTCAAATTATTCAAAGTTTTTCTCTGAACCATCATTAAATAACGCCCGGAGTTTTGCCTCGTCGTTTGGTACCACTCTCGACCACCCCCTATTGTGGGAAGTGCAAAACCTTTGATTTTTACACCTAACCTAACCCAATCTTTTGGTACCTAAATATTCATATTTTTCAGCGGGTTTTTGTCATATCTTGTATTCTGCCTTGTCTTGATCAACGCAATAGAAATTTTCAGTGCTGCCAAAATTTAAAATTATTATACTACAAAAAGAACATTAAAAATTCGTCAAAGAAATGCAAATTTTTACTAAATTGTCAAAACTTGTCTCAAATTATTCAAAGTTATTCTCTGAACCATCATTAAATAACGCCCGGAGTTTTGCCCCGTCGTTTGGTACCACTCTCGACCACCCCCTATTGTGGGAAGTGCAAAACCTTTGATTTTTACACCTAACTTAACCGAATCTTTTGGTACCTGAATATTCATATTTTTCAGCGGGTTTTTGTCATATCTTGTATTCTACCTTGTCTTGATCAACGCTATAGAAATTTTCAATGCTGCCAAAATTTAAGAGTTTTTGTACTACAAATAGAACATTAAAAATTCGTCAAAGAAATGCAAATTTTTTAATAAATTGTCAAAATTTGTCTCAAATTATTCAAAGTTTTTCTCTGAACCATCATTAAATAACGCCCGGAGTTTTCCCCGTCGTTTGGTACCACTCTCGACCACCCCCTATTGTGGGAAGTGCAAAACTTTTGATTTTTACACCAAACCTAACCTAATCTTTCGGTACCTAAATATTCATATTTTTCAGCGGGTTTTTGTCATATCTTGTATTCTACCTTGTCTTGATCAACGCTATAGAAATTTTCAATGCTGCCAAAATTTAAGAGTTTTTGTACTACAAATAGAACATTAAAAATTCGCCAAAGAAATGCAAATTTTTTAATAAATTGTCAAAATTTGTCTCAAATTATTCAAAATTATTCTCTGAACCATCATTCAATAACGCCCGGAGTTTTGCCCCGTCGTTTGGTACGACTCTCGACCACACCCTATTGTGGGAAGTGCAAAACTTTTGATTTTTACACCTAACCTAACCCAATCTTTTGGTACCTAAATATTCATATTTTTCAGCGGGTTTTTGTCATATCTTGTATTCTACCTTGTCTTGATCAACGCTACAGAAATTTTCAATGCTGCCAAAATTTAAGAGTTTTTGTACTACAAATAGAACATTAAAAATTCGTCAAAGAAATGCAAATTTTTTAATAAATTGTCAAAATTTGTCTCAAATTATTCAAAGTTTTTCTCTGAACCATCATTAAATAACGCCCGGAGTTTTGCCTCGTCGTTTGGTACCACTCTCGACCACCCCCTATTGTGGGAAGTGCGAAACTTTTGATTTTTACACCAAACCTAACCTAATCTTTCGGTACCTAAATATTCATAATTTTCAGCGGGTTTTTGTCATATCTTGTATTCTACCTTGTCTTGATCAACGCTACAGAAATTTTCAATGCTGCCAAAATTTAAGAGTTTTTGTACTACAAATAGAACATTAAAAATTCGTCAAAGAAATGCAAATTTTTTAATAAATTGTCAAAATTTGTCACAAATTATTCAAAGTTTTTCTCTGAACCATCATTAAATAACGCCCGGAGTTTTCCCCGTCGTTTGGTACCACTCTCGACCACCCCCTATTGTGGGAAGTGCAAAACTTTTGATTTTTACACCAAACCTAACCTAATCTTTCGGTACTTAAATATTCATATTTTTCAGCGGGTTTTTGTCATATCTTGTATTCTACCTTGTCTTGATCAACGCTATAGAAATTTTCAATGCTGCCAAAATTTAAGAGTTTTTGTACTACAAATAGAACATTAAAAATTCGTCAAAGAAATGCAAATTTTTTAATAAATTGTCAAAATTTGTCTCAAATTATTCAAAGTTATTTTCTGAACCATCAATAAATAATGCCCGGAGTTTTCCCCGTCGTTTGGTACCACTCTCGACCACCCCCTATTGTGGGAAGTGCAAAACTTTTGATTTTTACACCAAACCTAACCTAATCTTTCGGTACCTAAATATTCATATTTTTCAGCGGATTTTTGTCATATCTTGTATTCTACCTTGTCTTGATCAACGCTATAGAAATTTTCAATGCTGCCAAAATTTAAGAGTTTTTGTACTACAAATAGAACATTAAAAATTCGTCAAAGAAATGCAAATTTTTTAATAAATTGTCAAAATTTGTCTCAAATTATTCAAAGTTATTCTCTGAACCATCATTAAATAACGCCCGGAGTTTTGCCCCGTCGTTTGGTACCACTCTCGACCACCCCCTATTGTGGGAAGTGCAAAACCTTTGATTTTTACACCTAACCTAACCCAATCTTTTGGTACCTAAATATTCATATTTTTCAGCGGGTTTTTGTTATATCTTGTATTCTGCCTTGTCTTGATCAACGCAATAGAAATTTTCAGTGCTGCCAAAATTTAAAATTATTATACTACAAAAAGAACATTAAAAATTCGTCAAAGAAATGCAAATTTTTACTAAATTGTCAAAACTTGTCTCAAATTATTCAAAGTTATTCTCTGAACCATCATTAAATAACGCCCGGAGTTTTGCCCCGTCGTTTGGTACCACTCTCGACCACCCCCTATTGTGGGAAGTGCAAAACTTTAGATTTTTACACCTTTTTTTTTTTTTTTTTTTTTTGACCCAGGGAAATCCTTTATGGATACCCCCTCCCCCGGGGGGGGGGAGGGAAGTTATTTGAGACTCTCCGCCCCTGAAGGGGGTCGGTATACACACTAAAAACCTGGGGTGAGCAGTCCCACCGCCGACGGGGTGGGACGAGATGGGGTCGCGTTAGCAATCACCATCCCGTCCCGGCGGTTGGCCCGGCTGATTGTAACCGGGCCTCAGCACCTGTGGAGGGGAGGCCTTGCTCACCAAGGCCACCCCCCAGACGTGTGGGGCCGTGCAAGCCGGTAGAGAGTCCCCCGACTCTGTACCAGTGACCCCACTATACAGGAGCGAGAAGGCGGGCAAATCGCCTCCTCCTCGCTCCCGTCCGTCTGCGCCGGAGAGGGTCAGCGAGGGGATTGTTCTCCCTGACTCTCTCCGCGGCCTCCTTCTGCGCCATGACAGCCTCACAGAAGGAGACCACTGCCTGCCACGACCTCTCGCCGCCGAGCATGGCGTTGATCACGCTCGGCAGGGAGAGATCCCCGCCTATTATGGCCGAAAGCGTGTGCCGCTGCGGCCCCCACGCGGCACACACCTCCAGCGTATGGAGCGCCGTATCTTCTGGCGCCCCACACTCGTGGCAGAGCGGGGTCGCCTCCCGTCTCGCGATCTGGTGCAAATACTTTCCGAAGCATCCGTGCCCGGAAAGCACCTGCACCAATCGGAAGGTCAGCGACCCGAATCGCCGCCCTATCCACCCCCGAAGGACCGGGCGAATGGCCTCCACCGTCCACTGGCCCGGGACCGGTGGAGCCAGGTCCTCCGTCCACCGCCTCAGCAGGGCGGCCCGCGCCTGTCGCCGCATGCGTGCGATCTCCTCCCACCCCGGGGGCTCCCCGCGGGACCTCCTCGCCGCCACGAAGTGGTAAACTTCGGCGAGGATCTCCGCTTGCAGCTCCCAGGGGGGGTCACTGGCCAGCACGCACGCAGCCGTCCAGGACACCGTCCGGTAACCGCGTATGGCCCTCGTCGCGACGACCCGCTGCGGACGTCGCAGCAGGGTCTTATTGTCGCGACTGAGGGCGTCCGCCCAGACCGGTGCCCCGTACAGGGCCATACTCCGGATCACTCCGGAGTACAGTCGGCGACAAGTGGCGCTCGGGCCACCCACGTTGGGCAACAGCCTCCCCAGGGCGGCCGCCGCTCCTAGGACTTTTGGGGCCAGCTGGGTGAAGTGTGCCCCAAAAGTCCACCTCCCGTCCAGGATGAGACCCAAGTACCTCATTTGGGTCCCAAGCCGGACCAGGACCCCGTCCAGGGCTACTCGCGTACCTGGAGGAGGTCCTCCCCGAGGCCCATGAAACAATAGGGCCTCAGTCTTGGAGAGGGCAACCTCCAATCCCAGGGCGCGGATACGGTCAACTACTAGGGCAGCTCCCACCTCAGCCAACCGCACCGTCTCCCCGAGGTTCCTCCCCTTGACTACGACCAGGGTGTCATCGGCGTAACACGCCACCCGCATACTCGCGGGAAGCGTGCCCCGAAGCACCCAGTCGTAGCCAACGTTCCACAGGAGCGGTCCCAGTACCGACCCCTGTGGAACCCCGCAGGATACGCGACGGCGCCTCAGACCGTCGCGTCCCTCCACCAGGACCTCACGGTCCTGGAGGTAGTCGGCCAACAGCCTCCGCAAATACAGGGGCACTCCGTGATACCGGAGGGCCTCCTGTACTGTTCCATGCGGGAGGCTGTTGAAGGCGTTGGCAATGTCCAGCGAGACAGCCAACGCCTTGTTCCCCCCACCGACCGCTTCCTGCGTCCAATCTTTTAGCCAGAGCAGGGCGTCTATTGTGGACCGCCCCGCTCTGAACCCATACTGGGCCTGCGATAAAGCCGGCCCAGTCCCCTCCAAGTGCTGGATGACACGGGAAGCCACCACTCTCTCTAGCAGCTTTCCCGTGTCATCCAGCAACACGATTGGTCTGTATGCGGAAGGCGAGGTTGTGTCTCGCCCCTCCTTCCGCAACAGGCATAACCGGCCGTCCTTCCACAGCTTCGGGAACCGTCCAGACGTGAGGCATGCGTCGAACAGCTCCCGAAGCGGATCGCCCATCTCTCTGAGGGCGATCCGGAGGACCCGCCCCGGGATTCCGTCAGGACCCGGTGCCGTCCTCTTGCCACATACGCGGCTGACGGCTGCATCCATCTCCGCCTCTGATACAAGCGGGATGGAGGCCGGATCCAATTCCTCCGGGAAGGACGGCGCCATCATCGGAGGGGTGTGGTAGGGGTCCCGTTCGGGAAAGAGCCCCACCAGCACCCTGCCCAAGAGCTCCGGCTCCAGAGACTCCGCAACGGGGGGCGTCAGGCCCCGGAACTTGTTCCGGGCAGCCCTATACGGGCGCCCCCATGGGTCCCTATCCAGGCCCTCCAAGGCCTCACCCCAGGCCCGGGACTTGGCCTGGCCGACGGCCAGCTGCAGCTCCTTTTTGGCTGCACGGTACCCATAGATTTTTACACCTAACCTAACCCAATCTTTTGGTACCTAAATATTCATATTTTTCAGCGGGTTTTTGTCATATCTTGTATTCTACCTTGTCTTGATCAACGCTACAGAAATTTTCAATGCTGCCAAAATTTAAGAGTTTTTGTACTACAAATAGAACATTAAAAATTCGTCAAAGAAATGCAAATTTTTTAATAAATTGTCAAAATTTGTCTCAAATTATTCAAAGTTTTTCTCTGAACCATCATTAAATAACGCCCGGAGTTTTGCCCCGTCGTTTGGTACCACTCTCGACCACCCCCTATTGTGGGAAGTGCAAAACTTTTGATTTGTACACCTCACCTAACCTAATCTTTCGGTACCTAAATATTCATATTTTTCAGCGGATTTTTGTCATATCTTGTATTCTACCTTGTCTTGATCAACGCTACAGAAATTTTCAATGCTGCCAAAATTTAAGAGTTTTTGTACTACAAATAGAACATTAAAAATTCGCCAAAGAAATGCAAATTTTTTAATAAATTGTCAAAATTTGTCTCAAATTATTCAAAATTATTCTCTGAACCATCATTTAATAACGCCCGGAGTTTTCCCCGTCGTTTGGTACCACTCTCGACCACCCCCTATTGTGGGAAGTGCAAATGTTTTGATTGTCACACCTAACCTAACCCAATCTTTTGGTACCTAAATATTCATATTTTTCAGCGGATTTTTGTCATATCTTGCATTCTACCTTGTCTTGATCAACGCTATAGAAATTTTCAATGCTGCCAAAATTTAAGAGTTTTTGTACTACAAATAGAACATTAAAAATTCGCCAAAGAAATGCAAATTTTTTAATAAATTGTCAAAATTTGTCTCAAATTATTCAAAATTATTCTCTGACCCATCATTTAATAACGCCCGGAGTTTTTCCTCGTCGTTTGGTACGACTCTCGACCACCCCCTATTGTGGGAAGTGCAAAACCTTTGATTTTTACACCTAACCTAACCCAATCTTTTGGTACCTAAATATTCATATTTTTCAGCGGGTTTTTGTCATATCTTGTATTCTGCCTTGTCTTGATCAACGCAATAGAAATTTTCAGTGCTGCCAAAATTTAAAATTATTATACTACAAAAAGAACATTAAAAATTCGTCAAAGAAATGCAAATTTTTACTAAATTGTCAAAACTTGTCTCAAATTATTCAAAGTTATTCTCTGAACCATCATTAAATAACGCCCGGAGTTTTGCCCCGTCGTTTGGTACCACTCTCGACCACCCCCTATTGTGGGAAGTGCAAAACTTTTGATTTTTACACCTTTTTTTTTTTTTTTTTTTTTTTTTTTTTTTTTTTTTTTTTTTTTTTTTTTTTTTTTTTTGATTCCCAGGAAAAATGCTTCATGCACTACCCGCCGGCTAGGGGACGGCACCGGCGGGGCGTGTGGGACTCCCAGCTAGAAAACGCGCTGGTCTACCCACTAAAAAACCTGGGGTGTTCCCTCTCTCACCCAATGGGGGGGGCCAGTTGGGAACTTAAAAGATTCAACCATAGCAGGCCCCCCCGTGTGGGTGCCGGCCGGGTCATTTTTTTTTTCGGACCCGACCACCTCTCGTCCCCAGGGGAGAGCCTGACTGCTCTCCCCTTTCGACATCAGAAAGGCGCGCGGGAACACCGCGCGCGCCCTCTCAGGGCTTTTAGTTTACGGGTGGCAGGGTCCCCTGAGGCCCCGCCACCCGGAGCCCCTAGGTCGGGGGCAGGAGAGCGACATAAGCGCGTCTCCTGCGCCCCCTCCTCTGGCGGCGGATGTCCGGGGCGTAAGGATCGTCCTCACGGCCCCGCTCCGCCGCCTCCTTCTGCGAGATGACAGCCTCGCAGAAGGACCTCATTGCGCCCCAGCACCTGTCGTCGCCGACCATCTTGGATATGACGGTCGGCAACGAGAGGTCGGGGCCAATCACGGTTGATTTTTACACCTAACCTAACCCAATCTCTTGGTACCTAAATATTCATATTTTTCAGCGGGTTTTTGTCATATCTTGTATTCTACCTTGTCTTGATCAACGCTATAGAAATTTTCAATGCTGCCAAAATTTAAGAGTTTTTTACTACAAATAGAACATTAAAAATTCGCCAAAGAAATGCAATTTTTTTAATAAATTGTCAAAATTTGTCTCAAATTATTCAAAATTATTCTCTGAACCATCATTTAATAACGCCCGGAGTTTTGCCCCGTCGTTTGGTACGACTCTCGACCACCCCCTATTGTGGGAAGTGCAAAACTTTTGATTTGTACACCTAACCTAACCCAATCTCTTGGTACCTAAATATTCATATTTTTCAGCGGGTTTTTGTCATATCTTGTATTCTACCTTGTCTTGATCAACGCTACAGAAATTTTCAATGCTGCCAAAATTTAAGAGTTTTTGTACTACAAATAGAACATTAAAAATTCGTCAAAGAAATGCAAATTTTTTAATAAATTGTCAAAATTTGTCTCAAATTATTCAAAATTATTCTCTGAAC
Organism: Catocala nupta; assembly: GCA_963675205.1. NCBI lineage: Eukaryota > Metazoa > Arthropoda > Insecta > Lepidoptera > Erebidae > Catocala > Catocala nupta. The sequence goes on along the minus strand of OY776107.1, from coordinate 1,275,051 downwards.
CATCATTTAATAACGCCCGGAGTTTTGCCCCGTCGTTTGGTACGACTCTCGACCACCCCCTATTGTGGGAAGTGCAAAACTTTTGATTTTTACACCTAACCTAACCCAATCTCTTGGTACCTAAATATTCATATTTTTCAGCGGGTTTTTGTCATATCTTGTATTCTACCTTGTCTTGATCAATGCTACAGAAATTTTCAATGCTGCCAAAATTTAAGAGTTTTTGTACTACAAATAGAACATTAAAAATTCGTCAAAGAAATGGAAATTTTTTAATAAATTGTCAAAATTTGTCTCAAATTATTCAAAGTTATTCTCTGAACCATCATTAAATAACGCCCGGAGTTTTGCCCCGTCGTTTGGTACCACTCTCGACCACCCCCTATTGTGGGAAGTGCAAAACTTTTGATTTGTACACCTCACCTAACCTAATCTTTCGGTACTTAAATATTCATATTTTTCAGCGGATTTTTGTCATATCTTGTATTCTACCTTGTCTTGATCAACGCTATAGAAATTTTCAATGCTGCCAAAATTTAAGAGTTTTTGTACTACAAATAGAACATTAAAAATTCGCCAAAGAAATGCAATTTTTTTTAATAAATTGTCAAAATTTGTCTCAAATTATTCAAAATTATTCTCTGAACCATCATTTAATAACGCCCGGAGTTTTGCCCCGTCGTTTGGTACGACTCTCGACCACCCCCTAATGTGGGAAGTGCAAAACTTTTGATTTGTACACCTCACCTAACCTAATCTTTCGGTACCTAAATATTCATATTTTTCAGCGGATTTTTGTCATATCTTGTATTCTACCTTGTCTTGATCAACGCTATAGAAATTTTCAATGCTGCCAAAATTTAAGAGTTTTTTTAATACCAAAAGAACATTAAAAATTCGTCAAAGAAATGCAAATTTTTTAATAAATTGTCAAAATTTGTCTCAAATTATTCAAAGTTTTTCTCTGAACCATCATTAAATAACGCCCGGAGTTTTCCCCGTCGTTTGGTACCACTCTCGACCACCCCCTATTGTGGGAAGTGCAAAACTTTTGATTTTTACACCAAACCTAACCTAATCTTTCGGTACCTAAATATTCATATTTTTCAGCGGGTTTTTGTCATATCTTGTATTCTACCTTGTCTTGATCAACGCTATAGAAATTTTCAATGCTGCCAAAATTTAAGAGTTTTTGTACTACAAATAGAACATTAAAAATTCGCCAAAGAAATGCAAATTTTTTAATAAATTGTCAAAATTTGTCTCAAATTATTCAAAGTTTTTCTCTGAACCATCATTAAATAACGCCCGGAGTTTGCCTCGTCGTTTGGTACCACTCTCGACCACCCCCTATTGTGGGAAGTGCGAAACTTTTGATTTTTACACCAAACCTAACCTAATCTTTCGGTACCTAAATATACATAATTTTCAGCGGGTTTTTGTCATATCTTGTATTCTACCTTGTCTTGATCAACGCTACAGAAATTTTCAATGCTGCCAAAATTTAAGAGTTTTTGTACTACAAATAGAACATTAAAAATTCGTCAAAGAAATGCAAATTTTTTAATAAATTGTCAAAATTTGTCTCAAATTATTCAAAGTTTTTCTCTGAACCATCATTAAATAACGCCCGGAGTTTCGCCCCGTCGTTTGGTACCACTCTCGACCACCCCCTATTGTGGGAACTGCAAAACTTTTGATTTGTACACCTCACCTAACCTAATCTTTCGGTACCTAAATATTCATATTTTTCAGCGGATTTTTGTCATATCTTGTATTCTACCTTGTCTTGATCAACGCTATAGAAATTTTCAATGCTGCCAAAATTTAAGAGTTTTTGTACTACAAATAGAACATTAAAAATTCGTCAAAGAAATGCAAATTTTTTAATAAATTGTCAAAATTTGTCTCAAATTATTCAAAGTTTTTCTCTGAACCATCATTTAATAACGCCCGGAGTTTTGCCCCGTCGTTTGGTACCACTCTCGACCACCCCCTATTGTGGGAAGTGCAAAACTTTTGATTTTTACACCTAACCTAACCCAATCTCTTGGTACCTAAATATTCATATTTTTCAGCGGGTTTTTGTCATATCTTGTATTCTACCTTGTCTTGATCAACGCTACAGAAATTTTCAATGCTGCCAAAATTTAAGAGTTTTTGTACTACAAATAGAACATTAAAAATTCGTCAAAGAAATGCAAATTTTTTAATAAATTGTCAAAATTTGTCTCAAATTATTCAAAGTTTTTCTCTGAACCATCATAAAATAACGCCCGGAGTTTTGCCTCGTCGTTTGGTACCACTCTCGACCACCTGCTATTGTGGGAAGTGCGAAACTTTTGATTTTTACACCAAACCTAACCTAATCTTTCGGTACCTAAATATTCATAATTTTCAGCGGGTTTTTGTCATATCTTGTATTCTACCTTGTCTTGATCAACGCTACAGAAATTTTCAATGCTGCCAAAATTTAAGAGTTTTTGTACTACAAATAGAACATTAAAAATTCGTCAAAGAAATGCAAATTTTTTAATAAATTGTCAAAATTTGTCTCAAATTATTCAAAGTTTTTCTCTGAACCATCATTAAATAACGCCCGGAGTTTTCCCCGTCGTTTGGTACCACTCTCGACCACCCCCTATTGTGGGAAGTGCAAAACTTTTGATTTTTACACCAAACCTAACCTAATCTTTCGGTACCTAAATATTCATATTTTTCAGCGGGTTTTTGTCATATCTTGTATTCTACCTTGTCTTGATCAACGCTATAGAAATTTTCAATGCTGCCAAAATTTAAGAGTTTTTGTACTACAAATAGAACATTAAAAATTCGCCAAAGAAATGCAAATTTTTTAATAAATTGTCAAAATTTGTCTCAAATTATTCAAAATTATTCTCTGAACCATCATTAAATAACGCCCGGAGTTTTGCCCCGTCGTTTGGTACGACTCTCGACCACCCCCTATTGTGGGAAGTGCGAAACTTTTGATTTTTACACCAAACCTAACCTAATCTTTCGGTACCTAAATATTCATAATTTTCAGCGGGTTTTTGTCATATCTTGTATTCTACCTTGTCTTGATCAACGCTACAGAAATTTTCAATGCTGCCAAAATTTAAGAGTTTTTGTACTACAAATAGAACATTAAAAATTCGTCAAAGAAATGCAAATTTTTTAATAAATTGTCAAAATTTGTCTCAAATTATTCAAAGTTATTTTCTGAACCATCAATAAATAACGCCCGGAGTTTTCCCCGTCGTTTGGTACCACTCTCGACCACCCCCTATTGTGGGAAGTGCAAAACTTTTGATTTTTACACCAAACCTAACCTAATCTTTCGGTACCTAAATATTCATATTTTTCAGCGGGTTTTTGTCATATCTTGTATTCTACCTTGTCTTGATCAACGCAATAGAAATTTTCAGTGCTGCCAAAATTTAAGTTTATTATACTACAAAAAGAACATTAAAAATTCGTCAAAGAAATGCAAATTTTTTAATAAATTGTCAAAATTTGTCACAAATTATTCAAAGTTTTTCTCTGAACCATCATTAAATAACGCCCGGAGTTTTCCCCGTCGTTTGGTACCACTCTCGACCACCCCCTATTGTGGGAAGTGCAAAACTTTTGATTTGTACACCTCACCTAACCTAATCTTTCGGTACCTAAATATTCATATTTTTCAGCGGATTTTTGTCATAACTTGTATTCTACCTTGTCTTGATCAACGCTATAGAAATTTTCAATGCTGCCAAAATTTAAGAGTTTTTGTACTACAAATAGAACATTAAAAATTCGCCAAAGAAATGCAAATTTTTTAATAAATTGTCAAAATTTGTCTCAAATTATTCAAAATTATTCTCTGAACCATCATTAAATAACGCCCGGAGTTTTGCCCCGTCGTTTGGTACGACTCTCGACCACCCCCTATTGTGGGAAGTGCAAATGTTTTGATTGTCACACCTAACCTAACCTAATCTTTCGGTACCTAAATATTCATATTTTTCAGCGGGTTTTTGTCATATCTTGTATTCTACCTTGTCTTGATCAACGCTATAGAAATTTTCAATGCTGCCAAAATTTAAGAGTTTTTGTACTACAAATAGAACATTAAAAATTCGCCAAAGAAATGCAAATTTTTTAATAAATTGTCAAAATTTGTCTCAAATTATTCAAAATTATTCTCTGAACCATCATTAAATAACGCCCGGAGTTTTGCCCCGTCGTTTGGTACGACTCTCGACCACACCCTATTGTGGGAAGTGCAAAACTTTTGATTTTTACACCTAACCTAACCCAATCTTTTGGTACCTAAATATTCATATTTTTCAGCGGGTTTTTGTCATATCTTGTATTCTACCTTGTCTTGATCAACGCTACAGAAATTTTCAATGCTGCCAAAATTTAAGAGTTTTTGTACTACAAATAGAACATTAAAAATTCGTCAAAGAAATGCAAATTTTTTAATAAATTGTCAAAATTTGTCTCAAATTATTCAAAGTTTTTCTCTGAACCATCATAAAATAACGCCCGGAGTTTTGCCTCGTCGTTTGGTACCACTCTCGACCACCTGCTATTGTGGGAAGTGCGAAACTTTTGATTTTTACACCAAACCTAACCTAATCTTTCGGTACCTAAATATTCATAATTTTCAGCGGGTTTTTGTCATATCTTGTATTCTACCTTGTCTTGATCAACGCTACAGAAATTTTCAATGCTGCCAAAATTTAAGAGTTTTTGTACTACAAATAGAACATTAAAAATTCGTCAAAGAAATGCAAATTTTTTAATAAATTGTCAAAATTTGTCACAAATTATTCAAAGTTTTTCTCTGAACCATCATTAAATAACGCCCGGAGTTTTCCCCGTCGTTTGGTACCACTCTCGACCACCCCCTATTGTGGGAAGTGCAAAACTTTTGATTTGTACACCTCACCTAACCTAATCTTTCGGTACCTAAATATTCATATTTTTCAGCGGATTTTTGTCATAACTTGTATTCTACCTTGTCTTGATCAACGCTATAGAAATTTTCAATGCTCCCAAAATTTAAGAGTTTTTTTAATACCAAAAGAACATTAAAAATTCGTCAAAGAAATGCAAATTTTTTAATAAATTGTCAAAATTTGTCTCAAATTATTCAAAGTTTTTCTCTGAACCATCATTAAATAACGCCCGGAGTTTTCCCCGTCGTTTGGTACCACTCTCGACCACCCCCTATTGTGGGAAGTGCAAAACTTTTGATTTTTACACCAAACCTAACCTAATCTTTCGGTACCTAAATATTCATATTTTTCAGCGGGTTTTTGTCATATCTTGTATTCTACCTTGTCTTGATCAACGCTATAGAAATTTTCAATGCTGCCAAAATTAAAGAGTTTTTGTACTACAAATAGAACATTAAAAATTCGTCAAAGAAATGCAAATTTTTTAATAAATTGTCAAAATTTGTCTCAAATTATTCAAAGTTATTCTCTGAACCATCATTAAATAATGCCCGGAGTTTTCCCCGTCGTTTGGTACCACTCTCGACCACCCCCTATTGTGGGAAGTGCAAAACTTTTGATTTGTACACCTCACCTAACCTAATCTTTCGGTACCTAAATATTCATATTTTTCAGCGGATTTTTGTCATATCTTGTATTCTACCTTGTCTTGATCAACGCTATAGAAATTTTCAATGCTGCCAAAATTTGAGAGTTTTTTTAATACCAAAAGAACATTAAAAATTCGTCAAAGAAATGCAAATTTTTTAATAAATTGTCAAAATTTGTCTCAAATTATTCAAAGTTATTCTCTGAACCATCATTAAATAACGCCCGGAGTTTTCCCCGTCGTTTGGTACCACTCTCGACCACCCCCTATTGTGGGAAGTGCAAAACTTTTGATTTTTACACCAAACCTAACCTAATCTTTCGGTACCTAAATATTCATATTTTTCAGCGGGTTTTTGTCATATCTTGTATTCTACCTTGTCTTGATCAACGCTATAGAAATTTTCAATGCTGCCAAAATTTAAGAATTTTTGTACTACAAATAGAACATTAAAAATTCGTCAAAGAAATGCAAATTTTTTAATAAATTGTCAAAATTTGTCTCAAATTATTCAAAGTTATTCTCTGAACCATCATTAAATAACGCCCGGAGTTTTCCCCGTCGTTTGGTACCACTCTCGACCACCCCCTATTGTGGGAAGTGCAAAACTTTTGATTTTTACACCAAACCTAACCTAATCTTTCGGTACCTAAATATTCATATTTTTCAGCGAGTTTTTGTCATATCTTGTATTCTACCTTGTCTTGATCAACGCTATAGAAATTTTCAATGCTGCCAAAATTTAAGAGTTTTTGTACTACAAATAGAACATTAAAAATTCGTCAAAGAAATGCAAATTTTTTAATAAATTGTCAAAATTTGTCTCAAATTATTCAAAGTTATTTTCTGAACCATCAATAAATAACGCCCGGAGTTTTCCCCGTCGTTTGGTACCACTCTCGACCAGCCCCTATTGTGGGAAGTGCAAAACTTTTGATTTTTACACCAAACCTAACCTAATCTTTCGGTACCTAAATATTCATATTTTTCAGCGGGTTTTTGTCATATCTTGTATTCTACCTTGTCTTGATCAACGCAATAGAAATTTTCAGTGCTGCCAAAATTTAAGTTTATTATACTACAAAAAGAACATTAAAAATTCGTCAAAGAAATGCAAATTTTTACTAAATTGACAAAACTTGTCTCAAATTATTCAAAGTTATTCTCTGAACCATCATTAAATAACGCCCGGAGTTTTGCCCCGTCGTTTGGTACGACTCTCGACCACCCCCTATTGTGGGAAGTGCAAATGTTTTGATTGTCACACCTAACCTAACCGAATCTTTTGGTACCTAAATATTCATATTTTTCAGCGGGTTTTTGTCATATCTTGTATTCTACCTTGTCTTGATCAACGCTATAGAAATTTTCAATGCTGCAAAAATTTAAGAGTTTTTATACAACAAAAAGAACATTAAAAATTCGTCAAAGAAATGCAAATTTTTACTAAATTGTCAAAATTTGTCTTAAATTATTCAAAGTTATTCTCTGAACCATCATTAAATAACGCCCGGAGTTTTCCCCATCGTGTGGTACCACTCTCGACCACCCCCTATTGTGGGAAGTGCAAAGGTTTTGATTGTCACACCTAACCTAACCCAATCTTTTGGTACCTAAATATTCATATTTTTCAGCGGATTTTTGTCATATCTTGTATTCCACCTTGTCTTGATCAACGCTATAGAAATTTTCAATGCTGCCAATATTTAAGAGTTTTTGTACTACAAATAGAACATTAAAAATTTGCCAAAGAAATGCAAATTTTTTAATAAATTGTCAAAATTTGTCTCAAATTATTCAAAATTATTCTCTGAACCATCATTTAATAACGCCCGGAGTTTTGCCCCGTCGTTTGGTACGGCTCTCGACCACCCCCTATTGTGGGAAGTGCAAAACTTTTGATTTTTACACCTAACCTAACCCAATCTTTTGGTACCTAAATATTCATATTTTTCAGCGGGTTTTTGTCATATCTTGTATTCTGCCTTGTCTTGATCAACGCAATAGAAATTTTCAGTGCTGCCAAAATTTAAAATTATTATACTACAAAAAGAACATTAAAAATTCGTCAAAGAAATGCAAATTTTTACTAAATTGTCAAAACTTGTCTCAAATTATTCAAAGTTATTCTCTGAACCATCATTAAATAACGCCCGGAGTTTTCCCCGTCGTTTGGTACCACTCTCGACCACCCCCTATTGTGGGATGTGCAAAACTTTTGATTTTTACACCAAACCTAACCTAATCTTTCGGTACCTAAATATTCATATTTTTCAGCGGGTTTTTGTCATATCTTGTATTCTACCTTGTCTTGATCAACGCTACAGAAATTTTCAATGCTGCCAAAATTTAAGAGTTTTTGTACTACAAATAGAACATTAAAAATTCGTCAAAGAAATGCAAATTTTTTAATAAATTGTCAAAATTTGTCTCAAATTATTCAAAGTTATTCTCTGAACCATCATTAAATGACGCCCGGAGTTTTCCCCGTCGTTTGGTACCACTCTCGACCACCCCCTTTTGTGGGAAGTGCAAAACTTTTGATTTTTACACCAAACCTAACCTAATCTTTCGGTACCTAAATATTCATATTTTTCAGCGGGTTTTTGTCATATCTTGTATTCTACCTTGTCTTGATCAACGCTATAGAAATTTTCAATGCTGCCAAAATTTAAGAGTTTTTGTACTACAAATAGAACATTAAAAATTCGCCAAAGAAATGCAAATTTTTTAATAAATTGTCAAAATTTGTCTCAAATTATTCAAAATTATTCTCTGAACCATCATTTAATAACGCCCGGAGTTTTGCCCCGTCGTTTGGTACGACTCTCAACCACCCCCTATTGTGGGAAGTGCAAAACCTTTGATTTTTACACCTAACCTAACCCAATCTTTTGGTACCTAAATATTCATATTTTTCAGCGGGTTTTAGTCATATCTTGTATTCTGCCTTGTCTTGATCAACGCAATAGAAATTTTCAGTGCTGCCAAAATTTAAAATTATTATACTACAAAAAGAACATTAAAAATTCGTCAAAGAAATGCAAATTTTTACTAAATTGTCAAAACTTGTCTCAAATTATTCAAAGTTATTCTCTGAACCATCATTAAATAACGCCCGGAGTTTTGCCCCGTCGTTTGGTACCACTCTCGACCACCCCCTATTGTGGGAAGTGCAAAACTTTTGATTTTTAAACCTTTTTTTTTTTTTTTTTTTTTTTTTACGTGGGGGAATGCAATGACGCATATCCCTCCGCGGGGGCGGGCGGAGGGATTATGTCGGACTCGCCGGGGTAAGGTAAAGATGTTAAAATATAATATACCTCCCGGAATACCGACTAAACCTACCACGGTGTTCCTCGACAAAACCACTATCGACGGGGTCGCGCGAATCACTTTCGCATACGGTCGCGACCCCGCCGAGGTTTCGGCCCGCCGTATGAAACGGCAGGCCACTACACGAGAGACCTACCCAAAATAGGCACTACTTCACACTATAAAAACCCTACTGTCTCCCCCCTAGAGGGGAGACGGACTCGACACAGAGGCGCGCGTGGGAACACGCACGCCGCCTCTCGGACCTGGTGCTGAATGGATGGCGGGCAGGCCCACAAAGCCCGCCACCCCCAGGTCAAACCTCAGGGTGGCTGGAGGTCATCGCGCGCCCTCCGACGCCCGGCTCTGCGGTTGGGGAGACGGTGCATACGCTCCCTCTCCCGCTCCGCCGCCTCCTTGATGGAAATCACCTCCTCGCAGAAGGAGGCGACGGCGTTCCACGACCTCTCACTCCGGACCATAGACTGAACTACGGCCGGGAGCGAGAGGGCAACCAATTCGACTGCCGCGATCAAATCACGGCGCTGCGATGCCCAGGCGGGGCAAACCGCCAAAGTGTGCAGCGCCGTGTCCTCAACAACGTCGCGGCAGTCGCCGCAGTGGTGACAACCGGGCGTCTCTTGCCGGCGTATACGACACAGGAACCGGCCAAAACAACCGTGGCCAGTCAGTACCTGTGTCAGCCGGAAGGTGAGGGCGCCATGCCGCCTCTCCAGCCACTTCTCAAAAACGGGACTTACCGCCACGATCGTGGCGTGCCCGGCACTGGGGTGCACAAGTCGCTCCTTCCAATTTGCCACTAGGACCTGGCGGAGCTCGGACCTTGCCGCCTTGACAGCGGGAAGATCCGGTCCCTCGCCCCGAGCTAGCGCCTCCTGGCGCCAACGATAGAGCGACGCCAAGAGCGCCGCTTCCAGGTCCCATGGCATCGATCCGGCGAGGAGGCTCGCAGCCTCGAACGAGATCGTGCGGTATCCTCTAATCAACCTGACGGCCATGGCGCGCTGTGGTGCACGTAGCGCCGAAATGTTTCGGGCCGTCAGGTTGTCCGCCCAAACTGGGGCCCCGTATAGAGCCATGGACCGCACGACCCCCTCGTAGAGCCTCCGGCAGGAGGTGTTTGGCCCCCCAAGGTTGGGCAGCAGGCGCGAAAGCGCGCCAACAGCGCCCCGAAGAATGGGGGCCAAACGACGAAAATGGGCTGTAAAGTCCCATCGGCTGTCGAGCAGAAGACCCAAGTACTTCAGGGTTGACTCGACGCCGATGCGGACCCCTCCTACCATAATATGGGCCCCTGGAGGTGGCCGGTTCCGAGGGCCGTGAAAACATACAGCCTCGGATTTCGACAGGGCCACCTCGAGGCCCAACCGCCGGATACGACCAACGACTTGTGCGACCCCAGCGGTCGCCAGTATGGCCGCCGCCCGGTGCGACTTACCCCTTGCCGTGATAAGCGTGTCGTCGGCGTAACAAATGACGCCGACGCCACGGAGGAGCGCACCTCGCAGCACCCAGTCGTAACCGATGTTCCACAGATGCAAATTTTTTAATAAATTGTCAAAATTTGTCTCAAATTATTCAAAATTATTCTCTGAACCATCATTTAATAACGCCCGGAGTTTTGCCCCGTCGTTTGGTACGACTCTCGACCACCCCCTATTGTGGGAAGTGCAAAACTTTTGATTTTTACACCAAACCTAACCTAATCTTTCGGTACCTAAATATTCATATTTTTCAGCGGGTTTTTGTCATATCTTGTATTCTACCTTGTCTTGATCAACGCTATAGAAATTTTCAATGCTGCCAAAATTTAAGAGTTTTTGTACTACAAATAGAACATTAAAAATTCGCCAAAGAAATGCAAATTTTTTAATAAATTGTCAAAATTTGTCTCAAATTATTCAAAATTATTCTCTGAACCATCATTTAATAACGCCCGGAGTTTTCCCCGTCGTTTGGTACCACTCTCGACCACCCCCTATTGTGGGAAGTGCAAATGTTTTGATTGTCACACCTAACCTAACCCAATCTTTTGGTACCTAAATATTCATATTTTTCAGCGGATTTTTGTCATATCTTGTATTCTACCTTGTCTTGATCAACTCTATAGAAATTTTCAATGCTGCCAAAATTTAAGAGTTTTTGTACTACAAATAGAACATTAAAAATTCGCCAAAGAAATGCAAATTTTTTATAAATTGTCAAAATTTGTCTCAAATTATTCAAAATTATTCTCTGAACCATCATTTAATAACGCCCGGAGTTTTGCCCCGTCGTTTGGTACGACTCTCGATCACCCCCTATTGTGGGGAGTGCAAAACTTTAGATTTTTACACCTAACCTAACCCAATCTTTTGGTACCTAAATATTCATATTTTTCAGCGGGTTTTTGTCATATCTTGTATTCTACCTTGTCTTGATCAACGCTACAGAAATTTTCAATGCTGCCAAAATTTAAGAGTTTTTGTACTACAAATAGAACATTAAAAATTCGTCAAAGAAATGCAAATTTTTTAATAAATTGTCAAAATTTGTCTCAAATTATTCAAAGTTTTTCTCTGAACCATCATTAAATAACGCCCGGAGTTTTGCCCCGTCGTTTGGTACCACTCTCGACCACCCCCTATTGTGGGAAGTGCAAAACTTTTGATTTGTACACCTCACCTAACCTAATCTTTCGGTACCTAAATATTCATATTTTTCAGCGGGTTTTTGTCATATCTTGTATTCTACCTTGTCTTGATCAACGCTACAGAAATTTTCAATGCTGCCAAAATTTAAGAGTTTTTTACTACAAATAGAACATTAAAAATTCGCCAAAGAAATGCAAATTTTTTAATAAATTGTCAAAATTTGTCTCAAATTATTCAAAATTATTCTCTGAACCATCATTTAATAACGCCCGGAGTTTTCCCCGTCGTTTGGTACCACTCTCGACCACCCCCTATTGTGGGAAGTGCAAATGTTTTGATTGTCACACCTAACCTAACCCAATCTTTTGGTACCTAAATATTCATATTTTTCAGCGGATTTTTGTCATATCTTGTATTCTACCTTGTCTTGATCAACTCTATAGAAATTTTCAATGCTGCCAAAATTTAAGAGTTTTTGTACTACAAATAGAACATTAAAAATTCGCCAAAGAAATGCAAATTTTTTATAAATTGTCAAAATTTGTCTCAAATTATTCAAAATTATTCTCTGAACCATCATTTAATAACGCCCGGAGTTTTGCCCCGTCCTTTGGTACGACTCTCGACCACCCCCTATTGTGGGAAGTGCAAAACCTTTGATTTTTACACCTAACCTAACCCAATCTTTTGGTACCTAAATATTCATATTTTTCAGCGGGTTTTTGTCATATCTTGTATTCTGCCTTGTCTTGATCAACGCTATAGAAATTTTCAATGCTGCCAAAATTTAAGAGTTTTTGTACTACAAATAGAACATTAAAAATTCGTCAAAGAAATGCAAATTTTTACTAAATTGTCAAAACTTGTCTCAAATTATTCAAAGTTATTCTCTGAACCATCATTAAATAACGCCCGGAGTTTTGCCCCGTCGTTTGGTACGACTCTCGACCACCCCCTATTGTGGGAAGTGCAAAACTTTTGATTTTTACACCAAACCTAACCTAATCTTTCGGTACCTAAATATTCATATTTTTCAGCGGGTTTTTGTCATATCTTGTATTCTACCTTGTCTTGATCAACGCTATAGAAATTTTCAATGCTGCCAAAATTTAAGAGTTTTTGTACTACAAATAGAACATTAAAAATTCGCCAAAGAAATGCAATTTTTTTAATAAATTGTCAAAATTTGTCTCAAATTATTCAAAATTATTCTCTGAACCATCATTTAATAACGCCCGGAGTTTTGCCCCGTCGTTTGGTACGACTCTCGATCACCCCCTATTGTGGGGAGTGCAAAACTTTAGATTTTTACACCTAACCTAACCCAATCTTTTGGTACCTAAATATTCATATTTTTCAGCGGGTTTTTGTCATATCTTGTATTCTACCTTGTCTTGATCAACGCTACAGAAATTTTCAATGCTGCCAAAATTTAAGAGTTTTTGTACTACAAATAGAACATTAAAAATTCGTCAAAGAAATGCAAATTTTTTAATAAATTGTCAAAATTTGTCTCAAATTATTCAAAGTTTTTCTCTGAACCATCATTAAATAACGCCCGGAGTTTTGCCCCGTCGTTTGGTACCACTCTCGACCACCCCCTATTGTGGGAAGTGCAAAACTTTTGATTTGTACACCTCACCTAACCTAATCTTTCGGTACCTAAATATTCATATTTTTCAGCGGGTTTTTGTCATATCTTGTATTCTACCTTGTCTTGATCAACGCTACAGAAATTTTCAATGCTGCCAAAATTTAAGAGTTTTTTACTACAAATAGAACATTAAAAATTCGCCAAAGAAATGCAAATTTTTAATAAATTGTCAAAATTTGTCTCAAATTATTCAAAATTATTCTCTGAACCATCATTTAATAACGCCCGGAGTTTTGCCCCGTCGTTTGGTACGACTCTCGACCACCCCCTATTGTGGGAAGTGCAAAACCTTTGATTTTTACACCTAACCTAACCCAATCTTTTGGTACCTAAATATTCATATTTTTCAGCGGGTTTTTGTCATATCTTGTATTCTGCCTTGTCTTGATCAACGCAATAGAAATTTTCAGTGCTGCCAAAATTTAAAATTATTATACTACAAAAAGAACATTAAAAATTCGTCAAAGAAATGCAAATTTTTACTAAATTGTCAAAACTTGTCTCAAATTATTCAAAGTTATTCTCTGAACCATCATTAAATAACGCCCGGAGTTTTCCCCGTCGTTTGGTACCACTCTCGACCACCCCCTATTGTGGGAAGTGCAAAACTTTTGATTTTTACACCTAACCTAACCCAATCTCTTGGTACCTAAATATTCATATTTTTCAGCGGGTTATTGTCATATCTTGTATTCTACCTTGTCTTGATCAACGCTACAGAAATTTTCAATGCTGCCAAAATTTAAGAGTTTTTGTACTACAAATAGAACATTAAAAATTCGCCAAAGAAATGCAAATTTTTTAATAAATTGTCTAAATTTGTCTCAAATTATTCAAAATTATTCTCTGAACCATCATTTAATAACGCCCGGAGTTTTCCCCGTCGTTTGGTACCACTCTCGACCACCCCCTATTGTGGGAAGTGCAAATGTTTTGATTGTCACACCTAACCTAACCCAAACTTTTGGTACCTAAATATTCATATTTTTCAGCGGATTTTTGTCATATCTTGTATTCTACCTTGTCTTGATCAACGCTATAGAAATTTTCAATGCTGCCAAAATTTAAGAGTTTTTGTACTACAAATAGAACATTAAAAATTCGCCAAAGAAATGCAAATTTTTTAATAAATTGTCAAAATTTGTCTCAAATTATTCAAAATTATTCTCTGAACCATCATTTAATAACGCCCGGAGTTTTTCCTCGTCGTTTGGTACGACTCTCGACCACCCCCTATTGTGGGAAGTGCAAAACCTTTGATTTTTACACCTAACCTAACCCAATCTTTTGGTACCTAAATATTCATATTTTTCAGCGGGTTTTTGTCATATCTTGTATTCTGCCTTGTCTTGATCAACGCAATAGAAATTTTCAGTGCTGCCAAAATTTAAAATTATTATACTACAAATAGAACATTAAAAATTCGCCAAAGAAATGCAATTTTTTTAATAAATTGTCAAAATTTGTCTCAAATTATTCAAAATTATTCTCTGAACCATCATTTAATAACGCCCGGAGGTTTGCCCCGTCGTTTGGTACGACTCTCGACCAACCCCTATTGTGGGGAGTGCAAAATTTTAGATTTTTACACCTAACCTAACCCAATCTCTTGGTACCTAAATATTCATATTTTTCAGCGGGTTTTTGTCATATCTTGTATTCTACCTTGTCTTGATCAACGCTACAGAAATTTTCAATGCTGCCAAAATTTAAGAGTTTTTGTACTACAAATAGAACATTAAAAATTCGCCAAAGAAATGCAAATTTTTTAATAAATTGTCAAAATTTGTCTCAAATTATTCAAAATTATTCTCTGAACCATCATTTAATAACGCCCGGAGTTTTCCCCGTCGTTTGGTACCACTCTCGACCACCCCCTATTGTGGGAAGTGCAAATGTTTTGATTGTCACACCTAACCTAACCCAAACTTTTGGTACCTAAATATTCATATTTTTCAGCGGATTTTTGTCATATCTTGTATTCTACCTTGTCTTGATCAACGCTATAGAAATTTTCAATGCTGCCAAAATTTAAGAGTTTTTGTACTACAAATAGAACATTAAAAATTCGCCAAAGAAATGCAAATTTTTTAATAAATTGTCAAAATTTGTCTCAAATTATTCAAAATTATTCTCTGAACCATCATTTAATAACGCCCGGAGTTTTTCCTCGTCGTTTGGTACGACTCTCGACCACCCCCTATTGTGGGAAGTGCAAAACCTTTGATTTTTACACCTAACCTAACCCAATCTTTTGGTACCTAAATATTCATATTTTTCAGCGGGTTTTTGTCATATCTTGTATTCTGCCTTGTCTTGATCAACGCAATAGAAATTTTCAGTGCTGCCAAAATTTAAAATTATTATACTACAAAAGAACATTAAAAATTCGTCAAAGAAATGCAAATTTTTACTAAATTGTCAAAACTTGTCTCAAATTATTCAAAGTTATTCTCTGAACCATCATTAAATAACGCCCGGAGTTTTCCCCGTCGTTTGGTACCACTCTCGACCACCCCCTATTGTGGGAAGTGCAAAACTTTTGATTTTTACACCTAACCTAACCCAATCTCTTGGTACCTAAATATTCATATTTTTCAGCGGGTTTTTGTCATATCTTGTATTCTACCTTGTCTTGATCAACGCTATAGAAATTTTCAATGCTGCCAAAATTTAAGAGTTTTTGTACTACAAATAGAACATTAAAAATTCGCCAAAGAAATGCAAATTTTTTAATAAATTGTCAAAATTTGTCTCAAATTATTCAAAATTATTCTCTGAACCATCATTTAATAACGCCCGGAGTTTTGCCCCGTCGTTTGGTACGACTCTCGACCACCCCCTATTGTGGGAAGTGCAAAACCTTTGATTTTTACACCTAACCTAACCCAATCTTTTGGTACCTAAATATTCATATTTTTCAGCGGGTTTTTGTCATATCTTGTATTCTGCCTTGTCTTGATCAACGCAATAGAAATTTTCAGTGCTGCCAAAATTTAAAATTATTATACTACAAAAAGAACATTAAAAATTCGTCAAAGAAATGCAAATTTTTACTAAATTGTCAAAACTTGTCTCAAATTATTCAAAGTTATTCTCTAAACCATCATTTAATAACGCCCGGAGTTTTGCCCCGTCGTTTGGTACCACTCTCGACCACCCCCTATTGTGGGAAGTGCAAAACTTTTGATTTTTAAACCTAACTTAACCCAATCTTTTGGTACCTAAATATTCATATTTTTCAGTGGGTTTTTGTCATATCTTGTATTCTACCTTGTCTTGATCAACGCTATAGAAATTTTCAATGCTGCCAAAATTTAAGAGTTTTTGTACTACAAATAGAACATTAAAAATTCGCCAAAGAAATGCAATTTTTTTAATAAATTGTCAAAATTTGTCTCAAATTATTCAAAATTATTCTCTGAACCATCATTTAATAACGCCCGGAGTTTTGCCCCGTCGTTTGGTACGACTCTCGACCACCCCCTATTGTGGGAAGTGCAAAACTTTTGATTTTTACACCTAACCTAACCCAATCTCTTGGTACCTAAATATTCATATTTTTCAGCGGGTTATTGTCATATCTTGTATTCTACCTTGTCTTGATCAACGCTACAGAAATTTTCAATGCTGCCAAAATTTAAGAGTTTTTGTACTACAAATAGAACATTAAAAATTCGCCAAAGAAATGCAAATTTTTTAATAAATTGTCAAAATTTGTCTCAAATTATTCAAAATTATTCTCTGAACCATCATTTAATAACGCCCGGAGTTTTCCCCGTCGTTTGGTACCACTCTCGACCACCCCCTATTGTGGGAAGTGCAAATGTTTTGATTGTCACACCTAACCTAACCCAAACTTTTGGTACCTAAATATTCATATTTTTCAGCGGATTTTTGTCATATCTTGTATTCTACCTTGTCTTGATCAACGCTATAGAAATTTTCAATGCTGCCAAAATTTAAGAGTTTTTGTACTACAAATAGAACATTAAAAATTCGCCAAAGAAATGCAAATTTTTTAATAAATTGTCAAAATTTGTCTCAAATTATTCAAAATTATTCTCTGAACCATCATTTAATAACGCCCGGAGTTTTTCCTCGTCGTTTGGTACGACTCTCGACCACCCCCTATTGTGGGAAGTGCAAAACCTTTGATTTTTACACCTAACCTAACCCAATCTTTTGGTACCTAAATATTCATATTTTTCAGCGGGTTTTTGTCATATCTTGTATTCTGCCTTGTCTTGATCAACGCAATAGAAATTTTCAGTGCTGCCAAAATTTAAAATTATTATACTACAAAAGAACATTAAAAATTCGTCAAAGAAATGCAAATTTTTACTAAATTGTCAAAACTTGTCTCAAATTATTCAAAGTTATTCTCTGAACCATCATTAAATAACGCCCGGAGTTTTCCCCGTCGTTTGGTACCACTCTCGACCACCCCCTATTGTGGGAAGTGCAAAACTTTTGATTTTTACACCTAACCTAACCCAATCTCTTGGTACCTAAATATTCATATTTTTCAGCGGGTTTTTGTCATATCTTGTATTCTACCTTGTCTTGATCAACGCTATAGAAATTTTCAATGCTGCCAAAATTTAAGAGTTTTTGTACTACAAATAGAACATTAAAAATTCGCCAAAGAAATGCAAATTTTTTAATAAATTGTCAAAATTTGTCTCAAATTATTCAAAATTATTCTCTGAACCATCATTTAATAACGCCCGGAGTTTTGCCCCGTCGTTTGGTACGACTCTCGACCACCCCCTATTGTGGGAAGTGCAAAACCTTTGATTTTTACACCTAACCTAACCCAATCTTTTGGTACCTAAATATTCATATTTTTCAGCGGGTTTTTGTCATATCTTGTATTCTGCCTTGTCTTGATCAACGCAATAGAAATTTTCAGTGCTGCCAAAATTTAAAATTATTATACTACAAAAAGAACATTAAAAATTCGTCAAAGAAATGCAAATTTTTACTAAATTGTCAAAACTTGTCTCAAATTATTCAAAGTTATTCTCTAAACCATCATTTAATAACGCCCGGAGTTTTGCCCCGTCGTTTGGTACCACTCTCGACCACCCCCTATTGTGGGAAGTGCAAAACTTTTGATTTTTAAACCTAACTTAACCCAATCTTTTGGTACCTAAATATTCATATTTTTCAGTGGGTTTTTGTCATATCTTGTATTCTACCTTGTCTTGATCAACGCTATAGAAATTTTCAATGCTGCCAAAATTTAAGAGTTTTTGTACTACAAATAGAACATTAAAAATTCGCCAAAGAAATGCAATTTTTTTAATAAATTGTCAAAATTTGTCTCAAATTATTCAAAATTATTCTCTGAACCATCATTTAATAACGCCCGGAGGTTTGCCCCGTCGTTTGGTACGACTCTCGACCACCCCCTATTGTGGGGAGTGCAAAATTTTAGATTTTTACACCTAACCTAACCCAATCTCTTGGTACCTAAATATTCATATTTTTCAGCGGGTTTTTGTCATATCTTGTATTCTACCTTGTCTTGATCAACGCTACAGAAATTTTCAATGCTGCCAAAATTTAAGAGTTTTTGTACTACAAATAGAACATTAAAAATTCGCCAAAGAAATGCAAATTTTTTAATAAATTGTCAAAATTTGTCTCAAATTATTCAAAATTATTCTCTGAACCATCATTTAATAACGCCCGGAGTTTTCCCCTACGTTTGGTACCACTCTCGACCACCCCCTATTGTGGGAAGTGCAAATGTTTTGATTGTCACACCTAACCTAACCCAAACTTTTGGTACCTAAATATTCATATTTTTCAGCGGATTTTTGTCATATCTTGTATTCTACCTTGTCTTGATCAACGCTATAGAAATTTTCAATGCTGCCAAAATTTAAGAGTTTTTGTACTACAAATAGAACATTAAAAATTCGCCAAAGAAATGCAAATTTTTTAATAAATTGTCAAAATTTGTCTCAAATTATTCAAAATTATTCTCTGAACCATCATTTAATAACGCCCGGAGTTTTTCCTCGTCGTTTGGTACGACTCTCGACCACCCCCTATTGTGGGAAGTGCAAAACCTTTGATTTTTACACCTAACCTAACCCAATCTTTTGGTACCTAAATATTCATATTTTTCAGCGGGTTTTTGTCATATCTTGTATTCTGCCTTGTCTTGATCAACGCAATAGAAATTTTCAGTGCTGCCAAAATTTAAAATTATTATACTACAAAAAGAACATTAAAAATTCGTCAAAGAAATGCAAATTTTTACTAAATTGTCAAAACTTGTCTCAAATTATTCAAAGTTATTCTCTGAACCATCATTAAATAACGCCCGGAGTTTTGCCCCGTCGTTTGGTACCACTCTCGACCACCCCCTATTGTGGGAAGTGCAAAACTTTTGATTTTTACACCTAACCTAACCCAATCTCTTGGTACCTAAATATTCATATTTTTCAGCGGGTTTTTGTCATATCTTGTATTCTACCTTGTCTTGATCAACGCTATAGAAATTTTCAATGCTGCCAAAATTTAAGAGTTTTTGTACTACAAATAGAACATTAAAAATTCGCCAAAGAAATGCAAATTTTTTAATAAATTGTCAAAATTTGTCTCAAATTATTCAAAATTATTCTCTGAACCATCATTTAATAACGCCCGGAGTTTTGCCCCGTCGTTTGGTACGACTCTCGACCACCCCCTATTGTGGGAAGTGCAAAACCTTTGATTTTTACACCTAACCTAACCCAATCTTTTGGTACCTAAATATTCATATTTTTCAGCGGGTTTTTGTCATATCTTGTATTCTGCCTTGTCTTGATCAACGCAATAGAAATTTTCAGTGCTGCCAAAATTTAAAATTATTATACTACAAAAAGAACATTAAAAATTCGTCAAAGAAATGCAAATTTTTACTAAATTGTCAAAACTTGTCTCAAATTATTCAAAGTTATTCTCTAAACCATCATTTAATAACGCCCGGAGTTTTGCCCCGTCGTTTGGTACCACTCTCGACCACCCCCTATTGTGGGAAGTGCAAAACTTTTGATTTTTAAACCTAACTTAACCCAATCTTTTGGTACCTAAATATTCATATTTTTCAGTGGGTTTTTGTCATATCTTGTATTCTACCTTGTCTTGATCAACGCTATAGAAATTTTCAATGCTGCCAAAATTTAAGAGTTTTTGTACTACAAATAGAACATTAAAAATTCGCCAAAGAAATGCAATTTTTTTAATAAATTGTCAAAATTTGTCTCAAATTATTCAAAATTATTCTCTGAACCATCATTTAATAACGCCCGGAGTTTTGCCCCGTCGTTTGGTACGACTCTCGACCACCCCCTATTGTGGGAAGTGCAAAACTTTTGATTTTTACACCTAACCTAACCCAATCTCTTGGTACCTAAATATTCATATTTTTCAGCGGGTTTTTGTCATATCTTGTATTCTACCTTGTCTTGATCAACGCTACAGAAATTTTCAATGCTGCCAAAATTTAAGAGTTTTTGTACTACAAATAGAACATTAAAAATTCGTCAAAGAAATGCAAATTTTTAATAAATTGTCAAAATTTGTCTCAAATTATTCAAAGTTATTCTCTGAACCATCATTAAATAACGCCCGGAGTTTTGCCCCGTCGTTTGGTACCACTCTCGACCACCCCTATTGTGGGAAGTGCAAAACTTTTGATTTGTACACCTCACCTAACCTAATCTTTCGGTACCTAAATATTCATATTTTTCAGCGGATTTTTGTCATATCTTGTATTCTACCTTGTCTTGATCAACGCTATAGAAATTTTCAATGCTGCCAAAATTTGAGAGTTTTTTTAATACCAAAAGAACATTAAAAATTCGTCAAAGAAATGCAAATTTTTTAATAAATTGTCAAAATTTGTCTCAAATTATTCAAAGTTTTTCTCTGAACCATCATTAAATAACGCCCGGAGTTTTCCCCGTCGTTTGGTACCACTCTCGACCACCCCCTATTGTGGGAAGTGCAAAACTTTTGATTTTTACACCAAACCTAACCTAATCTTTCGGTACCTAAATATTCATATTTTTCAGCGGGTTTTTGTCATATCTTGTATTCTACCTTGTCTTGATCAACGCTATAGAAATTTTCAATGCTGCCAAAATTTAAGAGTTTTTGTACTACAAATAGAACATTAAAAATTCGTCAAAGAAATGCAAATTTTTTAATAAATTGTCAAAATTTGTCTCAAATTATTCAAAGTTATTCTCTGAACCATCATTAAATAACGCCCGGAGTTTTCCCCGTCGTTTGGTACCACTCTCGACCACCCCCTATTGTGGGAAGTGCAAAACTTTTGATTTTTACACCAAACCTATCCTAATCTTTCGGTACCTAAATATTCATATTTTTCAGCGGGTTTTTGTCATATCTTGTATTCTACCTTGTCTTGATCAACGCTATAGAAATTTTCAATGCTGCCAAAATTTAAAAGTTTTTGTACTACAAATAGAACATTAAAAATTCGTCAAAGAAATGCAAATTTTTTAATAAATTGTCAAAATTTGTCTCAAATTATTCAAAGTTATTCTCTGAACCATCATTAAATAACGCCCGGAGTTTTCCCCGTCGTTTGGTACGACTCTCGACCACCCCCTATTGTGGGAAGTGCAAAACTTTTGATTTTTACACCTAACCTAACCCAATCTCTTGGTACCTAAATATTCATATTTTTCAGCGGGTTTTTGTCATATCTTGTATTCTACCTTGTCTTGATCAACGCTACAGAAATTTTCAATGCTGCCAAAATTTAAGAGTTTTTGTACTACAAATAGAACATTAAAAATTCGTCAAAGAAATGCAAATTTTTTAATAAATTGTCAAAATTTGTCTCAAATTATTCAAAGTTATTCTCTGAACCATCATTAAATAACGCCCGGAGTTTTGCCCCGTCGTTTGGTACCACTCTCGACCACCCCTATTGTGGGAAGTGCAAAACTTTTGATTTGTACACCTCACCTAACCTAATCTTTCGGTACCTAAATATTCATATTTTTCAGCGGATTTTTGTCATATCTTGTATTCTACCTTGTCTTGATCAACGCTATAGAAATTTTCAATGCTGCCAAAATTTGAGAGTTTTTTTAATACCAAAAGAACATTAAAAATTCGTCAAAGAAATGCAAATTTTTTAATAAATTGTCAAAATTTGTCTCAAATTATTCAAAGTTTTTCTCTGAACCATCATTTAATAACGCCCGGAGTTTTCCCCGTCGTTTGGTATCACTCTCGACCACCCCCTATTGTGGGAAGTGCAAAACTTTTGATTTTTACACCAAACCTAACCTAATCTTTCGGTACCTAAATATTCATATTTTTCAGCGGGTTTTTGTCATATCTTGTATTCTACCTTGTCTTGATCAACGCTATAGAAATTTTCAATGCTGCCAAAATTTAAGAGTTTTTGTACTACAAATAGAACATTAAAAATTCGTCAAAGAAATGCAAATTTTTTAATAAATTGTCAAAATTTGTCTCAAATTATTCAAAGTTATTCTCTGAACCATCATTAAATAACGCCCGGAGTTTTCCCCGTCGTTTGGTACCACTCTCGACCACCCCCTATTGTGGGAAGTGCAAAACTTTTGATTTTTACACCAAACCTATCCTAATCTTTCGGTACCTAAATATTCATATTTTTCAGCGGGTTTTTGTCATATCTTGTATTCTACCTTGTCTTGATCAACGCTATAGAAATTTTCAATGCTGCCAAAATTTAAAAGTTTTTGTACTACAAATAGAACATTAAAAATTCGTCAAAGAAATGAAAATTTTTTAATAAATTGTCAAAATTTGTCTCAAATTATTCAAAGTTATTCTCTGAACCATCATTAAATAACGCCCGGAGTTTTCCCCGTCGTTTGGTACCACTCTCGACCACCCCCTATTGTGGGAAGTGCAAAACTTTTGATTTTTACACCAAACCTAACCTAATCTTTCGGTACCTAAATATTCATATTTTTCAGCGAGTTTTTGTCATATCTTGTATTCTACCTTGTCTTGATCAACGCTATAGAAATTTTCAATGCTGCCAAAATTTAAGAGTTTTTGTACTACAAATAGAACATTAAAAATTCGCCAAAGAAATGCAAATTTTTTAATAAATTGTCAAAATTTGTCTCAAATTATTCAAAATTATTCTCTGAACCATCATTTAATATTGCCCGGAGTTTTCCCCGTCGTTTGGTACCACTCTCGACCACCCCCTATTGTGGGAAGTGCAAATGTTTTGATTGTCACACCTAACCTAACCCAATCTTTTGGTACCTAAATATTCATATTTTTCAGCGGATTTTTGTCATATCTTGTATTCTACCTTGTCTTGATCAACTCTATAGAAATTTTCAATGCTGCCAAAATTTAAGAGTTTTTGTACTACAAATAGAACATTAAAAATTCGCCAAAGAAATGCAAATTTTTTAATAAATTGTCAAAATTTGTCTCAAATTATTCAAAATTATTCTCTGAACCATCATTTAATAACGCCCGGAGTTTTGCCCCGTCGTTTGGTACGACTCTCGACCACCCCCTATTGTGGGAAGTGCAAAACCTTTGAATCCCTCCGCGGGGGCGGGCGGAGGGATTATGTCGGACTCGCCGGGGTAAAAGAAAGTTGTTAAAAGACAATGTACCTCCCGGAATACCGACTAAACCTACCACGGTGTTCCTCGACAAAACCACTTTCGACGGGGCCGCGCGAATCGCTTTCGCATGCGGTCGCGACCCCGCCGAGGTTACGGCCCGCCGTATGAAACGGCAGGCCACTACACGAAAGACCTACCCAAAATAGGCACTACGTCAGATAAAACCCTACTGTCTCCCCTAGAGGGGAGACGGACTCGACACAGAGGCGCGCGTGGGAACACGCACGCCGCCTCTCGGACCTGGTGCTGAACGGATGGCGGGCAGGCCCACAAAGCCCGCCACCCCCAGGTCAAACCTCAGGGTGGCTGGAGGTCATCGCGCGCCCTCCGGCGCCCGGCTCTGCGGTTGGGGAGAGGGTTCAAACGCTCCCTCTCCCGCTCCGCCGCCTCCTTGGTGGAGATTACTTCCTCGCAGAAGGAGGCGACGGCGTTCCACGACCTCTCACTCCGGACCATAGACTGAACTACGGCCGGGAGCGAGAGGGCAACCGATCCGACTGCCGCGATCAAATCACGGCGCTGCGATGCCCAGGCGGGGCAAACCGCCAAAGTGTGCAGCGCCGTGTCCTCAACAACGTCGCGGCAGTCGCCGCAGTGGTGACAACCGGGCGTCTCTTGCCGGCGTATACGACACAGGAACTGGCCAAAACAACCGTGGCCAGTTAGAACCTGTGTCAGCCGGAAGGTGAGAGCGCCATGCCGCCTCTCCAGCCACTCCTCAAAAACGGGACTTACCGCCACGATCGTGGCGTGCCCGGCACTGGGGTGCACAAGTCGTTCCTTCCAATTGGCCACTAGGACCTGGCGGAGCTCGGACCTCGCCGCCTTGATTGCGGCAAGACCCGGTCCTTCGCCTCGAGCTAGCGCCTTCTGGCGCCAACGATAGAGCGACGCCAGGAGCGCCGCTTCCAGGTCCCATGGCATCGATCCGGCGAGGAGGCTCGCAGCCTCGAACGAGATCGTGCGGTACCCTCTAATCAACCTGACGGCCATGGCGCGCTGTGGAGCACGAAGCGCCGAGATGTTACGGGCCGCCAGGTTGTAGCCCCAAACTGGGGCCCCATATAGGGCCATGGACCGCACGACCCCTTCGTAGAGCCTCCGGCAGGAGGTGTTTGGCCCCCCAAGGTTGGGCAGCAGGCGCGAGAGCGCGCCTGCAGCGCCCCGAAGAATGGGGGCCAAACGACGGAAATGGGCTGTAAAGTCCCATCGGCTGTCGAGCAGGAGACCCAGATACTTAAGGGTTGGCTCGACGCCGATGCGGACCCCTCCTACCATGATATGGGCCCCTGGAGGTGGCCGCTTCCGAGGGCCGTGAAAACATACAGCCTCGGATTTCGACAGGGCCACCTCGAGGCCCAACCGCCGGATACGACCAACGACTTGTGCGACCCCAGCGGTCGCCAGTATGGCCGCCGCCCGGTGCGACTTACCCCTCGCCGTGACAAGCGTGTCGTCGGCGTAACAAATGACGCCGACGCCACGGAGGAGCGCACCTCGCAGCACCCAGTCGTAACCGATGTTCCACAGGAGCGGACCCAGAACCGATCCCTGTGGAACACCGCACGACATCTCTCGCCGACTCCAACCGTCGTGACCCGGGTAGACGACTACCCTCTCTGATAAGTATGCCCCGACTATGCGGCGGAGGTAGGTCGGCACTCGATGGAAAACGAGTGCCTCCCTAATGCAACTCCAGGGCAAGGTATTAAAGGCATTCGCGATGTCCAAAGACACCGCGAAGACGACCTCGCCCTGGGAGACCGCGTCCTCCGCCAGGCTCCTCACCCGCTGGACAGCGTCAATAGTGGAGCGCCCGCGGCGAAAACCAAATTGGTTCTCCGCCAGATCCGGGCCCACAGAAGTAAGATGCTGGACGAGGCGCTCCGCGATAATAAACTCGAAGAGTTTAGCCACCTCGCCCAGCAACACAATGGGCCGGTAGGCGGACGGAGAGTCCGCCGGGCGCCCCTCCTTCCTGATCAGGACCAGTTTCCCCACCTTCCACTGGCGCGGAAACTGGCCCTGAACTAGACACTCACTGAGGAGCCCCGTCAGTCGGGGCGCGAGCTCCTCGAGGACCAGGGCCAAAACACGACCTGGAATGCCGTCGGGCCCTGGGGCGGTGTTTTTCGAGCGAAGTCTCGACACCGCCGCTCGCAGCTCTACCTGGGTCACTTCGGGAACCACGTCGTCGTCAAAGTCCGCGCTGGACGCCATGGAAGGCGGAACCATCGACGGAGGAGTGTGCTCCGCCCGTGAGGGGAACAGAGCGGCCACCACCTCCTCCACCAACTGTGGCCGGAGACTCTGGGACAAGGGGGGCGCCCAGGGGCGAAGCTTGCCCCTCACCATAAGGTATGGACGCCCCCAGGGATCACGGTCCAGAGTCCCCAGCAGCTCTTGGCGGGCCTCATCCTTGGCCCGCTTGATGGAGATCTTCAACGTACTTTTGGCCGCTCTGTAGGCCTCGTACAATTCCGCCTCCCTGGCGTCAAAATCGGGAGAGCGGCGACGCCGCCTACGAAGCCGGATGTACTGGCGTCGGGCCACCACGCAGGAATGGCGTAGTTCGCCGATGTGGTCAGACCACCAGTACACCCGGCGCCTAGCTGGAGGATTTAAAGGCACTCTAGGCATCGCCGCATCACAAATTTGAGTTACGGCCTCCCGGAACCACTCGGCCTCCATCTCAACATTGTCAGGCCTGGCCGGTGCTGGCACCCAGGCCCGAGCAATGGAGGCTTCCAGGAGGACCTCCCGATTCAGCTTCTTTAAAGCCCAACGCGGACCGCCCCCAATCGGGGCCCTTGTGGCTGGGGGGTCGGAGGTCTGGGCGGAGACGTCGAACCGAATATAGCGGTGGTCCGACAGCGTCTCCACCTCCTCGACGACGCGCCAGCCTTGGACACGGCGTGCTAGTGCGGGGCTGGCAAAAGAGACGTCAATAACTGACCCGCCCCGCTGACGCACGCACGTGTGCACTGACCCACGATTGAGGACTAGCAGGCCGTTTTCAACGGCCCACTCCTCGAGCAATTCACCCCTCGCGTCCGTGGTCGCGGAACCCCAAGCCGAGGATTTGGCATTGAGGTCTCCGACGACGAGCACGGGCCGAGGGTGGCTTCGAGCGACGACGACGTTCAGTTCGAGGAGATACTCCTCGAAGTCGGCGAGAGGTCGGTTGGGAGAGAAGTAACAGCCCACCACAACCGCTTCTCCTACGAGTGCTGCGACGCAGCCCCGTCCTCGGACGATGTTCTCGAAGGACGGGGCGCCGGCGGCGGCCGGCGAAATTAACGCAACCAAGCCATCGAGGTCCCCTACCCAGTCAGCCCTGGGAGGGACGAAATAGGGCTCGGCTACGATGGCGACATGAATTGACCACTGCGCCATGCTCTGGAGGAGAAGGTCCTGAGCCCTGGCGCAGTGGTTTATATTAGCCTGGAGGAGACGGAGGCGTGGAGGCATTACGTCTCCATGCTAACCTCCGTCCCTCCAGCCGCGGGAACGTCGACCTTCGACGTCGCCGACGAAGAGGCAGGCGGCCTTGGCGGTAGTCTTTTCTGGGTGGCGGCGCACCCCTTGGCACCCGCCCGGTGCTCCGCTGGTTTGCCCACCGCCGCACACAGAACACAGTGCGGCGTGGACCCACACGTTGCGGCCACGTGACCGGGCTGACCGCAACGGAAACAGCGGCCGCTGCAGTCAACCCGTGAGGGGCACGTGACACCCACGTGGCCGCTGGATAGGCAGCGGTAGCACCGGGCGAGCCTGGGCTCCAGCGCTTTAATTTGCGCCGACACCCACCCCACCAAAAGACGTCGGCCATCGGCCAGTTTCTTGGCGGCGGCGACGGGACAGCTAATTAAGGCAGTCCCCATTCCGGCGCGGCCCTGCTTGATTTCCCCGCACTTTACCTGTTCAGCAGGGCACCCTCCGGTCTTGGCGACGGCGGCGACGACCTCTTCTTTGTCAACTGAGTCATCCAGGCCCGTGATGCGCAAATCGACGCACTTTTGGGGCCTGGAGACACGGACCTCTTCTGTATTCAGAACCTGGCGGAGACTTTCCGCCAGGCGGTCCGCCTGGTCGCCGCTTGCGACTCCCGGCACTTCGATAAGGCGGGCACCGGTCTGGGTTGTCCGGCACCTCAGGCCCGCCGTTATTCCTAGCTTGCCGGGGTCGATCGCCGTCCGCGCCTTTTTGAGGAGCTCCGCGTAAGTGGTCCCTCGCTCGATAGCAGCCGGCTGCAGTGTAATTACCACTGCAGTAGAGCGAGGGGCCTGGAGCTTCCTCGCCGCCTTTTTGGCCGCCTGCCTGGCCTTTTTGGCCGCCTTCTTTCTCTGCTTGGCTGCCGCTTTCTTTTGGCCGACGACCTCCCAGTCGTCGGCTTTGCGCGCGGCAGCAGCGGGTTGTGCCCTGGGAGCGGCAGAGCGTTCGGCAGCTGCAGGTGCGCGCTTAGCCTGCCGTCTTTTCTTGCCCTTCTGGCTGTCAGGAACGTCTGTGGCGGCCGCTGGAATAACTGCTGGAGGCCGCGGGGCCCTTACTTTGGCCGCGTAGGATGTCTGCGGCACAGGCATCGGGGGAGAAGGCGGGACAGGCTCTCTAAGTCTGTCCGCTGCCAGAGGAGGGCGCAACAGCCGTCCCTCCATGACGGAGAGCTTGGCGCGAAATTCGCCAAGCTCCTGCCGGACCAGGGCAACAAGCTCCGTTTCGGTCTTGTTTGCGCCCTGGTCGTGCCGCTTTTCAAACGCTTCCTGACGCCTCTTGAGTTCAGACAGTTCTCGGGCCAAGCGCGCATTTTCACACTGTAACTTCTGAACCTCCTCGTTGGCTGTGCGGCTGAACACGGCCTCTGCAATGTCCCGAATGGCCTCTACTGACACCTTAAGGGTCTTTTGGCAGGTGCCTTTTAGTCCCTTTGACTTTTTCGAGACAAGACGAATAGCCTCGAGGGCGTCACTTAGCCGGGTCTTCAACTGGGCCACCGGCAAGTCTTCGGCATCCAGCTCCACCGGCTGTATCCTGCCGGCAGTGACCCGCCGGGCTGCCGCAGCAATTAGGTTGTCCTCGGACGTGCGCTCCTTTTCGTCAGCCTTCCTTAACGCGGCGGCAAGTTCGGCCTTTGCCCGTCCCAGACCCACGTAACGACCGTGGGTGGGTGGACGACCACGTCCACGTCGCGCTGTCGGCACTTTCGCAGCCGACGCCGCGTCCTCACTGGAGCCGTCCGACTCCGTTTCTTGCGCTGACCGCAACCGCTTTCGTGGAGCTTTCTCCGGTGTTGCCACCGGAGTAATCTCCGCAACGTCGCTATCATGCTCCGACCGCACGATTTCCTCCTCCTCTTCGGAACGCGCAGTACTGGGCGTGCGCGACCTACTCACTCTTACCGACTGTTTTTTTAAAATTGATTTTAATGAGTTTTCCATAGTAATACCCACGAGTATGGGAGAAATAATAGTCGACCCGGGCAGAGATCCCGATACCCGGGCAAGCCTAATACTTCAGGGGGACGGCAGGTACCCTGAAGGGGCCGCACTAGTGACTGAACTACCCATCAGCCATGCATCTCCTCGCCGTGCGGCAGCAACTTGAGATTCGGGGTGGTTTTTATAGAGGGCCACACCCTCGCAGTCCGGGCGGTTAAGCCAAGACCCTTGCTCCCGTCAGCAGCCGCGAGACGTGATCCACGACACTGCACAATACGGGGTTACGATATGCGCCAGACGGTGACAACGGGGACAAAAGTCAGGAAAAAAGGGGGGGACAACAAGAACAAAACGGGGCAAAACAAACAAAAGGGGACAAGAAACAAATTTGGACGCAGAACCAAACGAATAAAAGGGGGGAACAAAACCAAAACAGGGGACAAAACAAAAGGGGCCAAAGAGGGGGAAAGAATCGTCAGAACGACGAGAAGAGACCCCGTTGTCTGTTCAGCGGCAGGGTGAGTGCACGCCGAACCCGTCAGAAGGGCTCTCCCATGTCCACTCTAAGACAGAGCGGTACTGGGAGAGTCCGGCCCAAAGATAGGGCCACGGCCTGGGGATGGGACTAGCGTCCATCCCCCCGCCTCCGGTGCCAAACGCGACAAATGGCACCGGTTGTCAGAATATTAGCCACCAGCAACAATGAAAAGCATTGTTGCTGGTGCCCAGGGTGCACCACGGGGAGGTTTTCTGACACGCACCCCTTGATTTTTACACCTAACCTAACCCAATCTTTTGGTACCTAAATATTCATATTTTTCAGCGGGTTTTTGTCATATCTTGTATTCTGCCTTGTCTTGATCAACGCTACAGAAATTTTCAATGCTGCCAAAATTTAAGAGTTTTTGTACTACAAATAGAACATTAAAAATTCGACAAAGAAATGCAAATTTTTTAATAAATTGTCAAAATTTGTCTCAACTTATTCAAAATTATTCTCTGAACCATCATTTAATAACGCCCGGAGTTTTCCCCGTCGTTTGGTACCACTCTCGACCACGCCCTATTGTGGGAAGTGCAAATGTTTTGATTGTCACACCTAACCTAACCCAATCTTTTGATACCTAAATATTCATATTTTTCAGCGGATTTTTGTCATATCTTGTATTCTACCTTGTCCTGATCAACGCTATAGAAATTTTCAATGCTGCCAAAATTTAAGTTTTTGTACTACAAATAGAACATTAAAAATTCGCCAAAGAAATGCAAATTTTTTAATAAATTGTCAAAATTTGTCTCAAATTATTCAAAATTATTCTCTGAACCATCATTTAATAACGCCCGGAGTTTTGCCCCGTCGTTTGGTACGACTCTCGACCACCCCCTATTGTGGGAAGTGCAAAACCTTTGATTTTTACACCTAACCTAACCCAATCTTTTGGTACCTAAATATTCATATTTTTCAGCGGTTTTTTGTCATATCTTGTATTCTGCCTTGTCTTGATCAACGCAATAGAAATTTTTAGTGCTGCCAAAATTTAAAATTATTATACTACAAAAAGAACATTAAAAATTCGTCAAAGAAATGCAAATTTTTACTAAATTGTCAAAACTTGTCTCAAATTATTCAAAGTTATTCTCTGAACCATAATTAAATAACGCCCGGAGTTTTGCCCCGTCGTTTGGTACCACTCTCGACCACCCCCTATTGTGGGAAGTGCGAAACTTTTGATTTGTACACCTCACCTAACCTAATCTTTCGGTACCTAAATATTCATATTTTCCAGCGGGTTTTTGTCATATCTTGTATTCTACCTTGTCTTGATCAACGCTACAGAAATTTTCAATGCTGCCAAAATTTAAGAGTTTTTGTACTACAAATAGAACATTAAAAATTCGCCAAAGAAATGCAAATTTTTTAATAAATTGTCAAAATTTGTCTCAAATTATTCAAAATTATTCTCTGAACCATAATTTAATAACGCCCGGAGTTTTCCCCGTCGTTTGGTACGACTCTCGACCACCCCCTATTGTGGGAAGTGCAAAACTTTTGATTTTTACACCTAACCTAACCCAATCTCTTGGTACCTAAATATTCATATTTTTCAGCGGGTTTTTGTCATATCTTGTATTCTACCTTGTCTTGATCAACGCTATAGAAATTTTCAATGCTGCCAAAATTTAAGAGTTTTTGTACTACAAATAGAACATTAAAAATTCGCCAAAGAAATGCAATTTTTTTAATAAATTGTCAAAATTTGTCTCAAATTATTCAAAATTATTCTCTGAACCATCATTTAATAACGCCCGGAGTTTTGCCCCGTCGTTTGGTACGACTCTCGACCACCCCCTATTGTGGGAAGTGCAAAACTTTTGATTTTTACACCTAACCTAACCCAATCTCTTGGTACCTAAATATTCATATTTTTCAGCGGGTTTTTGTCATATCTTGTATTCTACCTTGTCTTGATCAACGCTACAGAAATTTTCAATGCTGCCAAAATTTAAGAGTTTTTGTACTACAAATAGAACATTAAAAATTCGTCAAAGAAATGCAAATTTTTTAATAAATTGTCAAAATTTGTCTCAAATTATTCAAAGTTATTCTCTGAACCATCATTAAATAACGCCCGGAGTTTTGCCCCGTCGTTTGGTACCACTCTCGACCACCCCCTATTGTGGGAAGTGCAAAACTTTTGATTTGTACACCTCACCTAACCTAATCTTTCGGTACCTAAATATTCATATTTTTCAGCGGATTTTTGTCATATCTTGTATTCTACCTTGTCTTGATCAACGCTATAGAAATTTTCAATGCTGCCAAAATTTGAGAGTTTTTTTAATACCAAAAGAACATTAAAAATTCGTCAAAGAAATGCAAATTTTTTAATAAATTGTCAAAATTTGTCTCAAATTATTCAAAGTTTTTCTCTGAACCATCATTAAATAACGCCCGGAGTTTTCCCCGTCGTTTGGTACCACTCTCGACCACCCCCTATTGTGGGAAGTGCAAAACTTTTGATTTTTACACCAAACCTAACCTAATCTTTCGGTACCTAAATATTCATATTTTTCAGCGGGTTTTTGTCATATCTTGTATTCTACCTTGTCTTGATCAACGCTATAGAAATTTTCAATGCTGCCAAAATTTAAGAGTTTTTGTGCTACAAATAGAACATTAAAAATTCGTCAAAGAAATGCAAATTTTTTAATAAATTGTCAAAATTTGTCTCAAATTATTCAAAGTTATTCTCTGAACCATCATTAAATAACGCCCGGAGTTTTCCCCGTCGTTTGGTACCACTCTCGACCACCCCCTATTGTGGGAAGTGCAAAACTTTTGATTTTTACACCAAACCTAACCTAATCTTTCGGTACCTAAATATTCATATTTTTCAGCGAGTTTTTGTCATATCTTGTATTCTACCTTGTCTTGATCAACGCTATAGAAATTTTCAATGCTGCCAAAATTTAAGAGTTTTTGTACTACAAATAGAACATTAAAAATTCGCCAAAGAAATGCAAATTTTTTAATAAATTGTCAAAATTTGTCTCAAATTATTCAAAATTATTCTCTGAACCATCATTTAATAACGCCCGGAGTTTTCCCCGTCGTTTGGTACCACTCTCGACCACCCCCTATTGTGGGATGTGCAAATGTTTTGATTGTCACACCTTTTTTTTTTTTTTTTTTGATTCCCAGGAAAAATGCTTCATGCACTACCCGCCGGCTAGGGGACGGCACCGGCGGGGCGTGTGGGACTCCCAGCTAGAAAACGCGCTGGTCTACCCACTAAAAAACCTGGGGTGTTCCCTCTCTCACCCAATGGGGGGGGCCAGTTGGGAACTTAAAAGATTCAACCATAGCAGGCCCCCCCGTGTGGGTGCCGGCCGGGTCATTTTTTTTTTTTTTTTTCGGACCCGACCACCTCTCGTCCCCAGGGGAGAGCCTGACTGCTCTCCCCTTTCGACATCAGAAAGGCGCGCGGGAACATCGCGCGCGCCCTCTCAGGGCTTTTAGTTTACGGGTGGCAGGGTCCCCTGAGGCCCCGCCACCCGGAGCCCCTAGGTGGGGGGCAGGAGAGCGACATAAGCGCGTCTCCTGCGCCCCCTCCTCTGGCGGCGGATGTCCGGGGCGTAAGGATCGTCCTCACGGCCCCGCTCCGCCGCCTCCTTCTGCGAGATGACAGCCTCGCAGAAGGACCTCATTGCGCCCCAGCACCTGTCGTCGCCGACCATCTTGGATATGACGGTCGGCAACGAGAGGTCGGGGCCAATCACGGTGACCAGGGCACAGCGCTCCGCGGCCCACGCCGGGCACTCCTCCAGCGTGTGCTGCGCCGTGTCCCGGTCACACACCTCACAATGGTGACATCTGGTTGTCGGCTCCCTACCGGCTATCTTGCAGAGGTACTCTCCGAAACACATGTGTCCGGAGAGCACCTGAGTAAGCCGGTAGGTGAGCGGTCCGCGCCGTCTGTCCGTCCACTCCCTTAACACTGGACGGACAGCCTCGACTGTCCTCACCCCATAGCGGGGCTGGGCCAGCCTCTCCTGCCATTTGGCCTCCAGGACCAATCGAGCCTGGGACCTTCGCGTCTCCACCGCCCTGTGCGTGGGCTCCTCGCCCTGGAGCCGGAGGTCAGCGCGCCAGTAATACACTGACGCTTGGACCTCCGCCTCCAAATCCCAGGGCGGCGATGCCGCCAAAACGCACGCCGCCTCGTAGGAGACGGTGCGGTACGCCCGCGACACCCTGATCGCCATCGCCCTCTGAGGTCTCCTTAGGAGGGCGACATTTCGGCGATCCAGGGCGCCAGCCCAAATGGGCGACCCATAAAGGGCCATCGACCGCACCACCCCCAAATAGAGGCGGCGGCAGATGACACTCGGCCCCCCGATATTCGGCAGCAGAGAGCTAAGCGCTCCCGCCGCCGACATCAGCCAGGGGGCCAGGCGGCTAAAATGGACGCGAAAGTTCCAGCGGCCGTCGAGGTGGAGCCCCAAGTATTTCATACTCGGCTCCACCCCGATGCGGACCCCTCCAACGATGATGTGGGCATCTGGTGGCGGCGCCCGCCGAGGCCCGTGAAATAGAAGGGCCTCGGATTTTTCCAGCGCCACCTCCAGTCCCAACATCCTAATCCTGCCGACAACCAGAGCCACTCCAGCCGTGGCAAGACGGGCAGCTGCCCAGTAGTCCTCTCCCCGGGCCGTAACCAGCGTGTCGTCGGCGTAACAAGTTACGCCGACGCCCGGGGGCAGGGCGCCCCGCAGCACCCAGTCGTAACCGATGTTCCACAGGAGCGGACCCAGAACCGATCCCTGTGGAACACCGCACGACACCTCCCTCCGGAACGTCTCTTCGTTCCGCCCCACACAGAATACACTTCTCTGGTGCAGGTAGTCCCCGACTATTCGGCGCATTGATTGTCACACCTAACCTAACCCAATCTTTTGGTACCTAAATATTCATATTTTTCAGCGGATTTTTGTCATATCTTGTATTCTACCTTGTCTTGATCAACGCTATAGAAATTTTCAATGCTGCCAAAATTTAAGAGTTTTTGTACTACAAATAGAACATTAAAAGTTCGTCAAAGAAATGCAAATTTTTTAATAAATTGTCAAAATTTGTCTCAAATTATTCAAAGTTATTCTCTGAACCATCATTAAATAACGCCCGGAGTTTTCCCCGTCGTTTGGTACCACTCTCGACCACCCCCTATTGTGGGAAGTGCAAAACTTTTGATTTTTACACCAAACCTAACCTAATCTTTCGGTACCTAAATATTCATATTTTTCAGCGAGTTTTTGTCATATCTTGTATTCTACCTTGTCTTGATCAACGCTATAGAAATTTTCAATGCTGCCAAAATTTAAGAGTTTTTGTACTACAAATAGAACATTAAAAATTCGCCAAAGAAATGCAAATTTTTTAATAAATTGTCAAAATTTGTCTCAAATTATTCAAAATTATTCTCTGAACCATCATTTAATAACGCCCGGAGTTTTCCCCGTCGTTTGGTACCACTCTCGACCACCCCCTATTGTGGGAAGTGCAAATGTTTTGATTGTCACACCTAACCTAACCCAATCTTTTGGTACCTAAATATTCATATTTTTCAGCGGGTTTTTGTCATATCTTGTATTCTGCCTTGTCTTGATCAACGCAATAGAAATTTTCAGTGCTGCCAAAATTTAAAATTATTATACTACAAAAAGAACATTAAAAATTCGTCAAAGAAATGCAAATTTTTACTAAATTGTCAAAACTTGTCTCAAATTATTCAAAGTTATTCTCTGAACCATCATTAAATAACGCCCGGAGTTTTGCCCCGTCGTTTGGTACCACTCTCGACCACCCCCTATTGTGGGAAGTGCAAAACTTTTGATTTTAAACCTAACTTAACCCAATCTTTTGGTACCTAAATATTCATATTTTTCAGTGGGTTTTTGTCATATCTTGTATTCTACCTTGTCTTGATCAACGCTATAGAAATTTTCAATGCTGCCAAAATTTAAGAGTTTTTGTACTACAAATAGAACATTAAAAATTCGCCAAAGAAATGCAATTTTTTTAATAAATTGTCAAAATTTGTCTCAAATTATTCAAAGTTATTCTCTGAACCATCATTAAATAACGCCCGGAGTTTTGCCCCGTCGTTTGGTACGACTCTCGACCACCCCCTATTGTGGGAAGTGCAAAACTTTAGATTTTTACACCTAACCTAACCCAATCTTTTGGTACCTAAATATTCATATTTTTCAGCGGGTTTTTGTCATATCTTGTATTCTACCTTGTCTTGATCAACGCTACAGAAATTTTCAATGCTGCCAAAATTTAAGAGTTTTTGTACTACAAATAGAACATTAAAAATTCGTCAAAGAAATGCAAATTTTTTAATAAATTGTCAAAATTTGTCTCAAATTATTCAAAGTATTTCTCTGAACCATCATTAAATAACGCCCGGAGTTTCGCCCCATCGTTTGGTACCACTCTCGACCACCCCCTATTGTGGGAACTGCAAAACTTTTGATTTGTACACCTCACCTAACCTAATCTTTCGGTACCTAAATATTCATATTTTTCAGCGGATTTTTGTCATATCTTGTATTCTACCTTGTCTTGATCAACGCTATAGAAATTTTCAATGCTTCCAAAATTTAAGAGTATTTGTACTACAAATAGAACATTAAAAATTCGTCAAAGAAATGCAAATTTTTTAATAAATTGTCAAAATTTGTCTCAAATTATTCAAAGTTTTTCTCTGAACCATCATTAAATAACGCCCGGAGTTTTGCCCCGTCGTTTGGTACCACTCTTGACCACCCCCTATTGTGGGAAGTGCAAAACTTTTGATTTTTACACCTAACTTAACCCAATCTTTCGGTACCTAAATATTCATATTTTTCAGCGGATTTTTGTCATATCTTGTATTCTACCTTGTCTTGATCAACGCTATAGAAATTTTCAATGCTGCCAAAATTTAAGAGTTTTTTTAATACCAAAAGAACATTAAAAATTCGTCAAAGAAATGCAAATTTTTTAATAAATTGTCAAAATTTGTCTCAAATTATTCAAAGTTTTTCTCTGAACCATCATTAAATAACGCCCGGAGTTTTCCCCGTCGTTTGGTACCACTCTCGACCACCCCCTATTGTGGGAAGTGCAAAACTTTTGATTTTTACACCAAACCTAACCTAATCTTTCGGTACCTAAATATTCATATTTTTCAGCGGGTTTTTGTCATATCTTGTATTCTACCTTGTCTTGATCAACGCTATAGAAATTTTCAATGCTGCCAAAATTTAAGAGTTTTTGTACTACAAATAGAACATTAAAAATTCGCCAAAGAAATGCAAATTTTTTAATAAATTGTCAGAATTTGTCTCAAATTATTCAAAATTATTCTCTGAACCATCATTTAATTACGCCCGGAGTTTTCCCCGTCGTTTGGTACCACTCTCGACCACCCCCTATTGTGGGAAGTGCAAATGTTTTGATTGTCACACCTAACCTAACCCAATCTTTTGGTACCTAAATATTCATATTTTTCAGCTGATTTTTGTCATATCTTGTATTCTACCTTGTCTTGATCAACTCTATAGAAATTTTCAATGCTGCCAAAATTTAAGAGTTTTTGTACTACAAATAGAACATTAAAAATTCGCCAAAGAAATGCAAATTTTTTATAAATTGTCAAAATTTGTCTCAAATTATTCAAAATTATTCTCTGAACCATCATTTAATAACGCCCGGAGTTTTGCCCCGTCGTTTGGTACGACTCTCGACCACCCCCTATTGTGGGAAGTGCAAAACCTTTGATTTTTACACCTAACCTAACCCAATCTTTTGGTACCTAAATATTCATATTTTTCAGCGGGTTTTTGTCATATCTTGTATTCTGCCTTGTCTTGATCAACGCAATAGAAATTTTCAGTGCTGCCAATATTTAAAATTATTATACTACAAAAAGAACATTAAAAATTCGTCAAAGAAATGCAAATTTTTACTAAATTGTCAAAACTTGTCTCAAATTATTCAAAGTTATTCTCTGAACCATCATTAAATAACGCCCGGAGTTTTGCCCCGTCGTTTGGTACCACTCTCGACCACCCCCTATTGTGGGAAGTGCAAAACTTTTGATTTTAAACCTAACTTAACCCAATCTTTTGGTACCTAAATATTCATATTTTTCAGTGGGTTTTTGTCATATCTTGTATTCTACCTTGTCTTGATCAACGCTATAGAAATTTTCAATGCTGCCAAAATTTAAGAGTTTTTGTACTACAAATAGAACATTAAAAATTCGCCAAAGAAATGCAATTTTTTTAATAAATTGTCAAAATTTGTCTCAAATTATTCAAAGTTTTTCTCTGAGCCATCATTAAATAACGCCCGGAGTTTTCCCCGTCGTTTGGTACCACTCTCGACCACCCCCTATTGTGGGAAGTGCAAAACTTTTGATTTTTACACCAAACCTAACCTAATCTTTCAGTACCTAAATATTCATATTTTTCAGCAGGTTTTTGTCATATCTTGTATTCTACCTTGTCTTGATCAACGCTATAGAAATTTTCAATGCTGCCAAAATTTAAGAGTTTTTTTAATACCAAAAGAACATTAAAAATTCGTCAAAGAAATGCAAATTTTTTAATAAATTGTCAAAATTTGTCTCAAATTATTCAAAGTTTTTCTCTGAACCATCATTAAATAACGCCCGGAGTTTTCCCCGTCGTTTGGTACCACTCTCGACCACCCCCTATTGTGGGAAGTGCAAAACTTTTGATTTTTACACCAAACCTAACCTAATCTTTCGGTACCTAAATATTCATATTTTTCAGCGGGTTTTTGTCATATCTTGTATTCTACCTTGTCTTGATCAACGCTATAGAAATTTTCAATGCTGCCAAAATTTAAGAGTTTTTGTACTACAAATAGAACATTAAAAATTCGCCAAAGAAATGCAAATTTTTTAATAAATTGTCAGAATTTGTCTCAAATTATTCAAAATTATTCTCTGAACCATCATTTAATTACGCCCGGAGTTTTCCCCGTCGTTTGGTACCACTCTCGACCACCCCCTATTGTGGGAAGTGCAAAACTTTTGATTTTTACACCTAACTTAACCCAATCTTTCGGTACCTAAATATTCATATTTTTCAGCGGATTTTTGTCATATCTTGTATTCTACCTTGTCTTGATCAACGCTATAGAAATTTTCAATGCTGCCAAAATTTAAGAGTTTTTTAATACCAAAAGAACATTAAAAATTCGTCAAAGAAATGCAAATTTTTTAATAAATTGTCGAAATTTGTCTCAAATTATTCAAAGTTTTTCTCTGAGCCATCATTAAATAACGCCCGGAGTTTTCCCCGTCGTTTGGTACCACTCTCGACCACCCCCTATTGTGGGAAGTGCAAAACTTTTGATTTTTACACCAAACCTAACCTAATCTTTCAGTACCTAAATATTCATATTTTTCAGCAGGTTTTTGTCATATCTTGTATTCTACCTTGTCTTGATCAACGCTATAGAAATTTTCAATGCTGCCAAAATTTAAGAGTTTTTTTAATACCAAAAGAACATTAAAAATTCGTCAAAGAAATGCAAATTTTTTAATAAATTGTCAAAATTTGTCTCAAATTATTCAAAGTTTTTCTCTGAACCATCATTAAATAACGCCCGGAGTTTTCCCCGTCGTTTGGTACCACTCTCGACCACCCCCTATTGTGGGAAGTGCAAAACTTTTGATTTTTACACCAAACCTAACCTAATCTTTCGGTACCTAAATATTCATATTTTTCAGCGGGTTTTTGTCATATCTTGTATTCTACCTTGTCTTGATCAACGCTATAGAAATTTTCAATGCTGCCAAAATTTAAGAGTTTTTGTACTACAAATAGAACATTAAAAATTCGCCAAAGAAATGCAAATTTTTTAATAAATTGTCAGAATTTGTCTCAAATTATTCAAAATTATTCTCTGAACCATCATTTAATTACGCCCGGAGTTTTCCCCGTCGTTTGGTACCACTCTCGACCACCCCCTATTGTGGGAAGTGCAAATGTTTTGATTGTCACACCTAACCTAACCCAATCTTTTGGTACCTAAATATTCATATTTTTCAGCTGATTTTTGTCATATCTTGTATTCTACCTTGTCTTGATCAACTCTATAGAAATTTTCAATGCTGCCAAAATTTAAGAGTTTTTGTACTACAAATAGAACATTAAAAATTCGCCAAAGAAATGCAAATTTTTTATAAATTGTCAAAATTTGTCTCAAATTATTCAAAATTATTCTCTGAACCATCATTTAATAACGCCCGGAGTTTTGCCCCGTCGTTTGGTACGACTCTCGACCACCCCCTATTGTGGGAAGTGCAAAACCTTTGATTTTTACACCTAACCTAACCCAATCTTTTGGTACCTAAATATTCATATTTTTCAGCGGGTTTTTGTCATATCTTGTATTCTGCCTTGTCTTGATCAACGCAATAGAAATTTTCAGTGCTGCCAATATTTAAAATTATTATACTACAAAAAGAACATTAAAAATTCGTCAAAGAAATGCAAATTTTTACTAAATTGTCAAAACTTGTCTCAAATTATTCAAAGTTATTCTCTGAACCATCATTAAATAACGCCCGGAGTTTTGCCCCGTCGTTTGGTACCACTCTCGACCACCCCCTATTGTGGGAAGTGCAAAACTTTTGATTTTAAACCTAACTTAACCCAATCTTTTGGTACCTAAATATTCATATTTTTCAGTGGGTTTTTGTCATATCTTGTATTCTACCTTGTCTTGATCAACGCTATAGAAATTTTCAATGCTGCCAAAATTTAAGAGTTTTTGTACTACAAATAGAACATTAAAAATTCGCCAAAGAAATGCAATTTTTTTAATAAATTGTCAAAATTTGTCTCAAATTATTCAAAGTTATTCTCTGAACCATCATTAAATAACGCCCGGAATTTTGCCCCGTCGTTTGGTACGACTCTCGACCACCCCCTATTGTGGGGAGTGCAAAACTTTAGATTTTTACACCTAACCTAACCCAATCTTTTGGTACCTAAATATTCATATTTTTCAGCGGGTTTTTGTCATATCTTGTATTCTACCTTGTCTTGATCAAAGCTACAGAAATTTTCAAAGCTGCCAAAATTTAAGAGTTTTTGTACTACAAATAGAACATTAAAAATTCGTCAAAGAAATGCAAATTTTTTAATAAATTGTCAAAATTTGTCTCAAATTATTCAAAGTTTTTCTCTGAACCATCATTAAATAACGCCCGGAGTTTTGCCCCGTCGTTTGGTACCACTCTCGACCACCCCCTATTGTGGGAACTGCAAAACTTTTGATTTGTACACCTCACCTAACCTAATCTTTCGGTACCTAAATATTCATATTTTTCAGCGGATTTTTGTCATATCTTGTATTCTACCTTGTCTTGATCAACGCTATAGAAATTTTCAATGCTGCCAAAATTTAAGAGTTTTTGTACTACAAATAGAACATTAAAAATTCGTCAAAGAAATGCAAATTTTTTAATAAATTGTCAAAATTTGTCTCAAATTATTCAAAGTTTTTCTCTGAACCATCATTAAATAACGCCCGGAGTTTTGCCCCGTCGTTTGGTACCACTCTCGACCACCCCCTATTGTGGGAAGTGCAAAACTTTTGATTTTTACACCTAACTTAACCCAATCTTTCGGTACCTAAATATTCATATTTTTCAGCGGATTTTTGTCATATCTTGTATTCTACCTTGTCTTGATCAACGCTATAGAAATTTTCAATGCTGCCAAAATTTAAGAGTTTTTTAATACCAAAAGAACATTAAAAATTCGTCAAAGAAATGCAAATTTTTTAATAAATTGTCAAAATTTGTCTCAAATTATTCAAAGTTTTTCTCTGAGCCATCATTAAATAACGCCCGGAGTTTTCCCCGTCGTTTGGTACCACTCTCGACCACCCCCTATTGTGGGAAGTGCAAAACTTTTGATTTTTACACCAAACCTAACCTAATCTTTCAGTACCTAAATATTCATATTTTTCAGCAGGTTTTTGTCATATCTTGTATTCTACCTTGTCTTGATCAACGCTATAGAAATTTTCAATGCTGCCAAAATTTAAGAGTTTTTGTACTACAAATAGAACATTAAAAATTCGTCAAAGAAATGCAAATTTTTTAATAAATTGTCAAAATGTGTCTCAAATTATTCAAAGTTTTTCTCTGAACCATCATTAAATAACGCCCGGAGTTTTGCCCCGTCGTTTGGTACCACTCTCGACCACCCCCTATTGTGGGAAGTGCGAAACTTTTGATTTTTACACCAAACCTAACCTAATCTTTCGGTACCTAAATATTCATAATTTTCAGCGGGTTTTTGTCATATCTTGTATTCTACCTTGTCTTGATCAACGCTACAGAAATTTT
This sequence comes from Catocala nupta, assembly GCA_963675205.1. Lineage (NCBI taxonomy): Eukaryota > Metazoa > Arthropoda > Insecta > Lepidoptera > Erebidae > Catocala > Catocala nupta. The sequence continues at coordinate 1,232,763 of OY776107.1, read as the reverse complement.
CAATGCTGCCAAAATTTAAGAGTTTTTGTACTACAAATAGAACATTAAAAATTCGTCAAAGAAATGCAAATTTTTTAATAAATTGTCAAAATTTGTCACAAATTATTCAAAGTTTTTCTCTGAACCATCATTAAATAACGCCCGGAGTTTTTCCCGTCGTTTGGTACCACTCTCGACCACCCCCTATTGTGGGAAGTGCAAAACTTTTGATTTTTACACCAAACCTAACCTAATCTTTCGGTACCTAAATATTCATATTTTTCAGCGGGTTTTTGTCATATCTTGTATTCTACCTTGTCTTGATCAACGCAATAGAAATTTTCAGTGCTGCCAAAATTTAAGTTTATTATACTACAAAAAGAACATTAAAAATTCGTCAAAGAAATGCAAATTTTTACTAAATTGACAAAACTTGTCTCAAATTATTCAAAGTTATTCTCTGAACCATCATTAAATAACGCCCGGAGTTTTGCCCCGTCGTTTGGTACGACTCTCGACCACCCCCTATTGTGGGGAGTGCAAAACTTTAGATTTTTACACCTAACCTAACCCAATCTTTTGGTACCTAAATATTCATATTTTTCAGCGGGTTTTTGTCATATCTTGTATTCTACCTTGTCTTGATCAACGCTACAGAAATTTTCAATGCTGCCAAAATTTAAGAGTTTTTGTACTACAAATAGAACATTAAAAATTCGTCAAAGAAATGCAAATTTTTTAATAAATTGACAAAACTTGTCTCAAATTATTCAAAGTTATTCTCTGAACCATCATTAAATAACGCCCGGAGTTTTGCCCCGTCGTTTGGTACCACTCTCGACCACCCCCTATTGTGGGAAGTGCAAAACTTTTGATTTTTACACCTAACTTAACCCAATCTTTCGGTACCTAAATATTCATATTTTTCAGCGGATTTTTGTCATATCTTGTATTCTACCTTGTCTTGATCAACGCTATAGAAATTTTCAATGCTGCCAAAATTTAAGAGTTTTTTAATACCAAAAGAACATTAAAAATTCGTCAAAGAAATGCAAATTTTTTAATAAATTGTCGAAATTTGTCTCAAATTATTCAAAGTTTTTCTCTGAGCCATCATTAAATAACGCCCGGAGTTTTCCCCGTCGTTTGGTACCACTCTCGACCACCCCCTATTGTGGGAAGTGCAAAACTTTTGATTTTTACACCAAACCTAACCTAATCTTTCAGTACCTAAATATTCATATTTTTCAGCAGGTTTTTGTCATATCTTGTATTCTACCTTGTCTTGATCAACGCTATAGAAATTTTCAATGCTGCCAAAATTTAAGAGTTTTTTTAATACCAAAAGAACATTAAAAATTCGTCAAAGAAATGCAAATTTTTTAATAAATTGTCAAAATTTGTCTCAAATTATTCAAAGTTTTTCTCTGAACCATCATTAAATAACGCCCGGAGTTTTCCCCGTCGTTTGGTACCACTCTCGACCACCCCCTATTGTGGGAAGTGCAAAACTTTTGATTTTTACACCAAACCTAACCTAATCTTTCGGTACCTAAATATTCATATTTTTCAGCGGGTTTTTGTCATATCTTGTATTCTACCTTGTCTTGATCAACGCTATAGAAATTTTCAATGCTGCCAAAATTTAAGAGTTTTTGTACTACAAATAGAACATTAAAAATTCGCCAAAGAAATGCAAATTTTTTAATAAATTGTCAGAATTTGTCTCAAATTATTCAAAATTATTCTCTGAACCATCATTTAATTACGCCCGGAGTTTTCCCCGTCGTTTGGTACCACTCTCGACCACCCCCTATTGTGGGAAGTGCAAATGTTTTGATTGTCACACCTAACCTAACCCAATCTTTTGGTACCTAAATATTCATATTTTTCAGCTGATTTTTGTCATATCTTGTATTCTACCTTGTCTTGATCAACTCTATAGAAATTTTCAATGCTGCCAAAATTTAAGAGTTTTTGTACTACAAATAGAACATTAAAAATTCGCCAAAGAAATGCAAATTTTTTATAAATTGTCAAAATTTGTCTCAAATTATTCAAAATTATTCTCTGAACCATCATTTAATAACGCCCGGAGTTTTGCCCCGTCGTTTGGTACGACTCTCGACCACCCCCTATTGTGGGAAGTGCAAAACCTTTGATTTTTACACCTAACCTAACCCAATCTTTTGGTACCTAAATATTCATATTTTTCAGCGGGTTTTTGTCATATCTTGTATTCTGCCTTGTCTTGATCAACGCAATAGAAATTTTCAGTGCTGCCAATATTTAAAATTATTATACTACAAAAAGAACATTAAAAATTCGTCAAAGAAATGCAAATTTTTACTAAATTGTCAAAACTTGTCTCAAATTATTCAAAGTTATTCTCTGAACCATCATTAAATAACGCCCGGAGTTTTGCCCCGTCGTTTGGTACCACTCTCGACCACCCCCTATTGTGGGAAGTGCAAAACTTTTGATTTTAAACCTAACTTAACCCAATCTTTTGGTACCTAAATATTCATATTTTTCAGTGGGTTTTTGTCATATCTTGTATTCTACCTTGTCTTGATCAACGCTATAGAAATTTTCAATGCTGCCAAAATTTAAGAGTTTTTGTACTACAAATAGAACATTAAAAATTCGCCAAAGAAATGCAATTTTTTTAATAAATTGTCAAAATTTGTCTCAAATTATTCAAAGTTATTCTCTGAACCATCATTAAATAACGCCCGGAATTTTGCCCCGTCGTTTGGTACGACTCTCGACCACCCCCTATTGTGGGGAGTGCAAAACTTTAGATTTTTACACCTAACCTAACCCAATCTTTTGGTACCTAAATATTCATATTTATCAGCGGGTTTTTGTCATATCTTGTATTCTACCTTGTCTTGATCAAAGCTACAGAAATTTTCAAAGCTGCCAAAATTTAAGAGTTTTTGTACTACAAATAGAACATTAAAAATTCGTCAAAGAAATGCAAATTTTTTAATAAATTGTCAAAATTTGTCTCAAATTATTCAAAGTTTTTCTCTGAACCATCATTAAATAACGCCCGGAGTTTTGCCCCGTCGTTTGGTACCACTCTCGACCACCCCCTATTGTGGGAACTGCAAAACTTTTGATTTGTACACCTCACCTAACCTAATCTTTCGGTACCTAAATATTCATATTTTTCAGCGGATTTTTGTCATATCTTGTATTCTACCTTGTCTTGATCAACGCTATAGAAATTTTCAATGCTGCCAAAATTTAAGAGTTTTTGTACTACAAATAGAACATTAAAAATTCGTCAAAGAAATGCAAATTTTTTAATAAATTGTCAAAATTTGTCTCAAATTATTCAAAGTTTTTCTCTGAACCATCATTAAATAACGCCCGGAGTTTTGCCCCGTCGTTTGGTACCACTCTCGACCACCCCCTATTGTGGGAAGTGCAAAACTTTTGATTTTTACACCTAACTTAACCCAATCTTTCGGTACCTAAATATTCATATTTTTCAGCGGATTTTTGTCATATCTTGTATTCTACCTTGTCTTGATCAACGCTATAGAAATTTTCAATGCTGCCAAAATTTAAGAGTTTTTTAATACCAAAAGAACATTAAAAATTCGTCAAAGAAATGCAAATTTTTTAATAAATTGTCAAAATTTGTCTCAAATTATTCAAAGTTTTTCTCTGAGCCATCATTAAATAACGCCCGGAGTTTTCCCCGTAGTTTGGTACCACTCTCGACCACCCCCTATTGTGGGAAGTGCAAAACTTTTGATTTTTACACCAAACCTAACCTAATCTTTCAGTACCTAAATATTCATATTTTTCAGCAGGTTTTTGTCATATCTTGTATTCTACCTTGTCTTGATCAACGCTATAGAAATTTTCAATGCTGCCAAAATTTAAGAGTTTTTGTACTACAAATAGAACATTAAAAATTCGTCAAAGAAATGCAAATTTTTTAATAAATTGTCAAAATGTGTCTCAAATTATTCAAAGTTTTTCTCTGAACCATCATTAAATAACGCCCGGAGTTTTGCCCCGTCGTTTGGTACCACTCTCGACCACCCCCTATTGTGGGAAGTGCGAAACTTTTGATTTTTACACCAAACCTAACCTAATCTTTCGGTACCTAAATATTCATAATTTTCAGCGGGTTTTTGTCATATCTTGTATTCTACCTTGTCTTGATCAACGCTACAGAAATTTTCAATGCTGCCAAAATTTAAGAGTTTTTGTACTACAAATAGAACATTAAAAATTCGTCAAAGAAATGCAAATTTTTTAATAAATTGTCAAAATTTGTCACAAATTATTCAAAGTTTTTCTCTGAACCATCATTAAATAACGCCCGGAGTTTTTCCCGTCGTTTGGTACCACTCTCGACCACCCCCTATTGTGGGAAGTGCAAAACTTTTGATTTTTACACCAAACCTAACCTAATCTTTCGGTACCTAAATATTCATATTTTTCAGCGGGTTTTTGTCATATCTTGTATTCTACCTTGTCTTGATCAACGCAATAGAAATTTTCAGTGCTGCCAAAATTTAAGTTTATTATACTACAAAAAGAACATTAAAAATTCGTCAAAGAAATGCAAATTTTTACTAAATTGACAAAACTTGTCTCAAATTATTCAAAGTTATTCTCTGAACCATCATTAAATAACGCCCGGAGTTTTGCCCCGTCGTTTGGTACGACTCTCGACCACCCCCTATTGTGGGGAGTGCAAAACTTTAGATTTTTACACCTAACCTAACCCAATCTTTTGGTACCTAAATATTCATATTTTTCAGCGGGTTTTTGTCATATCTTGTATTCTACCTTGTCTTGATCAACGCTACAGAAATTTTCAATGCTGCCAAAATTTAAGAGTTTTTGTACTACAAATAGAACATTAAAAATTCGTCAAAGAAATGCAAATTTTTTAATAAATTGACAAAACTTGTCTCAAATTATTCAAAGTTATTCTCTGAACCATCATTAAATAACGCCCGGAGTTTTGCCCCGTCGTTTGGTACGACTCTCGACCACCCCCTATTGTGGGGAGTGCAAAACTTTAGATTTTTACACCTAACCTAACCCAATCTTTTGGTACCTAAATATTCATATTTTTCAGCGGGTTTTTGTCATATCTTGTATTCTACCTTGTCTTGATCAACGCTACAGAAATTTTCAATGCTGCCAAAATTTAAGAGTTTTTGTACTACAAATAGAACATTAAAAATTCGTCAAAGAAATGCAAATTTTTTAATAAATTGTCAAAATTTGTCTCAAATTATTCAAAGTTTTTCTCTGAACCATCATTAAATAACGCCCGGAGTTTCGCCCCGTCGTTTGGTACCACTCTCGACCACCCCCTATTGTGGGAACTGCAAAACTTTTGATTTGTACACCTCACCTAACCTAATCTTTCGGTACCTAAATATTCATATTTTTCAGCGGATTTTTGTCATATCTTGTATTCTACCTTGTCTTGATCAACGCTATAGAAATTTTCAATGCTGCCAAAATTTAAGAGTTTTTGTACTACAAATAGAACATTAAAAATTCGTCAAAGAAATGCAAATTTTTTAATAAATTGTCAAAATTTGTCTCAAATTATTCAAAGTTTTTCTCTGAACCATCATTAAATAACGCCCGGAGTTTTGCCCCGTCGTTTGGTACCACTCTTGACCACCCCCTATTGTGGGAAGTGCAAAACTTTTGATTTTTACACCAAACCTAACCTAATCTTTCGGTACCTAAATATTCATATTTTTCAGCGGGTTTTTGTCATATCTTGTATTCTACCTTGTCTTGATCAACGCTATAGAAATTTTCAATGCTGCCAAAATATAAGAGTTTTTGTACTACAAATAGAACATTAAAAATTCGCCAAAGAAATGCAAATTTTTTAATAAATTGTCAAAATTTGTCTCAAATTATTCAAAATTATTCTCTGAACCATCATTTAATAACGCCCGGAGTTTTTATCGTCGTTTGGTACCACTCTCGACCACCCCCTATTGTGGGAAGTGCAAATGTTTTGATTGTCACACCTAACCTAACCCAATCTTTTGGTACCTAAATATTCATATTTTTCAGCTGATTTTTGTCATATCTTGTATTCTACCTTGTCTTGATCAACTCTATAGAAATTTTCAATGCTGCCAAAATTTAAGAGTTTTTGTACTACAAATAGAACATTAAAAATTCGCCAAAGAAATGCAAATTTTTTATAAATTGTCAAAATTTGTCTCAAATTATTCAAAATTATTCTCTGAACCATCATTTAATAACGCCCGGAGTTTTGCCCCGTCGTTTGGTACGACTCTCGACCACCCCCTATTGTGGGAAGTGCAAAACCTTTGATTTTTACACCTAACCTAACCCAATCTTTTGGTACCTAAATATTCATATTTTTCAGCGGGTTTTTGTCATATCTTGTATTCTGCCTTGTCTTGATCAACGCAATAGAAATTTTCAGTGCTGCCAAAATTTAAAATTATTATACTACAAAAAGAACATTAAAAATTCGTCAAAGAAATGCAAATTTTTACTAAATTGTCAAAACTTGTCTCAAATTATTCAAAGTTATTCTCTGAACCATCATTAAATAACGCCCGGAGTTTTGCCCCGTCGTTTGGTACCACTCTCGACCACCCCCTATTGTGGGAAGTGCAAAACTTTTGATTTTAAACCTAACTTAACCCAATCTTTTGGTACCTAAATATTCATATTTTTCAGTGGGTTTTTGTCATATCTTGTATTCTACCTTGTCTTGATCAACGCTATAGAAATTTTCAATGCTGCCAAAATTTAAGAGTTTTTGTACTACAAATAGAACATTAAAAATTCGCCAAAGAAATGCAATTTTTTTAATAAATTGTCAAAATTTGTCTCAAATTATTCAAAGTTATTCTCTGAACCATCATTAAATAACGCCCGGAATTTTGCCCCGTCGTTTGGTACGACTCTCGACCACCCCCTATTGTGGGGAGTGCAAAACTTTAGATTTTTACACCTAACCTAACCCAATCTTTTGGTACCTAAATATTCATATTTTTCAGCGGGTTTTTGTCATATCTTGTATTCTACCTTGTCTTGATCAAAGCTACAGAAATTTTCAAAGCTGCCAAAATTTAAGAGTTTTTGTACTACAAATAGAACATTAAAAATTCGTCAAAGAAATGCAAATTTTTTAATAAATTGTCAAAATTTGTCTCAAATTATTCAAAGTTTTTCTCTGAACCATCATTAAATAACGCCCGGAGTTTTGCCCCGTCGTTTGGTACCACTCTCGACCACCCCCTATTGTGGGAACTGCAAAACTTTTGATTTGTACACCTCACCTAACCTAATCTTTCGGTACCTAAATATTCATATTTTTCAGCGGATTTTTGTCATATCTTGTATTCTACCTTGTCTTGATCAACGCTATAGAAATTTTCAATGCTGCCAAAATTTAAGAGTTTTTGTACTACAAATAGAACATTAAAAATTCGTCAAAGAAATGCAAATTTTTTAATAAATTGTCAAAATTTGTCTCAAATTATTCAAAGTTTTTCTCTGAACCATCATTAAATAACGCCCGGAGTTTTGCCCCGTCGTTTGGTACCACTCTCGACCACCCCCTATTGTGGGAAGTGCAAAACTTTTGATTTTTACACCTAACTTAACCCAATCTTTCGGTACCTAAATATTCATATTTTTCAGCGGATTTTTGTCATATCTTGTATTCTACCTTGTCTTGATCAACGCTATAGAAATTTTCAATGCTGCCAAAATTTAAGAGTTTTTTAATACCAAAAGAACATTAAAAATTCGTCAAAGAAATGCAAATTTTTTAATAAATTGTCAAAATTTGTCTCAAATTATTCAAAGTTTTTCTCTGAACCATCATTAAATAACGCCCGGAGTTTTCCCCGTCGTTTGGTACCACTCTCGACCACCCCCTATTGTGGGAAGTGCAAAACTTTTGATTTTTACACCAAACCTAACCTAATCTTTCAGTACCTAAATATTCATATTTTTCAGCAGGTTTTTGTCATATCTTGTATTCTACCTTGTCTTGATCAACGCTATAGAAATTTTCAATGCTGCCAAAATTTAATAGTTTTTGTACTACAAATAGAACATTAAAAATTCGCCAAAGAAATGCAAATTTTTTAATAAATTGTCAAAATTTGTCTCAAATTATTCAAAATTATTCTCTGAACCATCATTAAATAACGCCCGGAGTTTTGCCCCGTCGTTTGGTACGACTCTCGACCACACCCTATTGTGGGAAGTGCAAAACTTTTGATTTTTACACCTAACCTAACCCAATCTTTTGGTACCTAAATATTCATATTTTTCAGCGGGTTTTTGTCATATCTTGTATTCTACCTTGTCTTGATCAACGCTACAGAAATTTTCAAAGCTGCCAAAATTTAAGAGTTTTTGTACTACAAATAGAACATTAAAAATTCGTCAAAGAAATGCAAATTTTTTAATAAATTGTCAAAATTTGTCTCAAATTATTCAAAGTTTTTCTCTGAACCATCATTAAATAACGCCCGGAGTTTTGCCCCGTCGTTTGGTACCACTCTCGACCACCCCCTATTGTGGGAAGTGCGAAACTTTTGATTTTTACACCAAACCTAACCTAATCTTTCGGTACCTAAATATTCATAATTTTCAGCGGGTTTTTGTCATATCTTGTATTCTACCTTGTCTTGATCAACGCTACAGAAATTTTCAATGCTGCCAAAATTTAAGAGTTTTTGTACTACAAATAGAACATTAAAAATTCGTCAAAGAAATGCAAATTTTTTAATAAATTGTCAAAATTTGTCACAAATTATTCAAAGTTTTTCTCTGAACCATCATTAAATAACGCCCGGAGTTTTCCCCGTCGTTTGGTACCACTCTCGACCACCCCCTATTGTGGGAAGTGCAAATATTTTGATTTTTACACCAAACCTAACCTAATCTTTCGGTACCTAAATATTCATATTTTTCAGCGGGTTTTTGTCATATCTTGTATTCTACCTTGTCTTGATCAACGCTATAGAAATTTTCAATGCTGCCAAAATTTAAGAGTTTTTGTACTACAAATAGAACATTAAAAATTCGTCAAAGAAATGCAAATTTTTTAATAAATTGTCAAAATTTTTCTCAAATTATTCAAAGTTTTTCTCTGAACCATCATTAAATAACGCCCGGAGTTTTCCCCGTCGTTTGGTACCACTCTCGACCACCCCCTATTGTGGGAAGTGCAAAACTTTTGATTTTTACACCAAACCTAACCTAATCTTTCGGTACCTAAATATTCATATTTTTCAGCGGGTTTTTGTCATATCTTGTATTCTACCTTGTCTTGATCAACGCAATAGAAATTTTCAATGCTGCCAAAATTTAAGAGTTTTTGTACTACAAATAGAACATTAAAAATTCGCCAAAGAAATGCAATTTTTTTAATAAATTGTCAAAATTTGTCTCAAATTATTCAAAGTTATTCTCTGAACCATCATTAAATAACGCCCGGAATTTTGCCCCGTCGTTTGGTACGACTCTCGACCACCCCCTATTGTGGGGAGTGCAAAACTTTAGATTTTTACACCTAACCTAACCCAATCTTTTGGTACCTAAATATTCATATTTTTCAGCGGGTTTTTGTCATATCTTGTATTCTACCTTGTCTTGATCAAAGCTACAGAAATTTTCAAAGCTGCCAAAATTTAAGAGTTTTTGTACTACAAATAGAACATTAAAAATTCGTCAAAGAAATGCAAATTTTTACTAAATTGTCAAAACTTGTCTCAAATTATTCAAAGTTATTCTCTGAACCATCATTAAATAACGCCCGGAGTTTTCCCCGTCGTTTGGTACCACTCTCGACCACCCCCTATTGTGGGAAGTGCAAAACTTTTGATTTTTACACCAAACCTAACCTAATCTTTCGGTACCTAAATATTCATATTTTTCAGCGGGTTTTTGTCATATCTTGTATTCTACCTTGTCTTGATCAACGCTACAGAAATTTTCAATGCTGCCAAAATTTAAGAGTTTTTGTACTACAAATAGAACATTAAAAATTCGTCAAAGAAATGCAAATTTTTTAATAAATTGTCAAAATTTGTCTCAAATTATTCAAAGTTATTCTCTGAACCATCATTAAATGACGCCCGGAGTTTTCCCCGTCGTTTGGTACCACTCTCGACCACCCCCTATTGTGGGAAGTGCAAAACTTTTGATTTTTACACCAAACCTAACCTAATCTTTCGGTACCTAAATATTCATATTTTTCAGCGGGTTTTTGTCATATCTTGTATTCTACCTTGTCTTGATCAACGCTATAGAAATTTTCAATGCTGCCAAAATTTAAGAGTTTTTGTACTACAAATAGAACATTAAAAATTCGCTAAAGAAATGCAAATTTTTTAATAAATTGTCAAAATTTGTCTCAAATTATTCAAAATTATTCTCTGAACCATCATTTAATAACGCCCGGAGTTTTGCCCCGTCGTTTGGTACGACTCTCAACCACCCCCTATTGTGGGAAGTGCAAAACCTTTGATTTTTACACCTAACCTAACCCAATCTTTTGGTACCTAAATATTCATATTTTTCAGCGGGTTTTTGTCATATCTTGTATTCTGCCTTGTCTTGATCAACGCAATAGAAATTTTCAGTGCTGCCAAAATTTAAAATTATTATACTACAAAAAGAACATTAAAAATTCGTCAAAGAAATGCAAATTTTTACTAAATTGTCAAAACTTGTCTCAAATTATTCAAAGTTATTCTCTGAACCATCATTTAATAACGCCCGGAGTTTTGCCCCGTCGTTTGGTACCACTCTCGACCACCCCCTATTGTGGGAAGTGCAAAACTTTTGATTTTTAAACCTAACTTAACCCAATCTTTTGGTACCTAAATATTCATATTTTTCAGTGGGTTTTTGTCATATCTTGTATTCTACCTTGTCTTGATCAACGCTATAGAAATTTTCAATGCTGCCAAAATTTAAGAGTTTTTGTACTACAAATAGAACATTAAAAATTCGCCAAAGAAATGCAATTTTTTTAATAAATTGTCAAAATTTGTCTCAAATTATTCAAAATTATTCTCTGAACCATCATTTAATAACGCCCGGAGTTTTGCCCCGTCGTTTGGTACGACTCTCGACCACCCCCTATTGTGGGGAGTGCAAAACTTTAGATTTTTACACCTAACCTAACCCAATCTTTTGGTACCTAAATATTCATATTTTTCAGCGGGTTTTTGTCATATCTTGTATTCTGCCTTGTCTTGATCAACGCAATAGAAATTTTCAGTGCTGCCAAAATTTAAAATTATTATACTACAAAAAGAACATTAAAAATTCGTCAAAGAAATGCAAATTTTTACTAAATTGTCAAAACTTGTCTCAAATTATTCAAAGTTATTCTCTGAACCATCATTAAATAACGCCCGGAGTTTTGCCCCGTCGTTTGGTACCACTCTCGACCACCCCCTATTGTGGGAAGTGCAAAACTTTTGATTTTTACACCTAACCTAACCCAATCTCTTGGTACCTAAATATTCATATTTTTCAGCGGGTTTTTGTCATATCTTGTATTCTACCTTGTCTTGATCAACGCTATAGAAATTTTCAATGCTGCCAAAATTTAAGAGTTTTTGTACTACAAATAGAACATTAAAAATTTGCCAAAGAAATGCAAATTTTTTAATAAATTGTCAAAATTTGTCTCAAATTATTCAAAATTATTCTCTGAACCATCATTTAATAACGCCCGGAGTTTTGCCCCGTCGTTTGGTACGACTCTCGACCACCCCCTATTGTGGGAAGTGCAAAACCTTTGATTTTTACACCTAACCTAACCCAATCTTTTGGTACCTAAATATTCATATTTTTCAGCGGGTTTTTGTCATATCTTGTATTCTGCCTTGTCTTGATCAACGCAATAGAAATTTTCAGTGCTGCCAAAATTTAAAATTATTATACTACAAAAAGAACATTAAAAATTCGTCAAAGAAATGCAAATTTTTACTAAATTGTCAAAACTTGTCTCAAATTATTCAAAGTTATTCTCTGAACCATCATTTAATAACGCCCGGAGTTTTGCCCCGTCGTTTGGTACGACTCTCGACCACCCCCTATTGTGGGAAGTGCAAAACCTTTGATTTTTACACCTAACCTAACCCAATCTTTTGGTACCTAAATATTCATATTTTTCAGCGGGTTTTTGTCATATCTTGTATTCTGCCTTGTCTTGATCAACGCTACAGAAATTTTCAATGCTGCCAAAATTTAAGAGTTTTTGTACTACAAATAGAACATTAAAAATTCGCCAAAGAAATGCAATTTTTTTAATAAATTGTCAAAATTTGTCTCAAATTATTCAAAATTATTCTCTGAACCATCATTTAATAACGCCCGGAGTTTTGCCCCGTCGTTTGGTACCACTCTCGACCACCCCCTATTGTGGGAAGTGCAAAACTTTTGATTTTTACACCTAACCTAACCCAATCTCTTGGTACCTAAATATTCATATTTTTCAGCGGGTTTTTGTCATATCTTGTATTCTACCTTGTCCTGATCAACGCTATAGAAATTTTCAATGCTGCCAAAATTTAAGTTTTTGTACTACAAATAGAACATTAAAAATTCGCCAAAGAAATGCAAATTTTTTAATAAATTGTCAAAATTTGTCTCAAATTATTCAAAATTATTCTCTGAACCATCATTTAATAACGCCCGGAGTTTTGCCCCGTCGTTTGGTACGACTCTCGACCACCCCCTATTGTGGGAAGTGCAAAACCTTTGATTTTTACACCTAACCTAACCCAATCTTTTGGTACCTAAATATTCATATTTTTCAGCGGGTTTTTGTCATATCTTGTATTCTGCCTTGTCTTGATCAACGCAATAGAAATTTTCAGTGCTGCCAAAATTTAAAATTATTATACTACAAAAAGAACATTAAAAATTCGTCAAAGAAATGCAAATTTTTACTAAATTGTCAAAACTTGTCTCAAATTATTCAAAGTTATTCTCTGAACCATCATTAAATAACGCCCGGAGTTTTGCCCCGTCGTTTGGTACCACTCTCGACCACCCCCTATTGTGGGAAGTGCGAAACTTTTGATTTGTACACCTCACCTAACCTAATCTTTCGGTACCTAAATATTCATATTTTCCAGCGGGTTTTTGTCATATCTTGTATTCTACCTTGTCTTGATCAACGCTACAGAAATTTTCAATGCTGCCAAAATTTAAGAGTTTTTGTACTACAAATAGAACATTAAAAATTCGCCAAAGAAATGCAATTTTTTTAATAAATTGTCAAAATTTGTCTCAAATTATTCAAAGTTATTCTCTGAACCATCATTAAATAACGCCCGGAATTTTGCCCCGTCGTTTGGTACGACTCTCGACCACCCCCTATTGTGGGGAGTGCAAAACTTTAGATTTTTACACCTAACCTAACCCAATCTTTTGGTACCTAAATATTCATATTTTTCAGCGGGTTTTTGTCATATCTTGTATTCTACCTTGTCTTGATCAAAGCTACAGAAATTTTCAAAGCTGCCAAAATTTAAGAGTTTTTGTACTACAAATAGAACATTAAAAATTCGTCAAAGAAATGCAAATTTTTACTAAATTGTCAAAACTTGTCTCAAATTATTCAAAGTTATTCTCTGAACCATCATTAAATAACGCCCGGAGTTTTCCCCGTCGTTTGGTACCACTCTTGACCACCCCCTATTGTGGGAAGTGCAAAACTTTTGATTTTTACACCAAACCTAACCTAATCTTTCGGTACCTAAATATTCATATTTTTCAGCGGGTTTTTGTCATATCTTGTATTCTACCTTGTCTTGATCAACGCTACAGAAATTTTCAATGCTGCCAAAATTTAAGAGTTTTTGTACTACAAATAGAACATTAAAAATTCGTCAAAGAAATGCAAATTTTTTAATAAATTGTCAAAATTTGTCTCAAATTATTCAAAGTTATTCTCTGAACCATCATTAAATGACGCCCGGAGTTTTCCCCGTCGTTTGGTACCACTCTCGACCACCCCCTATTGTGGGAAGTGCAAAACTTTTGATTTTTACACCAAACCTAACCTAATCTTTCGGTACCTAAATATTCATATTTTTCAGCGGGTTTTTGTCATATCTTGTATTCTACCTTGTCTTGATCAACGCTATAGAAATTTTCAATGCTGCCAAAATTTAAGAGTTTTTGTACTACAAATAGAACATTAAAAATTCGCTAAAGAAATGCAAATTTTTTAATAAATTGTCAAAATTTGTCTCAAATTATTCAAAATTATTCTCTGAACCATCATTTAATAACGCCCGGAGTTTTGCCCCGTCGTTTGGTACGACTCTCAACCACCCCCTATTGTGGGAAGTGCAAAACCTTTGATTTTTACACCTAACCTAACCCAATCTTTTGGTACCTAAATATTCATATTTTTCAGCGGGTTTTTGTCATATCTTGTATTCTGCCTTGTCTTGATCAACGCAATAGAAATTTTCAGTGCTGCCAAAATTTAAAATTATTATACTACAAAAAGAACATTAAAAATTCGTCAAAGAAATGCAAATTTTTACTAAATTGTCAAAACTTGTCTCAAATTATTCAAAGTTATTCTCTGAACCATCATTTAATAACGCCCGGAGTTTTGCCCCGTCGTTTGGTACCACTCTCGACCACCCCCTATTGTGGGAAGTGCAAAACTTTTGATTTTTAAACCTAACTTAACCCAATCTTTTGGTACCTAAATATTCATATTTTTCAGTGGGTTTTTGTCATATCTTGTATTCTACCTTGTCTTGATCAACGCTATAGAAATTTTCAATGCTGCCAAAATTTAAGAGTTTTTGTACTACAAATAGAACATTAAAAATTCGCCAAAGAAATGCAATTTTTTTAATAAATTGTCAAAATTTGTCTCAAATTATTCAAAATTATTCTCTGAACCATCATTTAATAACGCCCGGAGTTTTGCCCCGTCGTTTGGTACGACTCTCGACCACCCCCTATTGTGGGGAGTGCAAAACTTTAGATTTTTACACCTAACCTAACCCAATCTTTTGGTACCTAAATATTCATATTTTTCAGCGGGTTTTTGTCATATCTTGTATTCTGCCTTGTCTTGATCAACGCAATAGAAATTTTCAGTGCTGCCAAAATTTAAAATTATTATACTACAAAAAGAACATTAAAAATTCGTCAAAGAAATGCAAATTTTTACTAAATTGTCAAAACTTGTCTCAAATTATTCAAAGTTATTCTCTGAACCATCATTAAATAACGCCCGGAGTTTTGCCCCGTCGTTTGGTACCACTCTCGACCACCCCCTATTGTGGGAAGTGCAAAACTTTTGATTTTTACACCTAACCTAACCCAATCTCTTGGTACCTAAATATTCATATTTTTCAGCGGGTTTTTGTCATATCTTGTATTCTACCTTGTCTTGATCAACGCTATAGAAATTTTCAATGCTGCCAAAATTTAAGAGTTTTTGTACTACAAATAGTACATTAAAAATTTGCCAAAGAAATGCAAATTTTTTAATAAATTGTCAAAATTTGTCTCAAATTATTCAAAATTATTCTCTGAACCATCATTTAATAACGCCCGGAGTTTTGCCCCGTCGTTTGGTACGACTCTCGACCACCCCCTATTGTGGGAAGTGCAAAACCTTTGATTTTTACACCTAACCTAACCCAATCTTTTGGTACCTAAATATTCATATTTTTCAGCGGGTTTTTGTCATATCTTGTATTCTGCCTTGTCTTGATCAACGCAATAGAAATTTTCAGTGCTGCCAAAATTTAAAATTATTATACTACAAAAAGAACATTAAAAATTCGTCAAAGAAATGCAAATTTTTACTAAATTGTCAAAACTTGTCTCAAATTATTCAAAGTTATTCTCTGAACCATCATTAAATAACGCCCGGAGTTTTCCCCGTCGTTTGGTACCACTCTCGACCACCCCCTATTGTGGGAAGTGCAAATGTTTTGATTGTCACACCTTTTTTTTTTTTTTTTTGATTCCCAGGAAAAATGCTTCATGCACTACCCGCCGGCTAGGGGACGGCACCGGCGGGGCGTGTGGGACTCCCAGCAAGAAAACGCGCTGGTCTACCCACTAAAAAACCTGGGGTGTTCCCTCTCTCACCCAATGGGGGGGCCAGTTGGGAACTTAAAAGATTCAACCATAGCAGGCCCCCCCGTGTGGGTGCCGGCCGGGTCATTTTTTTTTTTCGGACCCGACCACTTCTCGTCCCCAGGGGAGAGCCTGACTGCTCTCCCCTTTCGACATCAGCTGATTGTCACACCTAACCTAACCCAAACTTTTGGTACCTAAATATTCATATTTTTCAGCGGGTTTTTGTCATATCTTGTATTCTACCTTGTCTTGATCAACGCTACAGAAATTTTCAATGCTGCCAAAATTTAAGAGTTTTTTACTACAAATAGAACATTAAAAATTCGCCAAAGAAATGCAAATTTTTTAATAAATTGTCAAAATTTGTCTCAAATTATTCAAAATTATTCTCTGAACCATCATTTAATAACGCCCGGAGTTTTCCCCGTCGTTTGGTACCACTCTCGACCACCCCCTATTGTGGGAAGTGCAAATGTTTTGATTGTCACACCTAACCTAACCCAATCTTTTGATACCTAAATATTCATATTTTTCAGCGGGTTTTTGTCATATCTTGTATTCTGCCTTGTCTTGATCAACGCAATAGAAATTTTCAGTGCTGGCAAAATTTAAAATTATTATACTACAAAAAGAACATTAAAAATTCGTCAAAGAAATGCAAATTTTTACTAAATTGTCAAAACTTGTCTCAAATTATTCAAAGTTATTCTCTAAACCATCATTAAATAACGCCCGGAGTTTTGCCCCGTCGTTTGGTACCACTCTCGACCACCCCCTATTGTGGGAAGTGCAAAACTTTTGATTTTTACACCTAACCTAACCCAATCTCTTGGTACCTAAATATTCATATTTTTCAGCGGGTTTTTGTCATATCTTGTATTCTACCTTGTCTTGATCAACGCTATAGAAATTTTCAATGCTGCCAAAATTTAAGAGTTTTTGTACTACAAATAGAACATTAAAAATTCGCCAAAGAAATGCAATTTTTTTAATAAATTGTCAAAATTTGTCTCAAATTATTCAAAATTATTCTCTGAACCATCATTTAATAACGCCCGGAGTTTTGCCCCGTCGTTTGGTACGACTCTCGACCACACCCTATTGTGGGAAGTGCAAAACTTTTGATTTTTACACCTAACCTAACCCAATCTCTTGGTACCTAAATATTCATATTTTTCAGCGGGTTTTTGTCATATCTTGTATTCTACCTTGTCTTGATCAACGCTACAGAAATTTTCAATGCTGCCAAAATTTAAGAGTTTTTGTACTACAAATAGAACATTAAAAATTCGTCAAAGAAATGCAAATTTTTTAATAAATTGTCAAAATTTGTCTCAAATTATTCAAAGTTATTCTCTGAACCATCATTAAATAACGCCCGGAGTTTTGCCCCGTCGTTTGGTACCACTCTCGACCACCCCTATTGTGGGAAGTGCAAAACTTTTGATTTGTACACCTCACCTAACCTAATCTTTCGGTACCTAAATATTCATATTTTTCAGCGGATTTTTGTCATATCTTGTATTCTACCTTGTCTTGATCAACGCTATAGAAATTTTCAATGCTGCCAAAATTTGAGAGTTTTTTTAATACCAAAAGAACATTAAAAATTCGTCAAAGAAATGCAAATTTTTTAATAAATTGTCAAAATTTGTCTCAAATTATTCAAAGTTATTCTCTGAACCATCATTAAATAACGCCCGGAGTTTTCCCCGTCGTTTGGTACCACTCTCGACCACCCCCTATTGTGGGAAGTGCAAAACTTTTGATTTTTACACCAAACCTAACCTAATCTTTCGGTACCTAAATATTCATATTTTTCAGCGGGTTTTTGTCATATCTTGTATTCTACCTTGTCTTGATCAACGCTATAGAAATTTTCAATGCTGCCAAAATTTAAGAGTTTTTGTACTACAAATAGAACATTAAAAATTCGTCAAAGAAATGCAAATTTTTTAATAAATTGTCAAAATTTGTCTCAAATTATTCAAAGTTATTCTCTGAACCATCATTAAATAACGCCCGGAGTTTTCCCCGTCGTTTGGTACCACTCTCGACCACCCCCTATTGTGGGAAGTGCAAAACTTTTGATTTTTACACCAAACCTAACCTAATCTTTCGGTACCTAAATATTCATATTTTTCAGCGAGTTTTTGTCATATCTTGTATTCTACCTTGTCTTGATCAACGCTATAGAAATTTTCAATGCTGCCAAAATTTAAGAGTTTTTGTACTACAAATCGAACATTAAAAATTCGCCAAAGAAATGCAAATTTTTTAATAAATTGTCAAAATTTGTCTCAAATTATTCAAAATTATTCTCTGAACCATCATTTAATATTGCCCGGAGTTTTCCCCGTCGTTCGGTACCACTCTCGACCACCCCCTATTGTGGGAAGTGCAAATGTTTTGATTGTCACACCTAACCTAACCCAATCTTTTGGTACCTAAATATTCATATTTTTCAGCGGATTTTTGTCATATCTTGTATTCTACCTTGTCTTGATCAACTCTATAGAAATTTTCAATGCTGCCAAAATTTAAGAGTTTTTGTACTACAAATAGAACATTAAAAATTCGCCAAAGAAATGCAAATTTTTTAATAAATTGTCAAAATTTGTCTCAAATTATTCAAAATTATTCTCTGAACCATCATTTAATAACGCCCGGAGTTTTGCCCCGTCGTTTGGTACGACTCTCGACCACCCCCTATTGTGGGAAGTGCAAAACCTTTGATTTTTACACCTAACCTAACCCAATCTTTTGGTACCTAAATATTCATATTTTTCAGCGGGTTTTTGTCATATCTTGTATTCTGCCTTGTCTTGATCAACGCTACAGAAATTTTCAATGCTGCCAAAATTTAAGAGTTTTTGTACTACAAATAGAACATTAAAAATTCGCCAAAGAAATGCAATTTTTTTAATAAATTGTCAAAATTTGTCTCAAATTATTCAAAATTATTCTCTGAACCATCATTTAATAACGCCCGGAGTTTTGCCCCGTCGTTTGGTACCACTCTCGACCACCCCCTATTGTGGGAAGTGCAAAACTTTTGATTTTTACACCTAACCTAACCCAATCTCTTGGTACCTAAATATTCATATTTTTCAGCGGGTTTTTGTCATATCTTGTATTCTACCTTGTCCTGATCAACGCTATAGAAATTTTCAATGCTGCCAAAATTTAAGTTTTTGTACTACAAATAGAACATTAAAAATTCGCCAAAGAAATGCAAATTTTTTAATAAATTGTCAAAATTTGTCTCAAATTATTCAAAATTATTCTCTGAACCATCATTTAATAACGCCCGGAGTTTTGCCCCGTCGTTTGGTACGACTCTCGACCACCCCCTATTGTGGGAAGTGCAAAACCTTTGATTTTTACACCTAACCTAACCCAATCTTTTGGTACCTAAATATTCATATTTTTCAGCGGGTTTTTGTCATATCTTGTATTCTGCCTTGTCTTGATCAACGCAATAGAAATTTTCAGTGCTGCCAAAATTTAAAATTATTATACTACAAAAAGAACATTAAAAATTCGTCAAAGAAATGCAAATTTTTACTAAATTGTCAAAACTTGTCTCAAATTATTCAAAGTTATTCTCTGAACCATCATTAAATAACGCCCGGAGTTTTGCCCCGTCGTTTGGTACCACTCTCGACCACCCCCTATTGTGGGAAGTGCGAAACTTTTGATTTGTACACCTCACCTAACCTAATCTTTCGGTACCTAAATATTCATATTTTCCAGCGGGTTTTTGTCATATCTTGTATTCTACCTTGTCTTGATCAACGCTACAGAAATTTTCAATGCTGCCAAAATTTAAGAGTTTTTGTACTACAAATAGAACATTAAAAATTCGCCAAAGAAATGCAAATTTTTTAATAAATTGTCAAAATTTGTCTCAAATTATTCAAAATTATTCTCTGAACCATCATTTAATAACGCCCGGAGTTTTCCCCGTCGTTTGGTACGACTCTCGACCACCCCCTATTGTGGGAAGTGCAAAACTTTTGATTTTTACACCTAACCTAACCCAATCTCTTGGTACCTAAATATTCATATTTTTCAGCGGGTTTTTGTCATATCTTGTATTCTACCTTGTCTTGATCAACGCTACAGAAATTTTCAATGCTGCCAAAATTTAAGAGTTTTTGTACTACAAATAGAACATTAAAAATTCGTCAAAGAATTGCAAATTTTTTAATAAATTGTCAAAATTTGTCTCAAATTATTCAAAGTTTTTCTCTGAACCATCATTAAATAACGCCCGGAGTTTTGCCCCGTCGTTTGGTACCACTCTCGACCACCCCCTATTGTGGGAAGTGCAAAACTTTTGATTTTTACACCTAACCTAACCTAATCTCTTGGTACCTAAATATTCATATTTTTCAGCGGGTTTTTGTCATATCTTGTATTCTACCTTGTCTTGATCAACGCTATAGAAATTTTCAATGCTGCCAAAATTTAAGAGTTTTTGTACTACAAATAGAACATTAAAAATTCGCCAAAGAAATGCAATTTTTTTAATAAATTGTCAAAATTTGTCTCAAATTATTCAAAATTATTCTCTGAACCATCATTTAATAACGCCCGGAGTTTTGCCCCGTCGTTTGGTACGACTCTCGACCACCCCCTATTGTGGGAAGTGCAAAACTTTTGATTTTTACACCTAACCTAACCCAATCTCTTGGTACCTAAATATTCATATTTTTCAGCGGGTTTTTGTCATATCTTGTATTCTACCTTGTCTTGATCAACGCTACAGAAATTTTCAATGCTGCCAAAATTTAAGAGTTTTTGTACTACAAATAGAACATTAAAAATTCGTCAAAGAAATGCAAATTTTTTAATAAATTGTCAAAATTTGTCTCAAATTATTCAAAGTTATTCTCTGAACCATCATTAAATAACGCCCGGAGTTTTGCCCCGTCGTTTGGTACCACTCTCGACCACCCCCTATTGTGGGAAGTGCAAAACTTTTGATTTGTACACCTCACCTAACCTAATCTTTCGGTACCTAAATATTCATATTTTTCAGCGGATTTTAATCATATCTTGTATTCTACCTTGTCTTGATCAACGCTATAGAAATTTTCAATGCTGCCAAAATTTGAGAGTTTTTTTAATACCAAAAGAACATTAAAAATTCGTCAAAGAAATGCAAATTTTTTAATAAATTGTCAAAATTTGTCTCAAATTATTCAAAGTTTTTCTCTGAACCATCATTAAATAACGCCCGGAGTTTTCCCCGTCGTTTGGTACCACTCTCGACCACCCCCTATTGTGGGAAGTGCAAAACTTTTGATTTTTACACCAAACCAAACCTAATCTTTCGGTACCTAAATATTCATATTTTTCAGCGGGTTTTTGTCATATCTTGTATTCTACCTTGTCTTGATCAACGCTATAGAAATTTTCAATGCTGCCAAAATTTAAGAGTTTTTGTGCTACAAATAGAACATTAAAAATTCGTCAAAGAAATGCAAATTTTTTAATAAATTGTCAAAATTTGTCTCAAATTATTCAAAGTTATTCTCTGAACCATCATTAAATAACGCCCGGAGTTTTCCCCGTCGTTTGGTACCACTCTCGACCACCCCCTATTGTGGGAAGTGCAAAACTTTTGATTTTTACACCAAACCTATCCTAATCTTTCGGTACCTAAATATTCATATTTTTCAGCGGGTTTTTGTCATATCTTGTATTCTACCTTGTCTTGATCAACGCTATAGAAATTTTCAATGCTGCCAAAATTTAAGAGTTTTTGTACTACAAATAGAACATTAAAAATTCGTCAAAGAAATGCAAATTTTTTAATAAATTGTCAAAATTTGTCTCAAATTATTCAAAGTTATTCTCTGAACCATCATTAAATAACGCCCGGAGTTTTCCCCGTCGTTTGGTACCACTCTCGACCACCCCCTATTGTGGGAAGTGCAAAACTTTTGATTTTTACACCAAACCTAACCTAATCTTTCGGTACCTAAATATTCATATTTTTCAGCGGGTTTTTGTCATATCTTGTATTCTACCTTGTCTTGATCAATGCTATAGAAATTTTCAATGCTGCCAAAATTTAAGAGTTTTTGTACTACAAATAGAACATTAAAAATTCGTCAAAGAAATGCAAATTTTTTAATAAATTGTCAAAATTTGTCTCAAATTATTCAAAGTTATTCTCTGAACCATCATTAAATAACGCCCGGAGTTTTCCCCGTCGTTTGGTACCACTCTCGACCACCCCCTATTGTGGGAAGTGCAAAACTTTTGATTTTTACACCAAACCTAACCTAATCTTTCGGTACCTAAATATTCATATTTTTCAGCGAGTTTTTGTCATATCTTGTATTCTACCTTGTCTTGATCAACGCTATAGAAATTTTCAATGCTGCCAAAATTTAAGAGTTTTTGTACTACAAATAGAACATTAAAAATTCGCCAAAGAAAAGCAAATTTTTTAATAAATTGTCAAAATTTGTCTCAAATTATTCAAAATTATTCTCTGAACCATCATTTAATAACGCCCGGAGTTTTCCCCGTCGTTTGGTACGACTCTCGACCACCCCCTATTGTGGGAAGTGCAAAACTTTTGATTTTTACACCTAACCTAACCCAATCTCTTGGTACCTAAATATTCATATTTTTCAGCGGGTTTTTGTCATATCTTGTATTCTACCTTGTCTTGATCAACGCTACAGAAATTTTCAATGCTGCCAAAATTTAAGAGTTTTTGTACTACAAATAGAACATTAAAAATTCGTCAAAGAATTGCAAATTTTTTAATAAATTGTCAAAATTTGTCTCAAATTATTCAAAGTTTTTCTCTGAACCATCATTAAATAACGCCCGGAGTTTTGCCCCGTCGTTTGGTACCACTCTCGACCACCCCCTATTGTGGGAAGTGCAAAACTTTTGATTTTTACACCTAACCTAACCCAATCTCTTGGTACCTAAATATTCATATTTTTCAGCGGGTTTTTGTCATATCTTGTATTCTGCCTTGTCTTGATCAACGCAATAGAAATTTTCAGTGCTGCCAAAATTTAAAATTATTATACTACAAAAAGAACATTAAAAATTCGTCAAAGAAATGCAAATTTTTACTAAATTGTCAAAACTTGTCTCAAATTATTCAAAGTTATTCTCTGAACCATCATTAAATAACGCCCGGAGTTTTGCCCCGTCGTTTGGTACCACTCTCGACCACCCCCTATTGTGGGAAGTGCAAAACTTTTGATTTTTACACCTAACCTAACCCAATCTCTTGGTACCTAAATATTCATATTTTTCAGCGGGTTTTTGTCATATCTTGTATTCTACCTTGTCTTGATCAACGCTATAGAAATTTTCAATGCTGCCAAAATTTAAGAGTTTTTGTACTACAAATAGAACATTAAAAATTTGCCAAAGAAATGCAAATTTTTTAATAAATTGTCAAAATTTGTCTCAAATTATTCAAAATTATTCTCTGAACCATCATTTAATAACGCCCGGAGTTTTGCCCCGTCGTTTGGTACGACTCTCGACCACCCCCTATTGTGGGAAGTGCAAAACCTTTGATTTTTACACCTAACCTAACCCAATCTTTTGGTACCTAAATATTCATATTTTTCAGCGGGTTTTTGTCATATCTTGTATTCTGCCTTGTCTTGATCAACGCAATAGAAATTTTCAGTGCTGCCAAAATTTAAAATTATTATACTACAAAAAGAACATTAAAAATTCGTCAAAGAAATGCAAATTTTTACTAAATTGTCAAAACTTGTCTCAAATTATTCAAAGTTATTCTCTGAACCATCATTAAATAACGCCCGGAGTTTTCCCCGTCGTTTGGTACCACTCTCGACCACCCCCTATTGTGGGAAGTGCAAATGTTTTGATTGTCACACCTTTTTTTTTTTTTTTTTGATTCCCAGGAAAAATGCTTCATGCACTACCCGCCGGCTAGGGGACGGCACCGGCGGGGCGTGTGGGACTCCCAGCAAGAAAACGCGCTGGTCTACCCACTAAAAAACCTGGGGTGTTCCCTCTCTCACCCAATGGGGGGGCCAGTTGGGAACTTAAAAGATTCAACCATAGCAGGCCCCCCCGTGTGGGTGCCGGCCGGGTCATTTTTTTTTTTCGGACCCGACCACTTCTCGTCCCCAGGGGAGAGCCTGACTGCTCTCCCCTTTCGACATCAGCTGATTGTCACACCTAACCTAACCCAAACTTTTGGTACCTAAATATTCATATTTTTCAGCGGGTTTTTGTCATATCTTGTATTCTACCTTGTCTTGATCAACGCTACAGAAATTTTCAATGCTGCCAAAATTTAAGAGTTTTTTACTACAAATAGAACATTAAAAATTCGCCAAAGAAATGCAAATTTTTTAATAAATTGTCAAAATTTGTCTCAAATTATTCAAAATTATTCTCTGAACCATCATTTAATAACGCCCGGAGTTTTCCCCGTCGTTTGGTACCACTCTCGACCACCCCCTATTGTGGGAAGTGCAAATGTTTTGATTGTCACACCTAACCTAACCCAATCTTTTGATACCTAAATATTCATATTTTTCAGCGGGTTTTTGTCATATCTTGTATTCTGCCTTGTCTTGATCAACGCAATAGAAATTTTCAGTGCTGGCAAAATTTAAAATTATTATACTACAAAAAGAACATTAAAAATTCGTCAAAGAAATGCAAATTTTTACTAAATTGTCAAAACTTGTCTCAAATTATTCAAAGTTATTCTCTAAACCATCATTAAATAACGCCCGGAGTTTTGCCCCGTCGTTTGGTACCACTCTCGACCACCCCCTATTGTGGGAAGTGCAAAACTTTTGATTTTTACACCTAACCTAACCCAATCTCTTGGTACCTAAATATTCATATTTTTCAGCGGGTTTTTGTCATATCTTGTATTCTACCTTGTCTTGATCAACGCTATAGAAATTTTCAATGCTGCCAAAATTTAAGAGTTTTTGTACTACAAATAGAACATTAAAAATTCGCCAAAGAAATGCAATTTTTTTAATAAATTGTCAAAATTTGTCTCAAATTATTCAAAATTATTCTCTGAACCATCATTTAATAACGCCCGGAGTTTTGCCCCGTCGTTTGGTACGACTCTCGACCACACCCTATTGTGGGAAGTGCAAAACTTTTGATTTTTACACCTAACCTAACCCAATCTCTTGGTACCTAAATATTCATATTTTTCAGCGGGTTTTTGTCATATCTTGTATTCTACCTTGTCTTGATCAACGCTACAGAAATTTTCAATGCTGCCAAAATTTAAGAGTTTTTGTACTACAAATAGAACATTAAAAATTCGTCAAAGAAATGCAAATTTTTTAATAAATTGTCAAAATTTGTCTCAAATTATTCAAAGTTATTCTCTGAACCATCATTAAATAACGCCCGGAGTTTTGCCCCGTCGTTTGGTACCACTCTCGACCACCCCTATTGTGGGAAGTGCAAAACTTTTGATTTGTACACCTCACCTAACCTAATCTTTCGGTACCTAAATATTCATATTTTTCAGCGGATTTTTGTCATATCTTGTATTCTACCTTGTCTTGATCAACGCTATAGAAATTTTCAATGCTGCCAAAATTTGAGAGTTTTTTTAATACCAAAAGAACATTAAAAATTCGTCAAAGAAATGCAAATTTTTTAATAAATTGTCAAAATTTGTCTCAAATTATTCAAAGTTATTCTCTGAACCATCATTAAATAACGCCCGGAGTTTTCCCCGTCGTTTGGTACCACTCTCGACCACCCCCTATTGTGGGAAGTGCAAAACTTTTGATTTTTACACCAAACCTAACCTAATCTTTCGGTACCTAAATATTCATATTTTTCAGCGGGTTTTTGTCATATCTTGTATTCTACCTTGTCTTGATCAACGCTATAGAAATTTTCAATGCTGCCAAAATTTAAGAGTTTTTGTACTACAAATAGAACATTAAAAATTCGTCAAAGAAATGCAAATTTTTTAATAAATTGTCAAAATTTGTCTCAAATTATTCAAAGTTATTCTCTGAACCATCATTAAATAACGCCCGGAGTTTTCCCCGTCGTTTGGTACCACTCTCGACCACCCCCTATTGTGGGAAGTGCAAAACTTTTGATTTTTACACCAAACCTAACCTAATCTTTCGGTACCTAAATATTCATATTTTTCAGCGAGTTTTTGTCATATCTTGTATTCTACCTTGTCTTGATCAACGCTATAGAAATTTTCAATGCTGCCAAAATTTAAGAGTTTTTGTACTACAAATCGAACATTAAAAATTCGCCAAAGAAATGCAAATTTTTTAATAAATTGTCAAAATTTGTCTCAAATTATTCAAAATTATTCTCTGAACCATCATTTAATATTGCCCGGAGTTTTCCCCGTCGTTCGGTACCACTCTCGACCACCCCCTATTGTGGGAAGTGCAAATGTTTTGATTGTCACACCTAACCTAACCCAATCTTTTGGTACCTAAATATTCATATTTTTCAGCGGATTTTTGTCATATCTTGTATTCTACCTTGTCTTGATCAACTCTATAGAAATTTTCAATGCTGCCAAAATTTAAGAGTTTTTGTACTACAAATAGAACATTAAAAATTCGCCAAAGAAATGCAAATTTTTTAATAAATTGTCAAAATTTGTCTCAAATTATTCAAAATTATTCTCTGAACCATCATTTAATAACGCCCGGAGTTTTGCCCCGTCGTTTGGTACGACTCTCGACCACCCCCTATTGTGGGAAGTGCAAAACCTTTGATTTTTACACCTAACCTAACCCAATCTTTTGGTACCTAAATATTCATATTTTTCAGCGGGTTTTTGTCATATCTTGTATTCTGCCTTGTCTTGATCAACGCTACAGAAATTTTCAATGCTGCCAAAATTTAAGAGTTTTTGTACTACAAATAGAACATTAAAAATTCGCCAAAGAAATGCAATTTTTTTAATAAATTGTCAAAATTTGTCTCAAATTATTCAAAATTATTCTCTGAACCATCATTTAATAACGCCCGGAGTTTTGCCCCGTCGTTTGGTACCACTCTCGACCACCCCCTATTGTGGGAAGTGCAAAACTTTTGATTTTTACACCTAACCTAACCCAATCTCTTGGTACCTAAATATTCATATTTTTCAGCGGGTTTTTGTCATATCTTGTATTCTACCTTGTCCTGATCAACGCTATAGAAATTTTCAATGCTGCCAAAATTTAAGTTTTTGTACTACAAATAGAACATTAAAAATTCGCCAAAGAAATGCAAATTTTTTAATAAATTGTCAAAATTTGTCTCAAATTATTCAAAATTATTCTCTGAACCATCATTTAATAACGCCCGGAGTTTTGCCCCGTCGTTTGGTACGACTCTCGACCACCCCCTATTGTGGGAAGTGCAAAACCTTTGATTTTTACACCTAACCTAACCCAATCTTTTGGTACCTAAATATTCATATTTTTCAGCGGGTTTTTGTCATATCTTGTATTCTGCCTTGTCTTGATCAACGCAATAGAAATTTTCAGTGCTGCCAAAATTTAAAATTATTATACTACAAAAAGAACATTAAAAATTCGTCAAAGAAATGCAAATTTTTACTAAATTGTCAAAACTTGTCTCAAATTATTCAAAGTTATTCTCTGAACCATCATTAAATAACGCCCGGAGTTTTGCCCCGTCGTTTGGTACCACTCTCGACCACCCCCTATTGTGGGAAGTGCGAAACTTTTGATTTGTACACCTCACCTAACCTAATCTTTCGGTACCTAAATATTCATATTTTCCAGCGAGTTTTTGTCATATCTTGTATTCTACCTTGTCTTGATCAACGCTACAGAAATTTTCAATGCTGCCAAAATTTAAGAGTTTTTGTACTACAAATAGAACATTAAAAATTCGCCAAAGAAATGCAAATTTTTTAATAAATTGTCAAAATTTGTCTCAAATTATTCAAAATTATTCTCTGAACCATCATTTAATAACGCCCGGAGTTTTCCCCGTCGTTTGGTACGACTCTCGACCACCCCCTATTGTGGGAAGTGCAAAACTTTTGATTTTTACACCTAACCTAACCCAATCTCTTGGTACCTAAATATTCATATTTTTCAGCGGGTTTTTGTCATATCTTGTATTCTACCTTGTCTTGATCAACGCTACAGAAATTTTCAATGCTGCCAAAATTTAAGAGTTTTTGTACTACAAATAGAACATTAAAAATTCGTCAAAGAATTGCAAATTTTTTAATAAATTGTCAAAATTTGTCTCAAATTATTCAAAGTTTTTCTCTGAACCATCATTAAATAACGCCCGGAGTTTTGCCCCGTCGTTTGGTACCACTCTCGACCACCCCCTATTGTGGGAAGTGCAAAACTTTTGATTTTTACACCTAACCTAACCCAATCTCTTGGTACCTAAATATTCATTTTTTTCAGCGGGTTTTTGTCATATCTTGTATTCTACCTTGTCTTGATCAACGCTATAGAAATTTTCAATGCTGCCAAAATTTAAGAGTTTTTGTACTACAAATAGAACATTAAAAATTCGCCAAAGAAATGCAATTTTTTTAATAAATTGTCAAAATTTGTCTCAAATTATTCAAAATTATTCTCTGAACCATCATTTAATAACGCCCGGAGTTTTGCCCCGTCGTTTGGTACGACTCTCGACCACCCCCTATTGTGGGAAGTGCAAAACTTTTGATTTTTACACCTAACCTAACCCAATCTCTTGGTACCTAAATATTCATATTTTTCAGCGGGTTTTTGTCATATCTTGTATTCTACCTTGTCTTGATCAACGCTACAGAAATTTTCAATGCTGCCAAAATTTAAGAGTTTTTGTACTACAAATAGAACATTAAAAATTCGTCAAAGAAATGCAAATTTTTTAATAAATTGTCAAAATTTGTCTCAAATTATTCAAAGTTATTCTCTGAACCATCATTAAATAACGCCCGGAGTTTTGCCCCGTCGTTTGGTACCACTCTCGACCACCCCCTATTGTGGGAAGTGCAAAACTTTTGATTTGTACACCTCACCTAACCTAATCTTTCGGTACCTAAATATTCATATTTTTCAGCGGATTTTAATCATATCTTGTATTCTACCTTGTCTTGATCAACGCTATAGAAATTTTCAATGCTGCCAAAATTTGAGAGTTTTTTTAATACCAAAAGAACATTAAAAATTCGTCAAAGAAATGCAAATTTTTTAATAAATTGTCAAAATTTGTCTCAAATTATTCAAAGTTTTTCTCTGAACCATCATTAAATAACGCCCGGAGTTTTCCCCGTCGTTTGGTACCACTCTCGACCACCCCCTATTGTGGGAAGTGCAAAACTTTTGATTTTTACACCAAACCAAACCTAATCTTTCGGTACCTAAATATTCATATTTTTCAGCGGGTTTTTGTCATATCTTGTATTCTACCTTGTCTTGATCAACGCTATAGAAATTTTCAATGCTGCCAAAATTTAAGAGTTTTTGTGCTACAAATAGAACATTAAAAATTCGTCAAAGAAATGCAAATTTTTTAATAAATTGTCAAAATTTGTCTCAAATTATTCAAAGTTATTCTCTGAACCATCATTAAATAACGCCCGGAGTTTTCCCCGTCGTTTGGTACCACTCTCGACCACCCCCTATTGTGGGAAGTGCAAAACTTTTGATTTTTACACCAAACCTATCCTAATCTTTCGGTACCTAAATATTCATATTTTTCAGCGGGTTTTTGTCATATCTTGTATTCTACCTTGTCTTGATCAACGCTATAGAAATTTTCAATGCTGCCAAAATTTAAGAGTTTTTGTACTACAAATAGAACATTAAAAATTCGTCAAAGAAATGCAAATTTTTTAATAAATTGTCAAAATTTGTCTCAAATTATTCAAAGTTATTCTCTGAACCATCATTAAATAACGCCCGGAGTTTTCCCCGTCGTTTGGTACCACTCTCGACCACCCCCTATTGTGGGAAGTGCAAAACTTTTGATTTTTACACCAAACCTAACCTAATCTTTCGGTACCTAAATATTCATATTTTTCAGCGGGTTTTTGTCATATCTTGTATTCTACCTTGTCTTGATCAATGCTATAGAAATTTTCAATGCTGCCAAAATTTAAGAGTTTTTGTACTACAAATAGAACATTAAAAATTCGTCAAAGAAATGCAAATTTTTTAATAAATTGTCAAAATTTGTCTCAAATTATTCAAAGTTATTCTCTGAACCATCATTAAATAACGCCCGGAGTTTTCCCCGTCGTTTGGTACCACTCTCGACCACCCCCTATTGTGGGAAGTGCAAAACTTTTGATTTTTACACCAAACCTAACCTAATCTTTCGGTACCTAAATATTCATATTTTTCAGCGAGTTTTTGTCATATCTTGTATTCTACCTTGTCTTGATCAACGCTATAGAAATTTTCAATGCTGCCAAAATTTAAGAGTTTTTGTACTACAAATAGAACATTAAAAATTCGCCAAAGAAAAGCAAATTTTTTAATAAATTGTCAAAATTTGTCTCAAATTATTCAAAATTATTCTCTGAACCATCATTTAATAACGCCCGGAGTTTTCCCCGTCGTTTGGTACCACTCTCGACCACCCCCTATTGTGGGATGTGCAAATGTTTTGATTGTCACACCTAACCTAACCCAATCTTTTGGTACCTAAATATTCATATTTTTCAGCGGATTTTTGTCATATCTTGTATTCTACCTTGTCTTGATCAACGCTATAGAAATTTTCAATGCTGCCAAAATTTAAGAGTTTTTGTACTACAAATAGAACATTAAAAATTCGTCAAAGAAATGCAAATTTTTTAATAAATTGTCAAAATTTGTCTCAAATTATTCAAAGTTATTCTCTGAACCATCATTAAATAACGCCCGGAGTTTTCCCCGTCGTTTGGTACCACTCTCGACCACCCCCTATTGTGGGAAGTGCAAAACTTTTGATTTTTACACCAAACCTAACCTAATCTTTCGGTACCTAAATATTCATATTTTTCAGCGAGTTTTTGTCATATCTTGTATTCTACCTTGTCTTGATCAACGCTATAGAAATTTTCAATGCTGCCAAAATTTAAGAGTTTTTGTACTACAAATAGAACATTAAAAATTCGCCAAAGAAATGCAAATTTTTTAATAAATTGTCAAAATTTGTCTCAAATTATTCAAAATTATTCTCTGAACCATCATTTAATAACGCCCGGAGTTTTCCCCGTCGTTTGGTACCACTCTCGACCACCCCCTATTGTGGGAAGTGCAAATGTTTTGATTGTCACACCTAACCTAACCCAATCTTTTGGTACCTAAATATTCATATTTTTCAGCGGGTTTTTGTCATATCTTGTATTCTGCCTTGTCTTGATCAACGCAATAGAAATTTTCAGTGCTGCCAAAATTTAAAATTATTATACTACAAAAAGAACATTAAAAATTCGTCAAAGAAATGCAAATTTTTACTAAATTGTCAAAACTTGTCTCAAATTATTCAAAGTTATTCTCTGAACCATCATTAAATAACGCCCGGAGTTTTGCCCCGTCGTTTGGTACCACTCTCGACCACCCCCTATTGTGGGAAGTGCAAAACTTTTGATTTTAAACCTAACTTAACCCAATCTTTTGGTACCTAAATATTCATATTTTTCAGTGGGTTTTTGTCATATCTTGTATTCTACCTTGTCTTGATCAACGCTATAGAAATTTTCAATGCTGCCAAAATTTAAGAGTTTTTGTACTACAAATAGAACATTAAAAATTCGCCAAAGAAATGCAATTTTTTTAATAAATTGTCAAAATTTGTCTCAAATTATTCAAAGTTATTCTCTGAACCATCATTAAATAACGCCCGGAGTTTTGCCCCGTCGTTTGGTACGACTCTCGACCACCCCCTATTGTGGGGAGTGCAAAACTTTAGATTTTTACACCTAACCTAACCCAATCTTTTGGTACCTAAATATTCATATTTTTCAGCGGGTTTTTGTCATATCTTGTATTCAACCTTGTCTTGATCAACGCTATAGAAATTTTCAATGCTGCCAAAATTTAAGAGTTTTTGTACTACAAATAGAACATTAAAAATTCGCCAAAGAAATGCAATTTTTTTTAATAAATTGTCAAAATTTGTCTCAAATTATTCAAAATTATTCTCTGAACCATCATTTAATAACGCCCGGAGTTTTGCCCCGTCGTTTGGTACGACTCTCGACCACCCCCTAATGTGGGAAGTGCAAAACTTTTGATTTGTACACCTCACCTAACCTAATCTTTCGGTACCTAAATATTCATATTTTTCAGCGGATTTTTGTCATATCTTGTATTCTACCTTGTCTTGATCAACGCTATAGAAATTTTCAATGCTGCCAAAATTTAAGAGTTTTTTTAATACCAAAAGAACATTAAAAATTCGTCAAAGAAATGCAAATTTTTTAATAAATTGTCAAAATTTGTCTCAAATTATTCAAAGTTTTTCTCTGAACCATCATTAAATAACGCCCGGAGTTTTCCCCGTCGTTTGGTACCACTCTCGACCACCCCCTATTGTGGGAAGTGCAAAACTTTTGATTTTTACACCAAACCTAACCTAATCTTTCGGTACCTAAATATTCATATTTTTCAGCGGGTTTTTGTCATATCTTGTATTCTACCTTGTCTTGATCAACGCTATAGAAATTTTCAATGCTGCCAAAATTTAAGAGTTTTTGTACTACAAATAGAACATTAAAAATTCGCCAAAGAAATGCAAATTTTTTAATAAATTGTCAAAATTTGTCTCAAATTATTCAAAGTTTTTCTCTGAACCATCATTAAATAACGCCCGGAGTTTGCCTCGTCGTTTGGTACCACTCTCGACCACCCCCTATTGTGGGAAGTGCGAAACTTTTGATTTTTACACCAAACCTAACCTAATCTTTCGGTACCTAAATATACATAATTTTCAGCGGGTTTTTGTCATATCTTGTATTCTACCTTGTCTTGATCAACGCTACAGAAATTTTCAATGCTGCCAAAATTTAAGAGTTTTTGTACTACAAATAGAACATTAAAAATTCGTCAAAGAAATGCAAATTTTTTAATAAATTGTCAAAATTTGTCTCAAATTATTCAAAGTTTTTCTCTGAACCATCATTAAATAACGCCCGGAGTTTCGCCCCGTCGTTTGGTACCACTCTCGACCACCCCCTATTGTGGGAACTGCAAAACTTTTGATTTGTACACCTCACCTAACCTAATCTTTCGGTACCTAAATATTCATATTTTTCAGCGGATTTTTGTCATATCTTGTATTCTACCTTGTCTTGATCAACGCTATAGAAATTTTCAATGCTGCCAAAATTTAAGAGTTTTTGTACTACAAATAGAACATTAAAAATTCGTCAAAGAAATGCAAATTTTTTAATAAATTGTCAAAATTTGTCTCAAATTATTCAAAGTTTTTCTCTGAACCATCATTTAATAACGCCCGGAGTTTTGCCCCGTCGTTTGGTACCACTCTCGACCACCCCCTATTGTGGGAAGTGCAAAACTTTTGATTTTTACACCTAACCTAACCCAATCTCTTGGTACCTAAATATTCATATTTTTCAGCGGGTTTTTGTCATATCTTGTATTCTACCTTGTCTTGATCAACGCTACAGAAATTTTCAATGCTGCCAAAATTTAAGAGTTTTTGTACTACAAATAGAACATTAAAAATTCGTCAAAGAAATGCAAATTTTTTAATAAATTGTCAAAATTTGTCTCAAATTATTCAAAGTTATTCTCTGAACCATCATTAAATAACGCCCGGAGTTTTGCCCCGTCGTTTGGTACCACTCTCGACCACCCCCTATTGTGGGAAGTGCAAAACTTTTGATTTGTACACCTCACCTAACCTAATCTTTCGGTACCTAAATATTCATATTTTTCAGCGGATTTTTGTCATATCTTGTATTCTACCTTGTCTTGATCAACGCTATAGAAATTTTCAATGCTGCCAAAATTTGAGAGTTTTTTTAATACCAAAAGAACATTAAAAATTCGTCAAAGAAATGCAAATTTTTTAATAAATTGTCAAAATTTGTCTCAAATTATTCAAAGTTTTTCTCTGAACCATCATTAAATAACGCCCGGAGTTTTCCCCGTCGTTTGGTACCACTCTCGACCACCCCCTATTGTGGGAAGTGCAAAACTTTTGATTTTTACACCAAACCTAACCTAATCTTTCGGTACCTAAATATTCATATTTTTCAGCGGGTTTTTGTCATATCTTGTATTCTACCTTGTCTTGATCAACGCTATAGAAATTTTCAATGCTGCCAAAATTTAAGAGTTTTTGTACTACAAATAGAACATTAAAAATTCGCCAAAGAAATGCAAATTTTTTAATAAATTGTCAAAATTTGTCTCAAATTATTCAAAGTTTTTCTCTGAACCATCATTAAATAACGCCCGGAGTTTGCCTCGTCGTTTGGTACCACTCTCGACCACCCCCTATTGTGGGAAGTGCGAAACTTTTGATTTTTACACCAAACCTAACCTAATCTTTCGGTACCTAAATATACATAATTTTCAGCGGGTTTTTGTCATATCTTGTATTCTACCTTGTCTTGATCAACGCTACAGAAATTTTCAATGCTGCCAAAATTTAAGAGTTTTTGTACTACAAATAGAACATTAAAAATTCGTCAAAGAAATGCAAATTTTTTAATAAATTGTCAAAATTTGTCACAAATTATTCAAAGTTTTTCTCTGAACCATCATTAAATAACGCCCGGAGTTTTCCCCGTCGTTTGGTACCACTCTCGACCACCCCCTATTGTGGGAAGTGCAAAACTTTTGATTTTTACACCAAACCTAACCTAATCTTTCGGTACCTAAATATTCATATTTTTCAGCGGGTTTTTGTCATATCTTGTATTCTACCTTGTCTTGATCAACGCTATAGAAATTTTCAATGCTGCCAAAATTTAAGAGTTTTTGTACTACAAATAGAACATTAAAAATTCGTCAAAGAAATGCAAATTTTTTAATAAATTGTCAAAATTTGTCTCAAATTATTCAAAGTTATTTTCTGAACCATCAATAAATAACGCCCGGAGTTTTCCCCGTCGTTTGGTACCACTCTCGACCACCCCCTATTGTGGGAAGTGCAAAACTTTTGATTTTTACACCAAACCTAACCTAATCTTTCGGTACCTAAATATTCATATTTTTCAGCGGGTTTTTGTCATATCTTGTATTCTACCTTGTCTTGATCAACGCAATAGAAATTTTCAGTGCTGCCAAAATTTAAGTTTATTATACTACAAAAAGAACATTAAAAATTCGTCAAAGAAATGCAAATTTTTACTAAAGTCACATTACCCGCTGGGTGCCGGAGATCTCCGACACGAATCTGCAGCGGCCGTCAACGTCGGGAGCGATGCCTACGCCGCTAGTAGAGTATGATAGTGATGGCAGTGGCTTCGATAGTGACTGGGACGACGAGTTCGAACCGTCATCTATTGAAGCCGCTGCGCCTAGGGATATCCCTGACGACGCAGCCCTGGACGCGCCGGTCAGGGATATCGTAGAAGCTGTTGAAAGAGGTATAGACGACGAAGCCGATCGACTCTTGAACATTCTACGGTTGACAGGTGGATTCGTCGAATGGACGAGAATGTTCTTTTTTATTCAATAACATTTGTTTTACATAGATTTGTATAATAATCTTAATCTAATACAAGGATGCATAATACCTTTCCAGGGTCTTACCTAAACTAAGATAAACCTGTATCTCAGGTGTAATATGTGCAAAGTTTAAATAAATATTTTCAAAACGTTACAATTTACATAATAACGCTAGCTCTGAATATTAATTACTGTATACATATTATAAATAGCATACGTAGCTTAAAACAATTAGCAATGTTTCCATTTCGACGTAGGTCAGTTTTTGTAGACATTAGTATAAGGATTGATATCATTTTTGCAATGTGTTTAAAATGTTTATTTTGTGATATAAATAAGGCCCTAAGAAAGTAAACAATCTATATAAGAAAAATTGTGTTTACTTTAAATTTGCGTCTAATATCAATGGCAATTTTTATAAAAGGTAAAGTTGTGTTTTTTTATCAGTGTGCAAAATGAATATTTGGCATACATTTATTTTGCTGTATGATTTGTATAAAAAACGGGTTGGGAACAAAATAGAACGAAATGTGCCATCTTTTAACACAGCTCTTTGCGCTCTTTATTGCGGTAACAAATGTGCAGCAGGTTGTACTATTATTTTGGTATATAATAAATAATTTATTTTGATATACTTGTGTGGATTTTATTTTTATGTTTTTATTAAATCTGTAAAAAGTTGTAAAATATACAAAATTATAAATATTTATACAAGTTGCCTTTATTTCATTTTAACCTAAATGTTTAATTTTTTCTAGTGACTAGCTCAGGCTTCGTCAACGTGCATATTATGTGGCTAAATATATGAACATATAATAGCAACTCAAAAAGCTATAATAAAATAGTGGTCAGTTTGGCGATTGACGTCGCTAAACTAGGAACCACATGTTTTGGAAGAAAATTATTTATAGGTAAGTTTTATAGCGTGCATATATATATATGAAAAAGATTCGGCCAAGTACTCAAGTCGGACTGGTATATGAAGAGTCTTGCACGAAGTCTTATATGGCCCCCGTTTGTTTTAAAGTTTATTTTATATCAATTATATTTGTTGTTAATATGGCAATAGAAATACACACTGTCTACATTTTAAACTATTACGGTTCATGATATTATATAGTCCGCCAAAGGATAAAACACGTCTCTTATACAGAAACCCTTTATTTTTTAATCTTTTATTTTTTATTGCTACCATAATAGCAGCTTTTTTCATGTCCTACTACTGGGCTCTTAGGCCTCACATCGTGAGGGTGAGAGGAATTGGGTGAATGCTCCACCACGCATGCCCACTGCGGTGTGGTGGAAATAGGCCAGGGGCTAACCTATAAGTACGTTTTCAAGCCATCCAGAAGGCCTTCAACTAGTTTAACGACAAACACAATTAAATGACAACCTGGATCAACGTCTTTACGTGTCTTCTGAAGCACAGAAACGCACGAGTTCGAAATATCACTAGGCGGAAACTCACCCAGGTTACGGCCTCACCGACGATGCTTAACCTCACCGAGCAGTTAAGAACAAGAACTACACCACGAAAGTCATTCATTACCTATTATATCATTCATTATAATAGAAATACATATTCTGTAAAAATTTCCACTCTACCTATTACGGTTGAACAGCGAAAGATAATTTAATTTTATTGGTGTGTACCTACAATAGAGATTATTATTTAGTAAATACTCTGAATCAAAGTATCAAATACAAGTTCAAAATTTTAATAAATTCAAAATTCAACGAAATATTTTTTATCGATATCAGTTTGATTTTGTCAAACACTAGCTTTCTTCTGTCTCGCTCTCTCCGTGTGACGTCAGTGTCACCCAGCCGTCGGCGAAAATGGCGCGATTGTTTTATGTAATAACAATTGCCGAGTGGCAAAAAAATGTGTAAATATTTAGTTTTATGGTGTCAAGTGCAATAAATAATATACTAAAATTACAGATAAGATAGTATATTGTATTGTAGTGGTGTTTATTCAAGTGTTTGTGTTAACAGTGTGACTTTATTGATATTATAATTGATGGCGAGCTGTTGATTTTGCCGCCAAAAAATATCAACAATGCAAATTATTTCGTCGGTATTTAGAAATGTACGTATTTTTTACTTTTTTTAGATAAACAGTAGTAAGAATATAATATAACCATTACAATGATGTACGTATCATAATATATAATTATCATTTTCATATCTAAATTATGGTTTTAATTGGCGTATGACCTTGGACAGGCGAATCACGTAAATAGCTTCGACATGCTATGCGTATGCGATAAATTCGCGCTATGCGCGCGAAAGGTTAAAAATTCGTCAAAGAAATGCAAATTTTTACTAAATTGTCAAAACTTGTCTCAAATTATTCAAAGTTATTCTCTGAACCATCATTTAATAACGCCCGGAGTTTTCCCCGTCGTTTGGTACCACTCTCGACCACCCCCTATTGTGGGAAGTGCAAAACTTTTGATTTTTACACCAAACCTAACCTAATCTTTCGGTACCTAAATATTCATATTTTTCAGCGGGTTTTTGTCATATCTTGTATTCTACCTTGTCTTGATCAACGCTATAGAAATTTTCAATGCTGCCAAAATTTAAGAGTTTTTGTACTACAAATAGAACATTAAAAATTCGTCAAAGAAATGCAAATTTTTTAATAAATTGTCAAAATTTGTCTCAAATTATTCAAAGTTATTTTCTGAACCATCATTAAATAACGCCCGGAGTTTTCCCCGTCGTTTGGTACCACTCTCGACCACCCCCTATTGTGGGAAGTGCAAAACTTTTGATTTTTACACCAAACCTAACCTAATCTTTCGGTACCTAAATATTCATATTTTTCAGCGGGTTTTTGTCATATCTTGTATTCTACCTTGTCTTGATCAACGCTACAGAAATTTTCAATGCTGCCAAAATTTAAGAATTTTTGTACTACAAATAGAACATTAAAAATTCGTCAAAGAAATGCAAATTTTTTAATAAATTGTCAAAATTTGTCTCAAATTATTCAAAGTTATTCTCTGAACCATCATTAAATAACGCCCGGAGTTTTCCCCGTCGTTTGGTACCACTCTCGACCACCCCCTATTGTGGGAAGTGCAAAGCTTTTGATTTTTACACAAACCTAACCTAATCTTTCGGTACCTAAATATTCATATTTTTCAGCGGGTTTTTGTCATATCTTGTATTCTACCTTGTCTTGATCAACGCAATAGAAATTTTCAGTGCTGCCAAAATTTAAGTTTATTATACTACAAAAAGAACATTAAAAATTCGTCAAAGAAATGCAAATTTTTACTAAATTGTCAAAACTTGTCTCAAATTATTCAAAGTTATTCTCTGAACCATCATTAAATAACGCCCGGAGTTTTGCCCCGTCGTTTGGTACGACTCTCGACCACCCCCTATTGTGGGAAGTGCAAATGTTTTGATTGTCACACCTAACCTAACCGAATCTTTTGGTACCTAAATATTCATATTTTTCAGCGGGTTTTTGTCATATCTTGTATTCTACCTTGTCTTGATCAACGCTATAGAAATTTTCAATGCTGCAAAAATTTAAGAGTTTTTATACAACAAAAAGAACATTAAAAATTCGTCAAAGAAATGCAAATTTTTACTAAATTGTCAAAATTTGTCTTAAATTATTCAAAGTTATTCTCTGAACCATCATTAAATAACGCCCGGAGTTTTCCCCGTCGTTTGGTACCACTCTCGACCACCCCCTATTGTGGGAAGTGCAAAACTTTTGATTTTTACACCAAACCTAACCTAATCTTTCGGTACCTAAATATTCATATTTTTCAGCGGATTTTTGTCATATCTTGTATTCTACCTTGTCTTGATCAACGCTATAGAAATTTTCAATGCTGCCAATATTTAAGAGTTTTTGTACTACATATAGAACATTAAAAATTCGCCAAAGAAATGCAAATTTTTTAATAAATTGTCAAAATTTGTCTCAAATTATTCAAAATTATTCTCTGAACCATCATTTAATAACGCCCGGAGTTTTGCCCCGTCGTTTGGTACGGCTCTCGACCACCCCCTATTGTGGGAAGTGCAAAACTTTTGATTTTTACACCAAACCTAACCTAATCTTTCGGTACCTAAATATACATAATTTTCAGCGGGTTTTTGTCATATCTTGTATTCTACCTTGTCTTGATCAACGCTACAGAAATTTTCAATGCTGCCAAAATTTAAGAGTTTTTGTACTACAAATAGAACATTAAAAATTCGTCAAAGAAATGCAAATTTTTTAATAAATTGTCAAAATTTGTCACAAATTATTCAAAGTTTTTCTCTGAACCATCATTAAATAACGCCCGGAGTTTTCCCCGTCGTTTGGTACCACTCTCGACCACCCCCTATTGTGGGAAGTGCAAAACTTTTGATTTTTACACCAAACCTAACCTAATCTTTCGGTACCTAAATATTCATATTTTTCAGCGGGTTTTTGTCATATCTTGTATTCTACCTTGTCTTGATCAACGCTATAGAAATTTTCAATGCTGCCAAAATTTAAGAGTTTTTGTACTACAAATAGAACATTAAAAATTCGTCAAAGAAATGCAAATTTTTTAATAAATTGTCAAAATTTGTCTCAAATTATTCAAAGTTATTTTCTGAACCATCAATAAATAACGCCCGGAGTTTTCCCCGTCGTTTGGTACCACTCTCGACCACCCCCTATTGTGGGAAGTGCAAAACTTTTGATTTTTACACCAAACCTAACCTAATCTTTCGGTACCTAAATATTCATATTTTTCAGCGGGTTTTTGTCATATCTTGTATTCTACCTTGTCTTGATCAACGCAATAGAAATTTTCAGTGCTGCCAAAATTTAAGTTTATTATACTACAAAAAGAACATTAAAAATTCGTCAAAGAAATGCAAATTTTTACTAAAGTCACATTACCCGCTGGGTGCCGGAGATCTCCGACACGAATCTGCAGCGGCCGTCAACGTCGGGAGCGATGCCTACGCCGCTAGTAGAGTATGATAGTGATGGCAGTGGCTTCGATAGTGACTGGGACGACGAGTTCGAACCGTCATCTATTGAAGCCGCTGCGCCTAGGGATATCCCTGACGACGCAGCCCTGGACGCGCCGGTCAGGGATATCGTAGAAGCTGTTGAAAGAGGTATAGACGACGAAGCCGATCGACTCTTGAACATTCTACGGTTGACAGGTGGATTCGTCGAATGGACGAGAATGTTCTTTTTTATTCAATAACATTTGTTTTACATAGATTTGTATAATAATCTTAATCTAATACAAGGATGCATAATACCTTTCCAGGGTCTTACCTAAACTAAGATAAACCTGTATCTCAGGTGTAATATGTGCAAAGTTTAAATAAATATTTTCAAAACGTTACAATTTACATAATAACGCTAGCTCTGAATATTAATTACTGTATACATATTATAAATAGCATACGTAGCTTAAAACAATTAGCAATGTTTCCATTTCGACGTAGGTCAGTTTTTGTAGACATTAGTATAAGGATTGATATCATTTTTGCAATGTGTTTAAAATGTTTATTTTGTGATATAAATAAGGCCCTAAGAAAGTAAACAATCTATATAAGAAAAATTGTGTTTACTTTAAATTTGCGTCTAATATCAATGGCAATTTTTATAAAAGGTAAAGTTGTGTTTTTTTATCAGTGTGCAAAATGAATATTTGGCATACATTTATTTTGCTGTATGATTTGTATAAAAAACGGGTTGGGAACAAAATAGAACGAAATGTGCCATCTTTTAACACAGCTCTTTGCGCTCTTTATTGCGGTAACAAATGTGCAGCAGGTTGTACTATTATTTTGGTATATAATAAATAATTTATTTTGATATACTTGTGTGGATTTTATTTTTATGTTTTTATTAAATCTGTAAAAAGTTGTAAAATATACAAAATTATAAATATTTATACAAGTTGCCTTTATTTCATTTTAACCTAAATGTTTAATTTTTTCTAGTGACTAGCTCAGGCTTCGTCAACGTGCATATTATGTGGCTAAATATATGAACATATAATAGCAACTCAAAAAGCTATAATAAAATAGTGGTCAGTTTGGCGATTGACGTCGCTAAACTAGGAACCACATGTTTTGGAAGAAAATTATTTATAGGTAAGTTTTATAGCGTGCATATATATATATGAAAAAGATTCGGCCAAGTACTCAAGTCGGACTGGTATATGAAGAGTCTTGCACGAAGTCTTATATGGCCCCCGTTTGTTTTAAAGTTTATTTTATATCAATTATATTTGTTGTTAATATGGCAATAGAAATACACACTGTCTACATTTTAAACTATTACGGTTCATGATATTATATAGTCCGCCAAAGGATAAAACACGTCTCTTATACAGAAACCCTTTATTTTTTAATCTTTTATTTTTTATTGCTACCATAATAGCAGCTTTTTTCATGTCCTACTACTGGGCTCTTAGGCCTCACATCGTGAGGGTGAGAGGAATTGGGTGAATGCTCCACCACGCATGCCCACTGCGGTGTGGTGGAAATAGGCCAGGGGCTAACCTATAAGTACGTTTTCAAGCCATCCAGAAGGCCTTCAACTAGTTTAACGACAAACACAATTAAATGACAACCTGGATCAACGTCTTTACGTGTCTTCTGAAGCACAGAAACGCACGAGTTCGAAATATCACTAGGCGGAAACTCACCCAGGTTACGGCCTCACCGACGATGCTTAACCTCACCGAGCAGTTAAGAACAAGAACTACACCACGAAAGTCATTCATTACCTATTATATCATTCATTATAATAGAAATACATATTCTGTAAAAATTTCCACTCTACCTATTACGGTTGAACAGCGAAAGATAATTTAATTTTATTGGTGTGTACCTACAATAGAGATTATTATTTAGTAAATACTCTGAATCAAAGTATCAAATACAAGTTCAAAATTTTAATAAATTCAAAATTCAACGAAATATTTTTTATCGATATCAGTTTGATTTTGTCAAACACTAGCTTTCTTCTGTCTCGCTCTCTCCGTGTGACGTCAGTGTCACCCAGCCGTCGGCGAAAATGGCGCGATTGTTTTATGTAATAACAATTGCCGAGTGGCAAAAAAATGTGTAAATATTTAGTTTTATGGTGTCAAGTGCAATAAATAATATACTAAAATTACAGATAAGATAGTATATTGTATTGTAGTGGTGTTTATTCAAGTGTTTGTGTTAACAGTGTGACTTTATTGATATTATAATTGATGGCGAGCTGTTGATTTTGCCGCCAAAAAATATCAACAATGCAAATTATTTCGTCGGTATTTAGAAATGTACGTATTTTTTACTTTTTTTAGATAAACAGTAGTAAGAATATAATATAACCATTACAATGATGTACGTATCATAATATATAATTATCATTTTCATATCTAAATTATGGTTTTAATTGGCGTATGACCTTGGACAGGCGAATCACGTAAATAGCTTCGACATGCTATGCGTATGCGATAAATTCGCGCTATGCGCGCGAAAGGTTAAAAATTCGTCAAAGAAATGCAAATTTTTACTAAATTGTCAAAACTT
The DNA here is from genome assembly GCA_963675205.1 of Catocala nupta. Taxonomy (NCBI): domain Eukaryota; kingdom Metazoa; phylum Arthropoda; class Insecta; order Lepidoptera; family Erebidae; genus Catocala; species Catocala nupta. Next base: position 1,189,402 of record OY776107.1, on the reverse strand, counting down.
GTCTCAAATTATTCAAAGTTATTCTCTGAACCATCATTTAATAACGCCCGGAGTTTTCCCCGTCGTTTGGTACCACTCTCGACCACCCCCTATTGTGGGAAGTGCAAAACTTTTGATTTTTACACCAAACCTAACCTAATCTTTCGGTACCTAAATATTCATATTTTTCAGCGGGTTTTTGTCATATCTTGTATTCTACCTTGTCTTGATCAACGCTATAGAAATTTTCAATGCTGCCAAAATTTAAGAGTTTTTGTACTACAAATAGAACATTAAAAATTCGTCAAAGAAATGCAAATTTTTTAATAAATTGTCAAAATTTGTCTCAAATTATTCAAAGTTATTTTCTGAACCATCATTAAATAACGCCCGGAGTTTTCCCCGTCGTTTGGTACCACTCTCGACCACCCCCTATTGTGGGAAGTGCAAAACTTTTGATTTTTACACCAAACCTAACCTAATCTTTCGGTACCTAAATATTCATATTTTTCAGCGGGTTTTTGTCATATCTTGTATTCTACCTTGTCTTGATCAACGCTACAGAAATTTTCAATGCTGCCAAAATTTAAGAGTTTTTGTACTACAAATAGAACATTAAAAATTCGTCAAAGAAATGCAAATTTTTTAATAAATTGTCAAAATTTGTCTCAAATTATTCAAAGTTATTCTCTGAACCATCATTAAATAACGCCCGGAGTTTTCCCCGTCGTTTGGTACCACTCTCGACCACCCCCTATTGTGGGAAGTGCAAAGCTTTTGATTTTTACACAAACCTAACCTAATCTTTCGGTACCTAAATATTCATATTTTTCAGCGGGTTTTTGTCATATCTTGTATTCTACCTTGTCTTGATCAACGCAATAGAAATTTTCAGTGCTGCCAAAATTTAAGTTTATTATACTACAAAAAGAACATTAAAAATTCGTCAAAGAAATGCAAATTTTTACTAAATTGTCAAAACTTGTCTCAAATTATTCAAAGTTATTCTCTGAACCATCATTAAATAACGCCCGGAGTTTTGCCCCGTCGTTTGGTACGACTCTCGACCACCCCCTATTGTGGGAAGTGCAAATGTTTTGATTGTCACACCTAACCTAACCGAATCTTTTGGTACCTAAATATTCATATTTTTCAGCGGGTTTTTGTCATATCTTGTATTCTACCTTGTCTTGATCAACGCTATAGAAATTTTCAATGCTGCCAATATTTAAGAGTTTTTGTACTACATATAGAACATTAAAAATTCGCCAAAGAAATGCAAATTTTTTAATAAATTGTCAAAATTTGTCTCAAATAATTCAAAATTATTCTCTGAACCATCATTTAATAACGCCCGGAGTTTTGCCCCGTCGTTTGGTACGGCTCTCGACCACCCCCTATTGTGGGAAGTGCAAAACTTTTGATTTTTACACCAAACCTAACCTAATCTTTCGGTACCTAAATATTCATATTTTTCAGCGGGTTTTTGTCATATCTTGTATTCTACCTTGTCTTGATCAACGCTACAGAAATTTTCAATGCTGCCAAAATTTAAGAGTTTTTGTACTACAAATAGATTATTAAAAATTCATCAAAGAAATGCAAATTTTTTAATAAATTTTCAAAATTTGTCTCAAATTATTCAAAGTTTTTCTCTGAACCATCATTAAATAACGCCCGGAGTTTTGCCTCGTCGTTTGGTACCACTCTCGACCACCCCCTATTGTGGGAAGTGCGAAACTTTTGATTTGTACACCTCACCTAACCTAATCTTTCGGTACCTAAATATTCATATTTTTCAGCGGGTTTTTGTCATATCTTGTATTCTACCTTGTCTTGATATACGCAATAGAAATTTTCAGTGCTGCCAAAATTTAAGTTTATTATACTACAAAAAGAACATTAAAAATTCGTCAAAGAAATGCAAATTTTTACTAAATTGTCAATACTTGTCTCAAATTATTCAAAGTTTTTCTCTGAACCATCATTAAATAACGCCCGGAGTTTTGCCCCGTCGTTTGGTACGACTCTCGACCACTCCCTATTGTGGGAAGTGCAAATGTTTTGATTGTCACACCTAACCTAACCGAATCTTTTGGTACCTAAATATTCATATTTTTCAGCGGGTTTATGTCATATCTTGTATTCTACCTTGTCTTGATCAACGCTATAGAAATTTTCAATGCTGCCAAAATTTAAGAGTTTTTGTACTACAAATAGAACATTAAAAATTCGCCAAAGAAATGCAAATTTTTTAATAAATTGTCAAAATTTGTCTCAAATTATTCAAAATTATTCTCTAAACCATCATTTAATAACGCCCGGAGTTTTGCCCCGTCGTTTGGTACGACTCTCGACCACCCCCTATTGTGGGAAGTGCAAAACTTTTGATTTTTACACCTAACCTAACCCAATCTTTTGGTACCTAAATATTCATATTTTTCAGCGGGTTTTTGTCATATCTTGTATTCTACCTTGTCTTGATCAACGCTATAGAAATTTTCAATGCTGCCAAAATTTAAGAGTTTTTGTACTACAAATAGAACATTAAAAATTCGTCAAAGAAATGCAATTTTTTTAATAAATTGTCAAAATTTGTCTCAAATTATTCAAAGTTTTTCTCTGAACCGTCATTAAATAACGCCCGGAGTTTTGCCCCGTCGTTTGGTACTACTCTCGACCACCCCCTATTGTGGGAAGTGCAAAACTTTTGATTTGTACACCTCACCTAACCTAATCTTTCGGTACCTAAATATTCATATTTTTCAGCGGGTTTTTGTCATATCTTGTATTCTACCTTGTCTTGATCAACGCTACAGAAATTTTCAATGCTGCCAAAATTTAAGAGTTTTTATAATACCAAAAGAACATTAAAAATTCGTCAAAGAAATGCAATTTTTTTTAATAAATTGCAGAATTTGTCTCAAATTATTCAAAATTATTCTCTGAACCATCATTAAATAACGCCCGGTGTTTTGCCCCGTCGTTTGGTACGACTCTCGACCACCCCCTATTGTGGGAAGTGCAAATGTTTTGATTGTCACACCTTTTTTTTTTTTTTTTTTACGTGGTGGAATGCAGTGACGCATATCCCTCCGCGGGGGCGGGCGGAGGGATTATGTCAGGCTCGCCGGGGTAAAATAAAGATGTTAAAAAAAAAGATAATGTACCTCCCGGAATACCGACTAAACCTACCACGGTGTTCCTCGACACAACCACTACCGACGGGGCCGCGCGAATCGCTTTCGCATGCGGTCGCGACCCCGCCGAGGTTACGGCCCGCCGTATGAAACGGCAGGCCACTACACGAAAGACCTACCCAAATAAGGCACTACTTCAAATAAAACCCTACTGTCTCCCCCCTAGAGGGAAGACGGACTCGACACAGAGGCGCGCGTGGGAACACGCACGCCGCCTTTTGGACCTGGTGCTGAATGGATGGCGGGCAGGCCCACAAAGCCCGCCAGCCCCAGGTCAAACCTCAGGGTGGCTGGAGGTCATCTCGCGCCCTCCGGCGCCCGGTTCTGCGGTTGGGGAGAGGGTTTAAACAATCCCTCTCCCGCTCCGCCACCTCCTTGATGGAAATCACTTCCTCACAAAAGGAGGCGACGGCGTTCCACGACCTCTCACTCCGGACCATAGACTCAACTACGGCCGGGAGCGAGAGGTTAACCGATCCGACTGCCGCGATCAATTCACGGCGCTGCGATGCCCAGGCGGGGCAAATCGCCAAAGTGTGCAGCGCCGTGTCCTCAACAACCGGGCGTCTCTTGCCGGCGTATACGACACAGGAACCGGCCAAAACAACCGTGGCCAGTCAGAACCTGTGGCAGCCGGAAGGTGAGGGCGCCATGCCGCCTCTCCAGCCAATCCTCAAACACGGGACTTACCGCCACGATCGTGGCGTGCCCGGATTGTCACACCTAACCTAACCGAATCTTTTGGTACCTAAATATTCATATTTTTCAGCGGGTTTTTGTCATATCTTGTATTCTACCTTGTCTTGATCAACGCTATAGAAATTTTCAATGCTGCCAAAATTTAAGAGTTTTTATACAACAAAAAGAACATTAAAAATTCGTCAAAGAAATGCAAATTTTTACTAAATTGTCAAAATTTGTCTTAAATTATTCAAAGTTATTCTCTGAACCATCATTAAATAACGCCCGGAGTTTTCCCCGTCGTTTGGTACCACTCTCGACCACCCCCTATTGTGGGAAGTGCAAATGTTTTGATTGTCACACCTAACCTAACCCAATCTTTTGGTACCTAAATATTCATATTTTTCAGCGGATTTTTGTCATATCTTGTATTCTACCTTGTCTTGATCAACGCTAGAGAAATTTTCATTGCTGCCAAAATTTAAGAGTTTTTGTACTACAAATAGAACATTAAAAATTCGCCAAAGAAATGCAAATTTTTTAATAAATTGTCAAAATTTGTCTCAAATTATTTAAAATTATTCTCTGAACCATCATTTAATAACGCCCGGAGTTTTGCCCCGTCGTTTGGTACGACTCTCGACCACCCCCTATTGTGGGAAGTGCAAAACTTTTGATTTTTACACCTTTTTTTTTTTTTTTTTTTTTTTGATTCCCAGGAAAAATGCTTCATGCACTACCCGCCGGCTAGGGGACGGCACCGGCGGGGCGTGTGGGACTCCCAGCTAGAAAACGCGCTGGTCTACCCACTAAAAAACCTGGGGTGTTCCCTCTCTCACCCAATGGGGGGGGCCAGTTGGGAACTTAAAAGATTCAACCATAGCAGGCCCCCCCGTGTGGGTGCCGGCCGGGTCATTTTTTTTTTCGGACCCGACCACCTCTCGTCCCCAGGGGAGAGCCTGACTGCTCTCCCCTTTCGACATCAGAAAGGCGCGCGGGAACACCGCGCGCGCCCTCTCGGGGCTTTTAGTTTACGGGTGGCAGGGTCCCCTGAGGCCCCGCCACCCGGAGCCCCTAGGTGGGGGGCAGGAGAGCGACATAAGCGCGTCTCCTGCGCCCCATCCTCCGGCGGCGGACGTCCGGGGCGTAAGGATCGTCCTCACGCCCCCGCTCCGCCGCCTCCTTCTGCGAGATGACAGTCTCGCAGAAGGAACTCATTGCGCCCCAGCACCTGTCGTCGCCGACCATCTTGGATATGACGGTCGGCAACGAGAGGTCGGGGCCAATCACGGTGACCAGGGCACAGCGCTCCGCGGCCCACGCCGGGCACTCCTCCAGCGTGTGCTGCGCCGTGTCCCGGTCACACACCTCACAATGGTGACATCTGGTTGTCGGCTCCCTACCGGCTATCTTGCAGAGGTACTCTCCGAAACACCCGTGTCCGGAGAGCACCTGAGTAAGCCGGTAGGTGAGCGGTCCGCGCCGTCTGTCCGTCCACTCCCTTAACACTGGACGGACAGCCTCGACTGTCCTCACCCCATAGCGGGGCTGGGCCAGCCTCTCCTGCCATTTGGCCTCCAGGACCAATCGAGCCTGGGACCTTCGCGTCTCCACCGCCCTGTGCGTGGGCTCCTCGCCCTGGAGCCGGAGGTCAGCGCGCCAGTAATGCACTGACGCTTGGACCTCCGCCTCCAAATCCCAGGGCGGCGATGCCGCCAAAACGCACGCCGCCTCGTAGGAGACGGTGCGGTACGCCCGCGACACCCTGATCGCCATCGCCCTCTGAGGTCTCCTTAGGAGGGCGACATTTCGGCGATCCAGGGCGCCAGCCCAAATGGGCGATCCATAAAGGGCCATCGACCGCACCACCCCCAAATAGAGGCGGCGGCAGATGACACTCGGCCCCCCGATATTCGGCAGCAGAGAGCTAAGCGCTCCCGCTGCCGACATCAGCCGGGGGGCCAGGCGGCTAAAATGGACGCGAAAGTTCCAGCGGCCGTCGAGGTGGAGCCCCAAGTATTTCATACTCGGCTCCACCCCGATGCGGTTGATTTTTACACCTAACCTAACCCAATCTTTTGGTACCTAATATTCATATTTTTCAGCGGGTTTTTGTCATATCTTGTATTCTACCTTGTCTTGATCAACGCAATAGAAATTTTCAGTGCTGCCAAAATTTAAGTTTATTATACTACAAAAAGAACATTAAAAATTCGTCAAAGAAATGCAAATTTTTACTAAATTGTCAAAACTTGTCTCAAATTATTCAAAGTTATTCTCTGAACCATCATTAAATAACGCCCGGAGTTTTCCCCGTCGTTTGGTACCACTCTCGACCACCCCCTATTGTGGGAAGTGCAAATGTTTTGATTGTCACACCTAACCTAACCCAATCTTTTGGTACCTAAATATTCATATTTTTCAGCGGGTTTTTGTCATATCTTGTATTCTACCTTGTCTTGATCAACGCTATAGAAATTTTCAATGCTGCCAAAATTTAAGAGTTTTTGTACTACAAATAGAACATTAAAAATTCGCCAAAGAAATGCAAATTTTTTAATAAATTGTCAAAATTTGTCTCAAATTATGTAAAATTATTCTCTGAACCATCATTTAATAACGCCCGGAGTTTTGCCCCGTCGTTTGGTACGACTCTCGACCACCCCCTATTGTGGGAAGTGCAAAACTTTTGATTTTTACACCTAACCTAACCCAATCTTTTGGTACCTAATATTCATATTTTTCAGCGGGTTTTTGTCATATCTTGTATTCTACCTTGTCTTGATCAACGCAATAGAAATTTTCAGTGCTGCCAAAATTTAAGTTTATTATACTACAAAAAGAACATTAAAAATTCGTCAAAGAAATGCAAATTTTTACTAAATTGTCAAAACTTGTCTCAAATTATTCAAAGTTATTCTCTGAACCATCATTAAATAACGCCCGGAGTTTTGCCCCGTCGTTTGGTACGACTCTCGACCACCCCCTATTGTGGGAAGTGCAAATGTTTTGATTGTCACACCTAACCTAACCCAATCTTTTGGTACCTAAATATTCATATTTTTCAGCGGATTTTTGTCATATCTTGTATTCTACCTTGTCTTGATCAACGCTATAGAAATTTTCAGTGCTGCCAAAATTTAAGTTTATTATACTACAAAAAGAACATTAAAAATTCGTCAAAGAAATGCAAATTTTTACTAAATTGTCAAAACTTGTCTCAAATTATTCAAAGTTATTCTCTGAACCATCATTAAATAACGCCCGGAGTTTTGCCCCGTCGTTTGGTACGACTCTCGACCACCCCCTATTGTGGGAAGTGCAAAACTTTTGATTGTCACACCTAACCTAACCCAATATTTTGGTACCTAAATATTCATATTTTTCAGCGGATTTTTGTCATATCTTGTATTCCACCTTGTCTTGATCAACGCTATAGAAATTTTCAATGCTGCAAAAATTTAAGAGTTTTTATACAACAAAAAGAACATTAAAAATTCGTCAAAGAAATGCAAATTTTTACTAAATTGTCAAAATTTGTCTCAAATTATTTAAAATTATTCTCTGAATCATCATTTAATAACGCCCGGAGTTTTGCCCCGTCGTTTGGTACGACTCTAGACCACCCCCTATTGTGGGAAGTGCAAAACTTTTGATTTTTACACCTAACCTAACCCAATCTTTTGGTACCTAATATTCATATTTTTCAGCGGGTTTTTGTCATATCTTGTATTCTACCTTGTCTTGATCAACGCAATAGAAATTTTCAGTGCTGCCAAAATTTAAGTTTATTATACTACAAAAAGAACATTAAAAATTCGTCAAAGAAATGCAAATTTTTACTAAATTGTCAAAACTTGTCTCAAATTATTCAAAGTTATTCTCTGAACCATCATTAAATAACGCCCGGAGTTTTGCCCCGTCGTTTGGTACGACTCTCGACCACCCCCTATTGTGGGAAGTGCAAAACTTTTGATTGTCACACCTAACCTAACCCAATATTTTGGTACCTAAATATTCATATTTTTCAGCGGATTTTTGTCATATCTTGTATTCCACCTTGTCTTGATCAACGCTATAGACATTTTCAGTGCTGCCAAAATTTAAGTTTTTTATACTACAAAAAGAAAATTAAAAATTCGTCGAAGAAATGCAAATTTTTTAATAAATTGTCAAAATTTGTCTCAAATTATTCAAAATTATTCTCCGAACCATCATTTAATAACGCCCGGAGTTTTGCCCCGTCGTTTGGTACGACTCTCGACCACCCCCTATTGTGGGAAGTGCAAAACTTTTGATTGTCACACCTAACCTAACCGAATCTTTTAGTACCTGAATATTCATATTTTTCAGCGGGTTTTTGTCATTTCTTGTATTCTACCTTGTCTTGATCAACGCTATAGAAATTTTCTATGCCGCCAAAATTTAAGAGTTTTTGTACTACAAATAGAACATTAAAAATTCGTCAAAGAAATGCAAATTTTTTAATAAATTGTCAAAATTTGTCTCAAATTATTCAAAGTTTTTCTTTGAACCATCATTAAATAACGCCCGGAGTATTGCCCCGTCGTTTGGTACCACTCTCGACCACCCCCTATTGTGGGAAGTGCAAATCTTTTGATTTGTACACCTCACCTAACCTAATCTTTCGGTACCTAAATATTCATATTTTTCAGCGGATTTTTGTCATATCTTGTATTCTACCTTGTCTTGATCAACGCTATAGAAATTTTCAATGCTGCCAAAATTTAAGAGTTTTTGTACTACAAATAGAACATTAAAAATTCGTCAAAGAAATGCAAATTTTTTAATAAATTTTCAAAATTTGTCTCAAATTATTCAAAGTTTTTCTCTGAACCATCATTAAATAACGCCCGGAGTTTTGCCTCGTCGTTTGGTACCACTCTCGACCACGCCCTATTGTGGGAAGTGCAAAACTTTTGATTTTTACACCAAACCTAACCTAATCTTTCGGTACCTAAATATTCATATTTTTCAGCGGGGTTTTGTCATATCTTGTATTCTACCTTGTCTTGATCAACGCTAGAGAAATTTTCAATGCTGCCAAAATTTAAGAGTTTTTGTACTACAAATAGAACATTAAAAATTCGTCAAAGAAATGCAAATTTTTTAATAAATTGTCAAAATTTGTCTCAAATTATTCAAAGTTATTCTCTGAACCATCATTAAATAACGCCCGGAGTTTTCCCCGTCGTTTGGTACCACTCTCGACCACCCCCTATTGAGGGAAGTGCAAAACTTTTGATTTTTACACCAAACCTAACCTAATCTTTCGGTACCTAAATATTCATATTTTTCAGCGGGTTTTTGTCATATCTTGTATTCTACCTTGTCTTGATCAACGCTATAGAAATTTTCAATGCTGCCAAAATTTAAGAGTTTTTGTACTACAAATAGAACATTAAAAATTCGCCAAAGAAATGCAATTTTTTTAATAAATTGTCAAAATTTGTCTCAAATTATTCAAAATTATTCTCTGAACCATCATTTAATAACGCCCGGAGTTTTGCCCCGTCGTTTGGTACGACTCTCGACCACCCCCTATTGTGGGAAGTGCAAAACTTTTGATTTTTACACCTAACCTAACCCAATCTTTTGGTACCTAATATTCATATTTTACAGCGGGTTTTTGTCATATCTTGTATTCTACCTTGTCTTGATCAACGCAATAGAAATTTTCAGTGCTGCCAAAATTTAAGTTTATTATACTACAAAAAGAACATTAAAAATTCGTCAAAGAAATGCAAATTTTTACTAAATTGTCAAAACTTGTCTCAAATTATTCAAAGTTATTCTCTGAACCATCATTAAATAACGCCCGGAGTTTTGCCCCGTCGTTTGGTACCACTCTCGACCACCCCCTATTGTGGGAAGTGCAAAACTTTTGATTTTTACACCTAACTTAACCCAATCTTTTGGTACCTAAATATTCATATTTTTCAGCGGGTTTTTGTCATATCTTGTATTCTGCCTTGTCTTGATCAACGCTACAGAAATTTTCAATGCTGCCAAAATTTAAGAGTTTTTGTACTACAAATAGAACATTAAAAATTCGACAAAGAAATGCAAATTTTTTAATAAATTGTCAAAATTTGTCTCAAATTATTCAAAATTATTCTCTGAACCATCATTTAATAACGCCCGGAGTTTTGCCCCGTCGTTTGGTACGACTCTCGACCACCCCCTATTGTGGGAAGTGCAAAACTTTTGATTTTTACACCTAACCTAACCCAATCTCTTGGTACCTAAATATTCATATTTTTCAGCGGGTTTTTTGTCATATCTTGTATTCTACCTTGTCTTGATCAACGCTACAGAAATTTTCAATGCTGCCAAACTTTAAGAGTTTTTGTACTACAAATAGAACATTAAAAATTCGCCAAAGAAATGCAAATTTTTTAATAAATTGTCAAAATTTGACTCAAATTATTCAAAATTATTCTCTGAACCATCATTTAATAACGCCCGGAGTTTTCCCCGTCGTTTGGTACCACTCTCGACCGCCCCCTATTGTGGGAAGTGCAAATGTTTTGATTGTCACACCTAACCTAACCCAATCTTTTGGTACCTAAATATTCATATTTTTCAGCGGATTTTTGTCATATCTTGTATTCTACCTTGTCTTGATCAACGCTATAGAAATTTTCAATGCTGCCAAAATTTAAGAGTTTTTGTACTACAAATAGAACATTAAAAATTCGTCAAAGAAATGCAAATTTTTTAATAAATTTTCAAAATTTGTCTCAAATTATTCAAAGTTTTTCTCTGAACCATCATTAAATAACGCCCGGAGTTTTGCCTCGTCGTTTGGTACCACTCTCGACCACGCCCTATTGTGGGAAGTGCAAAACTTTTGATTTTTACACCAAACCTAACCTAATCTTTCGGTACCTAAATATTCATATTTTTCAGCGGGGTTTTGTCATATCTTGTATTCTACCTTGTCTTGATCAACGCTAGAGAAATTTTCAATGCTGCCAAAATTTAAGAGTTTTTGTACTACAAATAGAACATTAAAAATTCGTCAAAGAAATGCAAATTTTTTAATAAATTGTCAAAATTTGTCTCAAATTATTCAAAGTTATTCTCTGAACCATCATTAAATAACGCCCGGAGTTTTCCCCGTCGTTTGGTACCACTCTCGACCATCCCCTATTGTGGGAAGTGCAAAACTTTTGATTTTTACACCAAACCTAACCTAATCTTTCGGTACCTAAATATTCATATTTTTCAGCGGGTTTTTGTCATATCTTGTATTCTACCTTGTCTTGATCAACGCTATTGAAATTTTCAATGCTGCCAAAATTTAAGAGTTTTTGTACTACAAATAGAACATTAAAAATTCGTCAAAGAAATGCAAATTTTTTAATAAATTGTCAAAATTTGTCTCAAATTATTCAAAATTATTCTCTAAACCATCATTTAATAACGCCCGGAGTTTTGCCCCGTCGTTTGGTACGACTCTCGACCACCCCCTATTGTGGGAAGTGCAAAACTTTTGATTTTTACACCTAACCTAACCCAATCTTTTGGTACCTAATATTCATATTTTACAGCGGGTTTTTGTCATATCTTGTATTCTACCTTGTCTTGATCAACGCAATAGAAATTTTCAGTGCTGCCAAAATTTAAGTTTATTATACTACAAAAAGAACATTAAAAATTCGTCAAAGAAATGCAAATTTTTACTAAATTGTCAAAACTTGTCTCAAATTATTCAAAGTTATTCTCTGAACCATCATTAAATAACGCCCGGAGTTTTGCCCCGTCGTTTGGTACCACTCTCGACCACCCCCTATTGTGGGAAGTGCAAAACTTTTGATTTTTACACCTAACTTAACCCAATCTTTTGGTACCTAAATATTCATATTTTTCAGCGGGTTTTTGTCATATCTTGTATTCTGCCTTGTCTTGATCAACGCTACAGAAATTTTCAATGCTGCCAAAATTTAAGAGTTTTTGTACTACAAATAGAACATTAAAAATTCGACAAAGAAATGCAAATTTTTTAATAAATTGTCAAAATTTGTCTCAAATTATTCAAAATTATTCTCTGAACCATCATTTAATAACGCCCGGAGTTTTGCCCCGTCGTTTGGTACGACTCTCGACCACCCCCTATTGTGGGAAGTGCAAAACTTTTGATTTTTACACCTAACCTAACCCAATCTCTTGGTACCTAAATATTCATATTTTTCAGCGGGTTTTTTGTCATATCTTGTATTCTACCTTGTCTTGATCAACGCTACAGAAATTTTCAATGCTGCCAAACTTTAAGAGTTTTTGTACTACAAATAGAACATTAAAAATTCGCCAAAGAAATGCAAATTTTTTAATAAATTGTCAAAATTTGACTCAAATTATTCAAAATTATTCTCTGAACCATCATTTAATAACGCCCGGAGTTTTCCCCGTCGTTTGGTACCACTCTCGACCGCCCCCTATTGTGGGAAGTGCAAATGTTTTGATTGTCACACCTAACCTAACCCAATCTTTTGGTACCTAAATATTCATATTTTTCAGCGGATTTTTGTCATATCTTGTATTCTACCTTGTCTTGATCAACGCTATAGAAATTTTCAATGCTGCCAAAATTTAAGAGTTTTTGTACTACAAATAGAACATTAACAATTCGCCAAAGAAATGCTAATTTTTTAATAAATTGTCAAAATTTGTCTCAAATTATTCAAAATTATTCTCTGAACCATCATTTAATAACGCCCGGAGTTTTGCCCCGTCGTTTGGTACGACTCTCGACCACCCCCTATTGTGGGAAGTGCAAAACCTTTGATTTTTACACCTAACCTAACCCAATCTTTTGGTACATAAATATTCATTTTTTTCAGCGGGTTTTGTCATATCTTGTATTCTGCCTTGTCTTGATCAACGCAATAGAAATTTTCAGTGCTGCCAAAATTTAAAATTATTATACTACAAAAAGAACATTAAAAATTCGTCAAAGAAATGCAAATTTTTACTAAATTGTCAAAACTTGTCTCAAATTATTCAAAGTTATTCTCTGAACCATCATTAAATAACGCCCGGGGTTTTGCCCCGTCGTTTGGTACCACTCTCGACCACCCCCTATTGTGGGAAGTGCAAAACTTTTTATTTGTACACCTCACCTAACCTAAGCTTTCGGTACCTAAATATTCATATTTTTTAGCGGATTTTTGCCATATCTTGTATTCTACCTTGTCTTGATCAACGCTATAGAAATTTTCAATGCTGCCAAAATTTAAGAGTTTTTTTAATACCAAAAGAACATTAAAAATTCATTGAAATTAAACTACTATATACGGATTTTATCGCGTTGTTTATTTAACACTCTATTACATAATTTTGAAACTGTTACACTACTATACTATACTATTAAACTTTACTAATTTTAAGCTAATTAAATTATTAAAACTATCAAATCTATTTGTTTTTAAGTTTACACTTTCCCCGACGTTTCGGTTGCTTTTCAGCAGCCATGGTCACGGGGAGACTAAGATGGTAGTTGTCTCAATGTTCCAGTGTGGTTATTTCAAAGTACCCGAACATAATTTAGTTATTGGTGTTTCTATTTACGCAGAATGAGCTCAAAGTATCATGAAGTCTAGCTGTGGTTTGTTTCTTCTTGGGTTTGACTATTTGAAGTACTGGATCCCAAGCTGGTGGTACATTCCAACCATCTTCTCTATTGAAATTTGGATGTTTTTTGATCTCAATAGCCTCGCGAAGCATCCTTGGTAGGAATCGGTGTTCTTTAGCGAGAATCTGTGGTTTGTCAAATCTCAGGTAGTGGTTGGTCCCCTGTTGTACATGTTCACACACAGCAGACTTCAACGAGCGTTTGTGTTTAACGTCAGCTATGTGTTCTTTTATGCGGGTGCCTATGCTTCTCTTGGTTTGTCCAATGTATGAGAGTCCGCAGTCACAATCTATTTTATAGACCCCTGCATCTTGTAAAGGTAATTGGCACTTGACGGATGGTAAAAATTGACTTATCTTCGTTGGCGGCTTGAAGTATGTGTTGATTGAAGCTCGCTTCAAGATGTAGCCAATCTTGTCAGTGACACCCCTTACATAAGGTAGTATAGCAGGCTGGCGCTCGACTGTGGCTGGCTTTTCTCGGGATCTGTGACAGCGGCGCGGCTGTTGGAGCTTGTTGTCTTGCAGTACTTGCTTGACATGTTGAAGCTCGGCGTCCAGGTGTTTCTTGTCACAGATCCCGTGGGCTCTCTGAAACAAAGACATTCCCACGGTAGCTAACTGTTTAGGATGGTGGTGAGATTCACCGTTCAAGTACCTATTTGTATGGGTCTTTTTCCTATACACAGTGTGGCTCAAAGTATGATCAGGATTCCTGATGACAAGTACATCTAAGAATGCTAATGAATTATTTGCCTCTAATTCCATAGTAAATTGGATGTTGTTATTAATGGAATTAAGATGTTCTAGGAATACACTAACACTATCTGTTGGTAATATTGTAAAAGTATCATCTACAAACCTCTTATAAATCCTGGGTGTGATGGGGGCAGTCTGTAAAGCTCGAGCCTCGAAGTCCTCCATATATATGTCGGCAACAACAGGCGATACAGGGGAGCCCATTGCCACACCATCTACTTGTATGTAGAATTTATTGTCCCACAACAGATAGCCAGTTGTTAAGCAATGCTTAAGTAGTTCTGCATATTCCTCAGGCATATTGTACTCTATTAGCTTCCTTTTAGTTATTTCAATACAGTCATGTACAGGTATGCATGTAAATAATGACTGTACATCAAAACTAACCATTGTTTCATTGTTAGTGAGACATAGGTGTTTAATCTCACTCACAAAATGGTATGAATCCTTTACATATGCTCTCGAGTTGCCTCTGAGTGGTGAGAGTATCTTCGCTACGTGCTGAGCCAGTCTGTAAGTTGGTGTGTCGATCTGACTCACAATAGGACGTAGGGGAGCGTTTTCTTTGTGTATTTTTGGTAACCCATACAGCTTTGGAGGTTTTACGCAAGCTGGTATTAATTGTTTAACGTCTAGATCTAGTCTTTCGGAGTATTTATGTATGATGTCTTTGGTTTTGTTCAATATTTTGTTTGTAGGGTCTGTTTTAACCTGTTTATATGTTGTTTCATCCGAAAGTAAATTTTCAATTTTATTTTTATAATCTGACGTATCCATTATGACCGTAGCGTTTCCTTTATCTGCACGGAGTACTGTAATATCTGGTCTAGCCCGCAAGTTCTTCAATGCGACGAATTCATCTTTGGGAAGATTCGGTCTGGGCACTTTATTTCGACGCAAGACTGATGAAATGTCCTGACGTATAGCCTCCAAATCTTCCTTTCTTATGTTATTCTTGACTAGGCAGTCCTCGACGTTGCAAATAATGGCCTCATACGGTATCCTAGCTGGTGTTATAGCATAATTTAAACCTCTACTCAATACTTTTTCGGTTGTTTTGTCTAAAGTTTGTTTTGACAGATTAATAACTGCTTGTCTTTGAGATGACGGCGGCGTGTCATTGGTCCGTGCATTGACGTTTCGTTTCTTGCTGTTGGCATTTGATTTCGATAATAATTTTTCATATTTTTGAATTTTGTTTGTTTTACACGCATTATATTTTGATCTTTCTCTGTGATTTATAGCATTGATGCATTGTTTAAAATCAAATGGAGTTATTAATCTCTGTATTTCATTAGACAAAATCTCAACGTTCCTATTTATGCTGCGTAAGTCAGCGCGATGTTCTCTGATAACTTGTATTAATAACTTTTGACTTGCCTGTTTTAAGATCTTAGCGCTTCCTCGTATGTCTTTCTTGGCTGATATCTTGACACACGTAGGAATGAGACTATGATCACGACATCTCTTCAAGAAATTTAAAGATGTTACATATCTTGCGCGCTTAGTTTGTAGATCTTCTAACCGGCGTATTTTTGTTGCTGTTTCCAGTCCGTACTGATTTACATAATATTGTCTTCTGTTTACGCGAATGTTATTCATTGAAATTAAACTACTATATACGGATTTTATCGCGTTGTTTATTTAACACTCTATTACATAATTTTGAAACTGTTACACTACTATACTATACTATTAAACTTTACTAATTTTAAGCTAATTAAATTATTAAAACTATCAAATCTATTTGTTTTTAAGTTTACACTTTCCCCGACGTTTCGGTTGCTTTTCAGCAGCCATGGTCACGGGGAGACTAAGATGGTAGTTGTCTCAATGTTCCAGTGTGGTTATTTCAAAGTACCCGAACATAATTTAGTTATTGGTGTTTCTATTTACGCAGAATGAGCTCAAAGTATCATGAAGTCTAGCTGTGGTTTGTTTCTTCTTGGGTTTGACTATTTGAAGTACTGGATCCCAAGCTGGTGGTACAAGAAAAGAAAGACTAGATCTAGACGTTAAACAATTAATACCAGCTTGCGTAAAACCTCCAAAGCTGTATGGGTTACCAAAAATACACAAAGAAAACGCTCCCCTACGTCCTATTGTGAGTCAGATCGACACACCAACTTACAGACTGGCTCAGCACGTAGCGAAGATACTCTCACCACTCAGAGGCAACTCGAGAGCATATGTAAAGGATTCATACCATTTTGTGAGTGAGATTAAACACCTATGTCTCACTAACAATGAAACAATGGTTAGTTTTGATGTACAGTCATTATTTACATGCATACCTGTACATGACTGTATTGAAATAACTAAAAGGAAGCTAATAGAGTACAATATGCCTGAGGAATATGCAGAACTACTTAAGCATTGCTTAACAACTGGCTATCTGTTGTGGGACAATAAATTCTACATACAAGTAGATGGTGTGGCAATGGGCTCCCCTGTATCGCCTGTTGTTGCCGACATATATATGGAGGACTTCGAGGCTCGAGCTTTACAGACTGCCCCCATCACACCCAGGATTTATAAGAGGTTTGTAGATGATACTTTTACAATATTACCAACAGATAGTGTTAGTGTATTCCTAGAACATCTTAATTCCATTAATAACAACATCCAATTTACTATGGAATTAGAGGCAAATAATTCATTAGCATTCTTAGATGTACTTGTCATCAGGAATCCTGATTATACTTTGAGCCACACTGTGTATAGGAAAAAGACCCATACAAATAGGTACTTGAACGGTGAATCTCACCACCATCCTAAACAGTTAGCTACCGTGGGAATGTCTTTGTTTCAGAGAGCCCACGGGATCTGTGACAAGAAACACCTGGACGCCGAGCTTCAACATGTCAAGCAAGTACTGCAAGACAACAAGCTCCAACAGCCGCGCCGCTGTCACAGATCCCGAGAAAAGCCAGCCACAGTCGAGCGCCAGCCTGCTATACTACCTTATGTAAGGGGTGTCACTGACAAGATTGGCTACATCTTGAAGCGAGCTTCAATCAACACATACTTCAAGCCGCCAACGAAGATAAGTCAATTTTTACCATCCGTCAAGTGCCAATTACCTTTACAAGATGCAGGGGTCTATAAAATAGATTGTGACTGCGGACTCTCATACATTGGACAAACCAAGAGAAGCATAGGCACCCGCATAAAAGAACACATAGCTGACGTTAAACACAAACGCTCGTTGAAGTCTGCTGTGTGTGAACATGTACAACAGGGGACCAACCACTACCTGAGATTTGACAAACCACAGATTCTCGCTAAAGAACACCGATTCCTACCAAGGATGCTTCGCGAGGCTATTGAGATCAAAAAACATCCAAATTTCAATAGAGAAGATGGTTGGAATGTACCACCAGCTTGGGATCCAGTACTTCAAATAGTCAAACCCAAGAAGAAACAAACCACAGCTAGACTTCATGATACTTTGAGCTCATTCTGCGTAAATAGAAACACCAATAACTAAATTATGTTCGGGTACTTTGAAATAACCACACTGGAACATTGAGACAACTACCATCTTAGTCTCCCCGTGACCATGGCTGCTGAAAAGCAACCGAAACGTCGGGGAAAGTGTAAACTTAAAAACAAATAGATTTGATAGTTTTAATAATTTAATTAGCTTAAAATTAGTAAAGTTTAATAGTATAGTATAGTAGTGTAACAGTTTCAAAATTATGTAATAGAGTGTTAAATAAACAACGCGATAAAATCCGTATATAGTAGTTTAATTTCAATGAATAACATTCGCGTAAACAGAAGACAATATTACATTAAAAATTCGTCAAAGAAATGCAAATTTTTTAATAAATTGTCAAAATTTGTCTCAAATTATTCAAAGTTTTTCTCTGAACCATCATTAAATAACGCCCGGAGTTTTCCCCGTCGTTTGGTACCACTCTCGACCACCCCCTATTGTGGGAAGTGCAAAACTTTTGATTTTTACACCAAACCTAACCTAATCTTTCGGTACCTAAATATTCATATTTTTCAGCGGGTTTTTGTCATATTTTGTATTCTACCTTGTCTTGATCAACGCTATAGAAATTTTCAATGCTGCCAAAATTTAAGAGTTTTTGTACTACAAATAGAACATTAAAAATTCGTCAAAGAAATGCAAATTTTTTAATAAATTGTCAAAATTTGTCTCAAATTATTCAAAGTTATTCTCTGAACCATCATTAAATAACGCCCGGAGTTTTCCCCGTCGTTTGGTACCACTCTCGACCACCCCCTATTGAGGGAAGTGCAAAACTTTTGATTTTTACACCAAACCTAACCTAATCTTTCGGTACCTAAATATTCATATTTTTCAGCGGGTTTTTGTCATATCTTGTATTCTACCTTGTCTTGATCAACGCTATAGAAATTTTCAATGCTGCCAAAATTTAAGAGTTTTTGTACTACAAATAGAACATTAAAAATTCGCCAAAGAAATGCAATTTTTTTAATAAATTGTCAAAATTTGTCTCAAATTATTCAAAATTATTCTCTGAACCATCATTTAATAACGCCCGGAGTTTTGCCCCGTCGTTTGGTACGACTCTCGACCACCCCCTATTGTGGGAAGTGCAAAACTTTTGATTTTTACACCTAACCTAACCCAATCTCTTGGTACCTAAATATTCATATTTTTCAGCGGGTTTTTGTCATATCTTGTATTCTACCTTGTCTTGATCAACGCTACAGAAATTTTCAATGCTGCCAAAATTTAAGAGTTTTTGTACTACAAATAGAACATTAAAAATTCGTCAAAGAAATGAAATTTTTTTAATAAATTGTCAAAATTTGTCTCAAATTATTCAAAGTTTTTCTCTTAACCATCATTAAATAACGCCCGGAGTTTTGCCCCGTCGTTTGGTACCACTCTCGACCACCCCCTATTGTGGGAAGTGCAAAACTTTTGATTTGTACACCTTTTTTTTTTTTTTTTACGTGGGGGAATGCAGTGACGCATATCCCTCCGCGGGGGCGGGCGGAGGGATTATGTCGGGCTCGCCGGGGTAAAATAAAGATGTTAAAAAAAAAAAGATAATGTACCTCCCGGAATACCGACTAAACCTACCACGGTGTTCCTCGACACAACCACTACCGACGGGGCCGCGCGAATCGCTTTCGCATGCGGTCGCGACCCCGCCGAGGTTACGGCCCGCCGTATGAAACGGCAGGCCACTACACGAAAGACCTACCCAAAATAGGCACTACTTCAAATAAAACCCTACTGTCTCCCCCATAGAGGGAATACGGACTCAACACAGAGGCGCGCGTGGGAACACGCACGCCGCCTCTCGGACCTGGTGCTGAATGGATGGCGGGCAGGCCCACAAAGCCCGCCAGCCCCAGGTCAAACCTCAGGGTGGCTGGAGGTCATCTCGCGCCCTCCGGCGCCCGGTTCTGCGGTTGGGGAGAGGGTTTAAACGCTCCCTCTCCCGCTCCGCCACCTCCTTGATGGAAATCACTTCCTCACAAAAGGAGGCGACGGCGTTCCACGACCTCTCACTCCGGACCATAGACTCAACTACGGCCGGGAGCGAGAGGTTAACCGATCCGACTGCCGCGATCAATTCACGGCGCTGCGATGCCCAGGCGGGGCAAATCGCCAAAGTGTGCAGCGCCGTGTCCTCAACAACGTCGCGGCAGTCGCCGCAGTGATGACAACCGGGCGTCTCTTGCCGGCGTATACGACACAGGAACCGGCCAAAACAACCGTGGCCAGTCAGAACCTGTGTCAGCCGGAAGGTGAGGGCGCCATGCCGCCTCTCCAGCCACTCCTCAAACACGGGACTTACCGCCACGATCGTGGCGTGCCCGGCACTGGGGTGCACAAGTCGTTCCTTCCAATTCGCCACTAGGACCTGGCGGAGCTCGGACCTTACCGCGTTTATTGCGGCAAGACCCGGTCCTTCGCCCCGAGCTAGCGCCTCCTGGCGCCAACGATAGAGCGTTGCCAGGAGCGCCGCTTCCAGGTCCCATGGCATCGACCCGGCGAGGAGGCTCGCAGCCTCGAACGAGATCGTACGGTATCCTCTAATCAACCTGACGGCCATGGCGCGCTGTGGAGCACGAAGCGCCGAGATGTTGCGGGCCATCAGGTTGTCCGCCCAGACTGGGGCCCCATATAGGGCCATGGACCGCACGACCCCCTCGTAGAGCCTCCGGCAGGAGGTATTTGGCCCCCCAAGGTTGGGCAGTAGGCGCGAAAGCGCGCCTGTAGCGCCCCGAAGAATGGGGGCCAAACGACGGAAGTGGGCTATAAAGTCCCATCGGCTGTCGAGCAAGAGACCCAAGTACTTTAGGGTTCGCTCGACGCCGATGCGGACCCCTCCTACCATAATATGGGCCCCTGGAGGTGGCCGTTTCCGAGGGCCGTGAAAACAAACGGCCTCGGACTTGGACAGGGCCACCTCGAGGCCCAACCGCCGGATACGACCAACGACTTGTGCGACCCCAGCGGTCGCCAGTATGGCCGCCGCCCGGTGCGACTTACCCCTTGCCGTGATAAGCGTGTCGTCGGCGTAACAAATGACGCCGACGCCACGGAGGAGCGCACCTCGCAGCACCCAGTCGTAACCGATGTTCCACAGGAGCGGACCCAGAACCGATCCCTGTGGAACACCGCACGACATCTCTCGCCGACTCCAACCGTCGTGACCCGGGTAGACGACTACCCTCTCTGAAAGATATGCCCCGACTATGCGGCGGAGGTAGGTCGGCACTCGATGGAAAATGAGTGCCTCCCTAATGCAACTCCAGGGCAAGGTATTAAAGGCATTCGCGATGTCCAAAGACACCGCGAAGACGACCTCGCCCCGGGACACCGCATCCTCCGCCAGGCTCCTCACACGCTGGACAGCGTCAATGGTGGAGCGCCCGCGGCGGAAACCATATTGGTTTTCCGCCAAATCTGGGCCCACCGTGGACAGACGCTGGACGAGGCGCTCCGCGATAATAAACTCGAAGAGTTTAGCCACCTCGTCCAGCAATACAATGGGCCGGTAGGCGGACGGAGAGTCCGCCGGGCGCCCCTCCTTCCTGATCAGGACCAGTCTCCCCACCTTCCACTGGCGCGGAAACTGGCCCTGCACCAGACACTCGCTGAGGAGCCCCCTCAGTCGGGGCGCGAGCTCCTCGAGGACCAGGGCCAATGCACGACCTGGAATGCCGTCGGGCCCTGGGGCGGTGTTTTTCGAGCGAAGTCTCGACACCGCCGCTCGCAACTCTACCTGGGTCACTTCGGGAACCACGTCGTCGTCAAAGTCCACGCTGGATGCCATGGAAGGCGGAACCATTTGCGGAGGAGTGTGCTCCGCCCGTGAAGGAAACAGGGCGGCCACCACCTCCTCCACCAACTGTGGCCGGAGACTCTGGGACAAGGGGGGCGCCCAGGAGCGAAGCTTGCCCCTTACCATAAGGTATGGACGCCCCCAGGGATTAAGGTCCAGAGTCCCCAGCAGTTCTTGGCGGGCCAGATCCTTGGCCCGCTTGATGGCAATTTTGAGAGCCTTTTTGGCCGCTCTGTATACCTCATACAATTCCGCCTCCCTGGCGTCGAAATCGGGAGGGCGGCGACGCCTCCTACGAAGCCGGATGTACTGGCGTCTGGCCACCACGCAGGAGTGGCGCAGCTCGGCAATATGTTCCGACCACCAGTACACCCGGCGCCTAGCTGTAAAAGTTTGAGGAACTCTAGGCATCGCCGCATCACAGACTTGAGTTATGGCCTCCCGGAACCACTCGGCCTCCATCTCGATATTGTCAGGCCTGGCCGGTGCTGGCACCCAGGCCTGAACGATGGAGGCTTCCAGGAGGACCTCCCGATTTAGCTTCTTCAAAGCCCAACGCGGACCGCCCCCAATCGGGGCCCTTGGGGCTGGGGGGTCGGAGGTCTGGGCGGAGACGTCGAACCGAATATAGCGGTGGTCCGACAACGTCTCCACCTCCTCGACGACGCGCCAGCCTTGGACACGGCGTGCTAGTGCGGGGCTAGCAAAGGAAACGTCGATGACGGAACCGCCCCGCTGACGCAAGCACGTGTGCACTGACCCACGATTGAGGACTAGCAGGCCGTTTTCAACGGC
This sequence comes from Catocala nupta, assembly GCA_963675205.1. Classification (NCBI taxonomy): domain Eukaryota; kingdom Metazoa; phylum Arthropoda; class Insecta; order Lepidoptera; family Erebidae; genus Catocala; species Catocala nupta. The sequence goes on along the minus strand of OY776107.1, from coordinate 1,167,024 downwards.
CCACTCCTCTAGCAATTCACCCCTCGCGTCCGTGGTCGCGGAACCCCAAGCCGAGGATTTGGCATTGAGGTCCCCGACGACGAGCACGGGCCGAGGGTGGCTTCGAGCGACGACGACGTTCAGTTCGAGGAGATACTCCTCGAAGTCGGCGAGAGGTCGGTTGGGTGAGAAGTAACCGCCCACCACAACCGCTTCTCCTACGAGTGCTGCGACGCAGCCCCGTCCTCGGACGATGTTCTCGAAGGACGGGGCGCCGGCGGCGGCCGGCGAAATTAACGCCACCGAGCCATCGAGGTCCCCTACCCAGTCAGCCCTGGGAGGGACAAAATAGGGCTCGGCTACTATAGCGACATGAATTGACCACTGCGCCATGCTCTGGAGGAGAAGGTCCTGAGCCCTGGCGCAGTGGTTTAAATTACACTGGAGGAGACGGAGGCGCGGAGGCATTACGTCTCCATCACCTCCGCCCCTCCGACCGCGGGAGTGGCGACCCTTGCTACTGCCGATGACAAGGCAGACGATTTTGGGGTTAACTTTTTGTGGGTGGCGGCGCACTCCTTGCCACCCGCCCGGTGCTTCGCGGGTTTGCCCACTGCCGCACACAAAATACAGTGCGGCGCGGCCTCACAAGTAGCGGCCATGTGACCAGGCTGACCACAGCGGAAGCAGCGGCCGGTGCAGTCAGCCTGTGAGGGGCACTTGACGCCCACATGACCGCTCGATAGGCAGCGGTAACACCGGGCAGGCCTGGGTTCTAAGGCCTTTACCTGCGCCGACACCCACCCCACCAAAATACGTCGGCCATCGGCCAGCTTCTTGGCGACGGCCACGGGACAGCTTATAATGGCCGTCCCCATTCCGGCGCGGCCCTGTTTAATGTCACTGCTCCTAACTTGATCTTCAGGGCACCCTCCGATTTTGGCGACGGCAGCGACGATCTCTTCCTTGGCGACTGAGTCATCCAGGCCCGTAATGCGCAAATCCACGCACTTTTGCGGCCTGGAGACGCGGACCTCTTCCGCCTCTAAAACCTTACGAAGGCTTTCCGCCAGACGGTCCGCCTGATCGCCGCTACTGACTCCCGGCACTTCAATAAGGCGGGCGCCGGTCTGGGTTGTCCGGCACCTCAAGCCCGCCGTGATCCCTAACTTGCCGGGGTCGATTGCCGTCCGCGCCTTTCTGAGGAGCTCCGCATAAGTGGTCCCTCGCTCAATGGCAGCCGGCTGCAGTGTAAGAACCACTGCAGTAGAGCGAGGGGCCTGGAGCTTCCTCGCCGCCTTTTTGGCCGCCTGCCTGGCCTTTTTGGCCACCTTCTTCCTTTTCTTCGCCTCTTCCTTCTTCTTGCCGACGACCTCCCAGTCGTCGGCTTTACGTGTGGTGGCATTTGCTTGTTCCACTGGAGGGGCGGGGCGCTCCTTGGGAGCTACAGCGCTTTTAGCCTGCCGTCTTTTCTTGCCCTTCGGACTGGCAGGTACATCTGTGGCGGCCGCTGAAATGGCTGCTGGAGGCCGCGAGGCCCTTACTTTGGCCGCGTAGGATGCCTGCGGCGCAGGCGTCAAGGGAGAAGGCGGGAGAGGCTCTCGTCGATCTGCCGCTAATGGAGGGCGCAGTAGCCGGCCCTCCATGACGGAGAGTTTGGCACGAAATTCTCCGAGCTCCTGCCGGACTAGAGCTACAAGGTCAGTTTCGACCTTGTTTGCGCCCTGGTCGTGCCGCTTCTCGAATTCTTCTTGGCGTCTTTTAAGTTCGGATAACTCTTTCGCCAAGCGAGAATTTTCCTTCTGGAGTTTTGCCACTTCTTCGTTCTCCGTGCGGTTGAAGGCGGCCTCAGCGATGTCCTTAATGGCCTCCACGGAAACCTTAAGGGTCCTCTGGCACGTGCCCTTCAACCCTTTCGATTTTTTGGAGACTAAACGGATTGCCTCCAGGGCATCACTTAGCCGGGTCTTTAACTGGGACACCGGCAAGTCTTCGGCATCCGGCTCCATCGGCTGTATCCTGCCAGCAGCGACCCGCTTGACTGCTGCGGCAATTAGGCTATCTTCCTCCGACGTGCACTCCTCCGCATCGGCCTTCTGCAATGCGGCAGCGAGTTCGGCCTTCGCCTTACGCAAACCCACGTATCTGCCGTGGGTGGGCGGACGACCGCGTCCACGTCGGGCTGTCGGCACTTTCGCAGCCGAAACTGCGTCATCACTGGAGCCGTCTAACTCCGACTCCTGCGCTGACCGCAAACGTTTGCGTGGAGCTTTCTCCGGAGTTGCCTCCGAAGTAATCTCCACGTCACTATCGTGCTCCGACCGCACGATTTCCTCCTCCTCTTCGGAACGCGCAGTACTGGGCGTGCGCGACCTACTCACTCTTACCGACTTTTTCAAAATTGATTTTATTGCTGATTCCATATTTGAACCCACGAGTATGGGAGAAATAAAAGTCGACCCGGGCAGAGATCCCGATACCCGGGCAAGCCTAATACTTCAGGGGGACGGCAGGTACCCTGAAGGGGCCGCACTAGTGACTGAACTACCCATCAGCCATGCATCTCCTCGCCGTGCGGCAGCAACTTGAGATTCGGGGTGGTTTTTATAGAGGGCCACTCCCTCGCAGTCCGGGCGGTGAAGCCAAGACCCTCGCTCCCGTCAGCAGCCGCGAGACGTGATCCACGACACTGCACAATACGGGGTTATGATATGCTCTAGACGGTGACAACGGGGACAAAAGTAAGAAGAAAGGGGGGACAACGAGAACAAAAACAAAACGGGGCAAAAACAAAAGGGGACAAGAAACAAATTTGGACGCAGAACCAAACCAAAAAAGGGGGGAACAAAACCAAAACACAAAACAAAAGGGGGAAAAAGAGGGGGAAAGAATCGTCAGAACGACGAGAAGAGACCCCGTTGTCTGTTCAGCGGCAGGGTGAGTGCACGCCGAACCCGTCAAAGGGGCTCTCCCATGTCCACTCTAAAACAGAGCGGTACTGGGAGAGCCGGGCCCAAAATAGGGCCTCCGGCTTGGGGATGGGACTCGCGTCCATCCCCCCGCCTCCGGTGCCAAACGCGACAAATGGCACCGGTTGTCAGAATATTAGCAACCAGCAACAATGAAAAGCATTGTTGCTGGTGCCCAGGGTGCACCACGGGGAGGTTTTCTGACACGCACCCCTTGATTTGTACACCTCACCTAACCTAATCTTTCGGTACCTAAATATTCATATTTTTCAGCGGATTTTTGTCATATCTTGTATTCTACCTTGTCTTGATCAACGCTATAGAAATTTTCAATGCTGCCAAAATTTAAGAGTTTTTTTAATACCAAAAGAACATTAAAAATTCGTCAAGGAAATGCAAATTTTTTAATAAATTGTCAAAATTTGTCTCAAATTATTCAAAGTTTTTCTCTGAACCATCATTAAATAACGCCCGGAGTTTTCCCCGTCGTTTGGTACCACTCTCGACCACGCCCTATTGTGGGAAGTGCAAAACTTTTGATTTTTACACCAAACCTAACCTAATCTTTCGGTACCTAAATATTCATATTTTTCAGCGGGTTTTTGTCATATTTTGTAGTCTACCTTGTCTTGATCAACGCTATAGAAATTTTCAATGCTGCCAAAATTTAAGAGTTTTTGTACTACAAATAGAACATTAAAAAATTCGTCAAAGAAATGCAAATTTTTTAATAAATTGTCAAAATTTGTCTCAAATTATTCAAAGTTATTCTCTGAACCATCATTAAATAACGCCCGGAGTTTTCCCCGTCGTTTGGTACCACTCTCGACCACCCCCTATTGTGGGAAGTGCAAAACTTTTGATTGTCACACCTAACCTAACCCAATATTTTGGTACCTAAATATTCATATTTTTCAGCGGGTTCTTGTCATATCTTGTATTCTACCTTGTCTTGATCAACGCTATAGAAATTTTCAATGCTGCCAAAATTTAAGAGTTTTTGTACTACAAATAGAACATTAAAAATTCGTCAAAGAAATGCAAATTTTTTAATAAATTGTCAAAATTTGTCTCAAATTATTCAAAGTTATTCTCTGAACCATCATTAAATAACGCCCGGAGTTTTCCCCGTCGTTTGGTACCACTCTCGACCACCCCCTATTGTGGGAAGTGCAAAACTTTTGATTTTTACACCAAACCTAACCTAATCTTTCGGTACCTAAATATTCATATTTTTCAGCGGGTTTTTGTCATATCTTGTATTCTACCTTGTCTTGATCAACGCTATAGAAATTTTCAATGCTGCCAAAATTTAAGAGTTTTTGTACTACAAATAGAACATTAAAAATTCGTCAAAGAAATGCAATTTTTTTAATAAATTGTCAAAATTTGTCTCAAATTATTCAAAGTTATTCTCTGAACCATCATTAAATAACGCCCGGAGTTTTCCCCGTCGTTTGGTACCACTCTCGACCACCCCCTATTGTGGGAAGTGCAAAACTTTTGATTTTTACACCAAACCTAACCTAATCTTTCGGTACCTAAATATTCATATTTTTCAGCGAGTTTTTGTCATATTATTATCTTGTATTCTACCTTGTCTTGATCAACGCTATAGAAATTTTCAATGCTGCCAAAATTTAAGAGTTTTTGTACTACAAATAGAACATTAAAAATTCGCCAAAGAAATGCAAATTTTTTAGCAAATTGTCAAAATTTGTCTCAAATTATTCAAAATTATTCCCTGAACCATCATTTAATAACGCCCGGAGTTTTCCCCGTCGTTTGGTACCACTCTCGACCACCCCCTATTGTGGGAAGTGCAAATGTTTTGATTGTCACACCTTTTTTTTTTTTTTTTTTTTTTATTTCCCAGGAAAAATGCTTCATGCACTACCCGCCGGCTAGGGGACGGCACCGGCGGGGCGTGTGGGACTCCCAGCAAGAAAACGCGCTGGTCTACCCACTAAAAAACCTGGGGTGTTCCCTCTCTCACCCAATGGGGGGGGCCAGTTGGGAACTTAAAAGATTCAACCATAGCAGGCCCCCCCGTGTGGGTGCCGGCCGGGTCATTCATTTTTTTTTTTCGGACCCGACCACCTCTCGTCCCCAGGGGAGAGCCTGACTGCTCTCCCCTTTCGACATCAGAAAGGCGCGCGGGAACACCGCGCGCGCCGTCTCGGGGCTTTTAGTTTACGGGTGGCAGGGTCCCCTGAGGCCCCGCCACCCGGAGCCCCTAGGTGGGGGGCAGGAGAGCGACATAAGCGCGTCTCCTGCGCCCCATCCTCCGGCGGCGGACGTCCGGGGCGTAAGGATCGTCCTCACGCCCCCGCTCCGCCGCCTCCTTCTGCGAGATGACAGTCTCGCAGAAGGAACTCATTGCGCCCCAGCACCTGTCGTCGCCGACCATCTTGGATATGACGGTCGGCAACGAGAGGTCGGGGCCAATCACGGTGACCAGGGCACAGCGCTCCGCGGCCCACGCCGGGCACTCCTCCAGCGTGTGCTGCGCCGTGTCCCGGTCACACACCTCACAATGGTGACATCTGGTTGTCGGCTCCCTACCGGCTATCTTGCAGAGGTACTCTCCGAAACACCCGTGTCCGGAGAGCACCTGAGTAAGCCGGTAGGTGAGCGGTCCGCGCCGTCTGTCCGTCCACTCCCTTAACACTGGACGGACAGCCTCGACTGTCCTCACCCCATAGCGGGGCTGGGCCAGCCTCTCCTGCCATTTGGCCTCCAGGACCAATCGAGCCTGGGACCTTCGCATCTCCACCGCCCTGTGCGTGGGCTCCTCGCCCTGGAGCCGGAGGTCAGCGCGCCAGTAATACACTGACGCTTGGACCTCCGCCTCCAAATCCCAGGGCGGCGATGCCGCCAAAACGCACGCCGCCTCGTAGGAGACGGTGCGGTACGCCCGCGACACCCTGATCGCCATCGCCCTCTGAGGTCTCCTTAGGAGGGCGACATTTCGGCGATCCAGGGCGCCAGCCCAAATGGGCGACCCATAAAGGGCCATCGACCGCACCACCCCCAAATAGAGGCGGCGGCAGATGACACTCGGCCCCCCGATATTCGGCAGCAGAGAGCTAAGCGCTCCCGCTGCCGACATCAGCCGGGGGGCCAGGCGGCTAAAATGGACGCGAAAGTTCCAGCGGCCGTCGAGGTGGAGCCCCAAGTATTTCATACTCGGCTCCACCCCGATGCGGACCCCTCCAACGATGATGTGGGCATCTGGTGGCGGCGCCCGCCGAGGCCCGTGAAATAGAAGGGCCTCGGATTTTTCCAGCGCCACCTCCAGTCCCAACATCCTAATCCTGCCGACAACCAGAGCCACTCCAGCCGTGGCAAGACGGGCAGCTGCCCAGTAGTCCTCTCCCCGGGCCGTAACCAGCGTGTCGTCGGCGTAACAAGTTACGCCGCCGACCGGGGGCAGGGCGCCCCGCAGCACCCAGTCGTAACCGATGTTCCACAGGAGCGGACCCAGAACCGATCCCTGTGGAACACCGCACGACACCTCCCTCCGGAACGTCTCTCCGTTCCGCCCCACACAGAATACACTTCTCTGGTGCAGGTAGTCCCCGACTATTCGGCGCAGGTAGGGAGGCACCCCATGAAATCGGAGCGCCTCCCTAATAGTCGCCCACGGCAGGGTGTTGAACGCGTTGGCGATGTCCAAGGACACCGCCAACAGCACCCCGCACGAGGCGACAGCCTCTTCCGAGAGGGCCTTGACGCGACTGATCGCGTCAATCGTCGATCGGCCCTCCCGGAATCCGAACTGGAGTTCGGATAAGTCGGGGCCCACCCGCACCAGGTGCTTGGAGAGGCGGGCAGCCAACACACGCTCAAAGAGCTTGCCCACTTCATCCAATAACACTATGGGGCGGTACGCGGAGGAAGAGTCCGCGGGGCGGCCCTCCTTTCTCAGGAGGACCAGCTTGCCCGTCTTCCACATGGAAGGAAACCGTCCCGACTCCAAGCAGGCGCTAAACAGCCTGAGGAGCCGTAGCCGTAGGGCGTCATAGGCCAAAACCCAGGCGCGGCCAGGAATCCCGTCCGGCCCCGGAGCAGTGTTTTTGCCCCGGAGCCGCACCATTGCCGCGCCGAGCTCCGCCATTGATACTACTGGCGCCCCGGCATCGGCGCCGTCCTCCTCGACTTCGGGCGGCGCCATTACGGGAGGTGTGTGCTCCGCTCTCGAAGGAAAGAGAGCGGAGACCACCCCCTCCAATTGCCGGGGCTGGAGACTCTCGGTGACCGGTGGGGCCCAGGGGCGCAACTTGCCCCTGACCGTCTTATACGGACGACCCCACGGGTCTGCCTCGAGAGTCCCCAGAAACTCTTCCCATCTTTGGGTTTTGGCCTCACTGATGGCGGACTGCAGGGCGTGCTTCCGCTGTACGTAATCGCCCCGCAGCCGTGCCTCCACGGTCGGGTCACGGTACCGCCTGCGTCGGCGGTACCTAGTGTACTGGCGACGCGCCGCAATGCAAGCGGCGCGTTTCTGACTAATGTCGTCAGACCACCAGTACACCTGACGCCTTGGAGGTCGAGCACTGGCCCGGGGCATCGACGCGTCGCAAATCTGCGTCATCGCGCCCCGGAACCACTCCGCCTCCGACTCAACCTCCACAGGCCCTTCACCCATCGGGGTCCAGGCCTGGACGATGGAGGCTTCCACCAGCACGTCTACGTCGAGACGTTTCAACGCCCATCGTGGGGACGACGGGGTGTGCACTCTCCTCGGGCGATCGTCCGGGATCGCCGGCGAGGCGGAGATGTCGAACCGCACGTAGCGGTGGTCCGACAGTGACTCCGCCTCGACCAGCACTCGCCAGTCCCGGACTTGGCGCGCTACGGCAGGGCTTGCGAACGAAATGTCCACGATGGACTCGCCCTGCCAGCGCACGCACGTGGCGACCGACCCCCGGTTAAGAACCACGAGGCCGGTCGCAATCGCCCACTCCTCCAGCGCGTCGCCGCGAGCGTCGGTGACAGGGGATCCCCAAGCCGATGATTTGGCATTGAAGTCCCCCGCCACCACGACCGGACGCGATGGGTACCGATTAATCACGGCGCCCACTGCGTCCAAAAAGCGCTCAAACTCGGCGAGGCGCCGGTTCGGAGAAAAGTACACCCCGATCAGGAAGGTTCCCTCCCAATCAACACAAACATACCCCTCGCCCCTGTCTGTCATCACCAGGAGCGAGGGTCCAGACGAAACAATGGCCGCCGAGCCCCCGAGGTCCCCAAACCAGTTGTGTCGGCTGGGGACGCAGTAAGGCTCGGCGACCACGGCGATGTCTATTGACCACTCCGCCATGTGCTGCAGCAGAATATCCTGCGCCCTGGCGGAGCGGTCAATATTCGCCTGTAGGAGGCGATGGGCCATAATCAATTAGGTTTCCATCGCCTCCCTACTGCTCCCTGCTTGGGACGGGGCCGGGGCGGCCGGAGTCCTGGCGACCGCCCCTCTGGCCTTATGCCTTTTGGGTGGAGAGCAAGATTTGCTCCCCATCCGATGCCCCGCCGGCCTTCCCGCAGCCAAGCAGATGCTGCAGGAAGCTTTTGCCGCGGAGCATGCGGCGGCCTTGTGGCCGGGCTGGCCGCAGCGATAACAGGAGTCGCTACGGTCAGTTTCGGCGGTGCAATGCTGCCTCACGTGCCCCGGTTCGAGGCAGCGGTAGCACCGCCTAGGCTTCGGCTCCAGGAGATTTACCTGAGCCGAGACCATCCCGACCAGCAAACGGCCGGCCGCCACCTTCTTCGCCGCGGCGATGGGGCAGCGCACCATCACCGTGCACAGACCACCATTGCCGCGGCGCACTTCCCCCACCCTGACCTGCGCCTGAGGGCAGGCTCCGGCTTTTGCCACCGCAGCGGCGACATCTTTGGAGGAGGCCGAGTCGTCCAGCCCGGTTATCCGCATTTCCGCGGACTTCACCGGGCAGGAGACCTTGACCTCCTCAGGCGTGAAAAGTGACCGAATTTTTTCGGCCACCCTGTCCGCCTTGTCGCCGGAGGTGGCACCTGGGACCTCCAGTATTCTGGCCCCAGTGGCGGCAACCTTGAAGAGGACGCCTCCGGCGAGGCCCATCCCTGCGAGATCGCCTTTTATGGCCTCAGTGGCCCGCCGGAGGACGCCCGCATAGCTGACGCCTTTCCGGAGTCCCTCCTCCGTCAGCTCCACCACAACGGCGGTGAAGCGCGGAGGGCGCAGGTCAGCCGGGGTGGGGCCCTTCTTTTTGTTCAGCACCGGGGGAGCTCGGGATGCCTTCTTCTGCTTCCTCTTCCTCCTCTTCCTCCCGACGACCTCTGTCCACGGCTGCTCAGCCGAAGCAGAGGCCACCGGGACGGGTTGGGGCTGGGCAGCGGGGCGCGGAGGCGCCACAGTGGTGGTTGTCTTCCTCTTGCCCTTCCCTTTCCCCTTGAGAGACGAAACCGACGCTGTGGGGACAGACCTCTGACGTGCCACCAGCTGGCCGGAGGGCGCCGGGCCAGCCGGCGCGCCGCCGACCATCCGGGGGCGGCCCCCGAGCGAAGGGCCCGGGGTCGGGACAGGTGCGAGGCCATAGTTGGCCAGACACGCCTCCACAACGTTGCGCGCCTGAGCCACCGTGGCCCGCATCAAATCGTTCGCCCAGGCGGGCCGCTGGTCTTCCGCGGGAGTGAGGGGCTGCGCTGTGCGCCGCGGGAGGGGCGGGAACTCCTCCCGCTGCCTCCCGGCAGGCGCCCTGGCGGTAGCCGAGGGCGTCTTGGCAGCGCTGGCCCGAGCGGCAGTGGCAGCGGCCGCCTTCATGGCCGCCACCTCCGCCCGGAGCTCCGCAAGCTGCCTATGCAGCCCCTCGTTCTCCGACCTCCAGCGCCTCTGGAGGTCGGAGGAAGCCCGTCCCCACATGCCGAAGAAGGCCTCCCTCATTTCCTCCGTGGCAACTTTGAGGTCCCGAACGAATCCCCCCTTCAAGTTGCCGGACCGGGCTGCCACCCTCAGGACGGTCTCGGCGCCAGCCTCGAACCGTTGCCTGAGGTCGGCAACCGAGTCCCCTCCCAAGGGGGACGCATCCTCGACCCCAGCAATCTTCTTGAAGTCTCGACGGGCAGGCAGAGGCTGCCCGAGGAGCTTCCTTGCGGAGGGAGGTGGCATCGGGGAACCAGCCCTTCCTCCGCAGGGCGTCCCTTCTACCACCTCTACCTCCGTGTCCGACCCAGAATCGGAGTGCACGTGGTGCGACGTCTTCCGGCGCTTCACGGAAGCGCCGGGCGCACCCCAGAATTTGAGGGTGAGGGAAGCAGGGCTTTCCCCCCCCTCCTCCCTCTCCCTTTGGGCCGCCAACGAGCACCGGCTCCGTGGCCGACTGGCCTCCGAACCCGAGCCCGCCCGCGACTCGACGTCCATATCAGTGCCGGTGTCGGCGCTGAGCACGCTCGACACGGAGTCACTGCGTGCCAGCGCCGCCACCCAGGACCTCGACCGTGTCCTCGGCACGGCCGGAACGCTACTTACAAATGTCGGCGGGGGCATACCCCCCCCAACCATCCCTTTTTTGGGATCTTCCATCTTTGTCTTGTTCGGGCCGGAGCCCAAGACAACTCTCCTCGCAGGGTCAGTACTTGACCCTGCGGCAATTTCGGTGCCGGATATTTCGCGCGGCACTGCGCTGTGATGGCGGTTGCCCCCCCCAGAATACGAGGGGCAGACGGAGCCAGAAGGCTCCGTGAGGGATTCTCCGGGCGCGGCGCACCCGGTACCCTCCTGGGGTAGGTTAAGACCTTTAGCCGACATCTTCATAGTAGTTTTTGGGTGGCCCTAATGACTGGGTTCCCCCCAGCCATACAGCCCCTCGCCAGGCCACCAAAAACTTGGGCTTTGGGTAATTTTTATAGAGGTTTTCTTCCTCGCAGCCCGAAGGCCCCCGGTCCTGTCAGTTCAGGATTACGGGTTGGGCCGGATGGGGGTCCATGCTGGACCGATCCACCCGCCCCAAGACCGCCCGGCCGGGCAGAAAGCCTAAGCTTCACATCCCGGCCTGACGGCCCCAGCTAGTGATTTTTTAGAGAGGTTGTCTTCCTCTATCCCCTCGTGTTGGGCCGGATGGGGGTCCATGCTGGACCGATCCACCCGCCCCAAGACCGCCCGACTGGGTAGGACGCCTACGCTCCCCAACCCGGCCTAGCGGCTCCCACTGGTAATTTTTTATAGAGGTTTTCTTCCTCTATCCCCCCCGTCTCATCCACGTGTCCTCTGCTAATCAGAGGAACACGTGGAGAGACCCCCAAACGCGGCCCTCGCGGGCCGATAACCCCGAGACAAGATGCCTCGGGTTCCCTACGCGCGTGCCAGAGTATTAGCCACGAGTAATAATGGCCCCGAAAGGACATTATTACCCGTGTTGCCCGGGGTGTATCGGCCCAACGACTGCCGTTCCAATCCACTAAAAATGTAGTAAGGACCAGCAGCCTTCGAGCGCACGGGGAGGTTCTCTGGCCACACACCCAACCTAACCCAATCTTTTGGTACCTAAATATTCATATTTTTCAGCGGGTTTTTGTCATATCTTGTATTCTACCTTGTCTTGATCAACGCTATAGAAATTTTCAATGCTGCCATAATTTAAGAGTTTTTATACTACAAAAAGAACATTAAAAATTCGTCAAAGAAATGCAATTTTTTTTAATAAATTGCAGAATTTGTCTCAAATTATTCAAAATTATTCTCTGAACCATCATTTTATAACGCCCGGAGTTTTGCCCCGTCGTTTGGTACCACTCTCGACCACGCCCTATTGTGGGAAGTGCAAAACTTTTGATTTTTACACCAAACCTAACCTAATCTTTCGGTACCTAAATATTCATATTTTTCAGCGGGTTTTTGTCATATTTTGTAGTCTACCTTGTCTTGATCAACGCTATAGAAATTTTCAATGCTGCCAAAATTTAAGAGTTTTTGTACTACAAATAGAACATTAAAAAATTCGTCAAAGAAATGCAAATTTTTTAATAAATTGTCAAAATTTGTCTCAAATTATTCAAAGTTATTCTCTGAACCATCATTAAATAACGCCCGGAGTTTTCCCCGTCGTTTGGTACCACTCTCGACCACCCCCTATTGTGGGAAGTGCAAAACTTTTGATTGTCACACCTAACCTAACCCAATATTTTGGTACCTAAATATTCATATTTTTCAGCGGGTTCTTGTCATATCTTGTATTCTACCTTGTCTTGATCAACGCTATAGAAATTTTCAATGCTGCCAAAATTTAAGAGTTTTTGTACTACAAATAGAACATTAAAAATTCGTCAAAGAAATGCAAATTTTTTAATAAATTGTCAAAATTTGTCTCAAATTATTCAAAGTTATTCTCTGAACCATCATTAAATAACGCCCGGAGTTTTCCCCGTCGTTTGGTACCACTCTCGACCACCCCCTATTGTGGGAAGTGCAAAACTTTTGATTTTTACACCAAACCTAACCTAATCTTTCGGTACCTAAATATTCATATTTTTCAGCGGGTTTTTGTCATATCTTGTATTCTACCTTGTCTTGATCAACGCTATAGAAATTTTCAATGCTGCCAAAATTTAAGAGTTTTTGTACTACAAATAGAACATTAAAAATTCGTCAAAGAAATGCAAATTTTTTAATAAATTGTCAAAATTTGTCTCAAATTATTCAAAGTTATTCTCTGAACCATCATTAAATAACGCCCGGAGTTTTGCCCCGTCGTTTGGTACCACTCTCGACCACCCCCTATTGTGGGAAGTGCAAAACTTTTGATTTGTACACCTAACCTAACCTAATCTTTCGGTACCTAAATATTCATATTTTTCAGCGGATTTTTGTCATATCTTGTATTCTACCTTGTCTTGATCAACGCTATAGAAATTTTCAATGCTGCCAAAATTTAAGAGGTTTTATAATACCAAAAGAACATTAAAAATCCGTCAAAGAAATGCAAATATTTTTAATAAATTGCAGAATTTGTCGCAAATTATTCAAAATTATTCTCTGAACCATCATTAAATAACGCCCGGAGTTTTGCCCCGTCGTTTGGTACCACTCTCGACCATCCCCTATTGTGGGAAGTGCAAAACTTTTGATTTGTACACCTAACCTAACCCAATCTTTCGGTACCTAAATATTCATATTTTTCAGCGGTTTTTGTCATATCTTGTATTCTACCTTGTCTTGATCAACGCTATAGAAATTTTCAATGCTGCCAAAATTTAAGAGTTTTTGTACTACAAATAGAACATTAAAAATTCGCCAAAGAAATGCAAATTTTTAATAAATTGTCAAAATTTGTCTCAAATTATTCAAAATTATTCTCTGAACCATCATTTAATAACGCCCGGAGTTTTGCCCCGTCGTTTGGTACCACTCTCGACCACCCCCTATTGTGGGAAGTGCAAAACTTTTGATTGTCACACCTTTTTTTTTTTTTTTTTTTTTTTTTTTTTTTTTTTTTTTTTTTTGATACCCAGGAAAAAATGCTTGATGCACTACCCGCCGGCTAGGGGACGGCACCGGCGGGGCGTGTGGGACTCACCAGCCTAGTGCTGGTATACCCACTAAAAAAACCTGGGGTGTTCCCTCTCTCACCCAATGGGGGGGGCCTGTTGGGAGTCTAAAAAGATTCATCCATAGCAGGCCCCCCCGTGTGGGTGCCGGCCGGGTCAATGGGACCCGACCTCCTCTCGTCCCCGGGGGAGAGCATTTCACAACTCTCCCCTTTCGACGTTAGAAGGCGCGCGGGAACACCGCGCGCGCCCTCTGTGGGTTCTTACTCACGGGTGGCAGGGTCCCCTGAGGCCTTGCCACCCAGAACCCTTAGGTGGGGGGCAGGAGAGCGACATAAGCGCGTCTCCTGCGCCCCCTCCTCCGGCGGCGATTGATTGTCACACCTTTTTTTTTTTTTTTTTTTTTTTTTTTTTTTTTTTTATTCCCAGGAAAAAATGCTTGATGCACTACCCGCCGGCTAGGGGACGGCACCGGCGGGGCGTGTGGGACTCACCAGCCTAGTGCTGGGATACCCACTAAAAAAACCTGGGGTGTTCCCTCTCTCACCCAATGGGGGGGCCTGTTGGGAGTCTAAAAAGATTCATCCATAGCAGGCCCCCCCGTGTGGGTGCCGGCCGGGTCAATGGGACCCGACCTCCTCTCGTCCCCGGGGGAGAGCATTTCACCGCTCTCCCCTTTCGACGTTAGAAGGCGCGCGGGAACACCGCGCGCGCCCTCTGTGGGTTCTTACTCACGGGTGGCAGGGTCCCCTGAGGCCTTGCCACCCAGAACCCTTAGGTGGGGGGCAGGAGAGCGACATAAGCGCGTCTCCTGCGCCCCCTCCTCCGGCGGCGGATGTCCGGGGCGTAAGGATCTTCCTCACGCCCCCGCTCCGCCGCCTCCTTCTGCGAGATGACAGCCTCGCAGAAGGACCTCATTGCACCCCAGCACCTGTCGTCGCCGACCATCATGGATACGACGGTCGGCAACGAGAGGTCGGGGCCAATCACGGCGACCAGGGCACGGCGCTCCTCGGCCCACGCCGGACACTCCTCCAGCGTGTGCTGCGCCGTGTCCCGGTCGCACTCCTCGCAGTGGTGACACCTGGTTGTCGGCTCCCTACCGGCTATCTTGCACAGGTACTCACCGAAACAGCCGTGTCCGGAGAGCACCTGAGTAAGCCGGTAGGTGAGCGGTCCGCGCCGTCTGTCCGTCCATTGCCTTAGCACCGGACGGACAGCCTCGACTGTCCTCACCCCATAGCGGGGCTGGGCCAGTCGCTCCTCCCACTTGGCCTCGAGGACCAGTCGAGCCTGGGATGATTGTCACACCTAGCCTAACCGAAACTTTTGGTACCTGAATATTCATATTTTTCAGCGGGTTTTTGTCATATCTTGTATTCCACCTTGTCTTGATCAACGCTATAGAAATTTTCAATGCTGCCAAATTTAAGAGTTTTCATACTACAAAAAGAACATTAAAATTCGTCAAAGAATTGCAATTTTTTTTAATAAATTGCAGAATTTGTCGCAAATTATTCAAAATTATTCTCAAAAAATTTGCATTTCTTCGACGAATTTTTAATGTTCTTTTTGTAGTATAAAAAACTTAAATTTTGGCAGCACTGAAAATTTCTATTGCGTTGATCAAGACAAGGCAGAATACAAGATATGAGGGGTGCGTGTCAGAAAACCTCCCCGTGGTGCACCCTGGGCACCAGCAACAATGCTTTTCATTGTTGCTGGTGGCTAATATTCTGACAACCGGTGCCATTTGTCGCGTTTGGCACCGGAGGCGGGGGGATGGACGTGAGTCCCATCCCCAAGCCGGAGGCCCTATCCTTGGGCCCGGCTCTCCCAGTACCGCTCTGTCTTAGAGTGGACATGGGAGAGCCCCTTTGACGGGTTCGGCGTGCACTCACCCTGCCGCTGAACAGACAACGGGGTCTCTTCTCGTCATTCTGACGATTCTTTCCCTCTCTTTGTCCCCTTTTTGTTTTGGTTTTGTTCCCCCCTTTTTGGTTCTGCGTCCAAATTTGTTTCATGTCCCCTTTTGTTGTCCGTCGTTGTCCCCCCCTTTCTTCTGACTTTTGTCCCCGTTGTCACCGTCTAGATTATATCGTAACCCCGTATTGTGCAGTGTCGTGGATCACGTCTCGCGGCTGCTGACGGGAGCGAGGGTCTTGGCTTCACCGCCCGGACTGCGAGGGAGTGGCCCTCTATAAAAACCACCCCGAATCTCAAGTTGCTGCCGCACGGCGAGGAGATGCATGGCTGATGGGTAGTTCAGTCACTAGTGCGGCCCCCTCAGGGTACCTGCCGTCCCCCTGTTGTATTAGGCTTGCCCGGGTATCGGGATCTCTGCCCGGGTTGACCTTTATTTCTCCCATACTCGTGGGATTCATTATGGAACCAAATATTAAATCAATTTTAAAGAAGAAGGTTGTAAGAATTAGTAGGTCGCGCACGCCCAGTACTGCGCGTTCCGAAGAGGAGGAGGAGTTCGTGCGGTCGGAGCACGACAGTGATGGTGTGGAGATTACTCCGGTGGCAACACCGGAGAAAGCTCCACGAAAGCGGGTGCGGTCGCCGCAGGAATTGGAGTCGGATGGCTCCAGTGAGGATGCAGCGTCTGCTGCGAAAGTGACGACAGCGCGACGTGGACGCGGTCGTCCGCCCACCCACGGTAGATACGTGGGTCTGGGTAAGGCCAAGGCCGAACTTGCCGCCGCTTTAAGGAAGGCTGACAGCGAGGAGCGCACGTCCGAGGACAGCCTTATTGCGTCGGCAGCCCAGCGTGTCGCTGCCGGAATGAAGCAGCTGGTGGTGGAGCCGGATGCTGAAGACCTGCCGGTATCGCAACTTAAGACCCGGCTTAGTGACGCCCTGGAAGCGATCCGTCTGGTCTCCCGGAAATCGAAGGGTTTGAAGGGCACCTGCCAAAGGACCCTTAAAGTGTCCATTGAAGCTATTCGGGACATTGCAGAGGCGGTCTTCAGCCGCACAGCAAACGATGAGGTCCTAAAGCTGCAGGCAGAGAATGCTAGATTGGCACAGGAGGTTGCCGATCTAAAAAAACGTCAGGAGGAGTTTGAGAAGCGGCAGGACCGGGACACCAACAGGAAGGAGTCGGAGCTCGTGGCTCTAGTCCGGCAGGAGCTTGGCGAATTTCGCGCCAAGCTCTCGGTTATGGAGGGCCGACTGCTACGCCCTCCTCTGGCCGCAGACAGGGTCAGAGTGCCTCCCCCTCCTTCATCCCCGATATCTGCGCCGCCAACATACGCGGCTAAATTAAGGTCCTCGCAGCCTCCTGCAATAGCTCCAGCGGCTAACATAACAGCTGCCAGCCGAAAGGGCAAAAGGTCGCAGGCTAAGCGGGCACCCGCAGCTGCCAAACGTCCTGCCACTCCCAGCATACAACCCGCTGCTACCACGCGCAAAGCCGACGACTGGGAGGTCGTCGGCCAGAAGAAAGAGGCTGCTAAGAAGAGGAAGAAGTCGGCCAAGAAGGCCAGGCAGGCGGCCAAAAAAGAGGCAAGGAAGCTCCAAGCCCCCCGTTCTACTGCAGTGGTCCTTACACTGCAGCCAGCTGCTATCGAGCGGGGGACAACATACGCGGAGCTCCTCAAGAAGGCGCGGAGCGCAATCGACCCCGGTAAACTCGGCATAACAGCAGGATTGCGGTGCCGGACTACCCAGACCGGTGCCCGCCTAATCGAAGTGCCGGGAGTCGCAAGCGGCGACCAGGCGGATCGCCTGGCGGAAAGTCTCCGCCAGGTTCTGGAATCAGAAGAGGTCCGCATCTCCAGGCCGCAAAAATGCATCGACTTGCGTATTACGGGCCTGGATGACTCTATTAGTAAAGAAGAGGTCGCCGCGGCCGTCGCCAAGACCGGAGGGTGCCCTGCAGACCAAGTCAAGAGCGGTGAAATTAAGCAGGACCGCTCCGGAATGGGGACGGCCATTATTAGCTGTCCCGTCGCCGCCGCCAAGAAACTGGCCGATGGCCGACGCGTTCTGGTGGGGTGGGTGTCGGCGCAGGTCAGGGTCTTGGAGCCCAGACCCGCTCGGTGTTATCGCTGCCTTTCGAGCGGCCATGTGGGCGTCATGTGCCCTTCACGGGCTGACTGCACCGGCCGCTGTTTCCGCTGCGGCCAGCCTGGTCACATGGCCGCATCATGTGAGGCCACGCCGCACTGCATTTTGTGTGCGGCGGTGGGCAAACCCGCGAAGCACCGGGCGGGTGGCAAGGAGTGCGCCGCCACCCACAAAAAGTTACCCCCAAAATCGCCTGCCTCGTCATTGGCAACAACACGGATCGCCGCTCCCGCGGTCGGAGGAGCGGAGGTAAGTATGGAGACGTAATGCCTCCACGCCTCCGTCTCCTCCAGGCTAATTTAAACCACTGCGCCAGGGCTCAGGACCTTCTCCTCCAGAGCATGGCGCAGTGGTCAATTCATGTCGCAATTGTAGCCGAGCCCTATTTCGTCCCCCCCAGGGCTGACTGGGTAGGGGACCTCGATGGCTTGGTGGCGTTAATTTCGCCGGCCGCCGCCGGCACCCCGTCCTTCGAGAACATCATCCGGGGACGGGGCTGCGTCGCAGCACTCGTAGGAGAAGCGGTTGTGGTGGGCGGTTACTTCTCACCCAACCGACCTCTCGCCGACTTCGAGGAGTATCTCCTCGAACTGACCGTCGTCGTCGCTCGAAGCCACCCTCGGCCCGTGCTCGTCGTCGGGGACCTCAATGCCAAATCCTCGGCTTGGGGTTCCGCGATCACGGACGCGAGGGGTGAATTGCTCGAGGAGTGGGCCGTTGAAAACGGCCTGCTAGTCCTCAATCGTGGGTCAGTGCACACGTGCGTGCGTCAGCGGGGCGGGTCAGTTATTGATGTCTCCTTTGCCAGCCCCGCACTAGCACGCCGTGTCCAAGGCTGGCGCGTCGTCGAGGAGGTGGAGACGCTGTCGGACCACCGCTATATTCGGTTCGACGTCTCCGCCCAGACCTCCGACCCCCCAGCCCCAAGGGCCCCGATTGGGGGCGGTCCGCGTTGGGCTTTGAAGAAGCTAAATCGGGAGGTCCTCCTGGAAGCCTCCATCGTTCAGGCCTGGGTGCCAGCACCGGCCAGGCCTGACAATGTTGAGATGGAGGCCGAGTGGTTCCGGGAGGCCATAACGCAAGTTTGCGATGCGGCGATGCCTAGAGTGCCTGCAAATATTCCAGCCAGACGCCGGGTGTACTGGTGGTCGGAACATATTGCCGACCTGCGCCACGCTTGCGTGGCGGCCAGACGCCAGTACATCCGGCTCCGCAGGAGGCGTCGCCGCCCTCCCGATTTCGACGCCAGGGAGGCGGAACTGTACGAGGCCTACAGAGCGGCCAAAAGTACGCTAAAAGTAGCCATCAAGCGGGCCAAGGATCTGGCCCGCCAAGAGCTGCTGGGGACTCTGGACCTTAATCCCTGGGGGCGTCCATACCTTATGGTGAGGGGCAAGCTTCGCCCCTGGGCGCCCCCCTTGTCCCAGAGTCTCCGGCCACAGTTGGTGGAGGAGGTGGTGGCCGCTCTGTTTCCCTCACGGGCGGAGCACACTCCTCCGTCGATGGTTCCGCCTTCCATGGCGTCCAGCGCGGACTTTGACGACGACGTGGTTCCCGAAGTGACCCAGGTAGAGTTGCGAGCGGCGGTGTCGAGACTTCGCTCGAAAAACACCGCCCCAGGGCCCGACGGCATTCCAGGTCTTGCTTTGGCCCTGGTCCTAGAGGAGCTCGCGCCCCGACTTAGGGGGCTCCTCAGCGAGTGTCTAGTGCAGGGCCAGTTTCCGCGCCAGTGGAAGGTGGGGAAACTGGTCCTGATCAGGAAGGAGGGGCGCCCGGCGGACTCTCCGTCCGCTTACCGGCCCATTGTGTTGCTGGACGAGGTAGCTAAACTCTTCGAGTTTATTATCGCGGAGCGCCTCGTCCAGCGTCTCTCTTCAGTGGGCCCGGATCTGGCGGAGAACCAATATGGTTTCCGCCGCGGGCGCTCCACTATAGACGCAGTCATGCGTGTGAGGAGCCTGGCGGAGGACGCGGTGTCCCGGGGCGAGGTCGTCTTCGCGGTGTCTTTGGACATCGCGAATGCCTTTAATACCTTGCCCTGGAGTTGCATTAGGGAGGCACTCGTTTTCCATCGTGTGCCGACCTACCTCCGCCGCATAGTCGGGGCATATTTATCCGAGAGGGTAGTCGTCTACCCGGGTCACGACGGTTGGAGTCGGCGAGAGATGTCGTGCGGTGTTCCACAGGGATCGGTTCTGGGTCCGCTCCTGTGGAACATCGGTTACGACTGGGTGCTGCGAGGTGCGCTCCTCCGTGGCGTCGGCGTCATATGTTACGCCGACGACACGCTTGTCACGGCGAGGGGTAAGTCGCACCGGGCGGCGGCCATACTGGCGACCGCTGGAGTCGCACAAGTCGTTGGTCGTATCCGGCGGTTGGGCCTCGAGGTGGCCCTGTCTAAATCCGAGGCTGTATGTTTTCACGGCCCTCGGAAGCGGCCACCTCCAGGGGCCCATATCATGGTAGGAGGGGTCCGCATCGGCGTCGAGTCAACCCTAAGGTATTTAGGTCTCTTGCTCGACAGCCGATGGGACTTTACAGCCCATTTTCGTCGTTTGGCCCCCATTCTTCGGGGCGCTGCAGGCGCGCTCTCGCGCCTGCTGCCCAACCTTGGGGGGCCAAGCACCTCCTGCCGGAGGCTCTACGAGGGGGTCGTGCGGTCCATGGCCCTATATGGGGCCCCAGTGTGGGCAAACAACCTGACGGCCCGTAACATCACGGCGCTTCGTGCTCCACAGCGCGCCATGGCCGTCAGGTTGATTAGAGGTTACCGCACGATCTCGTTCGAGGCTGCGAGCCTCCTCGCCGGATCGATGCCATGGGACCTGGAAGCGGCGCTCCTGGCGTCGCTCTATCGTTGGCGCCAGGAGGCGCTAGCTCGGGGCGAGGGACCGGGTTTTGCCGCAATCA
The DNA here is from genome assembly GCA_963675205.1 of Catocala nupta. Lineage (NCBI taxonomy): Eukaryota > Metazoa > Arthropoda > Insecta > Lepidoptera > Erebidae > Catocala > Catocala nupta. Next base: position 1,146,568 of record OY776107.1, on the reverse strand, counting down.
AGGCGGCAAGGTCCGAGCTCCGCCAGGTCCTAGTGGCTAATTGGAAGGAGCGACTTGTGCACCCCAGTGCCGGGCACGCCACGATCGTGGCGGTAAGTCCCGTTTTTGAGGAGTGGCTGGAGAGGCGGCATGGCGCCCTCACCTTCCGGCTGACACAGGTTCTGACTGGCCACGGTTGTTTTGGCCAGTTCCTGTGTCGTATACGCCGGCAAGAGACGCCCGGTTGTCACCACTGCGGCGACTGCCGCGACGTTGTTGAGGACACGGCGCTGCACACTTTGGCGGTTTGCCCCGCCTGGGCATCGCAGCGCCGTGAGTTGATCGCGGCAGTCGGATCGATTGCCCTCTCGCTCCCGGCCGTAGTTCAGTCTGTGGTCCGGAGTGAGAGGTCGTGGAACGCCGTCGCCTCCTTTTGTGAGGAAGTAATTTCCATCAAGGAGGCGGCGGAGCGGGAGAGGGAGCGTTTAAACCCTCTCCTCAACCGCAGAGCCGGGCGCCGGAGGGCGCGCGATGACCTCCAGCCACCCTGAGGTTTGACCTGGGGGTGGCGGGCTTTGTGGGCCTGCCCGCCATCCGTTCAGCACCAGGTCCGAGAGGCGGCGTGCGTGTTCCCACGCGCGCCTCTGTTTCGAGTCCGTCTCCCACCTAGGGGGGGAGACAGTAGGGAATCTTATGAAGTGAGTCCTTTGGGTAGGTCTCTTGTGTAGTGGCCTGCCGTTTCATACGGCGGGCCGTAACCTCGGCGGGGTCGCGACCGCATGCGAAAATGATTCGCGCGGCCCCGTCGATAGTGGTTTTGTCGAGGAACACCGTGGTAGGTTTAGTCGGTATTCCGGGAGGTACATTATCTTTTAACATCTTTCTTTTACCCCGTCCGACATAATCCCTCCGCCCGCCCCCGCGGAGGGGTATGCGTCATAGCATTCCCCCACGTAAAAAAAAAAAAAAAAAAAAAAAAAAAAAAAAAAAAAAAAAAAAAAAAAGAATACAAGATATGACAAAAACCCGCTGAAAAATATGAATATTTAGGTACCAAAAGATTGGGTTAGGTTAGGTGTGACAATCAAAAGTTTTGCACTTCCCACAATAGGGGGTGGTCGAGAGTGGTACCAAACGACGGGGCAAAACTCCGGGCGTTATTTAATGATGGTTCAGAGAAAAACTTTGAATAATTTGAGACAAATTTTGACAATTTATTAAGAAATTTTCATTTCTTTGACAAATTTTTAATGTTCTTTTTGTAGTATAAAAATCTTAAATTTTGGCAGCATTGAAAATTTCTATAGCGTTGATCAAGACAAGGTAGAATACAAGATATGACAAAAACCCGCTGAAAAATATGAATATTCAGGTACCAAAAGATTCGGTTAGGTGAGGTGTGACAATCAAAAGTTTTGCACTTCCCACAATAGGGGGTGGTCGAGAGTGGTACCAAACGACGGGGCAAAACTCCGGGCGTTATTTAATGATGGTTCAGAGAAAAACTTTGAATAATTTGAGACAAATTTTGACAATTTATTAAGAAATTTGCATTTCTTTGACAAATTTTTAATGTTCTTTTTGTAGTATAAAAATCTTAATTTTTGGCAGCACTGAAAATTTCTATAGCGTTGATCAAGACAAGGTAGAATACAAGATATGACAAAAACCCGCTGAAAAATATGAATATTCAGGTACCAAAAGATTCGGTTAGGTTAGGTGTGACAATCAAAAGTTTTGCACTTCCCACAATAGGGGGTGGTCGAGAGTCGTACCAAACGACGGGGCAAAACTCCGGGCGTTATTTAATGATGGTTCAGAGAAAAACTTTGAATAATTTGAGACAAATTTTGACAATTTATTAAGAAATTTTCATTTCTTTGACAAATTTTTAATGTTCTTTTTGTAGTATAAAAATCTTAAATTTTGGCAGCATTGAAAATTTCTATAGCGTTGATCAAGACAAGGTAGAATACAAGATATGACAAAAACCCGCTGAAAAATATGAATATTCAGGTACCAAAAGATTCGGTTAGGTGAGGTGTGACAATCAAAAGTTTTGCACTTCCCACAATAGGGGGTGGTCGAGAGTGGTACCAAACGACGGGGCAAAACTCCGGGCGTTATTTAATGATGGTTCAGAGAAAAACTTTGAATAATTTGAGACAAATTTTGACAATTTATTAAGAAATTTGCATTTCTTTGACAAATTTTTAATGTTCTTTTTGTAGTATAAAAATCTTAATTTTTGGCAGCACTGAAAATTTCTATAGCGTTGATCAAGACAAGGTAGAATACAAGATATGACAAAAACCCGCTGAAAAATATGAATATTCAGGTACCAAAAGATTCGGTTAGGTTAGGTGTGACAATCAAAAGTTTTGCACTTCCCACAATAGGGGGTGGTCGAGAGTCGTACCAAACGACGGGGCAAAACTCCGGGCGTTATTAAATGATGGTTCGGAGAATAATTTTGAATAATTTGAGACAAATTTTGACAATTTATTAAAAAATTTGCATTTCTTCGACGAATTTTAATGTTCTTTTTGTAGTATAAAAAACTTAAATTTTGGCAGCACTGAAAATTTCTATAGCGTTGATCAAGACAAGGTGGAATACAAGATATGACAAAAATCCGCTAAAAATTATGAATATTTAGGTACCAAAATATTGGGTTAGGTTAGGTGTGACAATAAAAATTTTGCACTTCCCACAATAGGGGGTGGTCGAGAGTGGTACCAAACGACGGGGCGAAACTCCGGGCGTTATTTAATGATGGTTCAGAGAAAAACTTTGAATAATTTGAGACAAATTTTCACAATTTATAAAAATTTTGCATTTCTTTGACGAATTTTTAATGTTCTTTTTGTAGTATAAAAAACTTAAATTTTGGCAGCACTGAAAATTTCTATAGCGTTGATCAAGACAAGGTAGAATACAAGATATGACAAAAATCCGCTGAAAAATATGAATATTTAGGTACCGAAAGATTAGGTTAGGTTAGGTGTAAAAATCAAAAGTTTTGCACTTCCCACAATAGGGGTGGTCGAGAGTCGTACCAAACGACGGGGCAAAACTCCGGGCGTTATTTAATGATGGTTCAGAGAATAATTTTGAATAATTTGAGACAAATTTTGACAATTTATTAAGAAATTTGCATTTCTTTGACAAATTTTTAATGTTCTATTTGTAGTACAAAAACTCTTAAATTTTGGCAGCATAGAAAATTTCTATAGCGTTGATCAAGACAAGGTAGAATACAAGAAATGACAAAAACCCGCTGAAAAATATGAATATTCAGGTACTAAAAGATTCGGTTAGGTTAGGTGTGACAATCAAAAGTTTTGCACTTCCCACAATAGGGGGTGGTCGAGAGTCGTACCAAACGACGGGGCAAAACTCCGGGCGTTATTAAATGATGGTTCGGAGAATAATTTTGAATAATTTGAGACAAATTTTGACAATTTATTAAAAAATTTGCATTTCTTCGACGAATTTTTAATTTTCTTTTTGTAGTATAAAAAACTTAAATTTTGGCAGCACTGAAAATTTCTATAGCGTTGATCAAGACAAGGTGGAATACAAGATATGACAAAAATCCGCTGAAAAATATGAATATTTAGGTACCAAAATATTGGGTTAGGTTAGGTGTGACAATCAAAAGTTTTGCACTTCCCACAATAGGGGGTGGTCGAGAGTGGTACCAAACGACGGGGCAAAACTCCGGGCGTTATTTAATGATGGTTCAGAGAAAAACTTTGAATAATTTGAGACAAATTTTGACAATTTATTAAGAAATTTTCATTTCTTTGACAAATTTTTAATGTTCTTTTTGTAGTATAAAAATCTTAAATTTTGGCAGCACTGAAAATTTCTATAGCGTTGATCAAGACAAGGTAGAATACAAGAAATGACAAAAACCCGCTGAAAAATATGAATATTCAGGTACCAAAAGATTCGGTTAGGTTACGTGTGACAATCAAAAGTTTTGCACTTCCCACAATAGGGGGTGGTCGAGAGTGGTACCAAACGACGGGGCAAAACTCCGGGCGTTATTTAATGATGGTTCAGAGAAAAACTTTGAATAATTTGAGACAAATTTTGACAATTTATTAAAAATTTTGCATTTCTTCGACGAATTTTTAATGTTCTTTTTGTAGTATAAAAAACTTAAATTTTGGCAGCACTGAAAATTTCTATAGCGTTGATCAAGACAAGGTGGAATACAAGATATGACAAAAATCCGCTGAAAAATATGAATATTTAGGTACCAAAATATTGGGTTAGGTGTGACAATCAAAAGTTTTGCACTTCCCACAATAGGGGGTGGTCGAGAGTCGTACCAAACGACGGGGCAAAACTCCGGGCGTTATTTAATGATGGTTCAGAGAAAAACTTTGAATAATTTAAGACAAATTTTGACAATTTATTAAAAATTTTGCATTTCTTCGACGAATTTTTAATGTTCTTTTTGTAGTATAAAAAACTTAAATTTTGGCAGCACTGAAAATTTCTATAGCGTTGATCAAGACAAGGTGGAATACAAGATATGACAAAAATCCGCTGAAAAATATGAATATTTAGGTACCAAAATATTGGGTTAGGTGTGACAATCAAAAGTTTTGCACTTCCCACAATAGGGGGTGGTCGAGAGTCGTACCAAACGACGGGGCAAAACTCCGGGCGTTATTTAATGATGGTTCAGAGAAAAACTTTGAATAATTTGAGACAAATTTTGACAATTTATTAAAAATTTTGCATTTCTTCGACGAATTTTTAATGTTCTTTTTGTAGTATAAAAAACTTAAATTTTGGCAGCACTGAAAATTTCTATAGCGTTGATCAAGACAAGGTGGAATACAAGATATGACAAAAATCCGCTGAAAAATATGAATATTTAGGTACCAAAATATTGGGTTAGGTGTGACAATCAAAAGTTTTGCACTTCCCACAATAGGGGGTGGTCGAGAGTCGTACCAAACGACGGGGCAAAACTCCGGGCGTTATTAAATGATGGTTTGGAGAATAATTTTGAATAATTTGAGACAAATTTTGACAATTTATTAAAAAATTTTCATTTCTTCGACGAATTTTTAATGTTCTTTTTGTAGTATAAAAAACTCTTAAATTTTGGCAGCATTGAAAATTTCTATAGCGTTGATCAAGACAAGGTAGAATACAAGATATGACAAAAACCCGCTGAAAAATATGAATATTCAGGTACCAAAAGATTCGGTTAGGTTAGGTGTGACAATCAAAAGTTTTGCACTTCCCACAATAGCGGGTGGTCGAGAGTCGTACCAAACGACGGGGCAAAACTCCGGGCGTTATTAAATGATGGTTCGGAGAATAATTTTAAATAATTGGAGACAAATTTTGACAATTTATTAAAAAATTTGCATTTCTTCGACGAATTTTTAATGTTCTTTTTGTAGTATAAAAAACTTAAATTTTGGCAGCACTGAAAATTTCTATAGCGTTGATCAAGACAAGGTGGAATACAAGATATGACAAAAATCCGCTGAAAAATATGAATATTTAGGTACCAAAATATTGGGTTAGGTGTGACAATCAAAAGTTTTGCACTTCCCACAATAGGGGGTGGTCGAGAGTCGTACCAAACGACGGGGCAAAACTCCGGGCGTTATTAAATGATGGTTTGGAGAATAATTTTGAATAATTTGAGACAAATTTTGACAATTTATTAAAAAATTTTCATTTCTTCGACGAATTTTTAATGTTCTTTTTGTAGTATAAAAAACTTAAATTTTGGCAGCACTGAAAATTTCTATAGCGTTGATCAAGACAAGGTGGAATACAAGATATGACAAAAATCCGCTGAAAAATATGAATATTTAGGTACCGAAAGATTAGGTTAGTTTAGGTGTAAAAATCAAAAGTTTTGCACTTCCCACAATAGGGGGTGGTCGAGAGTGGTACCAAACAACGGGGCAAAACTCCGGGCGTTATTTAATGATGGTTCAGAGGAAAACTTTGAATAATTTGAGAAAAATTTTGACAATTTATTAAAAATTTTGCATTTCTTTGACGAATTTTTAATGTTCTTTTTGTAGTATTAAAAACTTAAATTTTGGCAGCACTGAAAATTTCTATAGCGTTGATCAAGACAAGGTGGAATACAAGATATGACAAAAATCCGCTGAAAAATATGAATATTTAGGTACCGAAAGATTAGGTTTGTTTAGGTGTAAAAATCAAAAGTTTTGCACTTCCCACAATAGGGGGTGGTCGAGAGTCGTACCAAACGACGGGGCAAAACTCCGGGCGTTATTTAATGATGGTTCAGAGAATAATTTTGAATAATTTGAGACAAATTTTGACAATTTATTAAAAAATTTGCATTTCTTTGACTAATTTTTAATGTTCTATTTGTAGTACAAAAACTCTTAAATTTTGGCAGCATTGAAAATTTCTATAGCGTTGATCAAGACAAGGTAGAATACAAGATATGACAAAAACCCGCTGAAAAATATGAATATTCAGGTACCAAAAGATTCGGTTAGGTTAGGTGTGACAATCAAAAGTTTTGCACTTCCCACAATAGGGGGTGGTCGAGAGTCGTACCAAACGACGGGACAAAACTCCGGGCGTTATTAAATGATGGTTCGGAGAATAATTTTGAATAATTTGAGACAAATTTTGACAATTTATTAAAAAATTTGCATTTCTTTGACTAATTTTTAATGTTCTATTTGTAGTACAAAAACTCTTAAATTTTGGCAGCATTGAAAATTTCTATAGCGTTGATCAAGACAAGGTAGAATACAAGATATGACAAAAACCCGCTGAAAAATATGAATATTCAGGTACCAAAAGATTCGGTTAGGTTAGGTGTGACAATCAAAAGTTTTGCACTTCCCACAATAGGGGGTGGTCGAGAGTCGTACCAAACGACGGGACAAAACTCCGGGCGTTATTAAATGATGGTTCGGAGAATAATTTTGAATAATTTGAGACAAATTTTGACAATTTATTAAAAAATTTGCATTTCTTCGACGAATTTTTAATGTTCTTTTTGTAGGATAAAAAACATAAATTTTGGCAGCACTGAAAATTTCTATAGCGTTGATCAAGACAAGGTGGAATACAAGATATGACAAAAATCCGCTGAAAAATATGAATATTTAGGTACCGAAAGATTAGGTTAGTTTAGGTGTAAAAATCAAAAGTTTTGCACTTCCCACAATAGGGGGTGGTCGAGAGTGGTACCAAACAACGGGGCAAAACTCCGGGCGTTATTTAATGATGGTTCAGAGGAAAACTTTGAATAATTTGAGAAAAATTTTGACAATTTATTAAAAATTTTGCATTTCTTTGACGAATTTTTAATGTTCTTTTTGTAGTATTAAAAACTTAAATTTTGGCAGCACTGAAAATTTCTATAGCGTTGATCAAGACAAGGTGGAATACAAGATATGACAAAAATCCGCTGAAAAATATGAATATTTAGGTACCGAAAGATTAGGTTAGTTTAGGTGTAAAAATCAAAAGTTTTGCACTTCCCACAATAGGGGGTGGTCGAGAGTGGTACCAAACAACGGGGCAAAACTCCGGGCGTTATTTAATGATGGTTCAGAGAAAAACTTTGAATAATTTGAGACAAATTTTGACAATTTATTAAAAATTTTGCATTTCTTTGACGAATTTTTAATGTTCTTTTTGTAGTATTAAAAACTTAAATTTTGGCAGCACTGAAAATTTCTATAGCGTTGATCAAGACAAGGTGGAATACAAGATATGACAAAAATCCGCTGAAAAATATGAATATTTAGGTACCGAAAGATTAGGTTTGTTTAGGTGTAAAAATCAAAAGTTTTGCACTTCCCACAATAGGGGGTGGTCGAGAGTCGTACCAAACGACGGGGCAAAACTCCGGGCGTTATTTAATGATGGTTCAGAGAATAATTTTGAATAATTTGAGACAAATTTTGACAATTTATTAAAAAATTTGCATTTCTTTGACTAATTTTTAATGTTCTATTTGTAGTACAAAAACTCTTAAATTTTGGCAGCATTGAAAATTTCTATAGCGTTGATCAAGACAAGGTAGAATACAAGATATGACAAAAACCCGCTGAAAAATATGAATATTCAGGTACCAAAAGATTCGGTTAGGTTAGGTGTGACAATCAAAAGTTTTGCACTTCCCACAATAGGGGGTGGTCGAGAGTCGTACCAAACGACGGGACAAAACTCCGGGCGTTATTAAATGATGGTTCGGAGAATAATTTTGAATAATTTGAGACAAATTTTGACAATTTATTAAAAAATTTGCATTTCTTCGACGAATTTTTAATGTTCTTTTTGTAGGATAAAAAACTTAAATTTTGGCAGCACTGAAAATTTCTATAGCGTTGATCAAGACAAGGTGGAATACAAGATATGACAAAAATCCGCTGAAAAATATGAATATTTAGGTACCGAAAGATTAGGTTAGGTTTGGTGTAAAAATCAAAAGTTTTGCACTTCCCACAATAGGGGGTGGTCGAAAGTGGTACCAAACGACGGGGAAAACTCCGGGCGTTATTTAATGATGGTTTAGAGAAAAACTTTGAATAATTTGAGACAAATTTTGACAATTTATTAAAAATTTTGCATTTCTTTGACGAATTTTTAATGTTCTTTTTGTAGTATAAAAAACTTAAATTTTGGCAGCACTGAAAATTTCTATAGCGTTGATCAAGACAAGGTGGAATACAAGATATGACAAAAACCCGCTAAAAAATATGAATATTCAGGTACCAAAAGATTCGGTTAGGTTAGGTGTGACAATCAAAAGTTTTGCACTTCCCACAATAGGGGGTGGTCGAGAGTCGTACCAAACGACGGGACAAAACTCCGGGCGTTATTAAATGATGGTTCGGAGAATAATTTTGAATAATTTGAGACAAATTTTGACAATTTATTAAAAAATTTGCATTTCTTCGACGAATTTTTAATGTTCTTTTTGTAGGATAAAAAACATAAATTTTGGCAGCACTGAAAATTTCTATAGCGTTGATCAAGACAAGGTGGAATACAAGATATGACAAAAATCCGCTGAAAAATATGAATATTTAGGTACCGAAAGATTAGGTTAGTTTAGGTGTAAAAATCAAAAGTTTTGCACTTCCCACAATAGGGGGTGGTCGAGAGTGGTACCAAACAACGGGGCAAAACTCCGGGCGTTATTTAATGATGGTTCAGAGGAAAACTTTGAATAATTTGAGAAAAATTTTGACAATTTATTAAAAATTTTGCATTTCTTTGACGAATTTTTAATGTTCTTTTTGTAGTATTAAAAACTTAAATTTTGGCAGCACTGAAAATTTCTATAGCGTTGATCAAGACAAGGTGGAATACAAGATATGACAAAAATCCGCTGAAAAATATGAATATTTAGGTACCGAAAGATTAGGTTAGTTTAGGTGTAAAAATCAAAAGTTTTGCACTTCCCACAATAGGGGGTGGTCGAGAGTGGTACCAAACAACGGGGCAAAACTCCGGGCGTTATTTAATGATGGTTCAGAGAAAAACTTTGAATAATTTGAGACAAATTTTGACAATTTATTAAAAATTTTGCATTTCTTTGACGAATTTTTAATGTTTTTTTTGTAGTATTAAAAACTTAAATTTTGGCAGCACTGAAAATTTCTATAGCGTTGATCAAGACAAGGTGGAATACAAGATATGACAAAAATCCGCTGAAAAATATGAATATTTAGGTACCGAAAGATTAGGTTTGTTTAGGTGTAAAAATCAAAAGTTTTGCACTTCCCACAATAGGGGGTGGTCGAGAGTCGTACCAAACGACGGGGCAAAACTCCGGGCGTTATTTAATGATGGTTCAGAGAATAATTTTGAATAATTTGAGACAAATTTTGACAATTTATTAAAAAATTTGCATTTCTTTGACTAATTTTTAATGTTCTATTTGTAGTACAAAAACTCTTAAATTTTGGCAGCATTGAAAATTTCTATAGCGTTGATCAAGACAAGGTAGAATACAAGATATGACAAAAACCCGCTGAAAAATATGAATATTCAGGTATCAAAAGATTCGGTTAGGTTAGGTGTGACAATCAAAAGTTTTGCACTTCCCACAATAGGGGGTGGTCGAGAGTCGTACCAAACGACGGGACAAAACTCCGGGCGTTATTAAATGATGGTTCGGAGAATAATTTTGAATAATTTGAGACAAATTTTGACAATTTATTAAAAAATTTGCATTTCTTCGACGAATTTTTAATGTTCTTTTTGTAGGATAAAAAACTTAAATTTTGGCAGCACTGAAAATTTCTATAGCGTTGATCAAGACAAGGTGGAATACAAGATATGACAAAAATCCGCTGAAAAATATGAATATTTAGGTACCGAAAGATTAGGTTAGGTTTGGTGTAAAAATCAAAAGTTTTGCACTTCCCACAATAGGGGGTGGTCGAAAGTGGTACCAAACGACGGGGAAAACTCCGGGCGTTATTTAATGATGGTTTAGAGAAAAACTTTGAATAATTTGAGACAAATTTTGACAATTTATTAAAAATTTTGCATTTCTTTGACGAATTTTTAATGTTCTTTTTGTAGTATAAAAAACTTAAATTTTGGCAGCACTGAAAATTTCTATAGCGTTGATCAAGACAAGGTGGAATACAAGATATGACAAAAATCCGCTGAAAAATATGAATATTTAGGTACCAAAATATTGGGTTAGGTTAGGTGTGACAATCAAAAGTTTTGCACTTCCCACAATAGGGGGTGGTCGAGAGTCGTACCAAACGACGGGGCAAAACTCCGGGCGTTATTTAATGATGGTTCAGAGAATAATTTTGAATAATTTGAGACAAATTTTGACAATTTATTAAGAAATTTGCATTTCTTTGACAAATTTTTAATGTTCTATTTGTAGTACCAAAACTCTTAAATTCTGGCAGCATTGAAAATTTCTATAGCGTTGATCAAGACAAGGTAGAATACAAGATATGATAAAAACCCGCTGAAAAATATGAATATTCAGGTACCAAAAGATTCGGTTAGGTTAGGTGTGACAATCAAAAGTTTTGCACTTCCCACAATAGGGGGTGGTCGAGAGTGGTACCAAACAACGGGGCAAAACTCCGGGCGCTATTTAATGATGGTTCAGAGAAAAACTTTGAATAATTTGAGACAAATTTTGACAATTTATTAAAAATTTTGCATTTCTTTGACGAATTTTTAATGTTCTTTTTGTAGTATTAAAAACTTAAATTTTGGCAGCACTGAAAATTTCTATAGCGTTGATCAAGACAAGGTGGAATACAAGATATGACAAAAATCCGCTGAAAAATATGAATATTTAGGTACCAAAATATTGGGTTAGGTGTGACAATCAAAAGTTTTGCACTTCCCACAATAGGGGGTGGTCGAGAGTCGTACCAAACGACGGGGCAAAACTCCGGGCGTTATTTAATGATGGTTCAGAGAAAAACTTTGAATAATTTAAGACAAATTTTGACAATTTATTAAAAATTTTGCATTTCTTCGACGAATTTTTAATGTTCTTTTTGTAGTATAAAAAACTTAAATTTTGGCAGCACTGAAAATTTCTATAGCGTTGATCAAGACAAGGTGGAATACAAGATATGACAAAAATCCGCTGAAAAATATGAATATTTAGGTACCAAAATATTGGGTTAGGTGTGACAATCAAAAGTTTTGCACTTCCCACAATAGGGGGTGGTCGAGAGTCGTACCAAACGACGGGGCAAAACTCCGGGCGTTATTTAATGATGGTTCAGAGAAAAACTTTGAATAATTTGAGACAAATTTTGACAATTTATTAAAAATTTTGCATTTCTTCGACGAATTTTTAATGTTCTTTTTGTAGTATAAAAAACTTAAATTTTGGCAGCACTGAAAATTTCTATAGCGTTGATCAAGACAAGGTGGAATACAAGATATGACAAAAATCCGCTGAAAAATATGAATATTTAGGTACCAAAATATTGGGTTAGGTGTGACAATCAAAAGTTTTGCACTTCCCACAATAGGGGGTGGTCGAGAGTCGTACCAAACGACGGGGCAAAACTCCGGGCGTTATTAAATGATGGTTTAGAGAATAATTTTGAATAATTTGAGACAAATTTTGACAATTTATTAAAAAATTTTCATTTCTTCGACGAATTTTTAATGTTCTTTTTGTAGTATAAAAAACTTAAATTTTGGCAGCACTGAAAATTTCTATAGCGTTGATCAAGACAAGGTGGAATACAAGAAATGACAAAAACCCGCTGAAAAATATGAATATTCAGGTACCAAAAGATTCGGTTAGGTTAGGTGTGACAATCAAAAGTTTTGCACTTCCCACAATAGGGGGTGGTCGAGAGTCGTACCAAACGACGGGGCAAAACTCCGGGCGTTATTAAATGATGGTTCGGAGAATAATTTTGAATAATTTGAGACAAATTTTGACAATTTATTAAAAAATTTGCATTTCTTCGACGAATTTTTAATGTTCTTTTTGTAGTATAAAAATCTTAAATTTTGGCAGCACTGAAAATTTCTATAGCGTTGATCAAGACAAGGTGGAATACAAGATATGACAAAAATCCGCTGAAAAATATGAATATTTAGGTACGAAAATATTGGGTTAGGTTAGGTGTGACAATCAAAAGTTTTGCACTTCCCACAATAGGGGGTGGTCGAGAGTGGTACCAAACGACGGGGCAAAACTCCGGGCGTTATTTAATGATGGTTCAGAGAAAAACTTTGAATAATTTGAGACAAATTTTGACAATTTATTAAAAATTTTGCATTTCTTTGACGAATTTTTAATGTTCTTTTTGTAGTATAATAAACTTAAATTTTGGCAGCACTGAAAATTTCTATAGCGTTGATCAAGACAAGGTGGAATACAAGATATGACAAAAATCCGCTGAAAATTATGAATATTTAGGTACCGAAAGATTAGGTTAGGTTAGGTGTAAAAATCAAAAGTTTTGCACTTCCCACAATAGGGGGTGGTCGAGAGTCGTACCAAACGACGGGGCAAAACTCCGGGCGTTATTTAATGATGGTTCGGAGAATAATTTTGAATAATTTGAGACAAATTTTGACAATTTATTAAAAAATTTGCATTTCTTTGACAAATTTATTATGTTCTATTTGTAGTACAAAAACTCTTAAATTTTGGCAGCATTGAAAATTTCTATAGCGTTGATCAAGACAAGGTAGAATACAAGATATGACAAAAACCCGCTGAAAAATATGAATATTCAGGTACCAAAAGATTCGGTTAGGTTAGGTGTGACAATCAAAAGTTTTGCACTTACCACAATAGCGGGTGGTCGAGAGTGGTACCAAACGACGGGGCAAAACTCCGGGCGTTATTTAATTATGGGTGAGAGAAAAACTTTGAATAATTTGAGACAAATTTTGACAATTTATTAAAAATTTTGCATTTCTTTGACGAATTTTTAATGTTCTTTTTGTAGTATAAAAAACTCTTAAATTTTGGCAGCATTGAAAATTTCTATAGCGTTGATCAAGACAAGGTAGAATACAAGATATGACAAAAACCCGCTGAAAAATATGAATATTCAGGTACCAAAAGATTCGGTTAGGTTAGGTGTGACAATCAAAAGTTTTGCACTTCCCACAATAGCGGGTGGTCGAGAGTCGTACCAAACGACGGGGCAAAACTCCGGGCGTTATTAAATGATGGTTCGGAGAATAATTTTAAATAATTGGAGACAAATTTTGACAATTTATTAAAAAATTTGCATTTCTTCGACGAATTTTTAATGTTCTTTTTGTAGTATAAAAAACTTAAATTTTGGCAGCACTGAAAATTTCTATAGCGTTGATCAAGACAAGGTGGAATACAAGATATGACAAAAATCCGCTGAAAAATATGAATATTTAGGTACCAAAATATTGGGTTAGGTGTGACAATCAAAAGTTTTGCACTTCCCACAATAGGGGGTGGTCGAGAGTCGTACCAAACGACGGGGCAAAACTCCGGGCGTTATTAAATGATGGTTTGGAGAATAATTTTGAATAATTTGAGACAAATTTTGACAATTTATTAAAAAATTTTCATTTCTTCGACGAATTTTTAATGTTCTTTTTGTAGTATAAAAAACTCTTAAATTTTGGCAGCATTGAAAATTTCTATAGCGTTGATCAAGACAAGGTAGAATACAAGATATGACAAAAACCCGCTGAAAAATATGAATATTCAGGTACCAAAAGATTCGGTTAGGTTAGGTGTGACAATCAAAAGTTTTGCACTTCCCACAATAGCGGGTGGTCGAGAGTCGTACCAAACGACGGGGCAAAACTCCGGGCGTTATTAAATGATGGTTCGGAGAATAATTTTAAATAATTGGAGACAAATTTTGACAATTTATTAAAAAATTTGCATTTCTTCGACGAATTTTTAATGTTCTTTTTGTAGTATAAAAAACTTAAATTTTGGCAGCACTGAAAATTTCTATAGCGTTGATCAAGACAAGGTGGAATACAAGATATGACAAAAATCCGCTGAAAAATATGAATATTTAGGTACCAAAATATTGGGTTAGGTGTGACAATCAAAAGTTTTGCACTTCCCACAATAGGGGGTGGTCGAGAGTCGTACCAAACGACGGGGCAAAACTCCGGGCGTTATTAAATGATGGTTTGGAGAATAATTTTGAATAATTTGAGACAAATTTTGACAATTTATTAAAAAATTTTCATTTCTTCGACGAATTTTTAATGTTCTTTTTGTAGTATAAAAAACTTAAATTTTGGCAGCACTGAAAATTTCTATAGCGTTGATCAAGACAAGGTGGAATACAAGATATGACAAAAATCCGCTGAAAAATATGAATATTTAGGTACCGAAAGATTAGGTTAGTTTAGGTGTAAAAATCAAAAGTTTTGCACTTCCCACAATAGGGGGTGGTCGAGAGTGGTACCAAACAACGGGGCAAAACTCCGGGCGTTATTTAATGATGGTTCAGAGGAAAACTTTGAATAATTTGAGAAAAATTTTGACAATTTATTAAAAATTTTGCATTTCTTTGACGAATTTTTAATGTTCTTTTTGTAGTATTAAAAACTTAAATTTTGGCAGCACTGAAAATTTCTATAGCGTTGATCAAGACAAGGTGGAATACAAGATATGACAAAAATCCGCTGAAAAATATGAATATTTAGGTACCGAAAGATTAGGTTTGTTTAGGTGTAAAAATCAAAAGTTTTGCACTTCCCACAATAGGGGGTGGTCGAGAGTCGTACCAAACGACGGGGCAAAACTCCGGGCGTTATTTAATGATGGTTCAGAGAATAATTTTGAATAATTTGAGACAAATTTTGACAATTTATTAAAAAATTTGCATTTCTTTGACTAATTTTTAATGTTCTATTTGTAGTACAAAAACTCTTAAATTTTGGCAGCATTGAAAATTTCTATAGCGTTGATCAAGACAAGGTAGAATACAAGATATGACAAAAACCCGCTGAAAAATATGAATATTCAGGTACCAAAAGATTCGGTTAGGTTAGGTGTGACAATCAAAAGTTTTGCACTTCCCACAATAGGGGGTGGTCGAGAGTCGTACCAAACGACGGGACAAAACTCCGGGCGTTATTAAATGATGGTTCGGAGAATAATTTTGAATAATTTGAGACAAATTTTGACAATTTATTAAAAAATTTGCATTTCTTTGACTAATTTTTAATGTTCTATTTGTAGTACAAAAACTCTTAAATTTTGGCAGCATTGAAAATTTCTATAGCGTTGATCAAGACAAGGTAGAATACAAGATATGACAAAAACCCGCTGAAAAATATGAATATTCAGGTACCAAAAGATTCGGTTAGGTTAGGTGTGACAATCAAAAGTTTTGCACTTCCCACAATAGGGGGTGGTCGAGAGTCGTACCAAACGACGGGACAAAACTCCGGGCGTTATTAAATGATGGTTCGGAGAATAATTTTGAATAATTTGAGACAAATTTTGACAATTTATTAAAAAATTTGCATTTCTTCGACGAATTTTTAATGTTCTTTTTGTAGGATAAAAAACATAAATTTTGGCAGCACTGAAAATTTCTATAGCGTTGATCAAGACAAGGTGGAATACAAGATATGACAAAAATCCGCTGAAAAATATGAATATTTAGGTACCGAAAGATTAGGTTAGTTTAGGTGTAAAAATCAAAAGTTTTGCACTTCCCACAATAGGGGGTGGTCGAGAGTGGTACCAAACAACGGGGCAAAACTCCGGGCGTTATTTAATGATGGTTCAGAGGAAAACTTTGAATAATTTGAGAAAAATTTTGACAATTTATTAAAAATTTTGCATTTCTTTGACGAATTTTTAATGTTCTTTTTGTAGTATTAAAAACTTAAATTTTGGCAGCACTGAAAATTTCTATAGCGTTGATCAAGACAAGGTGGAATACAAGATATGACAAAAATCCGCTGAAAAATATGAATATTTAGGTACCGAAAGATTAGGTTTGTTTAGGTGTAAAAATCAAAAGTTTTGCACTTCCCACAATAGGGGGTGGTCGAGAGTCGTACCAAACGACGGGGCAAAACTCCGGGCGTTATTTAATGATGGTTCAGAGAATAATTTTGAATAATTTGAGACAAATTTTGACAATTTATTAAAAAATTTGCATTTCTTTGACTAATTTTTAATGTTCTATTTGTAGTACAAAAACTCTTAAATTTTGGCAGCATTGAAAATTTCTATAGCGTTGATCAAGACAAGGTAGAATACAAGATATGACAAAAACCCGCTGAAAAATATGAATATTCAGGTACCAAAAGATTCGGTTAGGTTAGGTGTGACAATCAAAAGTTTTGCACTTCCCACAATAGGGGGTGGTCGAGAGTCGTACCAAACGACGGGACAAAACTCCGGGCGTTATTAAATGATGGTTCGGAGAATAATTTTGAATAATTTGAGACAAATTTTGACAATTTATTAAAAAATTTGCATTTCTTTGACTAATTTTTAATGTTCTATTTGTAGTACAAAAACTCTTAAATTTTGGCAGCATTGAAAATTTCTATAGCGTTGATCAAGACAAGGTAGAATACAAGATATGACAAAAACCCGCTGAAAAATATGAATATTCAGGTACCAAAAGATTCGGTTAGGTTAGGTGTGACAATCAAAAGTTTTGCACTTCCCACAATAGGGGGTGGTCGAGAGTCGTACCAAACGACGGGACAAAACTCCGGGCGTTATTAAATGATGGTTCGGAGAATAATTTTGAATAATTTGAGACAAATTTTGACAATTTATTAAAAAATTTGCATTTCTTCGACGAATTTTTAATGTTCTTTTTGTAGGATAAAAAACATAAATTTTGGCAGCACTGAAAATTTCTATAGCGTTGATCAAGACAAGGTGGAATACAAGATATGACAAAAATCCGCTGAAAAATATGAATATTTAGGTACCGAAAGATTAGGTTAGTTTAGGTGTAAAAATCAAAAGTTTTGCACTTCCCACAATAGGGGGTGGTCGAGAGTGGTACCAAACAACGGGGCAAAACTCCGGGCGTTATTTAATGATGGTTCAGAGAAAAACTTTGAATAATTTGAGACAAATTTTGACAATTTATTAAAAATTTTGCATTTCTTTGACGAATTTTTAATGTTCTTTTTGTAGTATTAAAAACTTAAATTTTGGCAGCACTGAAAATTTCTATAGCGTTGATCAAGACAAGGTGGAATACAAGATATGACAAAAATCCGCTGAAAAATATGAATATTTAGGTACCGAAAGATTAGGTTTGTTTAGGTGTAAAAATCAAAAGTTTTGCACTTCCCACAATAGGGGGTGGTCGAGAGTCGTACCAAACGACGGGGCAAAACTCCGGGCGTTATTTAATGATGGTTCAGAGAATAATTTTGAATAATTTGAGACAAATTTTGACAATTTATTAAAAAATTTGCATTTCTTTGACTAATTTTTAATGTTCTATTTGTAGTACAAAAACTCTTAAATTTTGGCAGCATTGAAAATTTCTATAGCGTTGATCAAGACAAGGTGGAATACAAGATATGACAAAAATCCGCTGAAAAATATGAATATTTAGGTACCGAAAGATTAGGTTAGGTTTGGTGTAAAAATCAAAAGTTTTGCACTTCCCACAATAGGGGGTGGTCGAAAGTGGTACCAAACGACGGGGAAAACTCCGGGCGTTATTTAATGATGGTTTAGAGAAAAACTTTGAATAATTTGAGACAAATTTTGACAATTTATTAAAAATTTTGCATTTCTTTGACGAATTTTTAATGTTCTTTTTGTAGTATAAAAAACTTAAATTTTGGCAGCACTGAAAATTTCTATAGCGTTGATCAAGACAAGGTGGAATACAAGATATGACAAAAACCCGCTGAAAAATATGAATATTCAGGTACCAAAAGATTCGGTTAGGTTAGGTGTGACAATCAAAAGTTTTGCACTTCCCACAATAGGGGGTGGTCGAGAGTCGTACCAAACGACGGGATAAAACTCCGGGCGTTATTAAATGATGGTTCGGAGAATAATTTTGAATAATTTGAGACAAATTTTGACAATTTATTAAAAAATTTGCATTTCTTCGACGAATTTTTAATGTTCTTTTTGTAGGATAAAAAACATAAATTTTGGCAGCATTGAAAATTTCTATAGCGTTGATCAAGACAAGGTGGAATACAAGATATGACAAAAATCCGCTGAAAAATATGAATATTTAGGTACCGAAAGATTAGGTTAGGTTTGGTGTAAAAATCAAAAGTTTTGCACTTCCCACAATAGGGGGTGGTCGAAAGTGGTACCAAACGACGGGGAAAACTCCGGGCGTTATTTAATGATGGTTTAGAGAAAAACTTTGAATAATTTGAGACAAATTTTGACAATTTATTAAAAATTTTGCATTTCTTTGACGAATTTTTAATGTTCTTTTTGTAGTATAAAAAACTTAAATTTTGGCAGCACTGAAAATTTCTATAGCGTTGATCAAGACAAGGTGGAATACAAGATATGACAAAAACCCGCTGAAAAATATGAATATTCAGGTACCAAAAGATTCGGTTAGGTTAGGTGTGACAATCAAAAGTTTTGCACTTCCCACAATAGGGGGTGGTCGAAAGTGGTACCAAACGACGGGGAAAACTCCGGGCGTTATTTAATGATGGTTCAGAGAAAAACTTTGAATAATTTGAGACAAATTTTGACAATTTATTAAGAAATTTTCATTTCTTTGACAAATTTTTAATGTTCTTTTTGTAGTATAAAAATCTTAAATTTTGGCAGCACTGAAAATTTCTATAGCGTTGATCAAGACAAGGTAGAATACAAGAAATGACAAAAACCCGCTGAAAAATATGAATATTCAGGTACCAAAAGATTCGGTTAGGTTACGTGTGACAATCAAAAGTTTTGCACTTCCCACAATAGGGGGTGGTCGAGAGTGGTACCAAACGACGGGGCAAAACTCCGGGCGTTATTTAATGATGGTTCAGAGAAAAACTTTGAATAATTTGAGACAAATTTTGACAATTTATTAAAAATTTTGCATTTCTTCGACGAATTTTTAATGTTCTTTTTGTAGTATAAAAAACTTAAATTTTGGCAGCACTGAAAATTTCTATAGCGTTGATCAAGACAAGGTGGAATACAAGATATGACAAAAATCCGCTGAAAAATATGAATATTTAGGTACCAAAATATTGGGTTAGGTGTGACAATCAAAAGTTTTGCACTTCCCACAATAGGGGGTGGTCGAGAGTCGTACCAAACGACGGGGCAAAACTCCGGGCGTTATTTAATGATGGTTCAGAGAATAATTTTGAATAATTTGAGACAAATTTTGACAATTTATTAAAAAATTTGCATTTCTTTGACTAATTTTTAATGTTCTATTTGTAGTACAAAAACTCTTAAATTTTGGCAGCATTGAAAATTTCTATAGCGTTGATCAAGACAAGGTGGAATACAAGATATGACAAAAATCCGCTGAAAAATATGAATATTTAGGTACCGAAAGATTAGGTTAGGTTTGGTGTAAAAATCAAAAGTTTTGCACTTCCCACAATAGGGGGTGGTCGAAAGTGGTACCAAACGACGGGGAAAACTCCGGGCGTTATTTAATGATGGTTTAGAGAAAAACTTTGAATAATTTGAGACAAATTTTGACAATTTATTAAAAATTTTGCATTTCTTTGACGAATTTTTAATGTTCTTTTTGTAGTATAAAAAACTTAAATTTTGGCAGCACTGAAAATTTCTATAGCGTTGATCAAGACAAGGTGGAATACAAGATATGACAAAAACCCGCTGAAAAATATGAATATTCAGGTACCAAAAGATTCGGTTAGGTTAGGTGTGACAATCAAAAGTTTTGCACTTCCCACAATAGGGGGTGGTCGAGAGTCGTACCAAACGACGGGATAAAACTCCGGGCGTTATTAAATGATGGTTCGGAGAATAATTTTGAATAATTTGAGACAAATTTTGACAATTTATTAAAAAATTTGCATTTCTTCGACGAATTTTTAATGTTCTTTTTGTAGGATAAAAAACATAAATTTTGGCAGCATTGAAAATTTCTATAGCGTTGATCAAGACAAGGTGGAATACAAGATATGACAAAAATCCGCTGAAAAATATGAATATTTAGGTACCGAAAGATTAGGTTAGGTTTGGTGTAAAAATCAAAAGTTTTGCACTTCCCACAATAGGGGGTGGTCGAAAGTGGTACCAAACGACGGGGAAAACTCCGGGCGTTATTTAATGATGGTTTAGAGAAAAACTTTGAATAATTTGAGACAAATTTTGACAATTTATTAAAAATTTTGCATTTCTTTGACGAATTTTTAATGTTCTTTTTGTAGTATAAAAAACTTAAATTTTGGCAGCACTGAAAATTTCTATAGCGTTGATCAAGACAAGGTGGAATACAAGATATGACAAAAACCCGCTGAAAAATATGAATATTCAGGTACCAAAAGATTCGGTTAGGTTAGGTGTGACAATCAAAAGTTTTGCACTTCCCACAATAGGGGGTGGTCGAAAGTGGTACCAAACGACGGGGAAAACTCCGGGCGTTATTTAATGATGGTTCAGAGAAAAACTTTGAATAATTTGAGACAAATTTTGACAATTTATTAAGAAATTTTCATTTCTTTGACAAATTTTTAATGTTCTTTTTGTAGTATAAAAATCTTAAATTTTGGCAGCACTGAAAATTTCTATAGCGTTGATCAAGACAAGGTAGAATACAAGAAATGACAAAAACCCGCTGAAAAATATGAATATTCAGGTACCAAAAGATTCGGTTAGGTTACGTGTGACAATCAAAAGTTTTGCACTTCCCACAATAGGGGGTGGTCGAGAGTGGTACCAAACGACGGGGCAAAACTCCGGGCGTTATTTAATGATGGTTCAGAGAAAAACTTTGAATAATTTGAGACAAATTTTGACAATTTATTAAAAATTTTGCATTTCTTCGACGAATTTTTAATGTTCTTTTTGTAGTATAAAAAACTTAAATTTTGGCAGCACTGAAAATTTCTATAGCGTTGATCAAGACAAGGTGGAATACAAGATATGACAAAAATCCGCTGAAAAATATGAATATTTAGGTACCAAAATATTGGGTTAGGTGTGACAATCAAAAGTTTTGCACTTCCCACAATAGGGGGTGGTCGAGAGTCATACCAAACGACGGGGCAAAACTCCGGGCGTTATTTAATGATGGTTCAGAGAATAATTTTGAATAATTTGAGACAAATTTTGACAATTTATTAAAAAATTTGCATTTCTTTGACTAATTTTTAATGTTCTATTTGTAGTACAAAAACTCTTAAATTTTGGCAGCATTGAAAATTTCTATAGCGTTGATCAAGACAAGGTGGAATACAAGATATGACAAAAATCCGCTGAAAAATATGAATATTTAGGTACCGAAAGATTAGGTTAGGTTTGGTGTAAAAATCAAAAGTTTTGCACTTCCCACAATAGGGGGTGGTCGAAAGTGGTACCAAACGACGGGGAAAACTCCGGGCGTTATTTAATGATGGTTTAGAGAAAAACTTTGAATAATTTGAGACAAATTTTGACAATTTATTAAAAATTTTGCATTTCTTTGACGAATTTTTAATGTTCTTTTTGTAGTATAAAAAACTTAAATTTTGGCAGCACTGAAAATTTCTATAGCGTTGATCAAGACAAGGTGGAATACAAGATATGACAAAAACCCGCTGAAAAATATGAATATTCAGGTACCAAAAGATTCGGTTAGGTTAGGTGTGACAATCAAAAGTTTTGCACTTCCCACAATAGGGGGTGGTCGAGAGTCGTACCAAACGACGGGATAAAACTCCGGGCGTTATTAAATGATGGTTCGGAGAATAATTTTGAATAATTTGAGACAAATTTTGACAATTTATTAAAAAATTTGCATTTCTTCGACGAATTTTTAATGTTCTTTTTGTAGGATAAAAAACATAAATTTTGGCAGCATTGAAAATTTCTATAGCGTTGATCAAGACAAGGTGGAATACAAGATATGACAAAAATCCGCTGAAAAATATGAATATTTAGGTACCGAAAGATTAGGTTAGGTTTGGTGTAAAAATCAAAAGTTTTGCACTTCCCACAATAGGGGGTGGTCGAAAGTGGTACCAAACGACGGGGAAAACTCCGGGCGTTATTTAATGATGGTTTAGAGAAAAACTTTGAATAATTTGAGACAAATTTTGACAATTTATTAAAAATTTTGCATTTCTTTGACGAATTTTTAATGTTCTTTTTGTAGTATAAAAAACTTAAATTTTGGCAGCACTGAAAATTTCTATAGCGTTGATCAAGACAAGGTGGAATACAAGATATGACAAAAACCCGCTGAAAAATATGAATATTCAGGTACCAAAAGATTCGGTTAGGTTAGGTGTGACAATCAAAAGTTTTGCACTTCCCACAATAGGGGGTGGTCGAAAGTGGTACCAAACGACGGGGAAAACTCCGGGCGTTATTTAATGATGGTTCAGAGAAAAACTTTGAATAATTTGAGACAAATTTTGACAATTTATTAAGAAATTTTCATTTCTTTGACAAATTTTTAATGTTCTTTTTGTAGTATAAAAATCTTAAATTTTGGCAGCACTGAAAATTTCTATAGCGTTGATCAAGACAAGGTAGAATACAAGAAATGACAAAAACCCGCTGAAAAATATGAATATTCAGGTACCAAAAGATTCGGTTAGGTTACGTGTGACAATCAAAAGTTTTGCACTTCCCACAATAGGGGGTGGTCGAGAGTGGTACCAAACGACGGGGCAAAACTCCGGGCGTTATTTAATGATGGTTCAGAGAAAAACTTTGAATAATTTGAGACAAATTTTGACAATTTATTAAAAATTTTGCATTTCTTCGACGAATTTTTAATGTTCTTTTTGTAGTATAAAAAACTTAAATTTTGGCAGCACTGAAAATTTCTATAGCGTTGATCAAGACAAGGTGGAATACAAGATATGACAAAAATCCGCTGAAAAATATGAATATTTAGGTACCAAAATATTGGGTTAGGTGTGACAATCAAAAGTTTTGCACTTCCCACAATAGGGGGTGGTCGAGAGTCGTACCAAACGACGGGGCAAAACTCCGGGCGTTATTTAATGATGGTTCAGAGAAAAACTTTGAATAATTTAAGACAAATTTTGACAATTTATTAAAAATTTTGCATTTCTTCGACGAATTTTTAATGTTCTTTTTGTAGTATAAAAAACTTAAATTTTGGCAGCACTGAAAATTTCTATAGCGTTGATCAAGACAAGGTGGAATACAAGATATGACAAAAATCCGCTGAAAAATATGAATATTTAGGTACCAAAATATTGGGTTAGGTGTGACAATCAAAAGTTTTGCACTTCCCACAATAGGGGGTGGTCGAGAGTCGTACCAAACGACGGGGCAAAACTCCGGGCGTTATTTAATGATGGTTCAGAGAAAAACTTTGAATAATTTGAGACAAATTTTGACAATTTATTAAAAATTTTGCATTTCTTCGACGAATTTTTAATGTTCTTTTTGTAGTATAAAAAACTTAAATTTTGGCAGCACTGAAAATTTCTATAGCGTTGATCAAGACAAGGTGGAATACAAGATATGACAAAAATCCGCTGAAAAATATGAATATTTAGGTACCGAAAGATTAGGTTAGTTTAGGTGTAAAAATCAAAAGTTTTGCACTTCCCACAATAGGGGGTGGTCGAGAGTGGTACCAAACAACGGGGCAAAACTCCGGGCGTTATTTAATGATGGTTCAGAGGAAAACTTTGAATAATTTGAGAAAAATTTTGACAATTTATTAAAAATTTTGCATTTCTTTGACGAATTTTTAATGTTCTTTTTGTAGTATTAAAAACTTAAATTTTGGCAGCACTGAAAATTTCTATAGCGTTGATCAAGACAAGGTGGAATACAAGATATGACAAAAATCCGCTGAAAAATATGAATATTTAGGTACCGAAAGATTAGGTTTGTTTAGGTGTAAAAATCAAAAGTTTTGCACTTCCCACAATAGGGGGTGGTCGAGAGTCGTACCAAACGACGGGGCAAAACTCCGGGCGTTATTTAATGATGGTTCAGAGAATAATTTTGAATAATTTGAGACAAATTTTGACAATTTATTAAAAAATTTGCATTTCTTTGACTAATTTTTAATGTTCTATTTGTAGTACAAAAACTCTTAAATTTTGGCAGCATTGAAAATTTCTATAGCGTTGATCAAGACAAGGTAGAATACAAGATATGACAAAAACCCGCTGAAAAATATGAATATTCAGGTATCAAAAGATTCGGTTAGGTTAGGTGTGACAATCAAAAGTTTTGCACTTCCCACAATAGGGGGTGGTCGAGAGTCGTACCAAATGACGGGACAAAACTCCGGGCGTTATTAAATGATGGTTCGGAGAATAATTTTGAATAATTTGAGACAAATTTTGACAATTTATTAAAAAATTTGCATTTCTTCGACGAATTTTTAATGTTCTTTTTGTAGGATAAAAAACTTAAATTTTGGCAGCACTGAAAATTTCTATAGCGTTGATCAAGACAAGGTGGAATACAAGATATGACAAAAATCCGCTGAAAAATATGAATATTTAGGTACCGAAAGATTAGGTTAGGTTTGGTGTAAAAATCAAAAGTTTTGCACTTCCCACAATAGGGGGTGGTCGAAAGTGGTACCAAACGACGGGGAAAACTCCGGGCGTTATTTAATGATGGTTTAGAGAAAAACTTTGAATAATTTGAGACAAATTTTGACAATTTATTAAAAATTTTGCATTTCTTTGACGAATTTTTAATGTTCTTTTTGTAGTATAAAAAACTTAAATTTTGGCAGCACTGAAAATTTCTATAGCGTTGATCAAGACAAGGTGGAATACAAGATATGACAAAAATCCGCTGAAAAATATGAATATTTAGGTACCAAAATATTGGGTTAGGTTAGGTGTGACAATCAAAAGTTTTGCACTTCCCACAATAGGGGGTGGTCGAGAGTCGTACCAAACGACGGGGCAAAACTCCGGGCGTTATTTAATGATGGTTCAGAGAATAATTTTGAATAATTTGAGACAAATTTTGACAATTTATTAAGAAATTTGCATTTCTTTGACAAATTTTTAATGTTCTATTTGTAGTACCAAAACTCTTAAATTCTGGCAGCATTGAAAATTTCTATAGCGTTGATCAAGACAAGGTAGAATACAAGATATGATAAAAACCCGCTGAAAAATATGAATATTCAGGTACCAAAAGATTCGGTTAGGTTAGGTGTGACAATCAAAAGTTTTGCACTTCCCACAATAGGGGGTGGTCGAGAGTGGTACCAAACAACGGGGCAAAACTCCGGGCGCTATTTAATGATGGTTCAGAGAAAAACTTTGAATAATTTGAGACAAATTTTGACAATTTATTAAAAATTTTGCATTTCTTTGACGAATTTTTAATGTTCTTTTTGTAGTATTAAAAACTTAAATTTTGGCAGCACTGAAAATTTCTATAGCGTTGATCAAGACAAGGTGGAATACAAGATATGACAAAAATCCGCTGAAAAATATGAATATTTAGGTACCGAAAGATTAGGTTAGTTTAGGTGTAAAAATCAAAAGTTTTGCACTTCCCACAATAGGGGGTGGTCGAGAGTTGTACCAAACAACGGGGCAAAACTCCGGGCGTTATTTAATGATGGTTCAGAGAAAAACTTTGAATAATTTAAGACAAATTTTGACAATTTATTAAAAATTTTGCATTTCTTTGACGAATTTTTAATGTTCTTTTTGTAGTATTAAAAACTTAAATTTTGGCAGCACTGAAAATTTCTATAGCGTTGATCAAGACAAGGTGGAATACAAGATATGACAAAAATCCGCTGAAAAATATGAATATTTAGGTACCGAAAGATTAGGTTAGTTTAGGTGTAAAAATCAAAAGTTTTGCACTTCCCACAATAGGGGGTGGTCGAGAGTCGTACCAAACGACGGGGCAAAACTCCGGGCGTTATTTAATGATGGTTCAGAGAATAATTTTGAATAATTTGAGACAAATTTTGACAATTTATTAAAAAAATTTGCATTTCTTTGACAAATTTTTAATGTTCTATTTGTAGTACAAAAACTCTTAAATTTTGGCAGCATTGAAAATTTCTATAGCGTTGATCAAGACAAGGTAGAATACAAGAAATGACAAAAACCCGCTGAAAAATATGAATATTCAGGTACCAAAAGATTCGGTTAGGTTAGGTGTGACAATCAAAAGTTTTGCACTTCCCACAATAGGGGGTGGTCGAGAGTCGTACCAAACGACGGGACAAAACTCCGGGCGTTATTAAATGATGGTTCGGAGAATAATTTTGAATAATTTGAGACAAATTTTGACAATTTATTAAAAAATTTGCATTTCTTCGACGAATTTTTAATTTTCTTTTTGTAGGATAAAAAACTTAAATTTTGGCATTACTGAAAATTTCTATAGCGTTGATCAAGACAAGGTGGAATACAAGATATGACAAAAATCCGCTGAAAAATATGAATATTTAGGTACCAAAAGATTGGGTTAAGTTAGGTGTAAAAATCAAGGGGTGCGTGTCAGAAAACCTCCCCGTGGTGCACCCTGGGCACCAGCAACAATGCTTTTCATTGTTGCTGGTGGCTAATATTCTGACAACCGGTGCCATTTGTCGCGTTTGGCACCGGAGGCGGGGGGGTGGACGCTAGTCCCATCCCCAGGCCGTGGCCCTATCTTTGGGCCGGACTCTCCCAGTACCGCTCTGTCTTAGAGTGGACATGGGAGAGCCCTTCTGACGGGTTCGGCGTGCACTCACCCTGCCGCTGAACAGACAACGGGGTCTCTTCTCGTCGTTCTGACGATTCTTTCCCCCTCTTTGTCCCCCCTTTGTTTTGTCCCCCTTTTTGGTTTGGTTCTGCGTCCAAATTTGTTTGTTTGTTGTTTTGTCCCCTTTTGTTTGTTTTGCCCCGTTTTTGTTCGTGTTGTCCCCCCCTTTTTTCTGACTTTTGTCCCCGTTATCACCGTCTAGAGCACATCGTAACCCCGTATTGTGCAGTGTCGTGGATCACGTCTCGCGGCTGCTGACGGGAGCGAGGGTCTTGGCTTCACCGCCCGGACTGCGAGGGAGTGGCCCTCTATAAAAACCACCCCGAATCTCAAGTTGCTGCCGCACGGCGAGGAGATGCATGGCTGATGGGTAGTTCAGTCACTAGTGCGGCCCCTTCAGGGTACCTGCCGTCCCCCTGAAGTATTAGGCTTGCCCGGGTATCGGGATCTCTGCCCGGGTCGACGTTTATTTCTCCCATACTCGTGGGTTCAGATATGGAAAACTCTAAAAAATCAATTTTAAAGAAGACGTTGAGGGAGTCGCGCACGCCTAGTTCTGCGCGCTCCGAGGAAGACGAGGAGTACGTGCCGTCGGAGCACGGTAGCGATGTCGTGGAGCTTACTTCGGAGGCAACTCCGGAGAAGGCTCCACGCAAACGCTTGCGGTCGGCGCAGGAGTCGGAGTCGGACGACGGCTCAAGTGAGGACGCGGTTCCGGCACCGAAAGTCGCGACTGCGCGACGTGGACGCGGTCGCCCGCCCACCCACGGCAAATACGTGGGTCTGGGCAGGGCGAAGGCGGAACTTGCTGCCGCTTTACGGAAGACCGAAGACGAGGAGCGCACGTCCGAAGACAGCGTAATTGCTGCGGCAGCCCGGCGAGTTGCTGCAGGACGGAAGCAGCCAGTGGTGGAGCCAGATGCCGAAGACCTGCCGGTGTCTCACCTAAAAACCCGGCTTAGTGACGCACTGGAGGCCATACGACTGGTTTCGAGGAAGTCAAAGGGACTAAAGGGCACGTGCCAGAAGGCCCTCAAAGAGTCCCTCGAAGCCATTCGAGAGATTGCGGAGGCTGTGTTCAGCCGCACAGCGAACGACGAGGTGCAAAAGCTGCAGGAGGAGAATTCTCGCTTGGCGAAGGAGTTATCTGAGCTAAAGAAACGCCAGGAGGAATTCGAGAAGCGGCATGACCAGGGGGCAAACAAGGCCGATTCTGACCTTGTGGCTCTCGTTCGACAGGAGCTTGGCGAATTTCGCGCCAAGCTCTCAGTTATGGAGGGTCGGCTGCTGCGCCCTCCTCTGGCCGCAGACAGAAGCAGAGAGCCTCCCCGTCCTTCGCCTCCGATGCCTGCGCCGTCAACATACGCGGCTAAATTAAGGTCCTCGCAGCCTCCTGCAATTGCTCGAGTGGCCGAAACAACAGCTCCTGCCAGCCGGAAGGGCAGAAAAAGACAGCAGGCAAAGCGCGCTCCCGCAACTCCCAAGGAGTGCCCCGCCGCTGCCGTGGAACAAGCAGCTTCTACTGCACGCAAAGCCGACGACTGGGAGGTCGTCGGCAGGAAAAAAGAAGAGGCCAAGAAAAAGAAGAAGGCGGCCAAAAAGGCTAAGCAGGCGGCCAAAAAGGCGGCCAGGAAGCTCCAGGCCCCTCGCTCTACTGCAGTGGTCCTTACACTGCAGCCGGCTGCCATCGAGCGAGGGACCACTTATGCGGAGCTCCTGAAAAAGGCACGGACGGCAATCGACCCCGGCAAGTTAGGGATAACGGCGGGCTTGCGGTGCCGGACAACCCAGACCGGCGCCCGCCTTATTGAAGTGCCGGGAGTCGCTAGTGGCGACCAGGCGGACCGTCTGGCGGAAAGTCTCCGCCAGGTCTTGCAGTCGGAAGAGGTCCGCGTCTCCAGGCCCCAAAAGTGCGTTGATTTGCGCATCACGGGCCTGGATGACTCCATTACTAAAGAGGAGGTCGTCGCTGCCGTCGCCAAGACCGGAGGGTGCCCTGCGGAGCAAATAAAGTGTGGCGAAATCAAGCAGGGTCGCTCCGGCATGGGGACGGCCATTATTAGTTGTCCCGTCGCCGCCGCCAAAAAACTGGCCGATGGCCGACGTCTTTTGGTGGGGTGGGTATCGGCGCAAATCAAAGCGCTGGAGCCCAGGCTCGCCCGATGCTACCGCTGTTTATCCAGCGGCCACGTGGGTGTCATGTGCCCCTCACGGGTTGACTGCAGCGGCCGCTGTTTCCGCTGCGGTCAGCCCGGTCACGTGGCCGCAACGTGTGAAGCCACGCCGCATTGTGTTTTGTGTGCGGCGGTGGGCAAACCAGCGGAGCACCGGGCGGGTGGCAAGGGGTGCACCGCCACCAATAAAAAACTGCCGCCAAGGTCGCCTGCCTCATCGTCGGCGACATCCAGGGTCGCCGCTCCCGCGGTCGGAGGGGCGGAGGTTAGAATGGAGACATAATGTCTCCACACCTCCGTCTCCTCCAGAGTAATTTAAACCACTGCGCCAGGGCTCAGGACCTTCTCCTCCAGAGCATGGCGCAGTGGTCAATACATGTCGCCGTCGTAGCCGAGCCCTATTTCGTCCCTCCCAGGGCTGACTGGGTAGGGGACCTCGATGGCTCGGTGGCGTTAGTTTCGCCGGCCGCCGCCGGCACCCCGTCCTTCGAGAACATCGTCCGGGGACGGGGCTGCGTCGCAGCACTCGTAGGAGAAGCGGTTGTGGTGGGCGGTTACTTCTCACCCAACCGACCTCTCGCCGACTTCGAGGAGTATCTCCTCGAACTGACCGTCGTCGTCGCTCGAAGCCACCCTCGGCCCGTGCTCGTCGTCGGGGACCTCAATGCCAAATCCTCGGCTTGGGGTTCCGCGACCACGGACGCGAGGGGTGAATTGCTCGAGGAGTGGGCCGTTGAAAACGGCCTGCTAGTCCTCAATCGTGGGTCAGTGCACACGTGCGTGCGTCAGCGGGGCGGGTCAGTTATTGATGTCTCTTTTGCCAGCCCCGCACTAGCACGCCGTGTCCAAGGCTGGCGCGTCGTCGAGGAGGTGGAGACGCTGTCGGACCACCGCTATATTCGGTTCGACGTCTCCGCCCAGACCTCCGACACCCCAGCCCCAAGGGCCCCGATTGGGGGCGGTCCGCGTTGGGCTTTGAAGAAGCTAAATCGGGAGGTCCTCCTGGAAGCCTCCATCGTTCAGGCCTGGGTGCCAGCACCGGCCAGGCCTGACAATGTTGAGATGGAGGCCGAGTGGTTCCGGGAGGCCATAACGCAAGTTTGCGATGCGGCGATGCCTAGAGTACCTGCAAATATTCCAACCAGGCGCCGGGTGTACTGGTGGTCGGAACATATTGCCGACCTGCGCCACGCTTGCGTGGCGGCCAGACGCCAGTACATCCGGCTCCGCAGGAGGCGTCGCCGCCCTCCTGATTTCGACGCCAGGGAGGCGGAACTGTACGAGGCCTACAGAGCGGCCAAAAGTACGCTAAAAGTAACCATCAAGCGGGCCAAGGATCTGGCCCGCCAAGAGCTGCTGGGGACTCTGGACCTTAATCCCTGGGGGCGTCCATACCTTATGGTGAGGGGCAAGCTTCGCCCATGGGCGCCCCCCTTGTCCCGGAGTCTCCGGCCACAGTTGGTGGAGGAGGTGGTGGCCGCTCTGTTTCCCTCACGGGCGGAGCACACTCCTCCGTTGATGGTTCCGCCTTCCATGGCGTCCAGCGCGGACTTTGACGACGACGTGGTTCCCGAAGTGACCCAGGTAGAGTTGCGAGCGGCGGTGTCGAGACTTCGCTCGAAAAACACCGCCCCAGGGCCCGACGGCATTCCAGGTCGTGCATTGGCCCTGGTCCTCGAGGAGCTCGCGCCCCGACTCAGGGGGCTCCTCAGCGAGTGTTTGCAGCAGGGCCAGTTTCCACGTCAGTGGAAGGTGGGGAAACTGGTCCTGATCAGGAAGGAAGGGCGCCCGGCGGACAGTCCGTCCGCCTACCGGCCCATTGTGTTGCTGGACGAGGTGGCTAAACTGTTCGAGTTTATAATCGCGGAGCGCCTCGTCCAGCGTCTTTCTTCAGTGGGTCCGGATCTGGCGGACAACCAGTATGGTTTCCGCCGCGGGCGCTCAACAATCAATGCAGTTCTGCAAGTGAGGAGCCTGGTGGAGGACGCGGTGTCCCGGGGCGAGGTCGTCTTCGCGGTGTCTTTGGACATCGCGAATGCCTTCAATACCTTGCCCTGGAGTTGCATTAGGGAGGCACTCGTTTTCCATCGTGTGCCGACCTACCTCCGCCGCATAGTCGGGGCATATTTATCCGAGAGGGTAGTCGTCTACCCGGGTCACGACGGTTGGAGTCGGCGAGAGATGTCGTGCGGTGTTCCACAGGGATCGGTTCTGGGTCCGCTCCTGTGGAACATCGGTTACGACTGGGTGCTGCGAGGTGCGCTCCTCCGTGGTGTCGGCGTCATATGTTACGCCGACGACACGCTTGTCACGGCGAGGGGTAAGTCGCACCGGGCGGCGGCCATACTGGCGACCGCTGGGGTCGCACAAGTCGTTGGTCGTATCCGGCGGTTGGGCCTCGAGGTGGCCCTGTCTAAATCCGAGGCTGTATGTTTTCACAGCCCTCGGAAGCGGCCACCTCCAGGGGCCCATATCATGGTAGGAGGGGTCCGCATCGGCGTCGAGTCAACCCTAAAGTATTTAGGTCTCTTGCTCGACAGCCGATGGGACTTTACAGCCCATTTTCGTCGTTTGGCCCCCATTCTTCGGGGCGCTGCAGGCGCGCTCTCGCGCCTGCTGCCCAACCTTGGGGGGCCAAGCACCTCCTGCCGGAGGCTCTACGAGGGGGTCGTGCGGTCCATGGCCCTATATGGGGCCCCAGTGTGGGCAAACAACCTGACGGCCCGTAACATCACGGCGCTTCGTGCTCCACAGCGCGCCATGGCCGTCAGGTTGATTAGAGGTTACCGCACGATCTCGTTCGAGGCTGCGAGCCTCCTCGCCGGATCGATGCCATGGGACCTGGAAGCGGCGCTCCTGGCGTCGCTCTATCGTTGGCGCCAGGAGGCGCTAGCTCGGGGCGAGGGACCGGGTTTTGCCGCAATCAAGGCGGCAAGGTCCGAGCTCCGCCAGGTCCTAGTGGCTAATTGGAAGGAGCGACTTGTGCATCCTAGTGCCGGGCACGCCACGATCGTGGCGGTAAGTCCCGTGTTTGAGGAGTGGCTGGAGAGGCGGCATGGCGCCCTCACCTTCCGGCTGACACAGGTTCTGACTGGCCACGGTTGTTTTGGCCGGTTCCTGTGTCGTATACGCCGGCAAGAGACGCCCGGTTGTCACCACTGCGGCGACTGCCGCGACGTTGTTGAGGACACGGCGCTGCACACTTTGGCGGTTTGCCCCGCCTGGGCATCGCAGCGCCGTGAGTTGATCGCGGCAGTCGGATCGGTTGCCCTCTCGCTCCCGGCCGTAGTTCAGTCTATGGTCCAGAGTGAGAGGTCGTGGAACGCCGTCGCCTCCTTCTGCGAGGAAGTAATTTCCATCAAGGAGGCGGCGGAGCGGGAGAGGGAGCGTTTAAACCCTCTCCCCAACCGCAGAACCGGGCGCCGGAGGGCGCGAGATGACCTCCAGCCACCCTGAGGTTTGACCTGGGGGTGGTGGGCTTTGTGGGCCTGCCCACCATCCGTTCAGCACCAGGTCCAAGAGGCGGCGTGCGTGTTCCCACGCGCGCCTCTGTTTCGAGTCCGTCTCCCCTCTAGGGGGGGGACAGTAGGGTATATTATAGAAGTGAGTCCTTTGGGTAGGTCTCTTCGCGTAGTGGCCTGCCGTTTTACACGGCGGGCCGTAACCTCGGCGGGGTCGCGACCGCATGCGAAAGCGATTCGCGCGGCCCCGTCGATAGTGGTTTTGTCGAGGAACACCGTGGTAGGTTTAGTCGGTATTCCGGGAGGTACATTATCTTTTCAACATCTTTCTTTTACCCCGGCGAGTCCGACATAATCCCTCCGCCCGCCCCCGCGGAGGGATATGCGTCACTGCAATCCCCCACGTAAAAAAAAAAAAAAAAAAAAGGTGTAAAAATCAAAAGTTTTGCACTTCCCACAATAGGGGGTGGTCGAGAGTGGTACCAAACGACGGGGCAAAACTCCGGGCGTTATTTAATGATGGTTCAGAGAATAACTTTGAATAATTTGAGACAAGTTTTGACAATTTAGTAAAAATTTGCATTTCTTTGACGAATTTTTAATGTTCTTTTTGTAGTATAATAATTTTAAATTTTGGCAGCACTGAAAATTTCTATTGCGTTGATCAAGACAAGGCAGAATACAAGATATGACAAAAACCCGCTGAAAAATATGAATATTTAGGTACCAAAAGATTGGGTTAGGTTAGGTGTAAAAATCAAAGGTTTTGCACTTCCCACAATAGGGGGTGGTCGAGAGTCGTACCAAACGACGGGGCAAAACTCCGGGCGTTATTAAATGATGGTTCGGAGAATAATTTTGAATAATTTGAGACAAATTTTGACAATTTATTAAAAAATTTGCATATCTTCGACGAATTTTTAATGTTCTTTTTGTAGTATAAAAAACTTAAATTTTGGCAGCACTGAAAATTTCTATAGCGTTGATCAAGACAAGGTGGAATACAAGATATGACAAAAATCCGCTGAAAAATATGAATATTTAGGTACCAAAATATTGGGTTAGGTTAGGTGTGACAATCAAAAGTTTTGCACTTCCCACAATAGGGGGTGGTCGAGAGTGGTACCAAACGACGGGCAAAACTCCGGGCGTTATTTAATGATGGTTCAGAGAAAAACTTTGAATAATTTGAGACAAATTTTGACAATTTATTAAAAATTTTGCATTTCTTTGACGAATTTTTAATGTTCTTTTTGTAGTATAATAAACTTAAATTTTGGCAGCACTGAAAATTTCTATAGCGTTGATCAAGACAAGGTGGAATACAAGATATGACAAAAATCCGCTGAAAATTATGAATATTTAGGTACCGAAAGATTAGGTTAGGTTAGGTGTAAAAATCAAAAGTTTTGCACTTCCCACAATAGGGGGTGGTCGAGAGTCGTACCAAACGACGGGGCAAAACTCCGGGCGTTATTTAATGATGGTTCGGAGAATAATTTTGAATAATTTGAGACAAATTTTGACAATTTATTAAAAAATTTGCATTTCTTTGACAAATTTATTATGTTCTTTTTGTAGTACAAAAACTCTTAAATTTTGGCAGCATTGAAAATTTCTATAGCGTTGATCAAGACAAGGTAGAATACAAGATATGACAAAAACCCGCTGAAAAATATGAATATTTAGGTACCGAAAGATTAGGTTTGTTTAGGTGTAAAAATCAAAAGTTTTGCACTTCCCACAATAGGGGGTGGTCGAGAGTCGAACCAAACGACGGGGCAAAACTCCGGGCGTTATTTAATGATGGTTCGGAGAATAATTTTGAATAATTTGAGACAAATTTTGACAATTTATTAAAAAATTTGCATTTCTTCGACGAATTTTTAATGTTCTTTTTGTAGGATAAAAAACTTAAATTTTGGCAGC
This sequence comes from Catocala nupta, assembly GCA_963675205.1. NCBI lineage: Eukaryota > Metazoa > Arthropoda > Insecta > Lepidoptera > Erebidae > Catocala > Catocala nupta. The sequence goes on along the minus strand of OY776107.1, from coordinate 1,111,655 downwards.
ACTGAAAATTTCTATAGCGTTGATCAAGACAAGGTGGAATACAAGATATGACAAAAATCCGCTGAAAAATATGAATATTTAGGTACCGAAAGATTAGGTTAGGTTTGGTGTAAAAATCAAAAGTTTTGCACTTCCCACAATAGGGGGTGGTCGAAAGTGGTACCAAACGACGGGGAAAACTCCGGGCGTTATTTAATGATGGTTCAGAGAAAAACTTTGAATAATTTGAGACAAATTTTGACAATTTATTAAAAAATTTGCATTTCTTTGACGAATTTTTAATGTTCTTTTTGTAGTATTAAAAACTTAAATTTTGGCAGCACTGAAAATTTCTATAGCGTTGATCAAGACAAGGTGGAATACAAGATATGACAAAAATCCGCTGAAAAATATGAATATTTAGGTACCGAAAGATTAGGTTAGTTTAGGTGTAAAAATCAAAAGTTTTGCACTTCCCACAATAGGGGGTGGTCGAGAGTGGTACCAAACGACGGGCAAAACTCCGGGCGTTATTTAATGATAGTTCAGAGAAAAACTTTGAATAATTTGAGACAAACTTTGACAATTTATTAAAAATTTTGCATTTCTTTGACGAATTTTTAATGTTCTTTTTGTAGTATAAAAAACTTAAATTTTGGCAGCACTGAAAATTTCTATAGCGTTGATCAAGACAAGGTGGAATACAAGATATGACAAAAATCCGCTGAAAAATATGAATATTTAGGTACCAAAATATTGGGTTAGGTTAGGTGTGACAATCAAAAGTTTTGCACTTCCCACAATAGGGGGTGGTCGAGAGTGGTACCAAACAACGGGGCAAATATCCGGGCGTTATTTAATGATGGTTCAGAGAAAAACTTTGAATAATTTAAGACAAATTTTGACAATTTATTAAAAATTTTGCATTTCTTTGACGAATTTTTAATGTTCTTTTTGTAGTATTAAAAACTTAAATTTTGGCAGCACTGAAAATTTCTATAGCGTTGATCAAGACAAGGTGGAATACAAGATATGACAAAAATCCGCTGAAAAATATGAATATTTAGGTACCGAAAGATTAGGTTAGTTTAGGTGTAAAAATCAAAAGTTTTGCACTTCCCACAATAGGGGGTGGTCGAGAGTCGTACCAAACGACGGGGCAAAACTCCGGGCGTTATTTAATGATGGTTCAGAGAATAATTTTGAATAATTTGAGACAAATTTTGACAATTTATTAAAAAAATTTGCATTTCTTTGACAAATTTTTAATGTTCTATTTGTAGTACCAAAACTCTTAAATTTTGGCAGCATTGAAAATTTCTATAGCGTTGATCAAGACAAGGTAGAATACAAGATATGACAAAAACCCGCTGAAAAATATGAATATTCAGGTACCAAAAGATTCGGTTAGGTTAGGTGTGACAATCAAAAGTTTTGCACTTCCCACAATAGGGGGTGGTCGAGAGTCGTACCAAACGACGGGGCAAAACTCCGGGCGTTATTAAATGATGGTTCGGAGAATAATTTTGAATAATTTGAGACAAATTTTGACAATTTATTAAAAAATTTGCATTTCTTCGACGAATTTTTAATGTTCTTTTTGTAGTATAAAAAACTTAAATTTTGGCAGCACTGAAAATTTCTATAGCGTTGATCAAGACAAGGTGGAATACAAGATATGACAAAAATCCGCTGAAAAATATGAATATTTAGGTACCAAAATATTGGGTTAGGTTAGGTGTGACAATCAAAAGTTTTGCACTTCCCACAATAGGGGGTGGTCGAGAGTGGTACCAAACGACGGGGCAAAACTCCGGGCGTTATTTAATGATGGTTCAGAGAAAAACTTTGAATAATTTGAGACAAATTTTGACAATTTATTAAAAATTTTGCATTTCTTTGACGAATTTTTAATGTTCTTTTTGTAGTATAAAAAACTTAAATTTTGGCAGCACTGAAAATTTCTATAGCGTTGATCAAGACAAGGTGGAATACAAGATATGACAAAAATCCGCTGAAAAATATGAATATTTAGGTACCGAAAGATTAGGTTAGTTTAGGTGTAAAAATCAAAAGTTTTGCACTTCCCACAATAGGGGGTGGTCGAGAGTCATACCAAACGACGGGGCAAAACTCCGGGCGTTATTTAATGATGGTTCAGAGAATAATTTTGAATAATTTGAGACAAATTTTGACAATTTATTAAAAAATTTGCATTTCTTTGACAAATTTTTAATGTTCTATTTGTAGTACAAAAACTCTTAAATTTTGGCAGCATTGAAAATTTCTATAGCGTTGATCAAGACAAGGTAGAATACAAGATATGACAAAAACCCGCTAAAAAATTTAAATATTCAGGTACCAAAAGATTCGGTTAGGTTAGGTGTGACAATCAAAAGTTTTGCACTTCCCACAATAGGGGGTGGTCGAGAGTCGTACCAAACGACGGGGCAAAACTCCGGGCGTTATTAAATGATGGTTCGGAGAATAATTTTGAATAATTTGAGACAAATTTTGACAATTTATTAAAAAATTTGCATTTCTTCGACGAATTTTTAATGTTCTTTTTGTAGTATAAAAAACTTAAATTTTGGCAGCACTGAAAATTTCTATAGCGTTGATCAAGACAAGGTGGAATACAAGATATGACAAAAATCCGCTGAAAAATATGAATATTTAGGTACCAAAATATTAGGTTAGGTTAGGTGTGACAATCAAAAGTTTTGCACTTCCCACAATAGGGGGTGGTCGAGAGTGGTACCAAACGACGGGGCAAAACTCCGGGCGTTATTTCATGATGGTTCAGAGAAAAACTTTAAATAATTTGAGACAAATTTTGACAATTTATTAAAAATTTTGCATTTCTTTGACGAATTTTTAATGTTCTTTTTGTAGTATAAAAAACTTAAATTTTGGCAGCACTGAAAATTTCTATAGCGTTGATCAAGACAAGGTGGAATACAAGATATGACAAAAATCCGCTGAAAATTATGTTGACAATTTATTAAAAAATTTGCATTTCTTCGACGAATTTTTAATGTTCTTTTTGTAGTATAAAAAACTTAAATTTTGGCAGCACTGAACATTTCTATAGCGTTGATCAAGACAAGGTGGAATACAAGATATGACAAAAATCCGCTGAAAAATATGAATATTTAGGTACCAAAAGATTCGGTTAGGTTAGGTGTGACAATCAAAAGTTTTGCACTTCCCACAATAGGGGGTGGTCGAGAGTCGTACCAAACGACGGGGCAAAACTCCGGGCGTTATTAAATGATGGTTCGGAGAATAATTTTGAATAATCTGAGACAAATTTTGACAATTTATTAAAAAATTTGCATTTCTTCGACGAATTTTTAATGTTCTTTTTGTAGTATAAAAAACTTAAATTTTGGCAGCACTGAACATTTCTATAGCGTTGATCAAGACAAGGTGGAATACAAGATATGACAAAAATCCGCTGAAAATTATGAATATTTAGGTACCGAAAGATTAGGTTAGGTTAGGTGTAAAAATCAAAAGTTTTGCACTTCCCACAATAGGGTGTGGTCGAGAGTCGTACCAAACGACGGGGCAAAACTCCGGGCGTTATTTAATGATGGTTCGGAGAATAATTTGGATAATTTGAGACAAATTTTGACAATTTATTAAAAAATTTGCATTTCTTTGACGAATTTTTAATGTTCTTTTTGTAGTATAAAAAACTTAAATTTTGGCAGCACTGAAAATTTCTATAGCGTTGATCAAGACAAGGTGGAATACAAGATATGACAAAAATCCGCTGAAAATTATGAATATTTAGGTACCGAAAGATTAGGTTAGGTTAGGTGTAAAAATCAAAAGTTTTGCACTTCCCACAATAGGGTGTGGTCGAGAGTCGTACCAAACGACGGGGCAAAACTCCGGGCGTTATTTAATGATGGTTCGGAGAATAATTTGGATAATTTGAGACAAATTTAGACAATTTATTAAAAAATTTGCATTTCTTTGACAAATTTTTAATGTTCTATTTGTAGTACAAAAACTCTTAAATTTTGGCAGCATTGAAAATTTCTATAGCGTTGATCAAGACAAGGTAGAATACAAGATATGACAAAAACCCGCTGAAAAATATGAATATTCAGGTACCAAAAGATTCGGTTAGGTTAGGTGTGACAATCAAAAGTTTTGCACTTCCCACAATAGCGGGTGGTCGAGAGTCGTACCAAACGACGGGGCAAAACTCCGGGCGTTATTAAATGATGGTTCGGAGAATAATTTTAAATAATTGGAGACAAATTTTGACAATTTATTAAAAAAATTGCATTTCTTCGACGAATTTTTAATGTTCTTTTTGTAGTATAAAAAACTTAAATTTTGGCAGCACTGAAAATTTCTATAGCGTTGATCAAGACAAGGTGGAATACAAGATATGACAAAAATCCGCTGAAAAATATGAATATTTAGGTACCAAAATATTGGGTTAGGTTAGGTGTGACAATCAAAAGTTTTGCACTTCCCACAATAGGGGGTGGTCGAGAGTGGTACCAAACGACGGGGCAAAACTCCGGGCGTTATTTCATGATGGTTCAGAGAAAAACTTTGAATAATTTGAGACAAATTTTGACAATTTATTAAAAATTTTGCATTTCTTTGACGAATTTTTAATGTTCTTTTTGTAGTATAAAAAACTTAAATTTTGGCAGCACTGAAAATTTCTATAGCGTTGATCAAGACAAGGTGGAATACAAGATATGACAAAAATCCGCTTAAAATTATGAATATTTAGGTACCGAAAGATTAGGTTAGGTTAGGTGTAAAAATCAAAAGTTTTGCACTTCCCACAATAGGGTGTGGTCGAGAGTCGTACCAAACGACGGGGAAAAACTCCGGGCGTTATTTAATGATGGTTCGGAGAATAATTTGGATAATTTGAGACAAATTTTGACAATTTATTAAAAAATTTGCATTTCTTTGACAAATTTTTAATGTTCTATTTGTAGTACAAAAACTCTTAAATTTTGGCAGCACTGAAAATTTCTATAGCGTTGATCAAGACAAGGTGGAATACAAGATATGACAAAAATCCGCTGAAAAATATGAATATTTAGGTACCAAAATATTAGGTTAGGTTAGGTGTGACAATCAAAAGTTTTGCACTTCCCACAATAGGGGGTGGTCGAGAGTGGTACCAAACGACGGGGCAAAACTCCGGGCGTTATTTCATGATGGTTCAGAGAAAAACTTTGAATAATTTGAGACAAATTTTGACAATTTATTAAAAAATTTGCATTTCTTTGACAAATTTTTAATGTTCTATTTGTAGTACAAAAACTCTTAAATTTTGGCAGCACTGAAAATTTCTATAGCGTTGATCAAGACAAGGTGGAATACAAGATATGACAAAAATCCGCTGAAAATTATGATTATTTAGGTACCGAAAGATTAGGTTAGGTTAGGTGTAAAAATCAAAAGTTTTGCACTTCCCACAATAGGGTGTGGTCGAGAGTCGTACCAAACGACGGGGCAAAACTCCGGGCGTTATTTAATGATGGTTCGAAGAATAATTTGGATAATTTGAGACAAATTTTGACAATTTATTAAAAATTTTGCATTTCTTTGACGAATTTTTAATGTTCTTTTTGTAGTATAAAAAACTTAAATTTTGGCAGCACTGAAAATTTCTCTAGTGTTGATCAAGACAAGGTGGAATACAAGATATGACAAAAATCCGCTTAAAATTATGAATATTTAGGTAGCGAAAGATTAGGTTAGGTTAGGTGTAAAAATCAAAAGTTTTGCACTTCCCACAATAGGGTGTGGTCGAGAGTCGTACCAAACGACGGGGCAAAACTCCGGGCGTTATTTAATGATGGTTCGGAGAATAATTTTGAATAATCTGAGACAAATTTTGACAATTAATAACAAATTTGCATTTTTGTGACGAATTTTTAATGTTCTTTTTGTAGTATAAAAATCTTAAATTTTGGCAGCACTGAAAATTTCTATTGCGTTGATCAAGACAAGCTAGAATACAAGATATGACAAAAACCCGCTGAAAAATATGAATATTTAGGTACCGAAAGATTAGGTTAGGTTAGGTGTGACAATCAATCCCCCGGGGACGAGAGGAGGTCGGGTCCTATTGACCCGGCCGGCACCCACACGGGGGGGCCTGCTATGGATGAATCTTTTTAGACTCCCAACAGGCCCCCCCCATTGGATGAGAGAGGGAACACCCCAGGTTTTTTTAGTGGGTATACCAGCAGTCGGCTGGTGAGTCCCACACGCCCCGCCGGTGCCGTCCCCTAGCCGGCGGGTAGTGCATCAAGCATTTTTTCCTGGGAATCAAAAAAAAAAAAAAAAAAAAGGTGTGACAATCAAAAGTTTTGCACTTTCCACAATAGGGTGTGGTCGAGAGTGGAACCAAACGATGGGGCAAAACTCTAGGCGTTATTTAATGATGGTTCAGAGAATAACTTTGAATAATTTGAGAAAAATTTTGACAATTTAGTAAAAATTTGCATTTCTTTGACGAATTTTTAATGTTCTTTTTGTAGTATAAAAATCTTAAATTTTGGCAGCACTGAAAATTTCTATAGCGTTGATCAAGACAAGGTGGAATACAAGATATGACAAAAATCCGCTGGAAAATATGAATATTTAGGTACCGAAAGATTGGGTTAGGTTAGGTGTAAAAATCAAGGGGTGCGTGTCAGAAAACCTCCCCGTGGTGCACCCTGGGCACCAGCAACAATGCTTTTCATTGTTGCTGGTGGCTAATATTCTGACAACCGGTGCCATTTGTCGCGTTTGGCACCGGAGGCGGGGGGATGGACGCAAGTCCCATCCCCAAGCCGGAGGCCCTATTCTGGGCCCGGCTCTCCCAGTACCGCTCTGTTTTAGAATGGACATGGGAGAGCCCCTTTGACGGGTTCGGCGTGCACTCACCCTGCCGCTGAACAGACAACGGGGTCTCTTCTCGTCGTTCTGACGATTCTTTCCCCCTCTTTGTCCCCCTTTTGTTTTGTGTTTTGGTTTTGTTCCCCCCTTTTTGGTTTGGTTCTGCGTCCAAATTTGTTTCTTGTCCCCTTTTGTTTGTTTTGCCCCGTTTTTGTTCTTGTTGTCCCCCCCCCTTTTTTCTGACTTTTGTCCCCGTTGTCACCGTCTAGAGCACATCGTAACCCCGTATTGTGCAGTGTCGTGGATCACGTCTCGCGGCTGCTGACGGGAGCGAGGGTCTTGGCTTCACCGCCCGGACTGCGAGGGTGTGGCCCTCTATAAAAACCACCCCGAATCTCAAGTTGCTGCCGCACGGCGAGGAGATGCATGGCTGATGGGTAGTTCAGTCACTAGTGCGGCCCCTTCAGGGTACCTGCCGTCCCCCTGAAGTATTAGGCTTGCCCGGGTATCGGGATCTCTGCCCGGGTCGACTTTTATTTCTCCCGTACTCGTGGGATTTATTATGGAATCTTCAATTAAGTCAATTTTAAAAACATCGGTTAGAGTTAGTAGGCCGCGCATGCCCAGCACTGCGCGTTCCGAAGAGGAGGAGGAGTTCGTGCAGTCGGAGCACGACAGTGATGTTGTGGAGATTACTCCGGTGGCAACACCGGAGAAAGCTCCGCGCAAGCGGTTGCGCTCAGCGCAGGAATCGGAGTCGGACGGCTCCAGCGAGGACGCGGCGTAGGCTGCGAAAATGCCGACAGCGCGACGTGGACGCGGTCGTCCACCCACCCACGGTCGTTATGTGGGTCTGGGTCGGGCCAAGGCCGAACTTGCCGCTGCATTGCGGAAGGCTGATAAGGAGCGTACGTCCGATGAGGACACCCTCATTGCTGCGGCGGCCCGGCGAGTCGCTGCGGGACGGAAGCAGCCAGTGGTGGAGCTGGATGCCGTAGACCTGCCGGTGTCGCACCTCAAAACTCGGCTCAGCGATGCATTGGAGGCCATACGACTGGTCTCGAGGAAGTCCAAGGGTCTAAAGGGCACGTGCCAGAAGACCCTTAAAGACTCCATCGAGGCCATTCGAGACATCACGGAGGCCGTCTTCAGCCGCACAGCGAATGAGGAGGTGCAAAAGCTGCAGGTGGAAAATGCTCGCTTAGCGAAGGAGTTGTCCGAGCTCAGGACACGCCAGGAAGAGCTCGAGAAGCGGCACGACCAGGGTGCAAACAAGGCTGAAACTGACCTTGTAGCCCTCGTTCGACGGGAGCTTGGCGAGTTTCGCGCCAAGCTCTCAGTCATGGAGGGCCGTCTGCTGCGCCCTCCTCTGGCCGCAGACAGGGTCAGAGAGCCTCCCCGTCCCACTCCCCCGAAGCCTGCGCCGCCAACGTATGCGGCTAAAGCAAGTTCTCCGTGGCTCCCGGCGATTGTTCCAGCGGCCAACACAACGGCCCCTAGCAAGCAGGGCAGAAAAAGGTCAAAGGCTAAGCGCGCACCTGTAGCTGCCGAACGCCCTGCTGCTCCCGGGATACAACCCGCTGCTGCCGCGCGCAAGGCCGACGACTGGGAGGTCGTCGGCCAAAAGAAAGCGGCAACCAAACGAAGAAAGAAGGCGGCGAAGAAAGCAAGGCAGGCGGCTAAAAAGGCAGCGAGGAAGCTCCAGGCTCCCCGTTCCACTGCAGTGGTCCTTACACTGCAGCCAGCTGCTATTGAGCGGGGGACAACATACGCGGAGCTACTAAAGAAGGCGCGGAGCGCAATCGACCCCGGTAAACTTGGCATAACAGCAGGACTGCGATGCCGGACTACCCAGACCGGTGCCCGCCTAATAGAAGTGCCGGGAGTCGCTAGCGGCGACCAGGCGGACCGTCTGGCGGAAAGTCTCCGCCAGGTTTTGCAACCGGAAGAGGTCCGCGTCTCCAGGCCCCAAAAGTGCGTTGATTTGCGCATCACGGGCCTGGATGACTCTATTACTAAAGAAGAGGTCGTCGCTGCCATTGCCAAGAACGGAGGGTGCCCTGAAGAGCAGATAAAGTGCGGGGAAATTGGACAGGGCCGCGCCGGAATGGGGACGGCCATTATAAGCTGTCCCGTGGCCGCCGCTAAGAAGCTGGCCGATGGCCGACGTGTTTTAGTGGGGTGGGTGTCGGCGCAAGTAAAAGTGCTGGAGCCCAGGCTTGCCCGGTGCTACCGCTGCCTATCCAGCGGCCATGTGGGCGTCAAGTGCCCCTCACAGGCTGACTGCACTGGCCGCTGTTTCCGTTGCGGTCAGCCTGGTCACATGGCCGCTACATGTGAGGCCACGCCGCACTGTATTTTGTGTGCGGCGGTGGGCAAAGCGGCGAGGCACCGGGCGGGTGGCAAGGAGTGCACCGCCACCCACAAAAAGTTACCCCCAAGGTCGCCTGCCTCAACGTCGGCAACAATAAGGGTCGCCGCTCCCGCAGTCGGGGGGGCGGAGGTTAGCATGGAGACGTGATGCCTCCATGCCTCCGTCTCCTTCAGTGTAACTTAAACCACTGCGCCAGGGCTCAGGACCTTCTCCTCCAGAGCATGGCGCAGTGGTCAATTCATGTCGCTATAGTAGCCGAGCCCTATTTTGTCCCTCCCAGGGCTGACTGGGTAGGGGACCTCGATGGCTCGGTGGCGTTAATTTCGCCGGCCGCCGCCGGCGCCCCGTCCTTCGAGAACATCGTCCGAGGACGGGGCTGCGTCGCAGCACTCGTAGGAGAAGCGGTTGTGGTGGGCGGTTACTTCTCACCCAACCGACCTCTCGCCGACTTCGAGGAGTATCTCCTCGAACTGAACGTCGTCGTCGCTCGAAGCCACCCTCGGCCCGTACTCGTCGTCGGGGACCTCAATGCCAAATCCTCGGCTTGGGGTTCCGTGACCACGGACGCGAGGGGTGAATTGCTCGAGGAGTGGGCCGTAGAAAACGGCCTGCTAGTCCTCAATCGTGGGTCAGTGCACACGTGCGTGCGTCAGCGGGGCGGTTCCGTCATCGACGTTTCCTTTGCTAGCCCCGCACTAGCACGCCGTGTCCAAGGCTGGCGCGTCGTCGAGGAGGTGGAGACGTTGTCGGACCACCGCTATATTCGGTTCGACGTCTCCGCCCAGACCTCCGACCCCCCAGCCCCAAGGGCCCCGATTGGGGGCGGTCCGCGTTGGGCTTTAAAGAAGCTGAATCGGGAGGTCCTCCTGGAAGCCTCCATCGTTCAGGCCTGGGTGCCAGCACCGGCCAGGCCTGATAATGTCGAGATGGAGGCCGAGTGGTTCCGGGAGGCCATAACGCAAGTTTGCGATGCGGCGATGCCTAGAGTGCCTGCAAATATTCCAGCTAGGCGCCGGGTGTACTGGTGGTCGGCACATATTGCCGACCTTCGCCACTCCTGCGTGGTGGCCAGACGCCAGTACATCCGGCTTCGTAGGAGGCGTCGCCGCCCTCCCGATTTTGACGCCAGGGAGGCGGAATTGTACGAGGTATACAGAGCGGCCAAGAAGGCTCTTAAGATAGCCATTAAGCGGGCCAAAGATCTGGCCCGCCAAGAGCTGCTGGGGACTCTGGACCTTAATCCCTGGGGGCGTCCATACCTATTGGTAAGGGGCAAGCTTCGCCCCTGGGCGCCCCCCTTGTCCCAGAGTCTCCGGCCACAATTGGTTGAGGAGGTGGTGGCCGCTCTGTTCCCTTCACGGGCGGAGCACACTCCTCCATCGATGGTTCCACCTTCCATGGCGTCCAGCGCGGACTTTGACGACGACGTAGTTCCCGAAGTGACCCAGGTAGAGTTGCGAGCGGCGGTGTCGAGACTTCGCTCGAAAAACACCGCCCCAGGGCCCGACGGCATTCCAGGTCTTGCCTTGGCCCTGGTCCTCGAGGAGCTCGCGCCCCGACTGAGGGGGCTCCTCAGCGAGTGTCTGGTGCAGGGCCAGTTTCCGCGCCAGTGGAAGGTGGGGAGACTGGTCCTGATCAGGAAGGAGGGGCGCCCGGCGGACTCTCCGTCCGCATACCGGCCCATTGTGTTGCTGGACGAGGTTGCTAAACTCTTCGAGTTTATTATCGCGGAGCGCCTCGTCCAGCGACTGTTTTCAGTGGGCCCGGATCTGGCGGAAAACCAATATGGTTTCCGCCGCGGGCGCTCCACTATTGACGCTGTCCAGCGAGTGAGGAGCCTGGCGGAGGATGCGGTGTCCCAGGGCGAGGTCGTCTTCGCGGTGTCTTTGGACATCGCGAATGCCTTTAATACCTTGCCCTGGAGTTGTATTAGGGAGGCACTCATCTTTCATCGAGTGCCGACCTACCTCCGCCGCATAGTCGGGGCATATTTATCGGAGAGGGTAGTCGTCTACCCGGGTCACGACGGTTGGAGTCGGCGAGAGATGTCGTGCGGTGTTCCGCAGGGATCGGTTCTGGGTCCGCTCCTGTGGAACATCGGTTACGACTGGGTGCTGCGAGGTGCGCTCCTCCGTGGCGTCGGCGTCATTTGTTACGCCGACGACACGCTTGTCACAGCGAGGGGTGAGTCGCACCGGGCGGCGGCCATACTGGCGACCGCTGGGGTCGCACAAGTCGTTGGTCGTATCCGGCGGTTGGGCCTCGAGGTGGCCCTGTCCAAGTCCGAGGCTGTTTGTTTCCACGGCCCTCGGAAACGGCCACCTCCAGGGGCCCATATTATGGTAGGAGGGGTCCGCATCGGCGTCGAGTCAACCCTAAAGTATTTAGGTCTCCTGCTCGACAGCCGATGGGACTTTATAGCCCATTTTCGTCGTTTGGCCCCCATTCTTCGGGGCGCTGCAGGCGCGCTCTCGCGCCTGCTGCCAAACCTTGGGGGGCCAAACACCTCCTGCCGGAGGCTCTACGAGGGGGTCGTGCGGTCCATGGCCCTATATGGGGCCCCAGTTTGGGCAGACAACCTGACGGCCCGCAATATCTCGGCGCTTCGTGCACCACAGCGCGTCATGGCCGTCAGGTTGATTAGGGGATACCGCACCATCTCGTTTGAGGCTGCGAGCCTCCTCGCCGGATCGATGCCATGGGACCTGGAAGCGGCGCTCCTGGCGTCGCTCTATCGTTGGCGCCAGGAGGCACTAGCTCGGGGCGAAGGACCGGATCCTCCCGCTATCAAGGCGGCGAGGTCCGAGCTCCGCCGGGTCCTAGTGGCGAATTGGAAGGAGCGACTTGTGCACCCCAGTGCCGGGCACGCCACGATCGTGGCGGTAAGTCCCGTGTTTGAGGAGTGGCTGGAGAGGCGGCATGGCGCCCTCACCTTCCGGCTGACACAGGTTCTGACTGGCCATGGATGTTTTGGCCGGTTCCTGTGTCGTATACGCCGGCAAGAGACGCCCGGTTGTCACCACTGCGGCGACTGCCGCGACGTTATTGAGGACACGGCGCTGCACACTTTGGCGGTTTGCCCCGCCTGGGCATCACAGCGTCGTGATTTGATCGCGGCAGTCGGATCGGTTGCTCTCTCGCTCCCGGCCGTAGTTCAGTCTATGGTCCGGAGTGAGAGGTCGTGGAACGCCGTCGCCTCCTTTTGCGAGGAAGTGATTTCCATCAAGGAGGCGGCGGAGCGGGAGAGGGAGCGTTTAAACCCTCTCCCCAACCGCAGAGCCGGGCGCCGGAGGGCGCGAGATGACCTCCAGCCACCCTGAGGTTTGACCTGGGGGTGGCGGGCTTTGTGGGCCTGCCCGCCATCCGTTCAGCACCAGGTCCGAGAGGCGGCGTGCGTGTTCCCACGCGCGCCTCTGTGTCGAGTCCGTCTTCCCTCTAGGGGGGAGACAGTAGGGTTTTATTTGAAGTAGTGCCTATTTTGGGTAGGTCTTTCGTGTAGTGGCCTGCCGTTTCATACGGCGGGCCGTAACCTCGGCGGGGTCGCGACCGCATGCGAAAGCGATTCGCGCGGCCCCGTCGGTAGTGGTTGTGTCGAGGAACACCGTGGTAGGTTTAGTCGGTATTTTTATTTATTTTATTTTTATTTTATTTTCTTTGAGATAACAAACAATTGCGTAATGCGCTTAATTCTAATACAGTATTGAATCTTAAAGTAGACTTATGTAATCACGCAACCAACACCGTTATCTACAACTTAATATATTTTAAAAGAACTTAACAAGTAGCAAGCAACTATGGCAAACATGTGTCATTGAAAGATAGTTGATATTGAATATAAAAAGATAAAATTAAGTTTATATAGGTAATGTTAAGTAGGTATATGTTATGTCACTTATATATAACACTAAAGTATTTCTAATATTAAAATATTACACAAATTTGTTCATTAGCTGTTTTTTAAACTGAAATAGGGACAAAGCAAATATGTCAATATCAGTGAAATTATCGTTATAACTTTTCATTAAACGTCTTAAAGGCGCCCGCTCACCAGCGTTTGTCCTGCTCGGTATAGGAGCAAATAGTTTATGAACGTATGTGTCACGGATACGTTGCGAGCGACTAGGTATGCGAAAATATATTTGGTTTATCAACTTATCACAGTCTAGTTTATTTTGACAAATCTTATAAAGAAACATTTGGTCAAGGTACATTCTTCTATGTTTGAGAGTCATAAGAGAAAATTTATTGAGAAGTATTTCATATGGTAACCGTTTCCGTTCAACTTTATAATTCAAGTAACGGAGAAATTTGCGTTGTACTAATTCTATTTGGTCATTATATTTATCATATAGAGGGTTCCAAATACACGTGGCATACTCCAGCTGCGACCGAATGAGGGACTTGTATAATAACAATAAAGTAGCAGGCTTCTTGAACAAAGTACAGGTACGTCTAACAAAACCAAAAAGTTTAAAGGCCTTGGCAGTGATATAGTCTACGTGGGCATCAAAGTGTAATTTTGAGTCAAAATGGATGCCTAGGTCTTTTATTAATGAGACTCTATCTAAAACCGTACCACAAAGAGAGTAAGGGAAATTGATGACATTTAATTTCTTGGTAAAAGTGATTGATTTGCACTTAGATAGACTTAAGTGAAGTTTGTTAGCAAGGCAATAAACTGAGAATCTATCTAGGTCCTCTTGCAATTTGACACAATCTTCGATGGATCCTATTTTTCTAAAAACCTTTAAGTCATCAGCGTACAGTAAAAATTGACTGTTTAAGAAACATTTGTTAATGTCATTTATGAATAGAACAAAGAGCAGAGGACCCAAGATGGACCCCTGAGGGACACCGGAGGTAACGGTGGTGACATCAGAAGAGAACCCCTGAACCACTACCTTTTGAGTTCTATTTTGGACATACGATGCAAACCAACGGAGTAGATTACCACGAATGCCGTTATACTCGATTTTTTGCAAAAGCATTGCATGGTCAACCTTGTCAAAAGCCTTGCAAAAATCAGTGTAGATTGAGTCAACCTGTATTTGGTTATCCATACATTCAAACAAAAAATTTGAGTACAAGACTAGGTTACTTAATGTCGAGCGATTTTGAACAAAACCATGTTGCTCAGGAATTAGGATATTGTGTAACGTATGGTAAACCGCATTGTGGACCAGTCTCTCCAAGACTTTTGACATGGCTGACAGCAATGATATTGGACGATAATTAGAAATATCATTCTTAATGCCACTTTTAAATACCGGTGTGATATTAGCAGTCTTCCATGCTTGTGGCATAATGCCTTCCTTAAGGCTACGGTTAAATAAATAAGAAAGTGGAACACTCAACGACTTGGCGGTATGTTTCAGAAAGAAAGGGGGTATCCCATCCGGACCAGAACCTTTAGTTATGTCTAAAGACTTCAGTGAAGAAGCTACAGTATCTTTAGAGAATGACAGATCAGATAAAATGACTTGACCGTGTACCGGTGCCTCCAAGCTTTCGGTAATTGTATTCCGGGAGGTACATTATCTTTTTTTTAACATCTTTATTTTACCCCGGCGAGTCCGACATAATCCCTCCGCCCGCCCCCGCGGAGGGATATGCGCCATTGCATTCCCCCACGTAAAAAAAAAAAAAAAAAAAAAGGTGTAAAAATCAAAAGTTTTGCACTTCCCACAATAGGGTGTGGTCGAGAGTCGTACCAAACGACGGGGCAAAACTCCGGGCGTTATTAAATGTTGGTTCGGAGAATAATTTTGAATAATCTGAGACAAATTTTGACAATTTATTAAAAAATTTGCATTTCTTCGACGAATTTTTAATGTTCTTTTTGTAGTATAAAAAACTTAAATTTTGGCAGCACTGAAAATTTCTATAGCGTTGATCAAGACAAGGTGGAATACAAGATATGACAAAAATCCGCTGAAAATTATGAATATTTAGGTACCGAAAGATTAGGTTAGGTTAGGTGTAAAAATCAAAAGTTTTGCACTTCCCACAATAGGGTGTGGTCGAGAGTCGTACCAAACGACGGGGCAAAACTCCGGGCGTTATTTAATGATGGTTCGGAGAATAATTTTGAATAATCTGAGACAAATTTTGACAATTTATTAAAAAATTTGCATTTCGTCGACGAATTTTTAATGTTCTTTTTGTAGTATAAAAAACTCTTAAATTTTGGCAGCACTGAAAATTTCTATAGCGTTGATCAAGACAAGGTGGAATACAAGATATGACAAAAATCCGCTGAAAAATATGAATATTTAGGTACCAAAATATTAGGTTAGGTTAGGTGTGACAATCAAAAGTTTTGCACTTCCCACAATAGGGGTTGGTCGAGAGTGGTACCAAACGACGGGGCAAAACTCCGGGCGTTATTTCATGATGGTTCAGAGAAAAACTTTGAATAATTTGAGACAGATTTTGACAATTTATTAAAAATTTTGCATTTCTTTGACGAATTTTTAATGTTCTTTTTGTAGTATAAAAAACTTAAATTTTGGCAGCACTGAAAATTTCTATAGCGTTGATCAAGACAAGGTGGAATACAAGATATGACAAAAATCCGCTGAAAATTATGAATATTTAGGTACCGAAAGATTAGGTTAGGTTAGGTGTAAAAATCAAAAGTTTTGCACTTCCCACAATAGGGGGTTGTTGAGAGTGGTACCAAACGACGGGGCAAAACTCCGGGCGTTATTTCATGATGGTTCAGAGAAAAACTTTGAATAATTTGAGACAAATTTTGACAATTTATTAAAAATTTTGCATTTCTTTGACGAATTTTTAATGTTCTTTTTGTAGTATAAAAAACTTAAATTTTGGCAGCACTGAAAATTTCTATAGCGTTGATCAAGACAAGGTGGAATACAAGATATGACAAAAATCCGCTGAAAATTATGAATATTTAGGTACCGAAAGATTAGGTTAGGTTAGGTGTAAAAATCAAAAGTTTTGCACTTCCCACAATAGGGTGTGGTCGAGAGTCGTACCAAACGACGGGGCAAAACTCCGGGCGTTATTTAATGATGGTTCGGAGAATAATTTTGAATAATCTGAGACAAATTTTGACAATTTATTAAAAAATTTGCATTTCTTCGCCGAATTTTTAATGTTCTTTTTGTAGTATAAAAAACTTAAATTTTGGCAGCACTGAAAATTTCTATAGCGTTGATCAAGACAAGGTGGAATACAAGATATGACAAAAATCCGCTGAAAAATATGAATATTTAGGTACCAAAATATTAGGTTAGGTTAGGTGTGACAATCAAAAGTTTTGCACTTCCCACAATAGGGGGTGGTCGAGAGTGGTACCAAACGACGGGGCAAAACTCCGGGCGTTATTTCATGATGGTTCAGAGAAAAACTTTGAATAATTTGAGACAAATTTTGACAATTTATTAAAAAATTTGCATTTCTTCGACGAATTTTTAATGTTCTTTTTGTAGTATAAAAAACTCTTAAATTTTGGCAGCACTGAAAATTTCTATAGCGTTGATCAAGACAAGGTGGAATACAAGATATGACAAAAATCCGCTGAAAATTATGAATATTTAGGTACCGAAAGATTAGGTTAGGTTAGGTGTAAAAATCAAAAGTTTTGCACTTCCCACAATAGGGTGTGGTCGAGAGTCGTACCAAACGACGGGGCAAAACTCCGGGCGTTATTAAATGATGGTTCGGAGAATAATTTGGATAATTTGAGACAAATTTTGACAATTTATTAAAAAATTTGCATTTCTTTGACAAATTTTTAATGTTCTATTTGTAGTACAAAAACTCTTAAATTTTGGCAGCATTGAAAATTTCTATAGCGTTGATCAAGACAAGGTAGAATACAAGATATGACAAAAACCCGCTGAAAAATATGAATATTCAGGTACCAAAAGATTCGGTTAGGTTAGGTGTGACAATCAAAAGTTTTGCACTTCCCACAATAGCGGGTGGTCGAGAGTCGTACCAAACGACGGGGCAAAACTCCGGGCGTTATTTAATGATGGTTCGGAGAATAATTTTGAATAATCTGAGACAAATTTTGACAATTTATTAAAAAATTTGCATTTCTTCGACGAATTTTTAATGTTCTTTTTGTAGTATAAAAAACTTAAATTTTGGCAGCACTGAAAATTTCTATAGCGTTGATCAAGACAAGGTGGAATACAAGATATGACAAAAATCCGCTGAAAATTATGAATATTTAGGTACCGAAAGATTAGGTTAGGTTAGGTGTAAAAATCAAAAGTTTTGCACTTCCCACAATAGGGTGTGGTCGAGAGTCGTACCAAACGACGGGGCAAAACTCCGGGCGTTATTTAATGATGGTTCGGAGAATAATTTGGATAATTTGAGACAAATTTTGACAATTTATTAAAAAATTTGCATTTCTTTGACAAATTTTTAATGTTCTATTTGTAGTACAAAAACTCTTAAATTTTGGCAGCATTGAAAATTTCTATAGCGTTGATCAAGACAAGGTAGAATACAAGATATGACAAAAACCCGCTGAAAAATATGAATATTCAGGTACCAAAAGATTCGGTTAGGTTAGGTGTGACAATCAAAAGTTTTGCACTTCCCACAATAGCGGGTGGTCGAGAGTCGTACCAAACGACGGGGCAAAACTCCGGGCGTTATTTAATGATGGTTCGGAGAATAATTTTGAATAATCTGAGACAAATTTTGACAATTTATTAAAAAATTTGCATTTCTTCGACGAATTTTTAATGTTCTTTTTGTAGTATAAAAAACTCTTAAATTTTGGCAGCACTGAAAATTTCTATAGCGTTGATCAAGACAAGGTGGAATACAAGATATGACAAAAATCCGCTGAAAAATATGAATATTTAGGTACCAAAATATTAGGTTAGGTTAGGTGTAAAAATCAAAAGTTTTGCACTTCCCACAATAGGGTGTGGTCGAGAGTCGTACCAAACGACGGGGCAAAACTCCGGGCGTTATTTAATGATGGTTCGGAGAATAATTTTGAATAATCTGAGACAAATTTTGACAATTTATTAAAAAATTTGCATTTCTTCGACGAATTTTTAATGTTCTTTTTGTAGTATAAAAAACTCTTAAATTTTGGCAGCACTGAAAATTTCTATAGCGTTGATCAAGACAAGGTGGAATACAAGATATGACAAAAATCCGCTGAAAATTGTGAATATTTAGGTACCGAAAGATTAGGTTAGGTTAGGTGTAAAAATCAAAAGTTTTGCACTTCCCACAATAGGGGGTTGTTGAGAGTGGTACCAAACGACGGGGCAAAACTCCGGGCGTTATTTCATGATGGTTCAGAGAAAAACTTTGAATAATTTGAGACAAATTTTGACAATTTATTAAAAATTTTGCATTTCTTTGACGAATTTTTAATGTTCTTTTTGTAGTATAAAAAACTTAAATTTTGGCAGCACTGAAAATTTCTATAGCGTTGATCAAGACAAGGTGGAATACAAGATATGACAAAAATCCGCTGAAAATTATGAATATTTAGGTACCGAAAGATTAGGTTAGGTTAGGTGTAAAAATCAAAAGTTTTGCACTTCCCACAATAGGGTGTGGTCGAGAGTCGTACCAAACGACGGGGCAAAACTCCGGGCGTTATTTAATGATGGTTCGGAGAATAATTTTGAATAATCTGAGACAAATTTTGACAATTTATTAAAAAATTTGCATTTCTTCGCCGAATTTTTAATGTTCTTTTTGTAGTATAAAAAACTTAAATTTTGGCAGCACTGAAAATTTCTATAGCGTTGATCAAGACAAGGTGGAATACAAGATATGACAAAAATCCGCTGAAAAATATGAATATTTAGGTACCAAAATATTAGGTTAGGTTAGGTGTGACAATCAAAAGTTTTGCACTTCCCACAATAGGGGGTGGTCGAGAGTGGTACCAAACGACGGGGCAAAACTCCGGGCGTTATTTCATGATGGTTCAGAGAAAAACTTTGAATAATTTGAGACAAATTTTGACAATTTATTAAAAAATTTGCATGTCTTTGACGAATTTTTAATGTTCTTTTTGTAGTATAAAAAACTTAAATTTTGGCAGCACTGAAAATTTCTATAGCGTTGATCAAGACAAGGTGGAATACAAGATATGACAAAAATCCGCTGAAAATTATGAATATTTAGGTACCGAAAGATTAGGTTAGGTTAGGTGTAAAAATCAAAAGTTTTGCACTTCCCACAATAGGGTGTGGTCGAGAGTCGTACCAAACGACGGGGCAAAACTCCGGGCGTTATTTAATGATGGTTCGGAGAATAATTTGGATAATTTGAGACAAATTTTGACAATTTATTAAAAAATTTGCATTTCTTTGACAAATTTTTAATGTTCTATTTGTAGTACAAAAACTCTTAAATTTTGGCAGCATTGAAAATTTCTATAGCGTTGATCAAGACAAGGTAGAATACAAGATATGACAAAAACCCGCTGAAAAATATGAATATTCAGGTACCAAAAGATTCGGTTAGGTTAGGTGTGACAATCAAAAGTTTTGCACTTCCCACAATAGCGGGTGGTCGAGAGTCGTACCAAACGACGGGGCAAAACTCCGGGCGTTATTTAATGATGGTTCGGAGAATAATTTTGAATAATCTGAGACAAATTTTGACAATTTATTAAAAAATTTGCATTTCTTCGACGAATTTTTAATGTTCTTTTTGTAGTATAAAAAACTTAAATTTTGGCAGCACTGAAAATTTCTATAGCGTTGATCAAGACAAGGTGGAATACAAGATACGACAAAAATCCGCTGAAAAATATGAATATTTAGGTACCAAAATATTAGGTTAGGTTAGGTGTGACAATCAAAAGTTTTGCACTTCCCAGAATAGGGGGTGGTCGAGAGTGGTACCAAACGACGGGGCAAAACTCCGGGCGTTATTTCATGATGGTTCAGAGAAAAACTTTGAATAATTTGAGACAAATTTTGACAATTTATTAAAAAATTTGCATTTCTTTGACGAATTTTTAATGTTCTTTTTGTAGTATAAAAAACTTAAATTTTGGCAGCACTGAAAATTTCTATAGCGTTGATCAAGACAAGGTGGAATACAAGATATAACAAAAATCCGCTGAAAATTATGAATATTTAGGTACCGAAAGATTAGGTTAGGTTAGGTGTAAAAATCAAAAGTTTTGCACTTCCCACAATAGGGTGTGGTCGAGAGTCGTACGAAACGACGGGGCAAAATCCGGGCGTTATTTAATGATGGTTCGGAGAATAATTTGGATAATTTGAGACAAATTTTGACAATTTATTAAAAAATTTGCATTTCTTTGACAAATTTTTAATGTTCTATTTGTAGTACAAAAACTCTTAAATTTTGGCAGCATTGAAAATTTCTATAGCGTTGATCAAGACAAGGTAGAATACAAGATATGACAAAAACCCGCTGAAAAATATGAATATTTAGGTACCGAAAGATTAGGTTAGGTTAGGGGTAAAAATCAAAAGTTTTGCACTTCCCACAATAGGGTGTGGTCGAGAGTCGTACCAAACGACGGGGCAAAACTCCGGGCGTTATTTAATGATGGTTCGGAGAATAATTTTGAATAATCTAAGACAAATTTTGACAATTTATTAAAAAATTTGCATTTCTTCGACGAATTTTTAATGTTCTTTTTGTAGTATAAAAAACTCTTAAATTTTGGCAGCACTGAAAATTTCTATAGCGTTGATCAAGACAAGGTGGAATACAAGATATGACAAAAATCCGCTGAAAAATATGAATATTTAGGTACCAAAATATTAGGTTAGGTTAGGTGTGACAATCAAGGGGTGCGTGTCAGAAAACCTCCCCGTGGTGCACCCTGGGCACCAGCAACAATGCTTTTCATTGTTGCTGGTGGCTAATATTCTGACAACCGGTGCCATTTGTCGCGTTTGGCACCGGAGGCGGGGGGATGGACGCGAGTCCCATCCCCAAGCCGGAGGCCCTATTCTGGGCCCGGCTCTCCCAGTACCGCTCTGTTTTAGAATGGACATGGGAGAGCCCCTTTGACGGGTTCGGCGTGCACTCACCCTGCCGCTGAACAGACAACGGGGTCTCTTCTCGTCGTTCTGACGATTCTTTCCCCCTCTTTGTCCCCCTTTTGTTTTGTGTTTTGGTTTTGTTCCCCCCTTTTTGGTTTGGTTCTGCGTCCAAATTTGTTTCTTGTCCCCTTTTGTTTGTTTTGCCCCGTTTTTGTTCTTGTTGTCCCCCCCCCTTTTTTCTGACTTTTGTCCCCGTTGTCACCGTCTAGAGCACATCGTAACCCCGTATTGTGCAGTGTCGTGGATCACGTCTCGCGGCTGCTGACGGGAGCGAGGGTCTTGGCTTCACCGCCCGGACTGCGAGGGTGTGGCCCTCTATAAAAACCACCCCGAATCTCAAGTTGCTGCCGCACGGCGAGGAGATGCATGGCTGATGGGTAGTTCAGTCACTAGTGCGGCCCCTTCAGGGTACCTGCCGTCCCCCTGAAGTATTAGGCTTGCCCGGGTATCGGGATCTCTGCCCGGGTCGACTTTTATTTCTCCCGTACTCGTGGGATTTATTATGGAATCTTCAATTAAGTCAATTTTAAAAACATCGGTTAGAGTTAGTAGGCCGCGCATGCCCAGCACTGCGCGTTCCGAAGAGGAGGAGGAGTTCGTGCGGTCGGAGCACGACAGTGATGTTGTGGAGATTACTCCGGTGGCAACACCGGAGAAAGCTCCGCGCAAGCGGTTGCGCTCAGCGCAGGAATCGGAGTCGGACGGCTCCAGCGAGGACGCGGCGTCGGCTGCGAAAATGCCGACAGCGCGACGTGGACGCGGTCGTCCACCCACCCACGGTCGTTATGTGGGTCTGGGTCGGGCCAAGGCCGAACTTGCTGCTGCATTGCGGAAGGCTGATAAGGAGCGTACGTCCGATGAGGACACCCTCATTGCTGCGGCGGCCCGGCGAGTCGCTGCGGGACGGAAGCAGCCGGTGGTGGAGCTGGATGCCGTAGACCTGCCGGTGTCGCACCTCAAAACTCGGCTCAGCGATGCATTGGAGGCCATACGACTGGTCTCGAGGAAGTCCAAGGGTCTAAAGGGCACGTGCCAGAAGACCCTTAAAGACTCCATTGAGGCCATTCGAGACATCACGGAGGCCGTCTTCAGCCGCACAGCGAATGAGGAGGTGCAAAAGCTGCAGGTGGAAAATGCTCGCTTAGCGAAGGAGTTGTCCGAGCTCAGGACACGCCAGGAAGAGCTCGAGAAGCGGCACGACCAGGGTGCAAACAAGGCTGAAACTGACCTTGTAGCCCTCGTTCGACAGGAGCTTGGCGAGTTTCGCGCCAAGCTCTCAGTCATGGAGGGCCGTCTGCTGCGCCCTCCTCTGGCCGCAGACAGGGTCAGAGAGCCTCCCCGTCCCACTCCCCCGAAGCCTGCGCCGCCAACGTATGCGGCTAAAGCAAGTTCCCCGCGGCTCCCGGCGATTGTTCCAGCGGCCGACACAACGGCCCCTAGCAAGCAGGGCAGAAAAAGGTCGAAGGCTAAGCGCGCACCTGTAGCTACCGAACGCCCTGCTGCTCCCGGGATACAACCCGCTGCTGCCGCGCGCAAGGCCGACGACTGGGAGGTCGTCGGCCAAAAGAAAGCGGCAGCCAAACGAAGAAAGAAGGCGGCGAAGAAGGCAAGGCAGGCGGCTAAAAAGGCAGCGAGGAAGCTCCAGGCTCCCCGTTCCACTGCAGTGGTCCTTACACTGCAGCCAGCTGCTATTGAGCGGGGGACAACATACGCGGAGCTACTAAAGAAGGCGCGGAGCGCAATCGACCCCGGTAAACTTGGCATAACAGCAGGACTGCGGTGCCGGACTACCCAGACCGGTGCCCGCCTAATAGAAGTGCCGGGAGTCGCTAGCGGCGACCAGGCGGACCGTCTGGCGGAAAGTCTCCGCCAGGTTTTGCAACCGGAAGAGGTCCGCGTCTCCAGGCCCCAAAAGTGCGTTGATTTGCGCATCACGGGCCTGGATGACTCTATTACTAAAGAGGAGGTCGTCGCTGCCATTGCCAAGAACGGAGGGTGCCCTGAAGAGCAGATAAAGTGCGGGGAAATTGGACAGGGCCGCGCCGGAATGGGGACGGCCATTATAAGCTGTCCCGTGGCCGCCGCTAAGAAGCTGGCCGATGGCCGACGTGTTTTAGTGGGGTGGGTGTCGGCGCAAGTAAAAGTGCTGGAGCCCAGGCTTGCCCGATGCTACCGCTGCCTATCCAGCGGCCATGTGGGCGTCAAGTGCCCCTCACAGGCTGACTGCACTGGCCGCTGTTTCCGTTGCGGTCAGCCTGGTCACATGGCCGCTACATGTGAGGCCACGCCGCACTGTATTTTGTGTGCGGCGGTGGGCAAAGCGGCGAAGCACCGGGCGGGTGGCAAGGAGTGCACCGCCACCCACAAAAAGTTACCCCCAAGGTCGCCTGCCTCAACGTCGGCAACAATAAGGGTCGCCGCTCCTGCGGTCGGGGGGGCGGAGGTTAGCATGGAGACGTGATGCCTCCATGCCTCCGTCTCCTCCAGTGTAACTTAAACCACTGCGCCAGGGCTCAGGACCTTCTCCTCCAGAGCATGGCGCAGTGGTCAATTCATGTCGCTATAGTAGCCGAGCCCTATTTTGTCCCTCCCAGGGCTGACTGGGTAGGGGACCTCGATGGCTCGGTGGCGTTAATTTCGCCGGCCGCCGCCGGCGCCCCGTCCTTCGAGAACATCGTCCGAGGACGGGGCTGCGTCGCAGCACTCGTAGGAGAAGCGGTTGTGGTGGGCGGTTACTTCTCACCCAACCGACCTCTCGCCGACTTCGAGGAGTATCTCCTCGAACTGAACGTCGTCGTCGCTCGAAGCCACCCTCGGCCCGTGCTCGTCGTCGGGGACCTCAATCCCAAATCCTCGGCTTGGGGTTCCGTGACCACGGACGCGAGGGGTGAATTGCTCGAGGAGTGGGCCGTAGAAAACGGCCTGCTAGTCCTCAATCGTGGGTCAGTGCACACATGCGTGCGTCAGCGGGGCGGTTCCGTCATCGACGTTTCCTTTGCTAGCCCCGCACTAGCACGCCGTGTCCAAGGCTGGCGCGTCGTCGAGGAGGTGGAGACGTTGTCGGACCACCGCTATATTCGGTTCGACGTCTCCGCCCAGACCTCCGACCCCCCAGCCCCAAGGGCCCCGATTGGGGGCGGTCCGCGTTGGGCTTTAAAGAAGCTGAATCGGGAGGTCCTCCTGGAAGCCTCCATCGTTCAGGCCTGGGTGCCAGCACCGGCCAGGCCTGATAATGTCGAGATGGAGGCCGAGTGGTTCCGGGAGGCCATAACGCAAGTTTGCGATGCGGCGATGCCTAGAGTACCTGCAAATATTCCAGCTAGGCGCCGGGTGTACTGGTGGTCGGCACATATTGCCGACCTTCGCCACTCCTGCGTGGTGGCCAGACGCCAGTACATCCGGCTTCGTAGGAGGCGTCGCCGCCCTCCCGATTTTGACGCCAGGGAGGCGGAATTGTACGAGGTATACAGAGCGGCCAAGAAGGCTCTTAAGATAGCCATTAAGCGGGCCAAAGATCTGGCCCGCCAAGAGCTGCTGGGGACTCTGGACCTTAATCCCTGGGGGCGTCCATACCTATTGGTAAGGGGCAAGCTTCGCCCCTGGGCGCCCCCCTTGTCCCAGAGTCTCCGGCCACAATTGGTTGAGGAGGTGGTGGCCGCTCTGTTCCCTTCACGGGCGGAGCACACTCCTCCGTCGATGGTTCCGCCTTCCATGGCGTCCAGCGCGGACTTTGACGACGACGTAGTTCCCGAAGTGACCCAGGTAGAGTTGCGAGCAGCGGTGTCGAGACTTCGCTCGAAAAACACCGCCCCAGGGCCCGACGGCATTCCAGGTCTTGCCTTGGCCCTGGTCCTCGAGGAGCTCGCGCCCCGACTGAGGGGGCTCCTCAGCGAGTGTCTGGTGCAGGGCCAGTTTCCGCGCCAGTGGAAGGTGGGGAGACTGGTCCTGATCAGGAAGGAGGGGCGCCCGGCGGACTCTCCGTCCGCCTACCGGCCCATTGTGTTGCTGGACGAGGTTGCTAAACTCTTCGAGTTTATTATCGCGGAGCGCCTCGTCCAGCGACTGTTTTCAGTGGGTCCGGATCTGGCGGAAAACCAATATGGTTTCCGCCGCGGGCGCTCCACTATTGACGCTGTCCAGCGAGTGAGGAGCCTGGCGGAGGATGCGGTGTCCCAGGGCGAGGTCGTCTTCGCGGTGTCTTTGGACATCGCGAATGCCTTTAATACCTTGCCCTGGAGTTGTATTAGGGAGGCACTCATCTTTCATCGAGTGCCGACCTACCTCCGCCGCATAGTCGGGGCATATTTATCGGAGAGGGTAGTCGTCTACCCGGGTCACGACGGTTGGAGTCGGCGAGAGATGTCGTGCGGTGTTCCGCAGGGATCGGTTCTGGGTCCGCTCCTGTGGAACATCGGTTACGACTGGGTGCTGCGAGGTGCGCTCCTCCGTGGCGTCGGCGTCATTTGTTACGCCGACGACACGCTTGTCACAGCGAGGGGTAAGTCGCACCGGGCGGCGGCCATACTGGCGACCGCTGGGGTCGCACAAGTCGTTGGTCGTATCCGGCGGTTGGGCCTCGAGGTGGCCCTGTCCAAGTCCGAGGCTGTTTGTTTCCACGGCCCTCGGAAACGGCCACCTCCAGGGGCCCATATTATGGTAGGAGGGGTCCGCATCGGCGTCGAGTCAACCCTAAAGTATTTAGGTCTCCTGCTCGACAGCCGATGGGACTTTATAGCCCATTTTCGTCGTTTGGCCCCCATTCTTCGGGGCGCTGCAGGCGCGCTCTCGCGCCTGCTGCCAAACCTTGGGGGGCCAAACACCTCCTGCCGGAGGCTCTACGAGGGGGTCGTGCGGTCCATGGCCCTATATGGGGCCCCAGTTTGGGCAGACAACCTGACGGCCCGCAATATCTCGGCGCTTCGTGCACCACAGCGCGTCATGGCCGTCAGGTTGATTAGGGGATACCGCACGATCTCGTTTGAGGCTGCGAGCCTCCTCGCCGGATCGATGCCATGGGACCTGGAAGCGGCGCTCCTGGCGTCGCTCTATCGTTGGCGCCAGGAGGCACTAGCTCGGGGCGAAGGACCAGATCCTC
The DNA here is from genome assembly GCA_963675205.1 of Catocala nupta. NCBI lineage: Eukaryota > Metazoa > Arthropoda > Insecta > Lepidoptera > Erebidae > Catocala > Catocala nupta. The sequence goes on along the minus strand of OY776107.1, from coordinate 1,085,272 downwards.
CCGCTATCAAGGCGGCGAGGTCCGAGCTCCGCCAGGTCCTAGTGGCGAATTGGAAGGAGCGACTTGTGCACCCCAGTGCCGGGCACGCCACGATCGTGGCGGTAAGTCCCGTGTTTGAGGAGTGGCTGGAGAGGCGGCATGGCGCCCTCACCTTCCGGCTGACACAGGTTCTGACTGGCCATGGATGTTTTGGCCGGTTCCTGTGTCGTATACGCCGGCAAGAGACGCCCGGTTGTCACCACTGCGGCGACTGCCGCGACGTTATTGAGGACACGGCGCTGCACACTTTGGCGGTTTGCCCCGCCTGGGCATCGCAGCGTCGTGATTTGATCGCGGCAGTCGGATCGGTTGCCCTCTCGCTCCCGGCCGTAGTTCAGTCTATGGTCCGGAGTGAGAGGTCGTGGAACGCCGTCGCCTCCTTTTGCGAGGAAGTGATTTCCATCAAGGAGGCGGCGGAGCGGGAGAGGGAGCGTTTAAACCCTCTCCCCAACCGCAGAGCCGGGCGCCGGAGGGCGCGAGATGACCTCCAGCCACCCTGAGGTTTGACCTGGGGGTGGCGGGCTTTGTGGGCCTGCCCGCCATCCGTTCAGCACCAGGTCCGAGAGGCGGCGTGCGTGTTCCCACGCGCGCCTCTGTGTCGAGTCCGTCTTCCCTCTAGGGGGGAGACAGTAGGGTTTTATTTGAAGTAGTGCCTATTTTGGGTAGGTCTTTCGTGTAGTGGCCTGCCGTTTCATACGGCGGGCCGTAACCTCGGCGGGGTCGCGACCGCATGCGAAAGCGATTCGCGCGGCCCCGTCGGTAGTGGTTGTGTCGAGGAACACCGTGGTAGGTTTAGTCGGTATTCCGGGAGGTACATTATCTTTTTTTTTTTTTTTTTTTTTTTTTTTTTTTTTTTTTTTTAACATCTTTATTTTACCCCGGCGAGTCCGACATAATCCCTTCGCCCGCCCCCGCGGAGGGATATGCGCCATTGCATTCCCCCACGTAAAAAAAAAAAAAAAAAAAAAAAAAAGGTGTGACAATCAAAAGTTTTGCACTTCCCACAATAGGGGGTGGTCGAGAGTGGTACCAAACGACGGGGCAAAACTCCGGGCGTTATTTCATGATGGTTCAGAGAAAAACTTTGAATAATTTGAGACAAATTTTGACAATTTATTAAAAATTTTGCATTTCTTTGACGAATTTTTAATGTTCTTTTTGTAGTATAAAAAACTTAAATTTTGGCAGCACTGAAAATTTCTATAGCGTTGATCAAGACAAGGTGGAATACAAGATATGACAAAAATCCGCTGAAAATTATGAATATTTAGGTACCGAAAGATTAGGTTAGGTTAGGTGTAAAAATCAAAAGTTTTGCACTTCCCACAATAGGGGGTGGTCGAGAGTGGTACCAAACGACGGGGCAAAACTCCGGGCGTTATTTCATGATGGTTCAGAGAAAAACTTTGAATAATTTGAGACAAATTTTGACAATTTATTAAAAATTTTGCATTTCTTTGACGAATTTTTAATGTTCTTTTTGTAGTATAAAAAACTTAAATTTTGGCAGCACTGAAAATTTCTATAGCGTTGATCAAGACAAGGTGGAATACAAGATATGACAAAAATCCGCTGAAAAATATGAATATTTAGGTACCAAAATATTGGGTTAGGTTAGGTGTGACAATCAAAAGTTTTGCACTTCCCACAATAGGGGGTGGTCGAGAGTCGTACCAAACGACGGGGCAAAACTCCGGGCGTTATTTAATGATGGTTCAGAGAATAATTTTGAATAATTTGAGACAAATTTTGACAATTTATTAAAAAATTTGCATTTCTTTGACAAATTTTTAATGTTCTATTTGTAGTACAAAAACTCTTAAATTTTGGCAGCATTAAAAATTTCTATAGCGTTGATCAAGACAAGGTAGAATACAAGATATTACAAAAACCCGCTGAAAAATATGAATATTCAGGTACCAAAAGATTCGGTTAGGTTAGGTGTGACAATCAAAAGTTTTGCACTTCCCACAATAGGGGGTGGTCGAGAGTCGTACCAAACGACGGGACAAAACTCCGGGCGTTATTAAATGATGGTTCGGAGAATAATTTTGAATAATTTGAGACAAATTTTGACAATTTATTAAAAAATTTGTATTTCTTCGACGAATTTTTAATGTTCTTTTTGTAGGATAAAAAACTTAAATTTTGGCAGCACTGAAAATTTCTATAGCGTTGATCAAGACAAGGTGGAATACAAGATATGACAAAAATCCGCTGAAAAATATGAATATTTAGGTACCAAAATATTGGGTTAGGTTAGGTGTGACAATCAAAAGTTTTGCACTTCCCACAATAGGGGGTGGTCGAGAGTGGTACCAAACGACGGGGCAAAACTCCGGGCGTTATTTAATGATGGTTCAGAGAAAAACTTTGAATAATTTGAGACAAATTTTGACAATTTATTAAAAATTTTGCATTCCTTTGACGAATTTTTAATGTTCTTTTTGTAGTATTAAAAACTTAAATTTTGGCAGCACTGAAAATTTCTATAGCGTTGATCAAGACAAGGTGGAATACAAGATATGACAAAAATCCGCTGAAAAATATGAATATTTAGGTACCGAAAGATTAGGTTAGTTTAGGTGTAAAAATCAAAAGTTTTGCACTTCCCACAATAGGGGGTGGTCGAGAGTCGTACCAAACGACGGGGCAAAACTCCGGGCGTTATTAAATGATGGTTCGGAGAATAATTTTGAATAATTTGAGACAAATTTTGACAATTTATTAAAAAATTTGCATTTCTTTGACGAATTTTTAATCTTCTTTTTGTAGTACAAAAAACTTAAATTTTGGCAGCACTGAAAATTTCTATAGCGTTGATCAAGACAAGGTGGAATACAAGATATGACAAAAATCCGCTGAAAAATATGAATATTTAGGTACCAAAATATTGGGTTAGGTTAGGTGTGACAATCAAAAGTTTTGCACTTCCCACAATAAAGGGTGGTCGAGAGTGGTACCAAACGACGGGCAAAACTCCGGGCGTTATTTAATGATGGTTCAGAGAAAAACTTTGAATAATTTGAGACAAATTTAAACAATTTATTAAAAATTTTGCATTTCTTTGACGAATTTTTAATGTTCTTTTTGTAGTATAAAAAACTTAAATTTTGGCAGCACTGAAAATTTCTATAGCGTTGATCAAGACAAGGTGGAATACAAGATATGACAAAAATCCGCTGAAAAATATGAATATTTAGGTACCGAAAGATTAGGTTAGGTTAGGTGTAAAAATCAAATGTTTTGCACTTCCCACAATAGGGGGTGGTCGAGAGTCGTACCAAACGACGGGGCAAAACTCCGGGCGTTATTTAATTATGGTTCAGAGAATAATTTTAAATAATTTGAGACAAATTTTGACAATTTATTAAGAAATTTGCATTTCTTTGACAAATTTTTAATGTTCTATTTGTAGTACCAAAACTCTTAAATTTTGGCAGCATTGAAAATTTCTATAGCGTTGATCAAGACAAGGTACTTAGAATACAAGATATGACAAAAACCCGCTGAAAAATATGAATATTCAGGTACCAAAAGATTCGGTTAGGTTAGGTGTGACAATCAAAAGTTTTGCACTTCCCACAATAGGGGGTGGTCGAGAGTCGTACCAAACGACGGGGCAAAACTCCGGGCGTTATTAAATGATGGTTCGGAGAATAATTTTGAATAATTTGAGACAAATTTTGACAATTTATTAAAAATTTTGCATTTCTTTGACGAATTTTTAATGTTCTTTTTGTAGTATAAAAAACTTAAATTTTGGCAGCACTGAAAATTTCTATAGCGTTGATCAAGACAAGGTGGAATACAAGATATGACAAAAATCCGCTGAAAATTATGAATATTTAGGTACCGAAAGATTAGGTTAGGTTAGGTGTAAAAATCAAAAGTTTTGCACTTCCCACAATAGGGGGTGGTCGAGAGTGGTACCAAACGACGGGGCAAAACTCCGGGCGTTATTTCATGATGGTTCAGAGAAAAACTTTGAATAATTTGAGACAAATTTTGACAATTTATTAAAAATTTTGCATTTCTTTGACGAATTTTTAATGTTCTTTTTGTAGTATAAAAAACTTAAATTTTGGCAGCACTGAAAATTTCTATAGCGTTGATCAAGACAAGGTGGAATACAAGATATGACAAAAATCCGCTGAAAAATATGAATATTTAGGTACCAAAATATTGGGTTAGGTTAGGTGTGACAATCAAAAGTTTTGCACTTCCCACAATAGGGGGTGGTCGAGAGTGGTACCAAACGACGGGGCAAAACTCCGGGCGTTATTTAATGATGGTTCAGAGAAAAACTTTGAATAATTTGAGACAAATTTTGACAATTTATTAAAAATTTTGCATTTCTTTGACGAATTTTTAATGTTCTTTTTGTAGTATAAAAAACTTAAATTTTGGCAGCACTGAAAATTTCTATAGCGTTGATCAAGACAAGGTGGAATACAAGATATGACAAAAATCCGCTGAAAAATATGAATATTAAGGTACCGAAAGATTAGGTTAGGTTAGGTGTAAAAATCAAAAGTTTTGCACTTCCCACAATAGGGGGTGGTCGAGAGTCGTACCAAATGACGGGGCAAAACTCCGGGCGTTATTTAATGATGGTTCAGAGAATAATTTTGAATAATTTGAGACAAATTTTGACAATTTATTAAAAAATTTGCATTTCTTTGACGAATTTTTAATCTTCTTTTTGTAGTATAAAAAACTTAAATTTTGGCAGCACTGAAAATTTCTATAGCGTTGATCAAGACAAGGTGGAATACAAGATATGACAAAAATCCGCTGAAAAATATGAATATTTAGGTACCAAAATATTGGGTTAGGTTAGGTGTGACAATCAAAAGTTTTGCACTTCCCACAATAGGGGGTGGTCGAGAGTGGTACCAAACGACGGGGCAAAACTCCGGGCGTTATTTAATGATGGTTCAGAGAAAAACTTTGAATAATTTGAGACAAATTTTGACAATTTATTAAAAATTTTGCATTTCTTTGACGAATTTTTAATGTTCTTTTTGTAGTATAAAAAACTTAAATTTTGGCAGCACTGAAAATTTCTATAGCGTTGATCAAGACAAGGTGGAATACAAGATATGACAAAAATCCGCTGAAAAATATGAATATTAAGGTACCGAAAGATTAGGTTAGGTTAGGTGTAAAAATCAAAAGTTTTGCACTTCCCACAATAGGGGGTGGTCGAGAGTCGTACCAAACGACGGGGCAAAACTCCGGGCGTTATTTAATTATGGTTCAGAGAATAATTTTAAATAATTTGAGACAAATTTTGACAATTTATTAAGAAATTTGCATTTCTTTGACAAATTTTTAATGTTCTATTTGTAGTACCAAAACTCTTAAATTTTGGCAGCATTGAAAATTTCTATAGCGTTGATCAAGACAAGGTACTTAGAATACAAGATATGACAAAAACCCGCTGAAAAATATGAATATTCAGGTACCAAAAGATTCGGTTAGGTTAGGTGTGACAATCAAAAGTTTTGCACTTCCCACAATAGGGGGTGGTCGAGAGTCGTACCAAACGACGGGGCAAAACTCCGGGCGTTATTAAATGATGGTTCGGAGAATAATTTTGAATAATTTGAGACAAATTTTGACAATTTATTAAAAATTTTGCATTTCTTTGACGAATTTTTAATGTTCTTTTTGTAGTATAAAAAACTTAAATTTTGGCAGCACTGAAAATTTCTATAGCGTTGATCAAGACAAGGTGGAATACAAGATATGACAAAAATCCGCTGAAAATTATGAATATTTAGGTACCGAAAGATTAGGTTAGGTTAGGTGTAAAAATCAAAAGTTTTGCACTTCCCACAATAGGGGGTGGTCGAGAGTGGTACCAAACGACGGGGCAAAACTCCGGGCGTTATTTCATGATGGTTCAGAGAAAAACTTTGAATAATTTGAGACAAATTTTGACAATTTATTAAAAATTTTGCATTTCTTTGACGAATTTTTAATGTTCTTTTTGTAGTATAAAAAACTTAAATTTTGGCAGCACTGAAAATTTCTATAGCGTTGATCAAGACAAGGTGGAATACAAGATATGACAAAAATCCGCTGAAAAATATGAATATTTAGGTACCAAAATATTGGGTTAGGTTAGGTGTGACAATCAAAAGTTTTGCACTTCCCACAATAGGGGGTGGTCGAGAGTGGTACCAAACGACGGGGCAAAACTCCGGGCGTTATTTAATGATGGTTCAGAGAAAAACTTTGAATAATTTGAGACAAATTTTGACAATTTATTAAAAATTTTGCATTTCTTTGACGAATTTTTAATGTTCTTTTTGTAGTATAAAAAACTTAAATTTTGGCAGCACTGAAAATTTCTATAGCGTTGATCAAGACAAGGTGGAATACAAGATATGACAAAAATCCGCTGAAAAATATGAATATTAAGGTACCGAAAGATTAGGTTAGGTTAGGTGTAAAAATCAAAAGTTTTGCACTTCCCACAATAGGGGGTGGTCGAGAGTCGTACCAAATGACGGGGCAAAACTCCGGGCGTTATTTAATGATGGTTCAGAGAATAATTTTGAATAATTTGAGACAAATTTTGACAATTTATTAAAAAATTTGCATTTCTTTGACGAATTTTTAATCTTCTTTTTGTAGTATAAAAAACTTAAATTTTGGCAGCACTGAAAATTTCTATAGCGTTGATCAAGACAAGGTGGAATACAAGATATGACAAAAATCCGCTGAAAAATATGAATATTTAGGTACCAAAATATTGGGTTAGGTTAGGTGTGACAATCAAAAGTTTTGCACTTCCCACAATAGGGGGTGGTCGAGAGTGGTACCAAACGACGGGGCAAAACTCCGGGCGTTATTTAATGATGGTTCAGAGAAAAACTTTGAATAATTTGAGACAAATTTTGACAATTTATTAAAAATTTTGCATTTCTTTGACGAATTTTTAATGTTCTTTTTGTAGTATAAAAAACTTAAATTTTGGCAGCACTGAAAATTTCTATAGCGTTGATCAAGACAAGGTGGAATACAAGATATGACAAAAATCCGCTGAATAATATGAATATTAAGGTACCGAAAGATTAGGTTAGGTTAGGTGTAAAAATCAAAAGTTTTGCACTTCCCACAATAGGGGGTGGTCGAGAGTCGTACCAAATGACGGGGCAAAACTCCGGGCGTTATTTAATGATGGTTCAGAGAATAATTTTGAATAATTTGAGACAAATTTTGACAATTTATTAAAAAATTTGCATTTCTTTGACGAATTTTTAATCTTCTTTTTGTAGTATAAAAAACTTAAATTTTGGCAGCACTGAAAATTTCTATAGCGTTGATCAAGACAAGGTGGAATACAAGATATGACAAAAATCCGCTGAAAAATATGAATATTTAGGTACCAAAATATTGGGTTAGGTTAGGTGTGACAATCAAAAGTTTTGCACTTCCCACAATAAAGGGTGGTCGAGAGTGGTCCCAAACGACGGGCAAAACTCCGGGCGTTATTTAATGATGGTTCAGAGAAAAACTTTGAATAATTTGAGACAAATTTTGACAATTTATTAAAAATTTTGCATTTCTTTGACGAATTTTTAATGTTCTTTTTGTAGTATAAAAAACTTAAATTTTGGCAGCACTGAAAATTTCTATAGCGTTGATCAAGACAAGGTGGAATACAAGATATGACAAAAATCCGCTGAAAATTATGAATATTTAGGTACCGAAAGATTAGGTTAGGTTAGGTGTAAAAATCAAAAGTTTTGCACTTCCCACAATAGGGGGTGGTCGAGAGTCGTACCAAACGACGGGACAAAACTCCGGGCGTTATTAAATGATGGTTCGGAGAATAATTTTGAATAATTTGAGACAAATTTTGACAATTTATTAAAAAATTTGTATTTCTTCGACGAATTTTTAATGTTCTTTTTGTAGGATAAAAAACTTAAATTTTGGCAGCACTGAAAATTTCTATAGCGTTGATCAAGACAAGGTGGAATACAAGATATGACAAAAATCCGCTGAAAAATATGAATATTTAGGTACCAAAATATTGGGTTAGGTTAGGTGTGACAATCAAAAGTTTTGCACTTCCCACAATAAAGGGTGGTCGAGAGTGGTACCAAACGACGGGCAAAACTCCGGGCGTTATTTAATGATGGTTCAGAGAAAAACTTTGAATAATTTGAGACAAATTTTGACAATTTATTAAAAATTTTGCATTTCTTTGACGAATTTTTAATGTTCTTTTTGTAGTATAAAAAACTTAAATTTTGGCAGCACTGAAAATTTCTATAGCGTTGATCAAGACAAGGTGGAATACAAGATATGACAAAAATCCGCTGAAAAATATGAATATTTAGGTACCGAAAGATTAGGTTAGTTTAGGTGTAAAAATCACAAGTTTTGCACTTCCCACAATAGGGGGTGGTCGAGAGTCGTACCAAACGACGGGGCAAAACTCCGGGCGTTATTAAATGATGGTTCGGAGAATAATTTTGAATAATTTGAGACAAATTTTGACAATTTATTAAAAAATTTGCATTTCTTTGACGAATTTTTAATCTTCTTTTTGTAGTATAAAAAACTTAAATTTTGGCAGCACTGAAAATTTCTATAGCGTTGATCAAGACAAGGTGGAATACAAGATATGACAAAAATCCGCTGAAAAATATGAATATTTAGGTACCAAAATATTGGGTTAGGTTAGGTGTGACAATCAAAAGTTTTGCACTTCCCACAATAAAGGGTGGTCGAGAGTGGTACCAAACGACGGGCAAAACTCCGGGCGTTATTTAATGATGGTTCAGAGAAAAACTTTGAATAATTTGAGACAAATTTTGACAATTTATTAAAAATTTTGCATTTCTTTGACGAATTTTTAATGTTCTTTTGTAGTATAAAAAACTTAAATTTTGGCAGCACTGAAAATTTCTATAGCGTTGATCAAGACAAGGTGGAATACAAGATATGACAAAAATCCGCTGAAAAATATGAATATTTAGGTACCGAAAGATTAGGTTAGGTTAGGTGTAAAAATCAAAAGTTTTGCACTTCCCACAATAAGGGGTGGTCGAGAGTCGTACCAAACGACGGGGCAAAACTCCGGGCGTTATTTAATTATGGTTCAGAGAATAATTTTAAATAATTTGAGACAAATTTTGACAATTTATTAAGAAATTTGCATTTCTTTGACAAATTTTTAACGTTCTATTTGTAGTACCAAAACTCTTAAATTTTGGCAGCATTGAAAATTTCTATAGCGTTGATCAAGACAAGGTACTTAGAATACAAGATATGACAAAAACCCGCTGAAAAATATGAATATTCAGGTACCAAAAGATTCGGTTAGGTTAGGTGTGACAATCAAAAGTTTTGCACTTCCCACAATAGGGGGTGGTCGAGAGTCGTACCAAACGACGGGGCAAAACTCCGGGCGTTATTAAATGATGGTTCGGAGAATAATTTTGAATAATTTGAGACAAATTTTGAAAATTTATTAAAAAATTTGCATTTCTTTGACAAATTTTTAATGTTCTATTTGTAGTACAAAAACTCTTAAAATTTGGCAGCATTGAAAATTTCTATAGCGTTGATCAAGACAAGGTAGAATACAAGATATGACAAAAACCCGCTGAAAAATATAAATATTTAGGTACCGAAAGATTAGGTTAGTTTAGGTGTAAAAATCAAAAGTTTTGCACTTCCCACAATAGGGGGTGGTCGAGAGTCGTACCAAACGACGGGGCAAAACTCCGGGCGTTATTTAATGATGGTTCAGAGAATAATTTTGAATAATTTGAGACAAATTTTGACAATTTATTAAGAAATTTGCATTTGTTTGACAAATTTTTAATGTTCTATTTGTAGTACAAAAACTCTTAAATTTTGGCAGAATTGAAAATTTCTATAGCGTTGTTCAAGACAAGGTAGAATACAAGATATGACAAAAACCCGCTGAAAAATTTAAATATTCAGGTACCAAAAGATTCGGTTAGGTTAGGTGTGACAATCAAAAGTTTTGCACTTCCCACAATAGGGGGTGGTCGAGAGTCGTACCAAACGACGGGGCAAAACTCCGGGCGTTATTAAATGATGGTTCGGAGAATAATTTTGAATAATTTGAGACAAATTTTGACAATTTATTAAAAAATTTGCATTTCTTTGACAAATTTATAATATTCTATTTGTAGTACAAAAACTCTTAAATTTTGGCAGCATTGAAAATTTCTATAGCGTTGATCAAGACAAGGTAGAATACAAGATATGACAAAAACCCGCTGAAAAATATGAATATTCAGGTACCAAAAGATTCGGTTAGGTTAGGTGTGACAATCAAAAGTTTTGCACTTCCCACAATAGCGGGTGGTCGAGAGTGGTACCAAACGACGGGGCAAAACTCCGGGCGTTATCTAATGATGGTTCAGAGAAAAACTTTGAATAATTTGAGACAAATTTTGACAATTTATTAAAAATTTTGCATTTCTTCGACGAATTTTTAATGTTCTTTTTGTAGTATAAAAAACTTAAATTTTGGCAGCACTGAAAATTTCTATAGCGTTGATCAAGACAAGGTGGAATACAAGATATGACAAAAATCCGCTGAAAAATATGAATATTTAGGTACCAAAATATTGGGTTAGGTTAGGTGTGACAATCAAAAGTTTTGCACTTCCCACAATAGGGGGTGGTCGAGAGTGGTACCAAACGACGGGGCAAAACTCCGGGCGTTATTTAATGATGGTTCGGAGAATAATTTTGAATAATTTGAGACAAATTTTGACAATTTATTAAAAAATTTGCATTTCTTTGACAAATTTTTAATGTTCTATTTGTAGTACAAAAACTCTTAAATTTTGGCAGCATTGAAAATTTCTATAGCGTTGATCAAGACAAGGTAGAATACAAGATATGACAAAAACCCGCTGAAAAATATGAATATTCAGGTACCGAAAGATTAGGTTAGGTTAGGTGTAAAAATCAAAAGTTTTGCACTTCCCACAATAGGGGGTGGTCGAGAGTCGTACCAAACGACGGGGCAAAACTCCGGGCGTTATTTAATGATGGTTCAGAGAATAATTTTGAATAATTTGAGACAAATTTTGACAATTTATTAAAAAATTTTCATTTCTTTGACAAAGGGAAATGTCCATCGGCGGCTCAGCAGTAGACAAGATGTTCATTAATATTAAACTTCTTCTCTGATTTCAAAAGGAATTTTGATATCAATGTTGAACGATATGAAGTTCGGAGTAATCAGAATTAATTATTTAAAGTTATTATTTTCGACAACCGCGCTGCCATTTTTAAACAAGGGAATGTAAGAACAGTGTTGCCACTAAATAATCAAATACTCAATTATTAAATCGATTATGATTTTCAATAAATAGTAATCGCTATAATATTATGATCAGGTGTATTCACTTCAAATACTCAAACGATGTTTATAGTATAAGATTGCAAACGTAAAACGTACATTATAGATACATGTTTTTATAACAGTAATTCATTATTATTTTTATCCATAAGTCAGTGTGAGTTACCAAAAATATTTTGTTAGTTAAAATATATCTACTTTATTCGATTAAACGAGCCTCGATATAAAAGGGAGATTTAAATCTGGCAACATTTTTCGTTTTCCTGACAATCCTGCCATTACCTACCTACCGACGCTTGCGCCGCTGTGTTTGGTGATTTCTTTCTTTGCGATAATATTTTTTCTAACGACAAGCCTTATCAATGGACCCCGAACCCGCTTCAAATTCAAATGACGACCCCAGCTTTGTTATGGACTCCGCACCCGCTTTGCATGACGACCCCGGCTCTTTGGTCACGGATACCGATTCCGCTTCTCACGACGACTTTGGCAACCGAAACATGGATTTTGAATCTGCTTCTCGCAATATCTCAGTTTCAAGTGATTCGTCTCGCTGTATTAATTGTGGTTTAGATATAACGCGAATGAGACGGCATACTTTAGAAAGTCGTAATATTCACTCTGTTATACAACAATGGATCAGCCCAAGACAAGTGAGTTTCACATTATTCTACAGACAACATATGTATTATTACATATATTATGTAGGTACGATATCTTTCATGTAATCACAAATGTTTTTATATTTTGCAGGCATCAAGTGACAGCATAATTTGTCATTCTTGTTGGACTCTTGCTACAAGCGAAATAAGGAATTCTTCGAATGTTTCTAATACAGTTGGACATCAACATGTATGTGTTAGCTGTGGCCGCTCACTTCTGCGTTTAAGATCCCATGCGTTAAGAGTTGACACTGACCGAGAGAGGCGTATTAGAAATGTTATTGCAGAGTGGATATTACCACGTCAAGTAAGTGTTTAACAGTTTAATAGATCATTTCATTTTCCAAGGTAATTACTAATCATTTGTTCATTGAGAATAGGGTTGGTATGTGACTCTTAAATAAGGAGCTTTATTATATAACTATATATACTAATAATAATTATTACTGGTAATAAGTAGTAATGTAACGCTAGATTATGGATTTATATACCTGATAATTCCAAAGAGTGTATCACAAATATAATTAAATATTAAATATCTTGTTCATCCAGGCATAGAAAACATGCCAATGTTATAATGACATAAACATTAAATTGTACAGTTATGCTACACTGAGCATAACAAATTGCCTCAGAGAATATTTTCTATAAATCAATAATCCAGACCTTAATAGTTTTGAAGAAGAAATCTGGTGTAAACAATAACATATAATGAAATGTTCTATGCACTTGTTTCAGATATATCAGTAACCTTTCATAATGTTTGTTACAGCTAAGATCAACAGATTGTATATGCCATCCTTGTTGGCAACGAAGTGATAGGGCAGCAGTACATTTCTCCGAAGCATCAACCTCAGCTCAGAGCAATCTTCATGATGCTTCAGCTGTGTCGCAAAATACATCTGAAGAACAGCCAGATATTCCAGCACAGGCAAATCAAGAAGGTCAAATACATCTACCTAATTATGCTAGAGCACCTGATACACAAAGTTGCTGCTTTTTCCCGAACTGCACGAGAGACTCATGGTGCCTACATCTCTGCGAGTAAGGTTGTTTTGTGACTACAATTATTATGTGCCAAGTAATTGTAGAATATGCCGCTATCATTTACATAGTAATTCTTGGCACCTCTTGTTGGATGTTTTGGAGAATCCTATCCAAACATTCAATGCCAACCAAATTGAAGACTTTGCTTCACTTTTAAAAGATAATATGACGACAGAGTTGGACTTTGAACATATTGAGGTAATGCCTGACCATTTAGTGTCATATTGGTTGGGTTTCACTAAGGAACAATTTAGACAAATTCTGGAAGATGTTCCACACCTTTCCAATAAACACAGAGGAGCCTTTGCCCTAGCTGCATATCTTCTCAAATTGAGAACAGGAGATAGTGATCAGCGTATCGCTTCATTGCTACAAACACCACGCACTACATTGGAACGCTTAATGGGCATGGCAAGGGAACTTTTGCATCAAGATTTTGTGCCAGAGAACCTGGGGCTCAGACACATATCAAGAGAGGAAATAGCACAAAGAAACCTTTTGATTCCAAGGGGTCTTTTTGGTGGGACTGATAATAGTCCCATAGTCATAGCAGATGGCACATATGTATATGTTCAAAAAAGCTCAAATTACCTATACCAAAAGCAAACTTATTCTCTACACAAATATAGGAACCTTATTAAACCTTTTTTAATTGTGTGTTCTGATGGGTACATTATAGATGTTTTAGGCCCCTATCCAGCCACTACATCTGATGCTCAAATTGTTCAAAATGAATTTAATTCTGAGAATGATCCTATGAGACGCTACTTCCAACCTGGAGATGTTTTTATCCTGGATAGGGGTTTTAGAGATTCGATTCCATTATTAGAAGAGTGTGGCTACCGTGTTTATGTGCCTTCAACTTTAGACCAAGGTGAAACCCAACTGTCGACAATAGAAGCAAATAAAACAAGGACAGTGACAATATGCCGTTGGGTAGTGGAGGTAGTTAATGGCATTTTTAAACAACAATTTAAAATATTTCGCCAAACATTTTTTAACACTGCTTCACAGCATGTAATGATAGATTTTTCCATAGCAGCCTCCCTAATTAATAAGTTTCACCTTCATGTCACTGATAGACATGATGCAGCACAGATCCTTGAAATAATCAATGAAAATATGTACGTTAATAATGATCTGGCTGACTTCGTCAATGAAAGACGTTTAAATAGAGTGAGGGCACATTTTGAAAATATTAGTGCAAACCGTAGTACACCTCATTTTCCCCACCTCAGCTATGATGACCTTATCCTGATTGCTTGTGGAACATATCAGTTGAAACAAGCCCGTTCCTATTATGGTGAACATATAAGGTTTAATGGTACCTATTCAATAGAGATAAGCAGAGACAGGGGCAACAACCTACTGGAAGAAATGCCGAATGCAGATAACGCCACATTAGTAAGGGCCAAAATACAAAGTCGGCACATTAGCCGTAAGATATATTTTGTTTATGTAATGATAAATAATAAAGAAACAGGACGTAATGCAATAGTAAGCTATTGCTGTAATTGCATTGTTGGTAGGCGGACGGTGGGTTGTTGCTCCCATGTCATGACCATTTTATGGTATTTAGGTTGGGCTAGACACCAAAGCAACATATATGCACCTGCTACATTTTTGGATCATGTATTAATTGTTTATGATATGGATAGCCATGACGACAATTAATGTTTTTTACACAAAAATAAAATAAAAATATCTTAAAATCCCGGACTTTTTTTTAAACCTTTGCTATGTCTATTAAATTGGTGCTTTAGTAGACTATGATTTTATGTATATTGCAGGAATGTTCACTTTAGGCCGAAGTTTGTATGGAAGGTGGACATAGCCCTTTTTAATGTTCTATTTGTAGTACAAAAACTCTTAAATTTTGGCAGCATTAAAAATTTCTATAGCGTTGATCAAGACAAGGTAGAATACAAGATATGACAAAAACCCGCTGAAAAATATGAATATTCAGGTACCAAAAGATTCGGTTAGGTTAGGTGTGACAATCAAAAGTTTTGCACTTCCCACAATAGCGGGTGGTCGAGAGTCGTACCAAACGACGGGACAAAACTCCGGGCGTTATTAAATGATGGTTCGGAGAATAATTTTGAATAATTTGAGACAAATTTTGACAATTTATTAAAAAATTTGCATTTCTTCGACGAATTTTTAATGTTCTTTTTGTAGTATAAAAAACTTAAATTTTGGCAGCACTGAAAATTTCTATAGCGTTGATCAAGACAAGGTGGAATACAAGATATGACAAAAATCCGCTGAAAAATATGAATATTTAGGTACCAAAATATTGGGTTAGGTTAGGTGTGACAATCAAAAATTTTGCACTTCCCACAATAGGGGGTGGTCGAGAGTGGTACCAAACGACGGGGCAAAACTCCGGGCGTTATTTAATGATGGTTCAGAGAAAAACTTTGAATAATTTGAGACAAATTTTGTCAATTTATTAAAAAATTTGCATTTCTTTGACAAATTTTTAATGTTCTATTTGTAGTACAAAAACTCTTAAATTTTGGCAGCATTGAAAATTTCTATAGCGTTGATCAAGACAAGGTAGAATACAAGATATGACAAAAACCCGCTGAAAAATATGAATATTCAGGTACCAAAAGATTCGGTTAGGTTAGGTGTGACAATCAAAAGTTTTGCACTTCCCACAATAGCGGGTGGTCGAGAGTCGTACCAAACGACGGGGCAAAACTCCGGGCGTTATAAAATGATGGTTCGGAGAATAATTTTGAATAATTTGAGACAAATGTTGACAATTTATTAAAAAATTTGCATTTCTTCGACGAATTTTTAATGTTCTTTTTGTAGTATAAAAAACTTAAATTTTGGCAGCACTGAAAATTTCTATAGCGTTGATCAAGACAAGGTGGAATACAAGATATGACAAAAATCCGCTGAAAAATATGAATATTTAGGTACCAAAATATTGGGTTAGGTTAGGTGTGACAATCAAAAGTTTTGCACTTCCCACAATAGGGGGTGGTCGAGAGTGGTACCAAACGACGGGACAAAACTCCGGGCGTTATTTAATGATGGTTCAGAGAAAAACTTTGAATAATTTGAGACAAATTTTGACAATTTATTAAAAATTTTGCATTTCTTTGACGAATTTTTAATGTTCTTTTTGTAGTATAAAAAACTTAAATTTTGGCAGCAATGAAAATTTCTATAGCGTTAATCAAGACAAGGTAGAATACAAGATATGACAAAAACCCGCTGAAAAATATGAATATTCAGGTACCAAAAGATTCGGTTAGGTTAGGTGTGACAATCAAAAGTTTTGCACTTCCCACAATAGGGGGTGGTCGAGAGTCGTACCAAACGACGGGGCAAAACTCCGGGCGTTATTAAATGATGGTTCGGAGAATAATTTTGAATAATTTGAGACAAATTTTGACAATTTATTAAAAAATTTGCATTTCTTCGACGAATTTTAATGTTCTTTTTGTAGTATAAAAAACTTAAATTTTGGCAGCACTGAAAATTTCTATAGCGTTGATCAAGACAAGGTGGAATACAAGATATGACAAAAATCCGCTGAAAAATATGAATATTTAGGTACCAAAATATTGGGTTAGGTTAGGTGTGACAATCAAAAGTTTTGCACTTCCCACAATAGGGGGTGGTCGAGAGTCGTACCAAACGACGGGGCAAAACTCCGGGCGTTATTAAATGATGGTTCGGAGAATAATTTTGAATAATTTGAGACAAATTTTGACAATTTATTAAAAAATTTGCATTTCTTCGACGAATTTTTAATGTTCTTTTTGTAGTATAAAAAACTTAAATTTTGGCAGCACTGAAAATTTCTAAAGCGTTGATCAAGACAAGGTGGAATACAAGATATGACAAAAACCCGCTGAAAAATATGAATATTCAGGTACCAAAAGATTCGGTTAGGTTAGGTGTGACAATCAAAAGTTTTGCACTTCCCACAATAGCGGGTGGTCGAGAGTCGTACCAAACGACGGGGCAAAACTCCGGGCGTTATTAAATGATGGTTCGGAGAATAATTTTAAATAATTGGAGACAAATTTTGACAATTTATTAAAAAATTTGCATTTCTTCGACGAATTTTTAATGTTCTTTTTGTAGTATAAAAAACTTAAATTTTGGCAGCACTGAAAATTTCTATAGCGTTGATCAAGACAAGGTGGAATACAAGATATGACAAAAATCCGCTGAAAAATATGAATATTTAGGTACCAAAATATTGGGTTAGGTTAGGTGTGACAAAGTTTTGCACTTCCCACAATAGGGGGTGGTCGAGAGTGGTACCAAACGACGGGGAAAAACTCCGGGCGTTATTTAATGATGGTTCAGAGAAAAACTTTGAATAATTTGAGACAAATTTTGACAATTTATTAAAAATTTTGCATTTCTTTGACGAATTTTTAATGTTCTTTTTGTAGTATAAAAAACTTAAATTTTGGCAGCACTGAAAATTTCTATAGCGTTGATCAAGACAAGGTGGAATACAAGATATGACAAAAATCCGCTGAAAAATATGAATATTTAGGTACCAAAATATTGGGTTAGGTTAGGTGTGACAATCAAAAGTTTTGCACTTCCCACAATAGGGGGTGGTCGAGAGTGGTACAAAACGACGGGGCAAAACTCCGGGCGTTATTTAATGATGGTTCAGAGAAATACTTTGAATAATTTGAGACAAATTTTGACAATTTATTAAAAATTTTGCATTTCTTTGACAAATTTTTAATGTTCTTTTTGTAGTATAAAAAACTTAAATTTTGGCAGCACTGAAAATTTCTATAGCGTTGATCAAGACAAGGTGGAATACAAGATATGACAAAAATCCGCTGAAAAATATGAATATTTAGGTACCGAAAGATTAGGTTAGGTTAGGTGTAAAAATCAAAAGTTTTGCACTTCCCACAATAGGGTGTGGTCGAGAGTCGTACCAAACGACGGGGCAAAACTCCGGGCGTTATTTAATGATGGTTCGGAGAATAATTTGGATAATTTGAGACAAATTTTGACAATTTATTAAAAATTTTGCATTTCTTTGACAAATTTTTAATGTTCTTTTTGTAGTATAAAAAACTTAAATTTTGGCAGCAATGAAAATTTCTATAGCGTTAATCAAGACAAGGTAGAATACAAGATATGACAAAAACCCGCTGAAAAATATGAATATTCAAGTACCAAAAGATTCGGTTAGGTTAGGTGTGACAATCAAAAGTTTTGCACTTCCCACAATAGGGGGTGGTCGAGAGTCGTACCAAACGACGGGGCAAAACTCCGGGCGTTATTAAATGATGGTTCGGAGAATAATTTTGAATAATTTGAGACAAATTTTGACAATTTATTAAAAAATTTGCATTTCTTCGACGAATTTTAATGTTCTTTTTGTAGTATAAAAAACTTAAATTTTGGCAGCACTGAAAATTTCTATAGCGTTGATCAAGACAAGGTGGAATACAAGATATGACAAAAATCCGCTGAAAAATATGAATATTTAGGTACCAAAATATTGGGTTAGGTTAGGTGTGACAATCAAAAGTTTTGCACTTCCCACAATAGGGGGTGGTCGAGAGCCGTACCAAACGACGGGGCAAAACTCCGGGCGTTATTAAATGATGGTTCGGAGAATAATTTTGAATAATTTGAGACAAATTTTGACAATTTATTAAAAAATTTGCATTTCTTCGACGAATTTTTAATGTTCTTTTTGTAGTATAAAAAACTTAAATTTTGGCAGCAATGAAAATTTCTATAGCGTTGATCAAGACAAGGTGGAATACAAGATATGACAAAAATCCGCTGAAAAATATGAATATTTAGGTACCAAAATATTGGGTTAGGTTAGGTGTGACAATCAAAAGTTTTGCACTTCCCACAATAGGGGGTGGTCGAGAGTCGTACCAAACGACGGGGCAAAACTCCGGGCGTTATTAAATGATGGTTCGGAGAATAATTTTGAATAATTTGAGACAAATTTTGACAATTTATTAAAAAATTTGCATTTCTTCGACGAATTTTTAATGTTCTTTTTGTAGTATAAAAAACTTAAATTTTGGCAGCACTGAAAATTTCTATAGCGTTGATCAAGACAAGGTGGAATACAAGATATGACAAAAATCCGCTGAAAAATATGAATATTTAGGTACCAAAATATTGGGTTAGGTTAGGTGTGACAATCAAAAGTTTTGCACTTCCCACA
Organism: Catocala nupta; assembly: GCA_963675205.1. NCBI lineage: Eukaryota > Metazoa > Arthropoda > Insecta > Lepidoptera > Erebidae > Catocala > Catocala nupta. The sequence goes on along the minus strand of OY776107.1, from coordinate 1,065,945 downwards.
ATAGGGGGTGGTCGAGAGTGGTACCAAACGACGGGGCAAAACTCCGGGCGTTATTTAATGATGGTTCAGAGAAAAACTTTGAATAATTTGAGACAAATTTTGACAATTAATTAAAAATTTTGCATTTCTTTGACGAATTTTTAATGTTCTTTTTGTAGTATTAAAAACTTAAATTTTGGCAGCACTGAAAATTTCTATAGCGTTGATCAAGACAAGGTGGAATACAAGATATGACAAAAATCCGCTGAAAAATATGAATATTTAGGTACCGAAAGATTAGGTTAGTTTAGGTGTAAAAATCAAAAGTTTTGCACTTCCCACAATAGGGGGTGGTCGAGAGTCATACCAAACGACGGGGCAAAACTCCGGGCGTTATTTAATGATGGTTCAGAGAATAATTTTGAATAATTTGAGACAAATTTTGACAATTTATTAAAAAATTTGCATTTCTTTGACAAATTTTTAATGTTCTATTTGTAGTACAAAAACTCTTAAATTTTGGCAGCATTGAAAATTTCTATAGCGTTGATCAAGACAAGGTAGAATACAAGATATGACAAAAACCCGCTGAAAAATATGAATATTCAGGTACCAAAAGATTCGGTTAGGTTAGGTGTGACAATCAAAAGTTTTGCACTTCCCACAATAGGGGGTGGTCGAGAGTCGTACCAAACGACGGGGCAAAACTCCGAACGTTATTAAATGATGGTTCGGAGAATAATTTTGAATAATTTGAGACAAATTTTGACAATTTATTAAAAAATTTGCATTTCTTCGACGAATTTTTAATGTTCTTTTTGTAGTATAAAAAACTTAAATTTTGGCAGCACTGAAAATTTCTATAGCGTTGATCAAGACAAGGTGGAATACAAGATATGACAAAAATCCGCTGAAAAATATGAATATTTAGGTACCAAAATATTAGGTTAGGTTAGGTGTGACAATCAAAAGTTTTGCACTTCCCACAATAGGGGGTGGTCGAGAGTGGTACCAAACGACGGGGCAAAACTCCGGGCGTTATTTCATGATGGTTCATAGAAAAACTTTGAATAATTTGAGACAAATTTTGACAATTTATTAAAAATTTTGCATTTCTTTGACGAATTTTTAATGTTCTTTTTGTAGTATAAAAACTTAAATTTTGGCAGCACTGAAAATTTCTATAGCGTTGATCAAGACAAGGTGGAATACAAGATATGACAAAAATCCGCTGAAAATTATGTTGACAATTTATTAAAAAATTTGCATTTCTTCGACGAATTTTTAATGTTCTTTTTGTAGTATAAAAAACTTAAATTTTGGCAGCACTGAAAATTTCTATAGCGTTGATCAAGACAAGGTGGAATACAAGATATGACAAAAATCCGCTGAAAAATATGAATATTTAGGTACCAAAATATTGGGTTAGGTTAGGTGTGACAATCAAAAGTTTTGCACTTCCCACAATAGGGGGTGGTCGAGAGTGGTACCAAACGACGGGGCAAAACTCCGGGCGTTATTTAATGATGGTTCAGAGAAAAACTTTGAATAATTTGAGACAAATTTTGACAATTTATTAAAAAATTTGCATTTCTTTGACAAATTTTTAATGTTCTATTTGTAGTACAAAAACTCTTAAATTTTGGCAGCATTGAAAATTTCTATAGCGTTGATCAAGACAAGGTAGAATACAAGATATGACAGAAACCCGCTGAAAAATATGAATATTCAGGTACCAAAAGATTCGGTTAGGTTAGGTGTGACAATCAAAAGTTTTGCACTTCCCACAATAGCGGGTGGTCGAGAGTCGTACCAAACGACGGGGCAAAACTCCGGGCGTTATTAAATGATGGTTCGGAGAATAATTTTAAATAATTGGAGACAAATTTTGACAATTTATTAAAAAATTTGCATTTCTTCGACGAATTTTTAATGTTCTTTTTGTAGTATAAAAAACTTAAATTTTGGCAGCACTGAAAATTTCTATAGCGTTGATCAAGACAAGGTGGAATACAAGATATGACAAAAATCCGCTGAAAAATATGAATATTTAGGTACCAAAATATTGGGTTAGGTTAGGTGTGACAATCAAAAGTTTTGCACTTCCCACAATAGGGGGTGGTCGAGAGTGGTACCAAACGACGGGGAAAAACTCCGGGCGTTATTTAATGATGGTTCAGAGAAAAACTTTGAATAATTTGAGACAAATTTTGACAATTTATTAAAAATTTTGCATTTCTTTGACGAATTTTTAATGTTCTTTTTGTAGTATAAAAAACTTAAATTTTGGCAGCACTGAAAATTTCTATAGCGTTGATCAAGACAAGGTGGAATACAAGATATGACAAAAATCCGCTGAAAAATATGAATATTTAGGTACCGAAAGATTAGGTTAGTTTAGGTGTAAAAATCAAAAGTTTTGCACTTCCCACAATAGGGGGTGGTCGAGAGTCATACCAAACGACGGGGCAAAACTCCGGGCGTTATTTAATGATGGTTCAGAGAATAATTTTGAATAATTTGAGACAAATTTTGACAATTTATTAAAAAATTTGCATTTCTTTGACAAATTTTTAATGTTCTATTTGTAGTACAAAAACTCTTAAATTTTGGCAGCATTGAAAATTTCTATAGCGTTAATCAAGACAAGGTAGAATACAAGATATGACAAAAACCCGCTGAAAAATATGAATATTCAGGTACCAAAAGATTCGGTTAGGTTAGGTGTGACAATCAAAAGTTTTGCACTTCCCACAATAAGGGGTGGTCGAGAGTCGTACCAAACGACGGGGCAAAACTCCGGGCGTTATTAAATGATGGTTCGGAGAATAATTTTGAATAATTTGAGACAAATTTTGACAATTTATTAAAAAATTTGCATTTCTTCGACGAATTTTTAATGTTCTTTTTGTAGTATAAAAAACTTAAATTTTGGCAGCACTGAAAATTTCTATAGCGTTGATCAAGACAAGGTGGAATACAAGATATGACAAAAATCCGCTGAAAAATATGAATATTTAGGTACCAAAATATTAGGTTAGGTTAGGTGTGACAATCAAAAGTTTTGCACTTCCCACAATAGGGGGTGGTCTAGAGTGGTACCAAACGACGGGGCAAAACTCCGGGCGTTATTTCATGATGGTTCATAGAAAAACTTTGAATAATTTGAGACAAATTTTGACAATTTATTAAAAATTTTGCATTTCTTTGACGAATTTTTAATGTTCTTTTTGTAGTATAAAAACTTAAATTTTGGCAGCACTGAAAATTTCTATAGCGTTGATCAAGACAAGGTGAAATACAAGATATGACAAAAATCCGCTGAAAATTATGTTGACAATTTATTAAAAAATTTGCATTTCTTCGACGAATTTTTAATGTTCTTTTTGTAGTATAAAAAACTTAAATTTTGGCAGCACTGAAAATTTCTATAGCGTTGATCAAGACAAGGTGGAATACAAGATATGACAAAAATCCGCTGAAAAATATGAATATTTAGGTACCAAAATATTGGGTTAGGTTAGGTGTGACAATCAAAAGTTTTGCACTTTCCACAATAGGGGGTGGTCGAGAGTGGTACCAAACGACGGGGCAAAACTCCGGGCGTTATTTAATGATGGTTCAGAGAAAAACTTTGAATAATTTGAGACAAATTTTGACAATTTATTAAAAATTTTGCATTTCTTTGACAAATTTTTAATGTTCTATTTGTAGTACAAAAACTCTTAAATTTTGGCAGCATTGAAAATTTCTATAGCGTTGATCAAGACAAGGTAGAATACAAGATATGACAAAAACCCGCTGAAAAATATGATTATTCAGGTACCAAAAGATTCGGTTAGGTTAGGTGTGACAATCAAAAGTTTTGCACTTCCCACAATAGGGGGTGGTCGAGAGTCGTACCAAACGACGGGGCAAAACTCCGGGCGTTATTAAATGATGGTTCGGAGAATAATTTTGAATAATCTGAGACAAATTTTGACAATTTATTAAAAAATTTGCATTTCTTCGACGAATTTTTAATGTTCTTTTTGTAGTATAAAAAACTTAAATTTTGGCAGCACTGAAAATTTCTATAGCGTTGATCAAGACAAGGTGGAATACAAGATATGACAAAAATCCGCTGAAAATTATGAATATTTAGGTACCGAAAGATTAGGTTAGGTTAGGTGTAAAAATCAAAAGTTTTGCACTTCCCACAATAGGGTGTGGTCGAGAGTCGTACCAAACGACGGGGCAAAACTCCGGGCGTTATTTAATGATGGTTTAGAGAATAATTTTGAATAATTTGAGACAAATTTTGACAATTTATTAAAAAATTTGCATTTCTTTGACAAATTTTTAATGTTCTATTTGTAGTACAAAAACTCTTAAATTTTGGCAGCATTGAAAATTTCTATAGCGTTGATCAAGACAAGGTAGAATACAAGATATGACAGAAACCCGCTGAAAAATATGAATATTCAGGTACCAAAAGATTCGGTTAGGTTAGGTGTGACAATCAAAAGTTTTGCACTTCCCACAATAGGGGATGGTCGAGAGTGGTACCAAACGACGGGGAAAAACTCCGGGCGTTATTTAATGATGGTTCAGAGAAAAACTTTGAATAATTTGAGACAAATTTTGACAATTTATTAAAAATTTTGCATTTCTTTGACGAATTTTTAATGTTCTTTTTGTAGTATAAAAAACTTAAATTTTGGCAGCACTGAAAATTTCTATAGCGTTGATCAAGACAAGGTGGAATACAAGATATGACAAAAATCCGCTGAAAATTATGTTGACAATTTATTAAAAAATTTGCATTTCTTCGACGAATTATTAATGTTCTTTTTGTAGTATAAAAAACTTAAATTTTGGCAGCACTGAAAATTTCTATAGCGTTGATCAAGACAAGGTGGAATACAAGATATGACAAAAATCCGCTGAAAAATATGAATATTTAGGTACCAAAATATTGAGTTAGGTTAGGTGTGACAATCAAAAGTTTTGCACTTCCCACAATAGGGGGTGGTCGAGAGTGGTACCAAACGACGGGGCAAAACTCCGGGCGTTATCTAATGATGGTTCAGAGAAAAACTTTGAATAATTTGAGACAAATTTTGACAATTTATTAAAAATTTTGCATTTCTTTGACAAATTTTTAATGTTCTATTTGTAGTACAAAAACTCTTAAATTTTGGCAGCATTGAAAATTTCTACAGCGTTGATCAAGACAAGGTAGAATACAAGATATGACAAAAACCCGCTGAAAAATATGAATATTCAGGTACCAAAAGATTCGGTTAGGTTAGGTGTGACAATCAAAAGTTTTGCACTTCCCACAATAGGGGGTGGTCGAGAGTCGTACCAAACGACGGGGCAAAACTCCGGGCGTTATTAAATGATGGTTCGGAGAATAATTTTGAATAATCTGAGACAAATTTTGACAATTTATTAAAAAATTTGCATTTCTTCGACGAATTTTTAATGTTCTTTTTGTAGTATAAAAAACTTAAATTTTGGCAGCACTGAAAATTTCTATAGCGTTGATCAAGACAAGGTGGAATACAAGATATGACAAAAATCCGCTGAAAATTATGAATATTTAGGTACCGAAAGATTAGGTTAGGTTAGGTGTAAAAATCAAAAGTTTTGCACTTCCCACAATAGGGTGTGGTCGAGAGTCGTACCAAACGACGGGGCAAAACTCCGGGCGTTATTAAATGATGGTTCGGAGAATAATTTTAAATAATTGGAGACAAATTTTGACAATTTATTAAAAAATTTGCATTTCTTCGACGAATTTTTAATGTTCTTTTTGTAGTATAAAAAACTTAAATTTTGGCAGCACTGAAAATTTCTATAGCGTTGATCAAGACAAGGTGGAATACAAGATATGACAAAAATCCGCTGAAAAATATGAATATTTAGGTACCAAAATATTGGGTTAGGTTAGGTGTGACAATCAAAAGTTTTGCACTTCCCACAATAGGGGGTGGTCGAGAGTGGTACCAAACGACGGGGAAAAACTCCGGGCGTTATTTAATGATGGTTCAGAGAAAAACTTTGAATAATTTGAGACAAATTTTGACAATTTATTAAAAATTTTGCATTTCTTTGACGAATTTTTAATGTTCTTTTTGTAGTATAAAAAACTTAAATTTTGGCAGCACTGAAAATTTCTATAGCGTTGATCAAGACAAGGTGGAATACAAGATATGACAAAAATCCGCTGAAAAATATGAATATTTAGGTACCGAAAGATTAGGTTAGTTTAGGTGTAAAAATCAAAAGTTTTGCACTTCCCACAATAGGGGGTGGTCGAGAGTCATACCAAACGACGGGGCAAAACTCCGGGCGTTATTTAATGATGGTTCAGAGAATAATTTTGAATAATTTGAGACAAATTTTGACAATTTATTAAAAAATTTGCATTTCTTTGACAAATTTTTAATGTTCTATTTGTAGTACAAAAACTCTTAAATTTTGGCAGCATTGAAAATTTCTATAGCGTTAATCAAGACAAGGTAGAATACAAGATATGACAAAAACCCGCTGAAAAATATGAATATTCAGGTACCAAAAGATTCGGTTAGGTTAGGTGTGACAATCAAAAGTTTTGCACTTCCCACAATAAGGGGTGGTCGAGAGTCGTACCAAACGACGGGGCAAAACTCCGGGCGTTATTAAATGATGGTTCGGAGAATAATTTTGAATAATTTGAGACAAATTTTGACAATTTATTAAAAAATTTGCATTTCTTCGACGAATTTTTAATGTTCTTTTTGTAGTATAAAAAACTTAAATTTTGGCAGCACTGAAAATTTCTATAGCGTTGATCAAGACAAGGTGGAATACAAGATATGACAAAAATCCGCTGAAAAATATGAATATTTAGGTACCAAAATATTAGGTTAGGTTAGGTGTGACAATCAAAAGTTTTGCACTTCCCACAATAGGGGGTGGTCTAGAGTGGTACCAAACGACGGGGCAAAACTCCGGGCGTTATTTCATGATGGTTCATAGAAAAACTTTGAATAATTTGAGACAAATTTTGACAATTTATTAAAAATTTTGCATTTCTTTGACGAATTTTTAATGTTCTTTTTGTAGTATAAAAACTTAAATTTTGGCAGCACTGAAAATTTCTATAGCGTTGATCAAGACAAGGTGAAATACAAGATATGACAAAAATCCGCTGAAAATTATGTTGACAATTTATTAAAAAATTTGCATTTCTTCGACGAATTTTTAATGTTCTTTTTGTAGTATAAAAAACTTAAATTTTGGCAGCACTGAAAATTTCTATAGCGTTGATCAAGACAAGGTGGAATACAAGATATGACAAAAATCCGCTGAAAAATATGAATATTTAGGTACCAAAATATTGGGTTAGGTTAGGTGTGACAATCAAAAGTTTTGCACTTTCCACAATAGGGGGTGGTCGAGAGTGGTACCAAACGACGGGGCAAAACTCCGGGCGTTATTTAATGATGGTTCAGAGAAAAACTTTGAATAATTTGAGACAAATTTTGACAATTTATTAAAAATTTTGCATTTCTTTGACAAATTTTTAATGTTCTATTTGTAGTACAAAAACTCTTAAATTTTGGCAGCATTGAAAATTTCTATAGCGTTGATCAAGACAAGGTAGAATACAAGATATGACAAAAACCCGCTGAAAAATATGATTATTCAGGTACCAAAAGATTCGGTTAGGTTAGGTGTGACAATCAAAAGTTTTGCACTTCCCACAATAGGGGGTGGTCGAGAGTCGTACCAAACGACGGGGCAAAACTCCGGGCGTTATTAAATGATGGTTCGGAGAATAATTTTGAATAATCTGAGACAAATTTTGACAATTTATTAAAAAATTTGCATTTCTTCGACGAATTTTTAATGTTCTTTTTGTAGTATAAAAAACTTAAATTTTGGCAGCACTGAAAATTTCTATAGCGTTGATCAAGACAAGGTGGAATACAAGATATGACAAAAATCCGCTGAAAATTATGAATATTTAGGTACCGAAAGATTAGGTTAGGTTAGGTGTAAAAATCAAAAGTTTTGCACTTCCCACAATAGGGTGTGGTCGAGAGTCGTACCAAACGACGGGGCAAAACTCCGGGCGTTATTTAATGATGGTTTAGAGAATAATTTTGAATAATTTGAGACAAATTTTGACAATTTATTAAAAAATTTGCATTTCTTTGACAAATTTTTAATGTTCTATTTGTAGTACAAAAACTCTTAAATTTTGGCAGCATTGAAAATTTCTATAGCGTTGATCAAGACAAGGTAGAATACAAGATATGACAGAAACCCGCTGAAAAATATGAATATTCAGGTACCAAAAGATTCGGTTAGGTTAGGTGTGACAATCAAAAGTTTTGCACTTCCCACAATAGGGGATGGTCGAGAGTGGTACCAAACGACGGGGAAAAACTCCGGGCGTTATTTAATGATGGTTCAGAGAAAAACTTTGAATAATTTGAGACAAATTTTGACAATTTATTAAAAATTTTGCATTTCTTTGACGAATTTTTAATGTTCTTTTTGTAGTATAAAAAACTTAAATTTTGGCAGCACTGAAAATTTCTATAGCGTTGATCAAGACAAGGTGGAATACAAGATATGACAAAAATCCGCTGAAAATTATGTTGACAATTTATTAAAAAATTTGCATTTCTTCGACGAATTATTAATGTTCTTTTTGTAGTATAAAAAACTTAAATTTTGGCAGCACTGAAAATTTCTATAGCGTTGATCAAGACAAGGTGGAATACAAGATATGACAAAAATCCGCTGAAAAATATGAATATTTAGGTACCAAAATATTGAGTTAGGTTAGGTGTGACAATCAAAAGTTTTGCACTTCCCACAATAGGGGGTGGTCGAGAGTGGTACCAAACGACGGGGCAAAACTCCGGGCGTTATCTAATGATGGTTCAGAGAAAAACTTTGAATAATTTGAGACAAATTTTGACAATTTATTAAAAATTTTGCATTTCTTTGACAAATTTTTAATGTTCTATTTGTAGTACAAAAACTCTTAAATTTTGGCAGCATTGAAAATTTCTACAGCGTTGATCAAGACAAGGTAGAATACAAGATATGACAAAAACCCGCTGAAAAATATGAATATTCAGGTACCAAAAGATTCGGTTAGGTTAGGTGTGACAATCAAAAGTTTTGCACTTCCCACAATAGGGGGTGGTCGAGAGTCGTACCAAACGACGGGGCAAAACTCCGGGCGTTATTAAATGATGGTTCGGAGAATAATTTTGAATAATCTGAGACAAATTTTGACAATTTATTAAAAAATTTGCATTTCTTCGACGAATTTTTAATGTTCTTTTTGTAGTATAAAAAACTTAAATTTTGGCAGCACTGAAAATTTCTATAGCGTTGATCAAGACAAGGTGGAATACAAGATATGACAAAAATCCGCTGAAAATTATGAATATTTAGGTACCGAAAGATTAGGTTAGGTTAGGTGTAAAAATCAAAAGTTTTGCACTTCCCACAATAGGGTGTGGTCGAGAGTCGTACCAAACGACGGGGCAAAACTCCGGCCGTTATTTAATGATGGTTTGGAGAATAATTTGGATAATTTGAGACAAATTTTGACAATTTATTAAAAAATTTGCATTTCTTTGACAAATTTTTAATGTTCTATTTGTAGTACAAAAACTCTTAAATTTTGGCAGCATTGAAAATTTCTATAGCGTTGATCAAGACAAGGTAGAATACAAGATATGACAGAAACCCGCTGAAAAATATGAATATTCAGGTACCAAAAGATTCGGTTAGGTTAGGTGTGACAATCAAAAGTTTTGCACTTCCCACAATAGCGGGTGGTCGAGAGTCGTACCAAACGACGGGGCAAAACTCCGGGCGTTATTAAATGATGGTTCGGAGAATAATTTTAAATAATTGGAGACAAATTTTGACAATTTATTAAAAAATTTGCATTTCTTCGACGAATTTTTAATGTTCTTTTTGTAGTATAAAAAACTTAAATTTTGGCAGCACTGAAAATTTCTATAGCGTTGATCAAGACAAGGTGGAATACAAGATATGACAAAAATCCGCTGAAAAATATGAATATTTAGGTACCAAAATATTGGGTTAGGTTAGGTGTGACAATCAAAAGTTTTGCACTTCCCACAATAGGGGGTGGTCGAGAGTGGTACCAAACGACGGGGCAAAACTCCGGGCGTTATTTTATGATGGTTCAGAGAAAAACTTTGAATAATTTGAGACAAATTTTGACAATTTATTAAAAATTTTGCATTTCTTTGACGAATTTTTAATGTTCTATTTGTAGTACCAAAACTCTTAAATTTTGGCAGCATTGAAAATTTCTATAGCGTTGATCAAGACAAGGTAGAATACAAGATATGACAAAAACCCGCTGAAAAATATGAATATTCAGGTACCAAAAGATTCGGTTAGGTTAGGTGTGACGATCAAAAGTTTTGCACTTCCCACAATACGGGGTGGTCGAGAGTCGTACCAAACGACGGGGCAAAACTCCGGGCGTTATTAAATGATAGTTCGGAGAATAATTTTGAATAATTTGAGACAAATTTTGACAATTTATTAAAAAATTTACATTTCTTCGACGAATTTTTAATGTTCTTTTTGTAGTATAAAAAACTTAAATTTTGGCAGCACTGAAAATTTCTATAGCGTTGATCAAGACAAGGTAGAATACAAGATATGACAAAAACCCGCTGAAAAATATGAATATTCAGGTACCAAAAGATTCGGTTAGGTTAGGTGTGACAATCAAAAGTTTTGCACTTCCCACAATAGGGGGTGGTCGAGAGTCGTACCAAACGACGGGGCAAAACTCCGGGCGTTATTAAATGATGGTTCGGAGAATAATTTTGAATAATTTGAGACAAATTTTGACAATTTATTATGAAATTTGCATTTCTTTGACAAATTTTTAATGTTCTATTTGTAGTACCAAAACTCTTAAATTTTGGCAGCATTGAAAATTTCTATAGCGTTGATCAAGACAAGGTAGAATACAAGATATGACAAAAACCCGCTGAAAAATATGAATATTCAGGTACCAAAAGATTCGGTTAGGTTAGGTGTGACAATCAAAAGTTTTGCACTTCCCACAATAGGGGGTGGTCGAGAGTCGTACCAAACGACGGGGCAAAACTCCGGGCGTTATTAAATGATGGTTCGGAGAATAATTTTGAATAATTTGAGACAAATTTTGACAATTTATTAAAAAATTTGCATTTCTTCGACGAATTTTTAATGTTCTTTTTGTAGTATAAAAAACTTAAATTTTGGCAGCACTGAAAATTTCTATAGCGTTGATCAAGACAAGGTGGAATACAAGATATGACAAAAATCCGCTGAAAAATATGAATATTTAGGTACCAAAATATTGGGTTAGGTTAGGTGTGACAATCAAAAGTTTTGCACTTCCCACAATAGGGGGTGGTCGAGAGTGGTACCAAACGACGGGGCAAAACTCCGGGCGTTATTTAATGATGGTTCAGAGAAAAACTTTGAATAATTTGAGACAAATTTTGACAATTTATTAAAAATTTTGCATTTCTTTGACGAATTTTTAATGTTCTTTTTGTAGTATAAAAAACTTAAATTTTGGCAGCACTGAAAATTTCTATAGCGTTGATCAAGACAAGGTGGAATACAAGATATGACAAAAATCCGCTGAAAATTATGTTGACAATTTATTAAAAAATTTGCATTTCTTCGACGAATTTTTAATGTTCTTTTTGTAGTATAAAAAACTTAAATTTTGGCAGCACTGAAAATTTCTATAGCGTTGATCAAGACAAGGTGGAATACAAGATATGACAAAAACCCGCTGAAAAATATGAATATTCAGGTACCAAAAGATTCGGTTAGGTTAGGTGTGACAATCAAAAGTTTTGCACTTCCCACAATAGCGGGTGGTCGAGAGTCGTACCAAACGACGGGGCAAAACTCCGGGCGTTATTAAATGATGGTTCGGAGAATAATTTTAAATAATTGGAGACAAATTTTGACAATTTATTAAAAAATTTGCATTTCTTCGACGAATTTTTAATGTTCTTTTTGTAGTATAAAAAACTTAAATTTTGGCAGCACTGAAAATTTCTATAGCGTTGATCAAGACAAGGTGGAATACAAGATATGACAAAAATCCGCTGAAAAATATGAATATTTAGGTACCAAAATATTGGGTTAGGTTAGGTGTGACAATCAAAAGTTTTGCACTTCCCACAATAGGGGGTGGTCGAGAGTGGTACAAAACGACGGGGCAAAACTCCGGGCGTTATTTAATGATGGTTCAGAGAAAAACTTTGAATAATTTGAGACAAATTTTAACAATTTATTAAAAATTTTGCATTTCTTTGACAAATTTTTAATGTTCTTTTTGTAGTATAAAAAACTTAAATTTTGGCAGCACTGAAAATTTCTATAGCGTTGATCAAGACAAGGTGGAATACAAGATATGACAAAAATCCGCTGAAAATTATGAATATTTAGGTACCGAAAGATTAGGTTAGGTTAGGTGTAAAAATCAAAAGTTTTGCACTTCCCACAATAGGGTGTGGTCGAGAGTCGTACCAAACGACGGGGCAAAACTCCGGGCGTTATTTAATGATGGTTCGGAGAATAATTTGGATAATTTGAGACAAATTTTGACAATTTATTAAAAAATTTGCATTTCTTTGACAAATTTTTAATGTTCTATTTGTAGTACAAAAACTCTTAAATTTTGGCAGCATTGAAAATTTCTATAGCGTTGATCAAGACAAGGTAGAATACAAGATATGACAGAAACCCGCTGAAAAATATGAATATTCAGGTACCAAAAGATTCGGTTAGGTTAGGTGTGACAATCAAAAGTTTTGCACTTCCCACAATAGCGGGTGGTCGAGAGTCGTACCAAACGACGGGGCAAAACTCCGGGCGTTATTAAATGATGGTTCGGAGAATAATTTTAAATAATTGGAGACAAATTTTGACAATTTATTAAAAAATTTGCATTTCTTCGACGAATTTTTAATGTTCTTTTTGTAGTATAAAAAACTTAAATTTTGGCAGCACTGAAAATTTCTATAGCGTTGATCAAGACAAGGTGGAATACAAGATATGACAAAAATCCGCTGAAAAATATGAATATTTAGGTACCAAAATATTGGGTTAGGTTAGGTGTGACAATCAAAAGTTTTGCACTTCCCACAATAGGGGGTGGTCGAGAGTGGTACCAAACGACGGGGCAAAACTCCGGGCGTTATTTAATGATGGTTCAGAGAAAAACTTTGAATAATTTGAGACAAATTTTGACAATTTATTAAAAATTTTGCATTTCTTTGACAAATTTTTAATGTTCTATTTGTAGTACAAAAACTCTTAAATTTTGGCAGCATTGAAAATTTCTATAGCGTTGATCAAGACAAGGTAGAATACAAGATATGACAAAAACCCGCTGAAAAATATGAATATTCAGGTACCAAAAGATTCGGTTAGGTTAGGTGTGACAATCAAAAGTTTTGCACTTCCCACAATAGGGGGTGGTCGAGAGTCGTACCAAACGACGGGGCAAAACTCCGGGCGTTATTAAATGATGGTTCGGAGAATAATTTTGAATAATCTGAGACAAATTTTGACAATTTATTAAAAAATTTGCATTTCTTCGACGAATTTTTAATGTTCTTTTTGTAGTATAAAAACTTAAATTTTGGCAGCACTGAAAATTTCTATAGCGTTGATCAAGACAAGGTGGAATACAAGATATGACAAAAATCCGCTGAAAATTATGAATATTTAGGTACCGAAAGATTAGGTTAGGTTAGGTGTAAAAATCAAAAGTTTTGCACTTCCCACAATAGGGTGTGGTCGAGAGTCGTACCAAACGACGGGGCAAAACTCCGGGCGTTATTTAATGATGGTTCGGAGAATAATTTGGATAATTTGAGACAAATTTTGACAATTTATTAAAAAATTTGCATTTCTTTGACAAATTTTTAATGTTCTATTTGTAGTACAAAAACTCTTAAATTTTGGCAGCATTGAAAATTTCTATAGCGTTGATCAAGACAAGGTAGAATACAAGATATGACAGAAACCCGCTGAAAAATATGAATATTCAGGTACCAAAAGATTCGGTTAGGTTAGGTGTGACAATCAAAAGTTTTGCACTTCCCACAATAGCGGGTGGTCGAGAGTCGTACCAAACGACGGGGCAAAACTCCGGGCGTTATTAAATGATGGTTCGGAGAATAATTTTAAATAATTGGAGACAAATTTTGACAATTTATTAAAAAATTTGCATTTCTTCGACGAATTTTTAATGTTCTTTTTGTAGTATAAAAAACTTAAATTTTGGCAGCACTGAAAATTTCTATAGCGTTGATCAAGACAAGGTGGAATACAAGATATGACAAAAATCCGCTGAAAAATATGAATATTTAGGTACCAAAATATTGGGTTAGGTTAGGTGTGACAATCAAAAGTTTTGCACTTCCCACAATAGGGGGTGGTCGAGAGTGGTACAAAACGACGGGGCAAAACTCCGGGCGTTATTTAATGATGGTTCAGAGAAAAACTTTGAATAATTTGAGACAAATTTTAACAATTTATTAAAAATTTTGCATTTCTTTGACAAATTTTTAATGTTCTTTTTGTAGTATAAAAAACTTAAATTTTGGCAGCACTGAAAATTTCTATAGCGTTGATCAAGACAAGGTGGAATACAAGATATGACAAAAATCCGCTGAAAATTATGAATATTTAGGTACCGAAAGATTAGGTTAGGTTAGGTGTAAAAATCAAAAGTTTTGCACTTCCCACAATAGGGTGTGGTCGAGAGTCGTACCAAACGACGGGGCAAAACTCCGGGCGTTATTTAATGATGGTTCGGAGAATAATTTGGATAATTTGAGACAAATTTTGACAATTTATTAAAAAATTTGCATTTCTTTGACAAATTTTTAATGTTCTATTTGTAGTACAAAAACTCTTAAATTTTGGCAGCATTGAAAATTTCTATAGCGTTGATCAAGACAAGGTAGAATACAAGATATGACAGAAACCCGCTGAAAAATATGAATATTCAGGTACCAAAAGATTCGGTTAGGTTAGGTGTGACAATCAAAAGTTTTGCACTTCCCACAATAGCGGGTGGTCGAGAGTCGTACCAAACGACGGGGCAAAACTCCGGGCGTTATTAAATGATGGTTCGGAGAATAATTTTAAATAATTGGAGACAAATTTTGACAATTTATTAAAAAATTTGCATTTCTTCGACGAATTTTTAATGTTCTTTTTGTAGTATAAAAAACTTAAATTTTGGCAGCACTGAAAATTTCTATAGCGTTGATCAAGACAAGGTGGAATACAAGATATGACAAAAATCCGCTGAAAAATATGAATATTTAGGTACCAAAATATTGGGTTAGGTTAGGTGTGACAATCAAAAGTTTTGCACTTCCCACAATAGGGGGTGGTCGAGAGTGGTACCAAACGACGGGGCAAAACTCCGGGCGTTATTTTATGATGGTTCAGAGAAAAACTTTGAATAATTTGAGACAAATTTTGACAATTTATTAAAAATTTTGCATTTCTTTGACGAATTTTTAATGTTCTATTTGTAGTACCAAAACTCTTAAATTTTGGCAGCATTGAAAATTTCTATAGCGTTGATCAAGACAAGGTAGAATACAAGATATGACAAAAACCCGCTGAAAAATATGAATATTCAGGTACCAAAAGATTCGGTTAGGTTAGGTGTGACGATCAAAAGTTTTGCACTTCCCACAATACGGGGTGGTCGAGAGTCGTACCAAACGACGGGGCAAAACTCCGGGCGTTATTAAATGATAGTTCGGAGAATAATTTTGAATAATCTGAGACAAATTTTGACAATTTATTAAAAAATTTGCATTTCTTCGACGAATTTTTAATGTTCTTTTTGTAGTATAAAAAACTTAAATTTTGGCAGCACTGAAAATTTCTGTAGCGTTGATCAAGACAAGGTGGAATACAAGATATGACAAAAATCCGCTGAAAATTATGAATATTTAGGTACCGAAAGATTAGGTTAGGTTAGGTGTAAAAATCAAAAGTTTTGCACTTCCCACAATAGGGTGTGGTCGAGAGTCGTACCAAACGACGGGGCAAAACTCCGGGCGTTATTTAATGATGGTTCGGAGAATAATTTGGATAATTTGAGACAAATTTTGACAATTTATTAAAAAATTTGCATTTCTTTGACAAATTTTTAATGTTCTATTTGTAGTACAAAAACTCTTAAATTTTGGCAGCATTGAAAATTTCTATAGCGTTGATCAAGACAAGGTAGAATACAAGATATGACAGAAACCCGCTGAAAAATATGAATATTCAGGTACCAAAAGATTCGGTTAGGTTAGGTGTGACAATCAAAAGTTTTGCACTTCCCACAATAGCGGGTGGTCGAGAGTCGTACCAAACGACGGGGCAAAACTCCGGGCGTTATTAAATGATGGTTCGGAGAATAATTTTAAATAATTGGAGACAAATTTTGACAATTTATTAAAAAATTTGCATTTCTTCGACGAATTTTTAATGTTCTTTTTGTAGTATAAAAAACTTAAATTTTGGCAGCACTGAAAATTTCTATAGCGTTGATCAAGACAAGGTGGAATACAAGATATGACAAAAATCCGCTGAAAAATATGAATATTTAGGTACCAAAATATTGGGTTAGGTTAGGTGTGACAATCAAAAGTTTTGCACTTCCCACAATAGGGGGTGGTCGAGAGTGGTACAAAACGACGGGGCAAAACTCCGGGCGTTATTTAATGATGGTTCAGAGAAAAACTTTGAATAATTTGAGACAAATTTTAACAATTTATTAAAAATTTTGCATTTCTTTGACAAATTTTTAATGTTCTTTTTGTAGTATAAAAAAACTTAAATTTTGGCAGCACTGAAAATTTCTATAGCGTTGATCAAGACAAGGTGGAATACAAGATATGACAAAAATCCGCTGAAAATTATGAATATTTAGGTACCGAAAGATTAGGTTAGGTTAGGTGTAAAAATCAAAAGTTTTGCACTTCCCACAATAGGGTGTGGTCGAGAGTCGTACCAAACGACGGGGCAAAACTCCGGGCGTTATTTAATGATGGTTCGGAGAATAATTTGGATAATTTGAGACAAATTTTGACAATTTATTAAAAAATTTGCATTTCTTTGACAAATTTTTAATGTTCTATTTGTAGTACAAAAACTCTTAAATTTTGGCAGCATTGAAAATTTCTATAGCGTTGATCAAGACAAGGTAGAATACAAGATATGACAAAAACCCGCTGAAAAATATGAATATTCAGGTACCAAAAGATTCGGTTAGGTTAGGTGTGACGATCAAAAGTTTTGCACTTCCCACAATACGGGGTGGTCGAGAGTCGTACCAAACGACGGGGCAAAACTCCGGGCGTTATTAAATGATAGTTCGGAGAATAATTTTGAATAATCTGAGACAAATTTTGACAATTTATTAAAAAATTTGCATTTCTTCGACGAATTTTTAATGTTCTTTTTGTAGTATAAAAAACTTAAATTTTGGCAGCACTGAAAATTTCTGTAGCGTTGATCAAGACAAGGTGGAATACAAGATATGACAAAAATCCGCTGAAAATTATGAATATTTAGGTACCGAAAGATTAGGTTAGGTTAGGTGTAAAAATCAAAAGTTTTGCACTTCCCACAATAGGGTGTGGTCGAGAGTCGTACCAAACGACGGGGCAAAACTCCGGGCGTTATTTAATGATGGTTCGGAGAATAATTTGGATAATTTGAGACAAATTTTGACAATTTATTAAAAAATTTGCATTTCTTTGACAAATTTTTAATGTTCTATTTGTAGTACAAAAACTCTTAAATTTTGGCAGCATTGAAAATTTCTATAGCGTTGATCAAGACAAGGTAGAATACAAGATATGACAAAAACCCGCTGAAAAATATGAATATTCAGGTACCAAAAGATTCGGTTAGGTTAGGTGTGACAATCAAAAGTTTTGCACTTCCCACAATAGCGGGTGGTCGAGAGTCGTACCAAACGACGGGGCAAAACTCCGGGCGTTATTAAATGATGGTTCGGAGAATAATTTTAAATAATTGGAGACAAATTTTGACAATTTATTAAAAAATTTGCATTTCTTCGACGAATTTTTAATGTTCTTTTTGTAGTATAAAAAACTTAAATTTTGGCAGCACTGAAAATTTCTATAGCGTTGATCAAGACAAGGTGGAATACAAGATATGACAAAAATCCGCTGAAAAATATGAATATTTAGGTACCAAAATATTGGGTTAGGTTAGGTGTGACAATCAAAAGTTTTGCACTTCCCACAATAGGGGGTGGTCGAGAGTGGTACCAAACGACGGGGCAAAACTCCGGGCGTTATTTAATGATGGTTCAGAGAAAAACTTTGAATAATTTGAGACAAATTTTGACAATTTATTAAAAATTTTGCATTTCTTTGACAAATTTTTAATGTTCTATTTGTAGTACAAAAACTCTTAAATTTTGGCAGCATTGAAAATTTCTATAGCGTTGATCAAGACAAGGTAGAATACAAGATATGACAAAAACCCGCTGAAAAATATGAATATTCAGGTACCAAAAGATTCGGTTAGGTTAGGTGTGACAATCAAAAGTTTTGCACTTCCCACAATAGGGGGTGGTCGAGAGTCGTACCAAACGACGGGGCAAAACTCCGGGCGTTATTAAATGATGGTTCGGAGAATAATTTTGAATAATCTGAGACAAATTTTGACAATTTATTAAAAAATTTGCATTTCTTCGACGAATTTTTAATGTTCTTTTTGTAGTATAAAAACTTAAATTTTGGCAGCACTGAAAATTTCTATAGCGTTGATCAAGACAAGGTGGAATACAAGATATGACAAAAATCCGCTGAAAATTATGAATATTTAGGTACCGAAAGATTAGGTTAGGTTAGGTGTAAAAATCAAAAGTTTTGCACTTCCCACAATAGGGTGTGGTCGAGAGTCGTACCAAACGACGGGGCAAAACTCCGGGCGTTATTTAATGATGGTTCGGAGAATAATTTGGATAATTTGAGACAAATTTTGACAATTTATTAAAAAATTTGCATTTCTTTGACAAATTTTTAATGTTCTATTTGTAGTACAAAAACTCTTAAATTTTGGCAGCATTGAAAATTTCTATAGCGTTGATCAAGACAAGGTAGAATACAAGATATGACAGAAACCCGCTGAAAAATATGAATATTCAGGTACCAAAAGATTCGGTTAGGTTAGGTGTGACAATCAAAAGTTTTGCACTTCCCACAATAGCGGGTGGTCGAGAGTCGTACCAAACGACGGGGCAAAACTCCGGGCGTTATTAAATGATGGTTCGGAGAATAATTTTAAATAATTGGAGACAAATTTTGACAATTTATTAAAAAATTTGCATTTCTTCGACGAATTTTTAATGTTCTTTTTGTAGTATAAAAAACTTAAATTTTGGCAGCACTGAAAATTTCTATAGCGTTGATCAAGACAAGGTGGAATACAAGATATGACAAAAATCCGCTGAAAAATATGAATATTTAGGTACCAAAATATTGGGTTAGGTTAGGTGTGACAATCAAAAGTTTTGCACTTCCCACAATAGGGGGTGGTCGAGAGTGGTACCAAACGACGGGGCAAAACTCCGGGCGTTATTTTATGATGGTTCAGAGAAAAACTTTGAATAATTTGAGACAAATTTTGACAATTTATTAAAAATTTTGCATTTCTTTGACGAATTTTTAATGTTCTATTTGTAGTACCAAAACTCTTAAATTTTGGCAGCATTGAAAATTTCTATAGCGTTGATCAAGACAAGGTAGAATACAAGATATGACAAAAACCCGCTGAAAAATATGAATATTCAGGTACCAAAAGATTCGGTTAGGTTAGGTGTGACGATCAAAAGTTTTGCACTTCCCACAATACGGGGTGGTCGAGAGTCGTACCAAACGACGGGGCAAAACTCCGGGCGTTATTAAATGATAGTTCGGAGAATAATTTTGAATAATCTGAGACAAATTTTGACAATTTATTAAAAAATTTGCATTTCTTCGACGAATTTTTAATGTTCTTTTTGTAGTATAAAAAACTTAAATTTTGGCAGCACTGAAAATTTCTGTAGCGTTGATCAAGACAAGGTGGAATACAAGATATGACAAAAATCCGCTGAAAATTATGAATATTTAGGTACCGAAAGATTAGGTTAGGTTAGGTGTAAAAATCAAAAGTTTTGCACTTCCCACAATAGGGTGTGGTCGAGAGTCGTACCAAACGACGGGGCAAAACTCCGGGCGTTATTTAATGATGGTTCGGAGAATAATTTGGATAATTTGAGACAAATTTTGACAATTTATTAAAAAATTTGCATTTCTTTGACAAATTTTTAATGTTCTATTTGTAGTACAAAAACTCTTAATTTTGGCAGCATTGAAAATTTCTATAGCGTTGATCAAGACAAGGTAGAATACAAGATATGACAGAAACCCGCTGAAAAATATGAATATTCAGGTACCAAAAGATTCGGTTAGGTTAGGTGTGACAATCAAAAGTTTTGCACTTCCCACAATAGCGGGTGGTCGAGAGTCGTACCAAACGACGGGGCAAAACTCCGGGCGTTATTAAATGATGGTTCGGAGAATAATTTTAAATAATTGGAGACAAATTTTGACAATTTATTAAAAAATTTGCATTTCTTCGACGAATTTTTAATGTTCTTTTTGTAGTATAAAAAACTTAAATTTTGGCAGCACTGAAAATTTCTATAGCGTTGATCAAGACAAGGTGGAATACAAGATATGACAAAAATCCGCTGAAAAATATGAATATTTAGGTACCAAAATATTGGGTTAGGTTAGGTGTGACAATCAAAAGTTTTGCACTTCCCACAATAGGGGGTGGTCGAGAGTGGTACCAAACGACGGGGCAAAACTCCGGGCGTTATTTAATGATGGTTCAGAGAAAAACTTTGAATAATTTGAGACAAATTTTGACAATTTATTAAAAATTTTGCATTTCTTTGACGAATTTTTAATGTTCTATTTGTAGTACCAAAACTCTTAAATTTTGGCAGCATTGAAAATTTCTATAGCGTTGATCAAGACAAGGTAGAATACAAGATATGACAAAAACCCGCTGAAAAATATGAATATTCAGGTACCAAAAGATTCGGTTAGGTTAGGTGTGACGATCAAAAGTTTTGCACTTCCCACAATACGGGGTGGTCGAGAGTCGTACCAAACGACGGGGCAAAACTCCGGGCGTTATTAAATGATAGTTCGGAGAATAATTTTGAATAATTTGAGACAAATTTTGACAATTTATTAAAAAATTTGCATTTCTTCGACGAATTTTTAATGTTCTTTTTGTAGTATAAAAAACTTAAATTTTGGCAGCACTGAAAATTTCTATAGCGTTGATCAAGACAAGGTGGAATACAAGATATGACAAAAATCCGCTGAAAAATATGAATATTTAGGTACCAAAATATTGGGTTAGGTTAGGTGTGACAATCAAAAGTTTTGCACTTCCCACAATAGGGGGTGGTCGAGAGTCGTACCAAACGACGGGGCAAAACTCCGGGCGTTATTAAATGATAGTTCGGAGAATAATTTTGAATAATTTGAGACAAATTTTGACAATTTATTAAAAAATTTGCATTTCTTCGACGAATTTTTAATGTTCTTTTTGTAGTATAAAAAACTTAAATTTTGGCAGCACTGAAAATTTCTATAGCGTTGATCAAGACAAGGTGGAATACAAGATATGACAAAAATCCGCTGAAAAATATGAATATTTAGGTACCAAAATATTGGGTTAGGTTAGGTGTGACAATCAAAAGTTTTGCACTTCCCACAATAGGGGGTGGTCGAGAGTGGTACCAAACGACGGGGCAAAACTCCGGGCGTTATTTAATGATGGTTCAGAGAAAAACTTTGAATAATTTGAGACAAATTTTGACAATTTATTAAAAATTTTGCATTTCTTTGACGAATTTTTAATGTTCTATTTGTAGTACCAAAACTCTTAAATTTTGGCAGCATTGAAAATTTCTATAGCGTTGATCAAGACAAGGTAGAATACAAGATATGACAAAAACCCGCTGAAAAATATGAATATTCAGGTACCAAAAGATTCGGTTAGGTTAGGTGTGACGATCAAAAGTTTTGCACTTCCCACAATACGGGGTGGTCGAGAGTCGTACCAAACGACGGGGCAAAACTCCGGGCGTTATTAAATGATAGTTCGGAGAATAATTTTGAATAATTTGAGACAAATTTTGACAATTTATTAAAAAAATTTGCATTTCTTCGACGAATTTTTAATGTTCTTTTTGTAGTATAAAAAACTTAAATTTTGGCAGCACTGAAAATTTCTATAGCGTTGATCAAGACAAGGTAGAATACAAGATATGACAAAAACCCGCTGAAAAATATGAATATTCAGGTACCAAAAGATTCGGTTAGGTTAGGTGTGACAATCAAAAGTTTTGCACTTCCCACAATAGGGGGTGGTCGAGAGTCGTACCAAACGACGGGGCAAAACTCCGGGCGTTATTAAATGATGGTTCGGAGAATAATTTTGAATAATTTGAGACAAATTTTGACAATTTATTAAGAAATTTGCATTTCTTTGACAAATTTTTAATGTTCTATTTGTAGTACCAAAACTCTTAAATTTTGGCAGCATTGAAAATTTCTATAGCGTTGATCAAGACAAGGTAGAATACAAGATATGACAAAAACCCGCTGAAAAATATGAATATTCAGGTACCAAAAGATTCGGTTAGGTTAGGTGTGACAATCAAAAGTTTTGCACTTCCCACAATAGGGGGTGGTCGAGAGTCGTACCAAACGACGGGGCAAAACTCCGGGCGTTATTAAATGATGGTTCGGAGAATAATTTTGAATAATTTGAGACAAATTTTGACAATTTATTAAAAAATTTGCATTTCTTCGACGAATTTTTAATGTTCTTTTTGTAGTATAAAAAACTTAAATTTTGGCAGCACTGAAAATTTCTATAGCGTTGATCAAGACAAGGTGGAATACAAGATATGACAAAAATCCGCTGAAAAATATGAATATTTAGGTACCAAAATATTGGGTTAGGTTAGGTGTGACAATCAAAAGTTTTGCACTTCCCACAATAGGGGGTGGTCGAGAGTGGTACCAAACGACGGGGCAAAACTCCGGGCGTTATTTAATGATGGTTCAGAGAAAAACTTTGAATAATTTGAGACAAATTTTGACAATTTATTAAAAATTTTGCATTTCTTTGACGAATTTTTAATGTTCTTTTTGTAGTATAAAAAACTTAAATTTTGGCAGCACTGAAAATTTCTATAGCGTTGATCAAGACAAGGTGGAATACAAGATATGACAAAAATCCGCTGAAAAATATTAATATTTAGGTACCAAAATATTAGGTTAGGTTAGGTGTGACAATCAAAAGTTTTGCACTTCCCACAATAGGGGGTGGTCGAGAGTCGTACCAAACGACGGGGCAAAACTACGGGCGTTATTTAATGATGGTTCAGAGAATAATTTTGAATAATTTGAGACAAATTTTGACAATTTATTAAGAAATTTGCATTTCTTTGACAAATTTTTAATGTTCTATTTGTAGTACCAAAACTCTTAAATTTTGGCAGCATTGAAAATTTCTATAGCGTTGATCAAGACAAGGTAGAATACAAGATATGACAAAAACCCGCTGAAAAATATGAATATTTAGGTACCAAAATATTGGGTTAGGTTAGGTGTGACAATCAAAAGTTTTGCACTTCCCACAATAGGGGGTGGTCGAGAGTGGTACCAAACGACGGGGAAAAACTCCGGGCGTTATTTAATGATGGTTCAGAGAAAAACTTTGAATAATTTGAGACAAATTTTGACAATTTATTAAAAATTTTGCATTTCTTTGACGAATTTTTAATGTTCTTTTTGTAGTATAAAAAACTTAAATTTTGGCAGCACTGAAAATTTCTATAGCGTTGATCAAGACAAGGTGGAATACAAGATATGACAAAAATCCGCTGAAAAATATGAATATTTAGGTACCAAAATATTGGGTTAGGTTAGGTGTGACAATCAAAAGTTTTGCACTTCCCACAATAGGGGGTGGTCGAGAGTGGTACAAAACGACGGGGCAAAACTCCGGGCGTTATTTAATGATGGTTCAGAGAAAAACTTTGAATAATTTGAGACAAATTTTGACAATTTATTAAAAATTTTGCATTTCTTTGACAAATTTTTAATGTTCTTTTTGTAGTATAAAAAACTTAAATTTTGGCAGCACTGAAAATTTCTATAGCGTTGATCAAGACAAGGTGGAATACAAGATATGACAAAAATCCGCTGAAAAATATGAATATTTAGGTACCGAAAGATTAGGTTAGGTTAGGTGTAAAAATCAAAAGTTTTGCACTTTCCACAATAGGGTGTGGTCGAGAGTCGTACCAAACGACGGGGCAAAACTCCGGGCGTTATTTAATGATGGTTCGGAGAATAATTTGGATAATTTGAGACAAATTTTGACAATTTATTAAAAATTTTGCATTTCTTTGACAAATTTTTAATGTTCTTTTTGTAGTATAAAAAACTTAAATTTTGGCAGCAATGAAAATTTCTATAGCGTTAATCAAGACAAGGTAGAATACAAGATATGACAAAAACCCGCTGAAAAATATGAATATTCAAGTACCAAAAGATTCGGTTAGGTTAGGTGTGACAATCAAAAGTTTTGCACTTCCCACAATAGGGGGTGGTCGAGAGTCGTACCAAACGACGGGGCAAAACTCCGGGCGTTATTAAATGATGGTTCGGAGAATAATTTTGAATAATTTGAGACAAATTTTGACAATTTATTAAAAAATTTGCATTTCTTCGACGAATTTTAATGTTCTTTTTGTAGTATAAAAAACTTAAATTTTGGCAGCACTGAAAATTTCTATAGCGTTGATCAAGACAAGGTGGAATACAAGATATGACAAAAATCCGCTGAAAAATATGAATATTTAGGTACCAAAATATTGGGTTAGGTTAGGTGTGACAATCAAAAGTTTTGCACTTCCCACAATAGGGGGTGGTCGAGAGCCGTACCAAACGACGGGGCAAAACTCCGGGCGTTATTAAATGATGGTTCGGAGAATAATTTTGAATAATTTGAGACAAATTTTGACAATTTATTAAAAAATTTGCATTTCTTCGACGAATTTTTAATGTTCTTTTTGTAGTATAAAAAACTTAAATTTTGGCAGCAATGAAAATTTCTATAGCGTTGATCAAGACAAGGTGGAATACAAGATATGACAAAAATCCGCTGAAAAATATGAATATTTAGGTACCAAAATATTGGGTTAGGTTAGGTGTGACAATCAATGGGGTGTGTGGCCAGAGAACCTCCCAGTGTGCCTGACGGCTGCTGGTCCTTTCTACATTTTTAGTTGATTGGAACGGCAGTCGTTGGGCCGGTACACCCCGGGCAACACGGGTAATAATGTCCTTTCGGGGGCATTATTACTCGTGGCTAATACTCTGGCACGCGCGTAGGGAACCCGAGGCATCTTGCCTCGGAGTTATCGGCCCGCGAGGGCCGCGTTTGGGGATCTCTCCACGTGTTCCTCTGATTAGCAGAGGACACGTGGATGAGACGGGGGGATAGAGGAAGAAAACCTCTATAAAAAATTACCAGTTGGGGCCGCTAGGCCAGTGCGGGTCGCGTGGCGTGCTGCCCCGTCGAGCGGTTTTGGGGCGGGTGGATCGGTCCAGCATGGACGCCCATCCGGCCCAACACGGGGGGGATAGAGGAAGACAACCTCTCTAAAAAATTACCAGTGGGGGCCGTAAGGCCGGAGCGGGTCGCGTGTGCGTCCTGCCCCGTCGAGCAGCTTTGGGGCGGGTGGATTGGTCCAGTA
This sequence comes from Catocala nupta, assembly GCA_963675205.1. Lineage (NCBI taxonomy): Eukaryota > Metazoa > Arthropoda > Insecta > Lepidoptera > Erebidae > Catocala > Catocala nupta. The sequence continues at coordinate 1,040,000 of OY776107.1, read as the reverse complement.
TGGACCCCCATCCGGCCCAACACGAGGGGGATAGAGGAAGACAACCTCTCTAAAAAATCACTAGCTGGGGCCGTTAGGCCGGGATGTGAAGCTAAGGCTTCCTGCCCAGTCGGGCGGTCTTGGGGCGGGTGGATTGGTCCAGCATGGATCCCCATCCGGCCCAACCCGTAATCCTGAACTGACAGGACCGGGGGCCTTCGGGCTGCGAGGAAGAAAACCTCTATAAAAATTACCCAAAGCCCAAGTTTTTGGTGGCCCGGCGAGGGGCTGTATGGCTGGGGGGAACCCAGTCATTAGGGCCACCCAAACTTAAAACATGATGTCGGTCCAATGCAAAATACTACCCCAGGAGGGTACCAAGCGCTCCGCGCCTGGAGAATCCCTCACGGAGCCTTCTGGCTCCGTCTGCCCCTCGTACTCTGGGGGGGGCAACCAACATCTTGCCAGCGTAGTGCCGCGCGATATATCGGGCACAGAGAAGTTCGCGGAGTCAGTTACTGACTCCATGGTGGGAGTCACCTTGGGCTTGGGCCCGGACAAGGTGAGGACGGATGGCCCCGAAAAGGGGAAGTTTGGGGGGGGTATGCACCCACCGACAGGTGGGAATAGCGTCCCGGCCGTGCCAAGGACACGGTCGAGGTGTCGGGCGGCGGCGCTGGCACGCAGCGACTCCGTGTCGAGTGTGTTCAGCGCCGGTGCCGGCACTGATATGGACGTCGAGTCGCGGGCGGGCTCGGGTTCGGAGGCCAGTCGGCCTCGGAGCCGGTGCTCGTCGGGGGCACGACGGGAGAGAGGGGAGGGGGGGGAAAGCCCTGCATCCCTCACCCTCAAATTCTGGGGTGCACCCGGCGCTTCCGTGAAGCGCCGGAAGACGTCGCACCACGTGCACTCCGATTCTGGGTCGGACACGGAGGTGGAGGTGGTAGAGGGGACGCCCTGCGGAGGAAGGGCTGGTTCCCCGATGCCACCTCCCTCCACGAGGAAGCTCCTCGGGAAGCCTCTGCCTGCCCGTCGAGACTTCGTGAAGACGGCTGGGGTCGCGGATGCGTCCCCCTTGGGAGGGGACTCGGTTGCCGACCTCAGGCAACGGTTCGAGGCTGGCGCCGAGACCGTCCTGAGGGTGGCAGCCCGGTCCGGCAACTTGAAGGGGGGATTCGTTCGGGACCTCAAAGTTGCCACGGAGGAAATGAGGGAGGCCTTCTTCGGCATGTGGGGACGGGCTTCCTCCGACCTCCAGAGGCGCTGGAGGTCGGAGAACGAGGGGCTGCATAGGCAGCTCGCAGAGCTCCGAGCGGAGGTGGCGGCCATGAAGGCGGCCGCTGCCACTGCCGCTCGGGCCAGCGCCGCCAAGACGCCCTCGGCCACCGCCAGGGCGCCTGCCGGGAGGCAGCGGGAGGAGTTCCCGCCCCTCCCGCGGCGCACAGTGTAGCCCCTCACTCCCGCGGAGGACCAGCGGCCCGCCTGGGCGAACGATTTGATGCGGGCCACGGTGGCTCAGGCGCGCAACGTTGTGGAGGCGTGTCTGGCCAACTGTGGCCTCGCACCTGTCCCGACCCCGGGCCCTTCACTCGGGGGCCGCCCCCGGATGGTCGGGGGCGCGCCGGCTGGCCCGGCGCCCTCCGGCCAGCCGGTGGCACGTCAGAGGTCTGTCCACACAGCGTCGGTTTCCTCTCTCAAGGGGAAAGGGAAGGGCAAGAGGAAGACGACCACCACTGTGGCGCCTCCGCGCCCCGCTGCCCAGCCCCAACCCGCCCCGGTGGCCTCTGCCTCGGCTGAGCGGCCGTGGACAGAGGTCGTCGGGAGGAAGAGGAGGAAGAGGAAGCAAAAGAAGGCATCCCGAGCTCCCCCGGTGCTGAACAAAAAGAAGGGCCCCACCCCGGCTGACCTGGGCCCCCCGCGCTCCACCGCCGTTGTGGTGGAGCTGACGGAGGAGGGACTCCGGAAAGGCGTCAGCTATGCGGGCGTCCTCCGGCGGGCCACTGAGGCCATAAAAGGTGATCTCGCAGGGATGGGCCTCGCCGGAGGCGTCCTCTTCAAGGTTGCCGCCACTGGGGCCAGAATACTGGAGGTCCCGGGTGCCACCTCCGGCGACAAGGCGGACAGGGTGGCCGAAAAAATTCGGTCACTTTTCACGCCTGAGGAGGTCAAGGTCTGCCGTCCGGTGAAGTCCGCGGAAATGCGGATAACCGGGCTGGACGACTCGGCCTCCTCCGAGGATGTCGCCGCTGCGGTGGCAAAAGCCGGAGCCTGCCCTCAGGCGCAGGTCAGGGTGGGGGAGGTGCGCCGCGGCAATGGTGGTCTGTGCACGGTGATGGTGCGCTGCCCCATCGCCGCGGCGAAGAAGGTGGCGGCCGGCCGTTTGCTGGTCGGGATGGTCTCGGCTCAGGTAAATCTCCTGGAGTCGAGGCCTAGGCGGTGCTACCGCTGCCTCGAACCGGGGCACGTGAGGCAGCAATGCACCGCCGAAACTGACCGCAGCGACTCCTGTTATCGCTGTGGCCAGCCCGGCCACAAGGCCGCCGCATGCTCCGCGGCAAAAGCTACCTGCAGCATCTGCTTGGCTGCAGGAAGGCCGGCGGGGCACCGGATGGGGAGCAAATCTTGCTCCCCACCCAAAAGGCATAAGGCCAGAGGGGCGGTCGCCAGGACTCCGGCCGCCCCGGCCCCGTCCCAAGCAGGGAGCAGTACGGAGGCGATGGACACGTAATTAATTATGGCCCATCGCCTCCTACAGGTGAATATTAACCACTCCGCCAGGGCGCAAGATATTTTGCTGCAGCACATGGCGGAGTGGTCAATAGACATCGCCGTGGTCGCCGAGCCTTACTGCGTCCCCAGCCGACACAACTGGTTTGGGGACCTCGGGGGCTCGGCGGCCATTGTTTCGTCCGGACCCTCGCTCCTGGTGATGACAGACAGGGGCGAGGGGTATATTTGTGTTGATTGGGAGGGAACCGTCCTGATCGGGGTGTACTTTTCTCCGAACCGGCGCCTCGCCGAGTTTGAGCGCTTTTTGGACGCGGTGGGCGCCGTGATTAATCGGTACCCATCGCGTCCGGTAGTGGTGGCGGGGGACTTCAATGCCAAATCATCGGCTTGGGGATCCCCTGTCACCGACGCTCGCGGCGACGCGCTGGAGGAGTGGGCGATTGCGACCGGCCTCGTGGTTCTTAACCGGGGGTCGGTCGCCACGTGCGTGCGCTGGCAGGGCGAGTCCATCGTGGACATTTCGTTCGCAAGCCCTGCCGTAGCGCGCCAAGTCCGGGACTGGCGAGTGCTGGTCGAGGCGGAGTCACTGTCGGACCACCGCTACGTGCGGTTCGACATCTCCGCCTCGCCGGCGATCCCGGACGATCGCCCGAGGAGAGTGCACACCCCGTCGTCCCCACGATGGGCGTTGAAACGTCTCGACGTAGACGTGCTGGTGGAAGCCTCCATCGTCCAGGCCTGGACCCCGATGGGTGAAGGGCCTGTGGAGGTTGAGTCGGAGGCGGAGTGGTTCCGGGGCGCGATGACGCAGATTTGCGACGCGTCGATGCCCCGGGCCAGTGCTCGACCTCCAAGGCGTCAGGTGTACTGGTGGTCTGACGACATTAGTCAGAAACGCGCCGCTTGCATTGCGGCGCGTCGCCAGTACACTAGGTACCGCCGACGCAGGCGGTACCGTGACCCGACCGTGGAGGCACGGCTGCGGGGCGATTACGTACAGCGGAAGCACGCCCTGCAGTCCGCCATCAGTGAGGCCAAAACACAAAGATGGGAAGAGTTCCTGGGGACTCTCGAGGCAGACCCGTGGGGCCGTCCGTATAAGACGGTCAGGGGCAAGTTGCGCCCCTGGGCCCCACCGGTCACCGAGAGTCTCCAGCCCCGGCAATTGGAGGGGGTGGTCTCCGCTCTCTTTCCTTCGAGAGCGGAGCACACACCTCCCGTAATGGCGCCGCCCGAAGTCGAGGAGGACGGCACCGATGCCGGGGCGCCAGTAGTATCAATGGTGGAGCTCGGCGCGGCAATGGTGCGGCTCCGGGGCAAAAACACTGCTCCGGGGCCGGACGGGATTCCTGGCCGCGCCTGGGTTTTGGCCTATGATGCCCTAGGGGACCGGCTCCTCAGGCTGTTTAGCGCCTGCTTGGAGTCGGGACGGTTCCCTTCCATGTGGAAGACGGGCAAGCTGGTCCTCCTGAGAAAGGAGGGCCGCCCCGCGGACTCTCCCTCCGCGTACCGCCCCATAGTGTTATTGGATGAGGTGGGCAAGCTCTTTGAGCGTGTGTTGGCTGCCCGCCTCTCCAAGCACCTGGTGCGGGTGGGCCCCGACTTATCCGAACTCCAGTTCGGATTCCGGGAGGGCCGATCGACGATTGACGCGATCAGTCGCGTCAAGGCCCTCTCGGAAGAGGCTGTCGCCTCGCGCGGGGTGCTGTTGGCGGTGTCCTTGGACATCGCCAACGCGTTCAACACCCTGCCGTGGGCGACTATTAGGGAGGCGCTCCGATTTCATGGGGTGCCTCCCTACCTGCGCCGAATAGTCGGGGACTACCTGCACCAGAGAAGTGTATTCTGTGTGGGGCGGAACGAAGAGACGTTCCGGAGGGAGGTGTCGTGCGGTGTTCCACAGGGATCGGTTCTGGGTCCGCTCCTGTGGAACATCGGTTACGACTGGGTGCTGCGGGGCGCCCTGCCCCCGGGCGTCGGCGTAACTTGTTACGCCGACGACACGCTGGTTACGGCCCGGGGAGAGGACTACTGGGCAGCTGCCCGTCTTGCCACGGCTGGAGTGGCTCTGGTTGTCGGCAGGATTAGGATGTTGGGACTGGAGGTGGCGCTGGAAAAATCCGAGGCCCTTCTATTTCACGGGCCTCGGCGGGCGCCGCCACCAGATGCCCACATCATCGTTGGAGGGGTCCGCATCGGGGTGGAGCCGAGTATGAAATACTTGGGGCTCCACCTCGACGGCCGCTGGAACTTTCGCGTCCATTTTAGCCGCCTGGCCCCCCGGCTGATGTCGGCGGCGGGAGCGCTTAGCTCTCTGCTGCCGAATATCGGGGGGCCGAGTGTCATCTGCCGCCGCCTCTATTTGGGGGTGGTGCGGTCGATGGCCCTTTATGGGTCGCCCATTTGGGCTGGCGCCCTGGATCGCCGAAATGTCGCCCTCCTAAGGAGACCTCAGAGGGCGATGGCGATCAGGGTGTCGCGGGCGTACCGCACCGTCTCCTACGAGGCGGCGTGCGTTTTGGCGGCATCGCCGCCCTGGGATTTGGAGGCGGAGGTCCAAGCGTCAGTGTATTACTGGCGCGCTGACCTCCGGCTCCAGGGCGAGGAGCCCACGCACAGGGCGGTGGAGACGCGAAGGTCCCAGGCTCGATTGGTCCTGGAGGCCAAATGGCAGGAGAGGCTGGCCCAGCCCCGCTATGGGGTGAGGACAGTCGAGGCTGTCCGTCCAGTGTTAAGGGAGTGGACGGACAGACGGCGCGGACCGCTCACCTACCGGCTTACTCAGGTGCTCTCCGGACACGGGTGTTTCGGAGAGTACCTCTGCAAGATAGCCGGTAGGGAGCCGACAACCAGATGTCACCATTGTGAGGTGTGTGACCGGGACACGGCGCAGCACACGCTGGAGGAGTGCCCGGCGTGGGCCGCGGAGCGCTGTGCCCTGGTCACCGTGATTGGCCCCGACCTCTCGTTGCCGACCGTCATATCCAAGATGGTCGGCGACGACAGGTGCTGGGGCGCAATGAGTTCCTTCTGCGAGACTGTCATCTCGCAGAAGGAGGCGGCGGAGCGGGGGCGTGAGGACGATCCTTACGCCCCGGACGTCCGCCGCCGGAGGATGGGGCGCAGGAGACGCGCTTATGTCGCTCTCCTGCCCCCCACCTAGGGGCTCCGGGTGGCGGGGCCTCAGGGGACCCTGCCACCCGTAAACTAAAAGCCCCGAGAGGGCGCGCGCGGTGTTCCCGCGCGCCTTTCTGATGTCGAAAGGGGAGAGCAGTCAGGCTCTCCCCTGGGGACGAGAGGTGGTCGGGTCCGAAAAAAAAATAAAAAATGACCCGGCCGGCACCCACACGGGGGGGCCTGCTATGGTTGAATCTTTTAAGTTCCCAACTGGCCTCCCCCATTGGGTGAGAGAGGGAACACCCCAGGTTTTTTAGTGGGTAGACCAGCGCGTTTTCTAGCTGGGAGTCCCACACGCCCCGCCGGTGCCGTCCCCTAGCCGGCGGGTAGTGCATGAAGCATTTTTCCTGGGAATCAAAAAAAAAAAAGGTGTAAAAATCAAAAGTTTTGCACTTCCCACAATAGGGGATGGTCGAGAGTCGTACCAAACGACGGGGCAAAACTCCGGGCGTTATTTAATGATGGTTCAGAGAATAATTTTGAATAATTTGAGACAAATTTTGACAATTTATTAAGAAATTTGCATTTCTTTGACAAATTTTTAATGTTCTATTTGTAGTACCAAAACTCTTAAATTTTGGCAGCATTGAAAATTTCTATAGCGTTGATCAAGACAAGGTAGAATACAAGATATGACAAAAACCCGCTGAAAAATATGAATATTTAGGTACCGAAAGATTAGGTTAGTTTAGGTGTAAAAATCAAAAGTTTTGCACTTCCCACAATAGGGGGTGGTCGAGAGTCGTACCAAACGACGGGGCAAAACTCCGGGCGTTATTTAATGATGATTCAGAGAATAATTTTGAATAATTTGAGACAAATTTTGACAATTTATTAAGAAATTTGCATTTCTTTGACAAATTTTTAATGTTCTATTTGTAGTACAAAAACTCTTAAATTTTGGCAGCATTGAAAATTTCTATAGCGTTGATCAAGACAAGGTAGAATACAAGATATGACAAAAACCCGCTGAAAAATATGAATATTTAGGTACCGAAAGATTAGGTTAGTTTAGGTGTAAAAATCAAAAGTTTTGCACTTCCCACAATAGGGGGTGGTCGAGAGTCGTACCAAACGACGGGGCAAAACTCCGGGCGTTATTTAATGATGATTCAGAGAATAATTTTGAATAATTTGAGACAAATTTTGACAATTTATTAAGAAATTTGCATTTCTTTGACAAATTTTTAATGTTCTATTTGTAGTACAAAAACTCTTAAATTTTGGCAGCATTGAAAATTTCTATAGCGTTGATCAAGACAAGGTAGAATACAAGATATGACAAAAACCCGCTGAAAAATATGAATATTTAGGTACCGAAAGATTAGGTTAGTTTAGGTGTAAAAATCAAAAGTTTTGCACTTCCCACAATAGGGGGTGGTCGAGAGTCGTACCAAACGACGGGGCAAAACTCCGGGCGTTATTTAATGATGATTCAGAGAATAATTTTGAATAATTGGAGACAAATTTTGACAATTTATTAAGAAATTTGCATTTCTTTGACAAATTTTTAATGTTCTATTTGTAGTACAAAAACTCTTAAATTTTGGCAGCATTGAAAATTTCTATAGCGTTGATCAAGACAAGGTAGAATACAAGATATGACAAAAACCCGCTGAAAAATTTGAATATTCAGGTACCAAAAGATTCGGTTAGGTTAGGTGTGACAATCAAAAGTTTTGCACTTCCCACAATAGGGGGTGGTCGAGAGTCGTACCAAACGACGGGGCAAAACTCCGGGCGTTATTAAATGATGGTTCGGAGAATAATTTTGAATAATTTGAGACAAATTTTGACAATTTATTAAAAAATTTGCATTTCTTCGACGAATTTTTAATGTTCTTTTTGTAGTATAAAAAACTTAAATTTTGGCAGCACTGAAAATTTCTATAGCGTTGATCAAGACAAGGTGGAATACAAGATATGACAAAAATCCGCTGAAAAATATGAATATTTAGGTACCAAAATATTAGGTTAGGTTAGGTGTGACAATCAAAAGTTTTGCACTTCCCACAATAGGGGGTGGTCGAGAGTCGTACCAAACGACGGGGCAAAACTACGGGCGTTATTTAATGATGGTTCAGAGAATAATTTTGAATAATTTGAGACAAATTTTGACAATTTATTAAGAAATTTGCATTTCTTTGACAAATTTTTAATGTTCTATTTGTAGTACCAAAACTCTTAAATTTTGGCAGCATTGAAAATTTCTATAGCGTTGATCAAGACAAGGTAGAATACAAGATATGACAAAAACCCGCTGAAAAATATGAATATTCAGGTACCAAAAGATTCGGTTAGGTTAGGTGTGACAATCAAAAGTTTTGCACTTCCCACAATAGGGGGTGGTCGAGAGTCGTACCAAACGACGGGGCAAAACTCCGGGCGTTATTAAATGATGGTTCGGAGAATAATTTTGAATAATTTGAGACAAATTTTGACAATTTATTAAGAAATTTGCATTTCTTTGACAAATTTTTAATGTTCTATTTGTAGTACCAAAACTCTTAAATTTTGGCAGCATTGAAAATTTCTATAGCGTTGATCAAGACAAGGTAGAATACAAGATATGACAAAAACCCGCTGAAAAATATGAATATTCAGGTACCAAAAGATTCGGTTAGGTTAGGTGTGACAATCAAAAGTTTTGCACTTCCCACAATAGGGGGTGGTCGAGAGTCGTACCAAACGACGGGGCAAAACTCCGGGCGTTATTAAATGATGGTTCGGAGAATAATTTTGAATAATTTGAGACAAATTTTGACAATTTATTAAAAAATTTGCATTTCTTCGACGAATTTTTAATGTTCTTTTTGTAGTATAAAAAACTTAAATTTTGGCAGCACTGAAAATTTCTATAGCGTTGATCAAGACAAGGTGGAATACAAGATATGACAAAAATCCGCTGAAAAATATGAATATTTAGGTACCAAAATATTGGGTTAGGTTAGGTGTGACAATCAAAAGTTTTGCACTTCCCACAATAGGGGGTGGTCGAGAGTGGTACCAAACGACGGGGCAAAACTCCGGGCGTTATTTAATGATGGTTCAGAGAAAAACTTTGAATAATTTGAGACAAATTTTGACAATTAATTAAAAATTTTGCATTTCTTTGACGAATTTTTAATGTTCTTTTTGTAGTATTAAAAACTTAAATTTTGGCAGCACTGAAAATTTCTATAGCGTTGATCAAGACAAGGTGGAATACAAGATATGACAAAAATCCGCTGAAAAATATGAATATTTAGGTACCGAAAGATTAGGTTAGTTTAGGTGTAAAAATCAAAAGTTTTGCACTTCCCACAATAGGGGGTGGTCGAGAGTCATACCAAACGACGGGGCAAAACTCCGGGCGTTATTTAATGATGGTTCAGAGAATAATTTTGAATAATTTGAGACAAATTTTGACAATTTATTAAAAAATTTGCATTTCTTTGACAAATTTTTAATGTTCTATTTGTAGTACAAAAACTCTTAAATTTTGGCAGCATTGAAAATTTCTATAGCGTTGATCAAGACAAGGTAGAATACAAGATATGACAAAAACCCGCTGAAAAATATGAATATTCAGGTACCAAAAGATTCGGTTAGGTTAGGTGTGACAATCAAAAGTTTTGCACTTCCCACAATAGGGGGTGGTCGAGAGTCGTACCAAACGACGGGGCAAAACTCTGGGCGTTATTAAATGATGGTTCGGAGAATAATTTTGAATAATTTGAGACAAATTTTGACAATTTATTAAAAAATTTGCATTTCTTCGACGAATTTTTAATGTTCTTTTTGTAGTATAAAAAACTTAAATTTTGGCAGCACTGAAAATTTCTATAGCGTTGATCAAGACAAGGTGGAATACAAGATATGACAAAAATCCGCTGAAAAATATGAATATTTAGGTACCAAAATATTGGGTTAGGTTAGGTGTAAAAATCAAAAGTTTTGCACTTCCCACAATAGGGGGTGGTCGAGAGTCGTACCAAACGACGGGGCAAAACTACGGGCGTTATTTAATGATGGTTCAGAGAATAATTTTGAATAATTTGAGACAAATTTTGACAATTTATTAAGAAATTTGCATTTCTTTGACAAATTTTTAATGTTCTATTTGTAGTACCAAAACTCTTAAATTTTGGCAGCATTGAAAATTTCTATAGCGTTGATCAAGACAAGGTGGAATACAAGATATGACAAAAATCCGCTGAAAATTATGTTGACAATTTATTAAAAAATTTGCATTTCTTCGACGAATTTTTAATGTTCTTTTTGTAGTATAAAAAACTTAAATTTTGGCAGCACTGAAAATTTCTATAGCGTTGATCAAGACAAGGTGGAATACAAGATATGACAAAAATCCGCTGAAAAATATGAATATTTAGGTACCAAAATATTGGGTTAGGTTAGGTGTGACAATCAAAAGTTTTGCACTTCCCACAATAGGGGGTGGTCGAGAGTGGTACCAAACGACGGGGCAAAACTCTTGGCGTTATTTAATGATGGTTCAGAGAAAAACTTTGAATAATTTGAGACAAATTTTGACAATTTATTAAAAAATTTGCATTTCTTTGACAAATTTTTAATGTTCTATTTGTAGTACAAAAACTCTTAAATTTTGGCAGCATTGAAAATTTCTATAGCGTTGATCAAGACAAGGTAGAATACAAGATATGACAGAAACCCGCTGAAAAATATGAATATTCAGGTACCAAAAGATTCGGTTAGGTTAGGTGTGACAATCAAAAGTTTTGCACTTCCCACAATAGCGGGTGGTCGAGAGTCGTACCAAACGACGGGGCAAAACTCCGGGCGTTATTAAATGATGGTTCGGAGAATAATTTTAAATAATTGGAGACAAATTTTGACAATTTATTAAAAAATTTGCATTTCTTCGACGAATTTTTAATGTTCTTTTTGTAGTATAAAAAACTTAAATTTTGGCAGCACTGAAAATTTCTATAGCGTTGATCAAGACAAGGTGGAATACAAGATATGACAAAAATCCGCTGAAAAATATGAATATTTAGGTACCAAAATATTGGGTTAGGTTAGGTGTGACAATCAAAAGTTTTGCACTTCCCACAATAGGGGGTGGTCGAGAGTGGTACCAAACGACGGGGAAAAACTCCGGGCGTTATTTAATGATGGTTCAGAGAAAAACTTTGAATAATTTGAGACAAATTTTGACAATTTATTAAAAATTTTGCATTTCTTTGACGAATTTTTAATGTTCTTTTTGTAGTATAAAAAACTTAAATTTTGGCAGCACTGAAAATTTCTATAGCGTTGATCAAGACAAGGTGGAATACAAGATATGACAAAAATCCGCTGAAAATTATGTTGACAATTTATTAAAAAATTTGCATTTCTTCGACGAATTTTTAATGTTCTTTTTGTAGTATAAAAAACTTAAATTTTGGCAGCACTGAAAATTTCTATAGCGTTGATCAAGACAAGGTGGAATACAAGATATGACAAAAATCCGCTGAAAATTATGTTGACAATTTATTAAAAAATTTGCATTTCTTCGACGAATTTTTAATGTTCTTTTTGTAGTATAAAAAACTTAAATTTTGGCAGCACTGAAAATTTCTATAGCGTTGATCAAGACAAGGTGGAATACAAGATATGACAAAAATCCGCTGAAAAATATGAATATTTAGGTACCAAAATATTGGGTTAGGTTAGGTGTGACAATCAAAAGTTTTGCACTTCCCACAATAGGGGGTGGTCGAGAGTGGTACCAAACGACGGGGCAAAACTCCGGGCGTTATTTAATGATGGTTCAGAGAAAAACTTTGAATAATTTGAGACAAATTTTGACAATTTATTAAAAAATTTGCATTTCTTTGACAAATTTTTAATGTTCTATTTGTAGTACAAAAACTCTTAAATTTTGGCAGCATTGAAAATTTCTATAGCGTTGATCAAGACAAGGTAGAATACAAGATATGACAAAAACCCGCTGAAAAATATGAATATTCAGGTACCAAAAGATTCGGTTAGGTTAGGTGTGACAATCAAAAGTTTTGCACTTCCCACAATAGGGGGTGGTCGAGAGTCGTACCAAACGACGGGGCAAAACTCCGGGCGTTATTAAATGATGGTTCGGAGAATAATTTTGAATAATTTGAGACAAATTTTGACAATTTATTAAAAAATTTGCATTTCTTCGACGAATTTTTAATGTTCTTTTTGTAGTATAAAAAACTTAAATTTTGGCAGCACTGAAAATTTCTATAGCGTTGATCAAGACAAGGTGGAATACAAGATATGACAAAAATCCGCTGAAAAATATGAATATTTAGGTACCGAAAGATTAGGTTAGTTTAGGTGTAAAAATCAAAAGTTTTGCACTTCCCACAATAGGGGGTGGTCGAGAGTCATACCAAACGACGGGGCAAAGCTCCGGGCGTTATTTAATGATGGTTCAGAGAATAATTTTGAATAATTTGAGACAAATTTTGACAATTTATTAAAAAATTTGCATTTCTTTGACAAATTTTTAATGTTCTATTTGTAGTACAAAAACTCTTAAATTTTGGCAGCATTGAAAATTTCTATAGCGTTGATCAAGACAAGGTAGAATACAAGATATGACAAAAACCCGCTGAAAAATATGAATATTCAGGTACCAAAAGATTCGGTTAGGTTAGGTGTGACAATCAAGAGCCTCCTCGCCGGATCGATGCCATGGGACCTGGAAGCGGCGCTCCTGGCGTCGCTCTATCGTTGGCGCCAGGAGGCACTAGCTCGGGGCGAAGGACCGGATCCTCCCGCTATCAAGGCGGCGAGGTCCGAGCTCCGCCAGGTCCTAGTGGCGAATTGGAAGGAGCGAATTGTGCACCCCAGTGCCGGGCACGCCACGATCGTGGCGGTAAGTCCCGTGTTTGAGGAGTGGCTGGAGAGGCGGCATGGCGCCCTCACCTTCCGGCTGACACAGGTTCTGACTGGCCACGGATGTTTTGGCCGGTTCCTGTGTCGTATACGCCGGCAAGAGACGCCCGGTTGTCACCACTGCGGCGACTGCCGCGACGTTATTGAGGACACGGCGCTGCACACTTTGGCGGTTTGCCCCGCCTGGGCATCGCAGCGTCGTGATTTGATCGCGGCAGTCGGATCGGTTGCCCTCTCGCTTCCGGCTGTAGTTCAGTCTATGGTCCGGAGTGAGAGGTCGTGGAACGCCGTCGCCTCCTTTTGCGAGGAAGTGATTTCCATCAAGGAGGCGGCGGAGCGGGAGAGGGAGCGTTTAAACCCTCTCCCCAACCGCAGAGCCGGGCGCCGGAGGGCGCGAGATGACCTCCAGCCACCCTGAGGTTTGACCTGGGGGTGGCGGGCTTTGTGGGCCTGCCCGCCATCCGTTCAGCACCAGGTCCGAGAGGCGGCGTGCGTGTTCCCACGCGCGCCTCTGTGTCGAGTCCGTCTTCCCTCTAGGGGGGAGACAGTAGGGTTTTATTTGAAGTAGTGCCTATTTTGGGTAGGTCTTTCGTGTAGTGGCCTGCCGTTTCATACGGCGGGCCGTAACCTCGGCGGGGTCGCGACCGCATGCGTAAGCGATTCGCGCGGCCCCGTCGGTAGTGGTTGTGTCGAGGAACACCGTGGTAGGTTTAGTCGGTATTCCGGGAGGTACATTATCTTCTTTTTTAACATCTTTACTTTACCCCGGCGAGTCCGACATAATCCCTCCGCCCGCCCCCGCGGAGGGATATGCGTCATTGCATTCCCCCACGTAAAAAAAAAAAAAAAAAAAAAAAAAAAAAAAAAAAAAAAAAAAAAAAAAAGGTGTGACAATCAAAAGTTTTGCACTTCCCACAATAGGGGGTGGTCGAGAGTCGTACCAAACGACGGGGCAAAACTCCGGGCGTTATTAAATGATGGTTCGGAGAATAATTTTGAATAATTTGAGACAAATTTTGACAATTTATTAAAAAATTTGCATTTCTTCGACGAATTTTTAATGTTCTTTTTGTAGTATAAAAAACTTAAATTTTGGCAGCACTGAAAATTTCTATAGCGTTGATCAAGACAAGGTGGAATACAAGATATGACAAAAATCCGCTGAAAAATATGAATATTTAGGTACCAAAATATTAGGTTAGGTTAGGTGTGACAATCAAAAGTTTTGCACTTCCCACAATAGGGGGTGGTCGAGAGTGGTACCAAACGACGGGGCAAAACTCCGGGCGTTATTTCATGATGGTTCATAGAAAAACTTTGAATAATTTGAGACAAATTTTGACAATTTATTAAAAATTTTGCATTTCTTTGACGAATTTTTAATGTTCTTTTTGTAGTATAAAAACTTAAATTTTGGCAGCACTGAAAATTTCTATAGCGTTGATCAAGACAAGGTGGAATACAAGATATGACAAAAATCCGCTGAAAATTATGTTGACAATTTATTAAAAAATTTGCATTTCTTCGACGAATTTTTAATGTTCTTTTTGTAGTATAAAAAACTTAAATTTTGGCAGCACTGAAAATTTCTATAGCGTTGATCAAGACAAGGTGGAATACAAGATATGACAAAAACCCGCTGAAAAATATGAATATTCAGGTATCAAAAGATTTGGTTAGGTTAGGTGTGACAATCAAAAGTTTTGCACTTCCCACAATAGGGGGTGGTCGAGAGTGGTACCAAACGACGGGGCAAAACTCCGGGCGTTATTTAATGATGGTTCAGAGAAAAACTTTGAATAATTTGAGACAAATTTTGACAATTTATTAAAAAATTTGCATTTCTTTGACAAATTTTTAATGTTCTATTTGTAGTACAAAAACTCTTAAATTTTGGCAGCATTGAAAATTTCTATAGCGTTGATCAAGACAAGGTAGAATACAAGATATGACAGAAACCCGCTGAAAAATATGAATATTCAGGTACCAAAAGATTCGGTTAGGTTAGGTGTGACAATCAAAAGTTTTGCACTTCCCACAATAGCGGGTGGTCGAGAGTCGTACCAAACGACGGGGCAAAACTCCGGGCGTTATTAAATGATGGTTCGGAGAATAATTTTAAATAATTGGAGACAAATTTTGACAATTTATTAAAAAATTTGCATTTCTTCGACGAATTTTTAATGTTCTTTTTGTAGTATAAAAAACTTAAATTTTGGCAGCACTGAAAATTTCTATAGCGTTGATCAAGACAAGGTGGAATACAAGATATGACAAAAATCCGCTGAAAAATATGAATATTTAGGTACCAAAATATTGGGTTAGGTTAGGTGTGACAATAAAAAGTTTTGCACTTCCCACAATAGGGGGTGGTCGAGAGTGGTACCAAACGACGGGGAAAAACTCCGGGCGTTATTTAATGATGGTTCAGAGAAAAACTTTGAATAATTTGAGACAAATTTTGACAATTTATTAAAAATTTTGCATTTCTTTGACGAATTTTTAATGTTCTTTTTGTAGTATAAAAAACTTAAATTTTGGCAGCACCGAAAATTTCTATAGCGTTGATCAAGACAAGGTGGAATACAAGATATGACAAAAATCCGCTGAAAATTATGTTGACAATTTATTAAAAAATTTGCATTTCTTCGACGAATTTTTAATGTTCTTTTTGTAGTATAAAAAACTTAAATTTTGGCAGCACTGAAAATTTCTATAGCGTTGATCAAGACAAGGTGGAATACAAGATATGACAAAAATCCGCTGAAAAATATGAATATTTAGGTACCAAAATATTGGGTTAGGTTAGGTGTGACAATCAAAAGTTTTGCACTTCCCACAATAGGGGGTGGTCGAGAGTCATACCAAACGACGGGGCAAAACTCCGGGCGTTATTTAATGATGGTTCAGAGAATAATTTTGAATAATTTGAGACAAATTTTGACAATTTATTAAAAAATTTGCATTTCTTTGACAAATTTTTAATGTTCTATTTGTAGTACAAAAACTCTAAATTTTGGCAGCATTGAAAATTTCTATAGCGTTGATCAAGACAAGGTAGAATACAAGATATGACAAAAACCCGCTGAAAAATATGAATATTCAGGTACCAAAAGATTCGGTTAGGTTAGGTGTGACAATCAAAAGTTTTGCACTTCCCACAATAAGGGGTGGTCGAGAGTCGTACCAAACGACGGGGCAAAACTCCGGGCGTTATTAAATGATGGTTCGGAGAATAATTTTGAATAATTTGAGACAAATTTTGACAATTTATTAAAAAATTTGCATTTCTTCGACGAATTTTTAATGTTCTTTTTGTAGTATAAAAAACTTAAATTTTGGCAGCACTGAAAATTTCTATAGCGTTGATCAAGACAAGGTGGAATACAAGATATGACAAAAATCCAATGAAAAATATGAATATTTAGGTACCAAAATATTAGGTTAGGTTAGGTGTGACAATCAAAAGTTTTGCACTTCCCACAATAGGGGGTGGTCGAGAGTGGTACCAAACGACGGGGCAAAACTCCGGGCGTTATTTCATGATGGTTCATAGAAAAACTTTGAATAATTTGAGACAAATTTTGACAATTTATTAAAAATTTTGCATTTCTTTGACGAATTTTTAATGTTCTTTTTGTAGTATAAAAACTTAAATTTTGGCAGCACTGAAAATTTCTATAGCGTTGATCAAGACAAGGTAGAATACAAGATATGACAAAAATCCGCTGAAAATTATGTTGACAATTTATTAAAAAATTTGCATTTCTTCGACGAATTTTTAATGTTCTTTTTGTAGTATAAAAAACTTAAATTTTGGCAGCACTGAAAATTTCTATAGCGTTGATCAAGACAAGGTGGAATACAAGATATGACAAAAATCCGCTGAAAAATATGAATATTTAGGTACCAAAATATTGGGTTAGGTTAGGTGTGACAATCAAAAGTTTTGCACTTCCCACAATAGGGGGTGGTCGAGAGTGGTACCAAACGACGGGGCAAAACTCCGGGCGTTATTTAATGATGGTTCAGAGAAAAACTTTGAATAATTTGAGACAAATTTTGACAATTTATTAAAAATTTTGCATTTCTTTGACAAATTTTTAATGTTCTATTTGTAGTACAAAAACTCTTAAATTTTGGCAGCATTGAAAATTTCTATAGCGTTGATCAAGACAAGGTAGAATACAAGATATGACAAAAACCCGCTGAAAAATATGATTATTCAGGTACCAAAAGATTCGGTTAGGTTAGGTGTGACAATCAAAAGTTTTGCACTTCCCACAATAGGGGGTGGTCGAGAGTCGTACCAAACGACGGGGCAAAACTCCGGGCGTTATTAAATGATGGTTCGGAGAATAATTTTGAATAATCTGAGACAAATTTTGACAATTTATTAAAAAATTTGCATTTCTTCGACGAATTTTTAATGTTCTTTTTGTAGTATAAAAAACTTAAATTTTGGCAGCACTGAAAATTTCTATAGCGTTGATCAAGACAAGGTGGAATACAAGATATGACAAAAATCCGCTGAAAATTATGAATATTTAAGTACCGAAAGATTAGGTTAGGTTAGGTGTAAAAATCAAAAGTTTTGCACTTCCCACAATAGGGTGTGGTCGAGAGTCGTACCAAACGACGGGGCAAAACTCCGGGCGTTATTTAATGATGGTTTAGAGAATAATTTTGAATAATTTGAGACAAAGTTTGACAATTTATTAAAAAATTTGCATTTCTTTGACAAATTTTTAATGTTCTATTTGTAGTACAAAAACTCTTAAATTTTGGCAGCATTGAAAATTTCTATAGCGTTGATCAAGACAAGGTAGAATACAAGATATGACAGAAACCCGCTGAAAAATATGAATATTCAGGTACCAAAAGATTCGGTTAGGTTAGGTGTGACAATCAAAAGTTTTGCACTTCCCACAATAGGGGGTGGTCGAGAGTCGTACCAAACGACGGGGCAAAACTCCGGGCGTTATTAAATGATGGTTCGGAGAATAATTTTGAATAATTTGAGACAAATTTTGACAATTAATTAAAAATTTTGCATTTCTTCGACGAATTTTTAATGTTCTTTTTGTAGTATAAAAAACTTAAATTTTGGCAGCACTGAAAATTTCTATAGCGTTGATCAAGACAAGGTGGAATACAAGATATGACAAAAATCCGCTGAAAAATATGAATATTTAGGTACCAAAATATTGGGTTAGGTTAGGTGTGACAATCAAAAGTTTTGCACTTCCCACAATAGGGGGTGGTCGAGAGTGGTACCAAACGACGGGGCAAAACTCCGGGCGTTATTTAATGATGGTTCAGAGAAAAACTTTGAATAATTTGAGACAAATTTTGACAATTAATTAAAAATTTTGCATTTCTTTGACGAATTTTTAATGTTCTTTTTGTAGTATTAAAAACTTAAATTTTGGCAGCACTGAAAATTTCTATAGCGTTGATCAAGACAAGGTGGAATACAAGATATGACAAAAATCCGCTGAAAAATATGAATATTTAGGTACCGAAAGATTAGGTTAGTTTAGGTGTAAAAATCAAAAGTTTTGCACTTCCCACAATAGGGGGTGGTCGAGAGTCATACCAAACGACGGGGCAAAACTCCGGGCGTTATTTCATGATGGTTCAGAGAATAATTTTGAATAATTTGAGACAAATTTTGACAATTTATTAAAAAATTTGCATTTCTTTGACAAATTTTTAATGTTCTATTTGTAGTACAAAAACTCTTAAATTTTGGCAGCATTGAAAATTTCTATAGCGTTGATCAAGACAAGGTAGAATACAAGATATGACAAAAACCCGCTGAAAAATATGAATATTCAGGTACCAAAAGATTCGGTTAGGTTAGGTGTGACAATCAAAAGTTTTGCACTTCCCACAATAGGGGGTGGTCGAGAGTCGTACCAAACGACGGGGCAAAACTCCGGGCGTTATTAAATGATGGTTCGGAGAATAATTTTGAATAATTTGAGACAAATTTTGACAATTTATTAAAAAATTTGCATTTCTTCGACGAATTTTTAATGTTCTTTTTGTAGTATAAAAAACTTAAATTTTGGCAGCACTGAAAATTTCTATAGCGTTGATCAAGACAAGGTGGAATACAAGATATGACAAAAATCCGCTGAAAAATATGAATATTTAGGTACCAAAATATTAGGTTAGGTTAGGTGTGACAATCAAAAGTTTTGCACTTCCCACAATAGGGGGTGGTCGAGAGTGGTACCAAACGACGGGGCAAAACTCCGGGCGTTATTTCATGATGGTTCATAGAAAAACTTTGAATAATTTGAGACAAATTTTGACAATTTATTAAAAATTTTGCATTTCTTTGACGAATTTTTAATGTTCTTTTTGTAGTATAAAAACTTAAATTTTGGCAGCACTGAAAATTTCTATAGCGTTGATCAAGACAAGGTGGAATACAAGATATGACAAAAATCCGCTGAAAATTATGTTGACAATTTATTAAAAAATTTGCATTTCTTCGACGAATTTTTAATGTTCTTTTTGTAGTATAAAAAACTTAAATTTTGGCAGCACTGAAAATTTCTATAGCGTTGATCAAGACAAGGTGGAATACAAGATATGACAAAAATCCGCTGAAAAATATGAATATTTAGGTACCAAAATATTGGGTTAGGTTAGGTGTGACAATCAAAAGTTTTGCACTTCCCACAATAGGGGGTGGTCGAGAGTGGTACCAAACGACGGGGCAAAACTCCGGGCGTTATTTAATGATGGTTCAGAGAAAAACTTTGAATAATTTGAGACAAATTTTGACAATTTATTAAAAAATTTGCATTTCTTTGACAAATTTTTAATGTTCTATTTGTAGTACAAAAACTCTTAAATTTTGGCAGCATTGAAAATTTCTATAGCGTTGATCAAGACAAGGTAGAATACAAGATATGACAGAAACCCGCTGAAAAATATGAATATTCAGGTACCAAAAGATTCGGTTAGGTTAGGTGTGACAATCAAAAGTTTTGCACTTCCCACAATAGCGGGTGGTCGAGAGTCGTACCAAACGACGGGGCAAAACTCCGGGCGTTATTAAATGATGGTTCGGAGAATAATTTTAAATAATTGGAGACAAATTTTGACAATTTATTAAAAAATTTGCATTTCTTCGACGAATTTTTAATGTTCTTTTTGTAGTATAAAAAACTTAAATTTTGGCAGCACTGAAAATTTCTATAGCGTTGATCAAGACAAGGTGGAATACAAGATATGACAAAAATCCGCTGAAAAATATGAATATTTAGGTACCAAAATATTGGGTTAGGTTAGGTGTGACAATCAAAAGTTTTGCACTTCCCACAATAGGGGGTGGTCGAGAGTGGTACCAAACGACGGGGAAAAACTCCGGGCGTTATTTAATGATGGTTCAGAGAAAAACTTTGAATAATTTGAGACAAATTTTGACAATTTATTAAAAATTTTGCATTTCTTTGACGAATTTTTAATGTTCTTTTTGTAGTATAAAAAACTTAAATTTTGGCAGCACTGAAAATTTCTATAGCGTTGATCAAGACAAGGTGGAATACAAGATATGACAAAAATCCGCTGAAAATTATGTTGACAATTTATTAAAAAATTTGCATTTCTTCGACGAATTTTTAATGTTCTTTTTGTAGTATAAAAAACTTAAATTTTGGCAGCACTGAAAATTTCTATAGCGTTGATCAAGACAAGGTGGAATACAAGATATGACAAAAATCCGCTGAAAAATATGAATATTTAGGTACCAAAATATTGGGTTAGGTTAGGTGTGACAATCAAAAGTTTTGCACTTCCCACAATAGGGGGTGGTCGAGAGTGGTACCAAACGACGGGGAAAAACTCCGGGCGTTATTTAATGATGGTTCAGAGAAAAACTTTGAATAATTTGAGACAAATTTTGACAATTTATTAAAAAATTTGCATTTCTTTGACAAATTTTTAATGTTCTATTTGTAGTACAAAAACTCTTAAATTTTGGCAGCATTGAAAATTTCTATAGCGTTGATCAAGACAAGGTAGAATACAAGATATGACAAAAACCCGCTGAAAAATATGAATATTCAGGTACCAAAAGATTCGGTTAGGTTAGGTGTGACAATCAAAAGTTTTGCACTTCCCACAATAGGGGGTGGTCGAGAGTCGTACCAAACGACGGGGCAAAACTCCGGGCGTTATTAAATGATGGTTCGGAGAATAATTTTGAATAATTTGAGACAAATTTTGACAATTTATTAAAAAATTTGCATTTCTTCGACGAATTTTTAATGTTCTTTTTGTAGTATAAAAAACTTAAATTTTGGCAGCACTGAAAATTTCTATAGCGTTGATCAAGACAAGGTGGAATACAAGATATGACAAAAATCCGCTGAAAAATATGAATATTTAGGTACCGAAAGATTAGGTTAGTTTAGGTGTAAAAATCAAAAGTTTTGCACTTCCCACAATAGGGGGTGGTCGAGAGTCATACCAAACGACGGGGCAAAACTCCGGGCGTTATTTAATGATGGTTCAGAGAATAATTTTGAATAATTTGAGACAAATTTTGACAATTTATTAAAAATTTTGCATTTCTTTGACAAATTTTTAATGTTCTTTTTGTAGTATAAAAAACTTAAATTTTGGCAGCACTGAAAATTTCTATAGCGTTGATCAAGACAAGGTAGAATACAAGATATGACAAAAACCCGCTGAAAAATATGAATATTCAGGTACCAAAAGATTCGGTTAGGTTAGGTGTGACAATCAAAAGTTTTGCACTTCCCACAATAGGGGGTGGTCGAGAGTCGTACCAAACGACGGGGCAAAACTCCGGGCGTTATTAAATGATGGTTCGGAGAATAATTTTGAATAATTTGAGACAAATTTTGACAATTTATTAAAAAATTTGCATTTCTTCGACGAATTTTTAATGTTCTTTTTGTAGTATAAAAAACTTAAATTTTGGCAGCACTGAAAATTTCTATAGCGTTGATCAAGACAAGGTGGAATACAAGATATGACAAAAATCCGCTGAAAAATATGAATATTTAGGTACCAAAATATTAGGTTAGGTTAGGTGTGACAATCAAAAGTTTTGCACTTCCCACAATAGGGGGTGGTCGAGAGTGGTACCAAACGACGGGGCAAAACTCCG
Organism: Catocala nupta; assembly: GCA_963675205.1. Lineage (NCBI taxonomy): Eukaryota > Metazoa > Arthropoda > Insecta > Lepidoptera > Erebidae > Catocala > Catocala nupta. The sequence continues at coordinate 1,018,069 of OY776107.1, read as the reverse complement.
GGCGTTATTTCATGATGGTTCATAGAAAAACTTTGAATAATTTGAGACAAATTTTGACAATTTATTAAAAATTTTGCATTTCTTTGACGAATTTTTAATGTTCTTTTTGTAGTATAAAAACTTAAATTTTGGCAGCACTGAAAATTTCTATAGCGTTGATCAAGACAAGGTGGAATACAAGATATGACAAAAATCCGCTGAAAATTATGTTGACAATTTATTAAAAAATTTGCATTTCTTCGACGAATTTTTAATGTTCTTTTTGTAGTATAAAAAACTTAAATTTTGGCAGCACTGAAAATTTCTATAGCGTTGATCAAGACAAGGTGGAATACAAGATATGACAAAAATCCGCTGAAAAATATGAATATTTAGGTACCAAAATATTGGGTTAGGTTAGGTGTGACAATCAAAAGTTTTGCACTTCCCACAATAGGGGGTGGTCGAGAGTGGTACCAAACGACGGGGAAAAACTCCGGGCGTTATTTAATGATGGTTCAGAGAAAAACTTTGAATAATTTGAGACAAATTTTGACAATTTATTAAAAATTTTGCATTTCTTTGACGAATTTTTAATGTTCTTTTTGTAGTATAAAAAACTTAAATTTTGGCAGCACTGAAAATTTCTATAGCGTTGATCAAGACAAGGTGGAATACAAGATATGACAAAAATCCGCTGAAAATTATGTTGACAATTTATTAAAAAATTTGCATTTCTTCGACGAATTTTTAATGTTCTTTTTGTAGTATAAAAAACTTAAATTTTGGCAGCACTGAAAATTTCTATAGCGTTGATCAAGACAAGGTGGAATACAAGATATGACAAAAATCCGCTGAAAAATATGAATATTTAGGTACCAAAATATTGGGTTAGGTTAGGTGTGACAATCAAAAGTTTTGCACTTCCCACAATAGGGGGTGGTCGAGAGTGGTACCAAACGACGGGGAAAAACTCCGGGCGTTATTTAATGATGGTTCAGAGAAAAACTTTGAATAATTTGAGACAAATTTTGACAATTTATTAAAAATTTTGCATTTCTTTGACGAATTTTTAATGTTCTTTTTGTAGTATTAAAAACTTAAATTTTGGCAGCACTGAAAATTTCTATAGCGTTGATCAAGACAAGGTGGAATACAAGATATGACAAAAAACCGCTGAAAAATATGAATATTTAGGTACCGAAAGATTAGGTTAGTTTAGGTGTAAAAATCAAAAGTTTTGCACTTCCCACAATAGGGGGTGGTCGAGAGTCATACCAAACGACGGGGCAAAACTCCGGGCGTTATTTAATGATGGTTCAGAGAATAATTTTGAATAATTTGAGACAAATTTTGACAATTTATTAAAAAATTTGCATTTCTTTGACAAATTTTTAATGTTCTATTTGTAGTACAAAAACTCTTAAATTTTGGCAGCATTGAAAATTTCTATAGCGTTGATCAAGACAAGGTAGAATACAAGATATGACAAAAACCCGCTGAAAAATATGAATATTCAGGTACCAAAAGATTCGGTTAGGTTAGGTGTGACAATCAAAAGTTTTGCACTTCCCACAATAAGGGGTGGTCGAGAGTCGTACCAAACGACGGGGCAAAACTCCGGGCGTTATTAAATGATGGTTCGGAGAATAATTTTGAATAATTTGAGACAAATTTTGACAATTTATTAAAAAATTTGCATTTCTTCGACGAATTTTTAATGTTCTTTTTGTAGTATAAAAAACTTAAATTTTGGCAGCACTGAAAATTTCTATAGCGTTGATCAAGACAAGGTGGAATACAAGATATGACAAAAATCCGCTGAAAAATATGAATATTTAGGTACCAAAATATTAGGTTAGGTTAGGTGTGACAATCAAAAGTTTTGCACTTCCCACAATAGGGGGTGGTCGAGAGTGGTACCAAACGACGGGGCAAAACTCCGGGCGTTATTTCATGATGGTTCATAGAAAAACTTTGAATAATTTGAGACAAATTTTGACAATTTATTAATAATTTTGCATTTCTTTGACGAATTTTTAATGTTCTTTTTGTAGTATAAAAACTTAAATTTTGGCAGCACTGAAAATTTCTATAGCGTTGATCAAGACAAGGTAGAATACAAGATATGACAAAAATCCGCTGAAAATTATGTTGACAATTTATTAAAAAATTTGCATTTCTTCGACGAATTTTTAATGTTCTTTTTGTAGTATAAAAAACTTAAATTTTGGCAGCACTGAAAATTTCTATAGCGTTGATCAAGACAAGGTGGAATACAAGATATGTCAAAAATCCGCTGAAAAATATGAATATTTAGGTACCAAAATATTGGGTTAGGTTAGGTGTGACAATCAAAAGTTTTGCACTTCCCACAATAGGGGGTGGTCGAGAGTGGTACCAAACGACGGGGCAAAACTCCGGGCGTTATTTAATGATGGTTCAGAGAAAAACTTTGAATAATTTGAGACAAATTTTGACAATTTATTAAAAATTTTGCATTTCTTTGACAAATTTTTAATGTTCTATTTGTAGTACAAAAACTCTTAAATTTTGGCAGCATTGAAAATTTCTATAGCGTTGATCAAGACAAGGTAGAATACAAGATATGACAAAAACCCGCTGAAAAATATGATTATTCAGGTACCAAAAGATTCGGTTAGGTTAGGTGTGACAATCAAAAGTTTTGCACTTCCCACAATAGGGGGTGGTCGAGAGTCGTACCAAACGACGGGGCAAAACTCCGGGCGTTATTAAATGATGGTTCGGAGAATAATTTTGAATAATCTGAGACAAATTTTGACAATTTATTAAAAAATTTGCATTTCTTCGACGAATTTTTAATGTTCTTTTTGTAGTATAAAAAACTTAAATTTTGGCAGCACTGAAAATTTCTATAGCATTGATCAAGACAAGGTGGAATACAAGATATGACAAAAATCCGCTGAAAATTATGAATATTTAGGTACCGAAAGATTAGGTTAGGTTAGGTGTAAAAATCAAAAGTTTTGCACTTCCCACAATAGGGTGTGGTCGAGAGTCGTACCAAACGACGGGGCAAAACTCCGGGCGTTATTTAATGATGGTTTAGAGAATAATTTTGAATAATTTGAGACAAATTTTGACAATTTATTAAAAAATTTGCATTTCTTTGACAAATTTTTAATGTTCTATTTGTAGTACAAAAACTCTTAAATTTTGGCAGCATTGAAAATTTCTATAGCGTTGATCAAGACAAGGTAGAATACAAGATATGACAGAAACCCGCTGAAAAATATGAATATTCAGGTACCAAAAGATTCGGTTAGGTTAGGTGTGACAATCAAAAGTTTTGCACTTCCCACAATAGCGGGTGGTCGAGAGTCGTACCAAACGACGGGGCAAAACTCCGGGCGTTATTAAATGATGGTTCGGAGAATAATTTTAAATAATTGGAGACAAATTTTGACAATTTATTTAAAAATTTGCATTTCTTCGACGAATTTTTAATGTTCTTTTTGTAGTATAAAAAACTTAAATTTTGGCAGCACTGAAAATTTCTATAGCGTTGATCAAGACAAGGTGGAATACAAGATATGACAAAAATCCGCTGAAAAATATGAATATTTAGGTACCAAAATATTGGGTTAGGTTAGGTGTGACAATCAAAAGTTTTGCACTTCCCACAATAGGGGGTGGTCGAGAGTGGTACCAAACGACGGGGAAAAACTCCGGGCGTTATTTAATGATGGTTTAGAGAAAAACTTTGAATAATTTGAGACAAATTTTGACAATTTATTAAAAATTTTGCATTTCTTTGACGAATTTTTAATGTTCTTTTTGTAGTATAAAAAACTTAAATTTTGGCAGCACTGAAAATTTCTATAGCGTTGATCAAGACAAGGTGGAATACAAGATATGACAAAAATCCGCTGAAAATTATGTTGACAATTTATTAAAAAATTTGCATTTCTTCGACGAATTATTAATGTTCTTTTTGTAGTATAAAAAACTTAAATTTTGGCAGCACTGAAAATTTCTATAGCGTTGATCAAGACAAGGTGGAATACAAGATATGACAAAAATAAGCTGAAAAATATGAATATTTAGGTACCAAAATATTGGGTTAGGTTAGGTGTGACAATCAAAAGTTTTGCACTTCCCACAATAGGGGGTGGTCGAGAGTGGTACCAAACGACGGCGCAAAACTCCGGGCGTTATCTAATGATGGTTCAGAGAAAAACTTTGAATAATTTGAGACAAATTTTGACAATTTATTAAAAATTTTGCATTTCTTTGACAAATTTTTAATGTTCTATTTGTAGTACAAAAACTCTTAAATTTTGGCAGCATTGAAAATTTCTATAGCGTTGATCAAGACAAGGTAGAATACAAGATATGACAAAAACCCGCTGAAAAATATGAATATTCAGGTACCAAAAGATTCGGTTAGGTTAGGTGTGACAATCAAAAGTTTTGCACTTCCCACAATAGCGGGTGGTCGAGAGTCGTACAAAACGACGGGGCAAAACTCCGGGCGTTATTTAATGATGGTTCGGAGAATAATTTTGAATAATCTGAGACAAATTTTGACAATTTATTAAAAAATTTGCATTTCTTCGACGAATTTTTAATGTTCTTTTTGTAGTATAAAAAACTTAAATTTTGGCAGCACTGAAAATTTCTATAGCGTTGATCAAGACAAGGTGGAATACAAGATATGACAAAAATCCGCTGAAAATTATGAATATTTAGGTACCGAAAGATTAGGTTAGGTTAGGTGTAAAAATCAAAAGTTTTGCACTTCCCACAATAGGGGGTGGTCGAGAGTCATACCAAACGACGGGGCAAAACTCCGGGCGTTATTTAATGATGGTTCAGAGAAAAACTTTGAATAATTTGAGACAAATTTTGACAATTTATTAAAAAATTTGCATTTCTTCGACGAATTTTTAATGTTCTTTTTGTAGTATAAAAAACTTAAATTTTGGCAGCACTGAAAATTTCTATAGCGTTGATCAAGACAAGGTGGAATACAAGATATGACAAAAATCCGCTGAAAAATATGAATATTTAGGTACCAAAATATTAGGTTAGGTTAGGTGTGACAATCAAAAGTTTTGCACTTCCCACAATAGGGGGTGGTCGAGAGTGGTACCAAACGACGGGGCAAAACTCCGGGCATTATTTCATGATGGTTCAGAGAAAAACTTTGAATAATTTGAGACAAATTTTGACAATTTATTAAAAATTTTGCATTTCTTTGACGAATTTTTAATGTTCTTTTTGTAGTATAAAAAACTTAAATTTTGGCAGCACTGAAAATTTCTATAGCGTTGATCAAGACAAGGTGGAATACAAGATAAGACAAAAATCCGCTGAAAAATATGAATATTTAGGTACCGAAAGATTAGGTTAGGTTAGGTGTAAAAATCAAAAGTTTTGCACTTCCCACAATAGGGGGTGGTCGAGAGTCGTACCAAACGACGGGGCAAAACTCCGGGCGTTATTTAATGATGGTTCAGAGAAAAACTTTGAATAATTTGAGACAAATTTTGACAATTTATTAAAAATTTTGCATTTCTTTGACGAATTTTTAATGTTCTATTTGTAGTACCAAAACTCTTAAATTTTGGCAGCATTGAAAATTTCTATAGCGTTGATCAAGACAAGGTAGAATACAAGATATGACAAAAACCCGCTGAAAAATATGAATATTCAGGTACCAAAAGATTCGGTTAGGTTAGGTGTGACAATAAAAAGTTTTGCACTTCCCACAATAGCGGGTGGTCGAGAGTCGTACCAAACGACGGGGCAAAACTCCGGGCGTTATTAAATGATGGTTCGGAGAATAATTTTAAATAATTGGAGACAAATTTTGACAATTTATTAAAAAATTTGCATTTCTTCGACGAATTTTTAATGTTCTTTTTGTAGTATAAAAAACTTAAATTTTGGCAGCACTGAAAATTTCTATAGCGTTGATCAAGACAAGGTGGAATACAAGATATGACAAAAATCCGCTGAAAAATATGAATATTTAGGTACCAAAATATTGGGTTAGGTTAGGTGTGACAATCAAAAGTTTTGCACTTCCCACAATAGGGGGTGGTCGAGAGTGGTACCAAACGACGGGGCAAAACTCCGGGCGTTATTTAATGATGGTTCAGAGAAAAACTTTGAATAATTTGAGACAAATTTTGACAATTTATTAAAAATTTTGCATTTCTTTGACGAATTTTTAATGTTCTATTTGTAGTACCAAAACTCTTAAATTTTGGCAGCATTGAAAATTTCTATAGCGTTGATCAAGACAAGGTAGAATACAAGATATGACAAAAACCCGCTGAAAAATATGAATATTCAGGTACCAAAAGATTCGGTTAGGTTAGGTGTGACGATCAAAAGTTTTGCACTTCCCACAATACGGGGTGGTCGAGAGTCGTACCAAACGACGGGGCAAAACTCCGGGCGTTATTAAATGATAGTTCGGAGAATAATTTTGAATAATTTGAGACAAATTTTGACAATTTATTAAAAAATTTGCATTTCTTCGACGAATTTTTAATGTTCTTTTTGTAGTATAAAAAACTTAAATTTTGGCAGCACTGAAAATTTCTATAGCGTTGATCAAGACAAGGTAGAATACAAGATATGACAAAAACCCGCTGAAAAATATGAATATTCAGGTACCAAAAGATTCGGTTAGGTTAGGTGTGACAATCAAAAGTTTTGCACTTCCCACAATAGGGGGTGGTCGAGAGTGGTACCAAACGACGGGGAAAAACTCCGGGCGTTATTTAATGATGGTTCAGAGAAAAACTTTGAATAATTTGAGACAAATTTTGACAATTTATTAAAAATTTTGCATTTCTTTGACGAATTTTTAATGTTCTTTTTGTAGTATTAAAAACTTAAATTTTGGCAGCACTGAAAATTTCTATAGCGTTGATCAAGACAAGGTGGAATACAAGATATGACAAAAATCCGCTAAAAATATGAATATTTAGGTACCAAAATATTGGGTTAGGTTAGGTGTGACAATCAAAAGTTTTGCACTTCCCACAATAGGGGGTGGTCGAGAGTCGTACCAAACGACGGGGCAAAACTCCGGGCGTTATTAAATGATGGTTCGGAGAATAATTTTGAATAATTTGAGACAAATTTTGACAATTTATTAAAAAATTTGCATTTCTTCGACGAATTTTTAATGTTCTTTTTGTAGTATAAAAAACTTAAATTTTGGCAGCACTGAAAATTTCTATAGCGTTGATCAAGACAAGGTGGAATACAAGATATGAAAAAAATCCGCTGAAAAATATGAATATTTAGGTACCAAAATATTGGGTTAGGTTAGGTGTGACAATCAAAAGTTTTGCACTTCCCACAATAGCGGGTCGGTCGAGAGTGGTACCAAACGACGGGGCAAAACTCCGGGCGTAATTTAATGATGGTTCAGAGAAAAACTTTGAATAATTTGAGACAAATTTTGACAATTTATTAAAAATTTTGCATTTCTTTGACGAATTTTTAATGTTCTTTTTGTAGTATTAAAAACTTAAATTTTGGCAGCACTGAAAATTTCTATAGCGTTGATCAAGACAAGGTGGAATACAAGATATGACAAAAATCCGCTGAAAAATATGAATATTTAGGTACCGAAAGATTAGGTTAGTTTAGGTGTAAAAATCAAAAGTTTTGCACTTCCCACAATAGGGGGTGGTCGAGAGTCGTACCAAACGACGGGGCAAAACTCCGGGCGTTATTTAATGATGGTTCAGAGGATAATTTTGAATAATTTGAGACAAATTTTGACAATTTATTAAAAAATTTGCATTTCTTTGACAAATTTTTAATGTTCTATTTGTAGTACAAAAACTCTTAAATTTTGGCAGCATTGAAAATTTCTATAGCGTTGATGAAGACAAGGTAGAATACAAGATATGACAAAAACCCGCTGAAAAATATGAATATTTAGGTACCGAAAGATTAGGTTAGTTTAGGTGTAAAAATCAAAATTTTTGCACTTCCCACAATAGGGGGTAGTCGAGAAACGTACCAAACGACGGGGCAAAACTCCGGGCGTTATTTAATGTTGGTTCAGAGAATAATTTTGAATAATTTGAGACAAATTTTGACAATTTATTAAGAAATTTGCATTTCTTTGACAAATTTTTAATGTTCTATTTGTAGTACAAAAACTCTTAAATTTTGGCAGCATTGAAAATTTCTATAGCGTTGATCAAGACAAGGTAGAATACAAGATATGACAAAAACCCGCTGAAAAATTTGAATATTCAGGTACCAAAAGATTCGGTTAGGTTAGGTGTGACAATCAAAAGTTTTGCACTTCCCACAATAGGGGGTGGTCGAGAGTCGTACCAAACGACGGGGCAAAACTCCGGGTGTTATTAAATGATGGTTCGGAGAATAATTTTGAATAATTTGAGACAAATTTTGACAATTTATTAAAAATTTTGCATTTCTTTGACGAAATTTTAATGTTCTTTTTGTAGTATAAAAAACTTAAATTTTGGCAGCACTGAAAATTTCTATAGCGTTGATCAAGACAAGGTGGAATACAAGATATGACAAAAATCCGCTGAAAAATATGAATATTTAGGTACCGAAAGATTAGGTTAGTTTAGGTGTAAAAATCAAAAGTTTTGCACTTCCCACAATAGGGGGTGGTCGAGAGTCGTACCAAACGACGGGGCAAAACTCCGGGCGTTATTTAATGATGGTTCGGAGAATAATTTGGATAATTTGAGACAAATTTTGACAATTTATTAAAAAATTTGCATTTCTTTGACAAATTTTTAATGTTCTATTTGTAGTACAAAAACTCTTAAATTTTGGCAGCATTGAAAATTTCTATAGCGTTGATCAAGACAAGGTAGAATACAAGATATGACAGAAACCCGCTGAAAAATATGAATATTCAGGTACCAAAAGATTCGGTTAGGTTAGGTGTGACAATCAAAAGTTTTGCACTTCCCACAATAGCGGGTGGTCGAGAGTCGTACCAAACGACGGGGCAAAACTCCGGGCGTTATTAAATGATGGTTCGGAGAATAATTTTAAATAATTGGAGACAAATTTTGACAATTTATTAAAAAATTTGCATTTCTTCGACGAATTTTTCATGTTCTTTTTGTAGTATAAAAAACTTAAATTTTGGCAGCACTGAAAATTTCTATAGCGTTGATCAAGACAAGGTGGAATACAAGATATGACAAAAATCCGCTGAAAAATATGAATATTTAGGTACCAAAATATTGGGTTAGGTTAGGTGTGACAATCAAAAGTTTTGCACTTCCCACAATAGGGGGTGGTCGAGAGTGGTACCAAACGACGGGGCAAAACTCCGGGCGTTATTTAATGATGGTTCAGAGAAAAACTTTGAATAATTTGAGACAAATTTTGACAATTTATTAAAAATTTTGCATTTCTTTGACGAATTTTTAATGTTCTTTTTGTAGTATAAAAAACTTAAATTTTGGCAGCACTGAAAATTTCTATAGCGTTGATCAAGACAAGGTGGAATACAAGATATGACAAAAATCCGCTGAAAATTATGTTGACAATTTATTAAAAAATTTGCATTTCTTCGACGAATTTTTAATGTTCTATTTGTAGTACCAAAACTCTTAAATTTTGGCAGCATTGAAAATTTCTATAGCGTTGATCAAGACAAGGTAGAATACAAGATATGACAAAAACCCGCTGAAAAATATGAATATTCAGGTACCAAAAGATTCGGTTAGGTTAGGTGTGACAATCAAAAGTTTTGCACTTCCCACAATAGGGGGTGGTCGAGAGTCGTACCAAACGACGGGGCAAAACTCCGGGCGTTATTAAATGATGGTTCGGAGAATAATTTTGAATAATTTGAGACAAATTTTGACAATTTATTAAAAAATTTGCATTTCTTCGACGAATTTTTAATGTTCTTTTTGTAGTATAAAAAACTTAAATTTTGGCAGCACTGAAAATTTCTATAGCGTTGATCAAGACAAGGTGGAATACAAGATATGACAAAAATCCGCTGAAAAATATGAATATTTAGGTACCGAAAGATTAGGTTAGTTTAGGTGTAAAAATCAAAAGTTTTGCACTTCCCACAATAGGGGGTGGTCGAGAGTCGTACCAAACGACGGGGCAAAACTCCGGGCGTTATTTAATGATGGTTCAGAGGATAATTTTGAATAATTTGAGACAAATTTTGACAATTTATTAAAAAATTTGCATTTCTTTGACAAATTTTTAATGTTCTATTTGTAGTACAAAAACTCTTAAATTTTGGCAGCATTGAAAATTTCTATAGCGTTGATCAAGACAAGGTAGAATACAAGATATGACAAAAACCCGCTGAAAAATATGAATATTTAGGTACCGAAAGATTAGGTTAGTTTAGGTGTAAAAATCAAAAGTTTTGCACTTCCCACAATAGGGGGTGGTCGAGAGTCGTACCAAACGACGGGGCAAAACTCCGGGCGTTATTAAGTGATGGTTCAGAGAATAATTTTGAATAATTGAGACAAATTTTGACAATTTATTAAGAAATTTGCATTTCTTTGACAAATTTTTAATGTTCTATTTGTAGTACAAAAACTCTTAAATTTTGGCAGCATTGAAAATTTCTATAGCGTTGATCAAGACAAGGTAGAATACAAGATATGACAAAAACCCGCTGAAAAATATGAATATTCAGGTACCAAAATATTGGGTTAGGTTAGGTGTGACAATCAAAAGTTTGCACTTCCCACAATAGGGGGTGGTCGAGAGTGGTACCAAAAGACGGGGCAAAACTCCGGGCGTTATTTAATGATGGTTCAGAGAAAAACTTTGAATAATTTGAGACAAATTTTGACAATTTATTAAAAATTTTGCATTTCTTTAACGAATTTTTAATGTTCTTTTTGTAGTATAAAAAACTTAAATTTTGGCAGCATTGAAAATTTCTATAGCGTTGATCAAGACAAGGTAGAATACAAGATATGACAAAAACCCGCTGAAAAATATGAATATTCAGGTACCGAAAGATTAGGTTAGTTTAGGTGTAAAAATCAAAAGTTTTGCACTTCCCACAATAGGGGGTGGTCGAGAGTCGTACCAAACGACGGGGCAAAACTCCGGGCGTTATTTAATGATGGTTCAGAGAATAATTTTGAATAATTTGAGACAAATTTTGACAATTTAATAAGAAATTTGCATTTCTTTGACAAATTTTTAATGTTCTATTTGTAGTACCACAACTCTTAAATTTTGGCAGCATTGAAAATTTCTATAGCGTTGATCAAGACAAGGTAGAATACAAGATATGACAAAAACCCGCTGAAAAATATGAATATTCAGGTACCAAAAGATTCGGTTAGGTTAGGTGTGACAATCAAAAGTTTTGCACTTCCCACAATAGGGGGTGGTCGAGAGTCGTACCAAACGACGGGGCAAAACTCCGGGTGTTATTAAATGATGGTTCGGAGAATAATTTTGAATAATTTGAGACAAATTTTGACAATTTATTAAAAATTTTGCATTTCTTTGACGAAATTTTAATGTTCTTTTTGTAGTATAAAAAACTTAAATTTTGGCAGCACTGAAAATTTCTATAGCGTTGATCAAGACAAGGTGGAATACAAGATATGACAAAAATCCGCTGAAAAATATGAATATTTAGGTACCGAAAGATTAGGTTAGGTTAGGTGTAAAAATCAAAAGTTTTGCACTTCCCACAATAGGGGGTGGTCGAGAGTCGTACCAAACGACGGGGCAAAACTCCGGGCGTTATTTAATGATGGTTCAGAGGATAATTTTGAATAATTGGAGACAAATTTTGACAATTTATTAAAAAATTTGCATTTCTTTGACAAATTTTTAATGTTCTATTTGTAGTACAAAAACTCTTAAATTTTGGCAGCATTGAAAATTTCTATAGCGTTGATCAAGACAAGGTAGAATACAAGATATGACAAAAACCCGCTGAAAAATATGAATATTTAGGTACCGAAAGATTAGGTTAGTTTAGGTGTAAAAATCAAAAGTTTTGCACTTCCCACAATAGGGGGTGGTCGAGAGTCGTACCAAACGACGGGGCAAAACTCCGGGCGTTATTAAGTGATGGTTCAGAGAATAATTTTGAATAATTTGAGACAAATGTTGACAATTTATTAAGAAATTTGCATTTCTTTGACAAATTTTTAATGTTCTATTTGTAGTACAAAAACTCTTAAATTTTGGCAGCATTGAAAATTTCTATAGCGTTGATCAAGACAAGGTAGAATACAAGATATGACAAAAACCCGCTGAAAAATTTGAATATTCAGGTACCAAAAGATTCGGTTAGGTTAGGTGTGACAATCAAAAGTTTTGCACTTCCCACAATAGGGGGTGGTCGAGAGTCGTACCAAACGACGGGGCAAAACTCCGGGCGTTATTTAATGATGGTTCAGAGAAAAACTTTGAATAATTTGAGACAAATTTTGACAATTTATTAAAAAATTTGCATTTCTTTGACGAATTTTTAATGTTCTTTTTGTAGTATAAAAAACTTAAATTTTGGCAGCACTGAAAATTTCTTTAGCGTTGATCAAGACAAGGTGGAATACAAGATATGACAAAAATCCGCTAAAAATATGAATATTTAGGTACCAAAATATTGGGTTAGGTTAGGTGTGACAATCAAAAGTTTTGCACTTCCCACAATAGGGGGTGGTCGAGAGTCGTACCAAACGACGGGGCAAAACTCCGGGCGTTATTAAATGATGGTTCGGAGAATAATTTTGAATAATTTGAGACAAATTTTGACAATTTATTAAAAAATTTGCATTTCTTCGACGAATTTTTAATGTTCTTTTTGTAGTATAAAAAACTTAAATTTTGGCAGCACTGAAAATTTCTATAGCGTTGATCAAGACAAGGTGGAATACAAGATATGACAAAAATCCGCTGAAAAATATGAATATTTAGGTACCAAAATATTGGGTTAGGTTAGGTGTGACAATCAAAAGTTTTGCACTTCCCACAATAGCGGGTCGGTCGAGAGTGGTACCAAACGACGGGGCAAAACTCCGGGCGTTATTTAATGATGGTTCAGAGTATAATTTGGATAATTTGAGACAAATTTTGACAATTTATTAAAAAATTTGCATTTCTTTGACAAATTTTTAATGTTCTATTTGTAGTACAAAAACTCTTAAATTTTGGCAGCATTGAAAATTTCTATAGCGTTGATCAAGACAAGGTAGAATACAAGATATGACAGAAACCCGCTGAAAAATATGAATATTCAGGTACCAAAAGATTCGGTTAGGTTAGGTGTGACAATCAAAAGTTTTGCACTTCCCACAATAGCGGGTGGTCGAGAGTCGTACCAAACGACGGGGCAAAACTCCATGCGTTATTAAATGATGGTTCGGAGAATAATTTTAAATAATTGGAGACAAATTTTGACAATTTATTAAAAAATTTGCATTTCTTCGACGAATTTTTAATGTTCTTTTTGTAGTATAAAAAACTTAAATTTTGGCAGCACTGAAAATTTCTATAGCGTTGATCAAGACAAGGTGGAATACAAGATATGACAAAAATCCGCTGAAAAATATGAATATTTAGGTACCAAAATATTGGGTTAGGTTAGGTGTGACAATCAAAAGTTTTGCACTTCCCACAATAGGGGGTGGTCGAGAGTGGTACCAAACGACGGGGCAAAACTCCGGGCGTTATTTAATGATGGTTCAGAGAAAAACTTTGAATAATTTGAGACAAATTTTGACAATTTATTAAAAATTTTGCATTTCTTTGACGAATTTTTAATGTTCTATTTGTAGTACCAAAACTCTTAAATTTTGGCAGCATTGAAAATTTCTATAGCGTTGATCAAGACAAGGTAGAATACAAGATATGACAAAAACCCGCTGAAAAATATGAATATTCAGGTACCAAAAGATTCGGTTAGGTTAGGTGTGACGATCAAAAGTTTTGCACTTCCCACAATACGGGGTGGTCGAGAGTCGTACCAAACGACGGGGCAAAACTCCGGGCGTTATTAAATGATAGTTCGGAGAATAATTTTGAATAATTTGAGACAAATTTTGACAATTTATTAAAAAATTTGCATTTCTTCGACGAATTTTTAATGTTCTTTTTGTAGTATAAAAAACTTAAATTTTGGCAGCACTGAAAATTTCTATAGCGTTGATCAAGACAAGGTAGAATACAAGATATGACAAAAACCCGCTGAAAAATATGAATATTCAGGTACCAAAAGATTCGGTTAGGTTAGGTGTGACAATCAAAAGTTTTGCACTTCCCACAATAGGGGGTGGTCGAGAGTCGTACCAAACGACGGGGCAAAACTCCGGGCGTTATTAAATGATGGTTCGGAGAATAATTTTGAATAATTTGAGACAAATTTTGACAATTTATTAAGAAATTTGCATTTCTTTGACAAATTTTTAATGTTCTATTTGTAGTACCAAAACTCTTAAATTTTGGCAGCATTGAAAATTTCTATAGCGTTGATCAAGACAAGGTAGAATACAAGATATGACAAAAACCCGCTGAAAAATATGAATATTCAGGTACCAAAAGATTCGGTTAGGTTAGGTGTGACAATCAAAAGTTTTGCACTTCCCACAATAGGGGGTGGTCGAGAGTCGTACCAAACGACGGGGCAAAACTCCGGGCGTTATTAAATGATGGTTCGGAGAATAATTTTGAATAATTTGAGACAAATTTTGACAATTTATTAAAAAATTTGCATTTCTTCGACGAATTTTTAATGTTCTTTTTGTAGTATAAAAAACTTAAATTTTGGCAGCACTGAAAATTTCTATAGCGTTGATCAAGACAAGGTGGAATACAAGATATGACAAAAATCCGCTGAAAAATATGAATATTTAGGTACCAAAATATTGGGTTAGGTTAGGTGTGACAATCAAAAGTTTTGCACTTCCCACAATAGGGGGTGGTCGAGAGTGGTACCAAACGACGGGGCAAAACTCTGGGCGTTATTTAATGATGGTTCAGAGAAAAACTTTGAATAATTTGAGACAAATTTTGACAATTTATTAAAAATTTTGCATTTCTTTGACGAATTTTTAATGTTCTTTTTGTAGTATTAAAAACTTAAATTTTGGCAGCACTGAAAATTTCTATAGCGTTGATCAAGACAAGGTGGAATACAAGATATGACAAAAATCCGCTGAAAAATATGAATATTTAGGTACCGAAAGATTAGGTTAGTTTAGGTGTAAAAATCAAAAGTTTTGCACTTCCCACAATAGGGGGTGGTCGAGAGTCATACCAAACGACGGGGCAAAACTCCGGGCGTTATTTAATGATGGTTCGGAGAATAATTTTGAATAATTTGAGACAAATTTTGACAATTTATTAAAAAATTTGCATTTCTTTGACAAATTTTTAATGTTCTATTTGTAGTACAAAAACTCTTAAATTTTGGCAGCATTGAAAATTTCTATAGCGTTGATCAAGACAAGGTAGAATACAAGATATGACAAAAACCCGCTGAAAAATATGAATATTCAGGTACCAAAAGATTCGGTTAGGTTAGGTGTGACAATCAAAAGTTTTGCACTTCCCACAATAGGGGGTGGTCGAGAGTCGTACCAAACGACGGGGCAAAACTCCGGGCGTTATTAAATGATAGTTCGGAGAATAATTTTGAATAATTTGAGACAAATTTTGACAATTTATTAAAAAATTTGCATTTCTTCGACGAATTTTTAATGTTCTTTTTGTAGTATAAAAAACTTAAACTTTGGCAGCACTGAAAATTTCTATAGCGTTGATCAAGACAAGGTAGAATACAAGATATGACAAAAACCCGCTGAAAAATATGAATATTCAGGTACCTACCAAAAGATTCGGTTAGGTTAGGTGTGACAATCAAAAGTTTTGCACTTCCCACAATAGGGGGTGGTCGAGAGTCGTACCAAACGACGGGGCAAAACTCCGGGCGTTATTAAATGATGGTTCAGAGGATAATTTTAAATAATTTGAGACAAATTTTGACAATTTATTAAAAAATTTGCATTTCTTTGACAAATTTTTAATGTTCTATTTGTAGTACAAAAACTCTTAAATTTTGGCAGCATTGAAAATTTCTATAGCGTTGATCAAGACAAGGTAGAATACAAGATATGACAAAAACCCGCTGAAAAATATGAATATTTAGGTACCGAAAGATTAGGTTAGTTTAGGTGTAAAAATCAAAAGTTTTGCACTTCCCACAATAGGGGGTGGTCGAGAGTCGTACCAAACGACGGGGCAAAACTCCGGGCGTTATTAAGTGATGGTTCAGAGAATAATTTTGAATAATTTGAGACAAATTTTGACAATTTATTAAGAAATTTGCATTTCTTTGACAAATTTTTAATGTTCTATTTGTAGTACAAAAACTCTTAAATTTTGGCAGCATTGAAAATTTCTATAGCGTTGATCAAGACAAGGTAGAATACAAGATATGACAAAAACCCGCTGAAAAATTTGAATATTCAGGTACCAAAAGATTCGGTTAGGTTAGGTGTGACAATCAAAAGTTTTGCACTTCCCACAATAGGGGGTGGTCGAGCGTCGTACCAAACGACGGGGCAAAACTCCGGGTGTTATTAAATGATGGTTCGGAGAATAATTTTGAATAATTTGAGACAAATTTTGACAATTTATTAAAAAATTTGCATTTCTTCGACGAATTTTTAATGTTCTTTTTGTAGTATTAAAATCTTAAATTTTGGCAGCACTGAAAATTTCTATAGCGTTGATCAAGACAAGGTAGAATACAAGATATGACAAAAACCCGCTGAAAAATATGAATATTCAGGTACCAAAAGATTCGGTTAGGTTAGGTGTGACAATCAAAAGTTTTGCACTTCCCACAATAGGGGGTGGTCGAGAGTCGTACCAAACGACGGGGCAAAACTCCGGGCGTTATTAAATGATGGTTCGGAGAATAATTTTGAATAATTTGAGACAAATTTTGACAATTTATTAAAAAATTTGCATTTCTTCGACGAATTTTTAATGTTCTTTTTGTAGTATAAAAAACTTAAATTTTGGCAGCACTGAAAATTTCTATAGCGTTGATCAAGACAAGGTGGAATACAAGATATGACAAAAATCCGCTAAAAATATGAATATTTAGGTACCAAAATATTGGGTTAGGTTAGGTGTGACAATCAAAAGTTTTGCACTTCCCACAATAGGGGGTGGTCGAGAGTCGTACCAAACGACGGGGCAAAACTCCGGGCGTTATTAAATGATGGTTCGGAGAATAATTTTGAATAATTTGAGACAAATTTTGACAATTTATTAAAAAATTTGCATTTCTTCGACGAATTTTTAATGTTCTTTTTGTAGTATAAAAAACTTAAATTTTGGCAGCACTGAAAATTTCTATAGCGTTGATCAAGACAAGGTGGAATACAAGATATGACAAAAATCCGCTGAAAAATATGAATATTTAGGTACCAAAATATTGGGTTAGGTTAGGTGTGACAATCAAAAGTTTTGCACTTCCCACAATAGCGGGTCGGTCGAGAGTGGTACCAAACGACGGGGCAAAACTCCGGGCGTAATTTAATGATGGTTCAGAGAAAAACTTTGAATAATTTGAGACAAATTTTGACAATTTATTAAAAATTTTGCATTTCTTTGACGAATTTTTAATGTTCTTTTTGTAGTATTAAAAACTTAAATTTTGGCAGCACTGAAAATTTCTATAGCGTTGATCAAGACAAGGTGGAATACAAGATATGACAAAAATCCGCTGAAAAATATGAATATTTAGGTACCGAAAGATTAGGTTAGTTTAGGTGTAAAAATCAAAAGTTTTGCACTTCCCACAATAGGGGGTGGTCGAGAGTCGTACCAAACGACGGGGCAAAACTCCGGGCGTTATTTAATGATGGTTCAGAGGATAATTTTGAATAATTTGAGACAAATTTTGACAATTTATTAAAAAATTTGCATTTCTTTGACAAATTTTTAATGTTCTATTTGTAGTACAAAAACTCTTAAATTTTGGCAGCATTGAAAATTTCTATAGCGTTGATGAAGACAAGGTAGAATACAAGATATGACAAAAACCCGCTGAAAAATATGAATATTTAGGTACCGAAAGATTAGGTTAGTTTAGGTGTAAAAATCAAAATTTTTGCACTTCCCACAATAGGGGGTAGTCGAGAAACGTACCAAACGACGGGGCAAAACTCCGGGCGTTATTTAATGTTGGTTCAGAGAATAATTTTGAATAATTTGAGACAAATTTTGACAATTTATTAAGAAATTTGCATTTCTATGACAAATTTTTAATGTTCTATTTGTAGTACAAAAACTCTTAAATTTTGGCAGCATTGAAAATTTCTATAGCGTTGATCAAGACAAGGTAGAATACAAGATATGACAAAAACCCGCTGAAAAATTTGAATATTCAGGTACCAAAAGATTCGGTTAGGTTAGGTGTGACAATCAAAAGTTTTGCACTTCCCACAATAGGGGGTGGTCGAGAGTCGTACCAAACGACGGGGCAAAACTCCGGGTGTTATTAAATGATGGTTCGGAGAATAATTTTGAATAATTTGAGACAAATTTTGACAATTTATTAAAAATTTTGCATTTCTTTGACGAAATTTTAATGTTCTTTTTGTAGTATAAAAAACTTAAATTTTGGCAGCACTGAAAATTTCTATAGCGTTGATCAAGACAAGGTGGAATACAAGATATGACAAAAATCCGCTGAAAAATATGAATATTTAGGTACCGAAAGATTAGGTTAGTTTAGGTGTAAAAATCAAAAGTTTTGCACTTCCCACAATAGGGGGTGGTCGAGAGTCGTACCAAACGACGGGGCAAAACTCCGGGCGTTATTTAATGATGGTTCGGAGAATAATTTGGATAATTTGAGACAAATTTTGACAATTTATTAAAAAATTTGCATTTCTTTGACAAATTTTTAATGTTCTATTTGTAGTACAAAAACTCTTAAATTTTGGCAGCATTGAAAATTTCTATAGCGTTGATCAAGACAAGGTAGAATACAAGATATGACAAAAACCCGCTGAAAATATGAATATTTAGGTACCGAAAGATTAGGTTAGTTTAGGTGTAAAAATCAAAAGTTTTGCACTTCCCACAATAGGGGGTGGTCGAGAGTCGTACCAAACGACGGGGCAAAACTCCGGGCGTTATTAAATGATGGTTCGGAGAATAATTTTAAATAATTGGAGACAAATTTTGACAATTTATTAAAAAATTTGCATTTCTTCGACGAATTTTTCATGTTCTTTTTGTAGTATAAAAAACTTAAATTTTGGCAGCACTGAAAATTTCTATAGCGTTGATCAAGACAAGGTGGAATACAAGATATGACAAAAATCCGCTGAAAAATATGAATATTTAGGTACCAAAATATTGGGTTAGGTTAGGTGTGACAATCAAAAGTTTTGCACTTCCCACAATAGGGGGTGGTCGAGAGTGGTACCAAACGACGGGGCAAAACTCCGGGCGTTATTTAATGATGGTTCAGAGAAAAACTTTGAATAATTTGAGACAAATTTTGACAATTTATTAAAAATTTTGCATTTCTTTGACGAATTTTTAATGTTCTTTTTGTAGTACAAAAACTCTTAAATTTTGGCAGCATTGAAAATTTCTATAGCGTTGATCAAGACAAGGTAGAATACAAGATATGACAGAAACCCGCTGAAAAATATGAATATTCAGGTACCAAAAGATTCGGTTAGGTTAGGTGTGACAATCAAAAGTTTTGCACTTCCCACAATAGCGGGTGGTCGAGAGTCGTACCAAACGACGGGGCAAAACTCCATGCGTTATTAAATGATGGTTCGGAGAATAATTTTAAATAATTGGAGACAAATTTTGACAATTTATTAAAAAATTTGCATTTCTTCGACGAATTTTTAATGTTCTTTTTGTAGTATAAAAAACTTAAATTTTGGCAGCACTGAAAATTTCTATAGCGTTGATCAAGACAAGGTGGAATACAAGATATGACAAAAATCCGCTGAAAAATATGAATATTTAGGTACCAAAATATTGGGTTAGGTTAGGTGTGACAATCAAAAGTTTTGCACTTCCCACAATAGGGGGTGGTCGAGAGTGGTACCAAACGACGGGGCAAAACTCCGGGCGTTATTTAATGATGGTTCAGAGAAAAACTTTGAATAATTTGAGACAAATTTTGACAATTTATTAAAAATTTTGCATTTCTTTGACGAATTTTTAATGTTCTATTTGTAGTACCAAAACTCTTAAATTTTGGCAGCATTGAAAATTTCTATAGCGTTGATCAAGACAAGGTAGAATACAAGATATGACAAAAACCCGCTGAAAAATATGAATATTCAGGTACCAAAAGATTCGGTTAGGTTAGGTGTGACGATCAAAAGTTTTGCACTTCCCACAATACGGGGTGGTCGAGAGTCGTACCAAACGACGGGGCAAAACTCCGGGCGTTATTAAATGATAGTTCGGAGAATAATTTTGAATAATTTGAGACAAATTTTGACAATTTATTAAAAAATTTGCATTTCTTCGACGAATTTTTAATGTTCTTTTTGTAGTATAAAAAACTTAAATTTTGGCAGCACTGAAAATTTCTATAGCGTTGATCAAGACAAGGTAGAATACAAGATATGACAAAAACCCGCTGAAAAATATGAATATTCAGGTACCAAAAGATTCGGTTAGGTTAGGTGTGACAATCAAAAGTTTTGCACTTCCCACAATAGGGGGTGGTCGAGAGTCGTACCAAACGACGGGGCAAAACTCCGGGCGTTATTAAATGATGGTTCGGAGTATAATTTTGAATAATTTGAGACAAATTTTGACAATTTATTAAGAAATTTGCATTTCTTTGACAAATTTTTAATGTTCTATTTGTAGTACCAAAACTCTTAAATTTTGGCAGCATTGAAAATTTCTATAGCGTTGATCAAGACAAGGTAGAATACAAGATATGACAAAAACCCGCTGAAAAATATGAATATTCAGGTACCAAAAGATTCGGTTAGGTTAGGAGTGACAATCAAAAGTTTTGCACTTCCCACAATAGGGGGTGGTCGAGAGTCGTACCAAACGACGGGGCAAAACTCCGGGCGTTATTAAATGATGGTTCGGAGAATAATTTTGAATAATTTGAGACAAATTTTGACAATTTATTAAAAAATTTGCATTTCTTCGACGAATTTTTAATGTTCTTTTTGTAGTATAAAAAACTTAAATTTTGGCAGCACTGAAAATTTCTATAGCGTTGATCAAGACAAGGTGGAATACAAGATATGACAAAAATCCGCTGAAAAATATGAATATTTAGGTACCGAAAGATTAGGTTAGTTTAGGTGTAAAAATCAAAAGTTTTGCACTTCCCACAATAGGGGGTGGTCGAGAGTCATACCAAACGACGGGGCAAAACTCCGGGCGTTATTTAATGATGGTTCGGAGAATAATTTTGAATAATTTGAGACAAATTTTGACAATTTATTAAAAAAATTGCATTTCTTTGACAAATTTTTAATGTTCTATTTGTAGTACAAAAACTCTTAAATTTTGGCAGCATTGAAAATTTCTATAGCGTTGATCAAGACAAGGTAGAATACAAGATATGACAAAAACCCGCTGAAAAATATGAATATTCAGGTACCAAAAGATTCGGTTAGGTTAGGTGTGACAATCAAAAGTTTTGCACTTCCCACAATAGGGGGTGGTCGAGAGTCGTACCAAACGACGGGGCAAAACTCCGGGCGTTATTAAATGATAGTTCGGAGAATAATTTTGAATAATTTGAGACAAATTTTGACAATTTATTAAAA
Source organism: Catocala nupta (assembly GCA_963675205.1). NCBI lineage: Eukaryota > Metazoa > Arthropoda > Insecta > Lepidoptera > Erebidae > Catocala > Catocala nupta. Next base: position 996,260 of record OY776107.1, on the reverse strand, counting down.
AATTTGCATTTCTTCGACGAATTTTTAATGTTCTTTTTGTAGTATAAAAAACTTAAACTTTGGCAGCACTGAAAATTTCTATAGCGTTGATCAAGACAAGGTAGAATACAAGATATGACAAAAACCCGCTGAAAAATATGAATATTCAGGTACCTACCAAAAGATTCGGTTAGGTTAGGTGTGACAATCAAAAGTTTTGCACTTCCCACAATAGGGGGTGGTCGAGAGTCGTACCAAACGACGGGGCAAAACTCCGGGCGTTATTAAATGATGGTTCAGAGGATAATTTTAAATAATTTGAGACAAATTTTGACAATTTATTAAAAAATTTGCATTTCTTTGACAAATTTTTAATGTTCTATTTGTAGTACAAAAACTCTTAAATTTTGGCAGCATTGAAAATTTCTATAGCGTTGATCAAGACAAGGTAGAATACAAGATATGACAAAAACCCGCTGAAAAATATGAATATTTAGGTACCGAAAGATTAGGTTAGTTTAGGTGTAAAAATCAAAAGTTTTGCACTTCCCACAATAGGGGGTGGTCGAGAGTCGTACCAAACGACGGGGCAAAACTCCGGGCGTTATTAAGTGATGGTTCAGAGAATAATTTTGAATAATTTGAGACAAATTTTGACAATTTATTAAGAAATTTGCATTTCTTTGACAAATTTTTAATGTTCTATTTGTAGTACAAAAACTCTTAAATTTTGGCAGCATTGAAAATTTCTATAGCGTTGATCAAGACAAGGTAGAATACAAGATATGACAAAAACCCGCTGAAAAATTTGAATATTCAGGTACCAAAAGATTCGGTTAGGTTAGGTGTGACAATCAAAAGTTTTGCACTTCCCACAATAGGGGGTGGTCGAGCGTCGTACCAAACGACGGGGCAAAACTCCGGGTGTTATTAAATGATGGTTCGGAGAATAATTTTGAATAATTTGAGACAAATTTTGACAATTTATTAAAAAATTTGCATTTCTTCGACGAATTTTTAATGTTCTTTTTGTAGTATAAAAAACTTAAATTTTGGCAGCACTGAAAATTTCTATAGCGTTGATCAAGACAAGGTAGAATACAAGATATGACAAAAACCCGCTGAAAAATATGAATATTTAGGTACCGAAAGATTAGGTTAGTTTAGGTGTAAAAATCAAAAGTTTTGCACTTCCCACAATAGGGGGTGGTCGAGAGTCGTACCAAACGACGGGGCAAAACTCCGGGCGTTATTAAGTGATGGTTCAGAGAATAATTTTGAATAATTTGAGACAAATTTTGACAATTTATTAAGAAATTTGCATTTCTTTGACAAATTTTTAATGTTCTATTTGTAGTACAAAAACTCTTAAATTTTGGCAGCATTGAAAATTTCTATAGCGTTGATCAAGACAAGGTAGAATACAAGATATGACAAAAACCCGCTGAAAAATTTGAATATTCAGGTACCAAAAGATTCGGTTAGGTTAGGTGTGACAATCAAAAGTTTTGCACTTCCCACAATAGGGGGTGGTCGAGCGTCGTACCAAACGACGGGGCAAAACTCCGGGTGTTATTAAATGATGGTTCGGAGAATAATTTTGAATAATTTGAGACAAATTTTGACAATTTATTAAAAAATTTGCATTTCTTCGACGAATTTTTAATGTTCTTTTTGTAGTATAAAAAACTTAAATTTTGGCAGCACTGAAAATTTCTATAGCGTTGATCAAGACAAGGTAGAATACAAGATATGACAAAAACCCGCTGAAAAATATGAATATTCAGGTACCAAAAGATTCGGTTAGGTTAGGTGTGACAATCAAAAGTTTTGCACTTCCCACAATAGGGGGTGGTCGAGCGTCGTACCAAACGACGGGGCAAAACTCCGGGTGTTATTAAATGATGGTTCGGAGAATAATTTTGAATAATTTGAGACAAATTTTGACAATTTATTAAAAAATTTGCATTTCTTCGACGAATTTTTAATGTTCTTTTTGTAGTATAAAAAACTTAAATTTTGGCAGCACTGAAAATTTCTATAGCGTTGATCAAGACAAGGTTGAATACAAGATATGACAAAAACCCGCTGAAAAATATGAATATTCAGGTACCAAAAGATTCGGTTAGGTTAGGTGTGACAATCAAAAGTTTTGCACTTCCCACAATAGGGGGTGGTCGAGAGTCGTACCAAACGACGGGGCAAAACTCCGGGCGTTATTAAATGATGGTTCGGAGAATAATTTTGAATAATTTAAGACAAATTTTGACAATTTATTAAAAAATTTGCATTTCTTCGACGAATTTTTAATGTTCTTTTTGTAGTATAAAAAACTTAAATTTTGGCAGCACTGAAAATTTCTATAGCGTTGATCAAGACAAGGTGGAATACAAGATATGACAAAAATCCGCTGAAAAATATGAATATTTAGGTACCGAAAGATTAGGTTAGTTTAGGTGTAAAAATCAAAAGTTTTGCACTTCCCACAATAGGGGTCGGTCGAGAGTGGTACCAAACGACGGGGCAAAACTCCGGGCGTAATTTAATGATGGTTCAGAGAAAAACTTTAAATAATTTGAGACAAATTTTGACAATTTATTAAAAATTTTGCATTTCTTTGACGAATTTTTAATGTTCTTTTTGTAGTATAAAAAACTTAAATTTTGGCAGCACTGAAAATTTCTATAGCGTTGATCAAGACAAGGTGGAATACAAGATAAGACAAAAATCCGCTGAAAAATATGAATATTTAGGTACCGAAAGATTAGGTTAGGTTAGGTGTAAAAATCAAAAGTTTTGCACTTCCCACAATAGGGGGTGGTCGAGAGTCGTACCAAACGACGGGGCAAAACTCCGGGCGTTATTTAATGATGGTTCAGAGAATAATTTTGAATAATTTGAGACAAATTTTGACAATTTATTAAAAAATTTGCATTTCTTCGACGAATTTTTAATGTTCTTTTTGTAGTATAAAAAACTTAAATTTTGGCAGCACTGAAAATTTCTATAGCGTTGATCAAGACAAGGTAGAATACAAGATATGACAAAAACCCGCTGAAAAATATGAATATTCAGGTACCTACCAAAAGATTCGGTTAGGTTAGGTGTGACAATCAAAAGTTTTGCACTTCCTACAATAGGGGGTGGTCGAGAGTCGTACCAAACGACGGGGCAAAACTCCGGGCGTTATTAAATGATGGTTCGGAGAATAATTTTGAATAATTTAAGACAAATTTTGACAATTTATTAAAAAATTTGCATTTCTTCGACGAATTTTTAATGTTCTTTTTGTAGTATAAAAAACTTAAATTTTGGCAGCATTGAAAATTTCTATAGCGTTGATCAAGACAAGGTAGAATACAAGATATGACAAAAACCCGCTGAAAAATTTGAATATTCAGGTACCAAAAGATTCGGTTAGGTTAGGTGTGACAATCAAAAGTTTTGCACTTCCCACAATAGGGGGTGGTCGAGCGTCGTACCAAACGACGGGGCAAAACTCCGGGTGTTATTAAATGATGGTTCGGAGAATAATTTTGAATAATTTGAGACAAATTTTGACAATTTATTAAAAAATTTGCATTTCTTTGACGAATTTTTAATGTTCTTTTTGTAGTATAAAAAACTTAAATTTTGGCAGCATTGAAAATTTCTATAGCGTTGATCAAGACAAGGTAGAATACAAGATATGACAAAAACCCGCTGAAAAATTTGAATATTCAGGTACCAAAAGATTCGGTTAGGTTAGGTGTGACAATCAAAAGTTTTGCACTTCCCACAATAGGGGGTGGTCGAGCGTCGTACCAAACGACGGGGCAAAACTCCGGGTGTTATTAAATGATGGTTCGGAGAATAATTTTGAATAATTTGAGACAAATTTTGACAATTTATTAAAAAATTTGCATTTCTTCGACGAATTTTTAATGTTCTTTTTGTAGTATAAAAAACTTAAATTTTGGCAGCACTGAAAATTTCTATAGCGTTGATCAAGACAAGGTAGAATACAAGATATGACAAAAACCCGCTGAAAAATATGAATATTCAGGTACCAAAAGATTCGGTTAGGTTAGGTGTGACAATCAAAAGTTTTGCACTTCCCACAATAGGGGGTGGTCGAGCGTCGTACCAAACGACGGGGCAAAACTCCGGGTGTTATTAAATGATGGTTCGGAGAATAATTTTGAATAATTTGAGACAAATTTTGACAATTTATTAAAAAATTTGCATTTCTTCGACGAATTTTTAATGTTCTTTTTGTAGTATAAAAAACTTAAATTTTGGCAGCACTGAAAATTTCTATAGCGTTGATCAAGACAAGGTTGAATACAAGATATGACAAAAACCCGCTGAAAAATATGAATATTCAGGTACCAAAAGATTCGGTTAGGTTAGGTGTGACAATCAAAAGTTTTGCACTTCCCACAATAGGGGGTGGTCGAGAGTCGTACCAAACGACGGGGCAAAACTCCGGGCGTTATTAAATGATGGTTCGGAGAATAATTTTGAATAATTTAAGACAAATTTTGACAATTTATTAAAAAATTTGCATTTCTTCGACGAATTTTTAATGTTCTTTTTGTAGTATAAAAAACTTAAATTTTGGCAGCACTGAAAATTTCTATAGCGTTGATCAAGACAAGGTGGAATACAAGATATGACAAAAATCCGCTGAAAAATATGAATATTTAGGTACCGAAAGATTAGGTTAGTTTAGGTGTAAAAATCAAAAGTTTTGCACTTCCCACAATAGGGGTCGGTCGAGAGTGGTACCAAACGACGGGGCAAAACTCCGGGCGTAATTTAATGATGGTTCAGAGAAAAACTTTAAATAATTTGAGACAAATTTTGACAATTTATTAAAAATTTTGCATTTCTTTGACGAATTTTTAATGTTCTTTTTGTAGTATAAAAAACTTAAATTTTGGCAGCACTGAAAATTTCTATAGCGTTGATCAAGACAAGGTGGAATACAAGATAAGACAAAAATCCGCTGAAAAATATGAATATTTAGGTACCGAAAGATTAGGTTAGGTTAGGTGTAAAAATCAAAAGTTTTGCACTTCCCACAATAGGGGGTGGTCGAGAGTCGTACCAAACGACGGGGCAAAACTCCGGGCGTTATTTAATGATGGTTCAGAGAATAATTTTGAATAATTTGAGACAAATTTTGACAATTTATTAAAAAATTTGCATTTCTTCGACGAATTTTTAATGTTCTTTTTGTAGTATAAAAAACTTAAATTTTGGCAGCACTGAAAATTTCTATAGCGTTGATCAAGACAAGGTAGAATACAAGATATGACAAAAACCCGCTGAAAAATATGAATATTCAGGTACCTACCAAAAGATTCGGTTAGGTTAGGTGTGACAATCAAAAGTTTTGCACTTCCTACAATAGGGGGTGGTCGAGAGTCGTACCAAACGACGGGGCAAAACTCCGGGCGTTATTAAATGATGGTTCGGAGAATAATTTTGAATAATTTAAGACAAATTTTGACAATTTATTAAAAAATTTGCATTTCTTCGACGAATTTTTAATGTTCTTTTTGTAGTATAAAAAACTTAAATTTTGGCAGCACTGAAAATTTCTATAGCGTTGATCAAGACAAGGTGGAATACAAGATATGACAAAAATCCGCTGAAAAATATGAATATTTAGGTACCAAAATATTGGGTTAGGTTAGGTGTGACAATCAAAAGTTTTGCACTTCCCACAATAGGGGGTGGTCGAGAGTGGTACCAAACGACGGGGCAAAACTCCGGGCGTTATTTAATGATGGTTCAGAGAAAAACTTTGAATAATTTGAGACAAATTTTGACAATTTATTAAAAATTTTGCATTTCTTTAACGAATTTTTAATGTTCTTTTTGTAGTATAAAAAACTTAAATTTTGGCAGCATTGAAAATTTCTATAGCGTTGATCAAGACAAGGTAGAATACAAGATATGACAAAAACCCGCTGAAAAATATGAATATTCAGGTACCGAAAGATTAGGTTAGTTTAGGTGTAAAAATCAAAAGTTTTGCACTTCCCACAATAGGGGGTGGTCGAGAGTCGTACCAAACGACGGGGCAAAACTCCGGGCGTTATTTAATGATGGTTCAGAGAATAATTTTGAATAATTTGAGACAAATTTTGACAATTTAATAAGAAATTTGCATTTCTTTGACAAATTTTTAATGTTCTATTTGTAGTACCAAAACTCTTAAATTTTAGCAGCATTGAAAATTTCTATAGCGTTGATCAAGACAAGGTAGAATACAAGATATGACAAAAACCCGCTGAAAAATTTGAATATTCAGGTACCAAAAGATTCGGTTAGGTTAGGTGTGACAATCAAAAGTTTTGCACTTCCCACAATAGGGGGTGGTCGAGAGTGGTACCAAACGACGGGGCAAAACTCCGGGCGTTATTTAATGATGGTTCAGAGAAAAACTTTGAATAATTTGAGACAAATTTTGACAATTTATTAAAAAATTTGCATTTCTTTGACGAATTTTTAATGTTCTTTTTGTAGTATTAAAAACTTAAATTTTGGCAGCACTGAAAATTTCTATAGCGTTGATCAAGACAAGGTGGAATACAAGATATGACAAAAACCCGCTGAAAAATATGAATATTTAGGTACCGAAAGATTAGGTTAGTTTAGGTGTGACAATCAAAAGTTTTGCACTTCCCACAATAGGGGGTGGTCGAGAGTCGTACCAAACGACGGGGCAAAACTCCGGGCGTTATTAAATGATGGTTCGGAGAATAATTTTGAATAATTTGAGACAAATTTTGACAATTTATTAAGAAATTTGCATTTCTTTGACAAATTTTTAATGTTCTATTTGTAGTTCCAAAACTCTTAAATTTTGGCAGCATTGAAAATTTCTATAGCGTTGATCAAGACAAGGTAGAATACAAGATATGACAAAAACCCGCTGAAAATATGAATATTTAGGTACCGAAAGATTAGGTTAGTTTAGGTGTAAAAATCAAAAGTTTTGCACTTCCCACAATAGGGGGTGGTCGAGAGTCGTACCAAACGACGGGGCAAAACTCCGGGCGTTATTTAATGATGGTTCAGAGAATAATTTTGAATAATTTGAGACAAATTTTGACAATTTATTAAGAAATTTGCATTTCTTTGACAAATTTTTAATGTTCTATTTGTAGTACAAAAACTCTTAAATTTTGGCAGCATTGAAAATTTCTATAGCGTTGATCAAGACAAGGTAGAATACAAGATATGACAAAAACCCGCTGAAAAATTTGAATATTCAGGTACCAAAAGATTCGGTTAGGTTAGGTGTGACAATCAAAAGTTTTGCACTTCCCACAATAGGGGGTTGTCGAGAGTGGTACCAAACGACGGGGCAAAACTCCGGGCGTAATTTAATGATGGTTCAGAGAAAAACTTTGAATAATTTGAGACAAATTTTGACAATTTATTAAAAATTTTGCATTTCTTTGACGAATTTTTAATGTTCTTTTTGTAGTATTAAAAACTTAAATTTTGGCAGCACTGAAAATTTCTATAGCGTTGATCAAGACAAGGTGGAATACAAGATATGACAAAAATCCGCTGAAAAATATGAATATTTAGGTACCGAAAGATTAGGTTAGTTTAGGTGTAAAAATCAAAAGTTTTGCACTTCCCACAATAGGGGGTGGTCGAGAGTCGTACCAAACGACGGGGCAAAACTCCGGGCGTTATTTAATGATGGTTCAGAGGATAATTTTGAATAATTTGAGACGAATTTTGACAATTTATTAAAAAATTTGCATTTCTTTGACAAATTTTTAATGTTCTATTTGTAGTACAAAAACTCTTAAATTTTGGCAGCATTGAAAATTTCTATAGCGTTGATCAAGACAAGGTAGAATACAAGATATGACAAAAACCCGCTGAAAAATATGAATATTTAGGTACCGAAAGATTAGGTTAGTTTAGGTGTAAAAATCAAGGGGTGCGTGTCAGAAAACCTCCCCGTGGTGCACCCTGGGCACCAGCAACAATGCTTTTCATTGTTGCTGGTGGCTAATATTCTGACAACCGGTGCCATCTATCGCGTTTGGCACCGGAGGCGGGGGGATGGATGCGAGTCCCATCCCCAAGCCGGAGGCCCTATTCTGGGCCCGGCTCTCCCAGTACCGCTCTGTTTTAGAGTAGACATGGGAGAGCCCCTTTGACGGGTTCGGCGTGCACTCACCCTGCCGCTGAACAGACAACGGGGTCTCTTCTCGTCGTTCTTACGATTCTTTCCCACTCTTTGGCCCCTTTTGTTTTGTCCCCTGTTTTGGTTTTGTTCCCCTTTTTATTCGTTTGGTTCTGCGTCCAAATTTGTTTCTTGTCCCCTTTTGTTTGTTTTGCCCCGTTTTTGTTCTTGTTGTCTCCCCCTTTTTTCCTGACTTTTGTCCCCGTTGTCACCGTCTGGCGCATATCGTAACCCCGTATTGTGCAGTGTCGTGGATCACGTCTCGCGGCTGCTGACGGGAGCGAGGGTCTTGGCTTAACCGCCCGGACTGCGAGGGTGTGGCCCTCTATAAAAACCACCCCGAATCTCAAGTTGCTGCCGCACGGCGAGGAGATGCATGGCTGATGGGTAGTTCAGTCACTAGTGCGGCCCCTTCAGGGTACCTGCCGTCCCCCTGAAGTATTAGGCTTGCCCGGGTATCGGGATCTCTGCCCGGGTCGACTATTATTTCTCCCATACTCGTGGGTATTACTATGGAAAACTCATTAAAATCAATTTTAAAAAAACAGTCGGTAAGAGTGAGTAGGTCGCGCACGCCCAGTACTGCGCGTTCCGAAGAGGAGGAGGAAATCGTGCGGTCGGAGCACGATAGCGACGTTGCGGAGATTACTCCGGTGGCAACACCGGAGAAAGCTCCACGAAAGCGGTTGCGGTCAGCGCAAGAAACGGAGTCGGACGGCTCCAGTGAGGATGCGGCGTCGGCTGCGAAAGTGCCGACAGCGCGACGTGGACGTGGTCGTCCACCCACCCACGGTCGTTACGTGGGTCTGGGACGGGCAAAGGCCGAACTTGCCGCCGCGTTAAGGAAGGCTGACGAAAAGGAGCGCACGTCCGAGGACAACCTAATTGCTGCGGCAGCCCGGCGGGTCGCTGCCGGCAGGATACAGCCGGTGGAGCTGGATGCCGAAGACTTGCCGGTGGCCCAGTTGAAGACCCGGCTAAGTGACGCCCTCGAGGCTATTCGTCTTGTCTCGAAAAAGTCAAAGGGACTAAAAGGCACCTGCCAAAAGACCCTTAAGGTGTCAGTAGAGGCCATTCGGGACATTGCAGAGGCCGTGTTCAGCCGCACAGCCAGCGAGGAGGTTCAGAAGTTACAGTGTGAAAATGCGCGCTTGGCCCGAGAACTATCTGAACTCAAGAGGCGTCAAGAAGCGTTTGAAAAGCGGCACGACCAGGGCGCAAACAAGACCGAAACGGAGCTTGTTGCCCTGGTCCGGCAGGAGCTTGGCGAATTTCGCGCCAAGCTCTCCGTCATGGAGGGCCGGCTGTTGCGCCCTCCTCTGGCAGCGGACAGACTTAGAGAGCCTGTCCCGCCTTCTCCCCCGATGCCTGTGCCGCAGACATCCTACGCGGCCAAAGTAAGGGCCCCGCGGCCTCCAGCAGTTATTCCAGCGGCCGCCACAGACGTTCCTGACAGCCAGAAGGGCAAGAAAAGACGGCAGGCTAAGCGCGCACCTGCAGCTGCCGAACGCCCTGCCACTCCCAGGGCACAACCCGCTACTGCCGCGCGCAAAGCCGACGACTGGGAGGTCGTCGGCCAAAAGAAAGCGGCAGCCAAGCAGAGAAAGAAGGCGGCCAAGAAGGCCAGGCAGGCGGCCAAAAAGGCGGCGAGGAAGCTCCAGGCCCCTCGCTCTACTGCAGTGGTAATTACACTGCAGCCGGCTGCTATCGAGCGAGGGACCACTTACGCGGAGCTCCTCAAAAAGGCGCGGACGGCGATCGACCCCGGCAAGCTAGGAATAACGGCGGGCCTGAGGTGCCGGACAACCCAGACCGGTGCCCGCCTTATCGAAGTGCCGGGAGTCGCAAGCGGCGACCAGGCGGACCGCCTGGCGGAAAGTCTCCGCCAGGTTCTGAATACAGAAGAGGTCCGCGTCTCCAGGCCCCAAAAGTGCGTCGATTTGCGCATCACGGGCCTGGATGACTCAGTTGACAAAGAAGAGGTCGTCGCCGCCGTCGCCAAGACCGGAGGGTGCCCTGCTGAACAGGTAAAGTGCGGGGAAATCAAGCAGGGCCGCGCCGGAATGGGGACTGCCTTAATTAGCTGTCCCGTCGCCGCCGCCAAGAAACTGGCCGATGGCCGACGTCTTTTGGTGGGGTGGGTGTCGGCGCAAATTAAAGCGCTGGAGCCCAGGCTCGCCCGGTGCTACCGCTGCCTATCCAGCGGCCACGTGGGTGTCACGTGCCCCTCACGGGTTGACTGCAGCGGCCGCTGTTTCCGTTGCGGTCAGCCCGGTCACGTGGCCGCAACGTGTGGGTCCACGCCGCACTGTGTTCTGTGTGCGGCGGTGGGAAAACCAGCGGAGCACCGGGCGGGTGCCAAGGGGTGCGCCGCCACCCAGAAAAGACTACCGCCAAGGCCGCCTGCCTCTTCGTCGGCGACGTCGAAGGTCGACGTTCCCGCGGCTGGAGGGACGGAGGTTAGCATGGAGACGTAATGTCTCCACGCCTCCGTCTCCTCCAGGCTAATATAAACCACTGCGCCAGGGCTCAGGACCTTCTCCTCCAGAGCATGGCGCAGTGGTCAATTCATGTCGCCATCGTAGCCGAGCCCTATTTCGTCCCTCCCAGGGCTGACTGGGTAGGGGACCTCGATGGCTTGGTTGCGTTAATTTCGCCGGCCGCCGCCGGCGCCCCGTCCTTCGAGAACATCGTCCGAGGACGGGGCTGCGTCGCAGCACTCGTAGGAGAAGCGGTTGTGGTGGGCTGTTACTTCTCACCCAACCGACCTCTCGCCGACTTCGAGGAGTATCTCCTCGAACTGAACGTCGTCGTCGCTCGAAGCCACCCTCGGCCCGTGCTCGTCGTCGGAGACCTCAATGCCAAATCCTCGGCTTGGGGTTCCGCGACCACGGACGCGAGGGGTGAATTGCTCGAGGAGTGGGCCGTAGAAAACGGCCTGCTAGTCCTCAATCGTGGGTCAGTGCACACGTGCGTGCGTCAGCGGGGCGGGTCAGTTATTGACGTCTCTTTTGCCAGCCCCGCACTAGCACGCCGTGTCCAAGGCTGGCGCGTCGTTGAGGAGGTGGAGACGCTGTCGGACCACCGCTATATTCGGTTCGACGTCTCCGCCCAGACCTCCGACCCCCCAGCCGCAAGGGCCCCGATTGGGGGCGGTCCGCGTTGGGCTTTAAAGAAGCTGAATCGGGAGGTCCTCCTGGAAGCCTCCATTGTTCGGGCCTGGGTGCCAGCACCGGCCAGGCCTGACAATGTTGAGATGGAGGCCGAGTGGTTCCGGGAGGCCGTAACTCAAATTTGTGATGCGGCGATGCCTAGAGTGCCTTTAAATTCTCCAGCTAGGCGCCGGGTGTACTGGTGGTCTGACCACATCGGCGAACTACGCCATTCCTGCGTGGTGGCCCGACGCCAGTACATCCGGCTTCGTAGGCGGCGTCGCCGCTCTCCCGATTTTGACGCCAGGGAGGCGGAATTGTACGAGGCCTACAGAGCGGCCAAAAGTACGTTGAAGATCTCCATCAAGCGGGCCAAGGATGAGGCCCGCCAAGAGCTGCTGGGGACTCTGGACCGTGATCCCTGGGGGCGTCCATACCTTATGGTGAGGGGCAAGCTTCGCCCCTGGGCGCCCCCCTTGTCCCAGAGTCTCCGGCCACAGTTGGTGGAGGAGGTGGTGGCCGCTCTGTTCCCCTCACGGGCGGAGCACACTCCTCCGTCGATGGTTCCGCCTTCCATGGCGTCCAGCGCGGACTTTGACGACGACGTGGTTCCCGAAGTGACCCAGGTAGAGTTGCGAGCGGCGGTGTCGAGACTTCGCTCGAAAAACACCGCCCCAGGGCCCGACGGCATACCAGGTCGTGCTTTGGCCCTGGTCCTCGAGGAGCTCGCGCCCCGACTGACGGGGCTCCTCAGTGAGTGTCTAGTTCAGGGCCAGTTTCCGCGCCAGTGGAAGGTGGGGAAACTGGTCCTGATCAGGAAGGAGGGGCGCCCGGCGGACTCTCCGTCCGCCTACCGGCCCATTGTGTTGCTGGGCGAGGTGGCTAAACTCTTCGAGTTTATTATCGCGGAGCGCCTCGTCCAGCATCTTACTTCTGTGGGCCCGGATCTGGCGGAGAACCAATTTGGTTTCCGCCGCGGGCGCTCCACTATTGACGCTGTCCAGCGGGTGAGGAGCCTGGCGGAGGATGCGGTCTCCCAGGGCGAGGTCGTCTTCGCGGTGTCTTTGGACATCGCGAATGCCTTTAATACCTTGCCCTGGAGTTGCATTAGGGAGGCACTCGTTTTCCATCGAGTGCCGACCTACCTCCGCCGCATAGTCGGGACATACTTATCAGAGAGGGTAGTCGTCTACCCGGGTCACGACGGTTGGAGTCGGCGAGAGATGTCGTGCGGTGTTCCACAGGGATCGGTTCTGGGTCCGCTCCTGTGGAACATCGGTTACGACTGGGTGCTGCGAGGTGCGCTCCTCCGTGGCGTCGGCGTCATTTGTTACGCCGACGACACGCTTGTCACGGCGAGGGGTAAGTCGCACCGGGCGGCGGCCATACTGGCGACCGCTGGGGTCGCACAAGTCGTTGGTCGTATCCGGCGGTTGGGCCTCGAGGTGGCCCTGTCGAAATCCGAGGCTGTATGTTTTCACGGCCCTCGGAAGCGGCCACCTCCAGGGGCCCATATCATGGTAGGAGGGGTCCGCATCGGCGTCGAGCCAACCCTTAAGTATCTGGGTCTCCTGCTCGACAGCCGATGGGACTTTACAGCCCATTTCCGTCGTTTGGCCCCCATTCTTCGGGGCGCTGCAGGCGCGCTCTCGCGCCTGCTGCCCAACCTTGGGGGGCCAAACACCTCCTGCCGGAGGCTCTACGAAGGGGTCGTGCGGTCCATGGCCCTATATGGGGCCCCAGTTTGGGGCTACAACCTGGCGGCCCGTAACATCTCGGCGCTTCGTGCTCCACAGCGCGCCATGGCCGTCAGGTTGATTAGAGGGTACCGCACGATCTCGTTCGAGGCTGCGAGCCTCCTCGCCGGATCGATGCCATGGGACCTGGAAGCGGCGCTCCTGGCGTCGCTCTATCGTTGGCGCCAGGAGGCGCTAGCTCGAGGCGAAGGACCGGGTCTTGCCGCAATCAAGGCGGCGAGGTCCGAGCTCCGCCAGGTCCTAGTGGCCAATTGGAAGGAACGACTTGTGCACCCCAGTGCATGGCACGCCACGATCGTGGCGGTAAGTCCCGTTTTTGAGGAGTGGCTGGAGAGGCGGCATGGCGCTCTCACCTTCCGGCTGACACAGGTTCTAACTGGCCACGGTTGTTTTGGCCAGTTCCTGTGTCGTATACGCCGGCAAGAGACGCCCGGTTGTCACCACTGCGGCGACTGCCGCGACGTTGTTGAGGACACGGCGCTGCACACTTTGGCGGTTTGCCCCGCCTGGGCATCGCAGCGCCGTGATTTGATCGCGGCAGTCGGATCGGTTGCCCTCTCGCTCCCGGCCGTAGTTCAGTCTATGGTCCGGAGTGAGAGGTCGTGGAACGCCGTCGCCTCCTTCTGCGAGGAAGTAATCTCCACCAAGGAGGCGGCGGAGCGGGAGGGGGAGCGTTTGAACCCTCTCCCCAACCGCAGAGCCGGGCGCCGGAGGGCGCGCGATGACCTCCAGCCACCCTGAGGTTTGACCTGGGGGTGGCGGGCTTTGTGGGCCTGCCCGCCATCCGTTCAGCACCAGGTCCGAGAGGCGGCGTGCGTGTTCCCACGCGCGCCTCTGTGTCGTGTCCGTCTCCCCTTTGGGGGAGACAGTAGGGCTTTTATATTGTGTAGTGCCTATCTTGGGTAGGTCTTGTTGCGTAGTGGCCTGCCGTTTCATACGGCGGGCCGTAACCTCGGCGGGGTCGCGACCGCATGCGAAAGCGATTCGCGCGGCCCCGTCGATAGTGGTTTTGTCGAGGAACACCGTGGTAGGTTTAGTCGGTATTCCGGGAGGTACATTGTCTTTTAACATCTTTCTTTTACCCCGGCGAGTCCGACATAATCCCTCCGCCCGCCCCCGCGGAGGGATATGCGTCATAGCATTCCCCCACGTAAAAAAAAAAAAAAAAAAAAAAAAAAAAAAAAAAAAAAAAAAAAAAGGTGTAAAAATCAAAAGTTTTGCACTTCCCACAATAGGGGGTGGTCGAGAGTGGTACCAAACGACGGGGCAAAACTACGGGCGTTATTTAATGATGGTTCAGAGAATAATTTTGAATAATTTGAGACAAATTTTGACAATTTATTAAGAAATTTGCATTTCTTTGACAAATTTTTAATGTTCTATTTGTAGTACCAAAACTCTTAAATTTTGGCAGCATTGAAAATTTCTATAGCGTTGATCAAGACAAGGTAGAATACAAGATATGACAAAAACCCGCTGAAAAATATGAATATTTAGGTACCGAAAGATTAGGTTAGTTTAGGTGTAAAAATCAAAAGTTTTGCACTTCCCACAATAGGGGGTGGTCGAGAGTGGTACCAAACGACGGGGCAAAACTCCGGGCGTTATTTAATGATGGTTCAGAGAATAATTTTGAATAATTTGAGACAAATTTTGACAATTTATTAAGAAATTTGCATTTCTTTGACAAATTTTTAATGTTCTATTTGTAGTACCAAAACTCTTAAATTTTGGCAGCATTGAAAATTTCTATAGCGTTGATCAAGACAAGGTAGAATACAAGATATGACAAAAACCCGCTGAAAAATTTGAATATTCAGGTACCAAAAGATTCGGTTAGGTTAGGTGTGACAATCAAAAGTTTTGCACTTCCCACAATAGGGGGTGGTCGAGAGTCGTACCAAACGACGGGGCAAAACTCCGGGCGTTATTAAATTATGGTTCGGAGAATAATTTTAAATAATTGGAGACAAATTTTGACAATTTATTAAAAAATTTGCATTTCTTCGACGAATTTTTAATGTTCTTTTTGTAGTATAAAAAACTTAAATTTTGGCAGAACTGAAAATTTCTATAGCGTTGATCAAGACAAGGTAGAATACAAGATATGACAAAAATCCGCTGAAAAATATGAATATTTAGGTACCGAAAGATTAGGTTAGGTTAGGTGTAAAAATCAAAAGTTTTGCACTTCCTACAATAGGGGGTGGTCGAGAGTCGTACCAAACGACGGGGCAAAACTCCGGGCGTTATTTAATGATGGTTCAGAGAATAATTTTGAATAATTTGAGACAAATTTTGACAATTTATTAAGAAATTTGCATTTCTTTGACAAATTTTTAATGTTCTATTTGTAGTACCAAAACTCTTAAATTTTGGCAGCATTGAAAATTTCTATAGCGTTGATCAAGACAAGGTAGAATACAAGATATGACAAAAACCCGCTGAAAAATATGAATATTCAGGTACCAAAAGATTCGGTTAGGTTAGGTGTGACAATCAAAAGTTTTGCACTTCCCACAATAGCGGGTGGTCGAGAGTCGTACCAAACGACGGGGCAAAACTCCGGGCGTTATTAAATGATGGTTCGGAGAATAATTTTAAATAATTGGAGACAAATTTTGACAATTTATTAAAAAATTTGCATTTCTTCGACGAATTTTTAATGTTCTTTTTGTAGTATAAAAAACTTAAATTTTGGCAGCACTGAAAATTTCTATAGCGTTGATCAAGACAAGGTGGAATACAAGATATGACAAAAACCCGCTGAAAAATATGAATATTTAGGTACCAAAATATTGGGTTAGGTTAGGTGTGACAATCAAAAGTTTTGCACTTCCCACAATAGGGGGTGGTCGAGAGTGGTACCAAACGACGGGGCAAAACTCCGGGCGTTATTTAATGATGGTTCAGAGAAAAACTTTGAATAATTTGAGACAAATTTTGACAATTTATTAAAAATTTTGCATTTCTTTGACGAATTTTTAATGTTCTTTTTGTAGTATAAAAAACTTAAATTTTGGCAGCATTGAAAATTTCTATAGCGTTGATCAAGACAAGGTAGAATACAAGATATGACAAAAACCCGCTGAAAAATTTGAATATTCAGGTACCAAAAGATTCGGTTAGGTTAGGTGTGACAATCAAAAGTTTTGCACTTCCCACAATAGGGGGTGGTCGAGAGTCGTACCAAACGACGGGGCAAAACTCCGGGCGTTATTAAATTATGGTTCGGAGAATAATTTTAAATAATTGGAGACAAATTTTGACAATTTATTAAAAAATTTGCATTTCTTCGACGAATTTTTAATGTTCTTTTTGTAGTATAAAAAACTTAAATTTTGGCAGCACTGAAAATTTCTATAGCGTTGATCAAGACAAGGTGGAATACAAGATATGACAAAAATCCGCTGAAAAATATGAATATTTAGGTACCAAAATATTGGGTTAGGTTAGGTGTGACAATCAAAAGTTTTGCACTTCCCACAATAGGGGGTGGTCGAGAGTGGTACCAAACGACGGGGCAAAACTCCGGGCGTTATTTAATGATGGTTCAGAGAAAAACTTTGAATAATTTGAGACAAATTTTGACAATTTATTAAAAATTTTGCATTTCTTTGACGAATTTTTAATGTTCTATTTGTAGTACCAAAACTCTTAAATTTTGGCAGCATTGAAAATTTCTATAGCGTTGATCAAGACAAGGTAGAATACAAGATATGACAAAAACCCGCTGAAAAATATGAATATTCAGGTACCAAAAGATTCGGTTAGGTTAGGTGTGACGATCAAAAGTTTTGCACTTCCCACAATACGGGGTGGTCGAGAGTCGTACCAAACGACGGGGCAAAACTCCGGGCGTTATTAAATGATAGTTCGGAGAATAATTTTGAATAATTTGAGACAAATTTTGACAATTTATTAAAAAATTTGCATTTCTTCGACGAATTTTTAATGTTCTTTTTGTAGTATAAAAAACTTAAATTTTGGCAGCACTGAAAATTTCTATAGCGTTGATCAAGACAAGGTAGAATACAAGATATGACAAAAACCCGCTGAAAAATATGAATATTCAGGTACCAAAAGATTCGGTTAGGTTAGGTGTGACAATCAAAAGTTTTGCACTTCCCACAATAGGGGGTGGTCGAGAGTCGTACCAAACGACGGGGCAAAACTCCGGGCGTTATTAAATGATGGTTCGGAGAATAATTTTGAATAATTTGAGACAAATTTTGACAATTTATTAAGAAATTTGCATTTCTTTGACAAATTTTTAATGTTCTATTTGTAGTACCAAAACTCTTAAATTTTGGCAGCATTGAAAATTTCTATAGCGTTGATCAAGACAAGGTAGAATACAAGATATGACAAAAACCCGCTGAAAAATATGAATATTCAGGTACCAAAAGATTCGGTTAGGTTAGGTGTGACAATCAAAAGTTTTGCACTTCCCACAATAGGGGGTGGTCGAGAGTCGTACCAAACGACGGGGCAAAACTCCGGGCGTTATTAAATGATGGTTCGGAGAATAATTTTGAATAATTTGAGACAAATTTTGACAATTTATTAAGAAATTTGCATTTCTTTGACAAATTTTTAATGTTCTATTTGTAGTTCCAAAACTCTTAAATTTTGGCAGCATTGAAAATTTCTATAGCGTTGATCAAGACAAGGTAGAATACAAGATATGACAAAAACCCGCTGAAAATATGAATATTTAGGTACCGAAAGATTAGGTTAGTTTAGGTGTAAAAATCAAAAGTTTTGCACTTCCCACAATAGGGGGTGGTCGAGAGTCGTACCAAACGACGGGGCAAAACTCCGGGCGTTATTTAATGATGGTTCAGAGAATAATTTTGAATAATTTGAGACAAATTTTGACAATTTATTAAGAAATTTGCATTTCTATGACAAATTTTTAATGTTCTATTTGTAGTACAAAAACTCTTAAATTTTGGCAGCATTGAAAATTTCTATAGCGTTGATCAAGACAAGGTAGAATACAAGATATGACAAAAACCCGCTGAAAAATTTGAATATTCAGGTACCAAAAGATTCGGTTAGGTTAGGTGTGACAATCAAAAGTTTTGCACTTCCCACAATAGGGGGTGGTCGAGAGTCGTACCAAACGACGGGGCAAAACTCCGGGCGTTATTAAATGATGGTTCGGAGAATAATTTTAAATAATTGGAGACAAATTTTGACAATTTATTAAAAATTTTGCATTTCTTTGAGGAATTTTTAATGTTCTTTTTGTAGTATAAAAAACTTAAATTTTGGCAGCACTGAAAATTTCTATAGCGTTGATCAAGACAAGGTGGAATACAAGATATGACAAAAATCCGCTGAAAAATATGAATATTTAGGTACCGAAAGATTAGGTTAGGTTAGGTGTAAAAATCAAAAGTTTTGCACTTCCCACAATAGGGGGTGGTCGAGAGTCGTACCAAACGACGGGGCAAAACTCCGGGCGTTATTTAATGATGGTTCGGAGAATAATTTTGAATAATTTGAGACAAATTTTGACAATTTATTAAAAACTTGCATTTGTTTGACAAATTTTTAATGTTCTATTTGTAGTACAAAACCTCTTAAATTTTGGCAGCATTGAAAATTTCTATAGCGTTGATCAAGACAAGGTAGAATACAAGATATGACAAAAACCCGCTGAAAAATATGAATATTCAGGTACCAAAAGATTCGGTTAGGTTAGGTGTGACAATCAAAAGTTTTGCACTTCCCACAATAGCGGGTGGTCGAGAGTCGTACCAAACGACGGGGCAAAACTCCGGGCGTTATTAAATGATGGTTCGGAGAATAATTTTAAATAATTGGAGACAAATTTTGACAATTTATTAAAAAATTTGCATTTCTTCGACGAATTTTTAATGTTCTTTTTGTAGTTCCAAAACTCTTAAATTTTGGCAGCATTGAAAATTTCTATAGCGTTGATCAAGACAAGGTAGAATACAAGATATGACAAAAACCCGCTGAAAATATGAATATTTAGGTACCGAAAGATTAGGTTAGTTTAGGTGTAAAAATCAAAAGTTTTGCACTTCCCACAATAGGGGGTGGTCGAGAGTCGTACCAAACGACGGGGCAAAACTCCGGGCGTTATTTAATGATGGTTCAGAGAAAAACTTTGAATAATTTGAGACAAATTTTGACAATTTATTAAAAATTTTGCATTTCATTGACGAATTTTTAATGTTCTTTTTGTAGTATAAAAAACTTAAATTTTGGCAGCATTGAAAATTTCTATAGCGTTGATCAAGACAAGGTAGAATACAAGATATGACAAAAACCCGCTGAAAAATATGAATATTCAGGTACCAAAAGATTCGGTTAGGTTAGGTGTGACAATCAAAAGTTTTGCACTTCCCACAATAGCGGGTGGTCGAGAGTCGTACCAAACGACGGGGCAAAACTCCGGGCGTTATTAAATGATGGTTCGGAGAATAATTTTAAATAATTGGAGACAAATTTTGACAATTTATTAAAAAATTTGCATTTCTTCGACGAATTTTTAATGTTCTTTTTGTAGTATAAAAAACTTAAATTTTGGCAGCACTGAAAATTTCTATAGCGTTGATCAAGACAAGGTGGAATACAAGATATGACAAAAATCCGCTGAAAAATATGAATATTTAGGTACCAAAATATTGGGTTAGGTTAGGTGTGACAATCAAAAGTTTTGCACTTCCCACAATAGGGGGTGGTCGAGAGTGGTACCAAACGACGGGGCAAAACTCCGGGCGTTATTTAATGATGGTTCAGAGAAAAACTTTGAATAATTTGAGACAAATTTTGACAATTTATTAAGAAATTTGCATTTCTTTGACAAATTTTTAATGTTCTATTTGTAGTACAAAAACTCTTAAATTTTGGCAGCATTGAAAATTTCCATAGCGTTGATCAAGACAAGGTCGAATACAAGATATGACAGAAACCCGCTGAAAAATATGAATATTCAGGTACCAAAAGATTCGGTTAGGTTAGGTGTGACAATCAAAAGTTTTGCACTTCCCACAATAGCGGGTGGTCGAGAGTCGTACCAAACGACGGGGCAAAACTCCGGGTGTTATTAAATGATGGTTCGGAGAATAATTTTAAATAATTGGAGACAAATTTTGACAATTTATTAAAAAATTTGCATTTCTTCGACGAATTTTTAATGTTCTTTTTGTAGTACAAAAACTCTTAAATTTTGGCAGCATTGAAAATTTCTATAGCGTTAATCAAGACAAGGTAGAATACAAGATATGACAAAAACCCGCTGAAAAATATGAATATTCATGTACCAAAAGATTCGGTTAGGTTAGGTGTGACAATCAAAAGTTTTGCACTTCCCACAATAAGGGGTGGTCGAGAGTCGTACCAAACGACGGGGCAAAACTCCGGGCGTTATTTCATGATGGTTCATAGAAAAACTTTGAATAATTTGAGACAAATTTTGACAATTTATTAAAAATTTTGCATTTCTTTGACGAATTTTTAATGTTCTTTTTGTAGTATAAAAACTTAAATTTTGGCAGCACTGAAAATTTCTATAGCGTTGATCAAGACAAGGTGAAATACAAGATATGACAAAAATCCGCTGAAAATTATGTTGACAATTTATTAAAAAATTTGCATTTCTTCGACGAATTTTTAATGTTCTTTTTGTAGTATAAAAAACTTAAATTTTGGCAGCACTGAAAATTTCTATAGCGTTGATCAAGACAAGGTGGAATACAAGATATGACAAAAATCCGCTGAAAAATATGAATATTTAGGTACCAAAATATTGGGTTAGGTTAGGTGTGACAATCAAAAGTTTTGCACTTCCCACAATAGGGGGTGGTCGAGAGTGGTACCAAACGACGGGGCAAAACTCCGGGCGTTATTTAATGATGGTTCAGATAAAAACTTTGAATAATTTGAGACAAATTTTGACAATTTATTAAAAATTTTGCATTTCTTTGACAAATTTTTAATGTTCTATTTGTAGTACAAAAACTCTTAAATTTTGGCAGCATTGAAAATTTCTATAGCGTTGATCAAGACAAGGTAGAATACAAGATATGACAAAAACCCGCTGAAAAATATGATTATTCAGGTACCAAAAGATTCGGTTAGGTTAGGTGTGACAATCAAAAGTTTTGCACTTCCCACAATAGGGGGTGGTCGAGAGTCGTACCAAACGACGGGGCAAAACTCCGGGCGTTATTAAATGATGGTTCGGAGAATAATTTTGAATAATCTGAGACAAATTTTGACAATTTATTAAAAAATTTGCATTTCTTCGACGAATTTTTAATGTTCTTTTTGTAGTATAAAAAACTTAAATTTTGGCAGCACTGAAAATTTCTATAGCGTTGATCAAGACAAGGTGGAATACAAGATATGACAAAAATCCGCTGAAAATTATGAATATTTAGGTACCGAAAGATTAGGTTAGGTTAGGTGTAAAAATCAAAAGTTTTGCACTTCCCACAATAGGGTGTGGTCGAGAGTCGTACCAAACGACGGGGCAAAACTCCGGGCGTTATTTAATGATGGTTTAGAGAATAATTTTGAATAATTTGAGACAAATTTTGACAATTTATTAAAAAATTTGCATTTCTTTGACAAATTTTTAATGTTCTATTTGTAGTACAAAAACTCTTAAATTTTGGCAGCATTGAAAATTTCTATAGCGTTGATCAAGACAAGGTAGAATACAAGATATGACAGAAACCCGCTGAAAAATATGAATATTCAGGTACCAAAAGATTCGGTTAGGTTAGGTGTGACAATCAAAAGTTTTGCACTTCCCACAATAGGGGATGGTCGAGAGTGGTACCAAACGACGGGGAAAAACTCCGGGCGTTATTTAATGATGGTTCAGAGAAAAACTTTGAATAATTTGAGACAAATTTTGACAATTTATTAAAAATTTTGCATTTCTTTGACGAATTTTTAATGTTCTTTTTGTAGTATAAAAAACTTAAATTTTGGCAGGACTGAAAATTTCTATAGCGTTGATCAAGACAAGGTGGAATACAAGATATGACAAAAATCCGCTGAAAATTATGTTGACAATTTATTAAAAAATTTGCATTTCTTCGACGAATTATTAATGTTCTTTTTGTAGTATAAAAAACTTAAATTTTGGCAGCACTGAAAATTTCTATAGCGTTGATCAAGACAAGGTGGAATACAAGATATGACAAAAATCCGCTGAAAAATATGAATATTTAGGTACCAAAATATTGAGTTAGGTTAGGTGTGACAATCAAAAGTTTTGCACTTCCCACAATAGGGGGTGGTCGAGAGTGGTACCAAACGACGGGGCAAAACTCCGGGCGTTATTAAATGATGGTTCGGAGAATAATTTTGAATAATCTGAGACAAATTTTGACAATTTATTAAAAAATTTGCATTTCTTCGACGAATTTTTAATGTTCTTTTTGTAGTATAAAAAACTTAAATTTTGGCAGCACTGAAAATTTCTATAGCGTTGATCAAGACAAGGTGGAATACAAGATATGACAAAAATCCGCTGAAAAATATGAATATTCAGGTACCAAAAGATTCGGTTAGGTTAGGTGTGACAATCAAAAGTTTTGCACTTCCCACAATAGGGGGTGGTCGAGAGTCGTACCAAACGACGGGGCAAAACTCCGGGCGTTATTAAATGATGGTTCGGAGAATAATTTTGAATAATCTGAGACAAATTTTGACAATTTATTAAAAAATTTGCATTTCTTCGACGAATTTTTAATGTTCTTTTTGTAGTATAAAAAACTTAAATTTTGGCAGCACTGAAAATTTCTATAGCGTTGATCAAGACAAGGTGGAATACAAGATATGACAAAAATCCGCTGAAAAATATGAATATTCAGGTACCAAAAGATTCGGTTAGGTTAGGTGTGACAATCAAAAGTTTTGCACTTCCCACAATAGCGGGTGGTCGAGAGTCGTACCAAACGACGGGGCAAAACTCCGGGCGTTATTAAATGATGGTTCGGAGAATAATTTTAAATAATTGGAGACAAATTTTGACAATTTATTAAAAAATTTGCATTTCTTCGACGAATTTTTAATGTTCTTTTTGTAGTATAAAAAACTTAAATTTTGGCAGCACTGAAAATTTCTATAGCGTTGATCAAGACAAGGTGGAATACAAGATATGACAAAAATCCGCTGAAAAATATGAATATTTAGGTACCAAAATATTGGGTTAGGTTAGGTGTGACAATCAAAAGTTTTGCACTTCCCACAATAGGGGGTGGTCGAGAGTGGTACCAAACGACGGGGCAAAACTCCGGGCGTTATTTAATGATGGTTCAGAGAAAAACTTTGAATAATTTGAGACAAATTTTGACAATTTATTAAAAATTTTGCATTTCTTTGACGAATTTTTAATGTTCTCTTTGTAGTACCAAAACTCTTAAATTTTGGCAGCATTGAAAATTTCTATAGCGTTGATCAAGACAAGGTAGAATACAAGATATGACAAAAACCCGCTGAAAAATATGAATATTCAGGTACCAAAAGATTCGGTTAGGTTAGGTGTGACGATCAAAAGTTTTGCACTTCCCACAATACGGGGTGGTCGAGAGTCGTACCAAACGACGGGGCAAAACTCCGGGCGTTATTAAATGATAGTTCGGAGAATAATTTTGAATAATTTGAGACAAATTTTGACAATTTATTAAAAAATTTACATTTCTTCGACGAATTTTTAATGTTCTTTTTGTAGTATAAAAAACTTAAATTTTGGCAGCACTGAAAATTTCTATAGCGTTGATCAAGACAAGGTAGAATACAAGATATGACAAAAACCCGCTGAAAAATATGAATATTCAGGTACCAAAAGATTCGGTTAGGTTAGGTGTGACAATCAAAAGTTTTGCACTTCCCACAATAGGGGGTGGTCGAGAGTCGTACCAAACGACGGGGCAAAACTCCGGGCGTTATTAAATGATGGTTCGGAGAATAATTTTGAATAATTTGAGACAAATTTTGACAATTTATTATGAAATTTGCATTTCTTTGACAAATTTTTAATGTTCTATTTGTAGTACCAAAACTCTTAAATTTTGGCAGCATTGAAAATTTCTATAGCGTTGATCAAGACAAGGTAGAATACAAGATATGACAAAAATCCGCTGAAAAATATGAATATTTAGGTACCAAAATATTGGGTTAGGTTAGGTGTGACAATCAAAAGTTTTGCACTTCCCACAATAGGGGGTGGTCGAGAGTGGTACCAAACGACGGGGCAAAACTCCGGGCGTTATTTAATGATGGTTCAGAGAAAAACTTTGAATAATTTGAGACAAATTTTGACAATTTATTAAAAACTTGCATTTGTTTGACAAATTTTTAATGTTCTATTTGTAGTACAAAACCTCTTAAATTTTGGCAGCATTGAAAATTTCTATAGCGTTGATCAAGACAAGGTAGAATACAAGATATGACAAAAACCCGCTGAAAAATATGAATATTCAGGTACCAAAAGATTCGGTTAGGTTAGGTGTGACAATCAAAAGTTTTGCACTTCCCACAATAGCGGGTGGTCGAGAGTCGTACCAAACGACGGGGCAAAACTCCGGGCGTTATTAAATGATGGTTCGGAGAATAATTTTAAATAATTGGAGACAAATTTTGACAATTTATTAAAAAATTTGCATTTCTTCGACGAATTTTTAATGTTCTTTTTGTAGTATAAAAAACTTAAATTTTGGCAGCACTGAAAATTTCTATAGCGTTGATCAAGACAAGGTGGAATACAAGATATGACAAAAATCCGCTGAAAAATATGAATATTTAGGTACCAAAATATTGGGTTAGGTTAGGTGTGACAATCAAAAGTTTTGCACTTCCCACAATAGGGGGTGGTCGAGAGTGGTACCAAACGACGGGGCAAAACTCCGGGCGTTATTTAATGATGGTTCAGAGAAAAACTTTGAATAATTTGAGACAAATTTTGACAATTTATTAAAAATTTTGCATTTCTTTGACGAAGTTTTAATAATCTTTTTGTAGTATAAAAAACTAAAATTTTGGCAGCATTGAAAATTTCTATAGCGTTGATCAAGACAAGGTAGAATACAAGATATGACAAAAACCCGCTGAAAAATATGAATATTCAGGTACCGAAAGATTAGGTTAGTTTAGGTGTAAAAATCAAAAGTTTTGCACTTCCCACAATAGGGGGTGGTCGAGAGTCGTACCAAACGACGGGGCAAAACTCCGGGCGTTATTTAATGATGGTTCAGAGAATAATTTTGAATAATTTGAGACAAATTTTGACAATTTATTAAGAAATTTGCATTTCTTTGACAAATTTTTAATGTTCTATTTGTAGTACCAAAACTCTTAAATTTTGGCAGCATTGAAAATTTCCATAGCGTTGATCAAGACAAGGTCGAATACAAGATATGACAAAAACCCGCTGAAAAATATGAATATTCAGGTACCAAAAGATTCGGTTAGGTTAGGTGTGACAATCAAAAGTTTTGCACTTCCCACAATGGGGGGTGGTCGAGAGTCATACCAAACGATGGGGCAAAACTCCGGGCGTTATTAAATGATGGTTCGGAGAATAATTTTGAATAATTTGAGACAAATTTTGACAATTTATTAAAAAATTTGCATTTCTTCGACGAATTTTTAATGTTCTTTTTGTAGTATAAAAAACTTAAATTTTATCAGCACTGAAAATTTCTATGGCGTTGATCAAGACAAGGTGGAATACAAGATATGACAAAAATCCGCTGAAAAATATGAATATTTAGGTACCGAAAGATTAGGTTAGTTTAGGTGTAAAAATCAAAAGTTTTGCACTTCCCACAATAGGGGGTGGTCGAGAGTCGTACCAAACGACGGGGCAAAACTCCGGGCGTTATTTAATGATGGTTCAGAGAAAAACTTTGAATAATTTGAGACAAATTTTGACAATTTATTAAAAATTTTGCATTTCTTTGACGAATTTTTAATGTTCTTTTTGTAGTATTAAAAACTTAAATTTTGGCAGCACTGAAACTTTCTATAGCGTTGATCAAGACAAGGTGGAATACAAGATATGACAAAAATCCGCTGAAAAATATGAATATTTAGGTACCGAAAGATTAGGTTAGTTTAGGTGTAAAAATCAAAAGTTTTGCACTTCCCACAATAGGGGGTGGTCGAGAGTCGTACCAAACGACGGGGCAAAACTCCGGGCGTTATTTAATGATGGTTCAGAGAATAATTTTGAATAATTTGAGACAAATTTTGACAATTTATTAAAAAATTTGCATTTCTTTGACAAATTTTTAATGTTCTATTTGTAGTACAAAAACTCTTAAATTTTGGCAGCATTGAAAATTTCTATAGCGTTAATCAAGACAAGGTAGAATACAAGATATGACAAAAACCCGCTGAAAAATATGAATATTCAGGTACCAAAAGATTCGGTTAGGTTAGGTGTGACAATCAAAAGTTTTGCACTTCCCACAATAAGGGGTGGTCGAGAGTCGTACCAAACGACGGGGCAAAACTCCGGGCGTTATTAAATGATGGTTCGGAGAATAATTTTGAATAATTTGAGACAAATTTTGACAATTTATTAAAAAATTTGCATTTCTTCGACGAATTTTTAATGTTCTTTTTGTAGTATAAAAACTTAAATTTTGGCAGCACTGAAAATTTCTATAGCGTTGATCAAGACAAGGTGGAATACAAGATATGACAAAAATCCGCTGAAAAATATGAATATTTAGGTACCAAAATATTAGGTTAGGTTAGGTGTGACAATCAAAAGTTTTGCACTTCCCACAATAGGGGGTGGTCTAGAGTGGTACCAAACGACGGGGCAAAACTCCGGGCGTTATTTCATGATGGTTCATAGAAAAACTTTGAATAATTTGAGACAAATTTTGACAATTTATTAAAAATTTTGCATTTCTTTGACGAATTTTTAATGTTCTTTTTGTAGTATAAAAACTTAAATTTTGGCAGCACTGAAAATTTCTATAGCGTTGATCAAGACAAGGTGAAATACAAGATATGACAAAAATCCGCTGAAAATTATGTTGACAATTTATTAAAAAATTTGCATTTCTTCGACGAATTTTTAATGTTCTTTTTGTAGTATAAAAAACTTAAATTTTGGCAGCACTGAAAATTTCTATAGCGTTGATCAAGACAAGGTGGAATACAAGATATGACAAAAATCCGCTGAAAAATATGAATATTTAGGTACCAAAATATTGGGTTAGGTTAGGTGTGACAATCAAAAGTTTTGCACTTCCCACAATAGGGGGTGGTCGAGAGTGGTACCAAACGACGGGGCAAAACTCCGGGCGTTATTTAATGATGGTTCAGAGAAAAACTTTGAATAATTTGAGACAAATTTTGACAATTTATTAAAAATTTTGCATTTCTTTGACAAATTTTTAATGTTCTATTTGTAGTACAAAAACTCTTAAATTTTGGCAGCATTGAAAATTTCTATAGCGTTGATCAAGACAAGGTAGAATACAAGATATGACAAAAACCCGCTGAAAAATATGATTATTCAGGTACCAAAAGATTCGGTTAGGTTAGGTGTGACAATCAAAAGTTTTGCACTTCCCACAATAGGGGGTGGTCGAGAGTCGTACCAAACGACGGGGCAAAACTCCGGGCGTTATTAAATGATGGTTCGGAGAATAATTTTGAATAATCTGAGACAAATTTTGACAATTTATTAAAAAATTTGCATTTCTTCGACGAATTTTTAATGTTCTTTTTGTAGTATAAAAAACTTAAATTTTGGCAGCACTGAAAATTTCTATAGCGTTGATCAAGACAAGGTGGAATACAAGATATGACAAAAATCCGCTGAAAATTATGAATATTTAGGTACCGAAAGATTAGGTTAGGTTAGGTGTAAAAATCAAAAGTTTTGCACTTCCCACAATAGGGTGTGGTCGAGAGTCGTACCAAACGACGGGGCAAAACTCCGGGCGTTATTTAATGATGGTTTAGAGAATAATTTTGAATAATTTGAGACAAATTTTGACAATTTATTAAAAAATTTGCATTTCTTTGACAAATTTTTAATGTTCTATTTGTAGTACAAAAACTCTTAAATTTTGGCAGCATTGAAAATTTCTATAGCGTTGATCAAGACAAGGTAGAATACAAGATATGACAGAAACCCGCTGAAAAATATGAATATTCAGGTACCAAAAGATTCGGTTAGGTTAGGTGTG
This sequence comes from Catocala nupta, assembly GCA_963675205.1. Taxonomy (NCBI): domain Eukaryota; kingdom Metazoa; phylum Arthropoda; class Insecta; order Lepidoptera; family Erebidae; genus Catocala; species Catocala nupta. The sequence goes on along the minus strand of OY776107.1, from coordinate 967,954 downwards.
ACAATCAAAAGTTTTGCACTTCCCACAATAGGGGGTGGTCGAGAGTGGTACCAAACGACGGGGCAAAACTCCGGGCGTTATTTAATGATGGTTCAGAGAAAAACTTTGAATAATTTGAGACAAATTTTGACAATTTATTAAAAATTTTGCATTTCTTTGACGAATTTTTAATGTTCTCTTTGTAGTACCAAAACTCTTAAATTTTGGCAGCATTGAAAATTTCTATAGCGTTGATCAAGACAAGGTAGAATACAAGATATGACAAAAACCCGCTGAAAAATATGAATATTCAGGTACCAAAAGATTCGGTTAGGTTAGGTGTGACGATCAAAAGTTTTGCACTTCCCACAATACGGGGTGGTCGAGAGTCGTACCAAACGACGGGGCAAAACTCCGGGCGTTATTAAATGATAGTTCGGAGAATAATTTTGAATAATTTGAGACAAATTTTGACAATTTATTAAAAAATTTACATTTCTTCGACGAATTTTTAATGTTCTTTTTGTAGTATAAAAAACTTAAATTTTGGCAGCACTGAAAATTTCTATAGCGTTGATCAAGACAAGGTAGAATACAAGATATGACAAAAACCCGCTGAAAAATATGAATATTCAGGTACCAAAAGATTCGGTTAGGTTAGGTGTGACAATCAAAAGTTTTGCACTTCCCACAATAGGGGGTGGTCGAGAGTCGTACCAAACGACGGGGCAAAACTCCGGGCGTTATTAAATGATGGTTCGGAGAATAATTTTGAATAATTTGAGACAAATTTTGACAATTTATTATGAAATTTGCATTTCTTTGACAAATTTTTAATGTTCTATTTGTAGTACCAAAACTCTTAAATTTTGGCAGCATTGAAAATTTCTATAGCGTTGATCAAGACAAGGTAGAATACAAGATATGACAAAAATCCGCTGAAAAATATGAATATTTAGGTACCAAAATATTGGGTTAGGTTAGGTGTGACAATCAAAAGTTTTGCACTTCCCACAATAGGGGGTGGTCGAGAGTGGTACCAAACGACGGGGCAAAACTCCGGGCGTTATTTAATGATGGTTCAGAGAAAAACTTTGAATAATTTGAGACAAATTTTGACAATTTATTAAAAACTTGCATTTGTTTGACAAATTTTTAATGTTCTATTTGTAGTACAAAACCTCTTAAATTTTGGCAGCATTGAAAATTTCTATAGCGTTGATCAAGACAAGGTAGAATACAAGATATGACAAAAACCCGCTGAAAAATATGAATATTCAGGTACCAAAAGATTCGGTTAGGTTAGGTGTGACAATCAAAAGTTTTGCACTTCCCACAATAGCGGGTGGTCGAGAGTCGTACCAAACGACGGGGCAAAACTCCGGGCGTTATTAAATGATGGTTCGGAGAATAATTTTAAATAATTGGAGACAAATTTTGACAATTTATTAAAAAATTTGCATTTCTTCGACGAATTTTTAATGTTCTTTTTGTAGTATAAAAAACTTAAATTTTGGCAGCACTGAAAATTTCTATAGCGTTGATCAAGACAAGGTGGAATACAAGATATGACAAAAATCCGCTGAAAAATATGAATATTTAGGTACCAAAATATTGGGTTAGGTTAGGTGTGACAATCAAAAGTTTTGCACTTCCCACAATAGGGGGTGGTCGAGAGTGGTACCAAACGACGGGGCAAAACTCCGGGCGTTATTTAATGATGGTTCAGAGAAAAACTTTGAATAATTTGAGACAAATTTTGACAATTTATTAAAAATTTTGCATTTCTTTGACGAAGTTTTAATAATCTTTTTGTAGTATAAAAAACTAAAATTTTGGCAGCATTGAAAATTTCTATAGCGTTGATCAAGACAAGGTAGAATACAAGATATGACAAAAACCCGCTGAAAAATATGAATATTCAGGTACCGAAAGATTAGGTTAGTTTAGGTGTAAAAATCAAAAGTTTTGCACTTCCCACAATAGGGGGTGGTCGAGAGTCGTACCAAACGACGGGGCAAAACTCCGGGCGTTATTTAATGATGGTTCAGAGAATAATTTTGAATAATTTGAGACAAATTTTGACAATTTATTAAGAAATTTGCATTTCTTTGACAAATTTTTAATGTTCTATTTGTAGTACCAAAACTCTTAAATTTTGGCAGCATTGAAAATTTCCATAGCGTTGATCAAGACAAGGTCGAATACAAGATATGACAAAAACCCGCTGAAAAATATGAATATTCAGGTACCAAAAGATTCGGTTAGGTTAGGTGTGACAATCAAAAGTTTTGCACTTCCCACAATAGCGGGTGGTCGAGAGTCGTACCAAACGACGGGGCAAAACTCCGGGCGTTATTAAATGATGGTTCGGAGAATAATTTTAAATAATTGGAGACAAATTTTGACAATTTATTAAAAAATTTGCATTTCTTCGACGAATTTTTAATGTTCTTTTTGTAGTATAAAAAACTTAAATTTTGGCAGCACTGAAAATTTCTATAGCGTTGATCAAGACAAGGTGGAATACAAGATATGACAAAAATCCGCTGAAAAATATGAATATTTAGGTACCAAAATATTGGGTTAGGTTAGGTGTGACAATCAAAAGTTTTGCACTTCCCACAATAGGGGGTGGTCGAGAGTGGTACCAAACGACGGGGCAAAACTCCGGGCGTTATTTAATGATGGTTCAGAGAAAAACTTTGAATAATTTGAGACAAATTTTGACAATTTATTAAGAAATTTGCATTTCTTTGACAAATTTTTAATGTTCTATTTGTAGTACAAAAACTCTTAAATTTTGGCAGCATTGAAAATTTCCATAGCGTTGATCAAGACAAGGTCGAATACAAGATATGACAGAAACCCGCTGAAAAATATGAATATTCAGGTACCAAAAGATTCGGTTAGGTTAGGTGTGACAATCAAAAGTTTTGCACTTCCCACAATGGGGGGTGGTCGAGAGTCATACCAAACGATGGGGCAAAACTCCGGGCGTTATTAAATGATGGTTCGGAGAATAATTTTGAATAATTTGAGACAAATTTTGACAATTTATTAAAAAATTTGCATTTCTTCGACGAATTTTTAATGTTCTTTTTGTAGTATAAAAAACTTAAATTTTATCAGCACTGAAAATTTCTATGGCGTTGATCAAGACAAGGTGGAATACAAGATATGACAAAAATCCGCTGAAAAATATGAATATTTAGGTACCGAAAGATTAGGTTAGTTTAGGTGTAAAAATCAAAAGTTTTGCACTTCCCACAATAGGGGGTGGTCGAGAGTCGTACCAAACGACGGGGCAAAACTCCGGGCGTTATTTAATGATGGTTCAGAGAAAAACTTTGAATAATTTGAGACAAATTTTGACAATTTATTAAAAATTTTGCATTTCTTTGACGAATTTTTAATGTTCTTTTTGTAGTATTAAAAACTTAAATTTTGGCAGCACTGAAACTTTCTATAGCGTTGATCAAGACAAGGTGGAATACAAGATATGACAAAAATCCGCTGAAAAATATGAATATTTAGGTACCGAAAGATTAGGTTAGTTTAGGTGTAAAAATCAAAAGTTTTGCACTTCCCACAATAGGGGGTGGTCGAGAGTCGTACCAAACGACGGGGCAAAACTCCGGGCGTTATTTAATGATGGTTCAGAGAATAATTTTGAATAATTTGAGACAAATTTTGACAATTTATTAAAAAATTTGCATTTCTTTGACAAATTTTTAATGTTCTATTTGTAGTACAAAAACTCTTAAATTTTGGCAGCATTGAAAATTTCTATAGCGTTAATCAAGACAAGGTAGAATACAAGATATGACAAAAACCCGCTGAAAAATATGAATATTCAGGTACCAAAAGATTCGGTTAGGTTAGGTGTGACAATCAAAAGTTTTGCACTTCCCACAATAAGGGGTGGTCGAGAGTCGTACCAAACGACGGGGCAAAACTCCGGGCGTTATTAAATGATGGTTCGGAGAATAATTTTGAATAATTTGAGACAAATTTTGACAATTTATTAAAAAATTTGCATTTCTTCGACGAATTTTTAATGTTCTTTTTGTAGTATAAAAACTTAAATTTTGGCAGCACTGAAAATTTCTATAGCGTTGATCAAGACAAGGTGGAATACAAGATATGACAAAAATCCGCTGAAAAATATGAATATTTAGGTACCAAAATATTAGGTTAGGTTAGGTGTGACAATCAAAAGTTTTGCACTTCCCACAATAGGGGGTGGTCTAGAGTGGTACCAAACGACGGGGCAAAACTCCGGGCGTTATTTCATGATGGTTCATAGAAAAACTTTGAATAATTTGAGACAAATTTTGACAATTTATTAAAAATTTTGCATTTCTTTGACGAATTTTTAATGTTCTTTTTGTAGTATAAAAACTTAAATTTTGGCAGCACTGAAAATTTCTATAGCGTTGATCAAGACAAGGTGAAATACAAGATATGACAAAAATCCGCTGAAAATTATGTTGACAATTTATTAAAAAATTTGCATTTCTTCGACGAATTTTTAATGTTCTTTTTGTAGTATAAAAAACTTAAATTTTGGCAGCACTGAAAATTTCTATAGCGTTGATCAAGACAAGGTGGAATACAAGATATGACAAAAATCCGCTGAAAAATATGAATATTTAGGTACCAAAATATTGGGTTAGGTTAGGTGTGACAATCAAAAGTTTTGCACTTCCCACAATAGGGGGTGGTCGAGAGTGGTACCAAACGACGGGGCAAAACTCCGGGCGTTATTTAATGATGGTTCAGAGAAAAACTTTGAATAATTTGAGACAAATTTTGACAATTTATTAAAAATTTTGCATTTCTTTGACAAATTTTTAATGTTCTATTTGTAGTACAAAAACTCTTAAATTTTGGCAGCATTGAAAATTTCTATAGCGTTGATCAAGACAAGGTAGAATACAAGATATGACAAAAACCCGCTGAAAAATATGATTATTCAGGTACCAAAAGATTCGGTTAGGTTAGGTGTGACAATCAAAAGTTTTGCACTTCCCACAATAGGGGGTGGTCGAGAGTCGTACCAAACGACGGGGCAAAACTCCGGGCGTTATTAAATGATGGTTCGGAGAATAATTTTGAATAATCTGAGACAAATTTTGACAATTTATTAAAAAATTTGCATTTCTTCGACGAATTTTTAATGTTCTTTTTGTAGTATAAAAAACTTAAATTTTGGCAGCACTGAAAATTTCTATAGCGTTGATCAAGACAAGGTGGAATACAAGATATGACAAAAATCCGCTGAAAATTATGAATATTTAGGTACCGAAAGATTAGGTTAGGTTAGGTGTAAAAATCAAAAGTTTTGCACTTCCCACAATAGGGTGTGGTCGAGAGTCGTACCAAACGACGGGGCAAAACTCCGGGCGTTATTTAATGATGGTTTAGAGAATAATTTTGAATAATTTGAGACAAATTTTGACAATTTATTAAAAAATTTGCATTTCTTTGACAAATTTTTAATGTTCTATTTGTAGTACAAAAACTCTTAAATTTTGGCAGCATTGAAAATTTCTATAGCGTTGATCAAGACAAGGTAGAATACAAGATATGACAGAAACCCGCTGAAAAATATGAATATTCAGGTACCAAAAGATTCGGTTAGGTTAGGTGTGACAATCAAAAGTTTTGCACTTCCCACAATAGGGGATGGTCGAGAGTGGTACCAAACGACGGGGAAAAACTCCGGGCGTTATTTAATGATGGTTCAGAGAAAAACTTTGAATAATTTGAGACAAATTTTGACAATTTATTAAAAAATTTGCATTTCTTTGACAAATTTTTAATGTTCTATTTGTAGTACAAAAACTCTTAAATTTTGGCAGCATTGAAAATTTCTATAGCGTTGATCAAGACAAGGTAGAATACAAGATATGACAGAAACCCGCTGAAAAATATGAATATTCAGGTACCAAAAGATTCGGTTAGGTTAGGTGTGACAATCAAAAGTTTTGCACTTCCCACAATAGCGGGTGGTCGAGAGTCGTACCAAACGACGGGGCAAAACTCCGGGTGTTATTAAATGATGGTTCGGAGAATAATTTTAAATAATTGGAGACAAATTTTGACAATTTATTAAAAAATTTGCATTTCTTCGACGAATTTTTAATGTTCTTTTTGTAGTACAAAAACTCTTAAATTTTGGCAGCATTGAAAATTTCTATAGCGTTAATCAAGACAAGGTAGAATACAAGATATGACAAAAACCCGCTGAAAAATATGAATATTCATGTACCAAAAGATTCGGTTAGGTTAGGTGTGACAATCAAAAGTTTTGCACTTCCCACAATAAGGGGTGGTCGAGAGTCGTACCAAACGACGGGGCAAAACTCCGGGCGTTATTAAATGATGGTTCGGAGAATAATTTTGAATAATTTGAGACAAATTTTGACAATTTATTAAAAAATTTGCATTTCTTCGACGAATTTTTAATGTTCTTTTTGTAGTATAAAAAACTTAAATTTTGGCAGAACTGAAAATTTCTATAGCGTTGATCAAGACAAGGTGGAATACAAGATATGACAAAAATCCGCTGAAAAATATGAATATTTAGGTACCAAAATATTAGGTTAGGTTAGGTGTGACAATCAAAAGTTTTGCACTTCCCACAATAGGGGGTGGTCTAGAGTGGTACCAAACGACGGGGCAAAACTCCGGGCGTTATTTCATGATGGTTCATAGAAAAACTTTGAATAATTTGAGACAAATTTTGACAATTTATTAAAAATTTTGCATTTCTTTGACGAATTTTTAATGTTCTTTTTGTAGTATAAAAACTTAAATTTTGGCAGCACTGAAAATTTCTATAGCGTTGATCAAGACAAGGTGAAATACAAGATATGACAAAAATCCGCTGAAAATTATGTTGACAATTTATTAAAAAATTTGCATTTCTTCGACGAATTTTTAATGTTCTTTTTGTAGTATAAAAAACTTAAATTTTGGCAGCACTGAAAATTTCTATAGCGTTGATCAAGACAAGGTGGAATACAAGATATGACAAAAATCCGCTGAAAAATATGAATATTTAGGTACCAAAATATTGGGTTAGGTTAGGTGTGACAATCAAAAGTTTTGCACTTCCCACAATAGGGGGTGGTCGAGAGTGGTACCAAACGACGGGGCAAAACTCCGGGCGTTATTTAATGATGGTTCAGAGAAAAACTTTGAATAATTTGAGACAAATTTTGACAATTTATTAAAAATTTTGCATTTCTTTGACAAATTTTTAATGTTCTATTTGTAGTACAAAAACTCTTAAATTTTGGCAGCATTGAAAATTTCTATAGCGTTGATCAAGACAAGGTAGAATACAAGATATGACAATAACCCGCTGAAAAATATGATTATTCAGGTACCAAAAGATTCGGTTAGGTTAGGTGTGACAATCAAAAGTTTTGCACTTCCCACAATAGGGGGTGGTCGAGAGTCGTACCAAACGACGGGGCAAAACTCCGGGCGTTATTAAATGATGGTTCGGAGAATAATTTTGAATAATCTGAGACAAATTTTGACAATTTATTAAAAAATTTGCATTTCTTCGACGAATTTTTAATGTTCTTTTTGTAGTATAAAAAACTTAAATTTTGGCAGCACTGAAAATTTCTATAGCGTTGATCAAGACAAGGTGGAATACAAGATATGACAAAAATCCGCTGAAAATTATGAATATTTAGGTACCGAAAGATTAGGTTAGGTTAGGTGTAAAAATCAAAAGGTTTGCACTTCCCACAATAGGGTGTGGTCGAGAGTCGTACCAAACGACGGGGCAAAACTCCGGGCGTTATTTAATGATGGTTTAGAGAATAATTTTGAATAATTTGAGACAAATTTTGACAATTTATTAAAAAATTTGCATTTCTTTGACAAATTTTTAATGTTCTATTTGTAGTACAAAAACTCTTAAATTTTGGCAGCATTGAAAATTTCTATAGCGTTGATCAAGACAAGGTAGAATACAAGATATGACAGAAACCCGCTGAAAAATATGAATATTCAGGTACCAAAAGATTCGGTTAGGTTAGGTGTGACAATCAAAAGTTTTGCACTTCCCACAATAGGGGATGGTCGAGAGTGGTACCAAACGACGGGGAAAAACTCCGGGCGTTATTTAATGATGGTTCAGAGAAAAACTTTGAATAATTTGGAACAAATTTTGACAATTTATTAAAAATTTTGCATTTCTTTGACGAATTTTTAATGTTCTTTTTGTAGTATAAAAAACTTAAATTTTGGCAGCACTGAAAATTTCTATAGCGTTGATCAAGACAAGGTGGAATACAAGATATGACAAAAATCCGCTGAAAATTATGTTGACAATTTATTAAAAAATTTGCATTTCTTCGACGAATTATTAATGTTCTTTTTGTAGTATAAAAAACTTAAATTTTGGCAGCACTGAAAATTTCTATAGCGTTGATCAAGACAAGGTGGAATACAAGATATGACAAAAATCCGCTGAAAAATATGAATATTTAGGTACCAAAATATTGAGTTAGGTTAGGTGTGACAATCAAAAGTTTTGCACTTCCCACAATAGGGGGTGGTCGAGAGTGGTACCAAACGACGGGGCAAAACTCCGGGCGTTATCTAATGATGGTTCAGAGAAAAACTTTGAATAATTTGAGACAAATTTTGACAATTTATTAAAAATTTTGCATTTCTTTGACAAATTTTTAATGTTCTATTTGTAGTACAAAAACTCTTAAATTTTGGCAGCATTGAAAATTTCTACAGCGTTGATCAAGACAAGGTAGAATACAAGATATGACAAAAACCCGCTGAAAAATATGAATATTCAGGTACCAAAAGATTCGGTTAGGTTAGGTGTGACAATCAAAAGTTTTGCACTTCCCACAATAGGGGGTGGTCGAGAGTCGTACCAAACGACGGGGCAAAACTCCGGGCGTTATTAAATGATGGTTCGGAGAATAATTTTGAATAATCTGAGACAAATTTTGACAATTTATTAAAAAATTTGCATTTCTTCGACGAATTTTTAATGTTCTTTTTGTAGTATAAAAAACTTAAATTTTGGCAGCACTGAAAATTTCTATAGCGTTGATCAAGACAAGGTGGAATACAAGATATGACAAAAATCCGCTGAAAATTATGAATATTTAGGTACCGAAAGATTAGGTTAGGTTAGGTGTAAAAATCAAAAGTTTTGCACTTCCCACAATAGGGTGTGGTCGAGAGTCGTACCAAACGACGGGGCAAAACTCCGGCCGTTATTTAATGATGGTTTGGAGAATAATTTGGATAATTTGAGACAAATTTTGACAATTTATTAAAAAATTTGCATTTCTTTGACAAATTTTTAATGTTCTATTTGTAGTACAAAAACTCTTAAATTTTGGCAGCATTGAAAATTTCTATAGCGTTGATCAAGACAAGGTAGAATACAAGATATGACAGAAACCCGCTGAAAAATATGAATATTCAGGTACCAAAAGATTCGGTTAGGTTAGGTGTGACAATCAAAAGTTTTGCACTTCCCACAATAGCGGGTGGTCGAGAGTCGTACCAAACGACGGGGCAAAACTCCGGGCGTTATTAAATGATGGTTCGGAGAATAATTTTAAATAATTGGAGACAAATTTTGACAATTTATTAAAAAATTTGCATTTCTTCGACGAATTTTTAATGTTCTTTTTGTAGTATAAAAAACTTAAATTTTGGCAGCACTGAAAATTTCTATAGCGTTGATCAAGACAAGGTGGAATACAAGATATGACAAAAATCCGCTGAAAAATATGAATATTTAGGTACCAAAATATTGGGTTAGGTTAGGTGTGACAATCAAAAGTTTTGCACTTCCCACAATAGGGGGTGGTCGAGAGTGGTACCAAACGACGGGGCAAAACTCCGGGCGTTATTTAATGATGGTTCAGAGAAAAACTTTGAATAATTTGAGACAAATTTTGACAATTTATTAAAAATTTTGCATTTCTTTGACGAATTTTTAATGTTCTATTTGTAGTACCAAAACTCTTAAATTTTGGCAGCATTGAAAATTTCTATAGCGTTGATCAAGACAAGGTAGAATACAAGATATGACAAAAACCCGCTGAAAAATATGAATATTCAGGTACCAAAAGATTCGGTTAGGTTAGGTGTGACGATCAAAAGTTTTGCACTTCCCACAATACGGGGTGGTCGAGAGTCGTACCAAACGACGGGGCAAAACTCCGGGCGTTATTAAATGATAGTTCGGAGAATAATTTTGAATAATTTGAGACAAATTTTGACAATTTATTAAAAAATTTACATTTCTTCGACGAATTTTTAATGTTCTTTTTGTAGTATAAAAAACTTAAATTTTGGCAGCACTGAAAATTTCTATAGCGTTGATCAAGACAAGGTAGAATACAAGATATGACAAAAACCCGCTGAAAAATATGAATATTCAGGTACCAAAAGATTCGGTTAGGTTAGGTGTGACAATCAAAAGTTTTGCACTTCCCACAATAGGGGGTGGTCGAGAGTCGTACCAAACGACGGGGCAAAACTCCGGGCGTTATTAAATGATGGTTCGGAGAATAATTTTGAATAATTTGAGACAAATTTTGACAATTTATTATGAAATTTGCATTTCTTTGACAAATTTTTAATGTTCTATTTGTAGTACCAAAACTCTTAAATTTTGGCAGCATTGAAAATTTCTATAGCGTTGATCAAGACAAGGTAGAATACAAGATATGACAAAAATCCGCTGAAAAATATGAATATTTAGGTACCAAAATATTGGGTTAGGTTAGGTGTGACAATCAAAAGTTTTGCACTTCCCACAATAGGGGGTGGTCGAGAGTGGTACCAAACGACGGGGCAAAACTCCGGGCGTTATTTAATGATGGTTCAGAGAAAAACTTTGAATAATTTGAGACAAATTTTGACAATTTATTAAAAATTTTGCATTTCTTTGACGAATTTTTAATGTTCTATTTGTAGTACCAAAACTCTTAAATTTTGGCAGCATTGAAAATTTCTATAGCGTTGATCAAGACAAGGTAGAATACAAGATATGACAAAAACCCGCTGAAAAATATGAATATTCAGGTACCAAAAGATTCGGTTAGGTTAGGTGTGACGATCAAAAGTTTTGCACTTCCCACAATACGGGGTGGTCGAGAGTCGTACCAAACGACGGGGCAAAACTCCGGGCGTTATTAAATGATAGTTCGGAGAATAATTTTGAATAATTTGAGACAAATTTTGACAATTTATTAAAAAATTTACATTTCTTCGACGAATTTTTAATGTTCTTTTTGTAGTATAAAAAACTTAAATTTTGGCAGCACTGAAAATTTCTATAGCGTTGATCAAGACAAGGTAGAATACAAGATATGACAGAAACCCGCTGAAAAATATGAATATTCAGGTACCAAAAGATTCGGTTAGGTTAGGTGTGACAATCAAAAGTTTTGCACTTCCCACAATAGCGGGTGGTCGAGAGTCGTACCAAACGACGGGGCAAAACTCCGGGCGTTATTAAATGATGGTTCGGAGAATAATTTTAAATAATTGGAGACAAATTTTGACAATTTATTAAAAAATTTGCATTTCTTCGACGAATTTTTAATGTTCTTTTTGTAGTATAAAAAACTTAAATTTTGGCAGCACTGAAAATTTCTATAGCGTTGATCAAGACAAGGTGGAATACAAGATATGACAAAAATCCGCTGAAAAATATGAATATTTAGGTACCAAAATATTGGGTTAGGTTAGGTGTGACAATCAAAAGTTTTGCACTTCCCACAATAGGGGGTGGTCGAGAGTGGTACCAAACGACGGGGCAAAACTCCGGGCGTTATTTAATGATGGTTCAGAGAAAAACTTTGAATAATTTGAGACAAATTTTGACAATTTATTAAAAATTTTGCATTTCTTTGACGAATTTTTAATGTTCTATTTGTAGTACCAAAACTCTTAAATTTTGGCAGCATTGAAAATTTCTATAGCGTTGATCAAGACAAGGTAGAATACAAGATATGACAAAAACCCGCTGAAAAATATGAATATTCAGGTACCAAAAGATTCGGTTAGGTTAGGTGTGACGATCAAAAGTTTTGCACTTCCCACAATACGGGGTGGTCGAGAGTCGTACCAAACGACGGGGCAAAACTCCGGGCGTTATTAAATGATAGTTCGGAGAATAATTTTGAATAATTTGAGACAAATTTTGACAATTTATTAAAAAATTTACATTTCTTCGACGAATTTTTAATGTTCTTTTTGTAGTATAAAAAACTTAAATTTTGGCAGCACTGAAAATTTCTATAGCGTTGATCAAGACAAGGTAGAATACAAGATATGACAAAAACCCGCTGAAAAATATGAATATTCAGGTACCAAAAGATTCGGTTAGGTTAGGTGTGACAATCAAAAGTTTTGCACTTCCCACAATAGGGGGTGGTCGAGAGTCGTACCAAACGACGGGGCAAAACTCCGGGCGTTATTAAATGATGGTTCGGAGAATAATTTTGAATAATTTGAGACAAATTTTGACAATTTATTATGAAATTTGCATTTCTTTGACAAATTTTTAATGTTCTATTTGTAGTACCAAAACTCTTAAATTTTGGCAGCATTGAAAATTTCTATAGCGTTGATCAAGACAAGGTAGAATACAAGATATGACAAAAATCCGCTGAAAAATATGAATATTTAGGTACCAAAATATTGGGTTAGGTTAGGTGTGACAATCAAAAGTTTTGCACTTCCCACAATAGGGGGTGGTCGAGAGTGGTACCAAACGACGGGGCAAAACTCCGGGCGTTATTTAATGATGGTTCAGAGAAAAACTTTGAATAATTTGAGACAAATTTTGACAATTTATTAAAAATTTTGCATTTCTTTGACGAATTTTTAATGTTCTATTTGTAGTACCAAAACTCTTAAATTTTGGCAGCATTGAAAATTTCTATAGCGTTGATCAAGACAAGGTAGAATACAAGATATGACAAAAACCCGCTGAAAAATATGAATATTCAGGTACCAAAAGATTCGGTTAGGTTAGGTGTGACGATCAAAAGTTTTGCACTTCCCACAATACGGGGTGGTCGAGAGTCGTACCAAACGACGGGGCAAAACTCCGGGCGTTATTAAATGATAGTTCGGAGAATAATTTTGAATAATTTGAGACAAATTTTGACAATTTATTAAAAAATTTACATTTCTTCGACGAATTTTTAATGTTCTTTTTGTAGTATAAAAAACTTAAATTTTGGCAGCACTGAAAATTTCTATAGCGTTGATCAAGACAAGGTAGAATACAAGATATGACAAAAACCCGCTGAAAAATATGAATATTCAGGTACCAAAAGATTCGGTTAGGTTAGGTGTGACAATCAAAAGTTTTGCACTTCCCACAATAGGGGGTGGTCGAGAGTCGTACCAAACGACGGGGCAAAACTCCGGGCGTTATTAAATGATGGTTCGGAGAATAATTTTGAATAATTTGAGACAAATTTTGACAATTTATTATGAAATTTGCATTTCTTTGACAAATTTTTAATGTTCTATTTGTAGTACCAAAACTCTTAAATTTTGGCAGCATTGAAAATTTCTATAGCGTTGATCAAGACAAGGTAGAATACAAGATATGACAAAAACCCGCTGAAAAATATGAATATTCAGGTACCAAAAGATTCGGTTAGGTTAGGTGTGACAATCAAAAGTTTTGCACTTCCCACAATAGGGGGTGGTCGAGAGTCGTACCAAACGACGGGGCAAAACTCCGGGCGTTATTAAATGATGGTTCGGAGAATAATTTTGAATAATTTGAGACAAATTTTGACAATTTATTAAAAAATTTGCATTTCTTCGACGAATTTTTAATGTTCTTTTTGTAGTATAAAAAACTTAAATTTTGGCAGCACTGAAAATTTCTATAGCGTTGATCAAGACAAGGTGGAATACAAGATATGACAAAAATCCGCTGAAAAATATGAATATTTAGGTACCAAAATATTGGGTTAGGTTAGGTGTGACAATCAAAAGTTTTGCACTTCCCACAATAGGGGGTGGTCGAGAGTGGTACCAAACGACGGGGCAAAACTCCGGGCGTTATTTAATGATGGTTCAGAGAAAAACTTTGAATAATTTGAGACAAATTTTGACAATTTATTAAAAATTTTGCATTTCTTTGACGAATTTTTAATGTTCTTTTTGTAGTATAAAAAACTTAAATTTTGGCAGCACTGAAAATTTCTATAGCGTTGATCAAGACAAGGTGGAATACAAGATATGACAAAAATCCGCTGAAAATTATGTTGACAATTTATTAAAAAATTTGCATTTCTTCGACGAATTTTTAATGTTCTTTTTGTAGTATAAAAAACTTAAATTTTGGCAGCACTGAAAATTTCTGTAGCGTTGATCAAGACAAGGTGGAATACAAGATATGACAAAAATCCGCTGAAAATTATGAATATTTAGGTACCGAAAGATTAGGTTAGGTTAGGTGTAAAAATCAAAAGTTTTGCACTTCCCACAATAGGGTGTGGTCGAGAGTCGTACCAAACGACGGGGCAAAACTCCGGGCGTTATTAAATGATAGTTCGGAGAATAATTTTGAATAATCTGAGACAAATTTTGACAATTTATTAAAAAATTTGCATTTCTTCGACGAATTTTTAATGTTCTTTTTGTAGTATAAAAAACTTAAATTTTGGCAGCACTGAAAATTTCTGTAGCGTTGATCAAGACAAGGTGGAATACAAGATATGACAAAAATCCGCTGAAAAATATGAATATTCAGGTACCAAAAGATTCGGTTAGGTTAGGTGTGACAATCAAAAGTTTTGCACTTCCCACAATAGGGGGTGGTCGAGAGTCGTACCAAACGACGGGGCAAAACTCCGGGCGTTATTAAATGATGGTTCGGAGAATAATTTTGAATAATTTGAGACAAATTTTGACAATTTATTATGAAATTTGCATTTCTTTGACAAATTTTTAATGTTCTATTTGTAGTACCAAAACTCTTAAATTTTGGCAGCATTGAAAATTTCTATAGCGTTGATCAAGACAAGGTAGAATACAAGATATGACAAAAATCCGCTGAAAAATATGAATATTTAGGTACCAAAATATTGGGTTAGGTTAGGTGTGACAATCAAAAGTTTTGCACTTCCCACAATAGGGGGTGGTCGAGAGTGGTACCAAACGACGGGGCAAAACTCCGGGCGTTATTTAATGATGGTTCAGAGAAAAACTTTGAATAATTTGAGACAAATTTTGACAATTTATTAAAAATTTTGCATTTCTTTGACGAATTTTTAATGTTCTATTTGTAGTACCAAAACTCTTAAATTTTGGCAGCATTGAAAATTTCTATAGCGTTGATCAAGACAAGGTAGAATACAAGATATGACAAAAACCCGCTGAAAAATATGAATATTCAGGTACCAAAAGATTCGGTTAGGTTAGGTGTGACGATCAAAAGTTTTGCACTTCCCACAATACGGGGTGGTCGAGAGTCGTACCAAACGACGGGGCAAAACTCCGGGCGTTATTAAATGATAGTTCGGAGAATAATTTTGAATAATTTGAGACAAATTTTGACAATTTATTAAAAAATTTACATTTCTTCGACGAATTTTTAATGTTCTTTTTGTAGTATAAAAAACTTAAATTTTGGCAGCACTGAAAATTTCTATAGCGTTGATCAAGACAAGGTAGAATACAAGATATGACAAAAACCCGCTGAAAAATATGAATATTCAGGTACCAAAAGATTCGGTTAGGTTAGGTGTGACAATCAAAAGTTTTGCACTTCCCACAATAGGGGGTGGTCGAGAGTCGTACCAAACGACGGGGCAAAACTCCGGGCGTTATTAAATGATGGTTCGGAGAATAATTTTGAATAATTTGAGACAAATTTTGACAATTTATTATGAAATTTGCATTTCTTTGACAAATTTTTAATGTTCTATTTGTAGTACCAAAACTCTTAAATTTTGGCAGCATTGAAAATTTCTATAGCGTTGATCAAGACAAGGTAGAATACAAGATATGACAAAAACCCGCTGAAAAATATGAATATTCAGGTACCAAAAGATTCGGTTAGGTTAGGTGTGACAATCAAAAGTTTTGCACTTCCCACAATAGGGGGTGGTCGAGAGTCGTACCAAACGACGGGGCAAAACTCCGGGCGTTATTAAATGATGGTTCGGAGAATAATTTTGAATAATTTGAGACAAATTTTGACAATTTATTAAAAAATTTGCATTTCTTCGACGAATTTTTAATGTTCTTTTTGTAGTATAAAAAACTTAAATTTTGGCAGCACTGAAAATTTCTATAGCGTTGATCAAGACAAGGTGGAATACAAGATATGACAAAAATCCGCTGAAAAATATGAATATTTAGGTACCAAAATATTGGGTTAGGTTAGGTGTGACAATCAAAAGTTTTGCACTTCCCACAATAGGGGGTGGTCGAGAGTGGTACCAAACGACGGGGCAAAACTCCGGGCGTTATTTAATGATGGTTCAGAGAAAAACTTTGAATAATTTGAGACAAATTTTGACAATTTATTAAAAATTTTGCATTTCTTTGACGAATTTTTAATGTTCTTTTTGTAGTATAAAAAACTTAAATTTTGGCAGCACTGAAAATTTCTATAGCGTTGATCAAGACAAGGTGGAATACAAGATATGACAAAAATCCGCTGAAAATTATGTTGACAATTTATTAAAAAATTTGCATTTCTTCGACGAATTTTTAATGTTCTTTTTGTAGTATAAAAAACTTAAATTTTGGCAGCACTGAAAATTTCTGTAGCGTTGATCAAGACAAGGTGGAATACAAGATATGACAAAAATCCGCTGAAAATTATGAATATTTAGGTACCGAAAGATTAGGTTAGGTTAGGTGTAAAAATCAAAAGTTTTGCACTTCCCACAATAGGGTGTGGTCGAGAGTCGTACCAAACGACGGGGCAAAACTCCGGGCGTTATTAAATGATAGTTCGGAGAATAATTTTGAATAATCTGAGACAAATTTTGACAATTTATTAAAAAATTTGCATTTCTTCGACGAATTTTTAATGTTCTTTTTGTAGTATAAAAAACTTAAATTTTGGCAGCACTGAAAATTTCTGTAGCGTTGATCAAGACAAGGTGGAATACAAGATATGACAAAAATCCGCTGAAAATTATGAATATTTAGGTACCGAAAGATTAGGTTAGGTTAGGTGTAAAAATCAAAAGTTTTGCACTTCCCACAATAGGGTGTGGTCGAGAGTCGTACCAAACGACGGGGCAAAACTCCGGGCGTTATTTAATGATGGTTCGGAGAATAATTTGGATAATTTGAGACAAATTTTGACAATTTATTAAAAAATTTGCATTTCTTTGACAAATTTTTAATGTTCTATTTGTAGTACAAAAACTCTTAAATTTTGGCAGCATTGAAAATTTCTATAGCGTTGATCAAGACAAGGTAGAATACAAGATATGACAAAAACCCGCTGAAAAATATGAATATTCAGGTACCAAAAGATTCGGTTAGGTTAGGTGTGACAATCAAAAGTTTTGCACTTCCCACAATAGCGGGTGGTCGAGAGTCGTACCAAACGACGGGGCAAAACTTCGGGCGTTATTAAATGATGGTTCGGAGAATAATTTTAAATAATTGGAGACAAATTTTGACAATTTATTAAAAAATTTGCATTTCTTCGACGAATTTTTAATGTTCTTTTTGTAGTATAAAAAACTTAAATTTTGGCAGCACTGAAAATTTCTATAGCGTTGATCAAGACAAGGTGGAATACAAGATATGACAAAAATCCGCTGAAAAATATGAATATTTAGGTACCAAAATATTGGGTTAGGTTAGGTGTGACAATCAAAAGTTTTGCACTTCCCACAATAGGGGGTGGTCGAGAGTGGTACCAAACGACGGGGCAAAACTCCGGGCGTTATTTTATGATGGTTCAGAGAAAAACTTTGAATAATTTGAGACAAATTTTGACAATTTATTAAAAATTTTGCATTTCTTTGACGAATTTTTAATGTTCTATTTGTAGTACCAAAACTCTTAAATTTTGGCAGCATTGAAAATTTCTATAGCGTTGATCAAGACAAGGTAGAATACAAGATATGACAAAAACCCGCTGAAAAATATGAATATTCAGGTACCAAAAGATTCGGTTAGGTTAGGTGTGACGATCAAAAGTTTTGCACTTCCCACAATACGGGGTGGTCGAGAGTCGTACCAAACGACGGGGCAAAACTCCGGGCGTTATTAAATGATAGTTCGGAGAATAATTTTGAATAATCTGAGACAAATTTTGACAATTTATTAAAAAATTTGCATTTCTTCGACGAATTTTTAATGTTCTTTTTGTAGTATAAAAAACTTAAATTTTGGCAGCACTGAAAATTTCTGTAGCGTTGATCAAGACAAGGTGGAATACAAGATATGACAAAAATCCGCTGAAAATTATGAATATTTAGGTACCGAAAGATTAGGTTAGGTTAGGTGTAAAAATCAAAAGTTTTGCACTTCCCACAATAGGGTGTGGTCGAGAGTCGTACCAAACGACGGGGCAAAACTCCGGGCGTTATTTAATGATGGTTCGGAGAATAATTTGGATAATTTGAGACAAATTTTGACAATTTATTAAAAAATTTGCATTTCTTTGACAAATTTTTAATGTTCTATTTGTAGTACAAAAACTCTTAAATTTTGGCAGCATTGAAAATTTCTATAGCGTTGATCAAGACAAGGTAGAATACAAGATATGACAGAAACCCGCTGAAAAATATGAATATTCAGGTACCAAAAGATTCGGTTAGGTTAGGTGTGACAATCAAAAGTTTTGCACTTCCCACAATAGCGGGTGGTCGAGAGTCGTACCAAACGACGGGGCAAAACTCCGGGCGTTATTAAATGATGGTTCGGAGAATAATTTTAAATAATTGGAGACAAATTTTGACAATTTATTAAAAAATTTGCATTTCTTCGACGAATTTTTAATGTTCTTTTTGTAGTATAAAAAACTTAAATTTTGGCAGCACTGAAAATTTCTATAGCGTTGATCAAGACAAGGTGGAATACAAGATATGACAAAAATCCGCTGAAAAATATGAATATTTAGGTACCAAAATATTGGGTTAGGTTAGGTGTGACAATCAAAAGTTTTGCACTTCCCACAATAGGGGGTGGTCGAGAGTGGTACCAAACGACGGGGCAAAACTCCGGGCGTTATTTAATGATGGTTCAGAGAAAAACTTTGAATAATTTGAGACAAATTTTGACAATTTATTAAAAATTTTGCATTTCTTTGACAAATTTTTAATGTTCTATTTGTAGTACAAAAACTCTTAAATTTTGGCAGCATTGAAAATTTCTATAGCGTTGATCAAGACAAGGTAGAATACAAGATATGACAAAAACCCGCTGAAAAATATGAATATTCAGGTACCAAAAGATTCGGTTAGGTTAGGTGTGACAATCAAAAGTTTTGCACTTCCCACAATAGGGGGTGGTCGAGAGTCGTACCAAACGACGGGGCAAAACTCCGGGCGTTATTAAATGATGGTTCGGAGAATAATTTTGAATAATCTGAGACAAATTTTGACAATTTATTAAAAAATTTGCATTTCTTCGACGAATTATTAATGTTCTTTTTGTAGTATAAAAACTTAAATTTTGGCAGCACTGAAAATTTCTATAGCGTTGATCAAGACAAGGTGGAATACAAGATATGACAAAAATCCGCTGAAAATTATGAATATTTAGGTACCGAAAGATTAGGTTAGGTTAGGTGTAAAAATCAAAAGTTTTGCACTTCCCACAATAGGGTGTGGTCGAGAGTCGTACCAAACGACGGGGCAAAACTCCGGGCGTTATTTAATGATGGTTCGGAGAATAATTTGGATAATTTGAGACAAATTTTGACAATTTATTAAAAAATTTGCATTTCTTTGACAAATTTTTAATGTTCTATTTGTAGTACAAAAACTCTTAAATTTTGGCAGCATTGAAAATTTCTATAGCGTTGATCAAGACAAGGTAGAATACAAGATATGACAGAAACCCGCTGAAAAATATGAATATTCAGGTACCAAAAGATTCGGTTAGGTTAGGTGTGACAATCAAAAGTTTTGCACTTCCCACAATAGCGGGTGGTCGAGAGTCGTACCAAACGACGGGGCAAAACTTCGGGCGTTATTAAATGATGGTTCGGAGAATAATTTTAAATAATTGGAGACAAATTTTGACAATTTATTAAAAAATTTGCATTTCTTCGACGAATTTTTAATGTTCTTTTTGTAGTATAAAAAACTTAAATTTTGGCAGCACTGAAAATTTCTATAGCGTTGATCAAGACAAGGTGGAATACAAGATATGACAAAAACCCGCTGAAAAATATGAATATTCAGGTACCAAAAGATTCGGTTAGGTTAGGTGTGACGATCAAAAGTTTTGCACTTCCCACAATACGGGGTGGTCGAGAGTCGTACCAAACGACGGGGCAAAACTCCGGGCGTTATTAAATGATAGTTCGGAGAATAATTTTGAATAATCTGAGACAAATTTTGACAATTTATTAAAAAATTTGCATTTCTTCGACGAATTTTTAATGTTCTTTTTGTAGTATAAAAAACTTAAATTTTGGCAGCACTGAAAATTTCTGTAGCGTTGATCAAGACAAGGTGGAATACAAGATATGACAAAAATCCGCTGAAAATTATGAATATTTAGGTACCGAAAGATTAGGTTAGGTTAGGTGTAAAAATCAAAAGTTTTGCACTTCCCACAATAGGGTGTGGTCGAGAGTCGTACCAAACGACGGGGCAAAACTCCGGGCGTTATTAAATGATAGTTCGGAGAATAATTTTGAATAATCTGAGACAAATTTTGACAATTTATTAAAAAATTTGCATTTCTTCGACGCATTTTTAATGTTCTTTTTGTAGTATAAAAAACTTAAATTTTGGCAGCACTGAAAATTTCTGTAGCGTTGATCAAGACAAGGTGGAATACAAGATATGACAAAAATCCGCTGAAAATTATGAATATTTAGGTACCGAAAGATTAGGTTAGGTTAGGTGTAAAAATCAAAAGTTTTGCACTTCCCACAATAGGGTGTGGTCGAGAGTCGTACCAAACGACGGGGCAAAACTCCGGGCGTTATTTAATGATGGTTCGGAGAATAATTTGGATAATTTGAGACAAATTTTGACAATTTATTAAAAAATTTGCATTTCTTTGACAAATTTTTAATGTTCTATTTGTAGTACAAAAACTCTTAAATTTTGGCAGCATTGAAAATTTCTATAGCGTTGATCAAGACAAGGTAGAATACAAGATATGACAAAAACCCGCTGAAAAATATGAATATTCAGGTACCAAAAGATTCGGTTAGGTTAGGTGTGACAATCAAAAGTTTTGCACTTCCCACAATAGCGGGTGGTCGAGAGTCGTACCAAACGACGGGGCAAAACTTCGGGCGTTATTAAATGATGGTTCGGAGAATAATTTTAAATAATTGGAGACAAATTTTGACAATTTATTAAAAAATTTGCATTTCTTCGACGAATTTTTAATGTTCTTTTTGTAGTATAAAAAACTTAAATTTTGGCAGCACTGAAAATTTCTATAGCGTTGATCAAGACAAGGTGGAATACAAGATATGACAAAAATCCGCTGAAAAATATGAATATTTAGGTACCAAAATATTGGGTTAGGTTAGGTGTGACAATCAAAAGTTTTGCACTTCCCACAATAGGGGGTGGTCGAGAGTGGTACCAAACGACGGGGCAAAACTCCGGGCGTTATTTAATGATGGTTCAGAGAAAAATTTTGGATAATTTGAGACAAATTTTGACAATTTATTAAGACATTTGCATTTCTTCGACGAATTTTAATGTTCTTTTTGTAGTACAAAAACTCTTAAATTTTGGCAGCATTGAAAATTTCTATAGCCTTGATCAAGACAAGGTAGAATACAAGAAATGACAAAAACCCGCTGAAAAATATGAATATTCAGGTACCAAAAGATTCGGTTAGGTTAGGTGTGACAATCAAAAGTTTTGCACTTCCCACAATAGGGGGTGGTCGAGAGTCGTACCAAACGACGGGGCAAAACTCCGGGCGTTATTAAATGATGGTTCGGAGAATAATTTTGAATAATTTGAGACAAATTTTGACAATTTATTAAAAAATTTGCATTTCTTCGACGAATTTTTAATGTTCTTTTTGTAGTATAAAAATCTTAAATTTTGGCAGCACTGAAAATTTCTATAGCGTTGATCAAGACAAGGTGGAATACAAGATATGACAAAAATCCGCTGAAAAATATGAATATTTAGGTACCAAAATATTGGGTTAGGTTAGGTGTGACAATCAAAAGTTTTGCACTTCCCACAATAGGGGGTGGTCGAGAGTGGTACCAAACGACGGGGCAAAACTCCGGGCGTTATTTAATGATGGTTCAGAGAAAAACTTTGAATAATTTGAGACAAATTTTGACAATTTATTAAGAAATTTGCATTTCTTTGACAAATTTTTAATGTTCTTTTTGTAGTATAAAAATCTTAAATTTTGGCAGCACTGAAAATTTCTATAGCGTTGATCAAGACAAGGTAGAATACAAGATATGACAAAAACCCGCTGAAAAATATGAATATTCAGGTACCAAAAGATTCGGTTAGGTTAGGTGTGACAATCAAAAGTTTTGCACTTCCCACAATAGGGGGTGGTCGAGAGTCGTACCAAACGACGGGGCAAAACTCCGGGCGTTATTAAATGATGGTTCGGAGAATAATTTTGAATAATTTGAGACAAATTTTGACAATTTATTAAAAAATTTGCATTTCTTCGACGAATTTTAATGTTCTTTTTGTAGTATAAAAAACTTAAATTTTGGCAGCACTGAAAATTTCTATAGTGTTGATCAAGACAAGGTGGAATACAAGATATGACAAAAATCCGCTGAAAAATATGAATATTTAGGTACCAAAATATTGGGTTAGGTTAGGTGTGACAATAAAAAGTTTTGCACTTCCCACAATAGGGGGTGGTCGAGAGTGGTACCAAACGACGGGGCAAAACTCCGGGCGTTATTTAATGTTGGTTCAGAGAAAAACTTTGAATAATTTGAGACAAATTTTGACAATTTATTAAAAATTTTGCATTTCTTTGACGAATTTTTAATGTTCTTTTTGTAGTATAAAAAACTTAAATTTTGGCAGCACTGAAAATTTCTATAGCGTTGATCAAGACAAGGTAGAATACAAGATATGACAAAAACCCGCTGAAAAATATGAATATTCAGGTACCAAAAGATTCGGTTAGGTTAGGTGTGACAATCAAAAGTTTTGCACTTCCCACAATAGGGGGTGGTCGAGAGTCGTACCAAACGACGGGGCAAAACTCCGGGCGTTATTAAATGATGGTTCGGAGAATAATTTTGAATAATTTGACACAAATTTTGACAATTTATTAAAAAATTTGCATTTCTTCGACGAATTTTTAATGTTCTTTTTGTAGTATAAAAATCTTAAATTTTGGCAGCACTGAAAATTTCTATAGCGTTGATCAAGACAAGGTGGAATACAAGATATGACAAAAATCCGCTGAAAAATATGAATATTTAGGTACCAAAATATTGGGTTAGGTTAGGTGTGACAATCAAAAGTTTTGCACTTCCCACAATAGGGGGTGGTCGAGAGTGGTACCAAACGACGGGGCAAAACTCCGGGCGTTATTTAATGATGGTTCAGAGAAAAACTTTGAATAATTTGAGACAAATTTTGACAATTTATTAAGAAATTTGCATTTCTTTGACAAATTTTTAATGTTCTTTTTGTAGTATAAAAATCTTAAATTTTGGCAGCACTGAAAATTTCTATAGCGTTGATCAAGACAAGGTAGAATACAAGATATGACAAAAACCCGCTGAAAAATATGAATATTCAGGTACCAAAAGATTCGGTTAGGTTAGGTGTGACAATCAAAAGTTTTGCACTTCCCACAATAGGGGGTGGTCGAGAGTCGTACCAAACGACGGGGCAAAACTCCGGGCGTTATTAAATGATGGTTCGGAGAATAATTTTGAATAATTTGAGACAAATTTTGACAATTTATTAAAAAATTTGCATTTCTTCGACGAATTTTTAATGTTCTTTTTGTAGTATAAAACTCTTAAATTTTGGCAGCATTGAAAATTTATATAGCGTTGATCAAGACAAGGTGGAATACAAGATATGACAAAAACCCGCTGAAAAATATGAATATTCAGGTACCAAAAGTTTCGGTTAGGTTAGGTGTGACAATCAAAAGTTTTGCACTTCCCACAATAGGGGGTGGTCGAGAGTCGTACCAAACGACGGGGCAAAACTCCGGGCGTTATTAAATGATGGTTCGGAGAATAATTTTGAATAATTTGAGACAAATTTTGACAATTTATTAAAAAATTTGCATTTCTTCGACGAATTTTTAATGTTCTTTTTGTAGTATAAAAATCTTAAATTTTGGCAGCACTGAAAATTTCTATAGCGTTGATCAAGACATGGTAGAATACAAGATATGACAAAAATCCGCTGAAAAATATGAATATTTAGGTACCGAAAGATTAGGTTAGGTTAGGTGTAAAAATCAAAAGTTTTGCACTTCCCACAATAGGGGGTGGTCGAGAGTCGTACCAAACGACGGGGCAAAACTCCGGGCGTTATTAAATGATGGTTCGGAGAATAATTTTGAATAATTTGAGACAAATTTTGACAATTTATTAAAAAATTTGCATTTCTTCGACGAATTTTAATGTTCTTTTTGTAGTATAAAAAACTTAAATTTTGGCAGCACTGAAAATTTCTATAGCGTTGATCAAGACAAGGTGGAATACAAGATATGACAAAAATCCGCTGAAAAATATGAATATTTAGGTACCAAAATATTGGGTTAGGTTAGGTGTGACAATAAAAAGTTTTGCACTTCCCACAATAGGGGGTGGTCGAGAGTGGTACCAAACGACGGGGCAAAACTCCGGGCGTTATTTAATGATGGTTCAGAGAAAAACTTTGAATAATTTGAGACAAATTTTGACAATTTATTAAAAATTTTGCATTTCTTTGACGAATTTTTAATGTTCTTTTTGTAGTATAAAAAACTTAAATTTTGGCAGCACTGAAAATTTCTATAGCGTTGATCAAGACATGGTAGAATACAAGATATGACAAAAATCCGCTGAAAAATATGAATATTTAGGTACCGAAAGATTAGGTTAGGTTAGGTGTAAAAATCAAAAGTTTTGCACTTCCCACAATAGGGGGTGGTCGAGAGTCAAACCAAACGACGGGGCAAAACTCCGGGCGTTATTTAATGATGGTTCAGAGAAAAACTTTGAATAATTTGAGACAAATTTTGACAATTTATTAAAAATTTTGCATTTCTTTGACGAATTTTTAATGTTCTTTTTGTAGTATAAAAAACTTAAATTTTGGCAGCATTGAAAATTTCTATAGCGTTGATCAAGACAAGGTAGAATACAAGATATGACAAAAACCCGCTGAAAAATATGAATATTCAGGTACCAAAAGATTCGGTTAGGTTAGGTGTGACAATCAAAAGTTTTGCACTTCCCACAATAGGGGGTGGTCGAGAGTCAAACCAAACGACGGGGCAAAACTCCGGGCGTTATTTAATGATGGTTCAGAGAAAAACTTTGAATAATTTGAGACAAATTTTGACAATTTATTAAAAATTTTGCATTTCTTTGACGAATTTTTAATGTTCTTTTTGTAGTATAAAAAACTTAAATTTTGGCAGCATTGAAAATTTCTATAGCGTTGATCAAGACAAGGTAGAATACAAGATATGACAAAAACCCGCTGAAAAATATGAATATTCAGGTACCAAAAGATTCGGTTAGGTTAGGTGTGACAATCAAAAGTTTTGCACTTCCCACAATAGGGGGTGGTCGAGAGCCGTACCAAACGACGGGGCAAAACTCCGGGCGTTATTAAATGATTAATTTTGAATAATTTGAGACAAATTTTGACAATTTATTAAAAAATTTGCATTTCTTCGACGAATTTTTAATGTTCTTTTTGTAGTATAAAAAACTTAAATTTTGGCAGCAATGAAAATTTCTATAGCGTTGATCAAGACAAGGTGGAATACAAGATATGACAAAAATCCGCTGAAAAATATGAATATTTAGGTACCAAAATATTGGGTTAGGTTAGGTGTGACAATCAAAAGTTTTGCACTTCCCACAATAGGGGGTGGTCGAGAGTCGTACCAAACGACGGGGCAAAACTCCGGGCGTTATTAAATGATGGTTCGGAGAATAATTTTGAATAATTTGAGACAAATTTTGACAATTTATTAAAAAATTTGCATTTCTTCGACGAATTTTAATGTTCTTTTTGTAGTATAAAAAACTTAAATTTTGGCAGCACTGAAAATTTCTATAGCGTTGATCAAGACGAGGTGGAATACAAGATATGACAAAAATCCGCTGAAAAATATGAATATTTAGGTACCAAAATATTGGGTTAGGTTAGGTGTGACAATCAAAAGTTTTGCACTTCCCACAATAGGGGGTGGTCGAGAGTGGTACCAAACGACGGGGCAAAACTCCGGGCGTTATTTAATGATGGTTCAGAGAAAAATTTTGGATAATTTGAGACAAATTTTGACAATTTATTAAGAAATTTGCATTTTTTTGACAAATTTTTAATGTTCTATTTGTAGTACAAAAACTCTTAAATTTTGGCAGCATTGAAAATTTCTATAGCCTTGATCAAGACAAGGTAGAATACAAGAAATGACAAAAACCCGCTGAAAAATATGAATATTCAGGTACCAAAAGATTCGGTTAGGTTAGGTGTGACAATCAAAAGTTTTGCACTTCCCACAATAGGGGGTGGTCGAGAGTGGTACCAAACGACGGGGCAAAACTCCGGGCGTTATTTTATGATGGTTCAGAGAAAAACTTTGAATAATTTGAGACAAATTTTGACAATTTATTAAAAATTTTGCATTTCTTTGACGAATTTTTAATGTTCTATTTGTAGTACCAAAACTCTTAAATTTTGGCAGCATTGAAAATTTCTATAGCGTTGATCAAGACAAGGTAGAATACAAGATATGACAAAAACCCGCTGAAAAATATGAATATTCAGGTACCAAAAGATTCGGTTAGGTTAGGTGTGACGATCAAAAGTTTTGCACTTCCCACAATACGGGGTGGTCGAGAGTCGTACCAAACGACGGGGCAAAACTCCGGGCGTTATTAAATGATAGTTCGGAGAATAATTTTGAATAATCTGAGACAAATTTTGACAATTTATTAAAAAATTTGCATTTCTTCGACGAATTTTTAATGTTCTTTTTGTAGTATAAAAAACTTAAATTTTGGCAGCACTGAAAATTTCTGTAGCGTTGATCAAGACAAGGTGGAATACAAGATATGACAAAAATCCGCTGAAAATTATGAATATTTAGGTACCGAAAGATTAGGTTAGGTTAGGTGTAAAAATCAAAAGTTTTGCACTTCCCACAATAGGGTGTGGTCGAGAGTCGTACCAAACGACGGGGCAAAACTCCGGGCGTTATTTAATGATGGTTCGGAGAATAATTTGGATAATTTGAGACAAATTTTGACAATTTATTAAAAAATTTGCATTTCTTTGACAAATTTTTAATGTTCTATTTGTAGTACAAAAACTCTTAAATTTTGGCAGCATTGAAAATTTCTATAGCGTTGATCAAGACAAGGTAGAATACAAGATATGACAAAAACCCGCTGAAAAATATGAATATTCAGGTACCAAAAGATTCGGTTAGGTTAGGTGTGACAATCAAAAGTTTTGCACTTCCCACAATAGCGGGTGGTCGAGAGTCGTACCAAACGACGGGGCAAAACTCCGGGCGTTATTAAATGATGGTTCGGAGAATAATTTTAAATAATTGGAGACAAATTTTGACAATTTATTAAAAAATTTGCATTTCTTCGACGAATTTTTAATGTTCTTTTTGTAGTATAAAAAACTTAAATTTTGGCAGCACTGAAAATTTCTATAGCGTTGATCAAGACAAGGTGGAATACAAGATATGACAAAAGTCCGCTGAAAAATATGAATATTTAGGTACCAAAATATTGGGTTAGGTTAGGTGTGACAATCAAGGGGGTGTGTGGCCAGAGAACCTCCTAGTGTGCCTGACGGCTGCTGGTCCTTTCTACATTTCTAGTGGATTGGAACGGCAGTCGTTGGGCCGGTACACCCCGGGCAACACGGGTAATAATGTCCTTTCGGGGGCATTATTACTCGTGGCTAATACTCTGGCACGCGCGTAGGGAACCCGAGGCATCCTGTCTCGGGGTTATCGGCCCGCAAGGGCCGCGTTTGGGGGTCTCTCCACGTGTTCCTCTGATTAGCAGAGGACACGTGGATGAGACGGGGGATATAGAGGAAGAAAACCTCTATAAAAAATTACTAGTGGGGGCTGCTAGGCCGGGGTGGGGAGCATAGGCGTTCTGCCCAGTCGGGCGGTCTTGGGGCGGGTGGATCGGTCCAGCATGGACCCCCACCCGGCCCAACACGGGGGGGATAGAGGAAGACAACCTCTCTAAAAAATCACCAGTGGGGGCCGTAAGGCCGGTGCGGGTCGCGTGCCGTCCTGCCCGTCGAGCGGCCTTGGGGCGGGTGGATCGGTCCAGCATGGACCCCCATCCGGTCCAACACGGGGGGGATAGAGGAAGACAACCTCTCTAAAAAATTACCAGTGGGGGCCGTTAGGCCGGGGTGGGCTGCGTGGGCATCCTGCTCCATCGAGCGGCCTTGGGGCGGGTGGATCGGTCCAGCATGGACCCCATCCGGCCCAACCCGTAATCCTGAATTGACAGGACCGGGGGCCTTCGGGCTGCGAGGAAGAAAACCTCTATAAAAATTACCCAAAGCCTAAGTTTTTGGTGGCCCGGCGAGGGGCTGTATGGCTGGGGGGAACCCAGCCATTAGGGCCACCCAAACCAAAAACTATGAGATGTCGGCTAAAGGTTTTTACCTACCCCAGGAGGGTACCGGGTGCGCCGCGCCCGGAGAATCCCTCACGGAGCCTTCTGGCTCCGTCTGCCCCTCGTATTCTGGGGGGGGCAACCGCCATCACAGCGCAGTGCCGCGCGAAATATCCGGCACCGAAATTTCCGCAGGGTCATGTACTGACCCTGCGATGAGAGTTGCCTTGGGCTCAGGCCCGAACAAGGCCAGAAAGGAGGATCCCAAAAAGGGGAAGGCAGGGGGGGATATGGCCCCACCGTCAGTCCGGGATAGTGTCCCGGCCGTGCCGAGGACACGGTCGAGGTGCCGGGTGGCGGCGCTGGCACGCAGCGACTCTATGTCGAGCGTGTTCAGTGCCGGAACCGGCACTGATATGGACGTCGAGTCGCGGGCGGGCTCGGGCTCTGAGGCCAGTCGGACTCGGAGCCGGTGCTCGTCGGCGGCCCGACGGGAGAGGGAGGAGGGAGGGGATAGCCCTGTTTCCCTCACCCTCAAGTTCTGGGGTGCACCCGGCGCTTCCGTGAAGCGCCGGAAGACGTCGCACCATGCGCCGTCCGACTCTGGGTCGGACACGGAGGTGGAGGTGGTAGAGAGGACGCCCTGCGGAGGAAGGGCTGGTTCCCCGATGCCGCCTCCCTCCACGGGAAAGCTCCTTGGGCAGCCTCTGTCTGCCCGTCGGGACTTCATTAAGAGGACTGGGGTCCCGGATGCGTCCCCCTCGGGAGAGGACTCGGTTGCCGACCTCAGGCAACGATTTGAGGCTGGCGCTGAGACCGCCCTGAGGGTGGCAGCCCGGTCAGGCAACTTGAAGGGGGGGTTCGTTCGGGACCTAAAGGTTGCCACGGAGGAGATGAGGGAGGCCTTCTTCGGCATGTGGGGACGGGCTTCCTCCGACCTCCAGAAGCGTTGGAGGTCGGAGAACGAGGGGCTGCACAAGCAGCTCGCGGAGCTCCGGGCGGAGGTAGCGGCCATGAAGGCGGCCGCTGCCACTGCCGCTCGGGCCAGTACCGGCAAGACGCCCTCGGCCAACGCCGGGGCACCTGCCCGGAGGCAGCGGGAGGAGTTCCCGCCCCTCCCGCGGCGCACAGCGCAGCCCCTCACTCCCGCGGAGGACCAGCGGCCTGCCTGGGCGAACGAGCTTATGCGGGCCACGGTAGCTCAGGCACGCAACGTGGTGGAAGCGTGCCTGGCCAACTATGGCCTCGTGCCCGTCCCGACCCCGGGACCCCCGCTCGGGGGCCGCCCCCGGATGGTCGGAGGCACGCCGGCTGGCCCGGCGCCCTCCGGCCCACCGGCTGCGCAGCAGAAATCTGCCCCCACACCATCGGCTTCCTCTTCCAAGGGGAAGGGGAAGGGCAAGGGGAGGGCAACTACCACTGTGGCGCCGCGGCGCCCAGCCTCCCAGCCCCAACCCGCCCCGATGGCCTCTACTTCGGCTGAGCAGCCATGGATGGAGGTCGTCGGAAGGAAGAGGAGGCAGAAGAAGAAGAAGAAGAAGGCCTCCCGGGCTCTCCCGGTGGCAAGTAAAAAGAAGGGCCCCCGCCCAGCTGACCTGCGCCCCCCGCGCTCCAACGCCGTTGTGGTGGAGCTGACGGAGGAGGGGCTCCGGCAGGGCGTGACCTATGCAGGCGTCCTCCGGCGGGCCACTCAGGCCATGAAAGGCAATCTCGCTGAGATTGGCCTCGCCGGAGGCGTTTTCTTCAAGGTTGCCGCCACTGGGGCAAGAATCTTAGAGGTCCCAGGCGCCACCTCCGGCGACAAGGCGGACAAGGTGGCCGAAACAATTCGGTCACTTTTCACGCCTGAGGAGGTCAGGGTCTCGCGCCCGGTGAAGTCCGCCGAAATGCGGATAACCGGGCTGGATGACTCGGCCTCCTCCGAGGATGTCGCCGCTGCGGTGGCAAAAGCCGGAACCTGCCCTCAGGCGCAGGTCAGGGTGGGGGAGGTGCGCCGCGGCAATGGTGGTCTGTGCACGGTGATGGTGCGCTGCCCCATCGCCGCGGCAAAGAAGGTGGCGGCCGGCCGTTTGCTGGTCGGGATGGTCTCGGCTCAGGTAAATCTGCTGGAGCCGAGGCCTAGGCGGTGCTACCGCTGCCTCGAACCGGGGCACGTGAGGCAGCAATGCACCGCCGAAACTGACCGCAGCGAGTCCTGTTATCGCTGCGGCCAGCCCGGCCACAAGGCCGCCGCATGCTCCGCGGCAAAAGCTTCCTGCAGCATCTGCTTGGCTGCAGGAAGGCCGGCGGGGCACCGGATGGGGAGCAAATCTTGCTCCCCACCCAAAAGGCATAAGGCCAGAGGGGCGGTCGCCAGGACTCCGGCCGCCCCGGCCCCGTCCCAAGCAGGGAGCAGTAGGGAGGCGATGGAAACCTAATTGATTATGGCCCATCGCCTCCTACAGGTGAATGTTGACCACTCCGCCAGGGCGCAGGATATTTTGCTGCAGCACATGGCGGAGTGGTCAATAGACATCGCCGTGGTCGCCGAGCCTTACTGCGTCCCCAGCCGACACAACTGGTTTGGGGACCTCGGGGGCTCGGCGGCCATTGTTTCGTCCGGACCCTCGCTCCTGGTGATGACAGACAGGGGCGAGGGGTATATTTGTGTTGATTGGGAGGGAACCGTCCTCATCGGGGTGTACTTCTCTCCAAACCGGCGCCTCGCCGAGTTTGAGCAATTTTTGGACGCGGTGGGGGCCGTGATTAATCGGTACCCATCGCGTCCGGTCGTGGTGGCGGGGGACTTCAATGCCAAATCATCGGCTTGGGGATCCCCTGTCACCGACGCTCGCGGCGACGCGCTGGAGGAGTGGGCGATTGCGACCGGCCTCGTGGTTCTTAACCGGGGGTCGGTCGCCACGTGCGTGCGCTGGCAGGGTGAGTCCATTGTGGACATTTCGTTTGCAAGCCCTGCCATAGCGCGCCACGTCCGGGACTGGCGAGTGCTGGTCGAGGCGGAGTCACTGTCGGACCATCGTTACGTACGGTTCGACATCTCCGCCTCGCCGGCGATCCCGGACGATCGCCCGAGGAGAGTGCACACCCCGTCGTCCCCACGATGGGCGTTGAAACGTCTCGACGTAGACGTGCTGGTGGAAGCCTCCATCGTCCAGGCCTGGACCCCGATGGGTGAAGGGCCTGTGGAGGTTGAGTCGGAGGCGGAGTGGTTCCGGGGCGCGATGACGCAGATTTGCGACGCGTCGATGCCCCGGGCCAGTGCTCGACCTCCAAGGCGTCAGGTGTACTGGTGGTCTGACGACATCAGCCAAAAACGCGCCGCGTGCATTGCGGCGCGTCGCCAGTACACTAGGTACCGCCGACGCAGGCGGTACCGTGACCCGACCGTGGAGGCACGGCTGCGGGGTGAATACGTACAGCGGAAGTACGCCCTGCAGTCCGCCATCAGCGAGGCCAAAGCCCAAAGATGGCAAGAGTTCCTGGGGACTCTCGAGGCAGATCCGTGGGGCCGCCCGTATAAGGTGGTCAGGGGCAAGTTGCGCCCCTGGGCCCCACCGGTCACTGAGAGTCTCCAGCCCCGGCAATTGGAGGGGGTGGTCTCCGCTCTCTTTCCTTCGAGAGCGGAGCACACACCTCCCGTAATGGCGCCGCCCGAAGTCGAGGAGGACGGCGCCGATGCCGGGGCGCCAGTAGTATCAATGGCGGAGCTCGGCGCGGCAATGGTGCGGCTCCGGGGCAAAAACACTGCTCCGGGGCCGGACGGGATTCCTGGCCGCGCCTGGGTTTTGGCCTATGACGCCCTAGGGGACCGGCTCCTCAGGCTGTTTAGCGCCTGCCTGGAGTCGGGACGGTTCCCTTCCATGTGGAAGACGGGCAAGCTGGTCCTCCTGAGAAAGGAGGGCCGCCCCGCGGACTCTCCCTCCGCGTACCGCCCCATAGTGCTGTTGGATGAGGTGGGCAAGCTCTTTGAGCGTGTGTTGGCTGCCCGCCTCTCCAAGCACCTGGTGCGGGTGGGCCCCGACTTATCCGAACTCCAGTTCGGATTCCGGGAGGGCCGATCGACGATTGACGCGATCAGTCGCGTCAAGGCCCTCTCGGAAGAGGCTGTCGCCTCGCGCGGGGTGCTGTTGGCGGTGTCCTTGGACATCGCCAACGCGTTCAACACCCTGCCGTGGGCGACTATTAGGGAGGCGCTCCGATTTCATGGGGTGCCTCCCTACCTGCGCCGAATAGTCGGGGACTACCTGCACCAGAGAAGTGTATTCTGTGTGGGGCGGAACGGAGAGACGTTCCGGAGGGAGGTGTCGTGCGGTGTTCCACAGGGATCGGTTCTGGGTCCGCTCCTGTGGAACATTGGTTACGACTGGGTGCTGCGGGGCGCCCTGCCCCCGGGCGTCGGCGTAACTTGTTACGCCGACGACACGCTGGTTACGGCCCGGGGAGAGGACTACTGGGCAGCTGCCCGTCTTGCCACGGCTGGAGTGGCTCTGGTTGTCGGCAGGATTAGGATGTTGGGACTGGAGGTGGCGCTGGAAAAGTCCGAGGCCCTGTTATTTCACGGGCCTCGGCGGGCGCCGCCACCAGATGCCCACATCATCGTTGGAGGGGTCCGCATCGGGGTGGAGCCGAGTATGAAATACTTGGGGCTCCACCTCGACGGCCGCTGGAACTTTCGCGTCCATTTTAGCCGCCTGGCCCCCCGGCTGATGTCGGCAGCTGGAGCGCTTAGCTCTCTGCTGCCGAATATCGGGGGGCCGAGTGTCATCTGCCGCCGCCTCTATTTAGGGGTGGTGCGGTCGATGGCCCTTTATGGGTCGCCCATTTGGGCTGGCGCCCTGGATCGCCGAAATGTCGCCCTCCTAAGGAGACCTCAGAGGGCGATGGCGATCAGGGTGTCGCGGGCGTACCGCACCGTCTCCTACGAGGCGGCGTGCGTTTTGGCGGCATCGCCGCCCTGGGATTTGGAGGCGGAGGTCCAAGCGTCATTGTATTACTGGCGCGCTGACCTCCGGCTCCAGGGCGAGGAGCCCACGCACAGGGCGGTGGAGACGCGAAGGTTCCAGGCTCGATTGGTCCTGGAGGCCAAATGGCAGGAGAGGCTGGCCCAGCCCCGCTATGGGGTGAGGACAGTCGAGGCTGTCCGTCCAGTCTTAAGGGAGTGGACGGACAGACGGCGCGGACCGCTCACCTACCGGCTTACTCAGGTGCTCTCCGGACACGGGTGTTTCGGAGAGTACCTCTGCAAGATAGCCGGTAGGGAGCCGACAACCAGATGTCACCATTGTGAGATGTGTGACCGGGACACGGCGCAGCACACGCTGGAGGAGTGCCCGGCGTGGGCCGCGGAGCGCTGTGCCCTGGTCACCGTGATTGGCCCCGACCTCTCGTTGCCGACCGTCATATCCAAGATGGTCGGCGACGACAGGTGCTGGGGCGCAATGAGTTCCTTCTGCGAGACTGTCATCTCGCAGAAGGAGGCGGCGGAGCGGGGGCGTGAGGACGATCCTTACGCCCCAGACGTCCGCCGCCGCAGGATGGGGCGCAGGAGACGCGCTTATGTCGCTCTCCTGCCCCCCACCTAGGGGCTCCGGGTGGCGGGGCCTCAGGGGACCCTGCCACCCGTAAACTAAAAGCCCCGAGAGGGCGCGCGCGGTGTTCCCGCGCGCCTTTCTGATGTCGAAAGGGGAGAGCAGTCAGGCTCTCCCCTGGGGACGAGAGGTGGTCGGGTCCGAAAAAAAAAAAAATGACCCGGCCGGCACCCACACGGGGGGGCCTGCTATGGTTGAATCTTTTAAGTTCCCAACTGGCCCCCCCCATTGGGTGAGAGAGGGAACACCCCAGGTTTTTTAGTGGGTAGACCAGCGCGTTTTCTTGCTGGGAGTCCCACACGCCCCGCCGGTGCCGTCCCCTAGCCGGCGGGTAGTGCATGAAGCATTTTTCCTGGGAATCAAAAAAAAAAAAAAAAAAAAAAAAAAAAGGTGTGACAATCAAAAGTTTTGCACTTCCCACAATAGGGGGTGGTCGAGAGTGGTACCAAACGACGGGGCAAAACTCCGGGCGTTATTTAATGATGGTTCAGAGAAAAACTTTGAATAATTTGAGACAAATTTTGACAATTTATTAAAAATTTTGCATTTCTTTGACAAATTTTTAATGTTCTATTTGTAGTACAAAAACTCTTAAATTTTGGCAGCATTGAAAATTTCTATAGCGTTGATCAAGACAAGGTAGAATACAAGATATGACAAAAACCCGCTGAAAAATATGAATATTCAGGTACCAAAAGATTCGGTTAGGTTAGGTGTGACAATCAAAAGTTTTGCACTTCCCACAATAGGGGGTGGTCGAGAGTCGTACCAAACGACGGGGCAAAACTCCGGGCGTTATTAAATGATGGTTCGGAGAATAATTTTGAATAATCTGAGACAAATTTTGACAATTTATTAAAAAATTTGCATTTCTTCGACGAATTTTTAATGTTCTTTTTGTAGTATAAAAACTTAAATTTTGGCAGCACTGAAAATTTCTATAGCGTTGATCAAGACAAGGTGGAATACAAGATATGACAAAAATCCGCTGAAAATTATGAATATTTAGGTACCGAAAGATTAGGTTAGGTTAGGTGTAAAAATCAAAAGTTTTGCACTTCCCACAATAGGGTGTGGTCGAGAGTCGTACCAAACGACGGGGCAAAACTCCGGGCGTTATTTAATGATGGTTCGGAGAATAATTTGGATAATTTGAGACAAATTTTGACAATTTATTAAAAAATTTGCATTTCTTTGACAAATTTTTAATGTTCTATTTGTAGTACAAAAACTCTTAAATTTTGGCAGCATTGAAAATTTCTATAGCGTTGATCAAGACAAGGTAGAATACAAGATATGACAGAAACCCGCTGAAAAATATGAATATTCAGGTACCAAAAGATTCGGTTAGGTTAGGTGTGACAATCAAAAGTTTTGCACTTCCCACAATAGCGGGTGGTCGAGAGTCGTACCAAACGACGGGGCAAAACTCCGGGCGTTATTAAATGATGGTTCGGAGAATAATTTTAAATAATTGGAGACAAATTTTGACAATTTATTAAAAAATTTGCATTTCTTCGACGAATTTTTAATGTTCTTTTTGTAGTATAAAAAACTTAAATTTTGGCTGCACTGAAAATTTCTATAGCGTTGATCAAGACAAGGTGGAATACAAGATATGACAAAAATCCGCTGAAAAATATGAATATTAAGGTACCAAAATATTGGGTTAGGTTAGGTGTGACAATCAAAAGTTTTGCACTTCCCACAATAGGGGGTGGTCGAGAGTGGTACCAAACGACGGGGCAAAACTCCGGGCGTTATTTTATGATGGTTCAGAGAAAAACTTTGAATAATTTGAGACAAATTTTGACAATTTATTAAAAATTTTGCATTTCTTTGACGAATTTTTAATGTTCTATTTGTAGTACCAAAACTCTTAAATTTTGGCAGCATTGAAAATTTCTATAGCGTTGATCAAGACAAGGTAGAATACAAGATATGACAAAAACCCGCTGAAAAATATGAATATTCAGGTACCAAAAGATTCGGTTAGGTTAGGTGTGACGATCAAAAGTTTTGCACTTCCCACAATACGGGGTGGTCGAGAGTCGTACCAAACGACGGGGCAAAACTCCGGGCGTTATTAAATGATAGTTCGGAGAATAATTTTGAATAATCTGAGACAAATTTTGACAATTTATTAAAAAATTTGCATTTCTTCGACGAATTTTTAATGTTCTTTTTGTAGTATAAAAAACTTAAATTTTGGCAGCACTGAAAATTTCTGTAGCGTTGATCAAGACAAGGTGGAATACAAGATATGACAAAAATCCGCTGAAAATTATGAATATTTAGGTACCGAAAGATTAGGTTAGGTTAGGTGTAAAAATCAAAAGTTTTGCACTTCCCACAATAGGGTGTGGTCGAGAGTCGTACCAAACGACGGGGCAAAACTCCGGGCGTTATTTAATGATGGTTCGGAGAATAATTTGGATAATTTGAGACAAATTTTGACAATTTATTAAAAAATTTGCATTTCTTTGACAAATTTTTAATGTTCTATTTGTAGTACAAAAACTCTTAAATTTTGGCAGCATTGAAAATTTCTATAGCGTTGATCAAGACAAGGTAGAATACAAGATATGACAGAAACCCGCTGAAAAATATGAATATTCAGGTACCAAAAGATTCGGTTAGGTTAGGTGTGACAATCAAAAGTTTTGCACTTCCCACAATAGCGGGTGGTCGAGAGTCGTACCAAACGACGGGGCAAAACTCCGGGCGTTATTAAATGATGGTTCGGAGAATAATTTTAAATAATTGGAGACAAATTTTGACAATTTATTAAAAAATTTGCATTTCTTCGACGAATTTTTAATGTTCTTTTTGTAGTATAAAAAACTTAAATTTTGGCAGCACTGAAAATTTCTATAGCGTTGATCAAGACAAGGTGGAATACAAGATATGACAAAAATCCGCTGAAAAATATGAATATTTAGGTACCAAAATATTGGGTTAGGTTAGGTGTGACAATCAAAAGTTTTGCACTTCCCACAATAGGGGGTGGTCGAGAGTGGTACCAAACGACGGGGCAAAACTCCGGGCGTTATTTAATGATGGTTCAGAGAAAAACTTTGAATAATTTGAGACAAATTTTGACAATTTATTAAAAATTTTGCATTTCTTTGACGAATTTTTAATGTTCTATTTGTAGTACCAAAACTCTTAAATTTTGGCAGCATTGAAAATTTCTATAGCGTTGATCAAGACAAGGTAGAATACAAGATATGACAAAAACCCGCTGAAAAATATGAATATTCAGGTACCAAAAGATTCGGTTAGGTTAGGTGTGACAATCAAAAGTTTTGCACTTCCCACAATAGCGGGTGGTCGAGAGTCGTACCAAACGACGGGGCAAAACTCCGGGCGTTATTAAATGATGGTTCGGAGAATAATTTTAAATAATTGGAGACAAATTTTGACAATTTATTAAAAAATTTGCATTTCTTCGACGAATTTTTAATGTTCTTTTTGTAGTATAAAAAACTTAAATTTTGGCAGCACTGAAAATTTCTATAGCGTTGATCAAGACAAGGTGGAATACAAGATATGACAAAAATCCGCTGAAAAATATGAATATTTAGGTACCAAAATATTGGGTTAGGTTAGGTGTGACAATCAAAAGTTTTGCACTTCCCACATAAGGGGGTGGTCGAGAGTCGTACCAAACGACGGGGCAAAACTCCGGGCGTTATTAAATGATAGTTCGGAGAATAATTTTGAATAATTTGAGACAAATTTTGACAATTTATTAAAAAATTTGCATTTCTTCGACGAATTTTTAATGTTCTTTTTGTAGTATAAAAAACTTAAATTTTGGCAGCACTGAAAATTTCTATAGCGTTGATCAAGACAAGGTGGAATACAAGATATGACAAAAATCCGCTGAAAAATATGAATATTTAGGTACCAAAATATTGGGTTAGGTTAGGTGTGACAATCAAAAGTTTTGCACTTCCCACAATAGGGGGTGGTCGAGAGTGGTACCAAACGACGTGGCAAAACTCCGGGCGTTATTTAATGATGGTTCAGAGAAAAACTTTGAATAATTTGAGACAAATTTTGACAATTTATTAAAAATTTTGCATTTCTTTGACGAATTTTTAATGTTCTATTTGTAGTACCAAAACTCTTAAATTTTGGCAGCATTGAAAATTTCTATAGCGTTGATCAAGACAAGGTAGAATACAAGATATGACAAAAACCCGCTGAAAAATATGAATATTCAGGTACCAAAAGATTCGGTTAGGTTAGGTGTGACGATCAAAAGTTTTGCACTTCCCACAATACGGGGTGGTCGAGAGTCGTACCAAACGACGGGGCAAAACTCCGGGCGTTATTAAATGATAGTTCGGAGAATAATTTTGAATAATTTGAGACAAATTTTGACAATTTATTAAAAAATTTGCATTTCTTCGACGAATTTTTAATGTTCTTTTTGTAGTATAAAAAACTTAAATTTTGGCAGCACTGAAAATTTCTATAGCGTTGATCAAGACAAGGTGGAATACAAGATATGACAAAAATCCGCTGAAAAATATGAATATTTAGGTACCAAAATATTGGGTTAGGTTAGGTGTGACAATCAAAAGTTTTGCACTTCCCACAATAGGGGGTGGTCGAGAGTCGTACCAAACGACGGGGCAAAACTCCGGGCGTTATTAAATGATAGTTCGGAGAATAATTTTGAATAATTTGAGACAAATTTTGACAATTTATTAAAAAATTTGCATTTCTTCGACGAATTTTTAATGTTCTTTTTGTAGTATAAAAAACTTAAATTTTGGCAGCACTGAAAATTTCTATAGCGTTGATCAAGACAAGGTGGAATACAAGATATGACAAAAATCCGCTGAAAAATATGAATATTTAGGTACCAAAATATTGGGTTAGGTTAGGTGTGACAATCAAAAGTTTTGCACTTCCCACAATAGGGGGTGGTCGAGAGTGGTACCAAACGACGTGGCAAAACTCCGGGCGTTATTTAATGATGGTTCAGAGAAAAACTTTGAATAATTTGAGACAAATTTTGACAATTTATTAAAAATTTTGCATTTCTTTGACGAATTTTTAATGTTCTATTTGTAGTACCAAAACTCTTAAATTTTGGCAGCATTGAAAATTTCTATAGCGTTGATCAAGACAAGGTAGAATACAAGATATGACAAAAACCCGCTGAAAAATATGAATATTCAGGTACCAAAAGATTCGGTTAGGTTAGGTGTGACGATCAAAAGTTTTGCACTTCCCACAATACGGGGTGGTCGAGAGTCGTACCAAACGACGGGGCAAAACTCCGGGCGTTATTAAATGATAGTTCGGAGAATAATTTTGAATAATTTGAGACAAATTTTGACAATTTATTAAAAAATTTGCATTTCTTCGACGAATTTTTAATGTTCTTTTTGTAGTATAAAAAACTTAAATTTTGGCAGCACTGAAAATTTCTATAGCGTTGATCAAGACAAGGTGGAATACAAGATATGACAAAAATCCGCTGAAAAATATGAATATTTAGGTACCAAAATATTGGGTTAGGTTAGGTGTGACAATCAAAAGTTTTGCACTTCCCACAATAGGGGGTGGTCGAGAGTCGTACCAAACGACGGGGCAAAACTCCGGGCGTTATTAAATGATAGTTCGGAGAATAATTTTGAATAATTTGAGACAAATTTTGACAATTTATTAAAAAATTTACATTTCTTCGACGAATTTTTAATGTTCTTTTTGTAGTATAAAAAACTTAAATTTTGGCAGCACTGAAAATTTTTCTATAGCGTTGATCAAGACAAGGTGGAATACAAGATATGACAAAAATCCGCTGAAAAATATGAATATTTAGGTACCAAAATATTGGGTTAGGTTAGGTGTGACAATCAAAAGTTTTGCACTTCCCACAATAGGGGGTGGTCGAGAGTGGTACCAAACGACGGGGCAAAACTCCGGGCGTTATTTAATGATGGTTCAGAGAAAAACTTTGAATAATTTGAGACAAATTTTGACAATTTATTAAAAATTTTGCATTTCTTTGACGAATTTTTAATGTTCTATTTGTAGTACCAAAACTCTTAAATTTTGGCAGCATTGAAAATTTCTATAGCGTTGATCAAGACAAGGTAGAATACAAGATATGACAAAAACCCGCTGAAAAATATGAATATTCAGGTACCAAAAGATTCGGTTAGGTTAGGTGTGACGATCAAAAGTTTTGCACTTCCCACAATACGGGGTGGTCGAGAGTCGTACCAAACGACGGGGCAAAACTCCGGGCGTTATTAAATGATAGTTCGGAGAATAATTTTGAATAATTTGAGACAAATTTTGACAATTTATTAAAAAAATTTGCATTTCTTCGACGAATTTTTAATGTTCTTTTTGTAGTATAAAAAACTTAAATTTTGGCAGCACTGAAAATTTCTATAGCGTTGATCAAGACAAGGTAGAATACAAGATATGACAAAAACCCGCTGAAAAATATGAATATTCAGGTACCAAAAGATTCGGTTAGGTTAGGTGTGACAATCAAAAGTTTTGCACTTCCCACAATAGGGGGTGGTCGAGAGTCGTACCAAACGACGGGGCAAAACTCCGGGCGTTATTAAATGATGGTTCGGAGAATAATTTTGAATAATTTGAGACAAATTTTGACAATTTATTAAGAAATTTGCATTTCTTTGACAAATTTTTAATGTTCTATTTGTAGTACCAAAACTCTTAAATTTTGGCAGCATTGAAAATTTCTATAGCGTTGATCAAGACAAGGTAGAATACAAGATATGACAAAAACCCGCTGAAAAATATGAATATTCAGGTACCAAAAGATTCGGTTAGGTTAGGTGTGACAATCAAAAGTTTTGCACTTCCCACAATAGGGGGTGGTCGAGAGTCGTACCAAACGACGGGGCAAAACTCCGGGCGTTATTAAATGATGGTTCGGAGAATAATTTTGAATAATTTGAGACAAATTTTGACAATTTATTAAAAAATTTGCATTTCTTCGACGAATTTTTAATGTTCTTTTTGTAGTATAAAAAACTTAAATTTTGGCAGCACTGAAAATTTCTATAGCGTTGATCAAGACAAGGTGGAATACAAGATATGACAAAAATCCGCTGAAAAATATGAATATTTAGGTACCAAAATATTGGGTTAGGTTAGGTGTGACAATCAAAAGTTTTGCACTTCCCACAATAGGGGGTGGTCGAGAGTGGTACCAAACGACGGGGCAAAACTCCGGGCGTTATTTAATGATGGTTCAGAGAAAAACTTTGAATAATTTGAGACAAATTTTGACAATTTATTAAAAAATTTGCATTTCTTCGACGAATTTTTAATGTTCTTTTTGTAGTATAAAAAACTTAAATTTTGGCAGCACTGAAAATTTCTATAGCGTTGATCAAGACAAGGTGGAATACAAGATATGACAAAAATCCGCTGAAAAATATGAATATTTAGGTACCAAAATATTGGGTTAGGTTAGGTGTGACAATCAAAAGTTTTGCACTTCCCACAATAGGGGGTGGTCGAGAGTCGTACCAAACGACGGGGCAAAACTCCGGGCGTTATTAAATGATAGTTCGGAGAATAATTTTGAATAATTTGAGACAAATTTTGACAATTTATTAAAAAATTTGCATTTCTTCGACGAATTTTTAATGTTCTTTTTGTAGTATAAAAAACTTAAATTTTGGCAGCACTGAAAATTTCTATAGCGTTGATCAAGACAAGGTGGAATACAAGATATGACAAAAATCCGCTGAAAAATATGAATATTTAGGTACCAAAATATTGGGTTAGGTTAGGTGTGACAATCAAAAGTTTTGCACTTCCCACAATAGGGGGTGGTCGAGAGTGGTACCAAACGACGTGGCAAAACTCCGGGCGTTATTTAATGATGGTTCAGAGAAAAACTTTGAATAATTTGAGACAAATTTTGACAATTTATTAAAAATTTTGCATTTCTTTGACGAATTTTTAATGTTCTATTTGTAGTACCAAAACTCTTAAATTTTGGCAGCATTGAAAATTTCTATAGCGTTGATCAAGACAAGGTAGAATACAAGATATGACAAAAACCCGCTGAAAAATATGAATATTCAGGTACCAAAAGATTCGGTTAGGTTAGGTGTGACAATCAAAAGTTTTGCACTTCCCACAATAGGGGGTGGTCGAGAGTCGTACCAAACGACGGGGCAAAACTCCGGGCGTTATTAAATGATAGTTCGGAGAATAATTTTGAATAATTTGAGACAAATTTTGACAATTTATTAAAAAATTTGCATTTCTTCGACGAATTTTTAATGTTCTTTTTGTAGTATAAAAAACTTAAATTTTGGCAGCACTGAAAATTTTTCTATAGCGTTGATCAAGACAAGGTGGAATACAAGATATGACAAAAATCCGCTGAAAAATATGAATATTTAGGTACCAAAATATTGGGTTAGGTTAGGTGTGACAATCAAAAGTTTTGCACTTCCCACAATAGGGGGTGGTCGAGAGTGGTACCAAACGACGGGGCAAAACTCCGGGCGTTATTTAATGATGGTTCAGAGAAAAACTTTGAATAATTTGAGACAAATTTTGACAATTTATTAAAAATTTTGCATTTCTTTGACGAATTTTTAATGTTCTATTTGTAGTACCAAAACTCTTAAATTTTGGCAGCATTGAAAATTTCTATAGCGTTGATCAAGACAAGGTAGAATACAAGATATGACAAAAACCCGCTGAAAAATATGAATATTCAGGTACCAAAAGATTCGGTTAGGTTAGGTGTGACGATCAAAAGTTTTGCACTTCCCACAATACGGGGTGGTCGAGAGTCGTACCAAACGACGGGGCAAAACTCCGGGCGTTATTAAATGATAGTTCGGAGAATAATTTTGAATAATTTGAGACAAATTTTGACAATTTATTAAAAAAATTTGCATTTCTTCGACGAATTTTTAATGTTCTTTTTGTAGTATAAAAAACTTAAATTTTGGCAGCACTGAAAATTTCTATAGCGTTGATCAAGACAAGGTAGAATACAAGATATGACAAAAACCCGCTGAAAAATATGAATATTCAGGTACCAAAAGATTCGGTTAGGTTAGGTGTGACAATCAAAAGTTTTGCACTTCCCACAATAGGGGGTGGTCGAGAGTCGTACCAAACGACGGGGCAAAACTCCGGGCGTTATTAAATGATGGTTCGGAGAATAATTTTGAATAATTTGAGACAAATTTTGACAATTTATTAAGAAATTTGCATTTCTTTGACAAATTTTTAATGTTCTATTTGTAGTACCAAAACTCTTAAATTTTGGCAGCATTGAAAATTTCTATAGCGTTGATCAAGACAAGGTAGAATACAAGATATGACAAAAACCCGCTGAAAAATATGAATATTCAGGTACCAAAAGATTCGGTTAGGTTAGGTGTGACAATC
The DNA here is from genome assembly GCA_963675205.1 of Catocala nupta. Lineage (NCBI taxonomy): Eukaryota > Metazoa > Arthropoda > Insecta > Lepidoptera > Erebidae > Catocala > Catocala nupta. The sequence goes on along the minus strand of OY776107.1, from coordinate 923,935 downwards.
AAAAGTTTTGCACTTCCCACAATAGGGGGTGGTCGAGAGTCGTACCAAACGACGGGGCAAAACTCCGGGCGTTATTAAATGATGGTTCGGAGAATAATTTTGAATAATTTGAGACAAATTTTGACAATTTATTAAAAAATTTGCATTTCTTCGACGAATTTTTAATGTTCTTTTTGTAGTATAAAAAACTTAAATTTTGGCAGCACTGAAAATTTCTATAGCGTTGATCAAGACAAGGTGGAATACAAGATATGACAAAAATCCGCTGAAAAATATGAATATTTAGGTACCAAAATATTGGGTTAGGTTAGGTGTGACAATCAAAAGTTTTGCACTTCCCACAATAGGGGGTGGTCGAGAGTGGTACCAAACGACGGGGCAAAACTCCGGGCGTTATTTAATGATGGTTCAGAGAAAAACTTTGAATAATTTGAGACAAATTTTGACAATTTATTAAAAATTTTGCATTTCTTTGACGAATTTTTAATGTTCTATTTGTAGTACCAAAACTCTTAAATTTTGGCAGCATTGAAAATTTCTATAGCGTTGATCAAGACAAGGTAGAATACAAGATATGACAAAAACCCGCTGAAAAATATGAATATTCAGGTACCAAAAGATTCGGTTAGGTTAGGTGTGACAATCAAAAGTTTTGCACTTCCCACAATAGCGGGTGGTCGAGAGTCGTACCAAACGACGGGGCAAAACTCCGGGCGTTATTAAATGATGGTTCGGAGAATAATTTTAAATAATTGGAGACAAATTTTGACAATTTATTAAAAAATTTGCATTTCTTCGACGAATTTTTAATGTTCTTTTTGTAGTATAAAAAACTTAAATTTTAGCAGCACTGAAAATTTCTATAGCGTTGATCAAGACAAGGTGGAATACAAGATATGACAAAAATCCGCTGAAAAATATGAATATTTAGGTACCAAAATATTGGGTTAGGTTCGTCCCCTAGCCGGCGGGTAGTGCATCAAGCATTTTTTCCTGGGCAACAAAAAAAAAAAAAAAAAAAAAAAAAAAAAAAAAAAAAAAAAAAAAAAAAAAAAAAAAAAAAAGGTGTGACAATCAAAAGTTTTGCACTTCCCACAATAGGGGGTGGTCGAGAGTCGTACCAAACGACGGGGCAAAACTCCGGGCGTTATTAAATGATAGTTCGGAGAATAATTTTGAATAATTTGAGACAAATTTTGACAATTTATTAAAAAATTTGCATTTCTTCGACGAATTTTTAATGTTCTTTTTGTAGTATAAAAAACTTAAATTTTGGCAGCACTGAAAATTTCTATAGCGTTGATCAAGACAAGGTGGAATACAAGATATGACAAAAATCCGCTGAAAAATATGAATATTTAGGTACCAAAATATTGGGTTAGGTTAGGTGTGACAATCAAAAGTTTTGCACTTCCCACAATAGGGGGTGGTCGAGAGTGGTACCAAACGACGTGGCAAAACTCCGGGCGTTATTTAATGATGGTTCAGAGAAAAACTTTGAATAATTTGAGACAAATTTTGACAATTTATTAAAAATTTTGCATTTCTTTGACGAATTTTTAATGTTCTATTTGTAGTACCAAAACTCTTAAATTTTGGCAGCATTGAAAATTTCTATAGCGTTGATCAAGACAAGGTAGAATACAAGATATGACAAAAACCCGCTGAAAAATATGAATATTCAGGTACCAAAAGATTCGGTTAGGTTAGGTGTGACGATCAAAAGTTTTGCACTTCCCACAATACGGGGTGGTCGAGAGTCGTACCAAACGACGGGGCAAAACTCCGGGCGTTATTAAATGATAGTTCGGAGAATAATTTTGAATAATTTGAGACAAATTTTGACAATTTATTAAAAAATTTGCATTTCTTCGACGAATTTTTAATGTTCTTTTTGTAGTATAAAAAACTTAAATTTTGGCAGCACTGAAAATTTCTATAGCGTTGATCAAGACAAGGTGGAATACAAGATATGACAAAAATCCGCTGAAAAATATGAATATTTAGGTACCAAAATATTGGGTTAGGTTAGGTGTGACAATCAAAAGTTTTGCACTTCCCACAATAGGGGGTGGTCGAGAGTCGTACCAAACGACGGGGCAAAACTCCGGGCGTTATTAAATGATAGTTCGGAGAATAATTTTGAATAATTTGAGACAAATTTTGACAATTTATTAAAAAATTTGCATTTCTTCGACGAATTTTTAATGTTCTTTTTGTAGTATAAAAAACTTAAATTTTGGCAGCACTGAAAATTTCTATAGCGTTGATCAAGACAAGGTGGAATACAAGATATGACAAAAATCCGCTGAAAAATATGAATATTTAGGTACCAAAATATTGGGTTAGGTTAGGTGTGACAATCAAAAGTTTTGCACTTCCCACAATAGGGGGTGGTCGAGAGTGGTACCAAACGACGGGGCAAAACTCCGGGCGTTATTTAATGATGGTTCAGAGAAAAACTTTGAATAATTTGAGACAAATTTTGACAATTTATTAAAAATTTTGCATTTCTTTGACGAATTTTTAATGTTCTATTTGTAGTACCAAAACTCTTAAATTTTGGCAGCATTGAAAATTTCTATAGCGTTGATCAAGACAAGGTAGAATACAAGATATGACAAAAACCCGCTGAAAAATATGAATATTCAGGTACCAAAAGATTCGGTTAGGTTAGGTGTGACGATCAAAAGTTTTGCACTTCCCACAATACGGGGTGGTCGAGAGTCGTACCAAACGACGGGGCAAAACTCCGGGCGTTATTAAATGATAGTTCGGAGAATAATTTTGAATAATTTGAGACAAATTTTGACAATTTATTAAAAAAATTTGCATTTCTTCGACGAATTTTTAATGTTCTTTTTGTAGTATAAAAAACTTAAATTTTGGCAGCACTGAAAATTTCTATAGCGTTGATCAAGACAAGGTAGAATACAAGATATGACAAAAACCCGCTGAAAAATATGAATATTCAGGTACCAAAAGATTCGGTTAGGTTAGGTGTGACAATCAAAAGTTTTGCACTTCCCACAATAGGGGGTGGTCGAGAGTCGTACCAAACGACGGGGCAAAACTCCGGGCGTTATTAAATGATGGTTCGGAGAATAATTTTGAATAATTTGAGACAAATTTTGACAATTTATTAAGAAATTTGCATTTCTTTGACAAATTTTTAATGTTCTATTTGTAGTACCAAAACTCTTAAATTTTGGCAGCATTGAAAATTTCTATAGCGTTGATCAAGACAAGGTAGAATACAAGATATGACAAAAACCCGCTGAAAAATATGAATATTCAGGTACCAAAAGATTCGGTTAGGTTAGGTGTGACAATCAAAAGTTTTGCACTTCCCACAATAGGGGGTGGTCGAGAGTCGTACCAAACGACGGGGCAAAACTCCGGGCGTTATTAAATGATGGTTCGGAGAATAATTTTGAATAATTTGAGACAAATTTTGACAATTTATTAAAAAATTTGCATTTCTTCGACGAATTTTTAATGTTCTTTTTGTAGTATAAAAAACTTAAATTTTGGCAGCACTGAAAATTTCTATAGCGTTGATCAAGACAAGGTGGAATACAAGATATGACAAAAATCCGCTGAAAAATATGAATATTTAGGTACCAAAATATTGGGTTAGGTTAGGTGTGACAATCAAAAGTTTTGCACTTCCCACAATAGGGGGTGGTCGAGAGTGGTACCAAACGACGGGGCAAAACTCCGGGCGTTATTTAATGATGGTTCAGAGAAAAACTTTGAATAATTTGAGACAAATTTTGACAATTTATTAAAAATTTTGCATTTCTTTGACGAATTTTTAATGTTCTTTTTGTAGTATAAAAAACTTAAATTTTGGCAGCACTGAAAATTTCTATAGCGTTGATCAAGACAAGGTGGAATACAAGATATGACAAAAATCCGCTGAAAAATATGAATATTTAGGTACCAAAATATTGGGTTAGGTTAGGTGTGACAATCAAAAGTTTTGCACTTCCCACAATAGGGGGTGGTCGAGAGTGGTACAAAACGACGGGGCAAAACTCCGGGCGTTATTTAATGATGGTTCAGAGAAAAACTTTGAATAATTTGAGACAAATTTTGACAATTTATTAAAAATTTTGCATTTCTTTGACAAATTTTTAATGTTCTTTTTGTAGTATAAAAAACTTAAATTTTGGCAGCAATGAAAATTTCTATAGCGTTAATCAAGACAAGGTAGAATACAAGATATGACAAAAACCCGCTGAAAAATATGAATATTCAAGTACCAAAAGATTCGGTTAGGTTAGGTGTGACAATCAAAAGTTTTGCACTTCCCACAATAGGGGGTGGTCGAGAGTCGTACCAAACGACGGGGCAAAACTCCGGGCGTTATTAAATGATGGTTCGGAGAATAATTTTGAATAATTTGAGACAAATTTTGACAATTTATTAAAAAATTTGCATTTCTTCGACGAATTTTAATGTTCTTTTTGTAGTATAAAAAACTTAAATTTTGGCAGCACTGAAAATTTCTATAGCGTTGATCAAGACAAGGTGGAATACAAGATATGACAAAAATCCGCTGAAAAATATGAATATTTAGGTACCAAAATATTGGGTTAGGTTAGGTGTGACAATCAAAAGTTTTGCACTTCCCACAATAGGGGGTGGTCGAGAGCCGTACCAAACGACGGGGCAAAACTCCGGGCGTTATTAAATGATGGTTCGGAGAATAATTTTGAATAATTTGAGACAAATTTTGACAATTTATTAAAAAATTTGCATTTCTTCGACGAATTTTTAATGTTCTTTTTGTAGTATAAAAAACTTAAATTTTGGCAGCAATGAAAATTTCTATAGCGTTGATCAAGACAAGGTGGAATACAAGATATGACAAAAATCCGCTGAAAAATATGAATATTTAGGTACCAAAATATTGGGTTAGGTTAGGTGTGACAATCAATGGGGTGTGTGGCCAGAGAACCTCCCAGTGTGCCTGACGGCTGCTGGTCCTTTCTACATTTTTAGTTGATTGGAACGGCAGTCGTTGGGCCGGTACACCCCGGGCAACACGGGTAATAATGTCCTTTCGGGGGCATTATTACTCGTGGCTAATACTCTGGCACGCGCGTAGGGAACCCGAGGCATCTTGCCTCGGAGTTATCGGCCCGCGAGGGCCGCGTTTGGGGATCTCTCCACGTGTTCCTCTGATTAGCAGAGGACACGTGGATGAGACGGGGGGATAGAGGAAGACAACCTCTCTAAAAAATTACCAGTGGGGGCCGTAAGGCCGGAGCGGGTCGCGTGTGCGTCCTGCCCCGTCGAGCAGCTTTGGGGCGGGTGGATTGGTCCAGTATGGACCCCCATCCGGCCCAACACGAGGGGGATAGAGGAAGACAACCTCTCTAAAAAATCACTAGCTGGGGCCGTTAGGCCGGGATGTGAAGCTAAGGCTTCCTGCCCAGTCGGGCGGTCTTGGGGCGGGTGGATTGGTCCAGCATGGATCCCCATCCGGCCCAACCCGTAATCCTGAACTGACAGGACCGGGGGCCTTCGGGCTGCGAGGAAGAAAACCTCTATAAAAATTACCCAAAGCCCAAGTTTTTGGTGGCCCGGCGAGGGGCTGTATGGCTGGGGGGAACCCAGTCATTAGGGCCACCCAAACTTAAAACATGATGTCGGTCCAATGCAAAATACTACCCCAGGAGGGTACCAAGCGCTCCGCGCCTGGAGAATCCCTCACGGAGCCTTCTGGCTCCGTCTGCCCCTCGTACTCTGGGGGGGGCAACCAACATCTTGCCAGCGTAGTGCCGCGCGATATATCGGGCACAGAGAAGTTCGCGGAGTCAGTTACTGACTCCATGGTGGGAGTCACCTTGGGCTTGGGCCCGGACAAGGTGAGGACGGATGGCCCCGAAAAGGGGAAGGTTGGGGGGGGTATGCACCCACCGACAGGTGGGAATAGCGTCCCGGCCGTGCCAAGGACACGGTCGAGGTGTCGGGCGGCGGCGCTGGCACGCAGCGACTCCGTGTCGAGTGTGTTCAGCGCCGGTGCCGGCACTGATATGGACGTCGAGTCGCGGGCGGGCTCGGGTTCGGAGGCCAGTCGGCCTCGGAGCCGGTGCTCGTCGGGGGCACGACGGGAGAGAGGGGAGGGGGGGGAAAGCCCTGCATCCCTCACCCTCAAATTCTGGGGTGCACCCGGCGCTTCCGTGAAGCGCCGGAAGACGTCGCACCACGTGCACTCCGATTCTGGGTCGGACACGGAGGTGGAGGTGGTAGAGGGGACGCCCTGCGGAGGAAGGGCTGGTTCCCCGATGCCACCTCCCTCCACGAGGAAGCTCCTCGGGAAGCCTCTGCCTGCCCGTCGAGACTTCGTGAAGACGGCTGGGGTCGCGGATGCGTCCCCCTTGGGAGGGGACTCGGTTGCCGACCTCAGGCAACGGTTCGAGGCTGGCGCCGAGACCGTCCTGAGGGTGGCAGCCCGGTCCGGCAACTTGAAGGGGGGATTCGTTCGGGACCTCAAAGTTGCCACGGAGGAAATGAGGGAGGCCTTCTTCGGCATGTGGGGACGGGCTTCCTCCGACCTCCAGAGGCGCTGGAGGTCGGAGAACGAGGGGCTGCATAGGCAGCTCGCGGAGCTCCGAGCGGAGGTGGCGGCCATGAAGGCGGCCGCTGCCACTGCCGCTCGGGCCAGCGCCGCCAAGACGCCCTCGGCCACCGCCAGGGCGCCTGCCGGGAGGCAGCGGGAGGAGTTCCCGCCCCTCCCGCGGCGCACAGTGTAGCCCCTCACTCCCGCGGAGGACCAGCGGCCCGCCTGGGCGAACGATTTGATGCGGGCCACGGTGGCTCAGGCGCGCAACGTTGTGGAGGCGTGTCTGGCCAACTGTGGCCTCGCACCTGTCCCGACCCCGGGCCCTTCACTCGGGGGCCGCCCCCGGATGGTCGGGGGCGCGCCGGCTGGCCCGGCGCCCTCCGGCCAGCCGGTGGCACGTCAGAGGTCTGTCCACACAGCGTCGGTTTCCGCTCTCAAGGGGAAAGGGAAGGGCAAGAGGAAGACGACCACCACTGTGGCGCCTCCGCGCCCCGCTGCCCAGCCCCAACCCGCCCCGGTGGCCTCTGCCTCGGCTGAGCGGCCGTGGACAGAGGTCGTCGGGAGGAAGAGGAGGAAGAGGAAGCAAAAGAAGGCATCCCGAGCTCCCCCGGTGCTGAACAAAAAGAAGGGCCCCACCCCGGCTGACCTGGGCCCCCCGCGCTCCACCGCCGTTGTGGTGGAGCTGACGGAGGAGGGACTCCGGAAAGGCGTCAGCTATGCGGGCGTCCTCCGGCGGGCCACTGAGGCCATAAAAGGTGATCTCGCAGGGATGGGCCTCGCCGGAGGCGTCCTCTTCAAGGTTGCCGCCACTGGGGCCAGAATACTGGAGGTCCCGGGTGCCACCTCCGGCGACAAGGCGGACAGGGTGGCCGAAAAAATTCGGTCACTTTTCACGCCTGAGGAGGTCAAGGTCTGCCGTCCGGTGAAGTCCGCGGAAATGCGGATAACCGGGCTGGACGACTCGGCCTCCTCCGAGGATGTCGCCGCTGCGGTGGCAAAAGCCGGAGCCTGCCCTCAGGCGCAGGTCAGGGTGGGGGAGGTGCGCCGCGGCAATGGTGGTCTGTGCACGGTGATGGTGCGCTGCCCCATCGCCGCGGCGAAGAAGGTGGCGGCCGGCCGTTTGCTGGTCGGGATGGTCTCGGCTCAGGTAAATCTCCTGGAGTCGAGGCCTAGGCGGTGCTACCGCTGCCTCGAACCGGGGCACGTGAGGCAGCAATGCACCGCCGAAACTGACCGCAGCGACTCCTGTTATCGCTGTGGCCAGCCCGGCCACAAGGCCGCCGCATGCTCCGCGGCAAAAGCTACCTGCAGCATCTGCTTGGCTGCAGGAAGGCCGGCGGGGCACCGGATGGGGAGCAAATCTTGCTCCCCACCCAAAAGGCATAAGGCCAGAGGGGCGGTCGCCAGGACTCCGGCCGCCCCGGCCCCGTCCCAAGCAGGGAGCAGTACGGAGGCGATGGACACGTAATTAATTATGGCCCATCGCCTCCTACAGGTGAATATTAACCACTCCGCCAGGGCGCAAGATATTTTGCTGCAGCACATGGCGGAGTGGTCAATAGACATCGCCGTGGTCGCCGAGCCTTACTGCGTCCCCAGCCGACACAACTGGTTTGGGGACCTCGGGGGCTCGGCGGCCATTGTTTCGTCCGGACCCTCGCTCCTGGTGATGACAGACAGGGGCGAGGGGTATATTTGTGTTGATTGGGAGGGAACCGTCCTGATCGGGGTGTACTTTTCTCCGAACCGGCGCCTCGCCGAGTTTGAGCGCTTTTTGGACGCGGTGGGCGCCGTGATTAATCGGTACCCATCGCGTCCGGTAGTGGTGGCGGGGGACTTCAATGCCAAATCATCGGCTTGGGGATCCCCTGTCACCGACGCTCGCGGCGACGCGCTGGAGGAGTGGGCGATTGCGACCGGCCTCGTGGTTCTTAACCGGGGGTCGGTCGCCACGTGCGTGCGCTGGCAGGGCGAGTCCATCGTGGACATTTCGTTCGCAAGCCCTGCCGTAGCGCGCCAAGTCCGGGACTGGCGAGTGCTGGTCGAGGCGGAGTCACTGTCGGACCACCGCTACGTGCGGTTCGACATCTCCGCCTCGCCGGCGATCCCGGACGATCGCCCGAGGAGAGTGCACACCCCGTCGTCCCCACGATGGGCGTTGAAACGTCTCGACGTAGACGTGCTGGTGGAAGCCTCCATCGTCCAGGCCTGGACCCCGATGGGTGAAGGGCCTGTGGAGGTTGAGTCGGAGGCGGAGTGGTTCCGGGGCGCGATGACGCAGATTTGCGACGCGTCGATGCCCCGGGCCAGTGCTCGACCTCCAAGGCGTCAGGTGTACTGGTGGTCTGACGACATTAGTCAGAAACGCGCCGCTTGCATTGCGGCGCGTCGCCAGTACACTAGGTACCGCCGACGCAGGCGGTACCGTGACCCGACCGTGGAGGCACGGCTGCGGGGCGATTACGTACAGCGGAAGCACGCCCTGCAGTCCGCCATCAGTGAGGCCAAAACACAAAGATGGGAAGAGTTCCTGGGGACTCTCGAGGCAGACCCGTGGGGCCGTCCGTATAAGACGGTCAGGGGCAAGTTGCGCCCCTGGGCCCCACCGGTCACCGAGAGTCTCCAGCCCCGGCAATTGGAGGGGGTGGTCTCCGCTCTCTTTCCTTCGAGAGCGGAGCACACACCTCCCGTAATGGCGCCGCCCGAAGTCGAGGAGGACGGCACCGATGCCGGGGCGCCAGTAGTATCAATGGTGGAGCTCGGCGCGGCAATGGTGCGGCTCCGGGGCAAAAACACTGCTCCGGGGCCGGACGGGATTCCTGGCCGCGCCTGGGTTTTGGCCTATGATGCCCTAGGGGACCGGCTCCTCAGGCTGTTTAGCGCCTGCTTGGAGTCGGGACGGTTCCCTTCCATGTGGAAGACGGGCAAGCTGGTCCTCCTGAGAAAGGAGGGCCGCCCCGCGGACTCTCCCTCCGCGTGCCGCCCCATAGTGTTATTGGATGAGGTGGGCAAGCTCTTTGAGCGTGTGTTGGCTGCCCGCCTCTCCAAGCACCTGGTGCGGGTGGGCCCCGACTTATCCGAACTCCAGTTCGGATTCCGGGAGGGCCGATCGACGATTGACGCGATCAGTCGCGTCAAGGCCCTCTCGGAAGAGGCTGTCGCCTCGCGCGGGGTGCTGTTGGCGGTGTCCTTGGACATCGCCAACGCGTTCAACACCCTGCCGTGGGCGACTATTAGGGAGGCGCTCCGATTTCATGGGGTGCCTCCCTACCTGCGCCGAATAGTCGGGGACTACCTGCACCAGAGAAGTGTATTCTGTGTGGGGCGGAACGAAGAGACGTTCCGGAGGGAGGTGTCGTGCGGTGTTCCACAGGGATCGGTTCTGGGTCCGCTCCTGTGGAACATCGGTTACGACTGGGTGCTGCGGGGCGCCCTGCCCCCGGGCGTCGGCGTAACTTGTTACGCCGACGACACGCTGGTTACGGCCCGGGGAGAGGACTACTGGGCAGCTGCCCGTCTTGCCACGGCTGGAGTGGCTCTGGTTGTCGGCAGGATTAGGATGTTGGGACTGGAGGTGGCGCTGGAAAAATCCGAGGCCCTTCTATTTCACGGGCCTCGGCGGGCGCCGCCACCAGATGCCCACATCATCGTTGGAGGGGTCCGCATCGGGGTGGAGCCGAGTATGAAATACTTGGGGCTCCACCTCGACGGCCGCTGGAACTTTCGCGTCCATTTTAGCCGCCTGGCCCCCCGGCTGATGTCGGCGGCGGGAGCGCTTAGCTCTCTGCTGCCGAATATCGGGGGGCCGAGTGTCATCTGCCGCCGCCTCTATTTGGGGGTGGTGCGGTCGATGGCCCTTTATGGGTCGCCCATTTGGGCTGGCGCCCTGGATCGCCGAAATGTCGCCCTCCTAAGGAGACCTCAGAGGGCGATGGCGATCAGGGTGTCGCGGGCGTACCGCACCGTCTCCTACGAGGCGGCGTGCGTTTTGGCGGCATCGCCGCCCTGGGATTTGGAGGCGGAGGTCCAAGCGTCAGTGTATTACTGGCGCGCTGACCTCCGGCTCCAGGGCGAGGAGCCCACGCACAGGGCGGTGGAGACGCGAAGGTCCCAGGCTCGATTGGTCCTGGAGGCCAAATAGCAGGAGAGGCTGGCCCAGCCCCGCTATGGGGTGAGGACAGTCGAGGCTGTCCGTCCAGTGTTAAGGGAGTGGACGGACAGACGGCGCGGACCGCTCACCTACCGGCTTACTCAGGTGCTCTCCGGACACGGGTGTTTCGGAGAGTACCTCTGCAAGATAGCCGGTAGGGAGCCGACAACCAGATGTCACCATTGTGAGGTGTGTGACCGGGACACGGCGCAGCACACGCTGGAGGAGTGCCCGGCGTGGGTCGCGGAGCGCTGTGCCCTGGTCACCGTGATTGGCCCCGACCTCTCGTTGCCGACCGTCATATCCAAGATGGTCGGCGACGACAGGTGCTGGGGCGCAATGAGTTCCTTCTGCGAGACTGTCATCTCGCAGAAGGAGGCGGCGGAGCGGGGGCGTGAGGACGATCCTTACGCCCCGGACGTCCGCCGCCGGAGGATGGGGCGCAGGAGACGCGCTTATGTCGCTCTCCTGCCCCCCACCTAGGGGCTCCGGGTGGCGGGGCCTCAGGGGACCCTGCCACCCGTAAACTAAAAGCCCCGAGAGGGCGCGCGCGGTGTTCCCGCGCGCCTTTCTGATGTCGAAAGGGGAGAGCAGTCAGGCTCTCCCCTGGGGACGAGAGGTGGTCGGGTCCGAAAAAAAAATAAAAAATGACCCGGCCGGCACCCACACGGGGGGGCCTGCTATGGTTGAATCTTTTAAGTTCCCAACTGGCCTCCCCCATTGGGTGAGAGAGGGAACACCCCAGGTTTTTTAGTGGGTAGACCAGCGCGTTTTCTAGCTGGGAGTCCCACACGCCCCGCCGGTGCCGTCCCCTAGCCGGCGGGTAGTGCATGAAGCATTTTTCCTGGGAATCAAAAAAAAAAAAGGTGTAAAAATCAAAAGTTTTGCACTTCCCACAATAGGGGATGGTCGAGAGTCGTACCAAACGACGGGGCAAAACTCCGGGCGTTATTTAATGATGGTTCAGAGAATAATTTTGAATAATTTGAGACAAATTTTGACAATTTATTAAGAAATTTGCATTTCTTTGACAAATTTTTAATGTTCTATTTGTAGTACCAAAACTCTTAAATTTTGGCAGCATTGAAAATTTCTATAGCGTTGATCAAGACAAGGTAGAATACAAGATATGACAAAAACCCGCTGAAAAATATGAATATTTAGGTACCGAAAGATTAGGTTAGTTTAGGTGTAAAAATCAAAAGTTTTGCACTTCCCACAATAGGGGGTGGTCGAGAGTCGTACCAAACGACGGGGCAAAACTCCGGGCGTTATTTAATGATGATTCAGAGAATAATTTTGAATAATTTGAGACAAATTTTGACAATTTATTAAGAAATTTGCATTTCTTTGACAAATTTTTAATGTTCTATTTGTAGTACAAAAACTCTTAAATTTTGGCAGCATTGAAAATTTCTATAGCGTTGATCAAGACAAGGTAGAATACAAGATATGACAAAAACCCGCTGAAAAATATGAATATTTAGGTACCGAAAGATTAGGTTAGTTTAGGTGTAAAAATCAAAAGTTTTGCACTTCCCACAATAGGGGGTGGTCGAGAGTCGTACCAAACGACGGGGCAAAACTCCGGGCGTTATTTAATGATGATTCAGAGAATAATTTTGAATAATTTGAGACAAATTTTGACAATTTATTAAGAAATTTGCATTTCTTTGACAAATTTTTAATGTTCTATTTGTAGTACAAAAACTCTTAAATTTTGGCAGCATTGAAAATTTCTATAGCGTTGATCAAGACAAGGTAGAATACAAGATATGACAAAAACCCGCTGAAAAATATGAATATTTAGGTACCGAAAGATTAGGTTAGTTTAGGTGTAAAAATCAAAAGTTTTGCACTTCCCACAATAGGGGGTGGTCGAGAGTCGTACCAAACGACGGGGCAAAACTCCGGGCGTTATTTAATGATGATTCAGAGAATAATTTTGAATAATTTGAGACAAATTTTGACAATTTATTAAGAAATTTGCATTTCTTTGACAAATTTTTAATGTTCTATTTGTAGTACCAAAACTCTTAAATTTTGGCAGCATTGAAAATTTCTATAGCGTTGATCAAGACAAGGTAGAATACAAGATATGACAAAAACCCGCTGAAAAATTTGAATATTCAGGTACCAAAAGATTCGGTTAGGTTAGGTGTGACAATCAAAAGTTTTGCACTTCCCACAATAGGGGGTGGTCGAGAGTCGTACCAAACGACGGGGCAAAACTCCGGGCGTTATTAAATGATGGTTCGGAGAATAATTTTGAATAATTTGAGACAAATTTTGACAATTTATTAAAAAATTTGCATTTCTTCGACGAATTTTTAATGTTCTTTTTGTAGTATAAAAAACTTAAATTTTGGCAGCACTGAAAATTTCTATAGCGTTGATCAAGACAAGGTGGAATACAAGATATGACAAAAATCCGCTGAAAAATATGAATATTTAGGTACCGAAAGATTAGGTTAGTTTAGGTGTAAAAATCAAAAGTTTTGCACTTCCCACAATAGGGGGTGGTCGAGAGTCATACCAAACGACGGGGCAAAACTCCGGGCGTTATTTAATGATGGTTCAGAGAATAATTTTGAATAATTTGAGACAAATTTTGACAATTTATTAAAAAATTTGCATTTCTTCGACGAATTTTTAATGTTCTTTTTGTAGTATAAAAAACTTAAATTTTGGCAGCACTGAAAATTTCTATAGCGTTGATCAAGACAAGGTGGAATACAAGATATGACAAAAATCCGCTGAAAAATATGAATATTTAGGTACCAAAATATTGGGTTAGGTTAGGTGTGACAATCAAAAGTTTTGCACTTCCCACAATAGGGGGTGGTCGAGAGTGGTACCAAACGACGGGGCAAAACTCCGGGCGTTATTTAATGATGGTTCAGAGAAAAACTTTGAATAATTTGAGACAAATTTTGACAATTAATTAAAAATTTTGCATTTCTTTGACGAATTTTTAATGTTCTTTTTGTAGTATTAAAAACTTAAATTTTGGCAGCACTGAAAATTTCTATAGCGTTGATCAAGACAAGGTGGAATACAAGATATGACAAAAATCCGCTGAAAAATATGAATATTTAGGTACCGAAAGATTAGGTTAGTTTAGGTGTAAAAATCAAAAGTTTTGCACTTCCCACAATAGGGGGTGGTCGAGAGTCATACCAAACGACGGGGCAAAACTCCGGGCGTTATTTAATGATGGTTCAGAGAAAAACTTTGAATAATTTGAGACAAATTTTGACAATTTATTAAAAAATTTGCATTTCTTTGACAAATTTTTAATGTTCTATTTGTAGTACAAAAACTCTTAAATTTTGGCAGCATTGAAAATTTCTATAGCGTTGATCAAGACAAGGTAGAATACAAGATATGACAAAAACCCGCTGAAAAATATGAATATTCAGGTACCAAAAGATTCGGTTAGGTTAGGTGTGACAATCAAAAGTTTTGCACTTCCCACAATAGGGGGTGGTCGAGAGTGGTACCAAACGACGGGGCAAAACTCCGGGCGTTATTTCATGATGGTTCATAGAAAAACTTTAAATAATTTGAGACAAATTTTGACAATTTATTAAAAATTTTGCATTTCTTTGACGAATTTTTAATGTTCTTTTTGTAGTATAAAAACTTAAATTTTGGCAGCACTGAAAATTTCTATAGCGTTGATCAAGACAAGGTGGAATACAAGATATGACAAAAATCCGCTGAAAATTATGTTGACAATTTATTAAAAAATTTGCATTTCTTCGACGAATTTTTAATGTTCTTTTTGTAGTATAAAAAACTTAAATTTTGGCAGCACTGAAAATTTCTATAGCGTTGATCAAGACAAGGTGGAATACAAGATATGACAAAAATCCGCTGAAAAATATGAATATTTAGGTACCAAAATATTGGGTTAGGTTAGGTGTGACAATCAAAAGTTTTGCACTTCCCACAATAGGGGGTGGTCGAGAGTGGTACCAAACGACGGGGCAAAACTCCGGGCGTTATTTAATGATGGTTCAGAGAAAAACTTTGAATAATTTGAGACAAATTTTGACAATTTATTAAAAAATTTGCATTTCTTTGACAAATTTTTAATGTTCTATTTGTAGTACAAAAACTCTTAAATTTTGGCAGCATTGAAAATTTCTATAGCGTTGATCAAGACAAGGTAGAATACAAGATATGACAGAAACCCGCTGAAAAATATGAATATTCAGGTACCAAAAGATTCGGTTAGGTTAGGTGTGACAATCAAAAGTTTTGCACTTCCCACAATAGCGGGTGGTCGAGAGTCGTACCAAACGACGGGGCAAAACTCCGGGCGTTATTAAATGATGGTTCGGAGAATAATTTTAAATAATTGGAGACAAATTTTGACAATTTATTAAAAAATTTGCATTTCTTCGACGAATTTTTAATGTTCTTTTTGTAGTATAAAAAACTTAAATTTTGGCAGCACTGAAAATTTCTATAGCGTTGATCAAGACAAGGTGGAATACAAGATATGACAAAAATCCGCTGAAAAATATGAATATTTAGGTACCAAAATATTAGGTTAGGTTAGGTGTGACAATCAAAAGTTTTGCACTTCCCACAATAGGGGGTGGTCGAGAGTGGTACCAAACGACGGGGCAAAACTCCGGGCGTTATTTCATGATGGTTCATAGAAAAACTTTGAATAATTTGAGACAAATTTTGACAATTTATTAAAAATTTTGCATTTCTTTGACGAATTTTTAATGTTCTTTTTGTAGTATAAAAACTTAAATTTTGGCAGCACTGAAAATTTCTATAGCGTTGATCAAGACAAGGTGGAATACAAGATATGACAAAAATCCGCTGAAAATTATGTTGACAATTTATTAAAAAATTTGCATTTCTTCGACGAATTTTTAATGTTCTTTTTGTAGTATAAAAAACTTAAATTTTGGCAGCACTGAAAATTTCTATAGCGTTGATCAAGACAAGGTGGAATACAAGATATGACAAAAATCCGCTGAAAAATATGAATATTTAGGTACCAAAATATTGGGTTAGGTTAGGTGTGACAACCAAAAGTTTTGCACTTCCCACAATAGGGGGTGGTCGAGAGTGGTACCAAACGACGGGGCAAAACTCCGGGCGTTATTTAATGATGGTTCAGAGAAAAACTTTGAATAATTTGAGACAAATTTTGACAATTTATTAAAAAATTTGCATTTCTTTGACAAATTTTTAATGTTCTATTTGTAGTACAAAAACTCTTAAATTTTGGCAGCATTGAAAATTTCTATAGCGTTGATCAAGACAAGGTAGAATACAAGATATGACAGAAACCCGCTGAAAAATATGAATATTCAGGTACCAAAAGATTCGGTTAGGTTAGGTGTGACAATCAAAAGTTTTGCACTTCCCACAATAGCGGGTGGTCGAGAGTCGTACCAAACGACGGGGCAAAACTCCGGGCGTTATTAAATGATGGTTCGGAGAATAATTTTAAATAATTGGAGACAAATTTTGACAATTTATTAAAAAATTTGCATTTCTTCGACGAATTTTTAATGTTCTTTTTGTAGTATAAAAAACTTAAATTTTGGCAGCACTGAAAATTTCTATAGCGTTGATCAAGACAAGGTGGAATACAAGATATGACAAAAATCCGCTGAAAAATATGAATATTTAGGTACCAAAATATTGGGTTAGGTTAGGTGTGACAATCAAAAGTTTTGCACTTCCCACAATAGGGGGTGGTCGAGAGTGGTACCAAACGACGGGGAAAAACTCCGGGCGTTATTTAATGATGGTTCAGAGAAAAACTTTGAATAATTTGAGACAAATTTTGACAATTTATTAAAAATTTTGCATTTCTTTGACGAATTTTTAATGTTCTTTTTGTAGTATAAAAAACTTAAATTTTGGCAGCACTGAAAATTTCTATAGCGTTGATCAAGACAAGGTGGAATACAAGATATGACAAAAATCCGCTGAAAATTATGTTGACAATTTATTAAAAAATTTGCATTTCTTCGACGAATTTTTAATGTTCTTTTTGTAGTATAAAAAACTTAAATTTTGGCAGCACTGAAAATTTCTATAGCGTTGATCAAGACAAGGTGGAATACAAGATATGACAAAAATCCGCTGAAAAATATGAATATTTAGGTACCAAAATATTGGGTTAGGTTAGGTGTGACAATCAAAAGTTTTGCACTTCCCACAATAGGGGGTGGTCGAGAGTGGTACCAAACGACGGGGAAAAACTCCGGGCGTTATTTAATGATGGTTCAGAGAAAAACTTTGAATAATTTGAGACAAATTTTGACAATTTATTAAAAAATTTGCATTTCTTTGACAAATTTTTAATGTTCTATTTGTAGTACAAAAACTCTTAAATTTTGGCAGCATTGAAAATTTCTATAGCGTTGATCAAGACAAGGTAGAATACAAGATATGACAAAAACCCGCTGAAAAATATGAATATTCAGGTACCAAAAGATTCGGTTAGGTTAGGTGTGACAATCAAAAGTTTTGCACTTCCCACAATAGGGGGTGGTCGAGAGTCGTACCAAACGACGGGGCAAAACTCCGGGCGTTATTAAATGATGGTTCGGAGAATAATTTTGAATAATTTGAGACAAATTTTGACAATTTATTAAAAAATTTGCATTTCTTCGACGAATTTTTAATGTTCTTTTTGTAGTATAAAAAACTTAAATTTTGGCAGCACTGAAAATTTCTATAGCGTTGATCAAGACAAGGTGGAATACAAGATATGACAAAAATCCGCTGAAAAATATGAATATTTAGGTACCGAAAGATTAGGTTAGTTTAGGTGTAAAAATCAAAAGTTTTGCACTTCCCACAATAGGGGGTGGTCGAGAGTCATACCAAACGACGGGGCAAAACTCCGGGCGTTATTTAATGATGGTTCAGAGAATAATTTTGAATAATTTGAGACAAATTTTGACAATTTATTAAAAAATTTGAATTTCTTTGACAAATTTTTAATGTTCTATTTGTAGTACAAAAACTCTTAAATTTTGGCAGCATTGAAAATTTCTATAGCGTTGATCAAGACAAGGTAGAATACAAGATATGACAAAAACCCGCTGAAAAATATGAATATTCAGGTACCAAAAGATTCGGTTAGGTTAGGTGTGACAATCAAAAGTTTTGCACTTCCCACAATAGGGGGTGGTCGAGAGTCGTACCAAACGACGGGGCAAAACTCCGGGCGTTATTAAATGATGGTTCGGAGAATAATTTTGAATAATTTGAGACAAATTTTGACAATTTATTAAAAAATTTGCATTTCTTCGACGAATTTTTAATGTTCTTTTTGTAGTATAAAAAACTTAAATTTTGGCAGCACTGAAAATTTCTATAGCGTTGATCAAGACAAGGTGGAATACAAGATATGACAAAAATCCGCTGAAAAATATGAATATTTAGGTACCAAAATATTGGGTTAGGTTAGGTGTGACAACCAAAAGTTTTGCACTTCCCACAATAGGGGGTGGTCGAGAGTGGTACCAAACGACGGGGCAAAACTCCGGGCGTTATTTAATGATGGTTCAGAGAAAAACTTTGAATAATTTGAGACAAATTTTGACAATTTATTAAAAAATTTGCATTTCTTTGACAAATTTTTAATGTTCTATTTGTAGTACAAAAACTCTTAAATTTTGGCAGCATTGAAAATTTCTATAGCGTTGATCAAGACAAGGTAGAATACAAGATATGACAGAAACCCGCTGAAAAATATGAATATTCAGGTACCAAAAGATTCGGTTAGGTTAGGTGTGACAATCAAAAGTTTTGCACTTCCCACAATAGCGGGTGGTCGAGAGTCGTACCAAACGACGGGGCAAAACTCCGGGCGTTATTAAATGATGGTTCGGAGAATAATTTTAAATAATTGGAGACAAATTTTGACAATTTATTAAAAAATTTGCATTTCTTCGACGAATTTTTAATGTTCTTTTTGTAGTATAAAAAACTTAAATTTTGGCAGCACTGAAAATTTCTATAGCGTTGATCAAGACAAGGTGGAATACAAGATATGACAAAAATCCGCTGAAAAATATGAATATTTAGGTACCAAAATATTGGGTTAGGTTAGGTGTGACAATCAAAAGTTTTGCACTTCCCACAATAGGGGGTGGTCGAGAGTGGTACCAAACGACGGGGAAAAACTCCGGGCGTTATTTAATGATGGTTCAGAGAAAAACTTTGAATAATTTGAGACAAATTTTGACAATTTATTAAAAATTTTGCATTTCTTTGACGAATTTTTAATGTTCTTTTTGTAGTATAAAAAACTTAAATTTTGGCAGCACTGAAAATTTCTATAGCGTTGATCAAGACAAGGTGGAATACAAGATATGACAAAAATCCGCTGAAAATTATGTTGACAATTTATTAAAAAATTTGCATTTCTTCGACGAATTTTTAATGTTCTTTTTGTAGTATAAAAAACTTAAATTTTGGCAGCACTGAAAATTTCTATAGCGTTGATCAAGACAAGGTGGAATACAAGATATGACAAAAATCCGCTGAAAAATATGAATATTTAGGTACCAAAATATTGGGTTAGGTTAGGTGTGACAATCAAAAGTTTTGCACTTCCCACAATAGGGGGTGGTCGAGAGTGGTACCAAACGACGGGGAAAAACTCCGGGCGTTATTTAATGATGGTTCAGAGAAAAACTTTGAATAATTTGAGACAAATTTTGACAATTTATTAAAAAATTTGCATTTCTTTGACAAATTTTTAATGTTCTATTTGTAGTACAAAAACTCTTAAATTTTGGCAGCATTGAAAATTTCTATAGCGTTGATCAAGACAAGGTAGAATACAAGATATGACAAAAACCCGCTGAAAAATATGAATATTCAGGTACCAAAAGATTCGGTTAGGTTAGGTGTGACAATCAAAAGTTTTGCACTTCCCACAATAGGGGGTGGTCGAGAGTCGTACCAAACGACGGGGCAAAACTCCGGGCGTTATTAAATGATGGTTCGGAGAATAATTTTGAATAATTTGAGACAAATTTTGACAATTTATTAAAAAATTTGCATTTCTTCGACGAATTTTTAATGTTCTTTTTGTAGTATAAAAAACTTAAATTTTGGCAGCACTGAAAATTTCTATAGCGTTGATCAAGACAAGGTGGAATACAAGATATGACAAAAATCCGCTGAAAAATATGAATATTTAGGTACCGAAAGATTAGGTTAGTTTAGGTGTAAAAATCAAAAGTTTTGCACTTCCCACAATAGGGGGTGGTCGAGAGTCATACCAAACGACGGGGCAAAACTCCGGGCGTTATTTAATGATGGTTCAGAGAATAATTTTGAATAATTTGAGACAAATTTTGACAATTTATTAAAAAATTTGAATTTCTTTGACAAATTTTTAATGTTCTATTTGTAGTACAAAAACTCTTAAATTTTGGCAGCATTGAAAATTTCTATAGCGTTGATCAAGACAAGGTAGAATACAAGATATGACAAAAACCCGCTGAAAAATATGAATATTCAGGTACCAAAAGATTCGGTTAGGTTAGGTGTGACAATCAAAAGTTTTGCACTTCCCACAATAGGGGGTGGTCGAGAGTCGTACCAAACGACGGGGCAAAACTCCGGGCGTTATTAAATGATGGTTCGGAGAATAATTTTGAATAATTTGAGACAAATTTTGACAATTTATTAAAAAATTTGCATTTCTTCGACGAATTTTTAATGTTCTTTTTGTAGTATAAAAAACTTAAATTTTGGCAGCACTGAAAATTTCTATAGCGTTGATCAAGACAAGGTGGAATACAAGATATGACAAAAATCCGCTGAAAAATATGAATATTTAGGTACCAAAATATTGGGTTAGGTTAGGTGTGACAACCAAAAGTTTTGCACTTCCCACAATAGGGGGTGGTCGAGAGTGGTACCAAACGACGGGGCAAAACTCCGGGCGTTATTTAATGATGGTTCAGAGAAAAACTTTGAATAATTTGAGACAAATTTTGACAATTTATTAAAAAATTTGCATTTCTTTGACAAATTTTTAATGTTCTATTTGTAGTACAAAAACTCTTAAATTTTGGCAGCATTGAAAATTTCTATAGCGTTGATCAAGACAAGGTAGAATACAAGATATGACAGAAACCCGCTGAAAAATATGAATATTCAGGTACCAAAAGATTCGGTTAGGTTAGGTGTGACAATCAAAAGTTTTGCACTTCCCACAATAGCGGGTGGTCGAGAGTCGTACCAAACGACGGGGCAAAACTCCGGGCGTTATTAAATGATGGTTCGGAGAATAATTTTAAATAATTGGAGACAAATTTTGACAATTTATTAAAAAATTTGCATTTCTTCGACGAATTTTTAATGTTCTTTTTGTAGTATAAAAAACTTAAATTTTGACAGCACTGAAAATTTCTATAGCGTTGATCAAGACAAGGTGGAATACAAGATATGACAAAAATCCGCTGAAAAATATGAATATTTAGGTACCAAAATATTGGGTTAGGTTAGGTGTGACAATCAAAAGTTTTGCACTTCCCACAATAGGGGGTGGTCGAGAGTGGTACCAAACGACGGGGAAAAACTCCGGGCGTTATTTAATGATGGTTCAGAGAAAAACTTTGAATAATTTGAGACAAATTTTGACAATTTATTAAAAAATTTGCATTTCTTTGACAAATTTTTAATGTTCTATTTGTAGTACAAAAACTCTTAAATTTTGGCAGCATTGAAAATTTCTATAGCGTTGATCAAGACAAGGTAGAATACAAGATATGACAAAAACCCGCTGAAAAATATGAATATTCAGGTACCAAAAGATTCGGTTAGGTTAGGTGTGACAATCAAAAGTTTTGCACTTCCCACAATAGGGGGTGGTCGAGAGTCGTACCAAACGACGGGGCAAAACTCCGGGCGTTATTAAATGATGGTTCGGAGAATAATTTTGAATAATTTGAGACAAATTTTGACAATTTATTAAAAAATTTGCATTTCTTCGACGAATTTTTAATGTTCTTTTTGTAGTATAAAAAACTTAAATTTTGGCAGCACTGAAAATTTCTATAGCGTTGATCAAGACAAGGTGGAATACAAGATATGACAAAAATCCGCTGAAAAATATGAATATTTAGGTACCGAAAGATTAGGTTAGTTTAGGTGTAAAAATCAAAAGTTTTGCACTTCCCACAATAGGGGGTGGTCGAGAGTCATACCAAACGACGGGGCAAAACTCCGGGCGTTATTTAATGATGGTTCAGAGAATAATTTTGAATAATTTGAGACAAATTTTGACAATTTATTAAAAAATTTGAATTTCTTTGACAAATTTTTAATGTTCTATTTGTAGTACAAAAACTCTTAAATTTTGGCAGCATTGAAAATTTCTATAGCGTTGATCAAGACAAGGTAGAATACAAGATATGACAAAAACCCGCTGAAAAATATGAATATTCAGGTACCAAAAGATTCGGTTAGGTTAGGTGTGACAATCAAAAGTTTTGCACTTCCCACAATAGGGGGTGGTCGAGAGTCGTACCAAACGACGGGGCAAAACTCCGGGCGTTATTAAATGATGGTTCGGAGAATAATTTTGAATAATTTGAGACAAATTTTGACAATTTATTAAAAAATTTGCATTTCTTCGACGAATTTTTAATGTTCTTTTTGTAGTATAAAAAACTTAAATTTTGGCAGCACTGAAAATTTCTATAGCGTTGATCAAGACAAGGTGGAATACAAGATATGACAAAAATCCGCTGAAAAATATGAATATTTAGGTACCAAAATATTAGGTTAGGTTAGGTGTGACAATCAAAAGTTTTGCACTTCCCACAATAGGGGGTGGTCGAGAGTGGTACCAAACGACGGGGCAAAACTCCGGGCGTTATTTCATGATGGTTCATAGAAAAACTTTGAATAATTTGAGACAAATTTTGACAATTTATTAAAAATTTTGCATTTCTTTGACGAATTTTTAATGTTCTTTTTGTAGTATAAAAACTTAAATTTTGGCAGCACTGAAAATTTCTATAGCGTTGATCAAGACAAGGTGGAATACAAGATATGACAAAAATCCGCTGAAAATTATGTTGACAATTTATTAAAAAATTTGCATTTCTTCGACGAATTTTTAATGTTCTTTTTGTAGTATAAAAAACTTAAATTTTGGCAGCACTGAAAATTTCTATAGCGTTGATCAAGACAAGGTGGAATACAAGATATGACAAAAATCCGCTGAAAAATATGAATATTTAGGTACCAAAATATTGGGTTAGGTTAGGTGTGACAATCAAAAGTTTTGCACTTCCCACAATAGGGTGTGGTCGAGAGTGGTACCAAACGACGGGGCAAAACTCCGGGCGTTATTTAATGATGGTTCAGAGAAAAACTTTGAATAATTTGAGACAAATTTTGACAATTTATTAAAAAATTTGCATTTCTTTGACAAATTTTTAATGTCCTATTTGTAGTACAAAAACTCTTAAATTTTGGCAGCATTGAAAATTTCTATAGCGTTGATCAAGACAAGGTAGAATACAAGATATGACAGAAACCCGCTGAAAAATATGAATATTCAGGTACCAAAAGATTCGGTTAGGTTAGGTGTGACAATCAAAAGTTTTGCACTTCCCACAATAGCGGGTGGTCGAGAGTCGTACCAAACGACGGGGCAAAACTCCGGGCGTTATTAAATGATGGTTCGGAGAATAATTTTAAATAATTGGAGACAAATTTTGACAATTTATTAAAAAATTTGCATTTCTTCGACGAATTTTTAATGTTCTTTTTGTAGTATAAAAAACTTAAATTTTGGCAGCACTGAAAATTTCTATAGCGTTGATCAAGACAAGGTGGAATACAAGATATGACAAAAATCCGCTGAAAAATATGAATATTTAGGTACCAAAATATTGGGTTAGGTTAGGTGTGACAATCAAAAGTTTTGCACTTCCCACAATAGGGGGTGGTCGAGAGTGGTACCAAACGACGGGGAAAAACTCCGGGCGTTATTTAATGATGGTTCAGAGAAAAACTTTGAATAATTTGAGACAAATTTTGACAATTTATTAAAAATTTTGCATTTCTTTGACGAATTTTTAATGTTCTTTTTGTAGTATAAAAAACTTAAATTTTGGCAGCACTGAAAATTTCTATAGCGTTGATCAAGACAAGGTGGAATACAAGATATGACAAAAATCCGCTGAAAATTATGTTGACAATTTATTAAAAAATTTGCATTTCTTCGACGAATTTTTAATGTTCTTTTTGTAGTATAAAAAACTTAAATTTTGGCAGCACTGAAAATTTCTATAGCGTTGATCAAGACAAGGTGGAATACAAGATATGACAAAAATCCGCTGAAAAATATGAATATTTAGGTACCAAAATATTAGGTTAGGTTAGGTGTGACAATCAAAAGTTTTGCACTTCCCACAATAGGGGGTGGTCGAGAGTGGTACCAAACGACGGGGAAAAACTCCGGGCGTTATTTAATGATGGTTCAGAGAAAAACTTTGAATAATTTGAGACAAATTTTGACAATTTATTAAAAATTTTGCATTTCTTTGACGAATTTTTAATGTTCTTTTTGTAGTATTAAAAACTTAAATTTTGGCAGCACTGAAAATTTCTATAGCGTTGATCAAGACAAGGTGGAATACAAGATATGACAAAAATCCGCTGAAAAATATGAATATTTAGGTACCGAAAGATTAGGTTAGTTTAGGTGTAAAAATCAAAAGTTTTGCACTTCCCACAATAGGGGGTGGTCGAGAGTCATACCAAACGACGGGGCAAAACTCCGGGCGTTATTTAATGATGGTTCAGAGAATAATTTTGAATAATTTGAGACAAATTTTGACAATTTATTAAAAAATTTGCATTTCTTTGACAAATTTTTAATGTTCTATTTGTAGTACAAAAACTCTTAAATTTTGGCAGCATTGAAAATTTCTATAGCGTTGATCAAGACAAGGTAGAATACAAGATATGACAAAAACCCGCTGAAAAATATGAATATTCAGGTACCAAAAGATTCGGTTAGGTTAGGTGTGACAATCAAAAGTTTTGCACTTCCCACAATAAGGGGTGGTCGAGAGTGGTACCACACGACGGGGCAAAACTCCGGGCGTTATTTCATGATGGTTCATAGAAAAACTTTGAATAATTTGAGACAAATTTTGACAATTTATTAAAAATTTTGCATTTCTTTGACGAATTTTTAATGTTCTTTTTGTAGTATAAAAACTTAAATTTTGGTAGCACTGAAAATTTCTATAGCGTTGATCAAGACAAGGTAGAATACAAGATATGACAAAAATCCGCTGAAAATTATGTTGACAATTTATTAAAAAATTTGCATTTCTTCGACGAATTTTTAATGTTCTTTTTGTAGTATAAAAAACTTAAATTTTGGCAGCACTGAAAATTTCTATAGCGTTGATCAAGACAAGGTGGAATACAAGATATGACAAAAATCCGCTGAAAAATATGAATATTTAGGTACCAAAATATTGGGTTAGGTTAGGTGTGACAATCAAAAGTTTTGCACTTCCCACAATAGGGGGTGGTCGAGAGTGGTACCAAACGACGGGGCAAAACTCCGGGCGTTATTTAATGATGGTTCAGAGAAAAACTTTGAATAATTTGAGACAAATTTTGACAATTTATTAAAAATTTTGCGACAAATTTTTAATGTTCTATTTGTAGTACAAAAACTCTTAAATTTTGGCAGCATTGAAAATTTCTATAGCGTTGATCAAGACAAGGTAGAATACAAGATATGACAAAAACCCGCTGAAAAATATGATTATTCAGGTACCAAAAGATTCGGTTAGGTTAGGTGTGACAATCAAAAGTTTTGCACTTCCCACAATAGGGGGTGGTCGAGAGTCGTACCAAACGACGGGGCAAAACTCCGGGCGTTATTAAATGATGGTTCGGAGAATAATTTTGAATAATCTGAGACAAATTTTGACAATTTATTAAAAAATTTGCATTTCTTCGACGAATTTTTAATGTTCTTTTTGTAGTATAAAAAACTTAAATTTTGGCAGCACTGAAAATTTCTATAGCGTTGATCAAGACAAGGTGGAATACAAGATATGACAAAAATCCGCTGAAAATTATGAATATTTAGGTACCGAAAGATTAGGTTAGGTTAGGTGTAAAAATCAAAAGTTTTGCACTTCCCACAATAGGGTGTGGTCGAGAGTCGTACCAAACGACGGGGCAAAACTCCGGGCGTTATTTAATGATGGTTTAGAGAATAATTTTGAATAATTTGAGACAAATTTTGACAATTTATTAAAAAATTTGCATTTCTTTGACAAATTTTTAATGTTCTATTTGTAGTACAAAAACTCTTAAATTTTGGCAGCATTGAAAATTTCTATAGCGTTGATCAAGACAAGGTAGAATACAAGATATGACAGAAACCCGCTGAAAAATATGAATATTCAGGTACCAAAAGATTCGGTTAGGTTAGGTGTGACAATCAAAAGTTTTGCACTTCCCACAATAGGGGGTGGTCGAGAGTGGTACCAAACGACGGGGCAAAACTCCGGGCGTTATTTAATGATGGTTCAGAGAAAAACTTTGAATAATTTGAGACAAATTTTGACAATTAATTAAAAATTTTGCATTTCTTTGACGAATTTTTAATGTTCTTTTTGTAGTATTAAAAACTTAAATTTTGGCAGCACTGAAAATTTCTATAGCGTTGATCAAGACAAGGTGGAATACAAGATATGACAAAAATCCGCTGAAAAATATGAATATTTAGGTACCGAAAGATTAGGTTAGGTTAGGTGTAAAAATCAAAAGTTTTGCACTTCCCACAATAGGGTGTGGTCGAGAGTCGTACCAAACGACGGGGCAAAACTCCGGGCGTTATTTAATGATGGTTCGGAGAATAATTTTGAATAATTTGAGACAAATTTTGACAATTTATTAAAAAATTTGCATTTCTTCGACGAATTTTTAATGTTCTTTTTGTAGTATAAAAAACTTAAATTTTGGCAGCACTGAAAATTTCTATAGCGTTGATCAAGACAAGGTGGAATACAAGATATGACAAAAATCCGCTGAAAAATATGAATATTTAGGTACCAAAATATTGGGTTAGGTTAGGTGTGACAATCAAAAGTTTTGCACTTCCCACAATAGGGGGTGGTCGAGAGTGGTACCAAACGACGGGGCAAAACTCCGGGCGTTATTTAATGATGGTTCAGAGAAAAACTTTGAATAATTTGAGACAAATTTTGACAATTAATTAAAAATTTTGCATTTCTTTGACGAATTTTTAATGTTCTTTTTGTAGTATTAAAAACTTAAATTTTGGCAGCACTGAAAATTTCTATAGCGTTGATCAAGACAAGGTGGAATACAAGATATGACAAAAATCCGCTGAAAAATATGAATATTTAGGTACCGAAAGATTAGGTTAGTTTAGGTGTAAAAATCAAAAGTTTTGCACTTCCCACAATAGGGGGTGGTCGAGAGTCGTACCAAACGACGGGGCAAAACTCCGGGCGTTATTAAATGATGGTTCGGAGAATAATTTTGAATAATTTGAGACAAATTTTGACAATTTATTAAAAAATTTGCATTTCTTCGACGAATTTTTAATGTTCTTTTTGTAGTATAAAAAACTTAAATTTTGGCAGCACTGAAAATTTCTATAGCGTTGATCAAGACAAGGTGGAATACAAGATATGACAAAAATCCGCTGAAAAATATGAATATTTAGGTACCAAAATATTAGGTTAGGTTAGGTGTGACAATCAAAAGTTTTGCACTTCCCACAATAGGGGGTGGTCGAGAGTGGTACCAAACGACGGGGCAAAACTCCGGGCGTTATTTCATGATGGTTCATAGAAAAACTTTGAATAATTTGAGACAAATTTTGACAATTTATTAAAAATTTTGCATTTCTTTGACGAATTTTTAATGTTCTTTTTGTAGTATAAAAACTTAAATTTTGGCAGCACTGAAAATTTCTATAGCGTTGATCAAGACAAGGTGGAATACAAGATATGACAAAAATCCGCTGAAAATTATGTTGACAATTTATTAAAAAATTTGCATTTCTTCGACGAATTTTTAATGTTCTTTTTGTAGTATAAAAAACTTAAATTTTGGCAGCACTGAAAATTTCTATAGCGTTGATCAAGACAAGGTGGAATACAAGATATGACAAAAATCCGCTGAAAAATATGAATATTTAGGTACCAAAATATTGGGTTAGGTTAGGTGTGACAATCAAAAGTTTTGCACTTCCCACAATAGGGGGTGGTCGAGAGTGGTACCAAACGACGGGGCAAAACTCCGGGCGTTATTTAATGATGGTTCAGAGAAAAACTTTGAATAATTTGAGACAAATTTTGACAATTTATTAAAAAATTTGCATTTCTTTGACAAATTTTTAATGTTCTATTTGTAGTACAAAAACTCTTAAATTTTGGCAGCATTGAAAATTTCTATAGCGTTGATCAAGACAAGGTAGAATACAAGATATGACAGAAACCCGCTGAAAAATATGAATATTCAGGTACCAAAAGATTCGGTTAGGTTAGGTGTGACAATCAAAAGTTTTGCACTTCCCACAATAGCGGGTGGTCGAGAGTCGTACCAAACGACGGGGCAAAACTCCGGGCGTTATTAAATGATGGTTCGGAGAATAATTTTAAATAATTGGAGACAAATTTTGACAATTTATTAAAAAATTTGCATTTCTTCGACGAATTTTTAATGTTCTTTTTGTAGTATAAAAAACTTAAATTTTGGCAGCACTGAAAATTTCTATAGCGTTGATCAAGACAAGGTGGAATACAAGATATGACAAAAATCCGCTGAAAAATATGAATATTTAGGTACCAAAATATTGGGTTAGGTTAGGTGTGACAATCAAAAGTTTTGCACTTCCCACAATAGGGGGTGGTCGAGAGTGGTACCAAACGACGGGGAAAAACTCCGGGCGTTATTTAATGATGGTTCAGAGAAAAACTTTGAATAATTTGAGACAAATTTTGACAATTTATTAAAAATTTTGCATTTCTTTGACGAATTTTTAATGTTCTTTTTGTAGTATAAAAAACTTAAATTTTGGCAGCACTGAAAATTTCTATAGCGTTGATCAAGACAAGGTGGAATACAAGATATGACAAAAATTCGCTGAAAATTATGTTGACAATTTATTAAAAAATTTGCATTTCTTCGACGAATTTTTAATGTTCTTTTTGTAGTATAAAAAACTTAAATTTTGGCAGCACTGAAAATTTCTATAGCGTTGATCAAGACAAGGTGGAATACAAGATATGACAAAAATCCGCTGAAAATTATGTTGACAATTTATTAAAAAATTTGCATTTCTTCGACGAATTTTTAATGTTCTTTTTGTAGTATAAAAAACTTAAATTTTGGCAGCACTGAAAATTTCTATAGCGTTGATCAAGACAAGGTGGAATACAAGATATGACAAAAACCCGCTGAAAAATATGAATATTTAGGTACCAAAATATTGGGTTAGGTTAGGTGTGACAATCAAAAGTTTTGCACTTCCCACAATAGGGGGTGGTCGAGAGTGGTACCAAACGACGGGGCAAAACTCCGGGCGTTATTTAATGATGGTTCAGAGAAAAACTTTGAATAATTTGAGACAAATTTTGACAATTTATTAAAAAATTTGCATTTCTTTGACAAATTTTTAATGTTCTATTTGTAGTACAAAAACTCTTAAATTTTGGCAGCATTGAAAATTTCTATAGCGTTGATCAAGACAAGGTAGAATACAAGATATGACAGAAACCCGCTGAAAAATATGAATATTCAGGTACCAAAAGATTCGGTTAGGTTAGGTGTGACAATCAAAAGTTTTGCACTTCCCACAATAGCGGGTGGTCGAGAGTCGTACCAAACGACGGGGCAAAACTCCGGGCGTTATTAAATGATGGTTCGGAGAATAATTTTAAATAATTGGAGACAAATTTTGACAATTTATTAAAAAATTTGCATTTCTTCGACGAATTTTTAATGTTCTTTTTGTAGTATAAAAAACTTAAATTTTGGCAGCACTGAAAATTTCTATAGCGTTGATCAAGACAAGGTGGAATACAAGATATGACAAAAATCCGCTGAAAAATATGAATATTTAGGTACCAAAATATTGGGTTAGGTTAGGTGTGACAATCAAAAGTTTTGCACTTCCCACAATAGGGGGTGGTCGAGAGTGGTACCAAACGACGGGGAAAAACTCCGGGCGTTATTTAATGATGGTTCAGAGAAAAACTTTGAATAATTTGAGACAAATTTTGACAATTTATTAAAAATTTTGCATTTCTTTGACGAATTTTTAATGTTCTTTTTGTAGTATAAAAAACTTAAATTTTGGCAGCACTGAAAATTTCTATAGCGTTGATCAAGACAAGGTGGAATACAAGATATGACAAAAATCCGCTGAAAATTATGTTGACAATTTATTAAAAAATTTGCATTTCTTCGACGAATTTTTAATGTTCTTTTTGTAGTATAAAAAACTTAAATTTTGGCAGCACTGAAAATTTCTATAGCGTTGATCAAGACAAGGTGGAATACAAGATATGACAAAAATCCGCTGAAAAATATGAATATTTAGGTACCAAAATATTGGGTTAGGTTAGGTGTGACAATCAAAAGTTTTGCACTTCCCACAATAGGGGGTGGTCGAGAGTGGTACCAAACGACGGGGAAAAACTCCGGGCGTTATTTAATGATGGTTAAGAGAAAAACTTTGAATAATTTGAGAAAAATTTTGACAATTTATTAAAAAATTTGCATTTCTTTGACAAATTTTTAATGTTCTATTTGTAGTACAAAAACTCTTAAATTTTGGCAGCATTGAAAATTTCTATAGCGTTGATCAAGACAAGGTAGAATACAAGATATGACAAAAACCCGCTGAAAAATATGAATATTCAGGTACCAAAAGATTCGGTTAGGTTAGGTGTGACAATCAAAAGTTTTGCACTTCCCACAATAGGGGGTGGTCGAGAGTCGTACCAAACGACGGGGCAAAACTCCGGGCGTTATTAAATGATGGTTCGGAGAATAATTTTGAATAATTTGAGACAAATTTTGACAATTTATTAAAAAATTTGCATTTCTTCGACGAATTTTTAATGTTCTTTTTGTAGTATAAAAAACTTAAATTTTGGCAGCACTGAAAATTTCTATAGCGTTGATCAAGACAAGGTGGAATACAAGATATGACAAAAATCCGCTGAAAAATATGAATATTTAGGTACCGAAAGATTAGGTTAGTTTAGGTGTAAAAATCAAAAGTTTTGCACTTCCCACAATAGGGGGTGGTCGAGAGTCATACCAAACGACGGGGCAAAACTCCGGGCGTTATTTAATGATGGTTCAGAGAATAATTTTGAATAATTTGAGACAAATTTTGACAATTTATTAAAAAATTTGCATTTCTTTGACAAATTTTTAATGTTCTATTTGTAGTACAAAAACTCTAAAATTTTGGCAGCATTGAAAATTTCTATAGCGTTGATCAAGACAAGGTAGAATACAAGATATGACAAAAACCCGCTGAAAAATATGAATATTCAGGTACCAAAAGATTCGGTTAGGTTAGGTGTGACAATCAAAAGTTTTGCACTTCCCACAATAGGGGGTGGTCGAGAGTCGTACCAAACGACGGGGCAAAACTCCGGGCGTTATTAAATGATGGTTCGGAGAATAATTTTGAATAATTTGAGACAAATTTTGACAATTTATTAAAAAATTTGCATTTCTTCGACGAATTTTTAATGTTCTTTTTGTAGTATAAAAAACTTAAATTTTGGCAGCACTGAAAATTTCTATAGCGTTGATCAAGACAAGGTGGAATACAAGATATGACAAAAATCCGCTGAAAAATATGAATATTTAGGTACCAAAATATTAGGTTAGGTTAGGTGTGACAATCAAAAGTTTTGCACTTCCCACAATAGGGGGTGGTCGAGAGTGGTACCAAACGACGGGGCAAAACTCCGGGCGTTATTTCATGATGGTTCATAGAAAAACTTTGAATAATTTGAGACAAATTTTGACAATTTATTAAAAATTTTGCATTTCTTTGACGAATTTTTAATGTTCTTTTTGTAGTATAAAAACTTAAATTTTGGCAGCACTGAAAATTTCTATAGCGTTGATCAAGACAAGGTGGAATACAAGATATGACAAAAATCCGCTGAAAAATATGAATATTTAGGTACCAAAATATTGGGTTAGGTTAGGTGTGACAATCAAAAGTTTTGCACTTCCCACAATAGGGGGTGGTCGAGAGTGGTACCAAACGACGGGGCAAAACTCCGGGCGTTATTTAATGATGGTTCAGAGAAAAACTTTGAATAATTTGAGACAAATTTTGACAATTTATTAAAAAATTTGCATTTCTTTGACAAATTTTTAATGTCCTATTTGTAGTACAAAAACTCTTAAATTTTGGCAGCATTGAAAATTTCTATAGCGTTGATCAAGACAAGGTAGAATACAAGATATGACAGAAACCCGCTGAAAAATATGAATATTCAGGTACCAAAAGATTCGGTTAGGTTAGGTGTGACAATCAAAAGTTTTGCACTTCCCACAATAGCGGGTGGTCGAGAGTCGTACCAAACGACGGGGCAAAACTCCGGGCGTTATTAAATGATGGTTCGGAGAATAATTTTAAATAATTGGAGACAAATTTTGACAATTTATTAAAAAATTTGCATTTCTTCGACGAATTTTTAATGTTCTTTTTGTAGTATAAAAAACTTAAATTTTGGCAGCACTGAAAATTTCTATAGCGTTGATCAAGACAAGGTGGAATACAAGATATGACAAAAATCCGCTGAAAAATATGAATATTTAGGTACCAAAATATTGGGTTAGGTTAGGTGTGACAATCAAAAGTTTTGCACTTCCCACAATAGGGGGTGGTCGAGAGTGGTACCAAACGACGGGGAAAAACTCCGGGCGTTATTTAATGATGGTTCAGAGAAAAACTTTGAATAATTTGAGACAAATTTTGACAATTTATTAAAAATTTTGCATTTCTTTGACGAATTTTTAATGTTCTTTTTGTAGTATAAAAAACTTAAATTTTGGCAGCACTGAAAATTTCTATAGCGTTGATCAAGACAAGGTGGAATACAAGATATGACAAAAATCCGCTGAAAATTATGTTGACAATTTATTAAAAAATTTGCATTTCTTCGACGAATTTTTAATGTTCTTTTTGTAGTATAAAAAACTTAAATTTTGGCAGCACTGAAAATTTCTATAGCGTTGATCAAGACAAGGTGGAATACAAGATATGACAAAAATCCGCTGAAAAATATGAATATTTAGGTACCAAAATATTGGGTTAGGTTAGGTGTGACAATCAAAAGTTTTGCACTTCCCACAATAGGGGGTGGTCGAGAGTGGTACCAAACGACGGGGAAAAACTCCGGGCGTTATTTAATGATGGTTCAGAGAAAAACTTTGAATAATTTGAGACAAATTTTGACAATTTATTAAAAATTTTGCATTTCTTTGACGAATTTTTAATGTTCTTTTTGTAGTATTAAAAACTTAAATTTTGGCAGCACTGAAAATTTCTATAGCGTTGATCAAGACAAGGTGGAATACAAGATATGACAAAAATCCGCTGAAAAATATGAATATTTAGGTACCGAAAGATTAGGTTAGTTTAGGTGTAAAAATCAAAAGTTTTGCACTTCCCACAATAGGGGGTGGTCGAGAGTCATACCAAACGACGGGGCAAAACTCCGGGCGTTATTTAATGATGGTTCAGAGAATAATTTTGAATAATTTGAGACAAATTTTGACAATTTATTAAAAAATTTGCATTTCTTTGACAAATTTTTAATGTTCTATTTGTAGTACAAAAACTCTTAAATTTTGGCAGCATTGAAAATTTCTATAGCGTTGATCAAGACAAGGTAGAATACAAGATATGACAAAAACCCGCTGAAAAATATGAATATTCAGGTACCAAAAGATTCGGTTAGGTTAGGTGTGACAATCAAAAGTTTTGCACTTCCCACAATAGGGGGTGGTCGAGAGTCGTACCAAACGACGGGGCAAAACTCCGGGCGTTATTAAATGATGGTTCGGAGAATAATTTTGAATAATTTGAGACAAATTTTGACAATTTATTAAAAAATTTGCATTTCTTCGACGAATTTTTAATGTTCTTTTTGTAGTATAAAAAACTTAAATTTTGGCAGCACTGAAAATTTCTATAGCGTTGATCAAGACAAGGTGGAATACAAGATATGACAAAAATCCGCTGAAAAATATGAATATTTAGGTACCAAAATATTAGGTTAGGTTAGGTGTGACAATCAAAAGTTTTGCACTTCCCACAATAGGGGGTGGTCGAGAGTGGTACCAAACGACGGGGCAAAACTCCGGGCGTTATTTCATGATGGTTCATAGAAAAACTTTGAATAATTTGAGACAAATTTTGACAATTTATTAAAAATTTTGCATTTCTTTGACGAATTTTTAATGTTCTTTTTGTAGTATAAAAACTTAAATTTTGGCAGCACTGAAAATTTCTATAGCGTTGATCAAGACAAGGTAGAATACAAGATATGACAAAAATCCGCTGAAAATTATGTTGACAATTTATTAAAAAATTTGCATTTCTTCGACGAATTTTTAATGTTCTTTTTGTAGTATAAAAAACTTAAATTTTGGCAGCACTGAAAATTTCTATAGCGTTGATCAAGACAAGGTGGAATACAAGATATGACAAAAATCCGCTGAAAAATATGAATATTTAGGTACCAAAATATTGGGTTAGGTTAGGTGTGACAATCAAAAGTTTTGCACTTCCCACAATAGGGGGTGGTCGAGAGTGGTACCAAACGACGGGGCAAAACTCCGGGCGTTATTTAATGATGGTTCAGAGAAAAACTTTGAATAATTTGAGACAAATTTTGACAATTTATTAAAAATTTTGCATTTCTTTGACAAATTTTTAATGTTCTATTTGTAGTACAAAAACTCTTAAATTTTGGCAGCATTGAAAATTTCTATAGCGTTGATCAAGACAAGGTAGAATACAAGATATGACAAAAACCCGCTGAAAAATATGATTATTCAGGTACCAAAAGATTCGGTTAGGTTAGGTGTGACAATCAAAAGTTTTGCACTTCCCACAATAGGGGGTGGTCGAGAGTCGTACCAAACGACGGGGCAAAACTCCGGGCGTTATTTAATGATGGTTTAGAGAATAATTTTGAATAATTTGAGACAAATTTTGACAATTTATTAAAAAATTTGCATTTCTTTGACAAATTTTTAATGTTCTATTTGTAGTACAAAAACTCTTAAATTTTGGCAGCATTGAAAATTTCTATAGCGTTGATCAAGACAAGGTAGAATACAAGATATGACAAAAACCCGCTGAAAAATATGATTATTCAGGTACCAAAAGATTCGGTTAGGTTAGGTGTGACAATCAAAAGTTTTGCACTTCCCACAATAGGGGGTGGTCGAGAGTCGTACCAAACGACGGGGCAAAACTCCGGGCGTTATTAAATGATGGTTCGGAGAATAATTTTGAATAATTTGAGACAAATTTTGACAATTTATTAAAAAATTTGCATTTCTTCGACGAATTTTTAATGTTCTTTTTGTAGTATAAAAAACTTAAATTTTGGCAGCACTGAAAATTTCTATAGCGTTGATCAAGACAAGGTGGAATACAAGATATGACAAAAATCCGCTGAAAAATATGAATATTTAGGTACCAAAATATTGGGTTAGGTTAGGTGTGACAATCAAAAGTTTTGCACTTCCCACAATAGGGGGTGGTCGAGAGTGGTACCAAACGACGGGGCAAAACTCCGGGCGTTATTTAATGATGGTTCAGAGAAAAACTTTGAATAATTTGAGACAAATTTTGACAATTAATTAAAAATTTTGCATTTCTTTGACGAATTTTTAATGTTCTTTTTGTAGTATTAAAAACTTAAATTTTGGCAGCACTGAAAATTTCTATAGCGTTGATCAAGACAAGGTGGAATACAAGATATGACAAAAATCCGCTGAAAAATATGAATATTTAGGTACCGAAAGATTAGGTTAGTTTAGGTGTAAAAATCAAAAGTTTTGCACTTCCCACAATAGGGGGTGGTCGAGAGTCATACCAAACGACGGGGCAAAACTCCGGGCGTTATTTAATGATGGTTCAGAGAATAATTTTGAATAATTTGAGACAAATTTTGACAATTTATTAAAAAATTTGCATTTCTTTGACAAATTTTTAATGTTCTATTTGTAGTACAAAAACTCTTAAATTTTGGCAGCATTGAAAATTTCTATAGCGTTGATCAAGACAAGGTAGAATACAAGATATGACAAAAACCCGCTGAAAAATATGAATATTCAGGTACCAAAAGATTCGGTTAGGTTAGGTGTGACAATCAAAAGTTTTGCACTTCCCACAATAGGGGGTGGTCGAGAGTCGTACCAAACGACGGGGCAAAACTCCGGGCGTTATTAAATGATGGTTCGGAGAATAATTTTGAATAATTTGAGACAAATTTTGACAATTTATTAAAAAATTTGCATTTCTTCGACGAATTTTTAATGTTCTTTTTGTAGTATAAAAAACTTAAATTTTGGCAGCACTGAAAATTTCTATAGCGTTGATCAAGACAAGGTGGAATACAAGATATGACAAAAATCCGCTGAAAAATATGAATATTTAGGTACCAAAATATTAGGTTAGGTTAGGTGTGACAATCAAAAGTTTTGCACTTCCCACAATAGGGGGTGGTCGAGAGTGGTACCAAACGACGGGGCAAAACTCCGGGCGTTATTTCATGATGGTTCATAGAAAAACTTTGAATAATTTGAGACAAATTTTGACAATTTATTAAAAATTTTGCATTTCTTTGACGAATTTTTAATGTTCTTTTTGTAGTATAAAAACTTAAATTTTGGCAGCACTGAAAATTTCTATAGCGTTGATCAAGACAAGGTGGAATACAAGATATGACAAAAATCCGCTGAAAATTATGTTGACAATTTATTAAAAAATTTGCATTTCTTCGACGAATTTTTAATGTTCTTTTTGTAGTATAAAAAACTTAAATTTTGGCAGCACTGAAAATTTCTATAGCGTTGATCAAGACAAGGTGGAATACAAGATATGACAAAAATCCGCTGAAAAATATGAATATTTAGGTACCAAAATATTGGGTTAGGTTAGGTGTGACAATCAAAAGTTTTGCACTTCCCACAATAGGGGGTGGTCGAGAGTGGTACCAAACGACGGGGCAAAACTCCGGGCGTTATTTAATGATGGTTCAGAGAAAAACTTTGAATAATTTGAGACAAATTTTGACAATTTATTAAAAAATTTGCATTTCTTTGACAAATTTTTAATGTTCTATTTGTAGTACAAAAACTCTTAAATTTTGGCAGCATTGAAAATTTCTATAGCGTTGATCAAGACAAGGTAGAATACAAGATATGACAGAAACCCGCTGAAAAATATGAATATTCAGGTACCAAAAGATTCGGTTAGGTTAGGTGTGACAATCAAAAGTTTTGCACTTCCCACAATAGGGGGTGGTCGAGAGTGGTACCAAACGACGGGGCAAAACTCCGGGCGTTATTTCATGATGGTTCATAGAAAAACTTTGAATAATTTGAGACAAATTTTGACAATTTATTAAAAATTTTGCATTTCTTTGACGAATTTTTAATGTTCTTTTTGTAGTATAAAAAACTTAAATTTTGGCAGCACTGAAAATTTCTATAGCGTTGATCAAGACAAGGTGGAATACAAGATATGACAAAAATCCGCTGAAAATTATGTTGACAATTTATTAAAAAATTTGCATTTCTTCGACGAATTTTTAATGTTCTTTTTGTAGTATAAAAAACTTAAATTTTGGCAGCACTGAAAATTTCTATAGCGTTGATCAAGACAAGGTGGAATACAAGATATGACAAAAATCCGCTGAAAAATATGAATATTTAGGTACCAAAATATTAGGTTAGGTTAGGTGTGACAATCAAAAGTTTTGCACTTCCCACAATAGGGGGTGGTCGAGAGTGGTACCAAACGACGGGGAAAAACTCCGGGCGTTATTTAATGATGGTTCAGAGAAAAACTTTGAATAATTTGAGACAAATTTTGACAATTTATTAAAAATTTTGCATTTCTTTGACGAATTTTTAATGTTCTTTTTGTAGTATTAAAAACTTAAATTTTGGCAGCACTGAAAATTTCTATAGCGTTGATCAAGACAAGGTGGAATACAAGATATGACAAAAATCCGCTGAAAAATATGAATATTTAGGTACCGAAAGATTAGGTTAGTTTAGGTGTAAAAATCAAAAGTTTTGCACTTCCCACAATAGGGGGTGGTCGAGAGTCATACCAAACGACGGGGCAAAACTCCGGGCGTTATTTAATGATGGTTCAGAGAAAAACTTTGAATAATTTGAGACAAATTTTGACAATTTATTAAAAAATTTGCATTTCTTTGACAAATTTTTAATGTTCTATTTGTAGTACAAAAACTCTTAAATTTTGGCAGCATTGAAAATTTCTATAGCGTTGATCAAGACAAGGTAGAATACAAGATATGACAGAAACCCGCTGAAAAATATGAATATTCAGGTACCAAAAGATTCGGTTAGGTTAGGTGTGACAATCAAAAGTTTTGCACTTCCCACAATAGCGGGTGGTCGAGAGTCGTACCAAACGACGGGGCAAAACTCCGGGCGTTATTAAATGATGGTTCGGAGAATAATTTTAAATAATTGGAGACAAATTTTGACAATTTATTAAAAAATTTGCATTTCTTCGACGAATTTTTAATGTTCTTTTTGTAGTATAAAAAACTTAAATTTTGGCAGCACTGAAAATTTCTATAGCGTTGATCAAGACAAGGTGGAATACAAGATATGACAAAAATCCGCTGAAAAATATGAATATTTAGGTACCAAAATATTGGGTTAGGTTAGGTGTGACAATCAAAAGTTTTGCACTTCCCACAATAGGGGGTGGTCGAGAGTGGTACCAAACGACGGGGAAAAACTCCGGGCGTTATTTAATGATGGTTCAGAGAAAAACTTTGAATAATTTGAGACAAATTTTGACAATTTATTAAAAATTTTGCATTTCTTTGACGAATTTTTAATGTTCTTTTTGTAGTATAAAAAACTTAAATTTTGGCAGCACTGAAAATTTCTATAGCGTTGATCAAGACAAGGTGGAATACAAGATATGACAAAAATCCGCTGAAAATTATGTTGACAATTTATTAAAAAATTTGCATTTCTTCGACGAATTTTTAATGTTCTTTTTGTAGTATAAAAAACTTAAATTTTGGCAGCACTGAAAATTTCTATAGCGTTGATCAAGACAAGGTGGAATACAAGATATGACAAAAATCCGCTGAAAAATATGAATATTTAGGTACCAAAATATTAGGTTAGGTTAGGTGTGACAATCAAAAGTTTTGCACTTCCCACAATAGGGGGTGGTCGAGAGTGGTACCAAACGACGGGGAAAAACTCCGGGCGTTATTTAATGATGGTTCAGAGAAAAACTTTGAATAATTTGAGACAAATTTTGACAATTTATTAAAAATTTTGCATTTCTTTGACGAATTTTTAATGTTCTTTTTGTAGTATTAAAAACTTAAATTTTGGCAGCACTGAAAATTTCTATAGCGTTGATCAAGACAAGGTGGAATACAAGATATGACAAAAATCCGCTGAAAAATATGAATATTTAGGTACCGAAAGATTAGGTTAGTTTAGGTGTAAAAATCAAAAGTTTTGCACTTCCCACAATAGGGGGTGGTCGAGAGTCATACCAAACGACGGGGCAAAACTCCGGGCGTTATTTAATGATGGTTCAGAGAAAAACTTTGAATAATTTGAGACAAATTTTGACAATTTATTAAAAAATTTGCATTTCTTTGACAAATTTTTAATGTTCTATTTGTAGTACAAAAACTCTTAAATTTTGGCAGCATTGAAAATTTCTATAGCGTTGATCAAGACAAGGTAGAATACAAGATATGACAGAAACCCGCTGAAAAATATGAATATTCAGGTACCAAAAGATTCGGTTAGGTTAGGTGTGACAATCAAAAGTTTTGCACTTCCCACAATAGCGGGTGGTCGAGAGTCGTACCAAACGACGGGGCAAAACTCCGGGCGTTATTAAATGATGGTTCGGAGAATAATTTTAAATAATTGGAGACAAATTTTGACAATTTATTAAAAAATTTGCATTTCTTCGACGAATTTTTAATGTTCTTTTTGTAGTATAAAAAACTTAAATTTTGGCAGCACTGAAAATTTCT
Organism: Catocala nupta; assembly: GCA_963675205.1. Classification (NCBI taxonomy): domain Eukaryota; kingdom Metazoa; phylum Arthropoda; class Insecta; order Lepidoptera; family Erebidae; genus Catocala; species Catocala nupta. The sequence continues at coordinate 883,827 of OY776107.1, read as the reverse complement.
ATAGCGTTGATCAAGACAAGGTGGAATACAAGATATGACAAAAATCCGCTGAAAAATATGAATATTTAGGTACCAAAATATTGGGTTAGGTTAGGTGTGACAATCAAAAGTTTTGCACTTCCCACAATAGGGGGTGGTCGAGAGTGGTACCAAACGACGGGGCAAAACTCCGGGCGTTATTTCATGATGGTTCATAGAAAAACTTTGAATAATTTGAGACAAATTTTGACAATTTATTAAAAATTTTGCATTTCTTTGACGAATTTTTAATGTTCTTTTTGTAGTATAAAAACTTAAATTTTGGCAGCACTGAAAATTTCTATAGCGTTGATCAAGACAAGGTAGAATACAAGATATGACAAAAATCCGCTGAAAATTATGTTGACAATTTATTAAAAAATTTGCATTTCTTCGACGAATTTTTAATGTTCTTTTTGTAGTATAAAAAACTTAAATTTTGGCAGCACTGAAAATTTCTATAGCGTTGATCAAGACAAGGTGGAATACAAGATATGACAAAAATCCGCTGAAAAATATGAATATTTAGGTACCAAAATATTGGGTTAGGTTAGGTGTGACAATCAAAAGTTTTGCACTTCCCACAATAGGGGGTGGTCGAGAGTGGTACCAAACGACGGGGCAAAACTCCGGGCGTTATTTAATGATGGTTCAGAGAAAAACTTTGAATAATTTGAGACAAATTTTGACAATTTATTAAAAATTTTGCATTTCTTTGACAAATTTTTAATGTTCTATTTGTAGTACAAAAACTCTTAAATTTTGGCAGCATTGAAAATTTCTATAGCGTTGATCAAGACAAGGTAGAATACAAGATATGACAAAAACCCGCTGAAAAATATGATTATTCAGGTACCAAAAGATTCGGTTAGGTTAGGTGTGACAATCAAAAGTTTTGCACTTCCCACAATAGGGGGTGGTCGAGAGTCGTACCAAACGACGGGGCAAAACTCCGGGCGTTATTAAATGATGGTTCGGAGAATAATTTTGAATAATCTGAGACAAATTTTGACAATTTATTAAAAAATTTGCATTTCTTCGACGAATTTTTAATGTTCTTTTTGTAGTATAAAAAACTTAAATTTTGGCAGCACTGAAAATTTCTATAGCGTTGATCAAGACAAGGTGGAATACAAGATATGACAAAAATCCGCTGAAAATTATGAATATTTAGGTACCGAAAGATTAGGTTAGGTTAGGTGTAAAAATCTAAAGTTTTGCACTTCCCACAATAGGGTGTGGTCGAGAGTCGTACCAAACGACGGGGCAAAACTCCGGGCGTTATTTAATGATGGTTTAGAGAATAATTTTGAATAATTTGAGACAAATTTTGACAATTTAATAAAAAATTTGCATTTCTTTGACAAATTTTTAATGTTCTATTTGTAGTACAAAAACTCTTAAATTTTGGCAGCATTGAAAATTTCTATAGCGTTGATCAAGACAAGGTAGAATACAAGATATGACAGAAACCCGCTGAAAAATATGAATATTCAGGTACCAAAAGATTCGGTTAGGTTAGGTGTGACAATCAAAAGTTTTGCACTTCCCACAATAGGGGGTGGTCGAGAGTCGTACCAAACGACGGGGCAAAACTCCGGGCGTTATTAAATGATGGTTCGGAGAATAATTTTGAATAATTTGAGACAAATTTTGACAATTTATTAAAAAATTTGCATTTCTTCGACGAATTTTTAATGTTCTTTTTGTAGTATAAAAAACTTAAATTTTGGCAGCACTGAAAATTTCTATAGCGTTGATCAAGACAAGGTGGAATACAAGATATGACAAAAATCCGCTGAAAAATATGAATATTTAGGTACCAAAATATTGGGTTAGGTTAGGTGTGACAATCAAAAGTTTTGCACTTCCCACAATAGGGGGTGGTCGAGAGTGGTACCAAACGACGGGGCAAAACTCCGGGCGTTATTTAATGATGGTTCAGAGAAAAACTTTGAATAATTTGAGACAAATTTTGACAATTAATTAAAAATTTTGCATTTCTTTGACGAATTTTTAATGTTCTTTTTGTAGTATTAAAAACTTAAATTTTGGCAGCACTGAAAATTTCTATAGCGTTGATCAAGACAAGGTGGAATACAAGATATGACAAAAATCCGCTGAAAAATATGAATATTTAGGTACCGAAAGATTAGGTTAGTTTAGGTGTAAAAATCAAAAGTTTTGCACTTCCCACAATAGGGGGTGGTCGAGAGTCATACCAAACGACGGGGCAAAACTCCGAGCGTTATTTAATGATGGTTCAGAGAATAATTTTGAATAATTTGAGACAAATTTTGACAATTTATTAAAAAATTTGCATTTCTTTGACAAATTTTTAATGTTCTATTTGTAGTACAAAAACTCTTAAATTTTGGCAGCATTGAAAATTTCTATAGCGTTGATCAAGACAAGGTAGAATACAAGATATGACAAAAACCCGCTGAAAAATATGAATATTCAGGTACCAAAAGATTCGGTTAGGTTAGGTGTGACAATCAAAAGTTTTGCACTTCCCACAATAGGGGGTGGTCGAGAGTCGTACCAAACGACGGGGCAAAACTCCGGGCGTTATTAAATGATGGTTCGGAGAATAATTTTGAATAATTTGAGACAAATTTTGACAATTTATTAAAAAATTTGCATTTCTTCGACGAATTTTTAATGTTCTTTTTGTAGTATAAAAAACTTAAATTTTGGCAGCACTGAAAATTTCTATAGCGTTGATCAAGACAAGGTGGAATACAAGATATGACAAAAATCCGCTGAAAAATATGAATATTTAGGTACCAAAATATTAGGTTAGGTTAGGTGTGACAATCAAAAGTTTTGCACTTCCCACAATAGGGGGTGGTCGAGAGTGGTACCAAACGACGGGGCAAAACTCCGGGCGTTATTTCATGATGGTTCATAGAAAAACTTTGAATAATTTGAGACAAATTTTGACAATTTATTAAAAATTTTGCATTTCTTCGACGAATTTTTAATGTTCTTTTTGTAGTATAAAAAACTTAAATTTTGGCAGCACTGAAAATTTCTATAGCGTTGATCAAGACAAGGTGGAATACAAGATATGACAAAAATCCGCTGAAAATTATGAATATTTAGGTACCGAAAGATTAGGTTAGGTTAGGTGTAAAAATCTAAAGTTTTGCACTTCCCACAATAGGGTGTGGTCGAGAGTCGTACCAAACGACGGGGCAAAACTCCGGGCGTTATTTAATGATGGTTTAGAGAATAATTTTGAATAATTTGAGACAAATTTTGACAATTTATTAAAAAATTTGCATTTCTTTGACAAATTTTTAATGTTCTATTTGTAGTACAAAAACTCTTAAATTTTGGCAGCATTGAAAATTTCTATAGCGTTGATCAAGACAAGGTAGAATACAAGATATGACAGAAACCCGCTGAAAAATATGAATATTCAGGTACCAAAAGATTCGGTTAGGTTAGGTGTGACAATCAAAAGTTTTGCACTTCCCACAATAGGGGGTGGTCGAGAGTCGTACCAAACGACGGGGCAAAACTCCGGGCGTTATTAAATGATGGTTCGGAGAATAATTTTGAATAATCTGAGACAAATTTTGACAATTTATTAAAAAATTTGCATTTCTTCGACGAATTTTTAATGTTCTTTTTGTAGTATAAAAAACTTAAATTTTGGCAGCACTGAAAATTTCTATAGCGTTGATCAAGACAAGGTAGAATACAAGATATGACAAAAACCCGCTGAAAAATATGATTATTCAGGTACCAAAAGATTCGGTTAGGTTAGGTGTGACAATCAAAAGTTTTGCACTTCCCACAATAGGGGGTGGTCGAGAGTCGTACCAAACGACGGGGCAAAACTCCGGGCGTTATTAAATGATGGTTCGGAGAATAATTTTGAATAATTTGAGACAAATTTTGACAATTTATTAAAAAATTTGCATTTCTTCGACGAATTTTTAATGTTCTTTTTGTAGTATAAAAAACTTAAATTTTGGCAGCACTGAAAATTTCTATAGCGTTGATCAAGACAAGGTGGAATACAAGATATGACAAAAATCCGCTGAAAAATATGAATATTTAGGTACCAAAATATTAGGTTAGGTTAGGTGTGACAATCAAAAGTTTTGCACTTCCCACAATAGGGGGTGGTCGAGAGTGGTACCAAACGACGGGGCAAAACTCCGGGCGTTATTTCATGATGGTTCATAGAAAAACTTTGAATAATTTGAGACAAATTTTGACAATTTATTAAAAATTTTGCATTTCTTTGACGAATTTTTAATGTTCTTTTTGTAGTATAAAAACTTAAATTTTGGCAGCACTGAAAATTTCTATAGCGTTGATCAAGACAAGGTGGAATACAAGATATGACAAAAATCCGCTGAAAATTATGTTGACAATTTATTAAAAAATTTGCATTTCTTCGACGAATTTTTAATGTTCTTTTTGTAGTATAAAAAACTTAAATTTTGGCAGCACTGAAAATTTCTATAGCGTTGATCAAGACAAGGTGGAATACAAGATATGACAAAAATCCGCTGAAAAATATGAATATTTAGGTACCAAAATATTGGGTTAGGTTAGGTGTGACAATCAAAAGTTTTGCACTTCCCACAATAGGGGGTGGTCGAGAGTGGTACCAAACGACGGGGCAAAACTCCGGGCGTTATTTAATGATGGTTCAGAGAAAAACTTTGAATAATTTGAGACAAATTTTGACAATTTATTAAAAAATTTGCATTTCTTTGACAAATTTTTAATGTTCTATTTGTAGTACAAAAACTCTTAAATTTTGGCAGCATTGAAAATTTCTATAGCGTTGATCAAGACAAGGTAGAATACAAGATATGACAGAAACCCGCTGAAAAATATGAATATTCAGGTACCAAAAGATTCGGTTAGGTTAGGTGTGACAATCAAAAGTTTTGCACTTCCCACAATAGCGGGTGGTCGAGAGTCGTACCAAACGACGGGGCAAAACTCCGGGCGTTATTAAATGATGGTTCGGAGAATAATTTTAAATAATTGGAGACAAATTTTGACAATTTATTAAAAAATTTGCATTTCTTCGACGAATTTTTAATGTTCTTTTTGTAGTATAAAAAACTTAAATTTTGGCAGCACTGAAAATTTCTATAGCGTTGATCAAGACAAGGTGGAATACAAGATATGACAAAAATCCGCTGAAAAATATGAATATTTAGGTACCAAAATATTGGGTTAGGTTAGGTGTGACAATCAAAAGTTTTGCACTTCCCACAATAGGGGGTGGTCGAGAGTGGTACCAAACGACGGGGAAAAACTCCGGGCGTTATTTAATGATGGTTCAGAGAAAAACTTTGAATAATTTGAGACAAATTTTGACAATTTATTAAAAATTTTGCATTTCTTTGACGAATTTTTAATGTTCTTTTTGTAGTATAAAAAACTTAAATTTTGGCAGCACTGAAAATTTCTATAGCGTTGATCAAGACAAGGTGGAATACAAGATATGACAAAAATCCGCTGAAAATTATGTTGACAATTTATTAAAAAATTTGCATTTCTTCGACGAATTTTTAATGTTCTTTTTGTAGTATAAAAAACTTAAATTTTGGCAGCACTGAAAATTTCTATAGCGTTGATCAAGACAAGGTGGAATACAAGATATGACAAAAATCCGCTGAAAATTATGTTGACAATTTATTAAAAAATTTGCATTTCTTCGACGAATTTTTAATGTTCTTTTTGTAGTATAAAAAACTTAAATTTTGGCAGCACTGAAAATTTCTATAGCGTTGATCAAGACAAGGTGGAATACAAGATATGACAAAAATCCGCTGAAAATTATGTTGACAATTTATTAAAAAATTTGCATTTCTTCGACGAATTTTTAATGTTCTTTTTGTAGTATAAAAAACTTAAATTTTGGCAGCACTGAAAATTTCTATAGCGTTGATCAAGACAAGGTGGAATACAAGATATGACAAAAATCCGCTGAAAATTATGTTGACAATTTATTAAAAAATTTGCATTTCTTCGACGAATTTTTAATGTTCTTTTTGTAGTATAAAAAACTTAAATTTTGGCAGCACTGAAAATTTCTATAGCGTTGATCAAGACAAGGTGGAATACAAGATATGACAAAAACCCGCTGAAAAATATGAATATTTAGGTACCAAAATATTGGGTTAGGTTAGGTGTGACAATCAAAAGTTTTGCACTTCCCACAATAGGGGGTGGTCGAGAGTGGTACCAAACGACGGGGCAAAACTCCGGGCGTTATTTAATGATGGTTCAGAGAAAAACTTTGAATAATTTGAGACAAATTTTGACAATTTATTAAAAAATTTGCATTTCTTTGACAAATTTTTAATGTTCTATTTGTAGTACAAAAACTCTTAAATTTTGGCAGCATTGAAAATTTCTATAGCGTTGATCAAGACAAGGTAGAATACAAGATATGACAGAAACCCGCTGAAAAATATGAATATTCAGGTACCAAAAGATTCGGTTAGGTTAGGTGTGACAATCAAAAGTTTTGCACTTCCCACAATAGCGGGTGGTCGAGAGTCGTACCAAACGACGGGGCAAAACTCCGGGCGTTATTAAATGATGGTTCGGAGAATAATTTTAAATAATTGGAGACAAATTTTGACAATTTATTAAAAAATTTGCATTTCTTCGACGAATTTTTAATGTTCTTTTTGTAGTATAAAAAACTTAAATTTTGGCAGCACTGAAAATTTCTATAGCGTTGATCAAGACAAGGTGGAATACAAGATATGACAAAAATCCGCTGAAAAATATGAATATTTAGGTACCAAAATATTGGGTTAGGTTAGGTGTGACAATCAAAAGTTTTGCACTTCCCACAATAGGGGGTGGTCGAGAGTGGTACCAAACGACGGGGAAAAACTCCGGGCGTTATTTAATGATGGTTCAGAGAAAAACTTTGAATAATTTGAGACAAATTTTGACAATTTATTAAAAATTTTGCATTTCTTTGACGAATTTTTAATGTTCTTTTTGTAGTATAAAAAACTTAAATTTTGGCAGCATTGAAAATTTCTATAGCGTTGATCAAGACAAGGTAGAATACAAGATATGACAAAAACCCGCTGAAAAATATGATTATTCAGGTACCAAAAGATTCGGTTAGGTTAGGTGTGACAATCAAAAGTTTTGCACTTCCCACAATAGGGGGTGGTCGAGAGTCGTACCAAACGACGGGGCAAAACTCCGGGCGTTATTAAATGATGGTTCGGAGAATAATTTTGAATAATCTGAGACAAATTTTGACAATTTATTAAAAAATTTGCATTTCTTCGACGAATTTTTAATGTTCTTTTTGTAGTATAAAAAACTTAAATTTTGGCAGCACTGAAAATTTCTATAGCGTTGATCAAGACAAGGTAGAATACAAGATATGACAAAAACCCGCTGAAAAATATGATTATTCAGGTACCAAAAGATTCGGTTAGGTTAGGTGTGACAATCAAAAGTTTTGCACTTCCCACAATAGGGGGTGGTCGAGAGTCGTACCAAACGACGGGGCAAAACTCCGGGCGTTATTAAATGATGGTTCGGAGAATAATTTTGAATAATCTGAGACAAATTTTGACAATTTATTAAAAAATTTGCATTTCTTCGACGAATTTTTAATGTTCTTTTTGTAGTATAAAAAACTTAAATTTTGGCAGCACTGAAAATTTCTATAGCGTTGATCAAGACAAGGTGGAATACAAGATATGACAAAAATCCGCTGAAAATTATGAATATTTAGGTACCGAAAGATTAGGTTAGGTTAGGTGTAAAAATCAAAAGTTTTGCACTTCCCACAATAGGGGGTGGTCGAGAGTGGTACCAAACGACGGGGCAAAACTCCGGGCGTTATTTAATGATGGTTCAGAGAAAAACTTTGAATAATTTGAGACAAATTTTGACAATTTATTAAAAAATTTGCATTTCTTTGACAAATTTTTAATGTTCTATTTGTAGTACAAAAACTCTTAAATTTTGGCAGCATTGAAAATTTCTATAGCGTTGATCAAGACAAGGTAGAATACAAGATATGACAGAAACCCGCTGAAAAATATGAATATTCAGGTACCAAAAGATTCGGTTAGGTTAGGTGTGACAATCAAAAGTTTTGCACTTCCCACAATAGGGGGTGGTCGAGAGTCGTACCAAACGACGGGGCAAAACTCCGGGCGTTATTAAATGATGGTTCGGAGAATAATTTTGAATAATTTGAGACAAATTTTGACAATTTATTAAAAAATTTGCATTTCTTCGACGAATTTTTAATGTTCTTTTTGTAGTATAAAAAACTTAAATTTTGGCAGCACTGAAAATTTCTATAGCGTTGATCAAGACAAGGTGGAATACAAGATATGACAAAAATCCGCTGAAAAATATGAATATTTAGGTACCAAAATATTGGGTTAGGTTAGGTGTGACAATCAAAAGTTTTGCACTTCCCACAATAGGGGGTGGTCGAGAGTGGTACCAAACGACGGGGCAAAACTCCGGGCGTTATTTAATGATGGTTCAGAGAAAAACTTTGAATAATTTGAGACAAATTTTGACAATTAATTAAAAATTTTGCATTTCTTTGACGAATTTTTAATGTTCTTTTTGTAGTATTAAAAACTTAAATTTTGGCAGCACTGAAAATTTCTATAGCGTTGATCAAGACAAGGTGGAATACAAGATATGACAAAAATCCGCTGAAAAATATGAATATTTAGGTACCGAAAGATTAGGTTAGTTTAGGTGTAAAAATCAAAAGTTTTGCACTTCCCACAATAGGGGGTCGTCGAGAGTCATACCAAACGACGGGGCAAAACTCCGGGCGTTATTTAATGATGGTTCAGAGAAAAACTTTGAATAATTTGAGACAAATTTTGACAATTTATTAAAAAATTTGCATTTCTTTGACAAATTTTTAATGTTCTATTTGTAGTACAAAAACTCTTAAATTTTGGCAGCATTGAAAATTTCTATAGCGTTGATCAAGACAAGGTAGAATACAAGATATGACAAAAACCCGCTGAAAAATATGAATATTCAGGTACCAAAAGATTCGGTTAGGTTAGGTGTGACAATCAAAAGTTTTGCACTTCCCACAATAGGGGGTGGTCGAGAGTCGTACCAAACGACGGGGCAAAACTCCGGGCGTTATTAAATGATGGTTCGGAGAATAATTTTGAATAATTTGAGACAAATTTTGACAATTTATTAAAAAATTTGCATTTCTTCGACGAATTTTTAATGTTCTTTTTGTAGTATAAAAAACTTAAATTTTGGCAGCACTGAAAATTTCTATAGCGTTGATCAAGACAAGGTGGAATACAAGATATGACAAAAATCCGCTGAAAAATATGAATATTTAGGTACCAAAATATTAGGTTAGGTTAGGTGTGACAATCAAAAGTTTTGCACTTCCCACAATAGGGGGTGGTCGAGAGTGGTACCAAACGACGGGGCAAAACTCCGGGCGTTATTTCATGATGGTTCATAGAAAAACTTTGAATAATTTGAGACAAATTTTGACAATTTATTAAAAATTTTGCATTTCTTTGACGAATTTTTAATGTTCTTTTTGTAGTATAAAAAACTTAAATTTTGGCAGCACTGAAAATTTCTATAGCGTTGATCAAGACAAGGTGGAATACAAGATATGACAAAAATCCGCTGAAAATTATGTTGACAATTTATTAAAAAATTTGCATTTCTTCGACGAATTTTTAATGTTCTTTTTGTAGTATAAAAAACTTAAATTTTGGCAGCACTGAAAATTTCTATAGCGTTGATCAAGACAAGGTGGAATACAAGATATGACAAAAATCCGCTGAAAAATATGAATATTTAGGTACCAAAATATTGGGTTAGGTTAGGTGTGACAATCAAAAGTTTTGCACTTCCCACAATAGGGGGTGGTCGAGAGTGGTACCAAACGACGGGGCAAAACTCCGGGCGTTATTTAATGATGGTTCAGAGAAAAACTTTGAATAATTTGAGACAAATTTTGACAATTTATTAAAAAATTTGCATTTCTTTGACAAATTTTTAATGTTCTATTTGTAGTACAAAAACTCTTAAATTTTGGCAGCATTGAAAATTTCTATAGCGTTGATCAAGACAAGGTAGAATACAAGATATGACAGAAACCCGCTGAAAAATATGAATATTCAGGTACCAAAAGATTCGGTTAGGTTAGGTGTGACAATCAAAAGTTTTGCACTTCCCACAATAGCGGGTGGTCGAGAGTCGTACCAAACGACGGGGCAAAACTCCGGGCGTTATTAAGTGATGGTTCGGAGAATAATTTTAAATAATTGGAGACAAATTTTGACAATTTATTAAAAAATTTGCATTTCTTCGACGAATTTTTAATGTTCTTTTTGTAGTATAAAAAACTTAAATTTTGGCAGCACTGAAAATTTCTATAGCGTTGATCAAGACAAGGTGGAATACAAGATATGACAAAAATCCGCTGAAAAATATGAATATTTAGGTACCAAAATATTGGGTTAGGTTAGGTGTGACAATCAAAAGTTTTGCACTTCCCACAATAGGGGGTGGTCGAGAGTGGTACCAAACGACGGGGAAAAACTCCGGGCGTTATTTAATGATGGTTCAGAGAAAAACTTTGAATAATTTGAGACAAATTTTGACAATTTATTAAAAATTTTGCATTTCTTTGACGAATTTTTAATGTTCTTTTTGTAGTATAAAAAACTTAAATTTTGGCAGCACTGAAAATTTCTATAGCGTTGATCAAGACAAGGTGGAATACAAGATATGACAAAAATCCGCTGAAAATTATGTTGACAATTTATTAAAAAATTTGCATTTCTTCGACGAATTTTTAATGTTCTTTTTGTAGTATAAAAAACTTAAATTTTGGCAGCACTGAAAATTTCTATAGCGTTGATCAAGACAAGGTGGAATACAAGATATGACAAAAATCCGCTGAAAATTATGTTGACAATTTATTAAAAAATTTGCATTTCTTCGACGAATTTTTAATGTTCTTTTTGTAGTATAAAAAACTTAAATTTTGGCAGCACTGAAAATTTCTATAGCGTTGATCAAGACAAGGTGGAATACAAGATATGACAAAAACCCGCTGAAAAATATGAATATTTAGGTACCAAAATATTGGGTTAGGTTAGGTGTGACAATCAAAAGTTTTGCACTTCCCACAATAGGGGGTGGTCGAGAGTGGTACCAAACGACGGGGCAAAACTCCGGGCGTTATTTAATGATGGTTCAGAGAAAAACTTTGAATAATTTGAGACAAATTTTGACAATTTATTAAAAAATTTGCATTTCTTTGACAAATTTTTAATGTTCTATTTGTAGTACAAAAACTCTTAAATTTTGGCAGCATTGAAAATTTCTATAGCGTTGATCAAGACAAGGTAGAATACAAGATATGACAGAAACCCGCTGAAAAATATGAATATTCAGGTACCAAAAGATTCGGTTAGGTTAGGTGTGACAATCAAAAGTTTTGCACTTCCCACAATAGCGGGTGGTCGAGAGTCGTACCAAACGACGGGGCAAAACTCCGGGCGTTATTAAATGATGGTTCGGAGAATAATTTTAAATAATTGGAGACAAATTTTGACAATTTATTAAAAAATTTGCATTTCTTCGACGAATTTTTAATGTTCTTTTTGTAGTATAAAAAACTTAAATTTTGGCAGCACTGAAAATTTCTATAGCGTTGATCAAGACAAGGTGGAATACAAGATATGACAAAAATCCGCTGAAAAATATGAATATTTAGGTACCAAAATATTGGGTTAGGTTAGGTGTGACAATCAAAAGTTTTGCACTTCCCACAATAGGGGGTGGTCGAGAGTGGTACCAAACGACGGGGAAAAACTCCGGGCGTTATTTAATGATGGTTCAGAGAAAAACTTTGAATAATTTGAGACAAATTTTGACAATTTATTAAAAATTTTGCATTTCTTTGACGAATTTTTAATGTTCTTTTTGTAGTATAAAAAACTTAAATTTTGGCAGCACTGAAAATTTCTATAGCGTTGATCAAGACAAGGTGGAATACAAGATATGACAAAAATCCGCTGAAAATTATGTTGACAATTTATTAAAAAATTTGCATTTCTTCGACGAATTTTTAATGTTCTTTTTGTAGTATAAAAAACTTAAATTTTGGCAGCACTGAAAATTTCTATAGCGTTGATCAAGACAAGGTGGAATACAAGATATGACAAAAATCCGCTGAAAAATATGAATATTTAGGTACCAAAATATTGGGTTAGGTTAGGTGTGACAATCAAAAGTTTTGCACTTCCCACAATAGGGGGTGGTCGAGAGTGGTACGAAACGACGGGGAAAAACTCCGGGCGTTATTTAATGATGGTTCAGAGAAAAACTTTGAATAATTTGAGACAAATTTTGACAATTTATTAAAAAATTTGCATTTCTTTGACAAATTTTTAATGTTCTATTTGTAGTACAAAAACTCTTAAATTTTGGCAGCATTGAAAATTTCTATAGCGTTGATCAAGACAAGGTAGAATACAAGATATGACAAAAACCCGCTGAAAAATATGAATATTCAGGTACCAAAAGATTCGGTTAGGTTAGGTGTGACAATCAAAAGTTTTGCACTTCCCACAATAGGGGGTGGTCGAGAGTCGTACCAAACGACGGGGCAAAACTCCGGGCGTTATTAAATGATGGTTCGGAGAATAATTTTGAATAATTTGAGACAAATTTTGACAATTTATTAAAAAATTTGCATTTCTTCGACGAATTTTTAATGTTCTTTTTGTAGTATAAAAAACTTAAATTTTGGCAGCACTGAAAATTTCTATAGCGTTGATCAAGACAAGGTGGAATACAAGATATGACAAAAATCCGCTGAAAAATATGAATATTTAGGTACCGAAAGATTAGGTTAGTTTAGGTGTAAAAATCAAAAGTTTTGCACTTCCCACAATAGGGGGTGGTCGAGAGTCATACCAAACGACGGGGCAAAACTCCGGGCGTTATTTAATGATGGTTCAGAGAATAATTTTGAATAATTTGAGACAAATTTTGACAATTTATTAAAAAATTTGCATTTCTTTGACAAATTTTTAATGTTCTATTTGTAGTACAAAAACTCTTAAATTTTGGCAGCATTGAAAATTTCTATAGCGTTGATCAAGACAAGGTAGAATACAAGATATGACAAAAACCCGCTGAAAAATATGAATATTCAGGTACCAAAAGATTCGGTTAGGTTAGGTGTGACAATCAAAAGTTTTGCACTTCCCACAATAGGGGGTGGTCGAGAGTCGTACCAAACGACGGGGCAAAACTCCGGGCGTTATTAAATGATGGTTCGGAGAATAATTTTGAATAATTTGAGACAAATTTTGACAATTTATTAAAAAATTTGCATTTCTTCGACGAATTTTTAATGTTCTTTTTGTAGTATAAAAAACTTAAATTTTGGCAGCACTGAAAATTTCTATAGCGTTGATCAAGACAAGGTGGAATACAAGATATGACAAAAATCCGCTGAAAAATATGAATATTTAGGTACCAAAATATTAGGTTAGGTTAGGTGTGACAATCAAAAGTTTTGCACTTCCCACAATAGGGGGTGGTCGAGAGTGGTACCAAACGACGGGGCAAAACTCCGGGCGTTATTTCATGATGGTTCATAGAAAAACTTTGAATAATTTGAGACAAATTTTGACAATTTATTAAAAATTTTGCATTTCTTTGACGAATTTTTAATGTTCTTTTTGTAGTATAAAAACTTAAATTTTGGCAGCACTGAAAATTTCTATAGCGTTGATCAAGACAAGGTGGAATACAAGATATGACAAAAATCCGCTGAAAATTATGTTGACAATTTATTAAAAAATTTGCATTTCTTCGACGAATTTTTAATGTTCTTTTTGTAGTATAAAAAACTTAAATTTTGGCAGCACTGAAAATTTCTATAGCGTTGATCAAGACAAGGTGGAATACAAGATATGACAAAAATCCGCTGAAAAATATGAATATTTAGGTACCAAAATATTGGGTTAGGTTAGGTGTGACAATCAAAAGTTTTGCACTTCCCACAATAGGGGGTGGTCGAGAGTGGTACCAAACGACGGGGCAAAACTCCGGGCGTTATTTAATGATGGTTCAGAGAAAAACTTTGAATAATTTGAGACAAATTTTGACAATTTATTAAAAATTTTGCATTTCTTTGACAAATTTTTAATGTTCTATTTGTAGTACAAAAACTCTTAAATTTTGGCAGCATTGAAAATTTCTATAGCGTTGATCAAGACAAGGTAGAATACAAGATATGACAAAAACCCGCTGAAAAATATGATTATTCAGGTACCAAAAGATTCGGTTAGGTTAGGTGTGACAATCAAAAGTTTTGCACTTCCCACAATAGGGGGTGGTCGAGAGTCGTACCAAACGACGGGGCAAAACTCCGGGCGTTATTAAATGATGGTTCGGAGAATAATTTTGAATAATCTGAGACAAATTTTGACAATTTATTAAAAAATTTGCATTTCTTCGACGAATTTTTAATGTTCTTTTTGTAGTATAAAAAACTTAAATTTTGGCAGCACTGAAAATTTCTATAGCGTTGATCAAGACAAGGTGGAATACAAGATATGACAAAAATCCGCTGAAAATTATGAATATTTAGGTACCGAAAGATTAGGTTAGGTTAGGTGTAAAAATCAAAAGTTTTGCACTTCCCACAATAGGGTGTGGTCGAGAGTCGTACCAAACGACGGGGCAAAACTCCGGGCGTTATTTAATGATGGTTTAGAGAATAATTTTGAATAATTTGAGACAAATTTTGACAATTTATTAAAAAATTTGCATTTCTTTGACAAATTTTTAATGTTCTATTTGTAGTACAAAAACTCTTAAATTTTGGCAGCATTGAAAATTTCTATAGCGTTGATCAAGACAAGGTGGAATACAAGATATGACAGAAACCCGCTGAAAAATATGAATATTCAGGTACCAAAAGATTCGGTTAGGTTAGGTGTGACAATCAAAAGTTTTGCACTTCCCACAATAGCGGGTGGTCGAGAGTCGTACCAAACGACGGGGCAAAACTCCGGGCGTTATTAAATGATGGTTCGGAGAATAATTTTAAATAATTGGAGACAAATTTTGACAATTTATTTAAAAATTTGCATTTCTTCGACGAATTTTTAATGTTCTTTTTGTAGTATAAAAAACTTAAATTTTGGCAGCACTGAAAATTTCTATAGCGTTGATCAAGACAAGGTGGAATACAAGATATGACAAAAATCCGCTGAAAAATATGAATATTTAGGTACCAAAATATTGGGTTAGGTTAGGTGTGACAATCAAAAGTTTTGCACTTCCCACAATAGGGGGTGGTCGAGAGTGGTACCAAACGACGGGGAAAAACTCCGGGCGTTATTTAATGATGGTTCAGAGAAAAACTTTGAATAATTTGAGACAAATTTTGACAATTTATTAAAAATTTTGCATTTCTTTGACGAATTTTTAATGTTCTTTTTGTAGTATAAAAAACTTAAATTTTGGCAGCACTGAAAATTTCTATAGCGTTGATCAAGACAAGGTGGAATACAAGATATGACAAAAATCTGCTGAAAATTATGTTGACAATTTATTAAAAAATTTGCATTTCTTCGACGAATTATTAATGTTCTTTTTGTAGTATAAAAAACTTAAATTTTGGCAGCACTGAAAATTTCTATAGCGTTGATCAAGACAAGGTGGAATACAAGATATGACAAAAATAAGCTGAAAAATATGAATATTTAGGTACCAAAATATTGGGTTAGGTTAGGTGTGACAATCAAAAGTTTTGCACTTCCCACAATAGGGGGTGGTCGAGAGTGGTACCAAACGACGGGGCAAAACTCCGGGCGTTATCTAATGATGGTTCAGAGAAAAACTTTGAATAATTTGAGACAAATTTTGACAATTTATTAAAAATTTTGCATTTCTTTGACAAATTTTTAATGTTCTATTTGTAGTACAAAAACTCTTAAATTTTGGCAGCATTGAAAATTTCTATAGCGTTGATCAAGACAAGGTAGAATACAAGATATGACAAAAACCCGCTGAAAAATATGAATATTCAGGTACCAAAAGATTCGGTTAGGTTAGGTGTGACAATCAAAAGTTTTGCACTTCCCACAATAGCGGGTGGTCGAGAGTCGTACCAAACGACGGGGCAAAACTCCGGGCGTTATTTAATGATGGTTCGGAGAATAATTTTGAATAATCTGAGACAAATTTTGACAATTTATTAAAAAATTTGCATTTCTTCGACGAATTTTTAATGTTCTTTTTGTAGTATAAAAAACTTAAATTTTGGCAGCACTGAAAATTTCTATAGCGTTGATCAAGACAAGGTGGAATACAAGATATGACAAAAATCCGCTGAAAATTATGAATATTTAGGTACCGAAAGATTAGGTTAGGTTAGGTGTAAAAATCAAAAGTTTTGCACTTCCCACAATAGGGTGTGGTCGAGAGTCGTACCAAACGACGGGGCAAAACTCCGGGCGTTATTTAATGATGGTTCGGAGAATAATTTGGATAATTTGAGACAAATTTTGACAATTTATTAAAAAATTTGCATTTCTTTGACAAATTTTAATGTTCTATTTGTAGTACAAAAACTCTTAAATTTTGGCAGCATTGAAAATTTCTATAGCGTTGATCAAGACAAGGTAGAATACAAGATATGACAGAAACCCGCTGAAAAATATGAATATTCAGGTACCAAAAGATTCGGTTAGGTTAGGTGTGACAATCAAAAGTTTTGCACTTCCCACAATAGCGGGTGGTCGAGAGTCGTACCAAACGACGGGGCAAAACTCCGGGCGTTATTAAATGATGGTTCGGAGAATAATTTTAAATAATTGGAGACAAATTTTGACAATTTATTAAAAAATTTGCATTTCTTCGACGAATTTTTAATGTTCTTTTTGTAGTATAAAAAACTTAAATTTTGGCAGCACTGAAAATTTCTATAGCGTTGATCAAGACAAGGTGGAATACAAGATATGACAAAAATCCGCTGAAAATTATGAATATTTAGGTACCAAAATATTGGGTTAGGTTTTAAAAATTTTGCATTTCTTTGACGAATTTTTAATGTTCTATTTGTAGTACCAAAACTCTTAAATTTTGGCAGCATTGAAAATTTCTATAGCGTTGATCAAGACAAGGTAGAATACAAGATATGACAAAAACCCGCTGAAAAATATGAATATTCAGGTACCAAAAGATTCGGTTAGGTTAGGTGTGACGATCAAAAGTTTTGCACTTCCCACAATACGGGGTGGTCGAGAGTCGTACCAAACGACGGGGCAAAACTCCGGGCGTTATTAAATGATAGTTCGGAGAATAATTTTGAATAATTTGAGACAAATTTTGACAATTTATTAAAAAATTTGCATTTCTTCGACGAATTTTTAATGTTCTTTTTGTAGTATAAAAAACTTAAATTTTGGCAGCACTGAAAATTTCTATAGCGTTGATCAAGACAAGGTAGAATACAAGATATGACAAAAACCCGCTGAAAAATATGAATATTCAGGTACCAAAAGATTCGGTTAGGTTAGGTGTGACAATCAAAAGTTTTGCACTTCCCACAATAGGGGGTGGTCGAGAGTGGTACCAAACGACGGGGAAAAACTCCGGGCGTTATTTAATGATGGTTCAGAGAAAAACTTTGAATAATTTGAGACAAATTTTGACAATTTATTAAAAATTTTGCATTTCTTTGACGAATTTTTAATGTTCTTTTTGTAGTATAAAAAACTTAAATTTTGGCAGCACTGAAAATTTCTATAGCGTTGATCAAGACAAGGTGGAATACAAGATATGACAAAAATCCGCTGAAAATTATGTTGACAATTTATTAAAAAATTTGCATTTCTTCGACGAATTTTTAATGTTCTTTTTGTAGTATAAAAAACTTAAATTTTGGCAGCACTGAAAATTTCTATAGCGTTGATCAAGACAAGGTGGAATACAAGATATGACAAAAATCCGCTGAAAAATATGAATATTTAGGTACCAAAATATTGGGTTAGGTTAGGTGTGACAATCAAAAGTTTTGCACTTCCCACAATAGGGGGTGGTCGAGAGTGGTACCAAACGACGGGGAAAAACTCCGGGCGTTATTTAATGATGGTTCAGAGAAAAACTTTGAATAATTTGAGACAAATTTTGACAATTTATTAAAAATTTTGCATTTCTTTGACGAATTTTTAATGTTCTTTTTGTAGTATTAAAAACTTAAATTTTGGCAGCACTGAAAATTTCTATAGCGTTGATCAAGACAAGGTGGAATACAAGATATGACAAAAATCCGCTGAAAAATATGAATATTTAGGTACCGAAAGATTAGGTTAGTTTAGGTGTAAAAATCAAAAGTTTTGCACTTCCCACAATAGGGGGTGGTCGAGAGTCATACCAAACGACGGGGCAAAACTTCGGGCGTTATTTAATGATGGTTCAGAGAATAATTTTGAATAATTTGAGACAAATTTTGACAATTTATTAAAAAATTTGCATTTCTTTGACAAATTTTTAATGTTCTATTTGTAGTACAAAAACTCTTAAATTTTGGCAGCATTGAAAATTTCTATAGCGTTGATCAAGACAAGGTAGAATACAAGATATGACAAAAACCCGCTGAAAAATATGAATATTCAGGTACCAAAAGATTCGGTTAGGTTAGGTGTGACAATCAAAAGTTTTGCACTTCCCACAATTAGGGGTGGTCGAGAGTCGTACCAAACGACGGGGCAAAACTCCGGGCGTTATTAAATGATGGTTCGGAGAATAATTTTGAATAATTTGAGACAAATTTTGACAATTTATTAAAAAATTTGCATTTCTTCGACGAATTTTTAATGTTCTTTTTGTAGTATAAAAAACTTAAATTTTGGCAGCACTGAAAATTTCTATAGCGTTGATCAAGACAAGGTGGAATACAAGATATGACAAAAATCTGCTGAAAAATATGAATATTTAGGTACCAAAATATTAGGTTAGGTTAGGTGTGACAATCAAAAGTTTTGCACTTCCCACAATAGGGGGTGGTCGAGAGTGGTACCAAACGACGGGGCAAAACTCCGGGCGTTATTTCATGATGGTTCATAGAAAAACTTTGAATAATTTGAGACAAATTTTGACAATTTATTAAAAATTTTGCATTTCTTTGACGAATTTTTAATGTTCTTTTTGTAGTATAAAAACTTAAATTTTGGCAGCACTGAAAATTTCTATAGCGTTGATCAAGACAAGGTGGAATACAAGATATGACAAAAATCCGCTGAAAATTATGTTGACAATTTATTAAAAAATTTGCATTTCTTCGACGAATTATTAATGTTCTTTTTGTAGTATAAAAAACTTAAATTTTGGCAGCACTGAAAATTTCTATAGCGTTGATCAAGACAAGGTGGAATACAAGATATGACAAAAATCCGCTGAAAAATATGAATATTTAGGTACCAAAATATTGGGTTAGGTTAGGTGTGACAATCAAAAGTTTTGCACTTCCCACAATAGGGGGTGGTCGAGAGTGGTACCAAACGACGGGGCAAAACTCCGGGCGTTATCTAATGATGGTTCAGAGAAAAACTTTGAATAATTTGAGACAAATTTTGACAATTTATTAAAAATTTTGCATTTCTTTGACAAATTTTTAATGTTCTATTTGTAGTACAAAAACTCTTAAATTTTGGCAGCATTGAAAATTTCTATAGCGTTGATCAAGACAAGGTAGAATACAAGATATGACAAAAACCCGCTGAAAAATATGAATATTCAGGTACCAAAAGATTCGGTTAGGTTAGGTGTGACGATCAAAAGTTTTGCACTTCCCACAATACGGGGTGGTCGAGAGTCGTACCAAACGACGGGGCAAAACTCCGGGCGTTATTAAATGATAGTTCGGAGAATAATTTTGAATAATTTGAGACAAATTTTGACAATTTATTAAAAAATTTGCATTTCTTCGACGAATTTTTAATGTTCTTTTTGTAGTATAAAAAACTTAAATTTTGGCAGCACTGAAAATTTCTATAGCGTTGATCAAGACAAGGTAGAATACAAGATATGACAAAAACCCGCTGAAAAATATGAATATTCAGGTACCAAAAGATTCGGTTAGGTTAGGTGTGACAATCAAAAGTTTTGCACTTCCCACAATAGGGGGTGGTCGCGAGTCGTACCAAACGACGGGGCAAAACTCCGGGCGTTATTAAATGATGGTTCGGAGAATAATTTTGAATAATTTGAGACAAATTTTGACAATTTATTATGAAATTTGCATTTCTTTGACAAATTTTTAATGTTCTATTTGTAGTACCAAAACTCTTAAATTTTGGCAGCATTGAAAATTTCTATAGCGTTGATCAAGACAAGGTAGAATACAAGATATGACAGAAACCCGCTGAAAAATATGAATATTCAGGTACCAAAAGATTCGGTTAGGTTAGGTGTGACAATCAAAAGTTTTGCACTTCCCACAATAGGGGGTGGTCGAGAGTCGTACCAAACGACGGGGCAAAACTCCGGGCGTTATTAAATGATGGTTCGGAGAATAATTTTGAATAATTTGAGACAAATTTTGACAATTTATTAAAAAATTTGCATTTCTTCGACGAATTTTTAATGTTCTTTTTGTAGTATAAAAAACTTAAATTTTGGCAGCACTGAAAATTTCTATAGCGTTGATCAAGACAAGGTGGAATACAAGATATGACAAAAATCCGCTGAAAAATATGAATATTTAGGTACCAAAATATTGGGTTAGGTTAGGTGTGACAATCAAAAGTTTTGCACTTCCCACAATAGGGGGTGGTCGAGAGTGGTACCAAACGACGGGGCTAAACTCCGGGCGTTATTTAATGATGGTTCAGAGAAAAACTTTGAATAATTTGAGACAAATTTTGACAATTTATTAAAAATTTTGCATTTCTTTGACGAATTTTTAATGTTCTATTTGTAGTACCAAAACTCTTAAATTTTGGCAGCATTGAAAATTTCTATAGCGTTGATCAAGACAAGGTAGAATACAAGATATGACAAAAACCCGCTGAAAAATATGAATATTCAGGTACCAAAAGATTCGGTTAGGTTAGGTGTGACGATCAAAAGTTTTGCACTTCCCACAATACGGGGTGGTCGAGAGTCGTACCAAACGACGGGGCAAAACTCCGGGCGTTATTAAATGATAGTTCGGAGAATAATTTTGAATAATTTGAGACAAATTTTGACAATTTATTAAAAAATTTGCATTTCTTCGACGAATTTTTAATGTTCTTTTTGTAGTATAAAAAACTTAAATTTTGGCAGCACTGAAAATTTCTATAGCGTTGATCAAGACAAGGTAGAATACAAGATATGACAAAAACCCGCTGAAAAATATGAATATTCAGGTACCAAAAGATTCGGTTAGGTTAGGTGTGACAATCAAAAGTTTTGCACTTCCCACAATAGGGGGTGGTCGAGAGTCGTACCAAACGACGGGGCAAAACTCCGGGCGTTATTAAATGATGGTTCGGAGAATAATTTTGAATAATTTGAGACAAATTTTGACAATTTATTATGAAATTTGCATTTCTTTGACAAATTTTTAATGTTCTATTTGTAGTACCAAAACTCTTAAATTTTGGCAGCATTGAAAATTTCTATAGCGTTGATCAAGACAAGGTAGAATACAAGATATGACAAAAACCCGCTGAAAAATATGAATATTCAGGTACCAAAAGATTCGGTTAGGTTAGGTGTGACAATCAAAAGTTTTGCACTTCCCACAATAGGGGGTGGTCGAGAGTCGTACCAAACGACGGGGCAAAACTCCGGGCGTTATTAAATGATGGTTCGGAGAATAATTTTGAATAATTTGAGACAAATTTTGACAATTTATTAAAAAATTTGCATTTCTTCGACGAATTTTTAATGTTCTTTTTGTAGTATAAAAAACTTAAATTTTGGCAGCACTGAAAATTTCTATAGCGTTGATCAAGACAAGGTGGAATACAAGATATGACAAAAATCCGCTGAAAAATATGAATATTTAGGTACCAAAATATTGGGTTAGGTTAGGTGTGACAATCAAAAGTTTTGCACTTCCCACAATAGGGGGTGGTCGAGAGTGGTACCAAACGACGGGGCAAAACTCCGGGCGTTATTTAATGATGGTTCAGAGAAAAACTTTGAATAATTTGAGACAAATTTTGACAATTTATTAAGAAATTTGCATTTCTTTGACCAATTTTTAATGTTCTATTTGTAGTACAAAAACTCTTAAATTTTGGCAGCATTGAAAATTTCTATAGCGTTGATCAAGACAAGGTGGAATACAAGATATGACAAAAATCCGCTGAAAATTATGTTGACAATTTATTAAAAAATTTGCATTTCTTCGACGAATTTTTAATGTTCTTTTTGTAGTATAAAAAACTTAAATTTTGGCAGCACTGAAAATTTCTATAGCGTTGATCAAGACAAGGTGGAATACAAGATATGACAAAAACCCGCTGAAAAATATGAATATTCAGGTACCAAAAGATTCGGTTAGGTTAGGTGTGACAATCAAAAGTTTTGCACTTCCCACAATAGCGGGTGGTCGAGAGTCGTACCAAACGACGGGGCAAAACTCCGGGCGTTATTAAATGATGGTTCGGAGAATAATTTTAAATAATTGGAGACAAATTTTGACAATTTATTAAAAAATTTGCATTTCTTCGACGAATTTTTAATGTTCTTTTTGTAGTATAAAAAACTTAAATTTTGGCAGCACTGAAAATTTCTATAGCGTTGATCAAGACAAGGTGGAATACAAGATATGACAAAAATCCGCTGAAAAATATGAATATTTAGGTACCAAAATATTGGGTTAGGTTAGGTGTGACAATCAAAAGTTTGTCACTTCCCACAATAGGGGGTGGTCGAGAGTGGTACCAAACGACGGGGAAAAACTCCGGGCGTTATTTAATGATGGTTCAGAGAAAAACTTTGAATAATTTGAGACAAATTTTGACAATTTATTAAAAATTTTGCATTTCTTTGACGAATTTTTAATGTTCTTTTTGTAGTATAAAAAACTTAAATTTTGGCAGCACTGAAAATTTCTATAGCGTTGATCAAGACAAGGTGGAATACAAGATATGACAAAAATCCGCTGAAAATTATGTTGACAATTTATTAAAAAATTTGCATTTCTTCGACGAATTTTTAATGTTCTTTTTGTAGTATAAAAAACTTAAATTTTGGCAGCACTGAAAATTTCTATAGCGTTGATCAAGACAAGGTGGAATACAAGATATGACAAAAATCCGCTGAAAAATATGAATATTTAGGTACCAAAATATTGGGTTAGGTTAGGTGTGACAATCAAAAGTTTTGCACTTCCCACAATAGGGGGTGGTCGAGAGTGGTACAAAACGACGGGGCAAAACTCCGGGCGTTATTTAATGATGGTTCAGAGAAAAACTTTGAATAATTTGAGACAAATTTTGACAATTTATTAAAAATTTTGCATTTCTTTGACAAATTTTTAATGTTCTTTTTGTAGTATAAAAAACTTAAATTTTGGCAGCACTGAAAATTTCTATAGCGTTGATCAAGACAAGGTGGAATACAAGATATGACAAAAATCCGCTGAAAATTATGAATATTTAGGTACCGAAAGATTAGGTTAGGTTAGGTGTAAAAATCAAAAGTTTTGCACTTCCCACAATAGGGTGTGGTCGAGAGTCGTACCAAACGACGGGGCAAAACTCCGGGCGTTATTAAATGATAGTTCGGAGAATAATTTTGAATAATTTGAGACAAATTTTGACAATTTATTAAAAAATTTGCATTTCTTCGACGAATTTTTAATGTTCTTTTTGTAGTATAAAAAACTTAAATTTTGGCAGCACTGAAAATTTCTATAGCGTTGATCAAGACAAGGTAGAATACAAGATATGACAAAAACCCGCTGAAAAATATGAATATTCAGGTACCAAAAGATTCGGTTAGGTTAGGTGTGACAATCAAAAGTTTTGCACTTCCCACAATAGGGGGTGGTCGAGAGTCGTACCAAACGACGGGGCAAAACTCCGGGCGTTATTAAATGATGGTTCGGAGAATAATTTTGAATAATTTGAGACAAATTTTGACAATTTATTATGAAATTTGCATTTCTTTGACAAATTTTTAATGTTCTATTTGTAGTACCAAAACTCTTAAATTTTGGCAGCATTGAAAATTTCTATAGCGTTGATCAAGACAAGGTAGAATACAAGATATGACAAAAACCCGCTGAAAAATATGAATATTCAGGTACCAAAAGATTCGGTTAGGTTAGGTGTGACAATCAAAAGTTTTGCACTTCCCACAATAGGGGGTGGTCGAGAGTCGTACCAAACGACGGGGCAAAACTCCGGGCGTTATTAAATGATGGTTCGGAGAATAATTTTGAATAATTTGAGACAAATTTTGACAATTTATTAAAAAATTTGCATTTCTTCGACGAATTTTTAATGTTCTTTTTGTAGTATAAAAAACTTAAATTTTGGCAGCACTGAAAATTTCTATAGCGTTGATCAAGACAAGGTGGAATACAAGATATGACAAAAATCCGCTGAAAAATATGAATATTTAGGTACCAAAATATTGGGTTAGGTTAGGTGTGACAATCAAAAGTTTTGCACTTCCCACAATAGGGGGTGGTCGAGAGTGGTACCAAACGACGGGGCAAAACTCCGGGCGTTATTTAATGATGGTTCAGAGAAAAACTTTGAATAATTTGAGACAAATTTTGACAATTTATTAAGAAATTTGCATTTCCTTGACCAATTTTTAATGTTCTTTTTGTAGTATAAAAAACTTAAATTTTGGCAGCACTGAAAATTTCTATAGCGTTGATCAAGACAAGGTAGAATACAAGATATGACAAAAACCCGCTGAAAAATATGAATATTCAGGTACCAAAAGATTCGGTTAGGTTAGGTGTGACAATCAAAAGTTTTGCACTTCCCACAATAGGGGGTGGTCGAGAGTCGTACCAAACGACGGGGCAAAACTCCGGGCGTTATTAAATGATGGTTCGGAGAATAATTTTGAATAATTTGAGACAAATTTTGACAATTTATTATGAAATTTGCATTTCTTTGACAAATTTTTAATGTTCTATTTGTAGTACCAAAACTCTTAAATTTTGGCAGCATTGAAAATTTCTATAGCGTTGATCAAGACAAGGTAGAATACAAGATATGACAAAAACCCGCTGAAAAATATGAATATTCAGGTACCAAAAGATTCGGTTAGGTTAGGTGTGACGATCAAAAGTTTTGCACTTCCCACAATACGGGGTGGTCGAGAGTCGTACCAAACGACGGGGCAAAACTCCGGGCGTTATTAAATGATAGTTCGGAGAATAATTTTGAATAATTTGAGACAAATTTTGACAATTTATTAAAAAATTTGCATTTCTTCGACGAATTTTTAATGTTCTTTTTGTAGTATAAAAAACTTAAATTTTGGCAGCACTGAAAATTTCTATAGCGTTGATCAAGACAAGGTAGAATACAAGATATGACAAAAACCCGCTGAAAAATATGAATATTCAGGTACCAAAAGATTCGGTTAGGTTAGGTGTGACAATCAAAAGTTTTGCACTTCCCACAATAGGGGGTGGTCGAGAGTCGTACCAAACGACGGGGCAAAACTCCGGGCGTTATTAAATGATGGTTCGGAGAATAATTTTGAATAATTTGAGACAAATTTTGACAATTTATTATGAAATTTGCATTTCTTTGACAAATTTTTAATGTTCTATTTGTAGTACCAAAACTCTTAAATTTTGGCAGCATTGAAAATTTCTATAGCGTTGATCAAGACAAGGTAGAATACAAGATATGACAAAAACCCGCTGAAAAATATGAATATTCAGGTACCAAAAGATTCGGTTAGGTTAGGTGTGACAATCAAAAGTTTTGCACTTCCCACAATAGGGGGTGGTCGAGAGTCGTACCAAACGACGGGGCAAAACTCCGGGCGTTATTAAATGATGGTTCGGAGAATAATTTTGAATAATTTGAGACAAATTTTGACAATTTATTAAAAAATTTGCATTTCTTCGACGAATTTTTAATGTTCTTTTTGTAGTATAAAAAACTTAAATTTTGGCAGCACTGAAAATTTCTATAGCGTTGATCAAGACAAGGTGGAATACAAGATATGACAAAAATCCGCTGAAAAATATGAATATTTAGGTACCAAAATATTAGGTTAGGTTAGGTGTGACAATCAAAAGTTTTGCACTTCCCACAATAGGGGGTGGTCGAGAGTGGTACCAAACGACGGGGCAAAACTCCGGGCGTTATTTAATGATGGTTCAGAGAAAAACTTTGAATAATTTGAGACAAATTTTGACAATTTATTAAGAAATTTGCATTTCTTTGACCAATTTTTAATGTTCTATTTGTAGTACAAAAACTCTTAAATTTTGGCAGCATTGAAAATTTCTATAGCGTTGATCAAGACAAGGTGGAATACAAGATATGACAAAAATCCGCTGAAAATTATGTTGACAATTTATTAAAAAATTTGCATTTCTTCGACGAATTTTTAATGTTCTTTTTGTAGTATAAAAAACTTAAATTTTGGCAGCACTGAAAATTTCTATAGCGTTGATCAAGACAAGGTGGAATACAAGATATGACAAAAACCCGCTGAAAAATATGAATATTCAGGTACCAAAAGATTCGGTTAGGTTAGGTGTGACAATCAAAAGTTTTGCACTTCCCACAATAGCGGGTGGTCGAGAGTCGTACCAAACGACGGGGCAAAACTCCGGGCGTTATTAAATGATGGTTCGGAGAATAATTTTAAATAATTGGAGACAAATTTTGACAATTTATTAAAAAATTTGCATTTCTTCGACGAATTTTTAATGTTCTTTTTGTAGTATAAAAAACTTAAATTTTGGCAGCACTGAAAATTTCTATAGCGTTGATCAAGACAAGGTGGAATACAAGATATGACAAAAATCCGCTGAAAAATATGAATATTTAGGTACCAAAATATTGGGTTAGGTTAGGTGTGACAATCAAAAGTTTGTCACTTCCCACAATAGGGGGTGGTCGAGAGTGGTACCAAACGACGGGGAAAAACTCCGGGCGTTATTTAATGATGGTTCAGAGAAAAACTTTGAATAATTTGAGACAAATTTTGACAATTTATTAAAAATTTTGCATTTCTTTGACGAATTTTTAATGTTCTTTTTGTAGTATAAAAAACTTAAATTTTGGCAGCACTGAAAATTTCTATAGCGTTGATCAAGACAAGGTGGAATACAAGATATGACAAAAATCCGCTGAAAATTATGTTGACAATTTATTAAAAAATTTGCATTTCTTCGACGAATTTTTAATGTTCTTTTTGTAGTATAAAAAACTTAAATTTTGGCAGCACTGAAAATTTCTATAGCGTTGATCAAGACAAGGTGGAATACAAGATATGACAAAAATCCGCTGAAAAATATGAATATTTAGGTACCAAAATATTGGGTTAGGTTAGGTGTGACAATCAAAAGTTTTGCACTTCCCACAATAGGGGGTGGTCGAGAGTGGTACAAAACGACGGGGCAAAACTCCGGGCGTTATTTAATGATGGTTCAGAGAAAAACTTTGAATAATTTGAGACAAATTTTGACAATTTATTAAAAATTTTGCATTTCTTTGACAAATTTTTAATGTTCTTTTTGTAGTATAAAAAACTTAAATTTTGGCAGCACTGAAAATTTCTATAGCGTTGATCAAGACAAGGTGGAATACAAGATATGACAAAAATCCGCTGAAAATTATGAATATTTAGGTACCGAAAGATTAGGTTAGGTTAGGTGTAAAAATCAAAAGTTTTGCACTTCCCACAATAGGGTGTGGTCGAGAGTCGTACCAAACGACGGGGCAAAACTCCGGGCGTTATTTAATGATGGTTCGGAGAATAATTTGGATAATTTGAGACAAATTTTGACAATTTATTAAAAAATTTGCATTTCTTTGACAAATTTTTAATGTTCTATTTGTAGTACAAAAACTCTTAAATTTTGGCAGCATTGAAAATTTCTATAGCGTTGATCAAGACAAGGTAGAATACAAGATATGACAGAAACCCGCTGAAAAATATGAATATTCAGGTACCAAAAGATTCGGTTAGGTTAGGTGTGACAATCAAAAGTTTTGCACTTCCCACAATAGCGGGTGGTCGAGAGTCGTACCAAACGACGGGGCAAAACTCCGGGCGTTATTAAATGATGGTTCGGAGAATAATTTTAAATAATTGGAGACAAATTTTGACAATTTATTAAAAAATTCGCATTTCTTCGACGAATTTTTAATGTTCTTTTTGTAGTATAAAAAACTTAAATTTTGGCAGCACTGAAAATTTCTATAGCGTTGATCAAGACAAGGTGGAATACAAGATATGACAAAAATCCGCTGAAAAATATGAATATTTAGGTACCAAAATATTGGGTTAGGTTAGGTGTGACAATCAAAAGTTTTGCACTTCCCACAATAGGGGGTGGTCGAGAGTGGTACCAAACGACGGGGCAAAACTCCGGGCGTTATTTAATGATGGTTCAGAGAAAAACTTTGAATAATTTGAGACAAATTTTGACAATTTAATAAAAATTTTGCATTTCTTTGACAAATTTTTAATGTTCTATTTGTAGTACAAAAACTCTTAAATTTTGGCAGCATTGAAAATTTCTATAGCGTTGATCAAGACAAGGTAGAATACAAGATATGACAAAAACCCGCTGAAAAATATGAATATTCAGGTACCAAAAGATTCGGTTAGGTTAGGTGTGACAATCAAAAGTTTTGCACTTCCCACAATAGGGGGTGGTCGAGAGTCGTACCAAACTACGGGGCAAAACTCCGGGCGTTATTAAATGATGGTTCGGAGAATAATTTTGAATAATCTGAGACAAATTTTGACAATTTATTAAAAAATTTGCATTTCTTCGACGAATTTTTAATGTTCTTTTTGTAGTATAAAAACTTAAATTTTGGCAGCACTGAAAATTTCTATAGCGTTGATCAAGACAAGGTGGAATACAAGATATGACAAAAATCCGCTGAAAATTATGAATATTTAGGTACCGAAAGATTAGGTTAGGTTAGGTGTAAAAATCAAAAGTTTTGCACTTCCCACAATAGGGTGTGGTCGAGAGTCGTACCAAACGACGGGGCCAAACTCCGGGCGTTATTTAATGATGGTTCGGAGAATAATTTGGATAATTTGAGACAAATTTTGACAATTTATTAAAAAATTTGCATTTCTTTGACAAATTTTTAATGTTCTATTTGTAGTACAAAAACTCTTAAATTTTGGCAGCATTGAAAATTTCTATAGCGTTGATCAAGACAAGGTAGAATACAAGATATGACAAAAACCCGCTGAAAAATATGAATATTCAGGTACCAAAAGATTCGGTTAGGTTAGGTGTGACAATCAAAAGTTTTGCACTTCCCACAATAGCGGGTGGTCGAGAGTCGTACCAAACGACGGGGCAAAACTCCGGGCGTTATTAAATGATGGTTCGGAGAATAATTTTAAATAATTGGAGACAAATTTTGACAATTTATTAAAAAATTTGCATTTCTTCGACGAATTTTTAATGTTCTTTTTATAGTATAAAAAACTTAAATTTTGGCAGCACTGAAAATTTCTATAGCGTTGATCAAGACAAGGTGGAATACAAGATATGACAAAAATCCGCTGAAAAATATGAATATTTAGGTACCAAAATATTAGGTTAGGTTAGGTGTGACAATCAAAAGTTTTGCACTTCCCACAATAGGGGGTGGTCGAGAGTGGTACCAAACGACGGGGCAAAACTCCGGGCGTAATTTAATGATGGTTCAGAGAATAATTTTGAATAATTTGAGACAAATTTTGACAATTTATTAAAAAATTTGCATTTCTTTGACAAATTTTTAATGTTCTATTTGTAGTACAAAAACTCTTAAATTTTGGCAGCATTGAAAATTTCTATAGCGTTGATCAAGACAAGGTAGAATACAAGATATGACAACAACCCGCTGAAAAATATGAATATTTAGGTACCGAAAGATTAGGTTAGTTTAGGTGTAAAAATCAAAAGTTTTGCACTTCCCACAATAGGGGGTGGTCGAGAGTCGTACCAAACGACGGGGCAAAACTCCGGGCGTTATTAAGTGATGGTTCAGAGAATAATTTTGAATAATTTGAGACAAATTTTGACAATTTATTAAGAAATTTGCATTTCTTTGACCAATTTTTAATGTTCTATTTGTAGTACAAAAACTCTTAAATTTTGGCAGCATTGAAAATTTCTATAGCGTTGATCAAGACAAGGTAGAATACAAGATATGACAAAAACCCGCTGAAAAATATGAATATTCAGGTACCAAAAGATTCGGTTAGGTTAGGTGTGACAATCAAAAGTTTTGCACTTCCCAGAATAGGGGGTGGTCGAGCGTCGTACCAAACGACGGGGCAAAACTCCGGGTGTTATTAAATGATGGTTCGGAGAATAATTTTGAATAATTTGAGACAAATTTTGACAATTTATTAAAAAATTTGCATTTCTTCGACGAATTTTTAATGTTCTTTTTGTAGTATAAAAAACTTAAATTTTGGCAGCACTGAAAATTTCTATAGCGTTGATCAAGACAAGGTAGAATACAAGATATGACAAAAACCCGCTGAAAAATATGAATATTCAGGTACCAAAAGATTCGGTTAGGTTAGGTGTGACAATCAAAAGTTTTGCACTTCCCACAATAGGGGGTGGTCGAGAGTCATACCAAACGACGGGGCAAAACTCCGGGCGTTATTTAATGATGGTTCAGAGAATAATTTTGAATAATTTGAGACAAATTTTGACAATTTATTAAAAAATTTGCATTTCTTCGACGAATTTTTAATGTTCTTTTTGTAGTATAAAAAACTTAAATTTTGGCAGCACTGAAAATTTCTATAGCGTTGATCAAGACAAGGTGGAATACAAGATATGACAAAAATCCGCTGAAAAATATGAATATTTAGGTACCAAAATATTAGGTTAGGTTAGGTGTGACAATCAAAAGTTTTGCACTTCCCACAATAGGGGGTGGTCGAGAGTGGTACCAAACGACGGGGCAAAACTCCGGGCATTATTTCATGATGGTTCAGAGAAAAACTTTGAATAATTTGAGACAAATTTTGACAATTTATTAAAAATTTTGCATTTCTTTGACGAATTTTTAATGTTCTTTTTGTAGTATAAAAAACTTAAATTTTGGCAGCACTGAAAATTTCTATAGCGTTGATCAAGACAAGGTGGAATACAAGATAAGACAAAAATCCGCTGAAAAATATGAATATTTAGGTACCGAAAGATTAGGTTAGGTTAGGTGTAAAAATCAAAAGTTTTGCACTTCCCACAATAGGGGGTGGTCGAGAGTCGTACCAAACGACGGGGCAAAACTCCGGGCGTTATTTAATGATGGTTCAGAGAATAATTTTGAATAATTTGAGACAAATTTTGACAATTTATTAAGAAATTTGCATTTCTTTGACAAATTTTTAATGTTCTATTTGTAGTACCAAAACTCTTAAATTTTGGCAGCATTGAAAATTTCTATAGCGTTGATCAAGACAAGGTAGAATACAAGATATGACAAAAACCCGCTGAAAAATATGAATATTCAGGTACCAAAAGATTCGGTTAGGTTAGGTGTGACAATCAAAAGTTTTGCACTTCCCACAATAGCGGGTGGTCGAGAGTCGTACCAAACGACGGGGCAAAACTCCGGGCGTTATTAAATGATGGTTCGGAGAATAATTTTAAATAATTGGAGACAAATTTTGACAATTTATTAAAAAATTCGCATTTCTTCGACGAATTTTTAATGTTCTTTTTGTAGTATAAAAAACTTAAATTTTGGCAGCACTGAAAATTTCTATAGCGTTGATCAAGACAAGGTGGAATACAAGATATGACAAAAATCCGCTGAAAAATATGAATATTTAGGTACCAAAATATTGGGTTAGGTTAGGTGTGACAATCAAAAGTTTTGCACTTCCCACAAAAGGGGGTGGTCGAGAGTGGTACCAAACGACGGGGCAAAACTCCGGGCGTTATTTAATGATGGTTCAGAGAAAAACTTTGAATAATTTGAGACAAATTTTGACAATTTATTAAAAAATTTGCATTTCTTCGACGAATTTTTAATGTTCTTTTTGTAGTATAAAAACTTAAATTTTGGCAGCACTGAAAATTTCTATAGCGTTGATCAAGACAAGGTGGAATACAAGATATGACAAAAATCCGCTGAAAATTATGAATATTTAGGTACCGAAAGATTAGGTTAGGTTAGGTGTAAAAATCAAAAGTTTTGCACTTCCCACAATAGGGTGTGGTCGAGAGTCGTACCAAACGACGGGGCAAAACTCCGGGCGTTATTTAATGATGGTTCGGAGAATAATTTGGATAATTTGAGACAAATTTTGACAATTTATTAAAAAATTTGCATTTCTTTGACAAATTTTTAATGTTCTATTTGTAGTACAAAAACTCTTAAATTTTGGCAGCATTGAAAATTTCTATAGCGTTGATCAAGACAAGGTAGAATACAAGATATGACAAAAACCCGCTGAAAAATATGAATATTCAGGTACCAAAAGATTCGGTTAGGTTAGGTGTGACAATCAAAAGTTTTGCACTTCCCACAATAGCGGGTGGTCGAGAGTCGTACCAAACGACGGGGCAAAACTCCGGGCGTTATTAAATGATGGTTCGGAGAATAATTTTAAATAATTGGAGACAAATTTTGACAATTTATTAAAAAATTTGCATTTCTTCGACGAATTTTTAATGTTCTTTTTGTAGTATAAAATACTTAAATTTTGGCAGCACTGAAAATTTCTATAGCGTTGATCAAGACAAGGTGGAATACAAGATATGACAAAAATCCGCTGAAAAATATGAATATTTAGGTACCAAAATATTAGGTTAGGTTAGGTGTGACAATCAAAAGTTTTGCACTTCCCACAATAGGGGGTGGTCGAGAGTGGTACCAAACGACGGGGCAAAACTCCGGGCGTAATTTAATGATGGTTCAGAGAATAATTTTGAATAATTTGAGACAAATTTTGACAATTTATTAAAAAATTTGCATTTCTTTGACAAATTTTTAATGTTCTATTTGTAGTACAAAAACTCTTAAATTTTGGCAGCATTGAAAATTTCTATAGCGTTGATCAAGACAAGGTAGAATACAAGATATGACAAAAACCCGCTGAAAAATATGAATATTTAGGTACCGAAAGATTAGGTTAGTTTAGGTGTAAAAATCAAAAGTTTTGCACTTCCCACAATAGGGGGTGGTCGAGAGTCGTACCAAACGACGGGGCAAAACTCCGGGCGTTATTAAGTGATGGTTCAGAGAATAATTTTGAATAATTTGAGACAAATTTTGACAATTTATTAAGAAATTTGCATTTCTTTGTCAAATTTTTAATGTTCTATTTGTAGTACAAAAACTCTTAAATTTTGGCAGCATTGAAAATTTCTATAGCGTTGATCAAGACAAGGTAGAATACAAGATATGACAAAAACCCGCTGAAAAATATGAATATTCAGGTACCAAAAGATTCGGTTAGGTTAGGTGTGACAATCAAAAGTTTTGCACTTCCCAGAATAGGGGGTGGTCGAGCGTCGTACCAAACGACGGGGCAAAACTCCGGGTGTTATTAAATGATGGTTCGGAGAATAATTTTGAATAATTTGAGACAAATTTTGACAATTTATTAAAAAATTTGCATTTCTTCGACGAATTTTTAATGTTCTTTTTGTAGTATAAAAAACTTAAATTTTGGCAGCACTGAAAATTTCTATAGCGTTGATCAAGACAAGGTAGAATACAAGATATGACAAAAACCCGCTGAAAAATATGAATATTCAGGTACCAAAAGATTCGGTTAGGTTAGGTGTGACAATCAAAAGTTTTGCACTTCCCACAATAGGGGGTGGTCGAGAGTCATACCAAACGACGGGGCAAAACTCCAGGCGTTATTTAATGATGGTTCAGAGAATAATTTTGAATAATTTGAGACAAATTTTGACAATTTATTAAAAAATTTGCATTTCTTCGACGAATTTTTAATGTTCTTTTTGTAGTATAAAAAACTTAAATTTTGGCAGAACTGAAAATTTCTATAGCGTTGATCAAGACAAGGTGGAATACAAGATATGACAAAAATCCGCTGAAAAATATGAATATTTAGGTACCGAAAGATTAGGTTAGTTTAGGTGTAAAAATCAAAAGTTTTGCACTTCCCACAATAGGGGGTGGTCGAGAGTCATACCAAACGACGGGGCAAAACTCCGGGCGTTATTTAATGATGGTTCAGAGAATAATTTTGAATAATTTGAGACAAATTTTGACAATTTATTAAAAAATTTGCATTTCTTCGACGAATTTTTAATGTTCTTTTTGTAGTATAAAAAACTTAAATTTTGGCAGCACTGAAAATTTCTATAGCGTTGATCAAGACAAGGTGGAATACAAGATATGACAAAAATCCGCTGAAAAATATGAATATTTAGGTACCAAAATATTAGGTTAGGTTAGGTGTGACAATCAAAAGTTTTGCACTTCCCACAATAGGGGGTGGTCGAGAGTGGTACCAAACGACGGGGTAAAACTCCGGGCATTATTTCATGATGGTTCAGAGAAAAACTTTGAATAATTTGAGACAAATTTTGACAATTTATTAAAAATTTTGCATTTCTTTGACGAATTTTTAATGTTCTTTTTGTAGTATAAAAAACTTAAATTTTGGCAGCACTGAAAATTTCTATAGCGTTGATCAAGACAAGGTGGAATACAAGATAAGACAAAAATCCGCTGAAAAATATGAATATTTAGGTACCGAAAGATTAGGTTAGGTTAGGTGTAAAAATCAAAAGTTTTGCACTTCCCACAATAGGGGGTGGTCGAGAGTCGTACCAAACGACGGGGCAAAACTCCGGGCGTTATTTAATGATGGTTCAGAGAATAATTTTGAATAATTTGAGACAAATTTTGACAATTTATTAAGAAATTTGCATTTCTTTGACAAATTTTTAATGTTCTATTTGTAGTACCAAAACTCTTAAATTTTGGCAGCATTGAAAATTTCTTTAGCGTTGATCAAGACAAGGTAGAATACAAGATATGACAAAAACCCGCTGAAAAATATGAATATTCAGGTACCAAAAGATTCGGTTAGGTTAGGTGTGACAATCAAAAGTTTTGCACTTCCCACAATAGGGGGTGGTCGAGCGTCGTACCAAACGACGGGGCAAAACTCCGGGTGTTATTAAATGATGGTTCGGAGAATAATTTTGAATAATTTGAGACAAATTTTGACAATTTATTAAAAAATTTGCATTTCTTCGACGAATTTTTAATGTTCTTTTTGTAGTATAAAAAACTTAAATTTTGGCAGCACTGAAAATTTCTATAGCGTTGATCAAGACAAGGTAGAATACAAGATATGACAGAAACCCGCTGAAAAATATGAATATTCAGGTACCAAAAGATTCGGTTAGGTTAGGTGTGACAATCAAAAGTTTTGCACTTCCCACAATAGGGGGTGGTCGAGAGTCGTACCAAACGACGGGGCAAAACTCCGGGCGTTATTAAATGATGGTTCGGAGAATAATTTTGAATAATTTAAGACAAATTTTGACAATTTATTAAAAAATTTGCATTTCTTCGACGAATATTTAATGTTCTTTTTGTAGTATAAAAAACTTAAATTTTGGCAGCACTGAAAATTTCTATAGCGTTGATCAAGACAAGGTGGAATACAAGATATGACAAAAATCCGCTGAAAAATATGAATATTTAGGTACCGAAAGATTAGGTTAGTTTAGGTGTAAAAATCAAAAGTTTTGCACTTCCCACAATAGGGGGTGGTCGAGAGTCATACCAAACGACGGGGCAAAACTCCAGGCGTTATTTAATGATGGTTCAGAGAATAATTTTGAATAATTTGAGACAAATTTTAACAATTTATTAAAAAATTTGCATTTCTTTGACAAATTTTTAATGTTCTATTTGTAGTACAAAAACTCTTAAATTTTGGCAGCATTGAAAATTTCTATAGCGTTGATCAAGACAAGGTAGAATACAAGATATGACAAAAACCCGCTGAAAAATATGAATATTCAGGTACCAAAAGATTCGGTTAGGTTAGGTGTGACAATCAAAAGTTTTGCACTTCCCACAATAGGGGGTGGTCGAGAGTCATACCAAACGACGGGGCAAAACTCCGGGCGTTATTAAATGATGGTTCGGAGAATAATTTTGAATAATTTGAGACAAATTTTGACAATTTATTAAAAAATTTGCATTTCTTCGACGAATTTTTAATGTTCTTTTTGTAGTATAAAAAACTTAAATTTTGGCAGCACTGAAAATTTCTATAGCGTTGATCAAGACAAGGTGGAATACAAGATATGACAAAAATCCGCTGAAAAATATGAATATTTAGGTACCAAAATATTAGGTTAGGTTAGGTGTGACAATCAAAAGTTTTGCACTTCCCACAATAGGGGTGGTCGAGAGTGGTACCAAACGACGGGGCAAAACTCCGGGCGTTATTTCATGATGGTTCAGAGAAAAACTTTGAATAATTTGAGACAAATTTTGACAATTTATTAAAAATTTTGCATTTCTTTGACGAATTTTTAATGTTCTTTTTGTAGTATAAAAAACTTAAATTTTGGCAGCACTGAAAATTTCTATAGCGTTGATCAAGACAAGGTGGAATACAAGATATGACAAAAATCCGCTGAAAAATATGAATATTTAGGTACCGAAAGATTAGGTTAGGTTAGGTGTAAAAATCAAAAGTTTTGCACTTCCCACAATAGGGGGTGGTCGAGAGTCGTACCAAACGACGGGGCAAAACTCCGGGCGTTATTTAATGATGGTTCAGAGAATAATTTTGAATAATTTGAGACAAATTTTGACAATTTATTAAGAAATTTGCATTTCTTTGACAAATTTTTAATGTTCTATTTGTAGTACCAAAACTCTTAAATTTTGGCAGCATTGAAAATTTCTATAGCGTTGATCAAGACAAGGTAGAATACAAGATATGACAAAAACCCGCTGAAAAATATGAATATTCAGGTACCAAAAGATTCGGTTAGGTTAGGTGTGACAATCAAAAGTTTTGCACTTTCCACAAAAGGGGGTGGTCGAGAGTCGTACCAAACGACGGGGCAAAACTCCGGGCGTTATTAAATGATAGTTCGGAGAATAATTTTGAATAATTTGAGACAAATTTTGACAATTTATTAAAAAATTTGCATTTCTTCGACGAATTTTTAATGTTCTTTTTGTAGTATAAAAAACTTAAATTTTGGCAGCACTGAAAATTTCTATAGCGTTGATCAAGACAAGGTAGAATACAAGATATGACAAAAACCCGCTGAAAAATATGAATATTCAGGTACCTACCAAAAGATTCGGTTAGGTTAGGTGTGACAATCAAAAGTTTTGCACTTCCCACAATAGGGGGTGGTCGAGAGTCGTACCAAACGACGGGGCAAAACTCCGGGCGTTATTAAATGATGGTTCGGAGAATAATTTTGAATAATTTAAGACAAATTTTGACAATTTATTAAAAATTTTGCATTTCTTTAACGAATTTTTAATGTTCTTTTTGTAGTATAAAAAACTTAAATTTTGGCAGCATTGAAAATTTCTATAGCGTTGATCAAGACAAGGTAGAATACAAGATATGACAAAAACCCGCTGAAAAATATGAATATTCAGGTACCGAAAGATTAGGTTAGTTTAGGTGTAAAAATCAAAAGTTTTGCACTTCCCACAATAGGGGGTGGTCGAGAGTCGTACCAAACGACGGGGCAAAACTCCGGGCGTTATTTAATGATGGTTCAGAGAATAATTTTGAATAATTTGAGACAAATTTTGACAATTTAATAAGAAATTTGCATTTCTTTGACAAATTTTTAATGTTCTATTTGTAGTATAAAAAACTTAAATTTTGGCAGCATTGAAAATTTCTATAGCGTTGATCAAGACAAGGTAGAATACAAGATATGACAAAAACCCGCTGAAAAATATGAATATTTAGGTACCAAAATATTGGGTTAGGTTAGGTGTGACAATCAAAAGTTTTGCACTTCCCACAATAGGGGGTGGTCGAGAGTGGTACCAAACGACGGGGCAAAACTCCGGGCGTTATTTAATGATGGTTCAGAGAAAAACTTTGAATAATTTGAGACAAATTTTGACAATTTATTAAAAATTTTGCATTTCTTTAACGAATTTTTAATGTTCTTTTTGTAGTATAAAAAACTTAAATTTTGGCAGCATTGAAAATTTCTATAGCGTTGATCAAGACAAGGTAGAATACAAGATATGACAAAAACCCGCTGAAAAATATGAATATTTAGGTACCGAAAGATTAGGTTAGTTTAGGTGTGACAATCAAAAGTTTTGCACTTCCCACAATAGGGGGTGGTCGAGAGTCGTACCAAACGACGGGGCAAAACTCCGGGCGTTATTAAATGATGGTTCGGAGAATAATTTTGAATAATTTAAGACAAATTTTGACAATTTATTAAAAATTTTGCATTTCTTTAACGAATTTTTAATGTTCTTTTTGTAGTATAAAAAACTTAAATTTTGGCAGCATTGAAAATTTCTATAGCGTTGATCAAGACAAGGTAGAATACAAGATATGACAAAAACCCGCTGAAAAATATGAATATTCAGGTACCGAAAGATTAGGTTAGTTTAGGTGTAAAAATCAAAAGTTTTGCACTTCCCACAATAGGGGTTGGTCGAGAGTGGTACCAAACGACGGGGCAAAACTCCGGGCGTTATTTAATGATGGTTCAGAGAAAAACTTTGAATAATTTGAGACAAATTTTGACAATTTATTAAAAATTTTGCATTTCTTTAACGAATTTTTATTGTTCTTTTTGTAGTATAAAAAACTTAAATTTTGGCAGCATTGAAAATTTCTATAGCGTTGATCAAGACAAGGTAAAATACAAGATATGACAAAAACCCGCTGAAAAATATGAATATTCAGGTACCGAAAGATTAGGTTAGTTTAGGTGTAAAAATCAAAAGTTTTGCACTTCCCACAATAGGGGTTGGTCGAGAGTGGTACCAAACGACGGGGCAAAACTCCGGGCGTTATTTAATGATGGTTCAGAGAAAAACTTTGAATAATTTGAGACAAATTTTGACAATTTATTAAAAATTTTGCATTTCTTTAACGAATTTTTAATGTTCTTTTTGTAGTATAAAAAACTTAAATTTTGGCAGCATTGAAAATTTCTATAGCGTTGATCAAGACAAGGTAGAATACAAGATATGACAAAAACCCGCTGAAAAATATGAATATTCAGG
The DNA here is from genome assembly GCA_963675205.1 of Catocala nupta. Taxonomy (NCBI): domain Eukaryota; kingdom Metazoa; phylum Arthropoda; class Insecta; order Lepidoptera; family Erebidae; genus Catocala; species Catocala nupta. Next base: position 844,336 of record OY776107.1, on the reverse strand, counting down.
TACCAAAAGATTCGGTTAGGTTAGGTGTGACAATCAAAAGTTTTGCACTTCCCACAATAGGGGGTGGTCGAGCGTCGTACCAAACGACGGGGCAAAACTCCGGGTGTTATTAAATGATGGTTCGGAGAATAATTTTAAATAATTTGAGACAAATTTTGACAATTTATTAAAAAATTTGCATTTCTTCGACGAATTTTTAATGTTCTTTTTGTAGTATAAAAAACTTAAATTTTGGCAGCACTGAAAATTTCTATAGCGTTGATCAAGACAAGGTAGAATACAAGATATGACAAAAACCCGCTGAAAAATATGAATATTCAGGTACCAAAAGATTCGGTTAGGTTAGGAGTGACAATCAAAAGTTTTGCACTTCCCACAATAGGGGGTGGTCGAGAGTCGTACCAAACGACGGGGCAAAACTCCGGGCGTTATTTAATGATGGTTCAGAGGATAATTTTGAATAATTTGAGACAAATTTTGACAATTTATTAAATAATTTGCATTTCTTCGACGAATTTTTAATGTTCTTTTTGTAGTATAAAAAACTTAAATTTTGGCAGCACTGAAAATTTTTATAGCGTTGATCAAGACAAGGTAGAATACAAGATATGACAGAAACCCGCTGAAAAATATGAATATTCAGGTACCAAAAGATTCGGTTAGGTTAGGTGTGACAATCAAAAGTTTTGCACTTCCCACAATAGGGGGTGGTCGAGAGTCGTACCAAACGACGGGGCAAAACTCCGGGCGTTATTAAATGATGGTTCGGAGAATAATTTTGAATAATTTAAGACAAATTTTGACAATTTATTAAAAAATTTGCATTTCTTCGACGAATATTTAATGTTCTTTTTGTAGTATAAAAAACTTAAATTTTGGCAGCACTGAAAATTTCTATAGCGTTGATCAAGACAAGGTGGAATACAAGATATGACAAAAATCCGCTGAAAAATATGAATATTTAGGTACCGAAAGATTAGGTTAGTTTAGGTGTAAAAATCAAAAGTTTTGCACTTCCCACAATAGGGGGTGGTCGAGAGTCGTACCAAACGACGGGGCAAAACTCCGGGCGTTATTTAATGATGGTTCAGAGGATAATTTTGAATAATTTGAGACAAATTTTGACAATTTATTAAATAATTTGCATTTCTTCGACGAATTTTTAATGTTCTATTTGTAGTACAAAAACTCTTAAATTTTGGCAGCATTGAAAATTTCTATAGCGTTGATCAAGACAAGGTAGAATACAAGATATGACAAAAACCCGCTGAAAAATATGAATATTCAGGTACCAAAAGATTCGGTTAGGTTAGGTGTGACAATCAAAAGTTTTGCACTTCCCACAATAGGGGGTGGTCGAGAGTCGTACCAAACGACGGGGCAAAACTCCGGGCGTTATTAAATGATGGTTCGGAGAATAATTTTGAATAATTTGAGACAAATTTTGACAATTTATTAAAAAATTTGCATTTCTTCGACGAATTTTTAATGTTCTTTTTGTAGTATAAAAAACTTAAATTTTGGCAGCACTGAAAATTTCTATAGCGTTGATCAAGACAAGGTGGAATACAAGATATGACAAAAATCCGCTGAAAAATATGAATATTTAGGTACCAAAATATTAGGTTAGGTTAGGTGTGACAATCAAAAGTTTTGCACTTCCCACAATAGGGGGTGGTCGAGAGTGGTACCAAACGACGGGGCAAAACTCCGGGCGTTATTTAATGATGGTTCAGAGAAAAACTTTGAATAATTTGAGACAAATTTTGACAATTTATTAAAAATTTTGCATTTCTTTGACGAATTTTTAATGTTCTTTTTGTAGTATAAAAAACTTAAATTTTGGCAGCACTGAAAATTTCTATAGCGTTGATCAAGACAAGGTGGAATACAAGATATGACAAAAATCCGCTGAAAAATATGAATATTTAGGTACCGAAAGATTAGGTTAGGTTAGGTGTAAAAATCAAAAGTTTTGCACTTCCCACAATAGGGGGTGGTCGAGAGTCGTACCAAACGACGGGGCAAAACTCCGGGCGTTATTTAATGATGGTTCAGAGAATAATTTTGAATAATTTGAGACAAATTTTGACAATTTATTAAGAAATTTGCATTTCTTTGACAAATTTTTAATGTTCTATTTGTAGTACCAAAACTCTTAAATTTTGGCAGCATTGAAAATTTCTATAGCGTTGATCAAGACAAGGTAGAATACAAGATATGACAAAAACCCGCTGAAAAATTTGAATATTCAGGTACCAAAAGATTCGGTTAGGTTAGGTGTGACAATCAAAAGTTTTGCACTTCCCACAATAGGGGGTGGTCGAGCGTCGTACCAAACGACGGGGCAAAACTCCGGGTGTTATTAAATGATGGTTCGGAGAATAATTTTGAATAATTTGAGACAAATTTTGACAATTTATTAAAAAATTTGCATTTCTTCGACGAATTTTTAATGTTCTTTTTGTAGTATAAAAAACTTAAATTTTGGCAGCACTGAAAATTTCTATAGCGTTGATCAAGACAAGGTAGAATACAAGATATGACAAAAACCCGCTGAAAAATATGAATATTCAGGTACCAAAAGATTCGGTTAGGTTAGGAGTGACAATCAAAAGTTTTGCACTTCCCACAATAGGGGGTGGTCGAGCGTCGTACCAAACGACGGGGCAAAACTCCGGGTGTTATTAAATGATGGTTCGGAGAATAATTTTGAATAATTTGAGACAAATTTTGACAATTTATTAAAAAATTTGCATTTCTTCGACGAATTTTTAATGTTCTTTTTGTAGTATAAAAAACTTAAATTTTGGCAGCACTGAAAATTTCTATAGCGTTGATCAAGACAAGGTAGAATACAAGATATGACAGAAACCCGCTGAAAAATATGAATATTCAGGTACCAAAAGATTCGGTTAGGTTAGGTGTGACAATCAAAAGTTTTGCACTTCCCACAATAGGGGGTGGTCGAGAGTCGTACCAAACGACGGGGCAAAACTCCGGGCGTTATTAAATGATGGTTCGGAGAATAATTTTGAATAATTTAAGACAAATTTTGACAATTTATTAAAAAATTTGCATTTCTTCGACGAATATTTAATGTTCTTTTTGTAGTATAAAAAACTTAAATTTTGGCAGCACTGAAAATTTCTATAGCGTTGATCAAGACAAGGTGGAATACAAGATATGACAAAAATCCGCTGAAAAATATGAATATTTAGGTACCGAAAGATTAGGTTAGTTTAGGTGTAAAAATCAAAAGTTTTGCACTTCCCACAATAGGGGGTGGTCGAGAGTCATACCAAACGACGGGGCAAAACTCCGGGCGTTATTTAATGATGGTTCAGAGAATAATTTTGAATAATTTGAGACAAATTTTGACAATTTATTAAAAAATTTGCATTTCTTTGACAAATTTTTAATGTTCTATTTGTAGTACAAAAACTCTTAAATTTTGGCAGCATTGAAAATTTCTATAGCGTTGATCAAGACAAGGTAGAATACAAGATATGACAAAAACCCGCTGAAAAATATGAATATTCAGGTACCAAAAGATTCGGTTAGGTTAGTTGTGACAATCAAAAGTTTTGCACTTCCCACAATAGGGGGTGGTCGAGAGTCGTACCAAACGACGGGGCAAAACTCCGGGCGTTATTAAATGATGGTTCGGAGAATAATTTTGAATAATTTGAGACAAATTTTGACAATTTATTAAAAAATTTGCATTTCTTCGACGAATTTTTAATGTTCTTTTTGTAGTATAAAAAACTTTAATTTTGGCAGCACTGAAAATTTCTATAGCGTTGATCAAGACAAGGTGGAATACAAGATATGACAAAAATCCGCTGAAAAATATGAATATTTAGGTACCAAAATATTAGGTTAGGTTAGGTGTGACAATCAAAAGTTTTGCACTTCCCACAATAGGGGGTGGTCGAGAGTGGTACCAAACGACGGGGCAAAACTCCGGGCGTTATTTAATGATGGTTCAGAGAAAAACTTTGAATAATTTGAGACAAATTTTGACAATTTATTAAAAATTTTGCATTTCTTTGACGAATTTTTAATGTTCTTTTTGTAGTATAAAAAACTTAAATTTTGGCAGCACTGAAAATTTCTATAGCGTTGATCAAGACAAGGTGGAATACAAGATATGACAAAAATCCGCTGAAAAATATGAATATTTAGGTACCGAAAGATTAGGTTAGGTTAGGTGTAAAAATCAAAAGTTTTGCACTTCCCACAATAGGGGGTGGTCGAGAGTCGTACCAAACGACGGGGCAAAACTCCGGGCGTTATTTAATGATGGTTCAGAGAATAATTTTGAATAATTTGAGACAAATTTTGACAATTTATTAAGAAATTTGCATTTCTTTGACAAATTTTTAATGTTCTATTTGTAGTACCAAAACTCTTAAATTTTGGCAGCATTGAAAATTTCTATAGCGTTGATCAAGACAAGGTAGAATACAAGATATGACAAAAACCCGCTGAAAAATATGAATATTCAGGTACCAAAAGATTCGGTTAGGTTAGGTGTGACAATCAAAAGTTTTGCACTTCCTACAATAGGGGGTGGTCGAGAGTGGTACCAAACGACGGGGCAAAACTCCGGGCGTTATTAAATGATAGTTCGGAGAATAATTTTGAATAATTTGAGACAAATTTTGACAATTTATTAAAAAATTTGCATTTCTTCGACGAATTTTTAATGTTCTTTTTGTAGTATAAAAAACTTAAATTTTGGCAGCACTGAAAATTTCTATAGCGTTGATCAAGACAAGGTAGAATACAAGATATGACAAAAACCCGCTGAAAAATATGAATATTCAGGTACCTACCAAAAGATTCGGTTAGGTTAGGTGTGACAATCAAAAGTTTTGCACTTCCCACAATAGGGGGTGGTCGAGAGTCGTACCAAACGACGGGGCAAAACTCCGGGCGTTATTAAATGATGGTTCGGAGAATAATTTTGAATAATTTAAGACAAATTTTGACAATTTATTAAAAATTTTGCATTTCTTTAACGAATTTTTAATGTTCTTTTTGTAGTATAAAAAACTTAAATTTTGGCAGCACTGAAAATTTCTATAGCGTTGATCAAGACAAGGTGGAATACAAGATATGACAAAAACCCGCTGAAAAATATGAATATTTAGGTACCAAAATATTGGGTTAGGTTAGGTGTGACAATCAATGCGCTCCTCCGTGGCGTCGGCGTCATTTGTTACGCCGACGACACGCTTGTCACGGCGAGGGGTAAGTCGCACCGGGCGGCGGCCATACTGGCGACCGCTGGGGTCGCACAAGTCGTTGGTCGTATCCGGCGGTTGGGCCTCGAGGTGGCCCTGTCCAAGTCCGAGGCCGTTTGTTTTCACGGCCCTCGGAAACGGCCACCTCCAGGGGCCCATATTATGGTAGGAGGGGTCCGCATCGGCGTCGAGCCAACCCTAAAGTACTTGGGTCTCTTGCTCGACAGCCGATGGGACTTTATAGCCCACTTCCGTCGTTTGGCCCCCATTCTTCGGGGCGCTACAGGCGCGCTTTCGCGCCTACTGCCCAACCTTGGGGGGCCAAATACCTCCTGCCGGAGGCTCTACGAGGGGGTCGTGCGGTCCATGGCCCTATATGGGGCCCCAGTCTGGGCGGACAACCTGATGGCCCGCAACATCTCGGCGCTTCGTGCTCCACAGCGCGCCATGGCCGTCAGGTTGATTAGAGGATACCGCACGATCTCGTTCGAGGCTGCGAGCCTCCTCGCCGGATCGATGCCATGGGACCTGGAAGCGGCGCTCCTGGCAACGCTCTATCGTTGGCGCCAGGAGGCGCTAGCTCGGGGCGAAGGACCGGGTCTTTCCGCAATAAAGGCAGTAAGGTCCGAGCTCCGCCAGGTCCTAGTGGCGAATTGGAAGGAACGACTTGTGCACCCCAGTGCCGGGCACGCCACGATCGTGGCGGTAAGTCCCGTGTTTGAGGAGTGGCTGGAGAGGCGGCATGGCGCCCTCACCTTCCGGCTGACACAGGTTCTGACTGGCCACGGTTGTTTTGGCCAGTTCCTGTGTCGTATACGCCGGCAAGAGACGCCCGGTTGTCACCACTGCGGCGACTGCCGCGACGTTGTTGAGGACACGGCGCTGCACACTTTGGCGATTTGCCCCGCCTGGGCATCGCAGCGCCGTGAATTGATCGCGGCAGTCGGATCGGTTAACCTCTCGCTCCCGGCCGTAGTTGAGTCTATGGTCCGGAGTGAGAGGTCGTGGAACGCCGTCGCCTCCTTCTGTGAGGAAGTGATTTCCATCAAGGAGGTGGCGGAGCGGGAGAGGGAGCGTTTAAACCCTCTCCCCAACCGCAGAACCGGGCGCCGGAGGGCGCGAGATGACCTCCAGCCACCCTGAGATTTGACCTGGGGGTGGCGGGCTTTGTGGGCCTGCCCGCCATCCGTTCAGCACCAGGTCCGAGAGGCGGCGTGCGTGTTCCCACGCACGCCTCTGTTTCGTGTCCGTCTCCCCCCTAGTGGGGAGACAGTAGGGAATTTTGAGGGAGTCCTTTGGGTAGGTCTCTCTGGGTAGTGGCCTGCCGTTTCACACGGCAGGCCGAAACCTCGGCGGGGTCGCGACCGCATGCGAAAGCGATTCGCGCGGCCCCGCCGATAGCGGTTTTGTCGAGGAACACCGTGGTAGGTTTAGTCGGTATTCCGGGAGGTACATTATCTTTTTAACATCTTTATTTTACCCCGGCGAGTCCGACATAATCCCTCCGCCCGCCCCCGCGGAGGGATATGCGTCATTGCATTCCCCCACGTAAAAAAAAAAAAAAAAAAAAAGGTGTGACAATCAAAAGTTTTGCACTTCCCACAATAGGGGGTGGTCGAGAGTGGTACCAAACGACGGGGCAAAACTCCGGGCGTTATTTAATGATGGTTCAGAGAAAAACTTTGAATAATTTGAGACAAATTTTGACAATTTATTAAAAATTTTGCATTTCTTTAACGAATTTTTAATGTTCTTTTTGTAGTATAAAAAACTTAAATTTTGGCAGCATTGAAAATTTCTATAGCGTTGATCAAGACAAGGTAGAATACAAGATATGACAAAAACCCGCTGAAAAATATGAATATTCAGGTACCGAAAGATTAGGTTAGTTTAGGTGTAAAAATCAAAAGTTTTGCACTTCCCACAATAGGGGGTGGTCGAGAGTCGTACCAAACGACGGGGCAAAACTCCGGGCGTTATTTAATGATGGTTCAGAGAATAATTTTGAATAATTTGAGACAAATTTTGACAATTTAATAAGAAATTTGCATTTCTTTGACAAATTTTTAATGTTCTATTTGTAGTACCAAAACTCTTAAATTTTGGCAGCATTGAAAATTTCTATAGCGTTGATCAAGACAAGGTAGAATACAAGATATGACAAAAACCCGCTGAAAAATATGAATATTCAGGTACCAAAAGATTCGGTTAGGTTAGGTGTGACAATCAAAAGTTTTGCACTTCCCACAATAGGGGGTGGTCGAGCGTCGTACCAAACGACGGGGCAAAACTCCGGGTGTTATTAAATGATGGTTCGGAGAATAATTTTAAATAATTTGAGACAAATTTTGACAATTTATTAAAAAATTTGCATTTCTTCGACGAATTTTTAATGTTCTTTTTGTAGTATAAAAAACTTAAATTTTGGCAGCACTGAAAATTTCTATAGCGTTGATCAAGACAAGGTAGAATACAAGATATGACAAAAACCCGCTGAAAAATATGAATATTCAGGTACCAAAAGATTCGGTTAGGTTAGGAGTGACAATCAAAAGTTTTGCACTTCCCACAATAGGGGGTGGTCGAGAGTCGTACCAAACGACGGGGCAAAACTCCGGGCGTTATTTAATGATGGTTCAGAGGATAATTTTGAATAATTTGAGACAAATTTTGACAATTTATTAAATAATTTGCATTTCTTCGACGAATTTTTAATGTTCTTTTTGTAGTATAAAAAACTTAAATTTTGGCAGCACTGAAAATTTTTATAGCGTTGATCAAGACAAGGTAGAATACAAGATATGACAGAAACCCGCTGAAAAATATGAATATTCAGGTACCAAAAGATTCGGTTAGGTTAGGTGTGACAATCAAAAGTTTTGCACTTCCCACAATAGGGGGTGGTCGAGAGTCGTACCAAACGACGGGGCAAAACTCCGGGCGTTATTAAATGATGGTTCGGAGAATAATTTTGAATAATTTAAGACAAATTTTGACAATTTATTAAAAAATTTGCATTTCTTCGACGAATATTTAATGTTCTTTTTGTAGTATAAAAAACTTAAATTTTGGCAGCACTGAAAATTTCTATAGCGTTGATCAAGACAAGGTGGAATACAAGATATGACAAAAATCCGCTGAAAAATATGAATATTTAGGTACCGAAAGATTAGGTTAGTTTAGGTGTAAAAATCAAAAGTTTTGCACTTCCCACAATAGGGGGTGGTCGAGAGTCGTACCAAACGACGGGGCAAAACTCCGGGCGTTATTTAATGATGGTTCAGAGGATAATTTTGAATAATTTGAGACAAATTTTGACAATTTATTAAATAATTTGCATTTCTTCGACGAATTTTTAATGTTCTATTTGTAGTACAAAAACTCTTAAATTTTGGCAGCATTGAAAATTTCTATAGCGTTGATCAAGACAAGGTAGAATACAAGATATGACAAAAACCCGCTGAAAAATATGAATATTCAGGTACCAAAAGATTCGGTTAGGTTAGGTGTGACAATCAAAAGTTTTGCACTTCCCACAATAGGGGGTGGTCGAGAGTCGTACCAAACGACGGGGCAAAACTCCGGGCGTTATTAAATGATGGTTCGGAGAATAATTTTGAATAATTTGAGACAAATTTTGACAATTTATTAAAAAATTTGCATTTCTTCGACGAATTTTTAATGTTCTTTTTGTAGTATAAAAAACTTAAATTTTGGCAGCACTGAAAATTTCTATAGCGTTGATCAAGACAAGGTGGAATACAAGATATGACAAAAATCCGCTGAAAAATATGAATATTTAGGTACCAAAATATTAGGTTAGGTTAGGTGTGACAATCAAAAGTTTTGCACTTCCCACAATAGGGGGTGGTCGAGAGTGGTACCAAACGACGGGGCAAAACTCCGGGCGTTATTTAATGATGGTTCAGAGAAAAACTTTGAATAATTTGAGACAAATTTTGACAATTTATTAAAAATTTTGCATTTCTTTGACGAATTTTTAATGTTCTTTTTGTAGTATAAAAAACTTAAATTTTGGCAGCACTGAAAATTTCTATAGCGTTGATCAAGACAAGGTGGAATACAAGATATGACAAAAATCCGCTGAAAAATATGAATATTTAGGTACCGAAAGATTAGGTTAGGTTAGGTGTAAAAATCAAAAGTTTTGCACTTCCCACAATAGGGGGTGGTCGAGAGTCGTACCAAACGACGGGGCAAAACTCCGGGCGTTATTTAATGATGGTTCAGAGAATAATTTTGAATAATTTGAGACAAATTTTGACAATTTATTAAGAAATTTGCATTTCTTTGACAAATTTTTAATGTTCTATTTGTAGTACCAAAACTCTTAAATTTTGGCAGCATTGAAAATTTCTATAGCGTTGATCAAGACAAGGTAGAATACAAGATATGACAAAAACCCGCTGAAAAATTTGAATATTCAGGTACCAAAAGATTCGGTTAGGTTAGGTGTGACAATCAAAAGTTTTGCACTTCCCACAATAGGGGGTGGTCGAGCGTCGTACCAAACGACGGGGCAAAACTCCGGGTGTTATTAAATGATGGTTCGGAGAATAATTTTGAATAATTTGAGACAAATTTTGACAATTTATTAAAAAATTTGCATTTCTTCGACGAATTTTTAATGTTCTTTTTGTAGTATAAAAAACTTAAATTTTGGCAGCACTGAAAATTTCTATAGCGTTGATCAAGACAAGGTAGCATACAAGATATGACAAAAACCCGCTGAAAAATATGAATATTCAGGTACCAAAAGATTCGGTTAGGTTAGGAGTGACAATCAAAAGTTTTGCACTTCCCACAATAGGGGGTGGTCGAGCGTCGTACCAAACGACGGGGCAAAACTCCGGGTGTTATTAAATGATGGTTCGGAGAATAATTTTGAATAATTTGAGACAAATTTTGACAATTTATTAAAAAATTTGCATTTCTTCGACGAATTTTTAATGTTCTTTTTGTAGTATAAAAAACTTAAATTTTGGCAGCACTGAAAATTTCTATAGCGTTGATCAAGACAAGGTAGAATACAAGATATGACAGAAACCCGCTGAAAAATATGAATATTCAGGTACCAAAAGATTCGGTTAGGTTAGGTGTGACAATCAAAAGTTTTGCACTTCCCACAATAGGGGGTGGTCGAGAGTCGTACCAAACGACGGGGCAAAACTCCGGGCGTTATTAAATGATGGTTCGGAGAATAATTTTGAATAATTTAAGACAAATTTTGACAATTTATTAAAAAATTTGCATTTCTTCGACGAATATTTAATGTTCTTTTTGTAGTATAAAAAACTTAAATTTTGGCAGCACTGAAAATTTCTATAGCGTTGATCAAGACAAGGTGGAATACAAGATATGACAAAAATCCGCTGAAAAATATGAATATTTAGGTACCGAAAGATTAGGTTAGTTTAGGTGTAAAAATCAAAAGTTTTGCACTTCCCACAATAGGGGGTGGTCGAGAGTCATACCAAACGACGGGGCAAAACTCCGGGCGTTATTTAATGATGGTTCAGAGAATAATTTTGAATAATTTGAGACAAATTTTGACAATTTATTAAAAAATTTGCATTTCTTTGACAAATTTTTAATGTTCTATTTGTAGTACAAAAACTCTTAAATTTTGGCAGCATTGAAAATTTCTATAGCGTTGATCAAGACAAGGTAGAATACAAGATATGACAAAAACCCGCTGAAAAATATGAATATTCAGGTACCAAAAGATTCGGTTAGGTTAGTTGTGACAATCAAAAGTTTTGCACTTCCCACAATAGGGGGTGGTCGAGAGTCGTACCAAACGACGGGGCAAAACTCCGGGCGTTATTAAATGATGGTTCGGAGAATAATTTTGAATAATTTGAGACAAATTTTGACAATTTATTAAAAAATTTGCATTTCTTCGACGAATTTTTAATGTTCTTTTTGTAGTATAAAAAACTTTAATTTTGGCAGCACTGAAAATTTCTATAGCGTTGATCAAGACAAGGTGGAATACAAGATATGACAAAAATCCGCTGAAAAATATGAATATTTAGGTACCAAAATATTAGGTTAGGTTAGGTGTGACAATCAAAAGTTTTGCACTTCCCACAATAGGGGGTGGTCGAGAGTGGTACCAAACGACGGGGCAAAACTCCGGGCGTTATTTAATGATGGTTCAGAGAAAAACTTTGAATAATTTGAGACAAATTTTGACAATTTATTAAAAATTTTGCATTTCTTTGACGAATTTTTAATGTTCTTTTTGTAGTATAAAAAACTTAAATTTTGGCAGCACTGAAAATTTCTATAGCGTTGATCAAGACAAGGTGGAATACAAGATATGACAAAAATCCGCTGAAAAATATGAATATTTAGGTACCGAAAGATTAGGTTAGGTTAGGTGTAAAAATCAAAAGTTTTGCACTTCCCACAATAGGGGGTGGTCGAGAGTCGTACCAAACGACGGGGCAAAACTCCGGGCGTTATTTAATGATGGTTCAGAGAATAATTTTGAATAATTTGAGACAAATTTTGACAATTTATTAAGAAATTTGCATTTCTTTGACAAATTTTTAATGTTCTATTTGTAGTACCAAAACTCTTAAATTTTGGCAGCATTGAAAATTTCTATAGCGTTGATCAAGACAAGGTAGAATACAAGATATGACAAAAACCCGCTGAAAAATATGAATATTCAGGTACCAAAAGATTCGGTTAGGTTAGGTGTGACAATCAAAAGTTTTGCACTTCCTACAATAGGGGGTGGTCGAGAGTGGTACCAAACGACGGGGCAAAACTCCGGGCGTTATTAAATGATAGTTCGGAGAATAATTTTGAATAATTTGAGACAAATTTTGACAATTTATTAAAAAATTTGCATTTCTTCGACGAATTTTTAATGTTCTTTTTGTAGTATAAAAAACTTAAATTTTGGCAGCACTGAAAATTTCTATAGCGTTGATCAAGACAAGGTAGAATACAAGATATGACAAAAACCCGCTGAAAAATATGAATATTCAGGTACCTACCAAAAGATTCGGTTAGGTTAGGTGTGACAATCAAAAGTTTTGCACTTCCCACAATAGGGGGTGGTCGAGAGTCGTACCAAACGACGGGGCAAAACTCCGGGCGTTATTAAATGATGGTTCGGAGAATAATTTTGAATAATTTAAGACAAATTTTGACAATTTATTAAAAATTTTGCATTTCTTTAACGAATTTTTAATGTTCTTTTTGTAGTATAAAAAACTTAAATTTTGGCAGCACTGAAAATTTCTATAGCGTTGATCAAGACAAGGTGGAATACAAGATATGACAAAAACCCGCTGAAAAATATGAATATTTAGGTACCAAAATATTGGGTTAGGTTAGGTGTGACAATCAATGCGCTCCTCCGTGGCGTCGGCGTCATTTGTTACGCCGACGACACGCTTGTCACGGCGAGGGGTAAGTCGCACCGGGCGGCGGCCATACTGGCGACCGCTGGGGTCGCACAAGTCGTTGGTCGTATCCGGCGGTTGGGCCTCGAGGTGGCCCTGTCCAAGTCCGAGGCCGTTTGTTTTCACGGCCCTCGGAAACGGCCACCTCCAGGGGCCCATATTATGGTAGGAGGGGTCCGCATCGGCGTCGAGCCAACCCTAAAGTACTTGGGTCTCTTGCTCGACAGCCGATGGGACTTTATAGCCCACTTCCGTCGTTTGGCCCCCATTCTTCGGGGCGCTACAGGCGCGCTTTCGCGCCTACTGCCCAACCTTGGGGGGCCAAATACCTCCTGCCGGAGGCTCTACGAGGGGGTCGTGCGGTCCATGGCCCTATATGGGGCCCCAGTCTGGGCGGACAACCTGATGGCCCGCAACATCTCGGCGCTTCGTGCTCCACAGCGCGCCATGGCCGTCAGGTTGATTAGAGGATACCGCACGATCTCGTTCGAGGCTGCGAGCCTCCTCGCCGGATCGATGCCATGGGACCTGGAAGCGGCGCTCCTGGCAACGCTCTATCGTTGGCGCCAGGAGGCGCTAGCTCGGGGCGAAGGACCGGGTCTTTCCGCAATAAAGGCAGTAAGGTCCGAGCTCCGCCAGGTCCTAGTGGCGAATTGGAAGGAACGACTTGTGCACCCCAGTGCCGGGCACGCCACGATCGTGGCGGTAAGTCCCGTGTTTGAGGAGTGGCTGGAGAGGCGGCATGGCGCCCTCACCTTCCGGCTGACACAGGTTCTGACTGGCCACGGTTGTTTTGGCCAGTTCCTGTGTCGTATACGCCGGCAAGAGACGCCCGGTTGTCACCACTGCGGCGACTGCCGCGACGTTGTTGAGGACACGGCGCTGCACACTTTGGCGATTTGCCCCGCCTGGGCATCGCAGCGCCGTGAATTGATCGCGGCAGTCGGATCGGTTAACCTCTCGCTCCCGGCCGTAGTTGAGTCTATGGTCCGGAGTGAGAGGTCGTGGAACGCCGTCGCCTCCTTCTGTGAGGAAGTGATTTCCATCAAGGAGGTGGCGGAGCGGGAGAGGGAGCGTTTAAACCCTCTCCCCAACCGCAGAACCGGGCGCCGGAGGGCGCGAGATGACCTCCAGCCACCCTGAGATTTGACCTGGGGGTGGCGGGCTTTGTGGGCCTGCCCGCCATCCGTTCAGCACCAGGTCCGAGAGGCGGCGTGCGTGTTCCCACGCACGCCTCTGTTTCGTGTCCGTCTCCCCCCTAGTGGGGAGACAGTAGGGAATTTTGAGGGAGTCCTTTGGGTAGGTCTCTCTGGGTAGTGGCCTGCCGTTTCACACGGCAGGCCGAAACCTCGGCGGGGTCGCGACCGCATGCGAAAGCGATTCGCGCGGCCCCGCCGATAGCGGTTTTGTCGAGGAACACCGTGGTAGGTTTAGTCGGTATTCCGGGAGGTACATTATCTTTTTAACATCTTTATTTTACCCCGGCGAGTCCGACATAATCCCTCCGCCCGCCCCCGCGGAGGGATATGCGTCATTGCATTCCCCCACGTAAAAAAAAAAAAAAAAAAAAAGGTGTGACAATCAAAAGTTTTGCACTTCCCACAATAGGGGGTGGTCGAGAGTGGTACCAAACGACGGGGCAAAACTCCGGGCGTTATTTAATGATGGTTCAGAGAAAAACTTTGAATAATTTGAGACAAATTTTGACAATTTATTAAAAATTTTGCATTTCTTTAACGAATTTTTAATGTTCTTTTTGTAGTATAAAAAACTTAAATTTTGGCAGCATTGAAAATTTCTATAGCGTTGATCAAGACAAGGTAGAATACAAGATATGACAAAAACCCGCTGAAAAATATGAATATTCAGGTACCGAAAGATTAGGTTAGTTTAGGTGTAAAAATCAAAAGTTTTGCACTTCCCACAATAGGGGGTGGTCGAGAGTCGTACCAAACGACGGGGCAAAACTCCGGGCGTTATTTAATGATGGTTCAGAGAATAATTTTGAATAATTTGAGACAAATTTTGACAATTTAATAAGAAATTTGCATTTCTTTGACAAATTTTTAATGTTCTATTTGTAGTACCAAAACTCTTAAATTTTGGCAGCATTGAAAATTTCTATAGCGTTGATCAAGACAAGGTAGAATACAAGATATGACAAAAACCCGCTGAAAAATATGAATATTCAGGTACCAAAAGATTCGGTTAGGTTAGGTGTGACAATCAAAAGTTTTGCACTTCCCACAATAGGGGGTGGTCGAGAGTCGTACCAAACGACGGGGCAAAACTCCGGGCGTTATTAAATGATGGTTCGGAGAATAATTTTGAATAATTTGAGACAAATTTTGACAATTTATTAAAAAATTTGCATTTCTTCGACGAATTTTTAATGTTCTTTTTGTAGTATAAAAAACTTAAATTTTGGCAGCACTGAAAATTTCTATAGCGTTGATCAAGACAAGGTGGAATACAAGATATGACAAAAATCCGCTGAAAAATATGAATATTTAGGTACCGAAAGATTAGGTTAGTTTAGGTGTAAAAATCAAAAGTTTTGCACTTCCCACAATAGGGGGTGGTCGAGAGTCGTACCAAACGACGGGGCAAAACTCCGGGCGTTATTTAATGATGGTTCAGAGGATAATTTTGAATAATTTGAGACAAATTTTGACAATTTATTAAAAAATTTGCATTTCTTTGACAAATTTTTAATGTTCTATTTGTAGTACAAAAACTCTTAAATTTTGGCAGCATTGAAAATTTCTATAGCGTTGATCAAGACAAGGTAGAATACAAGATATGACAAAAACCCGCTGAAAAATATGAATATTTAGGTACCGAAAGATTAGGTTAGTTTAGGTGTAAAAATCAAAAGTTTTGCACTTCCCACAATAGGGGGTGGTCGAGAGTCGTACCAAACGACGGGGCAAAACTCCGGGCGTTATTAAGTGATGGTTCAGAGAATAATTTTGAATAATTGAGACAAATTTTGACAATTTATTAAGAAATTTGCATTTCTTTGACAAATTTTTAATGTTCTATTTGTAGTACAAAAACTCTTAAATTTTGGCAGCATTGAAAATTTCTATAGCGTTGATCAAGACAAGGTAGAATACAAGATATGACAAAAACCCGCTGAAAAATATGAATATTCAGGTACCAAAATATTGGGTTAGGTTAGGTGTGACAATCAAAAGTTTGCACTTCCCACAATAGGGGGTGGTCGAGAGTGGTACCAAACGACGGGGCAAAACTCCGGGCGTTATTTAATGATGGTTCAGAGAAAAACTTTGAATAATTTGAGACAAATTTTGACAATTTATTAAAAATTTTGCATTTCTTTAACGAATTTTTAATGTTCTTTTTGTAGTATAAAAAACTTAAATTTTGGCAGCATTGAAAATTTCTATAGCGTTGATCAAGACAAGGTAGAATACAAGATATGACAAAAACCCGCTGAAAAATATGAATATTCAGGTACCGAAAGATTAGGTTAGTTTAGGTGTAAAAATCAAAAGTTTTGCACTTCCCACAATAGGGGGTGGTCGAGAGTCGTACCAAACGACGGGGCAAAACTCCGGGCGTTATTTAATGATGGTTCAGAGAATAATTTTGAATAATTTGAGACAAATTTTGACAATTTAATAAGAAATTTGCATTTCTTTGACAAATTTTTAATGTTCTATTTGTAGTACCACAACTCTTAAATTTTGGCAGCATTGAAAATTTCTATAGCGTTGATCAAGACAAGGTAGAATACAAGATATGACAAAAACCCGCTGAAAAATATGAATATTCAGGTACCAAAAGATTCGGTTAGGTTAGGTGTGACAATCAAAAGTTTTGCACTTCCCACAATAGGGGGTGGTCGAGAGTCGTACCAAACGACGGGGCAAAACTCCGGGCGTTATTAAATGATGGTTCGGAGAATAATTTTGAATAATTTGAGACAAATTTTGACAATTTATTAAAAATTTTGCATTTCTTTGACGAATTTTTAATGTTCTTTTTGTAGTATTAAAAACTTAAATTTTGGCAGCACTGAAAATTTCTATAGCGTTGATCAAGACAAGGTGGAATACAAGATATGACAAAAATCCGCTGAAAAATATGAATATTTAGGTACCGAAAGATTAGGTTAGGTTAGGTGTAAAAATCAAAAGTTTTGCACTTCCCACAATAGGGGGTGGTCGAGAGTCGTACCAAACGACGGGGCAAAACTCCGGGCGTTATTTAATGATGGTTCAGAGGATAATTTTGAATAATTGGAGACAAATTTTGACAATTTATTAAAAAATTTGCATTTCTTTGACAAATTTTTAATGTTCTATTTGTAGTACAAAAACTCTTAAATTTTGGCAGCATTGAAAATTTCTATAGCGTTGATCAAGACAAGGTAGAATACAAGATATGACAAAAACCCGCTGAAAAATATGAATATTTAGGTACCGAAAGATTAGGTTAGTTTAGGTGTAAAAATCAAAAGTTTTGCACTTCCCACAATAGGGGGTGGTCGAGAGTCGTACCAAACGACGGGGCAAAACTCCGGGCGTTATTAAGTGATGGTTCAGAGAATAATTTTGAATAATTTGAGACAAATTTTGACAATTTATTAAGAAATTTGCATTTCTTTGACAAATTTTTAATGTTCTATTTGTAGTACAAAAACTCTTAAATTTTGGCAGCATTGAAAATTTCTATAGCGTTGATCAAGACAAGGTAGAATACAAGATATGACAAAAACCCGCTGAAAAATTTGAATATTCAGGTACCAAAAGATTCGGTTAGGTTAGGTGTGACAATCAAAAGTTTTGCACTTCCCACAATAGGGGGTGGTCGAGCGTCGTACCAAACGACGGGGCAAAACTCCGGGTGTTATTAAATGATGGTTCGGAGAATAATTTTGAATAATTTGAGACAAATTTTGACAATTTATTAAAAAATTTGCATTTCTTCGACGAATTTTTAATGTTCTTTTTGTAGTATAAAAAACTTAAATTTTGGCAGCACTGAAAATTTCTATAGCGTTGATCAAGACAAGGTAGAATACAAGATATGACAAAAACCCGCTGAAAAATATGAATATTCAGGTACCAAAAGATTCGGTTAGGTTAGGTGTGACAATCAAAAGTTTTGCACTTCCCACAATAGGGGGTGGTCGAGAGTCGTACCAAACGACGGGGCAAAACTCCGGGCGTTATTAAATGATGGTTCGGAGAATAATTTTGAATAATTTGAGACAAATTTTGACAATTTATTAAAAAATTTGCATTTCTTCGACGAATTTTTAATGTTCTTTTTGTAGTATAAAAAACTTAAATTTTGGCAGCACTGAAAATTTCTATAGCGTTGATCAAGACAAGGTGGAATACAAGATATGACAAAAATCCGCTAAAAATATGAATATTTAGGTACCAAAATATTGGGTTAGGTTAGGTGTGACAATCAAAAGTTTTGCACTTCCCACAATAGGGGGTGGTCGAGAGTCGTACCAAACGACGGGGCAAAACTCCGGGCGTTATTAAATGATGGTTCGGAGAATAATTTTGAATAATTTGAGACAAATTTTGACAATTTATTAAAAAATTTGCATTTCTTCGACGAATTTTTAATGTTCTTTTTGTAGTATAAAAAACTTAAATTTTGGCAGCACTGAAAATTTCTATAGCGTTGATCAAGACAAGGTGGAATACAAGATATGACAAAAATCCGCTGAAAAATATGAATATTTAGGTACCAAAATATTGGGTTAGGTTAGGTGTGACAATCAAAAGTTTTGCACTTCCCACAATAGCGGGTCGGTCGAGAGTGGTACCAAACGACGGGGCAAAACTCCGGGCGTAATTTAATGATGGTTCAGAGAAAAACTTTGAATAATTTGAGACAAATTTTGACAATTTATTAAAAATTTTGCATTTCTTTGACGAATTTTTAATGTTCTTTTTGTAGTATTAAAAACTTAAATTTTGGCAGCACTGAAAATTTCTATAGCGTTGATCAAGACAAGGTGGAATACAAGATATGACAAAAATCCGCTGAAAAATATGAATATTTAGGTACCGAAAGATTAGGTTAGTTTAGGTGTAAAAATCAAAAGTTTTGCACTTCCCACAATAGGGGGTGGTCGAGAGTCGTACCAAACGACGGGGCAAAACTCCGGGCGTTATTTAATGATGGTTCAGAGGATAATTTTGAATAATTTGAGACAAATTTTGACAATTTATTAAAAAATTTGCATTTCTTTGACAAATTTTTAATGTTCTATTTGTAGTACAAAAACTCTTAAATTTTGGCAGCATTGAAAATTTCTATAGCGTTGATGAAGACAAGGTAGAATACAAGATATGACAAAAACCCGCTGAAAAATATGAATATTTAGGTACCGAAAGATTAGGTTAGTTTAGGTGTAAAAATCAAAAGTTTTGCACTTCCCACAATAGGGGGTGGTCGAGAGTCGTACCAAACGACGGGGCAAAACTCCGGGCGTTATTTAATGTTGGTTCAGAGAATAATTTTGAATAATTTGAGACAAATTTTGACAATTTATTAAGAAATTTGCATTTCTTTGACAAATTTTTAATGTTCTATTTGTAGTACAAAAACTCTTAAATTTTGGCAGCATTGAAAATTTCTATAGCGTTGATCAAGACAAGGTAGAATACAAGATATGACAAAAACCCGCTGAAAAATTTGAATATTCAGGTACCAAAAGATTCGGTTAGGTTAGGTGTGACAATCAAAAGTTTTGCACTTCCCACAATAGGGGGTGGTCGAGAGTCGTACCAAACGACGGGGCAAAACTCCGGGTGTTATTAAATGATGGTTCGGAGAATAATTTTGAATAATTTGAGACAAATTTTGACAATTTATTAAAAATTTTGCATTTCTTTGACGAAATTTTAATGTTCTTTTTGTAGTATAAAAAACTTAAATTTTGGCAGCACTGAAAATTTCTATAGCGTTGATCAAGACAAGGTGGAATACAAGATATGACAAAAATCCGCTGAAAAATATGAATATTTAGGTACCGAAAGATTAGGTTAGTTTAGGTGTAAAAATCAAAAGTTTTGCACTTCCCACAATAGGGGGTGGTCGAGAGTCGTACCAAACGACGGGGCAAAACTCCGGGCGTTATTTAATGATGGTTCGGAGAATAATTTGGATAATTTGAGACAAATTTTGACAATTTATTAAAAAATTTGCATTTCTTTGACAAATTTTTAATGTTCTATTTGTAGTACAAAAACTCTTAAATTTTGGCAGCATTGAAAATTTCTATAGCGTTGATCAAGACAAGGTAGAATACAAGATATGACAGAAACCCGCTGAAAAATATGAATATTCAGGTACCAAAAGATTCGGTTAGGTTAGGTGTGACAATCAAAAGTTTTGCACTTCCCACAATAGCGGGTGGTCGAGAGTCGTACCAAACGACGGGGCAAAACTCCGGGCGTTATTAAATGATGGTTCGGAGAATAATTTTAAATAATTGGAGACAAATTTTGACAATTTATTAAAAAATTTGCATTTCTTCGACGAATTTTTCATGTTCTTTTTGTAGTATAAAAAACTTAAATTTTGGCAGCACTGAAAATTTCTATAGCGTTGATCAAGACAAGGTGGAATACAAGATATGACAAAAATCCGCTGAAAAATATGAATATTTAGGTACCAAAATATTGGGTTAGGTTAGGTGTGACAATCAAAAGTTTTGCACTTCCCACAATAGGGGGTGGTCGAGAGTGGTACCAAACGACGGGGCAAAACTCCGGGCGTTATTTAATGATGGTTCAGAGAAAAACTTTGAATAATTTGAGACAAATTTTGACAATTTATTAAAAATTTTGCATTTCTTTGACGAATTTTTAATGTTCTTTTTGTAGTATAAAAAACTTAAATTTTGGCAGCACTGAAAATTTCTATAGCGTTGATCAAGACAAGGTGGAATACAAGATATGACAAAAATCCGCTGAAAATTATGTTGACAATTTATTAAAAAATTTGCATTTCTTCGACGAATTTTTAATGTTCTATTTGTAGTACCAAAACTCTTAAATTTTGGCAGCATTGAAAATTTCTATAGCGTTGATCAAGACAAGGTAGAATACAAGATATGACAAAAACCCGCTGAAAAATATGAATATTCAGGTACCAAAAGATTCGGTTAGGTTAGGTGTGACAATCAAAAGTTTTGCACTTCCCACAATAGGGGGTGGTCGAGAGTCGTACCAAACGACGGGGCAAAACTCCGGGCGTTATTAAATGATGGTTCGGAGAATAATTTTGAATAATTTGAGACAAATTTTGACAATTTATTAAAAAATTTGCATTTCTTCGACGAATTTTTAATGTTCTTTTTGTAGTATAAAAAACTTAAATTTTGGCAGCACTGAAAATTTCTATAGCGTTGATCAAGACAAGGTGGAATACAAGATATGACAAAAATCCGCTGAAAAATATGAATATTTAGGTACCGAAAGATTAGGTTAGTTTAGGTGTAAAAATCAAAAGTTTTGCACTTCCCACAATAGGGGGTGGTCGAGAGTCGTACCAAACGACGGGGCAAAACTCCGGGCGTTATTTAATGATGGTTCAGAGGATAATTTTGAATAATTTGAGACAAATTTTGACAATTTATTAAAAAATTTGCATTTCTTTGACAAATTTTTAATGTTCTATTTGTAGTACAAAAACTCTTAAATTTTGGCAGCATTGAAAATTTCTATAGCGTTGATGAAGACAAGGTAGAATACAAGATATGACAAAAACCCGCTGAAAAATATGAATATTTAGGTACCGAAAGATTAGGTTAGTTTAGGTGTAAAAATCAAAATTTTTGCACTTCCCACAATAGGGGGTAGTCGAGAAACGTACCAA
The DNA here is from genome assembly GCA_963675205.1 of Catocala nupta. NCBI lineage: Eukaryota > Metazoa > Arthropoda > Insecta > Lepidoptera > Erebidae > Catocala > Catocala nupta. The sequence goes on along the minus strand of OY776107.1, from coordinate 822,759 downwards.
ACGACGGGGCAAAACTCCGGGCGTTATTTAATGTTGGTTCAGAGAATAATTTTGAATAATTTGAGACAAATTTTGACAATTTATTAAGAAATTTGCATTTCTTTGACAAATTTTTAATGTTCTATTTGTAGTACAAAAACTCTTAAATTTTGGCAGCATTGAAAATTTCTATAGCGTTGATCAAGACAAGGTAGAATACAAGATATGACAAAAACCCGCTGAAAAATTTGAATATTCAGGTACCAAAAGATTCGGTTAGGTTAGGTGTGACAATCAAAAGTTTTGCACTTCCCACAATAGGGGGTGGTCGAGAGTCGTACCAAACGACGGGGCAAAACTCCGGGTGTTATTAAATGATGGTTCGGAGAATAATTTTGAATAATTTGAGACAAATTTTGACAATTTATTAAAAATTTTGCATTTCTTTGACGAAATTTTAATGTTCTTTTTGTAGTATAAAAAACTTAAATTTTGGCAGCACTGAAAATTTCTATAGCGTTGATCAAGACAAGGTGGAATACAAGATATGACAAAAATCCGCTGAAAAATATGAATATTTAGGTACCGAAAGATTAGGTTAGTTTAGGTGTAAAAATCAAAAGTTTTGCACTTCCCACAATAGGGGGTGGTCGAGAGTCGTACCAAACGACGGGGCAAAACTCCGGGCGTTATTTAATGATGGTTCGGAGAATAATTTGGATAATTTGAGACAAATTTTGACAATTTATTAAAAAATTTGCATTTCTTTGACAAATTTTTAATGTTCTATTTGTAGTACAAAAACTCTTAAATTTTGGCAGCATTGAAAATTTCTATAGCGTTGATCAAGACAAGGTAGAATACAAGATATGACAGAAACCCGCTGAAAAATATGAATATTCAGGTACCAAAAGATTCGGTTAGGTTAGGTGTGACAATCAAAAGTTTTGCACTTCCCACAATAGCGGGTGGTCGAGAGTCGTACCAAACGACGGGGCAAAACTCCGGGCGTTATTAAATGATGGTTCGGAGAATAATTTTAAATAATTGGAGACAAATTTTGACAATTTATTAAAAAATTTGCATTTCTTCGACGAATTTTTCATGTTCTTTTTGTAGTATAAAAAACTTAAATTTTGGCAGCACTGAAAATTTCTATAGCGTTGATCAAGACAAGGTGGAATACAAGATATGACAAAAATCCGCTGAAAAATATGAATATTTAGGTACCAAAATATTGGGTTAGGTTAGGTGTGACAATCAAAAGTTTTGCACTTCCCACAATAGGGGGTGGTCGAGAGTGGTACCAAACGACGGGGCAAAACTCCGGGCGTTATTTAATGATGGTTCAGAGAAAAACTTTGAATAATTTGAGACAAATTTTGACAATTTATTAAAAATTTTGCATTTCTTTGACGAATTTTTAATGTTCTTTTTGTAGTATAAAAAACTTAAATTTTGGCAGCACTGAAAATTTCTATAGCGTTGATCAAGACAAGGTGGAATACAAGATATGACAAAAATCCGCTGAAAATTATGTTGACAATTTATTAAAAAATTTGCATTTCTTCGACGAATTTTTAATGTTCTATTTGTAGTACCAAAACTCTTAAATTTTGGCAGCATTGAAAATTTCTATAGCGTTGATCAAGACAAGGTAGAATACAAGATATGACAAAAACCCGCTGAAAAATATGAATATTCAGGTACCAAAAGATTCGGTTAGGTTAGGTGTGACAATCAAAAGTTTTGCACTTCCCACAATAGGGGGTGGTCGAGAGTCGTACCAAACGACGGGGCAAAACTCCGGGCGTTATTAAATGATGGTTCGGAGAATAATTTTGAATAATTTGAGACAAATTTTGACAATTTATTAAAAAATTTGCATTTCTTCGACGAATTTTTAATGTTCTTTTTGTAGTATAAAAAACTTAAATTTTGGCAGCACTGAAAATTTCTATAGCGTTGATCAAGACAAGGTGGAATACAAGATATGACAAAAATCCGCTGAAAAATATGAATATTTAGGTACCGAAAGATTAGGTTAGTTTAGGTGTAAAAATCAAAAGTTTTGCACTTCCCACAATAGGGGGTGGTCGAGAGTCGTACCAAACGACGGGGCAAAACTCCGGGCGTTATTTAATGATGGTTCAGAGGATAATTTTGAATAATTTGAGACAAATTTTGACAATTTATTAAAAAATTTGCATTTCTTTGACAAATTTTTAATGTTCTATTTGTAGTACAAAAACTCTTAAATTTTGGCAGCATTGAAAATTTCTATAGCGTTGATCAAGACAAGGTAGAATACAAGATATGACAAAAACCCGCTGAAAAATATGAATATTTAGGTACCGAAAGATTAGGTTAGTTTAGGTGTAAAAATCAAAAGTTTTGCACTTCCCACAATAGGGGGTGGTCGAGAGTCGTACCAAACGACGGGGCAAAACTCCGGGCGTTATTAAGTGATGGTTCAGAGAATAATTTTGAATAATTGAGACAAATTTTGACAATTTATTAAGAAATTTGCATTTCTTTGACAAATTTTTAATGTTCTATTTGTAGTACAAAAACTCTTAAATTTTGGCAGCATTGAAAATTTCTATAGCGTTGATCAAGACAAGGTAGAATACAAGATATGACAAAAACCCGCTGAAAAATATGAATATTCAGGTACCAAAATATTGGGTTAGGTTAGGTGTGACAATCAAAAGTTTGCACTTCCCACAATAGGGGGTGGTCGAGAGTGGTACCAAACGACGGGGCAAAACTCCGGGCGTTATTTAATGATGGTTCAGAGAAAAACTTTGAATAATTTGAGACAAATTTTGACAATTTATTAAAAATTTTGCATTTCTTTAACGAATTTTTAATGTTCTTTTTGTAGTATAAAAAACTTAAATTTTGGCAGCATTGAAAATTTCTATAGCGTTGATCAAGACAAGGTAGAATACAAGATATGACAAAAACCCGCTGAAAAATATGAATATTCAGGTACCGAAAGATTAGGTTAGTTTAGGTGGAAAAATCAAAAGTTTTGCACTTCCCACAATAGGGGGTGGTCGAGAGTCGTACCAAACGACGGGGCAAAACTCCGGGCGTTATTTAATGATGGTTCAGAGAATAATTTTGAATAATTTGAGACAAATTTTGACAATTTAATAAGAAATTTGCATTTCTTTGACAAATTTTTAATGTTCTATTTGTAGTACCACAACTCTTAAATTTTGGCAGCATTGAAAATTTCTATAGCGTTGAACAAGACAAGGTAGAATACAAGATATGACAAAAACCCGCTGAAAAATATGAATATTCAGGTACCAAAAGATTCGGTTAGGTTAGGTGTGACAATCAAAAGTTTTGCACTTCCCACAATAGGGGGTGGTCGAGAGTCGTACCAAACGACGGGGCAAAACTCCGGGCGTTATTAAATGATGGTTCGGAGAATAATTTTGAATAATTTGAGACAAATTTTGACAATTTATTAAAAATTTTGCATTTCTTTGACGAATTTTTAATGTTCTTTTTGTAGTATTAAAAACTTAAATTTTGGCAGCACTGAAAATTTCTATAGCGTTGATCAAGACAAGGTGGAATACAAGATATGACAAAAATCCGCTGAAAAATATGAATATTTAGGTACCGAAAGATTAGGTTAGGTTAGGTGTAAAAATCAAAAGTTTTGCACTTCCCACAATAGGGGGTGGTCGAGAGTCGTACCAAACGACGGGGCAAAACTCCGGGCGTTATTTAATGATGGTTCAGAGGATAATTTTGAATAATTGGAGACAAATTTTGACAATTTATTAAAAAATTTGCATTTCTTTGACAAATTTTTAATGTTCTATTTGTAGTACAAAAACTCTTAAATTTTGGCAGCATTGAAAATTTCTATAGCGTTGATCAAGACAAGGTAGAATACAAGATATGACAAAAACCCGCTGAAAAATATGAATATTTAGGTACCGAAAGATTAGGTTAGTTTAGGTGTAAAAATCAAAAGTTTTGCACTTCCCACAATAGGGGGTGGTCGAGAGTCGTACCAAACGACGGGGCAAAACTCCGGGCGTTATTAAGTGATGGTTCAGAGAATAATTTTGAATAATTTGAGACAAATGTTGACAATTTATTAAGAAATTTGCATTTCTTTGACAAATTTTTAATGTTCTATTTGTAGTACAAAAACTCTTAAATTTTGGCAGCATTGAAAATTTCTATAGCGTTGATCAAGACAAGGTAGAATACAAGATATGACAAAAACCCGCTGAAAAATTTGAATATTCAGGTACCAAAAGATTCGGTTAGTTTAGGTGTGACAATCAATAGCACGCCGTGTCCAAGGCTGGCGCGTCGTCGAGGAGGTGGAGACGTTGTCGGACCACCGCTATATTCGGTTTGACGTCTCCGCCCAGACCTCCGACCCCTCAGCCCCAAGGGCCCCGATTGGGGGCGGTCCGCGTTGGGCGTTAAAGAAGCTGAATCGGGAGGTCCTCCTGGAAGCCTCCATCGTTCAGGCCTGGGTGCCAGCACCGGCCAGGCCTGATAATGTTGAGATGGAGGCTGAGTGGTTCCGGGAGGCCATAACGCAAGTTTGTGATGCGGCGATGCCTAGAGTGCCTTTAAACTTTACAGCTAGGCGCCGGGTGTACTGGTGGTCGGACGATATAGCCGACCTGCGCCATTCCTGCGTGGCGGCCAGACGCCAGTACATCCGGCTTCGTAGGAGGCGTCGCCGCCCTCCCGATTTTGACGCCAGGGAGGCGGAATTGTACGAGGTATACAGAGCGGCCAAGAAGGCCCTCAAAATAGCCATCAAGCGGGCTAAGGATCTGGCCCGCCAAGAGCTGCTGGGGACTCTGGACCGTAATCCCTGGGGGCGTCCATACCTTATGGTAAGGGGCAAGCTTCGCCCCTGGGCGCCCCCTTTGTCCCAGAGTCTCCGGCCACAGTTGGTGGAGGAGGTGGTGGCCGCTCTGTTCCCTTCACGGGCGGAGCACACTCCTCCGTCGATGGTTCCGCCTTCCATGGCGTCCAGCGCGGACTTTGACGACGACGTGGTTCCCGAAGTGACCCAGGTAGAGTTGCGAGCGGCGGTGTCGAGACTTCGCTCGAAAAACACCGCCCCAGGGCCCGACGGCATTCCAGGTCTTGCTTTGGCCCTGGTCCTCGAGGAGCTCGCGCCCCGACTTAGGGGGCTCCTCAGCGAGTGTCTAGTGCAGGGCCAGTTTCCGCGCCAGTGGAAGGTGGGGAAACTGGTCCTGATCAGGAAGGAGGGGCGCCCGGCGGACTCTCCGTCCGCCTACCGGCCCATTGTGTTGCTGGACGAGGTGGCTAAACTCTTCGAGTTTATTATCGCGGAGCGCCTCGTCCAGCGTCTCTCTTCAGTGGGCCCGGATCTGGCGGAGAACCAATATGGTTTCCGCCGCGGGCGCTCCACTATAGACGCAGTCATGCGTGTGAGGAGCCTGGCGGAGGACGCGGTGTCCCGGGGCGAGGTCGTCTTCGCGGTGTCTTTGGACATCGCGAATGCCTTTAATACCTTGCCCTGGAGTTGTATTAGGGAGGCACTCATTTTCCATCGAGTGCCGACCTACCTCCGCCGCATAGTCGGGGCATATCTGTCAGAGAGGGTAGTCGTCTACCCGGGTCACGACGGTTGGAGTCGGCGAGAGATGTCGTGCGGTGTTCCGCAGGGATCGGTTCTGGGTCCGCTCCTGTGGAACATCGGTTACGACTGGGTGCTGCGAGGTGCGCTCCTCCGTGGCGTCGGCGTCATTTGTTACGCCGACGACACGCTTGTCACAGCGAGGGGTAAGTCGCACCGGGCGGCGGCCATACTGGCGACCGCTGGGGTCGCACAAGTCGTTGGTCGTATCCGGCGGTTGGGCCTCGAGGTGGCCCTGTCCAAGTCCGAGGCCGTTTGTTTTCACGGCCCTCGGAAACGGCCACCTCCAGGGGCCCATATTATGGTAGGAGGGGTCCGCATCGGCGTCGAGTCAACCCTAAAGTATTTAGGTCTCTTGCTCGACAGCCGATGGGACTTTATAGCCCATTTTCGTCGTTTGGCCCCCATTCTTCGGGGCGCTGCAGGCGCGCTCTCGCGCCTGCTGCCAAACCTTGGGGGGCCAAACACCTCCTGCCGGAGGCTCTACGAGGGGGTCGTGCGGTCCATGGCCCTATATGGGGCCCCAGTATGGGCAGACAACCTGACGGCCCGCAATATCTCGGCGCTTCGTGCACCACAGCGCGCCATGGCCGTCAGGTTGATTAGGGGATACCGCACGATCTCGTTCGAGGCTGCGAGCCTCCTCGCCGGATCGATGCCATGGGACCTGGAAGCGGCGCTCCTGGCGTCGCTCTATCGTTGGCGCCAGGAGGCACTAGCTCGGGGCGAAGGACCGGATCCTCCCGCTATCAAGGCGGCGAGGTCCGAGCTCCGCCAGGTCCTAGTGGCGAATTGGAAGGAGCGACTTGTGCACCCCAGTGCCGGGCACGCCACGATCGTGGCGGTAAGTCCCGTGTTTGAGGAGTGGCTGGAGAGGCGGCATGGCGCCCTCACCTTCCGGCTGACACAGGTTCTGACTGGCCACGGATGTTTTGGCCGGTTCCTGTGTCGTATACGCCGGCAAGAGACGCCCGGTTGTCACCACTGCGGCGACTGCCGCGACGTTATTGAGGACACGGCGCTGCACACTTTGGCGGTTTGCCCCGCCTGGGCATCGCAGCGTCGTGATTTGATCGCGGCAGTCGGATCGGTTGCCCTCTCGCTTCCGGCTGTAGTTCAGTCTATGGTCCGGAGTGAGAGGTCGTGGAACGCCGTCGCCTCCTTTTGCGAGGAAGTGATTTCCATCAAGGAGGCGGCGGAGCGGGAGAGGGAGCGTTTAAACCCTCTCCCCAACCGCAGAGCCGGGCGCCGGAGGGCGCGAGATGACCTCCAGCCACCCTGACGTTTGACCTGGGGGTGGCGGGCTTTGTGGGCCTGCCCGCCATCCGTTCAGCACCAGGTCCGAGAGGCGGCGTGCGTGTTCCCACGCGCGCCTCTGTGTCGAGTCCGTCTTCCCTCTAGGGGGGAGACAGTAGGGTTTTATTTGAAGTAGTGCCTATTTTGGGTAGGTCTTTCGTGTAGTGGCCTGCCGTTTCATACGGCGGGCCGTAACCTCGGCGGGGTCGCGACCGCATGCGAAAGCGATTCGCGCGGCCCCGTCGGTAGTGGTTGTGTCGAGGAACACCGTGGTAGGTTTAGTCGGTATTCCGGGAGGTACATTATCTTCTTTTTTAACATCTTTACTTTACCCCGGCGAGTCCGACATAATCCCTCCGCCCGCCCCCGCGGAGGGATATGCGTCATTGCATTCCCCCACGTAAAAAAAAAAAAAAAAAAAGGTGTGACAATCAAAAGTTTTGCACTTCCCACAATAGGGGGTGGTCGAGCGTCGTACCAAACGACGGGGCAAAACTCCGGGTGTTATTAAATGATGGTTCGGAGAATAATTTTGAATAATTTGAGACAAATTTTGACAATTTATTAAAAAATTTGCATTTTTTCGACGAATTTTTAATGTTCTTTTTGTAGTATAAAAAACTTAAATTTTGGCAGCACTGAAAATTTCTATAGCGTTGATCAAGACAAGGTAGAATACAAGATATGACAAAAACCCGCTGAAAAATATGAATATTCAGGTACCAAAAGATTCGGTTAGGTTAGGTGTGACAATCAAAAGTTTTGCACTTCCCACAATAGGGGGTGGTCGAGAGTCGTACCAAACGACGGGGCAAAACTCCGGGCGTTATTAAATGATGGTTCGGAGAATAATTTTGAATAATTTGAGACAAATTTTGACAATTTATTAAAAAATTTGCATTTCTTCGACGAATTTTTAATGTTCTTTTTGTAGTATAAAAAACTTAAATTTTGGCAGCACTGAAAATTTCTATAGCGTTGATCAAGACAAGGTGGAATACAAGATATGACAAAAATCCGCTAAAAATATGAATATTTAGGTACCAAAATATTGGGTTAGGTTAGGTGTGACAATCAAAAGTTTTGCACTTCCCACAATAGGGGGTGGTCGAGAGTCGTACCAAACGACGGGGCAAAACTCCGGGCGTTATTAAATGATGGTTCGGAGAATAATTTTGAATAATTTGAGACAAATTTTGACAATTTATTAAAAAATTTGCATTTCTTCGACGAATTTTTAATGTTCTTTTTGTAGTATAAAAAACTTAAATTTTGGCAGCACTGAAAATTTCTATAGCGTTGATCAAGACAAGGTGGAATACAAGATATGACAAAAATCCGCTGAAAAATATGAATATTTAGGTACCAAAATATTGGGTTAGGTTAGGTGTGACAATCAAAAGTTTTGCACTTCCCACAATAGCGGGTCGGTCGAGAGTGGTACCAAACGACGGGGCAAAACTCCGGGCGTAATTTAATGATGGTTCAGAGAAAAACTTTGAATAATTTGAGACAAATTTTGACAATTTATTAAAAATTTTGCATTTCTTTGACGAATTTTTAATGTTCTTTTTGTAGTATTAAAAACTTAAATTTTGGCAGCACTGAAAATTTCTATAGCGTTGATCAAGACAAGGTGGAATACAAGATATGACAAAAATCCGCTGAAAAATATGAATATTTAGGTACCGAAAGATTAGGTTAGTTTAGGTGTAAAAATCAAAAGTTTTGCACTTCCCACAATAGGGGGTGGTCGAGAGTCGTACCAAACGACGGGGCAAAACTCCGGGCGTTATTTAATGATGGTTCAGAGGATAATTTTGAATAATTTGAGACAAATTTTGACAATTTATTAAAAAATTTGCATTTCTTTGACAAATTTTTAATGTTCTATTTGTAGTACAAAAACTCTTAAATTTTGGCAGCTTTGAAAATTTCTATAGCGTTGATGAAGACAAGGTAGAATACAAGATATGACAAAAACCCGCTGAAAAATATGAATATTTAGGTACCGAAAGATTAGGTTAGTTTAGGTGTAAAAATCAAAATTTTTGCACTTCCCACAATAGGGGGTGGTCGAGAGTCGTACCAAACGACGGGGCAAAACTCCGGGCGTTATTTAATGATGGTTCGGAGAATAATTTGGATAATTTGAGACAAATTTTGACAATTTATTAAAAAATTTGCATTTCTTTGACAAATTTTTAATGTTCTATTTGTAGTACAAAAACTCTTAAATTTTGGCAGCATTGAAAATTTCTATAGCGTTGATCAAGACAAGGTAGAATACAAGATATGACAGAAACCCGCTGAAAAATATGAATATTCAGGTACCAAAAGATTCGGTTAGGTTAGGTGTGACAATCAAAAGTTTTGCACTTCCCACAATAGCGGGTGGTCGAGAGTCGTACCAAACGACGGGGCAAAACTCCGGGCGTTATTAAATGATGGTTCGGAGAATAATTTTAAATAATTGGAGACAAATTTTGACAATTTATTAAAAAATTTGCATTTCTTCGACGAATTTTTCATGTTCTTTTTGTAGTATAAAAAACTTAAATTTTGGCAGCACTGAAAATTTCTATAGCGTTGATCAAGACAAGGTGGAATACAAGATATGACAAAAATCCGCTGAAAAATATGAATATTTAGGTACCAAAATATTGGGTTAGGTTAGGTGTGACAATCAAAAGTTTTGCACTTCCCACAATAGGGGGTGGTCGAGAGTGGTACCAAACGACGGGGCAAAACTCCGGGCGTTATTTAATGATGGTTCAGAGAAAAACTTTGAATAATTTGAGACAAATTTTGACAATTTATTAAAAATTTTGCATTTCTTTGACGAATTTTTAATGTTCTTTTTGTAGTATAAAAAACTTAAATTTTGGCAGCACTGAAAATTTCTATAGCGTTGATCAAGACAAGGTGGAATACAAGATATGACAAAAATCCGCTGAAAATTATGTTGACAATTTATTAAAAAATTTGCATTTCTTCGACGAATTTTTAATGTTCTTTTTGTAGTATAAAAAACTTAAATTTTGGCAGCACTGAAAATTTCTATAGCGTTGATCAAGACAAGGTGGAATACAAGATATGACAAAAATCCGCTGAAAAATATGAATATTTAGGTACCAAAATATTGGGTTATGTTAGGTGTGACAATCAAAAGTTTTGCACTTCCCACAATAGGGGGTGGTCGAGAGTCGTACCAAACGACGGGGCAAAACTCCGGGCGTTATTAAATGATGGTTCGGAGAATAATTTTGAATAATTTGAGACAAATTTTGACAATTTATTAAAAAATTTGCATTTCTTCGACGAATTTTTAATGTTCTTTTTGTAGTATAAAAAACTTAAATTTTGGCAGCACTGAAAATTTCTATAGCGTTGATCAAGACAAGGTGGAATACAAGATATGACAAAAATCCGCTAAAAATATGAATATTTAGGTACCAAAATATTGGGTTAGGTTAGGTGTGACAATCAAAAGTTTTGCACTTCCCACAATAGGGGGTGGTCGAGAGTCGTACCAAACGACGGGGCAAAACTCCGGGCGTTATTAAATGATGGTTCGGAGAATAATTTTGAATAATTTGAGACAAATTTTGACAATTTATTAAAAAATTTGCATTTCTTCGACGAATTTTTAATGTTCTTTTTGTAGTATAAAAAACTTAAATTTTGGCAGCACTGAAAATTTCTATAGCGTTGATCAAGACAAGGTGGAATACAAGATATGACAAAAATCCGCTGAAAAATATGAATATTTAGGTACCAAAATATTGGGTTAGGTTAGGTGTGACAATCAAAAGTTTTGCACTTCCCACAATAGCGGGTCGGTCGAGAGTGGTACCAAACGACGGGGCAAAACTCCGGGCGTAATTTAATGATGGTTCAGAGAAAAACTTTGAATAATTTGAGACAAATTTTGACAATTTATTAAAAATTTTGCATTTCTTTGACGAATTTTTAATGTTCTTTTTGTAGTATTAAAAACTTAAATTTTGGCAGCACTGAAAATTTCTATAGCGTTGATCAAGACAAGGTGGAATACAAGATATGACAAAAATCCGCTGAAAAATATGAATATTTAGGTACCGAAAGATTAGGTTAGTTTAGGTGTAAAAATCAAAAGTTTTGCACTTCCCACAATAGGGGGTGGTCGAGAGTCGTACCAAACGACGGGGCAAAACTCCGGGCGTTATTTAATGATGGTTCAGAGGATAATTTTGAATAATTTGAGACAAATTTTGACAATTTATTAAAAAATTTGCATTTCTTTGACAAATTTTTAATGTTCTATTTGTAGTACAAAAACTCTTAAATTTTGGCAGCTTTGAAAATTTCTATAGCGTTGATGAAGACAAGGTAGAATACAAGATATGACAAAAACCCGCTGAAAAATATGAATATTTAGGTACCGAAAGATTAGGTTAGTTTAGGTGTAAAAATCAAAATTTTTGCACTTCCCACAATAGGGGGTGGTCGAGAGTCGTACCAAACGACGGGGCAAAACTCCGGGCGTTATTTAATGATGGTTCGGAGAATAATTTGGATAATTTGAGACAAATTTTGACAATTTATTAAAAAATTTGCATTTCTTTGACAAATTTTTAATGTTCTATTTGTAGTACAAAAACTCTTAAATTTTGGCAGCATTGAAAATTTCTATAGCGTTGATCAAGACAAGGTAGAATACAAGATATGACAGAAACCCGCTGAAAAATATGAATATTCAGGTACCAAAAGATTCGGTTAGGTTAGGTGTGACAATCAAAAGTTTTGCACTTCCCAGAATAGCGGGTGGTCGAGAGTCGTACCAAACGACGGGGCAAAACTCCGGGCGTTATTAAATGATGGTTCGGAGAATAATTTTAAATAATTGGAGACAAATTTTGACAATTTATTAAAAAATTTGCATTTCTTCGACGAATTTTTCATGTTCTTTTTGTAGTATAAAAAACTTAAATTTTGGCAGCACTGAAAATTTCTATAGCGTTGATCAAGACAAGGTGGAATACAAGATATGACAAAAATCCGCTGAAAAATATGAATATTTAGGTACCAAAATATTGGGTTAGGTTAGGTGTGACAATCAAAAGTTTTGCACTTCCCACAATAGGGGGTGGTCGAGAGTGGTACCAAACGACGGGGCAAAACTCCGGGCGTTATTTAATGATGGTTCAGAGAAAAACTTTGAATAATTTGAGACAAATTTTGACAATTTATTAAAAATTTTGCATTTCTTTGACGAATTTTTAATGTTCTTTTTGTAGTATAAAAAACTTAAATTTTGGCAGCACTGAAAATTTCTATAGCGTTGATCAAGACAAGGTGGAATACAAGATATGACAAAAATCCGCTGAAAATTATGTTGACAATTTATTAAAAAATTTGCATTTCTTCGACGAATTTTTAATGTTCTTTTTGTAGTATAAAAAACTTAAATTTTGGCAGCACTGAAAATTTCTATAGCGTTGATCAAGACAAGGTGGAATACAAGATATGACAAAAATCCGCTGAAAAATATGAATATTTAGGTACCAAAATATTGGGTTATGTTAGGTGTGACAATCAAAAGTTTTGCACTTCCCACAATAGGGGGTGGTCGAGAGTCGTACCAAACGACGGGGCAAAACTCCGGGCGTTATTAAATGATGGTTCGGAGAATAATTTTGAATAATCTGAGACAAATTTTGACAATTTATTAAAAAATTTGCATTTCTTCGACGAATTTTTAATGTTCTTTTTGTAGTATAAAAAACTTAAATTTTGGCAGCACTGAAAATTTCTATAGCGTTGATCAAGACAAGGTGGAATACAAGATATGACAAAAATCCGCTGAAAATTATGAATATTTAGGTACCGAAAGATTAGGTTAGGTTAGGTGTAAAAATCAAAAGTTTTGCACTTCCCACAATAGGGTGTGGTCGAGAGTCGTACCAAACGACGGGGCAAAACTCCGGGCGTTATTTAATGATGGTTCGGAGAATAATTTGGATAATTTGAGACAAATTTTGACAATTTATTAAAAAATTTGCATTTCTTTGACAAATTTTTAATGTTCTATTTGTAGTACAAAAACTCTTAAATTTTGGCAGCATTGAAAATTTCTATAGCGTTGATCAAGACAAGGTAGAATACAAGATATGACAGAAACCCGCTGAAAAATATGAATATTCAGGTACCAAAAGATTCGGTTAGGTTAGGTGTGACAATCAAAAGTTTTGCACTTCCCACAATAGCGGGTGGTCGAGAGTCGTACCAAACGACGGGGCAAAACTCCATGCGTTATTAAATGATGGTTCGGAGAATAATTTTAAATAATTGGAGACAAATTTTGACAATTTATTAAAAAATTTGCATTTCTTCGACGAATTTTTAATGTTCTTTTTGTAGTATAAAAAACTTAAATTTTGGCAGCACTGAAAATTTCTATAGCGTTGATCAAGACAAGGTGGAATACAAGATATGACAAAAATCCGCTGAAAAATATGAATATTTAGGTACCAAAATATTGGGTTAGGTTAGGTGTGACAATCAAAAGTTTTGCACTTCCCACAATAGGGGGTGGTCGAGAGTGGTACCAAACGACGGGGCAAAACTCCGGGCGTTATTTAATGATGGTTCAGAGAAAAACTTTGAATAATTTGAGACAAATTTTGACAATTTATTAAAAATTTTGCATTTCTTTGACGAATTTTTAATGTTCTATTTGTAGTACCAAAACTTTTAAATTTTGGCAGCATTGAAAATTTCTATAGCGTTGATCAAGACAAGGTAGAATACAAGATATGACAAAAACCCGCTGAAAAATATGAATATTCAGGTACCAAAAGATTCGGTTAGGTTAGGTGTGACGATCAAAAGTTTTGCACTTCCCACAATACGGGGTGGTCGAGAGTCGTACCAAACGACGGGGCAAAACTCCGGGCGTTATTAAATGATAGTTCGGAGAATAATTTTGAATAATTTGAGACAAATTTTGACAATTTATTAAAAAATTTGCATTTCTTCGACGAATTTTTAATGTTCTTTTTGTAGTATAAAAAACTTAAATTTTGGCAGCACTGAAAATTTCTATAGCGTTGATCAAGACAAGGTAGAATACAAGATATGACAAAAACCCGCTGAAAAATATGAATATTCAGGTACCAAAAGATTCGGTTAGGTTAGGTGTGACAATCAAAAGTTTTGCACTTCCCACAATAGGGGGTGGTCGAGAGTCGTACCAAACGACGGGGCAAAACTCCGGGCGTTATTAAATGATGGTTCGGAGAATAATTTTGAATAATTTGAGACAAATTTTGACAATTTATTAAGAAATTTGCATTTCTTTGACAAATTTTTAATGTTCTATTTGTAGTACCAAAACTCTTAAATTTTGGCAGCATTGAAAATTTCTATAGCGTTGATCAAGACAAGGTAGAATACAAGATATGACAAAAACCCGCTGAAAAATATGAATATTCAGGTACCAAAAGATTCGGTTAGGTTAGGTGTGACAATCAAAAGTTTTGCACTTCCCACAATAGGGGGTGGTCGAGAGTGGTACCAAACGACGGGGCAAAACTCTGGGCGTTATTTAATGATGGTTCAGAGAAAAACTTTGAATAATTTGAGACAAATTTTGACAATTTATTAAAAATTTTGCATTTCTTTGACGAATTTTTAATGTTCTTTTTGTAGTATTAAAAACTTAAATTTTGGCAGCACTGAAAATTTCTATAGCGTTGATCAAGACAAGGTGGAATACAAGATATGACAAAAATCCGCTGAAAAATATGAATATTTAGGTACCGAAAGATTAGGTTAGTTTAGGTGTAAAAATCAAAAGTTTTGCACTTCCCACAATAGGGGGTGGTCGAGAGTCATACCAAACGACGGGGCAAAACTCCGGGCGTTATTTAATGATGGTTCGGAGAATAATTTTGAATAATTTGAGACAAATTTTGACAATTTATTAAAAAATTTGCATTTCTTTGACAAATTTTTAATGTTCTATTTGTAGTACAAAAACTCTTAAATTTTGGCAGCATTGAAAATTTCTATAGCGTTGATCAAGACAAGGTAGAATACAAGATATGACAAAAACCCGCTGAAAAATATGAATATTCAGGTACCAAAAGATTCGGTTAGGTTAGGTGTGACAATCAAAAGTTTTGCACTTCCCACAATAGGGGGTGGTCGAGAGTCGTACCAAACGACGGGGCAAAACTCCGGGCGTTATTAAATGATAGTTCGGAGAATAATTTTGAATAATTTGAGACAAATTTTGACAATTTATTAAAAAATTTGCATTTCTTCGACGAATTTTTAATGTTCTTTTTGTAGTATAAAAAACTTAAACTTTGGCAGCACTGAAAATTTCTATAGCGTTGATCAAGACAAGGTAGAATACAAGATATGACAAAAACCCGCTGAAAAATATGAATATTCAGGTACCTACCAAAAGATTCGGTTAGGTTAGGTGTGACAATCAAAAGTTTTGCACTTCCCACAATAGGGGGTGGTCGAGAGTCGTACCAAACGACGGGGCAAAACTCCGGGCGTTATTAAATGATGGTTCAGAGGATAATTTTAAATAATTTGAGACAAATTTTGACAATTTATTAAAAAATTTGCATTTCTTTGACAAATTTTTAATGTTCTATTTGTAGTACAAAAACTCTTAAATTTTGGCAGCATTGAAAATTTCTATAGCGTTGATCAAGACAAGGTAGAATACAAGATATGACAAAAACCCGCTGAAAAATATGAATATTTAGGTACCGAAAGATTAGGTTAGTTTAGGTGTAAAAATCAAAAGTTTTGCACTTCCCACAATAGGGGGTGGTCGAGAGTCGTACCAAACGACGGGGCAAAACTCCGGGCGTTATTAAGTGATGGTTCAGAGAATAATTTTGAATAATTTGAGACAAATTTTGACAATTTATTAAGAAATTTGCATTTCTTTGACAAATTTTTAATGTTCTATTTGTAGTACAAAAACTCTTAAATTTTGGCAGCATTGAAAATTTCTATAGCGTTGATCAAGACAAGGTAGAATACAAGATATGACAAAAACCCGCTGAAAACTTTGAATATTCAGGTACCAAAAGATTCGGTTAGGTTAGGTGTGACAATCAAAAGTTTTGCACTTCCCACAATAGGGGGTGGTCGAGCGTCGTACCAAACGACGGGGCAAAACTCCGGGTGTTATTAAATGATGGTTCGGAGAATAATTTTGAATAATTTGAGACAAATTTTGACAATTTATTAAAAAATTTGCATTTCTTCGACGAATTTTTAATGTTCTTTTTGTAGTATAAAAAACTTAAATTTTGGCAGCACTGAAAATTTCTATAGCGTTGATCAAGACAAGGTAGAATACAAGATATGACAAAAACCCGCTGAAAAATATGAATATTCAGGTACCAAAAGATTCGGTTAGGTTAGGTGTGACAATCAAAAGTTTTGCACTTCCCACAATAGGGGGTGGTCGAGAGTCGTACCAAACGACGGGGCAAAACTCCGGGCGTTATTAAATGATGGTTCGGAGAATAATTTTGAATAATTTGAGACAAATTTTGACAATTTATTAAAAAATTTGCATTTCTTCGACGAATTTTTAATGTTCTTTTTGTAGTATAAAAAACTTAAATTTTGGCAGCACTGAAAATTTCTATAGCGTTGATCAAGACAAGGTGGAATACAAGATATGACAAAAATCCGCTAAAAATATGAATATTTAGGTACCAAAATATTGGGTTAGGTTAGGTGTGACAATCAAAAGTTTTGCACTTCCCACAATAGGGGGTGGTCGAGAGTCGTACCAAACGACGGGGCAAAACTCCGGGCGTTATTAAATGATGGTTCGGAGAATAATTTTGAATAATTTGAGACAAATTTTGACAATTTATTAAAAAATTTGCATTTCTTCGACGAATTTTTAATGTTCTTTTTGTAGTATAAAAAACTTAAATTTTGGCAGCACTGAAAATTTCTATAGCGTTGATCAAGACAAGGTGGAATACAAGATATGACAAAAATCCGCTGAAAAATATGAATATTTAGGTACCAAAATATTGGGTTAGGTTAGGTGTGACAATCAAAAGTTTTGCACTTCCCACAATAGCGGGTCGGTCGAGAGTGGTACCAAACGACGGGGCAAAACTCCGGGCGTAATTTAATGATGGTTCAGAGAAAAACTTTGAATAATTTGAGACAAATTTTGACAATTTATTAAAAATTTTGCATTTCTTTGACGAATTTTTAATGTTCTTTTTGTAGTATTAAAAACTTAAATTTTGGCAGCACTGAAAATTTCTATAGCGTTGATCAAGACAAGGTGGAATACAAGATATGACAAAAATCCGCTGAAAAATATAAATATTTAGGTACCGAAAGATTAGGTTAGTTTAGGTGTAAAAATCAAAAGTTTTGCACTTCCCACAATAGGGGGTGGTCGAGAGTCGTACCAAACGACGGGGCAAAACTCCGGGCGTTATTTAATGATGGTTCAGAGGATAATTTTGAATAATTTGAGACAAATTTTGACAATTTATTAAAAAATTTGCATTTCTTTGACAAATTTTTAATGTTCTATTTGTAGTACAAAAACTCTTAAATTTTGGCAGCATTGAAAATTTCTATAGCGTTGATCAAGACAAGGTAGAATACAAGATATGACAAAAACCCGCTGAAAAATTGTAATATTCAGGTACCAAAAGATTCGGTTAGGTTAGGTGTGACAATCAAAAGTTTTGCACTTCCCACAATAGGGGGTGGTCGAGAGTCGTACCAAACGACGGGGCAAAACTCCGGGTGTTATTAAATGATGGTTCGGAGAATAATTTTGAATAATTTGAGACAAATTTTGACAATTTATTAAAAATTTTGCATTTCTTTGACGAAATTTTAATGTTCTTTTTGTAGTATAAAAAACTTAAATTTTGGCAGCACTGAAAATTTCTATAGCGTTGATCAAGACAAGGTGGAATACAAGATATGACAAAAATCCGCTGAAAAATATGAATATTTAGGTACCGAAAGATTAGGTTAGTTTAGGTGTAAAAATCAAAAGTTTTGCACTTCCCACAATAGGGGGTGGTCGAGAGTCGTACCAAACGACGGGGCAAAACTCCGGGCGTTATTTAATGATGGTTCGGAGAATAATTTGGATAATTTGAGACAAATTTTGACAATTTATTAAAAAATTTGCATTTCTTTGACAAATTTTTAATGTTCTATTTGTAGTACAAAAACTCTTAAATTTTGGCAGCATTGAAAATTTCTATAGCGTTGATCAAGACAAGGTAGAATACAAGATATGACAGAAACCCGCTGAAAAATATGAATATTCAGGTACCAAAAGATTCGGTTAGGTTAGGTGTGACAATCAAAAGTTTTGCACTTCCCACAATAGCGGGTGGTCGAGAGTCGTACCAAACGACGGGGCAAAACTCCGGGCGTTATTAAATGATGGTTCGGAGAATAATTTTAAATAATTGGAGACAAATTTTGACAATTTATTAAAAAATTTGCATTTCTTCGACGAATTTTTCATGTTCTTTTTGTAGTATAAAAAACTTAAATTTTGGCAGCACTGAAAATTTCTATAGCGTTGATCAAGACAAGGTGGAATACAAGATATGACAAAAATCCGCTGAAAAATATGAATATTTAGGTACCAAAATATTGGGTTAGGTTAGGTGTGACAATCAAAAGTTTTGCACTTCCCACAATAGGGGGTGGTCGAGAGTGGTACCAAACGACGGGGCAAAACTCCGGGCGTTATTTAATGATGGTTCAGAGAAAAACTTTGAATAATTTGAGACAAATTTTGACAATTTATTAAAAATTTTGCATTTCTTTGACGAATTTTTAATGTTCTTTTTGTAGTACAAAAACTCTTAAATTTTGGCAGCATTGAAAATTTCTATAGCGTTGATCAAGACAAGGTAGAATACAAGATATGACAGAAACCCGCTGAAAAATATGAATATTCAGGTACCAAAAGATTCGGTTAGGTTAGGTGTGACAATCAAAAGTTTTGCACTTCCCACAATAGCGGGTGGTCGAGAGTCGTACCAAACGACGGGGCAAAACTCCATGCGTTATTAAATGATGGTTCGGAGAATAATTTTAAATAATTGGAGACAAATTTTGACAATTTATTAAAAAATTTGCATTTCTTCGACGAATTTTTAATGTTCTTTTTGTAGTATAAAAAACTTAAATTTTGGCAGCACTGAAAATTTCTATAGCGTTGATCAAGACAAGGTGGAATACAAGATATGACAAAAATCCGCTGAAAAATATGAATATTTAGGTACCAAAATATTGGGTTAGGTTAGGTGTGACAATCAAAAGTTTTGCACTTCCCACAATAGGGGGTGGTCGAGAGTGGTACCAAACGACGGGGCAAAACTCCGGGCGTTATTTAATGATGGTTCAGAGAAAAACTTTGAATAATTTGAGACAAATTTTGACAATTTATTAAAAATTTTGCATTTCTTTGACGAATTTTTAATGTTCTATTTGTAGTACCAAAACTCTTAAATTTTGGCAGCATTGAAAATTTCTATAGCGTTGATCAAGACAAGGTAGAATACAAGATATGACAAAAACCCGCTGAAAAATACGAATATTCAGGTACCAAAAGATTCGGTTAGGTTAGGTGTGACGATCAAAAGTTTTGCACTTCCCACAATACGGGGTGGTCGAGAGTCGTACCAAACGACGGGGCAAAACTCCGGGCGTTATTAAATGATAGTTCGGAGAATAATTTTGAATAATTTGAGACAAATTTTGACAATTTATTAAAAAATTTGCATTTCTTCGACGAATTTTTAATGTTCTTTTTGTAGTATAAAAAACTTAAATTTTGGCAGCACTGAAAATTTCTATAGCGTTGATCAAGACAAGGTAGAATACAAGATATGACAAAAACCCGCTGAAAAATATGAATATTCAGGTACCAAAAGATTCGGTTAGGTTAGGTGTGACAATCAAAAGTTTTGCACTTCCCACAATAGGGGGTGGTCGAGAGTCGTACCAAACGACGGGGCAGAACTCCGGGCGTTATTAAATGATGGTTCGGAGTATAATTTTGAATAATTTGAGACAAATTTTGACAATTTATTAAGAAATTTGCATTTCTTTGACAAATTTTTAATGTTCTATTTGTAGTACCAAAACTCTTAAATTTTGGCAGCATTGAAAATTTCTATAGCGTTGATCAAGACAAGGTAGAATACAAGATATGACAAAAACCCGCTGAAAAATTTGAATATTCAGGTACCAAAAGATTCGGTTAGGTTAGGTGTGACAATCAAAAGTTTTGCACTTCCCACAATAGGGGGTGGTCGAGCGTCGTACCAAACGACGGGGCAAAACTCCGGGTGTTATTAAGTGATGGTTCAGAGAATAATTTTGAATAATTTGAGACAAATTTTGACAATTTATTAAGAAATTTGCATTTCTTTGACAAATTTTTAATGTTCTATTTGTAGTACAAAAACTCTTAAATTTTGGCAGCATTGAAAATTTCTATAGCGTTGATCAAGACAAGGTAGAATACAAGATATGACAAAAACCCGCTGAAAAATTTGAATATTCAGGTACCAAAAGATTCGGTTAGGTTAGGTGTGACAATCAAAAGTTTTGCACTTCCCACAATAGGGGGTGGTCGAGCGTCGTACCAAACGACGGGGCAAAACTCCGGGTGTTATTAAATGATGGTTCGGAGAATAATTTTGAATAATTTGAGACAAATTTTGACAATTTATTAAAAAATTTGCATTTCTTCGACGAATTTTTAATGTTCTTTTTGTAGTATAAAAAACTTAAATTTTGGCAGCACTGAAAATTTCTATAGCGTTGATCAAGACAAGGTAGAATACAAGATATGACAAAAACCCGCTGAAAAATATGAATATTCAGGTACCAAAAGATTCGGTTAGGTTAGGTGTGACAATCAAAAGTTTTGCACTTCCCACAATAGGGGGTGGTCGAGCGTCGTACCAAACGACGGGGCAAAACTCCGGGTGTTATTAAATGATGGTTCGGAGAATAATTTTGAATAATTTGAGACAAATTTTGACAATTTATTAAAAAATTTGCATTTCTTCGACGAATTTTTAATGTTCTTTTTGTAGTATAAAAAACTTAAATTTTGGCAGCACTGAAAATTTCTATAGCGTTGATCAAGACAAGGTAGAATACAAGATATGACAAAAACCCGCTGAAAAATATGAATATTCAGGTACCAAAAGATTCGGTTAGGTTAGGTGTGACAATCAAAAGTTTTGCACTTCCCACAATAGGGGGTGGTCGAGAGTCGTACCAAACGACGGGGCAAAACTCCGGGCGTTATTAAATGATGGTTCGGAGAATAATTTTGAATAATTTAAGACAAATTTTGACAATTTATTAAAAAATTTGCATTTCTTCGACGAATTTTTAATGTTCTTTTTGTAGTATAAAAAACTTAAATTTTGGCAGCACTGAAAATTTCTATAGCGTTGATCAAGACAAGGTGGAATACAAGATATGACAAAAATCCGCTGAAAAATATGAATATTTAGGTACCGAAAGATTAGGTTAGTTTAGGTGTAAAAATCAAAAGTTTTGCACTTCCCACAATAGGGGTCGGTCGAGAGTGGTACCAAACGACGGGGCAAAACTCCGGGCGTAATTTAATGATGGTTCAGAGAAAAACTTTGAATAATTTGAGACAAATTTTGACAATTTATTAAAAATTTTGCATTTCTTTGACGAATTTTTAATGTTCTTTTTGTAGTATAAAAAACTTAAATTTTGGCAGCACTGAAAATTTCTATAGCGTTGATCAAGACAAGGTGGAATACAAGATAAGACAAAAATCCGCTGAAAAATATGAATATTTAGGTACCGAAAGATTAGGTTAGGTTAGGTGTAAAAATCAAAAGTTTTGCACTTCCCACAATAGGGGGTGGTCGAGAGTCGTACCAAACGACGGGGCAAAACTCCGGGCGTTATTTAATGATGGTTCAGAGAATAATTTTGAATAATTTGAGACAAATTTTGACAATTTATTAAAAAATTTGCATTTCTTCGACGAATTTTTAATGTTCTTTTTGTAGTATAAAAAACTTAAATTTTGGCAGCACTGAAAATTTCTATAGCGTTGATCAAGACAAGGTAGAATACAAGATATGACAAAAACCCGCTGAAAAATATGAATATTCAGGTACCTACCAAAAGATTCGGTTAGGTTAGGTGTGACAATCAAAAGTTTTGCACTTCCTACAATAGGGGGTGGTCGAGAGTCGTACCAAACGACGGGGCAAAACTCCGGGCGTTATTAAATGATGGTTCGGAGAATAATTTTGAATAATTTAAGACAAATTTTGACAATTTATTAAAAAATTTGCATTTCTTCGACGAATTTTTAATGTTCTTTTTGTAGTATAAAAAACTTAAATTTTGGCAGCACTGAAAATTTCTATAGCGTTGATCAAGACAAGGTGGAATACAAGATATGACAAAAATCCGCTGAAAAATATGAATATTTAGGTACCAAAATATTGGGTTAGGTTAGGTGTGACAATCAAAAGTTTTGCACTTCCCACAATAGGGGGTGGTCGAGAGTGGTACCAAACGACGGGGCAAAACTCTGGGCGTTATTTAATGATGGTTCAGAGAAAAACTTTGAATAATTTGAGACAAATTTTGACAATTTATTAAAAATTTTGCATTTCTTTAACGAATTTTTAATGTTCTTTTTGTAGTATAAAAAACTTAAATTTTGGCAGCATTGAAAATTTCTATAGCGTTGATCAAGACAAGGTAGAATACAAGATATGACAAAAACCCGCTGAAAAATATGAATATTCAGGTACCGAAAGATTAGGTTAGTTTAGGTGTAAAAATCAAAAGTTTTGCACTTCCCACAATAGGGGGTGGTCGAGAGTCGTACCAAACGACGGGGCAAAACTCCGGGCGTTATTTAATGATGGTTCAGAGAATAATTTTGAATAATTTGAGACAAATTTTGACAATTTAATAAGAAATTTGCATTTCTTTGACAAATTTTTAATGTTCTATTTGTAGTACCAAAACTCTTAAATTTTAGCAGCATTGAAAATTTCTATAGCGTTGATCAAGACAAGGTAGAATACAAGATATGACAAAAACCCGCTGAAAAATTTGAATATTCAGGTACCAAAAGATTCGGTTAGGTTAGGTGTGACAATCAAAAGTTTTGCACTTCCCACAATAGGGGGTGGTCGAGAGTGGTACCAAACGACGGGGCAAAACTCCGGGCGTTATTTAATGATGGCTCAGAGAAAAACTTTGAATAATTTGAGACAAATTTTGACAATTTATTAAAAATTTTGCATTTCTTTAACGAATTTTTAATGTTCTTTTTGTAGTATAAAAAACTTAAATTTTGGCAGCATTGAAAATTTCTATAGCGTTGATCAAGACAAGGTAGAATACAAGATATGACAAAAACCCGCTGAAAATATGAATATTTAGGTACCGAAAGATTAGGTTAGTTTAGGTGTAAAAATCAAAAGTTTTGCACTTCCCACAATAGGGGGTGGTCGAGAGTCGTACCAAACGACGGGGCAAAACTCCGGGCGTTATTAAGTGATGGTTCAGAGAATAATTTTGAATAATTTGAGACAAATTTTGACAATTTATTAAGAAATTTGCATTTCTTTGACAAATTTTTAATGTTCTATTTGTAGTACAAAAACTCTTAAATTTTGGCAGCATTGAAAATTTCTATAGCGTTGATCAAGACAAGGTAGAATACAAGATATGACAAAAACCCGCTGAAAAATTTGAATATTCAGGTACCAAAAGATTCGGTTAGGTTAGGTGTGACAATCAAAAGTTTTGCACTTCCCACAATAGGGGGTGGTCGAGCGTCGTACCAAACGACGGGGCAAAACTCCGGGTGTTATTAAATGATGGTTCGGAGAATAATTTTGAATAATTTGAGACAAATTTTGACAATTTATTAAAAAATTTGCATTTCTTCGACGAATTTTTAATGTTCTTTTTGTAGTATAAAAAACTTAAATTTTGGCAGCACTGAAAATTTCTATAGCGTTGATCAAGACAAGGTAGAATACAAGATATGACAAAAACTCGCTGAAAAATATGAATATTCAGGTACCAAAAGATTCGGTTAGGTTAGGTGTGACAATCAAAAGTTTTGCACTTCCCACAATAGGGGGTGGTCGAGAGTGGTACCAAACGACGGGGCAAAACTCCGGGCGTTATTTAATGATGGTTCAGAGAAAAACTTTGAATAATTTGAGACAAATTTTGACAATTTATTAAAAATTTTGCATTTCTTTAACGAATTTTTAATGTTCTTTTTGTAGTATAAAAAACTTAAATTTTGGCAGCATTGAAAATTTCTATAGCGTTGATCAAGACAAGGTAGAATACAAGATATGACAAAAACCCGCTGAAAAATATGAATATTTAGGTACCGAAAGATTAGGTTAGTTTAGGTGTAAAAATCAAAAGTTTTGCACTTCCCACAATAGGGGGTGGTCGAGAGTCGTACCAAACGACGGGGCAAAACTCCGGGCGTTATTAAGTGATGGTTCAGAGAATAATTTTGAATAATTTGAGACAAATTTTGACAATTTATTAAGAAATTTGCATTTCTTTGACAAATTTTTAATGTTCTATTTGTAGTACAAAAACTCTTAAATTTTGGCAGCATTGAAAATTTCTATAGCGTTGATCAAGACAAGGTAGAATACAAGATATGACAAAAACCCGCTGAAAAATTTGAATATTCAGGTACCAAAAGATTCGGTTAGGTTAGGTGTGACAATCAAAAGTTTTGCACTTCCCACAATAGGGGGTGGTCGAGCGTCGTACCAAACGACGGGGCAAAACTCCGGGTGTTATTAAATGATGGTTCGGAGAATAATTTTGAATAATTTGAGACAAATTTTGACAATTTATTAAAAAATTTGCATTTCTTCGACGAATTTTTAATGTTCTTTTTGTAGTATAAAAAACTTAAATTTTGGCAGCACTGAAAATTTCTATAGCGTTGATCAAGACAAGGTAGAATACAAGATATGACAAAAACTCGCTGAAAAATATGAATATTCAGGTACCAAAAGATTCGGTTAGGTTAGGTGTGACAATCAAAAGTTTTGCACTTCCCACAATAGGGGGTGGTCGAGAGTCGTACCAAACGACGGGGCAAAACTCCGGGCGTTATTAAATGATGGTTCGGAGAATAATTTTGAATAATTTGAGACAAATTTTGACAATTTATTAAAAAATTTGCATTTCTTCGACGAATTTTTAATGTTCTTTTTGTAGTATAAAAAACTTAAATTTTGGCAGCACTGAAAATTTCTATAGCGTTGATCAAGACAAGGTGGAATACAAGATATGACAAAAACCCGCTGAAAAATATGAATATTCAGGTACCGAAAGATTAGGTTAGTTTAGGTGTAAAAATCAAAAGTTTTGCACTTCCCACAATAGGGGGTGGTCGAGAGTCGTACCAAACGACGGGGCAAAACTCCGGGCGTTATTTAATGATGGTTCAGAGAATAATTTTGAATAATTTGAGACAAATTTTGACAATTTATTAAGAAATTTGCATTTCTTTGACAAATTTTTAATGTTCTATTTGTAGTACCAAAACTCTTAAATTTTGGCAGCATTGAAAATTTCTATAGCGTTGATCAAGACAAGGTAGAATACAAGATATGACAAAAACCCGCTGAAAAATATGAATATTCAGGTACCAAAAGATTCGGTTAGGTTAGGTGTGACAATCAAAAGTTTTGCACTTCCCACAATAGGGGGTGGTCGAGAGTCGTACCAAACGACGGGGCAAAACTCCGGGCGTTATTAAATGATGGTTCGGAGAATAATTTTGAATAATTTGAGACAAATTTTGACAATTTATTAAAAAATTTGCATTTCTTCGACGAATTTTTAATGTTCTTTTTGTAGTATAAAAAACTTAAATTTTGGCAGCACTGAAAATTTCTATAGCGTTGATCAAGACAAGGTGGAATACAAGATATGACAAAAATCCGCTGAAAAATATGAATATTTAGGTACCAAAATATTGGGTTAGGTTAGGTGTGACAATCAAAAGTTTTGCACTTCCCACAATAGGGGGTGGTCGAGAGTGGTACCAAACGACGGGGCAAAACTCCGGGCGTTATTTAATGATGGTTCAGAGAAAAACTTTGAATAATTTGAGACAAATTTTGACAATTTATTAAAAATTTTGCATTTCATTGACGAATTTTTAATGTTCTTTTTGTAGTATAAAAAACTTAAATTTTGGCAGCATTGAAAATTTCTATAGCGTTGATCAAGACAAGGTAGAATACAAGATATGACAAAAACCCGCTGAAAAATATGAATATTCAGGTACCGAAAGATTAGGTTAGTTTAGGTGTAAAAATCAAAAGTTTTGCACTTCCCACAATAGGGGGTGGTCGAGAGTCGTACCAAACGACGGGGCAAAACTCTGGGCGTTATTTAATGATGGTTCAGAGAATAATTTTGAATAATTTGAGACAAATTTTGACAATTTATTAAGAAATTTGCATTTCTTTGACAAATTTTTAATGTTCTATTTGTAGTACCAAAACTCTTAAATTTTGGCAGCATTGAAAATTTCTATAGCGTTGATCAAGACAAGGTAGAATACAAGATATGACAAAAACCCGCTGAAAAATTTGAATATTCAGGTACCAAAAGATTCGGTTAGGTTAGGTGTGACAATCAAAAGTTTTGCACTTCCCACAATAGGGGGTGGTCGAGCGTCGTACCAAACGACGGGGCAAAACTCCGGGTGTTATTAAATGATGGTTCGGAGAATAATTTTGAATAATTTGAGACAAATTTTGACAATTTATTAAAAATATTGCATTTCTTCGACGAATTTTTAATGTTCTTTTTGTAGTATAAAAAACTTAAATTTTGGCAGCACTGAAAATTTCTATAGCGTTGATCAAGACAAGGTAGAATACAAGATATGACAAAAACTCGCTGAAAAATATGAATATTCAGGTACCAAAAGATTCGGTTAGGTTAGGTGTGACAATCAAAAGTTTTGCACTTCCCACAATAGGGGGTGGTCGAGAGTCGTACCAAACGACGGGGCAAAACTCCGGGCGTTATTAAATGATGGTTCGGAGAATAATTTTGAATAATTTGAGACAAATTTTGACAATTTATTAAAAAATTTGCATTTCTTCGACGAATTTTTAATGTTCTTTTTGTAGTATAAAAAACTTAAATTTTGGCAGCACTGAAAATTTCTATAGCGTTGATCAAGACAAGGTGGAATACAAGATAGGACAAAAATCCGCTGAAAAATATGAATATTTAGGTACCAAAATATTGGGTTAGGTTAGGTGTGACAATCAAAAGTTTTGCACTTCCCACAATAGGGGGTGGTCGAGAGTGGTACCAAACGACGGGGCAAAACTCCGGGCGTTATTTAATGATGGTTCAGAGAAAAACTTTGAATAATTTGAGACAAATTTTGACAATTTATTAAAAATTTTGCATTTCTTTGACGAATTTTTAATGTTCTTTTTGTAGTATAAAAAACTTAAATTTTGGCAGCATTGAAAATTTCTATAGCGTTGATCAAGACAAGGTAGAATACAAGATATGACAAAAACCCGCTGAAAAATATGAATATTCAGGTACCGAAAGATTAGGTTAGTTTAGGTGTAAAAATCAAAAGTTTTGCACTTCCCACAATAGGGGGTGGTCGAGAGTCGTACCAAACGACGGGGCAAAACTCCGGGCGTTATTTAATGATGGTTCAGAGAATAATTTTGAATAATTTGAGACAAATTTTGACAATTTATTAAGAAATTTGCATTTCTTTGACAAATTTTTAATGTTCTATTTGTAGTACCAAAACTCTTAAATTTTGGCAGCATTGAAAATTTCTATAGCGTTGATCAAGACAAGGTAGAATACAAGATATGACAAAAACCCGCTGAAAAATATGAATATTCAGG
Source organism: Catocala nupta (assembly GCA_963675205.1). Lineage (NCBI taxonomy): Eukaryota > Metazoa > Arthropoda > Insecta > Lepidoptera > Erebidae > Catocala > Catocala nupta. The sequence goes on along the minus strand of OY776107.1, from coordinate 794,796 downwards.
TACCAAAAGATTCGGTTAGGTTAGGTGTGACAATCAAAAGTTTTGCACTTCCCACAATAGGGGGTGGTCGAGAGTCGTACCAAACGACGGGGCAAAACTCCGGGCGTTATTAAAAGATGGTTCGGAGAATAATTTTGAATAATTTGAGACAAATTTTGACAATTTATTAAAAAATTTGCATTTCTTCGACGAATTTTTAATGTTCTTTTTGTAGTATAAAAAACTTAAATTTTGGCAGCACTGAAAATTTCTATAGCGTTGATCAAGACAAGGTGGAATACAAGATATGACAAAAATCCGCTGAAAAATATGAATATTTAGGTACCAAAATATTGGGTTAGGTTAGGTGTGACAATCAAAAGTTTTGCACTTCCCACAATAGGGGGTGGTCGAGAGTGGTACCAAACGACGGGGCAAAACTCCGGGCGTTATTTAATGATGGTTCAGAGAAAAACTTTGAATAATTTGAGACAAATTTTGACAATTTATTAAAAATTTTGCATTTCTTTGACGAATTTTTAATGTTCTTTTTGTAGTATAAAAAACTTAAATTTTGGCAGCATTGAAAATTTCTATAGCGTTGATCAAGACAAGGTAGAATACAAGATATGACAAAAACCCGCTGAAAAATATGAATATTCAGGTACCGAAAGATTAGGTTAGTTTAGGTGTAAAAATCAAAAGTTTTGCACTTCCCACAATAGGGGTCGGTCGAGAGTGGTACCAAACGACGGGGCAAAACTCCGGGCGTAATTTAATGATGGTTCAGAGAAAAACTTTGAATAATTTGAGACAAATTTTGACAATTTATTAAAAATTTTGCATTTCTTTGACGAATTTTTAATGTTCTTTTTGTAGTATTAAAAACTTAAATTTTGGCAGCACTGAAAATTTCTATAGCGTTGATCAAGACAAGGTGGAATACAAGATATGACAAAAATCCGCTGAAAAATATGAATATTTAGGTACCGAAAGATTAGGTTAGTTTAGGTGTAAAAATCAAAAGTTTTGCACTTCCCACAATAGGGGGTGGTCGAGAGTCGTACCAAACGACGGGGCAAAACTCCGGGCGTTATTTAATGATGGTTCAGAGGATAATTTTGAATAATTTGAGACAAATTTTGACAATTTATTAAAAAATTTGCATTTCTTTGACAAATTTTTAATGTTCTATTTGTAGTACAAAAAGTCTTAAATTTTGGCAGCATTGAAAATTTCTATAGCGTTGATCAAGACAAGGTAGAATACAAGATATGACAAAAACCCGCTGAAAAATATGAATATTTAGGTACCGAAAGATTAGGTTAGTTTAGGTGTAAAAATCAAAATTTTTGCACTTCCCACAATAGGGGGTAGTCGAGAAACGTACCAAACGACGGGGCAAAACTCCGGGCGTTATTTAATGTTGGTTCAGAGAATAATTTTGAATAATTTGAGACAAATTTTGACAATTTATTAAGAAATTTGCATTTCTTTGACAAATTTTTAATGTTCTATTTGTAGTACAAAAACTCTTAAATTTTGGCAGCATTGAAAATTTCTATAGCGTTGATCAAGACAAGGTAGAATACAAGATATGACAAAAACCCGCTGAAAAATTTGAATATTCAGGTACCAAAAGATTCGGTTAGGTTAGGTGTGACAATCAAAAGTTTTGCACTTCCCACAATAGGGGGTGGTCGAGAGTCGTACCAAACGACGGGGCAAAACTCCGGGTGTTATTAAATGATGGTTCGGAGAATAATTTTGAATAATTTGAGACAAATTTTGACAATTTATTAAAAATTTTGCATTTCTTTGACGAAATTTTAATGTTCTTTTTGTAGTATAAAAAACTTAAATTTTGGCAGCACTGAAAATTTCTATAGCGTTGATCAAGACAAGGTGGAATACAAGATATGACAAAAATCCGCTGAAAAATATGAATATTTAGGTACCGAAAGATTAGGTTAGGTTAGGTGTGACAATCAAAAGTTTTGCACTTCCCACAATAGGGGGTGGTCGAGAGTCGTACCAAACGACGGGGCAAAACTCCGGGCGTTATTTAATGATGGTTCGGAGAATAATTTTGAATAATTTGAGACAAATTTTGACAATTTATTAAAAAATTTGCATTTCTTTGACAAATTTTTAATGTTCTATTTGTAGTACAAAAAACTCTTAAATTTTGGCAGCATTGAAAATTTCTATAGCGTTGATCAAGACAAGGTAGAATACAAGATATGACAAAAACCCGCTGAAAAATATGAATATTCAGGTACCAAAAGATTCGGTTAGGTTAGGTGTGACAATCAAAAGTTTTGCACTTCCCACAATAGCGGGTGGTCGAGAGTCGTACCAAACGACGGGGCAAAACTCCGGGCGTTATTAAATGATGATTCGGAGAATAATTTTAAATAATTGGAGACAAATTTTGACAATTTATTAAAAAATTTGCATTTCTTCGACGAATTTTTAATGTTCTTTTTGTAGTATAAAAAACTTAAATTTTGGCAGCACTGAAAATTTCTATAGCGTTGATCAAGACAAGGTGGAATACAAGATATGACAAAAATCCGCTAAAAAATATGAATATTTAGGTACCAAAATATTGGGTTAGGTTAGGTGTGACAATCAAAAGTTTTGCACTTCCCACAATAGGGGGTGGTCGAGAGTCGTACCAAACGACGGGGCAAAACTCCGGGCGTTATTTAATGATGGTTCAGAGGATAATTTTGAATAATTTGAGACAAATTTTGACAATTTATTAAAAAATTTGCATTTCTTTGACAAATTTTTAATGTTCTATTTGTAGTACAAAAACTCTTAAATTTTGGCAGCATTGAAAATTTCTATAGCGTTGATCAAGACAAGGTAAAATACAAGATATGACAAAAACCCGCTGAAAAATATGAATATTTAGGTACCGAAAGATTAGGTTAGTTTAGGTGTAAAAATCAAAAGTTTTGCACTTCCCACAATAGGGGGTGGTCGAGAGTCGTACCAAACGACGGGGCAAAACTCCGGGCGTTATTTAATGATGGTTCAGAGAATAATTTTGAATAATTTGAGACAAATTTTGACAATTTATTAAGAAATTTGCATTTCTTTGACAAATTTTTAATGTTCTATTTGTAGTACAAAAACTCTTAAATTTTGGCAGCATTGAAAATTTCTATAGCGTTGATCAAGACAAGGTAGAATACAAGATATGACAAAAACCCGCTGAAAAATTTGAATATTCAGGTACCAAAAGATTCGGTTAGGTTAGGTGTGACAATCAAAAGTTTTGCACTTCCCACAATAGGGGGTGGTCGAGAGTCGTACCAAACGACGGGGCAAAACTCCGGGCGTTATTTAATGATGGTTCAGAGAAAAACTTTGAATAATTTGAGACAAATTTTGACAATTTATTAAAAATTTTGCATTTCTTTAACGAATTTTTAATGTTCTTTTTGTAGTATAAAAAACTTAAATTTTGGCAGCATTGAAAATTTCTATAGCGTTGATCAAGACAAGGTAGAATACAAGATATGACAAAAACCCGCTGAAAAATATGAATATTTAGGTACCGAAAGATTAGGTTAGTTTAGGTGTAAAAATCAAAAGTTTTGCACTTCCCACAATAGGGGGTGGTCGAGAGTCGTACCAAACGACGGGGCAAAACTCCGGGCGTTATTAAGTGATGGTTCAGAGAATAATTTTGAATAATTTGAGACAAATTTTGACAATTTATTAAGAAATTTGCATTTCTTTGACAAATTTTTAATGTTCTATTTGTAGTACAAAAACTCTTAAATTTTGGCAGCATTGAAAATTTCTATAGCGTTGATCAAGACAAGGTAGAATACAAGATATGACAAAAACCCGCTGAAAAATTTGAATATTCAGGTACCAAAAGATTCGGTTAGGTTAGGTGTGACAATCAAAAGTTTTGCACTTCCCACAATAGGGGGTGGTCGAGCGTCGTACCAAACGACGGGGCAAAACTCCGGGTGTTATTAAATGATGGTTCGGAGAATAATTTTGAATAATTTGAGACAAATTTTGACAATTTATTAAAAAATTTGCATTTCTTCGACGAATTTTTAATGTTCTTTTTGTAGTATAAAAAACTTAAATTTTGGCAGCACTGAAAATTTCTATAGCGTTGATCAAGACAAGGTAGAATACAAGATATGACAAAAACTCGCTGAAAAATATGAATATTCAGGTACCAAAAGATTCGGTTAGGTTAGGTGTGACAATCAAAAGTTTTGCACTTCCCACAATAGGGGGTGGTCGAGAGTCGTACCAAACGACGGGGCAAAACTCCGGGCGTTATTAAATGATGGTTCGGAGAATAATTTTGAATAATTTGAGACAAATTTTGACAATTTATTAAAAAATTTGCATTTCTTCGACGAATTTTTAATGTTCTTTTTGTAGTATAAAAAACTTAAATTTTGGCAGCACTGAAAATTTCTATAGCGTTGATCAAGACAAGGTGGAATACAAGATATGACAAAAACCCGCTGAAAAATATGAATATTCAGGTACCGAAAGATTAGGTTAGTTTAGGTGTAAAAATCAAAAGTTTTGCACTTCCCACAATAGGGGGTGGTCGAGAGTCGTACCAAACGACGGGGCAAAACTCCGGGCGTTATTTAATGATGGTTCAGAGAATAATTTTGAATAATTTGAGACAAATTTTGACAATTTATTAAGAAATTTGCATTTCTTTGACAAATTTTTAATGTTCTATTTGTAGTACCAAAACTCTTAAATTTTGGCAGCATTGAAAATTTCTATAGCGTTGATCAAGACAAGGTAGAATACAAGATATGACAAAAACCCGCTGAAAAATATGAATATTCAGGTACCAAAAGATTCGGTTAGGTTAGGTGTGACAATCAAAAGTTTTGCACTTCCCACAATAGGGGGTGGTCGAGAGTCGTACCAAACGACGGGGCAAAACTCCGGGCGTTATTAAATGATGGTTCGGAGAATAATTTTGAATAATTTGAGACAAATTTTGACAATTTATTAAAAAATTTGCATTTCTTCGACGAATTTTTAATGTTCTTTTTGTAGTATAAAAAACTTAAATTTTGGCAGCACTGAAAATTTCTATAGCGTTGATCAAGACAAGGTGGAATACAAGATATGACAAAAATCCGCTGAAAAATATGAATATTTAGGTACCAAAATATTGGGTTAGGTTAGGTGTGACAATCAAAAGTTTTGCACTTCCCACAATAGGGGGTGGTCGAGAGTGGTACCAAACGACGGGGCAAAACTCCGGGCGTTATTTAATGATGGTTCAGAGAAAAACTTTGAATAATTTGAGACAAATTTTGACAATTTATTAAAAATTTTGCATTTCATTGACGAATTTTTAATGTTCTTTTTGTAGTATAAAAAACTTAAATTTTGGCAGCATTGAAAATTTCTATAGCGTTGATCAAGACAAGGTAGAATACAAGATATGACAAAAACCCGCTGAAAAATATGAATATTCAGGTACCGAAAGATTAGGTTAGTTTAGGTGTAAAAATCAAAAGTTTTGCACTTCCCACAATAGGGGGTGGTCGAGAGTCGTACCAAACGACGGGGCAAAACTCTGGGCGTTATTTAATGATGGTTCAGAGAATAATTTTGAATAATTTGAGACAAATTTTGACAATTTATTAAGAAATTTGCATTTCTTTGACAAATTTTTAATGTTCTATTTGTAGTACCAAAACTCTTAAATTTTGGCAGCATTGAAAATTTCTATAGCGTTGATCAAGACAAGGTAGAATACAAGATATGACAAAAACCCGCTGAAAAATTTGAATATTCAGGTACCAAAAGATTCGGTTAGGTTAGGTGTGACAATCAAAAGTTTTGCACTTCCCACAATAGGGGGTGGTCGAGCGTCGTACCAAACGACGGGGCAAAACTCCGGGTGTTATTAAATGATGGTTCGGAGAATAATTTTGAATAATTTGAGACAAATTTTGACAATTTATTAAAAATATTGCATTTCTTCGACGAATTTTTAATGTTCTTTTTGTAGTATAAAAAACTTAAATTTTGGCAGCACTGAAAATTTCTATAGCGTTGATCAAGACAAGGTAGAATACAAGATATGACAAAAACTCGCTGAAAAATATGAATATTCAGGTACCAAAAGATTCGGTTAGGTTAGGTGTGACAATCAAAAGTTTTGCACTTCCCACAATAGGGGGTGGTCGAGAGTCGTACCAAACGACGGGGCAAAACTCCGGGCGTTATTAAATGATGGTTCGGAGAATAATTTTGAATAATTTGAGACAAATTTTGACAATTTATTAAAAAATTTGCATTTCTTCGACGAATTTTTAATGTTCTTTTTGTAGTATAAAAAACTTAAATTTTGGCAGCACTGAAAATTTCTATAGCGTTGATCAAGACAAGGTGGAATACAAGATAGGACAAAAATCCGCTGAAAAATATGAATATTTAGGTACCAAAATATTGGGTTAGGTTAGGTGTGACAATCAAAAGTTTTGCACTTCCCACAATAGGGGGTGGTCGAGAGTGGTACCAAACGACGGGGCAAAACTCCGGGCGTTATTTAATGATGGTTCAGAGAAAAACTTTGAATAATTTGAGACAAATTTTGACAATTTATTAAAAATTTTGCATTTCTTTGACGAATTTTTAATGTTCTTTTTGTAGTATAAAAAACTTAAATTTTGGCAGCATTGAAAATTTCTATAGCGTTGATCAAGACAAGGTAGAATACAAGATATGACAAAAACCCGCTGAAAAATATGAATATTCAGGTACCGAAAGATTAGGTTAGTTTAGGTGTAAAAATCAAAAGTTTTGCACTTCCCACAATAGGGGGTGGTCGAGAGTCGTACCAAACGACGGGGCAAAACTCCGGGCGTTATTTAATGATGGTTCAGAGAATAATTTTGAATAATTTGAGACAAATTTTGACAATTTATTAAGAAATTTGCATTTCTTTGACAAATTTTTAATGTTCTATTTGTAGTACCAAAACTCTTAAATTTTGGCAGCATTGAAAATTTCTATAGCGTTGATCAAGACAAGGTAGAATACAAGATATGACAAAAACCCGCTGAAAAATATGAATATTCAGGTACCAAAAGATTCGGTTAGGTTAGGTGTGACAATCAAAAGTTTTGCACTTCCCACAATAGGGGGTGGTCGAGAGTCGTACCAAACGACGGGGCAAAACTCCGGGCGTTATTAAAAGATGGTTCGGAGAATAATTTTGAATAATTTGAGACAAATTTTGACAATTTATTAAAAAATTTGCATTTCTTCGACGAATTTTTAATGTTCTTTTTGTAGTATAAAAAACTTAAATTTTGGCAGCACTGAAAATTTCTATAGCGTTGATCAAGACAAGGTGGAATACAAGATATGACAAAAATCCGCTGAAAAATATGAATATTTAGGTACCAAAATATTGGGTTAGGTTAGGTGTGACAATCAAAAGTTTTGCACTTCCCACAATAGGGGGTGGTCGAGAGTGGTACCAAACGACGGGGCAAAACTCCGGGCGTTATTTAATGATGGTTCAGAGAAAAACTTTGAATAATTTGAGACAAATTTTGACAATTTATTAAAAATTTTGCATTTCTTTGACGAATTTTTAATGTTCTTTTTGTAGTATAAAAAACTTAAATTTTGGCAGCATTGAAAATTTCTATAGCGTTGATCAAGACAAGGTAGAATACAAGATATGACAAAAACCCGCTGAAAAATATGAATATTCAGGTACCGAAAGATTAGGTTAGTTTAGGTGTAAAAATCAAAAGTTTTGCACTTCCCACAATAGGGGTCGGTCGAGAGTGGTACCAAACGACGGGGCAAAACTCCGGGCGTAATTTAATGATGGTTCAGAGAAAAACTTTGAATAATTTGAGACAAATTTTGACAATTTATTAAAAATTTTGCATTTCTTTGACGAATTTTTAATGTTCTTTTTGTAGTATTAAAAACTTAAATTTTGGCAGCACTGAAAATTTCTATAGCGTTGATCAAGACAAGGTGGAATACAAGATATGACAAAAATCCGCTGAAAAATATGAATATTTAGGTACCGAAAGATTAGGTTAGTTTAGGTGTAAAAATCAAAAGTTTTGCACTTCCCACAATAGGGGGTGGTCGAGAGTCGTACCAAACGACGGGGCAAAACTCCGGGCGTTATTTAATGATGGTTCAGAGGATAATTTTGAATAATTTGAGACAAATTTTGACAATTTATTAAAAAATTTGCATTTCTTTGACAAATTTTTAATGTTCTATTTGTAGTACAAAAAGTCTTAAATTTTGGCAGCATTGAAAATTTCTATAGCGTTGATCAAGACAAGGTAGAATACAAGATATGACAAAAACCCGCTGAAAAATATGAATATTTAGGTACCGAAAGATTAGGTTAGTTTAGGTGTAAAAATCAAAATTTTTGCACTTCCCACAATAGGGGGTAGTCGAGAAACGTACCAAACGACGGGGCAAAACTCCGGGCGTTATTTAATGTTGGTTCAGAGAATAATTTTGAATAATTTGAGACAAATTTTGACAATTTATTAAGAAATTTGCATTTCTTTGACAAATTTTTAATGTTCTATTTGTAGTACAAAAACTCTTAAATTTTGGCAGCATTGAAAATTTCTATAGCGTTGATCAAGACAAGGTAGAATACAAGATATGACAAAAACCCGCTGAAAAATTTGAATATTCAGGTACCAAAAGATTCGGTTAGGTTAGGTGTGACAATCAAAAGTTTTGCACTTCCCACAATAGGGGGTGGTCGAGAGTCGTACCAAACGACGGGGCAAAACTCCGGGTGTTATTAAATGATGGTTCGGAGAATAATTTTGAATAATTTGAGACAAATTTTGACAATTTATTAAAAATTTTGCATTTCTTTGACGAAATTTTAATGTTCTTTTTGTAGTATAAAAAACTTAAATTTTGGCAGCACTGAAAATTTCTATAGCGTTGATCAAGACAAGGTGGAATACAAGATATGACAAAAATCCGCTGAAAAATATGAATATTTAGGTACCGAAAGATTAGGTTAGGTTAGGTGTGACAATCAAAAGTTTTGCACTTCCCACAATAGGGGGTGGTCGAGAGTCGTACCAAACGACGGGGCAAAACTCCGGGCGTTATTTAATGATGGTTCGGAGAATAATTTTGAATAATTTGAGACAAATTTTGACAATTTATTAAAAAATTTGCATTTCTTTGACAAATTTTTAATGTTCTATTTGTAGTACAAAAAACTCTTAAATTTTGGCAGCATTGAAAATTTCTATAGCGTTGATCAAGACAAGGTAGAATACAAGATATGACAAAAACCCGCTGAAAAATATGAATATTCAGGTACCAAAAGATTCGGTTAGGTTAGGTGTGACAATCAAAAGTTTTGCACTTCCCACAATAGCGGGTGGTCGAGAGTCGTACCAAACGACGGGGCAAAACTCCGGGCGTTATTAAATGATGATTCGGAGAATAATTTTAAATAATTGGAGACAAATTTTGACAATTTATTAAAAAATTTGCATTTCTTCGACGAATTTTTAATGTTCTTTTTGTAGTATAAAAAACTTAAATTTTGGCAGCACTGAAAATTTCTATAGCGTTGATCAAGACAAGGTGGAATACAAGATATGACAAAAATCCGCTAAAAAATATGAATATTTAGGTACCAAAATATTGGGTTAGGTTAGGTGTGACAATCAAAAGTTTTGCACTTCCCACAATAGGGGGTGGTCGAGAGTCGTACCAAACGACGGGGCAAAACTCCGGGCGTTATTTAATGATGGTTCAGAGGATAATTTTGAATAATTTGAGACAAATTTTGACAATTTATTAAAAAATTTGCATTTCTTTGACAAATTTTTAATGTTCTATTTGTAGTACAAAAACTCTTAAATTTTGGCAGCATTGAAAATTTCTATAGCGTTGATCAAGACAAGGTAAAATACAAGATATGACAAAAACCCGCTGAAAAATATGAATATTTAGGTACCGAAAGATTAGGTTAGTTTAGGTGTAAAAATCAAAAGTTTTGCACTTCCCACAATAGGGGGTGGTCGAGAGTCGTACCAAACGACGGGGCAAAACTCCGGGCGTTATTTAATGATGGTTCAGAGAATAATTTTGAATAATTTGAGACAAATTTTGACAATTTATTAAGAAATTTGCATTTCTTTGACAAATTTTTAATGTTCTATTTGTAGTACAAAAACTCTTAAATTTTGGCAGCATTGAAAATTTCTATAGCGTTGATCAAGACAAGGTAGAATACAAGATATGACAAAAACCCGCTGAAAAATTTGAATATTCAGGTACCAAAAGATTCGGTTAGGTTAGGTGTGACAATCAAAAGTTTTGCACTTCCCACAATAGGGGGTGGTCGAGAGTCGTACCAAACGACGGGGCAAAACTCCGGGCGTTATTAAATGATGGTTCGGAGAATAATTTTAAATAATTGGAGACAAATTTTGACAATTTATTAAAAATTTTGCATTTCTTTGACGAATTTTTAATGTTCTTTTTGTAGTATAAAAAACTTAAATTTTGGCAGCACTGAAAATTTCTATAGCGTTGATCAAGACAAGGTGGAATACAAGATATGACAAAAACCCGCTGAAAAATATGAATATTCAGGTACCAAAAGATTCGGTTAGGTTAGGTGTGACAATCAAAAGTTTTGCACTTCCCACAATAGGGGGTGGTCGAGAGTCGTACCAAACGACGGGGCAAAACTCCGGGCGTTATTAAATGATGGTTCGGAAAATAATTTTGAATAATTTGAGACAAATTTTGACAATTTATTAAGAAATTTGCATTTCTTTGACAAATTTTTAATGTTCTATTTGTAGTACCAAAACTCTTAAATTTTGGCAGCATTGAAAATTTCTATAGCGTTGATCAAGACAAGGTAGAATACAAGATATGACAAAAACCCGCTGAAAAATATGAATATTCAGGTACCAAAAGATTCGGTTAGGTTAGGTGTGACAATCAAAAGTTTTGCACTTCCCACAATAGGGGTCGGTCGAGAGTCGTACCAAACGACGGGGCAAAACTCCGGGCGTTATTAAATGATGGTTCGGAGAATAATTTTGAATAATTTGAGACAAATTTTGACAATTTATTAAAAAATTTGCATTTCTTCGACGAATTTTTAATGTTCTTTTTCTAGTATAAAAAACTTAAATTTTGGCAGCACTGAAAATTTATATAGCGTTAATCAAGACAAGGTGGAATACAAGATATGACAAAAATCCGCTGAAAAATATGAATATTTAGGTACCAAAATATTGGGTTAGGTTAGGTGTGACAATCAAAAGTTTTGCACTTCCCACAATAGGGGGTGGTCGAGAGTGGTACCAAACGACGGGGCAAAACTCCGGGCGTAATTTAATGATGGTTCAGAGAAAAACTTTGAATAATTTGAGACAAATTTTGACAATTTATTAAAAATTTTGCATTTCTTTGACGAATTTTTAATGTTCTTTTTGTAGTATTAAAAACTTAAATTTTGGCAGCACTGAAAATTTCTATAGCGTTGATCAAGACAAGGTGGAATACAAGATATGACAAAAATCCGCTGAAAAATATGAATATTTAGGTACCGAAAGATTAGGTTAGTTTAGGTGTAAAAATCAAAAGTTTTGCACTTCCCACAATAGGGGGTGGTCGAGAGTCGTACCAAACGACGGGGCAAAACTCCGGGCGTTATTTAATGATGGTTCAGAGGATAATTTTGAATAATTTGAGACAAATTTTGACAATTTATTAAAAAATTTGCATTTCTTTGACAAATTTTTAATGTTCTATTTGTAGTACAAAAACTCTTAAATTTTGGCAGCATTGAAAATTTCTATAGCGTTGATCAAGACAAGGTAGAATACAAGATATGACAAAAACCCGCTGAAAAATTTGAATATTCAGGTACCAAAAGATTCGGTTAGGTTAGGTGTGACAATCAAAAGTTTTGCACTTCCCACAATAGGGGGTGGTCGAGAGTCGTACCAAACGACGGGGCAAAACTCCGGGCGTTATTAAATGATGGTTCGGAGAATAATTTTAAATAATTGGAGACAAATTTTGACAATTTATTAAAAATTTTGCATTTCTTTGACGAATTTTTAATGTTCTTTTTGTAGTATAAAAAACTTAAATTTTGGCAGCACTGAAAATTTCTATAGCGTTGATCAAGACAAGGTGGAATACAAGATATGACAAAAACCCGCTGAAAAATATGAATATTCAGGTACCAAAAGATTCGGTTAGGTTAGGTGTGACAATCAAAAGTTTTGCACTTCCCACAATAGGGGGTGGTCGAGAGTCGTACCAAACGACGGGGCAAAACTCCGGGCGTTATTAAATGATGGTTCGGAAAATAATTTTGAATAATTTGAGACAAATTTTGACAATTTATTAAGAAATTTGCATTTCTTTGACAAATTTTTAATGTTCTATTTGTAGTACCAAAACTCTTAAATTTTGGCAGCATTGAAAATTTCTATAGCGTTGATCAAGACAAGGTAGAATACAAGATATGACAAAAACCCGCTGAAAAATATGAATATTCAGGTACCAAAAGATTCGGTTAGGTTAGGTGTGACAATCAAAAGTTTTGCACTTCCCACAATAGGGGTCGGTCGAGAGTCGTACCAAACGACGGGGCAAAACTCCGGGCGTTATTAAATGATGGTTCGGAGAATAATTTTGAATAATTTGAGACAAATTTTGACAATTTATTAAAAAATTTGCATTTCTTCGACGAATTTTTAATGTTCTTTTTGTAGTATAAAAAACTTAAATTTTGGCAGCACTGAAAATTTATATAGCGTTAATCAAGACAAGGTGGAATACAAGATATGACAAAAATCCGCTGAAAAATATGAATATTTAGGTACCAAAATATTGGGTTAGGTTAGGTGTGACAATCAAAAGTTTTGCACTTCCCACAATAGGGGGTGGTCGAGAGTGGTACCAAACGACGGGGCAAAACTCCGGGCGTAATTTAATGATGGTTCAGAGAAAAACTTTGAATAATTTGAGACAAATTTTGACAATTTATTAAAAATTTTGCATTTCTTTGACGAATTTTTAATGTTCTTTTTGTAGTATTAAAAACTTAAATTTTGGCAGCACTGAAAATTTCTATAGCGTTGATCAAGACAAGGTGGAATACAAGATATGACAAAAATCCGCTGAAAAATATGAATATTTAGGTACCGAAAGATTAGGTTAGTTTAGGTGTAAAAATCAAAAGTTTTGCACTTCCCACAATAGGGGGTGGTCGAGAGTCGTACCAAACGACGGGGCAAAACTCCGGGCGTTATTTAATGATGGTTCAGAGGATAATTTTGAATAATTTGAGACAAATTTTGACAATTTACTAAAAAATTTGCATTTCTTTGACAAATTTTTAATGTTCTATTTGTAGTACAAAAACTCTTAAATTTTGGCAGCATTGAAAATTTCTATAGCGTTGATCAAGACAAGGTAGAATACAAGATATGACAAAAACCCGCTGAAAATATGAATATTTAGGTACCGAAAGATTAGGTTAGTTTAGGTGTAAAAATCAAAAGTTTTGCACTTCCCACAATAGGGGGTGGTCGAGAGTCGTACCAAACGACGGGGCAAAACTCCGGGCGTTATTTAATGATGGTTCAGAGAATAATTTTGAATAATTTGAGACAAATTTTGACAATTTATTAAGAAATTTGCATTTCTTTGACAAATTTTTAATGTTCTATTTGTAGTACAAAAACTCTTAAATTTTGGCAGCATTGAAAATTTCTATAGCGTTGATAAAGACAAGGTAGAATACAAGATATGACAAAAACCCGCTGAAAAATTTGAATATTCAGGTACCAAAAGATTCGGTTAGGTTAGGTGTGACAATCAAAAGTTTTGCACTTCCCACAATAGGGGGTGGTCGAGAGTGGTACCAAACGACGGGGCAAAACTCCGGGCGTTATTTAATGATGGTTCAGAGGATAATTTTGAATAATTTGAGACAAATTTTGACAATTTATTAAAAAATTTGCATTTCTTTGACGAATTTTTAATGTTCTTTTTGTAGTATTAAAAACTTAAATTTTGGCAGCACTGAAAATTTCTATAGCGTTGATCAAGACAAGGTGGAATACAAGATATGACAAAAATCCGCTGAAAAATATGAATATTTAGGTACCGAAAGATTAGGTTAGTTTAGGTGTAAAAATCAAAAGTTTTGCACTTCCCACAATAGGGGGTGGTCGAGAGTCGTACCAAACGACGGGGCAAAACTCCGGGCGTTATTTAATGATGGTTCAGAGGATAATTTTGAATAATTTGAGACAAATTTTGACAATTTATTAAAAAATTTGCATTTCTTTGACAAATTTTTAATGTTCTATTTGTAGTACAAAAACTCTTAAATTTTGGCAGCATTGAAAATTTCTATAGCGTTGATCAAGACAAGGTAGAATACAAGATATGACAAAAACCCGCTGAAAAATATGAATATTTAGGTACCGAAAGATTAGGTTACTTTAGGTGTAAAAATCAAAAGTTTTGCACTTCCCACAATAGGGGGTGGTCGAGAGTGGTACCAAACGACGGGGCAAAACTCCGGGCGTTATTTAATGATGGTTCAGAGAATAATTTTGAATAATTTGAGACAAATTTTGACAATTTATTAAGAAATTTGCATTTCTTTGACAAATTTTTAATGTTCTATTTGTAGTACCAAAACTCTTAAATTTTGGCAGCATTGAAAATTTCTATAGCGTTGATCAAGACAAGGTAGAATACAAGATATGACAAAAACCCGCTGAAAAATTTGAATATTCAGGTACCAAAAGATTCGGTTAGGTTAGGTGTGACAATCAAAAGTTTTGCACTTCCCACAATAGGGGGTGGTCGAGAGTCGTACCAAACGACGGGGCAAAACTCCGGGCGTTATTAAATTATGGTTCGGAGAATAATTTTAAATAATTGGAGACAAATTTTGAAAATTTATTAAAAAATTTGCATTTCTTCGACGAATTTTTAATGTTCTTTTTGTAGTATAAAAAACTTAAATTTTGGCAGAACTGAAAATTTCTATAGCGTTGATCAAGACAAGGTAGAATACAAGATATGACAAAAATCCGCTGAAAAATATGAATATTTAGGTACCGAAAGATTAGGTTAGGTTAGGTGTAAAAATCAAAAGTTTTGCACTTCCCACAATAGCGGGTGGTCGAGAGTCGTACCAAACGACGGGGCAAAACTCCGGGCGTTATTAAATGATGGTTCGGAGAATAATTTTAAATAATTGGAGACAAATTTTGACAATTTATTAAAAAATTTGCATTTCTTCGACGAATTTTTAATGTTCTTTTTGTAGTATAAAAAACTTAAATTTTGGCAGCACTGAAAATTTCTATAGCGTTGATCAAGACAAGGTGGAATACAAGATATGACAAAAATCCGCTGAAAAATATGAATATTGAGGTACCAAAATATTGGGTTAGGTTAGGTGTGACAATCAAAAGTTTTGCACTTCCCACAATAGGGGGTGGTCGAGAGTGGTACCAAACGACGGGGCAAAACTCCGGGCGTTATTTAATGATGGTTCAGAGAAAAACTTTGAATAATTTGAGACAAATTTTGACAATTTATTAAAAATTTTGCATTTCTTTGACGAATTTTTAATGTTCTTTTTGTAGTATAAAAAACTTAAATTTTGGCAGCATTGAAAATTTCTATAGCGTTGATCAAGACAAGGTAGAATACAAGATATGACAAAAATCCGCTGAAAAATATGAATATTTAGGTACCGAAAGATTAGGTTAGTTTAGGTGTAAAAATCAAAAGTTTTGCACTTCCCACAATAGGGGGTGGTCGAGAGTCGTACCAAACGACGGGGCAAAACTCCGGGCGTTATTAAATGATGGTTCGGAGAATAATTTTGAATAATTTGAGACAAATTTTGACAATTTATTAAGAAATTTGCATTTCTTTGACAAATTTTTAATGTTCTATTTGTAGTTCCAAAACTCTTAAATTTTGGCAGCATTGAAAATTTCTATAGCGTTGATCAAGACAAGGTAGAATACAAGATATGACAAAAACCCGCTGAAAATATGAATATTTAGGTACCGAAAGATTAGGTTAGTTTAGGTGTAAAAATCAAAAGTTTTGCACTTCCCACAATAGGGGGTGGTCGAGAGTCGTACCAAACGACGGGGCAAAACTCCGGGCGTTATTTAATGATGGTTCAGAGAATAATTTTGAATAATTTGAGACAAATTTTGACAATTTATTAAGAAATTTGCATTTCTTTGACAAATTTTTAATGTTCTATTTGTAGTACAAAAACTCTTAAATTTTGGCAGCATTGAAAATTTCTATAGCGTTGATCAAGACAAGGTAGAATACAAGATATGACAAAAACCCGCTGAAAAATTTGAATATTCAGGTACCAAAAGATTCGGTTAGGTTAGGTGTGACAATCAAAAGTTTTGCACTTCCCACAATAGGGGGTGGTCGAGAGTGGTACCAAACGACGGGGCAAAACTCCGGGCGTAATTTAATGATGGTTCAGAGAAAAACTTTGAATAATTTGAGACAAATTTTGACAATTTATTAAAAATTTTGCATTTCTTTGACGAATTTTTAATGTTCTTTTTGTAGTATAAAAAACTTAAATTTTGGCAGCATTGAAAATTTCTATAGCGTTGATCAAGACAAGGTAGAATACAAGATATGACAAAAACCCGCTGAAAAATATGAATATTCAGGTACCGAAAGATTAGGTTAGTTTAGGTGTAAAAATCAAAAGTTTTGCACTTCCCACAATAGGGGGTGGTCGAGAGTGGTACCAAACGACGGGGCAAAACTCCGGGCGTTATTTAATGATGGTTCAGAGAATAATTTTGAATAATTTGAGACAAATTTTGACAATTTATTAAGAAATTTGCATTTCTTTGACAAATTTTTAATGTTCTATTTGTAGTACCAAAACTCTTAAATTTTGGCAGCATTGAAAATTTCTATAGCGTTGATCAAGACAAGGTAGAATACAAGATATGACAAAAACCCGCTGAAAAATATGAATATTTAGGTACCGAAAGATTAGGTTAGTTTAGGTGTAAAAATCAAAAGTTTTGCACTTCCCACAATAGGGGGTGGTCGAGAGTGGTACCAAACGACGGGGCAAAACTCCGGGCGTTATTTAATGATGGTTCAGAGAATAATTTTGAATAATTTGAGACAAATTTTGACAATTTATTAAGAAATTTGCATTTCTTTGACAAATTTTTAATGTTCTATTTGTAGTACCAAAACTCTTAAATTTTGGCAGCATTGAAAATTTCTATAGCGTTGATCAAGACAAGGTAGAATACAAGATATGACAAAAA
This sequence comes from Catocala nupta, assembly GCA_963675205.1. Taxonomy (NCBI): domain Eukaryota; kingdom Metazoa; phylum Arthropoda; class Insecta; order Lepidoptera; family Erebidae; genus Catocala; species Catocala nupta. The sequence continues at coordinate 777,409 of OY776107.1, read as the reverse complement.
CCCGCTGAAAAATTTGAATATTCAGGTACCAAAAGATTCGGTTAGGTTAGGTGTGACAATCAAAAGTTTTGCACTTCCCACAATAGGGGGTGGTCGAGAGTCGTACCAAACGACGGGGCAAAACTCCGGGCGTTATTAAATTATGGTTCGGAGAATAATTTTAAATAATTGGAGACAATTTTGACAATTTATTAAAAAATTTGCATTTCTTCGACGAATTTTTAATGTTCGTTTTGTAGTATAAAAAACTTAAATTTTGGCAGAACTGAAAATTTCTATAGCGTTGATCAAGACAAGGTAGAATACAAGATATGACAAAAATCCGCTGAAAAATATGAATATTTAGGTACCGAAAGATTAGGTTAGGTTAGGTGTAAAAATCAAAAGTTTTGCACTTCCTACAATAGGGGGTGGTCGAGAGTCGTACCAAACGACGGGGCAAAACTCCGGGCGTTATTTAATGATGGTTCAGAGAATAATTTTGAATAATTTGAGACAAATTTTGACAATTTATTAAGAAATTTGCATTTCTTTGACAAATTTTTAATGTTCTATTTGTAGTACCAAAACTCTTAAATTTTGGCAGCATTGAAAATTTCCATAGCGTTGATCAAGACAAGGTAGAATACAAGATATGACAAAAACCCGCTGAAAAATATGAATATTCAGGTACCAAAAGATTCGGTTAGGTTAGGTGTGACAATCAAAAGTTTTGCACTTCCCACAATAGGGGGTGGTCGAGAGTCGTACCAAACGACGGGGCAAAACTCCGGGCGTTATTAAATTATGGTTCGGAGAATAATTTTAAATAATTGGAGACAAATTTTGACAATTTATTAAAAAATTTGCATTTCTTCGACGAATTTTTATTGTTCTTTTTGTAGTATAAAAAACTTAAATTTTGGCAGAACTGAAAATTTCTATAGCGTTGATCAAGACAAGGTAGAATACAAGATATGACAAAAATCCGCTGAAAAATATGAATATTTAGGTACCGAAAGATTAGGTTAGGTTAGGTGTAAAAATCAAAAGTTTTGCACTTCCCACAATAGGGGGTGGTCGAGAGTCGTACCAAACGACGGGGCAAAACTCCGGGCGTTATTTAATGATGGTTCAGAGAATAATTTTGAATAATTTGAGACAAATTTTGACAATTTATTAAGAAATTTGCATTTCTTTGACAAATTTTTAATGTTCTATTTGTAGTACCAAAACTCTTAAATTTTGGCAGCATTGAAAATTTCTATAGCGTTGATCAAGACAAGGTAGAATACAAGATATGACAAAAACCCGCTGAAAAATATGAATATTCAGGTACCAAAAAATTCGGTTAGGTTAGGTGTGACAATCAAAAGTTTTGCACTTCCCACAATAGCGGGTGGTCGAGAGTCGTACCAAACGACGGGGCAAAACTCCGGGCGTTATTAAATGATGGTTCGGAGAATAATTTTAAATAATTGGAGACAAATTTTGACAATTTATTAAAAAATTTGCATTTCTTCGACGAATTTTTAATGTTCTTTTTGTAGTATAAAAAACTTAAATTTTGGCAGCACTGAAAATTTCTATAGCGTTGATCAAGACAAGGTAGAATACAAGATATGACAAAAACCCGCTGAAAAATATGAATATTCAGGTACCAAAAGATTCGGTTAGGTTAGGTGTGACAATCAAAAGTTTTGCACTTCCCACAATAGGGGGTGGTCGAGAGTGGTACCAAACGACGGGGCAAAACTCCGGGCGTTATTTAATGATGGTTCAGAGAAAAACTTTGAATAATTTGAGACAAATTTTGACAATTTATTAAAAAATTTGCATTTCTTTGACGAATTTTTAATGTTCTTTTTGTAGTATTAAAAACTTAAATTTTGGCAGCACTGAAAATTTCTATAGCGTTGATCAAGACAAGGTGGAATACAAGATATGACAAAAACCCGCTGAAAAATATGAATATTTAGGTACCGAAAGATTAGGTTAGTTTAGGTGTGACAATCAAAAGTTTTGCACTTCCCACAATAGGGGGTGGTCGAGAGTCGTACCAAACGACGGGGCAAAACTCCGGGCGTTATTAAATGATGGTTCGGAGAATAATTTTGAATAATTTGAGACAAATTTTGACAATTTATTAAGAAATTTGCATTTCTTTGACAAATTTTTAATGTTCTATTTGTAGTTCCAAAACTCTTAAATTTTGGCAGCATTGAAAATTTCTATAGCGTTGATCAAGACAAGGTAGAATACAAGATATGACAAAAACCCGCTGAAAATATGAATATTTAGGTACCGAAAGATTAGGTTAGTTTAGGTGTAAAAATCAAAAGTTTTGCACTTCCCACAATAGGGGGTGGTCGAGAGTCGTACCAAACGACGGGGCAAAACTCCGGGCGTTATTTAATGATGGTTCAGAGAATAATTTTGAATAATTTGAGACAAATTTTGACAATTTATTAAGAAATTTGCATTTCTTTGACAAATTTTTAATGTTCTATTTGTAGTACAAAAACTCTTAAATTTTGGCAGCATTGAAAATTTCTATAGCGTTGATCAAGACAAGGTAGAATACAAGATATGACAAAAACCCGCTGAAAAATTTGAATATTCAGGTACCAAAAGATTCGGTTAGGTTAGGTGTGACAATCAAAAGTTTTGCACTTCCCACAATAGGGGGTTGTCGAGAGTGGTACCAAACGACGGGGCAAAACTCCGGGCGTAATTTAATGATGGTTCAGAGAAAAACTTTGAATAATTTGAGACAAATTTTGACAATTTATTAAAAATTTTGCATTTCTTTGACGAATTTTTAATGTTCTTTTTGTAGTATTAAAAACTTAAATTTTGGCAGCACTGAAAATTTCTATAGCGTTGATCAAGACAAGGTGGAATACAAGATATGACAAAAATCCGCTGAAAAATATGAATATTTAGGTACCGAAAGATTAGGTTAGTTTAGGTGTAAAAATCAAAAGTTTTGCACTTCCCACAATAGGGGGTGGTCGAGAGTCGTACCAAACGACGGGGCAAAACTCCGGGCGTTATTTAATGATGGTTCAGAGGATAATTTTGAATAATTTGAGACGAATTTTGACAATTTATTAAAAAATTTGCATTTCTTTGACAAATTTTTAATGTTCTATTTGTAGTACAAAAACTCTTAAATTTTGGCAGCATTGAAAATTTCTATAGCGTTGATCAAGACAAGGTAGAATACAAGATATGACAAAAACCCGCTGAAAAATATGAATATTTAGGTACCGAAAGATTAGGTTAGTTTAGGTGTAAAAATCAAGGGGTGCGTGTCAGAAAACCTCCCCGTGGTGCACCCTGGGCACCAGCAACAATGCTTTTCATTGTTGCTGGTGGCTAATATTCTGACAACCGGTGCCATCTATCGCGTTTGGCACCGGAGGCGGGGGGATGGATGCGAGTCCCATCCCCAAGCCGGAGGCCCTATTCTGGGCCCGGCTCTCCCAGTACCGCTCTGTTTTAGAGTAGACATGGGAGAGCCCCTTTGACGGGTTCGGCGTGCACTCACCCTGCCGCTGAACAGACAACGGGGTCTCTTCTCGTCGTTCTTACGATTCTTTCCCACTCTTTGGCCCCTTTTGTTTTGTCCCCTGTTTTGGTTTTGTTCCCCTTTTTATTCGTTTGGTTCTGCGTCCAAATTTGTTTCTTGTCCCCTTTTGTTTGTTTTGCCCCGTTTTTGTTCTTGTTGTCTCCCCCTTTTTTCCTGACTTTTGTCCCCGTTGTCACCGTCTGGCGCATATCGTAACCCCGTATTGTGCAGTGTCGTGGATCACGTCTCGCGGCTGCTGACGGGAGCGAGGGTCTTGGCTTAACCGCCCGGACTGCGAGGGTGTGGCCCTCTATAAAAACCACCCCGAATCTCAAGTTGCTGCCGCACGGCGAGGAGATGCATGGCTGATGGGTAGTTCAGTCACTAGTGCGGCCCCTTCAGGGTACCTGCCGTCCCCCTGAAGTATTAGGCTTGCCCGGGTATCGGGATCTCTGCCCGGGTCGACTATTATTTCTCCCATACTCGTGGGTATTACTATGGAAAACTCATTAAAATCAATTTTAAAAAAACAGTCGGTAAGAGTGAGTAGGTCGCGCACGCCCAGTACTGCGCGTTCCGAAGAGGAGGAGGAAATCGTGCGGTCGGAGCACGATAGCGACGTTGCGGAGATTACTCCGGTGGCAACACCGGAGAAAGCTCCACGAAAGCGGTTGCGGTCAGCGCAAGAAACGGAGTCGGACGGCTCCAGTGAGGATGCGGCGTCGGCTGCGAAAGTGCCGACAGCGCGACGTGGACGTGGTCGTCCACCCACCCACGGTCGTTACGTGGGTCTGGGACGGGCAAAGGCCGAACTTGCCGCCGCGTTAAGGAAGGCTGACGAAAAGGAGCGCACGTCCGAGGACAACCTAATTGCTGCGGCAGCCCGGCGGGTCGCTGCCGGCAGGATACAGCCGGTGGAGCTGGATGCCGAAGACTTGCCGGTGGCCCAGTTGAAGACCCGGCTAAGTGACGCCCTCGAGGCTATTCGTCTTGTCTCGAAAAAGTCAAAGGGACTAAAAGGCACCTGCCAAAAGACCCTTAAGGTGTCAGTAGAGGCCATTCGGGACATTGCAGAGGCCGTGTTCAGCCGCACAGCCAGCGAGGAGGTTCAGAAGTTACAGTGTGAAAATGCGCGCTTGGCCCGAGAACTATCTGAACTCAAGAGGCGTCAAGAAGCGTTTGAAAAGCGGCACGACCAGGGCGCAAACAAGACCGAAACGGAGCTTGTTGCCCTGGTCCGGCAGGAGCTTGGCGAATTTCGCGCCAAGCTCTCCGTCATGGAGGGCCGGCTGTTGCGCCCTCCTCTGGCAGCGGACAGACTTAGAGAGCCTGTCCCGCCTTCTCCCCCGATGCCTGTGCCGCAGACATCCTACGCGGCCAAAGTAAGGGCCCCGCGGCCTCCAGCAGTTATTCCAGCGGCCGCCACAGACGTTCCTGACAGCCAGAAGGGCAAGAAAAGACGGCAGGCTAAGCGCGCACCTGCAGCTGCCGAACGCCCTGCCACTCCCAGGGCACAACCCGCTACTGCCGCGCGCAAAGCCGACGACTGGGAGGTCGTCGGCCAAAAGAAAGCGGCAGCCAAGCAGAGAAAGAAGGCGGCCAAGAAGGCCAGGCAGGCGGCCAAAAAGGCGGCGAGGAAGCTCCAGGCCCCTCGCTCTACTGCAGTGGTAATTACACTGCAGCCGGCTGCTATCGAGCGAGGGACCACTTACGCGGAGCTCCTCAAAAAGGCGCGGACGGCGATCGACCCCGGCAAGCTAGGAATAACGGCGGGCCTGAGGTGCCGGACAACCCAGACCGGTGCCCGCCTTATCGAAGTGCCGGGAGTCGCAAGCGGCGACCAGGCGGACCGCCTGGCGGAAAGTCTCCGCCAGGTTCTGAATACAGAAGAGGTCCGCGTCTCCAGGCCCCAAAAGTGCGTCGATTTGCGCATCACGGGCCTGGATGACTCAGTTGACAAAGAAGAGGTCGTCGCCGCCGTCGCCAAGACCGGAGGGTGCCCTGCTGAACAGGTAAAGTGCGGGGAAATCAAGCAGGGCCGCGCCGGAATGGGGACTGCCTTAATTAGCTGTCCCGTCGCCGCCGCCAAGAAACTGGCCGATGGCCGACGTCTTTTGGTGGGGTGGGTGTCGGCGCAAATTAAAGCGCTGGAGCCCAGGCTCGCCCGGTGCTACCGCTGCCTATCCAGCGGCCACGTGGGTGTCACGTGCCCCTCACGGGTTGACTGCAGCGGCCGCTGTTTCCGTTGCGGTCAGCCCGGTCACGTGGCCGCAACGTGTGGGTCCACGCCGCACTGTGTTCTGTGTGCGGCGGTGGGCAAACCAGCGGAGCACCGGGCGGGTGCCAAGGGGTGCGCCGCCACCCAGAAAAGACTACCGCCAAGGCCGCCTGCCTCTTCGTCGGCGACGTCGAAGGTCGACGTTCCCGCGGCTGGAGGGACGGAGGTTAGCATGGAGACGTAATGTCTCCACGCCTCCGTCTCCTCCAGGCTAATATAAACCACTGCGCCAGGGCTCAGGACCTTCTCCTCCAGAGCATGGCGCAGTGGTCAATTCATGTCGCCATCGTAGCCGAGCCCTATTTCGTCCCTCCCAGGGCTGACTGGGTAGGGGACCTCGATGGCTTGGTTGCGTTAATTTCGCCGGCCGCCGCCGGCGCCCCGTCCTTCGAGAACATCGTCCGAGGACGGGGCTGCGTCGCAGCACTCGTAGGAGAAGCGGTTGTGGTGGGCTGTTACTTCTCACCCAACCGACCTCTCGCCGACTTCGAGGAGTATCTCCTCGAACTGAACGTCGTCGTCGCTCGAAGCCACCCTCGGCCCGTGCTCGTCGTCGGAGACCTCAATGCCAAATCCTCGGCTTGGGGTTCCGCGACCACGGACGCGAGGGGTGAATTGCTCGAGGAGTGGGCCGTAGAAAACGGCCTGCTAGTCCTCAATCGTGGGTCAGTGCACACGTGCGTGCGTCAGCGGGGCGGGTCAGTTATTGACGTCTCTTTTGCCAGCCCCGCACTAGCACGCCATGTCCAAGGCTGGCGCGTCGTTGAGGAGGTGGAGACGCTGTCGGACCACCGCTATATTCGGTTCGACGTCTCCGCCCAGACCTCCGACCCCCCAGCCGCAAGGGCCCCGATTGGGGGCGGTCCGCGTTGGGCTTTAAAGAAGCTGAATCGGGAGGTCCTCCTGGAAGCCTCCATTGTTCGGGCCTGGGTGCCAGCACCGGCCAGGCCTGACAATGTTGAGATGGAGGCCGAGTGGTTCCGGGAGGCCGTAACTCAAATTTGTGATGCGGCGATGCCTAGAGTGCCTTTAAATTCTCCAGCTAGGCGCCGGGTGTACTGGTGGTCTGACCACATCGGCGAACTACGCCATTCCTGCGTGGTGGCCCGACGCCAGTACATCCGGCTTCGTAGGCGGCGTCGCCGCTCTCCCGATTTTGACGCCAGGGAGGCGGAATTGTACGAGGCCTACAGAGCGGCCAAAAGTACGTTGAAGATCTCCATCAAGCGGGCCAAGGATGAGGCCCGCCAAGAGCTGCTGGGGACTCTGGACCGTGATCCCTGGGGGCGTCCATACCTTATGGTGAGGGGCAAGCTTCGCCCCTGGGCGCCCCCCTTGTCCCAGAGTCTCCGGCCACAGTTGGTGGAGGAGGTGGTGGCCGCTCTGTTCCCCTCACGGGCGGAGCACACTCCTCCGTCGATGGTTCCGCCTTCCATGGCGTCCAGCGCGGACTTTGACGACGACGTGGTTCCCGAAGTGACCCAGGTAGAGTTGCGAGCGGCGGTGTCGAGACTTCGCTCGAAAAACACCGCCCCAGGGCCCGACGGCATACCAGGTCGTGCTTTGGCCCTGGTCCTCGAGGAGCTCGCGCCCCGACTGACGGGGCTCCTCAGTGAGTGTCTAGTTCAGGGCCAGTTTCCGCGCCAGTGGAAGGTGGGGAAACTGGTCCTGATCAGGAAGGAGGGGCGCCCGGCGGACTCTCCGTCCGCCTACCGGCCCATTGTGTTGCTGGGCGAGGTGGCTAAACTCTTCGAGTTTATTATCGCGGAGCGCCTCGTCCAGCATCTTACTTCTGTGGGCCCGGATCTGGCGGAGAACCAATTTGGTTTCCGCCGCGGGCGCTCCACTATTGACGCTGTCCAGCGGGTGAGGAGCCTGGCGGAGGATGCGGTCTCCCAGGGCGAGGTCGTCTTCGCGGTGTCTTTGGACATCGCGAATGCCTTTAATACCTTGCCCTGGAGTTGCATTAGGGAGGCACTCGTTTTCCATCGAGTGCCGACCTACCTCCGCCGCATAGTCGGGACATACTTATCAGAGAGGGTAGTCGTCTACCCGGGTCACGACGGTTGGAGTCGGCGAGAGATGTCGTGCGGTGTTCCACAGGGATCGGTTCTGGGTCCGCTCCTGTGGAACATCGGTTACGACTGGGTGCTGCGAGGTGCGCTCCTCCGTGGCGTCGGCGTCATTTGTTACGCCGACGACACGCTTGTCACGGCGAGGGGTAAGTCGCACCGGGCGGCGGCCATACTGGCGACCGCTGGGGTCGCACAAGTCGTTGGTCGTATCCGGCGGTTGGGCCTCGAGGTGGCCCTGTCGAAATCCGAGGCTGTATGTTTTCACGGCCCTCGGAAGCGGCCACCTCCAGGGGCCCATATCATGGTAGGAGGGGTCCGCATCGGCGTCGAGCCAACCCTTAAGTATCTGGGTCTCCTGCTCGACAGCCGATGGGACTTTACAGCCCATTTCCGTCGTTTGGCCCCCATTCTTCGGGGCGCTGCAGGCGCGCTCTCGCGCCTGCTGCCCAACCTTGGGGGGCCAAACACCTCCTGCCGGAGGCTCTACGAAGGGGTCGTGCGGTCCATGGCCCTATATGGGGCCCCAGTTTGGGGCTACAACCTGGCGGCCCGTAACATCTCGGCGCTTCGTGCTCCACAGCGCGCCATGGCCGTCAGGTTGATTAGAGGGTACCGCACGATCTCGTTCGAGGCTGCGAGCCTCCTCGCCGGATCGATGCCATGGGACCTGGAAGCGGCGCTCCTGGCGTCGCTCTATCGTTGGCGCCAGGAGGCGCTAGCTCGAGGCGAAGGACCGGGTCTTGCCGCAATCAAGGCGGCGAGGTCCGAGCTCCGCCAGGTCCTAGTGGCCAATTGGAAGGAACGACTTGTGCACCCCAGTGCATGGCACGCCACGATCGTGGCGGTAAGTCCCGTTTTTGAGGAGTGGCTGGAGAGGCGGCATGGCGCTCTCACCTTCCGGCTGACACAGGTTCTAACTGGCCACGGTTGTTTTGGCCAGTTCCTGTGTCGTATACGCCGGCAAGAGACGCCCGGTTGTCACCACTGCGGCGACTGCCGCGACGTTGTTGAGGACACGGCGCTGCACACTTTGGCGGTTTGCCCCGCCTGGGCATCGCAGCGCCGTGATTTGATCGCGGCAGTCGGATCGGTTGCCCTCTCGCTCCCGGCCGTAGTTCAGTCTATGGTCCGGAGTGAGAGGTCGTGGAACGCCGTCGCCTCCTTCTGCGAGGAAGTAATCTCCACCAAGGAGGCGGCGGAGCGGGAGAGGGAGCGTTTGAACCCTCTCCCCAACCGCAGAGCCGGGCGCCGGAGGGCGCGCGATGACCTCCAGCCACCCTGAGGTTTGACCTGGGGGTGGCGGGCTTTGTGGGCCTGCCCGCCATCCGTTCAGCACCAGGTCCGAGAGGCGGCGTGCGTGTTCCCACGCGCGCCTCTGTGTCGTGTCCGTCTCCCCTTTGGGGGAGACAGTAGGGCTTTTATATTGTGTAGTGCCTATCTTGGGTAGGTCTTGTTGCGTAGTGGCCTGCCGTTTCATACGGCGGGCCGTAACCTCGGCGGGGTCGCGACCGCATGCGAAAGCGATTCGCGCGGCCCCGTCGATAGTGGTTTTGTCGAGGAACACCGTGGTAGGTTTAGTCGGTATTCCGGGAGGTACATTGTCTTTTAACATCTTTCTTTTACCCCGGCGAGTCCGACATAATCCCTCCGCCCGCCCCCGCGGAGGGATATGCGTCATTGCATTCCCCCACGTAAAAAAAAAAAAAAAAAAAAAAAAAAAGGTGTGACAATCAAAAGTTTTGCACTTCCCACAATAGGGGGTGGTCGAGAGTGGTACCAAACGACGGGGCAAAACTCCGGGCGTTATTTAATGATGGTTCAGAGAAAAACTTTGAATAATTTGAGACAAATTTTGACAATTTATTAAAAATTTTGCATTTCTTTGACGAATTTTTAATGTTCTTTTTGTAGTATAAAAAACTTAAATTTTGGCAGCATTGAAAATTTCTATAGCGTTGATCAAGACAAGGTAGAATACAAGATATGACAAAAACCCGCTGAAAAATATGAATATTCAGGTACCAAAAGATTCGGTTAGGTTAGGTGTGACAATCAAAAGTTTTGCACTTCCCACAATAGGGGGTGGTCGAGAGTCGTACCAAACGACGGGGCAAAACTCCGGGCGTTATTAAATGATGGTTCGGAGAATAATTTTGAATAATTTGAGACAAATTTTGACAATTTATTAAGAAATTTGCATTTCTTTGACAAATTTTTAATGTTCTATTTGTAGTTCCAAAACTCTTAAATTTTGGCAGCATTGAAAATTTCTATAGCGTTGATCAAGACAAGGTAGAATACAAGATATGACAAAAACCCGCTGAAAATATGAATATTTAGGTACCGAAAGATTAGGTTAGTTTAGGTGTAAAAATCAAAAGTTTTGCACTTCCCACAATAGGGGGTGGTCGAGAGTCGTACCAAACGACGGGGCAAAACTCCGGGCGTTATTTAATGATGGTTCAGAGAATAATTTTGAATAATTTGAGACAAATTTTGACAATTTATTAAGAAATTTGCATTTCTTTGACAAATTTTTAATGTTCTATTTGTAGTACAAAAACTCTTAAATTTTGGCAGCATTGAAAATTTCTATAGCGTTGATCAAGACAAGGTAGAATACAAGATATGACAAAAACCCGCTGAAAAATTTGAATATTCAGGTACCAAAAGATTCGGTTAGGTTAGGTGTGACAATCAAAAGTTTTGCACTTCCCACAATAGGGGGTGGTCGAGAGTCGTACCAAACGACGGGGCAAAACTCCGGGCGTTATTAAATGATGGTTCGGAGAATAATTTTAAATAATTGGAGACAAATTTTGACAATTTATTAAAAATTTTGCATTTCTTTGAGGAATTTTTAATGTTCTTTTTGTAGTATAAAAAACTTAAATTTTGGCAGCACTGAAAATTTCTATAGCGTTGATCAAGACAAGGTGGAATACAAGATATGACAAAAATCCGCTGAAAAATATGAATATTTAGGTACCGAAAGATTAGGTTAGATTAGGTGTAAAAATCAAAAGTTTTGCACTTCCCACAATAGGGGGTGGTCGAGAGTCGTACCAAACGACGGGGCAAAACTCCGGGCGTTATTTAATGATGGTTCGGAGAATAATTTTGAATAATTTGAGACAAATTTTGACAATTTATTAAAAACTTGCATTTGTTTGACAAATTTTTAATGTTCTATTTGTAGTACAAAACCTCTTAAATTTTGGCAGCATTGAAAATTTCTATAGCGTTGATCAAGACAAGGTAGAATACAAGATATGACAAAAACCCGCTGAAAAATATGAATATTCAGGTACCAAAAGATTCGGTTAGGTTAGGTGTGACAATCAAAAGTTTTGCACTTCCCACAATAGCGGGTGGTCGAGAGTCGTACCAAACGACGGGGCAAAACTCCGGGCGTTATTAAATGATGGTTCGGAGAATAATTTTAAATAATTGGAGACAAATTTTGACAATTTATTAAAAAATTTGCATTTCTTCGACGAATTTTTAATGTTCTTTTTGTAGTTCCAAAACTCTTAAATTTTGGCAGCATTGAAAATTTCTATAGCGTTGATCAAGACAAGGTAGAATACAAGATATGACAAAAACCCGCTGAAAATATGAATATTTAGGTACCGAAAGATTAGGTTAGTTTAGGTGTAAAAATCAAAAGTTTTGCACTTCCCACAATAGGGGGTGGTCGAGAGTCGTACCAAACGACGGGGCAAAACTCCGGGCGTTATTTAATGATGGTTCAGAGAAAAACTTTGAATAATTTGAGACAAATTTTGACAATTTATTAAAAATTTTGCATTTCATTGACGAATTTTTAATGTTCTTTTTGTAGTATAAAAAACTTAAATTTTGGCAGCATTGAAAATTTCTATAGCGTTGATCAAGACAAGGTAGAATACAAGATATGACAAAAACCCGCTGAAAAATTTGAATATTCAGGTACCAAAAGATTCGGTTAGGTTAGGTGTGACAATCAAAAGTTTTGCACTTCCCACAATAGGGGGTGGTCGAGAGTCGTACCAAACGACGGGGCAAAACTCCGGGCGTTATTAAATGATGGTTCGGAGAATAATTTTAAATAATTGGAGACAAATTTTGACAATTTATTAAAAATTTTGCATTTCTTTGAGGAATTTTTAATGTTCTTTTTGTAGTATAAAAAACTTAAATTTTGGCAGCACTGAAAATTTCTATAGCGTTGATCAAGACAAGGTGGAATACAAGATATGACAAAAATCCGCTGAAAAATATGAATATTTAGGTACCGAAAGATTAGGTTAGGTTAGGTGTAAAAATCAAAAGTTTTGCACTTCCCACAATAGGGGGTGGTCGAGAGTCGTACCAAACGACGGGGCAAAACTCCGGGCGTTATTTAATGATGGTTCGGAGAATAATTTTGAATAATTTGAGACAAATTTTGACAATTTATTAAAAACTTGCATTTGTTTGACAAATTTTTAATGTTCTATTTGTAGTACAAAACCTCTTAAATTTTGGCAGCATTGAAAATTTCTATAGCGTTGATCAAGACAAGGTAGAATACAAGATATGACAAAAACCCGCTGAAAAATATGAATATTCAGGTACCAAAAGATTCGGTTAGGTTAGGTGTGACAATCAAAAGTTTTGCACTTCCCACAATAGCGGGTGGTCGAGAGTCGTACCAAACGACGGGGCAAAACCCCGGGCGTTATTAAATGATGGTTCGGAGAATAATTTTAAATAATTGGAGACAAATTTTGACAATTTATTAAAAAATTTGCATTTCTTCGACGAATTTTTAATGTTCTTTTTGTAGTATAAAAAACTTAAATTTTGGCAGCACTGAAAATTTCTATAGCGTTGATCAAGACAAGGTGGAATACAAGATATGACAAAAATCCGCTGAAAAATATGAATATTTAGGTACCAAAATATTGGGTTAGGTTAGGTGTGACAATCAAAAGTTTTGCACTTCCCACAATAGGGGGTGGTCGAGAGTGGTACCAAACGACGGGGCAAAACTCCGGGCGTTATTTAATGATGGTTCAGAGAAAAACTTTGAATAATTTGAGACAAATTTTGACAATTTATTAAAAATTTTGCATTTCTTTGACGAAGTTTTAATAATCTTTTTGTAGTATAAAAAACTAAAATTTTGGCAGCATTGAAAATTTCTATAGCGTTGATCAAGACAAGGTAGAATACAAGATATGACAAAAACCCGCTGAAAAATATGAATATTCAGGTACCGAAAGATTAGGTTAGTTTAGGTGTAAAAATCAAAAGTTTTGCACTTCCCACAATAGGGGGTGGTCGAGAGTCGTACCAAACGACGGGGCAAAACTCCGGGCGTTATTTAATGATGGTTCAGAGAATAATTTTGAATAATTTGAGACAAATTTTGACAATTTATTAAGAAATTTGCATTTCTTTGACAAATTTTTAATGTTCTATTTGTAGTACCAAAACTCTTAAATTTTGGCAGCATTGAAAATTTCCATAGCGTTGATCAAGACAAGGTCGAATACAAGATATGACAAAAACCCGCTGAAAAATATGAATATTCAGGTACCAAAAGATTCGGTTAGGTTAGGTGTGACAATCAAAAGTTTTGCACTTCCCACAATGGGGGGTGGTCGAGAGTCATACCAAACGATGGGGCAAAACTCCGGGCGTTATTAAATGATGGTTCGGAGAATAATTTTGAATAATTTGAGACAAATTTTGACAATTTATTAAAAAATTTGCATTTCTTCGACGAATTTTTAATGTTCTTTTTGTAGTATAAAAAACTTAAATTTTATCAGCACTGAAAATTTCTATGGCGTTGATCAAGACAAGGTGGAATACAAGATATGACAAAAATCCGCTGAAAAATATGAATATTTAGGTACCGAAAGATTAGGTTAGTTTAGGTGTAAAAATCAAAAGTTTTGCACTTCCCACAATAGGGGGTGGTCGAGAGTCGTACCAAACGACGGGGCAAAACTCCGGGCGTTATTTAATGATGGTTCAGAGGATAATTTTGAATAATTTGAGACAAATTTTGACAATTTATAAAAAATTTGCATTTCTTTGACGAATTTTTAATGTTCTTTTTGTAGTATAAAAAACTTAAATTTTGGCAGCACTGAAAATTTCTATAGCGTTGATCAAGACAAGGTGGAATACAAGATATGACAAAAATCCGCTGAAAAATATGAATATTTAGGTACCGAAAGATTAGGTTAGGTTAGGTGTAAAAATCAAAAGTTTTGCACTTCCCACAATAGGGGGTGGTCGAGAGTGGTACCAAACGACGGGGCAAAACTCCGGGCGTTATTTAATGATGGTTCAGAGAAAAACTTTGAATAATTTGAGACAAATTTTGACAATTTATTAAAAAATTTGCATTTCTTTGACAAATTTTTAATGTTCTATTTGTAGTACAAAAACTCTTAAATTTTGGCAGCATTGAAAATTTCTATAGCGTTGATCAAGACAAGGTGGAATACAAGATATGACAAAAATCCGCTGAATAATATGAATATTTAGGTACCGAAAGATTAGGTTAGTTTAGGTGTAAAAATCAAAAGTTTTGCACTTCCCACAATAGGGGGTGGTCGAGAGTCGTACCAAGCGACGGGGCAAAACTCCGGGCGTTATTTAATGATGGTTCAGAGAATAATTTTGAATAATTTGAGACAAATTTTGACAATTTATTAAGAAATTTGCATTTCTTTGACAAATTTTTAATGTTCTATTTGTAGTACAAAAACTCTTAAATTTTGGCAGCATTGAAAATTTCTATAGCGTTGATCAAGACAAGGTAGAATACAAGATATGACAAAAACCCGCTGAAAAATTTGAATATTCAGGTACCAAAAGATTCGGTTAGGTTAGGTGTGACAATCAAAAGTTTTGCACTTCCCACAATAGGGGGTGGTCGAGAGTGGTACCAAACGACGGGGCAAAACTCCGGGCGTAATTTAATGATGGTTCAGAGAAAAACTTTGAATAATTTGAGACAAATTTTGACAATTTATTAAGAAATTTGCATTTCTTTGACAAATTTTTAATGTTCTATTTGTAGTACCAAAACTCTTAAATTTTGGCAGCATTGAAAATTTCTATAGCGTTGATCAAGACAAGGTCGAATACAAGATATGACAAAAACCCGCTGAAAAATATGAATATTCAGGTACCAAAAGATTCGGTTAGGTTAGGTGTGACAATCAAAAGTTTTGCACTTCCCACAATAGGGGGTGGTCGAGAGTCATACCAAACGATGGGGCAAAACTCCGGGCGTTATTAAATGATGGTTCGGAGAATAATTTTAAATAATTTGAGACAAATTTTGACAATTTATTAAAAAATTTGCATTTCTTCGACGAATTTTTAATGTTCTTTTTGTAGTATAAAAAACTTAAATTTTGGCAGCACTGAAAATTTCTATGGCGTTGATCAAGACAAGGTGGAATACAAGATATGACAAAAATCCGCTGAAAAATATGAATATTTAGGTACCGAAAGATTAGGTTAGTTTAGGTGTAAAAATCAAAAGTTTTGCACTTCCCACAATAGGGGGTGGTCGAGAGTCGTACCAAACGACGGGGCAAAACTCCGGGCGTTATTTAATGATGGTTCAGAGGATAATTTTGAATAATTTGAGACAAATTTTGACAATTTATTAAAAAATTTGCATTTCTTTGACGAATTTTTAATGTTCTTTTTGTAGTACAAAAACTCTTAAATTTTGGCAGCATTGAAAATTTCTATAGCGTTGATCAAGACAAGGTAGAATACAAGATATGACAAAAACCCGCTGAAAAATATGAATATTCAGGTACCAAAAGATTCGGTTAGGTTAGGTGTGACAATCAAAAGTTTTGCACTTCCCACAATAGCGGGTGGTCGAGAGTCGTACCAAACGACGGGGCAAAACTCCGGGCGTTATTAAATGATGGTTCGGAGAATAATTTTAAATAATTGGAGACAAATTTTGACAATTTATTAAAAAATTTGCATTTCTTTGACGAATTTTTAATGTTCTTTTTGTAGTATAAAAAACTTAAATTTTGGCAGCACTGAAAATTTCTATGGCGTTGATCAAGACAAGGTGGAATACAAGATATGACAAAAATCCGCTGAAAAATATGAATATTTAGGTACCGAAAGATTAGGTTAGTTTAGGTGTAAAAATCAAAAGTTTTGCACTTCCCACAATAGGGGGTGGTCGAGAGTCGTACCATACGACGGGGCAAAACTCCGGGCGTTATTTAATGATGGTTCAGAGGATAATTTTGAATAATTTGAGACAAATTTTGACAATTTATTAAAAAATTTGCATTTCTTTGACGAATTTTTAATGTTCTTTTTGTAGTATAAAAAACTTAAATTTTGGCAGCACTGAAAAATTCTATAGCGTTGATCAAGACAAGGTGGAATACAAGATATGACAAAAATCCGCTGAAAAATATGAATATTTAGGTACCGAAAGATTAGGTTAGGTTAGGTGTAAAAATCAAAAGTTTTGCACTTCCCACAATAGGGGGTGGTCGAGAGTGGTACCAAACGACGGGGCAAAACTCCGGGCGTTATTTAATGATGGTTCAGAGAAAAACTTTGAATAATTTGAGACAAATTTTGACAATTTATTAAAAATTTTGCATTTCTTTGACGAAGTTTTAATAATCTTTTTGTAGTATAAAAAACTAAAATTTTGGCAGCATTGAAAATTTCTATAGCGTTGATCAAGACAAAGTAGAATACAAGATATGACAAAAACCCGCTGAAAAATATGAATATTCAGGTACCGAAAGATTAGGTTAGTTTAGGTGTAAAAATCAAAAGTTTTGCACTTCCCACAATAGGGGGTGGTCGAGAGTCGTACCAAACGACGGGGCAAAACTCCGGGCGTTATTTAATGATGGTTCAGAGAATAATTTTGAATAATTTGAGACAAATTTTGACAATTTATTAAGAAATTTGCATTTCTTTGACAAATTTTTAATGTTCTATTTGTAGTACCAAAACTCTTAAATTTTGGCAGCATTGAAAATTTCCATAGCGTTGATCAAGACAAGGTCGAATACAAGATATGACAAAAACCCGCTGAAAAATATGAATATTCAGGTACCAAAAGATTCGGTTAGGTTAGGTGTGACAATCAAAAGTTTTGCACTTCCCACAATGGGGGGTGGTCGAGAGTCATACCAAACGATGGGGCAAAACTCCGGGCGTTATTAAATGATGGTTCGGAGAATAATTTTGAATAATTTGAGACAAATTTTGACAATTTATTAAAAAATTTGCATTTCTTCGACGAATTTTTAATGTTCTTTTTGTAGTATAAAAAACTTAAATTTTATCAGCACTGAAAATTTCTATGGCGTTGATCAAGACAAGGTGGAATACAAGATATGACAAAAATCCGCTGAAAAATATGAATATTTAGGTACCGAAAGATTAGGTTAGTTTAGGTGTAAAAATCAAAAGTTTTGCACTTCCCACAATAGGGGGTGGTCGAGAGTCGTACCAAACGACGGGGCAAAACTCCGGGCGTTATTTAATGATGGTTCAGAGGATAATTTTGAATAATTTGAGACAAATTTTGACAATTTATAAAAAATTTGCATTTCTTTGACGAATTTTTAATGTTCTTTTTGTAGTATAAAAAACTTAAATTTTGGCAGCACTGAAAATTTCTATAGCGTTGATCAAGACAAGGTGGAATACAAGATATGACAAAAATCCGCTGAAAAATATGAATATTTAGGTACCGAAAGATTAGGTTAGGTTAGGTGTAAAAATCAAAAGTTTTGCACTTCCCACAATAGGGGGTGGTCGAGAGTGGTACCAAACGACGGGGCAAAACTCCGGGCGTTATTTAATGATGGTTCAGAGAAAAACTTTGAATAATTTGAGACAAATTTTGACAATTTATTAAAAAATTTGCATTTCTTTGACAAATTTTTAATGTTCTATTTGTAGTACAAAAACTCTTAAATTTTGGCAGCATTGAAAATTTCTATAGCGTTGATCAAGACAAGGTGGAATACAAGATATGACAAAAATCCGCTGAATAATATGAATATTTAGGTACCGAAAGATTAGGTTAGTTTAGGTGTAAAAATCAAAAGTTTTGCACTTCCCACAATAGGGGGTGGTCGAGAGTCGTACCAAGCGACGGGGCAAAACTCCGGGCGTTATTTAATGATGGTTCAGAGAATAATTTTGAATAATTTGAGACAAATTTTGACAATTTATTAAGAAATTTGCATTTCTTTGACAAATTTTTAATGTTCTATTTGTAGTACAAAAACTCTTAAATTTTGGCAGCATTGAAAATTTCTATAGCGTTGATCAAGACAAGGTAGAATACAAGATATGACAAAAACCCGCTGAAAAATTTGAATATTCAGGTACCAAAAGATTCGGTTAGGTTAGGTGTGACAATCAAAAGTTTTGCACTTCCCACAATAGGGGGTGGTCGAGAGTGGTACCAAACGACGGGGCAAAACTCCGGGCGTAATTTAATGATGGTTCAGAGAAAAACTTTGAATAATTTGAGACAAATTTTGACAATTTATTAAGAAATTTGCATTTCTTTGACAAATTTTTAATGTTCTATTTGTAGTACCAAAACTCTTAAATTTTGGCAGCATTGAAAATTTCTATAGCGTTGATCAAGACAAGGTCGAATACAAGATATGACAAAAACCCGCTGAAAAATATGAATATTCAGGTACCAAAAGATTCGGTTAGGTTAGGTGTGACAATCAAAAGTTTTGCACTTCCCACAATAGGGGGTGGTCGAGAGTCATACCAAACGATGGGGCAAAACTCCGGGCGTTATTAAATGATGGTTCGGAGAATAATTTTAAATAATTTGAGACAAATTTTGACAATTTATTAAAAAATTTGCATTTCTTCGACGAATTTTTAATGTTCTTTTTGTAGTATAAAAAACTTAAATTTTGGCAGCACTGAAAATTTCTATGGCGTTGATCAAGACAAGGTGGAATACAAGATATGACAAAAATCCGCTGAAAAATATGAATATTTAGGTACCGAAAGATTAGGTTAGTTTAGGTGTAAAAATCAAAAGTTTTGCACTTCCCACAATAGGGGGTGGTCGAGAGTCGTACCAAACGACGGGGCAAAACTCCGGGCGTTATTTAATGATGGTTCAGAGGATAATTTTGAATAATTTGAGACAAATTTTGACAATTTATTAAAAAATTTGCATTTCTTTGACGAATTTTTAATGTTCTTTTTGTAGTACAAAAACTCTTAAATTTTGGCAGCATTGAAAATTTCTATAGCGTTGATCAAGACAAGGTAGAATACAAGATATGACAAAAACCCGCTGAAAAATATGAATATTCAGGTACCAAAAGATTCGGTTAGGTTAGGTGTGACAATCAAAAGTTTTGCACTTCCCACAATAGCGGGTGGTCGAGAGTCGTACCAAACGACGGGGCAAAACTCCGGGCGTTATTAAATGATGGTTCGGAGAATAATTTTAAATAATTGGAGACAAATTTTGACAATTTATTAAAAAATTTGCATTTCTTTGACGAATTTTTAATGTTCTTTTTGTAGTATAAAAAACTTAAATTTTGGCAGCACTGAAAATTTCTATGGCGTTGATCAAGACAAGGTGGAATACAAGATATGACAAAAATCCGCTGAAAAATATGAATATTTAGGTACCGAAAGATTAGGTTAGTTTAGGTGTAAAAATCAAAAGTTTTGCACTTCCCACAATAGGGGGTGGTCGAGAGTCGTACCATACGACGGGGCAAAACTCCGGGCGTTATTTAATGATGGTTCAGAGGATAATTTTGAATAATTTGAGACAAATTTTGACAATTTATTAAAAAATTTGCATTTCTTTGACGAATTTTTAATGTTCTTTTTGTAGTATAAAAAACTTAAATTTTGGCAGCACTGAAAAATTCTATAGCGTTGATCAAGACAAGGTGGAATACAAGATATGACAAAAATCCGCTGAAAAATATGAATATTTAGGTACCGAAAGATTAGGTTAGGTTAGGTGTAAAAATCAAAAGTTTTGCACTTCCCACAATAGGGGGTGGTCGAGAGTGGTACCAAACGACGGGGCAAAACTCCGGGCGTTATTTAATGATGGTTCAGAGAAAAACTTTGAATAATTTGAGACAAATTTTGACAATTTATTAAAAATTTTGCATTTCTTTGACGAATTTTTAATGTTCTTTTTGTAGTATTAAAAACTTAAATTTTGGCAGCACTGAAACTTTCTATAGCGTTGATCAAGACAAGGTGGAATACAAGATATGACAAAAATCCGCTGAAAAATATGAATATTTAGGTACCGAAAGGTTAGGTTAGTTTAGGTGTAAAAATCAAAAGTTTTGCACTTCCCACAATAGGGGGTGGTCGAGAGTCGTACCAAACGACGGGGCAAAACTCCGGGCGTTATTTAATGATGGTTCAGAGAATAATTTTGAATAATTTGAGACAAATTTTGACAATTTATTAAAAAATTTGCATTTCTTTGACAAATTTTTAATGTTCTATTTGTAGTACAAAAACTCTTAAATTTTGGCAGCATTGAAAATTTCTATAGCGTTGATCAAGACAAGGTAGAATACAAGATATGACAAAAACCCGCTGAAAAATATGAATATTTAGGTACCGAAAGATTAGGTTAGTTTAGGTGTAAAAATCAAAAGTTTTGCACTTCCCACAATAGGGGGTGGTCGAGAGTGGTACCAAACGACGGGGCAAAACTCCGGGCGTTATTTAATGATGGTTCAGAGAATAATTTTGAATAATTTGAGACAAATTTTGACAATTTATTAAGAAATTTGCATTTCTTTGACAAATTTTTAATGTTCTATTTGTAGTACCAAAACTCTTAAATTTTGGCAGCATTGAAAATTTCTATAGCGTTGATCAAGACAAGGTAGAATACAAGATATGACAAAAACCCGCTGAAAAATATGAATATTCAGGTACCAAAAGATTCGGTTAGGTTAGGTGTGACAATCAAAAGTTTTGCACTTCCCACAATAGGGGGTGGTCGAGAGTCGTACCAAACGACGGGGCAAAACTCCGGGCGTTATTAAATTATGGTTCGGAGAATAATTTTAAATAATTGGAGACAAATTTTGACAATTTATTAAAAAATTTGCATTTCTTCGACGAATTTTTAATGTTCTTTTTGTAGTATAAAAAACTTAAATTTTGGCAGAACTGAAAATTTCTATAGCGTTGATCAAGACAAGGTAGAATACAAGATATGACAAAAATCCGCTGAAAAATATGAATATTTAGGTACCGAAAGATTAGGTTAGGTTAGGTGTAAAAATCAAAAGTTTTGCACTTCCCACAATAGGGGGTGGTCGAGAGTCGTACCAAACGACGGGGCAAAACTCCGGGCGTTATTTAATGATGGTTCAGAGAATAATTTTGAATAATTTGAGACAAATTTTGACAATTTATTAAGAAATTTGCATTTCTTTGACAAATTTTTAATGTTCTATTTGTAGTACCAAAACTCTTAAATTTTGGCAGCATTGAAAATTTCTATAGCGTTGATCAAGACAAGGTAGAATACAAGATATGACAAAAACCCGCTGAAAAATATGAATATTCAGGTACCAAAAGATTCGGTTAGGTTAGGTGTGACAATCAAAAGTTTTGCACTTCCCACAATAGCGGGTGGTCGAGAGTCGTACCAAACGACGGGGCAAAACTCCGGGCGTTATTAAATGATGGTTCGGAGAATAATTTTGAATAATTTGAGACAAATTTTGACAATTTATTAAAAATTTTGCATTTCTTTGACGAATTTTTAATGTTCTTTTTGTAGTATTAAAAACTTAAATTTTGGCAGCACTGAAAATTTCTATAGCGTTGATCAAGACAAGGTGGAATACAAGATATGACAAAAATCCGCTGAAAAATATGAATATTTAGGTACCGAAAGATTAGGTTAGTTTAGGTGTAAAAATCAAAAGTTTTGCACTTCCCACAATAGGGGGTGGTCGAGAGTCGTACCAAACGACGGGGCAAAACTCCGGGCGTTATTTAATGATGGTTCAGAGAATAATTTTGAATAATTTGAGACAAATTTTGACAATTTATTAAAAAATTTGCATTTCTTTGACAAATTTTTAATGTTCTATTTGTAGTACAAAAACTCTTAAATTTTGGCAGCATTGAAAATTTCTATAGCGTTGATCAAGACAAGGTAGAATACAAGATATGACAAAAACCCGCTGAAAAATATGAATATTCAGGTACCAAAAGATTCGGTTAGGTTAGGTGTGACAATCAAAAGTTTTGCACTTCCCACAATAGGGGGTGGTCGAGAGTCGTACCAAACGACGGGGCAAAACTCCGGACGTTATTAAGTGATGGTTCGGAGAATAATTTTGAATAATTTGGGACAAATTTTGACAATTTTTAAAAAATTTGCATTTCTTCGACGAATTTTTAATGTTCTTTTTGTAGTATAAAAAACTTAAATTTTGGCAGCACTGAAAATTTCTATAGCGTTGATCAAGACAAGGTGGAATACAAGATATGACAAAAATCCGCTGAAAAATATGAATATTTAGGTACCAAAATATTGGGTTAGGTTAGGTGTGACAATCAAAAGTTTTGCACTTCCCACAATAGGGGGTGGTCGAGAGTGGTACCAAACGACGGGGCAAAACTCCGGGCGTTATTTAATGATGGTTCAGAGAAAAACTTTGAATAATTTGAGACAAATTTTGACAATTTATTAAAAAATTTGCATTGCTTTGACGAATTTTTAATGTTCTTTTTGTAGTTTAAAAAACTTAAATTTTGGCAGCACTGAAAATTTCTATAGCGTTGATCAAGACAAGGTGGAATACAAGATATGACAAAAATCCGCTGAAAAATATGAATATTTAGGTACCAAAATATTGGGTTAGGTTAGGTGTGACAATCAAAAGTTTTGCACTTCCCACAATAGGGGGTGGTCGAGAGTGGTACCAAACGACGGGGCAAAACTCCGGGCGTTATTTAATGATGGTTCAGAGAAAAACTTTGAATAATTTGAGACAAATTTTGACAATTTATTAAAAATTTTGCATTTCTTTGACGAATTTTTAATGTTCTTTTTGTAGTATAAAAAACTTAAATTTTGGCAGCATTGAAAATTTCTATAGCGTTGATCAAGACAAGGTAGAATACAAGATATGACAAAAACCCGCTGAAAAATATGAATATTCAGGTACCAAAAGATTCGGTTAGGTTAGGTGTGACAATCAAAAGTTTTGCACTTCCCACAATAGGGGGTGGTCGAGAGTCGTACCAAACGACGGGGCAAAACTCCGGGCGTTATTAAATGATGGTTCGGAGAATAATTTTGAATAATTTGAGACAAATTTTGACAATTTATTAAGAAATTTGCATTTCTTTGACAAATTTTTAATGTTCTATTTGTAGTTCCAAAACTCTTAAATTTTGGCAGCATTGAAAATTTCTATAGCGTTGATCAAGACAAGGTAGAATACAAGATATGACAAAAACCCGCTGAAAAATATGAATATTTAGGTACCGAAAGATTAGGTTAGTTTAGGTGTAAAAATCAAAAGTTTTGCACGTCCCACAATAGGGGGTGGTCGAGAGTCGTACCAAACGACGGGGCAAAACTCCGGGCGTTATTTAATGATGGTTCAGAGAATAATTTTGAATAATTTGAGACAAATTTTGACAATTTATTAAAAAATTTGCATTTCTTTGACAAATTTTTAATGTTCTATTTGTAGTACAAAAACTCTTAAATTTTGGCAGCATTGAAAATTTCTATAGCGTTGATCAAGACAAGGTGGAATACAAGATATGACAAAAATCCGCTGAAAAATATGAATATTTAGGTACCAAAAGATTCGGTTAGGTTAGGTGTGACAATCAAAAGTTTTGCACTTCCCACAATAGGGGGTGGTCGAGAGTCGTACCAAACGACGGGGCAAAACTCCGGGCGTTATTAAATTATGGTTCGGAGAATAATTTTAAATAATTGGAGACAAATTTTGACAATTTATTAAAAAATTTGCATTTCTTCGACGAATTTTTAATGTTCTTTTTGTAGTATAAAAAACTTAAATTTTGGCAGCACTGAAAATTTCTATAGCGTTGATCAAGACAAGGTCGAATACAAGATATGACAAAAACCCGCTGAAAAATATGAATATTCAGGTACCAAAAGATTCGGTTAGGTTAGGTGTGACAATCAAAAGTTTTGCACTTCCCACAATAGGGGGTGGTCGAGAGTCGTACCAAACGACGGGGCAAAACTCCGGGCGTTATTAAATGATGGTTCGGAGAATAATTTTGAATAATTTGAGACAAATTTTGACAATTTATTAAAAAATTTGCATTTCTTCGACGAATTTTTAATGTTCTTTTTGTAGGATAAAAAACTTAAATTTTGGCAGCACTGAAAATTTCTATAGCGTTGATCAAGACAAGGTGGAATACAAGATATGACAAAAATCCGCTGAAAAATATGAATATTTAGGTACCAAAATATTGGGTTAGGTTAGGTGTGACAATCAAAAGTTTTGCACTTCCCACAATAGGGGGTGGTCGAGAGTGGTACCAAACGACGGGGCAAAACTCCGGGCGTTATTTAATGATGGTTCAGAGAAAAACTTTGAATAATTTGAGACAAATTTTGACAATTTATTAAAAAATTTGCATTTCTTTGACAAATTTTTAATGTTCTATTTGTAGTACAAAAACTCTTAAATTTTGGCAGCATTGAAAATTTCTATAGCGTTGATCAAGACAAGGTGGAATACAAGATATGACAAAAATCCGCTGAAAAATATGAATATTTAGGTACCAAAAGATTCGGTTAGGTTAGGTGTGACAATCAAAAGTTTTGCACTTCCCACAATAGGGGGTGGTCGAGAGTCGTACCAAACGACGGGGCAAAACTCCGGGCGTTATTAAATTATGGTTCGGAGAATAATTTTAAATAATTGGAGACAAATTTTGACAATTTATTAAAAAATTTGCATTTCTTCGACGAATTTTTAATGTTCTTTTTGTAGTATAAAAAACTTAAATTTTGGCAGAACTGAAAATTTCTATAGCGTTGATCAAGACAAGGTAGAATACAAGATATGACAAAAATCCGCTGAAAAATATGAATATTTAGGTACCGAAAGATTAGGTTAGGTTAGGTGTAAAAATCAAAAGTTTTGCACTTCCCACAATAGGGGGTGGTCGAGAGTCGTACCAAACGACGGGGCAAAACTCCGGGCGTTATTTAATGATGGTTCAGAGAATAATTTTGAATAATTTGAGACAAATTTTGACAATTTATTAAGAAATTTGCATTTCTTTGACAAATTTTTAATGTTCTATTTGTAGTACCAAAACTCTTAAATTTTGGCAGCATTGAAAATTTCTATAGCGTTGATCAAGACAAGGTAGAATACAAGATATGACAAAAACCCGCTGAAAAATATGAATATTCAGGTACCAAAAGATTCGGTTAGGTTAGGTGTGACAATCAAAAGTTTTGCACTTCCCACAATAGCGGGTGGTCGAGAGTCGTACCAAACGACGGGGCAAAACTCCGGGCGTTATTAAATGATGGTTCGGAGAATAATTTTAAATAATTGGAGACAAATTTTGACAATTTATTAAAAAATTTGCATTTCTTCGACGAATTTTTAATGTTCTTTTTGTAGTATAAAAAACTTAAATTTTGGCAGCACTGAAAATTTCTATAGCGTTGATCAAGACAAGGTGGAATACAAGATATGACAAAAATCCGCTGAAAAATATGAATATTTAGGTACCGAAAGATTAGGTTAGTTTAGGTGTAAAAATCAAAAGTTTTGCACTTCCCACAATAGGGGGTGGTCGAGAGTCGTACCAAACGACGGGGCAAAACTCCGGGCGTTATTAAATGATGGTTCGGAAAATAATTTTGAATAATTTGAGACAAATTTTGACAATTTATTAAAAATTTTGCATTTCTTTGACGAATTTTTAATGTTCTTTTTGTAGTATAAAAAACTTAAATTTTGGCAGCATTGAAAATTTCTATAGCGTTGATCAAGACAAGGTAGAATACAAGATATGACAAAAACCCGCTGAAAAATATGAATATTCAGGTACCAAAAGATTCGGTTAGGTTAAGTGTGACAATCAAAAGTTTTGCACTTCCCACAATAGGAGGTGGTCGAGAGTCGTACCAAACGACGGGGCAAAACTCCGGGCGTTATTAAATGATGGTTCGGAGAATAATTTTGAATAATTTGAGACAAATTTTGACAATTTATTAAGAAATTTGCATTTCTTTGACAAATTTTTAATGTTCTATTTGTAGTTCCAAAACTCTTAAATTTTGGCAGCATTGAAAATTTCTATAGCGTTGATCAAGACAAGGTAGAATACAAGATATGACAAAAACCCGCTGAAAATATGAATATTTAGGTACCGAAAGATTAGGTTAGTTTAGGTGTAAAAATCAAAAGTTTTGCACTTCCCACAATAGGGGGTGGTCGAGAGTCGTACCAAACGACGGGGCAAAACTCCGGGCGTTATTTAATGATGGTTCAGAGAATAATTTTGAATAATTTGAGACAAATTTTGACAATTTATTAAGAAATTTGCATTTCTTTGACAAATTTTTAATGTTCTATTTGTAGTACAAAAACTCTTAAATTTTGGCAGCATTGAAAATTTCTATAGCGTTGATCAAGACAAGGTAGAATACAAGATATGACAAAAACCCGCTGAAAAATTTGAATATTCAGGTACCAAAAGATTCGGTTAGGTTAGGTGTGACAATCAAAAGTTTTGCACTTCCCACAATAGGGGGTGGTCGAGAGTGGTACCAAACGACGGGGCAAAACTCCGGGCGTTATTTAATGATGGTTCAGAGGATAATTTTGAATAATTTGAGACAAATTTTGACAATTTATTAAAAAATTTGCATTTCTTTGACAAATTTTTAATGTTCTATTTGTAGTACAAAAACTCTTAAATTTTGGCAGCATTGAAAATTTCTATAGCGTTGATCAAGACAAGGTAGAATACAAGATATGACAAAAACCCGCTGAAAAATATGAATATTTAGGTACCGAAAGATTAGGTTAGTTTAGGTGTAAAAATCAAAAGTTTTGCACTTCCCACAATAGGGGGTGGTCGAGAGTGGTACCAAACGACGGGGCAAAACTCCGGGCGTTATTTAATGATGGTTCAGAGAATAATTTTGAATAATTTGAGACAAATTTTGACAATTTATTAAGAAATTTGCATTTCTTTGACAAATTTTTAATGTTCTATTTGTAGTACCAAAACTCTTAAATTTTGGCAGCATTGAAAATTTCTATAGCGTTGATCAAGACAAGGTAGAATACAAGATATGACAAAAACCCGCTGAAAAATATGAATATTTAGGTACCGAAAGATTAGGTTAGTTTAGGTGTAAAAATCAAAAGTTTTGCACTTCCCACAATAGGGGGTGGTCGAGAGTCGTACCAAACGACGGGGCAAAACTCCGGGCGTTATTTAATGATGGTTCAGAGAATAATTTTGAATAATTTGAGACAAATTTTGACAATTTATTAAAAAATTTGCATTTCTTTGACAAATTTTTAATGTTCTATTTGTAGTACAAAAACTCTTAAATTTTGGCAGCATTGAAAATTTCTATAGCGTTGATCAAGACAAGGTGGAATACAAGATATGACAAAAATCCGCTGAATAATATGAATATTTAGGTACCGAAAGATTAGGTTAGTTTAGGTGTAAAAATCAAAAGTTTTGCACTTCCCACAATAGGGGGTGGTCGAGAGTGGTACCAAACGACGGGGCAAAACTCCGGGCGTTATTTAATGATGGTTCAGAGAATAATTTTGAATAATTTGAGACAAATTTTGACAATTTATTAAGAAATTTGCATTTCTTTGACAAATTTTTAATGTTCTATTTGTAGTACCAAAACTCTTAAATTTTGGCAGCATTGAAAATTTCTATAGCGTTGATCAAGACAAGGTAGAATACAAGATATGACAAAAACCCGCTGAAAAATATGAATATTTAGGTACCGAAAGATTAGGTTAGTTTAGGTGTAAAAATCAAAAGTTTTGCACTTCCCACAATAGGGGGTGGTCGAGAGTCGTACCAAACGACGGGGCAAAACTCCGGGCGTTATTTAATGATGGTTCAGAGAATAATTTTGAATAATTTGAGACAAATTTTGACAATTTATTAAAAATTTTGCATTTCTTTGACGAATTTTTAATGTTCTTTTTGTAGTATAAAAAACTTAAATTTTGGCAGCACTGAAAATTTCTATGGCGTTGATCAAGACAAGGTGGAATACAAGATATGACAAAAATCCGCTGAAAAATATGAATATTTAGGTACCGAAAGATTAGGTTAGGTTAGGTGTAAAAATCAAAAGTTTTGCACTTCCCACAATAGGGGGTGGTCGAGAGTCGTACCAAACGACGGGGCAAAACTCCGGGCGTTATTTAATGATGGTTCGGAGAATAATTTTGAATAATTTGAGACAAATTTTGACAATTTATTAAAAACTTGCATTTGTTTGACAAATTTTTAATGTTCTATTTGTAGTACAAAAACTCTTAAATTTTGGCAGCATTGAAAATTTCTATAGCGTTGATCAAGACAAGGTAGAATACAAGATATGACAAAAACCCGCTGAAAAATATGAATATTCAGGTACCAAAAGATTCGGTTAGGCTAGGTGTGACAATCAAAAGTTTTGCACTTCCCACAATAGCGGGTGGTCGAGAGTCGTACCAAACGACGGGGCAAAACTCCGGGCGTTATTAAATGATGGTTCGGAGAATAATTTTAAATAATTGGAGACAAATTTTGACAATTTATTAAAAAATTTGCATTTCTTTGACGAATTTTTAATGTTCTTTTTGTAGTATAAAAAACTTAAATTTTGGCAGCACTGAAAATTTCTATGGCGTTGATCAAGACAAGGTGGAATAC
Organism: Catocala nupta; assembly: GCA_963675205.1. Taxonomy (NCBI): domain Eukaryota; kingdom Metazoa; phylum Arthropoda; class Insecta; order Lepidoptera; family Erebidae; genus Catocala; species Catocala nupta. Next base: position 748,506 of record OY776107.1, on the reverse strand, counting down.
AAGATATGACAAAAATCCGCTGAAAAATATGAATATTTAGGTACCGAAAGATTAGGTTAGTTTAGGTGTAAAAATCAAAAGTTTTGCACTTCCCACAATAGGGGGTGGTCGAGAGTCGTACCAAACGACGGGGCAAAACTCCGGACGTTATTTAATGATGGTTCAGAGGATAATTTTGAATAATTTGAGACAAATTTTGACAATTTATTAAAAAATTTGCATTTCTTTGACGAATTTTTAATGTTCTTTTTGTAGTATAAAAAACTTAAATTTTGGCAGCACTGAAAAATTCTATAGCGTTGATCAAGACAAGGTGGAATACAAGATATGACAAAAATCCGCTGAAAAATATGAATATTTAGGTACCGAAAGATTAGGTTAGGTTAGGTGTAAAAATCAAAAGTTTTGCACTTCCCACAATAGGGGGTGGTCGAGAGTGGTACCAAACGACGGGGCAAAACTCCGGGCGTTATTTAATGATGGTTCAGAGAAAAACTTTGAATAATTTGAGACAAATTTTGACAATTTATTAAAAATTTTGCATTTCTTTGACGAATTTTTAATGTTCTTTTTGTAGTATTAAAAACTTAAATTTTGGCAGCACTGAAACTTTCTATAGCGTTGATCAAGACAAGGTGGAATACAAGATATGACAAAAATCCGCTGAAAAATATGAATATTTAGGTACCGAAAGATTAGGTTAGTTTAGGTGTAAAAATCAAAAGTTTTGCACTTCCCACAATAGGGGGTGGTCGAGAGTGGTACCAAACGACGGGGCAAAACTCCGGGCGTTATTTAATGATGGTTCAGGGAAAAACTTTGTATAATTTGAGACAAATTTTGACAATTTATTAAGAAATTTGCATTTCTTTGACAAATTTTTAATGTTCTATTTGTAGTACAAAAACTCTTAAATTTTGGCAGCATTGAAAATTTCTATAGCGTTGATCAAGACAAGGTAGAATACAAGATATGACAAAAACCCGCTGAAAAATTTGAATATTCAGGTACTAAAAGATTCGGTTAGGTTAGGTGTGACAATCAAAAGTTTTGCACTTCCCACAATAGGGGGTGGTCGAGAGTGGTACCAAACGACGGGGCAAAACTCCGGGCGTAATTTAATGATGTTTCAGAGAAAAACTTTGAATAATTTGAGACAAATTTTGACAATTTATTAAAAATTTTGCATTTCTTTGACGAATTTTTAATGTTCTTTTTGTAGTATTAAAAACTTAAATTTTGGCAGCACTGAAAATTTCTATAGCGTTGATCAAGACAAGGTGGAATACAAGATATGACAAAAATCCGCTGAAAAATATGAATATTTAGGTACCGAAAGATTAGGTTAGTTTAGGTGTAAAAATCAAAAGTTTTGCACTTCCCACAATAGGGGGTGGTCGAGAGTCGTACCAAACGACGGGGCAAAACTCCGGGCGTTATTTAATGATGGTTCAGAGGATAATTTTGAATAATTTGAGACAAATTTTGACAATTTATTAAAAAATTTGCATTTCTTTGACAAATTTTTAATGTTCTATTTGTAGTACAAAAACTCTTAAATTTTGGCAGCATTGAAAATTTCTATAGCGTTGATCAAGACAAGGTAGAATACAAGATATGACAAAAACCCGCTGAAAAATATGAATATTTAGGTACCGAAAGATTAGGTTAGTTTAGGTGTAAAAATCAAAAGTTTTGCACTTCCCACAATAGGGGGTGGTCGAGAGTGGTACCAAACGACGGGGCAAAACTCCGGGCGTTATTTAATGATGGTTCAGAGAATAATTTTGAATAATTTGAGACAAATTTTGACAATTTATTAAGAAATTTGCATTTCTTTGACAAATTTTTAATGTTCTATTTGTAGTACCAAAACTCTTAAATTTTGGCAGCATTGAAAATTTCTATAGCGTTGATCAAGACAAGGTAGAATACAAGATATGACAAAAACCCGCTGAAAAATTTGAATATTCAGGTACCAAAAGATTCGGTTAGGTTAGGTGTGACAATCAAAAGTTTTGCACTTCCCACAATAGGGGGTGGTCGAGAGTCGTACCAAACGACGGGGCAAAACTCCGGGCGTTATTAAATTATGGTTCGGAGAATAATTTTAAATAATTGGAGACAAATTTTGACAATTTATTAAAAAATTTGCATTTCTTCGACGAATTTTTAATGTTCTTTTTGTAGTATAAAAAACTTAAATTTTGGCAGAACTGAAAATTTCTATAGCGTTGATCAAGACAAGGTAGAATACAAGATATGACAAAAATCCGCTGAAAAATATGAATATTTAGGTACCGAAAGATTAGGTTAGGTTAGGTGTAAAAATCAAAAGTTTTGCACTTCCCACAATAGGGGGTGGTCGAGAGTCGTACCAAACGACGGGGCAAAACTCCGGGCGTTATTTAATGATGGTTCAGAGAATAATTTTGAATAATTTGAGACAAATTTTGACAATTTATTAAGAAATTTGCATTTCTTTGACAAATTTTTAATGTTCTATTTGTAGTACCAAAACTCTTAAATTTTGGCAGCATTGAAAATTTCTATAGCGTTGATCAAGACAAGGTAGAATACAAGATATGACAAAAACCCGCTGAAAAATATGAATATTCAGGTACCAAAAGATTCGGTTAGGTTAGGTGTGACAATCAAAAGTTTTGCACTTCCCACAATAGCGGGTGGTCGAGAGTCGTACCAAACGACGGGGCAAAACTCCGGGCGTTATTAAATGATGGTTCGGAGAATAATTTTAAATAATTGGAGACAAATTTTGACAATTTATTAAAAAATTTGCATTTCTTCGACGAATTTTTAATGTTCTTTTTGTAGTATAAAAAACTTAAATTTTGGCAGCACTGAAAATTTCTATAGCGTTGATCAAGACAAGGTGGAATACAAGATATGACAAAAATCCGCTGAAAAATATGAATATTTAGGTACCAAAATATTGGGTTAGGTTAGGTGTGACAATCAAAAGTTTTGCACTTCCCACAATAGGGGGTGGTCGAGAGTGGTACCAAACGACGGGGCAAAACTCCGGGCGTTATTTAATGATGGTTCAGAGAAAAACTTTGAATAATTTGAGACAAATTTTGACAATTTATTAAAAATTTTGCATTTCTTTGACGAATTTTTAATGTTCTTTTTGTAGTATAAAAAACTTAAATTTTGGCAGCATTGAAAATTTCTATAGCGTTGATCAAGACAAGGTAGAATACAAGATATGACAAAAACCCGCTGAAAAATATGAATATTCAGGTACCAAAAGATTCGGTTAGGTTAGGTGTGACAATCAAAAGTTTTGCACTTCCCACAATAGGGGGTGGTCGAGAGTCGTACCAAACGACGGGGCATAACTCCGGGCGTTATTAAATGATGGTTCGGAGAATAATTTTGAATAATTTGAGACAAATTTTGACAATTTATTAAGAAATTTGCATTTCTTTGACAAATTTTTAATGTTCTATTTGTAGTTCCAAAACTCTTAAATTTTGGCAGCATTGAAAATTTCTATAGCGTTGATCAAGACAAGGTAGAATACAAGATATGACAAAAACCCGCTGAAAAATATGAATATTCAGGTACCAAAAGATTCGGTTAGGTTAGGTGTGACAATCAAAAGTTTTGCACTTCCCACAATAGGGGGTGGTCGAGAGTCGTACCAAACGACGGGGCAAAACTCCGGGCGTTATTAAATGATGGTTCGGAGAATAATTTTGAATAATTTGAGACAAATTTTGACAATTTATTAAAAAATTTGCATTTCTTCGACGAATTTTTAATGTTCTTTTTGTAGGATAAAAAACTTAAATTTTGGCAGCACTGAAAATTTCTATAGCGTTGATCAAGACAAGGTGGAATACAAGATATGACAAAAATCCGCTGAAAAATATGAATATTTAGGTACCAAATTATTTGGATTAGGTTAGGTGTGACAATCAAAAGTTTTGCACTTCCCACAATAGGGGGTGGTCGAGAGTGGTACCAAACGACGGAGCAAAACTCCGGGCGTTATTTAATGATGGTTCAGAGAAAAACTTTGAATAATTTGAGACAAATTTTGACAATTTATTAAAAATTTTGCATTTCTTTGACGAATTTTTAATGTTCTTTTTGTAGTATTAAAAACTTAAATTTTGGCAGCACTGAAAATTTCTATAGCGTTGATCAAGACAAGGTGGAATACAAGATATGACAAAAATCCGCTGAAAAATATGAATATTTAGGTACCGAAAGATTAGGTTAGTTTAGGTGTAAAAATCAAAAGTTTTGCACTTCCCACAATAGGGGGTGGTCGAGAGTCGTACCAAACGACGGGGCAAAACTCCGGGCGTTATTTAATGATGGTTCAGAGAATAATTTTGAATAATTTGAGACAAATTTTGACAATTTATTAAAAAATTTGCATTTCTCTGACAAATTTTTAATGTTCTATTTGTAGTACAAAAACTCTTAAATTTTGGCAGCATTGAAAATTTCTATAGCGTTGATCAAGACAAGGTAGAATACAAGATATGACAAAAACCCGCTGAAAAATATGAATATTCAGGTACCAAAAGATTCGGTTAGGTTAGGTGTGACAATCAAAAGTTTTGCACTTCCCACAATAGGGGGTGGTCGAGAGTCGTACCAAACGACGGGGCAAAACTCCGGACGTTATTAAGTGATGGTTCGGAGAATAATTTTGAATAATTTGAGACAAATTTTGACAATTTATTAAAAAATTTGCATTTCTTCGACGAATTTTTAATGTTCTTTTTGTAGTATAAAAACTTAAATTTTGGCAGCACTGAAAATTTCTATAGCGTTGATCAAGACAAGGTGGAATACAAGATATGACAAAAATCCGCTGAAAAATATGAATATTTAGGTACCAAAATATTGGGTTAGGTTAGGTGTGACAATCAAAAGTTTTGCACTTCCCACAATAGGGGGTGGTCGAGAGTGGTACCAAACGACGGGGCAAAACTCCGGGCGTTATTTAATGATGGTTCAGAGAAAAACTTTGAATAATTTGAGACAAATTTTGACAATTTATTAAAAAATTTGCATTGCTTTGACGAATTTTTAATGTTCTTTTTGTAGTATAAAAAACTTAAATTTTGGCAGCACTGAAAATTTCTATAGCGTTGATCAAGACAAGGTGGAATACAAGATATGACAAAAATCCGCTGAAAAATATGAATATTTAGGTACCAAAATATTGGGTTAGGTTAGGTGTGACAATCAAAAGTTTTGCACTTCCCACAATAGGGGGTGGTCGAGAGTGGTACCAAACGACGGGGCAAAACTCCGGGCGTTATTTAATGATGGTTCAGAGAAAAACTTTGAATAATTTGAGACAAATTTTGACAATTTATTAAAAATTTTGCATTTCTTTGACGAATTTTTAATGTTCTTTTTGTAGTATAAAAAACTTAAATTTTGGCAGCATTGAAAATTTCTATAGCGTTGATCAAGACAAGGTAGAATACAAGATATGACAAAAACCCGCTGAAAAATATGAATATTCAGGTACCAAAAGATTCGGTTAGGTTAGGTGTGACAATCAAAAGTTTTGCACTTCCCACAATAGGGGGTGGTCGAGAGTCGTACCAAACGACGGGGCAAAACTCCGGGCGTTATTAAATGATGGTTCGGAGAATAATTTTGAATAATTTGAGACAAATTTTGACAATTTATTAAGAAATTTGCATTTCTTTGACAAATTTTTAATGTTCTATTTGTAGTTCCAAAACTCTTAAATTTTGGCAGCATTGAAAATTTCTATAGCGTTGATCAAGACAAGGTAGAATACAAGATATGACAAAAACCGCTGAAAAATATGAATATTCAGGTACCAAAAGATTCGGTTAGGTTAGGTGTGACAATCAAAAGTTTTGCACTTCCCACAATAGGGGGTGGTCGAGAGTCGTACCAAACGACGGGGCAAAACTCCGGGCGTTATTAAATGATGGTTCGGAGAATAATTTTGAATAATTTGAGACAAATTTTGACAATTTATTAAGAAATTTGCATTTCTTTGACAAATTTTTAATGTTCTATTTGTAGTTCCAAAACTCTTAAATTTTGGCAGCATTGAAAATTTCTATAGCGTTGATCAAGACAAGGTAGAATACAAGATATGACAAAAACCCGCTGAAAAATATGAATATTCAGGTACCAAAAGATTCGGTTAGGTTAGGTGTGACAATCAAAAGTTTTGCACTTCCCACAATAGGGGGTGGTCGAGAGTCGTACCAAACGACGGGGCAAAACTCCGGGCGTTATTAAATGATGGTTCGGAGAATAATTTTGAATAATTTGAGACAAATTTTGACAATTTATTAAAAAATTTGCATTTCTTCGACGAATTTTTAATGTTCTTTTTGTAGGATAAAAAACTTAAATTTTGGCAGCACTGAAAATTTCTATAGCGTTGATCAAGACAAGGTTGAATACAAGATATGACAAAAATCCGCTGAAAAATATGAATATTTAGGTACCAAAATATTGGGTTAGGTTAGGTGTGACAATCAAAAGTTTTGCACTTCCCACAATAGGGGGTGGTCGAGAGTGGTACCAAACGACGGGGCAAAACTCCGGGCGTTATTTAATGATGGTTCAGAGAAAAACTTTGAATAATTTGAGACAAATTTTGACAATTTATAAAAAAATTTGCATTTCTTTGACGAATTTTTAATGTTCTTTTTGTAGTATTAAAAACTTAAATTTTGGCAGCACTGAAAATTTCTATAGCGTTGATCAAGACAAGGTGGAATACAAGATATGACAAAAATCCGCTGAAAAATATGAATATTTAGGTACCGAAAGATTAGGTTAGTTTAGGTGTAAAAATCAAAAGTTTTGCACGTCCCACAATAGGGGGTGGTCGAGAGTCGTACCAAACGACGGGGTAAAACTCCGGGCGTTATTTAATGATGGTTCAGAGAATAATTTTGAATAATTTGAGACAAATTTTGACAATTTATTAAAAAATTTGCATTTCTTTGACAAATTTTTAATGTTCTATTTGTAGTACAAAAACTCTTAAATTTTGGCAGCATTGAAAATTTCTATAGCGTTGATCAAGACAAGGTGGAATACAAGATATGACAAAAATCCGCTGAAAAATATGAATATTTAGGTACCGAAAGATTAGGTTAGTTTAGGTGTAAAAATCAAAAGTTTTGCACTTCCCACAATAGGGGGTGGTCGAGAGTCGTACCAAACGACGGGGCAAAACTCCGGGCGTTATTTAATGATGGTTCAGAGAATAATTTTGAATAATTTGAGACAAATTTTGACAATTTATTAAAAAATTTGCATTTCTTTTACAAATTTTTAATGTTCTATTTGTAGTACAAAAACTCTTAAATTTTGGCAGCATTGAAAATTTCTATAGCGTTGATCAAGACAAGGTAGAATACAAGATATGACAAAAACCCGCTGAAAAATATGAATATTCAGGTACCAAAAGATTCGGTTAGGTTAGGTGTGACAATCAAAAGTTTTGCACTTCCCACAATAGGGGGTGGTCGAGAGTCGTACCAAACGACGGGGCAAAACTCCGGACGTTATTAAGTGATGGTTCGGAGAATAATTTTGAATAATTTGAGACAAATTTTGACAATTTATTAAGAAATTTGCATTTCTTTGACAAATTTTTAATGTTCTATTTGTAGTTCCAAAACTCTTAAATTTTGGCAGCATTGAAAATTTCTATAGCGTTGATCAAGACAAGGTAGAATACAAGATATGACAAAAACCCGCTGAAAAATATGAATATTCAGGTACCAAAAGATTCGGTTAGGTTAGGTGTGACAATCAAAAGTTTTGCACTTCCCACAATAGGGGGTGGTCGAGAGTCGTACCAAACGACGGGGCAAAACTCCGGGCGTTATTAAATGATGGTTCGGAGAATAATTTTGAATAATTTGAGACAAATTTTGACAATTTATTAAAAAATTTGCATTTCTTCGACGAATTTTTAATGTTCTTTTTGTAGGATAAAAAACTTAAATTTTGGCAGCACTGAAAATTTCTATAGCGTTGATCAAGACAAGGTTGAATACAAGATATGACAAAAATCCGCTGAAAAATATGAATATTTAGGTACCAAAATATTGGGTTAGGTTAGGTGTGACAATCAAAAGTTTTGCACTTCCCACAATAGGGGGTGGTCGAGAGTGGTACCAAACGACGGGGCAAAACTCCGGGCGTTATTTAATGATGGTTCAGAGAAAAACTTTGAATAATTTGAGACAAATTTTGACAATTTATAAAAAAATTTGCATTTCTTTGACGAATTTTTAATGTTCTTTTTGTAGTATTAAAAACTTAAATTTTGGCAGCACTGAAAATTTCTATAGCGTTGATCAAGACAAGGTGGAATACAAGATATGACAAAAATCCGCTGAAAAATATGAATATTTAGGTACCGAAAGATTAGGTTAGTTTAGGTGTAAAAATCAAAAGTTTTGCACGTCCCACAATAGGGGGTGGTCGAGAGTCGTACCAAACGACGGGGTAAAACTCCGGGCGTTATTTAATGATGGTTCAGAGAATAATTTTGAATAATTTGAGACAAATTTTGACAATTTATTAAAAAATTTGCATTTCTTTGACAAATTTTTAATGTTCTATTTGTAGTACAAAAACTCTTAAATTTTGGCAGCATTGAAAATTTCTATAGCGTTGATCAAGACAAGGTGGAATACAAGATATGACAAAAATCCGCTGAAAAATATGAATATTTAGGTACCGAAAGATTAGGTTAGTTTAGGTGTAAAAATCAAAAGTTTTGCACTTCCCACAATAGGGGGTGGTCGAGAGTCGTACCAAACGACGGGGCAAAACTCCGGGCGTTATTTAATGATGGTTCAGAGAATAATTTTGAATAATTTGAGACAAATTTTGACAATTTATTAAAAAATTTGCATTTCTTTTACAAATTTTTAATGTTCTATTTGTAGTACAAAAACTCTTAAATTTTGGCAGCATTGAAAATTTCTATAGCGTTGATCAAGACAAGGTAGAATACAAGATATGACAAAAACCCGCTGAAAAATATGAATATTCAGGTACCAAAAGATTCGGTTAGGTTAGGTGTGACAATCAAAAGTTTTGCACTTCCCACAATAGGGGGTGGTCGAGAGTCGTACCAAACGACGGGGCAAAACTCCGGACGTTATTAAGTGATGGTTCGGAGAATAATTTTGAATAATTTGAGACAAATTTTGACAATTTATTAAAAAATTTGCATTTCTTCGACGAATTTTTAATGTTCTTTTTGTAGTATAAAAAACTTAAATTTTGGCAGCACTGAAAATTTCTATAGCGTTGATCAAGACAAGGTGGAATACAAGATATGACAAAAATCCGCTGAAAAATATGAATATTTAGGTACCAAAATATTGGGTTAGGTTAGGTGTGACAATCAAAAGTTTTGCACTTCCCACAATAGGGGGTGGTCGAGAGTCGTACCAAACGACGGGGCAAAACTCCGGACGTTATTAAGTGATGGTTCGGAGAATAATTTTGAATAATTTGAGACAAATTTTGACAATTTATTAAAAAATTTGCATTTCTTCGACGAATTTTTAATGTTCTTTTTGTAGTATAAAAAACTTAAATTTTGGCAGCACTGAAAATTTCTATAGCGTTGATCAAGACAAGGTGGAATACAAGATATGACAAAAATCCGCTGAAAAATATGAATATTTAGGTACCAAAATATTGGGTTAGGTTAGGTGTGACAATCAAAAGTTTTGCACTTCCCACAATAGGGGGTGGTCGAGAGTGGTACCAAACGACGGGGCAAAACTCCGGGCGTTATTTAATGATGGTTCAGAGAAAAACTTTGAATAATTTGAGACAAATTTTGACAATTTATTAAAAAATTTGCATTTCTTTGACAAATTTTTAATGTTCTATTTGTAGTACAAAAACTCTTAAATTTTGGCAGCATTGAAAATTTCTATAGCGTTGATCAAGACAAGGTGGAATACAAGATATGACAAAAATCCGCTGAAAAATATGAATATTTAGGTACCGAAAGATTAGGTTAGTTTAGGTGTAAAAATCAAAAGTTTTGCACTTCCCACAATAGGGGGTGGTCGAGAGTCGTACCAACCGACGGGGCAAAACTCCGGGCGTTATTTAATGATGGTTCAGAGAATAATTTTGAATAATTTGAGACAAATTTTGACAATTTATTAAAAAATTTGCATTTCTTTTACAAATTTTTAATGTTCTATTTGTAGTACACAAACTCTTAAATTTTGGCAGCATTGAAAATTTCTATAGCGTTGATCAAAGCAAGGTAGAATACAAGATATGACAAAAACCCGCTGAAAAATATGAATATTCAGGTACCAAAAGATTCGGTTAGGTTAGGTGTGACAATCAAAAGTTTTGCACTTCCCACAATAGGGGGTGGTCGAGAGTCGTACCAAACGACGGGGCAAAACTCCGGACGTTATTAAGTGATGGTTCGGAGAATAATTTTGAATAATTTGAGACAAATTTTGACAATTTATTAAAAAATTTGCATTTCTTCGACGAATTTTTAATGTTCTTTTTGTAGTATAAAAAACTTAAATTTTGGCAGCACTGAAAATTTCTATAGCGTTGATCAAGACAAGGTGGAATACAAGATATGACAAAAATCCGCTGAAAAATATGAATATTTAGGTACCAAAATATTGGGTTAGGTTAGGTGTGACAATCAAAAGTTTTGCACTTCCCACAATAGGGGGTGGTCGAGAGTGGTACCAAACGACGGGGCAAAACTCCGGGCGTTATTTAATGATGGTTCAGAGAAAAACTTTGAATAATTTGAGACAAATTTTGAAAATTTATTAAAAATTTTGCATTTCTTTGACGAATTTTTAATGTTCTTTTTGTAGTATAAAAAACTTAAATTTTGGCAGCACTGAAAATTTCTATAGCGTTGATCAAGACAAGGTGGAATACAAGATATGACAAAAATCCGCTGAAAAATATGAATATTTAGGTACCGAAAGATTAGGTTAGGTTAGGTGTAAAAATCAAAAGTTTTGCACTTCCCACAATAGGGGGTGGTCGAGAGTGGTACCAAACGACGGGGCAAAACTCCGGGCGTTATTTAATGATGGTTCAGAGAAAAACTTTGAATAATTTGAGACAAATTTTGACAATTTATTAAAAATTTTGCATTTCTTTGACGAATTTTTAATGATCTTTTTGTAGTATTAAAAACTTAAATTTTGGCAGCACTGAAAATTTCTATAGCGTTGATCAAGACAAGGTGGAATACAAGATATGACAAAAATCCGCTGAAAAATATGAATATTTAGGTACCGAAAGATTAGGTTAGTTTAGGTGTAAAAATCAAAAGTTTTGCACTTCTCACAATAGGGGGTGGTCGAGAGTCGTACCAAACGACGGGGCAAAACTCCGGGCGTTATTTAATGATGGTTCAGAGAATAATTTTGAATAATTTGAGACAAATTTTGACAATTTATTAAAAAATTTGCATTTCTTTGACAAATTTTTAATGTTCTATTTGTAGTACAAAAACTCTTAAATTTTGGCAGCATTGAAAATTTCTATAGCGTTGATCAAGACAAGGTGGAATACAAGATATGACAAAAATCCGCTGAAAAATATGAATATTTAGGTACCGAAAGATTAGGTTAGTTTAGGTGTAAAAATCAAAAGTTTTGCACTTCCCACAATAGGGGATGGTCGAGAGTCGTACCAAACGACGGGGCAAAACTCCGGGCGTTATTTAATGATGGTTCAGAGAATAATTTTGAATAATTTGAGACAAATTTTGACAATTTATTAAAAAATTTGCATTTCTTTGACAAATTTTTAATGTTCTATTTGTAGTACAAAAACTCTTAAATTTTGGCAGCATTGAAAATTTCTATAGCGTTGATCAAGACAAGGTGGAATACAAGATATGACAAAAATCCGCTGAAAAATATGAATATTTAGGTACCGAAAGATTAGGTTAGTTTAGGTGTAAAAATCAAAAGTTTTGCACTTCCCACAATAGGGGGTGGTCGAGAGTCGTACCAAACGACGGGGCAAAACTCCGGGCGTTATTTAATGATGGTTCAGAGAATAATTTTGAATAATTTGAGACAAATTTTGACAATTTATTAAAAAATTTGCATTTCTTTTACAAATTTTTAATGTTCTATTTGTAGTACACAAACTCTTAAATTTTGGCAGCATTGAAAATTTCTATAGCGTTGATCAAGACAAGGTAGAATACAAGATATGACAAAAACCCGCTGAAAAATATGAATATTCAGGTACCAAAAGATTCGGTTAGGTTAGGTGTGACAATCAAAAGTTTTGCACTTCCCACAATAGGGGGTGGTCGAGAGTCGTACCAAACGACGGGGCAAAACTCCGGACGTTATTAAGTGATGGTTCGGAGAATAATTTTGAATAATTTGAGACAAATTTTGACAATTTATTAAAAAATTTGCATTTCTTCGACGAATTTTTAATGTTCTTTTTGTAGTATAAAAAACTTAAATTTTGGCAGCACTGAAAATTTCTATAGCGTTGATCAAGACAAGGTGGAATACAAGATATGACAAAAATCCGCTGAAAAATATGAATATTTAGGTACCAAAATATTGGGTTAGGTTAGGTGTGACAATCAAAAGTTTTGCACTTCCCACAATAGGGGGTGGTCGAGAGTGGTACCAAACGACGGGGCAAAACTCCGGGCGTTATTTAATGATGGTTCAGAGAAAAACTTTGAATAATTTGAGACAAATTTTGACAATTTATTAAAAAATTTGCATTTCTTTGACAAATTTTTAATGTTCTATTTGTAGTACAAAAACTCTTAAATTTTGGCAGCATTGAAAATTTCTATAGCGTTGATCAAGACAAGGTGGAATACAAGATATGACAAAAATCCGCTGAAAAATATGAATATTTAGGTACCGAAAGATTAGGTTAGTTAAGGTGTAAAAATCAAAAGTTTTGCACTTCCCACAATAGGGGGTGGTCGAGAGTCGTACCAAACGACGGGGCAAAACTCCGGGCGTTATTTAATGATGGTTCAGAGAATAATTTTGAATAATTTGAGACAAATTTTGACAATTTATTAAAAAATTTGCATTTCTTTTACAAATTTTTAATGTTCTATTTGTAGTACACAAACTCTTAAATTTTGGCAGCATTGAAAATTTCTATAGCGTTGATCAAAACAAGGTAGAATACAAGATATGACAAAAACCCGCTGAAAAATATGAATATTCAGGTACCAAAAGATTCGGTTAGGTTAGGTGTGACAATCAAAAGTTTTGCACTTCCCACAATAGGGGGTGGTCGAGAGTCGTACCAAACGACGGGGCAAAACTCCGGACGTTATTAAGTGATGGTTCGGAGAATAATTTTGAATAATTTGAGACAAATTTTGACAATTTATTAAAAAATTTGCATTTCTTCGACGAATTTTTAATGTTCTTTTTGTAGTATAAAAAACTTAAATTTTGGCAGCACTGAAAATTTCTATAGCGTTGATCAAGACAAGGTGGAATACAAGATATGACAAAAATCCGCTGAAAAATATGAATATTTAGGTACCAAAATATTGGGTTAGGTTAGGTGTGACAATCAAAAGTTTTGCACTTCCCACAATAGGGGGTGGTCGAGAGTGGTACCAAACGACGGGGCAAAACTCCGGGCGTTATTTAATGATGGTTCAGAGAAAAACTTTGAATAATTTGAGACAAATTTTGAAAATTTATTAAAAATTTTGCATTTCTTTGACGAATTTTTAATGTTCTTTTTGTAGTATAAAAAACTTAAATTTTGGCAGCACTGAAAATTTCTATAGCGTTGATCAAGACAAGGTGGAATACAAGATATGACGAAAATCCGCTGAAAAATATGAATATTTAGGTACCGAAAGATTAGGTTAGGTTAGGTGTAAAAATCAAAAGTTTTGCACTTCCCACAATAGGGGGTGGTCGAGAGTGGTACCAAACGACGGGGCAAAACTCCGGGCGTTATTTAATGATGGTTCAGAGAAAAACTTTGAATAATTTGAGACAAATTTTGACAATTTATTAAAAATTTTGCATTTCTTTGACGAATTTTTAATGTTCTTTTTGTAGTATTAAAAACTTAAATTTTGGCAGCACTGAAAATTTCTATAGCGTTGATCAAGACAAGGTGGAATACAAGATATGACAAAAATCCGCTGAAAAATATGAATATTTAGGTACCGAAAGATTAGGTTAGTTTAGGTGTAAAAATCAAAAGTTTTGCACTTCCCACAATAGGGGGTGGTCGAGAGTCGTACCAAACGACGGGGCAAAACTCCGGGCGTTATTTAATGATGGTTCAGAGAATAATTTTGAATAATTTGAGACAAATTTTGACAATTTATTAAAAAATTTGCATTTCTTTGACAAATTTTTAATGTTCTATTTGTAGTACAAAAACTCTTAAATTTTGGCAGCATTGAAAATTTCTATAGCGTTGATCAAGACAAGGTGGAATACAAGATATGACAAAAATCCGCTGAAAAATATGAATATTTAGGTACCGAAAGATTAGGTTAGTTTAGGTGTAAAAATCAAAAGTTTTGCACTTCCCACAATAGGGGGTGGTCGAGAGTCGTACCAAACGACGGGGCAAAACTCCGGGCGTTATTTAATGATGGTTCAGAGAATAATTTTGAATAATTTGAGACAAATTTTGACAATTTATTAAAAAATTTGCATTTCTTTGACAAATTTTTAATGTTCTATTTGTAGTACAAAAACTCTTAAATTTTGGCAGCATTGAAAATTTCTATAGCGTTGATCAAGACAAGGTAGAATACAAGATATGACAAAAACCCGCTGAAAAATATGAATATTCAGGTACCAAAAGATTCGGTTAGGTTAGGTGTGACAATCAAAAGTTTTGCACTTCCCACAATAGGGGGTGGTCGAGAGTCGTACCAAACGACGGGGCAAAACTCCGGGCGTTATTAAATGATGGTTCGGAGAATAATTTTGAATAATTTGAGACAAATTTTGACAATTTATTAAAAAATTTGCATTTCTTTGACAAATTTTTAATGTTCTATTTGTAGTACAAAAACTCTTAAATTTTGGCAGCATTGAAAATTTCTATAGCGTTGATCAAGACAAAGTAGAATACAAGATATGACAAAAACCCGCTGAAAAATATGAATATTCAGGTACCAAAAGATTCGGTTAGGTTAGGTGTGACAATCAAAAGTTTTGCACTTCCCACAATAGGAGGTGGTCGAGAGTGGTACCAAACGACGGGGCAAAACTCCGGGCGTTATTTAATGATGGTTCAGAGAAAAACTTTGAATAATTTGAGACAAATTTTGACAATTTATTAAAAAATTTGCATTTCTTTGACAAATTTTTAATGTTCTATTTGTAGTACAAAAACTCTTAAATTTTGGCAGCATTGAAAATTTCTATAGCGTTGATCAAGACAAGGTAGAATACAAGATATGACAAAAACCCGCTGAAAAATATGAATATTCAGGTACCAAAAGATTCGGTTAGGTTAGGTGTGACAATCAAAAGTTTTGCACTTCCCACAATAGCGGGTGGTCAAGAGTCGTACCAAACGACGGGGCAAAACTCCGGGCGTTATTTAATGATGGTTCAGAGAAAAACTTTGAATAATTTGAGACAAATTTTGACAATTTATTAAAAATTTTGCATTTCTTTGACGAATTTTTAATGTTCTTTTTGTAGTATTAAAAACTTAAATTTTGGCAGCACTGAAAATTTCTATAGCGTTGATCAAGACAAGGTGGAATACAAGATATGACAAAAATCGCTGAAAAATATGAATATTTAGGTACCGAAAGATTAGGTTAGTTTAGGTGTAAAAATCAAAAGTTTTGCACTTCCACAATAGGGGGTGGTCGAGAGTCGTACCAAACGACGGGGCAAAACTCCGGGCGTTATTAAATGATGGTTCGGAGAATAATTTTGATTAATTTGAGACAAATTTTGACAATTTATTAAAAAATTTGCATTTCTTCGACGAATTTTTAATGTTCTTTTTGTAGTATAAAAAACTTAAATTTTGGCAGCACTGAAAATTTCTATAGCGTTGATCAAGACAAGGTGGAATACAAGATATGACAAAAATCCGCTGAAAAATATGAATATTTAGGTACCGAAAGATTAGGTTAGGTTAGGTGTAAAAATCAAAAGTTTTGCACTTCCCACAATAGGGGGTGGTCGAGAGTGGTACCAAACGACGGGGCAAAACTCCGGGCGTTATTTAATGATGGTTCAGAGAAAAACTTTGAATAATTTGAGACAAATTTTGACAATTTATTAAAAATTTTGCATTTCTTTGACGAATTTTTAATGTTCTTTTTGTAGTATTAAAAACTTAAATTTTGGCAGCACTGAAAATTTCTATAGCGTTGATCAAGACAAGGTGGAATACAAGATATGACAAAAATCCGCTGAAAAATATGAATATTTAGGTACCGAAAGAT
The DNA here is from genome assembly GCA_963675205.1 of Catocala nupta. Lineage (NCBI taxonomy): Eukaryota > Metazoa > Arthropoda > Insecta > Lepidoptera > Erebidae > Catocala > Catocala nupta. The sequence continues at coordinate 732,011 of OY776107.1, read as the reverse complement.
TAGGTTAGTTTAGGTGTAAAAATCAAAAGTTTTGCACTTCCCACAATAGGGGGTGGTCGAGAGTGGTACCAAACGACGGGGCAAAACTCCGGGCGTTATTTAATGATGGTTCAGAGAAAAACTTTGAATAATTTGAGACAAATTTTGACAATTTATTAAAAATTTTGCATTTCTTTGACGAATTTTTAATGTTCTTTTTGTAGTATTAAAAACTTAAATTTTGGCAGCACTGAAAATTTCTATAGCGTTGATCAAGACAAGGTGGAATACAAGATATGACAAAAATCCGCTGAAAATTATGAATATTTAGGTACCGAAAGATTAGGTTAGGTTAGGTGTAAAAATCAAGGGGGGGCCTGCTATGGTTGAATCTTTTAAGTTCCCAACTGGCCCCCCCATTGGGTGAGAGAGGGAACACCCCAGGTTTTTTAGTGGGTAGACCAGCGCGTTTTCTTGCTGGGAGTCCCACACGCCCCGCCGGTGCCGTCCCCTAGCCGGCGGGTAGTGCATGAAGCATTTTTCCTGGGAATCAAAAAAAAAAAAAAAAGGTGTAAAAATCAAAAGTTTTGCACTTCCACAATAGGGGGTGGTCGAGAGTCGTACCAAACGACGGGGCAAAACTCCGGGCGTTATTAAATGATGGTTTGGAGAATAATTTTGATTAATTTGAGACAAATTTTGACAATTTATTAAAAAATTTGCATTTCTTCGACGAATTTTTAATGTTCTTTTTGTAGTATAAAAAACTTAAATTTTGGCAGCACTGAAAATTTCTATAGCGTTGATCAAGACAAGGTGGAATACAAGATATGACAAAAATCCGCTGAAAAATATGAATATTTAGGTACCAAAATATTGGGTTAGGTTAGGTGTGACAATCAAAAGTTTTGCACTTCCCACAATAGGGGGTGGTCGAGAGTGGTACCAAACGACGGGGCAAAACTCCGGGCGTTATTTAATGATGGTTCAGAGAAAAACTTTGAATAATTTGAGACAAATTTTGACAATTTATTAAAAATTTTGCATTTCTTTGACGAATTTTTAATGTTCTTTTTGTAGTATAAAAAACTTAAATTTTGGCAGCACTGAAAATTTCTATAGCGTTGATCAAGACAAGGTGGAATACAAGATATGACAAAAATCCGCTGAAAATTATGAATATTTAGGTACCGAAAGATTAGGTTAGGTTAGGTGTAAAAATCAAGGGGGGGCCTGCTATGGTTGAATCTTTTAAGTTCCCAACTGGCCCCCCCCATTGGGTGGGAGAGGGAACACCCCAGGTTTTTTAGTGGGTAGACCAGCGCGTTTTCTAGCTGGGAGTCCCACACGCCCCGCCGGTGCCGTCCCCTAGCCGGCGGGTAGTGCATGAAGCATTTTTCCTGGGAATCAAAAAAAAAAAAAAAAAAAAAAGGTGTAAAAATCAAAAGTTTTGCACTTCCCACAATAGGGGGTGGTCGAGAGTCGTACCAAACGACGCGGCAAAACTCCGGGCGTTATTTAATGATGGTTCGGAGAATAATTTTGAATAATTTGAGACAAATTTTGACAATTTATTAAGAAATTTGCATTTCTTTGACAAATTTTTAATGTTCTATTTGTAGTACAAAAACTCTTAAATTTTGGCAGCATTGAAAATTTCTATAGCGTTGATCAAGACAAGGTAGAATACAAGATATGACAAAAACCCGCTGAAAAATATGAATATTCAGGTACCAAAAGATTCGGTTAGGTTAGGTGTGACAATCAAAAGTTTTGCACTTCCCACAATAGGGGGTGGTCGAGAGTCGTACCAAACGACGGGGCAAAACTCCGGGCGTTATTTAATGATGGTTCGGAGAATAATTTTGAATAATTTGAGACAAATTTTGACAATTTATTAAAAATTTTGCATTTCTTTGACGAATTTTTAATGTTCTTTTTGTAGTATAAAAAACTTAAATTTTGGCAGCACTGAAAATTTCTATAGCGTTGATCAAGACAAGGTGGAATACAAGATATGACAAAAATTCGCTGAAAAATATGAATATTTAGGTACCGAAAGATTAGGTTAGGTTAGGTGTAAAAATCAAAAGTTTTGCACTTCCTACAATAGGGGGTGGTCGAGAGTCGTACCAAACGACGGGGCAAAACTCCGGGCGTTATTTAATGATGGTTGGGAGAATAATTTTGAATAATTTGAGACAAATTTTGACAATTTATTAAGAAATTTGCATTTCTTTGACAAATTTTTAATGTTCTATTTGTAGTACAAAAACTCTTAAATATTGGCAGCACTGAAAATTTCTATAGCGTTGATCAAGACAAAGTGGAATACAAGATATGACAAAAATCCGCTGAAAAATATGAATATTTAGGTGCCAAAATATTGGGTTAGGTTAGGTGTGACAATCAAAAGTTTTGCACTTCCCACAATAGGGGGTGGTCGAGAGTGGTACCAAACGACGGGGCAAAACTCCGAGCGTTATTTAATGATGGTTCAGAGAAAAACTTTGAATAATTTGAGACAAATTTTGACAATTTATTAAAAAATTTGCATTTCTTTGACAAATTTTTAATGTTCTATTCATAGTACCAAAACTCTTAAATTTTGGCAGCATTGAAAATTTCTATAGCGTTGATCAAGACAAGGTAGAATACAAGATATGACAAAAACCCGCTGAAAAATATGAATATTCAGGTACCAAAAGATTCGGTTAGGTTAGGTGTGACAATAAAAAGTTTTGCACTTCCCACAATAGGGGGTGGTCGAGAGTGGTACCAAATGACGGGGCAAAACTCCGGGCGTTATTTAATGATGGTTCAGAGAAAAACTTTGAATAATTTGAGACAAATTTTGACAATTTATTAAGAAATTTGCATTTCTTTGACAAATTTTAATGTTCTATTTGTAGTACAAAAACTCTTAAATTTTGGCAGCATTGAAAATTTCTATAGCGTTGATCAAGACAAGGTAGAATACAAGATATGACAAAAATCCGCTGAAAAATATGAATATTTAGGTACCGAAAGATTAGGTTAGTTTAGGTGTAAAAATCAAAAGTTTTGCACTTCCCACAATAGGGGTTGGTCGAGAGTTGTACCAAACGACGGGGCAAAACTCCGGGCGTTATTAAATGATGGTTCGGAGAATAATTTTGAATAATTTGAGACAAATTTTGACAATTTATTAAAAAATTTGCATTTCTTTGACAAATTTTTAATGTTCTATTTGTAGTACAAAAACTCTTAAATTTTGGCAGCATTGAAAATTTCTATAGCGTTGATCAAGACAAGGTAGAATACAAGATATGACAAAAACCCGCTGAAAAATATGAATATTCAGGTACCAAAAGATTCGGTTAGGTTAGGTGTGACAATCAAAAGTTTTGCACTTCCCACAATAGGGGGTGGTCGAGAGTGGTACCAAATGACGGGGCAAAACTCCGGGCGTTATTTAATGATGGTTCAGAGAAAAACTTTGAATAATTTGAGACAAATTTTGACAATTTATTAAAAATTTTGATTTCTTTGACGAATTTTTAATGTTCTTTTTGTAGTATTAAAAACTTAAATTTTGGCAGCACTGAAAATTTCTATAGCGTTGATCAAGACAAGGTGGAATACAAGATATGACAAAAATCCGCTGAAAAATATGAATATTTAGGTACCGAAAGATTAGGTTAGTTTAGGTGTAAAAATCAAAAGTTTTGCACTTCCACAATAGGGGGTGGTCGAGAGTCGTACCAAACGACGGGGCAAAACTCCGGGCGTTATTAAATGATGGTTCGGAGAATAATTTTGATTAATTTGAGACAAATTTTGACAATTTATTAAAAAATTTGCATTTCTTCGACGAATTTTTAATGTTCTTTTTGTAGTATAAAAAACTTAAATTTTGGCAGCACTGAAAATTTCTAAAGCGTTGATCAAGACAAGGTGGAATACAAGATATGACAAAAATCCGCTGAAAAATATGAATATTTAGATACCAAAATATTGGGTTAGGTTAGGTGTGACAATCAAAAGTTTTGCACTTCCCACAATAGGAGGTGGTCGAGAGTGGTACCAAACGACGGGGCAAAACTCCGGGCGTTATTTAATGATGGTTCAGAGAAAAACTTTGAATAATTTGAGACAAATTTTGACAATTTATTAAAAATTTTGCATTTCTTTGACGAATTTTTAATGTTCTTTTTGTAGTATAAAAAACTTAAATTTTGGCAGCATTGAAAATTTCTATAGCGTTGATCAAGACAAGGTGGAATACAAGATATGACAAAAATCCGCTGAAAATTATGAATATTTAGGTACCGAAAGATTAGGTTAGGTTAGGTGTAAAAATCAAGGGGGGGCCTGCTATGGTTGAATCTTTTAAGTTCCCAACTGGCCCCCCCATTGGGTGAGAGAGGGAACACCCCAGGTTTTTTAGTGGGTAGACCAGCGCGTTTTCTTGCTGGGAGTCCCACACGCCCCGCCGGTGCCGTCCCCTAGCCGGCGGGTAGTGCATGAAGCATTTTTCCTGGGAATCAAAAAAAAAAAAAAAAAAAAGGTGTAAAAATCAAAAGTTTTGCACTTCCCACAATAGGGGGTGGTCGAGAGTCGTACCAAACGACGGGGCAAAACTCCGGGCGTTATTAAATGATGGTTCGGAGAATAATTTTGAATAATTTGAGACAAATTTTGACAATTTATTAAAAAATTTGCATTTCTTTGACAAATTTTTAATGTTCTATTTGTAGTACAAAAACTCTTAAATTTTGGCAGCATTGAAAATTTCTATAGCGTTGATCAAGACAAGGTAGAATACAAGATATGACAAAAACCCGCTGAAAAATATGAATATTCAGGTACCAAAAGATTCGGTTAGGTTAGGTGTGACAATCAAAAGTTTTGCACTTCCCACAATAGCGGGTGGTCGAGAGTCGTACCAAACGACGGGGCAAAACTCCGGGCGTTATTAAATGATGGTTCGGAGAATAATTTTAAATAATTGGAGACAAATTTTGACAATTTATTAAAAAATTTGCATTTCTTCGACGAATTTTTAATGTTCTTTTTGTAGTATAAAAAACTTAAATTTTGGCAGCACTGAAAATTTCTATAGCGTTGATCAAGACAAGGTGGAATACAAGATATGACAAAAATCCGCTGAAAAATATGAATATTTAGGTACCAAAATATTGGGTTAGGTTAGGTGTGACAATCAAAAGTTTTGCACTTCCCACAATAGCGGGTGGTCGAGAGTGGCACCAAACGACGGGGCAAAACTCCGGGCGTTATTTAATGATGGTTCAGAGAAAAACTTTGAATAATTTGAGACAAATTTTGACAATTTATTAAAAATTTTGCATTTCTTTGACGAATTTTTAATGTTCTTTTTGTAGTATAAAAAACTTAAATTTTGGCAGCACTGAAAATTTCTATAGCGTTGATCAAGACAAGATGGAATACAAGATATGACAAAAATCCGCTGAAAAATATGAATATTCAGGTACCAAAATATTGGGTTAGGTTAGGTGTGACAATCAAAAGTTTTGCACTTCCCACAATAGGGGGTGGTCGAGAGTGGTACCAAACGACGGGGCAAAACTCCGGGCGTTATTTAATGATGGTTCAGAGAAAAACTTTGAATAATTTGAGACAAATTTTGACAATTTATTAAAAATTTTGCATTTCTTTGACGAATTTTTGATGTTCTTTTTGTAGTATAAAAAACTTAAATTTTGGCAGCACTGAAAATTTCTATAGCGTTGATCAAGACAAGGTGGAATACAAGATATGACAAAAATCCGCTGAAAATATGAATATTTAGGTATCGAAAGATTAGGTTAGGTTAGGTGTAAAAATCAAAAGTTTTGCACTTCCCACAATAGGGGGTGGTCGAGAGTCGAACCAAACGACGGGGCAAAACTCCGGGCGTTATTAAATGATGGTTCGGAGAATAATTTTGATTAATTTGAGACAAATTTTGACAATTTATTAAAAAATTTGCATTTCTTCGACGAATTTTTAATGTTCTTTTTGTAGTATAAAAAACTTAAATTTTGGCAGCACTGAAAATTTCTATAGCGTTGATCAAGACAAGGTGGAATACAAGATATGACAAAAATCCGCTGAAAAATATGAATATTTAGGTATCGAAAGATTAGGTTAGGTTAGGTGTAAAAATCAAAAGTTTTGCACTTCCCACAATAGGGGGTGGTCGAGAGTCGTACCAAACGACGGGGCAAAACTCCGGGCGTTATTAAATGATGGTTCGGAGAATAATTTTGATTAATTTGAGACAAATTTTGACAATTTATTAAAAAATTTGCATTTCTTCGACGAATTTTTAATGTTCTTTTTGTAGTATAAAAAACTTAAATTTTGGCAGCACTGAAAATTTCTATAGCGTTGATCAAGACAAGGTGGAATACAAGATATGACAAAAATCCGCTGAAAAATATGAATATTTAGGTACCAAAATATTGGGTTAGGTTAGGTGTGACAATCAAAAGTTTTGCACTTCCCACAATAGGAGGTGGTCGAGAGTGGTACCAAACGACGGGGCAAAACTCCGGGCGTTATTTAATGATGGTTCAGAGAAAAACTTTGAATAATTTGAGACAAATTTTGACAATTTATTAAAAATTTTGCATTTCTTTGACGAATTTTTAATGTTCTTTTTGTAGTATAAAAAACTTAAATTTTGGCAGCATTGAAAATTTCTATAGCGTTGATCAAGACAAGGTGGAATACAAGATATGACAAAAATCCGCTGAAAATTATGAATATTTAGGTACCGAAAGATTAGGTTAGGTTAGGTGTAAAAATCAAGGGGGGGCCTGCTATGGTTGAATCTTTTAAGTTCCCAACTGGCCCCCCCATTGGGTGAGAGAGGGAACACCCCAGGTTTTTTAGTGGGTAGACCAGCGCGTTTTCTTGCTGGGAGTCCCACACGCCCCGCCGGTGCCGTCCCCTAGCCGGCGGGTAGTGCATGAAGCATTTTTCCTGGGAATCAAAAAAAAAAAAAAAAAAAAGGTGTAAAAATCAAAAGTTTTGCACTTCCCACAATAGGGGGTGGTCGAGAGTCGTACCAAACGACGGGGCAAAACTCCGGGCGTTATTAAATGATGGTTCGGAGAATAATTTTGAATAATTTGAGACAAATTTTGACAATTTATTAAAAAATTTGCATTTCTTTGACAAATTTTTAATGTTCTATTTGTAGTACAAAAACTCTTAAATTTTGGCAGCATTGAAAATTTCTATAGCGTTGATCAAGACAAGGTAGAATACAAGATATGACAAAAACCCGCTGAAAAATATGAATATTCAGGTACCAAAAGATTCGGTTAGGTTAGGTGTGACAATCAAAAGTTTTGCACTTCCCACAATAGCGGGTGGTCGAGAGTGGCACCAAACGACGGGGCAAAACTCCGGGCGTTATTTAATGATGGTTCAGAGAAAAACTTTGAATAATTTGAGACAAATTTTGACAATTTATTAAAAATTTTGCATTTCTTTGACGAATTTTTAATGTTCTTTTTGTAGTATAAAAAACTTAAATTTTGGCAGCATTGAAAATTTCTATAGCGTTGATCAAGACAAGGTGGAATACAAGATATGACAAAAATCCGCTGAAAATTATGAATATTTAGGTACCGAAAGATTAGGTTAGGTTAGGTGTAAAAATCAAGGGGGGGCCTGCTATGGTTGAATCTTTTAAGTTCCCAACTGGCCCCCCCATTGGGTGAGAGAGGGAACACCCCAGGTTTTTTAGTGGGTAGACCAGCGCGTTTTCTTGCTGGGAGTCCCACACGCCCCGCCGGTGCCGTCCCCTAGCCGGCGGGTAGTGCATGAAGCATTTTTCCTGGGAATCAAAAAAAAAAAAAAAAAAAAGGTGTAAAAATCAAAAGTTTTGCACTTCCCACAATAGGGGGTGGTCGAGAGTCGTACCAAACGACGGGGCAAAACTCCGGGCGTTATTAAATGATGGTTCGGAGAATAATTTTGAATAATTTGAGACAAATTTTGACAATTTATTAAAAAATTTGCATTTCTTTGACAAATTTTTAATGTTCTATTTGTAGTACAAAAACTCTTAAATTTTGGCAGCATTGAAAATTTCTATAGCGTTGATCAAGACAAGGTAGAATACAAGATATGACAAAAACCCGCTGAAAAATATGAATATTCAGGTACCAAAAGATTCGGTTAGGTTAGGTGTGACAATCAAAAGTTTTGCACTTCCCACAATAGCGGGTGGTCGAGAGTCGTACCAAACGACGGGGCAAAACTCCGGGCGTTATTAAATGATGGTTCGGAGAATAATTTTAAATAATTGGAGACAAATTTTGACAATTTATTAAAAAATTTGCATTTCTTCGACGAATTTTTAATGTTCTTTTTGTAGTATAAAAAACTTAAATTTTGGCAGCGCTGAAAATTTCTATAGCGTTGATCAAGACAAGGTGGAATACAAGATATGACAAAAATCCGCTGAAAAATATGAATATTTAGGTACCAAAATATTGGGTTAGGTTAGGTGTGACAATCAAAAGTTTTGCACTTCCCACAATAGCGGGTGGTCGAGAGTGGCACCAAACGACGGGGCAAAACTCCGGGCGTTATTTAATGATGGTTCAGAGAAAAACTTTGAATAATTTGAGACAAATTTTGACAATTTATTAAAAATTTTGCATTTCTTTGACGAATTTTTGATGTTCTTTTTGTAGTATAAAAAACTTAAATTTTGGCAGCACTGAAAATTTCTATAGCGTTGATCAAGACAAGATGGAATACAAGATATGACAAAAATCCGCTGAAAAATATGAATATTCAGGTACCAAAATATTGGGTTAGGTTAGGTGTGACAATCAAAAGTTTTGCACTTCCCACAATAGGGGGTGGTCGAGAGTGGTACCAAACGACGGGGCAAAACTCCGGGCGTTATTTAATGATGGTTCAGAGAAAAACTTTGAATAATTTGAGACAAATTTTGACAATTTATTAAAAATTTTGCATTTCTTTGACGAATTTTTGATGTTCTTTTTGTAGTATAAAAAACTTAAATTTTGGCAGCACTGAAAATTTCTATAGCGTTGATCAAGACAAGGTGGAATACAAGATATGACAAAAATCCGCTGAAAATATGAATATTTAGGTATCGAAAGATTAGGTTAGGTTAGGTGTAAAAATCAAAAGTTTTGCACTTCCCACAATAGGGGGTGGTCGAGAGTCGTACCAAACGACGGGACAAAACTCCGGGCGTTATTAAATGATGGTTCGGAGAATAATTTTGATTAATTTGAGACAAATTTTGACAATTTATTAAAAAATTTGCATTTCTTCGACGAATTTTTAATGTTCTTTTTGTAGTATAAAAAACTTAAATTTTGGCAGCACTGAAAATTTCTATAGCGTTGATCAAGACAAGGTGGAATACAAGATATGACAAAAATCCGCTGAAAAATATGAATATTTAGGTACCAAAATATTGGGTTAGGTTAGGTGTGACAATCAAAAGTTTTGCACTTCCCACAATAGGAGGTGGTCGAGAGTGGTACCAAACGACGGGGCAAAACTCCGGGCGTTATTTAATGATGGTTCAGAGAAAAACTTTGAATAATTTGAGACAAATTTTGACAATTTATTAAAAATTTTGCATTTCTTTGACGAATTTTTAATGTTCTTTTTGTAGTATAAAAAACTTAAATTTTGGCAGCATTGAAAATTTCTATAGCGTTGATCAAGACAAGGTGGAATACAAGATATGACAAAAATCCGCTGAAAATTATGAATATTTAGGTACCGAAAGATTAGGTTAGGTTAGGTGTAAAAATCAAGGGGGGGCCTGCTATGGTTGAATCTTTTAAGTTCCCAACTGGCCCCCCCATTGGGTGAGAGAGGGAACACCCCAGGTTTTTTAGTGGGTAGACCAGCGCGTTTTCTTGCTGGGAGTCCCACACGCCCCGCCGGTGCCGTCCCCTAGCCGGCGGGTAGTGCATGAAGCATTTTTCCTGGGAATCAAAAAAATATAAAAAAAAAAGGTGTAAAAATCAAAAGTTTTGCACTTCCCACAATAGGGGGTGGTCGAGAGTCGTACCAAACGACGGGGCAAAACTCCGGGCGTTATTAAATGATGGTTCGGAGAATAATTTTGAATAATTTGAGACAAATTTTGACAATTTATTAAAAAATTTGCATTTCTTTGACAAATTTTTAATGTTCTATTTGTAGTACAAAAACTCTTAAATTTTGGCAGCATTGAAAATTTCTATAGCGTTGATCAAGACAAGGTAGAATACAAGATATGACAAAAACCCGCTGAAAAATATGAATATTCAGGTACCAAAAGATTCGGTTAGGTTAGGTGTGACAATCAAAAGTTTTGCACTTCCCACAATAGCGGGTGGTCGAGAGTGGCACCAAACGACGGGGCAAAACTCCGGGCGTTATTTAATGATGGTTCAGAGAAAAACTTTGAATAATTTGAGACAAATTTTGACAATTTATTAAAAATTTTGCATTTCTTTGACGAATTTTTAATGTTCTTTTTGTAGTATAAAAAACTTAAATTTTGGCAGCACTGAAAATTTCTATAGCGTTGATCAAGACAAGATGGAATACAAGATATGACAAAAATCCGCTGAAAAATATGAATATTCAGGTACCAAAATATTGGGTTAGGTTAGGTGTGACAATCAAAAGTTTTGCACTTCCCACAATAGGGGGTGGTCGAGAGTGGTACCAAACGACGGGGCAAAACTCCGGGCGTTATTTAATGATGGTTCAGAGAAAAACTTTGAATAATTTGAGACAAATTTTGACAATTTATTAAAAATTTTGCATTTCTTTGACGAATTTTTGATGTTCTTTTTGTAGTATAAAAAACTAAAATTTTGGCAGCACTGAAAATTTCTATAGCGTTGATCAAGACAAGGTGGAATACAAGATATGACAAAAATCCGCTGAAAATATGAATATTTAGGTATCGAAAGATTAGGTTAGGTTAGGTGTAAAAATCAAAAGTTTTGCACTTCCCACAATAGGGGGTGGTCGAGAGTCGAACCAAACGACGGGGCAAAACTCCGGGCGTTATTAAATGATGGTTCGGAGAATAATTTTGATTAATTTGAGACAAATTTTGACAATTTATTAAAAAATTTGCATTTCTTTGACAAATTTTTAATGTTCTATTTGTAGTACAAAAACTCTTAAATTTTGGCAGCATTGAAAATTTCTATAGCGTTGATCAAGACAAGGTAGAATACAAGATATGACAAAAACCCGCTGAAAAATATGAATATTCAGGTACCAAAAGATTCGGTTAGGTTAGGTGTGACAATCAAAAGTTTTGCACTTCCCACAATAGGGGGTGGTCGAGAGTCGTACCAAACGACGGGGCAAAACTCCGGGCGTTATTTAATGATGGTTCGGAGAATAATTTTGAATAATTTGAGACAAATTTTGACAATTTATTAAAAATTTTGCATTTCTTTGACGAATTTTTAATGTTCTTTTTGTAGTATAAAAAACTTAAATTTTGGCAGCACTGAAAATTTCTATAGCGTTGATCAAGACAAGGTGGAATACAAGATATGACAAAAATCCGCTGAAAAATATGAATATTTAGGTACCGAAAGATTAGGTTAGGTTAGGTGTAAAAATCAAAAGTTTTGCACTTCCTACAATAGGGGGTGGTCGAGAGTCGTACCAAACGACGGGGCAAAACTCCGGGCGTTATTTAATGATGGTTGGAAGAATAATTTTGAATAATTTGAGACAAATTTTGACAATTTATTAAGAAATTTGCATTTCTTTGACAAATTTTTAATGTTCTATTTGTAGTACAAAAACTCTTAAATTTTGGCAGCACTGAAAATTTCTATAGCGTTGATCAAGACAAAGTGGAATACAAGATATGACAAAAATCCGCTGAAAAATATGAATATTTAGGTACCAAAATATTGGGTTAGGTTAGGTGTGACAATCAAAAGTTTTGCACTTCCCACAATAGGGGGTGGTCGAGAGTGGTACCAAACGACGGGGCAAAACTCCGGGCGTTATTTAATGATGGTTCAGAGAAAAACTTTGAATAATTTGAGACAAATTTTGACAATTTATTAAGAAATTTGCATTTCTTTGACAAATTTTTAATGTTCTATTCGTAGTACCAAAACTCTTAAATTTTGGCAGCATTGAAAATTTCTATAGCGTTGATCAAGACAAGGTAGAATACAAGATATGACAAAAACCCGCTGAAAAATATGAATATTCAGGTACCAAAAGATTCGGTTAGGTTAGGTGTGACAATAAAAAGTTTTGCACTTCCCACAATAGGGGGTGGTCGAGAGTGGTACCAAATGACGGGGCAAAACTCCGGGCGTTATTTAATGATGGTTCAGAGAAAAACTTTGAATAATTTGAGACAAATTTTGACAATTTATTAAGAAATTTGCATTTCTTTGACAAATTTTAATGTTCTATTTGTAGTACAAAAACTCTTAAATTTTGGCAGCATTGAAAATTTCTATAGCGTTGATCAAGACAAGGTAGAATACAAGATATGACAAAAATCCGCTGAAAAATATGAATATTTAGGTACCGAAAGATTAGGTTAGTTTAGGTGTAAAAATCAAAAGTTTTGCACTTCCCACAATAGGGGTTGGTCGAGAGTCGTACCAAACGACGGGGCAAAACTCCGGGCGTTATTAAATGATGGTTCGGAGAATAATTTTGAATAATTTGAGACAAATTTTGACAATTTATTAAAAAATTTGCATTTCTTTGACAAATTTTTAATGTTCTATTTGTAGTACAAAAACTCTTAAATTTTGGCAGCATTGAAAATTTCTATAGCGTTGATCAAGACAAGGTAGAATACAAGATATGACAAAAACCCGCTGAAAAATATGAATATTCAGGTACCAAAAGATTCGGTTAGGTTAGGTGTGACAATCAAAAGTTTTGCACTTCCCACAATAGGGGGTGGTCGAGAGTGGTACCAAATGACGGGGCAAAACTCCGGGCGTTATTTAATGATGGTTCAGAGAAAAACTTTGAATAATTTGAGACAAATTTTGACAATTTATTAAAAATTTTGATTTCTTTGACGAATTTTTAATGTTCTTTTTGTAGTATTAAAAACTTAAATTTTGGCAGCACTGAAAATTTCTATAGCGTTGATCAAGACAAGGTGGAATACAAGATATGACAAAATCCGCTGAAAAATATGAATATTTAGGTACCGAAAGATTAGGTTAGTTTAGGTGTAAAAATCAAAAGTTTTGCACTTCCACAATAGGGGGTGGTCGAGAGTCGTACCAAACGACGGGGCAAAACTCCGGGCGTTATTAAATGATGGTTCGGAGAATAATTTTGATTAATTTGAGACAAATTTTGACAATTTATTAAAAAATTTGCATTTCTTCGACGAATTTTTAATGTTCTTTTTGTAGTATAAAAAACTTAAATTTTGGCAGCACTGAAAATTTCTAAAGCGTTGATCAAGACAAGGTGGAATACAAGATATGACAAAAATCCGCTGAAAAATATGAATATTTAGATACCAAAATATTGGGTTAGGTTAGGTGTGACAATCAAAAGTTTTGCACTTCCCACAATAGGAGGTGGTCGAGAGTGGTACCAAACGACGGGGCAAAACTCCAGGCGTTATTTAATGATGGTTCAGAGAAAAACTTTGAATAATTTGAGACAAATTTTGACAATTTATTAAAAATTTTGCATTTCTTTGACGAATTTTTAATGTTCTTTTTGTAGTATAAAAAACTTAAATTTTGGCAGCATTGAAAATTTCTATAGCGTTGATCAAGACAAGGTGGAATACAAGATATGACAAAAATCCGCTGAAAATTATGAATATATAGGTACCGAAAGATTAGGTTAGGTTAGGTGTTCGGGGCGCTACAGGCGCGCTTTCGCGCCTACTGCCCAACCTTGGGGGGCCAAATACCTCCTGCCGGAGGCTCTACGAGGGGGTCGTGCGGTCCATGGCCCTATATGGGGCCCCAGTCTGGGCGGACAACCTGATGGCCCGCAACATCTCGGCGCTTCGTGCTCCACAGCGCGCCATGTCCGTCAGGTTGATTAGAGGATACCGCACGATCTCGTTCGAGGCTGCGAGCCTCCTCGCCGGATCGATGCCATGGGACCTGGAAGCGGCGCTCCTGGCAACGCTCTATCGTTGGCGCCAGGAGGCGCTAGCTCGGGGCGAAGGACCGGGTCTTTCCGCAATAAAGGCAGTAAGGTCCGAGCTCCGCCAGGTCCTAGTGGCGAATTGGAAGGAACGACTTGTGCACCCCAGTGCCGGGCACGCCACGATCGTGGCGGTAAGTCCCGTGTTTGAGGAGTGGCTGGAGAGGCGGCATGGCGCCCTCACCTTCCGGCTGACACAGGTTCTGACTGGCCACGGTTGTTTTGGCCAGTTCCTGTGTCGTATACGCCGGCAAGAGACGCCCGGTTGTCACCACTGCGGCGACTGCCGCGACGTTGTTGAGGACACGGCGCTGCACACTTTGGCGATTTGCCCCGCCTGGGCATCGCAGCGCCGTGAATTGATCGCGGCAGTCGGATCGGTTAACCTCTCGCTCCCGGCCGTAGTTGAGTCTATGGTCCGGAGTGAGAGGTCGTGGAACGCCGTCGCCTCCTTCTGTGAGGAAGTGATTTCCATCAAGGAGGTGGCGGAGCGGGAGAGGGAGCGTTTAAACCCTCTCCCCAACCGCAGAACCGGGCGCCGGAGGGCGCGAGATGACCTCCAGCCACCCTGAGATTTGACCTGGGGGTGGCGGGCTTTGTGGGCCTGCCCGCCATCCGTTCAGCACCAGGTCCGAGAGGCGGCGTGCGTGTTCCCACGCACGCCTCTGTTTCGTGTCCGTCTCCCCCCTAGGGGGGAGACAGTAGGGAATTTTGAGGGAGTCCTTTGGGTAGGTCTCTCTGGGTAGTGGCCTGCCGTTTCACACGGCAGGCCGAAACCTCGGCGGGGTCGCGACCGCATGCGAAAGCGATTCGCGCGGCCCCGCCGATAGTGGTTTTGTCGAGGAACACCGTGGTAGGTTTAGTCGGTATTCCGGGAGGTACATTATCTTTTTAACATCTTTATTTTACCCCGGCGAGTCCGACATAATCCCTCCGCCCGCCCCCGCGGAGGGATATGCGTCATTGCATTCCCCCACGTAAAAAAAAAAAAAAAAAAAGGTGTAAAAATCAAGGGGGGGCCTGCTATGGTTGAATCTTTTAAGTTCCCAACTGGCCCTCCCATTGGGTGAGAGAGGGAACACCCCAGGTTTTTTAGTGGGTAGACCAGCGCGTTTTCTTGCTGGGAGTCCCACACGCCCCGCCGGTGCCGTCCCCTAGCCGGCGGGTAGTGCATGAAGCATTTTTCCTGGGAATCAAAAAAAAAAAAAAAAAAAAGGTGTAAAAATCAAAAGTTTTGCACTTCCCACAATAGGGGGTGGTCGAGAGTCGTACCAAACGACGGGGCAAAACTCCGGGCGTTATTAAATGATGGTTCGGAGAATAATTTTGAATAATTTGAGACAAATTTTGATAATTTATTAAAAAATTTGCATTTCTTTGACAAATTTTTAATGTTCTATTTGTAGTACAAAAACTCTTAAATTTTGGCAGCATTGAAAATTTCTATAGCGTTGATCAAGACAAGGTAGAATACAAGATATGACAAAAACCCGCTGAAAAATATGAATATTCAGGTACCAAAAGATTCGGTTAGGTTAGGTGTGACAATCAAAAGTTTTGCACTTCCCACAATAGCGGGTGGTCGAGAGTCGTACCAAACGACGGGGCAAAACTCCGGGCGTTATTAAATGATGGTTCGGAGAATAATTTTAAATAATTGGAGACAAATTTTGACAATTTATTAAAAAATTTGCATTTCTTCGACGAATTTTTAATGTTCTTTTTGTAGTATAAAAAACTTAAATTTTGGCAGCACTGAAAATTTCTATAGCGTTGATCAAGACAAGGTGGAATACAAGATATGACAAAAATCCGCTGAAAAATATGAATATTTAGGTACCAAAATATTGGGTTAGGTTAGGTGTGACAATCAAAAGTTTTGCACTTCCCACAATAGCGGGTGGTCGAGAGTGGCACCAAACGACGGGGCAAAACTCCGGGCGTTATTTAATGATGGTTCAGAGAAAAACTTTGAATAATTTGAGACAAATTTTGACAATTTATTAAAAATTTTGCATTTCTTTGACGAATTTTTAATGTTCTTTTTGTAGTATAAAAAACTTAAATTTTGGCAGCACTGAAAATTTCTATAGCGTTGATCAAGACAAGATGGAATACAAGATATGACAAAAATCCGCTGAAAAATATGAATATTCAGGTACCAAAATATTGGGTTAGGTTAGGTGTGACAATCAAAAGTTTTGCACTTCCCACAATAGGGGGTGGTCGAGAGTGGTACCAAACGACGGGGCAAAACTCCGGGCGTTATTTAATGATGGTTCAGAGAAAAACTTTGAATAATTTGAGACAAATTTTGACAATTTATTAAAAATTTTGCATTTCTTTGACGAATTTTTGATGTTCTTTTTGTAGTATAAAAAACTTAAATTTTGGCAGCACTGAAAATTTCTATAGCGTTGATCAAGACAAGGTGGAATACAAGATATGACAAAAATCCGCTGAAAATATGAATATTTAGGTATCGAAAGATTAGGTTAGGTTAGGTGTAAAAATCAAAAGTTTTGCACTTCCCACAATAGGGGGTGGTCGAGAGTCGAACCAAACGACGGGGCAAAACTCCGGGCGTTATTAAATGATGGTTCGGAGAATAATTTTGATTAATTTGAGACAAATTTTGACAATTTATTAAAAAATTTGCATTTCTTCGACGAATTTTTAATGTTCTTTTTGTAGTATAAAAAACTTAAATTTTGGCAGCACTGAAAATTTCTATAGCGTTGATCAAGACAAGGTGGAATACAAGATATGACAAAAATCCGCTGAAAAATATGAATATTTAGGTATCGAAAGATTAGGTTAGGTTAGGTGTAAAAATCAAAAGTTTTGCACTTCCCACAATAGGGGGTGGTCGAGAGTCGTACCAAACGACGGGGCAAAACTCCGGGCGTTATTAAATGATGGTTCGGAGAATAATTTTGATTAATTTGAGACAAATTTTGACAATTTATTAAAAAATTTGCATTTCTTCGACGAATTTTTAATGTTCTTTTTGTAGTATAAAAAACTTAAATTTTGGCAGCACTGAAAATTTCTATAGCGTTGATCAAGACAAGGTGGAATACAAGATATGACAAAAATCCGCTGAAAAATATGAATATTTAGGTACCAAAATATTGGGTTAGGTTAGGTGTGACAATCAAAAGTTTTGCACTTCCCACAATAGGAGGTGGTCGAGAGTGGTACCAAACGACGGGGCAAAACTCCGGGCGTTATTTAATGATGGTTCAGAGAAAAACTTTGAATAATTTGAGACAAATTTTGACAATTTATTAAAAATTTTGCATTTCTTTGACGAATTTTTAATGTTCTTTTTGTAGTATAAAAAACTTAAATTTTGGCAGCATTGAAAATTTCTATAGCGTTGATCAAGACAAGGTGGAATACAAGATATGACAAAAATCCGCTGAAAATTATGAATATTTAGGTACCGAAAGATTAGGTTAGGTTAGGTGTAAAAATCAAGGGGGGGCCTGCTATGGTTGAATCTTTTAAGTTCCCAACTGGCCCCCCCATTGGGTGAGAGAGGGAACACCCCAGGTTTTTTAGTGGGTAGACCAGCGCGTTTTCTTGCTGGGAGTCCCACACGCCCCGCCGGTGCCGTCCCCTAGCCGGCGGGTAGTGCATGAAGCATTTTTCCTGGGAATCAAAAAAAAAAAAAAAAAAAAGGTGTAAAAATCAAAAGTTTTGCACTTCCCACAATAGGGGGTGGTCGAGAGTCGTACCAAACGACGGGGCAAAACTCCGGGCGTTATTAAATGATGGTTCGGAGAATAATTTTGAATAATTTGAGACAAATTTTGACAATTTATTAAAAAATTTGCATTTCTTTGACAAATTTTTAATGTTCTATTTGTAGTACAAAAACTCTTAAATTTTGGCAGCATTGAAAATTTCTATAGCGTTGATCAAGACAAGGTAGAATACAAGATATGACAAAAACCCGCTGAAAAATATGAATATTCAGGTACCAAAAGATTCGGTTAGGTTAGGTGTGACAATCAAAAGTTTTGCACTTCCCACAATAGCGGGTGGTCGAGAGTGGCACCAAACGACGGGGCAAAACTCCGGGCGTTATTTAATGATGGTTCAGAGAAAAACTTTGAATAATTTGAGACAAATTTTGACAATTTATTAAAAATTTTGCATTTCTTTGACGAATTTTTAATGTTCTTTTTGTAGTATAAAAAACTTAAATTTTGGCAGCATTGAAAATTTCTATAGCGTTGATCAAGACAAGGTGGAATACAAGATATGACAAAAATCCGCTGAAAATTATGAATATTTAGGTACCGAAAGATTAGGTTAGGTTAGGTGTAAAAATCAAGGGGGGGCCTGCTATGGTTGAATCTTTTAAGTTCCCAACTGGCCCCCCCATTGGGTGAGAGAGGGAACACCCCAGGTTTTTTAGTGGGTAGACCAGCGCGTTTTCTTGCTGGGAGTCCCACACGCCCCGCCGGTGCCGTCCCCTAGCCGGCGGGTAGTGCATGAAGCATTTTTCCTGGGAATCAAAAAAAAAAAAAAAAAAAGGTGTAAAAATCAAAAGTTTTGCACTTCCCACAATAGGGGGTGGTCGAGAGTCGTACCAAACGACGGGGCAAAACTCCGGGCGTTATTAAATGATGGTTCGGAGAATAATTTTGAATAATTTGAGACAAATTTTGACAATTTATTAAAAAATTTGCATTTCTTTGACAAATTTTTAATGTTCTATTTGTAGTACAAAAACTCTTAAATTTTGGCAGCATTGAAAATTTCTATAGCGTTGATCAAGACAAGGTAGAATACAAGATATGACAAAAACCCGCTGAAAAATATGAATATTCAGGTACCAAAAGATTCGGTTAGGTTAGGTGTGACAATCAAAAGTTTTGCACTTCCCACAATAGCGGGTGGTCGAGAGTCGTACCAAACGACGGGGCAAAACTCCGGGCGTTATTAAATGATGGTTCGGAGAATAATTTTAAATAATTGGAGACAAATTTTGACAATTTATTAAAAAATTTGCATTTCTTCGACGAATTTTTAATGTTCTTTTTGTAGTATAAAAAACTTAAATTTTGGCAGCGCTGAAAATTTCTATAGCGTTGATCAAGACAAGGTGGAATACAAGATATGACAAAAATCCGCTGAAAAATATGAATATTTAGGTACCAAAATATTGGGTTAGGTTAGGTGTGACAATCAAAAGTTTTGCACTTCCCACAATAGCGGGTGGTTGAGAGTGGCACCAAACGACGGGGCAAAACTCCGGGCGTTATTTAATGATGGTTCAGAGAAAAACTTTGAATAATTTGAGACAAATTTTGACAATTTATTAAAAATTTTGCATTTCTTTGACGAATTTTTAATGTTCTTTTTGTAGTATAAAAAACTTAAATTTTGGCAGCACTGAAAATTTCTATAGCGTTGATCAAGACAAGATGGAATACAAGATATGACAAAAATCCGCTGAAAAATATGAATATTCAGGTACCAAAATATTGGGTTAGGTTAGGTGTGACAATCAAAAGTTTTGCACTTCCCACAATAGGGGGTGGTCGAGAGTGGTACCAAACGACGGGGCAAAACTCCGGGCGTTATTTAATGATGGTTCAGAGAAAAACTTTGAATAATTTGAGACAAATTTTGACAATTTATTAAAAATTTTGCATTTCTTTGACGAATTTTTGATGTTCTTTTTGTAGTATAAAAACTTAAATTTTGGCAGCACTGAAAATTTCTATAGCGTTGATCAAGACAAGGTGGAATACAAGATATGACAAAAATCCGCTGAAAATATGAAAATTTAGGTATCGAAAGATTAGGTTAGGTTAGGTGTAAAAATCAAAAGTTTTGCACTTCCCACAATAGGGGGTGGTCGAGAGTCGTACCAAACGACGGAGCAAAACTCCGGGCGTTATTAAATGATGGTTCGGAGAATAATTTTGATTAATTTGAGACAAATTTTGACAATTTATTAAAAAATTTGCATTTCTTCGACGAATTTTTAATGTTCTTTTTGTAGTATAAAAAACTTAAATTTTGGCAGCACTGAAAATTTCTATAGCGTTGATCAAGACAAGGTGGAATACAAGATATGACAAAAATCCGCTGAAAAATATGAATATTTAGGTACCAAAATATTGGGTTAGGTTAGGTGTGACAATCAAAAGTTTTGCACTTCCCACAATAGGAGGTGGTCGAGAGTGGCACCAAGCGACGGGGCAAAACTCCGGGCGTTATTTAATGATGGTTCAGAGAAAAACTTTGAATAATTTGAGACAAATTTTGACAATTTATTAAAAATTTTGCATTTCTTTGACGAATTTTTAATGTTCTTTTTGTAGTATAAAAAACTTAAATTTTGGCAGCATTGAAAATTTCTATAGCGTTGATCAAGACAAGGTGGAATACAAGATATGACAAAAATCCGCTGAAAATTATGAATATTTAGGTACCGAAAGATTAGGTTAGGTTAGGTGTAAAAATCAAGGGGGGGCCTGCTATGGTTGAATCTTTTAAGTTCCCAACTGGCCCCCCCATTGGGTGAGAGAGGGAACACCCCAGGTTTTTTAGTGGGTAGACCAGCGCGTTTTCTTGCTGGGAGTCCCACACGCCCCGCCGGTGCCGTCCCCTAGCCGGCGGGTAGTGCATGAAGCATTTTTCCTGGGAATCAAAAAAATAAAAAAAAAAAAGGTGTAAAAATCAAAAGTTTTGCACTTCCCACAATAGGGGGTGGTCGAGAGTCGTACCAAACGACGGGGCAAAACTCCGGGCGTTATTAAATGATGGTTCGGAGAATAATTTTGAATAATTTGAGACAAATTTTGACAATTTATTAAAAAATTTGCATTTCTTTGACAAATTTTTAATGTTCTATTTGTAGTACAAAAACTCTTAAATTTTGGCAGCATTGAAAATTTCTATAGCGTTGATCAAGACAAGGTAGAATACAAGATATGACAAAAACCCGCTGAAAAATATGAATATTCAGGTACCAAAAGATTCGGTTAGGTTAGGTGTGACAATCAAAAGTTTTGCACTTCCCACAATAGCGGGTGGTCGAGAGTGGCACCAAACGACGGGGCAAAACTCCGGGCGTTATTTAATGATGGTTCAGAGAAAAACTTTGAATAATTTGAGACAAATTTTGACAATTTATTAAAAATTTTGCATTTCTTTGACGAATTTTTAATGTTCTTTTTGTAGTATAAAAAACTTAAATTTTGGCAGCACTGAAAATTTCTATAGCGTTGATCAAGACAAGATGGAATACAAGATATGACAAAAATCCGCTGAAAAATATGAATATTCAGGTACCAAAATATTGGGTTAGGTTAGGTGTGACAATCAAAAGTTTTGCACTTCCCACAATAGGGGGTGGTCGAGAGTGGTACCAAACGACGGGGCAAAACTCCGGGCGTTATTTAATGATGGTTCAGAGAAAAACTTTGAATAATTTGAGACAAATTTTGACAATTTATTAAAAATTTTGCATTTCTTTGACGAATTTTTAATGTTCTTTTTGTAGTATAAAAAACTTAAATTTTGGCAGCACTGAAAATTTCTATAGCGTTGATCAAGACAAGGTGGAATACAAGATATGACAAAAATCCGCTGAAAATATGAATATTGAGGTATCGAAAGATTAGGTTAGGTTAGGTGTAAAAATCAAAAGTTTTGCACTTCCCACAATAGGGGGTGGTCGAGATTCGTACCAAACGACGGGGCAAAACTCCGGGCGTTATTTAATGATGGTTCGGAGAATAATTTTGTAAATTTGAGACAAATTTTGACAATTTATTAAAAAATTAGCATTTCTTTGACAAATTTTTAATGTTCTATTTGTAGTACAAAAACTCTTAAATTTTGGCAGCATTGAAAATTTCTATAGCGTTGATCAAGACAAGGTAGAATACAAGATATGACAAAAACCCGCTGAAAAATATGAATATTCAGGTACCAAAAGATTCGGTTAGGTTAGGTGTGACAATCAAAAGTTATGCACTTCCCACAATAGCGGGTGGTCGAGAGTGGTACCAAACGACGGGGCAAAACTCCGGGCGTTATTTAATGATGGTTCAGAGAAAAACTTTGAATACCTAATTTGAGACAAATTTTGACAATTTATTAAAAATTTTGCATTTCTTTGACGAATTTTTAATGTTCTTTTTGTAGTATAAAAAACTTAAATTTTGGCAGCACTGAAAATTTCTATAGCGTTGATCAAGACAAGGTGGAATACAAGATATGACAAAAATCCGCTGAAAATTATGAATATTTAGGTACCGAAAGATTAGGTTAGGTTAGGTGTAAAAATCAAAAGTTTTGCACTTCCCACAATAGGGGGTGGTCGAGAGTCGTACCAAACGACGGGGCAAAACTCCGGGCGTTATTTAATGATGGTTCGGAGAATAATTTTGAATAATTTGAGACAAATTTTGACAATTTATTAAAAAATTTGCATTTCTTTGACAAATTTTTAATGTTCTATTTGTAGTACAAAAACTCTTAAATTTTGGCAGCATTGAAAATTTCTATAGCGTTGATCAAGACAAGGTGGAATACAAGATATGACAAAAATCCGCTGAAAAATATGAATATTTAGGTACCGAAAGATTAGGTTAGTTTAGGTGTAAAAATCAAAAGTTTTGCACTTCCCACAATAGGGGGTGGTCGAGAGTCGTACCAAACGACGGGGCAAAACTCCGGGCGTTATTTAATGATGGTTCAGAGAATAATTTTGAATAATTTGAGACAAATTTTGACAATTTATTAAAAATTTTGCATTTCTTTGACAAATTTTTAATGTTCTATTTGTAGTACAAAAACTCTTAAATTTTGGCAGCATTGAAAATTTCTATAGCGTTGATCAATACAAGGTAGAATACAAGATATGACAAAAACCCGCTGAAAAATATGAATATTCAGGTACCAAAAGATTCGGTTAGGTTAGGTGTGACAATCAAAAGTTTTGCACTTCCCACAATAGGGGGTGGTCGAGAGTCGTACTAAACGACGGGGCAAAACTCCGGGCGTTATTAAATGATGGTTCGGAGAATAATTTTGAATAATTTGAGACAAATTTTGACAATTTATTAAAAAATTTGCATTTCTTTGACAAATTTTTAATGTTCTATTTGTAGTACAAAAACTCTTAAATTTTGGCAGCATTGAAAATTTCTATAGCGTTGATCAAGACAAGGTAGAATACAAGATATGACAAAAACCCGCTGAAAAATATGAATATTCAGGTACCAAAAGATTCGGTTAGGTTAGGTGTGACAATCAAAAGTTTTGCACTTCCCACAATAGCGGGTGGTCGAGAGTGGCACCAAACGACGGGGCAAAACTCCGGGCGTTATTTAATGATGGTTCAGAGAAAAACTTTGAATAATTTGAGACAAATTTTGACAATTTATTAAAAATTTTGCATTTCTTTGACGAATTTTTAATGTTCTTTTTGTAGTATAAAAAACTTAAATTTTGGCAGCATTGAAAATTTCTATAGCGTTGATCAAGACAAGGTGGAATACAAGATATGACAAAAATCCGCTGAAAATTATGAATATTTAGGTACCGAAAGATTAGGTTAGGTTAGGTGTAAAAATCAAGGGGGGGCCTGCTATGGTTGAATCTTTTAAGTTCCCAACTGGCCCCCCCATTGGGTGAGAGAGGGAACACCCCAGGTTTTTTAGTGGGTAGACCAGCGCGTTTTCTTGCTGGGAGTCCCACACGCCCCGCCGGTGCCGTCCCCTAGCCGGCGGGTAGTGCATGAAGCATTTTTCCTGGGAATCAAAAAAATAAAAAAAAAAAAGGTGTAAAAATCAAAAGTTTTGCACTTCCCACAATAGGGGGTGGTCGAGAGTCGTACCAAACGACGGGGCAAAACTCCGGGCGTTATTAAATGATGGTTCGGAGAATAATTTTGAATAATTTGAGACAAATTTTGACAATTTATTAAAAAATTTGCATTTCTTTGACAAATTTTTAATGTTCTATTTGTAGTACAAAAACTCTTAAATTTTGGCAGCATTGAAAATTTCTATAGCGTTGATAAAGACAAGGTAGAATACAAGATATGACAAAAACCCGCTGAAAAATATGAATATTCAGGTACCAAAAGATTCGGTTAGGTTAGGTGTGACAATCAAAAGTTTTGCACTTCCCACAATAGCGGGTGGTCGAGAGTCGTACCAAACGACGGGGCAAAACTCCGGGCGTTATTAAATGATGGTTCGGAGAATAATTTTAAATAATTGGAGACAAATTTTGACAATTTATTAAAAAATTTGCATTTCTTCGACGAATTTTTAATGTTCTTTTTGTAGTATAAAAAACTTAAATTTTGGCAGCGCTGAAAATTTCTATAGCGTTGATCAAGACAAGGTGGAATACAAGATATGACAAAAATCCGCTGAAAAATATGAATATTTAGGTACCAAAATATTGGGTTAGGTTAGGTGTGACAATCAAAAGTTTTGCACTTCCCACAATAGCGGGTGGTCGAGAGTGGCACCAAACGACGGGGCAAAACTCCGGGCGTTATTTAATGATGGTTCAGAGAAAAACTTTGAATAATTTGAGACAAATTTTGACAATTTATTAAAAATTTTGCATTTCTTTGACGAATTTTTAATGTTCTTTTTGTAGTATAAAAAACTTAAATTTTGGCAGCACTGAAAATTTCTATAGCGTTGATCAAGACAAGGTGGAATACAAGATATGACAAAAATCCGCTGAAAATATGAATATTTAGGTATCGAAAGATTAGGTTAGGTTAGGTGTAAAAATCAAAAGTTTTGCACTTCCCACAATAGGGGGTGGTCGAGAGTCGTACCAAACGACGGGGCAAAACTCCGGGCGTTATTAAATGATGGTTCGGAGAATAATTTTGATTAATTTGAGACAAATTTTGACAATTTATTAAAAAATTTGCATTTCTTCGACGAATTTTTAATGTTCTTTTTGTAGTATAAAAAACTTAAATTTTGGCAGCACTGAAAATTTCTATAGCGTTGATCAAGACAAGGTGGAATACAAGATATGACAAAAATCCGCTGAAAAATATGAATATTTAGGTACCAAAATATTGGGTTAGGTTAGGTGTGACAATCAAAAGTTTTGCACTTCCCACAATAGGAGGTGGTCGAGAGTGGTACCAAACGACGGGGCAAAACTCCGGGCGTTATTTAATGATGGTTCAGAGAAAAACTTTGAATAATTTGAGACAAATTTTGACAATTTATTAAAAATTTTGCATTTCTTTGACGAATTTTTAATGTTCTTTTTGTAGTATAAAAAACTTAAATTTTGGCAGCATTGAAAATTTCTATAGCGTTGATCAAGACAAGGTGGAATACAAGATATGACAAAAATCCGCTGAAAATTATGAATATTTAGGTACCGAAAGATTAGGTTAGGTTAGGTGTAAAAATCAAGGGGGGGCCTGCTATGGTTGAATCTTTTAAGTTCCCAACTGGCCCCCCCATTGGGTGAGAGAGGGAACACCCCAGGTTTTTTAGTGGGTAGACCAGCGCGTTTTCTTGCTGGGAGTCCCACACGCCCCGCCGGTGCCGTCCCCTAGCCGGCGGGTAGTGCATGAAGCATTTTTCCTGGGAATCAAAAAAATAAAAAAAAAAAAGGTGTAAAAATCAAAAGTTTTGCACTTCCCACAATAGCGGGTGGTCGAGAATCGTACCAAACGACGGGGCAAAACTCCGGGCGTTATTAAATGATGGTTCGGAGAATAATTTTAAATAATTGGAGACAAATTTTGACAATTTATTAAAAAATTTGCATTTCTTCGACGAATTTTTAATGTTCTTTTTGTAGTATAAAAAACTTAAATTTTGGCAGCGCTGAAAATTTCTATAGCGTTGATCAAGACAAGGTGGAATACAAGATATGACAAAAATCCGCTGAAAAATATGAATATTTAGGTACCAAAATATTGGGTTAGGTTAGGTGTGACAATCAAAAGTTTTGCACTTCCCACAATAGCGGGTGGTCGAGAGTGGCACCAAACGACGGGGCAAAACTCCGGGCGTTATTTAATGATGGTTCAGAGAAAAACTTTGAATAATTTGAGACAAATTTTGACAATTTATTAAAAATTTTGCATTTCTTTAACGAATTTTTAATGTTCTTTTTGTAGTATAAAAAACTTAAATTTTGGCAGCACTGAAAATTTCTATAGCGTTGATCAAGACAAGATGGAATACAAGATATGACAAAAATCCGCTGAAAAATATGAATATTCAGGTACCAAAATATTGGGTTAGGTTAGGTGTGACAATCAAAAGTTTTGCACTTCCCACAATAGGGGGTGGTCGAGAGTGGTACCAAACGACGGGGCAAAACTCCGGGCGTTATTTAATGATGGTTCAGAGAAAAACTTTGAATAATTTGAGACAAATTTTGACAATTTATTAAAAATTTTGCATTTCTTTGACGAATTTTTGATGTTCTTTTTGTAGTATAAAAAACTTAAATTTTGGCAGCACTGAAAATTTCTATAGCGTTGATCAAGACAAGGTGGAATACAAGATATGACAAAAATCCGCTGAAAATATGAATATTCAGGTACCAAAATATTGGGTTAGGTTAGGTGTGACAATCAAAAGTTTTGCACTTCCCACAATAGGGGGTGGTCGAGAGTGGTACCAAACGACGGGGCAAAACTCCGGGCGTTATTTAATGATGGTTCAGAGAAAAACTTTGAATAATTTGAGACAAATTTTGACAATTTATTAAAAATTTTGCATTTCTTTGACGAATTTTTAATGTTCTTTTTGTAGTATAAAAAACTTAAATTTTGGCAGCACTGAAAATTTCTATAGCGTTGATAAAGACAAGGTGGAATACAAGATATGACAAAAATCCGCTGAAAATATGAATATTGAGGTATCGAAAGATTAGGTTAGGTTAGGTGTAAAAATCAAAAGTTTTGCACTTCCCACAATAGGGGGTGGTCGAGAGTCGTACCAAACGACGGGGCAAAACTCCGGGCGTTATTTAATGATGGTTCGGAGAATAATTTTGAATAATTTGAGACAAATTTTGACAATTTATTAAAAAATAAGCATTTCTTTGACAAATTTTTAATGTTCTATTTGTAGTACAAAAACTCTTAAATTTTGGCAGCATTGAAAATTTCTATAGCGTTGATCAAGACAAGGTAGAATACAAGATATGACAAAAACCCGCTGAAAAATATGAATATTCAGGTACCAAAAGATTCGGTTAGGTTAGGTGTGACAATCAAAAGTTATGCACTTCCCACAATAGCGGGTGGTCGAGAGTGGTACCAAACGACGGGGCAAAACTCCGGGCGTTATTTAATGATGGTTCAGAGAAAAACTTTGAATACCTAATTTGAGACAAATTTTGACAATTTATTAAAAATTTTGCATTTCTTTGACGAATTTTTAATGTTCTTTTTGTAGTATAAAAAACTTAAATTTTGGCAGCACTGAAAATTTCTATAGCGTTGATCAAGACAAGGTGGAATACAAGATATGACAAAAATCCGCTGAAAATTATGAATATTTAGGTACCGAAAGATTAGGTTAGGTTAGGTGTAAAAATCAAAAGTTTTGCACTTCCCACAATAGGGGGTGGTCGAGAGTCGTACCAAACGACGGGGCAAAACTCCGGGCGTTATTTAATGATGGTTCGGAGAATAATTTTGAATAATTTGAGACAAATTTTGACAATTTATTAAAAAATTTGCATTTCTTTGACAAATTTTTAATGTTCTATTTGTAGTACAAAAACTCTTAAATTTTGGCAGCATTGAAAATTTCTATAGCGTTGATCAAGACAAGGTGGAATACAAGATATGACAAAAATCCGCTGAAAAATATGAATATTTAGGTACCGAAAGATTAGGTTAGTTTAGGTGTAAAAATCAAAAGTTTTGCACTTCCCACAATAGGGGGTGGTCGAGAGTGGTACCAAACGACGGGGCAAAACTCCGGGCGTTATTAAATGATGGTTCAGAGAAAAACTTTGAATAATTTGAGACAAATTTTGACAATTTATTAAAAAATTTGCATTTCTTTGACAAATTTTTAATGTTCTATTTGTAGTACAAAAACTCTTAAATTTTGGCAGCATTGAAAATTTCTATAGCGTTGATCAAGACAAGGTGGAATACAAGATATGACAAAAATCCGCTGAAAAATATGAATATTTAGGTACCGAAAGATTAGGTTAGTTTAGGTGTAAAAATCAAAAGTTTTGCACTTCCCACAATAGGGGGTGGTCGAGAGTCGTACCAAACGACGGGGCAAAACTCCGGGCGTTATTTAATGATGGTTCAGAGAATAATTTTGAATAATTTGAGACAAATTTTGACAATTTATTAAAAATTTTGCATTTCTTTGACAAATTTTTAATGTTCTATTTGTAGTACAAAAACTCTTAAATTTTGGCAGCATTGAAAATTTCTATAGCGTTTATCAATACAAGGTAGAATACAAGATATGACAAAAACCCGCTGAAAAATATGAATATTCAGGTACCAAAAGATTCGGTTAGGTTAGGTGTGACAATCAAAAGTTTTGCACTTCCCACAATAGGGGGTGGTCGAGAGTCGTACTAAACGACGGGGCAAAACTCCGGGCGTTATTAAATGATGGTTCGGAGAATAATTTTGAATAATTTGAGACAAATTTTGACAATTTATTAAAAAATTTGCATTTCTTTGACAAATTTTTAATGTTCTATTTGTAGTACAAAAACTCTTAAATTTTGGCAGCATTGAAAATTTCTATAGCGTTGATCAAGACAAGGTAGAATACAAGATATGACAAAAACCCGCTGAAAAATATGAATATTCAGGTACCAAAAGATTCGGTTAGGTTAGGTGTGACAATCAAAAGTTATGCACTTCCCACAATAGCGGGTGGTCGAGAGTGGTACCAAACGACGGGGCAAAACTCCGGGCGTTATTTAATGATGGTTCGGAGAATAATTTTGAATAATTTGAGACAAATTTTGACAATTTATTAAAAAATTTGCATTTCTTTGACAAATTTTTAATGTTCTATTTGTAGTACAAAAACTCTTAAATTTTGGCAGCATTGAAAATTTCTATAGCGTTGATCAAGACAAGGTAGAATACAAGATATGACAAAAACCCGCTGAAAAATATGAATATTCAGGTACCAAAAGATTCGGTTAGGTTAGGTGTGACAATCAAAAGTTTTGCACTTCCCACAATAGCGGGTGGTCAAGAGTCGTACCAAACGACGGGGCAAAACTCCGGGCGTTATTTAATGATGGTTCAGAGAAAAATTTTGAATAATTTGAGACAAATTTTGACAATTTATTCAAAATTTTGCATTTCTTTGACGAATTTTTAATGTTCTTTTTGTAGTATTAAAAACTTAAATTTTGGCAGCACTGAAAATTTCTATAGCGTTGATCAAGACAAGGTGGAATACAAGATATGACAAAAATCAGCTGAAAAATATGAATATTTAGGTACCGAAAGATTAGGTTAGTTTAGGTGTAAAAATCAAAAGTTTTGCACTTCCACAATAGGGGGTGGTCGAGAGTCGTACCAAACGACGGGGCAAAACTCCGGGCGTTATTAAATGATGGTTCGGAGAATAATTTTGATTAATTTGAGACAAATTTTGACAATTTATTAAAAAATTTGCATTTCTTCGACGAATTTTTAATGTTCTTTTTGTAGTATAAAAAACTTATATTTTGGCAGCACTGAAAATTTCTATAGCGTTGATCAAGACAAGGTGGAATACAAGATATGACAAAAATCCGCTGAAAAATATGAATATTTAGGTACCAAAATATTGGGTTAGGTTAGGTGTGACAATCAAAAGTTTTGCACTTCCCACAATAGGGGGTGGTCGAGAGTGGTACCAAACGACGGGGCAAAACTCCGGGCGTTATTTAATGATGGTTCAGAGAAAAACTTTAAATAATTTGAGACAAATTTTGACAATTTATTAAAAATTTTGCATTTCTTTGACGAATTTTTAATGTTCTTTTTGTAGTATAAAAAACTTAAATTTTGGCAGCACTGAAAATTTCTATAGCGTTGATCAAGACAAGGTGGAATACAAGATATGACAAAAATCCGCTGAAAATATGAATATTTAGGTATCGAAAGATTAGGTTAGGTTAGGTGTAAAAATCAAAAGTTTTGCACTTCCCACAATAGGGGGTGGTCGAGAGTCGTACCAAACGACGGGGCAAAACTCCGGGCGTTATTAAATGATGGTTCGGAGAATAATTTTGATTAATTTGAGACAAATTTTGACAATTTATTAAAAAATTTGCATTTCTTCGACGAATTTTTAATGTTCTTTTTGTAGTATAAAAAACTTAAATTTTGGCAGCACTGAAAATTTCTATAGCGTTGATCAAGACAAGGTGGAATACAAGATATGACAAAAATCCGCTGAAAATTATGAATATTTAGGTACCGAAAGATTAGGTTAGGTTAGGTGTAAAAATCAAGGGGGGGCCTGCTATGGTTGAATCTTTTAAGTTCCCAACTGGCCCCCCCATTGGGTGAGAGAGGGAACACCCCAGGTTTTTTAGTGGGTAGACCAGCGCGTTTTCTTGCTGGGAGTCCCACACGCCCCGCCGGTGCCGTCCCCTAGCCGGCGGGTAGTGCATGAAGCATTTTTCCTGGGAATCAAAAAAATAAAAAAAAAAAAGGTGTAAAAATCAAAAGTTTTGCACTTCCCACAATAGCGGGTGGTCGAGAGTCGTACCAAACGACGGGGCAAAACTCCGGGCGTTATTAAATGATGGTTCGGAGAATAATTTTAAATAATTGGAGACAAATTTTGACAATTTATTAAAAAATTTGCATTTCTTCGACGAATTTTTAATGTTCTTTTTGTAGTATAAAAAACTTAAATTTTGGCAGCGCTGAAAATTTCTATAGCGTTGATCAAGACAAGGTGGAATACAAGATATGACAAAAATCCGCTGAAAAATATGAATATTTAGGTACCAAAATATTGGGTTAGGTTAGGTGTGACAATCAAAAGTTTTGCACTTCCCACAATAGCGGGTGGTCGAGAGTGGCACCAAACGACGGGGCAAAACTCCGGGCGTTATTTAATGATGGTTCAGAGAAAAACTTTGAATAATTTGAGACAAATTTTGACAATTTATTAAAAATTTTGCATTTCTTTGACGAATTTTTAATGTTCTTTTTGTAGTATAAAAAACTTAAATTTTGGCAGCACTGAAAATTTCTATAGCGTTGATCAAGACAAGATGGAATACAAGATATGACAAAAATCCGCTGAAAAATATGAATATTCAGGTACCAAAATATTGGGTTAGGTTAGGTGTGACAATCAAAAGTTTTGCACTTCCCACAATAGGGGGTGGTCGAGAGTGGTACCAAACGACGGGGCAAAACTCCGGGCGTTATTTAATGATGGTTCAGAGAAAAACTTTGAATAATTTGAGACAAATTTTGACAATTTATTAAAAATTTTGCATTTCTTTGACGAATTTTTGATGTTCTTTTTGTAGTATAAAAAACTTAAATTTTGGCAGCACTGAAAATTTCTATAGCGTTGATCAAGACAAGGTGGAATACAAGATATGACAAAAATCCGCTGAAAATATGAATATTCAGGTACCAAAATATTGGGTTAGGTTAGGTGTGACAATCAAAAGTTTTGCACTTCCCACAATAGGGGGTGGTCGAGAGTGGTACCAAACGACGGGGCAAAACTCCGGGCGTTATTTAATGATGGTTCAGAGAAAAACTTTGAATAATTTGAGACAAATTTTGACAATTTATTAAAAATTTTGCATTTCTTTGACGAATTTTTAATGTTCTTTTTGTAGTATAAAAAACTTAAATTTTGGCAGCACTGAAAATTTCTATAGCGTTGATAAAGACAAGGTGGAATACAAGATATGACAAAAATCCGCTGAAAATATGAATATTGAGGTATCGAAAGATTAGGTTAGGTTAGGTGTAAAAATCAAAAGTTTTGCACTTCCCACAATAGGGGGTGGTCGAGAGTCGTACCAAACGACGGGGCAAAACTCCGGGCGTTATTTAATGATGGTTCGGAGAATAATTTTGAATAATTTGAGACAAATTTTGACAATTTATTAAAAAATAAGCATTTCTTTGACAAATTTTTAATGTTCTATTTGTAGTTCAAAAACTCTTAAATTTTGGCAGCATTGAAAATTTCTATAGCGTTGATCAAGACAAGGTAGAATACAAGATATGACAAAAACCCGCTGAAAAATATGAATATTCAGGTACCAAAAGATTCGGTTAGGTTAGGTGTGACAATCAAAAGTTATGCACTTCCCACAATAGCGGGTGGTCGAGAGTGGTACCAAACGACGGGGCAAAACTCCGGGCGTTATTTAATGATGGTTCAGAGAAAAACTTTGAATACCTAATTTGAGACAAATTTTGACAATTTATTAAAAATTTTGCATTTCTTTGACGAATTTTTAATGTTCTTTTTGTAGTATAAAAAACTTAAATTTTGGCAGCACTGAAAATTTCTATAGCGTTGATCAAGACAAGGTGGAATACAAGATATGACAAAAATCCGCTGAAAATTATGAATATTTAGGTACCGAAAGATTAGGTTAGGTTAGGTGTAAAAATCAAAAGTTTTGCACTTCCCACAATAGGGGGTGGTCGAGAGTCGTACCAAACGACGGGGCAAAACTCCGGGCGTTATTTAATGATGGTTCGGAGAATAATTTTGAATAATTTGAGACAAATTTTGACAATTTATTAAAAAATTTGCATTTCTTTGACAAATTTTTAATGTTCTATTTGTAGTACAAAAACTCTTAAATTTTGGCAGCATTGAAAATTTCTATAGCGTTGATCAAGACAAGGTGGAATACAAGATATGACAAAAATCCGCTGAAAAATATGAATATTTAGGTACCGAAAGATTAGGTTAGTTTAGGTGTAAAAATCAAAAGTTTTGCACTTCCCACAATAGGGGGTGGTCGAGAGTGGTACCAAACGACGGGGCAAAACTCCGGGCGTTATTAAATGATGGTTCAGAGAAAAACTTTGAATAATTTGAGACAAATTTTGACAATTTATTAAAAAATTTGCATTTCTTTGACAAATTTTTAATGTTCTATTTGTAGTACAAAAACTCTTAAATTTTGGCAGCATTGAAAATTTCTATAGCGTTGATCAAGACAAGGTGGAATACAAGATATGACAAAAATCCGCTGAAAAATATGAATATTTAGGTACCGAAAGATTAGGTTAGTTTAGGTGTAAAAATCAAAAGTTTTGCACTTCCCACAATAGGGGGTGGTCGAGAGTCGTACCAAACGACGGGGCAAAACTCCGGGCGTTATTTAATGATGGTTCGGAGAATAATTTTGAATAATTTGAGACAAATTTTGACAATTTATTAAAAAATTTGCATTTCTTTGACAAATTTTTAATGTTCTATTTGTAGTACAAAAACTCTTAAATTTTGGCAGCATTGAAAATTTCTATAGCGTTGATCAAGACAAGGTAGAATACAAGATATGACAAAAACCCGCTGAAAAATATGAATATTCAGGTACCAAAAGATTCGGTTAGGTTAGGTGTGACAATCAAAAGTTATGCACTTCCCACAATAGCGGGTGGTCGAGAGTGGTACCAAACGACGGGGCAAAACTCCGCGCGTTATTTAATGATGGTTCGGAGAATAATTTTGAATAATTTGAGACAAATTTTGACAATTTATTAAAAAATTTGCATTTCTTTGACAAATTTTTAATGTTCTATTTGTAGTACAAAAACTCTTAAATTTTGGCAGCATTGAAAATTTCTATAGCGTTGATCAAGACAAGGTAGAATACAAGATATGACAAAAACCCGCTGAAAAATATGAATATTCAGGTACCAAAAGATTCGGTTAGGTTAGGTGTGACAATCAAAAGTTATGCACTTCCCACAATAGCGGGTGGTCGAGAGTGGTACCAAACGACGGGGCAAAACTCCGCGCGTTATTTAATGATGGTTCGGAGAATAATTTTGAATAATTTGAGACAAATTTTGACAATTTATTAAAAAATTTGCATTTCTTTGACAAATTTTTAATGTTCTATTTGTAGTACAAAAACTCTTAAATTTTGGCAGCATTGAAAATTTCTATAGCGTTGATCAAGACAAGGTAGAATACAAGATATGACAAAAACCCGCTGAAAAATATGAATATTCAGGTACCAAAAGATTCGGTTAGGTTAGGTGTGACAATCAAAAGTTTTGCACTTCCCACAATAGCGGGTGGTCAAGAGTCGTACCAAACGACGGGGCAAAACTCCGGGCGTTATTTAATGATGGTTCAGAGAAAAATTTTGAATAATTTGAGACAAATTTTGACAATTTATTCAAAATTTTGCATTTCTTTGACGAATTTTTAATGTTCTTTTTGTAGTATTAAAAACTTAAATTTTGGCAGCACTGAAAATTTCTATAGCGTTGATCAAGACAAGGTGGAATACAAGATATGACAAAAATCAGCTGAAAAATATGAATATTTAGGTACCGAAAGATTAGGTTAGTTTAGGTGTAAAAATCAAAAGTTTTGCACTTCCACAATAGGGGGTGGTCGAGAGTCGTACCAAACGACGGGGCAAAACTCCGGGCGTTATTAAATGATGGTTCGGAGAATAATTTTGATTAATTTGAGACAAATTTTGACAATTTATTAAAAAATTTGCATTTCTTCGACGAATTTTTAATGTTCTTTTTGTAGTATAAAAAACTTATATTTTGGCAGCACTGAAAATTTCTATAGCGTTGATCAAGACAAGGTGGAATACAAGATATGACAAAAATCCGCTGAAAAATATGAATATTTAGGTACCAAAATATTGGGTTAGGTTAGGTGTGACAATCAAAAGTTTTGCACTTCCCACAATAGGGGGTGGTCGAGAGTGGTACCAAACGACGGGGCAAAACTCCGGGCGTTATTTAATGATGGTTCAGAGAAAAACTTTGAATAATTTGAGACAAATTTTGACAATTTATTAAAAATTTTGCATTTCTTTGACGAATTTTTAATGTTCTTTTTGTAGTATAAAAAACTTAAATTTTGGCAGCACTGAAAATTTCTATAGCGTTGATCAAGACAAGGTGGAATACAAGATATGACAAAAATACGCTGAAAAATATGAATATTCAGGTACCAAAAGATTCGGTTAGGTTAGGTGTGACAATCAAAAGTTTTGCACTTCCCACAATAGCGGGTGGTCGAGAGTCGTACCAAACGACGGGGCAAAACTCCGGGCGTTATTAAATGATGGTTCGGAGAATAATTTTAAATAATTGGAAACAAATTTTGACAATTTATTAAAAAATTTGCATTTCTTTGACAAATTTTTAATGTTCTATTTGTAGTACAAAAACTCTTAAATTTTGGCAGCATTGAAAATTTCTATAGCGTTGATCAAGACAAGGTAGAATACAAGATATGACAAAAACCCGCTGAAAAATATGAATATTCAGGTACCAAAAGATTCGGTTAGGTTAGGTGTGACAATCAAAAGTTTTGCACTTCCCACAATAGGGGGTGGTCGAGAGTCGTACCAAACGACGGGGCAAAACTCCGGGCGTTATTTAATGATGGTTCGGAGAATAATTTTGAATAATTTGAGACAAATTTTGACAATTTATTAAAAAATTTGCATTTCTTCGACGAATTTTTAATGTTCTTTTTGTAGTATAAAAAACTTAAATTTTGGCAGCACTGAAAATTTCTATAGCGTTGATCAAGACAAGGTAGAATACAAGATATGACAAAAATCCGCTGAAAAATATGAATATTTAGGTACCGAAAGATTAGGTTAGGTTAGGTGTAAAAATCAAAAGTTTTGCACTTCCCACAATAGGGGGTGGTCGAGAGTCGTACCAAACGACGGGGCAAAACTCCGGGCGTTATTTAATGATGGTTCGGAGAATAATTTTGAATAATTTGAGACAAATTTTGACAATTTATTAAGAAATTTGCATTTCTTTGACAAATTTTTAATGTTCTATTTGTAGTACAAAAACTCTTAAATTTTGGCAGCATTGAAAATTTCTATAGCGTTGATCAAGACAAGGTAGAATACAAGATATGACAAAAATCCGCTGAAAAATATGAATATTCAGGTACCAAAAGATTCGGTTAGGTTAGGTGTGACAATCAAAAGTTTTGCACTTCCCACAATAGCGGGTGGTCAAGAGTCGTACCAAACGACGGGGCAAAACTCCGGGCGTTATTTAATGATGGTTCAGAGAAAAATTTTGAATAATTTGAGACAAATTTTGACAATTTATTCAAAATTTTGCATTTCTTTGACGAATTTTTAATGTTCTTTTTGTAGTATTAAAAACTTAAATTTTGGCAGCACTGAAAATTTCTATAGCGTTGATCAAGACAAGGTGGAATACAAGATATGACAAAAATCAGCTGAAAAATATGAATATTTAGGTACCGAAAGATTAGGTTAGTTTAGGTGTAAAAATCAAAAGTTTTGCACTTCCACAATAGGGGGTGGTCGAGAGTCGTACCAAACGATGGGGCAAAACTCCGGGCGTTATTAAATGATGGTTCGGAGAATAATTTTGATTAATTTGAGACAAATTTTGACAATTTATTAAAAAATTTGCATTTCTTCGACGAATTTTTAATGTTCTTTTTGTAGTATAAAAAACTTATATTTTGGCAGCACTGAAAATTTCTATAGCGTTGATCAAGACAAGGTGGAATACAAGATATGACAAAAATCCGCTGAAAAATATGAATATTTAGGTACCAAAATATTGGGTTAGGTTAGGTGTGACAATCAAAAGTTTTGCACTTCCCACAATAGGGGGTGGTCGAGAGTGGTACCAAACGACGGGGCAAAACTCCGGGCGTTATTTAATGATGGTTCAGAGAAAAACTTTGAATAATTTGAGACAAATTTTGACAATTTATTAAAAATTTTGCATTTCTTTGACGAATTTTTAATGTTCTTTTTGTAGTATAAAAAACTTAAATTTTGGCAGCACTGAAAATTTCTATAGCGTTGATCAAGACAAGGTGGAATACAAGATATGACAAAAATACGCTGAAAAATATGAATATTCAGGTACCAAAAGATTCGGTTAGGTTAGGTGTGACAATCAAAAGTTTTGCACTTCCCACAATAGCGGGTGGTCGAGAGTCGTACCAAACGACGGGGCAAAACTCCGGGCGTTATTAAATGATGGTTCGGAGAATAATTTTAAATAATTGGAAACAAATTTTGACAATTTATTAAAAAATTTGCATTTCTTTGACAAATTTTTAATGTTCTATTTGTAGTACAAAAACTCTTAAATTTTGGCAGCATTGAAAATTTCTATAGCGTTGATCAAGACAAGGTAGAATACAAGATATGACAAAAACCCGCTGAAAAATATGAATATTCAGGTACCAAAAGATTCGGTTAGGTTAGGTGTGACAATCAAAAGTTTTGCACTTCCCACAATAGGGGGTGGTCGAGAGTCGTACCAAACGACGGGGCAAAACTCCGGGCGTTATTTAATGATGGTTCGGAGAATAATTTTGAATAATTTGAGACAAATTTTGACAATTTATTAAAAAATTTGCATTTCTTCGACGAATTTTTAATGTTCTTTTTGTAGTATAAAAAACTTAAATTTTGGCAGCACTGAAAATTTCTATAGCGTTGATCAAGACAAGGTGGAATACAAGATATGACAAAAATCCGCTGAAAAATATGAATATTTAGGTACCGAAAGATTAGGTTAGGTTAGGTGTAAAAATCAAAAGTTTTGCACTTCCCACAATAGGGGGTGGTCGAGAGTCGTACCAAACGACGGGGCAAAACTCCGGGCGTTATTTAATGATGGTTCGGAGAATAATTTTGAATAATTTGAGACAAATTTTGACAATTTATTAAGAAATTTGCATTTCTTTGACAAATTTTTAATGTTCTATTTGTAGTACAAAAACTCTTAAATTTTGGCAGCATTGAAAATTTCTATAGCGTTGATCAAGACAAGGTAGAATACAAGATATGACAAAAATCCGCTGAAAAATATGAATATTCAGGTACCAAAAGATTCGGTTAGGTTAGGTGTGACAATCAAAAGTTTTGCACTTCCCACAATAGCGGGTGGTCGAGAGTCGTACCAAACGACGGGGCAAAACTCCGGGCCTTATTAAATGATGGTTCGGAGAATAATTTTAAATAATTGGAAACAAATTTTGACAATTTATTAAAAAATTTGCATTTCTTTGACAAATTTTTAATGTTCTATTTGTAGTACAAAAACTCTTAAATTTTGGCAGCATTGAAAATTTCTATAGCGTTGATCAAGACAAGGTAGAATACAAGATATGACAAAAACCCGCTGAAAAATATGAATATTCAGGTACCAAAAGATTCGGTTAGGTTAGGTGTGACAATCAAAAGTTTTGCACTTCCCACAATAGGGGGTGGTCGAGAGTGGTACCAAACGACGGGGCAAAACTCCGGGCGTTATTTAATGATGGTTCAGAGAAAAACTTTGAATAATTTGAGACAAATTTTGACAATTTATTAAAAATTTTGCATTTCTTTGACGAATTTTTGATGTTCTTTTTGTAGTATAAAAAACTTAAATTTTGGCAGCACTGAAAATTTCTATAGCGTTGATCAAGACAAGGTGGAATACAAGATATGACAAAAATCCGCTGAAAATATGAATATTCAGGTACCAAAATATTGGGTTAGGTTAGGTGTGACAATCAAAAGTTTTGCACTTCCCACAATAGGGGGTGGTCGAGAGTGGTACCAAACGACGGGGCAAAACTCCGGGCGTTATTTAATGATGGTTCAGAGAAAAACTTTGAATAATTTGAGACAAATTTTGACAATTTATTAAAAATTTTGCATTTCTTTGACGAATTTTTAATGTTCTTTTTGTAGTATAAAAAACTTAAATTTTGGCAGCACTGAAAATTTCTATAGCGTTGATCAAGACATGGTAGAATACAAGATATGACAAAAATCCGCTGAAAAATATGAATATTTAGGTACCGAAAGATTAGGTTAGGTTAGGTGTAAAAATCAAAAGTTTTGCACTTCCCACAATAGGGGGTGGTCGAGAGTCGTACCAAACGACGGGGCAAAACTCCGGGCGTTATTAAATGATGGTTCAGAGAATAATTTTGAATAATTTGAGACAAATTTTGACAATTTATTAAAAAATTTGCATTTCTTTGACGAATTTTTAATGTTCTTTTTGTAGTATAAAAAACTTAAATTTTGGCAGCATTGAAAATTTCTATAGCGTTGATCAAGACAAGGTAGAATACAAGATATGACAAAAACCCGCTGAAAAATATGAATATTCAGGTACCAAAAGATTCGGTTAGGTTAGGTGTGACAATCAAAAGTTTTGCACTTCCCACAATAGGGGGTGGTCGAGAGCCGTACCAAACGACGGGGCAAAACTCCGGGCGTCATTAAATAATGGTTCGGAGAATAATTTTGAATAATTTGAGACAAATTTTGACAATTTATTAAAAAATTTGCATTTCTTCGACGAATTTTTAATGTTCTTTTTGTAGTATAAAAAACTTAAATTTTGGCAGCAATGAAAATTTCTATAGCGTTGATCAAGACAAGGTGGAATACAAGATATGACAAAAATCCGCTGAAAAATATGAATATTTAGGTACCAAAATATTGGGTTAGGTTAGGTGTGACAATCAAAAGTTTTGCACTTCCCACAATAGGGGGTGGTCGAGAGTCGTACCAAACGACGGGGCAAAACTCCGGACGTTATTTAATGATGGTTCAGAGGATAATTTTGAATAATTTGAGACAAATTTTGACAATTTATTAAAAAATTTGCATTTCTTTGACGAATTTTTAATGTTCTTTTTGTAGTATAAAAAACTTAAATTTTGGCAGCACTGAAAATTTCTATTGCGTTGATCAAGACAAGGTAGAATACAAGATATGACAAAAATCCGCTGAAAAATATGAATATTCAGGTACCAAAAGATTCGGTTAGGTTAGGTGTGACAATAAAAAGATTTG
Organism: Catocala nupta; assembly: GCA_963675205.1. NCBI lineage: Eukaryota > Metazoa > Arthropoda > Insecta > Lepidoptera > Erebidae > Catocala > Catocala nupta. The sequence goes on along the minus strand of OY776107.1, from coordinate 691,766 downwards.
CACTTCCCACAATAGGGGGTGGTCGAGAGTGGTACCAAACGACGGGGCAAAACTCCGGGCGTTATTTAATGATGGTTCAGAGAAAAACTTTGAATAATTTGAGACAAATTTTGACAATTTATTAAAAATTTTGCATTTCTTTGACGAATTTTTAATGTTCTTTTTGTAGTATAAAAAACTTAAATTTTGGCAGCACTAAAAATTTCTATAGCGTTGATCAAGACAAGGTGGAATACAAGATATGACAAAAATCCGCTGAAAAATATGAATATTTAGGTACCGAAAGATTAGGTTAGGTTAGGTGTAAAAATCAAAAGTTTTGCACTTCCCACAATAGGGGGTGGTCGAGAGTCGTACCAAACGACGGGGCAAAACTCCGGGCGTTATTAAATGATGGTTCGGAGAATAATTTTGAATAATTTGAGACAAATTTTGACAATTTATTAAAAAATTTGCATTTCTTCGACGAATTTTTAATGTTCTTTTTGTAGTATAAAAATCTTAAATTTTGGCAGCACTGAAAATTTCTATAGCGTTGATCAAGACAAGGTGGAATACAAGATATGACAAAAATCCGCTGAAAAATATGAATATTTAGGTACCAAAATATTGGGTTAGGTTAGGTGTGACAATCAAAAGTTTTGCACTGCCCACAATAGGGGGTGGTCGAGAGTGGTACCAAACGACGGGGCAAAACTCCGGGCGTTATTTAATGATGGTTCAGAGAAAAACTTTGAATAATTTGAGACAAATTTTGACAATTTATTAAAAATTTTGCATTTCTTTGACGAATTTTTAATGTTCTTTTTGTAGTATAAAAAACTTAAATTTTGGCAGCACTAAAAATTTCTATAGCGTTGATCAAGACAAGGTGGAATACAAGATATGACAAAAATCCGCTGAAAAATATGAATATTTAGGTACCGAAAGATTAGGTTAGGTTAGGTGTAAAAATCAAAAGTTTTGCACTTCCCACAATAGGGGGTGGTCGAGAGTCGTACCAAACGACGGGGCAAAACTCCGGGCGTTATTAAATGATGGTTCGGAGAATAATTTTGAATAATTTGAGACAAATTTTGACAATTTATTAAAAAATTTGCATTTCTTCGACGAATTTTTAATGTTCTTTTTGTAGTATAAAAATCTTAAATTTTGGCAGCACTGAAAATTTCTATAGCGTTGATCAAGACAAGGTGGAATACAAGATATGACAAAAATCCGCTGAAAAATATGAATATTTAGGTACCAAAATATTGGGTTAGGTTAGGTGTGACAATCAATCGAGACGCGAAGGTCCCAGGCTCGATTGGTCCTGGAGGCCAAATGGCAGGAGAGGCTGGCCCAGCCCCGCTATGGGGTGAGGACAGTCGAGGCTGTCCGTCCAGTGTTAAGGGAGTGGACGGACAGACGGCGCGGACCGCTCACCTACCGGCTTACTCAGGTGCTCTCCGGACACGGGTGTTTCGGAGAGTACCTCTGCAAGATAGCCGGTAGGGAGCCGACAACCAGATGTCACCATTGTGAGGTGTGTGACCGGGACACGGCGCAGCACACGCTGGAGGAGTGCCCGGCGTGGGCCGCGGAGCGCTGTGCCCTGGTCACCGTGATTGGCCCCGACCTCTCGTTGCCGACCGTCACATCCAAGATGGTCGGCGACGACAGGTGCTGGGGCGCAATGAGTTCCTTCTGCGAGACTGTCATCTCGCAGAAGGAGGCGGCGGAGCGGGGGCGTGAGGACGATCCTTACGCCCCGGACGTCCGCCGCCGGAGGATGGGGCGCAGGAGACGCGCTTATGTCGCTCTCCTGCCCCCCACCTAGGGGCTCCGGGTGGCGGGGCCTCAGGGGACCCTGCCACCCGTAAACTAAAAGCCCCGAGAGGGCGCGCGCGGTGTTCCCGCGCGCCTTTCTGATGTCGAAAGGGGAGAGCAGTCAGGCTCTCCCCTGGGGACGAGAGGTGGTCGGGTCCGAAAAAAAAAATGACCCGGCCGGCACCCACACGGGGGGGCCTGCTATGGTTGAATCTTTTAAGTTCCCAACTGGCCCCCCCCATTGGGTGAGAGAGGGAACACCCCAGGTTTTTTAGTGGGTAGACCAGCGCGTTTTCTAGCTGGGAGTCCCACACGCCCCGCCGGTGCCGTCCCCTAGCCGGCGGGTAGTGCATGAAGCATTTTTCCTGGGAATCAAAAAAAAAAAAAAAAAAGGTGTGACAATCAAAAGTTTTGCACTTCCCACAATAGGGGGTGGTCGAGAGTGGTACCAAACGACGGGGCAAAACTCCGGGCGTTATTAAATGATGGTTCGGAGAATAATTTTGAATAATTTGAGACAAATTTTGACAATTTATTAAGAAATTTGCATTTCTTTGACAAATTTTTAATGTTCTATTTGTAGTACAAAAACTCTTAAATTTTGGCAGCATTGAAAATTTCTATAGCGTTGATCAAGACAAGGTAGAATACAAGATATGACAAAAACCCGCTGAAAAATATGAATATTCAGGTACCAAACGTTTCGGTTAGGTTAGGTGTGACAATCAAAAGTTTTGCACTTCCCACAATAGGGGGTGGTCGAGAGTCGTACCAAACGACGGGGCAAAACTCCGGGCGTTATTTAATGATGGTTCGGAGAATAATTTTGAATAATTTGAGACAAATTTTGACAATTTATTAAGAAATTTGCATTTCTTTGACAAATTTTTAATGTTCTATTTGTAGTACAAAAACTCTTAAATTTTGGCAGCATTGAAAATTTCTATAGCGTTGATCAAGACAAGGTAGAATACAAGATATGACAAAAACCCGCTGAAAAATATGAATATTCAGGTACCAAAAGATTCGGTTAGGTTAGGTGTGACAATCAAAAGTTTTGCACTTCCCACAATAGCGGGTGGTCGAGAGTCGTACCAAACGACGGGGCAAAACTCCGGGCGTTATTAAATGATGGTTCGGAGAATAATTTTAAATAATTGGAGACAAATTTTGACAATTTATTAAAAAATTTGCATTTCTTCGACGAATTTTTAATGTTCTTTTTGTAGTATAAAAAACTTAAATTTTGGCAGCACTGAAAATTTCTATAGCGTTGATCAAGACAAGGTGGAATACAAGATATGACAAAAATCCGCTGAAAAATATGAATATTTAGGTACCAAAATATTGGGTTAGGTTAGGTGTGACAATCAAAAGTTTTGCACTTCCCACAATAGGGGGTGGTCGAGAGTGGTACCAAACGACGGGGCAAAACTCCGGGCGTTATTTAATGATGGTTCAGAGAAAAACTTTGAATAATTTGAGACAAATTTTGACAATTTATTAAGAAATTTGCATTTCTTCGACGAATTTTTAATGTTCTTTTTGTAGTATAAAAAACTTAAATTTTGGCAGCAATGAAAATTTCTATAGCGTTGATCAAGACAAGGTGGAATACAAGATATGACAAAAATCCGCTGAAAAATATGAATATTTAGGTACCAAAATATTGGGTTAGGTTAGGTGTGACAATCAAAAGTTTTGCACTTCCCACAACAGGGGGTGGTCGAGAGTGGTACCAAACGACGGGGCAAAACTCCGGGCGTTATTTAATGATGGTTCAGAGAAAAACTTTAAATAATTTGAGACAAATTTTGACAATTTATTAAGAAATTTGTATTTCTTTGACAAATTTTTAATGTTCTATTTGTAGTACAAAAACTCTTAAATTTTGGCAGCACTGAAAATTTCTATAGCGTTGATCAAGACAAGGTGGAATACAAGATATGACAAAAATCCGCTGAAAAATATGAATATTTAGGTACCAAAATATTGGGTTAGGTTAGGTGTGACAATCAAAAGTTTTGCACTTCCCACAATAGGGGGTGGTCGAGAGTGGTACCAAACGACGGGGCAAAACTCCGGGCGTTATTTAATGATGGTTCAGAGAAAAACTTTGAATAATTTGAGACAAATTTTGACAATTTATTAAAAATTTTGCATTTCTTTGACGAATTTTTAATGTTCTTTTTGTAGTATAAAAAACTTAAATTTTGGCAGCACTGAAAATTTCTATAGCGTTGATCAAGACATGGTAGAATACAAGATATGACAAAAATCCGCTGAAAAATATGAATATTTAGGTACCGAAAGATTAGGTTAGGTTAGGTGTAAAAATCAAAAGTTTTGCACTTCCCACAATAGGGGGTGGTCGAGAGTCGTACCAAACGACGGGGCAAAACTCCGGGCGTTATTAAATGATGGTTCAGAGAATAATTTTGAATAATTTGAGACAAATTTTGACAATTTATTAAAAATTTTGCATTTCTTTGACGAATTTTTAATGTTCTTTTTGTAGTATAAAAAACTTAAATTTTGGCAGCATTGAAAATTTCTATAGCGTTGATCAAGACGAGGTAGAATACAAGATATGACAAAAACCCGCTGAAAAAGCCAAAAGATTCGGTTAGGTTAGGTGTGACAATCAAAAGTTTTGCACTTCCCACAATAGGGGGTGGTCGAGAGCCGTACCAAACGACGGGGCAAAACTCCGGGCGTCATTAAATGATGGTTCGGAGAATAATTTTGAATAATTTGAGACAAATTTTGACAATTTATTAAAAAATTTGCATTTCTTCGACGAATTTTTAATGTTCTTTTTGTAGTATAAAAAACTTAAATTTTGGCAGCAATGAAAATTTCTATAGCGTTGATCAAGACAAGGTGGAATACAAGATATGACAAAAATCCGCTGAAAAATATGAATATTTAGGTACCAAAATATTGGGTTAGGTTAGGTGTGACAATCAAAAGTTTTGCACTTCCCACAATAGGGGGTGGTCGAGAGTCGTACCAAACGACGGGGCAAAACTCCGGGCGTTATTTAATGATGGTTCAGAGAAAAACTTTGAATAATTTGAGACAAATTTTGACAATTTATTAAGAAATTTGTATTTCTTTGACAAATTTTTAATGTTCTTTTTGTAGTATAAAAATCTTAAATTTTGGCAGCACTGAAAATTTCTATTGCGTTGATCAAGACAAGGTAGAATACAAGATATGACAAAAATCCGCTGAAAAATATGAATATTCAGGTACCAAAAGATTCGGTTAGGTTAGGTGTGACAATAAAAAGATTTGCACTTCCCACAATAGGGGGTGGTCGAGAGTGGTACCAAACGACGGGGCAAAACTCCGGGCGTTATTTAATGATGGTTCAGAGAAAAACTTTGAATAATTTGAGACAAATTTTGACAATTTATTAAAAATTTTGCATTTCTTTGACGAATTTTTAATGTTCTTTTTGTAGTATAAAAAACTTAAATTTTGGCAGCACTAAAAATTTCTATAGCGTTGATCAAGACAAGGTGGAATACAAGATATGACAAAAATCCGCTGAAAAATATGAATATTTAGGTACCGAAAGATTAGGTTAGGTTAGGTGTAAAAATCAAAAGTTTTGCACTTCCCACAATAGGGGGTGGTCGAGAGTCGTACCAAACGACGGGGCAAAACTCCGGGCGTTATTAAATGATGGTTCGGAGAATAATTTTGAATAATTTGAGACAAATTTTGACAATTTATTAAAAAATTTGCATTTCTTCGACGAATTTTTAATGTTCTTTTTGTAGTATAAAAATCTTAAATTTTGGCAGCACTGAAAATTTCTATAGCGTTGATCAAGACAAGGTGGAATACAAGATATGACAAAAATCCGCTGAAAAATATGAATATTTAGGTACCAAAATATTGGGTTAGGTTAGGTGTGACAATCAAAAGTTTTGCACTTCCCACAATAGGGGGTGGTCGAGAGTGGTACCAAACGACGGGGCAAAACTCCGGGCGTTATTTAATGATGGTTCAGAGAAAAACTTTGAATAATTTGAGACAAATTTTGACAATTTATTAAAAATTTTGCATTTCTTTGACGAATTTTTAATGTTCTTTTTGTAGTATAAAAAACTTAAATTTTGGCAGCACTAAAAATTTCTATAGCGTTGATCAAGACAAGGTGGAATACAAGATATGACAAAAATCCGCTGAAAAATATGAATATTTAGGTACCGAAAGATTAGGTTAGGTTAGGTGTAAAAATCAAAAGTTTTGCACTTCCCACAATAGGGGGTGGTCGAGAGTCGTACCAAACGACGGGGCAAAACTCCGGGCGTTATTTAATGATGGTTCGGAGAATAATTTTGAATAATTTGAGACAAATTTTGACAATTTATTAAGAAATTTGCATTTCTTTGACAAATTTTTAATGTTCTATTTGTAGTACAAAAACTCTTAAATTTTGGCAGCATTGAAAATTTCTATAGCGTTGATCAAGACAAGGTAGAAAACAAGATATGACAAAAACCCGCTGAAAAATATGAATATTCAGGTACCAAAAGATTCGGTTAGGTTAGGTGTGACAATCAAAAGTTTTGCACTTCCCACAATAGCGGGTGGTCGAGAGTCGTACCAAACGACGGGGCAAAACTCCGGGCGTTATTAAATGATGGTTCGGAGAATAATTTTAAATAATTGGAGACAAATTTTGACAATTTATTAAAAAATTTGCATTTCTTCGACGAATTTTTAATGTTCTTTTTGTAGTATAAAAAACTTAAATTTTGGCAGCACTAAAAATTTCTATAGCGTTGATCAAGACAAGGTGGAATACAAGATATGACAAAAATCCGCTGAAAAATATGAATATTTAGGTACCAAAATATTGGGTTAGGTTAGGTGTGACAATCAAAAGTTTTGCACTTCCCACAATAGGGGGTGGTCGAGAGTGGTACCAAACGACGGGGCAAAACTCCGGGCGTTATTTAATGATGGTTCAGAGAAAAACTTTGAATAATTTGAGACAAATTTTGACAATTTATTAAGAAATTTGCATTTCTTCGACGAATTTTTAATGTTCTTTTTGTAGTATAAAAAACTTAAATTTTGGCAGCAATGAAAATTTCTATAGCGTTGATCAAGACAAGGTGGAATACAAGATATGACAAAAATCCGCTGAAAAATATGAATATTTAGGTACCAAAATATTGGGTTAGGTTAGGTGTGACAATCAAAAGTTTTGCACTTCCCACAATAGGGGGTGGTCGAGAGTGGTACCAAACGACGGGGCAAAACTCCGGGCGTTATTTAATGATGGTTCAGAGAAAAACTTTGAATAATTTGAGACAAATTTTGACAATTTATTAAGAAATTTGTATTTCTTTGACAAATTTTTAATGTTCTTTTTGTAGTATAAAAATCTTAAATTTTGGCAGCACTGAAAATTTCTATTGCGTTGATCAAGACAAGGTAGAATACAAGATATGACAAAAACCCGCTGAAAAATATGAATATTCAGGTACCAAAAGATTCGGTTAGGTTAGGTGTGACAATAAAAAGATTTGCACTTCCCACAATAGGGGGTGGTCGAGAGTGGTACCAAACGACGGGGCAAAACTCCGGGCGTTATTTAATGATGGTTCAGAGAAAAACTTTGAATAATTTGAGACAAATTTTGACAATTTATTAAAAATTTTGCATTTCTTTGACGAATTTTTAATGTTCTTTTTGTAGTATAAAAAACTTAAATTTTGGCAGCACTGAAAATTTCTATAGCGTTGATCAAGACAAGGTAGAATACAAGATATGACAAAAACCCGCTGAAAAATATGAATATTCAGGTACCAAAAGATTCGGTTAGGTTAGGTGTGACAATCAAAAGTTTTGCACTTCCCACAATAGGGGGTGGTCGAGAGTCGTACCAAACGACGGGGCAAAACTCCGGGCGTTATTTAATGATGGTTCAGAGAAAAACTTTGAATAATTTGAGACAAATTTTGACAATTTATTAAGAAATTTGCATTTCTTTGACAAATTTTTAATGTTCTATTTGTAGTACAAAAACTCTTAAATTTTGGCAGCATTGAAAATTTCTATAGCGTTGATCAAGACAAGGAAGAATACAAGATATGACAAAAACCCGCTGAAAAATATGAATATTCAGGTACCAAACGTTTCGGTTAGGTTAGGTGTGACAATCAAAAGTTTTGCACTTCCCACAATAGGGGGTGGTCGAGAGTCGTACCAAACGACGGGGCAAAACTCCGGGCGTTATTAAATGATGGTTCGGAGAATAATTTTGAATAATTTGAGACAAATTTTGACAATTTATTAAAAATTTTGCATTTCTTTGACGAATTTTTAATGTTCTTTTTGTAGTATAAAAAACTTAAATTTTGGCAGCACTGAAAATTTCTATAGCGTTGATCAAGACAAGGTAGAATACAAGATATGACAAAAACCCGCTGAAAAATATGAATATTCAGGTACCAAAAGATTCGGTTAGGTTAGGTGTGACAATCAAAAGTTTTGCACTTCCCACAATAGGGGGTGGTCGAGAGTCGTACCAAACGACGGGGCAAAACTCCGGGCGTTATTTAATGATGGTTCAGAGAAAAACTTTGAATAATTTGAGACAAATTTTGACAATTTATTAAGAAATTTGCATTTCTTTGACAAATTTTTAATGTTCTATTTGTAGTACAAAAACTCTTAAATTTTGGCAGCATTGAAAATTTCTATAGCGTTGATCAAGACAAGGAAGAATACAAGATATGACAAAAACCCGCTGAAAAATATGAATATTCAGGTACCAAACGTTTCGGTTAGGTTAGGTGTGACAATCAAAAGTTTTGCACTTCCCACAATAGGGGGTGGTCGAGAGTCGTACCAAACGACGGGGCAAAACTCCGGGCGTTATTAAATGATGGTTCGGAGAATAATTTTGAATAATTTGAGACAAATTTTGACAATTTATTAAAAAATTTGCATTTCTTCGACGAATTTTTAATGTTCTTTTTGTAGTATAAAAATCTTAAATTTTGGCAGCACTGAAAATTTCTATTGCGTTGATCAAGACAAGGTGGAATACAAGATATGACAAAAATCCGCTGAAAAATATGAATATTTAGGTACCAAAATATTGGGTTAGGTTAGGTGTGACAATCAAAAGTTTTGCACTTCCCACAATAGGGGGTGGTCGAGAGTGGTACCAAACGACGGGGCAAAACTCCGGGCGTTATTTAATGATGGTTCAGAGAAAAACTTTGAATAATTTGAGACAAATTTTGACAATTTATTAAAAATTTTGCATTTCTTTGACGAATTTTTAATGTTCTTTGTGTAGTATAAAAAACTTAAATTTTGGCAGCACTAAAAATTTCTATGGCGTTGATCAAGACAAGGTGGAATACAAGATATGACAAAAATCCGCTGAAAAATATGAATATTTAGGTACCGAAAGATTAGGTTAGGTTAGGTGTAAAAATCAAAAGTTTTGCACTTCCCACAATAGGGGGTGGTCGAGAGTCGTACCAAACGACGGGGCAAAACTCCGGGCGTTATTTAATGATGGTTCGGAGAATAATTTTGAATAATTTGAGACAAATTTTGACAATTTATTAAGAAATTTGCATTTCTTTGACAAATTTTTAATGTTCTATTTGTAGTACAAAAACTCTTAAATTTTGGCAGCATTGAAAATTTCTATAGCGTTGATCAAGACGAGGTAGAATACAAGATATGACAAAAACCCGCTGAAAAATATGAATATTCAGGTACCAAAAGATTCGGTTAGGTTAGGTGTGACAATCAAAAGTTTTGCACTTCCCACAATAGCGGGTGGTCGAGAGTCGTACCAAACGACGGGGCAAAACTCCGGGCGTTATTAAATGATGGTTCGGAGAATAATTTTGAATAATTTGAGACAAATTTTGACAATTTATTAAAAAATTTGCATTTCTTCGACGAATTTTTAATGTTCTTTTTGTAGTATAAAAATCTTAAATTTTGGCAGCACTGAAAATTTCTATAGCGTTGATCAAGACAAGGTGGAATACAAGATATGACAAAAATCCGCTGAAAAATATGAATATTTAGGTACCAAAATATTGGGTTAGGTTAGGTGTGACAATCAAAAGTTTTGCACTTCCCACAATAGGGGGTGGTCGAGAGTGGTACCAAACGACGGGGCAAAACTCCGGGCGTTATTTAATGATGGTTCAGAGAAAAACTTTAAATAATTTGAGACAAATTTTGACAATTTATTAAAAATTTTGCATTTCTTTGACGAATTTTTAATGTTCTTTTTGTAGTATAAAAAACTTAAATTTTGGCAGCATTGAAAATTTCTATAGCGTTAATCAAGACAAGGTAGAATACAAGATATGACAAAAACCCGCTGAAAAATATGAATATTCAGGTACCAAAAGATTCGGTTAGGTTAGGTGTGACAATCAAAAGTTTTGCACTTCCCACAATAGGGGGTGGTCGAGAGTCGTACCAAACGACGGGGCAAAACTCCGGGCGTTATTAAATGATGGTTCGGAGAATAATTTTGAATAATTTGAGACAAATTTTGACAATTTATTAAAAAATTTGCATTTCTTCGACGAATTTTTAATGTTCTTTTTGTAGTATAAAAATCTTAAATTTTGGCAGCACTGAAAATTTCTATAGCGTTGATCAAGACAAGGTGGAATACAAGATATGACAAAAATCCGCTGAAAAATATGAATATTTAGGTACCAAAATATTGGGTTAGGTTAGGTGTGACAATCAAAAGTTTTGCACTTCCCACAATAGGGGGTGGTCGAGAGTGGTACCAAACGACGGGGCAAAACTCCGGGCGTTATTTAATGATGGTTCAGAGAAAAACTTTGAATAATTTGAGACAAATTTTGACAATTTATTAAAAATTTTGCATTTCTTTGACGAATTTTTAATGTTCTTTTTGTAGTATAAAAAACTTAAATTTTGGCAACATTGAAAATTTCTATAGCGTTGATCAAGACAAGGTAGAATACAAGATATGACAAAAACCCGCTGAAAAATATGAATATTCAGGTACCAAAAGATTCGGTTAGGTTAGGTGTGACAATCAAAAGTTTTGCACTTCCCACAATAGGGGGTGGTCGAGAGTCGTACCAAACGACGGGGCAAAACTCCGGGCGTTTTTAAATGATGGTTCGGCGAATAATTTTGAATAATTTGAGACAAATTTTGACAATTTATTAAAAAATTTGCATTTCTTCGACGAATTTTAATGTTCTTTTTGTAGTATAAAAAACTTAAATTTTGGCAGCACTGAAAATTTCTATAGCGTTGATCAAGACAAGGTGGAATACAAGATATGACAAAAATCCGCTGAAAAATATGAATATTTAGGTACCAAAATATTGGGTTAGGTTAGGTGTGACAATCAAAAGTTTTGCACTTCCCACAATAGGGGGTGGTCGAGAGTGGTACCAAACGACGGGGCAAAACTCCGGGCGTTATTTAATGATGGTTCAGAGAAAAACTTTGAATAATTTGAGACAAATTTTGACAATTTATTAAGAAATTTGCATTTCTTTGACAAATTTTTAATGTTCTATTTGTAGTACAAAAACTCTTAAATTTTGGCAGCATTGAAAATTTCTATAGCGTTGATCAAGACAAGGAAGAATACAAGATATGACAAAAACCCGCTGAAAAATATGAATATTCAGGTACCAAAAGATTCGGTTAGGTTAGGTGTGACAATCAAAAGTTTTGCACTTCCCACAATAGGGGGTGGTCGAGAGTCGTACCAAACGACGGGGCAAAACTCCGGGCGTTATTAAATGATGGTTCGGAGAATAATTTTGAATAATTTGAGACAAATTTTGACAATTTATTAAAAAATTTGCATTTCTTCGACGAATTTTAATGTTCTTTTTGTAGTATAAAAAACTTAAATTTTGGCAGCACTGAAAATTTCTATAGCGTTGATCAAGACAAGGTGGAATACAAGATATGACAAAAACCCGCTGAAAAATATGAATATTCAGGTACCAAAAGATTCGGTTAGGTTAGGTGTGACAATCAAAAGTTTTGCACTTCCCACAATAGGGGGTGGTCGAGAGTCGTACCAAACGACGGGGCAAAACTCCGGGCGTTATTAAATGATGGTTCGGAGAATAATTTTGAATAATTTGAGACAAATTTTGACAATTTATTAAAAAATTTGCATTTCTTCGACAAATTTTTAATGTTCTTTTTGTAGTATAAAAATCTTAAATTTTGGCAGCACTGAAAATTTCTATAGGGTTGATCAAGACAAGGTGGAATACAAGATATGACAAAAATCCGCTGAAAAATATGAATATTTAGGTACCAAAATATTGGGTTAGGTTAGGTGTGACAATCAAAAGTTTTGCACTTCCCACAATAGGGGGTGGTCGAGAGTGGTACCAAACGACGGGGCAAAACTCCGGGCGTTATTTAATGATGGTTCAGAGAAAAACTTTGAATAATTTGAGACAAATTTTGACAATTTATTAAAAATTTTGCATTTCTTTGACGAATTTTTAATGTTCTTTTTGTAGTATAAAAATCTTAAATTTTGGCAGCATTAAAAATTTCTATAGCGTTAATCAAGACAAGGTAGAATACAAGATATGACAAAAACCCGCTGAAAAATATGAATATTCAGGTACCAAAAGATTCGGTTAGGTTAGGTGTGACAATCAAAAGTTTTGCACTTCCCACAATAGGGGGTGGTCGAGAGTCGTACCAAACGACGGGGCAAAACTCCGGGCGTTATTAAATGATGGTTCGGAGAATAATTTTGAATAATTTGAGACAAATTTTGACAATTTATTAAAAAATTTGCATTTCTTCGACGAATTTTTAATGTTCTTTTTGTAGTATAAAAATCTTAAATTTTGGCAGCACTAAAAATTTCTATAGCGTTGATCAAGACAAGGTGGAATACAAGATATGACAAAAATCCGCTGAAAAATATGAATATTTAGGTACCAAAATATTGGGTTAGGTTAGGTGTGACAATCAAAAGTTTTGCACTTCCCACAATAGGGGGTGGTCGAGAGTGGTACCAAACGACGGGGCAAAACTCCGGGCGTTATTTAATGATGGTTCGGAGAATAATTTTGAATAATTTGAGACAAATTTTTACAATTTATTAAGAAATTTGCATTTCTTTGACAAATTTTTAATGTTCTATTTGTAGTACAAAAACTCTTAAATTTTGGCAGCATTGAAAATTTCTATAGCGTTGATCAAGACAAGGTAGAATACAAGATATGACAAAAACCCGCTGAAAAATATGAATATTCAGGTACCAAAAGATTCGGTTAGGTTAGGTGTGACAATCAAAAGTTTTGCACTTCCCACAATAGCGGGTGGTCGAGAGTCGTACCAAACGACGGGGCAAAACTCCGGGCGTTATTAAATGATGGTTCGGAGAATAATTTTGAATAATTTGAGACAAATTTTGACAATTTATTAAAAAATTTGCATTTCTTCGACGAATTTTTAATGTTCTTTTTGTAGTATAAAAATCTTAAATTTTGGCAGCACTGAAAATTTCTATAGCGTTGATCAAGACAAGGTGGAATACAAGATATGACAAAAATCCGCTGAAAAATATGAATATTTAGGTACCAAAATATTGGGTTAGGTTAGGTGTGACAATCATAAGTTTTGCACTTCCCACAATAGGGGGTGGTCGAGAGTGGTACCAAACGACGGGGCAAAACTCCGGGCGTTATTTAATGATGGTTCAGAGAAAAACTTTGAATAATTTGAGACAAATTTTGACAATTTATTAAAAATTTTGCATTTCTTTGACGAATTTTTAATGTTCTTTTTGTAGTATAAAAAACTTAAATTTTGGCAGCATTGAAAATTTCTATAGCGTTAATCAAGACAAGGTAGAATACAAGATATGACAAAAACCCGCTGAAAAATATGAATATTCAGGTACCAAAAGATTCGGTTAGGTTAGGTGTGACAATCAAAAGTTTTGCACTTCCCACAATAGGGGGTGGTCGAGAGTCGTACCAAACGACGGGGCAAAACTCCGGGCGTTATTAAATGATGGTTCGGAGAATAATTTTGAATAATTTGAGACAAATTTTGACAATTTATTAAAAAATTTGCATTTCTTCGACGAATTTTTAATGTTCTTTTTGTAGTATAAAAATCTTAAATTTTGGCAGCACTGAAAATTTCTATAGCGTTGATCAAGACAAGGTGGAATACAAGATATGACAAAAATCCGCTGAAAAATATGAATATTTAGGTACCAAAATATTGGGTTAGGTTAGGTGTGACAATCAAAAGTTTTGCACTGCCCACAATAGGGGGTGGTCGAGAGTGGTACCAAACGACGGGGCAAAACTCCGGGCGTTATTTAATGATGGTTCAGAGAAAAACTTTGAATAATTTGAGACAAATTTTGACAATTTATTAACAATTTTGCATTTCTTGACGAATTTTTAATGTTCTTTTTGTAGTATAAAAAACTTAAATTTTGGCAACATTGAAAATTTCTATAGCGTTGATCAAGACAAGGTAGAATACAAGATATGACAAAAACCCGCTGAAAAATATGAATATTCAGGTACCAAAAGATTCGGTTAGGTTAGGTGTGACAATCAAAAGTTTTGCACTTCCCACAATAGGGGGTGGTCGAGAGTCGTACCAAACGACGGGGCAAAACTCCGGGCGTTATTAAATGATGGTTCGGAGAATAATTTTGAATAATTTGAGACAAATTTTGACAATTTATTAAAAAATTTGCATTTCTTCGACGAATTTTAATGTTCTTTTTGTAGTATAAAAAACTTAAATTTTGGCAGCACTGAAAATTTCTATAGCGTTGATCAAGACAAGGTGGAATACAAGATATGACAAAAATCCGCTGAAAAATATGAATATTTAGGTACCAAAATATTGGGTTAGGTTAGGTGTGACAATCAAAAGTTTTGCACTTCCCACAATAGGGGGTGGTCGAGAGTGGTACCAAACGACGGGGCAAAACTCCGGGCGTTATTTAATGATGGTTCAGAGAAAAACTTTGAATAATTTGAGACAAATTTTGACAATTTATTAAGAAATTTGCATTTCTTTGACAAATTTTTAATGTTCTATTTGTAGTACAAAAACTCTTAAATTTTGACAGCATTGAAAATTTCTATAGCGTTGATCAAGACAAGGAAGAATACAAGATATGACAAAAACCCGCTGAAAAATATGAATATTCAGGTACCAAAAGTTTCGGTTAGGTTAGGTGTGACAATCAAAAGTTTTGCACTTCCCACAATAGGGGGTGGTCGAGAGTCGTACCAAACGACGGGGCAAAACTCCGGGCGTTATTAAATGATGGTTCGGAGAATAATTTTGAATAATTTGAGACAAATTTTGACAATTTATTAAAAAATTTGCATTTCTTCGACGAATTTTTAATGTTCTTTTTGTAGTATAAAAATCTTAAATTTTGGCAGCACTGAAAATTTCTATAGCGTTGATCAAGACAAGGTGGAATACAAGATATGACAAAAATCCGCTGAAAAATATGAATATTTAGGTACCAAAATATTGGGTTAGGTTAGGTGTGACAATCAAAAGTTTTGCACTTCCCACAATAGGGGGTGGTCGAGAGTGGTACCAAACGACGGGGCAAAACTCCGGGCGTTATTTAATGATGGTTCAGAGAAAAACTTTGAATAATTTGAGACAAATTTTGACAATTTATTAAAAATTTTGCATTTCTTTGACGAATTTTTAATGTTCTTTTTGTAGTATAAAAAACTTAAATTTTGGCAGCATTGAAAATTTCTATAGCGTTAATCAAGACAAGGTAGAATACAAGATATGACAAAAACCCGCTGAAAAATATGAATATTCAGGTACCAAAAGATTCGGTTAGGTTAGGTGTGACAATCAAAAGTTTTGCACTTCCCACAATAGCGGGTGGTCGAGAGTCGTACCAAACGACGGGGCAAAACTCCGGGCGTTATTTAATGATGGTTCGGAGAATAATTTTGAATAATTTGAGACAAATTTTGACAATTTATTAAAAAATTTGCATTTCTTCGACGAATTTTTAATGTTCTTTTTGTAGTATAAAAAACTTAAATTTTGGCAGCACTGAAAATTTCTATAGCGTTGATCAAGACAAGATGGAATACAAGATATGACAAAAATCCGCTGAAAAATATGAATATTTAGGTACCAAAATATTGGGTTAGGTTAGGTGTGACAATCAAAAGTTTTGCACTTCCCACAATAGGGGGTGGTCGAGAGTCGTACCAAACGACGGGGCAAAACTCCGGGCGTCATTAAATGATGGTTCGGAGAATAATTTTGAATAATTTGAGACAAATTTTGACAATTTATTAAAAAATTTGCATTTCTTCGACGAATTTTAATGTTCTTTTTGTAGTATAAAAAACTTAAATTTTGGCAGCACTGAAAATTTCTATAGCGTTGATCAAGACAAGGTGGAATACAAGATATGACAAAAACCCGCTGAAAAATATGAATATTCAGGTACCAAAAGATTCGGTTAGGTTAGGTGTGACAATCAAAAGTTTTGCACTTCCCACAATAGGGGGTGGTCGAGAGTCGTACCAAACGACGGGGCAAAACTCCGGGCGTTATTAAATGATGGTTCGGAGAATAATTTTGAATAATTTGAGACAAATTTTGACAATTTATTAAAAAATTTGCATTTCTTCGACGAATTTTTAATGTTCTTTTTGTAGTATAAAAATCTTAAATTTTGGCAGCACTGAAAATTTCTATAGCGTTGATCAAGACAAGGTGGAATACAAGATATGACAAAAATCCGCTGAAAAATATGAATATTTAGGTACCAAAATATTGGGTTAGGTTAGGTGTGACAATCAAAAGTTTTGCACTTCCCACAATAGGGGGTGGTCGAGAGTGGTACCAAACGACGGTACAAAACTCCGGGCGTTATTTAATGATGGTTCAGAGAAAAACTTTGAATAATTTGAGACAAATTTTGACAATTTATTAAAAATTTTGCATTTCTTTGACGAATTTTTAATGTTCTTTTTGTAGTATAAAAATCTTAAATTTTGGCAGCATTGAAAATTTCTATAGCGTTAATCAAGACAAGGTAGAATACAAGATATGACAAAAACCCGCTGAAAAATATGAATATTCAGGTACCAAAAGATTCGGTTAGGTTAGGTGTGACAATCAAAAGTTTTGCACTTCCCACAATAGGGGGTGGTCGAGAGTCGTACCAAACGACGGGGCAAAACTCCGGGCGTTATTAAATGATGGTTCGGAGAATAATTTTGAATAATTTGAGACAAATTTTGACAATTTATTAAAAAATTTGCATTTCTTCGACGAATTTTTAATGTTCTTTTTGTAGTGTAAAATCTTAAATTTTGGCAGCACTAAAAATTTCTATAGCGTTGATCAAGACAAGGTGGAATACAAGATATGACAAAAATCCGCTGAAAAATATGAATATTTAGGTACCAAAATATTGGGTTAGGTTAGGTGTGACAATCAAAAGTTTTGCACTTCCCACAATAGGGGGTGGTCGAGAGTGGTACCAAACGACGGGGCAAAACTCCGGGCGTTATTTAATGATGGTTCGGAGAATAATTTTGAATAATTTGAGACAAATTTTGACAATTTATTAAGAAATTTGCATTTCTTTGACAAATTTTTAATGTTCTATTTGTAGTACAAAAACTCTTAAATTTTGGCAGCATTGAAAATTTCTATAGCGTTGATCAAGACAAGGTAGAATACAAGATATGACAAAAACCCGCTGAAAAATATGAATATTCAGGTACCAAAAGATTCGGTTAGGTTAGGTGTGACAATCAAAATTTTGCACTTCCCACAATAGCGGGTGGTCGAGAGTCGTACCAAACGACGGGGCAAAACTCCGGGCGTTATTTAATGATGGTTCGGAGAATAATTTTGAATAATTTGAGACAAATTTTGACAATTTATTAAAAAATTTGCATTTCTTCGACGAATTTTTAATGTTCTTTTTGTAGTATAAAAATCTTAAATTTTGGCAGCACTGAAAATTTCTATAGCGTTGATCAAGACAAGGTGGAATACAAGATATGACAAAAATCCGCTGAAAAATATGAATATTTAGGTACCAAAATATTGGGTTAGGTTAGGTGTGACAATCAAAAGTTTTGCACTTCCCACAATAGGGGGTGGTCGAGAGTGGTACCAAACGACGGGGCAAAACTCCGGGCGTTATTTAATGATGGTTCAGAGAAAAACTTTGAATAATTTGAGACAAATTTTGACAATTTATTAAAAATTTTGCATTTCTTTGACGAATTTTTAATGTTCTTTTTGTAGTATAAAAAACTTAAATTTTGGCAGCATTGAAAATTTCTATAGCGTTAATCAAGACAAGGTAGAATACAAGATATGACAAAAACCCGCTGAAAAATATGAATATTCAGGTACCAAAAGATTCGGTTAGGTTAGGTGTGACAATCAAAAGTTTTGCACTTCCCACAATAGCGGGTGGTCGAGAGTCGTACCAAACGACGGGGCAAAACTCCGGGCGTTATTTAATGATGGTTCGGAGAATAATTTTGAATAATTTGAGACAAATTTTGACAATTTATTAAGAAATTTGCATTTCTTTGACAAATTTTTAATGTTCTATTTGTAGTACAAAAACTCTTAAATTTTGACAGCATTGAAAATTTCTATAGCGTTGATCAAGACAAGGAAGAATACAAGATATGACAAAAACCCGCTGAAAAATATGAATATTCAGGTACCAAAAGTTTCGGTTAGGTTAGGTGTGACAATCAAAAGTTTTGCACTTCCCACAATAGGGGGTGGTCGAGAGTCGTACCAAACGACGGGGCAAAACTCCGGGCGTTATTAAATGATGGTTCGGAGAATAATTTTGAATAATTTGAGACAAATTTTGACAATTTATTAAAAAATTTGCATTTCTTCGACGAATTTTTAATGTTCTTTTTGTAGTATAAAAATCTTAAATTTTGGCAGCACTGAAAATTTCTATAGCGTTGATCAAGACAAGGTGGAATACAAGATATGACAAAAATCCGCTGAAAAATATGAATATTTAGGTACCAAAATATTGGGTTAGGTTAGGTGTGACAATCAAAAGTTTTGCACTTCCCACAATAGGGGGTGGTCGAGAGTGGTACCAAACGACGGGGCAAAACTCCGGGCGTTATTTAATGATGGTTCAGAGAAAAACTTTGAATAATTTGAGACAAATTTTGACAATTTATTAAAAATTTTGCATTTCTTTGACGAATTTTTAATGTTCTTTTTGTAGTATAAAAAACTTAAATTTTGGCAGCATTGAAAATTTCTATAGCGTTAATCAAGACAAGGTAGAATACAAGATATGACAAAAACCCGCTGAAAAATATGAATATTCAGGTACCAAAAGATTCGGTTAGGTTAGGTGTGACAATCAAAAGTTTTGCACTTCCCACAATAGCGGGTGGTCGAGAGTCGTACCAAACGACGGGGCAAAACTCCGGGCGTTATTTAATGATGGTTCGGAGAATAATTTTGAATAATTTGAGACAAATTTTGACAATTTATTAAAAAATTTGCATTTCTTCGACGAATTTTTAATGTTCTTTTTGTAGTATAAAAAACTTAAATTTTGGCAGCACTGAAAATTTCTATAGCGTTGATCAAGACAAGATGGAATACAAGATATGACAAAAATCCGCTGAAAAATATGAATATTTAGGTACCAAAATATTGGGTTAGGTTAGGTGTGACAATCAAAAGTTTTGCACTTCCCACAATAGGGGGTGGTCGAGAGTCGTACCAAACGACGGGGCAAAACTCCGGGCGTCATTAAATGATGGTTCGGAGAATAATTTTGAATAATTTGAGACAAATTTTGACAATTTATTAAAAAATTTGCATTTCTTCGACGAATTTTAATGTTCTTTTTGTAGTATAAAAAACTTAAATTTTGGCAGCACTGAAAATTTCTATAGCGTTGATCAAGACAAGGTGGAATACAAGATATGACAAAAACCCGCTGAAAAATATGAATATTCAGGTACCAAAAGATTCGGTTAGGTTAGGTGTGACAATCAAAAGTTTTGCACTTCCCACAATAGGGGGTGGTCGAGAGTCGTACCAAACGACGGGGCAAAACTCCGGGCGTTATTAAATGATGGTTCGGAGAATAATTTTGAATAATTTGAGACAAATTTTGACAATTTATTAAAAAATTTGCATTTCTTCGACGAATTTTTAATGTTCTTTTTGTAGTATAAAAATCTTAAATTTTGGCAGCACTGAAAATTTCTATAGCGTTGATCAAGACAAGGTGGAATACAAGATATGACAAAAATCCGCTGAAAAATATGAATATTTAGGTACCAAAATATTGGGTTAGGTTAGGTGTGACAATCAAAAGTTTTGCACTTCCCACAATAGGGGGTGGTCGAGAGTGGTACCAAACGACGGTACAAAACTCCGGGCGTTATTTAATGATGGTTCAGAGAAAAACTTTGAATAATTTGAGACAAATTTTGACAATTTATTAAAAATTTTGCATTTCTTTGACGAATTTTTAATGTTCTTTTTGTAGTATAAAAATCTTAAATTTTGGCAGCATTGAAAATTTCTATAGCGTTAATCAAGACAAGGTAGAATACAAGATATGACAAAAACCCGCTGAAAAATATGAATATTCAGGTACCAAAAGATTCGGTTAGGTTAGGTGTGACAATCAAAAGTTTTGCACTTCCCACAATAGGGGGTGGTCGAGAGTCGTACCAAACGACGGGGCAAAACTCCGGGCGTTATTAAATGATGGTTCGGAGAATAATTTTGAATAATTTGAGACAAATTTTGACAATTTATTAAAAAATTTGCATTTCTTCGACGAATTTTTAATGTTCTTTTTGTAGTATAAAAATCTTAAATTTTGGCAGCACTAAAAATTTCTATAGCGTTGATCAAGACAAGGTGGAATACAAGATATGACAAAAATCCGCTGAAAAATATGAATATTTAGGTACCAAAATATTGGGTTAGGTTAGGTGTGACAATCAAAAGTTTTGCACTTCCCACAATAGGGGGTGGTCGAGAGTGGTACCAAACGACGGGGCAAAACTCCGGGCGTTATTTAATGATGGTTCGGAGAATAATTTTGAATAATTTGAGACAAATTTTGACAATTTATTAAGAAATTTGCATTTCTTTGACAAATTTTTAATGTTCTATTTGTAGTACAAAAACTCTTAAATTTTGGCAGCATTGAAAATTTCTATAGCGTTGATCAAGACAAGGTAGAATACAAGATATGACAAAAACCCGCTGAAAAATATGAATATTCAGGTACCAAAAGATTCGGTTAGGTTAGGTGTGACAATCAAAATTTTGCACTTCCCACAATAGCGGGTGGTCGAGAGTCGTACCAAACGACGGGGCAAAACTCCGGGCGTTATTTAATGATGGTTCGGAGAATAATTTTGAATAATTTGAGACAAATTTTGACAATTTATTAAAAAATTTGCATTTCTTCGACGAATTTTTAATGTTCTTTTTGTAGTATAAAAATCTTAAATTTTGGCAGCACTGAAAATTTCTATAGCGTTGATCAAGACAAGGTGGAATACAAGATATGACAAAAATCCGCTGAAAAATATGAATATTTAGGTACCAAAATATTGGGTTAGGTTAGGTGTGACAATCAAAAGTTTTGCACTTCCCACAATAGGGGGTGGTCGAGAGTGGTACCAAACGACGGGGCAAAACTCCGGGCGTTATTTAATGATGGTTCAGAGAAAAACTTTGAATAATTTGAGACAAATTTTGACAATTTATTAAAAATTTTGCATTTCTTTGACGAATTTTTAATGTTCTTTTTGTAGTATAAAAAACTTAAATTTTGGCAGCATTGAAAATTTCTATAGCGTTAATCAAGACAAGGTAGAATACAAGATATGACAAAAACCCGCTGAAAAATATGAATATTCAGGTACCAAAAGATTCGGTTAGGTTAGGTGTGACAATCAAAAGTTTTGCACTTCCCACAATAGCGGGTGGTCGAGAGTCGTACCAAACGACGGGGCAAAACTCCGGGCGTTATTTAATGATGGTTCGGAGAATAATTTTGAATAATTTGAGACAAATTTTGACAATTTATTAAAAAATTTGCATTTCTTCGACGAATTTTTAATGTTCTTTTTGTAGTATAAAAAACTTAAATTTTGGCAGCACTGAAAATTTCTATAGCGTTGATCAAGACAAGATGGAATACAAGATATGACAAAAATCCGCTGAAAAATATGAATATTTAGGTACCAAAATATTGGGTTAGGTTAGGTGTGACAATCAAAAGTTTTGCACTTCCCACAATAGGGGGTGGTCGAGAGTCGTACCAAACGACGGGGCAAAACTCCGGGCGTCATTAAATGATGGTTCGGAGAATAATTTTGAATAATTTGAGACAAATTTTGACAATTTATTAAAAAATTTGCATTTCTTCGACGAATTTTAATGTTCTTTTTGTAGTATAAAAAACTTAAATTTTGGCAGCACTGAAAATTTCTATAGCGTTGATCAAGACAAGGTGGAATACAAGATATGACAAAAACCCGCTGAAAAATATGAATATTCAGGTACCAAAAGATTCGGTTAGGTTAGGTGTGACAATCAAAAGTTTTGCACTTCCCACAATAGGGGGTGGTCGAGAGTCGTACCAAACGACGGGGCAAAACTCCGGGCGTTATTAAATGATGGTTCGGAGAATAATTTTGAATAATTTGAGACAAATTTTGACAATTTATTAAAAAATTTGCATTTCTTCGACGAATTTTTAATGTTCTTTTTGTAGTATAAAAATCTTAAATTTTGGCAGCACTGAAAATTTCTATAGCGTTGATCAAGACAAGGTGGAATACAAGATATGACAAAAATCCGCTGAAAAATATGAATATTTAGGTACCAAAATATTGGGTTAGGTTAGGTGTGACAATCAAAAGTTTTGCACTTCCCACAATAGGGGGTGGTCGAGAGTGGTACCAAACGACGGTACAAAACTCCGGGCGTTATTTAATGATGGTTCAGAGAAAAACTTTGAATAATTTGAGACAAATTTTGACAATTTATTAAAAATTTTGCATTTCTTTGACGAATTTTTAATGTTCTTTTTGTAGTATAAAAATCTTAAATTTTGGCAGCATTGAAAATTTCTATAGCGTTAATCAAGACAAGGTAGAATACAAGATATGACAAAAACCCGCTGAAAAATATGAATATTCAGGTACCAAAAGATTCGGTTAGGTTAGGTGTGACAATCAAAAGTTTTGCACTTCCCACAATAGGGGGTGGTCGAGAGTCGTACCAAACGACGGGGCAAAACTCCGGGCGTTATTAAATGATGGTTCGGAGAATAATTTTGAATAATTTGAGACAAATTTTGACAATTTATTAAAAAATTTGCATTTCTTCGACGAATTTTTAATGTTCTTTTTGTAGTATAAAAATCTTAAATTTTGGCAGCACTAAAAATTTCTATAGCGTTGATCAAGACAAGGTGGAATACAAGATATGACAAAAATCCGCTGAAAAATATGAATATTTAGGTACCAAAATATTGGGTTAGGTTAGGTGTGACAATCAAAAGTTTTGCACTTCCCACAATAGGGGGTGGTCGAGAGTGGTACCAAACGACGGGGCAAAACTCCGGGCGTTATTTAATGATGGTTCGGAGAATAATTTTGAATAATTTGAGACAAATTTTGACAATTTATTAAGAAATTTGCATTTCTTTGACAAATTTTTAATGTTCTATTTGTAGTACAAAAACTCTTAAATTTTGGCAGCATTGAAAATTTCTATAGCGTTGATCAAGACAAGGTAGAATACAAGATATGACAAAAACCCGCTGAAAAATATGAATATTCAGGTACCAAAAGATTCGGTTAGGTTAGGTGTGACAATCAAAATTTTGCACTTCCCACAATAGCGGGTGGTCGAGAGTCGTACCAAACGACGGGGCAAAACTCCGGGCGTTATTAAATGATGGTTCGGAGAATAATTTTGAATAATTTGAGACAAATTTTGACAATTTATTAAAAAATTTGCATTTCTTCGACGAATTTTTAATGTTCTTTTTGTAGTATAAAAATCTTAAATTTTGGCAGCACTGAAAATTTCTATAGCGTTGATCAAGACAAGGTGGAATACAAGATATGACAAAAATCCGCTGAAAAATATGAATATTTAGGTACCAAAATATTGGGTTAGGTTAGGTGTGACAATCAAAAGTTTTGCACTTCCCACAATAGGGGGTGGTCGAGAGTGGTACCAAACGACGGGGCAAAACTCCGGGCGTTATTTAATGATGGTTCAGAGAAAAACTTTGAATAATTTGAGACAAATTTTGACAATTTATTAAAAATTTTGCATTTCTTTGACGAATTTTTAATGTTCTTTTTGTAGTATAAAAAACTTAAATTTTGGCAGCATTGAAAATTTCTATAGCGTTAATCAAGACAAGGTAGAATACAAGATATGACAAAAACCCGCTGAAAAATATGAATATTCAGGTACCAAAAGATTCGGTTAGGTTAGGTGTGACAATCAAAAGTTTTGCACTTCCCACAATAGCGGGTGGTCGAGAGTCGTACCAAACGACGGGGCAAAACTCCGGGCGTTATTTAATGATGGTTCGGAGAATAATTTTGAATAATTTGAGACAAATTTTGACAATTTATTAAAAAATTTGCATTTCTTCGACGAATTTTTAATGTTCTTTTTGTAGTATAAAAAACTTAAATTTTGGCAGCACTGAAAATTTCTATAGCGTTGATCAAGACAAGATGGAATACAAGATATGACAAAAATCCGCTGAAAAATATGAATATTTAGGTACCAAAATATTGGGTTAGGTTAGGTGTGACAATCAAAAGTTTTGCACTTCCCACAATAGGGGGTGGTCGAGAGTCGTACCAAACGACGGGGCAAAACTCCGGGCGTCATTAAATGATGGTTCGGAGAATAATTTTGAATAATTTGAGACAAATTTTGACAATTTATTAAAAAATTTGCATTTCCTCGACGAATTTTAATGTTCTTTTTGTAGTATAAAAAACTTAAATTTTGGCAGCACTGAAAATTTCTATAGCGTTGATCAAGACAAGGTGGAATACAAGATATGACAAAAACCCGCTGAAAAATATGAATATTCAGGTACCAAAAGATTCGGTTAGGTTAGGTGTGACAATCAAAAGTTTTGCACTTCCCACAATAGGGGGTGGTCGAGAGTCGTACCAAACGACGGGGCAAAACTCCGGGCGTTATTAAATGATGGTTCGGAGAATAATTTTGAATAATTTGAGACAAATTTTGACAATTTATTAAAAAATTTGCATTTCTTCGACGAATTTTTAATGTTCTTTTTGTAGTATAAAAATCTTAAATTTTGGCAGCACTGAAAATTTCTATAGCGTTGATCAAGACAAGGTGGAATACAAGATATGACAAAAATCCGCTGAAAAATATGAATATTTAGGTACCAAAATATTGGGTTAGGTTAGGTGTGACAATCAAAAGTTTTGCACTTCCCACAATAGGGGGTGGTCGAGAGTGGTACCAAACGACGGTACAAAACTCCGGGCGTTATTTAATGATGGTTCAGAGAAAAACTTTGAATAATTTGAGACAAATTTTGACAATTTATTAAAAATTTTGCATTTCTTTGACGAATTTTTAATGTTCTTTTTGTAGTATAAAAATCTTAAATTTTGGCAGCATTGAAAATTTCTATAGCGTTAATCAAGACAAGGTAGAATACAAGATATGACAAAAACCCGCTGAAAAATATGAATATTCAGGTACCAAAAGATTCGGTTAGGTTAGGTGTGACAATCAAAAGTTTTGCACTTCCCACAATAGCGGGTGGTCGAGAGTCGTACCAAACGACGGGGCAAAACTCCGGGCGTTATTAAATGATGGTTCGGAGAATAATTTTGAATAATTTGAGACAAATTTTGACAATTTATTAAAAAATTTGCATTTCTTCGACGAATTTTTAATGTTCTTTTTGTAGTATAAAAATCTTAAATTTTGGCAGCACTAAAAATTTCTATAGCGTTGATCAAGACAAGGTGGAATACAAGATATGACAAAAATCCGCTGAAAAATATGAATATTTAGGTACCAAAATATTGGGTTAGGTTAGGTGTGACAATCAAAAGTTTTGCACTTCCCACAATAGGGGGTGGTCGAGAGTGGTACCAAACGACGGGGCAAAACTCCGGGCGTTATTTAATGATGGTTCGGAGAATAATTTTGAATAATTTGAGACAAATTTTGACAATTTATTAAGAAATTTGCATTTCTTTGACAAATTTTTAATGTTCTATTTGTAGTACAAAAACTCTTAAATTTTGGCAGCATTGAAAATTTCTATAGCGTTGATCAAGACAAGGTGGAATACAAGATATGACAAAAACCCGCTGAAAAATATGAATATTCAGGTACCAAAAGATTCGGTTAGGTTAGGTGTGACAATCAAAATTTTGCACTTCCCACAATAGCGGGTGGTCGAGAGTCGTACCAAACGACGGGGCAAAACTCCGGGCGTTATTAAATGATGGTTCGGAGAATAATTTTGAATAATTTGAGACAAATTTTGACAATTTATTAAAAAATTTGCATTTCTTCGACGAATTTTTAATGTTCTTTTTGTAGTATAAAAAAGTTAAATTTTGGCAGCACTGAAAATTTCTATAGCGTTGATCAAGACAAGGTGGAATACAAGATATGACAAAAATCCGCTGAAAAATATGAATATTTAGGTACCAAAATATTGGGTTAGGTTAGGTGTGACAATCAAAAGTTTTGCACTTCCCACAATAGGGGGTGGTCGAGAGTGGTACCAAACGACGGGGCAAAACTCCGGGCGTTATTTAATGATGGTTCAGAGAAAAACTTTGAATAATTTGAGACAAATTTTGACAATTTATTAAAAATTTTGCATTTCTTTGACGAATTTTTAATGTTCTTTTTGTAGTATAAAAAACTTAAATTTTGGCAGCATTGAAAATTTCTATAGCGTTAATCAAGACAAGGTAGAATACAAGATATGACAAAAACCCGCTGAAAAATATGAATATTCAGGTACCAAAAGATTCGGTTAGGTTAGGTGTGACAATCAAAAGTTTTGCACTTCCCACAATAGCGGGTGGTCGAGAGTCGTACCAAACGACGGGGCAAAACTCCGGGCGTTATTTAATGATGGTTCGGAGAATAATTTTGAATAATTTGAGACAAATTTTGACAATTTATTAAAAAATTTGCATTTCTTCGACGAATTTTTAATGTTCTTTTTGTAGTATAAAAAACTTAAATTTTGGCAGCACTGAAAATTTCTATAGCGTTGATCAAGACAAGATGGAATACAAGATATGACAAAAATCCGCTGAAAAATATGAATATTTAGGTACCAAAATATTGGGTTAGGTTAGGTGTGACAATCAAAAGTTTTGCACTTCCCACAATAGGGGGTGGTCGAGAGTCGTACCAAACGACGGGGCAAAACTCCGGGCGTCATTAAATGATGGTTCGGAGAATAATTTTGAATAATTTGAGACAAATTTTGACAATTTATTAAAAAATTTGCATTTCCTCGACGAATTTTAATGTTCTTTTTGTAGTATAAAAAACTTAAATTTTGGCAGCACTGAAAATTTCTATAGCGTTGATCAAGACAAGGTGGAATACAAGATATGACAAAAACCCGCTGAAAAATATGAATATTCAGGTACCAAAAGATTCGGTTAGGTTAGGTGTGACAATCAAAAGTTTTGCACTTCCCACAATAGGGGGTGGTCGAGAGTCGTACCAAACGACGGGGCAAAACTCCGGGCGTTATTAAATGATGGTTCGGAGAATAATTTTGAATAATTTGAGACAAATTTTGACAATTTATTAAAAAATTTGCATTTCTTCGACGAATTTTTAATGTTCTTTTTGTAGTATAAAAATCTTAAATTTTGGCAGCACTGAAAATTTCTATAGCGTTGATCAAGACAAGGTGGAATACAAGATATGACAAAAATCCGCTGAAAAATATGAATATTTAGGTACCAAAATATTGGGTTAGGTTAGGTGTGACAATCAAAAGTTTTGCACTTCCCACAATAGGGGGTGGTCGAGAGTGGTACCAAACGACGGTACAAAACTCCGGGCGTTATTTAATGATGGTTCAGAGAAAAACTTTGAATAATTTGAGACAAATTTTGACAATTTATTAAAAATTTTGCATTTCTTTGACGAATTTTTAATGTTCTTTTTGTAGTATAAAAATCTTAAATTTTGGCAGCATTGAAAATTTCTATAGCGTTAATCAAGACAAGGTAGAATACAAGATATGACAAAAACCCGCTGAAAAATATGAATATTCAGGTACCAAAAGATTCGGTTAGGTTAGGTGTGACAATCAAAAGTTTTGCACTTCCCACAATAGGGGGTGGTCGAGAGTGGTACCAAACGACGGGGCAAAACTCCGGGCGTTATTTAATGATGGTTCGGAGAATAATTTTGAATAATTTGAGACAAATTTTGACAATTTATTAAGAAATTTGCATTTCTTTGACAAATTTTTAATGTTCTATTTGTAGTACAAAAACTCTTAAATTTTGGCAGCATTGAAAATTTCTATAGCGTTGATCAAGACAAGGTAGAATACAAGATATGACAAAAACCCGCTGAAAAATATGAATATTCAGGTACCAAAAGATTCGGTTAGGTTAGGTGTGACAATCAAAATTTTGCACTTCCCACAATAGCGGGTGGTCGAGAGTCGTACCAAACGACGGGGCAAAACTCCGGGCGTTATTAAGTGATGGTTCGGAGAATAATTTTGAATAATTTGAGACAAATTTTGACAATTTATTAAAAAATTTGCATTTCTTCGACGAATTTTTAATGTTCTTTTTGTAGTATAAAAAAGTTAAATTTTGGCAGCACTGAAAATTTCTATAGCGTTGATCAAGACAAGGTGGAATACAAGATATGACAAAAATCCGCTGAAAAATATGAATATTTAGGTACCAAAATATTGGGTTAGGTTAGGTGTGACAATCAAAAGTTTTGCACTTCCCACAATAGGGGGTGGTCGAGAGTGGTACCAAACGACGGGGCAAAACTCCGGGCGTTATTTAATGATGGTTCAGAGAAAAACTTTGAATAATTTGAGACAAATTTTGACAATTTATTAAAAATTTTGCATTTCTTTGACGAATTTTTAATGTTCTTTTTGTAGTATAAAAAACTTAAATTTTGGCAGCATTGAAAATTTCTATAGCGTTAATCAAGACAAGGTAGAATACAAGATATGACAAAAACCCGCTGAAAAATATGAATATTCAGGTACCAAAAGATTCGGTTAGGTTAGGTGTGACAATCAAAAGTTTTGCACTTCCCACAATAGGGGGTGGTCGAGAGTCGTACCAAACGACGGGGCAAAACTCCGGGCGTTATTAAATGATGGTTCGGAGAATAATTTTGAATAATTTGAGACAAATTTTGACAATTTATTAAAAAATTTGCATTTCTTCGACGAATTTTTAATGTTCTTTTTGTAGTATAAAAATCTTAAATTTTGGCAGCACTGAAAATTTCTATAGCGTTGATCAAGACAAGGTGGAATACAAGATATGACAAAAATCCGCTGAAAAATATGAATATTTAGGTACCAAAATATTGGGTTAGGTTAGGTGTGACAATCAAAAGTTTTGCACTTCCCACAATAGGGGGTGGTCGAGAGTCTAACCAAACGACGGGGCAAAACTCCGGGCGTTATTAAATGATGGTTCGGAGAATAATTTTGAATAATTTGAGACAAATTTTGACAATTTATTAAAAAATTTGCATTTCTTCGACGAATTTTAATGTTCTTTTTGTAGTATAAAAAACTTAAATTTTGGCAGCACTGAAAATTTCTATAGCGTTGATCAAGACAAGGTGGAATACAAGATATGACAAAAATCCGCTGAAAAATATGAATATTTAGGTACCAAAAGATTCGGTTAGGTTAGGTGTGACAATCAAAAGTTTTGCACTTCCCACAATAGCGGGTGGTCGAGAGTCGTACCAAACGACGGGGCAAAACTCCGGGCGTTATTAAATGATGGTTCGGAGAATAATTTTGAATAATTTGAGACAAATTTTGACAATTTATTAAAAAATTTGCATTTCTTCGACGAATTTTAATGTTCTTTTTGTAGTATAAAAATCTTAAATTTTGGCAGCATTGAAAATTTCTATAGCGTTGATCAAGACAAGGTAGAATACAAGATATGACAAAAACCCGCTGAAAAATATGAATATTCAGGTACCAAAAGATTCGGTTAGGTTAGGTGTGACAATCAAAAGTTTTGCACTTCCCACAATAGCGGGTGGTCGAGAGTCGTACCAAACGACGGGGCAAAACTCCGGGCGTTATTTAATGATGGTTCGGAGAATAATTTTGAATAATTTGAGACAAATTTTGACAATTTATTAAAAAATTTGCATTTCTTCGACGAATTTTTAATGTTCTTTTTGTAGTATAAAAAACTTAAATTTTGGCAGCACTGAAAATTTCTATAGCGTTGATCAAGACAAGATGGAATACAAGATATGACAAAAATCCGCTGAAAAATATGAATATTTAGGTACCAAAATATTGGGTTAGGTTAGGTGTGACAATCAAAAGTTTTGCACTTCCCACAATAGGGGGTGGTCGAGAGTCGTACCAAACGACGGGGCAAAACTCCGAGCGTCATTAAATGATGGTTCGGAGAATAATTTTGAATAATTTGAGACAAATTTTGACAATTTATTAAAAAATTTGCATTTCCTCGACGAATTTTAATGTTCTTTTTGTAGTATAAAAAACTTAAATTTTGGCAGCACTGAAAATTTCTATAGCGTTGATCAAGACAAGGTGGAATACAAGATATGACAAAAACCCGCTGAAAAATATGAATATTCAGGTACCAAAAGATTCGGTTAGGTTAGGTGTGACAATCAAAAGTTTTGCACTTCCCACAATAGGGGGTGGTCGAGAGTCGTACCAAACGACGGGGCAAAACTCCGGGCGTTATTAAATGATGGTTCGGAGAATAATTTTGAATAATTTGAGACAAATTTTGACAATTTATTAAAAAATTTGCATTTCTTCGACGAATTTTTAATGTTCTTTTTGTAGTATAAAAATCTTAAATTTTGGCAGCACTGAAAATTTCTATAGCGTTGATCAAGACAAGGTGGAATACAAGATATGACAAAAATCCGCTGAAAAATATGAATATTTAGGTACCAAAATATTGGGTTAGGTTAGGTGTGACAATCAAAAGTTTTGCACTTCCCACAATAGGGGGTGGTCGAGAGTGGTACCAAACGACGGTACAAAACTCCGGGCGTTATTTAATGATGGTTCAGAGAAAAACTTTGAATAATTTGAGACAAATTTTGACAATTTATTAAAAATTTTGCATTTCTTTGACGAATTTTTAATGTTCTTTTTGTAGTATAAAAATCTTAAATTTTGGCAGCATTGAAAATTTCTATAGCGTTAATCAAGACAAGGTAGAATACAAGATATGACAAAAACCCGCTGAAAAATATGAATATTCAGGTACCAAAAGATTCGGTTAGGTTAGGTGTGACAATCAAAAGTTTTGCACTTCCCACAATAGGGGGTGGTCGAGAGTCGTACCAAACGACGGGGCAAAACTCCGGGCGTTATTAAATGATGGTTCGGAGAATAATTTTGAATAATTTGAGACAAATTTTGACAATTTATTAAAAAATTTGCATTTCTTCGACGAATTTTTAATGTTCTTTTTGTAGTATAAAAATCTTAAATTTTGGCAGCACTGAAAATTTCTATAGCGTTGATCAAGACAAGGTGGAATACAAGATATGACAAAAATCCGCTGAAAAATATGAATATTTAGGTACCAAAATATTGGGTTAGGTTAGGTGTGACAATCAAAAGTTTTGCACTTCCCACAATAGGGGGTGGTCGAGAGTGGTACCAAACGACGGTACAAAACTCCGGGCGTTATTTAATGATGGTTCGGAGAATAATTTTGAATAATTTGAGACAAATTTTGACAATTTATTAAGAAATTTGCATTTCTTTGACAAATTTTTAATGTTCTATTTGTAGTACAAAAACTCTTAAATTTTGGCAGCATTGAAAATTTCTATAGCGTTGATCAAGACAAGGTAGAATACAAGATATGACAAAAACCCGCTGAAAAATATGAATATTCAGGTACCAAAAGATTCGGTTAGGTTAGGTGTGACAATCAAAATTTTGCACTTCCCACAATAGCGGGTGGTCGAGAGTCGTACCAAACGACGGGGCAAAACTCCGGGCGTTATTAAATGATGGTTCGGAGAATAATTTTGAATAATTTGAGACAAATTTTGACAATTTATTAAAAAATTTGCATTTCTTCGACGAATTTTTAATGTTCTTTTTGTAGTATAAAAAAGTTAAATTTTGGCAGCACTGAAAATTTCTATAGCGTTGATCAAGACAAGGTGGAATACAAGATATGACAAAAATCCGCTGAAAAATATGAATATTTAGGTACCAAAATATTGGGTTAGGTTAGGTGTGACAATCAAAAGTTTTGCACTTCCCACAATAGGGGGTGGTCGAGAGTGGTACCAAACGACGGGGCAAAACTCCGGGCGTTATTTAATGATGGTTCAGAGAAAAACTTTGAATAATTTGAGACAAATTTTGACAATTTATTAAAAATTTTGCATTTCTTTGACGAATTTTTAATGTTCTTTTTGTAGTATAAAAAACTTAAATTTTGGCAGCATTGAAAATTTCTATAGCGTTAATCAAGACAAGGTAGAATACAAGATATGACAAAAACCCGCTGAAAAATATGAATATTCAGGTACCAAAAGATTCGGTTAGGTTAGGTGTGACAATCAAAAGTTTTGCACTTCCCACAATAGCGGGTGGTCGAGAGTCGTACCAAACGACGGGGCAAAACTCCGGGCGTTATTTAATGATGGTTCGGAGAATAATTTTGAATAATTTGAGACAAATTTTGACAATTTATTAAAAAATTTGCATTTCTTCGACGAATTTTTAATGTTCTTTTTGTAGTATAAAAAACTTAAATTTTGGCAGCACTGAAAATTTCTATAGCGTTGATCAAGACAAGATGGAATACAAGATATGACAAAAATCCGCTGAAAAATATGAATATTTAGGTACCAAAATATTGGGTTAGGTTAGGTGTGACAATCAAAAGTTTTGCACTTCCCACAATAGGGGGTGGTCGAGAGTCGTACCAAACGACGGGGCAAAACTCCGGGCGTCATTAAATGATGGTTCGGAGAATAATTTTGAATAATTTGAGACAAATTTTGACAATTTATTAAAAAATTTGCATTTCCTCGACGAATTTTAATGTTCTTTTTGTAGTATAAAAAACTTAAATTTTGGCAGCACTGAAAATTTCTATAGCGTTGATCAAGACAAGGTGGAATACAAGATATGACAAAAACCCGCTGAAAAATATGAATATTCAGGTACCAAAAGATTCGGTTAGGTTAGGTGTGACAATCAAAAGTTTTGCACTTCCCACAATAGGGGGTGGTCGAGAGTCGTACCAAACGACGGGGCAAAACTCCGGGCGTTATTAAATGATGGTTCGGAGAATAATTTTGAATAATTTGAGACAAATTTTGACAATTTATTAAAAAATTTGCATTTCTTCGACGAATTTTTAATGTTCTTTTTGTAGTATAAAAATCTTAAATTTTGGCAGCACTGAAAATTTCTATAGCGTTGATCAAGACAAGGTGGAATACAAGATATGACAAAAATCCGCTGAAAAATATGAATATTTAGGTACCAAAATATTGGGTTAGGTTAGGTGTGACAATCAAAAGTTTTGCACTTCCCACAATAGGGGGTGGTCGAGAGTGGTACCAAACGACGGTACAAAACTCCGGGCGTTATTTAATGATGGTTCAGAGAAAAACTTTGAATAATTTGAGACAAATTTTGACAATTTATTAAAAATTTTGCATTTCTTTGACGAATTTTTAATGTTCTTTTTGTAGTATAAAAATCTTAAATTTTGGCAGCATTGAAAATTTCTATAGCGTTAATCAAGACAAGGTAGAATACAAGATATGACAAAAACCCGCTGAAAAATATGAATATTCAGGTACCAAAAGATTCGGTTAGGTTAGGTGTGACAATCAAAAGTTTTGCACTTCCCACAATAGGGGGTGGTCGAGAGTGGTACCAAACGACGGGGCAAAACTCCGGGCGTTATTTAATGATGGTTCGGAGAATAATTTTGAATAATTTGAGACAAATTTTGACAATTTATTAAGAAATTTGCATTTCTTTGACAAATTTTTAATGTTCTATTTGTAGTACAAAAACTCTTAAATTTTGGCAGCATTGAAAATTTCTATAGCGTTGATCAAGACAAGGTAGAATACAAGATATGACAAAAACCCGCTGAAAAATATGAATATTCAGGTACCAAAAGATTCGGTTAGGTTAGGTGTGACAATCAAAATTTTGCACTTCCCACAATAGCGGGTGGTCGAGAGTCGTACCAAACGACGGGGCAAAACTCCGGGCGTTATTAAGTGATGGTTCGGAGAATAATTTTGAATAATTTGAGACAAATTTTGACAATTTATTAAAAAATTTGCATTTCTTCGACGAATTTTTAATGTTCTTTTTGTAGTATAAAAAAGTTAAATTTTGGCAGCACTGAAAATTTCTATAGCGTTGATCAAGACAAGGTGGAATACAAGATATGACAAAAATCCGCTGAAAAATATGAATATTTAGGTACCAAAATATTGGGTTAGGTTAGGTGTGACAATCAAAAGTTTTGCACTTCCCACAATAGGGGGTGGTCGAGAGTGGTACCAAACGACGGGGCAAAACTCCGGGCGTTATTTAATGATGGTTCAGAGAAAAACTTTGAATAATTTGAGACAAATTTTGACAATTTATTAAAAATTTTGCATTTCTTTGACGAATTTTTAATGTTCTTTTTGTAGTATAAAAATCTTAAATTTTGGCAGCACTGAAAATTTCTATAGCGTTGATCAAGACAAGGTGGAATACAAGATATGACAAAAATCCGCTGAAAAATATGAATATTTAGGTACCAAAATATTGGGTTAGGTTAGGTGTGACAATCAAAAGTTTTGCACTTCCCACAATAGGGGGTGGTCGAGAGTCTAACCAAACGACGGGGCAAAACTCCGGGCGTTATTAAATGATGGTTCGGAGAATAATTTTGAATAATTTGAGACAAATTTTGACAATTTATTAAAAAATTTGCATTTCTTCGACGAATTTTAATGTTCTTTTTGTAGTATAAAAAACTTAAATTTTGGCAGCACTGAAAATTTCTATAGCGTTGATCAAGACAAGGTGGAATACAAGATATGACAAAAATCCGCTGAAAAATATGAATATTTAGGTACCAAAAGATTCGGTTAGGTTAGGTGTGACAATCAAAAGTTTTGCACTTCCCACAATAGCGGGTGGTCGAGAGTCGTACCAAACGACGGGGCAAAACTCCGGGCGTTATTAAATGATGGTTCGGAGAATAATTTTGAATAATTTGAGACAAATTTTGACAATTTATTAAAAAATTTGCATTTCTTCGACGAATTTTAATGTTCTTTTTGTAGTATAAAAATCTTAAATTTTGGCAGCACTGAAAATTTCTATAGCGTTGATCAAGACAAGGTGGAATACAAGATATGACAAAAATCCGCTGAAAAATATGAATATTTAGGTACCAAAATATTGGGTTAGGTTAGGTGTGACAATCAAAAGTTTTGCACTTCCCACAATAGGGGGTGGTCGAGAGTGGTACCAAACGACGACGCAAAACTCCGGGCGTTATTTAATGATGGTTCAGAGAAAAACTTTGAATAATTTGAGACAAATTTTGACAATTTATTAAAAATTTTGCATTTCTTTGACGAATTTTTAATGTTCTTTTTGTAGTATAAAAAACTTAAATTTTGGCAGCATTGAAAATTTCTATAGCGTTAATCAAGACAAGGTAGAATACAAGATATGACAAAAACCCGCTGAAAAATATGAATATTCAGGTACCAAAAGATTCGGTTAGGTTAGGTGTGACAATCAAAAGTTTTGCACTTCCCACAATAGGGGGTGGTCGAGAGTCATACCAAACGACGGGGCAAAACTCCGGGCGTTATTAAATGATGGTTCGGAGAATAATTTTGAATAATTTGAGACAAATTTTGAAATTTATTAAAAAATTTGCATTTCTTCGACGAATTTTAATGTTCTTTTTGTAGTATAAAACACTTAAATTTTGGCAGCACTGAAAATTTCTATAGCGTTGATCAAGACAAGGTGGAATACAAGATATGACAAAAATCCGCTAAAAAATATGAATATTTAGGTACCAAAATATTGGGTTAGGTTAGGTGTGACAATAAAAAGTTTTGCACTTCCCACAATAGGGGGTGGTCGAGAGTGGTACCAAACGACGGTGCAAAACTCCGGGCGTTATTTAATGATGGTTCAGAGAAAAACTTTGAATAATTTGAGACAAATTTTGACAATTTATTAAAAATTTTGCATTTCTTTGACGAATTTTTAATGTTCTTTTTGTAGTATAAAAAACTTAAATTTTGGCAGCATTGAAAATTTCTATAGCGTTGATCAAGACAAGGTAGAATACAAGATATGACAAAAACCCGCTGAAAAATATGAATATTCAGGTACCAAAAGATTCGGTTAGGTTAGGTGTGACAATCAAAAGTTTTGCACTTCCCACAATAGGGGGTGGTCGAGAGCCGTACCAAACGACGGTGCAAAACTCCGGGCGTTATTTAATGATGGTTCAGAGAAAAACTTTGAATAATTTGAGACAAATTTTGACAATTTATTAAAAATTTTGCATTTCTTTGACGAATTTTTAATGTTCTTTTTGTAGTATAAAAAACTTAAATTTTGGCAGCATTGAAAATTTCTATAGCGTTAATCAAGACAAGGTAGAATACAAGATATGACAAAAACCCGCTGAAAAATATGAATATTCAGGTACCAAAAGATTCGGTTAGGTTAGGTGTGACAATCAAAAGTTTTGCACTTCCCACAATAGCGGGTGGTCGAGAGTCGTACCAAACGACGGGGCAAAACTCCGGGCGTTATTTAATGATGGTTCGGAGAATAATTTTGAATAATTTGAGACAAATTTTGACAATTTATTAAAAAATTTGCATTTCTTCGACGAATTTTTAATGTTCTTTTTGTAGTATAAAAAACTTAAATTTTGGCAGCACTGAAAATTTCTATAGCGTTGATCAAGACAAGGTGGAATACAAGATATGACAAAAATCCGCTGAAAAATATGAATATTTAGGTACCGAAAGATTAGGTTAGGTTAGGTGTAAAAATCAAAAGTTTTGCACTTCCCACAATAGGGGGTGGTCGAGAGTCGTACCAAACGACGGGGCAAAACTCCGGGCGTTATTTAATGATGGTTCGGAGAATAATTTTGAATAATTTGATACAAATTTTGACAATTTATTAAGAAATTTGCATTTCTTTGACAAATTTTTAATGTTCTATTTGTAGTACAAAAACTCTTAAATTTTGGCAGCATTGAAAATTTCTATAGCGTTGATCAAGACAAGGTAGAATACAAGATATGACAAAAACCCGCTGAAAAATATGAATATTCAGGTACCAAAAGATTCGGTTAGGTTAGGTGTGACAATCAAAAGTTTTGCACTTCCCACAATAGCGGGTGGTCGAGAGTCGTACCAAACGACGGGGCAAAACTCCGGGCGTTATTAAATGATGGTTCGGAGAATAATTTTAAATAATTGGAGACAAATTTTGACAATTTATTAAAAAATTTGCATTTCTTCGACGAATTTTTAATGTTCGTTTTGTAGTATAAAAAACTTAAATTTTGGCAGCACTGAAAATTTCTATAGCGTTGATCAAGACAAGGTGGAATACAAGATATGACAAAAACCCGCTGAAAAATATGAATATTCAGGTACCAAAAGTTTCGGTTAGGTTAGGTGTGACAATCAAAAGTTTTGCACTTCCCACAATAAGGGGTGGTCGAGAGTCGTACCAAACGACGGGGCAAAACTCCGGGCGTTATTAAATGATGGTTCGGAGAATAATTTTGAATAATTTGAGACAAATTTTGACAATTTATTAAAAAATTTGCATTTCTTCGACGAATTTTTAATGTTCTTTTTGTAGTATAAAAATCTTAAATTTTGGCAGCACTGAAAATTTCTATAGCGTTGATCAAGACAAGGTGGAATACAAGATATGACAAAAATCCGCTGAAAAATATGAATATTTAGGTACCGAAAGATTAGGTTAGGTTAGGTGTAAAAATCAAAAGTTTTGCACTTCCCACAATAGGGGGTGGTCGAGAGTCGTACCAAACGACGGGGCAAAACTCCGGGCGTTATTTAATGATGGTTCGGAGAATAATTTTGAATAATTTGATACAAATTTTGACAATTTATTAAGAAATTTGCATTTCTTTGACAAATTTTTAATGTTCTATTTGTAGTACAAAAACTCTTAAATTTTGGCAGCATTGAAAATTTCTATAGCGTTGATCAAGACAAGGTAGAATACAAGATATGACAAAAACCCGCTGAAAAATATGAATATTCAGGTACCAAAAGATTCGGTTAGGTTAGGTGTGACAATCAAAAGTTTTGCACTTCCCACAATAGCGGGTGGTCGAGAGTCGTACCAAACGACGGGGCAAAACTCCGGGCGTTATTAAATGATGGTTCGGAGAATAATTTTAAATAATTGGAGACAAATTTTGACAATTTATTAAAAAATTTGCATTTCTTCGACGAATTTTTAATGTTCGTTTTGTAGTATAAAAAACTTAAATTTTGGCAGCACTGAAAATTTCTATAGCGTTGATCAAGACAAGGTGGAATACAAGATATGACAAAAACCCGCTGAAAAATATGAATATTCAGGTACCAAAAGTTTCGGTTAGGTTAGGTGTGACAATCAAAAGTTTTGCACTTCCCACAATAAGGGGTGGTCGAGAGTCGTACCAAACGACGGGGCAAAACTCCGGGCGTTATTAAATGATGGTTCGGAGAATAATTTTGAATAATTTGAGACAAATTTTGACAATTTATTAAAAAATTTGCATTTCTTCGACGAATTTTTAATGTTCTTTTTGTAGTATAAAAATCTTAAATTTTGGCAGCACTGAAAATTTCTATAGCGTTGATCAAGACAAGGTGGAATACAAGATATGACAAAAATCCGCTGAAAAATATGAATATTTAGGTACCAAAATATTGGGTTAGGTTAGGTGTGACAATCAAAAGTTTTGCACTTCCCACAATAGGGGGTGGTCGAGAGTGGTACCAAACGACGACGCAAAACTCCGGGCGTTATTTAATGATGGTTCAGAGAAAAACTTTGAATAATTTGAGACAAATTTTGACAATTTATTAAAAATTTTGCATTTCTTTGACGAATTTTTAATGTTCTTTTTGTAGTATAAAAAACTTAAATTTTGGCAGCATTGAAAATTTCTATAGCGTTAATCAAGACAAGGTAGAATACAAGATATGACAAAAACCCGCTGAAAAATATGAATATTCAGGTACCAAAAGATTCGGTTAGGTTAGGTGTGACAATCAAAAGTTTTGCACTTCCCACAATAGGGGGTGGTCGAGAGTCGTACCAAACGACGGGGCAAAACTCCGGGCGTTATTAAATGATGGTTCGGAGAATAATTTTGAATAATTTGAGACAAATTTTGAAATTTATTAAAAAATTTGCATTTCTTCGACGAATTTTAATGTTCTTTTTGTAGTATAAAAAACTTAAATTTTGGCAGCACTGAAAATTTCTATAGCGTTGATCAAGACAAGGTGGAATACAAGATATGACAAAAATCCGCTAAAAAATATGAATATTTAGGTACCAAAATATTGGGTTAGGTTAGGTGTGACAATAAAAAGTTTTGCACTTCCCACAATAGGGGGTGGTCGAGAGTGGTAACAAACGACGGTGCAAAACTCCGGGCGTTATTTAATGATGGTTCAGAGAAAAACTTTGAATAATTTGAGACAAATTTTGACAATTTATTAAAAATTTTGCATTTCTTTGACGAATTTTTAATGTTCTTTTTGTAGTATAAAAAACTTAAATTTTGGCAGCATTGAAAATTTCTATAGCGTTGATCAAGACAAGGTAGAATACAAGATATGACAAAAGCCCGCTGAAAAATATGAATATTCAGGTACCAAAAGATTCGGTTAGGTTAGGTGTGACAATCAAAAGTTTTGCACTTCCCACAATAGGGGGTGGTCGAGAGCCGTACCAAACGACGGGGCAAAACTCCGGGCATTATTAAATGATGGTTCGGAGAATAATTTTGAATAATTTGAGACAAATTTTGACAATTTATTAAAAAATTTGCATTTCTTCGACGAATTTTTAATGTTCTTTTTGTAGTATAAAAAACTTAAATTTTAGCAGCAATGAAAATTTCTATAGCGTTGATCAAGACAAGGTGGAATACAAGATATGACAAAAATCCGCTGAAAAATATGAATATTTAGGTACCAAAATATTGGGTTAGGTTAGGTGTGACAATCAAAAGTTTTGCACTTCCCACAATAGGGGGTGGTCGAGAGTGGTACCAAACGACGGGGCAAAACTCCGGGCGTTATTTAATGATGGTTCAGAGAAAAACTTTGAATAATTTGAGACAAATTTTGACAATTTATTAAAAATTTTGCATTTCTTTGACGAATTTTTAATGTTCTTTTTGTAGTATAAAAAACTTAAATTTTGGCAGCATTGAAAATTTCTATAGCGTTAATCAAGACAAGGTAGAATACAAGATATGACAAAAACCCGCTGAAAAATATGAATATTCAGGTACCAAAAGATTCGGTTAGGTTAGGTGTGACAATCAAAAGTTTTGCACTTCCCACAATAGGGGGTGGTCGAGAGTCGTACCAAACGACGGGGCAAAACTCCGGGCGTTATTAAATGATGGTTCGGAGAATAATTTTGAATAATTTGAGACAAATTTTGACAATTTATTAAAAAATTTGCATTTCTTCGACGAATTTTTAATGTTCTTTTTGTAGTATAAAAATCTTAAATTTTGGCAGCACTGAAAATTTCTATAGCGTTGATCAAGACAAGGTGGAATACAAGATATGACAAAAATCCGCTGAAAAATATGAATATTTAGGTACCAAAATATTGGGTTAGGTTAGGTGTGACAATCAAAAGTTTTGCACTTCCCACAATAGGGGGTGGTCGAGAGTCTAACCAAACGACGGGGCAAAACTCCGGGCGTTATTAAATGATGGTTCGGAGAATAATTTTGAATAATTTGAGACAAATTTTGACAATTTATTAAAAAATTTGCATTTCTTCGACGAATTTTAATGTTCTTTTTGTAGTATAAAAAACTTAAATTTTGGCAGCACTGAAAATTTCTATAGCGTTGATCAAGACAAGGTGGAATACAAGATATGACAAAAATCCGCTGAAAAATATGAATATTTAGGTACCAAAAGATTCGGTTAGGTTAGGTGTGACAATCAAAAGTTTTGCACTTCCCACAATAGCGGGTGGTCGAGAGTCGTACCAAACGACGGGGCAAAACTCCGGGCGTTATTAAATGATGGTTCGGAGAATAATTTTGAATAATTTGAGACAAATTTTGACAATTTATTAAAAAATTTGCATTTCTTCGACGAATTTTAATGTTCTTTTTGTAGTATAAAAATCTTAAATTTTGGCAGCACTGAAAATTTCTATAGCGTTGATCAAGACAAGGTGGAATACAAGATATGACAAAAATCCGCTGAAAAATATGAATATTTAGGTACCAAAATATTGGGTTAGGTTAGGTGTGACAATCAAAAGTTTTGCACTTCCCACAATAGGGGGTGGTCGAGAGTGGTACCAAACGACGACGCAAAACTCCGGGCGTTATTTAATGATGGTTCAGAGAAAAACTTTGAATAATTTGAGACAAATTTTGACAATTTATTAAAAATTTTGCATTTCTTTGACGAATTTTTAATGTTCTTTTTGTAGTATAAAAAACTTAAATTTTGGCAGCATTGAAAATTTCTATAGCGTTAATCAAGACAAGGTAGAATACAAGATATGACAAAAACCCGCTGAAAAATATGAATATTCAGGTACCAAAAGATTCGGTTAGGTTAGGTGTGACAATCAAAAGTTTTGCACTTCCCACAATAGGGGGTGGTCGAGAGTCATACCAAACGACGGGGCAAAACTC
Source organism: Catocala nupta (assembly GCA_963675205.1). NCBI lineage: Eukaryota > Metazoa > Arthropoda > Insecta > Lepidoptera > Erebidae > Catocala > Catocala nupta. Next base: position 649,584 of record OY776107.1, on the reverse strand, counting down.
CGGGCGTTATTAAATGATGGTTCGGAGAATAATTTTGAATAATTTGAGACAAATTTTGAAATTTATTAAAAAATTTGCATTTCTTCGACGAATTTTAATGTTCTTTTTGTAGTATAAAACACTTAAATTTTGGCAGCACTGAAAATTTCTATAGCGTTGATCAAGACAAGGTGGAATACAAGATATGACAAAAATCCGCTAAAAAATATGAATATTTAGGTACCAAAATATTGGGTTAGGTTAGGTGTGACAATAAAAAGTTTTGCACTTCCCACAATAGGGGGTGGTCGAGAGTGGTACCAAACGACGGTGCAAAACTCCGGGCGTTATTTAATGATGGTTCAGAGAAAAACTTTGAATAATTTGAGACAAATTTTGACAATTTATTAAAAATTTTGCATTTCTTTGACGAATTTTTAATGTTCTTTTTGTAGTATAAAAAACTTAAATTTTGGCAGCATTGAAAATTTCTATAGCGTTGATCAAGACAAGGTAGAATACAAGATATGACAAAAACCCGCTGAAAAATATGAATATTCAGGTACCAAAAGATTCGGTTAGGTTAGGTGTGACAATCAAAAGTTTTGCACTTCCCACAATAGGGGGTGGTCGAGAGCCGTACCAAACGACGGTGCAAAACTCCGGGCGTTATTTAATGATGGTTCAGAGAAAAACTTTGAATAATTTGAGACAAATTTTGACAATTTATTAAAAATTTTGCATTTCTTTGACGAATTTTTAATGTTCTTTTTGTAGTATAAAAAACTTAAATTTTGGCAGCATTGAAAATTTCTATAGCGTTAATCAAGACAAGGTAGAATACAAGATATGACAAAAACCCGCTGAAAAATATGAATATTCAGGTACCAAAAGATTCGGTTAGGTTAGGTGTGACAATCAAAAGTTTTGCACTTCCCACAATAGCGGGTGGTCGAGAGTCGTACCAAACGACGGGGCAAAACTCCGGGCGTTATTTAATGATGGTTCGGAGAATAATTTTGAATAATTTGAGACAAATTTTGACAATTTATTAAAAAATTTGCATTTCTTCGACGAATTTTTAATGTTCTTTTTGTAGTATAAAAAACTTAAATTTTGGCAGCACTGAAAATTTCTATAGCGTTGATCAAGACAAGGTGGAATACAAGATATGACAAAAATCCGCTGAAAAATATGAATATTTAGGTACCGAAAGATTAGGTTAGGTTAGGTGTAAAAATCAAAAGTTTTGCACTTCCCACAATAGGGGGTGGTCGAGAGTCGTACCAAACGACGGGGCAAAACTCCGGGCGTTATTTAATGATGGTTCGGAGAATAATTTTGAATAATTTGATACAAATTTTGACAATTTATTAAGAAATTTGCATTTCTTTGACAAATTTTTAATGTTCTATTTGTAGTACAAAAACTCTTAAATTTTGGCAGCATTGAAAATTTCTATAGCGTTGATCAAGACAAGGTAGAATACAAGATATGACAAAAATCCGCTGAAAAATATGAATATTCAGGTACCAAAAGATTCGGTTAGGTTAGGTGTGACAATAAAAAGTTTTGCACTTCCCACAATAGCGGGTGGTCGAGAGTCGTACCAAACGACGGGGCAAAACTCCGGGCGTTATTAAATGATGGTTCGGAGAATAATTTTAAATAATTGGAGACAAATTTTGACAATTTATTAAAAAATTTGCATTTCTTCGACGAATTTTTAATGTTCGTTTTGTAGTATAAAAAACTTAAATTTTGGCAGCACTGAAAATTTCTATAGCGTTGATCAAGACAAGGTGGAATACAAGATATGACAAAAACCCGCTGAAAAATATGAATATTCAGGTACCAAAAGTTTCGGTTAGGTTAGGTGTGACAATCAAAAGTTTTGCACTTCCCACAATAAGGGGTGGTCGAGAGTCGTACCAAACGACGGGGCAAAACTCCGGGCGTTATTAAATGATGGTTCGGAGAATAATTTTGAATAATTTGAGACAAATTTTGACAATTTATTAAAAAATTTGCATTTCTTCGACGAATTTTTAATGTTCTTTTTGTAGTATAAAAATCTTAAATTTTGGCAGCACTGAAAATTTCTATAGCGTTGATCAAGACAAGGTGGAATACAAGATATGACAAAAATCCGCTGAAAAATATGAATATTTAGGTACCAAAATATTGGGTTAGGTTAGGTGTGACAATCAAAAGTTTTGCACTTCCCACAATAGGGGGTGGTCGAGAGTGGTACCAAACGACGACGCAAAACTCCGGGCGTTATTTAATGATGGTTCAGAGAAAAACTTTGAATAATTTGAGACAAATTTTGACAATTTATTAAAAATTTTGCATTTCTTTGACGAATTTTTAATGTTCTTTTTGTAGTATAAAAAACTTAAATTTTGGCAGCATTGAAAATTTCTATAGCGTTAATCAAGACAAGGTAGAATACAAGATATGACAAAAACCCGCTGAAAAATATGAATATTCAGGTACCAAAAGATTCGGTTAGGTTAGGTGTGACAATCAAAAGTTTTGCACTTCCCACAATAGGGGGTGGTCGAGAGTCGTACCAAACGACGGGGCAAAACTCCGGGCGTTATTAAATGATGGTTCGGAGAATAATTTTGAATAATTTGAGACAAATTTTGAAATTTATTAAAAAATTTGCATTTCTTCGACGAATTTTAATGTTCTTTTTGTAGTATAAAACACTTAAATTTTGGCAGCACTGAAAATTTCTATAGCGTTGATCAAGACAAGGTGGAATACAAGATATGACAAAAATCCGCTAAAAAATATGAATATTTAGGTACCAAAATATTGGGTTAGGTTAGGTGTGACAATAAAAAGTTTTGCACTTCCCACAATAGGGGGTGGTCGAGAGTGGTAACAAACGACGGTGCAAAACTCCGGGCGTTATTTAATGATGGTTCAGAGAAAAACTTTGAATAATTTGAGACAAATTTTGACAATTTATTAAAAATTTTGCATTTCTTTGACGAATTTTTAATGTTCTTTTTGTAGTATAAAAAACTTAAATTTTGGCAGCATTGAAAATTTCTATAGCGTTGATCAAGACAAGGTAGAATACAAGATATGACAAAAGCCCGCTGAAAAATATGAATATTCAGGTACCAAAAGATTCGGTTAGGTTAGGTGTGACAATCAAAAGTTTTGCACTTCCCACAATAGGGGGTGGTCGAGAGCCGTACCAAACGACGGGGCAAAACTCCGGGCATTATTAAATGATGGTTCGGAGAATAATTTTGAATAATTTGAGACAAATTTTGACAATTTATTAAAAAATTTGCATTTCTTCGACGAATTTTTAATGTTCTTTTTGTAGTATAAAAAACTTAAATTTTAGCAGCAATGAAAATTTCTATAGCGTTGATCAAGACAAGGTGGAATACAAGATATGACAAAAATCCGCTGAAAAATATGAATATTTAGGTACCAAAATATTGGGTTAGGTTAGGTGTGACAATCAAAAGTTTTGCACTTCCCACAATAGGGGGTGGTCGAGAGTCGTACCAAACGACGGGGCAAAACTCCGGGCGTTATTTAATGATGGTTCAGAGAAAAACTTTGAATAATTTGAGACAAATTTTGACAATTTATTAGGAAATTTGTATTTCTTTGACAAATTTTTAATGTTCTTTTTGTAGTATAAAAATCTTAAATTTTGGCAGCACTGAAAATTTCTATTGCGTTGATCAAGACAAGGTAGAATACAAGATATGACAAAAACCCGCTGAAAAATATGAATATTCAGGTACCAAAAGATTCGGTTAGGTTAGGTGTGACAATAAAAAGATTTGCACTTCCCACAATAGGGGGTGGTCGAGAGTGGTACCAAACGACGGGGCAAAACTCCGGGCGTTATTTAATGATGGTTCAGAGAAAAACTTTGAATAATTTGAGACAAATTTTGACAATTTATTAAAAATTTTGCATTTCTTTGACGAATTTTTAATGTTCTTTTTGTAGTATAAAAAACTTAAATTTTGGCAGCACTGAAAATTTCTATAGCGTTGATCAAGACAAGGTAGAATACAAGATATGACAAAAACCCGCTGAAAAATATGAATATTCAGGTACCAAAAGATTCGGTTAGGTTAGGTGTGACAATCAAAAGTTTTGCACTTCCCACAATAGCGGGTGGTCGAGAGTCGTACCAAACGACGGGGCAAAACTCCGGGCGTTATTAAATGATGGTTCGGAGAATAATTTTAAATAATTGGAGACAAATTTTGACAATTAATTAAAAAATTTGCATTTCTTCGACGAATTTTTAATGTTCGTTTTGTAGTATAAAAAACTTAAATTTTGGCAGCACTGAAAATTTCTATAGCGTTGATCAAGACAAGGTGGAATACAAGATATGACAAAAACCCGCTGAAAAATATGAATATTCAGGTACCAAAAGTTTCGGTTAGGCTAGGTGTGACAATCAAAAGTTTTGCACTTCCCACAATAGCGGGTGGTCGAGAGTCGTACCAAACGACGGGGCAAAACTCCGGGCGTTATTTAATGATGGTTCGGAGAATAATTTTGAATAATTTGAGACAAATTTTGACAATTTATTAAAAAATTTGCATTTCTTCGACGAATTTTTAATGTTCTTTTTGTAGTATAAAAAACTTAAATTTTGGCAGCACTGACAATTTCTATAGCGTTGATCAAGACAAGATGGAATACAAGATATGACAAAAACCCGCTGAAAAATATTAATATTCAGGTACCAAAAGATTCGGTTAGGTTAGGTGTGACAATCAAAAGTTTTGCACTTCCCACAATAGCGGGTGGTCGAGAGTCGTACCAAACGACGGGGCAAAACTCCGGGCGTTATTAAATGATGGTTCGGAGAATAATTTTAAATAATTGGAGACAAATTTTGACAATTTATTAAAAAATTTGCATTTCTTCGACGAATTTTTAATGTTCGTTTTGTAGTATAAAAAACTTAAATTTTGGCAGCACTGAAAATTTCTATAGCGTTGATCAAGACAAGGTGGAGTACAAGATATGACAAAAACCCGCTGAAAAATATGAATATTCAGGTACCAAAAGTTTCGGTTAGGTTAGGTGTGACAATCAAAAGTTTTGCACTTCCCACAATAAGGGGTGGTCGAGAGTCGTACCAAACGACGGGGCAAAACTCCGGGCGTTATTAAATGATGGTTCGGAGAATAATTTTGAATAATTTGAGACAAATTTTGACAATTTATTAAAAAATTTGCATTTCTTCGACGAATTTTTAATGTTCTTTTTGTAGTATAAAAATCTTAAATTTTGGCAGCATTGAAAATTTCTATAGCGTTGATCAAGACAAGATGGAATACAAGATATGACAAAAATCCGCTGAAAAATATGAATATTTAGGTACCAAAATATTGGGTTAGGTTAGGTGTGACAATCAAAAGTTTTGCACTTCCCACAATAGGGGGTGGTCGAGAGTGGTACCAAACGACGAGGCAAAACTCCGGGCGTTATTTAATGATGGTTCAGAGAAAAACTTTGAATAATTTGAGACAAATTTTGACAATTTATTAAAAATTTTGCATTTCTTTGACGAATTTTTAATGTTCTTTTTGTAGTATAAAAATCTTAAATTTTGGCAGCATTGAAAATTTCTATAGCGTTGATCAAGACAAGATGGAATACAAGATATGACAAAAATCCGCTGAAAAATATGAATATTTAGGTACCAAAATATTGGGTTAGGTTAGGTGTGACAATCAAAAGTTTTGCACTTCCCACAATAGGGGGTGGTCGAGAGTGGTACCAAACGACGAGGCAAAACTCCGGGCGTTATTTAATGATGGTTCAGAGAAAAACTTTGAATAATTTGAGACAAATTTTGACAATTTATTAAAAATTTTGCATTTCTTTGACGAATTTTTAATGTTCTTTTTGTAGTATAAAAAACTTAAATTTTGGCAGCATTGAAAATTTCTATAGCGTTAATCAAGACAAGGTAGAATACAAGATATGACAAAAACCCGCTGAAAAATATGAATATTCAGGTACCAAAAGATTCGGTTAGGTTAGGTGTGACAATCAAAAGTTTTGCACTTCCCACAATAGGGGGTGGTCGAGAGTCGTACCAAACGACGGGGCAAAACTCCGGGCGTTATTAAATGATGGTTCGGAGAATAATTTTGAATAATTTGAGACAAATTTTGAAATTTATTAAAAAATTTGCATTTCTTCGACGAATTTTAATGTTCTTTTTGTAGTATAAAACACTTAAATTTTGGCAGCACTGAAAATTTCTATAGCGTTGATCAAGACAAGGTGGAATACAAGATATGACAAAAATCCGCTGAAAAATATGAATATTTAGGTACCAAAATATTGGGTTAGGTTAGGTGTGACAATAAAAAGTTTTGCACTTCCCACAATAGGGGGTGGTCGAGAGTGGTACCAAACGACGGTGCAAAACTCCGGGCGTTATTTAATGATGGTTCAGAGAAAAACTTTGAATAATTTGAGACAAATTTTGACAATTTATTAAAAATTTTGCATTTCTTTGACGAATTTTTAATGTTCTTTTTGTAGTATAAAAAACTTATATTTTGGCAGCATTGAAAATTTCTATAGCGTTGATCAAGACAAGGTAGAATACAAGATATGACAAAAACCCGCTGAAAAATATGAATATTCAGGTACCAAAAGATTCGGTTAGGTTAGGTGTGACAATCAAAAGTTTTGCACTTCCCACAATAGGGGGTGGTCGAGAGCCGTACCAAACGACGGGGCAAAACTCCGGGCATTATTAAATGATGGTTCGGAGAATAATTTTGAATAATTTGAGACAAATTTTGACAATTTATTAAAAAATTTGCATTTCTTCGACGAATTTTTAATGTTCTTTTTGTAGTATAAAAAACTTAAATTTTGGCAGCAATGAAAATTTCTATAGCGTTGATCAAGACAAGGTGGAATACAAGATATGACAAAAATCCGCTGAAAAATATGAATATTTAGGTACCAAAATATTGGGTTAGGTTAGGTGTGACAATCAAAAGTTTTGCACTTCCCACAATAGGGGGTGGTCGAGAGTGGTACCAAACGACGGGGCAAAACTCCGGGCGTTATTTAATGATGGTTCAGAGAAAAACTTTGAATAATTTGAGACAAATTTTGACAATTTATTAGGAAATTTGTATTTCTTTGACAAATTTTTAATGTTCTTTTTGTAGTATAAAAATCTTAAATTTTGGCAGCACTGAAAATTTCTATTGCGTTGATCAAGACAAGGTAGAATACAAGATATGACAAAAACCGGCTGAAAAATATGAATATTCAGGTACCAAAAGATTCGGTTAGGTTAGGTGTGACAATAAAAAGATTTGCACTTCCCACAATAGGGGGTGGTCGAGAGTGGTACCAAACGACGGGGCAAAACTCCGGGCGTTATTTAATGATGGTTCAGAGAAAAACTTTGAATAATTTGAGACAAATTTTGACAATTTATTAAAAATTTTGCATTTCTTTGACGAATTTTTAATGTTCTTTTTGTAGTATAAAAAACTTAAATTTTGGCAGCACTGAAAATTTCTATAGCGTTGATCAAGACAAGGTAGAATACAAGATATGACAAAAACCCGCTGAAAAATATGAATATTCAGGTACCAAAAGATTCGGTTAGGTTAGGTGTGACAATCAAAAGTTTTGCACTTCCCACAATAGGGGGTGGTCGAGAGCCGTACCAAACGACGGGGCAAAACTCCGGGCATTATTAAATGATGGTTCGGAGAATAATTTTGAATAATTTGAGACAAATTTTGACAATTTATTAAAAAATTTGCATTTCTTCGACGAATTTTTAATGTTCTTTTTGTAGTATAAAAAACTTAAATTTTGGCAGCAATGAAAATTTCTATAGCGTTGATCAAGACAAGGTGGAATACAAGATATGACAAAAATCCGCTGAAAAATATGAATATTTAGGTACCAAAATATTGGGTTAGGTTAGGTGTGACAATCAAAAGTTTTGCACTTCCCACAATAGGGGGTGGTCGAGAGTGGTACCAAACGACGGGGCAAAACTCCGGGCGTTATTTAATGATGGTTCAGAGAAAAACTTTGAATAATTTGAGACAAATTTTGACAATTTATTAGGAAATTTGTATTTCTTTGACAAATTTTTAATGTTCTTTTTGTAGTATAAAAATCTTAAATTTTGGCAGCACTGAAAATTTCTATTGCGTTGATCAAGACAAGGTAGAATACAAGATATGACAAAAACCGGCTGAAAAATATGAATATTCAGGTACCAAAAGATTCGGTTAGGTTAGGTGTGACAATAAAAAGATTTGCACTTCCCACAATAGGGGGTGGTCGAGAGTGGTACCAAACGACGGGGCAAAACTCCGGGCGTTATTTAATGATGGTTCAGAGAAAAACTTTGAATAATTTGAGACAAATTTTGACAATTTATTAAAAATTTTGCATTTCTTTGACGAATTTTTAATGTTCTTTTTGTAGTATAAAAAACTTAAATTTTGGCAGCACTGAAAATTTCTATAGCGTTGATCAAGACAAGGTAGAATACAAGATATGACAAAAACCCGCTGAAAAATATGAATATTCAGGTACCAAAAGATTCGGTTAGGTTAGGTGTGACAATCAAAAGTTTTGCACTTCCCACAATAGCGGGTGGTCGAGAGTCGTACCAAACGACGGGGCAAAATTCCGGGCGTTATTAAATGATGGTTCGGAGAATAATTTTAAATAATTGGAGACAAATTTTGACAATTAATTAAAAAATTTGCATTTCTTCGACGAATTTTTAATGTTCGTTTTGTAGTATAAAAAACTTAAATTTTGGCAGCACTGAAAATTTCTATAGCGTTGATCAAGACAAGGTGGAATACAAGATATGACAAAAACCCGCTGAAAAATATGAATATTCAGGTACCAAAAGTTTCGGTTAGGCTAGGTGTGACAATCAACCCCGCCGGTGCCGTCCCCTAGCCGGCGGGGGGTAGTGCATCAAGCAATTTTTCCTGGGTATCAAAAAAAAAAAGGTGTGACAATCAAAAGTTTTGCACTTCCCACAATAGCGGGTGGTCGAGAGTCGTACCAAACGACGGGGCAAAACTCCGGGCGTTATTTAATGATGGTTCGGAGAATAATTTTGAATAATTTGAGACAAATTTTGACAATTTATTAAAAAATTTGCATTTCTTCGACGAATTTTTAATGTTCTTTTTGTAGTATAAAAAACTTAAATTTTGGCAGCACTGACAATTTCTATAGCGTTGATCAAGACAAGATGGAATACAAGATATGACAAAAACCCGCTGAAAAATATTAATATTCAGGTACCAAAAGATTCGGTTAGGTTAGGTGTGACAATCAAAAGTTTTGCACTTCCCACAATAGCGGGTGGTCGAGAGTCGTACCAAACGACGGGGCAAAACTCCGGGCGTTATTAAATGATGGTTCGGAGAATAATTTTAAATAATTGGAGACAAATTTTGACAATTTATTAAAAAATTTGCATTTCTTCGACGAATTTTTAATGTTCGTTTTGTAGTATAAAAAACTTAAATTTTGGCAGCACTGAAAATTTCTATAGCGTTGATCAAGACAAGGTGGAATACAAGATATGACAAAAACCCGCTGAAAAATATGAATATTCAGGTACCAAAAGTTTCGGTTAGGTTAGGTGTGACAATCAAAAGTTTTGCACTTCCCACAATAAGGGGTGGTCGAGAGTCGTACCAAACGACGGGGCAAAACTCCGGGCGTTATTAAATGATGGTTCGGAGAATAATTTTGAATAATTTGAGACAAGTTTTGACAATTTATTAAAAAATTTGCATTTCTTCGACGAATTTTTAATGTTCTTTTTGTAGTATAAAAATCTTAAATTTTGGCAGCACTGAAAATTTCTATAGCGTTGATCAAGACAAGGTGGAATACAAGATATGACAAAAATCCGCTGAAAAATATGAATATTTAGGTACCAAAATATTGGGTTAGGTTAGGTGTGACAATCAAAAGTTTTGCACTTCCCACAATAGGGGGTGGTCGAGAGTGGTACCAAACGACGAGGCAAAACTCCGGGCGTTATTTAATGATGGTTCAGAGAAAAACTTTGAATAATTTGAGACAAATTTTGACAATTTATTAAAAATTTTGCATTTCTTTGACGAATTTTTAATGTTCTTTTTGTAGTATAAAAAACTTAAATTTTGGCAGCATTGAAAATTTCTATAGCGTTAATCAAGACAAGGTAGAATACAAGATATGACAAAAACCCGCTGAAAAATATGAATATTCAGGTACCAAAAGATTCGGTTAGGTTAGGTGTGACAATCAAAAGTTTTGCACTTCCCACAATAGGGGGTGGTCGAGAGTCGTACCAAACGACGGGGCAAAACTCCGGGCGTTATTAAATGATGGTTCGGAGAATAATTTTGAATAATTTGAGACAAATTTTGAAATTTATTAAAAAATTTGCATTTCTTCGACGAATTTTAATGTTCTTTTTGTAGTATAAAACACTTAAATTTTGGCAGCACTGAAAATTTCTATAGCGTTGATCAAGACAAGGTGGAATACAAGATATGACAAAAATCCGCTGAAAAATATGAATATTTAGGTACCAAAATATTGGGTTAGGTTAGGTGTGACAATAAAAAGTTTTGCACTTCCCACAATAGGGGGTGGTCGAGAGTGGTACCAAACGACGGTGCAAAACTCCGGGCGTTATTTAATGATGGTTCAGAGAAAAACTTTGAATAATTTGAGACAAATTTTGACAATTTATTAAAAATTTTGCATTTCTTTGACGAATTTTTAATGTTCTTTTTGTAGTATAAAAAACTTAAATTTTGGCAGCACTGAAAATTTCTATAGCGTTGATCAAGACAAGGTAGAATACAAGATATGACAAAAACCCGCTGAAAAATATGAATATTCAGGTACCAAAAGATTCGGTTAGGTTAGGTGTGACAATCAAAAGTTTTGCACTTCCCACAATAGGGGGTGGTCGAGAGCCGTACCAAACGACGGGGCAAAACTCCGGGCATTATTAAATGATGGTTCGGAGAATAATTTTGAATAATTTGAGACAAATTTTGACAATTTATTAAAAAATTTGCATTTCTTCGACGAATTTTTAATGTTCTTTTTGTAGTATAAAAAACTTAAATTTTGGCAGCAATGAAAATTTCTATAGCGTTGATCAAGACAAGGTGGAATACAAGATATGACAAAAATCCGCTGAAAAATATGAATATTTAGGTACCAAAATATTGGGTTAGGTTAGGTGTGACAATCAAAAGTTTTGCACTTCCCACAATAGGGGGTGGTCGAGAGTGGTACCAAACGACGGGGCAAAACTCCGGGCGTTATTTAATGATGGTTCAGAGAAAAACTTTGAATAATTTGAGACAAATTTTGACAATTTATTAAGAAATTTGTATTTCTTTGACAAATTTTTAATGTTCTTTTTGTAGTATAAAAATCTTAAATTTTGGCAGCACTGAAAATTTCTATTGCGTTGATCAAGACAAGGTAGAATACAAGATATGACAAAAACCCGCTGAAAAATATGAATATTCAGGTACCAAAAGATTCGGTTAGGTTAGGTGTGACAATAAAAAGATTTGCACTTCCCACAATAGGGGGTGGTCGAGAGTGGTACCAAACGACGGGGCAAAACTCCGGGCGTTATTTAATGATGGTTCAGAGAAAAACTTTGAATAATTTGAGACAAATTTTGACAATTTATTAAAAATTTTGCATTTCTTTGACGAATTTTTAATGTTCTTTTTGTAGTATAAAAAACTTAAATTTTGGCAGCACTGAAAATTTCTATAGCGTTGATCAAGACAAGGTAGAATACAAGATATGACAAAAACCCGCTGAAAAATATGAATATTCAGGTACCAAAAGATTCGGTTAGGTTAGGTGTGACAATCAAAAGTTTTGCACTTCCCACAATAGCGGGTGGTCGAGAGTCGTACCAAACGACGGGGCAAAACTCCGGGCGTTATTAAATGATGGTTCGGAGAATAATTTTAAATAATTGGAGACAAATTTTGACAATTAATTAAAAAATTTGCATTTCTTCGACGAATTTTTAATGTTCGTTTTGTAGTATAAAAAACTTAAATTTTGGCAGCACTGAAAATTTCTATAGCGTTGATCAAGACAAGGTGGAATACAAGATATGACAAAAACCCGCTGAAAAATATGAATATTCAGGTACCAAAAGTTTCGGTTAGGCTAGGTGTGACAATCAAAAGTTTTGCACTTCCCACAATAGCGGGTGGTCGAGAGTCGTACCAAACGACGGGGCAAAACTCCGGGCGTTATTTAATGATGGTTCGGAGAATAATTTTGAATAATTTGAGACAAATTTTGACAATTTATTAAAAAATTTGCATTTCTTCGACGAATTTTTAATGTTCTTTTTGTAGTATAAAAAACTTAAATTTTGGCAGCACTGACAATTTCTATAGCGTTGATCAAGACAAGATGGAATACAAGATATGACAAAAACCCGCTGAAAAATATTAATATTCAGGTACCAAAAGATTCGGTTAGGTTAGGTGTGACAATCAAAAGTTTTGCACTTCCCACAATAGCGGGTGGTCGAGAGTCGTACCAAACGACGGGGCAAAACTCCGGGCGTTATTAAATGATGGTTCGGAGAATAATTTTAAATAATTGGAGACAAATTTTGACAATTTATTAAAAAATTTGCATTTCTTCGACGAATTTTTAATGTTCGTTTTGTAGTATAAAAAACTTAAATTTTGGCAGCTCTGAAAATTTCTATAGCGTTGATCAAGACAAGGTGGAATACAAGATATGACAAAAACCCGCTGAAAAATATGAATATTCAGGTACCAAAAGTTTCGGTTAGGCTAGGTGTGACAATCAAAAGTTTTGCACTTCCCACAATAGGGGGTGGTCGAGAGTCGTACCAAACGACGGGGCAAAACTCCGGGCGTTATTAAATGATGGTTCGGAGAATAATTTTGAATAATTTGAGACAAATTTTGACAATTTATTAAAAAATTTGCATTTCTTCGACAAAGGAGAATGGGCACTTCTGGGCTATCGCGGCCATTAATGAAAGTAGTCTCAAATGAAAGTAGTGATAACTAGGAACAACTTTTACTATGAACGTTTCACTGTAATCCATTTAGGGAAAAAAATATTTACATGTAAACGTATAGAGCATCATAACAATTATTTCGTTTATGTAATGCGTTTTCGTAAAACTCCACAACATCTTTTGATAAGGATTACAATGATCAACACAAAACCGCTTCGCAACGGTTGGTTTACCTGCGCTCGGGACGGACCAATCAGCTACGAGCACCTAATACGCGTGAAATACCGGCGGCGCTTGCTTCGTACGTTGCGTCCGCGCAGTTCTTCGGTTACTCTCGTGTCGTTGTGTACTGTGCGATTTGTATTGATTACTTTAAGCCTTTTGACCTTTATTTTGCATTTCGGACTTTGTTTACTCTTATCCTGATAACTTGGCTTTCGTTTTTGGACTTTTGAGTTTATTTGCGATTGGGATTTTGTTGACTATGGCAGAAAATCGACCAGTTTGTGTTTTGTGCAATCGACCAGTGGTTAATAGAAGAAGATTCGAAATAACGCATGGTTTGTTCGAGGCAAATGTCGGAATCGGTCAATATATTATTGATGCTTTTGCTCCACAGCAAGTAAGTACTTTTATAATAATATAATGTTTGATATATATAGTTACAGTCGGCTAACTTCCCTCTATTAATGGTGGAGGCCTGTGGCCAGCAAAGGGAGTTTAATAGGATGTTCTTATTCAGTCACACTGATGCTTGAGCAATGAGTGACTTAATAAGATATATTCATTACATTGCAGTGCATTTGACGTAACATATTTGTTGTTCGGAGCGCCCTATCTAGTACGTAGTATGTAGAAATCGTTGATAAAGATCTATATATGATATACATAGGTAGTTGCGATTATACTCATAATAATGTTTTCTGTATAACTGTGGCAGCTTGTTATTGGCGGCTGTAAGCTCCCTAAATAATAACCAATGTAATCTCCCTACTGTATTTAGTTCACTAAAATGTCATTATGTTTGTTCTAGTTTGAATACAACGGTCTGGAATATCTTTGTCGACCGTGCTGGCAGCGGGCTCAACGTGCTGTACAACGTAATATAAATCCTGTCCCTCACGAATGCACACTGCAGATTGAAGAGTATTCTAGAGTAGCTAACAGCGCAGCGAGCTGCATGTTTGAACAATGTAGAAGAATTACTCGTCAACGGATTCCTGAAAATATACGACTGTCACTTTTGATGGATTCCAATGTATTTATACCACAAGAAGCTAGAGTGTGTGAAACACATTTAAGAAACAATGACTGGGATGAAATTATTGATAGCCCGAATCTAAGACATGATTTTAATAGTGCTCATTTCTTAGAAATGATGAGTTTAATGAAAGCAGCTGTGTCAAGGGGCTGTATTTTGAATTTTGAAAATATTGAAGATATGGACAATGATGAAATACATATTCGATTGGGTTTTAACCGAGAACAATTCTCAGAGATCCTGACACAGACGCCTTCCTTGGCAGGCTCCAATTCAAGAACAGCACTAGCTATTTATTTAATGAAGTTGCGAAATGGTGAAAGCAACGAAAGGTTAGCATCGCTCTTTAAAATGAGTAGAAGATCACTAGAGAGGCACCTAAAAAGAGCAAGAGATTGTTTATTTGCTGAGTTCGTGCCTAGACATCTGGGTTTCAACCACATAAATAGAAGAATGGTCGCTAAACGTAACCTTTATATACCGAACGCTTTGTTTGGAAACCCTAACTCAGCATTAGACGAGAGAAAAGCCATAGTAATAATGGACGGAACATATATTTATATACAAAAGAGTTCCAATTATTCTTTCCAAAGAGAGACATATAGTTTGCATAAGTATTCAAATCTTTTAAAACCATTCATTATTGTAAGCTGCGATGGTTATATATTAGACGTCTGTGGTCCATATGCAGCTACCGACTCGGATGCTACAATTCTACAAAGGATGATATATGACGAAGAAAGCACGTTTCATTGGTTCTTTAGTCCTGGCGATATTTTCATTTTAGATCGTGGGTTTAGAGACGCCCTGCCGGATTTGGCACAATGGGATTACTCAGCATATATGCCTGAAAATAAAGACCGTGGTGCAGATCAGCTCACAACCGAACAAGCGAACAGATCTAGAATGGTCACCCTATGCCGCTGGGTTGTAGAAGTTATAAATGGTCGATTCAAACGTGACTTCAAGTTGTTCCGACAAGATTATTTTAATCGGTCTCTAAGTCACATGTTTCATGACTTCAAAATAGCTGCTTCACTTATTAACGCTTTCCAGGAGCCATTCCACGATGATGTGCATGCAGCCACATTTGTGGACATTATAAATGATCGCATGAATCGACCTAATCAACTAGCGGACTTTGTTGTCCGTAACAATATAAATAGGCAAAGAGCAACATTTCAAAGCATCACCGGTGATCAGACTATTTTCGACGATTTTCCTAATTTGTCAGAAGATGATATTATCCTTTTCGCTCTGGGTACGTACCATATCAAGTTAGCTCGTAGTTATTATGCTGAGCATTTAAGACAGGGCTTATATAATATTGAAGTGTATCGTGAGCCACAAATAAGTGGTCTTTATGAATATATAGAAGAACAAGATGTTTGCTTGCTACGTGTTCGAATACAGTCCAGACATGTAAGGTCCAGGATTTATTATTCCTATGTTGTAACTGACCGACAAAGACAAGGAAGAGAAGCTGTTGCTCATTACTATTGTTCATGTCTGAGTGGAAAACGCACGATAGGATGTTGCGCTCATGTTATGTGCGTAGTATGGTACCTAGGATGGGCAAGAAATCAACCTGAAGACATTAGATTACCAGCAGCGGAATTAAGTGTCATCATTGACCATGACCACTAAAAAAAAATGATTGTATAATAATTGTCGGTACTTATTATTATTAATGTAATATTATAAAATGCTTCATAATTAATAAATGGTACCGTCCAGATTTGTTGTTTCACTTTATTTTTTATTTTTACTCCAAATATACGCCAGAATATCTAGTAAAACTATTGAAAGTGCTCATAAACAATAATGTGTTTTATTTGTCATAAGAGTACACCGCGGCAGTGAAACTTCTACACAGTAATTATAGGACTAAATTACATCAAAAAACAACAAACTTATGTTTGGCCGCGCATGGCCCAGGCTCCATACAAATTTGCCCATTCTCCTTTTTAATGTTCTTTTTGTAGTATAAAAATCTTAAATTTTGGCAGCACTGAAAATTTCTATAGCGTTGATCAAGACAAGGTGGAATACAAGATATGACAAAAATCCGCTGAAAAATATGAATATTTAGTTACCAAAATATTGGGTTAGGTTAGGTGTGACAATCAAAAGTTTTGCACTTCCCAAAATAGGGGGTGGTCGAGAGTCGTACCAAACGACGGGGCAAAACTCCGGGCGTTATTTAATGATGGTTCGGAGAATAATTTTGAATAATTTGAGACAAATTTTGACAATTTATTAAAAAATTTGCATTTCTTCGACGAATTTTTAATGTTCTTTTTGTAGTATAAAAATCTTAAATTTTGGCAGCACTGAAAATTTCTATAGCGTTGATCAAGACAAGGTGGAATACAAGATATGACAAAAATCCGCTGAAAAATATGAATATTTAGGTACCGAAAGATTAGGTTAGGTTAGGTGTAAAAATCAAAAGTTTTGCACTTCCCACAATAGCGGGTGGTCGAGAGTCGTACCAAACGACGGGGCAAAACTCCGGGCGTTATTTAATGATGGTTCGGAGAATAATTTTGAATAATTTGAGACAAATTTTGACAATTTATTAAGAAATTTGCATTTCTTTGACAAATTTTTAATGTTCTTTTTGTAGTATAAAAAACTTAAATTTTGGCAGCAATGAAAATTTCTATAGCGTTGATCAAGACAAGGTGGAATACAAGATATGACAAAAATCCGCTGAAAAATATGAATATTTAGGTACCAAAATATTGGGTTAGGTTAGGTGTGACAATCAAAAGTTTTGCACTTCCCACAATAGGGGGTGGTCGAGAGTGGTACCAAACGACGGGGCAAAACTCCGGGCGTTATTTAATGATGGTTCAGAGAAAAACTTTGAATAATTTGAGACAAATTTTGACAATTTATTAAGAAATTTGTATTTCTTTGACAAATTTTTAATGTTCTTTTTGTAGTATAAAAAACTTAAATTTTGGCAGCATTGAAAATTTCTATAGCGTTGATCAAGACAAGGTGGAATACAAGATATGACAAAAATCCGCTGAAAAATATGAATATTTAGGTACCAAAATATTGGGTTAGGTTAGGTGTGACAATCAAAAGTTTTGCACTTCCCACAATAGGGGGTGGTCGAGAGTCGTACCAAACGACGGGGCTAAACTCCGGGCGTTATTTAATGATGGTTCAGAGAAAAACTTTGAATAATTTGAGACAAATTTTGACAATTTATTAGGAAATTTGTATTTCTTTGACAAATTTTTAATGTTCTTTTTGTAGTATAAAAATCTTAAATTTTGGCAGCACTGAAAATTTCTATTGCGTTGATCAAGACAAGGTAGAATACAAGATATGACAAAAACCCGCTGAAAAATATGAATATTCAGGTACCAAAAGATTCGGTTAGGTTAGGTGTGACAATAAAAAGATTTGCACTTCCCACAATAGGGGGTGGTCGAGAGTGGTACCAAACGACGGGGCAAAACTCCGGGCGTTATTTAATGATGGTTCAGAGAAAAACTTTGAATAATTTGAGACAAATTTTGACAATTAATTAAAAAATTTGCATTTCTTCGACGAATTTTTAATGTTCGTTTTGTAGTATAAAAAACTTAAATTTTGGCAGCACTGAAAATTTCTATAGCGTTGATCAAGACAAGGTGGAATACAAGATATGACAAAAACCCGCTGAAAAATATGAATATTCAGGTACCAAAAGTTTCGGTTAGGCTAGGTGTGACAATCAAAAGTTTTGCACTTCCCACAATAGCGGGTGGTCGAGAGTCGTACCAAACGACGGGGCAAAACTCCGGGCGTTATTTAATGATGGTTCGGAGAATAATTTTGAATAATTTGAGACAAATTTTGACAATTTATTAAAAAATTTGCATTTCTTCGACGAATTTTTAATGTTCTTTTTGTAGTATAAAAAACTTAAATTTTGGCAGCACTGACAATTTCTATAGCGTTGATCAAGACAAGATGGAATACAAGATATGACAAAAACCCGCTGAAAAATATTAATATTCAGGTACCAAAAGATTCGGTTAGGTTAGGTGTGACAATCAAAAGTTTTGCACTTCCCACAATAGCGGGTGGTCGAGAGTCGTACCAAACGACGGGGCAAAACTCCGGGCGTTATTAAATGATGGTTCGGAGAATAATTTTAAATAATTGGAGACAAATTTTGACAATTTATTAAAAAATTTGCATTTCTTCGACGAATTTTTAATGTTCGTTTTGTAGTATAAAAAACTTAAATTTTGGCAGCACTGAAAATTTCTATAGCGTTGATCAAGACAAGGTGGAATACAAGATATGACAAAAATCCGCTGAAAAATATGAATATTTAGGTACCAAAATATTGGGTTAGGTTAGGTGTGACAATCAAAAGTTTTGCACTTCCCAAAATAGGGGGTGGTCGAGAGTCGTACCAAACGACGGGGCAAAACTCCGGGCGTTATTTAATGATGGTTCGGAGAATAATTTTGAATAATTTGAGACAAATTTTGACAATTTATTAAAAAATTTGCATTTCTTCGACGAATTTTTAATGTTCTTTTTGTAGTATAAAAATCTTAAATTTTGGCAGCACTGAAAATTTCTATAGCGTTGATCAAGACAAGGTGGAATACAAGATATGACAAAAATCCGCTGAAAAATATGAATATTTAGGTACCGAAAGATTAGGTTAGGTTAGGTGTAAAAATCAAAAGTTTTGCACTTCCCACAATAGGGGGTGGTCGAGAGTCGTACCAAACGACGGGGCAAAACTCCGGGCGTTATTTAATGATGGTTCGGAGAATAATTTTGAATAATTTGAGACAAATTTTGACAATTTATTAAGAAATTTGCATTTCTTTGACAAATTTTTAATGTTCTTTTTGTAGTATAAAAAACTTAAATTTTGGCAGCAATGAAAATTTCTATAGCGTTGATCAAGACAAGGTGGAATACAAGATATGACAAAAATCCGCTGAAAAATATGAATATTTAGGTACCAAAATATTGGGTTAGGTTAGGTGTGACAATCAAAAGTTTTGCACTTCCCACAATAGGGGGTGGTCGAGAGTGGTACCAAACGACGGGGCAAAACTCCGGGCGTTATTTAATGATGGTTCAGAGAAAAACTTTGAATAATTTGAGACAAATTTTGACAATTTATTAAGAAATTTGTATTTCTTTGACAAATTTTTAATGTTCTTTTTGTAGTATAAAAAACTTAAATTTTGGCAGCATTGAAAATTTCTATAGCGTTGATCAAGACAAGGTGGAATACAAGATATGACAAAAATCCGCTGAAAAATATGAATATTTAGGTACCAAAATATTGGGTTAGGTTAGGTGTGACAATCAAAAGTTTTGCACTTCCCACAATAGGGGGTGGTCGAGAGTCGTACCAAACGACGGGGCAAAACTCCGGGCGTTATTTAATGATGGTTCAGAGAAAAACTTTGAATAATTTGAGACAAATTTTGACAATTTATTAGGAAATTTGTATTTCTTTGACAAATTTTTAATGTTCTTTTTGTAGTATAAAAATCTTAAATTTTGGCAGCACTGAAAATTTCTATTGCGTTGATCAAGACAAGGTAGAATACAAGATATGACAAAAACCCGCTGAAAAATATGAATATTCAGGTACCAAAAGATTCGGTTAGGTTAGGTGTGACAATAAAAAGATTTGCACTTCCCACAATAGGGGGTGGTCGAGAGTGGTACCAAACGACGGGGCAAAACTCCGGGCGTTATTTAATGATGGTTCAGAGAAAAACTTTGAATAATTTGAGACAAATTTTGACAATTAATTAAAAAATTTGCATTTCTTCGACGAATTTTTAATGTTCGTTTTGTAGTATAAAAAACTTAAATTTTGGCAGCACTGAAAATTTCTATAGCGTTGATCAAGACAAGGTGGAATACAAGATATGACAAAAACCCGCTGAAAAATATGAATATTCAGGTACCAAAAGTTTCGGTTAGGCTAGGTGTGACAATCAAAAGTTTTGCACTTCCCACAATAGCGGGTGGTCGAGAGTCGTACCAAACGACGGGGCAAAACTCCGGGCGTTATTTAATGATGGTTCGGAGAATAATTTTGAATAATTTGAGACAAATTTTGACAATTTATTAAAAAATTTGCATTTCTTCGACGAATTTTTAATGTTCTTTTTGTAGTATAAAAAACTTAAATTTTGGCAGCACTGACAATTTCTATAGCGTTGATCAAGACAAGATGGAATACAAGATATGACAAAAACCCGCTGAAAAATATTAATATTCAGGTACCAAAAGATTCGGTTAGGTTAGGTGTGACAATCAAAAGTTTTGCACTTCCCACAATAGCGGGTGGTCGAGAGTCGTACCAAACGACGGGGCAAAACTCCGGGCGTTATTAAATGATGGTTCGGAGAATAATTTTAAATAATTGGAGACAAATTTTGACAATTTATTAAAAAATTTGCATTTCTTCGACGAATTTTTAATGTTCGTTTTGTAGTATAAAAAACTTAAATTTTGGCAGCACTGAAAATTTCTATAGCGTTGATCAAGACAAGGTGGAATACAAGATATGACAAAAACCCGCTGAAAAATATGAATATTCAGGTACCAAAAGTTTCGGTTAGGTTAGGTGTGACAATCAAAAGTTTTGCACTTCCCACAATAAGGGGTGGTCGAGAGTCGTACCAAACGACGGGGCAAAACTCCGGGCGTTATTAAATGATGGTTCGGAGAATAATTTTGAATAATTTGAGACAAATTTTGACAATTTATTAAAAAATTTGCATTTCTTCGACGAATTTTTAATGTTCTTTTTGTAGTATAAAAATCTTAAATTTTGGCAGCATTGAAAATTTCTATAGCGTTGATCAAGACAAGGTGGAATACAAGATATGACAAAAATCCGCTGAAAAATATGAATATTTAGGTACCAAAATATTGGGTTAGGTTAGGTGTGACAATCAAAAGTTTTGCACTTCCCACAATAGGGGGTGGTCGAGAGTGGTACCAAACGACGAGGCAAAACTCCGGGCGTTATTTAATGATGGTTCAGAGAAAAACTTTGAATAATTTGAGACAAATTTTGACAATTTATTAAAAATTTTGCATTTCTTTGACGAATTTTTAATGTTCTTTTTGTAGTATAAAAAACTTAAATTTTGGCAGCATTGAAAATTTCTATAGCGTTAATCAAGACAAGGTAGAATACAAGATATGACAAAAACCCGCTGAAAAATATGAATATTCAGGTACCAAAAGATTCGGTTAGGTTAGGTGTGACAATCAAAAGTTTTGCACTTCCCACAATAGGGGGTGGTCGAGAGTCGTACCAAACGACGGGGCAAAACTCCGGGCGTTATTAAATGATGGTTCGGAGAATAATTTTGAATAATTTGAGACAAATTTTGAAATTTATTAAAAAATTTGCATTTCTTCGACGAATTTTAATGTTCTTTTTGTAGTATAAAACACTTAAATTTTGGCAGCACTGAAAATTTCTATAGCGTTGATCAAGACAAGGTGGAATACAAGATATGACAAAAATCCGCTGAAAAATATGAATATTTAGGTACCAAAATATTGGGTTAGGTTAGGTGTGACAATAAAAAGTTTTGCACTTCCCACAATAGGGGGTGGTCGAGAGTGGTACCAAACGACGGTGCAAAACTCCGGGCGTTATTTAATGATGGTTCAGAGAAAAACTTTGAATAATTTGAGACAAATTTTGACAATTTATTAAAAATTTTGCATTTCTTTGACGAATTTTTAATGTTCTTTTTGTAGTATAAAAAACTTATATTTGGCAGCATTGAAAATTTCTATAGCGTTGATCAAGACAAGGTAGAATACAAGATATGACAAAAACCCGCTGAAAAATATGAATATTCAGGTACCAAAAGATTCGGTTAGGTTAGGTGTGACAATCAAAAGTTTTGCACTTCCCACAATAGGGGGTGGTCGAGAGCCGTACCAAACGACGGGGCAAAACTCTGGGCATTATTAAATGATGGTTCGGAGAATAATTTTGAATAATTTGAGACAAATTTTGACAATTTATTAAAAAAATTGCATTTCTTCGACGAATTTTTAATGTTCTTTTTGTAGTATAAAAAACTTAAATTTTGGCAGCAATGAAAATTTCTATAGCGTTGATCAAGACAAGGTGGAATACAAGATATGACAAAAATCCGCTGAAAAATATGAATATTTAGGTACCAAAATATTGGGTTAGGTTAGGTGTGACAATCAAAAGTTTTGCACTTCCCACAATAGGGGGTGGTCGAGAGTGGTACCAAACGACGGGGCAAAACTCCGGGCGTTATTTAATGATGGTTCAGAGAAAAACTTTGAATAATTTGAGACAAATTTTGACAATTTATTAGGAAATTTGTATTTCTTTGACAAATTTTTAATGTTCTTTTTGTAGTATAAAAATCTTAAATTTTGGCAGCACTGAAAATTTCTATTGCGTTGATCAAGACAAGGTAGAATACAAGATATGACAAAAACCCGCTGAAAAATATGAATATTCAGGTACCAAAAGATTCGGTTAGGTTAGGTGTGACAATAAAAAGATTTGCACTTCCCACAATAGGGGGTGGTCGAGAGTGGTACCAAACGACGGGGCAAAACTCCGGGCGTTATTTAATGATGGTTCAGAGAAAAACTTTGAATAATTTGAGACAAATTTTGACAATTTATTAAAAATTTTGCATTTCTTTGACGAATTTTTAATGTTCTTTTTGTAGTATAAAAAACTTAAATTTTGGCAGCACTGAAAATTTCTATAGCGTTGATCAAGACAAGGTAGAATACAAGATATGACAAAAACCCGCTGAAAAATATGAATATTCAGGTACCAAAAGATTCGGTTAGGTTAGGTGTGACAATCAAAAGTTTTGCACTTCCCACAATAGCGGGTGGTCGAGAGTCGTACCAAACGACGGGGCAAAATTCCGGGCGTTATTAAATGATGGTTCGGAGAATAATTTTAAATAATTGGAGACAAATTTTGACAATTAATTAAAAAATTTGCATTTCTTCGACGAATTTTTAATGTTCGTTTTGTAGTATAAAAAACTTAAATTTTGGCAGCACTGAAAATTTCTATAGCGTTGATCAAGACAAGGTGGAATACAAGATATGACAAAAACCCGCTGAAAAATATGAATATTCAGGTACCAAAAGTTTCGGTTAGGCTAGGTGTGACAATCAACCCCGCCGGTGCCGTCCCCTAGCCGGCGGGGGGTAGTGCATCAAGCATTTTTTCCTGGGTATCAAAAAAAAAAAGGTGTGACAATCAAAAGTTTTGCACTTCCCACAATAGCGGGTGGTCGAGAGTCGTACCAAACGACGGGGCAAAACTCCGGGCGTTATTTAATGATGGTTCGGAGAATAATTTTGAATAATTTGAGACAAATTTTGACAATTTATTAAAAAATTTGCATTTCTTCGACGAATTTTTAATGTTCTTTTTGTAGTATAAAAAACTTAAATTTTGGCAGCACTGACAATTTCTATAGCGTTGATCAAGACAAGATGGAATACAAGATATGACAAAAACCCGCTGAAAAATATTAATATTCAGGTACCAAAAGATTCGGTTAGGTTAGGTGTGACAATCAAAAGTTTTGCACTTCCCACAATAGCGGGTGGTCGAGAGTCGTACCAAACGACGGGGCAAAACTCCGGGCGTTATTAAATGATGGTTCGGAAAATAATTTTAAATAATTGGAGACAAATTTTGACAATTTATTAAAAAATTTGCATTTCTTCGACGAATTTTTAATGTTCGTTTTGTAGTATAAAAAACTTAAATTTTGGCAGCACTGAAAATTTCTATAGCGTTGATCAAGACAAGGTGGAATACAAGATATGACAAAAACCCGCTGAAAAATATGAATATTCAGGTACCAAAAGTTTCGGTTAGGTTAGGTGTGACAATCAAAAGTTTTGCACTTCCCACAATAAGGGGTGGTCGAGAGTCGTACCAAACGACGGGGCAAAACTCCGGGCGTTATTAAATGATGGTTCGGAGAATAATTTTGAATAATTTGAGACAAATTTTGACAATTTATTAAAAAATTTGCATTTCTTCGACGAATTTTTAATGTTCTTTTTGTAGTATAAAAATCTTAAATTTTGGCAGCACTGAAAATTTCTATAGCGTTGATCAAGACAAGGTGGAATACAAGATATGACAAAAATCCGCTGAAAAATATGAATATTTAGGTACCAAAATATTGGGTTAGGTTAGGTGTGACAATCAAAAGTTTTGCACTTCCCACAATAGGGGGTGGTCGAGAGTGGTACCAAACGTCGAGGCAAAACTCCGGGCGTTATTTAATGATGGTTCAGAGAAAAACTTTGAATAATTTGAGACAAATTTTGACAATTTATTAAAAATTTTGCATTTCTTTGACGAATTTTTAATGTTCTTTTTGTAGTATAAAAAACTTAAATTTTGGCAGCATTGAAAATTTCTATAGCGTTAATCAAGACAAGGTAGAATACAAGATATGACAAAAACCCGCTGAAAAATATGAATATTCAGGTACCAAAAGATTCGGTTAGGTTAGGTGTGACAATCAAAAGTTTTGCACTTCCCACAATAGGGGGTGGTCGAGAGTCGTACCAAACGACGGGGCAAAACTCCGGGCGTTATTAAATGATGGTTCGGAGAATAATTTTGAATAATTTGAGACAAATTTTGAAATTTATTAAAAAATTTGCATTTCTTCGACGTATTTTAATGTTCTTTTTGTAGTATAAAACACTTAAATTTTGGCAGCACTGAAAATTTCTATAGCGTTGATCAAGACAAGGTGGAATACAAGATATGACAAAAATCCGCTGAAAAATATGAATATTTAGGTACCAAAATATTGGGTTAGGTTAGGTGTGACAATAAAAAGTTTTGCACTTCCCACAATAGGGGGTGGTCGAGAGTGGTACCAAACGACGGTGCAAAACTCCGGGCGTTATTTAATGATGGTTCAGAGAAAAACTTTGAATAATTTGAGACAAATTTTGACAATTTATTAAAAATTTTGCATTTCTTTGACGAATTTTTAATGTTCTTTTTGTAGTATAAAAAACTTAAATTTTGGCAGCATTGAAAATTTCTATAGCGTTGATCAAGACAAGGTAGAATACAAGATATGACAAAAACCCGCTGAAAAATATGAATATTCAGGTACCAAAAGATTCGGTTAGGTTAGGTGTGACAATCAAAAGTTTTGCACTTCCCACAATAGGGGGTGGTCGAGAGCCGTACCAAACGACGGGGCAAAACTCCGGGCATTATTAAATGATGGTTCGGAGAATAATTTTGAATAATTTGAGACAAATTTTGACAATTTATTAAAAAATTTGCATTTCTTCGACGAATTTTTAATGTTCTTTTTGTAGTATAAAAAACTTAAATTTTGGCAGCAATGAAAATTTCTATAGCGTTGATCAAGACAAGGTGGAATACAAGATATGACAAAAATCCGCTGAAAAATATGAATATTTAGGTACCAAAATATTGGGTTAGGTTAGGTGTGACAATCAAAAGTTTTGCACTTCCCACAATAGGGGGTGGTCGAGAGTGGTACCAAACGACGGGGCAAAACTCCGGGCGTTATTTAATGATGGTTCAGAGAAAAACTTTGAATAATTTGAGACAAATTTTGACAATTTATTAAGAAATTTGTATTTCTTTGACAAATTTTTAATGTTCTTTTTGTAGTATAAAAATCTTAAATTTTGGCAGCACTGAAAATTTCTATTGCGTTGATCAAGACAAGGTAGAATACAAGATATGACAAAAACCCGCTGAAAAATATGAATATTCAGGTACCAAAAGATTCGGTTAGGTTAGGTGTGACAATAAAAAGATTTGCACTTCCCACAATAGGGGGTGGTCGAGAGTGGTACCAAACGACGGGGCAAAACTCCGGGCGTTATTTAATGATGGTTCAGAGAAAAACTTTGAATAATTTGAGACAAATTTTGACAATTTATTAAAAATTTTGCATTTCTTTGACGAATTTTTAATGTTCTTTTTGTAGTATAAAAAACTTAAATTTTGGCAGCACTGAAAATTTCTATAGCGTTGATCAAGACAAGGTAGAATACAAGATATGACAAAAACCCGCTGAAAAATATGAATATTCAGGTACCAAAAGATTCGGTTAGGTTAGGTGTGACAATCAAAAGTTTTGCACTTCCCACAATAGCGGGTGGTCGAGAGTCGTACCAAACGACGGGGCAAAACTCCGGGCGTTATTAAATGATGGTTCGGAGAATAATTTTAAATAATTGGAGACAAATTTTGACAATTAATTAAAAAATTTGCATTTCTTCGACGAATTTTTAATGTTCGTTTTGTAGTATAAAAAACTTAAATTTTGGCAGCACTGAAAATTTCTATAGCGTTGATCAAGACAAGGTGGAATACAAGATATGACAAAAACCCGCTGAAAAATATGAATATTCAGGTACCAAAAGTTTCGGTTAGGCTAGGTGTGACAATCAAAAGTTTTGCACTTCCCACAATAGCGGGTGGTCGAGAGTCGTACCAAACGACGGGGCAAAACTCCGGGCGTTATTTAATGATGGTTCGGAGAATAATTTTGAATAATTTGAGACAAATTTTGACAATTTATTAAAAAATTTGCATTTCTTCGACGAATTTTTAATGTTCTTTTTGTAGTATAAAAAACTTAAATTTTGGCAGCACTGACAATTTCTATAGCGTTGATCAAGACAAGATGGAATACAAGATATGACAAAAACCCGCTGAAAAATATTAATATTCAGGTACCAAAAGATTCGGTTAGGTTAGGTGTGACAATCAAAAGTTTTGCACTTCCCACAATAGCGGGTGGTCGAGAGTCGTACCAAACGACGGGGCAAAACTCCGGGCGTTATTAAATGATGGTTCGGAGAATAATTTTAAATAATTGGAGACAAATTTTGACAATTTATTAAAAAATTTGCATTTCTTCGACGAATTTTTAATGTTCGTTTTGTAGTATAAAAAACTTAAATTTTGGCAGCACTGAAAATTTCTATAGCGTTGATCAAGACAAGGTGGAATACAAGATATGACAAAAACCCGCTGAAAAATATGAATATTCAGGTACCAAAAGTTTCGGTTAGGCTAGGTGTGACAATCAAAAGTTTTGCACTTCCCACAATAGGGGGTGGTCGAGAGTCGTACCAAACGACGGGGCAAAACTCCGGGCGTTATTAAATGATGGTTCGGAGAATAATTTTGAATAATTTGAGACAAATTTTGACAATTTATTAAAAAATTTGCATTTCTTCGACAAATTTTTAATGTTCTTTTTGTAGTATAAAAATCTTAAATTTTGGCAGCACTGAAAATTTCTATAGCGTTGATCAAGACAAGGTGGAATACAAGATATGACAAAAATCCGCTGAAAAATATGAATATTTAGGTACCAAAATAATGGGTTAGGTTAGGTGTGACAATCAAAAGTTTTGCACTTCCCACAATAGGGGGTGGTCGAGAGTCGTACCAAACGACGGGGCAAAACACCGGGCGTTATTTAATGATGGTTCGGAGAATAATTTTGAATAATTTGAGACAAATTTTGACAATTTATTAAAAAATTTGCATTTCTTCGACGAATTTTTAATGTTCTTTTTGTAGTATAAAAAACTTAAATTTTGGCAGCACTGAAAATTTCTATAGCGTTGATCAAGACAAGGTGGAATACAAGATATGACAAAAATCCGCTGAAAAATATGAATATTTAGGTACCGAAAGATTAGGTTAGGTTAGGTGTAAAAATCAAAAGTTTTGCACTTCCCACAATAGGGGGTGGTCGAGAGTCGTACCAAACGACGGGGCAAAACTCCGGGCGTTATTTAATGATGGTTCGGAGAATAATTTTGAATAATTTGAGACAAATTTTGACAATTTATTAAGAAATTTGCATTTCTTTGACAAATTTTTAATGTTCTTTTTGTAGTATAAAAAACTTAAATTTTGGCAGCAATGAAAATTTCTATAGCGTTGATCAAGACAAGGTGGAATACAAGATATGACAAAAATCCGCTGAAAAATATGAATATTTAGGTACCAAAATATTGGGTTAGGTTAGGTGTGACAATCAAAAGTTTTGCACTTCCCACAATAGGGGGTGGTCGAGAGTGGTACCAAACGACGGGGCAAAACTCCGGGCGTTATTTAATGATGGTTCAGAGAAAAACTTTGAATAATTTGAGACAAATTTTGACAATTTATTAAGAAATTTGTATTTCTTTGACAAATTTTTAATGTTCTTTTTGTAGTATAAAAATCTTAAATTTTGGCAGCACTGAACATTTCTATTGCGTTGATCAAGACAAGGTAGAATACAAGATATGACAAAAACCCGCTGAAAAATATGAATATTCAGGTACCAAAAGATTCGGTTAGGTTAGGTGTGACAATAAAAAGATTTGCACTTCCCACAATAGGGGGTGGTCGAGAGTGGTACCAAACGACGGGGCAAAACTCCGGGCGTTATTTAATGATGGTTCAGAGAAAAACTTTGAATAATTTGAGACAAATTTTGACAATTTATTAAAAATTTTGCATTTCTTTGACGAATTTTTAATGTTCTTTTTGTAGTATAAAAAACTTAAATTTTGGCAGCACTGAAAATTTCTATAGCGTTGATCAAGACAAGGTAGAATACAAGATATGACAAAAACCCGCTGAAAAATATGAATATTCAGGTACCAAAAGATTCGGTTAGGTTAGGTGTGACAATCAAAAGTTTTGCACTTCCCACAATAGGGGGTGGTCGAGAGTCGTACCAAACGACGGGGCAAAACTCCGGGCGTTATTAAATGATGGTTCGGAGAATAATTTTGAATAATTTGAGACAAATTTTGAAATTTATTAAAAAATTTGCATTTCTTCGACGAATTTTAATGTTCTTTTTGTAGTATAAAACACTTAAATTTTGGCAGCACTGAAAATTTCTATAGCGTTGATCAAGACAAGGTGGAATACAAGATATGACAAAAATCCGCTGAAAAATATGAATATTTAGGTACCAAAATATTGGGTTAGGTTAGGTGTGACAATAAAAAGTTTTGCACTTCCCACAATAGGGGGTGGTCGAGAGTGGTACCAAACGACGGTGCAAAACTCCGGGCGTTATTTAATGATGGTTCAGAGAAAAACTTTGAATAATTTGAGACAAATTTTGACAATTTATTAAAAATTTTGCATTTCTTTGACGAATTTTTAATGTTCTTTTTGTAGTATAAAAAACTTATATTTTGGCAGCATTGAAAATTTCTATAGCGTTGATCAAGACAAGGTAGAATACAAGATATGACAAAAACCCGCTGAAAAATATGAATATTCAGGTACCAAAAGATTCGGTTAGGTTAGGTGTGACAATCAAAAGTTTTGCACTTCCCACAATAGGGGGTGGTCGAGAGCCGTACCAAACGACGGGGCAAAACTCTGGGCATTATTAAATGATGGTTCGGAGAATAATTTTGAATAATTTGAGACAAATTTTGACAATTTATTAAAAAAATTGCATTTCTTCGACGAATTTTTAATGTTCTTTTTGTAGTATAAAAAACTTAAATTTTGGCAGCAATGAAAATTTCTATAGCGTTGATCAAGACAAGGTGGAATACAAGATATGACAAAAATCCGCTGAAAAATATGAATATTTAGGTACCAAAATATTGGGTTAGGTTAGGTGTGACAATCAAAAGTTTTGCACTTCCCACAATAGGGGGTGGTCGAGAGTGGTACCAAACGACGGGGCAAAACTCCGGGCGTTATTTAATGATGGTTCAGAGAAAAACTTTGAATAATTTGAGACAAATTTTGACAATTTATTAGGAAATTTGTATTTCTTTGACAAATTTTTAATGTTCTTTTTGTAGTATAAAAATCTTAAATTTTGGCAGCACTGAAAATTTCTATTGCGTTGATCAAGACAAGGTAGAATACAAGATATGACAAAAACCCGCTGAAAAATATGAATATTCAGGTACCAAAAGATTCGGTTAGGTTAGGTGTGACAATAAAAAGATTTGCACTTCCCACAATAGGGGGTGGTCGAGAGTGGTACCAAACGACGGGGCAAAACTCCGGGCGTTATTTAATGATGGTTCAGAGAAAAACTTTGAATAATTTGAGACAAATTTTGACAATTTATTAAAAATTTTGCATTTCTTTGACGAATTTTTAATGTTCTTTTTGTAGTATAAAAAACTTAAATTTTGGCAGCACTGAAAATTTCTATAGCGTTGATCAAGACAAGGTAGAATACAAGATATGACAAAAACCCGCTGAAAAATATGAATATTCAGGTACCAAAAGATTCGGTTAGGTTAGGTGTGACAATCAAAAGTTTTGCACTTCCCACAATAGCGGGTGGTCGAGAGTCGTACCAAACGACGGGGCAAAACTCCGGGCGTTATTTAATGATGGTTCAGAGGATAATTTTGAATAATTTGAGACAAATTTTGACAATTTATTAAAAAATTTGCATTTCTTTGACGAATTTTTAATGTTCTTTTTGTAGTACAAAAACTCTTAAATTTTGGCAGCATTGAAAATTTCTATAGCGTTGATCAAGACAAGGTAGAATACAAGATATGACAAAAACCCGCTGAAAAATATGAATATTCAGGTACCAAAAGATTCGGTTAGGTTAGGTGTGACAATCAAAAGTTTTGCACTTCCCACAATAGCGGGTGGTCGAGAGTCGTACCAAACGACGGGGCAAAACTCCGGGCGTTATTAAATGATGGTTCGGAGAATAATTTTAAATAATTGGAGACAAATTTTGACAATTTATTAAAAAATTTGCATTTCTTTGACGAATTTTTAATGTTCTTTTTGTAGTATAAAAAACTTAAATTTTGGCAGCACTGAAAATTTCTATGGCGTTGATCAAGACAAGGTGGAATACAAGATATGACAAAAACCCGCTGAAAAATATGAATATTCAGGTACCAAAAGTTTCGGTTAGGCTAGGTGTGACAATCAACCCCGCCGGTGCCGTCCCCTAGCCGGCGGGGGGTAGTGCATCAAGCATTTTTTCCTGGGTATCAAAAAAAAAAAGGTGTGACAATCAAAAGTTTTGCACTTCCCACAATAGCGGGTGGTCGAGAGTCGTACCAAACGACGGGGCAAAACTCCGGGCGTTATTTAATGATGGTTCGGAGAATAATTTTGAATAATTTGAGACAAATTTTGACAATTTATTAAAAAATTTGCATTTCTTCGACGAATTTTTAATGTTCTTTTTGTAGTATAAAAAACTTAAATTTTGGCAGCACTGACAATTTCTATAGCGTTGATCAAGACAAGATGGAATACAAGATATGACAAAAACCCGCTGAAAAATATTAATATTCAGGTACCAAAAGATTCGGTTAGGTTAGGTGTGACAATCAAAAGTTTTGCACTTCCCACAATAGCGGGTGGTCGAGAGTCGTACCAAACGACGGGGCAAAACTCCGGGCGTTATTAAATGATGGTTCGGAAAATAATTTTAAATAATTGGAGACAAATTTTGACAATTTATTAAAAAATTTGCATTTCTTCGACGAATTTTTAATGTTCGTTTTGTAGTATAAAAAACTTAAATTTTGGCAGCACTGAAAATTTCTATAGCGTTGATCAAGACAAGGTGGAATACAAGATATGACAAAAACCCGCTGAAAAATATGAATATTCAGGTACCAAAAGTTTCGGTTAGGTTAGGTGTGACAATCAAAAGTTTTGCACTTCCCACAATAAGGGGTGGTCGAGAGTCGTACCAAACGACGGGGCAAAACTCCGGGCGTTATTAAATGATGGTTCGGAGAATAATTTTGAATAATTTGAGACAAATTTTGACAATTTATTAAAAAATTTGCATTTCTTCGACGAATTTTTAATGTTCTTTTTGTAGTATAAAAATCTTAAATTTTGGCAGCACTGAAAATTTCTATAGCGTTGATCAAGACAAGGTGGAATACAAGATATGACAAAAATCCGCTGAAAAATATGAATATTTAGGTACCAAAATATTGGGTTAGGTTAGGTGTGACAATCAAAAGTTTTGCACTTCCCACAATAGGGGGTGGTCGAGAGTGGTACCAAACGTCGAGGCAAAACTCCGGGCGTTATTTAATGATGGTTCAGAGAAAAACTTTGAATAATTTGAGACAAATTTTGACAATTTATTAAAAATTTTGCATTTCTTTGACGAATTTTTAATGTTCTTTTTGTAGTATAAAAAACTTAAATTTTGGCAGCATTGAAAATTTCTATAGCGTTAATCAAGACAAGGTAGAATACAAGATATGACAAAAACCCGCTGAAAAATATGAATATTCAGGTACCAAAAGATTCGGTTAGGTTAGGTGTGACAATCAAAAGTTTTGCACTTCCCACAATAGGGGGTGGTCGAGAGTCGTACCAAACGACGGGGCAAAACTCCGGGCGTTATTAAATGATGGTTCGGAGAATAATTTTGAATAATTTGAGACAAATTTTGACAATTTATTAAAAAATTTGCATTTCTTCGACGAATTTTTAATGTTCTTTTTGTAGTATAAAAATCTTAAATTTTGGCAGCACTGAAAATTTCTATAGCGTTGATCAAGACAAGGTGGAATACAAGATATGACAAAAATCCGCTGAAAAATATGAATATTTAGGTACCAAAATATTGGGTTAGGTTAGGTGTGACAATCAAAAGTTTTGCACTTCCCACAATAGGGGGTGGTCGAGAGTGGTACCAAACGTCGAGGCAAAACTCCGGGCGTTATTTAATGATGGTTCAGAGAAAAACTTTGAATAATTTGAGACAAATTTTGACAATTTATTAAAAATTTTGCATTTCTTTGACGAATTTTTAATGTTCTTTTTGTAGTATAAAAAACTTAAATTTTGGCAGCATTGAAAATTTCTATAGCGTTAATCAAGACAAGGTAGAATACAAGATATGACAAAAACCCGCTGAAAAATATGAATATTCAGGTACCAAAAGATTCGGTTAGGTTAGGTGTGACAATCAAAAGTTTTGCACTTCCCACAATAGGGGGTGGTCGAGAGTCGTACCAAACGACGGGGCAAAACTCCGGGCGTTATTAAATGATGGTTCGGAGAATAATTTTGAATAATTTGAGACAAATTTTGAAATTTATTAAAAAATTTGCATTTCTTCGACGTATTTTAATGTTCTTTTTGTAGTATAAAACACTTAAATTTTGGCAGCACTGAAAATTTCTATAGCGTTGATCAAGACAAGGTGGAATACAAGATATGACAAAAATCCGCTGAAAAATATGAATATTTAGGTACCAAAATATTGGGTTAGGTTAGGTGTGACAATAAAAAGTTTTGCACTTCCCACAATAGGGGGTGGTCGAGAGTGGTACCAAACGACGGTGCAAAACTCCGGGCGTTATTTAATGATGGTTCAGAGAAAAACTTTGAATAATTTGAGACAAATTTTGACAATTTATTAAAAATTTTGCATTTCTTTGACGAATTTTTAATGTTCTTTTTGTAGTATAAAAAACTTAAATTTTGGCAGCATTGAAAATTTCTATAGCGTTGATCAAGACAAGGTAGAATACAAGATATGACAAAAACCCGCTGAAAAATATGAATATTCAGGTACCAAAAGATTCGGTTAGGTTAGGTGTGACAATCAAAAGTTTTGCACTTCCCACAATAGGGGGTGGTCGAGAGCCGTACCAAACGACGGGGCAAAACTCCGGGCATTATTAAATGATGGTTCGGAGAATAATTTTGAATAATTTGAGACAAATTTTGACAATTTATTAAAAAATTTGCATTTCTTCGACGAATTTTTAATGTTCTTTTTGTAGTATAAAAACTTAAATTTTGGCAGCAATGAAAATTTCTATAGCGTTGATCAAGACAAGGTGGAATACAAGATATGACAAAAATCCGCTGAAAAATATGAATATTTAGGTACCAAAATATTGGGTTAGGTTAGGTGTGACAATCAAAAGTTTTGCACTTCCCACAATAGGGGGTGGTCGAGAGTGGTACCAAACGACGGGGCAAAACTCCGGGCGTTATTTAATGATGGTTCAGAGAAAAACTTTGAATAATTTGAGACAAATTTTGACAATTTATTAAGAAATTTGTATTTCTTTGACAAATTTTTAATGTTCTTTTTGTAGTATAAAAATCTTAAATTTTGGCAGCACTGAAAATTTCTATTGCGTTGATCAAGACAAGGTAGAATACAAGATATGACAAAAACCCGCTGAAAAATATGAATATTCAGGTACCAAAAGATTCGGTTAGGTTAGGTGTGACAATAAAAAGATTTGCACTTCCCACAATAGGGGGTGGTCGAGAGTGGTACCAAACGACGGGGCAAAACTCCGGGCGTTATTTAATGATGGTTCAGAGAAAAACTTTGAATAATTTGAGACAAATTTTGACAATTTATTAAAAATTTTGCATTTCTTTGACGAATTTTTAATGTTCTTTTTGTAGTATAAAAAACTTAAATTTTGGCAGCACTGAAAATTTCTATAGCGTTGATCAAGACAAGGTAGAATACAAGATATGACAAAAACCCGCTGAAAAATATGAATATTCAGGTACCAAAAGATTCGGTTAGGTTAGGTGTGACAATCAAAAGTTTTGCACTTCCCACAATAGCGGGTGGTCGAGAGTCGTACCAAACGACGGGGCAAAACTCCGGGCGTTATTAAATGATGGTTCGGAGAATAATTTTAAATAGTTGGAGACAAATTTTGACAATTAATTAAAAAATTTGCATTTCTTCGACGAATTTTTAATGTTCGTTTTGTAGTATAAAAAACTTAAATTTTGGCAGCACTGAAAATTTCTATAGCGTCGATCAAGACAAGGTGGAATACAAGATATGACAAAAACCCGCTGAAAAATATGAATATTCAGGTACCAAAAGTTTCGGTTAGGCTAGGTGTGACAATCAAAAGTTTTGCACTTCCCACAATAGCGGGTGGTCGAGAGTCGTACCAAACGACGGGGCAAAACTCCGGGCGTTATTTAATGATGGTTCGGAGAATAATTTTGAATAATTTGAGACAAATTTTGACAATTTATTAAAAAATTTGCATTTCTTCGACGAATTTTTAATGTTCGTTTTGTAGTATAAAAAACTTAAATTTTGGCAGCACTGACAATTTCTATAGCGTTGATCAAGACAAGATGGAATACAAGATATGACAAAAACCCGCTGAAAAATATTAATATTCAGGTACCAAAAGATTCGGTTAGGTTAGGTGTGACAATCAAAAGTTTTGCACTTCCCACAATAGCGGGTGGTCGAGAGTCGTACCAAACGACGGGGCAAAACTCCGGGCGTTATTAAATGATGGTTCGGAGAATAATTTTAAATAATTGGAGACAAATTTTGACAATTTATTAAAAAATTTGCATTTCTTCGACGAATTTTTAATGTTCGTTTTGTAGTATAAAAAACTTAAATTTTGGCAGCACTGAAAATTTCTATAGCGTTGATCAAGACAAGGTGGAATACAAGATATGACAAAAACCCGCTGAAAAATATGAATATTCAGGTACCAAAAGTTTCGGTTAGGCTAGGTGTGACAATCAAAAGTTTTGCACTTCCCACAATAGGGGGTGGTCGAGAGTCGTACCAAACGACGGGGCAAAACTCCGGGCGTTATTAAATGATGGTTCGGAGAATAATTTTGAATAATTTGAGACAAATTTTGACAATTTATTAAAAAATTTGCATTTCTTCGACAAATTTTTAATGTTCTTTTTGTAGTATAAAAATCTTAAATTTTGGCAGCACTGAAAATTTCTATAGCGTTGATCAAGACAAGGTGGAATACAAGATATGACAAAAATCCGCTGAAAAATATGAATATTTAGGTACCAAAATAATGGGTTAGGTTAGGTGTGACAATCAAAAGTTTTGCACTTCCCACAATAGGGGGTGGTCGAGAGTCGTACCAAATGACGGGGCAAAACTCCGGGCGTTATTTAATGATGGTTCGGAGAATAATTTTGAATAATTTGAGACAAATTTTGACAATTTATTAAAAAATTTGCATTTCTTCGACGAATTTTTAATGTTCTTTTTGTAGTATAAAAAACTTAAATTTTGGCAGCACTGAAAATTTCTATAGCGTTGATCAAGACAAGGTGGAATACAAGATATGACAAAAATCCGCTGAAAAATATGAATATTTAGGTACCGAAAGATTAGGATAAGTTAGGTGTAAAAATCAAAAGTTTTGCACTTCCCACAATAGGGGGTGGTCGAGAGTCGTACCAAACGACGGGGCAAAACTCCGGGCGTTATTTAATGATGGTTCGGAGAATAATTTTGAATAATTTGAGACAAATTTTGACAATTTATTAAGAAATTTGCATTTCTTTGACAAATTTTTAATGTTCTTTTTGTAGTATAAAAAACTTAAATTTTGGCAGCAACGAAAATTTCTATAGCGTTGATCAAGACAAGGTGGAATACAAGATATGACAAAAATCCGCTGAAAAATATGAATATTTAGGTACCAAAATATTGGGTTAGGTTAGGTGTGACAATCAAAAGTTTTGCACTTCCCACAATAGGGGGTGGTCGAGAGTGGTACCAAACGACGGGGCAAAACTCCGGGCGTTATTTAATGATGGTTCAGAGAAAAACTTTGAATAATTTGAGACAAATTTTGACAATTTATTAAGAAATTTGTATTTCTTTGACAAATTTTTAATGTTCTTTTTGTAGTATAAAAATCTTAAATTTTGGCAGCACTGAACATTTCTATTGCGTTGATCAAGACAAGGTAGAATACAAGATATGACAAAAACCCGCTGAAAAATATGAATATTCAGGTACCAAAAGATTCGGTTAGGTTAGGTGTGACAATAAAAAGATTTGCACTTCCCACAATAGGGGGTGGTCGAGAGTGGTACCAAACGACGGGGCAAAACTCCGGGCGTTATTTAATGATGGTTCAGAGAAAAACTTTGAATAATTTGAGACAAATTTTGACAATTTATTAAAAATTTTGCATTTCTTTGACGAATTTTTAATGTTCTTTTTGTAGTATAAAAAACTTAAATTTTGGCAGCACTGAAAATTTCTATAGCGTTGATCAAGACAAGGTAGAATACAAGATATGACAAAAACCCGCTGAAAAATATGAATATTCAGGTACCAAAAGATTCGGTTAGGTTAGGTGTGACAATCAAAAGTTTTGCACTTCCCACAATAGCGGGTGGTCGAGAGTCGTACCAAACGACGGGGCAAAACTCCGGGCGTTATTAAATGATGGTTCGGAGAATAATTTTAAATAATTGGAGACAAATTTTGACAATTAAATAAAAAATTTGCATTTCTTCGACGAATTTTTAATGTTCGTTTTGTAGTATAAAAAACTTAAATTTTGGCAGCACTGAAAATTTCTATAGCGTTGATCAAGACAAGGTGGAATACAAGATATGACAAAAACCCGCTGAAAAATATGAATATTCAGGTACCAAAAGTTTCGGTTAGGCTAGGTGTGACAATCAAAAGTTTTGCACTTCCCACAATAGCGGGTGGTCGAGAGTCGTACCAAACGACGGGGCAAAACTCCGGGCGTTATTAAATGATGGTTCGGAGAATAATTTTGAATAATTTGAGACAAATTTTGACAATTTATTAAAAAATTTGCATTTCTTCGACAAATTTTTAATGTTCTTTTTGTAGTATAAAAATCTTAAATTTTGGCAGCACTGAAAATTTCTATAGCGTTGATCAAGACAAGGTGGAATACAAGATATGACAAAAATCCGCTGAAAAATATGAATATTTAGGTACCAAAATATTGGGTTAGGTTAGGTGTGACAATCAAAAGTTTTGCACTTCCCACAATAGGGGGTGGTCGAGAGTGGTACCAAACGACGGGGCAAAACTCCGGGCGTTATTTAATGATGGTTCAGAGAAAAACTTTGAATAATTTGAGACAAATTTTGACAATTTATTAAAAATTTTGCATTTCTTTGACAAATTTTTAATGTTCTATTTGTAGTACAAAAACTCTTAAATTTTGGCAGCATTGAAAATTTCTATAGCGTTGATCAAGACAAGGTAGAATACAAGATATGACAAAAACCCGCTGAAAAATATGAATATTCAGGTACCAAAAGATTCGGTTAGGTTAGGTGTGACAATCAAAAGTTTTGCACTTCCCACAATAGGGGGTGGTCGAGAGTCGTACCAAACGACGGGGCAAAACTCCGGGCGTTATTTAATGATGGTTCGGAGAATAATTTTGAATAATTTGAGACAAATTTTGACAATTTATTAAAAAATTTGCATTTCTTCGACGAATTTTTAATGTTCTTTTTGTAGTATAAAAAACTTAAATTTTGGCAGCACTGAAAATTTCTATAGCGTTGATCAAGACAAGGTGGAATACAAGATATGACAAAAATCCGCTGAAAAATATGAATATTTAGGTACCGAAAGATTAGGTTAGGTTAGGTGTAAAAATCAAAAGTTTTGCACTTCCCACAATAGGGGGTGGTCGAGAGTCGTACCAAACGACGGGGCAAAACTCCGGGCGTTATTTAATGATGGTTCGGAGAATAATTTTGAATAATTTGAGACAAATTTTGACAATTTATTAAGAAATTTGCATTTCTTTGACAAATTTTTAATGTTCTATTTGTAGTACAAAAACTCTTAAATTTTGGCAGCATTGAAAATTTCTATAGCGTTGATCAAGACAAGGTAGAATACAAGATATGACAAAAACCCGCTGAAAAATATGAATATTCAGGTACCAAAAGATTCGGTTAGGTTAGGTGTGACAATCAAAAGTTTTGCACTTCCCACAATAGCGGGTGGTCGAGAGTCGTACCAAACGACGGGGCAAAACTCCGGGCGTTATTTAATGATGGTTCGGAGAATAATTTTGAATAATTTGAGACAAATTTTGACAATTTATTAAAAAATTTGCATTTCTTCGACGAATTTTTAATGTTCTTTTTGTAGTATAAAAAACTTAAATTTTGGCAGCACTGAAAATTTCTATAGCGTTGATCAAGACAAGATGGAATACAAGATATGACAAAAATCCGCTGAAAAATATGAATATTTAGGTACCAAAATATTGGGTTAGGTTAGGTGTGACAATCAAAAGTTTTGCACTTCCCACCATAGGGGGTGGTCGAGAGTGGTACCAAACGACGGGGCAAAACTCCGGGCGTTATTTAATGATGGTTCAGAGAATAATTTTGAATAATTTGAGACAAATTTTGACAATTTATTAAAAATTTTGCATTTCTTTGACAAATTTTTAATGTTCTTTTTGTAGTATAAAAAACTTAAATTTTGGCAGCATTGAAAATTTCTATAGCGTTGATCAAGACAAGGTAGAATACAAGATATGACAAAAACCCGCTGAAAAATATGAATATTCAGGTACCAAAAGATTCGGTTAGGTTAGGTGTGACAATCAAAAGTTTTGCACTTCCCACAATAGGGGGTGGTCGAGAGCCGTACCAAACGACGGGGCAAAACTCCGGGCGTTATTAAATGATGGTTCGGAGAATAATTTTGAATAATTTGAGACAAATTTTGACAATTTATTAAAAAATTTGCATTTCTTCGACGAATTTTTAATGTTCTTTTTGTAGTATAAAAAACTTAAATTTTGGCAGCAATGAAAATTTCTATAGCGTTGATCAAGACAAGGTGGAATACAAGATATGACAAAAATCCGCTGAAAAATATGAATATTTAGGTACCAAAATATTGGGTTAGGTTAGGTGTGACAATCAAAAGTTTTGCACTTCCCACAATAGGGGGTGGTCGAGAGTCGTACCAAACGACGGGGCAAAACTCCGGGCGTTATTTAATGATGGTTCAGAGAAAAACTTTGAATAATTTGAGACAAATTTTGACAATTTATTAAGAAATTTGTATTTCTTTGACAAATTTTTAATGTTCTTTTTGTAGTATAAAAATCTTAAATTTTGGCAGCACTGAAAATTTCTATTGCGTTGATCAAGACAAGGTAGAATACAAGATATGACAAAAACCCGCTGAAAAATATGAATATTCAGGTACCAAAAGATTCGGTTAGGTTAGGTGTGACAATAAAAAGATTTGCACTTCCCACAATAGGGGGTGGTCGAGAGTGGTACCAAACGACGGGGCAAAACTCCGGGCGTTATTTAATGATGGTTCAGAGAAAAACTTTGAATAATTTGAGACAAATTTTGACAATTTATTAAAAATTTTGCATTTCTTTGACGAATTTTTAATGTTCTTTTTGTAGTATAAAAAACTTAAATTTTGGCAGCACTGAAAATTTCTATAGCGTTGATCAAGACAAGGTAGAATACAAGATATGACAAAAACCCGCTGAAAAATATGAATATTCAGGTACCAAAAGATTCGGTTAGGTTAGGTGTGACAATCAAAAGTTTTGCACTTCCCACAATAGGGGGTGGTCGAGAGTCGTACCAAACGACGGGGCAAAACTCCGGGCGTTATTAAATGATGGTTCAGAGAAAAACTTTGAATAATTTGAGACAAATTTTGACAATTTATTAAGAAATTTGCATTTCTTTGACAAATTTTTAATGTTCTATTTGTAGTACAAAAACTCTTAAATTTTGGCAGCATTGAAAATTTCTATAGCGTTGATCAAGACAAGGAAGAATACAAGATATGACAAAAACCCGCTGAAAAATATGAATATTCAG
Source organism: Catocala nupta (assembly GCA_963675205.1). NCBI lineage: Eukaryota > Metazoa > Arthropoda > Insecta > Lepidoptera > Erebidae > Catocala > Catocala nupta. The sequence continues at coordinate 608,514 of OY776107.1, read as the reverse complement.
GTACCAAACGTTTCGGTTAGGTTAGGTGTGACAATCAAAAGTTTTGCACTTCCCACAATAGGGGGTGGTCGAGAGTCGTACCAAACGACGGGGCAAAACTCCGGGCGTTATTAAATGATGGTTCGGAGAATAATTTTGAATAATTTGAGACAAATTTTGACAATTTATTAAAAATTTTGCATTTCTTTGACGAATTTTAAATGTTCTTTTTGTAGTATAAAAATCTTAAATTTTGGCAGCACTGAAAATTTCTATAGCGTTGATCAAGACAAGGTGGAATACAAGATATGACAAAAATCCGCTGAAAAATATGAATATTTAGGTACCAAAATATTGGGTTAGGTTAGGTGTGACAATCAAAAGTTTTGCACTTCCCACAATAGGGGGTGGTCGAGAGTGGTACCAAACGACGGGGCAAAACTCCGGGCGTTATTTAATGATGGTTCAGAGAAAAACTTTGAATAATTTGAGACAAATTTTGACAATTTATTAAAAATTTTGCATTTCTTTGACGAATTTTAAATGTTCTTTTTGTAGTATAAAAAACTTAAATTTTGGCAGCACTAAAAATTTCTATAGCGTTGATCAAGACAAGGTGGAATACAAGATATGACAAAAATCCGCTGAAAAATATGAATATTTAGGTACCGAAAGATTAGGTTAGGTTAGGTGTAAAAATCAAAAGTTTTGCACTTCCCACAATAGGGGGTGGTCGAGAGTCGTACCAAACGACGGGGCAAAACTCCGGGCGTTATTTAATGATGGTTCGGAGAATAATTTTGAATAATTTGAGACAAATTTTGACAATTTATTAAGAAATTTGCATTTCTTTGACAAATTTTTAATGTTCTATTTGTAGTACAAAAACTCTTAAATTTTGGCATCATTGAAAATTTCTATAGCGTTGATCAAGACAAGGTAGAATACAAGATATGACAAAAACCCGCTGAAAAATATGAATATTCAGGTACCAAAAGATTCGGTTAGGTTAGGTGTGACAATCAAAAGTTTTGCACTTCCCACAATAGCGGGTGGTCGAGCGTCGTACCAAACGACGGGGCAAAACTCCGGGCGTTATTAAATGATGGTTCGGAGAATAATTTTAAATAATTGGAGACAAATTTTGACAATTTATTAAAAAATTTGCATTTCTTCGACGAATTTTTAATGTTCTTTTTGTAGTATAAAAAACTTAAATTTTGGCAGCACTGAAAATTTCTATAGCGTTGATCAAGACAAGGTGGAATACAAGATATGACAAAAATCCGCTGAAAAATATGAATATTTAGGTACCAAAATATTGGGTTAGGTTAGGTGTGACAATCAAAAGTTTTGCACTTCCCACAATAGGGGGTGGTCGAGAGTGGTACCAAACGACGGGGCAAAACTCCGGGCGTTATTTAATGATGGTTCAGAGAAAAACTTTGAATAATTTGAGACAAATTTTGACAATTTATTAAGAAATTTGCATTTCTTCGACGAATTTTTAATGTTCTTTTTGTAGTATAAAAAACTTAAATTTTGGCAGCAATGAAAATTTCTATAGCGTTGATCAAGACAAGGTGGAATACAAGAAATGACAAAAATCCGCTGAAAAATATGAATATTTAGGTACCAAAATATTGGGTTAGGTTAGGTGTGACAATCAAAAGTTTTGCACTTCCCACAATAGGGGGTGGTCGAGAGTCGTACCAAACGACGGGGCAAAACTCCGGGCGTTATTAAATGATGGTTCGGAGAATAATTTTGAATAATTTGAGACAAATTTTGACAATTTATTAAAAATTTTGCATTTCTTTGACGAATTTTAAATGTTCTTTTTGTAGTATAAAAATCTTAAATTTTGGCAGCACTGAAAATTTCTATAGCGTTGATCAAGACAAGGTGGAATACAAGATATGACAAAAATCCGCTGAAAAATATGAATATTTAGGTACCAAAATATTGGGTTAGGTTAGGTGTGACAATCAAAAGTTTTGCACTTCCCACAATAGGGGGTGGTCGAGAGTCGTACCAAACGACGGGGCAAAACTCCGGGCGTTATTTAATGATGGTTCAGAGAAAAACTTTGAATAATTTGAGACAAATTTTGACAATTTATTAAGAAATTTGTATTTCTTTGACAAATTTTTAATGTTCTTTTTGTAGTATAAAAATCTTAAATTTTGGCAGCACTGAAAATTTCTATTGCGTTGATCAAGACAAGGTAGAATACAAGATATGACAAAAACCCGCTGAAAAATATGAATATTCAGGTACCAAAAGATTCGGTTAGGTTAGGTGTGACAATAAAAAGATTTGCACTTCCCACAATAGGGGGTGGTCGAGAGTGGTACCAAACGACGGGGCAAAACTCCGGGCGTTATTTAATGATGGTTCGGAGAATAATTTTGAATAATTTGAGACAAATTTTGACAATTTATTAAGAAATTTGCATTTCTTTGACAAATTTTTAATGTTCTATTTGTAGTACAAAAACTCTTAAATTTTGGCAGCATTGAAAATTTCTATAGCGTTGATCAAGACAAGGTAGAATACAAGATATGACAAAAACCCGCTAAAAAATATGAATATTCAGGTACCAAAAGATTCGGTTAGGTTAGGTGTGACAATCAAAAGTTTTGCACTTCCCACAATAGCGGGTGGTCGAGAGTCGTACCAAACGACGGGGCAAAACTCCGGGCGTTATTAAATGATGGTTCGGAGAATAATTTTAAATAATTGGAGACAAATTTTGACAATTTATTAAAAAATTTGCATTTCTTCGACGAATTTTTAATGTTCTTTTTGTAGTATAAAAAACTTAAATTTTGGCAGCACTGAAAATTTCTATAGCGTTGATCAAGACAAGGTGGAATACAAGATATGACAAAAATCCGCTGAAAAATATGAATATTTAGGTACCAAAATATTGGGTTAGGTTAGGTGTGACAATCAAAAGTTTTGCACTTCCCACAATAGGGGGTGGTCGAGAGTGGTACCAAATGACGGGGCAAAACTCCGGGCGTTATTTAATGATGGTTCAGAGAAAAACTTTGAATAATTTGAGACAAATTTTGACAATTTATTAAGAAATTTGCATTTCTTCGACGAATTTTTAATGTTCTTTTTGTAGTATAAAAAACTTAAATTTTGGCAGCAATGAAAATTTCTATAGCGTTGATCAAGACAAGGTGGAATACAAGAAATGACAAAAATCCGCTGAAAAATATGAATATTTAGGTACCAAAATATTGGGTTAGGTTAGGTGTGACAATCAAAAGTTTTGCACTTCCCACAATAGGGGGTGGTCGAGAGTGGTACCAAACGACGGGGCAAAACTCCGGGCGTTATTTAATGATGGTTCAGAGAAAAACTTTGAATAATTTGAGACAAATTTTGACAATTTATTAAGAAATTTGTATTTCTTTGACAAATTTTTAATGTTCTTTTTGTAGTATAAAAATCTTAAATTTTGGCAGCACTGAAAATTTTTATTGCGTTGATCAAGACAAGGTAGAATACAAGATATGACAAAAACCCGCTGAAAAATATGAATATTCAGGTACCAAAAGATTCGGTTAGGTTAGGTGTGACAGTAAAAAGATTTGCACTTCCCACAATAGGGGGTGGTCGAGAGTGGTACCAAACGACGGGGCAAAACTCCGGGCGTTATTTAATGATGGTTCAGAGAAAAACTTTGAATAATTTGAGACAAATTTTGACAATTTATTAAAAATTTTGCATTTCTTTGACGAATTTTTAATGTTCTTTTTGTAGTATAAAAAACTTAAATTTTGGCAGCACTGAAAATTTCTATAGCGTTGATCAAGACAAGGTAGAATACAAGATATGACAAAAACCCGCTGAAAAATATGAATATTCAGGTACCAAAAGATTCGGTTAGGTTAGGTGTGACAATCAAAAGTTTTGCACTTCCCACAATAGGGGGTGGTCGAGAGTCGTACCAAACGACGGGGCAAAACTCCGGGCGTTATTTAATTATGGTTCAGAGAAAAACTTTGAATAATTTGAGACAAATTTTGACAATTTATTAAGAAATTTGCATTTCTTTGACAAATTTTTAATGTTCTATTTGTAGTACAAAAACTCTTAAATTTTGGCAGCATTGAAAATTTCTATAGCGTTGATCAAGACAAGGAAGAATACAAGATATGACAAAAACCCGCTGAAAAATATGAATATTCAGGTACCAAACGTTTCGGTTAGATTAGGTGTGACAATCAAAAGTTTTGCACTTCCCACAATAGGGGGTGGTCGAGAGTCGTACCAAACGACGGGGCAAAACTCCGGGCGTTATTAAATGATGGTTCGGAGAATAATTTTGAATAATTTGAGACAAATTTTGACAATTTATTAAAAAATTTGCATTTCTTCGACGAATTTTTAATGTTCTTTTTGTAGTATAAAAATCTTAAATTTTGGCAGCACTGAAAATTTCTATAGCGTTGTTCAAGACAAGGTGGAATACAAGATATGACAAAAATCCGCTGAAAAATATGAATATTTAGGTACCAAAATATTGGGTTAGGTTAGGTGTGACAATCAAAAGTTTTGCACTTCCCACAATAGGGGGTGGTCGAGAGTGGTACCAAACGACGGGGCAAAACTCCGGGCGTTATTTAATGATGGTTCAGAGAAAAACTTTGAATAATTTGAGACAAATTTTGACAATTTATTAAAAATTTTGCATATCTTTGACGAATTTTTAATGTTCTTTTTGTAGTATAAAAAACTTAAATTTTGGCAGCACTAAAAATTTCTATAGCGTTGATCAAGACAAGGTGGAATACAAGATATGACAAAAATCCGCTGAAAAATATGAATATTTAGGTACCGAAAGATTAGGTTAGGTTAGGTGTAAAAATCAAAAGTTTTGCACTTCCCACAACAGGGGGTGGTCGAGAGTCGTACCAAACGACGGGGCAAAACTCCGGGCGTTATTTAATGATGGTTCGGAGGATAATTTTGCATAATTTGAGACAAATTTTGACAATTTATTAAGAAATTTGCATTTCTTTGACAAATTTTTAATGTTCTATTTGTAGTACAAAAACTCTTAAATTTTGGCAGCATTGAAAATTTCTATAGCGTTGATCAAGACAAGGTAGAATACAAGATATGACAAAAACCCGCTGAAAAATATGAATATTCAGGTACCAAAAGATTCGGTTAGGTTAGGTGTGACAATCAAAAGTTTTGCACTTCCCACAATAGCGGGTGGTCGAGAGTCGTACCAAACGACGGGGCAAAACTCCGGGCGTTATTTAATGATGGTTCGGAGAATAATTTTGAATAATTTGAGACAAATTTTGACAATTTATTAAGAAATTTGCATTTCTTTGACAAATTTTTAATGTTCTATTTGTAGTACAAAAACTCTTAAATTTTGGCAGCATTGAAAATTTCTATAGCGTTGATCAAGACAAGGTAGAATACAAGATATGACAAAAACCCGCTAAAAAATATGAATATTCAGGTACCAAAAGATTCGGTTAGGTTAGGTGTGACAATCAAAAGTTTTGCACTTCCCACAATAGCGGGTGGTCGAGAGTCGTACCAAACGACGGGGCAAAACTCCGGGCGTTATTAAATGATGGTTCGGAGAATAATTTTAAATAATTGGAGACAAATTTTGACAATTTATTAAAAAATTTGCATTTCTTCGACGAATTTTTAATGTTCTTTTTGTAGTATAAAAAACTTAAATTTTGGCAGCACTGAAAATTTCTATAGCGTTGATCAAGACAAGGTGGAATACAAGATATGACAAAAATCCGCTGAAAAATATGAATATTTAGGTACCAAAATATTGGGTTAGGTTAGGTGTGACAATCAAAAGTTTTGCACTTCCCACAATAGGGGGTGGTCGAGAGTGGTACCAAATGACGGGGCAAAACTCCGGGCGTTATTTAATGATGGTTCAGAGAAAAACTTTGAATAATTTGAGACAAATTTTGACAATTTATTAAGAAATTTGCATTTCTTCGACGAATTTTTAATGTTCTTTTTGTAGTATAAAAAACTTAAATTTTGGCAGCAATGAAAATTTCTATAGCGTTGATCAAGACAAGGTGGAATACAAGAAATGACAAAAATCCGCTGAAAAATATGAATATTTAGGTACCAAAATATTGGGTTAGGTTAGGTGTGACAATCAAAAGTTTTGCACTTCCCACAATAGGGGGTGGTCGAGAGTGGTACCAAACGACGGGGCAAAACTCCGGGCGTTATTTAATGATGGTTCAGAGAAAAACTTTGAATAATTTGAGACAAATTTTGACAATTTATTAAGAAATTTGTATTTCTTTGACAAATTTTTAATGTTCTTTTTGTAGTATAAAAATCTTAAATTTTGGCAGCACTGAAAATTTTTATTGCGTTGATCAAGACAAGGTAGAATACAAGATATGACAAAAACCCGCTGAAAAATATGAATATTCAGGTACCAAAAGATTCGGTTAGGTTAGGTGTGACAGTAAAAAGATTTGCACTTCCCACAATAGGGGGTGGTCGAGAGTGGTACCAAACGACGGGGCAAAACTCCGGGCGTTATTTAATGATGGTTCAGAGAAAAACTTTGAATAATTTGAGACAAATTTTGACAATTTATTAAAAATTTTGCATTTCTTTGACGAATTTTTAATGTTCTTTTTGTAGTATAAAAAACTTAAATTTTGGCAGCACTGAAAATTTCTATAGCGTTGATCAAGACAAGGTAGAATACAAGATATGACAAAAACCCGCTGAAAAATATGAATATTCAGGTACCAAAAGATTCGGTTAGGTTAGGTGTGACAATCAAAAGTTTTGCACTTCCCACAATAGGGGGTGGTCGAGAGTCGTACCAAACGACGGGGCAAAACTCCGGGCGTTATTTAATGATGGTTCAGAGAAAAACTTTGAATAATTTGAGACAAATTTTGACAATTTATTAAGAAATTTGCATTTCTTTGACAAATTTTTAATGTTCTATTTGTAGTACAAAAACTCTTAAATTTTGGCAGCATTGAAAATTTCTATAGCGTTGATCAAGACAAGGAAGAATACAAGATATGACAAAAACCCGCTGAAAAATATGAATATTCAGGTACCAAACGTTTCGGTTAGATTAGGTGTGACAATCAAAAGTTTTGCACTTCCCACAATAGGGGGTGGTCGAGAGTCGTACCAAACGACGGGGCAAAACTCCGGGCGTTATTAAATGATGGTTCGGAGAATAATTTTGAATAATTTGAGACAAATTTTGACAATTTATTAAAAAATTTGCATTTCTTCGACGAATTTTTAATGTTCTTTTTGTAGTATAAAAATCTTAAATTTTGGCAGCACTGAAAATTTCTATAGCGTTGTTCAAGACAAGGTGGAATACAAGATATGACAAAAATCCGCTGAAAAATATGAATATTTAGGTACCAAAATATTGGGTTAGGTTAGGTGTGACAATCAAAAGTTTTGCACTTCCCACAATAGGGGGTGGTCGAGAGTGGTACCAAACGACGGGGCAAAACTCCGGGCGTTATTTAATGATGGTTCAGAGAAAAACTTTGAATAATTTGAGACAAATTTTGACAATTTATTAAAAATTTTGCATATCTTTGACGAATTTTTAATGTTCTTTTTGTAGTATAAAAAACTTAAATTTTGGCAGCACTAAAAATTTCTATAGCGTTGATCAAGACAAGGTGGAATACAAGATATGACAAAAATCCGCTGAAAAATATGAATATTTAGGTACCGAAAGATTAGGTTAGGTTAGGTGTAAAAATCAAAAGTTTTGCACTTCCCACAACAGGGGGTGGTCGAGAGTCGTACCAAACGACGGGGCAAAACTCCGGGCGTTATTTAATGATGGTTCGGAGGATAATTTTGCATAATTTGAGACAAATTTTGACAATTTATTAAGAAATTTGCATTTCTTTGACAAATTTTTAATGTTCTATTTGTAGTACAAAAACTCTTAAATTTTGGCAGCATTGAAAATTTCTATAGCGTTGATCAAGACAAGGTAGAATACAAGATATGACAAAAACCCGCTGAAAAATATGAATATTCAGGTACCAAAAGATTCGGTTAGGTTAGGTGTGACAATCAAAAGTTTTGCACTTCCCACAATAGCGGGTGGTCGAGAGTCGTACCAAACGACGGGGCAAAACTCCGGGCGTTATTAAATGATGGTTCGGAGAATAATTTTAAATAATTGGAGACAAATTTTGACAATTTATTAAAAAATTTGCATTTCTTCGACGAATTTTTAATGTTCTTTTTGTAGTATAAAAAACTTAAATTTTGGCAGCACTGAAAATTTCTATAGCGTTGATCAAGACAAGGTGGAATACAAGATATGACAAAAATCCGCTGAAAAATATGAATATTTAGGTACCAAAATATTGGGTTAGGTTAGGTGTGACAATCAAAAGTTTTGCACTTCCCACAATAGGGGGTGGTCGAGAGTGGTAACAAACGACGGGGCAAAACTCCGGGCGTTATTTAATGATGGTTCAGAGAAAAACTTTGAATAATTTGAGACAAATTTTGACAATTTATTAAGAAATTTGCATTTCTTTGACAAATTTTTAATGTTCTATTCGTAGTACCAAAACTCTTAAATTTTGGCAGCATTGAAAATTTCTATAGCGTTGATCAAGACAAGATAGAATACAAGATATGACAAAAACCCGCTGAAAAATATGAATATTCAGGTACCAAAAGATTCGGTTAGGTTAGGTGTGACAATCAAAAGTTTTGCACTTCCCACAATAGGGGGTGGTCGAGAGTAGTACCAAATGACGGGGCAAAACTCCGGGCGTTATTTAATGATGGTTCAGAGAAAAACTTTGAATAATTTGAGACAAATTTTGACAATTTATTAAGAAATTTGCATTTCTTTGACGAATTTTTAATGTTCTTTTTGTAGTATAAAAAACTTAAATTTTGGCAGCATTGAAAATTTCTATAGCGTTGATCAAGACAAGGTAGAATACAAGATATGACAAAAACCCGCTGAAAAATATGAATATTCAGGTACCAAAAGTTTCGGTTAGGTTAGGTGTGACAATCAAAAGTTTTGCACTTCCCACAATAGGGGGTGGTCGAGAGTGGTACCAAACGACGGGGCAAAACTCCGGGCGTTATTTAATGATGGTTCAGAGAAAAACTTTGAATAATTTGAGACAAATTTTGACAATTTATTAAGAAATTTGCATTTCTTTGACAAATTTTTAATGTTCTATTCGTAGTACCAAAACTCTTAAATTTTGGCAGCATTGAAAATTTCTATAGCGTTGATCAAGACAAGATAGAATACAAGATATGACAAAAACCCGCTGAAAAATATGAATATTCAGGTACCAAAAGATTCGGTTAGGTTAGGTGTGACAATCAAAAGTTTTGCACTTCCCACAATAGGGGGTGGTCGAGAGTAGTACCAAATGACGGGGCAAAACTCCGGGCGTTATTTAATGATGGTTCAGAGAAAAACTTTGAATAATTTGAGACAAATTTTGACAATTTATTAAGAAATTTGCATTTCTTTGACGAATTTTTAATGTTCTTTTTGTAGTATAAAAAACTTAAATTTTGGCAGCATTGAAAATTTCTATAGCGTTGATCAAGACAAGGTAGAATACAAGATATGACAAAAACCCGCTGAAAAATATGAATATTCAGGTACCAAAAGTTTCGGTTAGGTTAGGTGTGACAATCAAAAGTTTTGCACTTCCCACAATAGGGGGTGGTCGAGAGTGGTACCAAACGACGGGGCAAAACTCCGGGCGTTATTTAATGATGGTTCAGAGAAAAACTTTGAATAATTTGAGACAAATTTTGACAATTTATTAAGAAATTTGCATTTCTTTGACAAATTTTTAATGTTCTATTCGTAGTACCAAAACTCTTAAATTTTGGCAGCACTGAAAATTTCTATAGCGTTGATCAAGACAAGGTGGAATACAAGATATGACAAAAATCCGCTGAAAAATATGAATATTTAGGTACCAAAATATTGGGTTAGGTTAGGTGTGACAATCAAAAGTTTTGCACTTCCCACAATAGGGGGTGGTCGAGAGTGGTACCAAACGACGGGGCAAAACTCCGGGCGTTATTTAATGATGGTTCAGAGAAAAACTTTGAATAATTTGAGACAAATTTTGACAATTTATTAAGAAATTTGCATTTCTTCGACGAATTTTTAATGTTCTTTTTGTAGTATAAAAAACTTAAATTTTGGCAGCAATGAAAATTTCTATAGCGTTGATCAAGACAAGGTGGAATACAAGAAATGACAAAAATCCGCTGAAAAATATGAATATTTAGGTACCAAAATATTGGGTTAGGTTAGGTGTGACAATCAAAAGTTTTGCACTTCCCACAATAGGGGGTGGTCGAGAGTGGTACCAAACGACGGGGCAAAACTCCGGGCGTTATTTAATGATGGTTCAGAGAAAAACTTTGAATAATTTGAGACAAATTTTGACAATTTATTAAGAAATTTGCATTTCTTTGACAAATTTTTAATGTTCTATTCGTAGTACCAAAACTCTTAAATTTTGGCAGCACTGAAAATTTCTATAGCGTTGATCAAGACAAGGTGGAATACAAGATATGACAAAAATCCGCTGAAAAATATGAATATTTAGGTACCGAAAGATTAGGTTAGGTTAGGTGTAAAAATCAAAAGTTTTGCACTTCCCACAACAGGGGGTGGTCGAGAGTCGTACCAAACGACGGGGCAAAACTCCGGGCGTTATTTAATGATGGTTCGGAGGATAATTTTGCATAATTTGAGACAAATTTTGACAATTTATTAAGAAATTTGCATTTCTTTGACAAATTTTTAATGTTCTATTTGTAGTACAAAAACTCTTAAATTTTGGCAGCATTGAAAATTTCTATAGCGTTGATCAAGACAAGGTAGAATACAAGATATGACAAAAACCCGCTGAAAAATATGAATATTCAGGTACCAAAAGATTCGGTTAGGTTAGGTGTGACAATCAAAAGTTTTGCACTTCCCACAATAGCGGGTGGTCGAGAGTCGTACCAAACGACGGGGCAAAACTCCGGGCGTTATTAAATGATGGTTCGGAGAATAATTTTAAATAATTGGAGACAAATTTTGACAATTTATTAAAAAATTTGCATTTCTTCGACGAATTTTTAATGTTCTTTTTGTAGTATAAAAAACTTAAATTTTGGCAGCACTGAAAATTTCTATAGCGTTGATCAAGACAAGGTGGAATACAAGATATGACAAAAATCCGCTGAAAAATATGAATATTTAGGTACCAAAATATTGGGTTAGGTTAGGTGTGACAATCAAAAGTTTTGCACTTCCCACAATAGGGGGTGGTCGAGAGTGGTAACAAACGACGGGGCAAAACTCCGGGCGTTATTTAATGATGGTTCAGAGAAAAACTTTGAATAATTTGAGACAAATTTTGACAATTTATTAAGAAATTTGCATTTCTTTGACAAATTTTTAATGTTCTATTCGTAGTACCAAAACTCTTAAATTTTGGCAGCATTGAAAATTTCTATAGCGTTGATCAAGACAAGATAGAATACAAGATATGACAAAAACCCGCTGAAAAATATGAATATTCAGGTACCAAAAGATTCGGTTAGGTTAGGTGTGACAATCAAAAGTTTTGCACTTCCCACAATAGGGGGTGGTCGAGAGTAGTACCAAATGACGGGGCAAAACTCCGGGCGTTATTTAATGATGGTTCAGAGAAAAACTTTGAATAATTTGAGACAAATTTTGACAATTTATTAAGAAATTTGCATTTCTTTGACGAATTTTTAATGTTCTTTTTGTAGTATAAAAAACTTAAATTTTGGCAGCATTGAAAATTTCTATAGCGTTGATCAAGACAAGGTAGAATACAAGATATGACAAAAACCCGCTGAAAAATATGAATATTCAGGTACCAAAAGTTTCGGTTAGGTTAGGTGTGACAATCAAAAGTTTTGCACTTCCCACAATAGGGGGTGGTCGAGAGTGGTACCAAACGACGGGGCAAAACTCCGGGCGTTATTTAATGATGGTTCAGAGAAAAACTTTGAATAATTTGAGACAAATTTTGACAATTTATTAAGAAATTTGCATTTCTTTGACAAATTTTTAATGTTCTATTCGTAGTACCAAAACTCTTAAATTTTGGCAGCACTGAAAATTTCTATAGCGTTGATCAAGACAAGGTGGAATACAAGATATGACAAAAATCCGCTGAAAAATATGAATATTTAGGTACCAAAATATTGGGTTAGGTTAGGTGTGACAATCAAAAGTTTTGCACTTCCCACAATAGGGGGTGGTCGAGAGTGGTACCAAACGACGGGGCAAAACTCCGGGCGTTATTTAATGATGGTTCAGAGAAAAACTTTGAATAATTTGAGACAAATTTTGACAATTTATTAAGAAATTTGCATTTCTTTGACAAATTTTTAATGTTCTATTTGTAGTACAAAAACTCTTAAATTTTGGCAGCATTGAAAATTTCTATAGCGTTGATCAAGACAAGGAAGAATACAAGATATGACAAAAACCCGCTGAAAAATATGAATATTCAGGTACCAAACGTTTCGGTTAGATTAGGTGTGACAATCAAAAGTTTTGCACTTCCCACAATAGGGGGTGGTCGAGAGTCGTACCAAACGACGGGGCAAAACTCCGGGCGTTATTAAATGATGGTTCGGAGAATAATTTTGAATAATTTGAGACAAATTTTGACAATTTATTAAGAAATTTGCATTTCTTCGACGAATTTTTAATGTTCTTTTTGTAGTATAAAAAACTTAAATTTTGGCAGCAATGAAAATTTCTATAGCGTTGATCAAGACAAGGTGGAATACAAGAAATGACAAAAATCCGCTGAAAAATATGAATATTTAGGTACCAAAATATTGGGTTAGGTTAGGTGTGACAATCAAAAGTTTTGCACTTCCCACAATAGGGGGTGGTCGAGAGTGGTACCAAACGACGGGGCAAAACTCCGGGCGTTATTTAATGATGGTTCAGAGAAAAACTTTGAATAATTTGAGACAAATTTTGACAATTTATTAAGAAATTTGTATTTCTTTGACAAATTTTTAATGTTCTTTTTGTAGTATAAAAATCTTAAATTTTGGCAGCACTGAAAATTTCTATAGCGTTGATCAAGACAAGGTAGAATACAAGATATGACAAAAACCCGCTGAAAAATATGAATATTCAGGTACCAAAAGATTCGGTTAGGTTAGGTGTGACAATCAAAAGTTTTGCACTTCCCACAATAGGGGGTGGTCGAGAGTCGTACCAAACGACGGGGCAAAACTCCGGGCGTTATTTAATGATGGTTCAGAGAAAAACTTTGAATAATTTGAGACAAATTTTGACAATTTATTAAGAAATTTGCATTTCTTTGACAAATTTTTAATGTTCTATTTGTAGTACAAAAACTCTTAAATTTTGGCAGCATTGAAAATTTCTATAGCGTTGATCAAGACAAGGAAGAATACAAGATATGACAAAAACCCGCTGAAAAATATGAATATTCAGGTACCAAACGTTTCGGTTAGATTAGGTGTGACAATCAAAAGTTTTGCACTTCCCACAATAGGGGGTGGTCGAGAGTCGTACCAAACGACGGGGCAAAACTCCGGGCGTTATTAAATGATGGTTCGGAGAATAATTTTGAATAATTTGAGACAAATTTTGACAATTTATTAAAAAATTTGCATTTCTTCGACGAATTTTTAATGTTCTTTTTGTAGTATAAAAATCTTAAATTTTGGCAGCACTGAAAATTTCTATAGCGTTGTTCAAGACAAGGTGGAATACAAGATATGACAAAAATCCGCTGAAAAATATGAATATTTAGGTACCAAAATATTGGGTTAGGTTAGGTGTGACAATCAAAAGTTTTGCACTTCCCACAATAGGGGGTGGTCGAGAGTGGTACCAAACGACGGGGCAAAACTCCGGGCGTTATTTAATGATGGTTCAGAGAAAAACTTTGAATAATTTGAGACAAATTTTGACAATTTATTAAAAATTTTGCATTTCTTTGACGAATTTTTAATGTTCTTTTTGTAGTATAAAAAACTTAAATTTTGGCAGCACTAAAAATTTCTATAGCGTTGATCAAGACAAGGTGGAATACAAGATATGACAAAAATCCGCTGAAAAATATGAATATTTAGGTACCGAAAGATTAGGTTAGGTTAGGTGTAAAAATCAAAAGTTTTGCACTTCCCACAACAGGGGGTGGTCGAGAGTCGTACCAAACGATGGGGCAAAACTCCGGGCGTTATTTAATGATGGTTCGGAGGATAATTTTGCATAATTTGAGACAAATTTTGACAATTTATTAAGAAATTTGCATTTCTTTGACAAATTTTTAATGTTCTATTTGTAGTACAAAAACTCTTAAATTTTGGCAGCATTGAAAATTTCTATAGCGTTGATCAAGACAAGGTAGAATACAAGATATGACAAAAACCCGCTGAAAAATATGAATATTCAGGTACCAAAAGATTCGGTTAGGTTAGGTGTGACAATCAAAAGTTTTGCACTTCCCACAATAGCGGGTGGTCGAGAGTCGTACCAAACGACGGGGCAAAACTCCGGGCGTTATTAAATGATGGTTCGGAGAATAATTTTAAATAATTGGAGACAAATTTTGACAATTTATTAAAAAATTTGCATTTCTTCGACGAATTTTTAATGTTCTTTTTGTAGTATAAAAAACTTAAATTTTGGCAGCACTGAAAATTTCTATAGCGTTGATCAAGACAAGGTGGAATACAAGATATGACAAAAATCCGCTGAAAAATATGAATATTTAGGTACCAAAATATTGGGTTAGGTTAGGTGTGACAATCAAAAGTTTTGCACTTCCCACAATAGGGGGTGGTCGAGAGTGGTAACAAACGACGGGGCAAAACTCCGGGCGTTATTTAATGATGGTTCAGAGAAAAACTTTGAATAATTTGAGACAAATTTTGACAATTTATTAAGAAATTTGCATTTCTTTGACAAATTTTTAATGTTCTATTCGTAGTACCAAAACTCTTAAATTTTGGCAGCATTGAAAATTTCTATAGCGTTGATCAAGACAAGATAGAATACAAGATATGACAAAAACCCGCTGAAAAATATGAATATTCAGGTACCAAAAGATTCGGTTAGGTTAGGTGTGACAATCAAAAGTTTTGCACTTCCCACAATAGGGGGTGGTCGAGAGTAGTACCAAATGACGGGGCAAAACTCCGGGCGTTATTTAATGATGGTTCAGAGAAAAACTTTGAATAATTTGAGACAAATTTTGACAATTTATTAAGAAATTTGCATTTCTTTGACGAATTTTTAATGTTCTTTTTGTAGTATAAAAAACTTAAATTTTGGCAGCATTGAAAATTTCTATAGCGTTGATCAAGACAAGGTAGAATACAAGATATGACAAAAACCCGCTGAAAAATATGAATATTCAGGTACCAAAAGTTTCGGTTAGGTTAGGTGTGACAATCAAACGTTTTGCACTTCCCACAATAGGGGGTGGTCGAGAGTCGTACCAAACGACGGGGCAAAACTCCGGGCGTTATTAAATGATGGTTCGGAGAATAATTTTGAATAATTTGAGACAAATTTTGACAATTTATTAAAAAATTTGCATTTCTTCGACGAATTTTTAATGTTCTTTTTGTAGTATAAAAATCTTAAATTTTGGCAGCACTGAAAATTTCTATAGCGTTGATCAAGACAAGGTGGAATACAAGATATGACAAAAATCCGCTGAAAAATATGAATATTTAGGTACCAAAATATTGGGTTAGGTTAGGTGTGACAATCAAAAGTTTTGCACTTCCCACAATAGGGGGTGGTCGAGAGTGGTACCAAACGACGGGGCAAAACTCCGGGCGTTATTTAATGATGGTTCAGAGAAAAACTTTGAATAATTTGAGACAAATTTTGACAATTTATTAAAAAATTTGCATTTCTTCGACGAATTTTAATGTTCTTTTTGTAGTATAAAAAACTTAAATTTTGGCAGCACTGAAAATTTCTATAGCGTTGATCAAGACAAGGTGGAATACAAGATATGACAAAAATCCGCTGAAAAATATGAATATTTAGGTACCAAAATATTGGGTTAGGTTAGGTGTGACAATCAAAAGTTTTGCACTTCCCACAATAGGGGGTGGTCGAGAGTGGTACCAAACGACGGGGCAAAACTCCGGGCGTTATTTAATGATGGTTCAGAGAATAATTTTGAATAATTTGAGACAAATTTTGACAATTTATTAAGAAATTTGCATTTCTTTGACAAATTTTTAATGTTCTATTTGTAGTACAAAAGCTCTTAAATTTTGGCAGCATTGAAAATTTCTATAGCGTTGATCAAGACAAGGTAGAATACAAGATATGACAAAAACCCGCTGAAAAATATGAATATTCAGGTACCAAAAGATTCGGTTAGGTTAGGTGTGACAATCAAAAGTTTTGCACTTTCCACAATAGCGGGTGGTCGAGAGTCGTACCAAACGACGGGGCAAAACTCCGGGCGTTATTAAATGATGGTTCGGAGAATAATTTTAAATAATTGGAGACAAATTTTGACAATTTATTAAAAAATTTGCATTTCTTCGACGAATTTTTAATGTTCTTTTTGTAGTATAAAAAACTTAAATTTTGGCAGCACTGAAAATTTCTATAGCGTTGATCAAGACAAGGTGGAATACAAGATATGACAAAAATCCGCTGAAAAATATGAATATTTAGGTACCAAAATATTGGGTTAGGTTAGGTGTGACAATCAAAAGTTTTGCACTTCCCACAATAGGGGGTGGTCGAGAGTGGTACCAAACGACGGGGCGAAACTCCGGGCGTTATTTAATGATGGTTCAGAGAAAAAATTTGAATAATTTGAGACAAATTTTGACAATTTATTAAGAAATTTGCATATCTTTGACAAATTTTTAATGTTCTATTCGTAGTACCAAAACTCTTAAATTTTGGCAGCATTGAAAATTTCTATAGCGTTGATCAAGACAAGATAGAATACAAGATATGACAAAAACCCGCTGAAAAATATGAATATTCAGGTACCAAAAGATTCGGTTAGGTTAGGTGTGACAATCAAAAGTTTTGCACTTCCCACAATAGGGGGTGGTCGAGAGTGGTACCAAATGACGGGGCAAAACTCCGGGCGTTATTTAATGATGGTTCAGAGAAAAACTTTGAATAATTTGAGACAAATTTTGACAATTTAAAGAAATTTGCATTTCTTTGACGAATTTTTAATGTTCTTTTTGTAGTATAAAAAACTTAAATTTTGGCAGCATTGAAAATTTCTATAGCGTTGATCAAGACAAGGTAGAATACAAGATATGACAAAAACCCGCTGAAAAATATGAATATTCAGGTACCAAAAGTTTCGGTTAGGTTAGGTGTGACAATCAAAAGTTTTGCACTTCCCACAATAGGGGGTGGTCGAGAGTCGTACCAAACGATGGGGCAAAACTCCGGGCGTTATTAAATGATGGTTCGGAGAATAATTTTGAATAATTTGAGACAAATTTTGACAATTTATTAAAAAATTTGCATTTCTTCGACGAATTTTTAATGTTCTTTTTGTAGTATAAAAATCTTAAATTTTGGCAGCACTGAAAATTTCTATAGCGTTGATCAAGACAAGGTGGAATACAAGATATGACAAAAATCCGCTGAAAAATATGAATATTTAGGTACCAAAATATTGGGTTAGGTTAGGTGTGACAATCAAAAGTTTTGCACTTCCCACAATAGGGGGTGGTCGAGAGTGGTACCAAACGACGGGGCAAAACTCCGGGCGTTATTTAATGATGGTTCAGAGAAAAACTTTGAATAATTTGAGACAAATTTTGACAATTTATTAAAAATTTTGCATTTCTTTGACGAATTTTTAATGTTCTTTTTGTAGTATAAAAAACTTAAATTTTGGCAACATTGAAAATTTCTATAGCGTTGATCAAGACAAGGTAGAATACAAGATATGACAAAAACCCGCTGAAAAATATGAATATTCAGGTACCAAAAGATTCGGTTAGGTTAGGTGTGACAATCAAAAGTTTTGCACTTCCCACAATAGGGGGTGGTCGAGAGTCGTACCAAACGACGGGGCAAAACTCCGGGCGTTATTAAATGATGGTTCGGAGAATAATTTTGAATAATTTGAGACAAATTTTGACAATTTATTAAAAAATTTGCATTTCTTCGACGAATTTTAATGTTCTTTTTGTAGTATAAAAAACTTAAATTTTGGCAGCACTGAAAATTTCTATAGCGTTGATCAAGACAAGGTGGAATACAAGATATGACAAAAATCCGCTGAAAAATATGAATATTTAGGTACCAAAATATTGGGTTAGGTTAGGTGTGACTATCAAAAGTTTTGCACTTCCCACAATAGGGGGTGGTCGAGAGTGGTACCAAACGACGGGGCAAAACTCCGGGCGTTATTTAATGATGGTTCAGAGAAAAACTTTGAATAATTTGAGACAAATTTTGACAATTTATTAAGAAATTTGCATTTCTTTGACCAATTTTTAATGTTCTATTTGTAGTACAAAAACTCTTAAATTTTGGCAGCATTGAAAATTTCTATAGCGTTGATCAAGACAAGGAAGAATACAAGATATGACAAAAACCCGCTGAAAAATATGAATATTCAGGTACCAAAAGTTTCGGTTAGGTTAGGTGTGACAATCAAAAGTTTTGCACTTCCCACAATAGGGGGTGGTCGAGAGTCGTACCAAACGACGGGGCAAAACTCCGGGCGTTATTAAATGATGGTTCGGAGAATAATTTTGAATAATTTGAGACAAATTTTGACAATTTATTAAAAAATTTGCATTTCTTCGACGAATTTTTAATGTTCTTTTTGTAGTATAAAAATCTTAAATTTTGGCAGCACTGAAAATTTCTATAGCGTTGATCAAGACAAGGTGGAATACAAGATATGACAAAAATCCGCTGAAAAATATGAATATTTAGGTACCAAAATATTGGGTTAGGTTAGGTGTGACAATCAAAAGTTTTGCACTTCCCACAATAGGGGGTGGTCGAGAGTGGTACCAAACGACGGGGCAAAACTCCGGGCGTTATTTAATGATGGTTCAGAGAAAAACTTTGAATAATTTGAGACAAATTTTGACAATTTATTAAAAATTTTGCATTTCTTTGACGAATTTTTAATGTTCTTTTTGTAGTATAAAAAACTTAAATTTTGGCAGCATTGAAAATTTCTATAGCGTTAATCAAGACAAGGTAGAATACAAGATATGACAAAAACCCGCTGAAAAATATGAATATTCAGGTACCAAAAGATTCGGTTAGGTTAGGTGTGACAATCAAAAGTTTTGCACTTCCCACAATAGCGGGTGGTCGAGAGTCGTACCAAACGACGGGGCAAAACTCCGGGCGTTATTTAATGATGGTTCGGAGAATAATTTTGAATAATTTGAGACAAATTTTGACAATTTATTAAAAAATTTGCATTTCTTCGACGAATTTTTAATGTTCTTTTTGTAGTATAAAAAACTTAAATTTTGGCAGCACTGAAAATTTCTATAGCGTTGATCAAGACAAGATGGAATACAAGATATGACAAAAATCCGCTGAAAAATATGAATATTTAGGTACCAAAATATTGGGTTAGGTTAGGTGTGACAATCAAGGGGTGTGTGGCCAGAGAACCTCCCCGTGCGCTCGAAGGCTGCTGGTCCTTTCTACATTTTTAGTGGATTGGAACGGCAGTCGTTGGGCCGGTACACCCCGGGCAACACGGGTAATAGTGTCCTTTCGGGGCCATTATTACTCGTGGCTAATACTCTGGCACGCGCGTAGGGAACCCGAGGCATCTTGTCTCGGGGTTATCGGCCCGCGAGGGCCGCGTTTGGGGGTCTCTCCACGTGTTCCTCTGATTAGCAGAGGACACGTGGATGAGACGGGGGGAATAGAGGAAGAAAACCTCTATAAAAAATTACCAGTGGGGGCCGCTAGGCCGGGGTGGGGAGCGTAGGCGTCCTACCCAGTCGGGCGGTCTTGGGGCGGGTGGATCGGTCCAGCATGGACCCCCATCCGGCCCAACACGAGGGGATAGAGGAAGACAACCTCTCTAAAAAATCACTAGCTGGGGCCGTCAGGCCGGGATGTGAAGCTTAGGCTTCCTGCCCGGCCGGGCGGTCTTGGGGCGGGTGGATCGGTCCAGCATGGACCCCCATCCGGCCCAACCCGTAATCCTGAACTGACAGGACCGGGGGCCTTCGGGCTGCGAGGAAGAAAACCTCTATAAAAATTACCCAAAGCCCAAGTTTTTGGTGGCCTGGCGAGGGGCTGTATGGCTGGGGGGAACCCAGTCATTAGGGCCACCCAAAAACTACTATGAAGATGTCGGCTAAAGGTCTTAACCTACCCCAGGAGGGTACCGGGTGCGCCGCGCCCGGAGAATCCCTCACGGAGCCTTCTGGCTCCGTCTGCCCCTCGTACTCTGGGGGGGGCAACCGCCATCACAGCGCAGTGCCGCGCGAAATATCCGGCACCGAAATTGCCGCAGGGTCAAGTACTGACCCTGCGAGGAGAGTTGTCTTGGGCTCCGGCCCGAACAAGACAAAGATGGAAGATCCCAAAAAAGGGATGGTTGGGGGGGGTATGCCCCCGCCGACATTTGTAAGTAGCGTTCCGGCCGTGCCGAGGACACGGTCGAGGTCCCGGGTGGCGGCGCTGGCACGCAGTGACTCCGTGTCGAGCGTGCTCAGCGCTGACACCGGCACTGATATGGACGTCGAGTCGCGGGCGGGCTCGGGTTCGGAGGCCAGTCGGCCTCGGAGCCGGTGCTCGTCGGCGGCCCAACGGGAGAGGGAGGAGGGGGGGGAAAGCCCTGCTTCCCTCACCCTCAAATTCTGGGGTGCGCCCGGCGCTTCCGTGAAGCGCCGGAAGACGTCGCACCACGTGCACTCCGATTCTGGGTCGGACACGGAGGTGGAGGTGGTAGAAGGGACGCCCTGCGGAGGAAGGGCTGGTTCCCCGATGCCACCTCCCTCCGCAAGGAAGCTCCTCGGGCAGCCTCTGCCTGCCCGTCGAGACTTCAAGAAGATTGCTGGGGTCGCGGATGCGTCCCCCTTGGGAGGGGACTCGGTTGCCGACCTCAGGCAACGGTTCGAGGCTGGCGCCGAGACCGTCCTGAGGGTGGCAGCCCGGTCCGGCAACTTGAAGGGGGGATTCGTTCGGGACCTCAAAGTTGCCACGGAGGAAATGAGGGAGGCCTTCTTCGGCATGTGGGGACGGGCTTCCTCCGACCTCCAGAGGCGCTGGAGGTCGGAGAACGAGGGGCTGCATAGGCAGCTCGCGGAGCTCCGAGCGGAGGTGGCGGCCATGAAGGCGGCCGCTGCCACTGCCGCTCGGGCCAGCGCCGCCAAGACGCCCTCGGCCACCGCCAGGGCGCCTGCCGGGAGGCAGCGGGAGGAGTTCCCGCCCCTCCCGCGGCGCACAGTGCAGCCCCTCACTCCCGCGGAGGACCAGCGGCCCGCCTGGGCGAACGATTTGATGCGGGCCACGGTGGCTCAGGCGCGCAACGTTGTGGAGGCGTGTCTGGCCAACTGTGGCCTCGCACCTGTCCCGACCCCGGGCCCTTCGCTCGGGGGCCGCCCCCGGATGGTCGGGGGCGCGCCGGCTGGCCCGGCGCCCTCCGGCCAGCCGGTGGCACGTCAGAGGTCTGTCCACACAGCGTCGGTTTCCTCTCTCAAGGGGAAAGGGAAGGGCAAGAGGAAGACGACCACCACTGTGGCGCCTCCGCGCCCCGCTGCCCAGCCCCAACCCGCCCCGGTGGCCTCTGCCTCGGCTGAGCAGCCGTGGACAGAGGTCGTCGGGAGGAAGAGGAGGAAGAGGAAGCAGAAGAAGGCATCCCGAGCTCCCCCGGTGCTGAACAAAAAGAAGGGCCCCACCCCGGCTGACCTGCGCCCCCCGCGCTCCACCGCTGTTGTGGTGGAGCTGACGGAGGAGGGACTCCGGAAAGGCGTCAGCTATGCGGGCGTCCTCCGGCGGGCCACTGAGGCCATAAAAGGCGATCTCGCAGGGATGGGCCTCGCCGGAGGCGTCCTCTTCAAGGTTGCCGCCACTGGGGCCAGAATACTGGAGGTCCCAGGTGCCACCTCCGGCGACAAGGCGGACAGGGTGGCCGAAAAAATTCGGTCACTTTTCACGCCTGAGGAGGTCAAGGTCTCCCGTCCGGTGAAGTCCGCGGAAATGCGGATAACCGGGCTGGACGACTCGGCCTCCTCCGAGGATGTCGCCGCTGCGGTGGCAAAAGCCGGAGCCTGCCCTCAGGCGCAGGTCAGGGTGGGGGAGGTGCGCCGCGGCAATGGTGGTCTGTGCACGGTGATGGTGCGCTGCCCCATCGCCGCGGCGAAGAAGGTGGCGGCCGGCCGTTTGCTGGTCGGGATGGTCTCGGCTCAGGTAAATCTCCTGGAGTCGAGGCCTAGGCGGTGCTACCGCTGCCTCGAACCGGGGCACGTGAGGCAGCAATGCACCGCCGAAACTGACTGCAGCGACTCATGTTATCGCTGTGGCCAGCCCGGCCACAAGGCCGCCGCATGCTCCGCGGCAAAAGCTACCTGCAGCATCTGCTTGGCTGCAGGAAGGCCGGCGGGGCACCGGATGGGGAGCAAATCTTGCTCCCCACCCAAAAGGCATAAGGCCAGAGGGGCGGTCGCCAGGACTCCGGCCGCCCCGGCCCCGTCCCAAGCAGGGAGCAGTACGGAGGCGATGGACACGTAATTATTAATTATGGCCCATCGCCTCCTACAGGTGAATATTAACCACTCCGCCAGGGCGCAGGATATTTTGCTGCAGCACATGGCGGAGTGGTCAATAGACATCGCCGTGGTCGCCGAGCCTTACTGCGTCCCCAGCCGACACAACTGGTTTGGGGACCTCGGGGGCTCGGCGGCCATTGTTTCGTCCGGACCCTCGCTCCTGGTGATGACAGACAGGGGCGAGGGGTATATTTGTGTTGATTGGGAGGGAACCGTCCTGATCGGGGTGTACTTTTCTCCGAACCGGCGCCTCGCCGAGTTTGAGCGCTTTTTGGACGCGGTGGGCGCCGTGATTAATCGGTACCCATCGCGTCCGGTAGTGGTGGCGGGGGACTTCAATGCCAAATCATCGGCTTGGGGATCCCCTGTCACCGACGCTCGCGGCGACGCGCTAGAGGAGTGGGCGATTGCGACCGGCCTCGTGGTTCTTAACCGGGGGTCGGTCGCCACGTGCGTGCGCTGGCAGGGCGAGTCCATCGTGGACATTTCGTTCGCAAGCCCTGCCGTAGCGCGCCAAGTCCGGGACTGGCGAGTGCTGGTCGAGGCGGAGTCACTGTCGGACCACCGCTACGTGCGGTTCGACATCTCCGCCTCGCCGGCGATCCCGGACGATCGCCCGAGGAGAGTGCACACCCCGTCGTCCCCACGATGGGCGTTGAAACGTCTCGACGTAGACGTGCTGGTGGAAGCCTCCATCGTCCAGGCCTGGACCCCGATGGGTGAAGGGCCTGTGGAGGTTGAGTCGGAGGCGGAGTGGTTCCGGGGCGCGATGACGCAGATTTGCGACGCGTCGATGCCCCGGGCCAGTGCTCGACCTCCAAGGCGTCAGGTGTACTGGTGGTCTGACGACATTAGTCAGAAACGCGCCGCTTGCATTGCGGCGCGTCGCCAGTACACTAGGTACCGCCGACGCAGGCGGTACCGTGACCCGACCGTGGAGGCACGGCTGCGGGGCGATTACGTACAGCGGAAGCACGCCCTGCAGTCCGCCATCAGTGAGGCCAAAACCCAAAGATGGGAAGAGTTCCTGGGGACTCTCGAGGCAGACCCGTGGGGCCGTCCGTATAAGACGGTCAGGGGCAAGTTGCGCCCCTGGGCCCCACCGGTCACCGAGAGTCTCCAGCCCCGGCAATTGGAGGGGGTGGTCTCCGCTCTCTTTCCTTCGAGAGCGGAGCACACACCTCCCGTAATGGCGCCGCCCGAAGTCGAGGAGGACGGCGCCGATGCCGGGGCGCCAGTAGTATCAATGGCGGAGCTCGGCGCGGCAATGGTGCGGCTCCGGGGCAAAAACACTGCTCCGGGGCCGGACGGGATTCCTGGCCGCGCCTGGGTTTTGGCCTATGACGCCCTAGGGGACCGGCTCCTCAGGCTGTTTAGCGCCTGCTTGGAGTCGGGACGGTTCCCTTCCATGTGGAAGACGGGCAAGCTGGTCCTCCTGAGAAAGGAGGGCCGCCCCGCGGACTCTCCCTCCGCGTACCGCCCCATAGTGCTGTTGGATGAGGTGGGCAAGCTCTTTGAGCGTGTGTTGGCTGCCCGCCTCTCCAAGCACCTGGTGCGGGTGGGCCCCGACTTATCCGAACTCCAGTTCGGATTCCGGGAGGGCCGATCGACGATTGACGCGATCAGTCGCGTCAAGGCCCTCTCGGAAGAGGCTGTCGCCTCGCGCGGGGTGCTGTTGGCGGTGTCCTTGGACATCGCCAACGCGTTCAACACCCTGCCGTGGGCGACTATTAGGGAGGCGCTCCGATTTCATGGGGTGCCTCCCTACCTGCGCCGAATAGTCGGGGACTACCTGCACCAGAGAAGTGTATTCTGTGTGGGGCGGGGCGGAGAGACGTTCCGGAGGGAGGTGTCGTGCGGTGTTCCACAGGGATCGGTTCTGGGTCCGCTCCTGTGGAACATCGGTTACGACTGGGTGCTGCGGGGCGCCCTGCCCCCGGGCGTCGGCGTAACTTGTTACGCCGACGACACGCTGGTTACGGCCCGGGGAGAGGACTACTGGGCAGCTGCCCGTCTTGCCACGGCTGGAGTGGCTCTGGTTGTCGGCAGGATTAGGATGTTGGGACTGGAGGTGGCGCTGGAAAAATCCGAGGCCCTTCTATTTCACGGGCCTCGGCGGGCGCCGCCACCAGATGCCCACATCATCGTTGGAGGGGTCCGCATCGGGGTGGAGCCGAGTATGAAATACTTGGGGCTCCACCTCGACGGCCGCTGGAACTTTCGCGTCCATTTTAGCCGCCTGGCCCCCCGGCTGATGTCGGCGGCGGGAGCGCTTAGCTCTCTGCTGCCGAATATCGGGGGGCCGAATGTCATCTGCCGCCGCCTCTATTTGGGGGTGGTGCGGTCGATGGCCCTTTATGGGTCGCCCATTTGGGCTGGCGCCCTGGATCGCCGAAATGTCGCCCTCCTAAGGAGACCTCAGAGGGCGATGGCGATCAGGGTGTCGCGGGCGTACCGCACCGTCTCCTACGAGGCGGCGTGCGTTTTGGCGGCATCGCCGCCCTGGGATTTGGAGGCAGAGGTCCAAGCGTCAGTGTATTACTGGCGCGCTGACCTCCGGCTCCAGGGCGAGGAGCCCACGCACAGGGCGGTGGAGACGCGAAGGTCCCAGGCTCGATTGGTCCTGGAGGCCAAATGGCAGGAGAGGCTGGCCCAGCCCCGCTATGGGGTGAGGACAGTCGAGGCTGTCCGTCCAGTGTTAAGGGAGTGGACGGACAGACGGCGCGGACCGCTCACCTACCGGCTTACTCAGGTGCTCTCCGGACACGGGTGTTTCGGAGAGTACCTCTGCAAGATAGCCGGTAGGGAGCCGACAACCAGATGTCACCATTGTGAGGTGTGTGACCGGGACACGGCGCAGCACACGCTGGAGGAGTGCCCGGCGTGGGCCGCGGAGCGCTGTGCCCTGGTCACCGTGATTGGCCCCGACCTCTCGTTGCCGACCGTCATATCCAAGATGGTCGGCGACGACAGGTGCTGGGGCGCAATGAGTTCCTTCTGCGAGACTGTCATCTCGCAGAAGGAGGCGGCGGAGCGGGGGCGTGAGGACGATCCTTACGCCCCGGACGTCCGCCGCCGGAGGATGGGGCGCAGGAGACGCGCTTATGTCGCTCTCCTGCCCCCCACCTAGGGGCTCCGGGTGGCGGGGCCTCAGGGGACCCTGCCACCCGTAAACTAAAAGCCCCGAGAGGGCGCGCGCGGTGTTCCCGCGCGCCTTTCTGATGTCGAAAGGGGAGAGCAGTCAGGCTCTCCCCTGGGGACGAGAGGTGGTCGGGTCCGAAAAAAAAATGACCCGGCCGGCACCCACATGGGGGGGCCTGCTATGGTTGAATCTTTTAAGTTCCCAACTGGCCCCCCCCATTGGGTGAGAGAGGGAACACCCCAGGTTTTTTAGTGGGTAGACCAGCGCGTTTTCTTGCTGGGAGCCCCACACGCCCCGCCGGTGCCGTCCCCTAGCCGGCGGGTAGTGCATGAAGCATTTTTCCTGGGAATCAAAAAAAAAAAAAAAAAAAAAAAGGTGTGACAATCAAAAGTTTTGCACTTCCCACAATAGGGGGTGGTCGAGAGTGGTACCAAACGACGGGGCAAAACTCCGGGCGTTATTTAATGATGGTTCAGAGAAAAACTTTGAATAATTTGAGACAAATTTTGACAATTTATTAAAAAATTTGCATTTCTTCGACGAATTTTAATGTTCTTTTTGTAGTATAAAAAACTTAAATTTTGGCAGCACTGAAAATTTCTATAGCGTTGATCAAGACAAGGTGGAATACAAGATATGACAAAAATCCGCTGAAAAATATGAATATTTAGGTACCAAAATATTGGGTTAGGTTAGGTGTGACAATCAAAAGTTTTGCACTTCCCACAATAGGGGGTGGTCGAGAGTGGTACCAAACGACGGGGCAAAACTCCGGGCGTTATTTAATGATGGTTCAGAGAAAAACTTTGAATAATTTGAGACAAATTTTGACAATTTATTAAGAAATTTGCATTTCTTTGACAAATTTTTAATGTTCTATTTGTAGTACAAAAACTCTTAAATTTTGGCAGCATTGAAAATTTCTATAGCGTTGATCAAGACAAGGAAGAATACAAGATATGACAAAAACCCGCTGAAAAATATGAATATTCAGGTACCAAAAGTTTCGGTTAGGTTAGGTGTGACAATCAAAAGTTTTGCACTTCCCACAATAGGGGGTGGTCGAGAGTCGTACCAAACGACGGGGCAAAACTCCGGGCGTTATTAAATGATGGTTCGGAGAATAATTTTGAATAATTTGAGACAAATTTTGACAATTTATTAAAAAATTTGCATTTCTTCGACGAATTTTTAATGTTCTTTTTGTAGTATAAAAATCTTAAATTTTGGCAGCACTGAAAATTTCTATAGCGTTGATCAAGACAAGGTGGAATACAAGATATGACAAAAATCCGCTGAAAAATATGAATATTTAGGTACCAAAATATTGGGTTAGGTTAGGTGTGACAATCAAAAGTTTTGCACTTCCCACAATAGGGGGTGGTCGAGAGTGGTACCAAACGACGGGGCAAAACTCCGGGCGTTATTTAATGATGGTTCAGAGAAAAACTTTGAATGATTTGAGACAAATTTTGACAATTTATTAAAAAATTTGCATTTCTTCGACGAATTTTTAATGTTCTTTTTGTAGTATAAAAAACTTAAATTTTGGCAGCACTGAAAATTTCTATAGCGTTGATCAAGACAAGATGGAATACAAGATATGACAAAAATCCGCTGAAAAATATGAATATTTAGGTACCAAAATATTGGGTTAGGTTACGTGTGACAATCAAAAGTTTTGCACTTCCCACAATAGGGGGTGGTCGAGAGTGGTACCAAACGACGGGGCAAAACTCCGGGCGTTATTTAATGATGGTTCAGAGAAAAACTTTGAATAATTTGAGACAAATTTTGACAATTTATTAAAAATTTTGCATTTCTTTGACGAATTTTTAATGTTCTTTTTGTAGTATAAAAAACTTAAATTTTGGCAGCACTGAAAATTTCTATAGCGTTGATCAAGACAAGGTGGAATACAAGATATGACAAAAATCCGCTGAAAAATATGAATATTTAGGTACCGAAAGATTAGGTTAGGTTAGGTGTAAAAATCAAAAGTTTTGCACTTCCCACAATAGGGGGTGGTCGAGAGTCGTACCAAACGACGGGGCAAAACTCCGGGCGTTATTTAATGATGGTTCGGAGAATAATTTTGAATAATTTGAGACAAATTTTGACAATTTATTAAGAAATTTGCATTTCTTTGACAAATTTTTAATGTTCTATTTGTAGTACAAAAACTCTTAAATTTTGGCAGCATTGAAAATTTCTATAGCGTTGATCAAGACAAGGTAGAATACAAGATATGACAAAAACCCGCTGAAAAATATTAATATTCAGGTACCAAAAGTTTCGGTTAGGCTAGGTGTGACAATCAAAAGTTTTGCACTTCCCACAATAGCGGGTGGTCGAGAGTCGTACCAAACGACGGGGCAAAACTCCGGGCGTTATTAAATGATGGTTCGGAGAATAATTTTAAATAATTGGAGACAAATTTTGACAATTTATTAAAAAATTTGCATTTCTTCGACGAATTTTTAATGTTCTTTTTGTAGTATAAAAATCTTAAATTTTGGCAGCACTGAAAATTTCTATAGCGTTGATCAAGACAAGGTGGAATACAAGATATGACAAAAATCCGCTGAAAAATATGAATATTTAGGTACCAAAATATTGGGTTAGGTTAGGTGTGACAATCAAAAGTTTTGCACTTCCCACAATAGGGGATGGTCGAGAGTGGTACCAAACGACGGGGCAAAACTCCGGGCGTTATTTAATGATGGTTCAGAGAAAAACTTTGAATAATTTGAGACAAATTTTGACAATTTATTAAAAATTTTGCATTTCTTTGACGAATTTTTAATGTTCTTTTTGTAGTATAAAAAACTTAAATTTTGGCAGCATTGAAAATTTCTATAGCGTTAATCAAGACAAGGTAGAATACAAGATATGACAAAAACCCGCTGAAAAATATGAATATTCAGGTACCAAAAGATTCGGTTAGGTTAGGTGTGACAATCAAAAGTTTTGCACTTCCCACAATAGCGGGTGGTCGAGAGTCGTACCAAACGACGGGGCAAAACTCCGGGCGTTATTAAATGATGGTTCGGAGAATAATTTTGAATAATTTGAGACAAATTTTGACAATTTATTAAAAAATTTGCATTTCTTCGACGAATTTTTAATGTTCTTTTTGTAGTATAAAAATCTTAAATTTTGGCAGCACTGAAAATTTCTATAGCGTTGATCAAGACAAGGTGGAATACAAGATATGACAAAAATCCGCTGAAAAATATGAATATTTAGGTACCAAAATATTGGGTTAGGTTAGGTGTGACAATCAAAAGTTTTGCACTTCCCACAATAGGGGGTGGTCGAGAGTGGTACCAAACGACGGGGCAAAACTCCGGGCGTTATTTAATGATGGTTCAGAGAAAAACTTTGAATAATTTGAGACAAATTTTGACAATTTATTAAAAATTTTGCATTTCTTTGACGAATTTTTAATGTTCTTTTTGTAGTATAAAAAACTTAAATTTTGGCAACATTGAAAATTTCTATAGCGTTGATCAAGACAAGGTAGAATACAAGATATGACAAAAACCCGCTGAAAAATATGAATATTCAGGTACCAAAAGATTCGGTTAGGTTAGGTGTGACAATCAAAAGTTTTGCACTTCCCACAATAGGGGGTGGTCGAGAGTGGTACCAAACGACGGGGCAAAACTCCGGGCGTTATTAAATGATGGTTCGGAGAATAATTTTGAATAATTTGAGACAAATTTTGACAATTTATTAAAAATTTTGCATTTCTTTGACGAATTTTTAATGTTCTTTTTGTAGTATAAAAAACTTAAATTTTGGCAGCACTGAAAATTTCTATAGCGTTGATCAAGACAAGGTGGAATACAAGATAAGACAAAAATCCGCTGAAAAATATGAATATTTAGGTACCGAAAGATTAGGTTAGGTTAGGTGTAAAAATCAAAAGTTTTGCACTTCCCACAATAGGGGGTGGTCGAGAGTCGTACCAAACGACGGGGCAAAACTCCGGGCGTTATTTAATGATGGTTCGGAGAATAATTTTGAATAATTTGATACAAATTTTGACAATTTATTAAGAAATTTGCATTTCTTTGACAAATTTTTAATGTTCTATTTGTAGTACAAAAACTCTTAAATTTTGGCAGCATTGAAAATTTCTATAGCGTTGATCAAGACAAGGTAGAATACGAGATATGACAAAAACCCGCTGAAAAATATGAATATTCAGGTACCAAAAGATTCGGTTAGGTTAGGTGTGACAATCAAAAGTTTTGCACTTCCCACAAAAGCGGGTGGTCGAGAGTCGTACCAAACGACGGGGCAAAACTCCGGGCGTTATTAAATGATGGTTCGGAGAATAATTTTAAATAATTGGAGACAAATTTTGACAATTTATTAAAAAATTTGCATTTCTTCGACGAATTTTTAATGTTCGTTTTGTAGTATAAAAAACTTAAATTTTGGCAGCACTGAAAATTTCTATAGCGTTGATCAAGACAAGGTGGAATACAAGATATGACAAAAACCCGCTGAAAAATATGAATATTCAGGTACCAAAAGTTTCGGTTAGGTTAGGTGTGACAATCAAAAGTTTTGCACTTCCCACAATAGGGGGTGGTCGAGAGTGGTACCAAACGACGAGGCAAAACTCCGGGCGTTATTTAATGATGGTTCAGAGAAAAACTTTGAATAATTTGAGACAAATTTTGACAATTTATTAAAAATTTTGCATTTCTTTGACGAATTTTTAATGTTCTTTTTGTAGTATAAAAAACTTAAATTTTGGCAGCATTGAAAATTTCTATAGCGTTGATCAAGACAAGGTAGAATACAAGATATGACAAAAACCCGCTGAAAAATATGAATATTCAGGTACCAAAAGATTCGGTTAGGTTAGGTGTGACAATCAAAAGTTTTGCACTTCCCACAATAGCGGGTGGTCGAGAGTCGTACCAAACGACGGGGCAAAACTCCGGGCGTTATTAAATGATGGTTCGGAGAATAATTTTAAATAATTGGAGACAAATTTTGACAATTTATTAAAAAATTTGCATTTCTTCGACGAATTTTTAATGTTCTTTTTGTAGTATAAAAAACTTAAATTTTGGCAGCACTGAAAATTTCTATAGCGTTGATCAAGACAAGGTGGAATACAAGATATGACAAAAATCCGCTGAAAAATATGAATATTTAGGTACCAAAATATTGGGTTAGGTTAGGTGTGACAATCAAAAGTTTTGCACTTCCCACAATAGGGGGTGGTCGAGAGTGGTACCAAACGACGGGGCAAAACTCCGGGCGTTATTTAATGATGGTTCAGAGAAAAACTTTGAATAATTTGAGACAAATTTTGACAATTTATTAAGAAATTTGCATATCTTTGACAAATTTTTAATGTTCTATTCGTAGTACCAAAACTCTTAAATTTTGGCAGCATTGAAAATTTCTATAGCGTTGATCAAGACAAGATAGAATACAAGATATGACAAAAACCCGCTGAAAAATATGAATATTCAGGTACCAAAAGATTCGGTTAGGTTAGGTGTGACAATCAAAAGTTTTGCACTTCCCACAATAGGGGCTGGTCGAGAGTGGTACCAAATGACGGGGCAAAACTCCGGGCGTTATTTAATGATGGTTCAGAGAAAAACTTTGAATAATTTGAGACAAATTTTGACAATTTAAAGAAATTTGCATTTCTTTGACGAATTTTTAATGTTCTTTTTGTAGTATAAAAAACTTAAATTTTGGCAGCATTGAAAATTTCTATAGCGTTAATCAAGACAAGGTAGAATACAAGATATGACAAAAACCCGCTGAAAAATATGAATATTCAGGTACCAAAAGATTCGGTTAGGTTAGGTGTGACAATCAAAAGTTTTGCACTTCCCACAATAGGGGGTGGTCGAGAGTCGTACCAAACGACGGGGCAAAACTCCGGGCGTTATTAAATGATGGTTCGGAGAATAATTTTGAATAATTTGAGACAAATTTTGACAATTTATTAAAAAATTTGCATTTCTTCGACGAATTTTTAATGTTCTTTTTGTAGTATAAAAATCTTAAATTTTGGCAGCACTGAAAATTTCTATAGCGTTGATCAAGACAAGGTGGAATACAAGATATGACAAAAATCCGCTGAAAAATATGAATATTTAGGTACCAAAATATTGGGTTAGGTTAGGTGTGACAATCAAAAGTTTTGCACTGCCCACAATAGGGGGTGGTCGAGAGTGGTACCAAACGACGGGGCAAAACTCCGGGCGTTATTTAATGATGGTTCAGAGAAAAACTTTGAATAATTTGAGACAAATTTTGACAATTTATTAACAATTTTGCATTTCTTGACGAATTTTTAATGTTCTTTTTGTAGTATAAAAAACTTAAATTTTGGCAGCATTGAAAATTTCTATAGCGTTAATCAAGACAAGGTAGAATACAAGATATGACAAAAACCCGCTGAAAAATATGAATATTCAGGTACCAAAAGATTCGGTTAGGTTAGGTGTGACAATCAAAAGTTTTGCACTTCCCACAATAGCGGGTGGTCGAGAGTCGTACCAAACGACGGGGCAAAACTCCGGGCGTTATTAAATGATGGTTCGGAGAATAATTTTGAATAATTTGAGACAAATTTTGACAATTTATTAAAAAATTTGCATTTCTTCGACGAATTTTTAATGTTCTTTTTGTAGTATAAAAATCTTAAATTTTGGCAGCACTGAAAATTTCTATAGCGTTGATCAAGACAAGGTGGAATACAAGATATGACAAAAATCCGCTGAAAAATATGAATATTTAGGTACCAAAATATTGGGTTAGGTTAGGTGTGACAATCAAAAGTTTTGCACTTCCCACAATAGGGGGTGGTCGAGAGTGGTACCAAACGACGGGGCAAAACTCCGGGCGTTATTTAATGATGGTTCAGAGAAAAACTTTGAATAATTTGAGACAAATTTTGACAATTTATTAAAAATTTTGCATTTCTTTGACGAATTTTTAATGTTCTTTTTGTAGTATAAAAAACTTAAATTTTGGCAACATTGAAAATTTCTATAGCGTTGATCAAGACAAGGTAGAATACAAGATATGACAAAAACCCGCTGAAAAATATGAATATTCAGGTACCAAAAGATTCGGTTAGGTTAGGTGTGACAATCAAAAGTTTTGCACTTCCCACAATAGGGGGTGGTCGAGAGTGGTACCAAACGACGGGGCAAAACTCCGGGCGTTATTTAATGATGGTTCAGAGAAAAACTTTGAATAATTTGAGACAAATTTTGACAATTTATTAAAAATTTTGCATTTCTTTGACGAATTTTTAATGTTCTTTTTGTAGTATAAAAAACTTAAATTTTGGCAGCACTGAAAATTTCTATAGCGTTGATCAAGACAAGGTGGAATACAAGATAAGACAAAAATCCGCTGAAAAATATGAATATTTAGGTACCGAAAGATTAGGTTAGGTTAGGTGTAAAAATCAAAAGTTTTGCACTTCCCACAATAGGGGGTGGTCGAGAGTCGTACCAAACGACGGGGCAAAACTCCGGGCGTTATTTAATGATGGTTCGGAGAATAATTTTGAATAATTTGATACAAATTTTGACAATTTATTAAGAAATTTGCATTTCTTTGACAAATTTTTAATGTTCTATTTGTAGTACAAAAACTCTTAAATTTTGGCAGCATTGAAAATTTCTATAGCGTTGATCAAGACAAGGTAGAATACGAGATATGACAAAAACCCGCTGAAAAATATGAATATTCAGGTACCAAAAGATTCGGTTAGGTTAGGTGTGACAATCAAAAGTTTTGCACTTCCCACAAAAGCGGGTGGTCGAGAGTCGTACCAAACGACGGGGCAAAACTCCGGGCGTTATTAAATGATGGTTCGGAGAATAATTTTAAATAATTGGAGACAAATTTTGACAATTTATTAAAAAATTTGCATTTCTTCGACGAATTTTTAATGTTCGTTTTGTAGTATAAAAAACTTAAATTTTGGCAGCACTGAAAATTTCTATAGCGTTGATCAAGACAAGGTGGAATACAAGATATGACAAAAACCCGCTGAAAAATATGAATATTCAGGTACCAAAAGTTTCGGTTAGGTTAGGTGTGACAATCAAAAGTTTTGCACTTCCCACAATAGGGGGTGGTCGAGAGTGGTACCAAACGACGAGGCAAAACTCCGGGCGTTATTTAATGATGGTTCAGAGAAAAACTTTGAATAATTTGAGACAAATTTTGACAATTTATTAAAAATTTTGCATTTCTTTGACGAATTTTTAATGTTCTTTTTGTAGTATAAAAAACTTAAATTTTGGCAGCATTGAAAATTTCTATAGCGTTGATCAAGACAAGGTAGAATACAAGATATGACAAAAACCCGCTGAAAAATATGAATATTCAGGTACCAAAAGATTCGGTTAGGTTAGGTGTGACAATCAAAAGTTTTGCACTTCCCACAATAGCGGGTGGTCGAGAGTCGTACCAAACGACGGGGCAAAACTCCGGGCGTTATTTAATGATGGTTCGGAGAATAATTTTAAATAATTGGAGACAAATTTTGACAATTTATTAAAAAATTTGCATTTCTTCGACGAATTTTTAATGTTCTTTTTGTAGTATAAAAAACTTAAATTTTGGCAGCACTGAAAATTTCTATAGCGTTGATCAAGACAAGGTGGAATACAAGATATGACAAAAATCCGCTGAAAAATATGAATATTTAGGTACCAAAATATTGGGTTAGGTTAGGTGTGACAATCAAAAGTTTTGCACTTCCCACAATAGGGGGTGGTCGAGAGTGGTACCAAACGACGGGGCAAAACTCCGGGCGTTATTTAATGATGGTTCAGAGAAAAACTTTGAATAATTTGAGACAAATTTTGACAATTTATTAAGAAATTTGCATATCTTTGACAAATTTTTAATGTTCTATTCGTAGTACCAAAACTCTTAAATTTTGGCAGCATTGAAAATTTCTATAGCGTTGATCAAGACAAGGTAGAATACAAGATATGACAAAAACCCGCTGAAAAATATGAATATTCAGGTACCAAAAGATTCGGTTAGGTTAGGTGTGACAATCAAAAGTTTTGCACTTCCCACAATAGGGGGTGGTCGAGAGTCGTACCAAACGACGGGGCAAAACTCCGGGCGTTATTAAATGATGGTTCGGAGAATAATTTTGAATAATTTGAGACAAATTTTGACAATTTATTAAAAAATTTGCATTTCTTCGACGAATTTTAATGTTCTTTTTGTAGTATAAAAAACTTAAATTTTGGCAGCACTGAAAATTTCTATAGCGTTGATCAAGACAAGGTGGAATACAAGATATGACAAAAATCCGCTGAAAAATATGAATATTTAGGTACCAAAATATTGGGTTAGGTTAGGTGTGACAATCAAAAGTTTTGCACTTCCCACAATAGGGGGTGGTCGAGAGTGGTACCAAACGACGGGGCAAAACTCCGGGCGTTATTTAATGATGGTTCAGAGAAAAACTTTGAATAATTTGAGACAAATTTTGACAATTTATTAAAAAATTTGCATTTCTTCGACGAATTTTTAATGTTCTTTTTGTAGTATAAAAATCTTAAATTTTGGCAGCACTGAAAATTTCTATAGCGTTGATCAAGACAAGGTGGAATACAAGATATGACAAAAATCCGCTGAAAAATATGAATATTTAGGTACCAAAATATTGGGTTAGGTTAGGTGTGACAATCAAAAGTTTTGCACTTCCCACAATAGGGGGTGGTCGAGAGTCGTACCAAACGACGGGGCAAAACTCCGGGCGTTATTTAATGATGGTTCAGAGAAAAACTTTGAATAATTTGAGACAAATTTTGACAATTTATTAAAAATTTTGCATTTCTTTGACGAATTTTTAATGTTCTTTTTGTAGTATAAAAAACTTAAATTTTGGCAGCATTGAAAATTTCTATAGCGTTAATCAAGACAAGGTAGAATACAAGATATGACAAAAACCCGCTGAAAAATATGAATATTCAGGTACCAAAAGATTCGGTTAGGTTAGGTGTGACAATCAAAAGTTTTGCACTTCCCACAATAGCGGGTGGTCGAGAGTCGTACCAAACGACGGGGCAAAACTCCGGGCGTTATTAAATGATGGTTCGGAGAATAATTTTGAATAATTTGAGACAAATTTTGACAATTTATTAAAAAATTTGCATTTCTTCGACGAATTTTTAATGTTCTTTTTGTAGTATAAAAATCTTAAATTTTGGCAGCACTGAAAATTTCTATAGCGTTGATCAAGACAAGGTGGAATACAAGATATGACAAAAATCCGCTGAAAAATATGAATATTTAGGTACCAAAATATTGGGTTAGGTTAGGTGTGACAATCAAAAGTTTTGCACTTCCCACAATAGGGGGTGGTCGAGAGTCGTACCAAACGACGGGGCAAAACTCCGGGCGTTATTAAATGATGGTTCGGAGAATAATTTTGAATAATTTGAGACAAATTTTGACAATTTATTAAAAAATTTGCATTTCTTCGACGAATTTTTAATGTTCTTTTTGTAGTATAAAAATCTTAAATTTTGGCAGCACTGAAAATTTCTATAGCGTTGATCAAGACAAGGTGGAATACAAGATATGACAAAAATCCGCTGAAAAATATGAATATTTAGGTACCAAAATATTGGGTTAGGTTAGGTGTGACAATCAAAAGTTTTGCACTTCCCACAATAGGGGGTGGTCGAGAGTCGTACCAAACGACGGGGCAAAACTCCGGGCGTTATTAAATGATGGTTCGGAGAATAATTTTGAATAATTTGAGACAAATTTTGACAATTTATTAAAAAATTTGCATTTCTTCGACGAATTTTTAATGTTCTTTTTGTAGTATAAAAATCTTAAATTTTGGCAGCACTGAAAATTTCTATAGCGTTGATCAAGACAAGGTGGAATACAAGATATGACAAAAATCCGCTGAAAAATATGAATATTTAGGTACCAAAATATTGGGTTAGGTTAGGTGTGACAATCAAAAGTTTTGCACTTCCCACAATAGGGGGTGGTCGAGAGTCGTACCAAACGACGGGGCAAAACTCCGGGCGTTATTTAATGATGGTTCAGAGAAAAACTTTGAATAATTTGAGACAAATTTTGACAATTTATTAAAAATTTTGCATTTCTTTGACGAATTTTTAATGTTCTTTTTGTAGTATAAAAAACTTAAATTTTGGCAGCATTGAAAATTTCTATAGCGTTAATCAAGACAAGGTAGAATACAAGATATGACAAAAACCCGCTGAAAAATATGAATATTCAGGTACCAAAAGATTCGGTTAGGTTAGGTGTGACAATCAAAAGTTTTGCACTTCCCACAATAGCGGGTGGTCGAGAGTCGTACCAAACGACGGGGCAAAACTCCGGGCGTTATTTAATGATGGTTCGGAGAATAATTTTGAATAATTTGAGACAAATTTTGACAATTTATTAAAAAATTTGCATTTCTTCGACGAATTTTTAATGTTCTTTTTGTAGTATAAAAAACTTAAATTTTGGCAGCACTGAAAATTTCTATAGCGTTGATCAAGACAAGATGGAATACAAGATATAACAAAAATCCGCTGAAAAATATGAATATTTAGGTACCAAAATATTGGGTTAGGTTAGGTGTGACAATCAAAAGTTTTGCACTTCCCACAATAGGGGGTGGTCGAGAGTCGTACCAAACGACGGGGCAAAACTCCGGGCGTCATTAAATGATGGTTCGGAGAATAATTTTGAATAATTTGAGACAAATTTTGACAATTTATTAAAAAATTTGCATTTCTTCGACGAATTTTAATGTTCTTTTTGTAGTATAAAAAACTTAAATTTTGGCAGCACTGAAAATTTCTATAGCGTTGATCAAGACAAGGTGGAATACAAGATATGACAAAAACCCGCTGAAAAATATGAATATTCAGGTACCAAAAGATTCGGTTAGGTTAGGTGTGACAATCAAAAGTTTTGCACTTCCCACAATAGGGGGTGGTCGAGAGTCGTACCAAACGACGGGGCAAAACTCCGGGCGTTATTAAATGATGGTTCGGAGAATAATTTTGAATAATTTGAGACAAATTTTGACAATTTATTAAAAAATTTGCATTTCTTCGACGAATTTTTAATGTTCTTTTTGTAGTATAAAAATCTTAAATTTTGGCAGCACTGAAAATTTCTATAGCGTTGATCAAGACAAGGTGGAATACAAGATATGACAAAAATCCGCTGAAAAATATGAATATTTAGGTACCAAAATATTGGGTTAGGTTAGGTGTGACAATCAAAAGTTTTGCACTTCCCACAATAGGGGGTGGTCGAGAGTCGTACCAAACGACGGGGCAAAACTCCGGGCGTTATTAAATGATGGTTCGGAGAATAATTTTGAATAATTTGAGACAAATTTTGACAATTTATTAAAAAATTTGCATTTCTTCGACGAATTTTAATGTTCTTTTTGTAGTATAAAAAACTTAAATTTTGGCAGCACTGAAAATTTCTATAGCGTTGATCAAGACAAGGTGGAATACAAGATATGACAAAAATCCGCTGAAAAATATGAATATTTAGGTACCAAAAGATTCGGTTAGGTTAGGTGTGACAATCAAAAGTTTTGCACTTCCCACAATAGCGGGTGGTCGAGAGTCGTACCAAACGACGGGGCAAAACTCCGGGCGTTATTAAATGATGGTTCGGAGAATAATTTTGAATAATTTGAGACAAATTTTGACAATTTATTAAAAAATTTGCATTTCTTCGACGAATTTTAATGTTCTTTTTGTAGTATAAAAATCTTAAATTTTGGCAGCACTGAAAATTTCTATAGCGTTGATCAAGACAAGGTGGAATACAAGATATGACAAAAACCCGCTGAAAAATATGAATATTCAGGTACCAAAAGATTCGGTTAGGTTAGGTGTGACAATCAAAAGTTTTGCACTTCCCACAATAGGGGGTGGTCGAGAGTCGTACCAAACGACGGGGCAAAACTCCGGGCGTTATTTAATGATGGTTCGGAGAATAATTTTGAATAATTTGATACAAATTTTGACAATTTATTAAGAAATTTGCATTTCTTTGACAAATTTTTTAGGTGTGACAATCAAAAGTTTTGCACTTCCCACAATAGCGGGTGGTCGAGAGTCGTACCAAACGACGGGGCAAAACTCCGGGCGTTATTAAATGATGGTTCGGAGAATAATTTTGAATAATTTGAGACAAATTTTGACAATTTATTAAAAAATTTGCATTTCTTCGACGAATTTTTAATGTTCTTTTTGTAGTATAAAAATCTTAAATTTTGGCAGCACTGAAAATTTCTATAGCGTTGATCAAGACAAGGTGGAATACAAGATATGACAAAAATCCGCTGAAAAATATGAATATTTAGGTACCAAAATATTGGGTTAGGTTAGGTGTGACAATCAAAAGTTTTGCACTTCCCACAATAGGGGGTGGTCGAGAGTGGTACCAAACGACGACGCAAAACTCCGGGCGTTATTTAATGATGGTTCAGAGAAAAACTTTGAATAATTTGAGACAAATTTTGACAATTTATTAAAAATTTTGCATTTCTTTGACGAATTTTTAATGTTCTTTTTGTAGTATAAAAAACTTAAATTTTGGCAGCATTGAAAATTTCTATAGCGTTAATCAAGACAAGGTAGAATACAAGATATGACAAAAACCCGCTGAAAAATATGAATATTCAGGTACCAAAAGATTCGGTTAGGTTAGGTGTGACAATCAAAAGTTTTGCACTTCCCACAATAGGGGGTGGTCGAGAGTCGTACCAAACGACGGGGCAAAACTCCGGGCGTTATTAAATGATGGTTCGGAGAATAATTTTGAATAATTTGAGACAAATTTTGAAATTTATTAAAAAATTTGCATTTCTTCGACGAATTTTAATGTTCTTTTTGTAGTATAAAACACTTAAATTTTGGCAGCACTGAAAATTTCTATAGCGTTGATCAAGACAAGGTGGAATACAAGATATGACAAAAATCCGCTAAAAAATATGAATATTTAGGTACCAAAATATTGGGTTAGGTTAGGTGTGACAATAAAAAGTTTTGCACTTCCCACAATAGGGGGTGGTCGAGAGTGGTACCAAACGACGGTGCAAAACTCCGGGCGTTATTTAATGATGGTTCAGAGAAAAACTTTGAATAATTTGAGACAAATTTTGACAATTTATTAAAAATTTTGCATTTCTTTGACGAATTTTTAATGTTCTTTTTGTAGTATAAAAAACTTAAATTTTGGCAGCATTGAAAATTTCTATAGCGTTGATCAAGACAAGGTAGAATACAAGATATGACAAAAACCCGCTGAAAAATATGAATATTCAGGTACCAAAAGATTCGGTTAGGTTAGGTGTGACAATCAAAAGTTTTGCACTTCCCACAATAGGGGGTGGTCGAGAGCCGTACCAAACGACGGTGCAAAACTCCGGGCGTTATTTAATGATGGTTCAGAGAAAAACTTTGAATAATTTGAGACAAATTTTGACAATTTATTAAAAATTTTGCATTTCTTTGACGAATTTTTAATGTTCTTTTTGTAGTATAAAAAACTTAAATTTTGGCAGCATTGAAAATTTCTATAGCGTTAATCAAGACAAGGTAGAATACAAGATATGACAAAAACCCGCTGAAAAATATGAATATTCAGGTACCAAAAGATTCGGTTAGGTTAGGTGTGACAATCAAAAGTTTTGCACTTCCCACAATAGCGGGTGGTCGAGAGTCGTACCAAACGACGGGGCAAAACTCCGGGCGTTATTTAATGATGGTTCGGAGAATAATTTTGAATAATTTGAGACAAATTTTGACAATTTATTAAAAAATTTGCATTTCTTCGACGAATTTTTAATGTTCTTTTTGTAGTATAAAAAACTTAAATTTTGGCAGCACTGAAAATTTCTATAGCGTTGATCAAGACAAGGTGGAATACAAGATATGACAAAAATCCGCTGAAAAATATGAATATTTAGGTACCGAAAGATTAGGTTAGGTTAGGTGTAAAAATCAAAAGTTTTGCACTTCCCACAATAGGGGGTGGTCGAGAGTCGTACCAAACGACGGGGCAAAACTCCGGGCGTTATTTAATGATGGTTCGGAGAATAATTTTGAATAATTTGATACAAATTTTGACAATTTATTAAGAAATTTGCATTTCTTTGCCAAATTTTTAATGTTCTATTTGTAGTACAAAAACTCTTAAATTTTGGCAGCATTGAAAATTTCTATAGCGTTGATCAAGACAAGGTAGAATACAAGATATGACAAAAACCCGCTGAAAAATATGAATATTCAGGTACCAAAAGATTCGGTTAGGTTAGGTGTGACAATCAAAAGTTTTGCACTTCCCACAATAGCGGGTGGTCGAGAGTCGTACCAAACGACGGGGCAAAACTCCGGGCGTTATTAAATGATGGTTCGGAGAATAATTTTAAATAATTGGAGACAAATTTTGACAATTTATTAAAAAATTTGCATTTCTTCGACGAATTTTTAATGTTCGTTTTGTAGTATAAAAAACTTAAATTTTGGCAGCACTGAAAATTTCTATAGCGTTGATCAAGACAAGGTGGAATACAAGATATGACAAAAACCCGCTGAAAAATATGAATATTCAGGTACCAAAAGTTTCGGTTAGGTTAGGTGTGACAATCAAAAGTTTTGCACTTCCCACAATAAGGGGTGGTCGAGAGTCGTACCAAACGACGGGGCAAAACTCCGGGCGTTATTAAATGATGGTTCGGAGAATAATTTTGAATAATTTGAGACAAATTTTGACAATTTATTAAAAAATTTGCATTTCTTCGACGAATTTTTAATGTTCGTTTTGTAGTATAAAAAACTTAAATTTTGGCAGCACTGAAAATTTCTATAGCGTTGATCAAGACAAGGTGGAATACAAGATATGACAAAAACCCGCTGAAAAATATGAATATTCAGGTACCAAAAGTTTCGGTTAGGTTAGGTGTGACAATCAAAAGTTTTGCACTTCCCACAATAAGGGGTGGTCGAGAGTCGTACCAAACGACGGGGCAAAACTCCGGGCGTTATTAAATGATGGTTCGGAGAATAATTTTGAATAATTTGAGACAAATTTTGACAATTTATTAAAAAATTTGCATTTCTTCGACGAATTTTTAATGTTCTTTTTGTAGTATAAAAATCTTAAATTTTGGCAGCACTGAAAATTTCTATAGCGTTGATCAAGACAAGGTGGAATACAAGATATGACAAAAATCCGCTGAAAAATATGAATATTTAGGTACCAAAATATTGGGTTAGGTTAGGTGTGACAATCAAAAGTTTTGCACTTCCCACAATAGGGGGTGGTCGAGAGTGGTACCAAACGACGACGCAAAACTCCGGGCGTTATTTAATGATGGTTCAGAGAAAAACTTTGAATAATTTGAGACAAATTTTGACAATTTATTAAAAATTTTGCATTTCTTTGACGAATTTTTAATGTTCTTTTTGTAGTATAAAAAACTTAAATTTTGGCAGCATTGAAAATTTCTATAGCGTTAATCAAGACAAGGTAGAATACAAGATATGACAAAAACCCGCTGAAAAATATGAATATTCAGGTACCAAAAGATTCGGTTAGGTTAGGTGTGACAATCAAAAGTTTTGCACTTCCCACAATAGGGGGTGGTCGAGAGTCGTACCAAACGACGGGGCAAAACTCCGGGCGTTATTAAATGATGGTTCGGAGAATAATTTTGAATAATTTGAGACAAATTTTGAAATTTATTAAAAAATTTGCATTTCTTCGACGAATTTTAATGTTCTTTTTGTAGTATAAAACACTTAAATTTTGGCAGCACTGAAAATTTCTATAGCGTTGATCAAGACAAGGTGGAATACAAGATATGACAAAAATCCGCTAAAAAATATGAATATTTAGGTACCAAAATATTGGGTTAGGTTAGGTGTGACAATAAAAAGTTTTGCACTTCCCACAATAGGGGGTGGTCGAGAGTGGTACCAAACGACGGTGCAAAACTCCGGGCGTTATTTAATGATGGTTCAGAGAAAAACTTTGAATAATTTGAGACAAATTTTGACAATTTATTAAAAATTTTGCATTTCTTTGACGAATTTTTAATGTTCTTTTTGTAGTATAAAAAACTTAAATTTTGGCAGCATTGAAAATTTCTATAGCGTTGATCAAGACAAGGTAGAATACAAGATATGACAAAAGCCCGCTGAAAAATATGAATATTCAGGTACCAAAAGATTCGGTTAGGTTAGGTGTGACAATCAAAAGTTTTGCACTTCCCACAATAGGGGGTGGTCGAGAGCCGTACCAAACGACGGGGCAAAACTCCGGGCATTATTAAATGATGGTTCGGAGAATAATTTTGAATAATTTGAGACAAATTTTGACAATTTATTAAAAAATTTGCATTTCTTCGACGAATTTTTAATGTTCTTTTTGTAGTATAAAAAACTTAAATTTTAGCAGCAATGAAAATTTCTATAGCGTTGATCAAGACAAGGTGGAATACAAGATATGACAAAAATCCGCTGAAAAATATGAATATTTAGGTACCAAAATATTGGGTTAGGTTAGGTGTGACAATCAAAAGTTTTGCACTTCCCACAATAGGGGGTGGTCGAGAGTCGTACCAAACGACGGGGCAAAACTCCGGGCGTTATTTAATGATGGTTCAGAGAAAAACTTTGAATAATTTGAGACAAATTTTGACAATTTATTAGGAAATTTGTATTTCTTTGACAAATTTTTAATGTTCTTTTTGTAGTATAAAAATCTTAAATTTTGGCAGCACTGAAAATTTCTATTGCGTTGATCAAGACAAGGTAGAATACAAGATATGACAAAAACCCGCTGAAAAATATGAATATTCAGGTACCAAAAGATTCGGTTAGGTTAGGTGTGACAATAAAAAGATTTGCACTTCCCACAATAGGGGGTGGTCGAGAGTGGTACCAAACGACGGGGCAAAACTCCGGGCGTTATTTAATGATGGTTCAGAGAAAAACTTTGAATAATTTGAGACAAATTTTGACAATTTATTAAAAATTTTGCATTTCTTTGACGAATTTTTAATGTTCTTTTTGTAGTATAAAAAACTTAAATTTTGGCAGCACTGAAAATTTCTATAGCGTTGATCAAGACAAGGTAGAATACAAGATATGACAAAAACCCGCTGAAAAATATGAATATTCAGGTACCAAAAGATTCGGTTAGGTTAGGTGTGACAATCAAAAGTTTTGCACTTCCCACAATAGCGGGTGGTCGAGAGTCGTACCAAACGACGGGGCAAAACTCCGGGCGTTATTAAATGATGGTTCGGAGAATAATTTTAAATAATTGGAGACAAATTTTGACAATTAATTAAAAAATTTGCATTTCTTCGACGAATTTTTAATGTTCGTTTTGTAGTATAAAAAACTTAAATTTTGGCAGCACTGAAAATTTCTATAGCGTTGATCAAGACAAGGTGGAATACAAGATATGACAAAAACCCGCTGAAAAATATGAATATTCAGGTACCAAAAGTTTCGGTTAGGTTAGGTGTGACAATCAAAAGTTTTGCACTTCCCACAATAAGGGGTGGTCGAGAGTCGTACCAAACGACGGGGCAAAACTCCGGGCGTTATTAAATGATGGTTCGGAGAATAATTTTGAATAATTTGAGACAAATTTTGACAATTTATTAAAAAATTTGCATTTCTTCGACGAATTTTTAATGTTCTTTTTGTAGTATAAAAATCTTAAATTTTGGCAGCATTGAAAATTTCTATAGCGTTGATCAAGACAAGATGGAATACAAGATATGACAAAAATCCGCTGAAA
Source organism: Catocala nupta (assembly GCA_963675205.1). Taxonomy (NCBI): domain Eukaryota; kingdom Metazoa; phylum Arthropoda; class Insecta; order Lepidoptera; family Erebidae; genus Catocala; species Catocala nupta. Next base: position 563,678 of record OY776107.1, on the reverse strand, counting down.
AATATGAATATTTAGGTACCAAAATATTGGGTTAGGTTAGGTGTGACAATCAAAAGTTTTGCACTTCCCACAATAGGGGGTGGTCGAGAGTGGTACCAAACGACGAGGCAAAACTCCGGGCGTTATTTAATGATGGTTCAGAGAAAAACTTTGAATAATTTGAGACAAATTTTGACAATTTATTAAAAATTTTGCATTTCTTTGACGAATTTTTAATGTTCTTTTTGTAGTATAAAAATCTTAAATTTTGGCAGCATTGAAAATTTCTATAGCGTTGATCAAGACAAGATGGAATACAAGATATGACAAAAATCCGCTGAAAAATATGAATATTTAGGTACCAAAATATTGGGTTAGGTTAGGTGTGACAATCAAAAGTTTTGCACTTCCCACAATAGGGGGTGGTCGAGAGTGGTACCAAACGACGAGGCAAAACTCCGGGCGTTATTTAATGATGGTTCAGAGAAAAACTTTGAATAATTTGAGACAAATTTTGACAATTTATTAAAAATTTTGCATTTCTTTGACGAATTTTTAATGTTCTTTTTGTAGTAAAAAAAACTTAAATTTTGGCAGCATTGAAAATTTCTATAGCGTTAATCAAGACAAGGTAGAATACAAGATATGACAAAAACCCGCTGAAAAATATGAATATTCAGGTACCAAAAGATTCGGTTAGGTTAGGTGTGACAATCAAAAGTTTTGCACTTCCCACAATAGGGGGTGGTCGAGAGTCGTACCAAACGACGGGGCAAAACTCCGGGCGTTATTAAATGATGGTTCGGAGAATAATTTTGAATAATTTGAGACAAATTTTGAAATTTATTAAAAAATTTGCATTTCTTCGACGAATTTTAATGTTCTTTTTGTAGTATAAAACACTTAAATTTTGGCAGCACTGAAAATTTCTATAGCGTTGATCAAGACAAGGTGGAATACAAGATATGACAAAAATCCGCTGAAAAATATGAATATTTAGGTACCAAAATATTGGGTTAGGTTAGGTGTGACAATAAAAAGTTTTGCACTTCCCACAATAGGGGGTGGTCGAGAGTGGTACCAAACGACGGTGCAAAACTCCGGGCGTTATTTAATGATGGTTCAGAGAAAAACTTTGAATAATTTGAGACAAATTTTGACAATTTATTAAAAATTTTGCATTTCTTTGACGAATTTTTAATGTTCTTTTTGTAGTATAAAAAACTTATATTTTGGCAGCATTGAAAATTTCTATAGCGTTGATCAAGACAAGGTAGAATACAAGATATGACAAAAACCCGCTGAAAAATATGAATATTCAGGTACCAAAAGATTCGGTTAGGTTAGGTGTGACAATCAAAAGTTTTGCACTTCCCACAATAGGGGGTGGTCGAGAGCCGTACCAAACGACGGGGCAAAACTCCGGGCATTATTAAATGATGGTTCGGAGAATAATTTTGAATAATTTGAGACAAATTTTGACAATTTATTAAAAAATTTGCATTTCTTCGACGAATTTTTAATGTTCTTTTTGTAGTATAAAAAACTTAAATTTTGGCAGCAATGAAAATTTCTATAGCGTTGATCAAGACAAGGTGGAATACAAGATATGACAAAAATCCGCTGAAAAATATGAATATTTAGGTACCAAAATATTGGGTTAGGTTAGGTGTGACAATCAAAAGTTTTGCACTTCCCACAATAGGGGGTGGTCGAGAGTGGTACCAAACGACGGGGCAAAACTCCGGGCGTTATTTAATGATGGTTCAGAGAAAAACTTTGAATAATTTGAGACAAATTTTGACAATTTATTAGGAAATTTGTATTTCTATGACAAATTTTTAATGTTCTTTTTGTAGTATAAAAATCTTAAATTTTGGCAGCACTGAAACTTTCTATTGCGTTGATCAAGACAAGGTAGAATACAAGATATGACAAAAACCGGCTGAAAAATATGAATATTCAGGTACCAAAAGATTCGGTTAGGTTAGGTGTGACAATAAAAAGATTTGCACTTCCCACAATAGGGGGTGGTCGAGAGTGGTACCAAACGACGGGGCAAAACTCCGGGCGTTATTTAATGATGGTTCAGAGAAAAACTTTGAATAATTTGAGACAAATTTTGACAATTTATTAAAAATTTTGCATTTCTTTGACGAATTTTTAATGTTCTTTTTGTAGTATAAAAAACTTAAATTTTGGCAGCACTGAAAATTTCTATAGCGTTGATCAAGACAAGGTAGAATACAAGATATGACAAAAACCCGCTGAAAAATATGAATATTCAGGTACCAAAAGATTCGGTTAGGTTAGGTGTGACAATCAAAAGTTTTGCACTTCCCACAATAGCGGGTGGTCGAGAGTCGTACCAAACGACGGGGCAAAATTCCGGGCGTTATTAAATGATGGTTCGGAGAATAATTTTAAATAATTGGAGACAAATTTTGACAATTAATTAAAAAATTTGCATTTCTTCGACGAATTTTTAATGTTCGTTTTGTAGTATAAAAAACTTAAATTTTGGCAGCACTGAAAATTTCTATAGCGTTGATCAAGACAAGGTGGAATACAAGATATGACAAAAACCCGCTGAAAAATATGAATATTCAGGTACCAAAAGTTTCGGTTAGGCTAGGTGTGACAATCAACCCCGCCGGTGCCGTCCCCTAGCCGGCGGGGGGTAGTGCATCAAGCAATTTTTCCTGGGTATCAAAAAAAAAAAGGTGTGACAATCAAAAGTTTTGCACTTCCCACAATAGCGGGTGGTCGAGAGTCGTACCAAACGACGGGGCAAAACTCCGGGCGTTATTTAATGATGGTTCGGAGAATAATTTTGAATAATTTGAGACAAATTTTGACAATTTATTAAAAAATTTGCATTTCTTCGACGAATTTTTAATGTTCTTTTTGTAGTATAAAAAACTTAAATTTTGGCAGCACTGAAAATTTCTATAGCGTTGATCAAGACAAGGTGGAATACAAGATATGACAAAAACCCGCTGAAAAATATGAATATTCAGGTACCAAAAGTTTCGGTTAGGTTAGGTGTGACAATCAAAAGTTTTGCACTTCCCACAATAAGGGGTGGTCGAGAGTCGTACCAAACGACGGGGCAAAACTCCGGGCGTTATTAAATGATGGTTCGGAGAATAATTTTGAATAATTTGAGACAAGTTTTGACAATTTATTAAAAAATTTGCATTTCTTCGACGAATTTTTAATGTTCTTTTTGTAGTATAAAAATCTTAAATTTTGGCAGCACTGAAAATTTCTATAGCGTTGATCAAGACAAGGTGGAATACAAGATATGACAAAAATCCGCTGAAAAATATGAATATTTAGGTACCAAAATATTGGGTTAGGTTAGGTGTGACAATCAAAAGTTTTGCACTTCCCACAATAGGGGGTGGTCGAGAGTGGTACCAAACGACGAGGCAAAACTCCGGGCGTTATTTAATGATGGTTCAGAGAAAAACTTTGAATAATTTGAGACAAATTTTGACAATTTATTAAAAATTTTGCATTTCTTTGACGAATTTTTAATGTTCTTTTTGTAGTATAAAAAACTTAAATTTTGGCAGCATTGAAAATTTCTATAGCGTTAATCAAGACAAGGTAGAATACAAGATATGACAAAAACCCGCTGAAAAATATGAATATTCAGGTACCAAAAGATTCGGTTAGGTTAGGTGTGACAATCAAAAGTTTTGCACTTCCCACAATAGGGGGTGGTCGAGAGTCGTACCAAACGACGGGGCAAAACTCCGGGCGTTATTAAATGATGGTTCGGAGAATAATTTTGAATAATTTGAGACAAATTTTGAAATTTATTAAAAAATTTGCATTTCTTCGACGAATTTTAATGTTCTTTTTGTAGTATAAAACACTTAAATTTTGGCAGCACTGAAAATTTCTATAGCGTTGATCAAGACAAGGTGGAATACAAGATATGACAAAAATCCGCTGAAAAATATGAATATTTAGGTACCAAAATATTGGGTTAGGTTAGGTGTGACAATAAAAAGTTTTGCACTTCCCACAATAGGGGGTGGTCGAGAGTGGTACCAAACGACGGTGCAAAACTCCGGGCGTTATTTAATGATGGTTCAGAGAAAAACTTTGAATAATTTGAGACAAATTTTGACAATTTATTAAAAATTTTGCATTTCTTTGACGAATTTTTAATGTTCTTTTTGTAGTATAAAAAACTTAAATTTTGGCAGCACTGAAAATTTCTATAGCGTTGATCAAGACAAGGTGGAATACAAGATATGACAAAAACCCGCTGAAAAATATGAATATTCAGGTACCAAAAGTTTCGGTTAGGTTAGGTGTGACAATCAAAAGTTTTGCACTTCCCACAATAAGGGGTGGTCGAGAGTCGTACCAAACGACGGGGCAAAACTCCGGGCGTTATTAAATGATGGTTCGGAGAATAATTTTGAATAATTTGAGACAAGTTTTGACAATTTATTAAAAAATTTGCATTTCTTCGACGAATTTTTAATGTTCGTTTTGTAGTATAAAAAACTTAAATTTTGGCAGCACTGAAAATTTCTATAGCGTTGATCAAGACAAGGTGGAATACAAGATATGACAAAAACCCGCTGAAAAATATGAATATTCAGGTACCAAAAGTTTCGGTTAGGTTAGGTGTGACAATCAAAAGTTTTGCACTTCCCACAATAAGGGGTGGTCGAGAGTCGTACCAAACGACGGGGCAAAACTCCGGGCGTTATTAAATGATGGTTCGGAGAATAATTTTGAATAATTTGAGACAAGTTTTGACAATTTATTAAAAAATTTGCATTTCTTCGACGAATTTTTAATGTTCTTTTTGTAGTATAAAAATCTTAAATTTTGGCAGCACTGAAAATTTCTATAGCGTTGATCAAGACAAGGTGGAATACAAGATATGACAAAAATCCGCTGAAAAATATGAATATTTAGGTACCAAAATATTGGGTTAGGTTAGGTGTGACAATCAAAAGTTTTGCACTTCCCACAATAGGGGGTGGTCGAGAGTGGTACCAAACGACGAGGCAAAACTCCGGGCGTTATTTAATGATGGTTCAGAGAAAAACTTTGAATAATTTGAGACAAATTTTGACAATTTATTAAAAATTTTGCATTTCTTTGACGAATTTTTAATGTTCTTTTTGTAGTATAAAAAACTTAAATTTTGGCAGCATTGAAAATTTCTATAGCGTTAATCAAGACAAGGTAGAATACAAGATATGACAAAAACCCGCTGAAAAATATGAATATTCAGGTACCAAAAGATTCGGTTAGGTTAGGTGTGACAATCAAAAGTTTTGCACTTCCCACAATAGGGGGTGGTCGAGAGTCGTACCAAACGACGGGGCAAAACTCCGGGCGTTATTAAATGATGGTTCGGAGAATAATTTTGAATAATTTGAGACAAATTTTGAAATTTATTAAAAAATTTGCATTTCTTCGACGAATTTTAATGTTCTTTTTGTAGTATAAAACACTTAAATTTTGGCAGCACTGAAAATTTCTATAGCGTTGATCAAGACAAGGTGGAATACAAGATATGACAAAAATCCGCTGAAAAATATGAATATTTAGGTACCAAAATATTGGGTTAGGTTAGGTGTGACAATAAAAAGTTTTGCACTTCCCACAATAGGGGGTGGTCGAGAGTGGTACCAAACGACGGTGCAAAACTCCGGGCGTTATTTAATGATGGTTCAGAGAAAAACTTTGAATAATTTGAGACAAATTTTGACAATTTATTAAAAATTTTGCATTTCTTTGACGAATTTTTAATGTTCTTTTTGTAGTATAAAAAACTTAAATTTTGGCAGCACTGAAAATTTCTATAGCGTTGATCAAGACAAGGTGGAATACAAGATATGACAAAAACCCGCTGAAAAATATGAATATTCAGGTACCAAAAGTTTCGGTTAGGTTAGGTGTGACAATCAAAAGTTTTGCACTTCCCACAATAAGGGGTGGTCGAGAGTCGTACCAAACGACGGGGCAAAACTCCGGGCGTTACTAAATGATGGTTCGGAGAATAATTTTGAATAATTTGAGACAAGTTTTGACAATTTATTAAAAAATTTGCATTTCTTCGACGAATTTTTAATGTTCTTTTTGTAGTATAAAAATCTTAAATTTTGGCAGCACTGAAAATTTCTATAGCGTTGATCAAGACAAGGTGGAATACAAGATATGACAAAAATCCGCTGAAAAATATGAATATTTAGGTACCAAAATATTGGGTTAGGTTAGGTGTGACAATCAAAAGTTTTGCACTTCCCACAATAGGGGGTGGTCGAGAGTGGTACCAAACGACGAGGCAAAACTCCGGGCGTTATTTAATGATGGTTCAGAGAAAAACTTTGAATAATTTGAGACAAATTTTGACAATTTATTAAAAATTTTGCATTTCTTTGACGAATTTTTAATGTTCTTTTTGTAGTATAAAAAACTTAAATTTTGGCAGCATTGAAAATTTCTATAGCGTTAATCAAGACAAGGTAGAATACAAGATATGACAAAAACCCGCTGAAAAATATGAATATTCAGGTACCAAAAGATTCGGTTAGGTTAGGTGTGACAATCAAAAGTTTTGCACTTCCCACAATAGGGGGTGGTCGAGAGTCGTACCAAACGACGGGGCAAAACTCCGGGCGTTATTAAATGATGGTTCGGAGAATAATTTTGAATAATTTGAGACAAATTTTGAAATTTATTAAAAAATTTGCATTTCTTCGACGAATTTTAATGTTCTTTTTGTAGTATAAAACACTTAAATTTTGGCAGCACTGAAAATTTCTATAGCGTTGATCAAGACAAGGTGGAATACAAGATATGACAAAAATCCGCTGAAAAATATGAATATTTAGGTACCAAAATATTGGGTTAGGTTAGGTGTGACAATAAAAAGTTTTGCACTTCCCACAATAGGGGGTGGTCGAGAGTGGTACCAAACGACGGTGCAAAACTCCGGGCGTTATTTAATGATGGTTCAGAGAAAAACTTTGAATAATTTGAGACAAATTTTGACAATTTATTAAAAATTTTGCATTTCTTTGACGAATTTTTAATGTTCTTTTTGTAGTATAAAAAACTTAAATTTTGGCAGCACTGAAAATTTCTATAGCGTTGATCAAGACAAGGTAGAATACAAGATATGACAAAAACCCGCTGAAAAATATGAATATTCAGGTACCAAAAGATTCGGTTAGGTTAGGTGTGACAATCAAAAGTTTTGCACTTCCCACAATAGGGGGTGGTCGAGAGCCGTACCAAACGACGGGGCAAAACTCCGGGCATTATTAAATGATGGTTCGGAGAATAATTTTGAATAATTTGAGACAAATTTTGACAATTTATTAAAAAATTTGCATTTCTTCGACGAATTTTTAATGTTCTTTTTGTAGTATAAAAAACTTAAATTTTGGCAGCAATGAAAATTTCTATAGCGTTGATCAAGACAAGGTGGAATACAAGATATGACAAAAATCCGCTGAAAAATATGAATATTTAGGTACCAAAATATTGGGTTAGGTTAGGTGTGACAATCAAAAGTTTTGCACTTCCCACAATAGGGGGTGGTCGAGAGTGGTACCAAACGACGGGGCAAAACTCCGGGCGTTATTTAATGATGGTTCAGAGAAAAACTTTGAATAATTTGAGACAAATTTTGACAATTTATTAAGAAATTTGTATTTCTTTGACAAATTTTTAATGTTCTTTTTGTAGTATAAAAATCTTAAATTTTGGCAGCACTGAAAATTTCTATTGCGTTGATCAAGACAAGGTAGAATACAAGATATGACAAAAACCCGCTGAAAAATATGAATATTCAGGTACCAAAAGATTCGGTTAGGTTAGGTGTGACAATCAAAAGTTTTGCACTTCCCACAATAGGGGGTGGTCGAGAGTCGTACCAAACGACGGGGCAAAACTCCGGGCGTTATTAAATGATGGTTCGGAGAATAATTTTGAATAATTTGAGACAAATTTTGACAATTTATTAAAAAATTTGCATTTCTTTGACGAATTTTTAATGTTCTTTTTGTAGTATAAAAAACTTAAATTTTGGCAGCATTGAAAATTTCTATAGCGTTGATCAAGACAAGGTAGAATACAAGATATGACAAAAACCCGCTGAAAAATATGAATATTCAGGTACCAAAAGATTCGGTTAGGTTAGGTGTGACAATCAAAAGTTTTGCACTTCCCACAATAGGGGGTGGTCGAGAGCCGTACCAAACGACGGGGCAAAACTCCGGGCGTTATTAAATGATGGTTCGGAGAATAATTTTGAATAATTTGAGACAAATTTTGACAATTTATTAAAAAATTTGCATTTCTTCGACGAATTTTTAATGTTCTTTTTGTAGTATAAAAAACTTAAATTTTGGCAGCAATAAAAATTTCTATAGCGTTGATCAAGACAAGGTGGAATACAAGATATGACAAAAATCCGCTGAAAAATATGAATATTTAGGTACCAAAATATTGGGTTAGGTTAGGTGTGACAATCAAAAGTTTTGCACTTCCCACAATAGGGGTTGGTCGAGAGTGGTACCAAACGACGGGGCAAAACTCCGGGCGTTATTTAATGATGGTTCAGAGAAAAACTTTGAATAATTTGAGACAAATTTTGACAATTTATTAAGAAATTTGCATTTCTTCGACAAATTTTTAATGTTCTATTTGTAGTACAAAAACTCTTAAATTTTGGCAGCATTGAAAATTTCTATAGCGTTGATCAAGACAAGGCGGAATACAAGATATGACAAAAACCCGCTGAAAAATATGAATATTCAGGTACCAAAAGATTCGGTTAGGTTAGGTGTGACAATAAAAAGTTTTGCACTTCCCACAATAGGGGTGGTCGAGAGTGGTACCAAACGACCGGGCAAAACTCCGGGCGTTATTTAATGATGGTTCAGAGAAAAACTTTGAATAATTTGAGACAAATTTTGACAATTTATTAAAAATTTTGCATTTCTTTGACGAATTTTTAATGTTCTTTTTGTAGTATAAAAAACTTAAATTTTGGCAGCACTGAAAATTTCTATAGCGTTGATCAAGACAAGGTAGAATACAAGATATGACAAAAACCCGCTGAAAAATATGAATATTCAGGTACCAAAAGATTCGGTTAGGTTAGGTGTGACAATCAAAAGTTTTGCACTTCCCACAATAGGGGGTGGTCGAGAGTCGTACCAAACGACGGGGCAAAACTCCGGGCGTTATTAAATGATGGTTCGGAGAATAATTTTGAATAATTTGAGACAAATTTTGACAATTTATTAAAAAATTTGCATTTCTTCGACGAATTTTTAATGTTCTTTTTGTAGTATAAAAAACTTAAATTTTGGCAGCATTGAAAATTTCTATAGCGTTGATCAAGACAAGGTGGAATACAAGATATGACAAAAATCCGCTGAAAAATATGAATATTTAGGTACCAAAATATTGGGTTAGGTTAGGTGTGACAATCAAAAGTTTTGCACTTCCCACAATAGGGGGTGGTCGAGAGTGGTACCAAACGACGGGGCAAAACTCCGGGCGTTATTTAATGATGGTTTAGAGAAAAACTTTGAATAATTTGAGACAAATTTTGACAATTTATTAAGAAATTTGCATTTCTTTGACAAATTTTTAATGTTCTATTTGTAGTACAAAAACTCTTAAATTTTGGCAGCATTGAAAATTTCTATAGCGTTGATCAAGACAAGGTGGAATACAAGATATGACAAAAACCCGCTGAAAAATATGAATATTCAGGTACCAAAAGATTCGGTTAGGTTAGGTGTGACAATCAAAAGTTTTGCACTTCCCACAATAGGGGGTGGTCGAGAGTCGTACCAAACGACGGGGCAAAACTCCGGGCGTTATTAAATGATGGTTCGGAGAATAATTTTGAATAATTTGAGACAAATTTTGACAATTTATTAAAAAATTTGCATTTCTTCGACGAATTTTTAATGTTCTTTTTGTAGTATAAAAATCTTAAATTTTGGCAGCACTGAAAATTTCTATAGCGTTGATCAAGACAAGGTGGAATACAAGATATGACAAAAATCCGCTGAAAAATATGAATATTTAGGTACCAAAATATTGGGTTAGGTTAGGTGTGACAATCAAAAGTTTTGCACTTCCCACAATAGGGGCTGGTCGAGAGTGGTACCAAACGACGGGGCAAAACTCCGGGCGTTATTTAATGATGGTTCAGAGAAAAACTTTGAATAATTTGAGACAAATTTTGACAATTTATTAAAAATTTTGCATTTCTTTGACGAATTTTTAATGTTCTTTTTGTAGTATAAAAAACTTAAATTTTGGCAGCATTGAAAATTTCTATAGCGTTAATCAAGACAAGGTAGAATACAAGATATGACAAAAACCCGCTGAAAAATATGAATATTCAGGTACCAAAAGATTCGGTTAGGTTAGGTGTGACAATCAAAAGTTTTGCACTTCCCACAATAGCGGGTGGTCGAGAGTCGTACCAAACGACGGGGCAAAACTCTGGGCGTTATTAAATGATGGTTCGGAGAATAATTTTAAATAATTGGAGACAAATTTTGACAATTTATTAAAAAATTTGCATTTCTTCGACGAATTTTTAATGTTCTTTTTGTAGTATAAAAAACTTAAATTTTGGCAGCACTGAAAATTTCTATAGCGTTGATCAAGACAAGGTGGAATACAAGATATGACAAAAATCCGCTGAAAAATATGAATATTTAGGTACCAAAATATTGGGTTAGGTTAGGTGTGACAATCAAAAGTTTTGCACTTACCACAATAGGGGGTGGTCGAGAGTGGTACCAAACGACGGGGCAAAACTCCGGGCGTTATTTAATGATGGTTCAGAGAAAAACTTTGAATAATTTGAGACAAATTTTGACAATTTATTAAGAAATTTGCATTTCTTTGACAAATTTTTAATGTTCTATTTGTAGTACAAAAACTCTTAAATTTTGGCAGCATTGAAAATTTCTATAGCGTTGATCAAGACAAGGTGGAATACAAGATATGACAAAAACCCGCTGAAAAATATGAATATTCAGGTACCAAAAGTTTCGGTTAGGTTAGGTGTGACAATCAAGGCAGGATTAGGATGTTGGGACTGGAGGTGGCGCTGGAAAAATCCGAGGCCCTTCTATTTCACGGGCCTCGGCGGGCGCCGCCACCAGATGCCCACATCATCGTTGGAGGGGTCCGCATCGGGGTGGAGCCGAGTATGAAATACTTGGGGCTCCACCTCGACGGCCGCTGGAACTTTCGCGTCCATTTTAGCCGCCTGGCCCCCCGGCTGATGTCAGCGGCGGGAGCGCTTAGCTCTCTGCTGCCGAATATCGGGGGGCCGAGTGTCATCTGCCGCCGCCTCTATTTGGGGGTGGTGCGGTCGATGGCCCTTTATGGGTCGCCCATTTGGGCTGGCGCCCTGGATCGCCGAAATGTCGCCCTCCTAAGGAGACCTCAGAGGGCGATGGCGATCAGGGTGTCGCGGGCGTACCGCACCGTCTCCTACGAGGCGGCGTGCGTTTTGGCGGCATCGCCGCCCTGGGATTTGGAGGCGGAGGTCCAAGCGTCAGTGTATTACTGGCGCGCTGACCTCCGGCTCCAGGGCGAGGAGCCCACGCACAGGGCGGTGGAGACGCGAAGGTCCCAGGCTCGATTGGTCCTGGAGGCCAAATGGCAGGAGAGACTGGCCCAGCCCCGCTATGGGGTGAGGACAGTCGAGGCTGTCCGTCCAGTGTTAAGGGAGTGGACGGACAGACGGCGCGGACCGCTCACCTACCGGCTTACTCAGGTGCTCTCCGGACACGGGTGTTTCGGAGAGTACCTCTGCAAGATAGCCGGTAGGGAGCCGACAACCAGATGTCACCATTGTGAGGTGTGTGACCGGGACACGGCGCAGCACACGCTGGAGGAGTGCCCGGCGTGGGCCGCGGAGCGCTGTGCCCTGGTCACCGTGATTGGCCCCGACCTCTCGCTGCCGACCGTCATATCCAAGATGGTCGGCGACGACAGGTGCTGGGGCGCAATGAGGTCCTTCTGCGAGGCTGTCATCTCGCAGAAGGAGGCGGCGGAGCGGGGGCGTGAGGACGATCCTTACGCCCCGGACGTCCGCCGCCGGAGGATGGGGCGCAGGAGACGCGCTTATGTCGCTCTCCTGCCCCCCACCTAGGGGCTCCGGGTGGCGGGGCCTCAGGGGACCCTGCCACCCGTAAACTAAAAGCCCCGAGAGGGCGCGCGCGGTGTTCCCGCGCGCCTTTCTGATGTCGAAAGGGGAGAGCAGTCAGGCTCTCCCCTGGGGACAAGAGGTGGTCGGGTCCGAAAAAAAAAAAAATGACCCGGCCGGCACCCACACGGGGGGGCCTGCTATGGTTGAATCTTTTAAGTTCCCAACTGGCCCCCCCATTAGGTGAGAGAGGGAACACCCCAGGTTTTTTAGTGGGTAGACCAGCGCGTTTTCTTGCTGGGAGTCCCACACGCCCCGCCGGTGCCGTCCCCTAGCCGGCGGGTAGTGCATGAAGCATTTTTCCTGGGAAAAAAAAAAAAAAAAAAAAAAAAGGTGTGACAATCAAAAGTTTTGCACTTCCCACAATAGGGGGTGGTCGAGAGTCGTACCAAACGACGGGGCAAAACTCCGGGCGTTATTAAATGATGGTTCGGAGAATAATTTTGAATAATTTGAGACAAATTTTGACAATTTATTAAAAAATTTGCATTTCCTCGACGAATTTTTAATGTTCTTTTTGTAGTATAAAAATCTTAAATTTTGGCAGCACTGAAAATTTCTATAGCGTTGATCAAGACAAGGTGGAATACAAGATATGACAAAAACCCGCTGAAAAATATGAATATTCAGGTACCAAAAGATTCGGTTAGGTTAGGTGTGACAATCAAAAGTTTTGCACTTCCCACAATAGGGGGTGGTCGAGAGCCGTACCAAACGACGGGGCAAAACTCCGGGCATTATTAAATGATGGTTCGGAGAATAATTTTGAATAATTTGAGACAAATTTTGACAATTTATTAAAAAATTTGCATTTCTTCGACGAATTTTTAATGTTCTTTTTGTAGTATAAAAAACTTAAATTTTGGCAGCAATGAAAATTTCTATAGCGTTGATCAAGACAAGGTGGAATACAAGATATGACAAAAATCCGCTGAAAAATATGAATATTTAGGTACCAAAATATTGGGTTAGGTTAGGTGTGACAATCAAAAGTTTTGCACTTCCCACAATAGGGGGTGGTCGAGAGTGGTACCAAACGACGGGGCAAAACTCCGGGCGTTATTTAATGATGGTTCAGAGAAAAACTTTGAATAATTTGAGACAAATTTTGACAATTTATTAAGAAATTTGTATTTCTTTGACAAATTTTTAATGTTCTTTTTGTAGTATAAAAATCTTAAATTTTGGCAGCACTGAAAATTTCTATTGCGTTGATCAAGACAAGGTAGAATACAAGATATGACAAAAACCCGCTGAAAAATATGAATATTCAGGTACCAAAAGATTCGGTTAGGTTAGGTGTGACAATCAAAAGTTTTGCACTTCCCACAATAGGGGGTGGTCGAGAGTCGTACCAAACGACGGGGCAAAACTCCGGGCGTTATTAAATGATGGTTCGGAGAATAATTTTGAATAATTTGAGACAAATTTTGACAATTTATTAAAAAATTTGCATTTCTTTGACGAATTTTTAATGTTCTTTTTGTAGTATAAAAAACTTAAATTTTGGCAGCATTGAAAATTTCTATAGCGTTGATCAAGACAAGGTAGAATACAAGATATGACAAAAACCCGCTGAAAAATATGAATATTCAGGTACCAAAAGATTCGGTTAGGTTAGGTGTGACAATCAAAAGTTTTGCACTTCCCACAATAGGGGGTGGTCGAGAGCCGTACCAAACGACGGGGCAAAACTCCGGGCGTTATTAAATGATGGTTCGGAGAATAATTTTGAATAATTTGAGACAAATTTTGACAATTTATTAAAAAATTTGCATTTCTTCGACGAATTTTTAATGTTCTTTTTGTAGTATAAAAAACTTAAATTTTGGCAGCAATAAAAATTTCTATAGCGTTGATCAAGACAAGGTGGAATACAAGATATGACAAAAATCCGCTGAAAAATATGAATATTTAGGTACCAAAATATTGGGTTAGGTTAGGTGTGACAATCAAAAGTTTTGCACTTCCCACAATAGGGGTTGGTCGAGAGTGGTACCAAACGACGGGGCAAAACTCCGGGCGTTATTTAATGATGGTTCAGAGAAAAACTTTGAATAATTTGAGACAAATTTTGACAATTTATTAAGAAATTTGCATTTCTTCGACAAATTTTTAATGTTCTATTTGTAGTACAAAAACTCTTAAATTTTGGCAGCATTGAAAATTTCTATAGCGTTGATCAAGACAAGGCGGAATACAAGATATGACAAAAACCCGCTGAAAAATATGAATATTCAGGTACCAAAAGATTCGGTTAGGTTAGGTGTGACAATCAAAAGTTTTGCACTTCCCACAATAGGGGGTGGTCGAGAGTCGTACCAAACGACGGGGCAAAACTCCGGGCGTTATTAAATGATGGTTCGGAGAATAATTTTGAATAATTTGAGACAAATTTTGACAATTTATTAAAAAATTTGCATTTCTTCGACGAATTTTAATGTTCTTTTTGGAGTATAAAAAACTTAAATTTTGGCAGCACTGAAAATTTCTATAGCGTTGATCAAGACAAGGTGGAATACAAGATATGACAAAAATCCGATGAAAAATATGAATATTTAGGTACCAAAATATTGGGTTAGGTTAGGTGTGACAATAAAAAGTTTTGCACTTCCCACAATAGGGGTGGTCGAGAGTGGTACCAAACGACCGGGCAAAACTCCGGGCGTTATTTAATGATGGTTCAGAGAAAAACTTTGAATAATTTGAGACAAATTTTGACAATTTATTAAAAATTTTGCATTTCTTTGACGAATTTTTAATGTTCTTTTTGTAGTATAAAAAACTTAAATTTTGGCAGCACTGAAAATTTCTATAGCGTTGATCAAGACAAGGTAGAATACAAGATATGACAAAAACCCGCTGAAAAATATGAATATTCAGGTACCAAAAGATTCGGTTAGGTTAGGTGTGACAATCAAAAGTTTTGCACTTCCCACAATAGGGGGTGGTCGAGAGTCGTACCAAACGACGGGGCAAAACTCCGGGCGTTATTAAATGATGGTTCGGAGAATAATTTTGAATAATTTGAGACAAATTTTGACAATTTATTAAAAAATTTGCATTTCTTCGACGAATTTTTAATGTTCTTTTTGTAGTATAAAAAACTTAAATTTTGGCAGCATTGAAAATTTCTATAGCGTTGATCAAGACAAGGTGGAATACAAGATATGACAAAAATCCGCTGAAAAATATGAATATTTAGGTACCAAAATATTGGGTTAGGTTAGGTGTGACAATCAAAAGTTTTGCACTTCCCACAATAGGGGGTGGTCGAGAGTGGTACCAAACGACGGGGCAAAACTCCGGGCGTTATTTAATGATGGTTTAGAGAAAAACTTTGAATAATTTGAGACAAATTTTGACAATTTATTAAGAAATTTGCATTTCTTTGACAAATTTTTAATGTTCTATTTGTAGTACAAAAACTCTTAAATTTTGGCAGCATTGAAAATTTCTATAGCGTTGATCAAGACAAGGTGGAATACAAGATATGACAAAAACCCGCTGAAAAATATGAATATTCAGGTACCAAAAGATTCGGTTAGGTTAGGTGTGACAATCAAAAGTTTTGCACTTCCCACAATAGGGGGTGGTCG
The DNA here is from genome assembly GCA_963675205.1 of Catocala nupta. NCBI lineage: Eukaryota > Metazoa > Arthropoda > Insecta > Lepidoptera > Erebidae > Catocala > Catocala nupta. Next base: position 547,856 of record OY776107.1, on the reverse strand, counting down.
AGAGTCGTACCAAACGACGGGGCAAAACTCCGGGCGTTATTAAATGATGGTTCGGAGAATAATTTTGAATAATTTGAGACAAATTTTGACAATTTATTAAAAAATTTGCATTTCTTCGACGAATTTTTAATGTTCTTTTTGTAGTATAAAAATCTTAAATTTTGGCAGCACTGAAAATTTCTATAGCGTTGATCAAGACAAGGTGGAATACAAGATATGACAAAAATCCGCTGAAAAATATGAATATTTAGGTACCAAAATATTGGGTTAGGTTAGGTGTGACAATCAAAAGTTTTGCACTTCCCACAATAGGGGCTGGTCGAGAGTGGTACCAAACGACGGGGCAAAACTCCGGGCGTTATTTAATGATGGTTCAGAGAAAAACTTTGAATAATTTGAGACAAATTTTGACAATTTATTAAAAATTTTGCATTTCTTTGACGAATTTTTAATGTTCTTTTTGTAGTATAAAAAACTTAAATTTTGGCAGCATTGAAAATTTCTATAGCGTTAATCAAGACAAGGTAGAATACAAGATATGACAAAAACCCGCTGAAAAATATGAATATTCAGGTACCAAAAGATTCGGTTAGGTTAGGTGTGACAATCAAAAGTTTTGCACTTCCCACAATAGCGGGTGGTCGAGAGTCGTACCAAACGACGGGGCAAAACTCTGGGCGTTATTAAATGATGGTTCGGAGAATAATTTTAAATAATTGGAGACAAATTTTGACAATTTATTAAAAAATTTGCATTTCTTCGACGAATTTTTAATGTTCTTTTTGTAGTATAAAAAACTTAAATTTTGGCAGCACTGAAAATTTCTATAGCGTTGATCAAGACAAGGTGGAATACAAGATATGACAAAAATCCGCTGAAAAATATGAATATTTAGGTACCAAAATATTGGGTTAGGTTAGGTGTGACAATCAAAAGTTTTGCACTTACCACAATAGGGGGTGGTCGAGAGTGGTACCAAACGACGGGGCAAAACTCCGGGCGTTATTTAATGATGGTTCAGAGAAAAACTTTGAATAATTTGAGACAAATTTTGACAATTTATTAAGAAATTTGCATTTCTTTGACAAATTTTTAATGTTCTATTTGTAGTACAAAAACTCTTAAATTTTGGCAGCATTGAAAATTTCTATAGCGTTGATCAAGACAAGGTGGAATACAAGATATGACAAAAACCCGCTGAAAAATATGAATATTCAGGTACCAAAAGTTTCGGTTAGGTTAGGTGTGACAATCAAGGCAGGATTAGGATGTTGGGACTGGAGGTGGCGCTGGAAAAATCCGAGGCCCTTCTATTTCACGGGCCTCGGCGGGCGCCGCCACCAGATGCCCACATCATCGTTGGAGGGGTCCGCATCGGGGTGGAGCCGAGTATGAAATACTTGGGGCTCCACCTCGACGGCCGCTGGAACTTTCGCGTCCATTTTAGCCGCCTGGCCCCCCGGCTGATGTCAGCGGCGGGAGCGCTTAGCTCTCTGCTGCCGAATATCGGGGGGCCGAGTGTCATCTGCCGCCGCCTCTATTTGGGGGTGGTGCGGTCGATGGCCCTTTATGGGTCGCCCATTTGGGCTGGCGCCCTGGATCGCCGAAATGTCGCCCTCCTAAGGAGACCTCAGAGGGCGATGGCGATCAGGGTGTCGCGGGCGTACCGCACCGTCTCCTACGAGGCGGCGTGCGTTTTGGCGGCATCGCCGCCCTGGGATTTGGAGGCGGAGGTCCAAGCGTCAGTGTATTACTGGCGCGCTGACCTCCGGCTCCAGGGCGAGGAGCCCACGCACAGGGCGGTGGAGACGCGAAGGTCCCAGGCTCGATTGGTCCTGGAGGCCAAATGGCAGGAGAGGCTGGCCCAGCCCCGCTATGGGGTGAGGACAGTCGAGGCTGTCCGTCCAGTGTTAAGGGAGTGGACGGACAGACGGCGCGGACCGCTCACCTACCGGCTTACTCAGGTGCTCTCCGGACACGGGTGTTTCGGAGAGTACCTCTGCAAGATAGCCGGTAGGGAGCCGACAACCAGATGTCACCATTGTGAGGTGTGTGACCGGGACACGGCGCAGCACACGCTGGAGGAGTGCCCGGCGTGGGCCGCGGAGCGCTGTGCCCTGGTCACCGTGATTGGCCCCGACCTCTCGCTGCCGACCGTCATATCCAAGATGGTCGGCGACGACAGGTGCTGGGGCGCAATGAGGTCCTTCTGCGAGGCTGTCATCTCGCAGAAGGAGGCGGCGGAGCGGGGGCGTGAGGACGATCCTTACGCCCCGGACGTCCGCCGCCGGAGGATGGGGCGCAGGAGACGCGCTTATGTCGCTCTCCTGCCCCCCACCTAGGGGCTCCGGGTGGCGGGGCCTCAGGGGACCCTGCCACCCGTAAACTAAAAGCCCCGAGAGGGCGCGCGCGGTGTTCCCGCGCGCCTTTCTGATGTCGAAAGGGGAGAGCAGTCAGGCTCTCCCCTGGGGACAAGAGGTGGTCGGGTCCGAAAAAAAAAAAAATGACCCGGCCGGCACCCACACGGGGGGGCCTGCTATGGTTGAATCTTTTAAGTTCCCAACTGGCCCCCCCATTAGGTGAGAGAGGGAACACCCCAGGTTTTTTAGTGGGTAGACCAGCGCGTTTTCTTGCTGGGAGTCCCACACGCCCCGCCGGTGCCGTCCCCTAGCCGGCGGGTAGTGCATGAAGCATTTTTCCTGGGAAAAAAAAAAAAAAAAAAAAAAAAGGTGTGACAATCAAAAGTTTTGCACTTCCCACAATAGGGGGTGGTCGAGAGTCGTACCAAACGACGGGGCAAAACTCCGGGCGTTATTAAATGATGGTTCGGAGAATAATTTTGAATAATTTGAGACAAATTTTGACAATTTATTAAAAAATTTGCATTTCCTCGACGAATTTTTAATGTTCTTTTTGTAGTATAAAAATCTTAAATTTTGGCAGCACTGAAAATTTCTATAGCGTTGATCAAGACAAGGTGGAATACAAGATATGACAAAAATCCGCTGAAAAATATGAATATTTAGGTACCAAAATATTGGGTTAGGTTAGGTGTGACAATCAAAAGTTTTGCACTTCCCACAATAGGGGGTGGTCGAGAGTGGTACCAAACGACGGGGCAAAACTCCGGGCGTTATTTAATGATGGTTCAGAGAAAAACTTTGAATAATTTGAGACAAATTTTGACAATTTATTAAAAATTTTGCATTTCTTTGACGAATTTTTAATGTTCTTTTTGTAGTATAAAAAACTTAAATTTTGGCAGCATTGAAAATTTCTATAGCGTTAATCAAGACAAGGTAGAATACAAGATATGACAAAAGCCCGCTGAAAAATATGAATATTCAGGTACCAAAAGATTCGGTTAGGTTAGGTGTGACAATCAAAAGTTTTGCACTTCCCACAATAGGGGGTGGTCGAGAGTCGTACCAAACGACGGGGCAAAACTCCGGGCGTTATTTAATGATGGTTCAGAGAAAAACTTTGAATAATTTGAGACAAATTTTGACAATTTATTAAAAATTTTGCATTTCTTTGACGAATTTTTAATGTTCTTTTTGTAGTATAAAAAACTTAAATTTTGGCAGCATTGAAAATTTCTATAGCGTTAATCAAGACAAGGTAGAATACAAGATATGACAAAAACCCGCTGAAAAATATGAATATTCAGGTACCAAAAGATTCGGTTAGGTTAGGTGTGACAATCAAAAGTTTTGCACTTCCCACAATAGGGGGTGGTCGAGAGTCGTACCAAACGACGGGGCAAAACTCCGGGCGTTATTAAATGATGGTTCGGAGAATAATTTTGAATAATTTGAGAGAAATTTTGACAATTTATTAAAAAATTTGCATTTCTTCGACGAATTTTAATGTTCTTTTTGTAGTATAAAAAACTTAAATTTTGGCAGCACTGAAAATTTCTATAGCGTTGATCAAGACAAGGTGGAATACAAGATATGACAAAAATCCGCTGAAAAATATGAATATTTAGGTACCAAAATATTGGGTTAGGTTAGGTGTGACAATCAAAAGTTTTGCACTTCCCACAATAGGAGGTGGTCGAGAGTGGTACCAAACGACGGGGCAAAACTCCGGGCGTTATTTAATGATGGTTCAGAGAAAAACTTTGAATAATTTGAGACAAATTTTGACAATTTATTAAAAAATTTGCATTTCTTCGACGAATTTTTAATGTTCTTTTTGTAGTATAAAAAACTTAAATTTTGGCAGCACTGAAAATTTCTATAGCGTTGATCAAGACAAGGTGGAATACAAGATATGACAAAAATCCGCTGAAAAATATGAATATTTAGGTACCAAAATATTGAGTTAGGTTAGGTGTGACAATCAAAAGTTTTGCACTTCCCACAATAGGGGGTGGTCGAGAGTGGTACCAAACGACGGGGCAAAACTCCGGGCGTTATTTAATGATGGTTCAGAGAAAAACTTTGAATAATTTGAGACAAATTTTGACAATTTATTAAAAATTTTGCATTTCTTTGACGAATTTTAATGTTCTTTTTGTAGTATAAAAAACTTAAATTTTGGCAGCACTGAAAATTTCTATAGCGTTGATCAAGACATGGTAGAATACAAGATATGACAAAAATCCGCTGAAAAATATGAATATTTAGGTACCGAAAGATTAGGTTAGGTTAGGTGTAAAAATCAAAAGTTTTGCACTTCCCACAATAGGGGGTGGTCGAGAGTCGTACCAAACGACGGGGCAAAACTCCGGGCGTTATTAAATGATGGTTCGGAGAATAATTTTGAATAATTTGAGACAAATTTTGACAATTTATTAAAAAATTTGCATTTCTTCGACGAATTTTAATGTTCTTTTTGTAGTATAAAAAACTTAAATTTTGGCAGCACTGAAAATTTCTATAGCGTTGATCAAGACAAGGTGGAATACAAGATATGACAAAAATCCGCTGAAAAATATGAATATTTAGGTACCAAAATATTGGGTTAGGTTAGGTGTGACAATAAAAAGTTTTGCACTTCCCACAATAGGGGGTGGTCAAGAGTGGTACCAAACGACGGGGCAAAACTCCGGGCGTTATTTAATGATGGTTCAGAGAAAAACTTTGAATAATTTGAGACAAATTTTGACAATTTATTAAAAATTTTGCATTTCTTTGACGAATTTTTAATGTTCTTTTTGTAGTATAAAAAACTTAAATTTTGGCAGCACTGAAAATTTCTATAGCGTTGATCAAGACATGGTAGAATACAAGATATGACAAAAATCCGCTGAAAAATATGAATATTTAGGTACCGAAAGATTAGGTTAGGTTAGGTGTAAAAATCAAAAGTTTTGCACTTCCCACAATAGGGGGTGGTCGAGAGTCAAACCAAACGACGGGGCAAAACTCCGGGCGTTATTTAATGATGGTTCAGAGAAAAACTTTGAATAATTTGAGACAAATTTTGACAATTTATTAAAAATTTTGCATTTCTTTGACGAATTTTTAATGTTCTTTTTGTAGTATAAAAAACTTAAATTTTGGCAGCATTGAAAATTTCTATAGCGTTGATCAAGACAAGGTAGAATACAAGATATGACAAAAACCCGCTGAAAAATATGAATATTCAGGTACCAAAAGATTCGGTTAGGTTAGGTGTGACAATCAAAAGTTTTGCACTTCCCACAATAGGGGGTGGTCGAGAGCCGTACCAAACGACGGTGCAAAACTCCGGGCGTTATTAAATGATGGTTCGGAGAATAATTTTGAATAATTTGAGACAAATTTTGACAATTTATTAAAAAATTTGCATTTCTTCGACGAATTTTTAATGTTCTTTTTGTAGTATAAAAAACTTAAATTTTGGCAGCAATGAAAATTTCTATAGCGTTGATCAAGACAAGGTGGAATACAAGATATGACAAAAATCCGCTGAAAAATATGAATATTTAGGTACCAAAATATTGGGTTAGGTTAGGTGTGACAATCAAAAGTTTTGCACTTCCCACAATAGGGGGTGGTCGAGAGTCGTACCAAACGACGGGGCAAAACTCCGGGCGTTATTAAATGATGGTTCGGAGAATAATTTTGAATAATTTGAGACAAATTTTGACAATTTATTAAAAAATTTGCATTTCTTCGACGAATTTTAATGTTCTTTTTGTAGTATAAAAAACTTAAATTTTGGCAGCACTGAAAATTTCTATAGCGTTGATCAAGACAAGGTGGAATACAAGATATGACAAAAATCCGCTGAAAAATATGAATATTTAGGTACCAAAATATTGGGTTAGGTTAGGTGTGACAATCAAAAGTTTTGCACTTCCCACAATAGGGGGTGGTCGAGAGTCGTACCAAACGACGGGGCAAAACTCCGGGCGTTATTAAATGATGGTTCGGAGAATAATTTTGAATAATTTGAGACAAATTTTGACAATTTATTAAAAAATTTGCATTTCCTCGACGAATTTTTAATGTTCTTTTTGTAGTATAAAAATCTTAAATTTTGGCAGCACTGAAAATTTCTATAGCGTTGATCAAGACAAGGTGGAATACAAGATATGACAAAAATCCGCTGAAAAATATGAATATTTAGGTACCAAAATATTGGGTTAGGTTAGGTGTGACAATCAAAAGTTTTGCACTTCCCACAATAGGGGGTGGTCGAGAGTGGTACCAAACGACGGGGCAAAACTCCGGGCGTTATTTAATGATGGTTCAGAGAAAAACTTTGAATAATTTGAGACAAATTTTGACAATTTATTAAAAATTTTGCATTTCTTTGACGAATTTTTAATGTTCTTTTTGTAGTATAAAAAACTTAAATTTTGGCAGCATTGAAAATTTCTATAGCGTTAATCAAGACAAGGTAGAATACAAGATATGACAAAAACCCGCTGAAAAATATGAATATTCAGGTACCAAAAGATTCGGTTAGGTTAGGTGTGACAATCAAAAGTTTTGCACTTCCCACAATAGGGGGTGGTCGAGAGTCGTACCAAACGACGGGGCAAAACTCCGGGCGTTATTTAATGATGGTTCAGAGAAAAACTTTGAATAATTTGAGACAAATTTTGACAATTTATTAAAAATTTTGCATTTCTTTGACGAATTTTTAATGTTCTTTTTGTAGTATAAAAAACTTAAATTTTGGCAGCATTGAAAATTTCTATAGCGTTAATCAAGACAAGGTAGAATACAAGATATGACAAAAACCCGCTGAAAAATATGAATATTCAGGTACCAAAAGATTCGGTTAGGTTAGGTGTGACAATCAAAAGTTTTGCACTTCCCACAATAGGGGGTGGTCGAGAGTCGTACCAAACGACGGGGCAAAACTCCGGGCGTTATTAAATGATGGTTCGGAGAATAATTTTGAATAATTTAAGAGAAATTTTGACAATTTATAAAAAAATTTGCATTTCTTCGACGAATTTTAATGTTCTTTTTGTAGTATAAAAAACTTAAATTTTGGCAGCACTGAAAATTTCTATAGCGTTGATCAAGACAAGGTGGAATACAAGATATGACAAAAATCCGCTGAAAAATATGAATATTTAGGTACCAAAATATTGGGTTAGGTTAGGTGTGACAATCAAAAGTTTTGCACTTCCCACAATAGGAGGTGGTCGAGAGTGGTACCAAACGACGGGGCAAAACTCCGGGCGTTATTTAATGATGGTTCAGAGAAAAACTTTGAATAATTTGAGACAAATTTTGACAATTTATTAAAAAATTTGCATTTCTTCGACGAATTTTTAATGTTCTTTTTGTAGTATAAAAAACTTAAATTTTGGCAGCACTGAAAATTTCTATAGCGTTGATCAAGACAAGGTGGAATACAAGATATGACAAAAATCCGCTGAAAAATATGAATATTTAGGTACCAAAATATTGAGTTAGGTTAGGTGTGACAATCAAAAGTTTTGCACTTCCCACAATAGGGGGTGGTCGAGAGTGGTACCAAACGACGGGGCAAAACTCCGGGCGTTATTTAATGATGGTTCAGAGAAAAACTTTGAATAATTTGAGACAAATTTTGACAATTTATTAAAAATTTTGCATTTCTTTGACGAATTTTAATGTTCTTTTTGTAGTATAAAAAACTTAAATTTTGGCAGCACTGAAAATTTCTATAGCGTTGATCAAGACATGGTAGAATACAAGATATGACAAAAATCCGCTGAAAAATATGAATATTTAGGTACCGAAAGATTAGGTTAGGTTAGGTGTAAAAATCAAAAGTTTTGCACTTCCCACAATAGGGGGTGGTCGAGAGTCGTACCAAACGACGGGGCAAAACTCCGGGCGTTATTAAATGATGGTTCGGAGAATAATTTTGAATAATTTGAGACAAATTTTGACAATTTATTAAAAAATTTGCATTTCTTCGACGAATTTTTAATGTTCTTTTTGTAGTATAAAAATCTTAAATTTTGGCAGCACTGAAAATTTCTATAGCGTTGATCAAGACAAGGTGGAATACAAGATATGACAAAAATCCGCTGAAAAATATGAATATTTAGGTACCAAAATATTGGGTTAGGTTAGGTGTGACAATAAAAAGTTTTGCACTTCCCACAATAGGGGGTGGTCGAGAGTGGTACCAAACGACGGGGCAAAACTCCGGGCGTTATTTAATGATGGTTCAGAGAAAAACTTTGAATAATTTGAGACAAATTTTGACAATTTATTAAAAATTTTGCATTTCTTTGACGAATTTTTAATGTTCTTTTTGTAGTATAAAAAACTTAAATTTTGGCAGCATTGAAAATTTCTATAGCGTTGATCAAGACAAGGTAGAATACAAGATATGACAAAAACCCGCTGAAAAATATGAATATTCAGGTACCAAAAGATTCGGTTAGGTTAGGTGTGACAATCAAAAGTTTTGCACTTCCCACAATAGGGGGTGGTCGAGAGCCGTACCAAACGACGGGGCAAAACTCCGGGCGTTATTTAATGATGGTTCAGAGAATAATTTTAAATAATTGGAGACAAATTTTGACAATTTATTAAAAATTTTGTATTTCTTTGACGAATTTTTAATGTTCTTTTTGTAGTATAAAAAACTTAAATTTTGGCAGCATTGAAAATTTCTATAGCGTTGATCAAGACAAGGTAGAATACAAGATATGACAAAAACCCGCTGAAAAATATGAATATTCAGGTACCAAAAGATTCGGTTAGGTTAGGTGTGACAATCAAAAGTTTTGCACTTCCCACAATAGGGGGTGGTCGAGAGCCGTACCAAACGACGGTGCAAAACTCCGGGCGTTATTAAATGATGGTTCGGAGAATAATTTTGAATAATTTGAGACAAATTTTGACAATTTATTAAAAAATTTGCATTTCTTCGACGAATTTTTAATGTTCTTTTTGTAGTATAAAAAACTTAAATTTTGGCAGCAATGAAAATTTCTATAGCGTTGATCAAGACAAGGTGGAATACAAGATATGACAAAAATCCGCTGAAAAATATGAATATTTAGGTACCAAAATATTGGGTTAGGTTAGGTGTGACAATCAAAAGTTTTGCACTTCCCACAATAGGGGGTGGTCGAGAGTCGTACCAAACGACGGGGCAAAACTCCGGGCGTTATTAAATGATGGTTCGGAGAATAATTTTGAATAATTTGAGACAAATTTTGACAATTTATTAAAAAATTTGCATTTCTTCGACGAATTTTAATGTTCTTTTTGTAGTATAAAAAACTTAAATTTTGGCAGCACTGAAAATTTCTATAGCGTTGATCAAGACAAGGTGGAATACAAGATATGACAAAAATCCGCTGAAAAATATGAATATTTAGGTACCAAAATATTGGGTTAGGTTAGGTGTGACAATCAAAAGTTTTGCACTTCCCACAATAGGGGGTGGTCGAGAGTGGTACCAAACGACGGGGCAAAACTCCGGGCGTTATTTAATGATGGTTCAGAGAAAAACTTTGAATAATTTGAGACAAATTTTGACAATTTATTAAGAAATTTGCATTTCTTTGACAAATTTTTAATGTTCTATTTGTAGTACAAAAACTCTTAAATTTTGGCAGCATTGAAAATTTATATAGCGTTGATCAAGACAAGGTGGAATACAAGATATGACAAAAACCCGCTGAAAAATATGAATATTCAGGTACCAAAAGTTTCGGTTAGGTTAGGTGTGACAATCAAAAGTTTTGCACTTCCCACAATAGGGGGTGGTCGAGAGTCGTACCAAACGACGGGGCAAAACTCCGGGCGTTATTAAATGATGGTTCGGAGAATAATTTTGAATAATTTGAGACAAATTTTGACAATTTATTAAAAAATTTGCATTTCTTCGACGAATTTTTAATGTTCTTTTTGTAGTATAAAAATCTTAAATTTTGGCAGCACTGAAAATTTCTATAGCGTTGATCAAGACAAGGTGGAATACAAGATATGACAAAAATCCGCTGAAAAATATGAATATTTAGGTACCAAAATATTGAGTTAGGTTAGGTGTGACAATCAAAAGTTTTGCACTTCCCACAATAGGGGGTGGTCGAGAGTGGTACCAAACGACGGGGCAAAACTCCGGGCGTTATTAAATGATGGTTCGGAGAATAATTTTGAATAATTTGAGACAAATTTTGACAATTTATTAAAAAATTTGCATTTCTTCGACGAATTTTAATGTTCTTTTTGTAGTATAAAAAACTTAAATTTTGGCAGCACTGAAAATTTCTATAGCGTTGATCAAGACAAGGTGGAATACAAGATATGACAAAAATCCGCTGAAAAATATGAATATTTAGGTACCAAAATATTGGGTTAGGTTAGGTGTGACAATAAAAAGTTTTGCACTTCCCACAATAGGGGGTGGTCGAGAGTGGTACCAAACGACGGGGCAAAACTCCGGGCGTTATTTAATGATGGTTCAGAGAAAAACTTTGAATAATTTGAGACAAATTTTGACAATTTATTAAAAATTTTGCATTTCTTTGACGAATTTTTAATGTTCTTTTTGTAGTATAAAAAACTTAAATTTTGGCAGCACTGAAAATTTCTATAGCGTTGATCAAGACATGGTAGAATACAAGATATGACAAAAATCCGCTGAAAAATATGAATATTTAGGTACCGAAAGATTAGGTTAGGTTAGGTGTAAAAATCAAAAGTTTTGCACTTCCCACAATAGGGGGTGGTCGAGAGTCAAACCAAACGACGGGGCAAAACTCCGGGCGTTATTTAATGATGGTTCAGAGAAAAACTTTGAATAATTTGAGACAAATTTTGACAATTTATTAAAAATTTTGCATTTCTTTGACGAATTTTTAATGTTCTTTTTGTAGTATAAAAAACTTAAATTTTGGCAGCATTGAAAATTTCTATAGCGTTGATCAAGACAAGGTAGAATACAAGATATGACAAAAACCCGCTGAAAAATATGAATATTCAGGTACCAAAAGATTCGGTTAGGTTAGGTGTGACAATCAAAAGTTTTGCACTTCCCACAATAGGGGGTGGTCGAGAGCCGTACCAAACGACGGGGCAAAACTCCGGGCGTTATTAAATGATGGTTCGGAGAATAATTTTGAATAATTTGAGACAAATTTTGACAATTTATTAAAAAATTTGCATTTCTTCGACGAATTTTTAATGTTCTTTTTGTAGTATAAAAAACTTAAATTTTGGCAGCAATGAAAATTTCTATAGCGTTGATCAAGACAAGGTGGAATACAAGATATGACAAAAATCCGCTGAAAAATATGAATATTTAGGTACCAAAATATTGGGTTAGGTTAGGTGTGACAATCAAAAGTTTTGCACTTCCCACAATAGGGGGTGGTCGAGAGTCGTACCAAACGACGGGGCAAAACTCCGGGCGTTATTAAATGATGGTTCGGAGAATAATTTTGAATAATTTGAGACAAATTTTGACAATTTATTAAAAAATTTGCATTTCTTCGACGAATTTTAATGTTCTTTTTGTAGTATAAAAAACTTAAATTTTGGCAGCACTGAAAATTTCTATAGCGTTGATCAAGACAAGGTGGAATACAAGATATGACAAAAATCCGCTGAAAAATATGAATATTTAGGTACCAAAATATTGGGTTAGGTTAGGTGTGACAATCAAAAGTTTTGCACTTCCCACAATAGGGGGTGGTCGAGAGTGGTACCAAACGACGGGGCAAAACTCCGGGCGTTATTTAATGATGGTTCAGAGAAAAACTTTGAATAATTTGAGACAAATTTTGACAATTTATTAAGAAATTTGCATTTCTTTGACAAATTTTTAATGTTCTATTTGTAGTACAAAAACTCTTAAATTTTGGCAGCATTGAAAATTTATATAGCGTTGATCAAGACAAGGTGGAATACAAGATATGACAAAAACCCGCTGAAAAATATGAATATTCAGGTACCAAAAGTTTCGGTTAGGTTAGGTGTGACAATCAAAAGTTTTGCACTTCCCACAATAGGGGGTGGTCGAGAGTCGTACCAAACGACGGGGCAAAACTCCGGGCGTTATTAAATGATGGTTCGGAGAATAATTTTGAATAATTTGAGACAAATTTTGACAATTTATTAAAAAATTTGCATTTCTTCGACGAATTTTTAATGTTCTTTTTGTAGTATAAAAATCTTAAATTTTGGCAGCACTGAAAATTTCTATAGCGTTGATCAAGACATGGTAGAATACAAGATATGACAAAAATCCGCTGAAAAATATGAATATTTAGGTACCGAAAGATTAGGTTAGGTTAGGTGTAAAAATCAAAAGTTTTGCACTTCCCACAATAGGGGGTGGTCGAGAGTCGTACCAAACGACGGGGCAAAACTCCGGGCGTTATTAAATGATGGTTCGGAGAATAATTTTGAATAATTTGAGACAAATTTTGACAATTTATTAAAAAATTTGCATTTCTTCGACGAATTTTAATGTTCTTTTTGTAGTATAAAAAACTTAAATTTTGGCAGCACTGAAAATTTCTATAGCGTTGATCAAGACAAGGTGGAATACAAGATATGACAAAAATCCGCTGAAAAATATGAATATTTAGGTACCAAAATATTGGGTTAGGTTAGGTGTGACAATAAAAAGTTTTGCACTTCCCACAATAGGGGGTGGTCGAGAGTGGTACCAAACGACGGGGCAAAACTCCGGGCGTTATTTAATGATGGTTCAGAGAAAAACTTTGAATAATTTGAGACAAATTTTGACAATTTATTAAAAATTTTGCATTTCTTTGACGAATTTTTAATGTTCTTTTTGTAGTATAAAAAACTTAAATTTTGGCAGCACTGAAAATTTCTATAGCGTTGATCAAGACATGGTAGAATACAAGATATGACAAAAATCCGCTGAAAAATATGAATATTTAGGTACCGAAAGATTAGGTTAGGTTAGGTGTAAAAATCAAAAGTTTTGCACTTCCCACAATAGGGGGTGGTCGAGAGTCAAACCAAACGACGGGGCAAAACTCCGGGCGTTATTTAATGATGGTTCAGAGAAAAACTTTGAATAATTTGAGACAAATTTTGACAATTTATTAAAAATTTTGCATTTCTTTGACGAATTTTTAATGTTCTTTTTGTAGTATAAAAAACTTAAATTTTGGCAGCATTGAAAATTTCTATAGCGTTGATCAAGACAAGGTAGAATACAAGATATGACAAAAACCCGCTGAAAAATATGAATATTCAGGTACCAAAAGATTCGGTTAGGTTAGGTGTGACAATCAAAAGTTTTGCACTTCCCACAATAGGGGGTGGTCGAGAGTGGTACCAAACGACGGGGCAAAACTCCGGGCGTTATTTAATGATGGTTCAGAGAAAAACTTTGAATAATTTGAGACAAATTTTGACAATTTATTAAGAAATTTGCATTTCTTTGACAAATTTTTAATGTTCTTTTTGTAGTATAAAAATCTTAAATTTTGGCAGCACTGAAAATTTCTATAGCGTTGATCAAGACAAGGTAGAATACAAGATATGACAAAAACCCGCTGAAAAATATGAATATTCAGGTACCAAAAGATTCGGTTAGGTTAGGTGTGACAATCAAAAGTTTTGCACTTCCCACAATAGGGGGTGGTCGAGAGTCGTACCAAACGACGGGGCAAAACTCCGGGCGTTATTAAATGATGGTTCGGAGAATAATTTTGAATAATTTGAGACAAATTTTGACAATTTATTAAAAAATTTGCATTTCTTCGACGAATTTTAATGTTCTTTTTGTAGTATAAAAAACTTAAATTTTGGCAGCACTGAAAATTTCTATAGTGTTGATCAAGACAAGGTGGAATACAAGATATGACAAAAATCCGCTGAAAAATATGAATATTTAGGTACCAAAATATTGGGTTAGGTTAGGTGTGACAATAAAAAGTTTTGCACTTCCCACAATAGGGGGTGGTCGAGAGTGGTACCAAACGACGGGGCAAAACTCCGGGCGTTATTTAATGTTGGTTCAGAGAAAAACTTTGAATAATTTGAGACAAATTTTGACAATTTATTAAAAATTTTGCATTTCTTTGACGAATTTTTAATGTTCTTTTTGTAGTATAAAAAACTTAAATTTTGGCAGCACTGAAAATTTCTATAGCGTTGATCAAGACAAGGTAGAATACAAGATATGACAAAAACCCGCTGAAAAATATGAATATTTAGGTACCAAAATATTGGGTTAGGTTAGGTGTGACAATCAAAAGTTTTGCACTTCCCACAATAGGGGGTGGTCGAGAGTGGTACCAAACGACGGGGCAAAACTCCGGGCGTTATTTAATGATGGTTCAGAGAAAAATTTTGGATAATTTGAGACAAATTTTGACAATTTATTAAGAAATTTGCATTTCTTCGACGAATTTTAATGTTCTTTTTGTAGTACAAAAACTCTTAAATTTTGGCAGCATTGAAAATTTCTATAGCCTTGATCAAGACAAGGTAGAATACAAGAAATGACAAAAACCCGCTGAAAAATATGAATATTCAGGTACCAAAAGATTCGGTTAGGTTAGGTGTGACAATCAAAAGTTTTGCACTTCCCACAATAGGGGGTGGTCGAGAGTCGTACCAAACGACGGGGCAAAACTCCGGGCGTTATTAAATGATGGTTCGGAGAATAATTTTGAATAATTTGAGACAAATTTTGACAATTTATTAAAAAATTTGCATTTCTTCGACGAATTTTTAATGTTCTTTTTGTAGTATAAAAAACTTAAATTTTGGCAGCAATGAAAATTTCTATAGCGTTGATCAAGACAAGGTGGAATACAAGATATGACAAAAATCCGCTGAAAAATATGAATATTTAGGTACCAAAATATTGGGTTAGGTTAGGTGTGACAATCAAAAGTTTTGCACTTCCCACAATAGGGGGTGGTCGAGAGTCGTACCAAACGACGGGGCAAAACTCCGGGCGTTATTAAATGATGGTTCGGAGAAGAATTTTGAATAATTTGAGACAAATTTTGACAATTTATTAAAAATTTTGCATTTCTTTGACGAATTTTTAATGTTCT
Organism: Catocala nupta; assembly: GCA_963675205.1. Taxonomy (NCBI): domain Eukaryota; kingdom Metazoa; phylum Arthropoda; class Insecta; order Lepidoptera; family Erebidae; genus Catocala; species Catocala nupta. The sequence continues at coordinate 532,396 of OY776107.1, read as the reverse complement.
TTTTGTAGTATAAAAAACTTAAATTTTGGCAGCATTGAAAATTTCTATAGCGTTGATCAAGACAAGGTAGAATACAAGATATGACAAAAACCCGCTGAAAAATATGAATATTCAGGTACCAAAAGATTCGGTTAGGTTAGGTGTGACAATCAAAAGTTTTGCACTTCCCACAATAGGGGGTGGTCGAGAGCCGTACCAAACGACGGGGCAAAACTCCGGGCGTTATTAAATGATGGTTCGGAGAATAATTTTGAATAATTTGAGACAAATTTTGACAATTTATTAAAAAATTTGCATTTCTTCGACGAATTTTTAATGTTCTTTTTGTAGTATAAAAAACTTAAATTTTGGCAGCAATGAAAATTTCTATAGCGTTGATCAAGACAAGGTGGAATACAAGATATGACAAAAATCCGCTGAAAAATATGAATATTTAGGTACCAAAATATTGGGTTAGGTTAGGTGTGACAATCAAAAGTTTTGCACTTCCCACAATAGGGGGTGGTCGAGAGTCGTACCAAACGACGGGGCAAAACTCCGGGCGTTATTAAATGATGGTTCGGAGAAGAATTTTGAATAATTTGAGACAAATTTTGACAATTTATTAAAAAATTTGCATTTCTTCGACGAATTTTAATGTTCTTTTTGTAGTATAAAAAACTTAAATTTTGGCAGCACTGAAAATTTCTATAGCGTTGATCAAGACGAGGTGGAATACAAGATATGACAAAAATCCGCTGAAAAATATGAATATTTAGGTACCAAAATATTGGGTTAGGTTAGGTGTGACAATCAAAAGTTTTGCACTTCCCACAATAGGGGGTGGTCGAGAGTGGTACCAAACGACGGGGCAAAACTCCGGGCGTTATTTAATGATGGTTCAGAGAAAAATTTTGGATAATTTGAGACAAATTTTGACAATTTATTAAGAAATTTGCATTTCTTCGACGAATTTTAATGTTCTTTTTGTAGTACAAAAACTCTTAAATTTTGGCAGCATTGAAAATTTCTATAGCCTTGATCAAGACAAGGTAGAATACAAGAAATGACAAAAACCCGCTGAAAAATATGAATATTCAGGTACCAAAAGATTCGGTTAGGTTAGGTGTGACAATCAAAAGTTTTGCACTTCCCACAATAGGGGGTGGTCGAGAGTCGTACCAAACGACGGGGCAAAACTCCGGGCGTTATTAAATGATGGTTCGGAGAATAATTTTGAATAATTTGAGACAAATTTTGACAATTTATTAAAAAATTTGCATTTCTTCGACGAATTTTTAATGTTCTTTTTGTAGTATAAAAATCTTAAATTTTGGCAGCACTGAAAATTTCTATAGCGTTGATCAAGACAAGGTGGAATACAAGATATGACAAAAATCCGCTGAAAAATATGAATATTTAGGTACCAAAATATTGGGTTAGGTTAGGTGTGACAATCAAAAGTTTTGCACTTCCCACAATAGGGGGTGGTCGAGAGTGGTACCAAACGACGGGGCAAAACTCCGGGCGTTATTTAATGATGGTTCAGAGAAAAACTTTGAATAATTTGAGACAAATTTTGACAATTTATTAAGAAATTTGCATTTCTTTGACAAATTTTTAATGTTCTTTTTGTAGTATAAAAATCTTAAATTTTGGCAGCACTGAAAATTTCTATAGCGTTGATCAAGACAAGGTAGAATACAAGATATGACAAAAACCCGCTGAAAAATATGAATATTCAGGTACCAAAAGATTCGGTTAGGTTAGGTGTGACAATCAAAAGTTTTGCACTTCCCACAATAGGGGGTGGTCGAGAGTCGTACCAAACGACGGGGCAAAACTCCGGGCGTTATTAAATGATGGTTCGGAGAATAATTTTGAATAATTTGAGACAAATTTTGACAATTTATTAAAAAATTTGCATTTCTTCGACGAATTTTAATGTTCTTTTTGTAGTATAAAAAACTTAAATTTTGGCAGCACTGAAAATTTCTATAGTGTTGATCAAGACAAGGTGGAATACAAGATATGACAAAAATCCGCTGAAAAATATGAATATTTAGGTACCAAAATATTGGGTTAGGTTAGGTGTGACAATAAAAAGTTTTGCACTTCCCACAATAGGGGGTGGTCGAGAGTGGTACCAAACGACGGGGCAAAACTCCGGGCGTTATTTAATGTTGGTTCAGAGAAAAACTTTGAATAATTTGAGACAAATTTTGACAATTTATTAAAAATTTTGCATTTCTTTGACGAATTTTTAATGTTCTTTTTGTAGTATAAAAAACTTAAATTTTGGCAGCACTGAAAATTTCTATAGCGTTGATCAAGACAAGGTAGAATACAAGATATGACAAAAACCCGCTGAAAAATATGAATATTCAGGTACCAAAAGATTCGGTTAGGTTAGGTGTGACAATCAAAAGTTTTGCACTTCCCACAATAGGGGGTGGTCGAGAGTCGTACCAAACGACGGGGCAAAACTCCGGGCGTTATTAAATGATGGTTCGGAGAATAATTTTGAATAATTTGACACAAATTTTGACAATTTATTAAAAAATTTGCATTTCTTCGACGAATTTTTAATGTTCTTTTTGTAGTATAAAAATCTTAAATTTTGGCAGCACTGAAAATTTCTATAGCGTTGATCAAGACAAGGTGGAATACAAGATATGACAAAAATCCGCTGAAAAATATGAATATTTAGGTACCAAAATATTGGGTTAGGTTAGGTGTGACAATCAAAAGTTTTGCACTTCCCACAATAGGGGGTGGTCGAGAGTGGTACCAAACGACGGGGCAAAACTCCGGGCGTTATTTAATGATGGTTCAGAGAAAAACTTTGAATAATTTGAGACAAATTTTGACAATTTATTAAGAAATTTGCATTTCTTTGACAAATTTTTAATGTTCTTTTTGTAGTATAAAAATCTTAAATTTTGGCAGCACTGAAAATTTCTATAGCGTTGATCAAGACAAGGTAGAATACAAGATATGACAAAAACCCGCTGAAAAATATGAATATTCAGGTACCAAAAGATTCGGTTAGGTTAGGTGTGACAATCAAAAGTTTTGCACTTCCCACAATAGGGGGTGGTCGAGAGTCGTACCAAACGACGGGGCAAAACTCCGGGCGTTATTAAATGATGGTTCGGAGAATAATTTTGAATAATTTGAGACAAATTTTGACAATTTATTAAAAAATTTGCATTTCTTCGACGAATTTTTAATGTTCTTTTTGTAGTATAAAACTCTTAAATTTTGCCAGCATTGAAAATTTATATAGCGTTGATCAAGACAAGGTGGAATACAAGATATGACAAAAACCCGCTGAAAAATATGAATATTCAGGTACCAAAAGTTTCGGTTAGGTTAGGTGTGACAATCAAAAGTTTTGCACTTCCCACAATAGGGGGTGGTCGAGAGTCGTACCAAACGACGGGGCAAAACTCCGGGCGTTATTAAATGATGGTTCGGAGAATAATTTTGAATAATTTGAGACAAATTTTGACAATTTATTAAAAAATTTGCATTTCTTCGACGAATTTTTAATGTTCTTTTTGTAGTATAAAAATCTTAAATTTTGGCAGCACTGAAAATTTCTATAGCGTTGATCAAGACATGGTAGAATACAAGATATGACAAAAATCCGCTGAAAAATATGAATATTTAGGTACCGAAAGATTAGGTTAGGTTAGGTGTAAAAATCAAAAGTTTTGCACTTCCCACAATAGGGGGTGGTCGAGAGTCGTACCAAACGACGGGGCAAAACTCCGGGCGTTATTAAATGATGGTTCGGAGAATAATTTTGAATAATTTGAGACAAATTTTGACAATTTATTAAAAAATTTGCATTTCTTCGACGAATTTTAATGTTCTTTTTGTAGTATAAAAAACTTAAATTTTGGCAGCACTGAAAATTTCTATAGCGTTGATCAAGACAAGGTGGAATACAAGATATGACAAAAATCCGCTGAAAAATATGAATATTTAGGTACCAAAATATTGGGTTAGGTTAGGTGTGACAATAAAAAGTTTTGCACTTCCCACAATAGGGGGTGGTCGAGAGTGGTACCAAACGACGGGGCAAAACTCCGGGCGTTATTTAATGATGGTTCAGAGAAAAACTTTGAATAATTTGAGACAAATTTTGACAATTTATTAAAAATTTTGCATTTCTTTGACGAATTTTTAATGTTCTTTTTGTAGTATAAAAAACTTAAATTTTGGCAGCACTGAAAATTTCTATAGCGTTGATCAAGACATGGTAGAATACAAGATATGACAAAAATCCGCTGAAAAATATGAATATTTAGGTACCGAAAGATTAGGTTAGGTTAGGTGTAAAAATCAAAAGTTTTGCACTTCCCACAATAGGGGGTGGTCGAGAGTCAAACCAAACGACGGGGCAAAACTCCGGGCGTTATTTAATGATGGTTCAGAGAAAAACTTTGAATAATTTGAGACAAATTTTGACAATTTATTAAAAATTTTGCATTTCTTTGACGAATTTTTAATGTTCTTTTTGTAGTATAAAAAACTTAAATTTTGGCAGCATTGAAAATTTCTATAGCGTTGATCAAGACAAGGTAGAATACAAGATATGACAAAAACCCGCTGAAAAATATGAATATTCAGGTACCAAAAGATTCGGTTAGGTTAGGTGTGACAATCAAAAGTTTTGCACTTCCCACAATAGGGGGTGGTCGAGAGTCAAACCAAACGACGGGGCAAAACTCCGGGCGTTATTTAATGATGGTTCAGAGAAAAACTTTGAATAATTTGAGACAAATTTTGACAATTTATTAAAAATTTTGCATTTCTTTGACGAATTTTTAATGTTCTTTTTGTAGTATAAAAAACTTAAATTTTGGCAGCATTGAAAATTTCTATAGCGTTGATCAAGACAAGGTAGAATACAAGATATGACAAAAACCCGCTGAAAAATATGAATATTCAGGTACCAAAAGATTCGGTTAGGTTAGGTGTGACAATCAAAAGTTTTGCACTTCCCACAATAGGGGGTGGTCGAGAGCCGTACCAAACGACGGGGCAAAACTCCGGGCGTTATTAAATGATTAATTTTGAATAATTTGAGACAAATTTTGACAATTTATTAAAAAATTTGCATTTCTTCGACGAATTTTTAATGTTCTTTTTGTAGTATAAAAAACTTAAATTTTGGCAGCAATGAAAATTTCTATAGCGTTGATCAAGACAAGGTGGAATACAAGATATGACAAAAATCCGCTGAAAAATATGAATATTTAGGTACCAAAATATTGGGTTAGGTTAGGTGTGACAATCAAAAGTTTTGCACTTCCCACAATAGGGGGTGGTCGAGAGTCGTACCAAACGACGGGGCAAAACTCCGGGCGTTATTAAATGATGGTTCGGAGAATAATTTTGAATAATTTGAGACAAATTTTGACAATTTATTAAAAAATTTGCATTTCTTCGACGAATTTTAATGTTCTTTTTGTAGTATAAAAAACTTAAATTTTGGCAGCACTGAAAATTTCTATAGCGTTGATCAAGACGAGGTGGAATACAAGATATGACAAAAATCCGCTGAAAAATATGAATATTTAGGTACCAAAATATTGGGTTAGGTTAGGTGTGACAATCAAAAGTTTTGCACTTCCCACAATAGGGGGTGGTCGAGAGTGGTACCAAACGACGGGGCAAAACTCCGGGCGTTATTTAATGATGGTTCAGAGAAAAATTTTGGATAATTTGAGACAAATTTTGACAATTTATTAAGAAATTTGCATTTTTTTGACAAATTTTTAATGTTCTATTTGTAGTACAAAAACTCTTAAATTTTGGCAGCATTGAAAATTTCTATAGCCTTGATCAAGACAAGGTAGAATACAAGAAATGACAAAAACCCGCTGAAAAATATGAATATTCAGGTACCAAAAGATTCGGTTAGGTTAGGTGTGACAATCAAAAGTTTTGCACTTCCCACAATAGGGGGTGGTCGAGAGTCGTACCAAACGACGGGGCAAAACTCCGGGCGTTATTAAATGATGGTTCGGAGAATAATTTTGAATAATTTGAGACAAATTTTGACAATTTATTAAAAAATTTGCATTTCTTCGACGAATTTTTAATGTTCTTTTTGTAGTATAAAAATCTTAAATTTTGGCAGCACTGAAAATTTCTATAGCGTTGATCAAGACAAGGTGGAATACAAGATATGACAAAAATCCGCTGAAAAATATGAATATTTAGGTACCAAAATATTGGGTTAGGTTAGGTGTGACAATCAAAAGTTTTGCACTTCCCACAATAGGGGGTGGTCGAGAGTGGTACCAAACGACGGGGCAAAACTCCGGGCGTTATTTAATGATGGTTCAGAGAAAAACTTTGAATAATTTGAGACAAATTTTGACAATTTATTAAGAAATTTGCATTTCTTTGACAAATTTTTAATGTTCTTTTTGTAGTATAAAAATCTTAAATTTTGGCAGCACTGAAAATTTCTATAGCGTTGATCAAGACAAGGTAGAATACAAGATATGACAAAAACCCGCTGAAAAATATGAATATTCAGGTACCAAAAGATTCGGTTAGGTTAGGTGTGACAATCAAAAGTTTTGCACTTCCCACAATAGGGGGTGGTCGAGAGTCGTACCAAACGACGGGGCAAAACTCCGGGCGTTATTAAATGATGGTTCGGAGAATAATTTTGAATAATTTGAGACAAATTTTGACAATTTATTAAAAAATTTGCATTTCTTCGACGAATTTTAATGTTCTTTTTGTAGTATAAAAAACTTAAATTTTGGCAGCACTGAAAATTTCTATAGTGTTGATCAAGACAAGGTGGAATACAAGATATGACAAAAATCCGCTGAAAAATATGAATATTTAGGTACCAAAATATTGGGTTAGGTTAGGTGTGACAATAAAAAGTTTTGCACTTCCCACAATAGGGGGTGGTCGAGAGTGGTACCAAACGACGGGGCAAAACTCCGGGCGTTATTTAATGTTGGTTCAGAGAAAAACTTTGAATAATTTGAGACAAATTTTGACAATTTATTAAAAATTTTGCATTTCTTTGACGAATTTTTAATGTTCTTTTTGTAGTATAAAAAACTTAAATTTTGGCAGCACTGAAAATTTCTATAGCGTTGATCAAGACAAGGTAGAATACAAGATATGACAAAAACCCGCTGAAAAATATGAATATTCAGGTACCAAAAGATTCGGTTAGGTTAGGTGTGACAATCAAAAGTTTTGCACTTCCCACAATAGGGGGTGGTCGAGAGTCGTACCAAACGACGGGGCAAAACTCCGGGCGTTATTAAATGATGGTTCGGAGAATAATTTTGAATAATTTGACACAAATTTTGACAATTTATTAAAAAATTTGCATTTCTTCGACGAATTTTTAATGTTCTTTTTGTAGTATAAAAATCTTAAATTTTGGCAGCACTGAAAATTTCTATAGCGTTGATCAAGACAAGGTGGAATACAAGATATGACAAAAATCCGCTGAAAAATATGAATATTTAGGTACCAAAATATTGGGTTAGGTTAGGTGTGACAATCAAAAGTTTTGCACTTCCCACAATAGGGGGTGGTCGAGAGTGGTACCAAACGACGGGGCAAAACTCCGGGCGTTATTTAATGATGGTTCAGAGAAAAACTTTGAATAATTTGAGACAAATTTTGACAATTTATTAAGAAATTTGCATTTCTTTGACAAATTTTTAATGTTCTTTTTGTAGTATAAAAATCTTAAATTTTGGCAGCACTGAAAATTTCTATAGCGTTGATCAAGACAAGGTAGAATACAAGATATGACAAAAACCCGCTGAAAAATATGAATATTCAGGTACCAAAAGATTCGGTTAGGTTAGGTGTGACAATCAAAAGTTTTGCACTTCCCACAATAGGGGGTGGTCGAGAGTCGTACCAAACGACGGGGCAAAACTCCGGGCGTTATTAAATGATGGTTCGGAGAATAATTTTGAATAATTTGAGACAAATTTTGACAATTTATTAAAAAATTTGCATTTCTTCGACGAATTTTAATGTTCTTTTTGTAGTATAAAAAACTTAAATTTTGGCAGCACTGAAAATTTCTATAGTGTTGATCAAGACAAGGTGGAATACAAGATATGACAAAAATCCGCTGAAAAATATGAATATTTAGGTACCAAAATATTGGGTTAGGTTAGGTGTGACAATAAAAAGTTTTGCACTTCCCACAATAGGGGGTGGTCGAGAGTGGTACCAAACGACGGGGCAAAACTCCGGGCGTTATTTAATGTTGGTTCAGAGAAAAACTTTGAATAATTTGAGACAAATTTTGACAATTTATTAAAAATTTTGCATTTCTTTGACGAATTTTTAATGTTCTTTTTGTAGTATAAAAAACTTAAATTTTGGCAGCACTGAAAATTTCTATAGCGTTGATCAAGACAAGGTAGAATACAAGATATGACAAAAACCCGCTGTAAAATATGAATATTCAGGTACCAAAAGATTCGGTTAGGTTAGGTGTGACAATCAAAAGTTTTGCACTTCCCACAATAGGGGGTGGTCGAGAGTCGTACCAAACGACGGGGCAAAACTCCGGGCGTTATTAAATGATGGTTCGGAGAATAATTTTGAATAATTTGAGACAAATTTTGACAATTTATTAAAAAATTTGCATTTCTTCGACGAATTTTTAATGTTCTTTTTGTAGTATAAAAAACTTAAATTTTGGCAGCACTGAAAATTTCTATAGCGTTGATCAAGACAAGGTGGAATACAAGATATGACAAAAATCCGCTGAAAAATATGAATATTTAGGTACCAAAATATTAGGTTAGGTTAGGTGTGACAATCAAAAGTTTTGCACTTCCCACAATAGGGGGTGGTCGAGAGTGGTACCAAACGACGGGGCAAAACTCCGGGCGTTATTTCATGATGGTTCAGAGAAAAACTTTGAATAATTTGAGACAAATTTTGACAATTTATTAAAAATTTTGCATTTCTTTGACGAATTTTTAATGTTCTTTTTGTAGTATAAAAAACTTAAATTTTGGCAGCACTGAAAATTTCTATAGCGTTGATCAAGACAAGGTGGAATACAAGATATGACAAAAATCCGCTGAAAATTATGTTGACAATTTATTAAAAAATTTGCATTTCTTCGACGAATTTTTAATGTTCTTTTTGTAGTATAAAAAACTTAAATTTTGGCAGCACTGAAAATTTCTATAGCGTTGATCAAGACAAGGTGGAATACAAGATATGACAAAAATCCGCTGAAAAATATGAATATTTAGGTACCAAAATATTGGGTTAGGTTAGGTGTGACAATCAAAAGTTTTGCACTTCCCACAATAGGGGGTGGTCGAGAGTGGTACCAAACGACGGGGCAAAACTTCGGGCGTTATTTAATGATGGTTCAGAGAAAAACTTTGAATAATTTGAGACAAATTTTGACAATTTATTAAAAATTTTGCATTTCTTTGACAAATTTTTAATGTTCTATTTGTAGTACAAAAACTCTTAAATTTTGGCAGCATTGAAAATTTCTATAGCGTTGATCAAGACAAGGTAGAATACAAGATATGACAAAAACCCGCTGAAAAATATGAATATTCAGGTACCAAAAGATTCGGTTAGGTTAGGTGTGACAATCAAAAGTTTTGCACTTCCCACAATAGGGGGTGGTCGAGAGTCGTACCAAACGACGGGGCAAAACTCCGGGCGTTATTAAATGATGGTTCGGAGAATAATTTTGAATAATCTGAGACAAATTTTGACAATTTATTAAAAAATTTGCATTTCTTCGACGAATTTTTAATGTTCTTTTTGTAGTATAAAAAACTTAAATTTTGGCAGCACTGAAAATTTCTATAGCGTTGATCAAGACAAGGTGGAATACAAGATATGACAAAAATCCGCTGAAAATTATGTTGACAATTTATTAAAAAATTTGCATTTCTTCGACGAATTTTTAATGTTCTTTTTGTAGTATAAAAAACTTAAATTTTGGCAGCACTGAAAATTTCTATAGCGTTGATCAAGACAAGGTGGAATACAAGATATGACAAAAATCCGCTGAAAAATATGAATATTTAGGTACCAAAATATTGGGTTAGGTTAGGTGTGACAATCAAAAGTTTTGCACTTCCCACAATAGGGGGTGGTCGAGAGTGGTACCAAACGACGGGGCAAAACTCCGGGCGTTATTTAATGATGGTTCAGAGAAAAACTTTGAATAATTTGAGACAAATTTTGACAATTTATTAAAAATTTTGCATTTCTTTGACAAATTTTTAATGTTCTATTTGTAGTACAAAAACTCTTAAATTTTGGCAGCATTGAAAATTTCTATAGCGTTGATCAAGACAAGGTAGAATACAAGATATGACAAAAACCCGCTGAAAAATATGAATATTCAGGTACCAAAAGATTCGGTTAGGTTAGGTGTGACAATCAAAAGTTTTGCACTTCCCACAATAGGGGGTGGTCGAGAGTCGTACCAAACGACGGGGCAAAACTCCGGGCGTTATTAAATGATGGTTCGGAGAATAATTTTCAATAATCTGAGACAAATTTTGACAATTTATTAAAAAATTTGCATTTCTTCGACGAATTTTTAATGTTCTTTTTGTAGTATAAAAAACTTAAATTTTGGCAGCACTGAAAATTTCTATAGCGTTGATCAAGACAAGGTGGAATACAAGATATGACAAAAATCCGCTGAAAAATATGAATATTTAGGTACCAAAATATTAGGTTAGGTTAGGTGTGACAATCAAAAGTTTTGCACTTCCCACAATAGGGGGTGGTCGAGAGTGGTACCAAACGACGGGGCAAAACTCCGGGCGTTATTTCATGATGGTTCAGAGAAAAACTTTGAATAATTTGAGACAAATTTTGACAATTTATTAAAAATTTTGCATTTCTTTGACGAATTTTTAATGTTCTTTTTGTAGTATAAAAAACTTAAATTTTGGCAGCACTGAAAATTTCTATAGCATTGATCAAGACAAGGTGGAATACAAGATATGACAAAAATCCGCTGAAAATTATGAATATTTAGGTACCGAAAGATTAGGTTAGGTTAGGTGTAAAAATCAAAAGTTTTGCACTTCCCACAATAGGGTGTGGTCGAGAGTCGTACCAAACGACGGGGCAAAACTCCGGGCGTTATTTAATGATGGTTCGGAGAATAATTTGGATAATTTGAGACAAATTTTGACAATTTATTAAAAAATTTGCATTTCTTTGACAAATTTTTAATGTTCTATTTGTAGTACAAAAACTCTTAAATTTTGGCAGCATTGAAAATTTCTATAGCGTTGATCAAGACAAGGTAGAATACAAGATATGACAAAAACCCGCTGAAAAATATGAATATTCAGGTACCAAAAGATTCGGTTAGGTTAGGTGTGACAATCAAAAGTTTTGCACTTCCCACAATAGCGGGTGGTCGAGAGTCGTACCAAACGACGGGGCAAAACTCCGGGCGTTATTAAATGATGGTTCGGAGAATAATTTTAAATAATTGGAGACAAATTTTGACAATTTATTAAAAAATTTGCATTTCTTCGACGAATTTTTAATGTTCTTTTTGTAGTATAAAAAACTTAAATTTTGGCAGCACTGAAAATTTCTATAGCGTTGATCAAGACAAGGTGGAATACAAGATATGACAAAAATCCGCTGAAAAATATGAATATTTAGGTACCAAAATATTGGGTTAGGTTAGGTGTGACAATCAAAAGTTTTGCACTTCCCACAATAGGGGGTGGTCGAGAGTGGTACCAAACGACGGGGCAAAACTCCGGGCGTTATTTAATGATGGTTCAGAGAATAATTTTGAATAATTTGAGACAAATTTTGACAATTTATTAAGAAATTTGCATTTCTTTGACAAATTTTTAATGTTCTATTTGTAGTACCAAAACTCTTAAATTTTGGCAGCATTGAAAATTTCTATAGCGTTGATCAAGACAAGGTAGAATACAAGATATGACAAAAACCCGCTGAAAAATATGAATATTTAGGTACCGAAAGATTAGGTTAGTTTAGGTGTAAAAATCAAGGGGTGCGTGTCAGAAAACCTCCCCGTGGTGCACCCTGGGCACCAGCAACAATGCTTTTCATTGTTGCTGGTGGCTAATATTCTGACAACCGGTGCCATTTGTCGTGTTTGGCACCGGAGGCGGGGGGATGGACGTGAGTCCCATCCCCAAGCCGGAGGCCCTATCCTTGGGCCCGGCTCTCCCAGTACCGCTCTGTCTTATAGTGGACATGGGAGAGCCCCTTTGACGGGTTCGGCGTGCACTCACCCTGCTGCTGAACAGACAACGGGGTCTCTTCTTGTCAATCTGACGATTCTTTCCCTCTCTTTGTCCCCTTTTTGTTTTGTCCCCTGTTTTAGTTTTGTTCCCCCCTTTTTGGTTCTGCGTCCAAATTTGTTTCTTGTCCCCTTTTGTTGTCCGTCGTTGTCCCCCCCTTTCTTCTGACTTTTGTCCCCGTTGTCACCGTCTAGAGCATATCGTAACCCCGTTTTGTGCAGTGTCGTGGATCACGTCTCGCGGCTGCTGACGGGAGCGAGGGTCTTGGCTTCACCGCCCGGACTGCGAGGGAGTGGCCCTCTATAAAAACCACCCCGAATCTCAAGTTGCTGCCGCACGGCGAGGAGATGCATGGCTGATGGGTAGTTCAGTCACTAGTGCGGCCCCCTCAGGGTACCTGCCGTCCCCCTGTTGTATTAGGCTTGCCCGGGTATCGGGATCTCTGCCCGGGTCGACGTTTATTTCTCCCATACTCGTGGGTATTATTATGGATACATCATTAAAATCAATTTTAAAAAAGAAATCGTTGAGAGAGAGGTCGCGCACGCCCAGTACTGCGCGTTCCGAAGAGGAGGAGGAGATCTTGCGGTCGGAGCACGACAGCGATGTTGTAGAGATTACTCCGGTGGCAACACCGGAGAAAGCTCCGCGCAAGCGGTCGCGTTCAGCGCAGGAGTCGGAGACAGACGGCTCTAGTGATGACGCAGTATCGGCTGCAAAAGTGCCGACAGCCCGACGTGGACGCGGTCGTCCACCCACCCACGGTCGTTACGTGGGTCTGGGCAAGGCGAAGGCCGAACTCGCTGCCGCATTGCGGAAGGCCGATGCTGAGGAGCGCACGTCGGAAGATAGTCTAATTGCTATGGCAGTCCAGCGGGTCGCTGCTGGCAGGAAGCAGTTGGTGGTGGAGCAGGATGCTGAAGACTTGCCGGTGTCCCAGCTGAAGACCCGGCTTAGTGACGCCCTGGAAGCAATACGTCTGGTCTCCCGGAAATCGAAGGGACTAAAGGGCACGTGTCAAAAGGCCCTCAAAGAGTCCCTCGAGGCCATTCGGGAGATTGCGGAGGCCGTCTTCAGCCGCACAGTGAACGATGAGGTGCAGAAGCTGCAGATGGAAAACGCTCGCTTGGCGAAAGAGTTGTCCGAGCTCAAGAAGAGACAGGAGGTACTCGAAAAGCGGCACAACCAGGGCGCAAACAAGGCCGATACGGACCTTGTGGCTCTCGTCCGACAGGAGCTTGGCGAATTTCGCGCCAAGCTCTCGGTCATGGAGGGTCGGCTTCTGCGCCCTCCTCTGGCTGCAGATAGAGCTAGAGTGCCTCCCCCTCCTTCTCCCTCGATGCCTGCGCCGCCAACGTACGCGGCTAAAGTGAGGTCCTCGCAGCCCCCTGCAACTTCTCCAGTACCCGATGCAACAGCTCCGGTCAATCGAGGGGGCAGGAAGAGGTCGCAGGCTAAACGTGCAGCTGCCAAGGAGCACCCCGCCACTCCCATGCAAAAGCCAGCTGCTATTGCGCAGAAAGCCGACAACTGGGAGGTTGTCGGTCAGAAAAAAGAGGCGGCGAAACGAAAAAAGAAGGCGGCCAAGAAAGCTAGACAGGCGGCCAGAAAGGCGGCAAGGAAGCTCCAGGCCCCTCGCTCCACTGCAATTGTTTTAACGCTGCAGCCGGCTGCTATCGAGCGAGGGACAACATATGCGGAGCTCCTTAAAAAGGCGCGGGTAGCAATCGACCCCGGCAAACTGGGGATAACAGCAGGCTTGCGGTGCCGGACTACCCAGACCGGTGCCCGCCTTATTGAAGTGCCGGGAGTCGCAAGCGGCGACCAAGCGGACCGCCTGGCGGAAAGTCTCCGTCAGGTTCTGCAGTCGGAAGAGGTCCGCGTCTCCAGGCCCCAAAAGTGCGTTGATTTGCGCATCACGGGCCTGGATGACTCCATCACCAAAGATGAGGTCGTCGCTGCCGTCGCCAAGACCGGAGGTTGCCCTGCAGATCAAGTCAAGAGCGGTGAAATTAAGCAGGGCCGCTCCGGAATGGGGACGGCCATTATTAGCTGTCCCGTCGCCGCCGCCAAGAAACTGGCCGATAGCCGACGTCTTTTGGTGGGGTGGGTTTCGGCGCAAATTAAAGCGCTGGAGCCCAGGCTCGCCCGATGCTACCGCTGCTTATCCAGTGGCCACGTGGGTGTCATGTGCCCCTCACGGGTTGACTGCAGCGGCCGCTGTTTCCATTGCGGTCAGCTCGGACACGTGGCCGCAACGTGTGAGGCCACGCCGCATTGTGTTTTGTGTGCGGCGGTGGGCAAACCAGCGGAGCACCGGGCGGGTGGCAAGGGGTGCACCGCCACCAATAAAAAACTACCGCCAAGATCGCCTGCCTCGACGTCGGCATCAATAAGTGCCGCCGCTCCCGCGGTCAGGGGGCCGGAGGTTAATATGGAGACGTAATGCCTCCATGCCTCCGTCTCCTCCAATGTAATATAAACCACTGCGCCAGGGCTCAGGATCTTCTCCTCCAGAGCATGGCGCAGTGGTCAATACATGTCGCCGTCGTAGCCGAGCCCTATTTTGTCCCTCCCAGGGCTGACTGGGTAGGGGACCTCGATGGCTCGGTGGCGCTTATTTCGCCGGCCGCCGCCGGCATCCCGTCCTTCGAGAACATCGTCCGGGGACGGGGCTGCGTCGCAGCACTCGTAGGAGAAGCGGTTGTGGTGGGCGGTTACTTCTCACCCAACCGACCTCTCGCCGACTTCGAGGAGTATCTCCTCGAACTGACCGTCGTCGTCGCTCGAAGCCACCCTCGGCCCGTGCTCGTCGTCGGGGACCTCAATGCCAAATCCTCGGCTTGGGGTTCCGTGAACACGGACGCGAGGGGTGAATTGCTCGAGGAGTGGGCCGTAGAAAACGGCCTGCTAGTCCTCAATCGTGGGTCAGTGCACACGTGCGTGCGTCAGCGGGGCGGGTCAGTTATTGATGTCTCTTTTGCCAGCCCCGCACTAGCACGCCGTGTCCTAGGCTGGGGCGTCGTCGAGGAGGTGGAGACGCTGTCGGACCACCGCTATATTCGGTTCGACGTCTCCGCCCAGACCTCCGACCCCCCAGCCCCAAGGGCCCCGATTGGGGGCGGTCCGCGTTGGGCTTTGAAGAAGCTAAATCGGGAGGTCCTCCTGGAAGCCACCATCGTTCAGGCCTGGGTGCCAGCACCGGCCAGGCCTGACAATGTTGAGATGGAGGCCGAGTGGTTCCGGGAGGCCATAACGCAAGTTTGCGATGCGGCGATGCCTAGAGTGCCTGCAAATATTCCAGCCAGGCGCCGGGTGTACTGGTGGTCGGAACATATTGCCGACCTGCGCCACGCTTGCGTGGCGGCCAGACGCCAGTACATCCGGCTCCGCAGGAGGCGTCGCCGCCCTCCCGATTTCGACGCCAGGGAGGCGGAACTGTACGAGGCCTACAGAGCGGCCAAAGGTACGCTAAAAGTAGCCATCAAGCGGGCCAAGGATCTGGCCCGCCAAGAGCTGCTGGGGACTCTGGACCTTAATCCCTGGGGGCGTCCATACCTTATGGTGAGGGGCAAGCTTCGCCCCTGGGCGCCCCCCTTGTCCCAGAGTCTCCGGCCACAGTTGGTGGAGGAGGTGGTGGCCGCTCTGTTTCCCTCACGGGCGGAGCACACTCCTCCGTCGATGGTTCTGCCTTCCATGGCGTCCAGCGCGGACTTTGACGACGACGTGGTTCCCGAAGTGACCCAGGTAGAGTTGCGAGCGGCGGTGTCGAGACTACGCTCGAAAAACACCGCCCCAGGGCCCGACGGCATTCCAGGTCGTGCACTGGCCCTGGTCCTCGAGGAGCTCGCGCCCCGACTCAGGATGCTCCTCAGCGAGTGTTTGCAGCAGGGCCAGTTTCCGCGTCAGTGGAAGGTGGGGAAACTGGTCCTGATCAGGAAGGAAGGGCGCCCGGCGGACAGTCCGTCCGCCTACCGGCCCATTGTGGTGCTGGACGAGGTGGCTAAACTGTTCGAGTTTATAATCGCGGAGCGCCTCGTCCAGCGTCTTTCTTCAGTGGGTCCGGATCTGGCGGACAACCAGTATGGTTTCCGCCGCGGGCGCTCGACAATCGATGCAGTTCTGCAAGTGAGGAGCCTGGCGGAGGACGCGGTGTCCCGGGGCGAGGTCGTCTTCGCGGTGTCTTTGGACATCGCGAATGCCTTCAATACCTTGCCCTGGAGTTGCATTAGGGAGGCACTCGTTTTCCATCGTGTGCCGACCTACCTCCGCCGCATAGTCGGGGCATATTTATCCGAGAGGGTAGTCATCTACCCGGGTCACGACGGTTGGAGTCGGCGAGAGATGTCGTGCGGTGTTCCACAGGGATCGGTTCTGGGTCCGCTCCTGTGGAACATCGGTTACGACTGGGTGCTGCGAGGTGCGCTCCTCCGTGGCGTCGGCGTCATTTGTTACGCCGACGACACGCTTGTCACGGCGAGGGGTAAGTCGCACCGGGCGGCGGCCATACTGGCGACCGCTGGGGTCGCACAAGTCGTTGGTCGTATCCGGCGGTTGGGCCTCGAGGTGGCCCTGTCCAAGTCCGAGGCCGTTTGTTTTCACGGCCCTCGGAAACGGCCACCTCCAGGGGCCCATATTATGGTAGGAGGGGTCCGCATCGGCGTCGAGCCAACCCTAAAGTACTTGGGTCTCTTGCTCGACAGCCGATGGGACTTTATAGCCCATTTTCGTCGTTTGGCCCCCATTCTTCGAGGCGCTGCAGGCGCGCTCTCGCGCCTGCTGCCCAACCTTGGGGGGCCAAGCACCTCCTGCCGGAGGCTCTACGAGGGGGTCGTGCGGTCCATGGCCCTATATGGGGCCCCAGTGTGGGCAAACAACCTGACGGCCCGTAACATCACGGCGCTTCGTGCTCCACAGCGCGCCATGGCCGTCAGGTTGATTAGAGTTAGAGGTTACCGCACGATCTCGTTCGAGGCTGCGAGCCTCCTCGCCGGATCGATGCCATGGGACCTGGAAGCGGCGCTCCTCGCGTCGCTCTATCGTTGGCGCCAGGAGGCGCTAGCACGGGGCGAGGGACCGGGTTTTTCCGCAATCAAGGCGGTAAGGTCCGAGCTCCGCCAGGTCCTAGTGGCTAATTGGAAGGAGCGACTTGTGCACCCTAGTGCCGGGCACGCCACGATCGTGGCGGTAAGTCCCGTTTTTGAGGAGTGGCTGGAGAGGCGGCATGGCGCCCTCACCTTCCGGCTGACACAGGTTCTGACTGGCCACGGTTGTTTTGGCCAGTTCCTGTGTCGTATACGCCGGCAAGAGACGCCCGGTTGTCATCACTGCGGCGACTGCCGCGACGTTGTTGAGGACACGGCGTTGCACACTTTGGCGGTTTGCCCCGCCTGGGCATCGCAGCGCCGTGAGTTGATCGCGGCAGTCGGATCGGTTGCCCTCTCGCTCCCGGCCGTAGTCCAGTCTATGGTCCGGAGTGAGAGGTCGTGGAACGCCGTCGCCTCCTTCTGTGAGGAAGTAATTTCCATCAAGGAGGCGGCGGAGCGGGAGAGGGAGCGTTTAAACCCTCTCCCCAACCGCAGAGCCGGGCGCCGGAGGGCGCGAGACGACCTCCAGCCACCCTGAGGTTTGACCTGGGGGTGGCGGGCTTTGTGGGCCTGCCCGCCATCCGTTCAGCACCAGGTCCAAGAGGCGGCGTGCGTGTTCCCACGCGCGCCTCTGTGTCGAGTCCGTCTCCCCTCTAGGGGAGACAGTAGGGTTTTATGTGAAGTAGAGCCTATTTTGGGTAGGTCTTTCGTGTAGTGGCCTGCCGTTTCATACGGCGGGCCGTAACCTCGGCGGGGTCGCGACCGCATGCGAAAGCGATTCGCGCGGCCCCGTCGGTAGTGGTTGTGTCGAGGAACACCGTGGTAGGTTTAGTCGGTATTCCGGGAGGTACATTATCTTTTTTTTTAACATCTTTATTTTACCCCGGCGAGCCTGACATAATCCCTCCGCCCGCCCCCGCGGAGGGATATGCGTCACTGCATTCCACCACGTAAAAAAAAAAAAAAAAGGTGTGACAATCAAAACATTTGCACTTCCCACAATAGGGGGTGGTCGAGAGTCGTACCAAACGACGGGGCAAAACTCCGGGCGTTATTTAATGATGGTTCAGAGAATAATTTTGAATAATTTGAGACAAATTCTGCAATTTATTAAAAAAAATTGCATTTCTTTGACGAATTTTTAATGTTCTTTTGGTATTATAAAAACTCTTAAATTTTGGCAGCATTGAAAATTTCTATAGCGTTGATCAAGCCAAGGTAGAATACAAGATATGACAAAAATCCGCTGAAAAATATGAATATTTAGGTACCGAAAGATTAGGTTAGGTGAGGTGTGACAATCAAAAGTTTTGCACTTCCCACAATAGGGGGTGGTCGAGAGTCGTACCAAACGACGGGGCAAAACTCCGGGCGTTATTAAATGATAGTTCGGAGAATAATTTTGAATAATTTGAGACAAATTTTGACAATTTATTAAAAAATTTGCATTTCTACGACGAATTTTTTATGTTCTTTTTGTATTATAAAAAACTTAAATTTTGGCAGCACTGAAAATTTCTATAGCGTTGATCAAGACAAGGTAGAATACAAGATATGACAAAAACCCGCTGAAAAATATGAATATTCAGGTACCAAAAGATTCGGTTAGGTTAGGTGTGACAATCAAAAGTTTTGCACTTCCCACAATAGGGGGTGGTCGAGAGTCGTACCAAACGACGGGGCAAAACTCCGGGCGTTATTTAATGATGGTTCAGAGAAAAACTTTGAATAATTTGAGACAAATTTTGACAATTTATTAAAAATTTTGCATTTCTTTGACGAATTTTTAATGTTCTTTTTGTAGTATAAAAAACTTAAATTTTGGCAGCATTGAAAATTTCTATAGCGTTGATCAAGACAAGGTAGAATACAAGATATGACAAAAACCCGCTGAAAAATATGAATATTCAGGTACCGAAAGATTAGGTTAGTTTAGGTGTAAAAATCAAAAGTTTTGCACTTCCCACAATAGGGGGTGGTCGAGAGTCGTACCAAACGACGGGGCAAAACTCCGGGCGTTATTTAATGATGGTTCAGAGAATAATTTTGAATAATTTGAGACAAATTTTGACAATTTAATAAGAAATTTGCATTTCTTTGACAAATTTTTAATGTTCTATTTGTAGTACCAAAACTCGTAAATTTTGGCAGCATTGAAAATTTCTATAGCGTTGATCAAGACAAGGTAGAATACAAGATATGACAAAAACCCGCTGAAAAATATGAATATTCAGGTACCAAAAGATTCGGTTAGGTTAGGTGTGACAATCAAAAGTTTTGCACTTCCCACAATAGGGGGTGGTCGAGAGTCGTACCAAACGACGGGGCAAAACTCCGGGCGTTATTAAATGATGGTTCGGAGAATAATTTTGAATAATTTGAGACAAATTTTGACAATTTATTAAAAAATTTGCATTTCTTCGACGAATTTTTAATGTTCTTTTTGTAGTATAAAAAACTTAAATTTTGGCAGCACTGAAAATTTCTATAGCGTTGATCAAGACAAGGTGGAATACAAGATATGACAAAAATCCGCTGAAAAATATGAATATTTAGGTACCAAAATATTGGGTTAGGTTAGGTGTGACAATCAAAAGTTTTGCACTTCCCACAATAGGGGGTGGTCGAGAGTGGTACCAAACGACGGGGCAAAACTCCGGGCGTAATTTAATGATGGTTCAGAGAAAAACTTTGAATAATTTGAGACAAATTTTGACAATTTATTAAAAATTTTGCATTTCTTTGACGAATTTTTAATGTTCTTTTTGTAGTATTAAAGACTTAAATTTTGGCAGCACTGAAAATTTCTATAGCGTTGATCAAGACAAGGTGGAATACAAGATATGACAAAAATCCGCTGAAAAATATGAATATTTAGGTACCGAAAGATTAGGTTAGTTTAGGTGTAAAAATCAAAAGTTTTGCACTTCCCACAATAGGGGGTGGTCGAGAGTCGTACCAAACGACGGGGCAAAACTCCGGGCGTTATTAAATGATGGTTCGGAGAATAATTTTGAATAATTTGAGACAAATTTTGACAATTTATTAAAAAATTTGCATTTCTTCGACGAATTTTTAATGTTCTTTTTGTAGTATAAAAAACTTAAATTTTGGCAGCACTGAAAATTTCTATAGCGTTGATCAAGACAAGGTGGAATACAAGATATGACAAAAATCCGCTGAAAAATATGAATATTTAGGTACCAAAATATTGGGTTAGGTTAGGTGTGACAATCAAAAGTTTTGCACTTCCCACAATAGGGGGTGGTCGAGAGTGGTACCAAACGACGGGGCAAAACTCCGGGCGTAATTTAATGATGGTTCAGAGAAAAACTTTGAATAATTTGAGACAAATTTTGACAATTTATTAAAAATTTTGCATTTCTTTGACGAATTTTTAATGTTCTTTTTGTAGTATTAAAAACTTAAATTTTGGCAGCACTGAAAATTTCTATAGCGTTGATCAAGACAAGGTGGAATACAAGATATGACAAAAATCCGCTGAAAAATATGAATATTTAGGTACCGAAAGATTAGGTTAGTTTAGGTGTAAAAATCAAAAGTTTTGCACTTCCCACAATAGGGGGTGGTCGAGAGTCGTACCAAACGACGGGGCAAAACTCCGGGCGTTATTTAATGATGGTTCAGAGAATAATTTTGAATAATTTGAGACAAATTTTGACAATTTATTAAGAAATTTGCATTTCTTTGACAAATTTTTAATGTTCTATTTGTAGTACCAAAACTCTTAAATTTTGGCAGCATTGAAAATTTCTATAGCGTTGATCAAGACAAGGTAGAATACAAGATATGACAAAAACCCGCTGAAAAATATGAATATTTAGGTACCGAAAGATTAGGTTAGTTTAGGTGTAAAAATCAAAAGTTTTGCACTTCCCACAATAGGGGGTGGTCGAGAGTCGTACCAAACGACGGGGCAAAACTCCGGGCGTTATTTAATGATGGTTCAGAGAATAATTTTAAATAATTTGAGACAAATTTTGACAATTTATTAAGAAATTTGCATTTCTTTGACAAATTTTTAATGTTCTATTTGTAGTACCAAAACTCTTAAATTTTGGCAGCATTGAAAATTTCTATAGCGTTGATCAAGACAAGGTAGAATACAAGATATGACAAAAACCCGCTGAAAAATATGAATATTCAGGTACCAAAAGATTCTGTTAGGTTAGGTGTGACAATCAAAAGTTTTGCACTTCCCACAATAGGGGGTGGTCGAGAGTCGTACCAAACGACGGGGCAAAACTCCGGGCGTTATTAAATGATGGTTCGGAGAATAATTTTGAATAATTTGAGACAAATTTTGACAATTTATTAAAAAATTTGCATTTCTTCGACGAATTTTTAATGTTCTTTTTGTAGTATAAAAAACTTAAATTTTGGCAGCACTGAAAATTTCTATAGCGTTGATCAAGACAAGGTGGAATACAAGATATGACAAAAATCCGCTGAAAAATATGAATATTTAGGTACCGAAAGATTAGGTTAGTTTAGGTGTAAAAATCAAAAGTTTTGCACTTCCCACAATAGGGGGTGGTCGAGAGTGGTACCAAACGACGGGGCAAAACTCCGGGCGTTATTTAATGATGGTTCAGAGGATAATTTTGAATAATTTGAGACAAATTTTGACAATTTATTAAAAAATTTGCATTTCTTTGACAAATTTTTAATGTTCTATTTGTAGTACAAAAACTCTTAAATTTTGGCAGCATTGAAAATTTCTATAGCGTTGATCAAGACAAGGTAGAATACAAGATATGACAAAAACCCGCTGAAAAATATGAATATTTAGGTACCGAAAGATTAGGTTAGTTTAGGTGTAAAAATCAAAAGTTTTGCACTTCCCACAATAGGGGGTGGTCGAGAGTCGTACCAAACGACGGGGCAAAACTCCGGGCGTTATTTAATGATGGTTCAGAGAATAATTTTGAATAATTTGAGACAAATTTTGACAATTTATTAAGAAATTTGCATTTCTTTGACATATTTTTAATGTTCTATTTGAAGTACAAAAACTCTTAAATTTTGGCAGCATTGAAAATTTCTATAGCGTTGATCAAGACAAGGTAGAATACAAGATATGACAAAAACCCGCTGAAAAATTTGAATATTCAGGTACCAAAAGATTCGGTTAGGTTAGGTGTGACAATCAAAAGTTTTGCACTTCCCACAATAGGGGGTGGTCGAGAGTCGTACCAAACGACGGGGCAAAACTCCGGGCGTTATTAAATGATGGTTCGGAGAATAATTTTAAATAATTGGAGACAAATTTTGACAATTTATTAAAAATTTTGCATTTCTTTGACGAATTTTTAATGTTCTTTTTGTAGTATAAAAAACTTAAATTTTGGCAGCACTGAAAATTTCTATAGCGTTGATCAAGACAAGGTGGAATACAAGATATGACAAAAACCCGCTGAAAAATATGAATATTCAGGTACCAAAAGATTCGGTTAGGTTAGGTGTGACAATCAAAAGTTTTGCACTTCCCACAATAGGGGGTGGTCGAGAGTCGTACCAAACGACGGGGCAAAACTCCGGGCGTTATTAATTGATGGTTCGGAAAATAATTTTGAATAATTTGAGACAAATTTTGACAATTTATTAAGAAATTTGCATTTCTTTGACAAATTTTTAATGTTCTATTTGTAGTACCAAAACTCTTAAATTTTAGCAGCATTGAAAATTTCTATAGCGTTGATCAAGACAAGGTAGAATACAAGATATGACAAAAACCCGCTGAAAAATATGAATATTCAGGTACCAAAAGTTTCGGTTAGGTTAGGTGTGACAATCAAAAGTTTTGCACTTCCCACAATAGGGGGTGGTCGAGAGTCGTACCAAACGACGGGGCAAAACTCCGGGCGTTATTAAATGATGGTTCGGAGAATAATTTTGAATAATTTGAGACAAATTTTGACAATTTATTAAAAAATTTGCATTTCTTCGACGAATTTTTAATGTTCTTTTTGTAGTATAAA
The DNA here is from genome assembly GCA_963675205.1 of Catocala nupta. NCBI lineage: Eukaryota > Metazoa > Arthropoda > Insecta > Lepidoptera > Erebidae > Catocala > Catocala nupta. The sequence goes on along the minus strand of OY776107.1, from coordinate 509,005 downwards.
AAACTTAAATATTGGCAGCACTGAAAATTTCTATAGCGTTGATCAAGACAAGGTGGAATACAAGATATGACAAAAATCCGCTGAAAAATATGAATATTTAGGTACCAAAATATTGGGTTAGGTTAGAGGTGACAATCAAAAGTTTTGCACTTCCCACAATAGGGGGTGGTCGAGAGTGGTACCAAACGACGGGGCAAAACTCCGGGCGTAATTTAATGATGGTTCAGAGAAAAACTTTGAATAATTTGAGACAAATTTTGACAATTTATTAAAAATTTTGCATTTCTTTGACGAATTTTTAATGTTCTTTTTGTAGTATTAAAAACTTAAATTTTGGCAGCACTGAAAATTTCTATAGCGTTGATCAAGACAAGGTGGAATACAAGATATGACAAAAATCCGCTGAAAAATATGAATATTTAGGTACCGAAAGATTAGGTTAGTTTAGGTGTAAAAATCAAAAGTTTTGCACTTCCCACAATAGGGGGTGGTCGAGAGTCATACCAAACGACGGGGCAAAACTCCGGGCGTTATTTAATGATGGTTCAGAGGATAATTTTGAATAATTTGAGACAAATTTTGACAATTTATTAAAAAATTTGCATTTCTTTGACAAATTTTTAATGTTCTATTTGTAGTACAAAAACTCTTAAATTTTGGCAGCATTGAAAATTTCTATAGCGTTGATCAAGACAAGGTAGAATACAAGATATGACAAAAACCCGCTGAAAAATTTGAATATTCAGGTACCAAAAGATTCGGTTAGGTTAGGTGTGACAATCAAAAGTTTTGCACTTCCCACAATAGGGGGTGGTCGAGAGTCGTACCAAACGACGGGGCAAAACTCCGGGCGTTATTAAATGATGGTTCGGAGAATAATTTTAAATACTTAATTGGAGACAAATTTTGACAATTTATTAAAAATTTTGCATTTCTTTGACGAATTTTTAATGTTCTTTTTGTAGTATAAAAAACTTAAATTTTGGCAGCACTGAAAATTTCTATAGCGTTGATCAAGACAAGGTGGAATACAAGATATGACAAAAACTCGCTGAAAAATATGAATATTCAGGTACCAAAAGATTCGGTTAGGTTAGGTGTGACAATCAAAAGTTTTGCACTTCCCACAATAGGGGGTGGTCGAGAGTCGTACCAAACGACGGGGCAAAACTCCGGGCGTTATTAAATGATGGTTCGGAAAATAATTTTGAATAATTTGAGACAAATTTTGACAATTTATTAAGAAATTTGCATTTCTTTGACAAATTTTTAATGTTCTATTTGTAGTACCAAAACTCTTAAATTTTGGCAGCATTGAAAATTTCTATAGCGTTGATCAAGACAAGGTAGAATACAAGATATGACAAAAACCCGCTGAAAATATGAATATTCAGGTACCAAAAGATTCGGTTAGGTTAGGTGTGACAATCAAAAGTTTTGCACTTCCCACAATAGGGGGTGGTCGAGAGTCGTACCAAACGACGGGGCAAAACTCCGGGCGTTATTAAATGATGGTTCGGAGAATAATTTTGAATAATTTGAGACAAATTTTGACAATTTATTAAAAAATTTGCATTTCTTCGACGAATTTTTAATGTTCTTTTTGTAGTATAAAAACTTAAATTTTGGCAGCACTGAAAATTTCTATAGCGTTGATCAAGACAAGGTGGAATACAAGATATGACAAAAATCCGCTGAAAAATATGAATATTTAGGTACCAAAATATTGGGTTAGGTTAGAGGTGACAATCAAAAGTTTTGCACTTCCCACAATAGGGGGTGGTCGAGAGTGGTACCAAACGACGGGGCAAAACTCCGGGCGTAATTTAATGATGGTTCAGAGAAAAACTTTGAATAATTTGAGACAAATTTTGACAATTTATTAAAAATTTTGCATTTCTTTGACGAATTTTTAATGTTCTTTTTGTAGTATTAAAAACTTAAATTTTGGCAGCACTGAAAATTTCTATAGCGTTGATCAAGACAAGGTAGAATACAAGATATGACAAAAATCCGCTGAAAAATATGAATATTTAGGTACCGAAAGATTAGGTTAGTTTAGGTGTAAAAATCAAAAGTTTTGCACTTCCACAATAGGGGGTGGTCGAGAGTCGTACCAAACGACGGGGCAAAACTCCGGGCGTTATTAAATGATGGTTCGGAGAATAATTTTGATTAATTTGAGACAAATTTTGACAATTTATTAAAAAATTTGCATTTCTTCGACGAATTTTTAATGTTCTTTTTGTAGTATAAAAAACTTAAATTTTGGCAGCACTGAAAATTTCTATAGCGTTGATCAAGACAAGGTGGAATACAAGATATGACAAAAATCCGCTGAAAAATATGAATATTTAGGTACCAAAATATTGGGTTAGGTTAGGTGTGACAATCAAAAGTTTTGCACTTCCCACAATAGGGGGTGGTCGAGAGTGGTACCAAACGACGGGGCAAAACTCCGGGCGTTATTTAATGATGGTTCGGAAAATAATTTTGAATAATTTGAGACAAATTTTGACAATTTATTAAGAAATTTGCATTTCTTTGACAAATTTTTAATGTTCTATTTGTAGTACCAAAACTCTTAAATTTTGGCAGCATTGAAAATTTCTATAGCGTTGATCAAGACAAGGTAGAATACAAGATATGACAAAAACCCGCTGAAAAATATGAATATTCAGGTACCAAAAGTTTCGGTTAGGTTAGGTGTGACAATCAAAAGTTTTGCACTTCCCACAATAGGGGGTGGTCGAGAGTCGTACCAAACGACGGGGCAAAACTCCGGGCGTTATTAAATGATGGTTCGGAGAATAATTTTGAATAATTTGAGACAAATTTTGACAATTTATTAAAAAATTTGCATTTCTTCGACGAATTTTTAATGTTCTTTTTGTAGTATAAAAAACTTAAATATTGGCAGCACTGAAAATTTCTATAGCGTTGATCAAGACAAGGTGGAATACAAGATATGACAAAAATCCGCTGAAAAATATGAATATTTAGGTACCGAAAGATTAGGTTAGTTTAGGTGTAAAAATCAAAAGTTTTGCACTTCCCACAATAGGGGGTGGTCGAGAGTCGTACCATACGACGGGGCAAAACTCCGGGCGTTATTTAATGATGGTTCAGAGAATAATTTTGAATAATTTGAGACAAATTTTGACAATTTATTAAGAAATTTGCATTTCTTTGACATATTTTTAATGTTCTATTTGTAGTACAAAAACTCTTAAATTTTGGCAGCATTGAAAATTTCTATAGCGTTGATCAAGACAAGGTAGAATACAAGATATGACAAAAACCCGCTGAAAAATTTGAATATTCAGGTACCAAAAGATTCGGTTAGGTTAGGTGTGACAATCAAAAGTTTTGCACTTCCCACAATAGGGGGTGGTCGAGAGTCGTACCAAACGACGGGGCAAAACTCCGGGCGTTATTAAATGATGGTTCGGAGAATAATTTTAAATACTTAATTGGAGACAAATTTTGACAATTTATTAAAAATTTTGCATTTCTTTGACGAATTTTTAATGTTCTTTTTGTAGTATAAAAAACTTAAATTTTGGCAGCACTGAAAATTTCTATAGCGTTGATCAAGACAAGGTGGAATACAAGATATGACAAAAACTCGCTGAAAAATATGAATATTCAGGTACCAAAAGATTCGGTTAGGTTAGGTGTGACAATCAAAAGTTTTGCACTTCCCACAATAGGGGGTGGTCGAGAGTCGTACCAAACGACGGGGCAAAACTCCGGGCGTTATTAAATGATGGTTCGGAGAATAATTTTGAATAATTTGAGACAAATTTTGACAATTTATTAAAAAATTTGCATTTCTTCGACGAATTTTTAATGTTCTTTTTGTAGTATAAAAAACTTAAATATTGGCAGCACTGAAAATTTCTATAGCGTTGATCAAGACAAGGTGGAATACAAGATATGACAAAAATCCGCTGAAAAATATGAATATTTAGGTACCAAAATATTGGGTTAGGTTAGAGGTGACAATCAAAAGTTTTGCACTTCCCACAATAGGGGGTGGTCGAGAGTGGTACCAAACGACGGGGCAAAACTCCGGGCGTAATTTAATGATGGTTCAGAGAAAAACTTTGAATAATTTGAGACAAATTTTGACAATTTATTAAAAATGTTGCATTTCTTTGACGAATTTTTAATGTTCTTTTTGTAGTATAAAAAACTTAAATTTTGGCAGCTCTGAAAATTTCTATAGCGTTGATCAAGACAAGGTGGAATACAAGATATGACAAAAATCCGCTGAAAATTATGAATATTTAGGTACCGAAAGATTAGGTTAGGTTAGGTGTAAAAATCAAAAGTTTTGCACTTCCCACAATAGGGGGTGGTCGAGAGTCGTACCAAACGACGGGGCAAAACTCCGGGCGTTATTTAATGATGGTTCGGAGAATAATTTTGAATAATTTGAGACAAATTTTGACAATTTATTAAAAAATTTGCATTTCTTCGACGAATTTTTAATGTTCTTTTTGTAGTATAAAAAACTTAAATTTTGGCAGCACTGAAAATTTCTATAGCGTTGATCAAGACAAGGTGGAATACAAGATATGACAAAAATCCGCTGAAAAATATGAATATTTAGGTACCAAAATATTGGGTTAGGTTAGAGGTGACAATCAAAAGTTTTGCACTTCCCACAATAGGGGGTGGTCGAGAGTGGTACCAAACGACGGGGCAAAACTCCGGGCGTAATTTAATGATGGTTCAGAGAAAAACTTTAAATAATTTGAGACAAATTTTGACAATTTATTAAAAATTTTGCATTTCTTTGACGAATTTTTAATGTTCTTTTTGTAGTATTAAAAACTTAAATTTTGGCAGCACTGAAAATTTCTATAGCGTTGATCAAGACAAGGTGGAATACAAGATATGACAAAAATCCGCTGAAAAATATGAATATTTAGGTACCGAAAGATTAGGTTAGTTTAGGTGTAAAAATCAAAAGTTTTGCACTTCCCACAATAGGGGGTGGTCGAGAGTCGTACCAAACGACGGGGCAAAACTCCGGGCGTTATTTAATGATGGTTCAAAGGATAATTTTGAATAATTTGAGACAAATTTTGACAATTTATTAAAAAATTTGCATTTCTTTGACAAATTTTTAATGTTCTATTTGTAGTACAAAAACTCTTAAATTTTGGCAGCATTGAAAATTTCTATAGCGTTGATCAAGACAAGGTAGAATACAAGATATGACAAAAACCCGCTGAAAAATATGAATATTTAGGTACCGAAAGATTAGGTTAGTTTAGGTGTAAAAATCAAAAGTTTTGCACTTCCCACAATAGGGGGTGGTCGAGAGTCGTACCAAACGACGGGGCAAAACTCCGGGCGTTATTTAATGATGGTTCAGAGAATAATTTTGAATAATTTGAGACAAATTTTGACAATTTATTAAGAAATTTGCATTTCTTTGACATATTTTTAATGTTCTATTTGTAGTACAAAAACTGTTAAATTTTGGCAGCATTGAAATTTTCTATAGCGTTGATCAAGACAAGGTAGAATACAAGATATGACAAAAACCCGCTGAAAAATTTGAATATTCAGGTACCAAAAGATTCGGTTAGGTTAGGTGTGACAATCAAAAGTTTTGCACTTCCCACAATAGGGGGTGGTCGAGAGTCGTACCAAACGACGGGGCAAAACTCCGGGCGTTATTAAATGATGGTTCGGAAAATAATTTTGAATAATTTGAGACAAATTTTGACAATTTATTAAGAAATTTGCATTTCTTTGACAAATTTTTAATGTTCTATTTGTAGTACCAAAACTCTTAAATTTTGGCAGCATTGAAAATTTCTATAGCGTTGATCAAGACAAGGTAGAATACAAGATATGACAAAAACCCGCTGAAAAATATGAATATTCAGGTACCAAAAGATTCGGTTAGGTTAGGTGTGACAATCAAAAGTTTTGCACTTCCCACAATAGGGGGTGGTCGAGAGTCGTACCAAACGGCGGGGCAAAACTCCGGGCGTTATTAAATGATGGTTCGGAGAATAATTTTGAATAATTTGAGACAAATTTTGACAATTTATTAAAAAATTTGCATTTCTTCGACGAATTTTTAATGTTCTTTTTGTAGTATAAAAAACTTAAATTTTGGCAGCACTGAAAATTTCTATAGCGTTGATCAAGACAAGGTGGAATACAAGATATGACAAAAATCCGCTGAAAAATATGAATATTTAGGTACCAAAATATTGGGTTAGGTTAGGTGTGACAATCAAAAGTTTTGCACTTCCCACAATAGGGGGTGGTCGAGAGTCGTACCAAACGACGGGGCAAAACTCCGGGCGTTATTTAATGATGGTTCAGAGAATAATTTTGAATAATTTGAGACAAATTTTGACAATTTATTAAGAAATTTGCATTTCTTTGACAAATTTTTAATGTTCTATTTGTAGTACAAAAACTCTTAAATTTTGGCAGCATTGAAAATTTCTATAGCGTTGATCAAGACAAGGTAGAATACAAGATATGACAAAAACCCGCTGAAAAATTTGAATATTCAGGTACCAAAAGATTCGGTTAGGTTAGGTGTGACAATCAAAAGTTTTGCACTTCTCACAATAGGGGGTGGTCGAGAGTCGTACCAAACGACGGGGCAAAACTCCGGGCGTTATTAAATGATGGTTCGGAGAATAATTTTGAATAATTGGAGTCAAATTTTGACAATTTATTAAAAATTTTGCATTTCTTTGACGAATTTTTAATGTTCTTTTTGTAGTATAAAAAACTTAAATTTTGGCAGCACTGAAAATTTCTATAGCGTTGATCAAGACAAGGTGGAATACAAGATATGACAAAAATCCGCTGAAAAATATGAATATTTAGGTACCGAAAGATTAGGTTAGGTTAGGTGTAAAAATCAAAAGTTTTGCACTTCCCACAATAGGGGGTGGTCGAGAGTCGTACCAAACGACGGGGCAAAACTCCGGGCGTTATTTAATGATGGTTCGGAGAATAATTTTGAATAATTTGAGACAAATTTTGACAATTTATTAAAAACTTGCATTTCTTTGACAAATTTTTAATGTTCTATTTGTAGTACAAAAACTCTTAAATTTTGGCAGCATTGAAAATTTCTATAGCATTGATCAAGACAAGGTAGAATACAAGATATGACAAAAACCCGCTGAAAAATATGAATATTCAGGTACCAAAAGATTCGGTTAGGTTAGGTGTGACAATCAAAAGTTTTGCACTTCCCACAATAGGGGGTGGTCGAGAGTCGTACCAAACGACGGGGCAAAACTCCGGGCGTTATTAAATGATGGTTCAGAGAAAAACTTTGAATAATTTGAGACAAATTTTGACAATTTATTAAAAATTTTGCATTTCTTCGACGAATTTTTAATGTTCTTTTTGTAGTATAAAAAACTTAAATTTTGGCAGCACTGAAAATTTCTATAGCGTTGATCAAGACAAGGTAGAATACAAGATATGACAAAAACCCGCTGAAAAATATGAATATTCATGTACCAAAAGATTCGGTTAGGTTAGGTGTGACAATCAAAAGTTTTGCACTTCCCACAATAGCGGGTGGTCGAGATTCGTACCAAACGACGGGGCAAAACTCCGGGCGTTATTAAATGATGGTTCGGAGAATAATTTTAAATAATTGGAGACAAATTTTGACAATTTATTAAAAAATTTGCATTTCTTCGACGAATTTTTAATGTTCTTTTTGTAGTATAAAAAACTTAAATTTTGGCAGCACTGAAAATTTCTATAGCGTTGATCAAGACAAGGTGGAATACAAGATATGACAAAAATCCGCTGAAAAATATGAATATTTAGGTACCAAAAGATTCGGTTAGGTTAGGTGTGACAATCAAAAGTTTTGCACTTCCCACAATAGGGGGTGGTCGAGAGTCGTACCAAACGACGGGGCAAAACTCCGGGCGTTATTAAATGATGGTTCGGAGAATAATTTTGAATAATTTGAGACAAATTTTGACAATTTATTAAGAAATTTGCATTTCTTTGACAAATTTTTAATGTTCTATTTGTAGTACCAAAACTCTTAAATTTTGGCAGCATTGAAAATTTCTATAGCGTTGATCAAGACAAGGTAGAATACAAGATATGACAAAAACCCGCTGAAAAATATGAATATTCAGGTACCAAAAGATTCGGTTAGGTTAGGTGTGACAATCAAAAGTTTTGCACTTCCCACAATAGGGGGTGGTCGAGAGTCGTACCAAACGACGGGGCAAAACTCCGGGCGTTATTAAATGATGGTTCGGAGAATAATTTTGAATAATTTGAGACAAATTTTTACAATTTATTCAAAAATTTGCATTTCTTCGACGAATTTTTAATGTTCTTTTTGTAGTATAAAAAACTTAAATTTTGGCAGCACTGAAAATTTCTATAGCGTTGATCAAGACAAGGTGGAATACAAGATATGACAAAAATCCGCTGAAAAATATGAATATTTAGGTACCAAAATATTGGGTTAGGTTAGGTGTGACAATCAAACGTTTTGCACTTCCCACAATAGGGGGTGGTCGAGAGTGGTACCAAACGACGGGGCAAAACTCCGGGCGTTATTTAATGATGGTTCAGAGAAAAACTTTGAATAATTTGAGACAAATTTTGACAATTTATTAAATATTTTGCATTTCTTTGACGAATTTTTAATGTTCTTTTTGTAGTATTAAAAACTTAAATTTTGGCAGCACTGAAAATTTCTATAGCGTTGATCAAGACAAGGTGGAATACAAGATATGACAAAAACCCGCTGAAAAATATGAATATTCAGGTACCAAAAGATTCGGTTAGGTTAGGTGTGACAATCAAAAGTTTTGCACTTCCCACAATAGCGGGTGGTCAAGAGTCGTACCAAACGACGGGGCAAAACTCCGGGCGTTATTTAATGATGGTTCAGAGAAAAACTTTGAATAATTTGAGACAAATTTTGACAATTTATTAAATATTTTGCATTTCTTTGACGAATTTTTAATGTTCTTTTTGTAGTATTAAAAACTTAAATTTTGGCAGCACTGAAAATTTCTATAGCGTTGATCAAGACAAGGTGGAATACAAGATATGACAAAAATCCGCTGAAAAATATGAATATTTAGGTACCGAAAGATTAGGTTAGTTTAGGTGTAAAAATCAAAAGTTTTGCACTTCCACAATAGGGGGTGGTCGAGAGTCGTACCAAACGACGGGGCAAAACTCCGGGCGTTATTAAATGATGGTTCGGAGAATAATTTTGATTAATTTGAGACAAATTTTGACAATTTATTAAAAAATTTGCATTTCTTCGACGAATTTTTAATGTTCTTTTTGTAGTATAAAAAACTTAAATTTTGGCAGCACTGAAAATTTCTATAGCGTTGATCAAGACAAGGTGGAATACAAGATATGACAAAAATCCGCTGAAAAATATGAATATTTAGGTACCAAAATATTGGGTTAGGTTAGGTGTGACAATCAAAAGTTTTGCACTTCCCACAATAGGGGGTGGTCGAGAGTGGTACCAAACGACGGGGCAAAACTCCGGGCGTTATTTAATGATGGTTCAGAGAAAAACTTTGAATAATTTGAGACAAATTTTGACAATTTATTAAAAATGTTGCATTTCTTTGACGAATTTTTAATGTTCTTTTTGTAGTATAAAAAACTTAAATTTTGGCAGCTCTGAAAATTTCTATAGCGTTGATCAAGACAAGGTGGAATACAAGATATGACAAAAATCCGCTGAAAATTATGAATATTTAGGTACCGAAAGATTAGGTTAGGTTAGGAGTAAAAATCAAAAGTTTTGCACTTCCCACAATAGGGGGTGGTCGAGAGTCGTACCAAACGACGGGGCAAAACTCCGGGCGTTATTAAATGATGGTTCGGAGAATAATTTTGAATAATTTGAGACAAATTTTGACAATTTATTAAAAAATTTGCATTTCTTCGACGAATTTTTAATGTTCTTTTTGTAGTATAAAAAACTTAAATTTTGGCAGCACTGAAAATTTCTATAGCGTTGATCAAGACAAGGTGGAATACAAGATATGACAAAAATCCGCTGAAAAATATGAATATTTAGGTACCAAAATATTGGGTTAGGTTAGGTGTGACAATCAAAAGTTTTGCACTTCCCACAATAGGGGGTGGTCGAGAGTCGTACCAAACGACGGGGCAAAACTCCGGGCGTTATTTAATGATGGTTCAGAGAATAATTTTGAATAATTTGAGACAAATTTTGACAATTTATTAAGAAATTTGCATTTCTTTGACAAATTTTTAATGTTCTATTTGTAGTACAAAAACTCTTAAATTTTGGCAGCATTGAAAATTTCTATAGCGTTGATCAAGACAAGGTAGAATACAAGATATGACAAAAACCCGCTGAAAAATTTGAATATTCAGGTACCAAAAGATTCGGTTAGGTTAGGTGTGACAATCAAAAGTTTTGCACTTCTCACAATAGGGGGTGGTCGAGAGTCGTACCAAACGACGGGGCAAAACTCCGGGCGTTATTAAATGATGGTTCGGAGAATAATTTTGAATAATTGGAGTCAAATTTTGACAATTTATTAAAAATTTTGCATTTCTTTGACGAATTTTTAATGTTCTTTTTGTAGTATAAAAAACTTAAATTTTGGCAGCACTGAAAATTTCTATAGCGTTGATCAAGACAAGGTGGAATACAAGATATGACAAAAATCCGCTAAAAAATATGAATATTTAGGTACCGAAAGATTAGGTTAGGTTAGGTGTAAAAATCAAAAGTTTTGCACTTCCCACAATAGGGGGTGGTCGAGAGTCGTACCAAACGACGGGGCAAAACTCCGGGCGTTATTTAATGATGGTTCGGAGAATAATTTTGAATAATTTGAGACAAATTTTGACAATTTATTAAAAACTTGCATTTCTTTGACAAATTTTTAATGTTCTATTTGTAGTACAAAAACTCTTAAATTTTGGCAGCATTGAAAATTTCTATAGCGTTGATCAAGACAAGGTAGAATACAAGATATGACAAAAACCCGCTGAAAAATATGAATATTCAGGTACCAAAAGATTCGGTTAGGTTAGGTGTGACAATCAAAAGTTTTGCACTTCCCACAATAGGGGGTGGTCGAGAGTCGTACCAAACGACGGGGCAAAACTCCGGGCGTTATTAAATGATGGTTCAGAGAAAAACTTTGAATAATTTGAGACAAATTTTGACAATTTATTAAAAATTTTGCATTTCTTCGACGAATTTTTAATGTTCTTTTTGTAGTATAAAAAACTTAAATTTTGGCAGCACTGAAAATTTCTATAGCGTTGATCAAGACAAGGTAGAATACAAGATATGACAAAAACCCGCTGAAAAATATGAATATTCATGTACCAAAAGATTCGGTTAGGTTAGGTGTGACAATCAAAAGTTTTGCACTTCCCACAATAGCGGGTGGTCGAGATTCGTACCAAACGACGGGGCAAAACTCCGGGCGTTATTAAATGATGGTTCGGAGAATAATTTTAAATAATTGGAGACAAATTTTGACAATTTATTAAAAAATTTGCATTTCTTCGACGAATTTTTAATGTTCTTTTTGTAGTATAAAAAACTTAAATTTTGGCAGCACTGAAAATTTCTATAGCGTTGATCAAGACAAGGTGGAATACAAGATATGACAAAAATCCGCTGAAAAATATGAATATTTAGGTACCAAAAGATTCGGTTAGGTTAGGTGTGACAATCAAAAGTTTTGCACTTCCCACAATAGGGGGTGGTCGAGAGTCGTACCAAACGACGGGGCAAAACTCCGGGCGTTATTAAATGATGGTTCGGAGAATAATTTTGAATAATTTGAGACAAATTTTGACAATTTATTAAGAAATTTGCATTTCTTTGACAAATTTTTAATGTTCTATTTGTAGTACCAAAACTCTTAAATTTTGGCAGCATTGAAAATTTCTATAGCGTTGATCAAGACAAGGTAGAATACAAGATATGACAAAAACCCGCTGAAAAATATGAATATTCAGGTACCAAAAGATTCGGTTAGGTTAGGTGTGACAATCAAAAGTTTTGCACTTCCCACAATAGGGGGTGGTCGAGAGTCGTACCAAACGACGGGGCAAAACTCCGGGCGTTATTAAATGATGGTTCGGAGAATAATTTTGAATAATTTGAGACAAATTTTTACAATTTATTCAAAAATTTGCATTTCTTCGACGAATTTTTAATGTTCTTTTTGTAGTATAAAAAACTTAAATTTTGGCAGCACTGAAAATTTCTATAGCGTTGATCAAGACAAGGTGGAATACAAGATATGACAAAAATCCGCTGAAAAATATGAATATTTAGGTACCAAAATATTGGGTTAGGTTAGGTGTGACAATCAAAAGTTTTGCACTTCCCACAATAGGGGTGGTCGAGAGTGGTACCAAACGACGGGGCAAAACTCCGGGCGTTATTTAATGATGGTTCAGAGAAAAACTTTGAATAATTTGAGACAAATTTTGACAATTTATTAAAAATTTTGCATTTCTTTGACGAATTTTTAATGTTCTTTTTGTAGTATTAAAAACTTAAATTTTGGCAGCACTGAAAATTTCTATAGCGTTGATCAAGACAAGGTGGAATACAAGATATGACAAAAATCCGCTGAAAAATATGAATATTTAGGTACCGAAAGATTAGGTTAGTTTAGGTGTAAAAATCTAAAGTTTTGCACTTCCCACAATAGGGGTTGGTCGAGAGTCGTACCAAACGACGGGGCAAAACTCCGGGCGTTATTTAATGATGGTTCGGAGAATAATTTTGAATAATTTGAGACAAATTTTGACAATTTATTACAAAATTTGCATTTCTTTGACAAATTTTTAATGTTCTATTTGTAGTACAAAAACTCTTAAATTTTGGCAGCATTGAAAATTTCTATAGCGTTGATCAAGACAAGGTAGAATACAAGATATGACAAAAACCCGCTGAAAAATATGAATATTCAGGTACCAAAAGATTCGGTTAGGTTAGGTGTGACAATCAAAAGTTTTGCACTTCCCACAATAGCGGGTGGTCAAGAGTCGTACCAAACGACGGGGCAAAACTCCGGGCGTTATTTAATGATGGTTCAGAGAAAAACTTTGAATAATTTGAGACAAATTTTGACAATTTATTAAAAATTTTGCATTTCTTTGACGAATTTTTAATGTTCTTTTTGTAGTATTAAAAACTTAAATTTTGGCAGCACTGAAAATTTCTATAGCGTTGATCAAGACAAGGTGGAATACAAGATATGACAAAAATCCGCTGAAAAATATGAATATTTAGGTACCGAAAGATTAGGTTAGTTTAGGTGTAAAAATCAAAAGTTTTGCACTTCCACAATAGGGGGTGGTCGAGAGTCGTACCAAACGACGGGGCAAAACTCCGGGCGTTATTAAATGATGGTTCGGAGAATAATTTTGATTAATTTGAGACAAATTTTGACAATTTATTAAAAAATTTGCATTTCTTCGACGAATTTTTAATGTTCTTTTTGTAGTATAAAAAACTTAAATTTTGGCAGCACTGAAAATTTCTATAGCGTTGATCAAGACAAGGTGGAAAACAAGATATGACAAAAATCCGCTGAAAAATATGAATATTTAGGTACCAAAATATTGGGTTAGGTTAGGTGTGACAATCAAAAGTTTTGCACTTCCCACAATAGGGGGTGGTCGAGAGTGGTACCAAACGACGGGGCAAAACTCCGGGCGTTATTTAATGATGGTTCAGAGAAAAACTTTGAATAATTTGAGACAAATTTTGACAATTTATTAAAAATGTTGCATTTCTTTGACGAATTTTTAATGTTCTTTTTGTAGTATAAAAAACTTAAATTTTGGCAGCTCTGAAAATTTCTATAGCGTTGATCAAGACAAGGTGGAATACAAGATATGACAAAAATCCGCTGAAAATTATGAATATTTAGGTACCGAAAGATTAGGTTAGGTTAGGTGTAAAAATCAAAAGTTTTGCACTTCCCACAATAGGGGGTGGTCGAGAGTCGTACCAAACGACGGGGCAAAACTCCGGGCGTTATTTAATGATGGTTCGGAGAATAATTTTGAATAATTTGAGACAAATTTTGACAATTTATTAAAAAATTTGCATTTCTTTGACAAATTTTTAATGTTCTATTTGTAGTACAAAAACTCTTAAATTTTGGCAGCATTGAAAATTTCTATAGCGTTGATCAAGACAAGGTAGAATACAAGATATGACAAAAACCCGCTGAAAAATATGAATATTCAGGTACCAAAAGATTCGGTTAGGTTAGGTGTGACAATCAAAAGTTTTGCACTTCCCACAATAGCGGGTGGTCGAGAGTCGTACCAAACGACGGGGCAAAACTCCGGGCGTTATTAAATGATGGTTCGGAGAATAATTTTAAATAATTGGAGACAAAGGACGAAGGAATCACTCCATATATATCTGGGCCCAGTTGTTATCATAATCAAAGTAGCCTTATTTGAAAGAGAATATAATAAGAAGTCGTCACCAAAAATTTTGAGGTATTTCGCTTCCCAGAAATTAAGTTATATAAAATAAAGTAAAAGTGAGGTTATATGACATTAATCGTTTGCAAAATGTTATATATGTTTATACGGAGGTACTTTATCAAAGGTTTATCTATTTATTTACCAGTGGCGGTCTATGGGGGAGGCCCATGTTCAGCAGTGGACGTCTGTGGCTGATAGATAGATAGAAGTAGGCACCTCAGAAAACAAACATCAATATTGCTTTGATTTTTATGTACCTATAAATAAAAAACAAAACGTCCTTGTTTGTAACATGCAGATGCGGACCACTAAAAGACAAAGCAAAGATCCACTAGATTACTTAGATTGCGGCATTACCCTCTATAAGTATGCAACTGCACGCATTTTTTCACTTGCTATACCTACATACTTACTATACCTATACCTATGCATGCCATTGACGTATAACTGATAAAATCGCTTCATCCTCCAAAACTCTTCTGCCAATAGAGTTATTGCGACCTATCGCAATGGTATAGTTCACACAGCGATCCATGTCGTCAATATCCAATTCAGAAGCGGAATCAGTTGTCTAATATGTAGTGCCAGGTAATTCTAAGTCACAAGATCCGTCGAACAGTCCTTTAGCAAGCCAAAGTCGTGGGGTAAAGCAAACAACATAACAAAACAAGAAAAATACGTGCCCACTCCTAAGGAACAAAGTAGTTAGTACATTAGTAGAGTACATTTGGAACAAAACGAACGAGTGTTGAACTTGATTTTGACATTAGCCGTTAAACTTGTCAGTCGGTGACCACAGGTAATTAATAACCAAAACACGATTTTCAATCGATTGAGTTTTTATTATCATCATTCGATTATAGAACACATTTTGAGATTATACCGATTTAATAATGCTCGATAGTATATAATTAGAGATGCATATTAATCGATTATTGGTTAACTTAATTTAATTTATGTTTCTCGCTTTCTATGAAGAAATAATCAAACCTATTTTGGTGGTAAGTACCTAAAAATATAACGAATTTTTTGGTATCAATTACAATGTGATAACTGGTGGGCCCAGGGGTTCTCACCCTCCTTTGACAATTTATTAAAAAATTTGCATTTCTTCGACGAATTTTTAATGTTCTTTTTGTAGTATAAAAAACTTAAATTTTGGCAGCACTGAAAATTTCTATAGCGTTGATCAAGACAAGGTGGAATACAAGATATGACAAAAATCCGCTGAAAAATATGAATATTTAGGTACCAAAATATTGGGTTAGGTTAGGTGTGACAATCAAAAGTTTTGCACTTCCCACAATAGCGGGTGGTCGAGAGTGGTACCAAACGACGGGGCAAAACTCCGGGCGTTATTTAATGATGGTTCAGAGAAAAACTTTGAATAATTTGAGACAAATTTTGACAATTTATTAAAAATTTTGCATTTCTTTGACGAATTTTTAATGTTCTTTTTGTAGTATTAAAAACTTAAATTTTGGCAGCACTGAAAATTTCTATAGCGTTGATCAAGACAAGGTGGAATACAAGATATGACAAAAATCCGCTGAAAAATATGAATATTTAGGTACCGAAAGATTAGGTTAGGTTAGGTGTAAAAATCAAAAGTTTTGCACTTCCCACAATAGGGGGTGGTCGAGAGTCGTACCAAACGACGGGGCAAAACTCCGGGCGTTATTTAATGATGGTTCGGAGAATAATTTTGAATAATTTGAGACAAATTTTGACAATTTATTAAAAAATTTGCATTTCTTTGACAAATTTTTAATGTTCTATTTGTAGTACAAAAACTTTTAAATTTTGGCAGCATTGAAAATTTCTATAGCGTTGATCAAGACAAGGTAGAATACAAGATATGACAAAAACCCGCTGAAAAATATGAATATTCAGGTACCAAAAGATTCGGTTAGGTTAGGTGTGACAATCAAAAGTTTTGCACTTCCCACAATAGCGGGTGGTCGAGAGTCGTACCAAACGACGGGGCAAAACTCCGGGCGTTATTAAATGATGGTTCGGAGAATAATTTTAAATAATTGGAGACAAAGGACGAAGGAATCACTCCATATATATCTGGGCCCAGTTGTTATCATAATCAAAGTAGCCTTATTTGAAAGAGAATATAATAACAAGTCGTCACCAAAAATTTTGAGGTATTTCGCTTCCCAGAAATTAAGTTATATAAAATAAAGTAAAAGTGAGGTTATATGACATTAATCGTTTGCAAAATGTTATATATGTTTATACGGAGGTACTTTATCAAAGGTTTATCTATTTATTTACCAGTGGCGGTCTATGGGGGAGGCCCATGTTCAGCAGTGGACGTCTGTGGCTGATAGATAGATAGAAGTAGGCACCTCAGAAAACAAACATCAATATTGCTTTGATTTTTATGTACCTATAAATAAAAAACAAAACGTCCTTGTTTGTAACATGCAGATGCGGACCACTAAAAGACAAAGCAAAGATCCACTAGATTACTTAGATTGCGGCATTACCCTCTATAAGTATG
Organism: Catocala nupta; assembly: GCA_963675205.1. Lineage (NCBI taxonomy): Eukaryota > Metazoa > Arthropoda > Insecta > Lepidoptera > Erebidae > Catocala > Catocala nupta. The sequence continues at coordinate 491,961 of OY776107.1, read as the reverse complement.
CAACTGCACGCATTTTTTCACTTGCTATACCTACATACTTACTATACCTATACCTATGCATGCCATTGACGTATAACTGATAAAATCGCTTCATCCTCCAAAACTCTTCTGCCAATAGAGTTATTGCGACCTATCGCAATGGTATAGTTCACACAGCGATCCATGTCGTCAATATCCAATTCAGAAGCGGAATCAGTTGTCTAATATGTAGTGCCAGGTAATTCTAAGTCACAAGATCCGTCGAACAGTCCTTTAGCAAGCCAAAGTCGTGGGGTAAAGCAAACAACATAACAAAACAAGAAAAATACGTGCCCACTCCTAAGGAACAAAGTAGTTAGTACATTAGTAGAGTACATTTGGAACAAAACGAACGAGTGTTGAACTTGATTTTGACATTAGCCGTTAAACTTGTCAGTCGGTGACCACAGGTAATTAATAACCAAAACACGATTTTCAATCGATTGAGTTTTTATTATCATCATTCGATTATAGAACACATTTTGAGATTATACCGATTTAATAATGCTCGATAGTATATAATTAGAGATGCATATTAATCGATTATTGGTTAACTTAATTTAATTTATGTTTCTCGCTTTCTATGAAGAAATAATCAAACCTATTTTGGTGGTAAGTACCTAAAAATATAACGAATTTTTTGGTATCAATTACAATGTGATAACTGGTGGGCCCAGGGGTTCTCACCCTCCTTTGACAATTTATTAAAAAATTTGCATTTCTTCGACGAATTTTTAATGTTCTTTTTGTAGTATAAAAAACTTAAATTTTGGCAGCACTGAAAATTTCTATAGCGTTGATCAAGACAAGGTGGAATACAAGATATGACAAAAATCCGCTGAAAAATATGAATATTTAGGTACCAAAATATTGGGTTAGGTTAGGTGTGACAATCAAAAGTTTTGCACTTCCCACAATAGTGGGTGGTCGAGAGTGGTACCAAACGACGGGGCAAAACTCCGGGCGTTATTTAATGATGGTTCAGAGAAAAACTTTGAATAATTTGAGACAAATTTTGACAATTTATTAAAAATTTTGCATTTCTTTGACGAATTTTTAATGTTCTTTTTGTAGTATAAAAAACTTAAATTTTGGCAGCACTGAAAATTTCTATAGCGTTGATCAAGACAAGATGGAATACAAGATATGACAAAAATCCGCTGAAAAATATGAATATTCAGGTACCAAAAGATTCGGTTAGGTTAGGTGTGACAATCAAAAGTTTTGCACTTCCCACAATAGCGGGTGGTCAAGAGTCGTACCAAACGACGGGGCAAAACTCCGGGCGTTATTTAATGATGGTTCAGAGAAAAACTTTGAATAATTTGAGACAAATTTTGACAATTTATTAAAAAATTTGCATTTCTTCGACGAATTTTTAATGTTCTTTTTGTAGTATAAAAAACTTAAATTTTGGCAGCACTGAAAATTTCTATAGCGTTGATCAAGACAAGGTGGAATACAAGATATGACAAAAATCCGCTGAAAAATATGAATATTTAGGTACCAAAATATTGGGTTAGGTTAGGTGTGACAATCAAAAGTTTTGCACTTCCCACAATAGGGGGTGGTCGAGAGTGGTACCAAACGACGGGGCAAAACTCCGGGCGTTATTTAATGATGGTTCAGAGAAAAACTTTGAATAATTTGAGACAAATTTTGACAATTTATTAAAAATTTTGCATTTCTTTGACGAATTTTTAATGTTCTTTTTGTAGTATTAAAAACTTAAATTTTGGCAGCACTGAAAATTTCTATAGCGTTGATCAAGACAAGGTGGAATACAAGATATGACAAAAATCCGCTGAAAAATATGAATATTTAGGTACCGAAAGATTAGGTTAGTTTAGATGTAAAAATCAAAAGTTTTGCACTTCCCACAATAGGGGGTGGTCGAGAGTCGTACCAAACGACGGGGCAAAACTCCGGGCGTTATTTAATGATGGTTCAGAGAATAATTTTGAATAATTTGAGACAAATTTTGACAATTTATTAAAAAATTTGCATTTCTTTGACAAATTTTTAATGTTCTATTTGTAGTACAAAAACTCTTAAATTTTGGCAGCATTGAAAATTTCTATAGCGTTGATCAAGACAAGGTAGAATACAAGATATGACAAAAACCCGCTGAAAAATATGAATATTCAGGTACCAAAAGATTCGGTTAGGTTAGGTGTGACAATCAAAAGTTTTGCACTTCCCACAATAGCGGGTGGTCGAGAGTCGTACCAAACGACGGGGCAAAACTCCGGGCGTTATTAAATGATGGTTCGGAGAATAATTTTAAATAATTGGAGACAAAGGACGAAGGAATCACTCCATATATATCTGGGCCCAGTTGTTATCATAATCAAAGTAGCCTTATTTGAAAGAGAATATAATAACAAGTCGTCACCAAAAATTTTGAGGTATTTCGCTTCCCAGAAATTAAGTTATATAAAATAAAGTAAAAGTGAGGTTATATGACATTAATCGTTTGCAAAATGTTATATATGTTTATACGGAGGTACTTTATCAAAGGTTTATCTATTTATTTACCAGTGGCGGTCTATGGGGGAGGCCCATGTTCAGCAGTGGACGTCTGTGGCTGATAGATAGATAGAAGTAGGCACCTCAGAAAACAAACATCAATATTGCTTTGATTTTTATGTACCTATAAATAAAAAACAAAACGTCCTTGTTTGTAACATGCAGATGCGGACCACTAAAAGACAAAGCAAAGATCCACTAGATTACTTAGATTGCGGCATTACCCTCTATAAGTATGCAACTGCACGCATTTTTTCACTTGCTATACCTACATACTTACTATACCTATACCTATGCATGCCATTGACGTATAACTGATAAAATCGCTTCATCCTCCAAAACTCTTCTGCCAATAGAGTTATTGCGACCTATCGCAATGGTATAGTTCACACAGCGATCCATGTCGTCAATATCCAATTCAGAAGCGGAATCAGTTGTCTAATATGTAGTGCCAGGTAATTCTAAGTCACAAGATCCGTCGAACAGTCCTTTAGCAAGCCAAAGTCGTGGGGTAAAGCAAACAACATAACAAAACAAGAAAAATACGTGCGCACTCCTAAGGAACAAAGTAGTTAGTACATTAGTAGAGTACATTTGGAACAAAACGAACGAGTGTTGAACTTGATTTTGACATTAGCCGTTAAACTTGTCAGTCGGTGACCACAGGTAATTAATAACCAAAACACGATTTTCAATCGATTGAGTTTTTATTATCATCATTCGATTATAGAACACATTTTGAGATTATACCGATTTAATAATGCTCGATAGTATATAATTAGAGATGCATATTAATCGATTATTGGTTAACTTAATTTAATTTATGTTTCTCGCTTTCTATGAAGAAATAATCAAATCTATTTTGGTGGTAAGTACCTAAAAATATAACGAATTTTTTGGTATCAATTACAATGTGATAACTGGTGGGCCCAGGGGTTCTCACCCTCCTTTGACAATTTATTAAAAAATTTGCATTTCTTCGACGAATTTTTAATGTTCTTTTTGTAGTATAAAAAACTTAAATTTTGGCAGCACTGAAAATTTCTATAGCGTTGATCAAGACAAGGTGGAATACAAGATATGACAAAAATCCGCTGAAAAATATGAATATTTAGGTACCAAAATATTGGGTTAGGTTAGGTGTGACAATCAAAAGTTTTGCACTTCCCACAATAGCGGGTGGTCGAGAGTGGTACCAAACGACGGGGCAAAACTCCGGGCGTTATTTAATGATGGTTCAGAGAAAAACTTTGAATAATTTGAGACAAATTTTGACAATTTATTAAAAATTTTGCATTTCTTTGACGAATTTTTAATGTTCTTTTTGTAGTATTAAAAACTTAAATTTTGGCAGCACTGAAAATTTCTATAGCGTTGATCAAGACAAGGTGGAATACAAGATATGACAAAAATCCGCTGAAAATTATGAATATTTAGGTACCGAAAGATTAGGTTAGGTTAGGTGTAAAAATCAAAAGTTTTGCACTTCCCACAATAGGGGGTGGTCGAGAGTCGTACCAAACGACGGGGCAAAACTCCGGGCGTTATTTAATGATGGTTCGGAGAATAATTTTGAATAATTTGAGACAAATTTTGACAATTTATTAAAAAATTTGCATTTCTTTGACAAATTTTTAATGTTCTATTTGTAGTACAAAAACTCTTAAATTTTGGCAGCATTGAAAATTTCTATAGCGTTGATCAAGACAAGGTAGAATACAAGATATGACAAAAACCCGCTGAAAAATATGAATATTCAGGTACCAAAAGATTCGGTTAGGTTAGGTGTGACAATCAAAAGTTTTGCACTTCCCACAATAGCGGGTGGTCGAGAGTCGTACCAAACGACGGGGCAAAACTCCGGGCGTTATTAAATGATGGTTCGGAGAATAATTTTAAATAATTGGAGACAAAGGACGAAGGAATCACTCCATATATATCTGGGCCCAGTTGTTATCATAATCAAAGTAGCCTTATTTGAAAGAGAATATAATAACAAGTCGTCACCAAAAATTTTGAGGTATTTCGCTTCCCAGAAATTAAGTTATATAAAATAAAGTAAAAGTGAGGTTATATGACATTAATCGTTTGCAAAATGTTATATATGTTTATACGGAGGTACTTTATCAAAGGTTTATCTATTTATTTACCAGTGGCGGTCTATGGGGGAGGCCCATGTTCAGCAGTGGACGTCTGTGGCTGATAGATAGATAGAAGTAGGCACCTCAGAAAACAAACATCAATATTGCTTTGATTTTTATGTACCTATAAATAAAAAACAAAACGTCCTTGTTTGTAACATGCAGATGCGGACCACTAAAAGACAAAGCAAAGATCCACTAGATTACTTAGATTGCGGCATTACCCTCTATAAGTATGCAACTGCACGCATTTTTTCACTTGCTATACCTACATACTTACTATACCTATACCTATGCATGCCATTGACGTATAACTGATAAAATCGCTTCATCCTCCAAAACTCTTCTGCCAATAGAGTTATTGCGACCTATCGCAATGGTATAGTTCACACAGCGATCCATGTCGTCAATATCCAATTCAGAAGCGGAATCAGTTGTCTAATATGTAGTGCCAGGTAATTCTAAGTCACAAGATCCGTCGAACAGTCCTTTAGCAAGCCAAAGTCGTGGGGTAAAGCAAACAACATAACAAAACAAGAAAAATACGTGCGCACTCCTAAGGAACAAAGTAGTTAGTACATTAGTAGAGTACATTTGGAACAAAACGAACGAGTGTTGAACTTGATTTTGACATTAGCCGTTAAACTTGTCAGTCGGTGACCACAGGTAATTAATAACCAAAACACGATTTTCAATCGATTGAGTTTTTATTATCATCATTCGATTATAGAACACATTTTGAGATAATACCGATTTAATAATGCTCGATAGTATATAATTAGAGATGCATATTAATCGATTATTGGTTAACTTAATTTAATTTATGTTTCTCGCTTTCTATGAAGAAATAATCAAACCTATTTTGGTGGTAAGTACCTAAAAATATAACGAATTTTTTGGTATCAATTACAATGTGATAACTGGTGGGCCCAGGGGTTCTCACCCTCCTTTGACAATTTATTAAAAAATTTGCATTTCTTCGACGAATTTTTAATGTTCTTTTTGTAGTATAAAAAACTTAAATTTTGGCAGCACTGAAAATTTCTATAGCGTTGATCAAGACAAGGTGGAATACAAGATATGACAAAAATCCGCTGAAAAATATGAATATTTAGGTACCAAAATATTGGGTTAGGTTAGGTGTGACAATCAAAAGTTTTGCACTTCCCACAATAGTGGGTGGTCGAGAGTGGTACCAAACGACGGGGCAAAACTCCGGGCGTTATTTAATGATGGTTCAGAGAAAAACTTTGAATAATTTGAGACAAATTTTGACAATTTATTAAAAATTTTGCATTTCTTTGACGAATTTTTAATGTTCTTTTTGTAGTATTAAAAACTTAAATTTTGGCAGCACTGAAAATTTCTATAGCGTTGATCAAGACAAGGTGGAATACAAGATATGACAAAAATCCGCTGAAAAATATGAATATTTAGGTACCGAAAGATTAGGTTAGTTTAGGTGTAAAAATCAAAAGTTTTGCACTTCCACAATAGGGGGTGGTCGAGAGTCGTACCAAACGACGGGGCAAAACTCCGGGCGTTATTAAATGATGGTTCGGAGAATAATTTTGATTAATTTGAGACAAATTTTGACAATTTATTAAAAAATTTGCATTTCTTCGACGAATTTTTAATGTTCTTTTTGTAGTATAAAAAACTTAAATTTTGGCAGCACTGAAAATTTCTATAGCGTTGATCAAGACAAGGTGGAATAAAAGATATGACAAAAATCCGCTGAAAAATATGAATATTTAGGTACCAAAATATTGGGTTAGGTTAGGTGTGACAATCAAAAGTTTTGCACTTCCCACAATAGGGGGTGGTCGAGAGTGGTACCAAACGACGGGGCAAAACTCCGGGCGTTATTTAATGATGGTTCAGAGAAAAACTTTGAATAATTTGAGACAAATTTTGACAATTTATTAAAAATTTTGCATTTCTTTGACGAATTTTTAATGTTCTTTTTGTAGTATTAAAAACTTAAATTTTGGCAGCACTGAAAATTTCTATAGCGTTGATCAAGACAAGGTAGAATACAAAATATGACAAAAACCCGCTGAAAAATATGAATATTCAGGTACCAAAAGATTCGGTTAGGTTAGGTGTGACAATCAAAAGTTATGCACTTCCCACAATAGCGGGTGGTCGAGAGTGGTACCAAACGACGGGGCAAAACTCCGGGCGTTATTTAATGATGGTTCAGAGAAAAACTTTGAATAATTTGAGACAAATTTTGACAATTTATTAAAAATTTTGCATTTCTTTGACGAATTTTTAATGTTCTTTTTGTAGTATAAAAAACTTAAATTTTGGCAGCACTGAAAATTTCTATAGCGTTGATCAAGACAAGGTGGAATACAAGATATGACAAAAATCCGCTGAAAAATATGAATATTTAGGTACCGAAAGATTAGGTTAGGTTAGGTGTAAAAATCAAAAGTTTTGCACTTCCCACAATAGGGGGTGGTCGAGAGTCGTACCAAACGACGGGGCAAAACTCCGGGCGTTATTTAATGATGGTTCGGAGAATAATTTTGAATAATTTGAGACAAATTTTGACAATTTATTAAAAAATTTGCATTTCTTCGACGAATTTTTAATGTTCTTTTTGTAGTATAAAAAACTTAAATTTTGGCAGCACTGAAAATTTCTATAGCGTTGATCAAGACAAGGTGGAATACAAGATATGACAAAAATCCGCTGAAAAATATGAATATTTAGGTACCAAAATATTGGGTTAGGTTAGGTGTGACAATCAAAAGTTTTGCACTTCCCACAATAGGGGGTGGTCGAGAGTGGTACCAAACGACGGGGCAAAACTCCGGGCGTTATTTAATGATGGTTCAGAGAAAAACTTTGAATAATTTGAGACAAATTTTGACAATTTATTAAAAATGTTGCATTTCTTTGACGAAGATTTAATGTTCTTTTTGTAGTATAAAAAACTTAAATTTTGGCAGCACTGAAAATTTCTATAGCGTTGATCAAGACAAGGTGGAATACAAGATATGACAAAAATCCGCTGAAAATTATGAATATTTAGGTACCGAAAGATTAGGTTAGGTTAGGTGTAAAAATCAAAAGTTTTGCACTTCCCACAATAGGGGGTGGTCGAGAGTCGTACCAAACGACGGGGCAAAACTCCGGGCGTTATTTAATGATGGTTCGGAGAATAATTTTGAATAATTTGAGACAAATTTTGACAATTTATTAAAAAATTTGCATTTCTTTGACAAATTTTTAATGTTCTATTCGTAGTACAAAAACTCTTAAATTTTGGCAGCATTGAAAATTTCTATAGCGTTGATCAAGACAAGGTAGAATACAAGATATGACAAAAACCCGCTGAAAAATATGAATATTCAGGTACCAAAAGATTCGGTTAGGTTAGGTGTGACAATCAAAAGTTTTGCACTTCCCACAATAGCGGGTGGTCGAGAGTCGTACCAAACGACGGGGCAAAACTCCGGGCGTTATTAAATGATGGTTCGGAGAATAATTTTGAATAATTTGAGACAAATTTTGACAATTTATTAAAAAATTTGCATTTCTTCGACGAATTTTAATGTACTTTTTGTAGTATAAAAAACTTAAATTTTGGCAGCACTGAAAATTTATATAGCGTTGATCAAGACAAGGTGGAATACAAGATATGACAAAAATCCGCTGAAAAATATGAATATTTAGGTACCAAAATATTGGGTTAGGTTAGGTGTGACAATCAAAAGTTTTGCACTTCCCACAATAGCGGGTGGTCGAGAGTGGTACCAAACGACGGGGCAAAACTCCGGGCGTTATTTAATGATGGTTCAGAGAAAACTTTGAATAATTTGAGACAAATTTTGACAATTTATTAAAAATTTTGCATTTCTTTGACGAATTTTTAATGTTCTTTTTGTAGTATAAAAAACTTAAATTTTGGCAGCACTGAAAATTTCTATAGCGTTGATCAAGACAAGATGGAATACAAGATATGACAAAAATCCGCTGAAAAATATGAATATTTAGGTACCAAAATATTGGGTTAGGTTAGGTGTGACAATCAAAAGTTTTGCACTTCCCACAATAAGGGGTGGTCGAGAGTCGTACCAAACGACGGGGCAAAACTCCGGGCGTTATTAAATGATGGTTCGGAGAATAATTTTGAATAATTTGAGACAAATTTTGACAATTTATTAAAAAATTTGCATTTCTTCGACGAATTTTTAATGTTCTTTTTGTAGTATAAAAAACTTAAATTTTGGCAGCAATGAAAATTTCTATAGCGTTGATCAAGACAAGGTGGAATACAAGATATGACAAAAATCCGCTGAAAAATATGAATATTTAGGTACCAAAATATTGGGTTAGGTTAGGTGTGACAATCAAAAGTTTTGCACTTCCCACAATAGGGGGTGGTCGAGAGTGGTACCAAACGACGGGGCAAAACTCCGGGCGTTATTTAATGATGGTTCAGAGAAAAACTTTGAATAATTTGAGACAAATTTTGACAATTTATTAAGAAATTTGCATTTCTTTGACAAATTTTTAATGTTCTATTTGTAGTACAAAAACTCTTAAATTTTGGCAGCATTGAAAATTTCTATAGCGTTGATCAAGACAAGGAAGAATACAAGATATGACAAAAACCCGCTGAAAAATATGAATATTCAGGTACCAAAAGTTTCGGTTAGGTTAGGTGTGACAATCAAAAGTTTTGCACTTCCCACAATAGGGTGTGGTCGAGAGTCGTACCAAACGACGGGGCAAAACTCCGGGCGTTATTAAATGATGGTTCGGAGAATAATTTTGAATAATTTGAGACAAATTTTGACAATTTATTAAAAAATTTGCATTTCTTCGACGAATTTTTAATGTTCTTTTTGTAGTATAAAAATCTTAAATTTTGGCAGCACTGAAAATTTCTATAGCGTTGATCAAGACAAGGTGGAATACAAGATATGACAAAAATCCGCTGAAAAATATGAATATTTAGGTACCAAAATATTGGGTTAGGTTAGGTGTGACAATCAAAAGTTTTGCACTTCCCACAATAGCGGGTGGTCGAGAGTGGTACCAAACGACGGGGCAAAACTCCGGGCGTTATTTAATGATGGTTCAGAGAAAAACTTTGAATAATTTGAGACAAATTTTGACAATTTATTAAAAATTTTGCATTTCTTTGACGAATTTTTAATGTTCTTTTTGTAGTATAAAAAACTTAAATTTTGGCAGCACTGAAAATTTCTATAGCGTTGATCAAGACAAGGAAGAATACAAGATATGACAAAAACCAGCTGAAAAATATGAATATTCAGGTACCAAAAGTTTCGGTTAGGTTAGGTGTGACAATCAAAAGTTTTGCACTTCCCACAATACGGGGTGGTCGAGAGTCGTACCAAACGACGGGGCAAAACTCCGGGCGTTATTAAATGATGGTTCGGAGAATAATTTTGAATAATTTGAGACAAATTTTGACAATTTATTAAAAAATTTGCATTTCTTCGACGAATTTTTAATGTTCTTTTTGTAGTATAAAAATCTTAAATTTTGGCAGCACTGAAAATTTCTATAGCGTTGATCAAGACAAGGTGGAATACAAGATATGACAAAAATCCGCTGAAAAATATGAATATTTAGGTACCAAAATATTGGGTTAGGTTAGGTGTGACAATCAAAAGTTTTGCACTTCCCACAATAGCGGGTGGTCGAGAGTGGTACCAAACGACGGGGCAAAACTCCGGGCGTTATTTAATGATGGTTCAGAGAAAAACTTTGAATAATTTGAGACAAATTTTGACAATTTATTAAAAATTTTGCATTTCTTTGACGAATTTTTAATGTTCTTTTTGTAGTATAAAAAACTTAAATTTTGGCAGCACTGAAAATTTCTATAGCGTTGATCAAGACAAGATGGAATACAAGATATGACAAAAATCCGCTGAAAAATATGAATATTTAGGTACCAAAATATTGGGTTAGGTTAGGTGTGACAATCAAAAGTTTTGCACTTCCCACAATAGGGGGTGGTCGAGAGTGGTACCAAACGACGGGGCAAAACTCCGGGCGTTATTTAATGATGGTTCAGAGAAAAACTTTGAATAATTTGAGACAAATTTTGACAATTTATTAAAAATTTTGCATTTCTTTGACGAATTTTTAATGTTCTTTTTGTAGTATTAAAAACTTAAATTTTGGCAGCACTGAAAATTTCTATAGCGTTGATCAAGACAAGGTGGAATACAAGATATGACAAAAATCCGCTGAAAATTATGAATATTTAGGTACCGAAAGATTAGGTTAGGTTAGGTGTAAAAATCAAAAGTTTTGCACTTCCCACAATAGGGGGTGGTCGAGAGTCGTACCAAACGACGGGGCAAAACTCCGGGCGTTATTTAATGATGGTTCGGAGAATAATTTTGAATAATTTGAGACAAATTTTGACAATTTATTAAAAAATTTGCATTTCTTTGACAAATTTTTAATGTTCTATTTGTAGTACAAAAACTCTTAAATTTTGGCAGCATTGAAAATTTCTATAGCGTTGATCAAGACAAGGTAGAATACAAGATATGACAAAAACCCGCTGAAAAATATGAATATTCAGGTACCGAAAGATTCGGTTAGGTTAGGTGTGACAATCAAAAGTTTTGCACTTCCCACAATAGCGGGTGGTCGAGAGTCGTACCAAACGACGGGGCAAAACTCCGGGCGTTATTAAATGATGGTTCGGAGAATAATTTTAAATAATTGGAGACAAAGGACGAAGGAATCACTCCATATATATCTGGGCCCAGTTGTTATCATAATCAAAGTAGCCTTATTTGAAAGAGAATATAATAACAAGTCGTCACCAAAAATTTTGAGGTATTTCGCTTCCCAGAAATTAAGTTATATAAAATAAAGTAAAAGTGAGGTTATATGACATTAATCGTTTGCAAAATGTTATATATGTTTATACGGAGGTACTTTATCAAAGGTTTATCTATTTATTTACCAGTGGCGGTCTATGGGGGAGGCCCATGTTCAGCAGTGGACGTCTGTGGCTGATAGATAGATAGAAGTAGGCACCTCAGAAAACAAACATCAATATTGCTTTGATTTTTATGTACCTATAAATAAAAAACAAAACGTCCTTGTTTGTAACATGCAGATGCGGACCACTAAAAGACAAAGCAAAGATCCACTAGACTACTTAGATTGCGGCATTACCCTCTATAAGTATGCAACTGCACGCATTTTTTCACTTGCTATACCTACATACTTACTATACCTATACCTATGCATGCCATTGACGTATAACTGATAAAATCGCTTCATCCTCCAAAACTATTCTGCCAATAGAGTTATTGCGACCTATCGCAATGGTATAGTTCACACAGCGATCCATGTCGTCAATATCCAATTCAGAAGCGGAATCAGTTGTCTAATATGTAGTGCCAGGTAATTCTAAGTCACAAGATCCGTCGAACAGTCCTTTAGCAAGCCAAAGTCGTGGGGTAAAGCAAACAACATAACAAAACAAGAAAAATACGTGCGCACTCCTAAGGAACAAAGTAGTTAGTACATTAGTAGAGTACATTTGGAACAAAACGAACGAGTGTTGAACTTGATTTTGACATTAGCCGTTAAACTTGTCAGTCGGTGACCACAGGTAATTAATAACCAAAACACGATTTTCAATCGATTGAGTTTTCATTATCATCATTCGATTATAGAACACATTTTGAGATTATACCGATTTAATAATGCTCGATAGTATATAATTAGAGATGCATATTAATCGATTATTGGTTAACTTAATTTAATTTATGTTTCTCGCTTTCTATGAAGAAATAATCAAACCTATTTTGGTGGTAAGTACCTAAAAATATAACGAATTTTTTGGTATCAATTACAATGTGATAACTGGTGGGCCCAGGGGTTCTCACCCTCCTTTGACAATTTATTAAAAAATTTGCATTTCTTCGACGAATTTTTAATGTTCTTTTTGTAGTATAAAAAACTTAAATTTTGGCAGCACTGAAAATTTCTATAGCGTTGATCAAGACAAGGTGGAATACAAGATATGACAAAAATCCGCTGAAAAATATGAATATTTAGGTACCAAAATATTGGGTTAGGTTAGGTGTGACAATCAAAAGTTTTGCACTTCCCACAATAGCGGGTGGTCGAGAGTGGTACCAAACGACGGGGCAAAACTCCGGGCGTTATTTAATGATGGTTCAGAGAAAAACTTTGAATAATTTGAGACAAATTTTGACAATTTATTAAAAATTTTGCATTTCTTTGACGAATTTTTAATGTTCTTTTTGTAGTATAAAAAACTTAAATTTTGGCAGCACTGAAAATTTCTATAGCGTTGATCAAGACAAGATGGAATACAAGATATGACAAAAATCCGCTGAAAAATATGAATATTCAGGTACCAAAAGATTCGGTTAGGTTAGGTGTGACAATCAAAAGTTTTGCACTTCCCACAATAGCGGGTGGTCAAGAGTCGTACCAAACGACGGGGCAAAACTCCGGGCGTTATTTAATGATGGTTCAGAGAAAAACTTTGAATAATTTGAGACAAATTTTGACAATTTATTAAAAATTTTGCATTTCTTTGACGAATTTTTAATGTTCTTTTTGTAGTATTAAAAACTTAAATTTTGGCAGCACTGAAAATTTCTATAGCGTTGATCAAGACAAGGTGGAATACAAGATATGACAAAAATCCGCTGAAAAATATGAATATTTAGGTACCGAAAGATTAGGTTAGTTTAGGTGTAAAAATCAAAAGTTTTGCACTTCCACAATAGGGGGTGGTCGAGAGTCGTACCAAACGACGGGGCAAAACTCCGGGCGTTATTAAATGATGGTTCGGAGAATAATTTTGATTAATTTGAGACAAATTTTGACAATTTATTAAAAAATTTGCATTTCTTCGACGAATTTTTAATGTTCTTTTTGTAGTATAAAAAACTTAAATTTTGGCAGCACTGAAAATTTCTATAGCGTTGATCAAGACAAGATGGAATACAAGATATGACAAAAATCCGCTGAAAAATATGAATATTTAGGTACCAAAATATTGGGTTAGGTTAGGTGTGACAATCAAAAGTTTTGCACTTCCCACAATAGGGGGTGGTCGAGAGTGGTACCAAACGACGGCGCAAAACTCCGGGCGTTATTTAATGATGGTTCAGAGAAAAACTTTGAATAATTTGAGACAAATTTTGACAATTTATTAAAAATTTTGCATTTCTTTGACGAATTTTTAATGTTCTTTTTGTAGTATTAAAAACTTAAATTTTGGCAGCACTGAAAATTTCTATAGCGTTGATCAAGACAAGGTGGAATACAAGATATGACAAAAATCCGCTGAAAAATATGAATATTTAGGTACCGAAAGATTAGGTTAGTTTAGGTGTAAAAATCAAAAGTTTTGCACTTCCCACAATAGGGGGTGGTCGAGAGTCGTACCAAACGACGGGGCAAAACTCCGGGCGTTATTTAATGATGGTTCAGAGAATAATTTTGAATAATTTGAGACAAATTTTGACAATTTATTAAAAAATTTGCATTTCTTTGACAAATTTTTAATGTTCTATTTGTAGTACAAAAACTCTTAAATTTTGGCAGCATTGAAAATTTCTATAGCGTTGATCAAGACAAGGTAGAATACAAGATATGACAAAAACCCGCTGAAAAATATGAATATTCAGGTACCAAAAGATTCGGTTAGGTTAGGTGTGACAATCAAAAGTTTTGCACTTCCCACAATAGGGGGTGGTCGAGAGTCGTACCAAACGACGGGGCAAAACTCCGGGCGTTATTAAATGATGGTTCGGAGAATAATTTTGAATAATTTGAGACAAATTTTGACAATTTATTAAAAAATTTGCATTTCTTCGACGAATTTTTAATGTTCTTTTTGTAGTATAAAAAACTTAAATTTTGGCAACACTGAAAATTTCTATAGCGTTGATCAAGACAAGGTGGAATACAAGATATGACTAAAATCCGCTGAAAAATATGAATATTCAGGTACCAAAAGATTCGGTTAGGTTAGGTGTGACAATCAAAAGTTTTGCACTTCCCACAATAGGGGGTGGTCGAGAGTGGTACCAAACGACGGGGCAAAACTCCGGGCGTTATTTAATGATGGTTCAGAGAAAAACTTTGAATAATTTGAGACAAATTTTGACAATTTATTAAAAATTTTGCATTTCTTTGACGAATTTTTAATGTTCTTTTTGTAGTATAAAAAACTTAAATTTTGGCAGCACTGAAAATTTCTATAGCGTTGATCAAGACAAGATGGAATACAAGATATGACTAAAATCCGCTGAAAAATATGAATATTCAGGTACCAAAAGATTCGGTTAGGTTAGGTGTGACAATCAAAAGTTTTGCACTTCCCACAATAGCGGGTGGTCAAGAGTCGTACCAAACGACGGGGCGAAACTCCGGGCGTTATTTAATGATGGTTCAGAGAAAAACTTTGAATAATTTGAGACAAATTTTGACAATTTATTAAAAATTTTGCATTTCTTTGACGAATTTTTAATGTTCTTTTTGTAGTATTAAAAACTTAAATTTTGGCAGCACTGAAAATTTCTATAGCGTTGATCAAGACAAGGTGGAATACAAGATATGACAAAAATCCGCTGAAAATTATGAATATTTAGGTACCGAAAGATTAGGTTAGGTTAGGTGTAAAAATCAAAAGTTTTGCACTTCCCACAATAGGGGGTGGTCGAGAGTCGTACCAAACGACGGGGCAAAACTCCGGGCGTTATTTAATGATGGTTCGGAGAATAATTTTGAATAATTTGAGACAAATTTTGACAATTTATTAAAAAATTTGCATTTCTTTGACAAATTTTTAATGTTCTATTTGTAGTACAAAAACTCTTAAATTTTGGCAGCATTGAAAATTTCTATAGCGTTGATCAAGACAAGGTAGAATACAAGATATGACAAAAACCCGCTGAAAAATATGAATATTCAGGTACCAAAAGATTCGGTTAGGTTAGGTGTGACAATCAAAAGTTTTGCACTTCCCACAATAGCGGGTGGTCGAGAGTCGTACCAAACGACGGGGCAAAACTCCGGGCGTTATTAAATGATGGTTCGGAGAATAATTTTAAATAATTGGAGACAAAGGACGAAGGAATCACTCCATATATATCTGGGCCCAGTTGTTATCATAATCAAAGTAGCCTTATTTGAAAGAGAATATAATAACAAGTCGTCACCAAAAATTTTGAGGTATTTCGCTTCCCAGAAATTAAGTTATATAAAATAAAGTAAAAGTGAGGTTATATGACATTAATCGTTTGCAAAATGTTA
Organism: Catocala nupta; assembly: GCA_963675205.1. Classification (NCBI taxonomy): domain Eukaryota; kingdom Metazoa; phylum Arthropoda; class Insecta; order Lepidoptera; family Erebidae; genus Catocala; species Catocala nupta. The sequence continues at coordinate 475,948 of OY776107.1, read as the reverse complement.
TATATGTTTATACGGAGGTACTTTATCAAAGGTTTATCTATTTATTTACCAGTGGCGGTCTATGGGGGAGGCCCATGTTCAGCAGTGGACGTCTGTGGCTGATAGATAGATAGAAGTAGGCACCTCAGAAAACAAACATCAATATTGCTTTGATTTTTATGTACCTATAAATAAAAAACAAAACGTCCTTGTTTGTAACATGCAGATGCGGACCACTAAAAGACAAAGCAAAGATCCACTAGACTACTTAGATTGCGGCATTACCCTCTATAAGTATGCAACTGCACGCATTTTTTCACTTGCTATACCTACATACTTACTATACCTATACCTATGCATGCCATTGACGTATAACTGATAAAATCGCTTCATCCTCCAAAACTCTTCTGCCAATAGAGTTATTGCGACCTATCGCAATGGTATAGTTCACACAGCGATCCATGTCGTCAATATCCAATTCAGAAGCGGAATCAGTTGTCTAATATGTAGTGCCAGGTAATTCTAAGTCACAAGATCCGTCGAACAGTCCTTTAGCAAGCCAAAGTCGTGGGGTAAAGCAAACAACATAACAAAACAAGAAAAATACGTGCGCACTCCTAAGGAACAAAGTAGTTAGTACATTAGTAGAGTACATTTGGAACAAAACGAACGAGTGTTGAACTTGATTTTGACATTAGCCGTTAAACTTGTCAGTCGGTGACCACAGGTAATTAATAACCAAAACACGATTTTCAATCGATTGAGTTTTCATTATCATCATTCGATTATAGAACACATTTTGAGATTATACCGATTTAATAATGCTCGATAGTATATAATTAGAGATGCATATTAATCGATTATTGGTTAACTTAATTTAATTTATGTTTCTCGCTTTCTATGAAGAAATAATCAAACCTATTTTGGTGGTAAGTACCTAAAAATATAACGAATTTTTTGGTATCAATTACAATGTGATAACTGGTGGGCCCAGGGGTTCTCACCCTCCTTTGACAATTTATTAAAAAATTTGCATTTCTTCGACGAATTTTTAATGTTCTTTTTGTAGTATAAAAAACTTAAATTTTGGCAGCACTGAAAATTTCTATAGCGTTGATCAAGACAAGGTGGAATACAAGATATGACAAAAATCCGCTGAAAAATATGAATATTTAGGTACCAAAATATTGGGTTAGGTTAGGTGTGACAATCAAAAGTTTTGCACTTCCCACAATAGCGGGTGGTCGAGAGTGGTACCAAACGACGGGGCAAAACTCCGGGCGTTATTTAATGATGGTTCAGAGAAAAACTTTGAATAATTTGAGACAAATTTTGACAATTTATTAAAAATTTTGCATTTCTTTGACGAATTTTTAATGTTCTTTTTGTAGTATAAAAAACTTAAATTTTGGCAGCACTGAAAATTTCTATAGCGTTGATCAAGACAAGATGGAATACAAGATATGACAAAAATCCGCTGAAAAATATGAATATTCAGGTACCAAAAGATTCGGTTAGGTTAGGTGTGACAATCAAAAGTTTTGCACTTCCCACAATAGCGGGTGGTCAAGAGTCGTACCAAACGACGGGGCAAAACTCCGGGCGTTATTTAATGATGGTTCAGAGAAAAACTTTGAATAATTTGAGACAAATTTTGACAATTTATTAAAAATTTTGCATTTCTTTGACGAATTTTTAATGTTCTTTTTGTAGTATTAAAAACTTAAATTTTGGCAGCACTGAAAATTTCTATAGCGTTGATCAAGACAAGGTGGAATACAAGATATGACAAAAATCCGCTGAAAAATATGAATATTTAGGTACCGAAAGATTAGGTTAGTTTAGGTGTAAAAATCAAAAGTTTTGCACTTCCACAATAGGGGGTGGTCGAGAGTCGTACCAAACGACGGGGCAAAACTCCGGGCGTTATTAAATGATGGTTCGGAGAATAATTTTGATTAATTTGAGACAAATTTTGACAATTTATTAAAAAATTTGCATTTCTTCGACGAATTTTTAATGTTCTTTTTGTAGTATAAAAAACTTAAATTTTGGCAGCACTGAAAATTTCTATAGCGTTGATCAAGACAAGATGGAATACAAGATATGACAAAAATCCGCTGAAAAATATGAATATTTAGGTACCAAAATATTGGGTTAGGTTAGGTGTGACAATCAAAAGTTTTGCACTTCCCACAATAGGGGGTGGTCGAGAGTGGTACCAAACGACGGCGCAAAACTCCGGGCGTTATTTAATGATGGTTCAGAGAAAAACTTTGAATAATTTGAGACAAATTTTGACAATTTATTAAAAATTTTGCATTTCTTTGACGAATTTTTAATGTTCTTTTTGTAGTATTAAAAACTTAAATTTTGGCAGCACTGAAAATTTCTATAGCGTTGATCAAGACAAGGTGGAATACAAGATATGACAAAAATCCGCTGAAAAATATGAATATTTAGGTACCGAAAGATTAGGTTAGTTTAGGTGTAAAAATCAAAAGTTTTGCACTTCCCACAATAGGGGGTGGTCGAGAGTCGTACCAAACGACGGGGCAAAACTCCGGGCGTTATTTAATGATGGTTCAGAGAATAATTTTGAATAATTTGAGACAAATTTTGACAATTTATTAAAAAATTTGCATTTCTTTGACAAATTTTTAATGTTCTATTTGTAGTACAAAAACTCTTAAATTTTGGCAGCATTGAAAATTTCTATAGCGTTAATCAAGACAAGGTAGAATACAAGATATGACAAAAACCCGCTGAAAAATATGAATATTCAGGTACCAAAAGATTCGGTTAGGTTAGGTGTGACAATCAAAAGTTTTGCACTTCCCACAATAGGGGGTGGTCGAGAGTCGTACCAAACGACGGGGCAAAACTCCGGGCGTTATTAAATGATGGTTCGGAGAATAATTTTGAATAATTTGAGACAAATTTTGACAATTTATTAAAAAATTTGCATTTCTTCGACGAATTTTTAATGTTCTTTTTGTAGTATAAAAAACTTAAATTTTGGCAACACTGAAAATTTCTATAGCGTTGATCAAGACAAGGTGGAATACAAGATATGACTAAAATCCGCTGAAAAATATGAATATTCAGGTACCAAAAGATTCGGTTAGGTTAGGTGTGACAATCAAAAGTTTTGCATTTCCCACAATAGGGGGTGGTCGAGAGTGGTACCAAACGACGGGGCAAAACTCCGGGCGTTATTTAATGATGGTTCAGAGAAAAACTTTGAATAATTTGAGACAAATTTTGACAATTTATTAAAAATTTTGCATTTCTTTGACGAATTTTTAATGTTCTTTTTGTAGTATAAAAAACTTAAATTTTGGCAGCACTGAAAATTTCTATAGCGTTGATCAAGACAAGGTGGAATACAAGATATGACAAAAATCCGCTGAAAAATATGAATATTTAGGTACCGAAAGATTAGGTTAGGTTAGGTGTAAAAATCAAAAGTTTTGCACTTCCCACAATAGGGGGTGGTCGAGAGTCGTACCAAACGACGGGGCAAAACTCCGGGCGTTATTTAATGATGGTTCGGAGAATAATTTTGAATAATTTGAGACAAATTTTGACAATTTATTAAAAAATTTGCATTTCTTTGACAAATTTTTAATGTTCTATATGTAGTACAAAAACTCTTAAATTTTGGCAGCATTGAAAATTTCTATAGCGTTGATCAAGACAAGGTAGAATACAAGATATGACAAAAACCCGCTGAAAAATATGAATATTCAGGTACCAAAAGATTCGGTTAGGTTAGGTGTGACAATCAAAAGTTATGCACTTCCCACAATAGCGGGTGGTCGAGAGTGGTACCAAACGACGGGGCAAAACTCCGGGCGTTATTTAATGATGGTTCAGAGAAAAACTTTGAATAATTTGAGACAAATTTTGACAATTTATTAAAAATTTTGCATTTCTTTGACGAATTTTTAATGTTCTTTTTGTAGTATAAAAAACTTAAATTTTGGCAGCACTGAAAATTTCTATAGCGTTGATCAAGACAAGGTGGAATACAAGATATGACAAAAATCCGCTGAAAAATATGAATATTTAGGTACCGAAAGATTAGGTTAGGTTAGGTGTAAAAATCAAAAGTTTTGCACTTCCCACAATAGGGGGTGGTCGAGAGTCGTACCAAACGACGGGGCAAAACTCCGGGCGTTATTTAATGATGGTTCGGAGAATAATTTTGAATAATTTGAGACAAATTTTGACAATTTATTAAAAAATTTGCATTTCTTTGACAAATTTTTAATGTTCTATTTGTAGTACAAAAACTCTTAAATTTTGGCAGCATTGAAAATTTCTATAGCGTTGATCAAGACAAGGTAGAATACAAGATATGACAAAAACCCGCTGAAAAATATGAATATTCAGGTACCAAAAGATTCGGTTAGGTTAGGTGTGACAATCAAAAGTTTTGCACTTCCCACAATAGCGGGTGGTCAAGAGTCGTACCAAACGACGGGGCAAAACTCCGGGCGTTATTTAATGATGGTTCAGAGAAAAACTTTGAATAATTTGAGACAAATTTTGACAATTTATTAAAAATGTTGCATTTCTTTGACGAATTTTTAATGTTCTTTTTGTAGTATAAAAAACTTAAATTTTGGCAGCACTGAAAATTTCTATAGCGTTGATCAAGACAAGGTGGAATACAAGATATGACAAAAATCCGCTGAAAATTATGAATATTTAGGTACCGAAAGATTAGGTTAGGTTAGGTGTAAAAATCAAAAGTTTTGCACTTCCCACAATAGGGGGTGGTCGAGAGTCGTACCAAACGACGGGGCAAAACTCCGGGCGTTATTAAATGATGGTTCGGAGAATAATTTTGAATAATTTGAGACAAATTTTGACAATTTATTAAAAAATTTGCATTTCTTCGACGAATTTTTAATGTTCTTTTTGTAGTATAAAAAACTTAAATTTTGGCAGCACTGAAAATTTCTATAGCGTTGATCAAGACAAGGTGGAATACAAGATATGACAAAAATCCGCTGAAAAATATGAATATTTAGGTACCAAAATATTGGGTTAGGTTAGGTGTGACAATCAAAAGTTTTGCACTTCCCACAATAGCGGGTGGTCGAGAGTGGTACCAAACGACGGGGCAAAACTCCGGGCGTTATTTAATGATGGTTCAGAGAAAAACTTTGAATAATTTGAGACAAATTTTGACAATTTATTAAAAATTTTGCATTTCTTTGACGAATTTTTAATGTTCTTTTTGTAGTATAAAAAACTTAAATTTTGGCAGCACTGAAAATTTCTATAGCGTTGATCAAGACAAGATGGAATACAAGATATGACAAAAATCCGCTGAAAAATATGAATATTCAGGTACCAAAAGATTCGGTTAGGTTAGGTGTGACAATCAAAAGTTTTGCACTTCCCACAATAGCGGGTGGTCAAGAGTCGTACCAAACGACGGGGCAAAACTCCGGGCGTTATTTAATGATGGTTCAGAGAAAAACTTTGAATAATTTGAGACAAATTTTGACAATTTATTAAAAATTTTGCATTTCTTTGACGAATTTTTAATGTTCTTTTTGTAGTATTAAAAACTTAAATTTTGGCAGCACTGAAAATTTCTATAGCGTTGATCAAGACAAGGTGGAATACAAGATATGACAAAAATCCGCTGAAAAATATGAATATTTAGGTACCGAAAGATTAGGTTAGTTTAGGTGTAAAAATCAAAAGTTTTGCACTTCCACAATAGGGGGTGGTCGAGAGTCGTACCAAACGACGGGGCAAAACTCCGGGCGTTATTAAATGATGGTTCGGAGAATAATTTTGATTAATTTGAGACAAATTTTGACAATTTATTAAAAAATTTGCATTTCTTCGACGAATTTTTAATGTTCTTTTTGTAGTATAAAAAACTTAAATTTTGGCAGCACTGAAAATTTCTATAGCGTTGATCAAGACAAGATGGAATACAAGATATGACAAAAATCCGCTGAAAAATATGAATATTTAGGTACCAAAATATTGGGTTAGGTTAGGTGTGACAATCAAAAGTTTTGCACTTCCCACAATAGGGGGTGGTCGAGAGTGGTACCAAACGACGGCGCAAAACTCCGGGCGTTATTTAATGATGGTTCAGAGAAAAACTTTGAATAATTTGAGACAAATTTTGACAATTTATTAAAAATTTTGCATTTCTTTGACGAATTTTTAATGTTCTTTTTGTAGTATTAAAAACTTAAATTTTGGCAGCACTGAAAATTTCTATAGCGTTGATCAAGACAAGGTGGAATACAAGATATGACAAAAATCCGCTGAAAAATATGAATATTTAGGTACCGAAAGATTAGGTTAGTTTAGGTGTAAAAATCAAAAGTTTTGCACTTCCCACAATAGGGGGTGGTCGAGAGTCGTACCAAACGACGGGGCAAAACTCCGGGCGTTATTTAATGATGGTTCAGAGAATAATTTTGAATAATTTGAGACAAATTTTGACAATTTATTAAAAAATTTGCATTTCTTTGACAAATTTTTAATGTTCTATTTGTAGTACAAAAACTCTTAAATTTTGGCAGCATTGAAAATTTCTATAGCGTTGATCAAGACAAGGTAGAATACAAGATATGACAAAAACCCGCTGAAAAATATGAATATTCAGGTACCAAAAGATTCGGTTAGGTTAGGTGTGACAATCAAAAGTTTTGCACTTCCCACAATAGGGGGTGGTCGAGAGTCGTACCAAACGACGGGGCAAAACTCCGGGCGTTATTAAATGATGGTTCGGAGAATAATTTTGAATAATTTGAGACAAATTTTGACAATTTATTAAAAAATTTGCATTTCTTCGACGAATTTTTAATGTTCTTTTTGTAGTATAAAAAACTTAAATTTTGGCAACACTGAAAATTTCTATAGCGTTGATCAAGACAAGGTGGAATACAAGATATGACTAAAATCCGCTGAAAAATATGAATATTCAGGTACCAAAAGATTCGGTTAGGTTAGGTGTGACAATCAAAAGTTTTGCACTTCCCACAATAGGGGGTGGTCGAGAGTGGTACCAAACGACGGGGCAAAACTCCGGGCGTTATTTAATGATGGTTCAGAGAAAAACTTTGAATAATTTGAGACAAATTTTGACAATTTATTAAAAATTTTGCATTTCTTTGACGAATTTTTAATGTTCTTTTTGTAGTATAAAAAACTTAAATTTTGGCAGCACTGAAAATTTCTATAGCGTTGATCAAGACAAGGTGGAATACAAGATATGACAAAAATCCGCTGAAAAATATGAATATTTAGGTACCGAAAGATTAGGTTAGGTTAGGTGTAAAAATCAAAAGTTTTGCACTTCCCACAATAGGGGGTGGTCGAGAGTCGTACCAAACGACGGGGCAAAACTCCGGGCGTTATTTAATGATGGTTCGGAGAATAATTTTGAATAATTTGAGACAAATTTTGACAATTTATTAAAAAATTTGCATTTCTTTGACAAATTTTTAATGTTCTATATGTAGTACAAAAACTCTTAAATTTTGGCAGCATTGAAAATTTCTATAGCGTTGATCAAGACAAGGTAGAATACAAGATATGACAAAAACCCGCTGAAAAATATGAATATTCAGGTACCAAAAGATTCGGTTAGGTTAGGTGTGACAATCAAAAGTTATGCACTTCCCACAATAGCGGGTGGTCGAGAGTGGTACCAAACGACGGGGCAAAACTCCGGGCGTTATTTAATGATGGTTCAGAGAAAAACTTTGAATAATTTGAGACAAATTTTGACAATTTATTAAAAATTTTGCATTTCTTTGACGAATTTTTAATGTTCTTTTTGTAGTATAAAAAACTTAAATTTTGGCAGCACTGAAAATTTCTATAGCGTTGATCAAGACAAGGTGGAATACAAGATATGACAAAAATCCGCTGAAAAATATGAATATTTAGGTACCGAAAGATTAGGTTAGGTTAGGTGTAAAAATCAAAAGTTTTGCACTTCCCACAATAGGGGGTGGTCGAGAGTCGTACCAAACGACGGGGCAAAACTCCGGGCGTTATTTAATGATGGTTCGGAGAATAATTTTGAATAATTTGAGACAAATTTTGACAATTTATTAAAAAATTTGCATTTCTTTGACAAATTTTTAATGTTCTATTTGTAGTACAAAAACTCTTAAATTTTGGCAGCATTGAAAATTTCTATAGCGTTGATCAAGACAAGGTAGAATACAAGATATGACAAAAACCCGCTGAAAAATATGAATATTCAGGTACCAAAAGATTCGGTTAGGTTAGGTGTGACAATCAAAAGTTTTGCACTTCCCACAATAGCGGGTGGTCAAGAGTCGTACCAAACGACGGGGCAAAACTCCGGGCGTTATTTAATGATGGTTCAGAGAAAAACTTTGAATAATTTGAGACAAATTTTGACAATTTATTAAAAATGTTGCATTTCTTTGACGAATTTTTAATGTTCTTTTTGTAGTATAAAAAACTTAAATTTTGGCAGCACTGAAAATTTCTATAGCGTTGATCAAGACAAGGTGGAATACAAGATATGACAAAAATCCGCTGAAAATTATGAATATTTAGGTACCGAAAGATTAGGTTAGGTTAGGTGTAAAAATCAAAAGTTTTGCACTTCCCACAATAGGGGGTGGTCGAGAGTCGTACCAAACGACGGGGCAAAACTCCGGGCGTTATTTAATGATGGTTCGGAGAATAATTTTGAATAATTTGAGACAAATTTTGACAATTTATTAAAAAATTTGCATTTCTTTGACAAATTTTTAATGTTCTATTTGTAGTACAAAAACTCTTAAATTTTGGCAGCATTGAAAATTTCTATAGCGTTGATCAAGACAAGGTAGAATACAAGATATGACAAAAACCCGCTGAAAAATATGAATATTCAGGTACCAAAAGATTCGGTTAGGTTAGGTGTGACAATCAAAAGTTTTGCACTTCCCACAATAGCGGGTGGTCGAGAGTCGTACCAAACGACGGGGCAAAACTCCGGGCGTTATTAAATGATGGTTCGGAGAATAATTTTAAATAATTGGAGACAAAGGACGAAGGAATCACTCCATATATATCTGGGCCCAGTTGTTATCATAATCAAAGTAGCCTTATTTGAAAGAGAATATAATAACAAGTCGTCACCAAAAATTTTGAGGTATTTCGCTTCCCAGAAATTAAGTTATATAAAATAAAGTAAAAGTGAGGTTATATGACATTAATCGTTTGCAAAATGTTATATATGTTTATACGGAGGTACTTTATCAAAGGTTTATCTATTTATTTACCAGTGGCGGTCTATGGGGGAGGCCCATGTTCAGCAGTGGACGTCTGTGGCTGATAGATAGATAGAAGTAGGCACCTCAGAAAACAAACATCAATATTGCTTTGATTTTTATGTACCTATAAATAAAAAACAAAACGTCCTTGTTTGTAACATGCAGATGCGGACCACTAAAAGACAAAGCAAAGATCCACTAGATTACTTAGATTGCGGCATTACCCTCTATAAGTATGCAACTGCACGCATTTTTTCACTTGCTATACCTACATACTTACTATACCTATACCTATGCATGCCATTGACGTATAACTGATAAAATCGCTTCATCCTCCAAAACTCTTCTGCCAATAGAGTTATTGCGACCTATCGCAATGGTATAGTTCACACAGCGATCCATGTCGTCAATATCCAATTCAGAAGCGGAATCAGTTGTCTAATATGTAGTGCCAGGTAATTCTAAGTCACAAGATCCGTCGAACAGTCCTTTAGCAAGCCAAAGTCGTGGGGTAAAGCAAACAACATAACAAAACAAGAAAAATACGTGCGCACTCCTAAGGAACAAAGTAGTTAGTACATTAGTAGAGTACATTTGGAACAAAACGAACGAGTGTTGAACTTGATTTTGACATTAGCCGTTAAACTTGTCAGTCGGTGACCACAGGTAATTAATAACCAAAACACGATTTTCAATCGATTGAGTTTTTATTATCATCATTCGATTATAGAACACATTTTGAGATTATACCGATTTAATAATGCTCGATAGTATATAATTAGAAATGCATATTAATCGATTATTGGTTAACTTAATTTAATTTATGTTTCTCGCTTTCTATGAAGAAATAATCAAACCTATTTTGGTGGTAAGTACCTAAAAATATAACGAATTTTTTGGTATCAATTACAATGTGATAACTGGTGGGCCCAGGGGTTCTCACCCTCCTTTGACAATTTATTAAAAAATTTGCATTTCTTCGACGAATTTTTAATGTTCTATTTGTAGTATAAAAAACTTAAATTTTGGCAGCACTGAAAATTTCTATAGCGTTGATCAAGACAAGGTGGAATACAAGATATGACAAAAATCCGCTGAAAAATATGAATATTTAGGTACCAAAATATTGGGTTAGGTTAGGTGTGACAATCAAAAGTTTTGCACTTCCCACAATAGCGGGTGGTCGAGAGTGGTACCAAACGACGGGGCAAAACTCCGGGCGTTATTTAATGATGGTTCAGAGAAAAACTTTGAATAATTTGAGACAAATTTTGACAATTTATTAAAAATTTTGCATTTCTTTGACGAATTTTTAATGTTCTTTTTGTAGTATAAAAAACTTAAATTTTGGCAGCACTGAAAATTTCTATAGCGTTGATCAAGACAAGATGGAATACAAGATATGACAAAAATCCGCTGGAAAATATGAATATTCAGGTACCAAAAGATTCGGTTAGGTTAGGTGTGACAATCAAAAGTTTTGCACTTCCCACAATAGCGGGTGGTCGAGAGTCGTACCAAACGACGGGGCAAAACTCCGGGCGTTATTAAATGATGGTTCGGAGAATAATTTTAAATAATTGGAGACAAATTTTGACAATTTATTAAAAATTTTGCATTTCTTTGACGAATTTTAATGTACTTTTTGTAGTATAAAAAACTTAAATTTTGGCAGCACTGAAAATTTCTATAGCGTTGATCAAGACAAGGTGGAATACAAGATATGACAAAAATCCGCTGAAAAATATGAATATTTAGGTACCAAAATATTGGGTTAGGTTAGGTGTGACAATCAAAAGTTTTGCACTTCCCACAATAGCGGGTGGTCGAGAGTCGTACCAAACGACGGGGCAAAACTCCGGGCGTTATTAAATGATGGTTCGGAGAATAATTTTAAATAATTGGAGACAAAGGACGAAGGAATCACTCCATATATATCTGGGCCCAGTTGTTATCATAATCAAAGTAGCCTTATTTGAAAGAGAATATAATAACAAGTCGTCACCAAAAATTTTGAGGTATTTCGCTTCCCAGAAATTAAGTTATATAAAATAAAGTAAAAGTGAGGTTATATGACATTAATCGTTTGCAAAATGTTATATATGTTTATACGGAGGTACTTTATCAAAGGTTTATCTATTTATTTACCAGTGGCGGTCTATGGGGGAGGCCCATGTTCAGCAGTGGACGTCTGTGGCTGATAGATAGATAGAAGTAGGCACCTCAGAAAACAAACATCAATATTGCTTTGATTTTTATGTACCTATAAATAAAAAACAAAACGTCCTTGTTTGTAACATGCAGATGCGGACCACTAAAAGACAAAGCAAAGATCCACTAGATTACTTAGATTGCGGCATTACCCTCTATAAGTATGCAACTGCACGCATTTTTTCACTTGCTATACCTACATACTTACTATACCTATACCTATGCATGCCATTGACGTATAACTGATAAAATCGCTTCATCCTCCAAAACTCTTCTGCCAATAGAGTTATTGCGACCTATCGCAATGGTATAGTTCACACAGCGATCCATGTCGTCAATATCCAATTCAGAAGCGGAATCAGTTGTCTAATATGTAGTGCCAGGTAATTCTAAGTCACAAGATCCGTCGAACAGTCCTTTAGCAAGCCAAAGTCGTGGGGTAAAGCAAACAACATAACAAAACAAGAAAAATACGTGCGCACTCCTAAGGAACAAAGTAGTTAGTACATTAGTAGAGTACATTTGGAACAAAACGAACGAGTGTTGAACTTGATTTTGACATTAGCCGTTAAACTTGTCAGTCGGTGACCACAGGTAATTAATAACCAAAACACGATTTTCAATCGATTGAGTTTTTATTATCATCATTCGATTATAGAACACATTTTGAGATTATACCGATTTAATAATGCTCGATAGTATATAATTAGAGATGCATATTAATCGATTATTGGTTAACTTAATTTAATTTATGTTTCTCGCTTTCTATGAAGAAATAATCAAACCTATTTTGGTGGTAAGTACCTAAAAATATAACGAATTTTTTGGTATCAATTACAATGTGATAACTGGTGGGCCCAGGGGTTCTCACCCTCCTTTGACAATTTATTAAAAAATTTGCATTTCTTCGACGAATTTTTAATGTTCTTTTTGTAGTATAAAAAACTTAAATTTTGGCAGCACTGAAAATTTCTATAGCGTTGATCAAGACAAGGTGGAATACAAGATATGACAAAAATCCGCTGAAAAATATGAATATTTAGGTACCAAAATATTGGGTTAGGTTAGGTGTGACAATCAAAAGTTTTGCACTTCCCACAATAGCGGGTGGTCGAGAGTGGTACCAAACGACGGGGCAAAACTCCGGGCGTTATTTAATGATGGTTCAGAGAAAAACTTTGAATAATTTGAGACAAATTTTGACAATTTATTAAAAATTTTGCATTTCTTTGACGAATTTTTAATGTTCTTTTTGTAGTATAAAAAACTTAAATTTTGGCAGCACTGAAAATTTCTATAGCGTTGATCAAGACAAGATGGAATACAAGATATGACAAAAATCCGCTGAAAAATATGAATATTCAGGTACCAAAAGATTCGGTTAGGTTAGGTGTGACAATCAAAAGTTTTGCACTTCCCACAATAGCGGGTGGTCAAGAGTCGTACCAAACGACGGGGCAAAACTCCGGGCGTTATTTAATGATGGTTCAGAGAAAAACTTTGAATAATTTGAGACAAATTTTGACAATTTATTAAAAATTTTGCATTTCTTTGACGAATTTTTAATGTTCTTTTTGTAGTATTAAAAACTTAAATTTTGGCAGCACTGAAAATTTCTATAGCGTTGATCAAGACAAGGTGGAATACAAGATATGACAAAAATCCGCTGAAAAATATGAATATTTAGGTACCGAAAGATTAGGTTAGTTTAGGTGTAAAAATCAAAAGTTTTGCACTTCCACAATAGGGGGTGGTCGAGAGTCGTACCAAACGACGGGGCAAAACTCCGGGCGTTATTAAATGATGGTTCGGAGAATAATTTTGATTAATTTGAGACAAATTTTGACAATTTATTAAAAAATTTGCATTTCTTCGACGAATTTTTAATGTTCTTTTTGTAGTATAAAAAACTTAAATTTTGGCAGCACTGAAAATTTCTATAGCGTTGATCAAGACAAGATGGAATACAAGATATGACAAAAATCCGCTGAAAAATATGAATATTTAGGTACCAAAATATTGGGTTAGGTTAGGTGTGACAATCAAAAGTTTTGCACTTCCCACAATAGGGGGTGGTCGAGAGTGGTACCAAACGACGGGGCAAAACTCCGGGCGTTATTTAATGATGGTTCAGAGAAAAACTTTGAATAATTTGAGACAAATTTTGACAATTTATTAAAAATTTTGCATTTCTTTGACGAATTTTTAATGTTCTTTTTGTAGTATAAAAAACTTAAATTTTGGCAGCACTGAAAATTTCTATAGCGTTGATCAAGACAAGGTGGTATACAAGATATGACAAAAATCCGCTGAAAAATATGAATATTTAGGTACCGAAAGATTAGGTTAGGTTAGGTGTAAAAATCAAAAGGTTTGCACTTCCCACAATAGGGGGTGGTCGAGAGTCGTACCAAACGACGGGGCAAAACTCCGGGCGTTATTTAATTATGGTTCGGAGAATAATTTTGAATAATTTGAGACAAATTTTGACAATTTATTAAGAAATTTGCATTTCTTTGACAAATTTTTAATGTTCTATTTGTAGTACAAAAACTCTTAAATTTTGGCAGCATTGAAAATTTCTATAGCGTTGATCAAGACAAGGTAGAATACAAGATATGACAAAAACCCGCTGAAAAATTTGAATATTCAGGTACCAAAAGATTCGGTTAGGTTAGGTGTGACAATCAAAAGTTTTGCACTTCCCACAATAGCGGGTGGTCGAGAGTGGTACCAAACGACGGGGCAAAACTCCGGGCGTTATTTAATGATGGTTCAGAGAAAAACTTTGAATAATTTGAGACAAATTTTGACAATTTATTAAAAATTTTGCATTTCTTTGACGAATTTTTAATGTTCTTTTTGTAGTATAAAAAACTTAAATTTTGGCAGCACTGAAAATTTCTATAGCGTTGATCAAGACAAGATGGAATACAAGATATGACAAAAATCCGCTGAAAAATATGAATATTCAGGTACCAAAAGATTCGGTTAGGTTAGGTGTGACAATCAAAAGTTTTGCACTTCCCACAATAGCGGGTGGTCAAGAGTCGTACCAAACGACGGGGCAAAACTCCGGGCGTTATTTAATGATGGTTCAGAGAAAAACTTTGAATAATTTGAGACAAATTTTGACAATTTATTAAAAATTTTGCATTTCTTTGACGAATTTTTAATGTTCTTTTTGTAGTATTAAAAACTTAAATTTTGGCAGCACTGAAAATTTCTATAGCGTTGATCAAGACAAGGTGGAATACAAGATATGACAAAAATCCGCTGAAAAATATGAATATTTAGGTACCGAAAGATTAGGTTAGTTTAGGTGTAAAAATCAAAAGTTTTGCACTTCCACAATAGGGGGTGGTCGAGAGTCGTACCAAACGACGGGGCAAAACTCCGGGCGTTATTAAATGATGGTTCGGAGAATAATTTTGATTAATTTGAGACAAATTTTGACAATTTATTAAAAAATTTGCATTTCTTCGACGAATTTTTAATGTTCTTTTTGTAGTATAAAAAACTCAAATTTTGGCAGCACTGAAAATTTCTATAGCGTTGATCAAGACAAGATGGAATACAAGATATGACAAAAATCCGCTGAAAAATATGAATATTCAGGTACCAAAATATTGGGTTAGGTTAGGTGTGACAATCAAAAGTTTTGCACTTCCCACAATAGGGGGTGGTCGAGAGTGGTACCAAACAACGGGGCAAAACTCCGGGCGTTATTTAATGATGGTTCAGAGAAAAACTTTGAATAATTTGAGACAAATTTTGACAATTTATTAAAAATTTTGCATTTCTTTGACGAATTTTTAATGTTCTTTTTGTAGTATAAAAAACTTAAATTTTGGCAGCACTGAAAATTTCTATAGCGTTGATCAAGACAAGATGGAATACAAGATATGACAAAAATCCGCTGAAAAATATGAATATTCAGGTACCAAAATATTGGGTTAGGTTAGGTGTGACAATCAAAAGTTTTGCACTTCCCACAATAAGGGGTGGTCGAGAGTGGAACCAAACGACGGGGCAAAACTCCGGGCGTTATTTAATGATGGTTCGGAGAATAATTTTGAATAATTTGAGACAAATTTTGACAATTTATTAAAAAATTTGCATTTCTTTGACAAATTTTTAATGTTCTATTTGTAGTACAAAAACTCTTAAATTTTGGCAGCATTGAAAATTTCTATAGCGTTGATCAAGACAAGGTAGAATACAAGATATGACAAAAACCCGCTGAAAAATATGAATATTCAGGTACCAAAAGATTCGGTTAGGTTAGGTGTGACAATCAAAAATTTTGCACTTCCCACAATAGCGGGTGGTCGAGAGTCATACCAAACGACGGGGCAAAACTCCGGGCGTTATTAAATGATGGTTCGGAGAATAATTTTAAATAATTGGAAACAATTTTTGACAATTTATTAAAAAATTTGCATTTCTTTGACAAATTTTTAATGTTCTATTTGTAGTACAAAAACTCTTAAATTTTGGCAGCATTGAAAATTTCTATAGCGTTGATCAAGACAAGGTAGAATACAAGATATGACAAAATCCCGCTGAAAAATATGAATATTCAGGTACCAAAAGATTCGGTTAGGTTAGGTGTGACAATCAAAAGTTTTGCACTTCCCACAATAGGGGGTGGTCGAGAGTCGTACCAAACGACGGAGCAAAACTCCGGGCGTTATTTAATGATGGTTCGGAGAATAATTTTGAATAATTTGAGACAAATTTTGACAATTTATTAAAAAAAATTATTTCTTCGACGAATTTTTAATGTTCTTTTTGTAGTATAAAAAACTTAAATTTTGGCAGCACTGAAAATTTCTATAGCGTTGATCAAGACAAGATGGAATACAAGATATGACAAAAATCCGCTGAAAAATATGAATATTTAGGTACCAAAATATTGGGTTAGGTTAGGTGTGACAATCAAAAGTTTTGCACTTCCCACAATAGGGGGTGGTCGAGAGTGGTACCAAACGACGGGGCAAAACTCCGGGCGTTATTTAATGATGGTTCAGAGAAAAACTTTGAATAATTTGAGACAAATTTTGACAATTTATTAAGAAATTTGCATTTCTTTGACAAATTTTTAATGTTCTATTTGTAGTACAAAAACTCTTAAATTTTGGCAGCATTGAAAATTTCTATAGCGTTGATCAAGACAAGGTAGAATACAAGATATGACAAAAACCCGCTGAAAAATATGAATATTCAGGTACCAAAAGATTCGGTTAGGTTAGGTGTGACAATCAAAAGTTTTGCACTTCCCACAATAGCGGGTGGTCGAGAGTCGTACCAAACGACGGGGCAAAACTCCGGGCGTTATTAAATGATGGTTCGGAGAATAATTTTAAATAATTGGAGACAAATTTTGACAATTTATTAAAAAATTTGCATTTCTTCGACGAATTTTTAATGTTCTTTTTGTAGTATAAAAAACTTAAATTTTGGCAGCACTGAAAATTTCTATAGCGTTGATCAAGACAAGGTGGAATACAAGATATGACAAAAATCCGCTGAAAAATATGAATATTTAGGTACCAAAATATTGGGTTAGGTTAGGTGTGACAATCAAAAGTTTTGCACTTCCCACAATAGGGGGTGGTCGAGAGTGGTACCAAACGACGGGGCAAAACTCCGGGCGTTATTTAATGATGGTTCAGAGAAAAACTTTGAATAATTTGAGACAAATTTTGACAATTTATTAAGAAATTTGCATTTCTTTGACAAATTTTTAATGTTCTATTCGTAGTACCAAAACTCTTAAATTTTGGCAGCATTGAAAATTTCTATAGCGTTGATCAAGACAAGGTAGAATACAAGATATGACAAAAACCCGCTGAAAAATATGAATATTCAGGTACCAAAAGATTCGGTTAGGTTAGGTGTGACAATCAAAAGTTTTGCACTTCCCACAATAGGGGGTGGTCGAGAGTGGTACCAAATGACGGGGCAAAACTCCGGGCGTTATTTAATGATGGTTCAGAGAAAAACTTTGAATAATTTGAGACAAATTTTGACAATTTATTAAGAAATTTGCATTTCTTTGACAAATTTTTAATGTTCTATTTGTAGTACAAAAACTCTTAAATTTTGGCAGCATTGAAAATTTCTATAGCGTTGATCAAGACAAGGTAGAATACAAGATATGACAAAAACCCGCTGAAAAATATGAATATTCAGGTACCAAAAGTTTCGGTTAGGTTAGGTGTGACAATCAAAAGTTTTGCACTTCCCACAATAGGGGGTGGTCGAGAGTCGTACCAAACGACGGGGCAAAACTCCGGGCGTTATTAAATGATGGTTCGGAGAATAATTTTGAATAATTTGAGACAAATTTTGACAATTTATTAAAAAATTTGCATTTCTTCGACGAATTTTTAATGTTCTTTTTGTAGTATAAAAATCTTAAATTTTGGCAGCACTGAAAATTTCTATAGCGTTGATCAAGACAAGGTGGAATACAAGATATGACAAAAATCCGCTGAAAAATATGAATATTTAGGTACCAAAATATTGGGTTAGGTTAGGTGTGACAATCAAAAGTTTTGCACTTCCCACAATAGGGGGTGGTCGAGAGTGGTACCAAACGTCGGGGCAAAACTCCGGGCGTTATTTAATGATGGTTCAGAGAAAAACTTTGAATAATTTGAGACAAATTTTGACAATTTATTAAAAAATTTGCATTTCTTCGACGAATTTTTAATGTTTTTTTTGTAGTATAAAAATCTTAAATTTTGGCAGCACTGAAAATTTCTATAGCGTTGATCAAGACAAGGTGGAATACAAGATATGACAAAAATCCGCTGAAAAATATGAATATTTAGGTACCAAAATATTGGGTTAGGTTAGGTGTGACAATCAAAAGTTTTGCACTTCCCACAATAGGGGGTGGTCGAGAGTCGTACCAAACGACGGGGCAAAACTCCGGGCGTTATTTAATGATGGTTCAGAGAAAAACTTTGAATAATTTGAGACAAATTTTGACAATTTATTAAAAATTTTGCATTTCTTTGACGAATTTTTAATGTTCTTTTTGTAGTATAAAAAACTTAAATTTTGGCAGCATTGAAAATTTCTATAGCGTTAATCAAGACAAGGTAGAATACAAGATATGACAAAAACCCGCTGAAAAATATGAATATTCAGGTACCAAAAGATTCGGTTAGGTTAGGTGTGACAATCAAAAGTTTTGCACTTCCCACAATAGGGGGTGGTCGAGAGTCGTACCAAACGACGGGGCAAAACTCCGGGCGTTATTAAATGATGGTTCGGAGAATAATTTTGAATAATTTGAGACAAATTTTGACAATTTATTAAAAAATTTGCATTTCTTCGACTAATTTTTAATGTTCTTTTTGTAGTATAAAAAACTTAAATTTTGGCAGCAATGAAAATTTCTATAGCGTTGATCAAGACAAAGTGGAATACAAGATATGACAAAAATCCGCTGAAAAATATGAATATTTAGGTACCAAAATATTGGGTTAGGTTAGGTGTGACAATCAAAAGTTTTGCACTTCCCACAATAGGGGGTGGTCGAGAGTGGTACCAAACGACGGGGCAAAACTCCGGGCGTTATTTAATGATGGTTCAGAGAAAAACTTTGAATAATTTGAGACAAATTTTGACAATTTATTAAGAAATTTGCATTTCTTTGACAAATTTTTAATGTTCTATTTGTAGTACAAAAACTCTTAAATTTTGGCAGCATTGAAAATTTCTATAGCGTTGATCAAGACAAGGTGGAATACAAGATATGACAAAAACCCGCTGAAAAATATGAATATTCAGGTACCAAAAGTTTCGGTTAGGTTAGGTGTGACAATCAAAAGTTTTGCACTTCCCACAATAGGGGGTGGTCGAGAGTCGTACCAAACGACGGGGCAAAACTCCGGGCGTTATTAAATGATGGTTCGGAGAATAATTTTGAATAATTTGAGACAAATTTTGACAATTTATTAAAAAATTTGCATTTCTTCGACGAATTTTTAATGTTCTTTTTGTAGTATAAAAATCTTAAATTTTGGCAGCACTGAAAATTTCTATAGCGTTGATCAAGACAAGGTGGAATACAAGATATGACAAAAATCCGCTGAAAAATATGAATATTTAGGTACCAAAATATTGGGTTAGGTTAGGTGTGACAATCAAAAGTTTTGCACTTCCCACAATAGGGGGTGGTCGAGAGTCGTACCAAACGACGGGGCAAAACTCCGGGCGTTATTTAATGATGGTTCAGAGAAAAACTTTGAATAATTTGAGACAAATTTTGACAATTTATTAAAAATTTTGCATTTCTTTGACGAATTTTTAATGTTCTTTTTGTAGTATAAAAAACTTAAATTTTGGCAGCATTGAAAATTTCTATAGCGTTAATCAAGACAAGGTAGAATACAAGATATGACAAAAACCCGCTGAAAAATATGAATATTCAGGTACCAAAAGATTCGGTTAGGTTAGGTGTGACAATCAAAAGTTTTGCACTTCCCACAATAGGGGGTGGTCGAGAGTCGTACCAAACGACGGGGCAAAACTCCGGGCGTTATTAAATGATGGTTCGGAGAATAATTTTGAATAATTTGAGACAAATTTTGACAATTTATTAAAAAATTTGCATTTCTTCGACGAATTTTAATGTTCTTTTTGTAGTATAAAAAACTTAAATTTTGGCAGCACTGAAAATTTCTATAGCGTTGATCAAGACAAGGTGGAATACAAGATATGACAAAAATCCGCTGAAAAATATGAATATTTAGGTACCAAAATATTGGGTTAGGTTAGGTGTGACAATAAAAAGTTTTGCACTTCCCACAATAGGGGGTGGTCGAGAGTGGTACCAAACGACGGGGCAAAACTCCGGGCGTTATTTAATGATGGTTCAGAGAATAATTTTGAATAATTTGAGACAAATTTTGACAATTTATTAAAAATTTTGCATTTCTTTGACGAAGTTTTAATGTTCTTTTTGTAGTATAAAAAACTTAAATTTTGGCAGCATTGAAAATTTCTATAGCGTTGATCAAGACAAGGTAGAATACAAGATATGACAAAAACCCGCTGAAAAATATGAATATTCAGGTACCAAAAGATTCGGTTAGGTTAGGTGTGACAATCAAAAGTTTTGCACTTCCCACAATAGGGGGTGGTCGAGAGTCGTACCAAACGACGGGGCAAAACTCCGGGCGTTATTAAATGATGGTTCGGAGAATAATTTTGAATAATTTGAGACAAATTTTGACAATTTATTAAAAAATTTGCATTTCTTCGACGAATTTTTAATGTTCTTTTTGTAGTATAAAAAACTTAAATTTTGGCAGCAATGAAAATTTCTATAGCGTTGATCAAGACAAGGTGGAATACAAGATATGACAAAAATCCGCTGAAAAATATGAATATTTAGGTACCAAAAGATTCGGTTAGGTTAGGTGTGACAATCAAAAGTTTTGCACTTCCCACAATAGGGGGTGGTCGAGAGTGGTACCAAACGACGGGGCAAAACTCCGGGCGTTATTTAATGATGGTTCAGAGAAAAACTTTGAATAATTTGAGACAAATTTTGACAATTTATTAAGAAATTTGCATTTCTTTGACAAATTTTTAATGTTCTATTTGTAGTACAAAAACTCTTAAATTTTGGCAGCATTGAAAATTTCTATAGCGTTGATCAAGACAAGGTAGAATACAAGATATGACAAAAACCCGCTGAAAAATATGAATATTCAGGTACCAAAAGATTCGGTTAGGTTAGGTGTGACAATCAAAAGTTTTGCACTTCCCACAATAGCGGGTGGTCGAGAGTCGTACCAAACGACGGGGCAAAACTCCGGGCGTTATTAAATGATGGTTCGGAGAATAATTTTAAATAATTGGAGACAAATTTTGACAATTTATTAAAAAATTTGCATTTCTTCGACGAATTTTTAATGTTCTTTTTGTAGTATAAAAAACTTAAATTTTGGCAGCACTGAAAATTTCTATAGCGTTGATCAAGACAAGGTGGAATACAAGATATGACAAAAATCCGCTGAAAAATATGAATATTTAGGTACCAAAATATTGGGTTAGGTTAGGTGTGACAATCAAAAGTTTTGCACTTCCCACAATAGGGGGTGGTCGAGAGTGGTACCAAACGACGGGGCAAAACTCCGGGCGTTATTTAATGATGGTTCAGAGAAAAACTTTGAATAATTTGAGACAAATTTTGACAATTTATTAAGAAATTTGCATTTCTTTGACAAATTTTTAATGTTCTATTCGTAGTACCAAAACTCTTAAATTTTGGCAGCATTGAAAATTTCTATAGCGTTGATCAAGACAAGGTAGAATACAAGATATGACAAAAACCCGCTGAAAAATATGAATATTCAGGTACCAAAAGATTCGGTTAGGTTAGGTGTGACAATCAAAAGTTTTGCACTTCCCACAATAGGGGGTGGTCGAGAGTGGTACCAAATGACGGGGCAAAACTCCGGGCGTTATTTAATGATGGTTCAGAGAAAAACTTTGAATAATTTGAGACAAATTTTGACAATTTATTAAGAAATTTGCATTTCTTTGACAAATTTTTAATGTTCTATT
This sequence comes from Catocala nupta, assembly GCA_963675205.1. Taxonomy (NCBI): domain Eukaryota; kingdom Metazoa; phylum Arthropoda; class Insecta; order Lepidoptera; family Erebidae; genus Catocala; species Catocala nupta. The sequence goes on along the minus strand of OY776107.1, from coordinate 453,872 downwards.
TGTAGTACAAAAACTCTTAAATTTTGGCAGCATTGAAAATTTCTATAGCGTTGATCAAGACAAGGTAGAATACAAGATATGACAAAAACCCGCTGAAAAATATGAATATTCAGGTACCAAAAGATTCGGTTAGGTTAGGTGTGACAATCAAAAGTTTTGCACTTCCCACAATAGCGGGTGGTCGAGAGTCGTACCAAACGACGGGGCAAAACTCCGGGCGTTATTAAATGATGGTTCGGAGAATAATTTTAAATAATTGGAGACAAATTTTGACAATTTATTAAAAAATTTGCATTTCTTCGACGAATTTTTAATGTTCTTTTTGTAGTATAAAAAACTTAAATTTTGGCAGCACTGAAAATTTCTATAGCGTTGATCAAGACAAGGTGGAATACAAGATATGACAAAAATCCGCTGAAAAATATGAATATTTAGGTACCAAAATATTGGGTTAGGTTAGGTGTGACAATCAAAAGTTTTGCACTTCCCACAATAGGGGGTGGTCGAGAGTGGTACCAAACGACGGGGCAAAACTCCGGGCGTTATTTAATGATGGTTCAGAGAAAAACTTTGAATAATTTGAGACAAATTTTGACAATTTATTAAGAAATTTGCATTTCTTTGACAAATTTTTAATGTTCTATTCGTAGTACCAAAACTCTTAAATTTTGGCAGCATTGAAAATTTCTATAGCGTTGATCAAGACAAGGTAGAATACAAGATATGACAAAAACCCGCTGAAAAATATGAATATTCAGGTACCAAAAGATTCGGTTAGGTTAGGTGTGACAATCAAAAGTTTTGCACTTCCCACAATAGGGGGTGGTCGAGAGTGGTACCAAATGACGGGGCAAAACTCCGGGCGTTATTTAATGATGGTTCAGAGAAAAACTTTGAATAATTTGAGACAAATTTTGACAATTTATTAAGAAATTTGCATTTCTTTGACAAATTTTTAATGTTCTATTTGTAGTACAAAAACTCTTAAATTTTGGCAGCATTGAAAATTTCTATAGCGTTGATCAAGACAAGGTAGAATACAAGATATGACAAAAACCCGCTGAAAAATATGAATATTCAGGTACCAAAAGTTTCGGTTAGGTTAGGTGTGACAATCAAAAGTTTTGCACTTCCCACAATAGGGGGTGGTCGAGAGTCGTACCAAACGACGGGGCAAAACTCCGGGCGTTATTAAATGATGGTTCGGAGAATAATTTTGAATAATTTGAGACAAATTTTGACAATTTATTAAAAAATTTGCATTTCTTCGACGAATTTTTAATGTTCTTTTTGTAGTATAAAAATCTTAAATTTTGGCAGCACTGAAAATTTCTATAGCGTTGATCAAGACAAGGTGGAATACAAGATATGACAAAAATCCGCTGAAAAATATGAATATTTAGGTACCAAAATATTGGGTTAGGTTAGGTGTGACAATCAAAAGTTTTGCACTTCCCACAATAGGGGGTGGTCGAGAGTGGTACCAAACGTCGGGGCAAAACTCCGGGCGTTATTTAATGATGGTTCAGAGAAAAACTTTGAATAATTTGAGACAAATTTTGACAATTTATTAAAAAATTTGCATTTCTTCGACGAATTTTTAATGTTTTTTTTGTAGTATAAAAATCTTAAATTTTGGCAGCACTGAAAATTTCTATAGCGTTGATCAAGACAAGGTGGAATACAAGATATGACAAAAATCCGCTGAAAAATATGAATATTTAGGTACCAAAATATTGGGTTAGGTTAGGTGTGACAATCAAAAGTTTTGCACTTCCCACAATAGGGGGTGGTCGAGAGTCGTACCAAACGACGGGGCAAAACTCCGGGCGTTATTTAATGATGGTTCAGAGAAAAACTTTGAATAATTTGAGACAAATTTTGACAATTTATTAAAAATTTTGCATTTCTTTGACGAATTTTTAATGTTCTTTTTGTAGTATAAAAAACTTAAATTTTGGCAGCATTGAAAATTTCTATAGCGTTAATCAAGACAAGGTAGAATACAAGATATGACAAAAACCCGCTGAAAAATATGAATATTCAGGTACCAAAAGATTCGGTTAGGTTAGGTGTGACAATCAAAAGTTTTGCACTTCCCACAATAGGGGGTGGTCGAGAGTCGTACCAAACGACGGGGCAAAACTCCGGGCGTTATTAAATGATGGTTCGGAGAATAATTTTGAATAATTTGAGACAAATTTTGACAATTTATTAAAAAATTTGCATTTCTTCGACGAATTTTTAATGTTCTTTTTGTAGTATAAAAAACTTAAATTTTGGCAGCAATGAAAATTTCTATAGCGTTGATCAAGACAAAGTGGAATACAAGATATGACAAAAATCCGCTGAAAAATATGAATATTTAGGTACCAAAATATTGGGTTAGGTTAGGTGTGACAATCAAAAGTTTTGCACTTCCCACAATAGGGGGTGGTCGAGAGTGGTACCAAACGACGGGGCAAAACTCCGGGCGTTATTTAATGATGGTTCAGAGAAAAACTTTGAATAATTTGAGACAAATTTTGACAATTTATTAAGAAATTTGCATTTCTTTGACAAATTTTTAATGTTCTATTTGTAGTACAAAAACTCTTAAATTTTGGCAGCATTGAAAATTTCTATAGCGTTGATCAAGACAAGGTGGAATACAAGATATGACAAAAACCCGCTGAAAAATATGAATATTCAGGTACCAAAAGTTTCGGTTAGGTTAGGTGTGACAATCAAAAGTTTTGCACTTCCCACAATAGGGGGTGGTCGAGAGTCGTACCAAACGACGGGGCAAAACTCCGGGCGTTATTAAATGATGGTTCGGAGAATAATTTTGAATAATTTGAGACAAATTTTGACAATTTATTAAAAAATTTGCATTTCTTCGACGAATTTTTAATGTTCTTTTTGTAGTATAAAAATCTTAAATTTTGGCAGCACTGAAAATTTCTATAGCGTTGATCAAGACAAGGTGGAATACAAGATATGACAAAAATCCGCTGAAAAATATGAATATTTAGGTACCAAAATATTGGGTTAGGTTAGGTGTGACAATCAAAAGTTTTGCACTTCCCACAATAGGGGGTGGTCGAGAGTCGTACCAAACGACGGGGCAAAACTCCGGGCGTTATTTAATGATGGTTCAGAGAAAAACTTTGAATAATTTGAGACAAATTTTGACAATTTATTAAAAATTTTGCATTTCTTTGACGAATTTTTAATGTTCTTTTTGTAGTATAAAAAACTTAAATTTTGGCAGCATTGAAAATTTCTATAGCGTTAATCAAGACAAGGTAGAATACAAGATATGACAAAAACCCGCTGAAAAATATGAATATTCAGGTACCAAAAGATTCGGTTAGGTTAGGTGTGACAATCAAAAGTTTTGCACTTCCCACAATAGGGGGTGGTCGAGAGTCGTACCAAACGACGGGGCAAAACTCCGGGCGTTATTAAATGATGGTTCGGAGAATAATTTTGAATAATTTGAGACAAATTTTGACAATTTATTAAAAAATTTGCATTTCTTCGACGAATTTTAATGTTCTTTTTGTAGTATAAAAAACTTAAATTTTGGCAGCACTGAAAATTTCTATAGCGTTGATCAAGACAAGGTGGAATACAAGATATGACAAAAATCCGCTGAAAAATATGAATATTTAGGTACCAAAATATTGGGTTAGGTTAGGTGTGACAATAAAAAGTTTTGCACTTCCCACAATAAGGGGTGGTCGAGAGTGGTACCAAACGACGGGGCAAAACTCCGGGCGTTATTTAATGATGGTTCAGAGAATAATTTTGAATAATTTGAGACAAATTTTGACAATTTATTAAAAATTTTGCATTTCTTTGACGAAGTTTTAATGTTCTTTTTGTAGTATAAAAAACTTAAATTTTGGCAGCATTGAAAATTTCTATAGCGTTGATCAAGACAAGGTAGAATACAAGATATGACAAAAACCCGCTGAAAAATATGAATATTCAGGTACCAAAAGATTCGGTTAGGTTAGGTGTGACAATCAAAAGTTTTGCACTTCCCACAATAGGGGGTGGTCGAGAGTCGTACCAAACGACGGGGCAAAACTCCGGGCGTTATTAAATGATGGTTCGGAGAATAATTTTGAATAATTTGAGACAAATTTTGACAATTTATTAAAAAATTTGCATTTCTTCGACGAATTTTTAATGTTCTTTTTGTAGTATAAAAAACTTAAATTTTGGCAGCAATGAAAATTTCTATAGCGTTGATCAAGACAAGGTGGAATACAAGATATGACAAAAATCCGCTGAAAAATATGAATATTTAGGTACCAAAAGATTCGGTTAGGTTAGGTGTGACAATCAAAAGTTTTGCACTTCCCACAATAGGGGGTGGTCGAGAGTGGTACCAAATGACGGGGCAAAACTCCGGGCGTTATTTAATGATGGTTCAGAGAAAAACTTTGAATAATTTGAGACAAATTTTGACAATTTATTAAGAAATTTGCATTTCTTTGACAAATTTTTAATGTTCTATTTGTAGTACAAAAACTCTTAAATTTTGGCAGCATTGAAAATTTCTATAGCGTTGATCAAGACAAGGTAGAATACAAGATATGACAAAAACCCGCTGAAAAATTTGAATATTCAGGTACCAAAAGATTCGGTTAGGTTAGGTGTGACAATCAAAAGTTTTGCACTTCCCACAATAGCGGGTGGTCGAGAGTGGTACCAAACGACGGGGCAAAACTCCGGGCGTTATTTAATGATGGTTCAGAGAAAAACTTTGAATAATTTGAGACAAATTTTGACAATTTATTAAAAATTTTGCATTTCTTTGACGAATTTTTAATGTTCTTTTTGTAGTATAAAAAACTTAAATTTTGGCAGCACTGAAAATTTCTATAGCGTTGATCAAGACAAGATGGAATACAAGATATGACAAAAATCCGCTGAAAAATATGAATATTCAGGTACCAAAAGATTCGGTTAGGTTAGGTGTGACAATCAAAAGTTTTGCACTTCCCACAATAGCGGGTGGTCAAGAGTCGTACCAAACGACGGGGCAAAACTCCGGGCGTTATTTAATGATGGTTCAGAGAAAAACTTTGAATAATTTGAGACAAATTTTGACAATTTATTAAAAATTTTGCATTTCTTTGACGAATTTTTAATGTTCTTTTTGTAGTATTAAAAACTTAAATTTTGGCAGCACTGAAAATTTCTATAGCGTTGATCAAGACAAGGTGGAATACAAGATATGACAAAAATCCGCTGAAAAATATGAATATTTAGGTACCAAAATATTGGGTTAGGTTAGGTGTGACAATCAAAAGTTTTGCACTTCCCACAATAGGGGGTGGTCGAGAGTCGTACCAAACGACGGGGCAAAACTCCGGGCGTTATTTAATGATGGTTCAGAGAAAAACTTTGAATAATTTGAGACAAATTTTGACAATTTATTAAAAATTTTGCATTTCTTTGACGAATTTTTAATGTTCTTTTTGTAGTATAAAAAACTTAAATTTTGGCAGCATTGAAAATTTCTATAGCGTTAATCAAGACAAGGTAGAATACAAGATATGACAAAAACCCGCTGAAAAATATGAATATTCAGGTACCAAAAGATTCGGTTAGGTTAGGTGTGACAATCAAAAGTTTTGCACTTCCCACAATAGGGGGTGGTCGAGAGTCGTACCAAACGACGGGGCAAAACTCCGGGCGTTATTAAATGATGGTTCGGAGAATAATTTTGAATAATTTGAGACAAATTTTGACAATTTATTAAAAAATTTGCATTTCTTCGACGAATTTTTAATGTTCTTTTTGTAGTATAAAAAACTTAAATTTTGGCAGCAATGAAAATTTCTATAGCGTTGATCAAGACAAAGTGGAATACAAGATATGACAAAAATCCGCTGAAAAATATGAATATTTAGGTACCAAAATATTGGGTTAGGTTAGGTGTGACAATCAAAAGTTTTGCACTTCCCACAATAGGGGGTGGTCGAGAGTGGTACCAAACGACGGGGCAAAACTCCGGGCGTTATTTAATGATGGTTCAGAGAAAAACTTTGAATAATTTGAGACAAATTTTGACAATTTATTAAGAAATTTGCATTTCTTTGACAAATTTTTAATGTTCTATTTGTAGTACAAAAACTCTTAAATTTTGGCAGCATTGAAAATTTCTATAGCGTTGATCAAGACAAGGTGGAATACAAGATATGACAAAAACCCGCTGAAAAATATGAATATTCAGGTACCAAAAGTTTCGGTTAGGTTAGGTGTGACAATCAAAAGTTTTGCACTTCCCACAATAGGGGGTGGTCGAGAGTCGTACCAAACGACGGGGCAAAACTCCGGGCGTTATTAAATGATGGATCGGAGAATAATTTTGAATAATTTGAGACAAATTTTGACAATTTATTAAAAAATTTGCATTTCTTCGACGAATTTTTAATGTTCTTTTTGTAGTATAAAAATCTTAAATTTTGGCAGCACTGAAAATTTCTATAGCGTTGATCAAGACAAGGTGGAATACAAGATATGACAAAAATCCGCTGAAAAATATGAATATTTAGGTACCAAAATATTGGGTTAGGTTAGGTGTGACAATCAAAAGTTTTGCACTTCCCACAATAGGGGGTGGTCGAGAGTCGTACCAAACGACGGGGCAAAACTCCGGGCGTTATTTAATGATGGTTCAGAGAAAAACTTTGAATAATTTGAGACAAATTTTGACAATTTATTAAAAATTTTGCATTTCTTTGACGAATTTTTAATGTTCTTTTTGTAGTATAAAAAACTTAAATTTTGGCAGCATTGAAAATTTCTATAGCGTTAATCAAGACAAGGTAGAATACAAGATATGACAAAAACCCGCTAAAAAATATGAATATTCAGGTACCAAAAGATTCGGTTAGGTTAGGTGTGACAATCAAAAGTTTTGCACTTCCCACAATAGGGGGTGGTCGAGAGTCGTACCAAACGACGGGGCAAAACTCCGGGCGTTATTAAATGATGGTTCGGAGAATAATTTTGAATAATTTGAGACAAATTTTGACAATTTATTAAAAAATTTGCATTTCTTCGACGAATTTTAATGTTCTTTTTGTAGTATAAAAAACTTAAATTTTGGCAGCACTGAAAATTTCTATAGCGTTGATCAAGACAAGGTGGAATACAAGATATGACAAAAACCCGCTGAAAAATATGAATATTCAGGTACCAAAAGTTTCGGTTAGGTTAGGTGTGACAATCAAAAGTTTTGCACTTCCCACAATAGGGGGTGGTCGAGAGTCGTACCAAACGACGGGGCAAAACTCCGGGCGTTATTTAATGATGGTTCAGAGAAAAACTTTGAATAATTTGAGACAAATTTTGACAATTTATTAAAAAATTTGCATTTCTTCGACGAATTTTTAATGTTCTTTTTGTAGTATAAAAATCTTAAATTTTGGCAGCACTGAAAATTTCTATAGCGTTGATCAAGACAAGGTGGAATACAAGATATGACAAAAATCCGCTGAAAAATATGAATATTTAGGTACCAAAATATTGGGTTAGGTTAGGTGTGACAATCAAAAGTTTTGCACTTCCCACAATAGGGGGTGGTCGAGAGTGGTACCAAACGTCGGGGCAAAACTCCGGGCGTTATTTAATGATGGTTCAGAGAAAAACTTTGAATAATTTGAGACAAATTTTGACAATTTATTAAAAAATTTGCATTTCTTCGACGAATTTTTAATGTTCTTTTTGTAGTATAAAAATCTTAAATTTTGGCAGCACTGAAAATTTCTATAGCGTTGATCAAGACAAGGTGGAATACAAGATATGACAAAATCCGCTGAAAAATATGAATATTTAGGTACCAAAATATTGGGTTAGGTTAGGTGTGACAATCAAAAGTTTTGCACTTCCCACAATAGGGGGTGGTCGAGAGTCGTACCAAACGACGGGGCAAAACTCCGGGCGTTATTTAATGATGGTTCAGAGAAAAACTTTGAATAATTTGAGACAAATTTTGACAATTTATTAAAACTTTTGCATTTCTTTGACGAATTTTTAATGTTCTTTTTGTAGTATAAAAAACTTAAATTTTGGCAGCATTGAAAATTTCTATAGCGTTAATCAAGACAAGGTAGAATACAAGATATGACAAAAACCCGCTGAAAAATATGAATATTCAGGTACCAAAAGATTCGGTTAGGTTAGGTGTGACAATCAAAAGTTTTGCACTTCCCACAATAGGGGGTGGTCGAGAGTCGTACCAAACGACGGGGCAAAACTCCGGGCGTTATTAAATGATGGTTCGGAGAATAATTTTGAATAATTTGAGACAAATTTTGACAATTTATTAAAAAATTTGCATTTCTTCGACGAATTTTTAATGTTCTTTTTGTAGTATAAAAAACTTAAATTTTGGCAGCAATGAAAATTTCTATAGCGTTGATCAAGACAAAGTGGAATACAAGATATGACAAAAATCCGCTGAAAAATATGAATATTTAGGTACCAAAATATTGGGTTAGGTTAGGTGTGACAATCAAAAGTTTTGCACTTCCCACAATAGGGGGTGGTCGAGAGTGGTACCAAACGACGGGGCAAAACTCCGGGCGTTATTTAATGATGGTTCAGAGAAAAACTTTGAATAATTTGAGACAAATTTTGACAATTTATTAAGAAATTTGCATTTCTTTGACAAATTTTTAATGTTCTATTTGTAGTACAAAAACTCTTAAATTTTGGCAGCATTGAAAATTTCTATAGCGTTGACCAAGACAAGGTGGAATACAAGATATGACAAAAACCCGCTGAAAAATATGAATATTCAGGTACCAAAAGTTTCGGTTAGGTTAGGTGTGACAATCAAAAGTTTTGCACTTCCCACAATAGGGGGTGGTCGAGAGTCGTACCAAACGACGGGGCAAAACTCCGGGCGTTATTAAATGATGGTTCGGAGAATAATTTTGAATAATTTGAGACAAATTTTGACAATTTATTAAAAAATTTGCATTTCTTCGACGAATTTTTAATGTTCTTTTTGTAGTATAAAAATCTTAAATTTTGGCAGCACTGAAAATTTCTATAGCGTTGATCAAGACAAGGTGGAATACAAGATATGACAAAAATCCGCTGAAAAATATGAATATTTAGGTACCAAAATATTGGGTTAGGTTAGGTGTGACAATCAAAAGTTTTGCACTTCCCACAATAGGGGGTGGTCGAGAGTCGTACCAAACGACGGGGCAAAACTCCGGGCGTTATTTAATGATGGTTCAGAGAAAAACTTTGAATAATTTGAGACAAATTTTGACAATTTATTAAAAATTTTGCATTTCTTTGACGAATTTTTAATGTTCTTTTTGTAGTATAAAAAACTTAAATTTTGGCAGCATTGAAAATTTCTATAGCGTTAATCAAGACAAGGTAGAATACAAGATATGACAAAAACCCGCTAAAAAATATGAATATTCAGGTACCAAAAGATTCGGTTAGGTTAGGTGTGACAATCAAAAGTTTTGCACTTCCCACAATAGGGGGTGGTCGAGAGTCGTACCAAACGACGGGGCAAAACTCCGGGCGTTATTAAATGATGGTTCGGAGAATAATTTTGAATAATTTGAGACAAATTTTGACAATTTATTAAAAAATTTGCATTTCTTCGACGAATTTTAATGTTCTTTTTGTAGTATAAAAAACTTAAATTTTGGCAGCACTGAAAATTTCTATAGCGTTGATCAAGACAAGGTGGAATACAAGATATGACAAAAATCCGCTGAAAAATATGAATATTTAGGTACCAAAATATTGGGTTAGGTTAGGTGTGACAATAAAAAGTTTTGCACTTCCCACAATAGGGGGTGGTCGAGAGTGGTACCAAACGACGGGGCAAAACTCCGGGCGTTATTTAATGATGGTTCAGAGAATAATTTTGAATAATTTGAGACAAATTTTGACAATTTATTAAAAATTTTGCATTTCTTTGACGAAGTTTTAATGTTCTTTTTGTAGTATAAAAAACTTAAATTTTGGCAGCATTGAAAATTTCTATAGCGTTGATCAAGACAAGGTAGAATACAAGATATGACAAAAACCCGCTGAAAAATATGAATATTCAGGTACCAAAAGATTCGGTTAGGTTAGGTGTGACAATCAAAAGTTTTGCACTTCCCACAATAGGGGGTGGTCGAGAGTCGTACCAAACGACGGGGCAAAACTCCGGGCGTTATTAAATGATGGTTCGGAGAATAATTTTGAATAATTTGAGACAAATTTTGACAATTTATTAAAAAATTTGCATTTCTTCGACGAATTTTTAATGTTCTTTTTGTAGTATAAAAAACTTAAATTTTGGCAGCAATGAAAATTTCTATAGCGTTGATCAAGACAAGGTGGAATACAAGATATGACAAAAATCCGCTGAAAAATATGAATATTTAGGTACCAAAAGATTCGGTTAGGTTAGGTGTGACAATCAAAAGTTTTGCACTTCCCACAATAGGGGGTGGTCGAGAGTGGTACCAAATGACGGGGCAAAACTCCGGGCGTTATTTAATGATGGTTCAGAGAAAAACTTTGAATAATTTGAGACAAATTTTGACAATTTATTAAGAAATTTGCATTTCTTTGACAAATTTTTAATGTTCTATTTGTAGTACAAAAACTCTTAAATTTTGGCAGCATTGAAAATTTCTATAGCGTTGATCAAGACAAGGTAGAATACAAGATATGACAAAAACCCGCTGAAAAATATGAATATTCAGGTACCAAAAGTTTCGGTTAGGTTAGGTGTGACAATCAAAAGTTTTGCACTTCCCACAATAGGGGGTGGTCGAGAGTCGTACCAAACGACGGGGCAAAACTCCGGGCGTTATTAAATGATGGTTCGGAGAATAATTTTGAATAATTTGAGACAAATTTTGACAATTTATTAAAAAATTTGCATTTCTTCGACGAATTTTTAATGTTCTTTTTGTAGTATAAAAATCTTAAATTTTGGCAGCACTGAAAATTTCTATAGCGTTGATCAAGACAAGGTGGAATACAAGATATGACAAAAATCCGCTGAAAAATATGAATATTTAGGTACCAAAATATTGGGTTAGGTTAGGTGTGACAATCAAAAGTTTTGCACTTCCCACAATAGGGGGTGGTCGAGAGTGGTACCAAACGTCGGGGCAAAACTCCGGGCGTTATTTAATGATGGTTCAGAGAAAAACTTTGAATAATTTGAGACAAATTTTGACAATTTATTAAAAAATTTGCATTTCTTCGACGAATTTTTAATGTTCTTTTTGTAGTATAAAAATCTTAAATTTTGGCAGCACTGAAAATTTCTATAGCGTTGATCAAGACAAGGTGGAATACAAGATATGACAAAAATCCGCTGAAAAATATGAATATTTAGGTACCAAAATATTGGGTTAGGTTAGGTGTGACAATCAAAAGTTTTGCACTTCCCACAATAGGGGGTGGTCGAGAGTCGTACCAAACGACGGGGCAAAACTCCGGGCGTTATTTAATGATGGTTCAGAGAAAAACTTTGAATAATTTGAGACAAATTTTGACAATTTATTAAAAATTTTGCATTTCTTTGACGAATTTTTAATGTTCTTTTTGTAGTATAAAAAACTTAAATTTTGGCAGCATTGAAAATTTCTATAGCGTTAATCAAGACAAGGTAGAATACAAGATATGACAAAAACCCGCTAAAAAATATGAATATTCAGGTACCAAAAGATTCGGTTAGGTTAGGTGTGACAATCAAAAGTTTTGCACTTCCCACAATAGGGGGTGGTCGAGAGTCGTACCAAACGACGGGGCAAAACTCCGGGCGTTATTAAATGATGGTTCGGAGAATAATTTTGAATAATTTGAGACAAATTTTGACAATTTATTAAAAAATTTGCATTTCTTCGACGAATTTTTAATGTTCTTTTTGTAGTATAAAAAACTTAAATTTTGGCAGCAATGAAAATTTCTATAGCGTTGATCAAGACAAAGTGGAATACAAGATATGACAAAAATCCGCTGAAAAATATGAATATTTAGGTAACAAAATATTGGGTTAGGTTAGGTGTGACAATCAAAAGTTTTGCACTTCCCACAATAGGGGGTGGTCGAGAGTGGTACCAAACGACGGGGCAAAACTCCGGGCGTTATTTAATGATGGTTCAGAGAAAAACTTTGAATAATTTGAGACAAATTTTGACAATTTATTAAGAAATTTGCATTTCTTTGACAAATTTTTAATGTTCTATTTGTAGTACAAAAACTCTTAAATTTTGGCAGCATTGAAAATTTCTATAGCGTTGATCAAGACAAGGTGGAATACAAGATATGACAAAAACCCGCTGAAAAATATGAATATTCAGGTACCAAAAGTTTCGGTTAGGTTAGGTGTGACAATCAAAAGTTTTGCACTTCCCACAATAGGGGGTGGTCGAGAGTCGTACCAAACGACGGGGCAAAACTCCGGGCGTTATTAAATGATGGTTCGGAGAATAATTTTGAATAATTTGAGACAAATTTTGACAATTTATTAAAAAATTTGCATTTCTTCGACGAATTTTTAATGTTCTTTTTGTAGTATAAAAATCTTAAATTTTGGCAGCACTGAAAATTTCTATAGCGTTGATCAAGACAAGGTGGAATACAAGATATGACAAAAATCCGCTGAAAAATATGAATATTTAGGTACCAAAATATTGGGTTAGGTTAGGTGTGACAATCAAAAGTTTTGCACTTCCCACAATAGGGGGTGGTCGAGAGTCGTACCAAACGACGGGGCAAAACTCCGGGCGTTATTTAATGATGGTTCAGAGAAAAACTTTGAATAATTTGAGACAAATTTTGACAATTTATTAAAAATTTTGCATTTCTTTGACGAATTTTTAATGTTCTTTTTGTAGTATAAAAAACTTAAATTTTGGCAGCATTGAAAATTTCTATAGCGTTGATCAAGACAAGGTAGAATACAAGATATGACAAAAACCCGCTGAAAAATATGAATATTCAGGTACCAAAAGATTCGGTTAGGTTAGGTGTGACAATCAAAAGTTTTGCACTTCCCACAATAGGGGGTGGTCGAGAGTCGTACCAAACGATGGGGCAAAACTCCGGGCGTTATTAAATGATGGTTCGGAGAATAATTTTGAATAATTTGAGACAAATTTTGACAATTTATTAAAAAATTTGCATTTCTTCGACGAATTTTTAATGTTCTTTTTGTAGTATAAAAAACTTAAATTTTGGCAGCAATGAAAATTTCTATAGCGTTGATCAAGACAAGGTGGAATACAAGATATGACAAAAATCCGCTGAAAAATATGAATATTTAGGTACCAAAATATTGGGTTAGGTTAGGTGTGACAATCAAAAGTTTTGCACTTCCCACAATAGGGGGTGGTCGAGAGTGGTACCAAACGACGGGGCAAAACTCCGGGCGTTATTAAATGATGGTTCGGAGAATAATTTTGAATAATTTGAGACAAATTTTGACAATTTATTAAGAAATTTGCATTTCTTTGACAAATTTTTAATGTTCTATTTGTAGTACCAAAACTCTTAAATTTTGGCAGCATTGAAAATTTCTATAGCGTTGATCAAGACAAGGTAGAATACAAGATATGACAAAAATCCGCTGAAAAATATGAATATTCAGGTACCAAAAGATTCGGTTAGGTTAGGTGTGACAATCAAAAGTTTTGCACTTCCCACAATAGGGGGTGGTCGAGAGTCGTACCAAACGACGGGGCAAAACTCCGGGCGTTATTTAATGATGGTTCAGAGAAAAACTTTGAATAATTTGAGACAAATTTTGACAATTTATTAAGAAATTTGCATTTCTTTGACAAATTTTTAATGTTCTATTTGTAGTACCAAAACTCTTAAATTTTGGCAGCATTGAAAATTTCTATAGCGTTGATCAAGACAAGGTAGAATACAAGATATGACAAAAATCCGCTGAAAAATATGAATATTTAGGTACCAAAATATTGGGTTAGGTTAGGTGTGACAATCAAAAGCTTTGCACTTCCCACAATAGGGGGTGGTCGAGAGTGGTACCAAACGACGGGGCAAAACTCCGGGCGTTATTTAATGATGGTTCAGAGAAAAACTTTGAATAATTTGAGACAAATTTTGACAATTTATTAAAAATTTTGCATTTTTTTGACGAATTTTTAATGTTCTTTTTGTAGTATAAAAAACTTAAATTTTGGCAGCACTGAAAATTTCTATAGCGTTGATCAAGACAAGGTGGAATACAAGATATGACAAAAATCCGCTGAAAAATATGAATATTTAGGTACCGAAAGATTAGGTTAGGTTAGGTGTAAAAATCAAAAGTTTTGCACTTCCCACAATAGGGGGTGGTCGAGAGTCGTACCAAACGACGGGGCAAAACTCCGGGCGTTATTTAATGATGGTTCGGAGAATAATTTTGAATAATTTGAGACAAATTTTGACAATTTATTAAGAAATTTGCATTTCTTTGACAAATTTTTAATGTTCTATTTGTAGTACAAAAACTCTTAAATTTTGGCAGCATTGAAAATTTCTATAGCGTTGATCAAGACAAGGTAGAATACAAGATATGACAAAAACCCGCTGAAAAATATGAATATTCAGGTACCAAAAGATTCGGTTAGGTTAGGTGTGACAATCAAAAGTTTTGCACTTCCCACAATAGCGGGTGGTCGAGAGTCGTACCAAACGACGGGGCAAATCTCCGGGCGTTATTAAATGATGGTTCGGAGAATAATTTTAAATAATTGGAGACAAATTTTGACAATTTATTAAAAAATTTGCATTTCTTCGACGAATTTTTAATGTTCTTTTTGTAGTATAAAAATCTTAAATTTTGGCAGCACTGAAAAGAACAATGCCCACTTTCCATACATTTCAAAACCTTATAGTGAAAGTATATGTATAAATATAAGGTATAGTAAAAAATATACCTGGAAGTTTAGAAAACAACATCATGTAGCTATTTTTACGCTATTAAGTCTACGAAGCCCAAAAAATAGATATTTATGTTACTTTTTAGGTTAGGATATTCATTACCAAATAGAAGATGTTATCGAACTAATTATGAACGGACGAAGTTTCGTTTAAGATTGGCATATTTACCATGGTGTAAAACGACTTAATTACGTCATGATTTATTTTAAACCAACTGATCTAATAATACCTAATAAAGAACTGATCTGACAATCTAAGCAACATACCTACGGACTTACCTACTTGTATTTACGTAATTATTCTTTAGATAAAGAGCGATAGTTTCGTTACCTCTGAAGAATCTAAATAAGTTACTAACATAACATAGTCTCACGCCTATATCCCCGAAGAGGTAGGCAGAGGTGTATTACTACACCCACGTTTCGCCAACTATGTTTTAAGTCCCACGTAATAGGGAGCGAGCCTATTGCCGTTTACCGGACACATTTCCAGACTCCGTGCTGCTACTGAGAATTTCCTTACAGAAAAACCCAATAATACTTTTACCCGACCCGGGACCTCCCATTCCCACGCGCGCATTTATGCCGCAGGACCAACGAGGCAGTCAGTAAATAAGTTACTATATTATCAATAGTGATTCCTTATCTACCCAATTAACCCAACACATTTCAATACAACACATTTCCATTTGCCTATGGTGGATGCATAGGTGTGTAGACATATACCTAATCAACAAATAAAACAATATATTAAATTGGATTGGTTTATTATTAATCATCATCTTGAACATCTCTTACCACTACGTCATCCAATATTTCAGCTGGCGCAGAGATATTATCTTGATACCTAGCCCATCCAAGGTACCACACTAACGTCATGACGTGCGCGCAACATCCAATGGTGCGACGGCCGACCAAACAATTGCAACAGTATTCCACTATACCAGCTCTGCCAGGCACATTATTTTCTATTAAAATGTACACATAATATTGTTTTCTAGAAATGTGCCTGGACTTTATTTTCCCTCTTATTAATGTAACATCACCACTACCTCTGAGATTATATTGAGAAAAGTTTTGTGTATCCCTACATATTTCTATTCGATATGTGCCATGAAAGCGAATATGTTCCCCATAGTAAGATCTTGCCTGTCTTATTTGGTAAGTTCCTAGAGCAAATAATATTAACTCGCTATAGTTTAGTCTAGGAAACATGAATAAATTATTACGGTCAGCTGTTATGCTATGAAATACAGCATGCCTGCGATTCATATTTAGTTCTTCAACCAATAAAGCTAGATTATTTTCAAAATTAATTCTCTCCCTAATTATTGTTACTATTTCATTAGAATTATCTCTATCCCTAAGACGAACTCCAAATCGGTTGAGTAAACTGGCAGCTATTTGGAAGTTCTGCATCATATTTGGAACTGATTTATTAAAATAGTCTTGCCGTAGAAGCTTAAAATCCCTTTTAAAGTGGCCATTTACTGCCTCAACTACCCAGCGACATATTGTGACACAGCGACTCCGGTTGGCCTGTTGTGTAGTTAATTGATGTTCGCCTTCTGATAGAGAATCAGGCATGTATGGCCGATAATTACAGCCTTCTAGCATTCTGATAGAATCCCGAAAACCCCTATCCAATATAAAAACATCATTTTCTTGAAAATATAGTCTAAGAGGAGAGTTTTCAGAATCAAAAAGGGAAATCATTATGTCAGCATCAGATGTGGTAGCCTTGTATGGACCGAAACAATCTAAGATATAACCATCACATGCCACAAATAAAAATGGCTTTAATAGATTTTTATATTTGTGTAATGAATATGTATACTTTTGGAAGGAGTAATTTGAACTCTTATTTATATCTATGTAAGTCCCATCGCAAATAATTATAGCGTTCGAATAATTTTCATTGTATATACCATTTGGTATTGTAAGATTATGATCCATTAGACCTTCTCTGGATATGTGAGAAATACCCAAGTGCAAAGGTACAAAATCTTCTACCAGGATTTCTCTGCATTTTTTCATTAGTCGCTCTAATGTGCTACGCGGTTCGTCTAATAATGTAGACAACCGAACATCTGATTCACCAGTCCTCATTTTCATTAACAATGCAGCTAAACCCAAAACTCCCTTGTGCATTGCTTGTATGCGAGGAATTTCATCAACTAGAGTGAAAAAATCCTTTTTGACCTTCCAGTCCAAAAGAAAAATATAGTATCTTCAATTTCTTGTATGGCTTCTACATTTGTGAAATTAAGGTAAGGCTTAAAAGCATTCACAAATGAAAAAATGTGCTCCACTTGCTGTGAAGAGAATGTACTCAGGCTGTTACTGGAACTATAAAGAGTACTCCACTCATTACTCAATCTATGATCTGTACAGACACGGCTGTGCACAGGGATATAATATTTATAGGTACTGAGTATTGTTGCTCTGAATGAATCTTCCATGTTGTGTAGATTAATATTAGCACATTGAGTGAAAAGGCAGTGAGAGGCAGTATTTGCTGCCCGTCTATAATTTTCCAATGTAATTTCGCTGGATACAATTACAGCAGGCACTGCTGGACTTACATTACCAGGTTCAGCAATGATTGGCTCAGAGTCAACTGTTTCAGTGTCTTCAGCAGTAGGTACTTCACGAGATTCATCAACATGCTCAATACGTGCAGCAGTACGTCTACAATTCATCCAGCATGAATGGCAGATTCTGTCAGATGATGATATCTACAAACGAAAACATTGAATTAATATATAATAATATACTAAAGTGGATCCCGGGCTCCAAAGCATACACTGAGGATGTAAATGGGACTAAGGCTCTGACGAAGATGAGTGTATATATTAATAAAGGACTTTTTTTAATTTTCGTGGTCTAGTAACAATTATTATTATAGTCATTTCATGACAATATAAAAGTAAAATAGTTTTAATTATTTAGGATTTAAATAATTGCCGAGTCAGTCAATCACTAACAATTATAATAATTTCTGTTTACACAACAACAACAACAACAAGGAAAATTATTCTGGAGTAACAATACCATGAATCTTATAAACAACTAATTAACAATATTATATGTATAGTATGTTGTGTGAATGTGTGGGAATATCATAGGTATTCTTATAATTTTAAAACATAGATACCTGACGTGGTGCAATTCTTGTTTGTATAACAGCATTAATCTGTCTTTGCTCTTCAGAAGGATTGTCAAAAACAATAGAATGGCTCTGACGCCTAACTATTGACCGTCCACAGAGACTGCAAACTTGTCTGCGAGCAGGTTGAGATGACTCTGAAGTTTCAGCACCATCACAGCCGGTTGCCAATTGCTGGTTTATGCTTCGCATGAGGAGTTCATTACAGGATTCACAAATGTAATCATCCTCAGTGATCTGAAATAGGAAACTCAATATAAACTTATTTTGTTTACAACTGATACTGATAATACTAGCAACATGTGTTGAACGAATACCAACAAAACTTCAATAAACAAGTACAGATTACTAAACACATCAAAATGAATTTAATTATTAATCCCTTAACTCCCAAGCGGTAGTAGGCTACTGCGCATCATTGTTTTAACTATTGTGTCTGTTAACTGTGTGTTCAAGGGATTAAATAGTAAATATGACAAAACTATATTAAGTTAGTTAGAATATTGCACATCTTTCAGATATATAGTTAGATAGTTTGTCGAACAACTACTAGCGTTATTTTATACACTATATGTATAGGAGCTTTGTTTAGGACATGATACCTAGATATTTTTTATTAATAATAACATATGAAAATACTTACGATTACTGGTGATATCCACTCGCTAAGTAACGAAATAACTCTTGTGTTCAGCTCATGAACAAGAGAACGTCGTAACATATTTATGCAGACGTTGCAGTTTATGCAAAGTATACGTTGTCCTTTCGGCGGCATTGTCAAGAATCGGTATGGTAAGCAAAGGTAGTCAGATGAGGAAGATATCGAGGTCCGGAGGCGGTAAATAGGGTTGTAAAAGAGAAATACACACAAAATCGCACAGTACACAACGAGACGCAAGCGCAACAGCGAAGGACTGCGCAGACGCTAATTGGAGAACTGTCAAATGTCAAAAAAGTCCGTTTCCCTCCTGCGTACTCACATAAACACTGCATAATTAATTTATTTTGTGGTTGTATTATTTTTAATTCAACTGTGTTATATGAAACTTAAACAAATATATTCATTGATAAAATAAAACTAAAATAATGAATATAAAACTCAGAAATAGAGTTGAATTAAGAGAAATACCAATGCGTAGAATGGAACGTTGTAAATAGAAAATAGTTGAGGTGCGTTCAAAACATATTAATTTGTATAACCTTTACGTAGAATAAGTGTAAATAATTACCGATATATATTTAACCAGACTTTCTTTTAACATTGTGATAAGCATAATTAATATATAATTATATAAGCCGAATTTTAAGATTTATTTCATACCTATACATTCTCAGGTTAAAAATGGGCATTATTCTTTCTATAGCGTTGATCAAGACAAGGTGGAATACAAGATATGACAAAAATCCGCTGAAAAATATGAATATTTAGGTACCAAAATATTGGGTTAGGTTAGGTGTGACAATCAAAAGTTTTGCACTTCCCACAATAGGGGGTGGTCGAGAGTGGTACCAAACGACGGGGCAAAACTCCGGGCGTTATTTAATGATGGTTCAGAGAAAAACTTTGAATAATTTGAGACAAATTTTGACAATTTATTAAAAATTTTGCATTTCTTTGCCGAATTTTTAATGTTCTTTTTGTAGTATAAAAAACTTAAATTTTGGCAACATTGAAAATTTCTATAGCGTTGATCAAGACAAGGTAGAATACAAGATATGACAAAAACCCGCTGAAAAATATGAATATTCAGGTACCAAAAGATTCGGTTAGGTTAGGTGTGACAATCAAAAGTTTTGCACTTCCCACAATAGGGGGTGGTCGAGAGTCGTACCAAACGACGGGGCAAAACTCCGGGCGTTATTAAATGATGGTTCGGAGAATAATTTTGAATAATTTGAGACAAATTTTGACAATTTATTAAAAAATTTGCATTTCTTCGACGAATTTTAATGTACTTTTTGTAGTATAAAAAACTTAAATTTTGGCAGCACTGAAAATTTCTATAGCGTTGATCAAGACAAGGTGGAATACAAGATATGACAAAAATCCGCTGAAAAATATGAATATTTAGGTACCAAAATATTGGGTTAGGTTAGGTGTGACAATAAAAAGTTTTGCACTTCCCACAATAGGGGGTGGTCGAGAGTGGTACCAAACGACGGGGCAAAACTCCGGGCGTTATTTAATGATGGTTCAGAGAAAAACTTTGAATAATTTGAGACAAATTTTGACAATTTATTAAAAATTTTGCATTTCTTTGACGAATTTTTAATGTTCTTTTTGTAGTATAAAAAACTTAAATTTTGGCAGCACTGAAAATTTCTATAGCGTTGATCAAGACATGGTAGAATACAAGATATGACAAAAATCCGCTGAAAAATATGAATATTTAGGTACCGAAAGATTAGGTTAGGTTAGGTGTGACAATCAAAAGTTTTGCACTTCCCACAATAGGGGGTGGTCGAGAGTCGTACCAAACGACGGGGCAAAACTCCGGGCGTTATTAAATGATGGTTCGGAGAATAATTTTGAATAATTTGAGACAAATTTTGACAATTTATTAAAAAATTTGCATTTCTTCGACGAATTTTTAATGTTCTTTTTGTAGTATAAAAAACTTAAATTTTGGCAGCAATGAAAATTTCTATAGCGTTGATCAAGACAAGGTGGAATACAAGATATGACAAAAATCCGCTGAAAAATATGAATATTTAGGTACCAAAATATTGGGTTAGGTTAGGTGTGACAATCAAGGGGTGCGTGTCAGAAAACCTCCCCGTGGTGCACCCTGGGCACCAGCAACAATGCTTTTCATTGTTGCTGGTGGCTAATATTCTGACAACCGGTGCCATTTGTCGCGTTTGGCACCGGAGGCGGGGGGATGGACGCGAGTCCCATCCCCAAGCCGGAGGCCCTATTCTGGGCCCGGCTCTCCCAGTACCGCTCTGTTTTAGAGTGGACATGGGAGAGCCCCTTTGACGGGTTCGGCGTGCACTCACCCTGCCGCTGAACAGACACCGGGGTCTCTTCTCGTCGTTCTGACGATTCTTTCCCCCTCTTTTTCCCCCTTTTGTTTTGTGTTTTGGTTTTGTTCCCCCTTTTTTGGTTTGGTTCTGCGTCCAAATTTGTTTCTTGTCCCCTTTTGTTATTGCCCCGTTTTGTTTTTGTTCTCGTTGTCCCCCCCTTTCTTCTTACTTTTGTCCCCGTTGTCACCGTCTAGAGCATATCGTAACCCCGTATTGTGCAGTGTCGTGGATCACGTCTCGCGGCTGCTGACGGGAGCGAGGGTCTTGGCTTCACCGCCCGGACTGCGAGGGAGTGGCCCTCTATAAAAACCACCCCGAATCTCAAGTTGCTGCCGCACGGCGAGGAGATGCATGGCTGATGGGTAGTTCAGTCACTAGTGCGGCCCCTTCAGGGTACCTGCCGTCCCCCTGAAGTATTAGGCTTGCCCGGGTATCGGGATCTCTGCCCGGGTCGACTTTTATTTCTCCCATACTCGTGGGTTCAAATATGGAATCAGCAATAAAATCAATTTTGAAAAAGTCGGTAAGAGTGAGTAGGTCGCGCACGCCCAGTACTGCGCGTTCCGAAGAGGAGGAGGAAATCGTGCGGTCGGAGCACGATAGTGACGTGGAGATTACTTCGGAGGCAACTCCGGAGAAAGCTCCACGCAAACGTTTGCGGTCAGCGCAGGAGTCGGAGTTAGACGGCTCCAGTGATGACGCAGTTTCGGCTGCGAAAGTGCCGACAGCCCGACGTGGACGCGGTCGTCCGCCCACCCACGGCAGATACGTGGGTTTGCGTAAGGCGAAGGCCGAACTCGCTGCCGCATTGCAGAAGGCCGATGCGGAGGAGCGCACGTCGGAGGAAGATAGCCTAATTGCCGCAGCAGTCAAGCGGGTCGCTGCTGGCAGGATACAGCCGATGGAGCCGGATGCCGAAGACTTGCCGGTGTCCCAGTTAAAGACCCGGCTAAGTGATGCCCTGGAGGCAATCCGTTTAGTCTCCAAAAAATCGAAAGGGTTGAAGGGCACGTGCCAGAGGACCCTTAAGGTTTCCGTGGAGGCCATTAAGGACATCGCTGAGGCCGCCTTCAACCGCACGGAGAACGAAGAAGTGGCAAAACTCCAGAAGGAAAATTCTCGCTTGGCGAAAGAGTTATCCGAACTTAAAAGACGCCAAGAAGAGTTCGAGAAGCGGCACGACCAGGGCGCAAACAAGGTCGAAACTGACCTTGTAGCTCTAGTCCGGCAGGAGCTCGGAGAATTTCGTGCCAAACTCTCCGTCATGGAGGGCCGGCTACTGCGCCCTCCATTAGCGGCAGATCGACGAGAGCCTCTCCCGCCTTCTCCCTTGACGCCTGCGCCGCAGGCATCCTACGCGGCCAAAGTAAGGGCCTCGCGGCCTCCAGCAGCCATTTCAGCGGCCGCCACAGATGTACCTGCCAGTCCGAAGGGCAAGAAAAGACGGCAGGCTAAAAGCGCTGTAGCTCCCAAGGAGCGCCCCGCCCCTCCAGTGGAACAAGCAAATGCCACCACACGTAAAGCCGACGACTGGGAGGTCGTCGGCAAGAAGAAGGAAGAGGCGAAGAAAAGGAAGAAGGCGGCCAAAAAGGCCAGGCAGGCGGCCAAAAAGGCGGCGAGGAAGCTCCAGGCCCCTCGCTCTACTGCAGTGGTTCTTACACTGCAGCCGGCTGCCATTGAGCGAGGGACCACTTATGCGGAGCTCCTCAGAAAGGCGCGGACGGCAATCGACCCCGGCAAGTTAGGGATCACGGCGGGCTTGAGGTGCCGGACAACCCAGACCGGCGCCCGCCTTATTGAAGTGCCGGGAGTCAGTAGCGGCGATCAGGCGGACCGTCTGGCGGAAAGCCTTCGTAAGGTTTTAGAGGCGGAAGAGGTCCGCGTCTCCTGGCCGCAAAAGTGCGTGAATTTGCGCATTACGGGCCTGGATGACTCAGTCGCCAAGGAAGAGATCGTCGCTGCCGTCGCCAAAATCGGAGGGTGCCCTGAAGATCAAGTTAGGAGCAGTGACATTAAACAGGGCCGCGCCGGAATGGGGACGGCCATTATAAGCTGTCCCGTGGCCGTCGCCAAGAAGCTGGCCGATGGCCGACGTATTTTGGTGGGGTGGGTGTCGGCGCAGGTAAAGGCCTTAGAACCCAGGCCTGCCCGGTGTTACCGCTGCCTATCGAGCGGTCATGTGGGCGTCAAGTGCCCCTCACAGGCTGACTGCACCGGCCGCTGCTTCCGCTGTGGTCAGCCTGGTCACATGGCCGCTACTTGTGAGGCCGCGCCGCACTGTATTTTGTGTGCGGCAGTGGGCAAACCCGCGAAGCACCGGGCGGGTGGCAAGGAGTGCGCCGCCACCCACAAAAAGTTAACCCCAAAATCGTCTGCCTTGTCATCGGCAGTAGCAAGGGTCGCCACTCCCGCGGTCGGAGGAGCGGAGGTGATGGAGACGTAATGCCTCCGCGCCTCCGTCTCCTCCAGTGTAATTTAAACCACTGCGCCAGGGCTCAGGACCTTCTCCTCCAGAGCATGGCGCAGTGGTCAATTCATGTCGCTATAGTAGCCGAGCCCTATTTTGTCCCTCCCAGGGCTGACTGGGTAGGGGACCTCGATGGCTCGGTGGCGTTAATTTCGCCGGCGCCCCGTCCTTCGAGAACATCGTCCGAGGACGGGGCTGCGTCGCAGCACTCGTAGGAGAAGCGGTTGTGGTGGGCGGTTACTTCTCACCCAACCGACCTCTCGCCGACTTCGAGGAGTATCTCCTCGAACTGAACGTCGTCGTCGCTCGAAGCCACCCTCGGCCCGTGCTCGTCGTCGGGGACCTCAATGCCAAATCCTCGGCTTGGAGTTCCGCGACCACGGACGCGAGGGGTGAATTGCTAGAGGAGTGGGCCGTTGAAAACGGCCTGCTAGTCCTCAATCGTGGGTCAGTGCACACGTGCGTGCGTCAGCGGGGCGGTTCCGTCATCGACGTTTCCTTTGCTAGCCCCGCACTAGCACGCCGTGTCCAAGGCTGGCGCGTCGTCGAGGAGGTGGAGACGTTGTCGGACCACCGCTATATTCGGTTCGACGTCTCCGCCCAGACCTCCGACCCCCCAGCCCCAAGGGCCCCGATTGGGGGCGGTCCGCGTTGGGCTTTGAAGAAGCTAAATCGGGAGGTCCTCCTGGAAGCCTCCATCGTTCAGGCCTGGGTGCCAGCACCGGCCAGGCCTGACAATATCGAGATGGAGGCCGAGTGGTTCCGGGAGGCCATAACTCAAGTCTGTGATGCGGCGATGCCTAGAGTTCCTCAAACTTTTACAGCTAGGCGCCGGGTGTACTGGTGGTCGGAACATATTGCCGAGCTGCGCCACTCCTGCGTGGTGGCCAGACGCCAGTACACCCGGCTTCGTAGGAGGCGTCGCCGCCCTCCCGATTTCGACGCCAGGGAGGCGGAATTGTATGAGGTATACAGAGCGGCCAAAAAGGCTCTCAAAATTGCCATCAAGCGGGCCAAGGATCTGGCCCGCCAAGAACTGCTGGGGACTCTGGACCTTAATCCCTGGGGGCGTCCATACCTTATGGTAAGGGGCAAGCTTCGCTCCTGGGCGCCCCCCTTGTCCCAGAGTCTCCGGCCACAGTTGGTGGAGGAGGTGGTGGCCGCTCTGTTTCCTTCACGGGCGGAGCACACTCCTCCGCAAATGGTTCCGCCTTCCATGGCGTCCAGCGCGGACTTTGACGACGACGTGGTTCCCGAAGTGACCCAGGTAGAGTTGCGAGCGGCGGTGTCGAGACTTCGCTCGAAAAACACCGCCCCAGGGCCCGACGGCATTCCAGGTCGTGCATTGGCCCTGGTCCTCGAGGAGCTCGCGCCCTGACTGAGGGGGCTCCTCAGCGAGTGTCTGGTGCAGGGCCAGTTTCCGCGCCAGTGGAAGGTGGGGAGACTGGTCCTGATCAGGAAGGAGGGGCGCCCGGCGGACTCTCCGTCCGCCTACCGGCCCATTGTATTGCTGGACGAGGTGGCTAAACTCTTCGAGTTTATTATCGCGGAGCGCCTCGTCCAGCGTCTGTCCACGGTGGGCCCAGATTTGGCGGAAAACCAATATGGTTTCCGCCGCGGGCGCTCCACCATTGACGCTGTCCAGCGTGTGAGGAGCCTGGCGGAGGATGCGGTGTCCCGGGGCGAGGTCGTCTTCGCGGTGTCTTTGGACATCGGGAATGCCTTTAATACCTTGCCCTGGAGTTGCATTAGGGAGGCACTCATTTTCCATCGAGTGCCGACCTACCTCCGCCGCATAGTCGGGGCATATCTTTCAGAGAGGGTAGTCGTCTACCCGGGTCACGACGGTTGGAGTCGGCGAGAGATGTCGTGCGGTGTTCCACAGGGATCGGTTCTGGGTCCGCTCCTGTGGAACATCGGTTACGACTGGGTGCTGCGAGGTGCGCTCCTCCGTGGCGTCGGCGTCATTTGTTACGCCGACGACACGCTTATCACGGCAAGGGGTAAGTCGCACCGGGCGGCGGCCATACTGGCGACCGCTGGGATCGCACAAGTCGTTGGTCGTATCCGGCGGTTGGGCCTCGAGGTGGCCCTGTCCAAGTCCGAGGCCGTTTGTTTTCACGGCCCTCGGAAACGGCCACCTCCAGGGGCCCATATTATGGTAGGAGGGGTCCGCATCGGCGTCGAGCCAACCCTAAAGTACTTGGGTCTCTTGCTCGACAGCCGATGGGACTTTATAGCCCACTTCCGTCGTTTGGCCCCCATTCTTCGGGGCGCTACAGGCGCGCTTTCGCGCCTACTGCCCAACCTTGGGGGGCCAAATACCTCCTGCCGGAGGCTCTACGAGGGGGTCGTGCGGTCCATGGCCCTATATGGGGCCCCAGTCTGGGCGGACAACCTGATGGCCCGCAACATCTCGGCGCTTCGTGCTCCACAGCGCGCCATGGCCGTCAGGTTGATTAGAGGATACCGTACGATCTCGTTCGAGGCTGCGAGCCTCCTCGCCGGATCGATGCCATGGGACCTGGAAGCGGCGCTCCTGGCAACGCTCTATCGTTGGCGCCAGGAGGCGCTAGCTCGGGGCGAAGGACCGGGTCTTGCCGCAATAAACGCGGTAAGGTCCGAGCTCCGCCAGGTCCTAGTGGCGAATTGGAAGGAACGACTTGTGCACCCCAGTGCCGGGCACGCCACGATCGTGGCGGTAAGTCCCGTGTTTGAGGAGTGGCTGGAGAGGCGGCATGGCGCCCTCACCTTCCGGCTGACACAGGTTCTGACTGGCCACGGTTGTTTTGGCCGGTTCCTGTGTCGTATACGCCGGCAAGAGACGCCCGGTTGTCATCACTGCGGCGACTGCCGCGACGTTGTTGAGGACACGGCGCTGCACACTTTGGCGATTTGCCCCGCCTGGGCATCGCAGCGCCGTGAATTGATCGCGGCAGTCGGATCGGTTAACCTCTCGCTCCCGGCCGTAGTTGAGTCTATGGTCCGGAGTGAGAGGTCGTGGAACGCCGTCGCCTCCTTTTGTGAGGAAGTGTATTCCATCAAGGAGGTGGCGGAGCGGGAGAGGGAGCGTTTAAACCCTCTCCCCAACCGCAGAACCGGGCGCCGGAGGGCGCGAGATGACCTCCAGCCACCCTGAGGTTTGACCTGGGGCTGGCGGGCTTTGTGGGCCTGCCCGCCATCCATTCAGCACCAGATCCGAGAGGCGGCGTGCGTGTTCCCACGCGCGCCTCTGTGTCGAGTCCGTCTCCACCCCTAGGGGGGAGACAGTAGGGTTTTTCATGAAGTAAGTACCTTTGGGTAGGTCTTTTGTGTAGTGGCCTGCCGTTTCATACGGCGGGCCGAAACCTTGGCGGGGTCGCGACCGCATGCGAAAGCGATTCGCGCGGCCCCGTCGATAGTGGTTTTGTCGAGGAACACCGTGGTAGGTTTAGTCGGTATTCCGGGAGGTACATTGTCTTTTAACATCTTTCTTTTACCCCGGCGAGTCCGACATAATCCCTCCGCCCGCCCCCGCGGAGGGATATGCGTCATAGCATTCCCCCACGTTAAAAAAAAAAATAAAAGGTGTGACAATCAAAATTTTTGCACTTCCCACAATAGGGGGTGGTCGAGAGTGGTACCAAACGACGGGGCAAAACTCCGGGCATTATTTAATGATGGTTCAGAGAAAAACTTTGAATAATTTGAGACAAATTTTGACAATTTATTAAGAAATTTGCATTTCTTTGACAAATTTTTAATGTTCTATTTGTAGTACAAAAACTCTTAAATTTTGGCAGCATTGAAAATTTCTATAGCGTTGATCAAGACAAGGAAGAATACAAGATATGACAAAAACCCGCTGAAAAATATGAATATTCAGGTACCAAAAGTTTCGGTTAGGTTAGGTGTGACAATCAAAAGTTTTGCACTTCCCACAATAGGGGGTGGTCGAGAGTCGTACCAAACGACGGGGCAAAACTCCGGGCGTTATTAAATGATGGTTCGGAGAATAATTTTGAATAATTTGAGACAAATTTTGACAATTTATTAAAAAATTTGCATTTCTTCGACGAATTTTTAATGTTCTTTTTGTAGTATAAAAATCTTAAATTTTGGCAGCACTGAAAATTTCTATAGCGTTGATCAAGACAAGGTGGAATACAAGATATGACAAAAATCCGCTGAAAAATATGAATATTTAGGTACCAAAATATTGGGTTAGGTTAGGTGTGACAATCAAAAGTTTTGCACTTCCCACAATAGGGGGTGGTCGAGAGTGGTACCAAACGACGGGGCAAAACTCCGGGCGTTATTTAATGATGGTTCAGAGAAAAACTTTGAATAATTTGAGACAAATTTTGACAATTTATTAAGAAATTTGCATTTCTTTGACAAATTTTTAATGTTCTATTTGTAGTACCAAAACTCTTAAATTTTGGCAGCATTGAAAATATCTATAGCGTTGATCAAGACAAGGTAGAATACAAGATATGACAAAAATCCGCTGAAAAATATGAATATTCAGGTACCAAAAGATTCGGTTAGGTTAGGTGTGACAATCAAAAGTTTTGCACTTCCCACAATAGAGGGTGGTCGAGAGTCGTACCAAACGACGGGGCAAAACTCCGGGCGTTATTAAATGATGGTTCGGAGAATAATTTTAAATAATTTGAGACAAATTTTGACAATTTATTAAAAAATTTGCATTTCTTCGACGAATTTTTAATGTTCTTTTTGTAGTATAAAAAACTTAAATTTTGGCAGCAATGAAAATTTCTATAGCGTTGATCAAGACAAGGTGGAATACAAGATATGACAAAAATCCGCTGAAAAATATGAATATTCAGGTACCAAAAGATTCGGTTAGGTTAGGTGTGACAATCAAAAGTTTTGCACTTCCCACAATAGGGGGTGGTCGAGAGTCGTACCAAACGACGGGGCAAAACTCCGGGCGTTATTAAATGATGGTTCGGAGAATAATTTTGAATAATTTGAGACAAATTTTGACAATTTATTAAAAAATTTGCATTTCTTCGACGAATTTTAATGTACTTTTTGTAGTATAAAAAACTTAAATTTTGGCAGCACTGAAAATTTCTATAGCGTTGATCAAGACAAGGTGGAATACAAGATATGACAAAAATCCGCTGAAAAATATGAATATTTAGGTACCAAAATATTGGGTTAGGTTAGGTGTGACAATCAAATTGCTCTCCCCCGGGGACGAGAGGAGGTCGGGTCCTATTGACCCGGCCGGCACCCACACGGGGGGGCCTGCTATGGATGAATCTTTTTAGACTCCCAACAGGCCCCCCCCATTGGGTGAGAGAGGGAACACCCCAGGTTTTTTTAGTGGGTATACCAGCAATAGGCTGGTGAGTCCCACACGCCCCGCCGGTGCCGTCCCCTAGCCGGCGGGTAGTGCATCAAGCATTTTTTCCTGGGTATCAAAAAAAAAAAAAAAAAAAAAAAAAAAAAAAAAAAAAAAAAAAAAAAAAAAAAAAGGTGTGACAATCAAGGGGTGTGTGGCCAGAGAACCTCCTAGTGTGCCTGACGGCTGCTGGTCCTTTCTACATTTCTAGTGGATTGGAACGGCAGTCGTTGGGCCGGTACACCCCGGGCAACACGGGTAATAATGTCCTTTCGGGGGCATTATTACTCGTGGCTAATACTCTGGCACGCGCGTAGGGAACCCGAGGCATCCTGTCTCGGGGTTATCGGCCCGCAAGGGCCGCGTTTGGGGGTCTCTCCACGTGTTCCTCTGATTAGCAGAGGACACGTGGATGAGACGGGGGATATAGAGGAAGAAAACCTCTATAAAAAATTACTAGTGGGGGCTGCTAGGCCGGGGTGGGGAGCTTAGGCGTTCTGCCCAGTCGGGCGGTCTTGGGGCGGGTGGATCGGTCCAGCATGGACCCCCATCCGGTCCAACACGGGGGGGGATAGAGGAAGACAACCTCTCTAAAAAATTACCAGTGGGGGCCGTTAGGCCGGGGTGGGCTGCGTGGGCATCCTGCTCCGTCGAGCGGCCTTGGGGCGGGTGGATCGGTCCAGCATGGACCCCATCCGGCCCAACCCGTAATCCTGAATTGACAGGACCGGTGGCCTTCGGGCTGCGAGGAAGAAAACCTCTATAAAAATTACCCAAAGCCTAAGTTTTTGGTGGCCCGGCGAGGGGCTGTATGGCTGGGGGGAACCCAGCCATTAGGGCCACCCAAACCAAAAACTATGAGATGTCGGCTAAAGGTTTTTACCTACCCCAGGAGGGTACCGGGTGCGCCGCGCCCGGAGAATCCCTCACGGAGCCTTCTGGCTCCGTCTGCCCCTCGTATTCTGGGGGGGGCAACCGCCATCACAGCGCAGTGCCGCGCGAAATATCCGGCACCGAAATTTCCGCAGGGTCATGTACTGACCCTGCGATGAGAGTTGCCTTGGGCTCAGGCCCGAACAAGGCTAGAAAGGAGGATCCCAAAAAGGGGAAGGCAGGGGGGGATATGGCCCCACCGTCAGTCCGGGATAGTGTCCCGGCCGTGCCGAGGACACGGTCGAGGTGCCGGGTGGCGGCGCTGGCACGCAGCGACTCTATGTCGAGCGTGTTCAGTGCCGGAACCGGCACTGATATGGACGTCGAGTCGCGGGCGGGCTCGGGCTCTGAGGCCAGTCGGACTCGGAGCCGGTGCTCGTCGGCGGCCCGACGGGAGAGGGAGGAGGGAGGGGATAGCCCTGTTTCCCTCACCCTCAAGTTCTGGGGTGCACCCGGCGCTTCCGTGAAGCGCCGGAAGACGTCGCACCATGCGCCGTCCGACTCTGGGTCGGACACGGAGGTGGAGGTGGTAGAGAGGACGCCCTGCGGAGGAAGGGCTGGTTCCCCGATGCCGCCTCCCTCCACGGGAAAGCTCCTTGGGCAGCCTCTGTCTGCCCGTCGGGACTTCATTAAGAGGACTGGGGTCCCGGATGCGTCCCCCTCGGGAGAGGACTCGGTTGCCGACCTCAGGCAACGGTTTGAGGCTGGCGCTGAGACCGTCCTGAGAGTGGCAGCCCGGTCAGGCAACTTGAAGGGGGGGTTCGTTCGGGACCTAAAGGTTGCCACGGAGGAGATGAGGGAGGCCTTCTTCGGCATGTGGGGACGGGCTTCCTCCGACCTCCAGAAGCGTTGGAGGTCGGAGAACGAGGGGCTGCACAAGCAGCTCGCGGAGCTCCGGGCGGAGGTAGCGGCCATGAAGGCGGCCGCTGCCACTGCCGCTCGGGCCAGTACCGGCAAGACGCCCTCGGCCAACGCCGGGGCACCTGCCCGGAGGCAGCGGGAGGAGTTCCCGCCCCTCCCGCGGCGCACAGCGCAGCCCCTCACTCCCGCGGAGGACCAGCGGCCTGCCTGGGCGAACGAGCTTATGCGGGCCACGGTAGCTCAGGCACGCAACGTGGTGGAAGCGTGCCTGGCCAACTATGGCCTCGTGCCCGTCCCGACCCCGGGACCCCCGCTCGGGGGCCGCCCCCGGATGGTCGGAGGCACGCCGGCTGGCCCGGCGCCCTCCGGCCCACCGGCTGCGCAGCAGAAATCTGCCCCCACACCATCGGCTTCCTCTTCCAAGGGGAAGGGGAAGGGCAAGGGGAGGGCAACTACCACTGTGGCGCCGCGGCGCCCAGCCTCCCAGCCCCAACCCGCCCCGATGGCCTCTACTTCGGCTGAGCAGCCATGGATGGAGGTCGTCGGAAGGAAGAGGAGGCAGAAGAAGAAGAAGAAGAAGGCCTCCCGGGCTCTCCCGGTGGCAAGTAAAAAGAAGGGCCCCCGCCCAGCTGACCTGCGCCCCCCGCGCTCCAACGCCGTTGTGGTGGAGCTGACGGAGGAGGGGCTCCGGCAGGGCGTGACCTATGCAGGCGTCCTCCGGCGGGCCACTCAGGCCATGAAAGGCAATCTCGCTGAGATTGGCCTCGCCGGAGGCGTTTTCTTCAAGGTTGCCGCCACTGGGGCAAGAATCTTAGAGGTCCCAGGCGCCACCTCCGGTGACAAGGCGGACAAGGTGGCCGAAACAATTCGGTCACTTTTCACGCCTGAGGAGGTCAGGGTCTCGCGCCCGGTGAAGTCCGCCGAAATGCGGATAACCGGGCTGGATGACTCGGCCTCCTCCGAGGATGTCGCCGCTGCGGTGGCAAAAGCCGGAGCCTGCCCTCAGGCGCAGGTCAGGGTGGGGGAGGTGCGCCGCGGCAATGGTGGTCTGTGCACGGTGATGGTGCGCTGCCCCATCGCCGCGGCAAAGAAGGTGGCGGCCGGCCGTTTGCTGGTCGGGATGGTCTCGGCTCAGGTAAATCTGCTGGAGCCGAGGCCTAGGCGGTGCTACCGCTGCCTCGAACCGGGGCACGTGAGGCAGCAATGCACCGCCGAAACTGACCGCAGCGAGTCCTGTTATCGCTGCGGCCAGCCCGGCCACAAGGCCGCCGCATGCTCCGTGGCAAAAGCTTCCTGCAGCATCTGCTTGGCTGCAGGAAGGCCGGCGGGGCACCGGATGGGGAGCAAATCTTGCTCCCCACCCAAAAGGCATAAGGCCAGAGGGGCGGTCGCCAGGACTCCGGCCGCCCCGGCCCCGTCCCAAGCAGGGAGCAGTAGGGAGGCGATGGAAACCTAATTGATTATGGCCCATCGCCTCCTACAGGTGAATGTTAACCACTCCGCCAGGGCGCAGGATATTTTGCTGCAGCACATGGCGGAGTGGTCAATAGACATCGCCGTGGTCGCCGAGCCTTACTGCGTCCCCAGCCGACACAACTGGTTTGGGGACCTCGGGGGCTCGGCGGCCATTGTTTCGTCCGGACCCTCGCTCCTGGTGATGACAGACAGGGGCGAGGGGTATATTTGTGTTGATTGGGAGGGAACCGTCCTGATCGGGGTGTACTTCTCTCCAAACCGGCGCCTCGCCGAGTTTGAGCAATTTTTGGACGCGGTGGGGGCCGAGATTAATCGGTACCCATCGCGTCCGGTCGTGGTGGCGGGGGACTTCAATGCCAAATCATCGGCTTGGGGATCCCCTGTCACCGACGCTCGCGGCGACGCGCTGGAGGAGTGGGCGATTGCGACCGGCCTCGTGGTTCTTAACCGGGGGTCGGTCGCCACGTGCGTGCGCTGGCAGGGTGAGTCCATTGTGGACATTTCGTTTGCAAGCCCTGCCATAGCGCGCCACGTCCGGGACTGGCGAGTGCTGGTCGAGGCGGAGTCACTGTCGGACCATCGTTACGTACGGTTCGACATCTCCGCCTCGCCGGCGATCCCGGACGATCGCCCGAGGAGAGTGCACACCCCGTCGTCCCCACGATGGGCGTTGAAACGTCTCGACGTAGACGTGCTGGTGGAAGCCTCCATCGTCCAGGCCTGGACCCCGATGGGTGAAGGGCCTGTGGAGGTTGAGTCGGAGGCGGAGTGGTTCCGGGGCGCGATGACGCAGATTTGCGACGCGTCGATGCCCCGGGCCAGTGCTCGACCTCCAAGGCGTCAGGTGTACTGGTGGTCTGACGACATCAGCCAAAAACGCGCCGCGTGCATTGCGGCGCGTCGCCAGTACACTAGGTACCGCCGACGCAGGCGGTACCGTGACCCGACCGTGGAGGCACGGCTGCGGGGTGAATACGTACAGCGGAAGTACGCCCTGCAGTCCGCCATCAGCGAGGCCAAAGCCCAAAGATGGCAAGAGTTCCTGGGGACTCTCGAGGCAGATCCGTGGGGCCGCCCGTATAAGGTGGTCAGGGGCAAGTTGCGCCCCTGGGCCCCACCGGTCACTGAGAGTCTCCAGCCCCGGCAATTGGAGGGGGTGGTCTCCGCTCTCTTTCCTTCGAGAGCGGAGCACACACCTCCCGTAATGGCGCCGCCCGAAGTCGAGGAGGACGGCGCCGATGCCGGGGCGCCAGTAGTATCAATGGCGGAGCTCGGCGCGGCAATGGTGCGGCTCCGGGGCAAAAACACTGCTCCGGGGCCGGACGGGATTCCTGGCCGCGCCTGGGTTTTGGCCTATGACGCCCTAGGGGACCGGCTCCTCAGGCTGTTTAGCGCCTGCCTGGAGTCGGGACGGTTCCCTTCCATGTGGAAGACGGGCAAGCTGGTCCTCCTGAGAAAGGAGGGCCGCCCCGCGGACTCTCCCTCCGCGTACCGCCCCATAGTGCTGTTGGATGAGGTGGGCAAGCTCTTTGAGCGTGTGTTGGCTGCCCGCCTCTCCAAGCACCTGGTGCGGATGGGCCCCGACTTATCCGAACTCCAGTTCGGATTCCGGGAGGGCCGATCGACGATTGACGCGATCAGTCGCGTCAAGGCCCTCTCGGAAGAGGCTGTCGCCTCGCGCGGGGTGCTGTTGCGCTCCGATTTCATGGGGTGCCTCCCTACCTGCGCCGAATAGTCGGGGACTACCTGCACCAGAGAAGTGTATTCTGTGTGGGGCGGAACGGAGAGACGTTCCGGAGGGAGGTGTCGTGCGGTGTTCCACAGGGATCGGTTCTGGGTCCGCTCCTGTGGAACATCGGTTACGACTGGGTGCTGCGGGGCGCCCTGCCCCCGGGCGTCGGCGTAACTTGTTACGCCGACGACACGCTGGTTACGGCCCGGGGAGAGGACTACTGGGCAGCTGCCCGTCTTGCCACGGCTGGAGTGGCTCTGGTTGTCGGCAGGATTAGGATGTTGGGACTGGAGGTGGCGCTGGAAAAGTCCGAGGCCCTGTTATTTCACGGGCCTCGGCGGGCGCCGCCACCAGATGCCCACATCATCGTTGGAGGGGTCCGCATCGGGGTGGAGCCGAGTATGAAATACTTGGGGCTCCACCTCGACGGCCGCTGGAACTTTCGCGTCCATTTTAGCCGCCTGGCCCCCCGGCTGATGTCGGCAGCTGGAGCGCTTAGCTCTCTGCTGCCGAATATCGGGGGGCCGAGTGTCATCTGCCGCCGCCTCTATTTAGGGGTGGTGCGGTCGATGGCCCTTTATGGGTCGCCCATTTGGGCTGGCGCCCTGGATCGCCGAAATGTCGCCCTCCTAAGGAGACCTCAGAGGGCGATGGCGATCAGGGTGTCGCGGGCGTACCGCACCGTCTCCTACGAGGCGGCGTGCGTTTTGGCGGCATCGCCGCCCTGGGATTTGGAGGCGGAGGTCCAAGCGTCATTGTATTACTGGCGCGCTGACCTCCGGCTCCAGGGCGAGGAGCCCACGCACAGGGCGGTGGAGACGCGAAGGTTCCAGGCTCGATTGGTCCTGGAGGCCAAATGGCAGGAGAGGCTGGCCCAGCCCCGCTATGGGGTGAGGACAGTCGAGGCTGTCCGTCCAGTCTTAAGGGAGTGGACGGACAGACGGCGCGGACCGCTCACCTACCGGCTTACTCAGGTGCTCTCCGGACACGGGTGTTTCGGAGAGTACCTCTGCAAGATAGCCGGTAGGGAGCCGACAACCAGATGTCACCATTGTGAGATGTGTGACCGGGACACGGCGCAGCACACGCTGGAGGAGTGCCCGGCGTGGGCTGCGGAGCGCTGTGCCCTGGTCACCGTGATTGGCCCCGACCTCTCGTTGCCGACCGTCATATCCAAGATGGTCGGCGACGACAGGTGCTGGGGCGCAATGAGTTCCTTCTGCGAGACTGTCATCTCGCAGAAGGAGGCGGCGGAGCGGGGGCGTGAGGACGATCCTTACGCCCCAGACGTCCGCCGCCGCAGGATGGGGCGCAGGAGACGCGCTTATGTCGCTCTCCTGCCCCCCACCTAGGGGCTCCGGGTGGCGGGGCCTCAGGGGACCCTGCCACCCGTAAACTAAAAGCCCCGAGAGGGCGCGCGCGGTGTTCCCGCGCGCCTTTCTGATGTCGAAAGGGGAGAGCAGTCAGGCTCTCCCCTGGGGACGAGAGGTGGTCGGGTCCGAAAAAAAAATGACCCGGCCGGCACCCACACGGGGGGGCCTGCTATGGTTGAATCTTTTAAGTTCCCAACTGGCCCCCCCCATTGGGTGAGAGAGGGAACACCCCAGGTTTTTTAGTGGGTAGACCAGCGCGTTTTCTTGCTGGGAGTCCCACACGCCCCGCCGGTGCCGTCCCCTAGCCGGCGGGTAGTGCATGAAGCATTTTTCCTGGGAATCAAAAAAAAAAAAAAAAAAAAAAAAAAAAAAAAAAAAAAAAAGGTGTGACAATCAAAAGTTTTGCACTTCCCACAATAGCGGGTGGTCGAGAGTGGTACCAAACGACGGGGCAAAACTCCGGGCGTTATTTAATGATGGTTCAGAGAAAAACTTTGAATAATTTGAGACAAATTTTGACAATTTATTAAAAATTTTGCATTTCTTTGACGAATTTTTAATGTTCTTTTTGTAGTATAAAAAACTTAAATTTTGGCAGCACTGAAAATTTCTATAGCGTTGATCAAGACAAGATGGAATACAAGATATGACAAAAATCCGCTGAAAAATATGAATATTTAGGTACCAAAATATTGGGTTAGGTTAGGTGTGACAATCAAAAGTTTTGCACTTCCCACAATAGGGGGTGGTCGAGAGTGGTTCCAAACGACGGGGCAAAACTCCGGGCGTTATTTAATGATGGTTCAGAGAAAAACTTTGAATAATTTGAGACAAATTTTGACAATTTATTAAGAAATTTGCATTTCTTTGACAAATTTTTAATGTTCTATTTGTAGTACCAAAACTCTTAAATTTTGGCAGCATTGAAAATATCTATAGCGTTGATCAAGACAAGGTAGAATACAAGATATGACAAAAATCCGCTGAAAAATATGAATATTCAGGTACCAAAAGATTCGGTTAGGTTAGGTGTGACAATCAAAAGTTTTGCACTTCCCACAATAGGGGAAGGTCGAGAGTCGTACCAAACGACGGGGCAAAACTCCGGGCGTTATTAAATGATGGTTCGGAGAATAATTTTGAATAATTTGAGACAAATTTTGACAATTTATTAAAAAATTTGCATTTCTTCGACGAATTTTTAATGTTCTTTTTGTAGTATAAAAAACTTAAATTTTGGCAGCAATGAAAATTTCTATAGCGTTGATCAAGACAAGGTGGAATACAAGATATGACAAAAATCCGCTGAAAAATATGAATATTCAGGTACCAAAAGATTCGGTTAGGTTAGGTGTGACAATCAAAAGTTTTGCACTTCCCACAATAGGGGGTGGTCGAGAGTCGTACCAAACGACGGGGCAAAACTCCGGGCGTTATTAAATGATGGTTCGGAGAATAATTTTGAATAATTTGAGACAAATTTTGACAATTTATTAAAAAATTTGCATTTCTTCGACGAATTTTAATGTACTTTTTGTAGTATAAAAAACTTAAATTTTGGCAGCACTGAAAATTTATATAGCGTTGATCAAGACAAGGTGGAATACAAGATATGACAAAAATCCGCTGAAAAATATGAATATTTAGGTACCAAAATATTGGGTTAGGTTAGGTGTGACAATCAAAAGTTTTGCACTTCCCACAATAGCGGGTGGTCGAGAGTGGTACCAAACGACGGGGCAAAACTCCGGGCGTTATTTAATGATGGTTCAGAGAAAACTTTGAATAATTTGAGACAAATTTTGACAATTTATTAAAAATTTTGCATTTCTTTGACGAATTTTTAATGTTCTTTTTGTAGTATAAAAAACTTAAATTTTGGCAGCACTGAAAATTTCTATAGCGTTGATCAAGACAAGATGGAATACAAGATATGACAAAAATCCGCTGAAAAATATGAATATTTAGGTACCAAAATATTGGGTTAGGTTAGGTGTGACAATCAAAAGTTTTGCACTTCCCACAATAGGGGGTGGTCGAGAGTGGTACCAAACGACGGGGCAAAACTCCGGGCGTTATTTAATGATGGTTCAGAGAAAAACTTTGAATAATTTGAGACAAATTTTGACAATTTATTAAGAAATTTGCATTTCTTTGACAAATTTTTAATGTTCTATTTGTAGTACAAAAACTCTTAAATTTTGGCAGCATTGAAAATTTCTATAGCGTTGATCAAGACAAGGAAGAATACAAGATATGACAAAAATCCGCTGAAAAATATGAATATTCAGGTACCAAAAGATTCGGTTAGGTTAGGTGTGACAATCAAAAGTTTTGCACTTCCCACAATAGGGGGTGGTCGAGAGTCGTACCAAACGACGGGGCAAAACTCCGGGCGTTATTAAATGATGGTTCGGAGAATAATTTTGAATAATTTGAGACAAATTTTGACAATTTATTAAAAAATTTGCATTTCTTCGACGAATTTTAATGTACTTTTTGTAGTATAAAAAACTTAAATTTTGGCAGCACTGAAAATTTATATAGCGTTGATCAAGACAAGGTGGAATACAAGATATGACAAAAATCCGCTGAAAAATATGAATATTTAGGTACCAAAATATTGGGTTAGGTTAGGTGTGACAATCAAAAGTTTTGCACTTCCCACAATAGGGGGTGGTCGAGAGTCGTACCAAACGACGGGGCAAAACTCCGGGCGTTATTAAATGATGGTTCGGAGAATAATTTTGAATAATTTGAGACAAATTTTGACAATTTATTAAAAAATTTGCATTTCTTCGACGAATTTTTAATGTTCTTTTTGTAGTATAAAAAACTTAAATTTTGGCAGCAATGAAAATTTCTATAGCGTTGATCAAGACAAGGTGGAATACAAGATATGACAAAAATCCGCTGAAAAATATGAATATTCAGGTACCAAAAGATTCGGTTAGGTTAGGTGTGACAATCAAAAGTTTTGCACTTCCCACAATAGGGGGTGGTCGAGAGTCGTACCAAACGACGGGGCAAAACTCCGGGCGTTATTAAATGATGGTTCGGAGAATAATTTTGAATAATTTGAGACAAATTTTGACAATTTATTAAAAAATTTGCATTTCTTCGACGAATTTTAATGTACTTTTTGTAGTATAAAAAACTTAAATTTTGGCAGCACTGAAAATTTATATAGCGTTGATCAAGACAAGGTGGAATACAAGATATGACAAAAATCCGCTGAAAAATATGAATATTTAGGTACCAAAATATTGGGTTAGGTTAGGTGTGACAATCAAAAGTTTTGCACTTCCCACAATAGCGGGTGGTCGAGAGTGGTACCAAACGACGGGGCAAAACTCCGGGCGTTATTTAATGATGGTTCAGAGAAAACTTTGAATAATTTGAGACAAATTTTGACAATTTATTAAAAATTTTGCATTTCTTTGACGAATTTTTAATGTTCTTTTTGTAGTATAAAAAACTTAAATTTTGGCAGCACTGAAAATTTCTATAGCGTTGATCAAGACAAGATGGAATACAAGATATGACAAAAATCCGCTGAAAAATATGAATATTTAGGTACCAAAATATTGGGTTAGGTTAGGTGTGACAATCAAAAGTTTTGCACTTCCCACAATAGGGGGTGGTCGAGAGTCGTACCAAACGACGGGGCAAAACTCCGGGCGTTATTAAATGATGGTTCGGAGAATAATTTTGAATAATTTGAGACAAATTTTGACAATTTATTAAAAAATTTGCATTTCTTCGACGAATTTTTAATGTTCTTTTTGTAGTATAAAAAACTTAAATTTTGGCAGCACTGAAAATTTCTATAGCGTTGATCAAGACAAGATGGAATACAAGATATGACAAAAATCCGCTGAAAAATATGAATATTTAGGTACCAAAATATTGGGTTAGGTTAGGTGTGACAATCAAAAGTTTTGCACTTCCCACAATAGGGGGTGGTCGAGAGTGGTACCAAACGACGGGGCAAAACTCCGGGCGTTATTTAATGATGGTTCAGAGAAAAACTTTGAATAATTTGAGACAAATTTTGACAATTTATTAAAAATTTTGCATTTCTTTGACGAATTTTTAATGTTCTTTTTGTAGTATAAAAAACTTAAATTTTGGCAGCACTGAAAATTTCTATAGCGTTGATCAAGACAAGGTGGTATACAAGATATGACAAAAATCCGCTGAAAAATATGAATATTTAGGTACCGAAAGATTAGGTTAGGTTAGGTGTAAAAATCAAAAGGTTTGCACTTCCCACAATAGGGGGTGGTCGAGAGTCGTACCAAACGACGGGGCAAAACTCCGGGCGTTATTTAATTATGGTTCGGAGAATAATTTTGAATAATTTGAGACAAATTTTGACAATTTATTAAGAAATTTGCATTTCTTTGACAAATTTTTAATGTTCTATTTGTAGTACAAAAACTCTTAAATTTTGGCAGCATTGAAAATTTCTATAGCGTTGATCAAGA
Organism: Catocala nupta; assembly: GCA_963675205.1. Lineage (NCBI taxonomy): Eukaryota > Metazoa > Arthropoda > Insecta > Lepidoptera > Erebidae > Catocala > Catocala nupta. The sequence continues at coordinate 414,046 of OY776107.1, read as the reverse complement.
CAAGGTAGAATACAAGATATGACAAAAACCCGCTGAAAAATTTGAATATTCAGGTACCAAAAGATTCGGTTAGGTTAGGTGTGACAATCAAAAGTTTTGCACTTCCCACAATAGCGGGTGGTCGAGAGTGGTACCAAACGACGGGGCAAAACTCCGGGCGTTATTTAATGATGGTTCAGAGAAAAACTTTGAATAATTTGAGACAAATTTTGACAATTTATTAAAAATTTTGCATTTCTTTGACGAATTTTTAATGTTCTTTTTGTAGTATAAAAAACTTAAATTTTGGCAGCACTGAAAATTTCTATAGCGTTGATCAAGACAAGATGGAATACAAGATATGACAAAAATCCGCTGAAAAATATGAATATTCAGGTACCAAAAGATTCGGTTAGGTTAGGTGTGACAATCAAAAGTTTTGCACTTCCCACAATAGCGGGTGGTCAAGAGTCGTACCAAACGACGGGGCAAAACTCCGGGCGTTATTTAATGATGGTTCAGAGAAAAACTTTGAATAATTTGAGACAAATTTTGACAATTTATTAAAAATTTTGCATTTCTTTGACGAATTTTTAATGTTCTTTTTGTAGTATTAAAAACTTAAATTTTGGCAGCACTGAAAATTTCTATAGCGTTGATCAAGACAAGGTGGAATACAAGATATGACAAAAATCCGCTGAAAAATATGAATATTTAGGTACCGAAAGATTAGGTTAGTTTAGGTGTAAAAATCAAAAGTTTTGCACTTCCACAATAGGGGGTGGTCGAGAGTCGTACCAAACGACGGGGCAAAACTCCGGGCGTTATTAAATGATGGTTCGGAGAATAATTTTGATTAATTTGAGACAAATTTTGACAATTTATTAAAAAATTTGCATTTCTTCGACGAATTTTTAATGTTCTTTTTGTAGTATAAAAAACTCAAATTTTGGCAGCACTGAAAATTTCTATAGCGTTGATCAAGACAAGATGGAATACAAGATATGACAAAAATCCGCTGAAAAATATGAATATTTAGGTACCAAAATATTGGGTTAGGTTAGGTGTGACAATCAAAAGTTTTGCACTTCCCACAATAGGGGGTGGTCGAGAGTGGTACCAAACGACGGGGCAAAACTCCGGGCGTTATTTAATGATGGTTCAGAGAAAAACTTTGAATAATTTGAGACAAATTTTGACAATTTATTAAAAATTTTGCATTTCTTTGACGAATTTTTAATGTTCTTTTTGTAGTATAAAAAACTTAAATTTTGGCAGCACTGAAAATTTCTATAGCGTTGATCAAGACAAGGTGGAATACAAGATATGACAAAAATCCGCTGAAAAATATGAATATTTAGGTACCGAAAGATTAGGTTAGGTTAGGTGTAAAAATCAAAAGTTTTGCACTTCCCACAATAGGGGGTGGTCGAGAGTCGTACCAAACGACGGGGCAAAACTCCGGGCGTTATTTAATGATGGTTCGGAGAATAATTTTGAATAATTTGAGACAAATTTTGACAATTCATTAAGAAATTTGCATTTCTTTGACAAATTTTTAATGTTCTATTTGTAGTTCAAAAACTCTTAAATTTTGGCAGCATTGAAAATTTCTATAGCGTTGATCAAGACAAGGTAGAATACAAGATATGACAAAAACCCGCTGAAAAATTTGAATATTCAGGTACCAAAAGATTCGGTTAGGTTAGGTGTGACAATCAAAAGTTTTGCACTTCCCACAATAGCGGGTGGTCGAGAGTGGTACCAAACGACGGGGCAAAACTCCGGGCGTTATTTAATGATGGTTCAGAGAAAAACTTTGAATAATTTGAGACAAATTTTGACAATTTATTAAAAATTTTGCATTTCTTTGACGAATTTTTAATGTTCTTTTTGTAGTATAAAAAACTTAAATTTTGGCAGCACTGAAAATTTCTATAGCGTTGATCAAGACAAGATGGAATACAAGATATGACAAAAATCCGCTGAAAAATATGAATATTCAGGTACCAAAATATTGGGTTAGGTTAGGTGTGACAATCAAAAGTTTTGCACTTCCCACAATAGGGGGTGGTCGAGAGTGGTACCAAACAACGGGGCAAAACTCCGGGCGTTATTTAATGATGGTTCAGAGAAAAACTTTGAATAATTTGAGACAAATTTTGACAATTTATTAAAAATTTTGCATTTCTTTGACGAATTTTTAATGTTCTTTTTGTAGTATAAAAAACTTAAATTTTGGCAGCACTGAAAATTTCTATAGCGTTGATCAAGACAAGATGGAATACAAGATATGACAAAAATCCGCTGAAAAATATGAATATTCAGGTACCAAAATATTGGGTTAGGTTAGGTGTGACAATCAAAAGTTTTGCACTTCCCACAATAAGGGGTGGTCGAGAGTGGAACCAAACGACGGGGCAAAACTCCGGGCGTTATTTAATGATGGTTCGGAGAATAATTTTGAATAATTTGAGACAAATTTTGACAATTTATTAAAAAATTTGCATTTCTTTGACAAATTTTTAATGTTCTATTTGTAGTACAAAAACTCTTAAATTTTGGCAGCATTGAAAATTTCTATAGCGTTGATCAAGACAAGGTAGAATACAAGATATGACAAAAACCCGCTGAAAAATATGAATATTCAGGTACCAAAAGATTCGGTTAGGTTAGGTGTGACAATCAAAAATTTTGCACTTCCCACAATAGCGGGTGGTCGAGAGTCGTACCAAACGACGGGGCAAAACTCCGGGCGTTATTAAATGATGGTTCGGAGAATAATTTTAAATAATTGGAAACAAATTTTGACAATTTATTAAAAAATTTGCATTTCTTTGACAAATTTTTAATGTTCTATTTGTAGTACAAAAACTCTTAAATTTTGGCAGCATTGAAAATTTCTATAGCGTTGATCAAGACAAGGTAGAATACAAGATATGACAAAATCCCGCTGAAAAATATGAATATTCAGGTACCAAAAGATTCGGTTAGGTTAGGTGTGACAATCAAAAGTTTTGCACTTCCCACAATAGGGGGTGGTCGAGAGTCGTACCAAACGACGGAGCAAAACTCCGGGCGTTATTTAATGATGGTTCGGAGAATAATTTTGAATAATTTGAGACAAATTTTGACAATTTATTAAAAAAAATTATTTCTTCGACGAATTTTTAATGTTCTTTTTGTAGTATAAAAAACTTAAATTTTGGCAGCACTGAAAATTTCTATAGCGTTGATCAAGACAAGATGGAATACAAGATATGACAAAAATCCGCTGAAAAATATGAATATTTAGGTACCAAAATATTGGGTTAGGTTAGGTGTGACAATCAAAAGTTTTGCACTTCCCACAATAGGGGGTGGTCGAGAGTGGTACCAAACGACGGGGCAAAACTCCGGGCGTTATTTAATGATGGTTCAGAGAAAAACTTTGAATAATTTGAGACAAATTTTGACAATTTATTAAGAAATTTGCATTTCTTTGACAAATTTTTAATGTTCTATTTGTAGTACAAAAACTCTTAAATTTTGGCAGCATTGAAAATTTCTATAGCGTTGATCAAGACAAGGTAGAATACAAGATATGACAAAAACCCGCTGAAAAATATGAATATTCAGGTACCAAAAGATTCGGTTAGGTTAGGTGTGACAATCAAAAGTTTTGCACTTCCCACAATAGCGGGTGGTCGAGAGTCGTACCAAACGACGGGGCAAAACTCCGGGCGTTATTAAATGATGGTTCGGAGAATAATTTTAAATAATTGGAGACAAATTTTGACAATTTATTAAAAAATTTGCATTTCTTCGACGAATTTTTAATGTTCTTTTTGTAGTATAAAAAACTTAAATTTTGGCAGCACTGAAAATTTCTATAGCGTTGATCAAGACAAGGTGGAATACAAGATATGACAAAAATCCGCTGAAAAATATGAATATTTAGGTACCAAAATATTGGGTTAGGTTAGGTGTGACAATCAAAAGTTTTGCACTTCCCACAATAGGGGGTGGTCGAGAGTGGTACCAAACGACGGGGCAAAACTCCGGGCGTTATTTAATGATGGTTCAGAGAAAAAATTTGAATAATTTGAGACAAATTTTGACAATTTATTAAGAAATTTGCATTTCTTTGACAAATTTTTAATGTTCTATTCGTAGTACCAAAACTCTTAAATTTTGGCAGCATTGAAAATTTCTATAGCGTTGATCAAGACAAGGTAGAATACAAGATATGACAAAAACCCGCTGAAAAATATGAATATTCAGGTACCAAAAGATTCGGTTAGGTTAGGTGTGACAATCAAAAGTTTTGCACTTCCCACAATAGGGGGTGGTCGAGAGTGGTACCAAATGACGGGGCAAAACTCCGGGCGTTATTTAATGATGGTTCAGAGAAAAACTTTGAATAATTTGAGACAAATTTTGACAATTTATTAAGAAATTTGCATTTCTTTGACAAATTTTTAATGTTCTATTTGTAGTACAAAAACTCTTAAATTTTGGCAGCATTGAAAATTTCTATAGCGTTGATCAAGACAAGGTAGAATACAAGATATGACAAAAACCCGCTGAAAAATATGAATATTCAGGTACCAAAAGTTTCGGTTAGGTTAGGTGTGACAATCAAAAGTTTTGCACTTCCCACAATAGGGGGTGGTCGAGAGTCGTACCAAACGACGGGGCAAAACTCCGGGCGTTATTAAATGATGGTTCGGAGAATAATTTTGAATAATTTGAGACAAATTTTGACAATTTATTAAAAAATTTGCATTTCTTCGACGAATTTTTAATGTTCTTTTTGTAGTATAAAAATCTTAAATTTTGGCAGCACTGAAAATTTCTATAGCGTTGATCAAGACAAGGTGGAATACAAGATATGACAAAAATCCGCTAAAAAATATGAATATTTAGGTACCAAAATATTGGGTTAGGTTAGGTGTGACAATCAAAAGTTTTGCACTTCCCACAATAGGGGGTGGTCGAGAGTGGTACCAAACGTCGGGGCAAAACTCCGGGCGTTATTTAATGATGGTTCAGAGAAAAACTTTGAATAATTTGAGACAAATTTTGACAATTTATTAAAAAATTTGCATTTCTTCGACGAATTTTTAATGTTTTTTTTGTAGTATAAAAATCTTAAATTTTGGCAGCACTGAAAATTTCTATAGCGTTGATCAAGACAAGGTGGAATACAAGATATGACAAAAATCCGCTGAAAAATATGAATATTTAGGTACCAAAATATTGGGTTAGGTTAGGTGTGACAATCAAAAGTTTTGCACTTCCCACAATAGGGGGTGGTCGAGAGTCGTACCAAACGACGGGGCAAAACTCCGGGCGTTATTTAATGATGGTTCAGAGAAAAACTTTGAATAATTTGAGACAAATTTTGACAATTTATTAAAAATTTTGCATTTCTTTGACGAATTTTTAATGTTCTTTTTGTAGTATAAAAAACTTAAATTTTGGCAGCATTGAAAATTTCTATAGCGTTAATCAAGACAAGGTAGAATACAAGATATGACAAAAACCCGCTGAAAAATATGAATATTCAGGTACCAAAAGATTCGGTTAGGTTAGGTGTGACAATCAAAAGTTTTGCACTTCCCACAATAGGGGGTGGTCGAGAGTCGTACCAAACGACGGGGCAAAACTCCGGGCGTTATTAAATGATGGTTCGGAGAATAATTTTGAATAATTTGAGACAAATTTTGACAATTTATTAAAAAATTTGCATTTCTTCGACGAATTTTTAATGTTCTTTTTGTAGTATAAAAAACTTAAATTTTGGCAGCAATGAAAATTTCTATAGCGTTGATCAAGACAAAGTGGAATACAAGATATGACAAAAATCCGCTGAAAAATATGAATATTTAGGTACCAAAATATTGGGTTAGGTTAGGTGTGACAATCAAAAGTTTTGCACTTCCCACAATAGGGGGTGGTCGAGAGTGGTACCAAACGACGGGGCAAAACTCCGGGCGTTATTTAATGATGGTTCAGAGAAAAACTTTGAATAATTTGAGACAAATTTTGACAATTTATTAAGAAATTTGCATTTCTTTGACAAATTTTTAATGTTCTATTTGTAGTACAAAAACTCTTAAATTTTGGCAGCATTGAAAATTTCTATAGCGTTGATCAAGACAAGGTGGAATACAAGATATGACAAAAACCCGCTGAAAAATATGAATATTCAGGTACCAAAAGTTTCGGTTAGGTTAGGTGTGACAATCAAAAGTTTTGCACTTCCCACAATAGGGGGTGGTCGAGAGTCGTACCAAACGACGGGGCAAAACTCCGGGCGTTATTAAATGATGGTTCGGAGAATAATTTTGAATAATTTGAGACAAATTTTGACAATTTATTAAAAAATTTGCATTTCTTCGACGAATTTTTAATGTTCTTTTTGTAGTATAAAAATCTTAAATTTTGGCAGCACTGAAAATTTCTATAGCGTTGATCAAGACAAGGTGGAATACAAGATATGACAAAAATCCGCTGAAAAATATGAATATTTAGGTACCAAAATATTGGGTTAGGTTAGGTGTGACAATCAAAAGTTTTGCACTTCCCACAATAGGGGGTGGTCGAGAGTCGTACCAAACGACGGGGCAAAACTCCGGGCGTTATTTAATGATGGTTCAGAGAAAAACTTTGAATAATTTGAGACAAATTTTGACAATTTATTAAAAATTTTGCATTTCTTTGACGAATTTTTAATGTTCTTTTTGTAGTATAAAAAACTTAAATTTTGGCAGCATTGAAAATTTCTATAGCGTTAATCAAGACAAGGTAGAATACAAGATATGACAAAAACCCGCTGAAAAATATGAATATTCAGGTACCAAAAGATTCGGTTAGGTTAGGTGTGACAATCAAAAGTTTTGCACTTCCCACAATAGGGGGTGGTCGAGAGTCGTACCAAACGACGGGGCAAAACTCCGGGCGTTATTAAATGATGGTTCGGAGAATAATTTTGAATAATTTGAGACAAATTTTGACAATTTATTAAAAAATTTGCATTTCTTCGACGAATTTTAATGTTCTTTTTGTAGTATAAAAAACTTAAATTTTGGCAGCACTGAAAATTTCTATAGCGTTGATCAAGACAAGGTGGAATACAAGATATGACAAAAATCCGCTGAAAAATATGAATATTTAGGTACCAAAATATTGGGTTAGGTTAGGTGTGACAATAAAGGGGTGCGTGTCAGAAAACCTCCCCGTGGTGCACCCTGGGCACCAGCAACAATGCTTTTCATTGTTGCTGGTGGCTAATATTCTGACAACCGGTGCCATTTGACGCGTTTGGCACCGGAGGCGGGGGGATGGACGTGAGTCCCATCCCCAAGCCGGAGGCCCTATCCTTGGGCCCGGCTCTCCCAGTACCGCTCTGTTTTAGAGTGGACATGGGAGAGCCCCTTTGACGGGTTCGGCGTGCACTCACCCTGCCGCTGAACAGACAACGGGGTCTCTTCTCGTCATTCTGACGATTCTTTCCCTCTCTTTGTCCGCCTTTTGTTTTTGTCCCCTGTTTTGGTTTTGTTCCCCCCTTTTTGGTTCTGCGTCCAAATTTGTTTCTTGTCCCCTTTTGTTGTCCGTCGTTGTCCCCCCCCTTTCTTCTGACTTTTGTCCCCGTTGTCACCGTCTAGAGCATATCGTAACCCCGTATTGTGCAGTGTCGTGGATCACGTCTCGCGGCTGCTGACGGGAGCGAGGGTCTTGGCTTCACCGCCCGGACTGCGAGGGAGTGGCCCTCTATAAAAACCACCCCGAATCTCAAGTTGCTGCCGCACGGCGAGGAGATGCATGGCTGATGGGTAGTTCAGTCACTAGTGCGGCCCCTTCAGGGTACCTGCCGTCCCCCTGAAGTATTAGGCTTGCCCGGGTATCGGGATCTCTGCCCGGGTTGACGTATATTTCTCCCATACTCGTGGGTATTATTATGGATAACTCAATTAAATCAATCTTAAAAAAGACGTTGAGGGAGTCGCGCACGCCTAGTTCTGCGCGCTCCGAGGAAGACGAGGAGGACGTACCGTCGGAGCACGGTAGCGATGTCGTGGAGCTTACTTCGGAGGCAACACCGGAGAAGGCTCCACGCAAACGCTTGCGGTCGGCGCAGGAGTCGGAGTCGGACGGCTCAAGTGAGGACGCGGTTCCGGCACCTAAAGTCGCGACAGTGCGACGTGGACGCGGTCGTCCGCCCACCCACGGCAAATACGTGGGTCTGGGCAGGGCTAAGGCTCAACTTGCTGCCGCTTTACGGAAGACCGAAGACGAGGAGCGCACGTCCGAGGATGGCCTCATTGCTGCGGCAGCCCGGCGAGTCACTGCTGCAAAACATCAACCAGTGATGGAGCAAGATGCTGAGGACCTGCCGGTGTCCCAGCTGAAGACACGGCTGAGTGACGCTTTGGAGGCGATCCGTCTGGTCTCTAAAAAGTCAAAGGGTCTGAAAGGCACGTGCCAGAGGACCCTTAAAGACTCCATCGAGGCCATTCGGGACATCGCGGAGGCCGTCTTCAGCCGCACAGCCAATGACGAAGTTCTAAAACTGCAGGCAGAAAATGCTAAATTGGCGCAAGAGGTCTCCGAGCTCAAGAGACGTCAGGAGGCGTTTGAGAAGCAGCAGGACCAAGACGCTAACAGGAAGGAGTCGGAGCTCGTGGCTCTAGTCCGGCAGGAGCTTGGCGAGTTTCGCGCCAAGCTCTCGGTTATGGAGGGTCGGCTGCTGCGCCCTCCTTTGGCAGCGGACAGATTCAGAGAGCCTGTCCTTCCTACTCCCCCGACGCCTGCCCCGCAAACATCGTATGCGGCTAAACTGAAGACCTTGCGGCCCCCAGCAGCTCCAGCGGCTGTCTCAAGTGTTCCTGCCAAGCAAAATGGCAGGAAAAGGCAGCAGGTAAAGCGCGCACCCGTAGCTGCCAAGGAATGCCCTGCTGCTCCCAGCATACAACCCGCTGAGACCGCGCGCAAAGACGACGACTGGGAGGTTGTCGGCCAGAAGAAAAAGGCAGCCAATCAGAAAAAGAAGGCGGCCAAGAAGGCCAGGCAGGCGGCCAAGAAGGCGGCCAGGAAGCTCCAGGCCCCTCGCTCTACTGCGGTGGTCATTACACTGCAGCCGGCTGCCATCGAGCGAGGGACTACCTATGCGGAGCTCCTCAAGAAGGCGCGGACGGCGATCGACCCCGGCAAGTTAGGGATAACGGCGGGCTTGCGGTGCCGGACAACTCAGACCGGTGCCCGCCTAATAGAAGTGCCGGGAGTCGCTAGCGGCGACCAGGCGGACCGTCTGGCGGAAAGTCTCCGCCAGGTTTTGCAACCGGAAGAGGTCTGCGTCTCCAGGCCCCAAAAGTGCGCTGATCTGCGCATCACGGGCCTGGATGACTCCATTACCAAAGAAGAGGTCGTCGCTGCCGTCGCCAAGACCGGAGGGTGCCCTGCAGACCAAGTGAAGAGCAGTGAAATTAAGCAGGGCCGCTCCGGAATGGGAACGGCATTAATAAGCTGTCCCGTGGCCGCCGCCAAAAAACTGGCTGATGGCCGCCGAATTTTGGTGGGTTGGGTGTCGGCGCAGGTCAAGGTCTTAGACCCCAGGCCCGCCCGGTGTTACCGCTGCCTTTCGATCGGCCATGTAGGCGTCAAGTGCCCCTCACAGGCTGACTGCACTGGCCGCTGTTTCCGTTGTGGTCAGCCTGGTCACATGGCCGCTACATGTGAGGTCACTCCGCACTGCATTTTGTGTGCGGCAGTGGGCAAACCCACGAAGCACCGGGCGGGTGGCAAGGAGTGCGCCGCCACCCATAAAAAGTTACCCCCAAGGCCGCCTGCCTCGGCATCGGCAACAACAAGGGTCGCCGCTCCCGCGGTCGGGGGGGCGGAGGTGATGGAGACGTAATGCCTCCACGCCTCCGTCTCCTCCAGTGTAATTTAAACCACTGCGCTAGGGCTCAGGACCTTCTCCTCCAGAGCATGGCGCAGTGGTCAATTCATGTCGCAATAGTAGCCGAGCCCTATTTCGTCCCTCCCAGGGCTGACTGGGTAGGGGACCTCGATGGCTCGGTGGCGCTAATTTCGCCGGCCGCCGCCGGCGCCCCGTCCTTCGAGAACATCGTCCGAGGACGGGGCTGCGTCGCAGCACTCGTAGGAGAAGCGGTTGTGGTGGGCGGTTACTTCTCACCCAACCGGCCTCTCGCCGACTTCGAGGAGTATCTCCTCGAACTGAACGTCGTCGTCGCTCGAAGTCACCCTCGGCCCGTGCTCGTCGTCGGGGACCTCAATGCCAAATCCTCGGCTTGGGGTTCCGCGACCACGGACGCGAGGGGTGAATTGCTCGAGGAGTGGGCCGTAGAAAACGGCCTGCTAGTCCTCAATCGTGGGTCAGTGCACACGTGCGTGCGTCAGCGGGGCGGTTCCGTCATCGACGTTTCCTTCGCTAGCCCCGCACTAGCACGCCGTGTCCTAGGCTGGCGCGTCGTCGAGGAGGTGGAGACGCTGTCGGACCACCGCTATATTCGGTTCGACGTCTCCGCCCAGACCTCCGACCCCCCAGCCCCAAGGGCCCCGATTGGGGGCGGTCCACGTTGGGCTTTGAAGAAGCTAAATCGGGAGGTCCTCCTGGAAGCCTCCATCGTTCAGGCCTGGGTGCCAGCACCAGCCAGGCCTGACAATATCGAGATGGAGGCCGAGTGGTTCCGGGAGGCCGTAACTCAAGCTTGTGATGCGGCGATGCCTAGAGTTCCTCTATCTTTTACGGCTAGGCGCCGGGTGTACTGGTGGTCGGATGATATAGCCGACCTGCGCCACTCCTGCGTGGCGGCCAGACGCCAGTACATCCGGCTTCGTAGGAGGCGTCGCCGCCCTCCCGATTTTGACGCCAGGGAGGCGGAATTGTACGAGGTATCAAGAGCGGCCAAGAAGGCTCTTAAAATTGCCATCAAGCGGGCCAAGGATCTGGCCCGCCAAGAGCTGCTGGGGACTCTGGACCTCAATCCCTGGGGGCGTCCATACCTTATGGTAAGGGGCAAGCTTCGCCCCAGGGCGCCCCCCTTGTCCCAGAGTCTCCGGCCACAGTTGATGGAGGAGGTGGTGGCCGCTCTGTTCCCTTCACGGGCGGAGCACACTCCTCCGTCGATGGTTCCGCCTTCCATGGCGTCCAGCGCGGACTTTGACGACGACGTGGTTCCCGAAGTGACCCAGGTAGAATTGCGAGCGGCGGTGTCGAGACTTCGCTCGAAAAACACCGCCCCAGGGCCCGACGGCATTCCAGGTCGTGCATTGGCCCTGGTCCTCGAGGAGCTCGCGCCCCGACTCAGGGGGCTCCTCAGCGAGTGTCTAGAGCAGGGCCAGTTTCCGCGCCAGTGGAAGGTGGGGAAACTGGTCCTGATCAGGAAGGAAGGGCGCCCGGCGGACAGTCCGTCCGCCTACCGGCCCATCGTGCTGCTGGACGAGGTGGCTAAACTGTTTGAGTTTATCATCGCGGAGCGCCTCGTCCAGCATCTTTCTTCTGTGGGTCCGGACTTGGCGGACAACCAATACGGTTTCCGCCGCGGGCGCTCTACAATTGACGCTGTCCTGCGTGTGAGGAGCCTGGCGGAGGATGCGGTGTCCCGGGGCGAGGTCGTCTTCGCGGTGTCTTTGGACATCGCGAATGCCTTTAATACCTTGCCCTGGAGTTGCATTAGGGAGGCACTCATTTTCCATCGAGTGCCGACCTACCTCCGCCGCATAGTCGGGGCATATTTATCTGAGAGGGTAGTCGTCTACCCGGGTCACGACGGTTGGAGTCGGCGAGAGATGTCGTGCGGTGTTCCGCAGGGGTCGGTTCTGGGTCCGCTCCTGTGGAACATCGGCTACGACTGGGTGCTGCGAGGTGCGCTCCTCCGTGGCGTCGGCGTCATTTGTTACGCCGACGACACGCTTGTCACGGCGAGGGGTAAGTCGCACCGGGCGGCGGCCATACTGGCGACCGCTGGGGTCGCACAAGTCGTTGGTCGTATCCGGCGGTTGGGCCTCGAGGTGGCCCTGTCTAAGTCCGAGGCCGTTTGTTTCCACGGCCCTCGGAAACGGCCACCTCCAGGGGCCCATATTATGGTAGGAGGGGTCCGCATCGGCGTCGAGTCAACCCTGAAGTACTTGGGTCTTCTGCTCGACAGCCGATGGGACTTTACAGCCCATTTTCGTCGTTTGGCCCCCATTCTTCGGGGCGCTGTTGGCGCGCTTTCGCGCCTGCTGCCCAACCTTGGGGGGCCAAACACCTCCTGCCGGAGGCTCTACGAGGGGGTCGTGCGGTCCATGGCTCTATACGGGGCCCCAGTTTGGGCGGACAACCTGACGGCCCGAAACATTTCGGCGCTACGTGCACCACAGCGCGCCATGGCCGTCAGGTTGATTAGAGGATACCGCACGATCTCGTTCGAGGCTGCGAGCCTCCTCGCCGGATCGATGCCATGGGACCTGGAAGCGGCGCTCTTGGCGTCGCTCTATCGTTGGCGCCAGGAGGCGCTAGCTCGGGGCGAGGGACCGGATCTTCCCGCTGTCAAGGCGGCAAGGTCCGAGCTCCGCCAGGTCCTAGTGGCAAATTGGAAGGAGCGACTTGTGCACCCCAGTGCCGGGCACGCCACGATCGTGGCGGTAAGTCCCGTTTTTGAGAAGTGGCTGGAGAGGCGGCATGGCGCCCTCACCTTCCGGCTGACACAGGTACTGACTGGCCACGGTTGTTTTGGCCGGTTCCTGTGTCGTATACGCCGGCAAGAGACGCCCGGTTGTCACCACTGCGGCGACTGCCGCGACGTTGTTGAGGACACGGCGCTGCACACTTTGGCGGTTTGCCCCGCCTGGGCATCGCAGCGCCGTGATTTGATCGCGGCAGTCGAATTGGTTGCCCTCTCGCTCCCGGCCGTAGTTCAGTCTATGGTCCGGAGTGAGAGGTCGTGGAACGCCGTCGCCTCCTTCTGCGAGGAGGTGATTTCCATCAAGGAGGCGGCGGAGCGGGAGAGGGAGCGTATGCACCGTCTCCCCAACCGCAGAGCCGGGCGTCGGAGGGCGCGCGATGACCTCCAGCCACCCTGAGGTTTGACCTGGGGGTGGCGGGCTTTGTGGGCCTGCCCGCCATCCATTCAGCACCAGGTCCGAGAGGCGGCGTGCGTGTTCCCACGCGCGCCTCTGTGTCGAGTCCGTCTCCCCTCTAGGGGGGAGACAGTAGGGTTTTTATAGTGTGAAGTAGTGCCTATTTTGGGTAGGTCTCTCGTGTAGTGGCCTGCCGTTTCATACGGCGGGCCGAAACCTCGGCGGGGTCGCGACCGTATGCGAAAGTGATTCGCGCGACCCCGTCGATAGTGGTTTTGTCGAGGAACACCGTGGTAGGTTTAGTCGGTATTCCGGGAGGTATATTATATTTTAACATCTTTACCTTACCCCGGCGAGTCCGACATAATCCCTCCGCCCGCCCCCGCGGAGGGATATGCGTCATTGCATTCCCCCACGTAAAAAAAAAAAAAAAAAAAAAAAAAAAAAGGTGTGACAATAAAAAGTTTTGCACTTCCCACAATAGGGGGTGGTCGAGAGTGGTACCAAACGACGGGGCAAAACTCCGGGCGTTATTTAATGATGGTTCAGAGAATAATTTTGAATAATTTGAGACAAATTTTGACAATTTATTAAAAATTTTGCATTTCTTTGACGAAGTTTTAATGTTCTTTTTGTAGTATAAAAAACTTAAATTTTGGCAGCATTGAAAATTTCTATAGCGTTGATCAAGACAAGGTAGAATACAAGATATGACAAAAACCCGCTGAAAAATATGAATATTCAGGTACCAAAAGATTCGGTTAGGTTAGGTGTGACAATCAAAAGTTTTGCACTTCCCACAATAGGGGGTGGTCGAGAGTCGTACCAAACGACGGGGCAAAACTCCGGGCGTTATTAAATGATGGTTCGGAGAATAATTTTGAATAATTTGAGACAAATTTTGACAATTTATTAAAAAATTTGCATTTCTTCGACGAATTTTTAATGTTCTTTTTGTAGTATAAAAAACTTAAATTTTGGCAGCAATGAAAATTTCTATAGCGTTGATCAAGACAAGGTGGAATACAAGATATGACAAAAATCCGCTGAAAAATATGAATATTTAGGTACCAAAAGATTCGGTTAGGTTAGGTGTGACAATCAAAAGTTTTGCACTTCCCACAATAGGGGGTGGTCGAGAGTGGTACCAAACGACGGGGCAAAACTCCGGGCGTTATTTAATGATGGTTCAGAGAAAAACTTTGAATAATTTGAGACAAATTTTGACAATTTATTAAGAAATTTGCATTTCTTTGACAAATTTTTAATGTTCTATTTGTAGTACAAAAACTCTTAAATTTTGGCAGCATTGAAAATTTCTATAGCGTTGATCAAGACAAGGTAGAATACAAGATATGACAAAAACCCGCTGAAAAATATGAATATTCAGGTACCAAAAGATTCGGTTAGGTTAGGTGTGACAATCAAAAGTTTTGCACTTCCCACAATAGCGGGTGGTCGAGAGTCGTACCAAACGACGGGGCAAAACTCCGGGCGTTATTAAATGATGGTTCGGAGAATAATTTTAAATAATTGGAGACAAATTTTGACAATTTATTAAAAAATTTGCATTTCTTCGACGAATTTTTAATGTTCTTTTTGTAGTATAAAAAACTTAAATTTTGGCAGCACTGAAAATTTCTATAGCGTTGATCAAGACAAGGTGGAATACAAGATATGACAAAAATCCGCTGAAAAATATGAATATTTAGGTACCAAAATATTGGGTTAGGTTAGGTGTGACAATCAAAAGTTTTGCACTTCCCACAATAGGGGGTGGTCGAGAGTGGTACCAAACGACGGGGCAAAACTCCGGGCGTTATTTAATGATGGTTCAGAGAAAAACTTTGAATAATTTGAGACAAATTTTGACAATTTATTAAGAAATTTGCATTTCTTTGACAAATTTTTAATGTTCTATTCGTAGTACCAAAACTCTTAAATTTTGGCAGCATTGAAAATTTCTATAGCGTTGATCAAGACAAGGTAGAATACAAGATATGACAAAAACCCGCTGAAAAATATGAATATTCAGGTACCAAAAGATTCGGTTAGGTTAGGTGTGACAATCAAAAGTTTTGCACTTCCCACAATAGGGGGTGGTCGAGAGTGGTACCAAATGACGGGGCAAAACTCCGGGCGTTATTTAATGATGGTTCAGAGAAAAACTTTGAATAATTTGAGACAAATTTTGACAATTTATTAAGAAATTTGCATTTCTTTGACAAATTTTTAATGTTCTATTTGTAGTACAAAAACTCTTAAATTTTGGCAGCATTGAAAATTTCTATAGCGTTGATCAAGACAAGGTAGAATACAAGATATGACAAAAACCCGCTGAAAAATATGAATATTCAGGTACCAAAAGTTTCGGTTAGGTTAGGTGTGACAATCAAAAGTTTTGCACTTCCCACAATAGGGGGTGGTCGAGAGTCGTACCAAACGACGGGGCAAAACTCCGGGCGTTATTAAATGATGGTTCGGAGAATAATTTTGAATAATTTGAGACAAATTTTGACAATTTATTAAAAAATTTGCATTTCTTCGACGAATTTTTAATGTTCTTTTTGTAGTATAAAAATCTTAAATTTTGGCAGCACTGAAAATTTCTATAGCGTTGATCAAGACAAGGTGGAATACAAGATATGACAAAAATCCGCTGAAAAATATGAATATTTAGGTACCAAAATATTGGGTTAGGTTAGGTGTGACAATCAAAAGTTTTGCACTTCCCACAATAGGGGGTGGTCGAGAGTGGTACCAAACGTCGAGGCAAAACTCCGGGCGTTATTTAATGATGGTTCAGAGAAAAACTTTGAATAATTTGAGACAAATTTTGACAATTTATTAAAAAATTTGCATTTCTTCGACGAATTTTTAATGTTTTTTTTGTAGTATAAAAATCTTAAATTTTGGCAGCACTGAAAATTTCTATAGCGTTGATCAAGACAAGGTGGAATACAAGATATGACAAAAATCCGCTGAAAAATATGAATATTTAGGTACCAAAATATTGGGTTAGGTTAGGTGTGACAATCAAAAGTTTTGCACTTCCCACAATAGGGGGTGGTCGAGAGTCGTACCAAACGACGGGGCAAAACTCCGGGCGTTATTTAATGATGGTTCAGAGAAAAACTTTGAATAATTTGAGACAAATTTTGACAATTTATTAAAAATTTTGCATTTCTTTGACGAATTTTTAATGTTCTTTTTGTAGTATAAAAAACTTAAATTTTGGCAGCATTGAAAATTTCTATAGCGTTAATCAAGACAAGGTAGAATACAAGATATGACAAAAACCCGCTGAAAAATATGAATATTCAGGTACCAAAAGATTCGGTTAGGTTAGGTGTGACAATCAAAAGTTTTGCACTTCCCACAATAGGGGGTGGTCGAGAGTCGTACCAAACGACGGGGCAAAACTCCGGGCGTTATTAAATGATGGTTCGGAGAATAATTTTGAATAATTTGAGACAAATTTTGACAATTTATTAAAAAATTTGCATTTCTTCGACGAATTTTTAATGTTCTTTTTGTAGTATAAAAAACTTAAATTTTGGCAGCAATGAAAATTTCTATAGCGTTGATCAAGACAAAGTGGAATACAAGATATGACAAAAATCCGCTGAAAAATATGAATATTTAGGTACCAAAATATTGGGTTAGGTTAGGTGTGACAATCAAAAGTTTTGCACTTCCCACAATAGGGGGTGGTCGAGAGTGGTACCAAACGACGGGGCAAAACTCCGGGCGTTATTTAATGATGGTTCAGAGAAAAACTTTGAATAATTTGAGACAAATTTTGACAATTTATTAAGAAATTTGCATTTCTTTGACAAATTTTTAATGTTCTATTTGTAGTACAAAAACTCTTAAATTTTGGCAGCATTGAAAATTTCTATAGCGTTGATCAAGACAAGGTGGAATACAAGATATGACAAAAACCCGCTGAAAAATATGATTATTCAGGTACCAAAAGTTTCGGTTAGGTTAGGTGTGACAATCAAAAGTTTTGCACTTCCCACAATAGGGGGTGGTCGAGAGTCGTACCAAACGACGGGGCAAAACTCCGGGCGTTATTAAATGATGGTTCGGAGAATAATTTTGAATAATTTGAGACAAATTTTGACAATTTATTAAAAAATTTGCATTTCTTCGACGAATTTTTAATGTTCTTTTTGTAGTATAAAAATCTTAAATTTTGGCAGCACTGAAAATTTCTATAGCGTTGATCAAGACAAGGTGGAATACAAGATATGACAAAAATCCGCTGAAAAATATGAATATTTAGGTACCAAAATATTGGGTTAGGTTAGGTGTGACAATCAAAAGTTTTGCACTTCCCACAATAGGGGGTGGTCGAGAGTCGTACCAAACGACGGGGCAAAACTCCGGGCGTTATTTAATGATGGTTCAGAGAAAAACTTTGAATAATTTGAGACAAATTTTGACAATTTATTAAAAATTTTGCATTTCTTTGACGAATTTTTAATGTTCTTTTTGTAGTATAAAAAACTTAAATTTTGGCAGCATTGAAAATTTCTATAGCGTTAATCAAGACAAGGTAGAATACAAGATATGACAAAAACCCGCTGAAAAATATGAATATTCAGGTACCAAAAGATTCGGTTAGGTTAGGTGTGACAATCAAAAGTTTTGCACTTCCCACAATAGGGGGTGGTCGAGAGTCGTACCAAACGACGGGGCAAAACTCCGGGCGTTATTAAATGATGGTTCGGAGAATAATTTTGAATAATTTGAGACAAATTTTGACAATTTATTAAAAAATTTGCATTTCTTCGACGAATTTTAATGTTCTTTTTGTAGTATAAAAAACTTAAATTTTGGCAGCACTGAAAATTTCTATAGCGTTGATCAAGACAAGGTGGAATACAAGATATGACAAAAATCCGCTGAAAAATATGAATATTTAGGTACCAAAATATTGGGTTAGGTTAGGTGTGACAATAAAAAGTTTTGCACTTCCCACAATAGGGGGTGGTCGAGAGTGGTACCAAACGACGGGGCAAAACTCCGGGCGTTATTTAATGATGGTTCAGAGAATAATTTTGAATAATTTGAGACAAATTTTGACAATTTATTAAAAATTTTGCATTTCTTTGACGAAGTTTTAATGTTCTTTTTGTAGTATAAAAAACTTAAATTTTGGCAGCATTGAAAATTTCTATAGCGTTGATCAAGACAAGGTAGAATACAAGATATGACAAAAACCCGCTGAAAAATATGAATATTTAGGTACCAAAATATTGGGTTAGGTTAGGTGTGACAATCAAAAGTTTTGCACTTCCCACAATAGGGGGTGGTCGAGAGTGGTACCAAACGACGGGGCAAAACTCCGGGCGTTATTTAATGATGGTTCAGAGAAAAACTTTGAATAATTTGAGACAAATTTTGACAATTTATTAAGAAATTTGCATTTCTTTGACAAATTTTTAATGTTCTATTTGTAGTACAAAAACTCTTAAATTTTGGCAGCATTGAAAATTTCTATAGCGTTGATCAAGACAAGGTGGAATACAAGATATGACAAAAACCCGCTGAAAAATATGAATATTCAGGTACCAAAAGTTTCGGTTAGGTTAGGTGTGACAATCAAAAGTTTTGCACTTCCCACAATAGGGGGTGGTCGAGAGTCGTACCAAACGACGGGGCAAAACTCCGGGCGTTATTAAATGATGGTTCGGAGAATAATTTTGAATAATTTGAGACAAATTTTGACAATTTATTAAAAAATTTGCATTTCTTCGACGAATTTTTAATGTTCTTTTTGTAGTATAAAAATCTTAAATTTTGGCAGCACTGAAAATTTCTATAGCGTTGATCAAGACAAGGTGGAATACAAGATATGACAAAAATCCGCTGAAAAATATGAATATTTAGGTACCAAAATATTGGGTTAGGTTAGGTGTGACAATCAAAAGTTTTGCACTTCCCACAATAGGGGGTGGTCGAGAGTCGTACCAAACGACGGGGCAAAACTCCGGGCGTTATTTAATGATGGTTCAGAGAAAAACTTTGAATAATTTGAGACAAATTTTGACAATTTATTAAAAATTTTGCATTTCTTTGACGAATTTTTAATGTTCTTTTTGTAGTATAAAAAACTTAAATTTTGGCAGCATTGAAAATTTCTATAGCGTTAATCAAGACAAGGTAGAATACAAGATATGACAAAAACCCGCTAAAAAATATGAATATTCAGGTACCAAAAGATTCGGTTAGGTTAGGTGTGACAATCAAAAGTTTTGCACTTCCCACAATAGGGGGTGGTCGAGAGTCGTACCAAACGACGGGGCAAAACTCCGGGCGTTATTAAATGATGGTTCGGAGAATAATTTTGAATAATTTGAGACAAATTTTGACAATTTATTAAAAAATTTGCATTTCTTCGACGAATTTTAATGTTCTTTTTGTAGTATAAAAAACTTAAATTTTGGCAGCACTGAAAATTTCTATAGCGTTGATCAAGACAAGGTGGAATACAAGATATGACAAAAACCCGCTGAAAAATATGAATATTCAGGTACCAAAAGTTTCGGTTAGGTTAGGTGTGACAATCAAAAGTTTTGCACTTCCCACAATAGGGGGTGGTCGAGAGTCGTACCAAACGACGGGGCAAAACTCCGGGCGTTATTTAATGATGGTTCAGAGAAAAACTTTGAATAATTTGAGACAAATTTTGACAATTTATTAAAAAATTTGCATTTCTTCGACGAATTTTTAATGTTCTTTTTGTAGTATAAAAAACTTAAATTTTGGCAGCATTGAAAATTTCTATAGCGTTAATCAAGACAAGGTAGAATACAAGATATGACAAAAACCCGCTGAAAAATATGAATATTCAGGTACCAAAAGATTCGGTTAGGTTAGGTGTGACAATCAAAAGTTTTGCACTTCCCACAATAGGGGGTGGTCGAGAGTCGTACCAAACGACGGGGCAAAACTCCGGGCGTTATTAAATGATGGTTCGGAGAATAATTTTGAATAATTTGAGACAAATTTTGACAATTTATTAAAAAATTTGCATTTCTTCGACGAATTTTAATGTTCTTTTTGTAGTATAAAAAACTTAAATTTTGGCAGCACTGAAAATTTCTATAGCGTTGATCAAGACAAGGTGGAATACAAGATATGACAAAAATCCGCTGAAAAATATGAATATTTAGGTACCAAAATATTGGGTTAGGTTAGGTGTGACAATAAAAAGTTTTGCACTTCCCACAATAGGGGGTGGTCGAGAGTGGTACCAAACGACGGGGCAAAACTCCGGGCGTTATTTAATGATGGTTCAGAGAATAATTTTGAATAATTTGAGACAAATTTTGACAATTTATTAAAAATTTTGCATTTCTTTGACGAAGTTTTAATGTTCTTTTTGTAGTATAAAAAACTTAAATTTTGGCAGCATTGAAAATTTCTATAGCGTTGATCAAGACAAGGTAGAATACAAGATATGACAAAAACCCGCTGAAAAATATGAATATTTAGGTACCAAAATATTGGGTTAGGTTAGGTGTGACAATCAAAAGTTTTGCACTTCCCACAATAGGGGGTGGTCGAGAGTGGTACCAAACGACGGGGCAAAACTCCGGGCGTTATTTAATGATGGTTCAGAGAAAAACTTTGAATAATTTGAGACAAATTTTGACAATTTATTAAGAAATTTGCATTTCTTTGACAAATTTTTAATGTTCTATTTGTAGTACAAAAACTCTTAAATTTTGGCAGCATTGAAAATTTCTATAGCGTTGATCAAGACAAGGTGGAATACAAGATATGACAAAAACCCGCTGAAAAATATGAATATTCAGGTACCAAAAGTTTCGGTTAGGTTAGGTGTGACAATCAAAAGTTTTGCACTTCCCACAATAGGGGGTGGTCGAGAGTCGTACCAAACGACGGGGCAAAACTCCGGGCGTTATTAAATGATGGTTCGGAGAATAATTTTGAATAATTTGAGACAAATTTTGACAATTTATTAAAAAATTTGCATTTCTTCGACGAATTTTTAATGTTCTTTTTGTAGTATAAAAATCTTAAATTTTGGCAACACTGAAAATTTCTATAGCGTTGATCAAGACAAGGTGGAATACAAGATATGACAAAAATCCGCTGAAAAATATGAATATTTAGGTACCAAAATATTGGGTTAGGTTAGGTGTGACAATCAAAAGTTTTGCACTTCCCACAATAGGGGGTGGTCGAGAGTCGTACCAAACGACGGGGCAAAACTCCGGGCGTTATTTAATGATGGTTCAGAGAAAAACTTTGAATAATTTGAGACAAATTTTGACAATTTATTAAAAATTTTGCATTTCTTTGACGAATTTTTAATGTTCTTTTTGTAGTATAAAAAACTTAAATTTTGGCAGCATTGAAAATTTCTATAGCGTTAATCAAGACAAGGTAGAATACAAGATATGACAAAAACCCGCTAAAAAATATGAATATTCAGGTACCAAAAGATTCGGTTAGGTTAGGTGTGACAATCAAAAGTTTTGCACTTCCCACAATAGGGGGTGGTCGAGAGTCGTACCAAACGACGGGGCAAAACTCCGGGCGTTATTAAATGATGGTTCGGAGAATAATTTTGAATAATTTGAGACAAATTTTGACAATTTATTAAAAAATTTGCATTTCTTCGACGAATTTTAATGTTCTTTTTGTAGTATAAAAAACTTAAATTTTGGCAGCACTGAAAATTTCTATAGCGTTGATCAAGACAAGGTGGAATACAAGATATGACAAAAACCCGCTGAAAAATATGAATATTCAGGTACCAAAAGTTTCGGTTAGGTTAGGTGTGACAATCAAAAGTTTTGCACTTCCCACAATAGGGGGTGGTCGAGAGTCGTACCAAACGACGGGGCAAAACTCCGGGCGTTATTTAATGATGGTTCAGAGAAAAACTTTGAATAATTTGAGACAAATTTTGACAATTTATTAAAAAATTTGCATTTCTTCGACGAATTTTTAATGTTCTTTTTGTAGTATAAAAATCTTAAATTTTGGCAGCACTGAAAATTTCTATAGCGTTGATCAAGACAAGGTGGAATACAAGATATGACAAAAATCCGCTGAAAAATATGAATATTTAGGTACCAAAATATTGGGTTAGGTTAGGTGTGACAATCAAAAGTTTTGCACTTCCCACAATAGGGGGTGGTCGAGAGTGGTACCAAACGTCGGGGCAAAACTCCGGGCGTTATTTAATGATGGTTCAGAGAAAAACTTTGAATAATTTGAGACAAATTTTGACAATTTATTAAAAAATTTGCATTTCTTCGACGAATTTTTAATGTTCTTTTTGTAGTATAAAAATCTTAAATTTTGGCAGCACTGAAAATTTCTATAGCGTTGATCAAGACAAGGTGGAATACAAGATATGACAAAAATCCGCTGAAAAATATGAATATTTAGGTACCAAAATATTGGGTTAGGTTAGGTGTGACAATCAAAAGTTTTGCACTTCCCACAATAGGGGGTGGTCGAGAGTCGTACCAAACGACGGGGCAAAACTCCGGGCGTTATTTAATGATGGTTCAGAGAAAAACTTTGAATAATTTGAGACAAATTTTGACAATTTATTAAAAATTTTGCATTTCTTTGACGAATTTTTAATGTTCTTTTTGTAGTATAAAAAACTTAAATTTTGGCAGCATTGAAAATTTCTATAGCGTTAATCAAGACAAGGTAGAATACAAGATATGACAAAAACCCGCTGAAAAATATGAATATTCAGGTACCAAAAGATTCGGTTAGGTTAGGTGTGACAATCAAAAGTTTTGCACTTCCCACAATAGGGGGTGGTCGAGAGTCGTACCAAACGACGGGGCAAAACTCCGGGCGTTATTAAATGATGGTTCGGAGAATAATTTTGAATAATTTGAGACAAATTTTGACAATTTATTAAAAAATTTGCATTTCTTCGACGAATTTTTAATGTTCTTTTTGTAGTATAAAAAACTTAAATTTTGGCAGCAATGAAAATTTCTATAGCGTTGATCAAGACAAAGTGGAATACAAGATATGACAAAAATCCGCTGAAAAATATGAATATTTAGGTACCAAAATATTGGGTTAGGTTAGGTGTGACAATCAAAAGTTTTGCACTTCCCACAATAGGGGGTGGTCGAGAGTGGTACCAAACGACGGGGCAAAACTCCGGGCGTTATTTAATGATGGTTCAGAGAAAAACTTTGAATAATTTGAGACAAATTTTGACAATTTATTAAGAAATTTGCATTTCTTTGACAAATTTTTAATGTTCTATTTGTAGTACAAAAACTCTTAAATTTTGGCAGCATTGAAAATTTCTATAGCGTTGATCAAGACAAGGTGGAATACAAGATATGACAAAAACCCGCTGAAAAATATGAATATTCAGGTACCAAAAGTTTCGGTTAGGTTAGGTGTGACAATCAAAAGTTTTGCACTTCCCACAATAGGGGGTGGTCGAGAGTCGTACCAAACGACGGGGCAAAACTCCGGGCGTTATTAAATGATGGTTCGGAGAATAATTTTGAATAATTTGAGACAAATTTTGACAATTTATTAAAAAATTTGCATTTCTTCGACGAATTTTTAATGTTCTTTTTGTAGTATAAAAATCTTAAATTTTGGCAGCACTGAAAATTTCTATAGCGTTGATCAAGACAAGGTGGAATACAAGATATGACAAAAATCCGCTGAAAAATATGAATATTTAGGTACCAAAATATTGGGTTAGGTTAGGTGTGACAATCAAAAGTTTTGCACTTCCCACAATAGGGGGTGGTCGAGAGTCGTACCAAACGACGGGGCAAAACTCCGGGCGTTATTTAATGATGGTTCAGAGAAAAACTTTGAATAATTTGAGACAAATTTTGACAATTTATTAAAAATTTTGCATTTCTTTGACGAATTTTTAATGTTCTTTTTGTAGTATAAAAAACTTAAATTTTGGCAGCATTGAAAATTTCTATAGCGTTAATCAAGACAAGGTAGAATACAAGATATGACAAAAACCCGCTAAAAAATATGAATATTCAGGTACCAAAAGATTCGGTTAGGTTAGGTGTGACAATCAAAAGTTTTGCACTTCCCACAATAGGGGGTGGTCGAGAGTCGTACCAAACGACGGGGCAAAACTCCGGGCGTTATTAAATGATGGTTCGGAGAATAATTTTGAATAATTTGAGACAAATTTTGACAATTTATTAAAAAATTTGCATTTCTTCGACGAATTTTAATGTTCTTTTTGTAGTATAAAAAACTTAAATTTTGGCAGCACTGAAAATTTCTATAGCGTTGATCAAGACAAGGTGGAATACAAGATATGACAAAAATCCGCTGAAAAATATGAATATTTAGGTACCAAAATATTGGGTTAGGTTAGGTGTGACAATAAAAAGTTTTGCACTTCCCACAATAGGGGGTGGTCGAGAGTGGTACCAAACGACGGGGCAAAACTCCGGGCGTTATTTAATGATGGTTCAGAGAATAATTTTGAATAATTTGAGACAAATTTTGACAATTTATTAAAAATTTTGCATTTCTTTGACGAAGTTTTAATGTTCTTTTTGTAGTATAAAAAACTTAAATTTTGGCAGCATTGAAAATTTCTATAGCGTTGATCAAGACAAGGTAGAATACAAGATATGACAAAAACCCGCTGAAAAATATGAATATTCAGGTACCAAAAGATTCGGTTAGGTTAGGTGTGACAATCAAAAGTTTTGCACTTCCCACAATAGGGGGTGGTCGAGAGTCGTACCAAACGACGGGGCAAAACTCCGGGCGTTATTAAATGATGGTTCGGAGAATAATTTTGAATAATTTGAGACAAATTTTGACAATTTATTAAAAAATTTGCATTTCTTCGACGAATTTTTAATGTTCTTTTTGTAGTATAAAAAACTTAAATTTTGGCAGCAATGAAAATTTCTATAGCGTTGATCAAGACAAGGTGGAATACAAGATATGACAAAAATCCGCTGAAAAATATGAATATTTAGGTACCAAAAGATTCGGTTAGGTTAGGTGTGACAATCAAAAGTTTTGCACTTCCCACAATAGGGGGTGGTCGAGAGTGGTACCAAATGACGGGGCAAAACTCCGGGCGTTATTTAATGATGGTTCAGAGAAAAACTTTGAATAATTTGAGACAAATTTTGACAATTTATTAAGAAATTTGCATTTCTTTGACAAATTTTTAATGTTCTATTTGTAGTACAAAAACTCTTAAATTTTGGCAGCATTGAAAATTTCTATAGCGTTGATCAAGACAAGGTAGAATACAAGATATGACAAAAACCCGCTGAAAAATATGAATATTCAGGTACCAAAAGTTTCGGTTAGGTTAGGTGTGACAATCAAAAGTTTTGCACTTCCCACAATAGGGGGTGGTCGAGAGTCGTACCAAACGACGGGGCAAAACTCCGGGCGTTATTAAATGATGGTTCGGAGAATAATTTTGAATAATTTGAGACAAATTTTGACAATTTATTAAAAAATTTGCATTTCTTCGACGAATTTTTAATGTTCTTTTTGTAGTATAAAAATCTTAAATTTTGGCAGCACTGAAAATTTCTATAGCGTTGATCAAGACAAGGTGGAATACAAGATATGACAAAAATCCGCTGAAAAATATGAATATTTAGGTACCAAAATATTGGGTTAGGTTAGGTGTGACAATCAAAAGTTTTGCACTTCCCACAATAGGGGGTGGTCGAGAGTGGTACCAAACGTCGGGGCAAAACTCCGGGCGTTATTTAATGATGGTTCAGAGAAAAACTTTGAATAATTTGAGACAAATTTTGACAATTTATTAAAAAATTTGCATTTCTTCGACGAATTTTTAATGTTCTTTTTGTAGTATAAAAATCTTAAATTTTGGCAGCACTGAAAATTTCTATAGCGTTGATCAAGACAAGGTGGAATACAAGATATGACAAAAATCCGCTGAAAAATATGAATATTTAGGTACCAAAATATTGGGTTAGGTTAGGTGTGACAATCAAAAGTTTTGCACTTCCCACAATAGGGGGTGGTCGAGAGTCGTACCAAACGACGGGGCAAAACTCCGGGCGTTATTTAATGATGGTTCAGAGAAAAACTTTGAATAATTTGAGACAAATTTTGACAATTTATTAAAAATTTTGCATTTCTTTGACGAATTTTTAATGTTCTTTTTGTAGTATAAAAAACTTAAATTTTGGCAGCATTGAAAATTTCTATAGCGTTAATCAAGACAAGGTAGAATACAAGATATGACAAAAACCCGCTAAAAAATATGAATATTCAGGTACCAAAAGATTCGGTTAGGTTAGGTGTGACAATCAAAAGTTTTGCACTTCCCACAATAGGGGGTGGTCGAGAGTCGTACCAAACGACGGGGCAAAACTCCGGGCGTTATTAAATGATGGTTCGGAGAATAATTTTGAATAATTTGAGACAAATTTTGACAATTTATTAAAAAATTTGCATTTCTTCGACGAATTTTTAATGTTCTTTTTGTAGTATAAAAAACTTAAATTTTGGCAGCAATGAAAATTTCTATAGCGTTGATCAAGACAAAGTGGAATACAAGATATGACAAAAATCCGCTGAAAAATATGAATATTTAGGTAACAAAATATTGGGTTAGGTTAGGTGTGACAATCAAAAGTTTTGCACTTCCCACAATAGGGGGTGGTCGAGAGTGGTACCAAACGACGGGGCAAAACTCCGGGCGTTATTTAATGATGGTTCAGAGAAAAACTTTGAATAATTTGAGACAAATTTTGACAATTTATTAAGAAATTTGCATTTCTTTGACAAATTTTTAATGTTCTATTTGTAGTACAAAAACTCTTAAATTTTGGCAGCATTGAAAATTTCTATAGCGTTGATCAAGACAAGGTGGAATACAAGATATGACAAAAACCCGCTGAAAAATATGAATATTCAGGTACCAAAAGTTTCGGTTAGGTTAGGTGTGACAATCAAAAGTTTTGCACTTCCCACAATAGGGGGTGGTCGAGAGTCGTACCAAACGACGGGGCAAAACTCCGGGCGTTATTAAATGATGGTTCGGAGAATAATTTTGAATAATTTGAGACAAATTTTGACAATTTATTAAAAAATTTGCATTTCTTCGACGAATTTTTAATGTTCTTTTTGTAGTATAAAAATCTTAAATTTTGGCAGCACTGAAAATTTCTATAGCGTTGATCAAGACAAGGTGGAATACAAGATATGACAAAAATCCGCTGAAAAATATGAATATTTAGGTACCAAAATATTGGGTTAGGTTAGGTGTGACAATCAAAAGTTTTGCACTTCCCACAATAGGGGGTGGTCGAGAGTCGTACCAAACGACGGGGCAAAACTCCGGGCGTTATTTAATGATGGTTCAGAGAAAAACTTTGAATAATTTGAGACAAATTTTGACAATTTATTAAAAATTTTGCATTTCTTTGACGAATTTTTAATGTTCTTTTTGTAGTATAAAAAACTTAAATTTTGGCAGCATTGAAAATTTCTATAGCGTTAATCAAGACAAGGTAGAATACAAGATATGACAAAAACCCGCTGAAAAATATGAATATTCAGGTACCAAAAGATTCGGTTAGGTTAGGTGTGACAATCAAAAGTTTTGCACTTCCCACAATAGGGGGTGGTCGAGAGTCGTACCAAACGACGGGGCAAAACTCCGGGCGTTATTAAATGATGGTTCGGAGAATAATTTTGAATAATTTGAGACAAATTTTGACAATTTATTAAAAAATTTGCATTTCTTCGACGAATTTTAATGTTCTTTTTGTAGTATAAAAAACTTAAATTTTGGCAGCACTGAAAATTTCTATAGCGTTGATCAAGACAAGGTGGAATACAAGATATGACAAAAATCCGCTGAAAAATATGAATATTTAGGTACCAAAATATTGGGTTAGGTTAGGTGTGACAATAAAAAGTTTTGCACTTCCCACAATAGGGGGTGGTCGAGAGTGGTACCAAACGACGGGGCAAAACTCCGGGCGTTATTTAATAATGGTTCAGAGAATAATTTTGAATAATTTGAGACAAATTTTGACAATTTATTAAAAATTTTGCATTTCTTTGACGAAGTTTTAATGTTCTTTTTGTAGTATAAAAAACTTAAATTTTGGCAGCATTGAAAATTTCTATAGCGTTGATCAAGACAAGGTAGAATACAAGATATGACAAAAACCCGCTGAAAAATATGAATATTCAGGTACCAAAAGATTCGGTTAGGTTAGGTGTGACAATCAAAAGTTTTGCACTTCCCACAATAGGGGGTGGTCGAGAGTCGTACCAAACGATGGGGCAAAACTCCGGGCGTTATTAAATGATGGTTCGGAGAATAATTTTGAATAATTTGAGACAAATTTTGACAATTTATTAAAAAATTTGCATTTCTTCGACGAATTTTTAATGTTCTTTTTGTAGTATAAAAAACTTAAATTTTGGCAGCAATGAAAATTTCTATAGCGTTGATCAAGACAAGGTGGAATACAAGATATGACAAAAATCCGCTGAAAAATATGAATATTTAGGTACCAAAATATTGGGTTAGGTTAGGTGTGACAATCAAAAGTTTTGCACTTCCCACAATAGGGGGTGGTCGAGAGTGGTACCAAACGACGGGGCAAAACTCCGGGCGTTATTAAATGATGGTTCGGAGAATAATTTTGAATAATTTGAGACAAATTTTGACAATTTATTAAGAAATTTGCATTTCTTTGACAAATTTTTAATGTTCTATTTGTAGTACCAAAACTCTTAAATTTTGGCAGCATTGAAAATTTCTATAGCGTTGATCAAGACAAGGTAGAATACAAGATATGACAAAAATCCGCTGAAAAATATGAATATTCAGGTACCAAAAGATTCGGTTAGGTTAGGTGTGACAATCAAAAGTTTTGCACTTCCCACAATAGGGGGTGGTCGAGAGTCGTACCAAACGACGGGGCAAAACTCCGGGCGTTATTTAATGATGGTTCAGAGAAAAACTTTGAATAATTTGAGACAAATTTTGACAATTTATTAAGAAATTTGCATTTCTTTGACAAATTTTTAATGTTCTATTTGTAGTACCAAAACTCTTAAATTTTGGCAGCATTGAAAATTTCTATAGCGTTGATCAAGACAAGGTAGAATACAAGATATGACAAAAATCCGCTGAAAAATATGAATATTTAGGTACCAAAATATTGGGTTAGGTTAGGTGTGACAATCAAAAGCTTTGCACTTCCCACAATAGGGGGTGGTCGAGAGTGGTACCAAACGACGGGGCAAAACTCCGGGCGTTATTTAATGATGGTTCAGAGAAAAACTTTGAATAATTTGAGACAAATTTTGACAATTTATTAAAAATTTTGCATTTTTTTGACGAATTTTTAATGTTCTTTTTGTAGTATAAAAAACTTAAATTTTGGCAGCACTGAAAATTTCTATAGCGTTGATCAAGACAAGGTGGAATACAAGATATGACAAAAATCCGCTGAAAAATATGAATATTTAGGTACCGAAAGATTAGGTTAGGTTAGGTGTAAAAATCAAAAGTTTTGCACTTCCCACAATAGGGGGTGGTCGAGAGTCGTACCAAACGACGGGGCAAAACTCCGGGCGTTATTTAATGATGGTTCGGAGAATAATTTTGAATAATTTGAGACAAATTTTGACAATTTATTAAGAAATTTGCATTTCTTTGACAAATTTTTAATGTTCTATTTGTAGTACAAAAACTCTTAAATTTTGGCAGCATTGAAAATTTCTATAGCGTTGATCAAGACAAGGTAGAATACAAGATATGACAAAAACCCGCTGAAAAATATGAATATTCAGGTACCAAAAGATTCGGTTAGGTTAGGTGTGACAATCAAAAGTTTTGCACTTCCCACAATAGCGGGTGGTCGAGAGTCGTACCAAACGACGGGGCAAATCTCCGGGCGTTATTAAATGATGGTTCGGAGAATAATTTTAAATAATTGGAGACAAATTTTGACAATTTATTAAAAAATTTGCATTTCTTCGACGAATTTTTAATGTTCTTTTTGTAGTATAAAAATCTTAAATTTTGGCAGCACTGAAAAGAACAATGCCCACTTTCCATACATTTCAAAACCTGATAGTGAAAGTATATGTATAAATATAAGGTATAGTAAAAAATATACCTGGAAGTTTAGAAAACAACATCATGTAGCTATTTTTACGCTATTAAGTCTACGAAGCCCAAAAAATAGATATTTATGTTACTTTTTAGGTTAGGATATTCATTACCAAATAGAAGATGTTATCGAACTAATTATGAACGGACGAAGTTTCGTTTAAGATTGGCATATTTACCATGGTGTAAAACGACTTAATTACGTCATGATTTATTTTAAACCAACTGATCTAATAATACCTAATAAAGAACTGATCTGACAATCTAAGCAACATACCTACGGACTTACCTACTTGTATTTACGTAATTATTCTTTAGATAAAGAGCGATAGTTTCGTTACCTCTGAAGAATCTAAATAAGTTACTAACATAACATAGTCTCACGCCTATATCCCCGAAGAGGTAGGCAGAGGTGTATTACTACACCCACGTTTCGCCAACTATGTTTTAAGTCCCACGTAATAGGGAGCGAGCCTATTGCCGTTTACCGGACACATTTCCAGACTCCGTGCTGCTACTGAGAATTTCCTTACAGAAAAACCCAATAATACTTTTACCCGACCCGGGACCTCCCATTCCCACGCGCGCATTTATGCCGCAGGACCAACGAGGCAGTCAGTAAATAAGTTACTATATTATCAATAGTGATTCCTTATCTACCCAATTAACCCAACACATTTCAATACAACACATTTCCATTTGCCTATGGTGGATGCATAGGTGTGTAGACATATACCTAATCAACAAATAAAACAATATATTAAATTGGATTGGTTTATTATTAATCATCATCTTGAACATCTCTTACCACTACGTCATCCAATATTTCAGCTGGCGCAGAGATATTATCTTGATACCTAGCCCATCCAAGGTACCACACTAACGTCATGACGTGCGCGCAACATCCAATGGTGCGACGGCCGACCAAACAATTGCAACAGTATTCCACTATACCAGCTCTGCCAGGCACATTATTTTCTATTAAAATGTACACATAATATTGTTTTCTAGAAATGTGCCTGGACTTTATTTTCCCTCTTATTAATGTAACATCACCACTACCTCTGAGATTATATTGAGAAAAGTTTTGTGTATCCCTACATATTTCTATTCGATATGTGCCATGAAAGCGAATATGTTCCCCATAGTAAGATCTTGCCTGTCTTATTTGGTAAGTTCCTAGAGCAAATAATATTAACTCGCTATAGTTTAGTCTAGGAAACATGAATAAATTATTACGGTCAGCTGTTATGCTATGAAATACAGCATGCCTGCGATTCATATTTAGTTCTTCAACCAATAAAGCTAGATTATTTTCAAAATTAATTCTCTCCCTAATTATTGTTACTATTTCATTAGAATTATCTCTATCCCTAAGACGAACTCCAAATCGGTTGAGTAAACTGGCAGCTATTTGGAAGTTCTGCATCATATTTGGAACTGATTTATTAAAATAGTCTTGCCGTAGAAGCTTAAAATCCCTTTTAAAGTGGCCATTTACTGCCTCAACTACCCAGCGACATATTGTGACACAGCGACTCCGGTTGGCCTGTTGTGTAGTTAATTGATGTTCGCCTTCTGATAGAGAATCAGGCATGTATGGCCGATAATTACAGCCTTCTAGCATTCTGATAGAATCCCGAAAACCCCTATCCAATATAAAAACATCATTTTCTTGAAAATATAGTCTAAGAGGAGAGTTTTCAGAATCAAAAAGGGAAATCATTATGTCAGCATCAGATGTGGTAGCCTTGTATGGACCGAAACAATCTAAGATATAACCATCACATGCCACAAATAAAAATGGCTTTAATAGATTTTTATATTTGTGTAATGAATATGTATACTTTTGGAAGGAGTAATTTGAACTCTTATTTATATCTATGTAAGTCCCATCGCAAATAATTATAGCGTTCGAATAATTTTCATTGTATATACCATTTGGTATTGTAAGATTATGATCCATTAGACCTTCTCTGGATATGTGAGAAATACCCAAGTGCAAAGGTACAAAATCTTCTACCAGGATTTCTCTGCATTTTTTCATTAGTCGCTCTAATGTGCTACGCGGTTCGTCTAATAATGTAGACAACCGAACATCTGATTCACCAGTCCTCATTTTCATTAACAATGCAGCTAAACCCAAAACTCCCTTGTGCATTGCTTGTATGCGAGGAATTTCATCAACTAGAGTGAAAAAATCCTTTTTGACCTTCCAGTCCAAAAGAAAAATATAGTATCTTCAATTTCTTGTATGGCTTCTACATTTGTGAAATTAAGGTAAGGCTTAAAAGCATTCACAAATGAAAAAATGTGCTCCACTTGCTGTGAAGAGAATGTACTCAGGCTGTTACTGGAACTATAAAGAGTACTCCACTCATTACTCAATCTATGATCTGTACAGACACGGCTGTGCACAGGGATATAATATTTATAGGTACTGAGTATTGTTGCTCTGAATGAATCTTCCATGTTGTGTAGATTAATATTAGCACATTGAGTGAAAAGGCAGTGAGAGGCAGTATTTGCTGCCCGTCTATAATTTTCCAATGTAATTTCGCTGGATACAATTACAGCAGGCACTGCTGGACTTACATTACCAGGTTCAGCAATGATTGGCTCAGAGTCAACTGTTTCAGTGTCTTCAGCAGTAGGTACTTCACGAGATTCATCAACATGCTCAATACGTGCAGCAGTACGTCTACAATTCATCCAGCATGAATGGCAGATTCTGTCAGATGATGATATCTACAAACGAAAACATTGAATTAATATATAATAATATACTAAAGTGGATCCCGGGCTCCAAAGCATACACTGAGGATGTAAATGGGACTAAGGCTCTGACGAAGATGAGTGTATATATTAATAAAGGACTTTTTTTAATTTTCGTGGTCTAGTAACAATTATTATTATAGTCATTTCATGACAATATAAAAGTAAAATAGTTTTAATTATTTAGGATTTAAATAATTGCCGAGTCAGTCAATCACTAACAATTATAATAATTTCTGTTTACACAACAACAACAACAACAAGGAAAATTATTCTGGAGTAACAATACCATGAATCTTATAAACAACTAATTAACAATATTATATGTATAGTATGTTGTGTGAATGTGTGGGAATATCATAGGTATTCTTATAATTTTAAAACATAGATACCTGACGTGGTGCAATTCTTGTTTGTATAACAGCATTAATCTGTCTTTGCTCTTCAGAAGGATTGTCAAAAACAATAGAATGGCTCTGACGCCTAACTATTGACCGTCCACAGAGACTGCAAACTTGTCTGCGAGCAGGTTGAGATGACTCTGAAGTTTCAGCACCATCACAGCCGGTTGCCAATTGCTGGTTTATGCTTCGCATGAGGAGTTCATTACAGGATTCACAAATGTAATCATCCTCAGTGATCTGAAATAGGAAACTCAATATAAACTTATTTTGTTTACAACTGATACTGATAATACTAGCAACATGTGTTGAACGAATACCAACAAAACTTCAATAAACAAGTACAGATTACTAAACACATCAAAATGAATTTAATTATTAATCCCTTAACTCCCAAGCGGTAGTAGGCTACTGCGCATCATTGTTTTAACTATTGTGTCTGTTAACTGTGTGTTCAAGGGATTAAATAGTAAATATGACAAAACTATATTAAGTTAGTTAGAATATTGCACATCTTTCAGATATATAGTTAGATAGTTTGTCGAACAACTACTAGCGTTATTTTATACACTATATGTATAGGAGCTTTGTTTAGGACATGATACCTAGATATTTTTTATTAATAATAACATATGAAAATACTTACGATTACTGGTGATATCCACTCGCTAAGTAACGAAATAACTCTTGTGTTCAGCTCATGAACAAGAGAACGTCGTAACATATTTATGCAGACGTTGCAGTTTATGCAAAGTATACGTTGTCCTTTCGGCGGCATTGTCAAGAATCGGTATGGTAAGCAAAGGTAGTCAGATGAGGAAGATATCGAGGTCCGGAGGCGGTAAATAGGGTTGTAAAAGAGAAATACACACAAAATCGCACAGTACACAACGAGACGCAAGCGCAACAGCGAAGGACTGCGCAGACGCTAATTGGAGAACTGTCAAATGTCAAAAAAGTCCGTTTCCCTCCTGCGTACTCACATAAACACTGCATAATTAATTTATTTTGTGGTTGTATTATTTTTAATTCAACTGTGTTATATGAAACTTAAACAAATATATTCATTGATAAAATAAAACTAAAATAATGAATATAAAACTCAGAAATAGAGTTGAATTAAGAGAAATACCAATGCGTAGAATGGAACGTTGTAAATAGAAAATAGTTGAGGTGCGTTCAAAACATATTAATTTGTATAACCTTTACGTAGAATAAGTGTAAATAATTACCGATATATATTTAACCAGACTTTCTTTTAACATTGTGATAAGCATAATTAATATATAATTATATAAGCCGAATTTTAAGATTTATTTCATACCTATACATTCTCAGGTTAAAAATGGGCATTATTCTTTCTATAGCGTTGATCAAGACAAGGTGGAATACAAGATATGACAAAAATCCGCTGAAAAATATGAATATTTAGGTACCAAAATATTGGGTTAGGTTAGGTGTGACAATCAAAAGTTTTGCACTTCCCACAATAGGGGGTGGTCGAGAGTGGTACCAAACGACGGGGCAAAACTCCGGGCGTTATTTAATGATGGTTCAGAGAAAAACTTTGAATAATTTGAGACAAATTTTGACAATTTATTAAAAATTTTGCATTTCTTTGCCGAATTTTTAATGTTCTTTTTGTAGTATAAAAAACTTAAATTTTGGCAACATTGAAAATTTCTATAGCGTTGATCAAGACAAGGTAGAATACAAGATATGACAAAAACCCGCTGAAAAATATGAATATTCAGGTACCAAAAGATTCGGTTAGGTTAGGTGTGACAATCAAAAGTTTTGCACTTCCCACAATAGGGGGTGGTCGAGAGTCGTACCAAACGACGGGGCAAAACTCCGGGCGTTATTAAATGATGGTTCGGAGAATAATTTTGAATAATTTGAGACAAATTTTGACAATTTATTAAAAAATTTGCATTTCTTCGACGAATTTTAATGTACTTTTTGTAGTATAAAAAACTTAAATTTTGGCAGCACTGAAAATTTCTATAGCGTTGATCAAGACAAGGTGGAATACAAGATATGACAAAAATCCGCTGAAAAATATGAATATTTAGGTACCAAAATATTGGGTTAGGTTAGGTGTGACAATAAAAAGTTTTGCACTTCCCACAATAGGGGGTGGTCGAGAGTGGTACCAAACGACGGGGCAAAACTCCGGGCGTTATTTAATGATGGTTCAGAGAAAAACTTTGAATAATTTGAGACAAATTTTGACAATTTATTAAAAATTTTGCATTTCTTTGACGAATTTTTAATGTTCTTTTTGTAGTATAAAAAACTTAAATTTTGGCAGCACTGAAAATTTCTATAGCGTTGATCAAGACATGGTAGAATACAAGATATGACAAAAATCCGCTGAAAAATATGAATATTTAGGTACCGAAAGATTAGGTTAGGTTAGGTGTGACAATCAAAAGTTTTGCACTTCCCACAATAGGGGGTGGTCGAGAGTCGTACCAAACGACGGGGCAAAACTCCGGGCGTTATTAAATGATGGTTCGGAGAATAATTTTGAATAATTTGAGACAAATTTTGACAATTTATTAAAAAATTTGCATTTCTTCGACGAATTTTTAATGTTCTTTTTGTAGTATAAAAAACTTAAATTTTGGCAGCAATGAAAATTTCTATAGCGTTGATCAAGACAAGGTGGAATACAAGATATGACAAAAATCCGCTGAAAAATATGAATATTTAGGTACCAAAATATTGGGTTAGGTTAGGTGTGACAATCAAGGGGTGCGTGTCAGAAAACCTCCCCGTGGTGCACCCTGGGCACCAGCAACAATGCTTTTCATTGTTGCTGGTGGCTAATATTCTGACAACCGGTGCCATTTGTCGCGTTTGGCACCGGAGGCGGGGGGATGGACGCGAGTCCCATCCCCAAGCCGGAGGCCCTATTCTGGGCCCGGCTCTCCCAGTACCGCTCTGTTTTAGAGTGGACATGGGAGAGCCCCTTTGACGGGTTCGGCGTGCACTCACCCTGCCGCTGAACAGACACCGGGGTCTCTTCTCGTCGTTCTGACGATTCTTTCCCCCTCTTTTTCCCCCTTTTGTTTTGTGTTTTGGTTTTGTTCCCCCTTTTTTGGTTTGGTTCTGCGTCCAAATTTGTTTCTTGTCCCCTTTTGTTATTGCCCCGTTTTGTTTTTGTTCTCGTTGTCCCCCCCTTTCTTCTTACTTTTGTCCCCGTTGTCACCGTCTAGAGCATATCGTAACCCCGTATTGTGCAGTGTCGTGGATCACGTCTCGCGGCTGCTGACGGGAGCGAGGGTCTTGGCTTCACCGCCCGGACTGCGAGGGAGTGGCCCTCTATAAAAACCACCCCGAATCTCAAGTTGCTGCCGCACGGCGAGGAGATGCATGGCTGATGGGTAGTTCAGTCACTAGTGCGGCCCCTTCAGGGTACCTGCCGTCCCCCTGAAGTATTAGGCTTGCCCGGGTATCGGGATCTCTGCCCGGGTCGACTTTTATTTCTCCCATACTCGTGGGTTCAAATATGGAATCAGCAATAAAATCAATTTTGAAAAAGTCGGTAAGAGTGAGTAGGTCGCGCACGCCCAGTACTGCGCGTTCCGAAGAGGAGGAGGAAATCGTGCGGTCGGAGCACGATAGTGACGTGGAGATTACTTCGGAGGCAACTCCGGAGAAAGCTCCACGCAAACGTTTGCGGTCAGCGCAGGAGTCGGAGTTAGACGGCTCCAGTGATGACGCAGTTTCGGCTGCGAAAGTGCCGACAGCCCGACGTGGACGCGGTCGTCCGCCCACCCACGGCAGATACGTGGGTTTGCGTAAGGCGAAGGCCGAACTCGCTGCCGCATTGCAGAAGGCCGATGCGGAGGAGCGCACGTCGGAGGAAGATAGCCTAATTGCCGCAGCAGTCAAGCGGGTCGCTGCTGGCAGGATACAGCCGATGGAGCCGGATGCCGAAGACTTGCCGGTGTCCCAGTTAAAGACCCGGCTAAGTGATGCCCTGGAGGCAATCCGTTTAGTCTCCAAAAAATCGAAAGGGTTGAAGGGCACGTGCCAGAGGACCCTTAAGGTTTCCGTGGAGGCCATTAAGGACATCGCTGAGGCCGCCTTCAACCGCACGGAGAACGAAGAAGTGGCAAAACTCCAGAAGGAAAATTCTCGCTTGGCGAAAGAGTTATCCGAACTTAAAAGACGCCAAGAAGAGTTCGAGAAGCGGCACGACCAGGGCGCAAACAAGGTCGAAACTGACCTTGTAGCTCTAGTCCGGCAGGAGCTCGGAGAATTTCGTGCCAAACTCTCCGTCATGGAGGGCCGGCTACTGCGCCCTCCATTAGCGGCAGATCGACGAGAGCCTCTCCCGCCTTCTCCCTTGACGCCTGCGCCGCAGGCATCCTACGCGGCCAAAGTAAGGGCCTCGCGGCCTCCAGCAGCCATTTCAGCGGCCGCCACAGATGTACCTGCCAGTCCGAAGGGCAAGAAAAGACGGCAGGCTAAAAGCGCTGTAGCTCCCAAGGAGCGCCCCGCCCCTCCAGTGGAACAAGCAAATGCCACCACACGTAAAGCCGACGACTGGGAGGTCGTCGGCAAGAAGAAGGAAGAGGCGAAGAAAAGGAAGAAGGCGGCCAAAAAGGCCAGGCAGGCGGCCAAAAAGGCGGCGAGGAAGCTCCAGGCCCCTCGCTCTACTGCAGTGGTTCTTACACTGCAGCCGGCTGCCATTGAGCGAGGGACCACTTATGCGGAGCTCCTCAGAAAGGCGCGGACGGCAATCGACCCCGGC
Organism: Catocala nupta; assembly: GCA_963675205.1. Taxonomy (NCBI): domain Eukaryota; kingdom Metazoa; phylum Arthropoda; class Insecta; order Lepidoptera; family Erebidae; genus Catocala; species Catocala nupta. The sequence goes on along the minus strand of OY776107.1, from coordinate 375,879 downwards.
AAGTTAGGGATCACGGCGGGCTTGAGGTGCCGGACAACCCAGACCGGCGCCCGCCTTATTGAAGTGCCGGGAGTCAGTAGCGGCGATCAGGCGGACCGTCTGGCGGAAAGCCTTCGTAAGGTTTTAGAGGCGGAAGAGGTCCGCGTCTCCAGGCCGCAAAAGTGCGTGAATTTGCGCATTACGGGCCTGGATGACTCAGTCGCCAAGGAAGAGATCGTCGCTGCCGTCGCCAAAATCGGAGGGTGCCCTGAAGATCAAGTTAGGAGCAGTGACATTAAACAGGGCCGCGCCGGAATGGGGACGGCCATTATAAGCTGTCCCGTGGCCGTCGCCAAGAAGCTGGCCGATGGCCGACGTATTTTGGTGGGGTGGGTGTCGGCGCAGGTAAAGGCCTTAGAACCCAGGCCTGCCCGGTGTTACCGCTGCCTATCGAGCGGTCATGTGGGCGTCAAGTGCCCCTCACAGGCTGACTGCACCGGCCGCTGCTTCCGCTGTGGTCAGCCTGGTCACATGGCCGCTACTTGTGAGGCCGCGCCGCACTGTATTTTGTGTGCGGCAGTGGGCAAACCCGCGAAGCACCGGGCGGGTGGCAAGGAGTGCGCCGCCACCCACAAAAAGTTAACCCCAAAATCGTCTGCCTTGTCATCGGCAGTAGCAAGGGTCGCCACTCCCGCGGTCGGAGGAGCGGAGGTGATGGAGACGTAATGCCTCCGCGCCTCCGTCTCCTCCAGTGTAATTTAAACCACTGCGCCAGGGCTCAGGACCTTCTCCTCCAGAGCATGGCGCAGTGGTCAATTCATGTCGCTATAGTAGCCGAGCCCTATTTTGTCCCTCCCAGGGCTGACTGGGTAGGGGACCTCGATGGCTCGGTGGCGTTAATTTCGCCGGCGCCCCGTCCTTCGAGAACATCGTCCGAGGACGGGGCTGCGTCGCAGCACTCGTAGGAGAAGCGGTTGTGGTGGGCGGTTACTTCTCACCCAACCGACCTCTCGCCGACTTCGAGGAGTATCTCCTCGAACTGAACGTCGTCGTCGCTCGAAGCCACCCTCGGCCCGTGCTCGTCGTCGGGGACCTCAATGCCAAATCCTCGGCTTGGAGTTCCGCGACCACGGACGCGAGGGGTGAATTGCTAGAGGAGTGGGCCGTTGAAAACGGCCTGCTAGTCCTCAATCGTGGGTCAGTGCACACGTGCGTGCGTCAGCGGGGCGGTTCCGTCATCGACGTTTCCTTTGCTAGCCCCGCACTAGCACGCCGTGTCCAAGGCTGGCGCGTCGTCGAGGAGGTGGAGACGTTGTCGGACCACCGCTATATTCGGTTCGACGTCTCCGCCCAGACCTCCGACCCCCCAGCCCCAAGGGCCCCGATTGGGGGCGGTCCGCGTTGGGCTTTGAAGAAGCTAAATCGGGAGGTCCTCCTGGAAGCCTCCATCGTTCAGGCCTGGGTGCCAGCACCGGCCAGGCCTGACAATATCGAGATGGAGGCCGAGTGGTTCCGGGAGGCCATAACTCAAGTCTGTGATGCGGCGATGCCTAGAGTTCCTCAAACTTTTACAGCTAGGCGCCGGGTGTACTGGTGGTCGGAACATATTGCCGAGCTGCGCCACTCCTGCGTGGTGGCCAGACGCCAGTACACCCGGCTTCGTAGGAGGCGTCGCCGCCCTCCCGATTTCGACGCCAGGGAGGCGGAATTGTATGAGGTATACAGAGCGGCCAAAAAGGCTCTCAAAATTGCCATCAAGCGGGCCAAGGATCTGGCCCGCCAAGAACTGCTGGGGACTCTGGACCTTAATCCCTGGGGGCGTCCATACCTTATGGTAAGGGGCAAGCTTCGCTCCTGGGCGCCCCCCTTGTCCCAGAGTCTCCGGCCACAGTTGGTGGAGGAGGTGGTGGCCGCTCTGTTTCCTTCACGGGCGGAGCACACTCCTCCGCAAATGGTTCCGCCTTCCATGGCGTCCAGCGCGGACTTTGACGACGACGTGGTTCCCGAAGTGACCCAGGTAGAGTTGCGAGCGGCGGTGTCGAGACTTCGCTCGAAAAACACCGCCCCAGGGCCCGACGGCATTCCAGGTCGTGCATTGGCCCTGGTCCTCGAGGAGCTCGCGCCCTGACTGAGGGGGCTCCTCAGCGAGTGTCTGGTGCAGGGCCAGTTTCCGCGCCAGTGGAAGGTGGGGAGACTGGTCCTGATCAGGAAGGAGGGGCGCCCGGCGGACTCTCCGTCCGCCTACCGGCCCATTGTATTGCTGGACGAGGTGGCTAAACTCTTCGAGTTTATTATCGCGGAGCGCCTCGTCCAGCGTCTGTCCACGGTGGGCCCAGATTTGGCGGAAAACCAATATGGTTTCCGCCGCGGGCGCTCCACCATTGACGCTGTCCAGCGTGTGAGGAGCCTGGCGGAGGATGCGGTGTCCCGGGGCGAGGTCGTCTTCGCGGTGTCTTTGGACATCGGGAATGCCTTTAATACCTTGCCCTGGAGTTGCATTAGGGAGGCACTCATTTTCCATCGAGTGCCGACCTACCTCCGCCGCATAGTCGGGGCATATCTTTCAGAGAGGGTAGTCGTCTACCCGGGTCACGACGGTTGGAGTCGGCGAGAGATGTCGTGCGGTGTTCCACAGGGATCGGTTCTGGGTCCGCTCCTGTGGAACATCGGTTACGACTGGGTGCTGCGAGGTGCGCTCCTCCGTGGCGTCGGCGTCATTTGTTACGCCGACGACACGCTTATCACGGCAAGGGGTAAGTCGCACCGGGCGGCGGCCATACTGGCGACCGCTGGGATCGCACAAGTCGTTGGTCGTATCCGGCGGTTGGGCCTCGAGGTGGCCCTGTCCAAGTCCGAGGCCGTTTGTTTTCACGGCCCTCGGAAACGGCCACCTCCAGGGGCCCATATTATGGTAGGAGGGGTCCGCATCGGCGTTGAGCCAACCCTAAAGTACTTGGGTCTCTTGCTCGACAGCCGATGGGACTTTATAGCCCACTTCCGTCGTTTGGCCCCCATTCTTCGGGGCGCTACAGGCGCGCTTTCGCGCCTACTGCCCAACCTTGGGGGGCCAAATACCTCCTGCCGGAGGCTCTACGAGGGGGTCGTGCGGTCCATGGCCCTATATGGGGCCCCAGTCTGGGCGGACAACCTGATGGCCCGCAACATCTCGGCGCTTCGTGCTCCACAGCGCGCCATGGCCGTCAGGTTGATTAGAGGATACCGTACGATCTCGTTCGAGGCTGCGAGCCTCCTCGCCGGATCGATGCCATGGGACCTGGAAGCGGCGCTCCTGGCAACGCTCTATCGTTGGCGCCAGGAGGCGCTAGCTCGGGGCGAAGGACCGGGTCTTGCCGCAATAAACGCGGTAAGGTCCGAGCTCCGCCAGGTCCTAGTGGCGAATTGGAAGGAACGACTTGTGCACCCCAGTGCCGGGCACGCCACGATCGTGGCGGTAAGTCCCGTGTTTGAGGAGTGGCTGGAGAGGCGGCATGGCGCCCTCACCTTACGGCTGACACAGGTTCTGACTGGCCACGGTTGTTTTGGCCGGTTCCTGTGTCGTATACGCCGGCAAGAGACGCCCGGTTGTCATCACTGCGGCGACTGCCGCGACGTTGTTGAGGACACGGCGCTGCACACTTTGGCGATTTGCCCCGCCTGGGCATCGCAGCGCCGTGAATTGATCGCGGCAGTCGGATCGGTTAACCTCTCGCTCCCGGCCGTAGTTGAGTCTATGGTCCGGAGTGAGAGGTCGTGGAACGCCGTCGCCTCCTTTTGTGAGGAAGTGTATTCCATCAAGGAGGTGGCGGAGCGGGAGAGGGAGCGTTTAAACCCTCTCCCCAACCGCAGAACCGGGCGCCGGAGGGCGCGAGATGACCTCCAGCCACCCTGAGGTTTGACCTGGGGCTGGCGGGCTTTGTGGGCCTGCCCGCCATCCATTCAGCACCAGGTCCGAGAGGCGGCGTGCGTGTTCCCACGCGCGCCTCTGTGTCGAGTCCGTCTCCACCCCTAGGGGGGAGACAGTAGGGTTTTTCATGAAGTAAGTACCTTTGGGTAGGTCTTTTGTGTAGTGGCCTGCCGTTTCATACGGCGGGCCGAAACCTTGGCGGGGTCGCGACCGCATGCGAAAGCGATTCGCGCGGCCCCGTCGATAGTGGTTTTGTCGAGGAACACCGTGGTAGGTTTAGTCGGTATTCCGGGAGGTACATTGTCTTTTAACATCTTTCTTTTACCCCGGCGAGTCCGACATAATCCCTCCGCCCGCCCCCGCGGAGGGATATGCGTCATAGCATTCCCCCACGTTAAAAAAAAAAATAAAAGGTGTGACAATCAAAATTTTTGCACTTCCCACAATAGGGGGTGGTCGAGAGTGGTACCAAACGACGGGGCAAAACTCCGGGCATTATTTAATGATGGTTCAGAGAAAAACTTTGAATAATTTGAGACAAATTTTGACAATTTATTAAGAAATTTGCATTTCTTTGACAAATTTTTAATGTTCTATTTGTAGTACAAAAACTCTTAAATTTTGGCAGCATTGAAAATTTCTATAGCGTTGATCAAGACAAGGAAGAATACAAGATATGACAAAAACCCGCTGAAAAATATGAATATTCAGGTACCAAAAGTTTCGGTTAGGTTAGGTGTGACAATCAAAAGTTTTGCACTTCCCACAATAGGGGGTGGTCGAGAGTCGTACCAAACGACGGGGCAAAACTCCGGGCGTTATTAAATGATGGTTCGGAGAATAATTTTGAATAATTTGAGACAAATTTTGACAATTTATTAAAAAATTTGCATTTCTTCGACGAATTTTTAATGTTCTTTTTGTAGTATAAAAATCTTAAATTTTGGCAGCACTGAAAATTTCTATAGCGTTGATCAAGACAAGGTGGAATACAAGATATGACAAAAATCCGCTGAAAAATATGAATATTTAGGTACCAAAATATTGGGTTAGGTTAGGTGTGACAATCAAAAGTTTTGCACTTCCCACAATAGCGAGTGGTCGAGAGTGGTACCAAACGACGGGGCAAAACTCCGGGCGTTATTTAATGATGGTTCAGAGAAAAACTTTGAATAATTTGAGACAAATTTTGACAATTTATTAAAAATTTTGCATTTCTTTGACGAATTTTTAATGTTCTTTTTGTAGTATAAAAAACTTAAATTTTGGCAGCACTGAAAATTTCTATAGCGTTGATCAAGACAAGATGGAATACAAGATATGACAAAAATCCGCTGAAAAATATGAATATTTAGGTACCAAAATATTGGGTTAGGTTAGGTGTGACAATCAAAAGTTTTGCACTTCCCACAATAGGGGGTGGTCGAGAGTGGTACCAAACGACGGGGCAAAACTCCGGGCGTTATTTAATGATGGTTCAGAGAAAAACTTTGAATAATTTGAGACAAATTTTGACAATTTATTAAGAAATTTGCATTTCTTTGACAAATTTTTAATGTTCTATTTGTAGTACCAAAACTCTTAAATTTTGGCAGCATTGAAAATATCTATAGCGTTGATCAAGACAAGGTAGAATACAAGATATGACAAAAATCCGCTGAAAAATATGAATATTCAGGTACCAAAAGATTCGGTTAGGTTAGGTGTGACAATCAAAAGTTTTGCACTTCCCACAATAGAGGGTGGTCGAGAGTCGTACCAAACGACGGGGCAAAACTCCGGGCGTTATTAAATGATGGTTCGGAGAATAATTTTAAATAATTTGAGACAAATTTTGACAATTTATTAAAAAATTTGCATTTCTTCGACGAATTTTTAATGTTCTTTTTGTAGTATAAAAAACTTAAATTTTGGCAGCAATGAAAATTTCTATAGCGTTGATCAAGACAAGGTGGAATACAAGATATGACAAAAATCCGCTGAAAAATATGAATATTCAGGTACCAAAAGATTCGGTTAGGTTAGGTGTGACAATCAAAAGTTTTGCACTTCCCACAATAGGGGGTGGTCGAGAGTCGTACCAAACGACGGGGCAAAACTCCGGGCGTTATTAAATGATGGTTCGGAGAATAATTTTGAATAATTTGAGACAAATTTTGACAATTTATTAAAAAATTTGCATTTCTTCGACGAATTTTAATGTACTTTTTGTAGTATAAAAAACTTAAATTTTGGCAGCACTGAAAATTTCTATAGCGTTGATCAAGACAAGGTGGAATACAAGATATGACAAAAATCCGCTGAAAAATATGAATATTTAGGTACCAAAATATTGGGTTAGGTTAGGTGTGACAATCAAGGGGTGTGTGGCCAGAGAACCTTCTAGTGTGCCTGACGGCTGCTGGTCCTTTCTACATTTCTAGTGGATTGGAACGGCAGTCGTTGGGCCGGTACACCCCGGGCAACACGGGTAATAATGTCCTTTCGGGGGCATTATTACTCGTGGCTAATACTCTGGCACGCGCGTAGGGAACCCGAGGCATCCTGTCTCGGGGTTATCGGCCCGCAAGGGCCGCGTTTGGGGGTCTCTCCACGTGTTCCTCTGATTAGCAGAGGACACGTGGATGAGACGGGGGATATAGAGGAAGAAAACCTCTATAAAAAATTACTAGTGGGGGCTGCTAGGCCGGGGTGGGGAGCTTAGGCGTTCTGCCCAGTCGGGCGGTCATGGGGCGGGTGGATCGGTCCAGCATGGACCCCCACCCGGCCCAACACGGGGGGGATAGAGGAAGACAACCTCTCTAAAAAATCACCAGTGGGGGCCGTAAGGCCGGTGCGGGTCGCGTGGCGTCCTGCCCGTCGAGCGGCCTTGGGGCGGGTGGATCGGTCCAGCATGGACCCCCATCCGGTCCAACACGGGGGGGGATAGAGGAAGACAACCTCTCTAAAAAATTACCAGTGGGGGCCGTTAGGCCGGGGTGGGCTGCGTGGGCATCCTGCTCCGTCGAGCGGCCTTGGGGCGGGTGGATCGGTCCAGCATGGACCCCATCCGGCCCAACCCGTAATCCTGAATTGACAGGACCGGTGGCCTTCGGGCTGCGAGGAAGAAAACCTCTATAAAAATTACCCAAAGCCTAAGTTTTTGGTGGCCCGGCGAGGGGCTGTATGGCTGGGGGGAACCCAGCCATTAGGGCCACCCAAACCAAAAACTATGAGATGTCGGCTAAAGGTTTTTACCTACCCCAGGAGGGTACCGGGTGCGCCGCGCCCGGAGAATCCCTCACGGAGCCTTCTGGCTCCGTCTGCCCCTCGTATTCTGGGGGGGGCAACCGCCATCACAGCGCAGTGCCGCGCGAAATATCCGGCACCGAAATTTCCGCAGGGTCATGTACTGACCCTGCGATGAGAGTTGCCTTGGGCTCAGGCCCGAACAAGGCTAGAAAGGAGGATCCCAAAAAGGGGAAGGCAGGGGGGGATATGGCCCCACCGTCAGTCCGGGATAGTGTCCCGGCCGTGCCGAGGACACGGTCGAGGTGCCGGGTGGCGGCGCTGGCACGCAGCGACTCTATGTCGAGCGTGTTCAGTGCCGGAACCGGCACTGATATGGACGTCGAGTCGCGGGCGGGCTCGGGCTCTGAGGCCAGTCGGACTCGGAGCCGGTGCTCGTCGGCGGCCCGACGGGAGAGGGAGGAGGGAGGGGATAGCCCTGTTTCCCTCACCCTCAAGTTCTGGGGTGCACCCGGCGCTTCCGTGAAGCGCCGGAAGACGTCGCACCATGCGCCGTCCGACTCTGGGTCGGACACGGAGGTGGAGGTGGTAGAGAGGACGCCCTGCGGAGGAAGGGCTGGTTCCCCGATGCCGCCTCCCTCCACGGGAAAGCTCCTTGGGCAGCCTCTGTCTGCCCGTCGGGACTTCATTAAGAGGACTGGGGTCCCGGATGCGTCCCCCTCGGGAGAGGACTCGGTTGCCGACCTCAGGCAACGGTTTGAGGCTGGCGCTGAGACCGTCCTGAGAGTGGCAGCCCGGTCAGGCAACTTGAAGGGGGGGTTCGTTCGGGACCTAAAGGTTGCCACGGAGGAGATGAGGGAGGCCTTCTTCGGCATGTGGGGACGGGCTTCCTCCGACCTCCAGAAGCGTTGGAGGTCGGAGAACGAGGGGCTGCACAAGCAGCTCGCGGAGCTCCGGGCGGAGGTAGCGGCCATGAAGGCGGCCGCTGCCACTGCCGCTCGGGCCAGTACCGGCAAGACGCCCTCGGCCAACGCCGGGGCACCTGCCCGGAGGCAGCGGGAGGAGTTCCCGCCCCTCCCGCGGCGCACAGCGCAGCCCCTCACTCCCGCGGAGGACCAGCGGCCTGCCTGGGCGAACGAGCTTATGCGGGCCACGGTAGCTCAGGCACGCAACGTGGTGGAAGCGTGCCTGGCCAACTATGGCCTCGTGCCCGTCCCGACCCCGGGACCCCCGCTCGGGGGCCGCCCCCGGATGGTCGGAGGCACGCCGGCTGGCCCGGCGCCCTCCGGCCCACCGGCTGCGCAGCAGAAATCTGCCCCCACACCATCGGCTTCCTCTTCCAAGGGGAAGGGGAAGGGCAAGGGGAGGGCAACTACCACTGTGGCGCCGCGGCGCCCAGCCTCCCAGCCCCAACCCGCCCCGATGGCCTCTACTTCGGCTGAGCAGCCATGGATGGAGGTCGTCGGAAGGAAGAGGAGGCAGAAGAAGAAGAAGAAGAAGGCCTCCCGGGCTCTCCCGGTGGCAAGTAAAAAGAAGGGCCCCCGCCCAGCTGACCTGCGCCCCCCGCGCTCCAACGCCGTTGTGGTGGAGCTGACGGAGGAGGGGCTCCGGCAGGGCGTGACCTATGCAGGCGTCCTCCGGCGGGCCACTCAGGCCATGAAAGGCAATCTCGCTGAGATTGGCCTCGCCGGAGGCGTTTTCTTCAAGGTTGCCGCCACTGGGGCAAGAATCTTAGAGGTCCCAGGCGCCACCTCCGGTGACAAGGCGGACAAGGTGGCCGAAACAATTCGGTCACTTTTCACGCCTGAGGAGGTCAGGGTCTCGCGCCCGGTGAAGTCCGCCGAAATGCGGATAACCGGGCTGGATGACTCGGCCTCCTCCGAGGATGTCGCCGCTGCGGTGGCAAAAGCCGGAGCCTGCCCTCAGGCGCAGGTCAGGGTGGGGGAGGTGCGCCGCGGCAATGGTGGTCTGTGCACGGTGATGGTGCGCTGCCCCATCGCCGCGGCAAAGAAGGTGGCGGCCGGCCGTTTGCTGGTCGGGATGGTCTCGGCTCAGGTAAATCTGCTGGAGCCGAGGCCTAGGCGGTGCTACCGCTGCCTCGAACCGGGGCACGTGAGGCAGCAATGCACCGCCGAAACTGACCGCAGCGAGTCCTGTTATCGCTGCGGCCAGCCCGGCCACAAGGCCGCCGCATGCTCCGTGGCAAAAGCTTCCTGCAGCATCTGCTTGGCTGCAGGAAGGCCGGCGGGGCACCGGATGGGGAGCAAATCTTGCTCCCCACCCAAAAGGCATAAGGCCAGAGGGGCGGTCGCCAGGACTCCGGCCGCCCCGGCCCCGTCCCAAGCAGGGAGCAGTAGGGAGGCGATGGAAACCTAATTGATTATGGCCCATCGCCTCCTACAGGTGAATGTTAACCACTCCGCCAGGGCGCAGGATATTTTGCTGCAGCACATGGCGGAGTGGTCAATAGACATCGCCGTGGTCGCCGAGCCTTACTGCGTCCCCAGCCGACACAACTGGTTTGGGGACCTCGGGGGCTCGGCGGCCATTGTTTCGTCCGGACCCTCGCTCCTGGTGATGACAGACAGGGGCGAGGGGTATATTTGTGTTGATTGGGAGGGAACCGTCCTGATCGGGGTGTACTTCTCTCCAAACCGGCGCCTCGCCGAGTTTGAGCAATTTTTGGACGCGGTGGGGGCCGAGATTAATCGGTACCCATCGCGTCCGGTCGTGGTGGCGGGGGACTTCAATGCCAAATCATCGGCTTGGGGATCCCCTGTCACCGACGCTCGCGGCGACGCGCTGGAGGAGTGGGCGATTGCGACCGGCCTCGTGGTTCTTAACCGGGGGTCGGTCGCCACGTGCGTGCGCTGGCAGGGTGAGTCCATTGTGGACATTTCGTTTGCAAGCCCTGCCATAGCGCGCCACGTCCGGGACTGGCGAGTGCTGGTCGAGGCGGAGTCACTGTCGGACCATCGTTACGTACGGTTCGACATCTCCGCCTCGCCGGCGATCCCGGACGATCGCCCGAGGAGAGTGCACACCCCGTCGTCCCCACGATGGCCGTTGAAACGTCTCGACGTAGACGTGCTGGTGGAAGCCTCCATCGTCCAGGCCTGGACCCCGATGGGTGAAGGGCCTGTGGAGGTTGAGTCGGAGGCGGAGTGGTTCCGGGGCGCGATGACGCAGATTTGCGACGCGTCGATGCCCCGGGCCAGTGCTCGACCTCCAAGGCGTCAGGTGTACTGGTGGTCTGACGACATCAGCCAAAAACGCGCCGCGTGCATTGCGGCGCGTCGCCAGTACACTAGGTACCGCCGACGCAGGCGGTACCGTGACCCGACCGTGGAGGCACGGCTGCGGGGTGAATACGTACAGCGGAAGTACGCCCTGCAGTCCGCCATCAGCGAGGCCAAAGCCCAAAGATGGCAAGAGTTCCTGGGGACTCTCGAGGCAGATCCGTGGGGCCGCCCGTATAAGGTGGTCAGGGGCAAGTTGCGCCCCTGGGCCCCACCGGTCACTGAGAGTCTCCAGCCCCGGCAATTGGAGGGGGTGGTCTCCGCTCTCTTTCCTTCGAGAGCGGAGCACACACCTCCCGTAATGGCGCCGCCCGAAGTCGAGGAGGACGGCGCCGATGCCGGGGCGCCAGTAGTATCAATGGCGGAGCTCGGCGCGGCAATGGTGCGGCTCCGGGGCAAAAACACTGCTCCGGGGCCGGACGGGATTCCTGGCCGCGCCTGGGTTTTGGCCTATGACGCCCTAGGGGACCGGCTCCTCAGGCTGTTTAGCGCCTGCCTGGAGTCGGGACGGTTCCCTTCCATGTGGAAGACGGGCAAGCTGGTCCTCCTGAGAAAGGAGGGCCGCCCCGCGGACTCTCCCTCCGCGTACCGCCCCATAGTGCTGTTGGATGAGGTGGGCAAGCTCTTTGAGCGTGTGTTGGCTGCCCGCCTCTCCAAGCACCTGGTGCGGATGGGCCCCGACTTATCCGAACTCCAGTTCGGATTCCGGGAGGGCCGATCGACGATTGACGCGATCAGTCGCGTCAAGGCCCTCTCGGAAGAGGCTGTCGCCTCGCGCGGGGTGCTGTTGCGCTCCGATTTCATGGGGTGCCTCCCTACCTGCGCCGAATAGTCGGGGACTACCTGCACCAGAGAAGTGTATTCTGTGTGGGGCGGAACGGAGAGACGTTCCGGAGGGAGGTGTCGTGCGGTGTTCCACAGGGATCGGTTCTGGGTCCGCTCCTGTGGAACATCGGTTACGACTGGGTGCTGCGGGGCGCCCTGCCCCCGGGCGTCGGCGTAACTTGTTACGCCGACGACACGCTGGTTACGGCCCGGGGAGAGGACTACTGGGCAGCTGCCCGTCTTGCCACGGCTGGAGTGGCTCTGGTTGTCGGCAGGATTAGGATGTTGGGACTGGAGGTGGCGCTGGAAAAGTCCGAGGCCCTGTTATTTCACGGGCCTCGGCGGGCGCCGCCACCAGATGCCCACATCATCGTTGGAGGGGTCCGCATCGGGGTGGAGCCGAGTATGAAATACTTGGGGCTCCACCTCGACGGCCGCTGGAACTTTCGCGTCCATTTTAGCCGCCTGGCCCCCCGGCTGATGTCGGCAGCTGGAGCGCTTAGCTCTCTGCTGCCGAATATCGGGGGGCCGAGTGTCATCTGCCGCCGCCTCTATTTAGGGGTGGTGCGGTCGATGGCCCTTTATGGGTCGCCCATTTGGGCTGGCGCCCTGGATCGCCGAAATGTCGCCCTCCTAAGGAGACCTCAGAGGGCGATGGCGATCAGGGTGTCGCGGGCGTACCGCACCGTCTCCTACGAGGCGGCGTGCGTTTTGGCGGCATCGCCGCCCTGGGATTTGGAGGCGGAGGTCCAAGCGTCATTGTATTACTGGCGCGCTGACCTCCGGCTCCAGGGCGAGGAGCCCACGCACAGGGCGGTGGAGACGCGAAGGTTCCAGGCTCGATTGGTCCTGGAGGCCAAATGGCAGGAGAGGCTGGCCCAGCCCCGCTATGGGGTGAGGACAGTCGAGGCTGTCCGTCCAGTCTTAAGGGAGTGGACGGACAGACGGCGCGGACCGCTCACCTACCGGCTTACTCAGGTGCTCTCCGGACACGGGTGTTTCGGAGAGTACCTCTGCAAGATAGCCGGTAGGGAGCCGACAACCAGATGTCACCATTGTGAGATGTGTGACCGGGACACGGCGCAGCACACGCTGGAGGAGTGCCCGGCGTGGGCTGCGGAGCGCTGTGCCCTGGTCACCGTGATTGGCCCCGACCTCTCGTTGCCGACCGTCATATCCAAGATGGTCGGCGACGACAGGTGCTGGGGCGCAATGAGTTCCTTCTGCGAGACTGTCATCTCGCAGAAGGAGGCGGCGGAGCGGGGGCGTGAGGACGATCCTTACGCCCCAGACGTCCGCCGCCGCAGGATGGGGCGCAGGAGACGCGCTTATGTCGCTCTCCTGCCCCCCACCTAGGGGCTCCGGGTGGCGGGGCCTCAGGGGACCCTGCCACCCGTAAACTAAAAGCCCCGAGAGGGCGCGCGCGGTGTTCCCGCGCGCCTTTCTGATGTCGAAAGGGGAGAGCAGTCAGGCTCTCCCCTGGGGACGAGAGGTGGTCGGGTCCGAAAAAAAAAAAAAAAAAAAAAAAAAAAAAATGACCCGGCCGGCACCCACACGGGGGGGCCTGCTATGGTTGAATCTTTTAAGTTCCCAACTGGCCCCCCCCATTGGGTGAGAGAGGGAACACCCCAGGTTTTTTAGTGGGTAGACCAGCGCGTTTTCTTGCTGGGAGTCCCACACGCCCCGCCGGTGCCGTCCCCTAGCCGGCGGGTAGTGCATGAAGCATTTTTCCTGGGAATAAAAAAAAAAAAAAAAAAAAAAAAAAAAAAAAAAAAAAAAGGTGTGACAATCAAAAGTTTTGCACTTCCCACAATAGCGGGTGGTCGAGAGTGGTACCAAACGACGGGGCAAAACTCCGGGCGTTATTTAATGATGGTTCAGAGAAAAACTTTGAATAATTTGAGACAAATTTTGACAATTTATTAAAAATTTTGCATTTCTTTGACGAATTTTTAATGTTCTTTTTGTAGTATAAAAAACTTAAATTTTGGCAGCACTGAAAATTTCTATAGCGTTGATCAAGACAAGATGGAATACAAGATATGACAAAAATCCGCTGAAAAATATGAATATTTAGGTACCAAAATATTGGGTTAGGTTAGGTGTGACAATCAAAAGTTTTGCACTTCCCACAATAGGGGGTGGTCGAGAGTGGTTCCAAACGACGGGGCAAAACTCCGGGCGTTATTTAATGATGGTTCAGAGAAAAACTTTGAATAATTTGAGACAAATTTTGACAATTTATTAAGAAATTTGCATTTCTTTGACAAATTTTTAATGTTCTATTTGTAGTACCAAAACTCTTAAATTTTGGCAGCATTGAAAATATCTATAGCGTTGATCAAGACAAGGTAGAATACAAGATATGACAAAAATCCGCTGAAAAATATGAATATTCAGGTACCAAAAGATTCGGTTAGGTTAGGTGTGACAATCAAAAGTTTTGCACTTCCCACAATAGGGGAAGGTCGAGAGTCGTACCAAACGACGGGGCAAAACTCCGGGCGTTATTAAATGATGGTTCGGAGAATAATTTTGAATAATTTGAGACAAATTTTGACAATTTATTAAAAAATTTGCATTTCTTCGACGAATTTTTAATGTTCTTTTTGTAGTATAAAAAACTTAAATTTTGGCAGCAATGAAAATTTCTATAGCGTTGATCAAGACAAGGTGGAATACAAGATATGACAAAAATCCGCTGAAAAATATGAATATTCAGGTACCAAAAGATTCGGTTAGGTTAGGTGTGACAATCAAAAGTTTTGCACTTCCCACAATAGGGGGTGGTCGAGAGTCGTACCAAACGACGGGGCAAAACTCCGGGCGTTATTAAATGATGGTTCGGAGAATAATTTTGAATAATTTGAGACAAATTTTGACAATTTATTAAAAAATTTGCATTTCTTCGACGAATTTTAATGTACTTTTTGTAGTATAAAAAACTTAAATTTTGGCAGCACTGAAAATTTATATAGCGTTGATCAAGACAAGGTGGAATACAAGATATGACAAAAATCCGCTGAAAAATATGAATATTTAGGTACCAAAATATTGGGTTAGGTTAGGTGTGACAATCAAAAGTTTTGCACTTCCCACAATAGCGGGTGGTCGAGAGTGGTACCAAACGACGGGGCAAAACTCCGGGCGTTATTTAATGATGGTTCAGAGAAAACTTTGAATAATTTGAGACAAATTTTGACAATTTATTAAAAATTTTGCATTTCTTTGACGAATTTTTAATGTTCTTTTTGTAGTATAAAAAACTTAAATTTTGGCAGCACTGAAAATTTCTATAGCGTTGATCAAGACAAGATGGAATACAAGATATGACAAAAATCCGCTGAAAAATATGAATATTTAGGTACCAAAATATGATTTATTCCCACGAGGTCGAGTCCCACTATGTCGAGTTCCCGCTATGTCTACTTTGAAAATTCTCGCTTTTATTCCCATCTAGTCGAGTCGTTGAAAATCTCTTTTGTCTGGTGCCACCATGTCGAACGTTAACGAAATGTACAGTGAATAAAACAAATGATTCAAATCGTAATATTCTTATTCTGACATCAGTTGTACAAAATATACTTGACATTAATTCTTCTATAATGAGTACATAGTAAATCACAGATCAATAACTCACACTTAATAATAAGATAACAAGAACAACTTATATCTATTCTAAAAATAATAATCACAGTGTTTTTTTTAATGTTTCATTAAATAATGAGCAATAGAATAAATCTTCTTATTTATTTTTGACAACAGTTGTAAAAAATTTACTTAACATTAATTCTTTTAATTTAGGAGCACAGTAAATCACAGATCAGGTTATAAGTAGATAGGTATACTACGACATATACCTTTATGAAATATAATTATGTTGTAGGTATTAACAGTATCTACTTCTATCTATTCTAAAATTAATAATCACAGTGTTTTTAAATGTTCAATAAAATAATTAAATTATAATCATGTTTTGATGTTATCTAGACATTTCGTAGTACATAGATATTTCACATATTTACAGTGATTAACTGATTTGATTAATTGGCTTGAGATGATTTTGTTAAGCTTTAACATTTCCCAGTCGAGACAAACATACATCAATGTTAATTTTGCTTTTCAAGAAATCACCAACAATTTTTGTTACTTTTTGATCATTGGCGGAATCAATTTTTTTTTTTTTGCTTTGTAGGCCTATTAGATTTTGTTCAATTCTTAAATCACTTTTTTTGGATTCTTCTTTTAAAACATCAATTAAAAGACAAAGGGTTGCAAAAGTTTTGCACTTCCCACAATAGGGGGTGGTCGAGAGTCGTACCAAACGACGGGGCAAAACTCCGGGCGTTATTAAATGATGGTTCGGAGAATAATTTTGAATAATTTGAGACAAATTTTGACAATTTATTAAAAAATTTGCATTTCTTCGACGAATTTTTAATGTTCTTTTTGTAGTATAAAAAACTTAAATTTTGGCAGCAATGAAAATTTCTATAGCGTTGATCAAGACAAGGTGGAATACAAGATATGACAAAAATCCGCTGAAAAATATGAATATTTAGGTACCAAAATATTGGGTTAGGTTAGGTGTGACAATCAAAAGTTTTGCACTTCCCACAATAGGGGGTGGTCGAGAGTGGTACCAAACGACGGGGCAAAACTCCGGGCGTTATTTAATGATGGTTCAGAGAAAAACTTTGAATAATTTGAGACAAATTTTGACAATTTATTAAGAAATTTGCATTTCTTTGACAAATTTTTAATGTTCTATTTGTAGTACAAAAACTCTTAAATTTTGGCAGCATTGAAAATTTCTATAGCGTTGATCAAGACAAGGAAGAATACAAGATATGACAAAAATCCGCTGAAAAATATGAATATTCAGGTACCAAAAGATTCGGTTAGGTTAGGTGTGACAATCAAAAGTTTTGCACTTCCCACAATAGGGGGTGGTCGAGAGTCGTACCAAACGACGGGGCAAAACTCCGGGCGTTATTAAATGATGGTTCGGAGAATAATTTTGAATAATTTGAGACAAATTTTGACAATTTATTAAAAAATTTGCATTTCTTCGACGAATTTTAATGTACTTTTTGTAGTATAAAAAACTTAAATTTTGGCAGCACTGAAAATTTATATAGCGTTGATCAAGACAAGGTGGAATACAAGATATGACAAAAATCCGCTGAAAAATATGAATATTTAGGTACCAAAATATTGGGTTAGGTTAGGTGTGACAATCAAAAGTTTTGCACTTCCCACAATAGGGGGTGGTCGAGAGTCGTACCAAACGACGGGGCAAAACTCCGGGCGTTATTAAATGATGGTTCGGAGAATAATTTTGAATAATTTGAGACAAATTTTGACAATTTATTAAAAAATTTGCATTTCTTCGACGAATTTTTAATGTTCTTTTTGTAGTATAAAAAACTTAAATTTTGGCAGCAATGAAAATTTCTATAGCGTTGATCAAGACAAGGTGGAATACAAGATATGACAAAAATCCGCTGAAAAATATGAATATTCAGGTACCAAAAGATTCGGTTAGGTTAGGTGTGACAATCAAAAGTTTTGCACTTCCCACAATAGGGGGTGGTCGAGAGTCGTACCAAACGACGGGGCAAAACTCCGGGCGTTATTAAATGATGGTTCGGAGAATAATTTTGAATAATTTGAGACAAATTTTGACAATTTATTAAAAAATTTGCATTTCTTCGACGAATTTTAATGTACTTTTTGTAGTATAAAAAACTTAAATTTTGGCAGCACTGAAAATTTATATAGCGTTGATCAAGACAAGGTGGAATACAAGATATGACAAAAATCCGCTGAAAAATATGAATATTTAGGTACCAAAATATTGGGTTAGGTTAGGTGTGACAATCAAAAGTTTTGCACTTCCCACAATAGCGGGTGGTCGAGAGTGGTACCAAACGACGGGGCAAAACTCCGGGCGTTATTTAATGATGGTTCAGAGAAAACTTTGAATAATTTGAGACAAATTTTGACAATTTATTAAAAATTTTGCATTTCTTTGACGAATTTTTAATGTTCTTTTTGTAGTATAAAAAACTTAAATTTTGGCAGCACTGAAAATTTCTATAGCGTTGATCAAGACAAGATGGAATACAAGATATGACAAAAATCCGCTGAAAAATATGAATATTTAGGTACCAAAATATTGGGTTAGGTTAGGTGTGACAATCAAAAGTTTTGCACTTCCCACAATAGGGGGTGGTCGAGAGTCGTACCAAACGACGGGGCAAAACTCCGGGCGTTATTAAATGATGGTTCGGAGAATAATTTTGAATAATTTGAGACAAATTTTGACAATTTATTAAAAAATTTGCATTTCTTCGACGAATTTTTAATGTTCTTTTTGTAGTATAAAAAACTTAAATTTTGGCAGCAATGAAAATTTCTATAGCGTTGATCAAGACAAGGTGGAATACAAGATATGACAAAAATCCGCTGAAAAATATGAATATTTAGGTACCAAAATATTGGGTTAGGTTAGGTGTGACAATCAACCGAGAGGGCGCGCGCGGTGTTCCCGCGCGCCTTTCTGATGTCGAAAGGGGAGAGCAGTCAGGCTCTCCCCTGGGGACGAGAGGTGGTCGGGTCCGAAAAAAAAAAAAAAATGACCCGGCCGGCACCCACACGGGGGGGCCTGCTATGGTTGAATCTTTTAAGTTCCCAACTGGCCCCCCCCATTGGGTGAGAGAGGGAACACCCCAGGTTTTTTAGTGGGTAGACCAGCGCGTTTTCTTGCTGGGAGTCCCACACGCCCCGCCGGTGCCGTCCCCTAGCCGGCGGGTAGTGCATGAAGCATTTTTCCTGGGAATCAAAAAAAAAAAAAAAAAAAGGTGTGACAATCAAAAGTTTTGCACTTCCCACAATAGGGGGTGGTCGAGAGTGGTACCAAACGACGGGGCAAAACTCCGGGCGTTATTTAATGATGGTTCAGAGAAAAACTTTGAATAATTTGAGACAAATTTTGACAATTTATTAAGAAATTTGCATTTCTTTGACAAATTTTTAATGTTCTATTTGTAGTACAAAAACTCTTAAATTTTGGCAGCATTGAAAATTTCTATAGCGTTGATCAAGACAAGGAAGAATACAAGATATGACAAAAACCCGCTGAAAAATATGAATATTCAGGTACCAAAAGTTTCGGTTAGGTTAGGTGTGACAATCAAAAGTTTTGCACTTCCCACAATAGGGGGTGGTCGAGAGTCGTACCAAACGACGGGGCAAAACTCCGGGCGTTATTAAATGATGGTTCGGAGAATAATTTTGAATAATTTGAGACAAATTTTGACAATTTATTAAAAAATTTGCATTTTTTCGACGAATTTTTAATGTTCTTTTTGTAGTATAAAAATCTTAAATTTTGGCAGCACTGAAAATTTCTATAGCGTTGATCAAGACAAGGTGGAATACAAGATATGACAAAAATCCGCTGAAAAATATGAATATTTAGGTACCAAAATATTGGGTTAGGTTAGGTGTGACAATCAAAAGTTTTGCACTTCCCACAATAGCGGGTGGTCGAGAGTGGTACCAAACGACGGGGCAAAACTCCGGGCGTTATTTAATGATGGTTCAGAGAAAAACTTTGAATAATTTGAGACAAATTTTGACAATTTATTAAAAATTTTGCATTTCTTTGACGAATTTTTAATGTTCTTTTTGTAGTATAAAAAACTTAAATTTTGGCAGCACTGAAAATTTCTATAGCGTTGATCAAGACAAGATGGAATACAAGATATGACAAAAATCCGCTGAAAAATATGAATATTTAGGTACCAAAATATTGGGTTAGGTTAGGTGTGACAATCAAAAGTTTTGCACTTCCCACAATAGGGGGTGGTCGAGAGTCGTACCAAACGACGGGGCAAAACTCCGGGCGTTATTAAATGATGGTTCGGAGAATAATTTTGAATAATTTGAGACAAATTTTGACAATTTATTAAAAAATTTGCATTTCTTCGACGAATTTTTAATGTTCTTTTTGTAGTATAAAAAACTTAAATTTTGGCAGCAATGAAAATTTCTATAGCGTTGATCAAGACAAGGTGGAATACAAGATATGACAAAAATCCGCTGAAAAATATGAATATTTAGGTACCAAAATATTGGGTTAGGTTAGGTGTGACAATCAAAAGTTTTGCACTTCCCACAATAGGGGGTGGTCGAGAGTGGTACCAAACGACGGTGCAAAACTCCGGGCGTTATTTTATGTTGGTTCAGACAAAAACTTTGAATAATTTGAGACAAATTTTGACAATTTATTAAGAAATTTGCATTTCTTTGACAAATTTTTAATGTTCTATTTGTAGTACAAAAACTCTTAAATTTTGGCAGCATTGAAAATTTCTATAGCGTTGATCAAGACAAGGAAGAATTAAAGGTATGACAAAAACCCGCTGAAAAATATGAATATTCAGGTACCAAAAGTTTCGGTTAGGTTAGGTGTGACAATCAAAAGTTTTGCACTTCCCACAATAGGGGGTGGTCGAGAGTCGTACCAAACGACGGGGCAAAACTCCGGGCGTTATTAAATGATGGTTCGGAGAATAATTTTGAATAATTTAAGACAAATTTTGACAATTTATTAAAAAATTTGCATTTCTTCGACGAATTTTTAATGTTCTTTTTGTAGTATAAAAATCTTAAATTTTGGCAGCACTGAAAATTTCTATAGCGTTGATCAAGACAAGGTGGAATACAAGATATGACAAAAATCCGCTGAAAAATATGAATATTTAGGTACCAAAATATTGGGTTAGGTTAGGTGTGACAATCAAAAGTTTTGCACTTCCCACAATAGCGGGTGGTCGAGAGTGGTACCAAACGACGGGGCAAAACTCCGGGCGTTATTTAATGATGGTTCAGAGAAAAACTTTGAATAATTTGAGACAAATTTTGACAATTTATTAAAAATTTTGCATTTCTTTGACGAATTTTTAATGTTCTTTTTGTAGTATAAAAAACTTAAATTTTGGCAGCACTGAAAATTTCTATAGCGTTGATCAAGACAAGATGGAATACAAGATATGACAAAAATCCGCTGAAAAATATGAATATTTAGGTACCAAAATATTGGGTTAGGTTAGGTGTGACAATCAAAAGTTTTGCACTTCCCACAATAGGGGGTGGTCGAGAGTCGTACCAAACGACGGGGCAAAACTCCGGGCGTTATTAAATGATGGTTCGGAGAATAATTTTGAATAATTTGAGACAAATTTTGACAATTTATTAAAAAATTTGCATTTCTTCGACGAATTTTTAATGTTCTTTTTGTAGTATAAAAAACTTAAATTTTGGCAGCAATGAAAATTTCTATAGCGTTGATCAAGACAAGGTGGAATACAAGATATGACAAAAATCCGCTGAAAAATATGAATATTTAGGTACCAAAATATTGGGTTAGGTTAGGTGTGACAATCAAAAGTTTTGCACTTCCCACAATAGGGGGTGGTCGAGAGTGGTACCAAACGACGGTGCAAAACTCCGGGCGTTATTTTATGTTGGTTCAGACAAAAACTTTGAATAATTTGAGACAAATTTTGACAATTTATTAAGAAATTTGCATTTCTTTGACAAATTTTTAATGTTCTATTTGTAGTACAAAAACTCTTAAATTTTGGCAGCATTGAAAATTTCTATAGCGTTGATCAAGACAAGGAAGAATACAAGATATGACAAAAACCCGCTGAAAAATATGAATATTCAGGTACCAAAAGTTTCGGTTAGGTTAGGTGTGACAATCAAAAGTTTTGCACTTCCCACAATAGGGGGTGGTCGAGAGTCGTACCAAACGACGGGGCAAAACTCCGGGCGTTATTAAATGATGGTTCGGAGAATAATTTTGAATAATTTGAGACAAATTTTGACAATTTATTAAAAAATTTGCATTTCTTCGACGAATTTTTAATGTTCTTTTTGTAGTATAAAAATCTTAAATTTTGGCAGCACTGAAAATTTCGATAGCGTTGATCAAGACAAGGTGGAATACAAGATATGACAAAAATCCGCTGAAAAATATGAATATTTAGGTACCAAAATATTGGGTTAGGTTAGGTGTGACAATCAAAAGTTTTGCACTTCCCACAATAGCGGGTGGTCGAGAGTGGTACCAAACGACGGGGCAAAACTCCGGGCGTTATTTAATGATGGTTCAGAGAAAAACTTTGAATAATTTGAGACAAATTTTGACAATTTATTAAAAATTTTGCATTTCTTTGACGAATTTTTAATGTTCTTTTTGTAGTATAAAAAACTTAAATTTTGGCAGCACTGAAAATTTCTATAGCGTTGATCAAGACAAGATGGAATACAAGATATGACAAAAATCCGCTGAAAAATATGAATATTTAGGTACCAAAATATTGGGTTAGGTTAGGTGTGACAATCAAAAGTTTTGCACTTCCCACAATAGGGGGTGGTCGAGAGTCGTACCAAACGACGGGGCAAAACTCCGGGCGTTATTAAATGATGGTTCGGAGAATAATTTTGAATAATTTGAGACAAATTTTGACAATTTATTAAAAAATTTGCATTTCTTCGACGAATTTTTAATGTTCTTTTTGTAGTATAAAAAACTTAAATTTTGGCAGCAATGAAAATTTCTATAGCGTTGATCAAGACAAGGTGGAATACAAGATATGACAAAAATCCGCTGAAAAATATGAATATTTAGGTACCAAAATATTGGGTTAGGTTAGGTGTGACAATCAAAAGTTTTGCACTTCCCACAATAGGGGGTGGTCGAGAGTGGTACCAAACGACGGGGCAAAACTCCGGGCGTTATTTAATGATGGTTCAGAGAAAAACTTTGAATAATTTGAGACAAATTTTGACAATTTATTAAGAAATTTGCATTTCTTTGACAAATTTTTAATGTTCTATTTGTAGTACAAAAACTCTTAAATTTTGGCAGCATTGAAAATTTCTATAGCGTTGATCAAGACAAGGAAGAATACAAGATATGACAAAAATCCGCTGAAAAATATGAATATTCAGGTACCAAAAGATTCGGTTAGGTTAGGTGTGACAATCAAAAGTTTTGCACTTCCCACAATAGGGGGTGGTCGAGAGTCGTACCAAACGACGGGGCAAAACTCCGGGCGTTATTAAATGATGGTTCGGAGAATAATTTTGAATAATTTAAGACAAATTTTGACAATTTATTAAAAAATTTGCATTTCTTCGACGAATTTTTAATGTTCTTTTTGTAGTATAAAAATCTTAAATTTTGGCAGCACTGAAAATTTCTATAGCGTTGATCAAGACAAGGTGGAATACAAGATATGACAAAAATCCGCTGAAAAATATGAATATTTAGGTACCAAAATATTGGGTTAGGTTAGGTGTGACAATCAAAAGTTTTGCACTTCCCACAATAGCGGGTGGTCGAGAGTGGTACCAAACGACGGGGCAAAACTCCGGGCGTTATTTAATGATGGTTCAGAGAAAAACTTTGAATAATTTGAGACAAATTTTGACAATTTATTAAAAATTTTGCATTTCTTTGACGAATTTTTAATGTTCTTTTTGTAGTATAAAAAACTTAAATTTTGGCAGCACTGAAAATTTCTATAGCGTTGATCAAGACAAGATGGAATACAAGATATGACAAAAATCCGCTGAAAAATATGAATATTTAGGTACCAAAATATTGGGTTAGGTTAGGTGTGACAATCAAAAGTTTTGCACTTCCCACAATAGGGGGTGGTCGAGAGTCGTACCAAACGACGGGGCAAAACTCCGGGCGTTATTAAATGATGGTTCGGAGAATAATTTTGAATAATTTGAGACAAATTTTGACAATTTATTAAAAAATTTGCATTTCTTCGACGAATTTTTAATGTTCTTTTTGTAGTATAAAAAACTTAAATTTTGGCAGCAATGAAAATTTCTATAGCGTTGATCAAGACAAGGTGGAATACAAGATATGACAAAAATCCGCTGAAAAATATGAATATTTAGGTACCAAAATATTGGGTTAGGTTAGGTGTGACAATCAAAAGTTTTGCACTTCCCACAATAGGGGGTGGTCGAGAGTGGTACCAAACGACGGTGCAAAACTCCGGGCGTTATTTTATGTTGGTTCAGACAAAAACTTTGAATAATTTGAGACAAATTTTGACAATTTATTAAGAAATTTGCATTTCTTTGACAAATTTTTAATGTTCTATTTGTAGTACAAAAACTCTTAAATTTTGGCAGCATTGAAAATTTCTATAGCGTTGATCAAGACAAGGAAGAATTAAAGGTATGACAAAAACCCGCTGAAAAATATGAATATTCAGGTACCAAAAGTTTCGGTTAGGTTAGGTGTGACAATCAAAAGTTTTGCACTTCCCACAATAGGGGGTGGTCGAGAGTCGTACCAAACGACGGGGCAAAACTCCGGGCGTTATTAAATGATGGTTCGGAGAATAATTTTGAATAATTTAAGACAAATTTTGACAATTTATTAAAAAATTTGCATTTCTTCGACGAATTTTTAATGTTCTTTTTGTAGTATAAAAATCTTAAATTTTGGCAGCACTGAAAATTTCTATAGCGTTGATCAAGACAAGGTGGAATACAAGATATGACAAAAATCCGCTGAAAAATATGAATATTTAGGTACCAAAATATTGGGTTAGGTTAGGTGTGACAATCAAAAGTTTTGCACTTCCCACAATAGCGGGTGGTCGAGAGTGGTACCAAACGACGGGGCAAAACTCCGGGCGTTATTTAATGATGGTTCAGAGAAAAACTTTGAATAATTTGAGACAAATTTTGACAATTTATTAAAAATTTTGCATTTCTTTGACGAATTTTTAATGTTCTTTTTGTAGTATAAAAAACTTAAATTTTGGCAGCACTGAAAATTTCTATAGCGTTGATCAAGACAAGATGGAATACAAGATATGACAAAAATCCGCTGAAAAATATGAATATTTAGGTACCAAAATATTGGGTTAGGTTAGGTGTGACAATCAAAAGTTTTGCACTTCCCACAATAGGGGGTGGTCGAGAGTCGTACCAAACGACGGGGCAAAACTCCGGGCGTTATTAAATGATGGTTCGGAGAATAATTTTGAATAATTTGAGACAAATTTTGACAATTTATTAAAAAATTTGCATTTCTTCGACGAATTTTTAATGTTCTTTTTGTAGTATAAAAAACTTAAATTTTGGCAGCAATGAAAATTTCTATAGCGTTGATCAAGACAAGGTGGAATACAAGATATGACAAAAATCCGCTGAAAAATATGAATATTTAGGTACCAAAATATTGGGTTAGGTTAGGTGTGACAATCAAAAGTTTTGCACTTCCCACAATAGGGGGTGGTCGAGAGTGGTACCAAACGACGGTGCAAAACTCCGGGCGTTATTTTATGTTGGTTCAGACAAAAACTTTGAATAATTTGAGACAAATTTTGACAATTTATTAAGAAATTTGCATTTCTTTGACAAATTTTTAATGTTCTATTTGTAGTACAAAAACTCTTAAATTTTGGCAGCATTGAAAATTTCTATAGCGTTGATCAAGACAAGGAAGAATACAAGATATGACAAAAACCCGCTGAAAAATATGAATATTCAGGTACCAAAAGTTTCGGTTAGGTTAGGTGTGACAATCAAAAGTTTTGCACTTCCCACAATAGGGGGTGGTCGAGAGTCGTACCAAACGACGGGGCAAAACTCCGGGCGTTATTAAATGATGGTTCGGAGAATAATTTTGAATAATTTGAGACAAATTTTGACAATTAATTAAAAAATTTGCATTTCTTCGACGAATTTTTAATGTTCTTTTTGTAGTATAAAAATCTTAAATTTTGGCAGCACTGAAAATTTCGATAGCGTTGATCAAGACAAGGTGGAATACAAGATATGACAAAAATCCGCTGAAAAATATGAATATTTAGGTACCAAAATATTGGGTTAGGTTAGGTGTGACAATCAAAAGTTTTGCACTTCCCACAATAGCGGGTGGTCGAGAGTGGTACCAAACGACGGGGCAAAACTCCGGGCGTTATTTAATGATGGTTCAGAGAAAAACTTTGAATAATTTGAGACAAATTTTGACAATTTATTAAAAATTTTGCATTTCTTTGACGAATTTTTAATGTTCTTTTTGTAGTATAAAAAACTTAAATTTTGGCAGCACTGAAAATTTCTATAGCGTTGATCAAGACAAGATGGAATACAAGATATGACAAAAATCCGCTGAAAAATATGAATATTTAGGTACCAAAATATTGGGTTAGGTTAGGTGTGACAATCAAAAGTTTTGCACTTCCCACAATAGGGGGTGGTCGAGAGTCGTACCAAACGACGGGGCAAAACTCCGGGCGTTATTAAATGATGGTTCGGAGAATAATTTTGAATAATTTGAGACAAATTTTGACAATTTATTAAAAAATTTGCATTTCTTCGACGAATTTTTAATGTTCTTTTTGTAGTATAAAAAACTTAAATTTTGGCAGCAATGAAAATTTCTATAGCGTTGATCAAGACAAGGTGGAATACAAGATATGACAAAAATCCGCTGAAAAATATGAATATTTAGGTACCAAAATATTGGGTTAGGTTAGGTGTGACAATCAAAAGTTTTGCACTTCCCACAATAGGGGGTGGTCGAGAGTGGTACCAAACGACGGGGCAAAACTCCGGGCGTTATTTAATGATGGTTCAGAGAAAAACTTTGAATAATTTGAGACAAATTTTGACAATTTATTAAGAAATTTGCATTTCTTTGACAAATTTTTAATGTTCTATTTGTAGTACAAAAACTCTTAAATTTTGGCAGCATTGAAAATTTCTATAGCGTTGATCAAGACAAGGAAGAATACAAGATATGACAAAAATCCGCTGAAAAATATGAATATTCAGGTACCAAAAGATTCGGTTAGGTTAGGTGTGACAATCAAAAGTTTTGCACTTCCCACAATAGGGGGTGGTCGAGAGTCGTACCAAACGACGGGGCAAAACTCCGGGCGTTATTAAATGATGGTTCGGAGAATAATTTTGAATAATTTGAGACAAATTTTGACAATTTATTAAAAAATTTGCATTTCTTCGACGAATTTTAATGTACTTTTTGTAGTATAAAAAACTTAAATTTTGACAGCACTGAAAATTTATATAGCGTTGATCAAGACAAGGTGGAATACAAGATATGACAAAAATCCGCTGAAAAATATGAATATTTAGGTACCAAAATATTGGGTTAGGTTAGGTGTGACAATCAAAAGTTTTGCACTTCCCACAATAGGGGGTGGTCGAGAGTCGTACCAAACGACGGGGCAAAACTCCGGGCGTTATTAAATGATGGTTCGGAGAATAATTTTGAATAATTTGAGACAAATTTTGACAATTTATTAAAAAATTTGCATTTCTTCGACGAATTTTTAATGTTCTTTTTGTAGTATAAAAAACTTAAATTTTGGCAGCAATGAAAATTTCTATAGCGTTGATCAAGACAAGGTGGAATACAAGATATGACAAAAATCCGCTGAAAAATATGAATATTCAGGTACCAAAAGATTCGGTTAGGTTAGGTGTGACAATCAAAAGTTTTGCACTTCCCACAATAGGGGGTGGTCGAGAGTCGTACCAAACGACGGGGCAAAACTCCGGGCGTTATTAAATGATGGTTCGGAGAATAATTTTGAATAATTTGAGACAAATTTTGACAATTTATTAAAAAATTTGCATTTCTTCGACGAATTTTAATGTACTTTTTGTAGTATAAAAAACTTAAATTTTGGCAGCACTGAAAATTTATATAGCGTTGATCAAGACAAGGTGGAATACAAGATATGACAAAAATCCGCTGAAAAATATGAATATTTAGGTACCAAAATATTGGGTTAGGTTAGGTGTGACAATCAAAAGTTTTGCACTTCCCACAATAGCGGGTGGTCGAGAGTGGTACCAAACGACGGGGCAAAACTCCGGGCGTTATTTAATGATGGTTCAGAGAAAACTTTGAATAATTTGAGACAAATTTTGACAATTTATTAAAAATTTTGCATTTCTTTGACGAATTTTTAATGTTCTTTTTGTAGTATAAAAAACTTAAATTTTGGCAGCACTGAAAATTTCTATAGCGTTGATCAAGACAAGATGGAATACAAGATATGACAAAAATCCGCTGAAAAATATGAATATTTAGGTACCAAAATATTGGGTTAGGTTAGGTGTGACAATCAAAAGTTTTGCACTTCCCACAATAGGGGGTGGTCGAGAGTCGTACCAAACGACGGGGCAAAACTCCGGGCGTTATTAAATGATGGTTCGGAGAATAATTTTGAATAATTTGAGACAAATTTTGACAATTTATTAAAAAATTTGCATTTCTTCGACGAATTTTTAATGTTCTTTTTGTAGTATAAAAAACTTAAATTTTGGCAGCAATGAAAATTTCTATAGCGTTGATCAAGACAAGGTGGAATACAAGATATGACAAAAATCCGCTGAAAAATATGAATATTTAGGTACCAAAATATTGGGTTAGGTTAGGTGTGACAATCAACCGAGAGGGCGCGCGCGGTGTTCCCGCGCGCCTTTCTGATGTCGAAAGGGGAGAGCAGTCAGGCTCTCCCCTGGGGACGAGAGGTGGTCGGGTCCGAAAAAAAAAAAAAAATGACCCGGCCGGCACCCACACGGGGGGGCCTGCTATGGTTGAATCTTTTAAGTTCCCAACTGGCCCCCCCCATTGGGTGAGAGAGGGAACACCCCAGGTTTTTTAGTGGGTAGACCAGCGCGTTTTCTTGCTGGGAGTCCCACACGCCCCGCCGGTGCCGTCCCCTAGCCGGCGGGTAGTGCATGAAGCATTTTTCCTGGGAATCAAAAAAAAAAAAAAAAAAGGTGTGACAATCAAAAGTTTTGCACTTCCCACAATAGGGGGTGGTCGAGAGTGGTACCAAACGACGGGGCAAAACTCCGGGCGTTATTTAATGATGGTTCAGAGAAAAACTTTGAATAATTTGAGACAAATTTTGACAATTTATTAAGAAATTTGCATTTCTTTGACAAATTTTTAATGTTCTATTTGTAGTACAAAAACTCTTAAATTTTGGCAGCATTGAAAATTTCTATAGCGTTGATCAAGACAAGGAAGAATACAAGATATGACAAAAACCCGCTGAAAAATATGAATATTCAGGTACCAAAAGTTTCGGTTAGGTTAGGTGTGACAATCAAAAGTTTTGCACTTCCCACAATAGGGGGTGGTCGAGAGTCGTACCAAACGACGGGGCAAAACTCCGGGCGTTATTAAATGATGGTTCGGAGAATAATTTTGAATAATTTGAGACAAATTTTGACAATTTATTAAAAAATTTGCATTTTTTCGACGAATTTTTAATGTTCTTTTTGTAGTATAAAAATCTTAAATTTTGGCAGCACTGAAAATTTCTATAGCGTTGATCAAGACAAGGTGGAATACAAGATATGACAAAAATCCGCTGAAAAATATGAATATTTAGGTACCAAAATATTGGGTTAGGTTAGGTGTGACAATCAAAAGTTTTGCACTTCCCACAATAGCGGGTGGTCGAGAGTGGTACCAAACGACGGGGCAAAACTCCGGGCGTTATTTAATGATGGTTCAGAGAAAAACTTTGAATAATTTGAGACAAATTTTGACAATTTATTAAAAATTTTGCATTTCTTTGACGAATTTTTAATGTTCTTTTTGTAGTATAAAAAACTTAAATTTTGGCAGCACTGAAAATTTCTATAGCGTTGATCAAGACAAGATGGAATACAAGATATGACAAAAATCCGCTGAAAAATATGAATATTTAGGTACCAAAATATTGGGTTAGGTTAGGTGTGACAATCAAAAGTTTTGCACTTCCCACAATAGGGGGTGGTCGAGAGTCGTACCAAACGACGGGGCAAAACTCCGGGCGTTATTAAATGATGGTTCGGAGAATAATTTTGAATAATTTGAGACAAATTTTGACAATTTATTAAAAAATTTGCATTTCTTCGACGAATTTTTAATGTTCTTTTTGTAGTATAAAAAACTTAAATTTTGGCAGCAATGAAAATTTCTATAGCGTTGATCAAGACAAGGTGGAATACAAGATATGACAAAAATCCGCTGAAAAATATGAATATTTAGGTACCAAAATATTGGGTTAGGTTAGGTGTGACAATCAAAAGTTTTGCACTTCCCACAATAGGGGGTGGTCGAGAGTGGTACCAAACGACGGTGCAAAACTCCGGGCGTTATTTTATGTTGGTTCAGACAAAAACTTTGAATAATTTGAGACAAATTTTGACAATTTATTAAGAAATTTGCATTTCTTTGACAAATTTTTAATGTTCTATTTGTAGTACAAAAACTCTTAAATTTTGGCAGCATTGAAAATTTCTATAGCGTTGATCAAGACAAGGAAGAATTAAAGGTATGACAAAAACCCGCTGAAAAATATGAATATTCAGGTACCAAAAGTTTCGGTTAGGTTAGGTGTGACAATCAAAAGTTTTGCACTTCCCACAATAGGGGGTGGTCGAGAGTCGTACCAAACGACGGGGCAAAACTCCGGGCGTTATTAAATGATGGTTCGGAGAATAATTTTGAATAATTTAAGACAAATTTTGACAATTTATTAAAAAATTTGCATTT
Organism: Catocala nupta; assembly: GCA_963675205.1. Taxonomy (NCBI): domain Eukaryota; kingdom Metazoa; phylum Arthropoda; class Insecta; order Lepidoptera; family Erebidae; genus Catocala; species Catocala nupta. Next base: position 345,995 of record OY776107.1, on the reverse strand, counting down.
CTTCGACGAATTTTTAATGTTCTTTTTGTAGTATAAAAATCTTAAATTTTGGCAGCACTGAAAATTTCTATAGCGTTGATCAAGACAAGGTGGAATACAAGATATGACAAAAATCCGCTGAAAAATATGAATATTTAGGTACCAAAATATTGGGTTAGGTTAGGTGTGACAATCAAAAGTTTTGCACTTCCCACAATAGCGGGTGGTCGAGAGTGGTACCAAACGACGGGGCAAAACTCCGGGCGTTATTTAATGATGGTTCAGAGAAAAACTTTGAATAATTTGAGACAAATTTTGACAATTTATTAAAAATTTTGCATTTCTTTGACGAATTTTTAATGTTCTTTTTGTAGTATAAAAAACTTAAATTTTGGCAGCACTGAAAATTTCTATAGCGTTGATCAAGACATGGTAGAATACAAGATATGACAAAAATCCGCTGAAAAATATGAATATTTAGGTACCGAAAGATTAGGTTAGGTTAGGTGTGACAATCAAAAGTTTTGCACTTCCCACAATAGGGGGTGGTCGAGAGTCGTACCAAACGACGGGGCAAAACTCCGGGCGTTATTAAATGATGGTTCGGAGAATAATTTTGAATAATTTGAGACAAATTTTGACAATTTATTAAAAAATTTGCATTTCTTCGACGAATTTTTAATGTTCTTTTTGTAGTATAAAAAACTTAAATTTTGGCAGCAATGAAAATTTCTATAGCGTTGATCAAGACAAGGTGGAATACAAGATATGACAAAAATCCGCTGAAAAATATGAATATTTAGGTACCAAAATATTGGGTTAGGTTAGGTGTGACAATCAAAAGTTTTGCACTTCCCACAATAGGGGGTGGTCGAGAGTGGTACCAAACGACGGGGCAAAACTCCGGGCGTTATTTAATGATGGTTCAGAGAAAAACTTTGAATAATTTGAGACAAATTTTGACAATTTATTAAGAAATTTGCATTTCTTTGACAAATTTTTAATGTTCTATTTGTAGTACAAAAACTCTTAAATTTTGGCAGCATTGAAAATTTCTATAGCGTTGATCAAGACAAGGAAGAATACAAGATATGACAAAAACCCGCTGAAAAATATGAATATTCAGGTACCAAAAGTTTCGGTTAGGTTAGGTGTGACAATCAAAAGTTTTGCACTTCCCACAATAGGGGGTGGTCGAGAGTCGTACCAAACGACGGGGCAAAACTCCGGGCGTTATTAAATGATGGTTCGGAGAATAATTTTGAATAATTTGAGACAAATTTTGACAATTAATTAAAAAATTTGCATTTCTTCGACGAATTTTTAATGTTCTTTTTGTAGTATAAAAATCTTAAATTTTGGCAGCACTGAAAATTTCGATAGCGTTGATCAAGACAAGGTGGAATACAAGATATGACAAAAATCCGCTGAAAAATATGAATATTTAGGTACCAAAATATTGGGTTAGGTTAGGTGTGACAATCAAAAGTTTTGCACTTCCCACAATAGCGGGTGGTCGAGAGTGGTACCAAACGACGGGGCAAAACTCCGGGCGTTATTTAATGATGGTTCAGAGAAAAACTTTGAATAATTTGAGACAAATTTTGACAATTTATTAAAAATTTTGCATTTCTTTGACGAATTTTTAATGTTCTTTTTGTAGTATAAAAAACTTAAATTTTGGCAGCACTGAAAATTTCTATAGCGTTGATCAAGACAAGATGGAATACAAGATATGACAAAAATCCGCTGAAAAATATGAATATTTAGGTACCAAAATATTGGGTTAGGTTAGGTGTGACAATCAAAAGTTTTGCACTTCCCACAATAGGGGGTGGTCGAGAGTCGTACCAAACGACGGGGCAAAACTCCGGGCGTTATTAAATGATGGTTCGGAGAATAATTTTGAATAATTTGAGACAAATTTTGACAATTTATTAAAAAATTTGCATTTCTTCGACGAATTTTTAATGTTCTTTTTGTAGTATAAAAAACTTAAATTTTGGCAGCAATGAAAATTTCTATAGCGTTGATCAAGACAAGGTGGAATACAAGATATGACAAAAATCCGCTGAAAAATATGAATATTTAGGTACCAAAATATTGGGTTAGGTTAGGTGTGACAATCAAGGGGTGTGTGGCCAGAGAACCTCCTAGTGTGCCTGACGGCTGCTGGTCCTTTCTACATTTCTAGTGGATTGGAACGGCAGTCGTTGGGCCGGTACACCCCGGGCAACACGGGTAATAATGTCCTTTCGGAGGCATTATTACTCGTGGCTAATACTCTGGCACGCGCGTAGGGAACCCGAGGCATCTTGTCTCGGGGTTATCGGCCCGCAAGGGCCGCGTTTGGGGGTCTCTCCACGTGTTCCTCTGATTAGCAGAGGACACGTGGATGAGACGGGGGGTATAGAGGAAGAAAACCTCTATAAAAAATTACTAGTGGGGGCCGCTAGGCCGGGGTGGGGAGCGTAGGCGTTCTGCCCAGTCGGGCGGTCTTGGGGCGGGTGGATCGGTCCAGCATGGACCCCCACCCGGCCCAACACGGAGGGGATAGAGGAAGACAACCTCTCTAAAAAATCACCAGTGGGGGCCGTAAGGCCGGTGCGGGTCGCGTGGCGTCCTGCCCGTCGAGCGGCCTTGGGGCGGGTGGATCGGTCCAGCATGGACCCCCATCCGGCCCAACACGGGGGGATAGAGGAAGACAACCTCTCTAAAAAATTACCAGTGGGGGCCGTTAGGCCGGGGTGGGCTGCGTGGGCATCCTGCTCCGTCGAGCGGCCTTGGGGCGGGTGGATCGGTCCAGCATGGACCCCATCCGGCCCAACCCGTAATCCTGAATTGACAGGACCGGGGGCCTTCGGGCTGCGAGGAAGAAAACCTCTATAAAAATTACCCAAAGCCTAAGTTTTTGGTGGCCCGGCGAGGGGCTGTATGGCTGGGGGGAACCCAGCCATTAGGGCCACCCAAACCAAAAACTATGAGATGTCGGCTAAAGGTTTTTACCTACCCCAGGAGGGTACCGGGTGCGCCGCGCCCGGAGAATCCCTCACGGAGCCTTCTGGCTCCGTCTGCCCCTCGTATTCTGGGGGGGGCAACCGCCATCACAGCGCAGTGCCGCGCGAAATATCCGGCACCGAAATTTCCGCAGGGTCATGTACTGACCCTGCGATGAGAGTTGCCTTGGGCTCAGGCCCGAACAAGGCTAGAAAGGAGGATCCCAAAAAGGGGAAGGCAGGGGGGGATATGGCCCCACCGTCAGTCCGGGATAGTGTCCCGGCCGTGCCGAGGACACGGTCGAGGTGCCGGGTGGCGGCGCTGGCACGCAGCGACTCTATGTCGAGCGTGTTCAGTGCCGGAACCGGCACTGATATGGACGTCGAGTCGCGGGCGGGCTCGGGCTCTGAGGCCAGTCGGACTCGGAGCCGGTGCTCGTCGGCGGCCCGACGGGAGAGGGAGGAGGGAGGGGATAGCCCTGTTTCCCTCACCCTCAAGTTCTGGGGTGCACCCGGCGCTTCCGTGAAGCGCCGGAAGACGTCGCACCATGCGCCGTCCGACTCTGGGTCGGACACGGAGGTGGAGGTGGTAGAGCGGACGCCCTGCGGAGGAAGGGCTGGTTCCCCGATGCCGCCTCCCTCCACGGGAAAGCTCCTTGGGCAGCCTCTGTCTGCCCGTCGGGACTTCATTAAGAGGACTGGGGTCCCGGATGCGTCCCCCTCGGGAGAGGACTCGGTTGCCGACCTCAGGCAACGGTTTGAGGCTGGCGCTGAGACCGTCCTGAGGGTGGCAGCCCGGTCAGGCAACTTGAAGGGGGGGTTCGTTCGGGACCTAAAGGTTGCCACGGAGGAGATGAGGGAGGCCTTCTTCGGCATGTGGGGACGGGCTTCCTCCGACCTCCAGAAGCGTTGGAGGTCGGAGAACGAGGGGCTGCACAAGCAGCTCGCGGAGCTCCGGGCGGAGGTGGCGGCCATGAAGGCGGCCGCTGCCACTGCCGCTCGGGCCAGTACCGGCAAGACGCCCTCGGCCAACGCCGGGGCACCTGCCCGGAGGCAGCGGGAGGAGTTCCCGCCCCTCCCGCGGCGCACAGCGCAGCCCCTCACTCCCGCGGAGGACCAGCGGCCTGCCTGGGCGAACGAGCTTATGCGGGCCACGGTAGCTCAGGCACGCAACGTGGTGGAAGCGTGCCTGGCCAACTATGGCCTCGTGCCCGTCCCGACCCCGGGACCCCCGCTCGGGGGCCGCCCCCGGATGGTCGGAGGCACGCCGGCTGGCCCGGCGCCCTCCGGCCCACCGGCTGCGCAGCAGAAATCTGCCCCCACACCATCGGCTTCCTCTTCCAAGGGGAAGGGGAAGGGCAAGGGGAGAGCAACTACCACTGTGGCGCCGCGGCGCCCAGCCTCCCAGCCCCAACCCGCCCCGATGGCCTCTACTTCGGCTGAGCAGCCATGGATGGAGGTCGTCGGAAGGAAGAGGAGGCAGAAGAAGAAGAAGAAGAAGGCCTCCCGGGCTCCCCCGGTGGCAAGTAAAAAGAAGGGCCCCCGCCCAGCTGACCTGCGCCCCCCGCGCTCCAACGCCGTTGTGGTGGAGCTGACGGAGGAGGGGCTCCGGCAGGGCGTGACCTATGCAGGCGTCCTCCGGCGGGCCACTCAGGCCATGAAAGGCAATCTCGCTGAGATTGGCCTCTCCGGAGGCGTTTTCTTCAAGGTTGCCGCCACTGGGGCAAGAATCTTAGAGGTCCCAGGCGCCACCTCCGGCGACAAGGCGGACAAGGTGGCCGAAACAATTCGGTCACTTTTCACGCCTGAGGAGGTCAGGGTCTCGCGCCCGGTGAAGTCCGCCGAAATGCGGATAACCGGGCTGGATGACTCGGCCTCCTCCGAGGATGTCGCCGCTGCGGTGGCAAAAGCCGGAGCCTGCCCTCAGGCGCAGGTCAGGGTGGGGGAGGTGCGCCGCGGCAATGGTGGTCTGTGCACGGTGATGGTGCGCTGCCCCATCGCCGCGGCAAAGAAGGTGGCGGCCGGCCGTTTGCTGGTCGGGATGGTCTCGGCTCAGGTAAATCTGCTGGAGCCGAGGCCTAGGCGGTGCTACCGCTGCCTCGAACCGGGGCACGTGAGGCAGCAATGCACCGCCGAAACTGACCGCAGCGAGTCCTGTTATCGCTGCGGCCAGCCCGGCCACAAGGCCGCCGCATGCTCCGCGGCAAAAGCTTCCTGCAGCATCTGCTTGGCTGCAGGAAGGCCGGCGGGGCATCGGATGGGGAGCAAATCTTGCTCCCCACCCAAAAGGCATAAGGCCAGAGGGGCGGTCGCCAGGACTCCGGCCGCCCCGGCCCCGTCCCAAGCAGGGAACAGTAGGGAGGCGATGGAAACCTAATTGATTATGGCCCATCGCCTCCTACAGGTGAATGTTAACCACTCCGCCAGGGCGCAGGATATTTTGCTGCAGCACATGGCGGAGTGGTCAATAGACATCGCCGTGGTCGCCGAGCCTTACTGCGTCCCCAGCCGACACAACTGGTTTGGGGACCTCGGGGGCTCGGCGGCCATTGTTTCGTCCGGACCCTCGCTCCTGGTGATGACAGACAGGGGCGAGGGGTATATTTGTGTTGATTGGGAGGGAACCGTCCTGATCGGGGTGTACTTCTCTCCAAACCGGCGCCTCGCCGAGTTTGAGCAATTTTTGGACGCGGTGGGGGCCGTGATTAATCGGTACCCATCGCGTCCGGTCGTGGTGGCGGGGGACTTCAATGCCAAATCATCGGCTTGGGGATCCCCTGTCACCGACGCTCGCGGCGACGCGCTGGAGGAGTGGGCGATTGCGACCGGCCTCGTGGTTCTTAACCGGGGGTCGGTCGCCACGTGCGTGCGCTGGCAGGGTGAGTCCATTGTGGACATTTCGTTTGCAAGCCCTGCCATAGCGCGCCACGTCCGGGACTGGCGAGTGCTGGTCGAGGCGGAGTCACTGTCGGACCATCGTTACGTACGGTTCGACATCTCCGCCTCGCCGGCGATCCCGGACGATCGCCCGAGGAGAGTGCACACCCCGTCGTCCCCACGATGGGCGTTGAAACGTCTCGACGTAGACGTGCTGGTGGAAGCCTCCATCGTCCAGGCCTGGACCCCGATGGGTGAAGGGCCTGTGGAGGTTGAGTCGGAGGCGGAGTGGTTCCGGGGCGCGATGACGCAGATTTGCGACGCGTCGATGCCCCGGGCCAGTGCTCGACCTCCAAGGCGTCAGGTGTACTGGTGGTCTGACGACATCAGCCAAAAACGCGCCGCGTGCATTGCGGCGCGTCGCCAGTACACTAGGTACCGCCGACGCAGGCGGTACCGTGACCCGACCGTGGAGGCACGGCTGCGGGGTGAATACGTACAGCGGAAGTACGCCCTGCAGTCCGCCATCAGCGAGGCCAAAGCCCAAAGATGGCAAGAGTTCCTGGGGACTCTCGAGGCAGATCCGTGGGGCCGCCCGTATAAGGTGGTCAGGGGCAAGTTGCGCCCCTGGGCCCCACCGGTCACTGAGAGTCTCCAGCCCCGGCAATTGGAGGGGGTGGTCTCCGCTCTCTTTCCTTCGAGAGCGGAGCACACACCTCCCGTAATGGCGCCGCCCGAAGTCGAGGAGGACGGTGCCGATGCCGGGGCGCCAGTAGTATCAATGGCGGAGCTCGGCGCGGCAATGGTGCGGCTCCGGGGCAAAAACACTGCTCCGGGGCCGGACGGGATTCCTGGCCGCGCCTGGGTTTGGGCCTATGACGCCCTAGGGGACCGGCTCCTCAGGCTGTTTAGCGCCTGCCTGGAGTCGGGACGGTTCCCTTCCATGTGGAAGACGGGCAAGCTGGTCCTCCTGAGAAAGGAGGGCCGCCCCGCGGACTCTCCCTCCGCGTACCGCCCCATAGTGCTGTTGGATGAGGTGGGCAAGCTCTTTGAGCGTGTGTTGGCTGCCCGCCTCTCCAAGCACCTGGTGCGGGTGGGCCCCGACTTATCCGAACTCCAGTTCGGATTCCGGGAGGGCCGATCGACGATTGACGCGATCAGTCGCGTCAAGGCCCTCTCGGAAGAGGCTGTCGCCTCGCGCGGGGTGCTGTTGGCGGTGTCCTTGGACATCGCCAACGCGTTCAACACCCTGCCGTGGGCGACTATTAGGGAGGCGCTCCGATTTCATGGGGTGCCTCCCTACCTGCGCCGAATAGTCGGGGACTACCTGCACCAGAGAAGTGTATTCTGTGTGGGGCGGAACGGAGAGACGTTCCGGAGGGAGGTGTCGTGCGGTGTTCCACAGGGATCGGTTCTGGGTCCGCTCCTGTGGAACATCGGTTACGACTGGGTGCTGCGGGGCGCCCTGCCCCCGGGCGTCGGCGTAACTTGTTACGCCGACGACACGCTGGTTACGGCCCGGGGAGAGGACTACTGGGCAGCTGCCCGTCTTGCCACGGCTGGAGTGGCTCTGGTTGTCGGCAGGATTAGGATGTTGGGACTGGAGGTGGCGCTGGAAAAGTCCGAGGCCCTGTTATTTCACGGGCCTCGGCGGGCGCCGCCACCAGATGCCCACATCATCGTTGGAGGGGTCCGCATCGGGGTGGAGCCGAGTATGAAATACTTGGGGCTCCACCTCGACGGCCGCTGGAACTTTCGCGTCCATTTTAGCCGCCTGGCCCCCCGGCTGATGTCGGCGGCGGGAGCGCTTAGCTCTCTGCTGCCGAATATCGGGGGGCCGAGTGTCATCTGCCGCCGCCTCTATTTGGGGGTGGTGCGGTCGATGGCCCTTTATGGGTCGCCCATTTGGGCTGGCGCCCTGGATCGCCGAAATGTCGCCCTCCTAAGGAGACCTCAGAGGGCGATGGCGATCAGGGTGTCGCGGGCATACCGCACCGTCTCCTACGAGGCGGCGTGCGTTTTGGCGGCATCGCCGCCCTGGGATTTGGAGGCGGAGGTCCAAGCGTCAGTGTATTACTGGCGCGCTGACCTCCGGCTCCAGGGCGAGGAGCCCACGCACAGGGCGGTGGAGACGCGAAGGTCCCAGGCTCGATTGGTCCTGGAGGCCAAATGGCAGGAGAGGCTGGCCCAGCCCCGCTATGGGGTGAGGACAGTCGAGGCTGTCCGTCCAGTCTTAAGGGAGTGGACGGACAGACGGCGCGGACCGCTCACCTACCGGCTTACTCAGGTGCTCTCCGGACACGGGTGTTTCGGAGAGTACCTCTGCAAGATAGCCGGTAGGGAGCCGACAACCAGATGTCACCATTGTGAGGTGTGTGACCGGGACACGGCGCAGCACACGCTGGAGGAGTGCCCGGCGTGGGCCGCGGAGCGCTGTGCCCTGGTCACCGTGATTGGCCCCGACCTCTCGTTGCCGACCGTCATATCCAAGATGGTCGGCGACGACAGGTGCTGGGGCGCAATGAGGTCCTTCTGCGAGGCTGTCATCTCGCAGAAGGAGGCGGCGGAGCGGGGGCGTGAGGACGATCCTGACGCCCCAGACGTCCGCCGCCGCAGGATGGGGCGCAGGAGACGCGCTTATGTCGCTCTCCTGCCCCCCACCTAGGGGCTCCGGGTGGCGGGGCCTCAGGGGACCCTGCCACCCGTAAACTAAAAGCCCCGAGAGGGCGCGCGCGGTGTTCCCGCGCGCCTTTCTGATGTCGAAAGGGGAGAGCAGTCAGGCTCTCCCCTGGGGACGAGAGGTGGTCGGGTCCGAAAAAAAAAAAAAAAATGACCCGGCCGGCACCCACACGGGGGGGCCTGCTATGGTTGAATCTTTTAAGTTCCCAACTGGCCCCCCCCATTGGGTGAGAGAGGGAACACCCCAGGTTTTTTAGTGGGTAGACCAGCGCGTTTTCTTGCTGGGAGTCCCACACGCCCCGCCGGTGCCGTCCCCTAGCCGGCGGGTAGTGCATGAAGCATTTTTCCTGGGAATCAAAAAAAAAAAAAAAAAAAAAAAAAAAAAAAAAAAAAAAAAAAAAAAAAAAAAAAAAAAAAGGTGTGACAATCAAAAGTTTTGCACTTCCCACAATAGGGGGTGGTCGAGAGTGGTACCAAACGACGGGGCAAAACTCCGGGCGTTATTTAATGATGGTTCAGAGAAAAACTTTGAATAATTTGAGACAAATTTTGACAATTTATTAAGAAATTTGCATTTCTTTGACAAATTTTTAATGTTCTATTTGTAGTACCAAAACTTAAATTTTGGCAGCATTGAAAATATCTATAGCGTTGATCAAGACAAGGTAGAATACAAGATATGACAAAAATCCGCTGAAAAATATGAATATTCAGGTACCAAAAGATTCGGTTAGGTTAGGTGTGACAATCAAAAGTTTTGCACTTCCCACAATAGAGGGTGGTCGAGAGTCGTACCAAACGACGGGGCAAAACTCCGGGCGTTATTAAATGATGGTTCGGAGAATAATTTTAAATAATTTGAGACAAATTTTGACAATTTATTAAAAAATTTGCATTTCTTCGACGAATTTTTAATGTTCTTTTTGTAGTATAAAAAACTTAAATTTTGGCAGCAATGAAAATTTCTATAGCGTTGATCAAGACAAGGTGGAATACAAGATATGACAAAAATCCGCTGAAAAATATGAATATTCAGGTACCAAAAGATTCGGTTAGGTTAGGTGTGACAATCAAAAGTTTTGCACTTCCCACAATAGGGGGTGGTCGAGAGTGGTACCAAACGACGGGGCAAAACTCCGGGCGTTATTTAATGATGGTTCAGAGAAAAACTTTGAATAATTTGAGACAAATTTTGACAATTTATTAAGAAATTTGCATTTCTTCGACGAATTTTAATGTACTTTTTGTAGTATAAAAAACTTAAATTTTGGCAGCACTGAAAATTTCTGTAGCGTTGATCAAGACAAGGTGGAATACAAGATATGACAAAAATCCGCTGAAAAATATGAATATTTAGGTACCAAAATATTGGGTTAGGTTAGGTGTGACAATCAAAAGTTTTGCACTTCCCACAATAGCGGGTGGTCGAGAGTGGTACCAAACGACGGGGCAAAACTCCGGGCGTTATTTAATGATGGTTCAGAGAAAAACTTTGAATAATTTGAGACAAATTTTGACAATTTATTAAAAATTTTGCATTTCTTTGACGAATTTTTAATGTTCTTTTTGTAGTATAAAAAACTTAAATTTTGGCAGCACTGAAAATTTCTATAGCGTTGATCAAGACAAGATGGAATACAAGATATGACAAAAATCCGCTGAAAAATATGAATATTTAGGTACCAAAATATTGGGTTAGGTTAGGTGTGACAATCAAAAGTTTTGCACTTCCCACAATAGGGGGTGGTCGAGAGTGGTTCCAAACGACGGGGCAAAACTCCGGGCGTTATTTAATGATGGTTCAGAGAAAAACTTTGAATAATTTGAGACAAATTTTGACAATTTATTAAGAAATTTGCATTTCTTTGACAAATTTTTAATGTTCTATTTGTAGTACCAAAACTCTTAAATTTTGGCAGCATTGAAAATATCTATAGCGTTGATCAAGACAAGGTAGAATACAAGATATGACAAAAATCCGCTGAAAAATATGAATATTCAGGTACCAAAAGATTCGGTTAGGTTAGGTGTGACAATCAAAAGTTTTGCACTTCCCACAATAGGGGGTGGTCGAGAGTCGTACCAAACGACGGGGCAAAACTCCGGGCGTTATTAAATGATGGTTCGGAGAATAATTTTGAATAATTTGAGACAAATTTTGACAATTTATTAAAAAATTTGCATTTCTTCGACGAATTTTAATGTTCTTTTTGTAGTATAAAAAACTTAAATTTTGGCAGCACTGAAAATTTCTATAGCGTTGATCAAGACAAGGTGGAATACAAGATATGACAAAAATCCGCTGAAAAATATGAATATTTAGGTACCAAAATATTGGGTTAGGTTAGGTGTGACAATAAAAAGTTTTGCACTTCCCACAATAGGGGGTGGTCGAGAGTGGTACCAAACGACGGGGCAAAACTCCGGGCGTTATTAAATGATGGTTCGGAGAATAATTTTGAATAATTTGAGACAAATTTTGACAATTTATTAAAAAATTTGCATTTCTTCGACGAATTTTAATGTACTTTTTGTAGTATAAAAAACTTAAATTTTGGCAGCACTGAAAATTTCTATAGCGTTGATCAAGACAAGGTGGAATACAAGATATGACAAAAATCCGCTGAAAAATATGAATATTTAGGTACCAAAATATTGGGTTAGGTTAGGTGTGACAATCAAAAGTTTTGCACTTCCCACAATAGCGGGTGGTCGAGAGTGGTACCAAACGACGGGGCAAAACTCCGGGCGTTATTTAATGATGGTTCAGAGAAAAACTTTGAATAATTTGAGACAAATTTTGACAATTTATTAAAAATTTTGCATTTCTTTGACGAATTTTTAATGTTCTTTTTGTAGTATAAAAAACTTAAATTTTGGCAGCACTGAAAATTTCTATAGCGTTGATCAAGACAAGATGGAATACAAGATATGACAAAAATCCGCTGAAAAATATGAATATTTAGGTACCAAAATATTGGGTTAGGTTAGGTGTGACAATCAAAAGTTTTGCACTTCCCACAATAGGGGGTGGTCGAGAGTGGTTCCAAACGACGGGGCAAAACTCCGGGCGTTATTTAATGATGGTTCAGAGAAAAACTTTGAATAATTTGAGACAAATTTTGACAATTTATTAAGAAATTTGCATTTCTTTGACAAATTTTTAATGTTCTATTTGTAGTACCAAAACTCTTAAATTTTGGCAGCATTGAAAATATCTATAGCGTTGATCAAGACAAGGTAGAATACAAGATATGACAAAAATCCGCTGAAAAATATGAATATTCAGGTACCAAAAGATTCGGTTAGGTTAGGTGTGACAATCAAAAGTTTTGCACTTCCCACAATAGGGGGTGGTCGAGAGTCGTACCAAACGACGGGGCAAAACTCCGGGCGTTATTAAATGATGGTTCGGAGAATAATTTTGAATAATTTGAGACAAATTTTGACAATTTATTAAAAAATTTGCATTTCTTCGACGAATTTTAATGTTCTTTTTGTAGTATAAAAAACTTAAATTTTGGCAGCACTGAAAATTTCTATAGCGTTGATCAAGACAAGGTGGAATACAAGATATGACAAAAATCCGCTGAAAAATATGAATATTTAGGTACCAAAAGATTCGGGTAGGTTAGGTGTGACAATCAAAAGTTTTGCACTTCCCACAATAGGGGGTGGTCGAGAGTGGTTCCAAACGACGGGGCAAAACTCCGGGCGTTATTTAATGATGGTTCAGCGAAAAAACTTTGAATAATTTGAGACAAATTTTGACAATTTATTAAGAAATTTGCATTTCTTTGACAAATTTTTAATGTTCTATTTGTAGTACCAAAACTCTTAAATTTTGGCAGCATTGAAAATATCTATAGCGTTGATCAAGACAAGGTAGAATACAAGATATGACAAAAATCCGCTGAAAAATATGAATATTCAGGTACCAAAAGATTCGGTTAGGTTAGGTGTGACAATCAAAAGTTTTGCACTTCCCACAATAGGGGGTGGTCGAGAGTCGTACCAAACGACGGGGCAAAACTCCGGGCGTTATTAAATGATGGTTCGGAGAATAATTTTGAATAATTTGAGACAAATTTTGACAATTTATTAAAAAATTTGCATTTCTTCGACGAATTTTTAATGTTCTTTTTGTAGTATAAAAAACTTAAATTTTGGCAGCAATGAAAATTTCTATAGCGTTGATCAAGACAAGGTGGAATACAAGATATGACAAAAATCCGCTGAAAAATATGAATATTCAGGTACCAAAAGATTCGGTTAGGTTAGGTGTGACAATCAAAAGTTTTGCACTTCCCACAATAGGGGGTGGTCGAGAGTCGTACCAAACGACGGGGCAAAACTCCGGGCGTTATTAAATGATGGTTCGGAGAATAATTTTGAATAATTTGAGACAAATTTTGACAATTTATTAAAAAATTTGCATTTCTTCGACGAATTTTAATGTACTTTTTGTAGTATAAAAAACTTAAATTTTGGCAGCACTGAAAATTTATATAGCGTTGATCAAGACAAGGTGGAATACAAGATATGACAAAAATCCGCTGAAAAATATGAATATTTAGGTACCAAAATATTGGGTTAGGTTAGGTGTGACAATCAAAAGTTTTGCACTTCCCACAATAGCGGGTGGTCGAGAGTGGTACCAAACGACGGGGCAAAACTCCGGGCGTTATTTAATGATGGTTCAGAGAAAACTTTGAATAATTTGAGACAAATTTTGACAATTTATTAAAAATTTTGCATTTCTTTGACGAATTTTTAATGTTCTTTTTGTAGTATAAAAAACTTAAATTTTGGCAGCACTGAAAATTTCTATAGCGTTGATCAAGACAAGATGGAATACAAGATATGACAAAAATCCGCTGAAAAATATGAATATTTAGGTACCAAAATATTGGGTTAGGTTAGGTGTGACAATCAAAAGTTTTGCACTTCCCACAATAGGGGGTGGTCGAGAGTGGTACCAAACGACGGGGCAAAACTCCGGGCGTTATTTAATGATGGTTCAGAGAAAAACTTTGAATAATTTGAGACAAATTTTGACAATTTATTAAGAAATTTGCATTTCTTTGACAAATTTTTAATGTTCTATTTGTAGTACAAAAACTCTTAAATTTTGGCAGCATTGAAAATTTCTATAGCGTTGATCAAGACAAGGAAGAATACAAGATATGACAAAAACCCGCTGAAAAATATGAATATTCAGGTACCAAAAGTTTCGGTTAGGTTAGGTGTGACAATCAAAAGTTTTGCACTTCCCACAATAGGGGGTTGTCGAGAGTCGTACCAAACGACGGGGCAAAACTCCGGGCGTTATTAAATGATGGTTCGGAGAATAATTTTGAATAATTTGAGACAAATTTTGACAATTTATTAAAAAATTTGCATTTCTTCGACGAATTTTTAATGTTCTTTTTGTAGTATAAAAAACTTAAATTTTGGCAGCAATGAAAATTTCTATAGCGTTGATCAAGACAAGGTGGAATACAAGATATGACAAAAATCCGCTGAAAAATATGAATATTTAGGTACCAAAATATTGGGTTAGGTTAGGTGTGACAATCAAAAGTTTTGCACTTCCCACAATAGGGGGTGGACGAGAGTGGTACCAAACGACGGGGCAAAACTCCGGGCGTTATTTAATGATGGTTCAGAGAAAAACTTTGAATAATTTGAGACAAATTTTGACAATTTATTAAGAAATTTGCATTTCTTTGACAAATTTTTAATGTTCTATTTGTAGTACAAAAACTCTTAAATTTTGGCAGCATTGAAAATTTCTATAGCGTTGATCAAGACAAGGAAGAATACAAGATATGACAAAAACCCGCTGAAAAATATGAATATTCAGGTACCAAAAGTTTCGGTTAGGTTAGGTGTGACAATCAAAAGTTTTGCACTTCCCACAATAGGGGGTGGTCGAGAGTCGTACCAAACGACGGGGCAAAACTCCGGGCGTTATTAAATGATGGTTCGGAGAATAATTTTGAATAATTTGAGACAAATTTTGACAATTTATTAAAAAATTTGCATTTCTTCGACGAATTTTTAATGTTCTTTTTGTAGTATAAAAAACTTAAATTTTGGCAGCAATGAAAATTTCTATAGCGTTGATCAAGACAAGGTGGAATACAAGATATGACAAAAATCCGCTGAAAAATATGAATATTCAGGTACCAAAAGATTCGGTTAGGTTAGGTGTGACAATCAAAAGTTTTGCACTTCCCACAATAGGGGGTGGTCGAGAGTCGTACCAAACGACGGGGCAAAACTCCGGGCGTTATTAAATGATGGTTCGGAGAATAATTTTGAATAATTTGAGACAAATTTTGACAATTTATTAAAAAATTTGCATTTCTTCGACGAATTTTAATGTACTTTTTGTAGTATAAAAAACTTAAATTTTGGCAGCACTGAAAATTTATATAGCGTTGATCAAGACAAGGTGGAATACAAGATATGACAAAAATCCGCTGAAAAATATGAATATTTAGGTACCAAAATATTGGGTTAGGTTAGGTGTGACAATCAAAAGTTTTGCACTTCCCACAATAGGGGGTGGTCGAGAGTCGTACCAAACGACGGGGCAAAACTCCGGGCGTTATTAAATGATGGTTCGGAGAATAATTTTGAATAATTTGAGACAAATTTTGACAATTTATTAAAAAATTTGCATTTCTTCGACGAATTTTAATGTACTTTTTGTAGTATAAAAAACTTAAATTTTGGCAGCACTGAAAATTTCTATAGCGTTGATCAAGACAAGGTGGAATACAAGATATGACAAAAATCCGCTGAAAAATATGAATATTTAGGTACCAAAATATTGGGTTAGGTTAGGTGTGACAATCAAAAGTTTTGCACTTCCCACAATAGCGGGTGGTCGAGAGTGGTACCAAACGACGGGGCAAAACTCCGGGCGTTATTTAATGATGGTTCAGAGAAAAACTTTGAATAATTTGAGACAAATTTTGACAATTTATTAAAAATTTTGCATTTCTTTGACGAATTTTTAATGTTCTTTTTGTAGTATAAAAAACTTAAATTTTGGCAGCACTGAAAATTTCTATAGCGTTGATCAAGACAAGATGGAATACAAGATATGACAAAAATCCGCTGAAAAATATGAATATTTAGGTACCAAAATATTGGGTTAGGTTAGGTGTGACAATCAAAAGTTTTGCACTTCCCACAATAGGGGGTGGTCGAGAGTGGTTCCAAACGACGGGGCAAAACTCCGGGCGTTATTTAATGATGGTTCAGAGAAAAACTTTGAATAATTTGAGACAAATTTTGACAATTTATTAAGAAATTTGCATTTCTTTGACAAATTTTTAATGTTCTATTTGTAGTACCAAAACTCTTAAATTTTGGCAGCATTGAAAATATCTATAGCGTTGATCAAGACAAGGTAGAATACAAGATATGACAAAAATCCGCTGAAAAATATGAATATTCAGGTACCAAAAGATTCGGTTAGGTTAGGTGTGACAATCAAAAGTTTTGCACTTCCCACAATAGAGGGTGGTCGAGAGTCGTACCAAACGACGGGGCAAAACTCCGGGCGTTATTAAATGATGGTTCGGAGAATAATTTTAAATAATTTGAGACAAATTTTGACAATTTATTAAAAAATTTGCATTTCTTCGACGAATTTTTAATGTTCTTTTTGTAGTATAAAAAACTTAAATTTTGGCAGCAATGAAAATTTCTATAGCGTTGATCAAGACAAGGTGGAATACAAGATATGACAAAAATCCGCTGAAAAATATGAATATTCAGGTACCAAAAGATTCGGTTAGGTTAGGTGTGACAATCAAAAGTTTTGCACTTCCCACAATAGGGGGTGGTCGAGAGTGGTACCAAACGACGGGGCAAAACTCCGGGCGTTATTTAATGATGGTTCAGAGAAAAACTTTGAATAATTTGAGACAAATTTTGACAATTTATTAAGAAATTTGCATTTCTTCGACGAATTTTAATGTACTTTTTGTAGTATAAAAAACTTAAATTTTGGCAGCACTGAAAATTTCTATAGCGTTGATCAAGACAAGGTGGAATACAAGATATGACAAAAATCC
Organism: Catocala nupta; assembly: GCA_963675205.1. Taxonomy (NCBI): domain Eukaryota; kingdom Metazoa; phylum Arthropoda; class Insecta; order Lepidoptera; family Erebidae; genus Catocala; species Catocala nupta. The sequence continues at coordinate 329,368 of OY776107.1, read as the reverse complement.
GCTGAAAAATATGAATATTTAGGTACCAAAATATTGGGTTAGGTTAGGTGTGACAATCAAAAGTTTTGCACTTCCCACAATAGCGGGTGGTCGAGAGTGGTACCAAACGACGGGGCAAAACTCCGGGCGTTATTTAATGATGGTTCAGAGAAAAACTTTGAATAATTTGAGACAAATTTTGACAATTTATTAAAAATTTTGCATTTCTTTGACGAATTTTTAATGTTCTTTTTGTAGTATAAAAAACTTAAATTTTGGCAGCACTGAAAATTTCTATAGCGTTGATCAAGACAAGATGGAATACAAGATATGACAAAAATCCGCTGAAAAATATGAATATTTAGGTACCAAAATATTGGGTTAGGTTAGGTGTGACAATCAAAAGTTTTGCACTTCCCACAATAGGGGGTGGTCGAGAGTGGTTCCAAACGACGGGGCAAAACTCCGGGCGTTATTTAATGATGGTTCAGAGAAAAACTTTGAATAATTTGAGACAAATTTTGACAATTTATTAAGAAATTTGCATTTCTTTGACAAATTTTTAATGTTCTATTTGTAGTACCAAAACTCTTAAATTTTGGCAGCATTGAAAATATCTATAGCGTTGATCAAGACAAGGTAGAATACAAGATATGACAAAAATCCGCTGAAAAATATGAATATTCAGGTACCAAAAGATTCGGTTAGGTTAGGTGTGACAATCAAAAGTTTTGCACTTCCCACAATAGGGGGTGGTCGAGAGTCGTACCAAACGACGGGGCAAAACTCCGGGCGTTATTAAATGATGGTTCGGAGAATAATTTTGAATAATTTGAGACAAATTTTGACAATTTATTAAAAAATTTGCATTTCTTCGACGAATTTTTAATGTTCTTTTTGTAGTATAAAAAACTTAAATTTTGGCAGCAATGAAAATTTCTAAAGCGTTGATCAAGACAAGGTGGAATACAAGATATGACAAAAATCCGCTGAAAAATATGAATATTTAGGTACCAAAATATTGGGTTAGGTTAGGTGTGACAATCAAAAGTTTTGCACTTCCCACAATAGGGGGTGGTCGAGAGTGGTACCAAACGACGGGGCAAAACTCCGGGCGTTATTAAATGATGGTTCGGAGAATAATTTTAAATAATTTGAGACAAATTTTGACAATTTATTAAAAAATTTGCATTTCTTCGACGAATTTTTAATGTTCTTTTTGTAGTATAAAAAACTTAAATTTTGGCAGCAATGAAAATTTCTATAGCGTTGATCAAGACAAGGTGGAATACAAGATATGACAAAAATCCGCTGAAAAATATGAATATTCAGGTACCAAAAGATTCGGTTAGGTTAGGTGTGACAATCAAAAGTTTTGCACTTCCCACAATAGGGGGTGGTCGAGAGTGGTACCAAACGACGGGGCAAAACTCCGGGCGTTATTTAATGATGGTTCAGAGAAAAACTTTGAATAATTTGAGACAAATTTTGACAATTTATTAAGAAATTTGCATTTCTTCGACGAATTTTAATGTACTTTTTGTAGTATAAAAAACTTAAATTTTGGCAGCACTGAAAATTTCTATAGCGTTGATCAAGACAAGGTGGAATACAAGATATGACAAAAATCCGCTGAAAAATATGAATATTTAGGTACCAAAATATTGGGTTAGGTTAGGTGTGACAATCAAAAGTTTTGCACTTCCCACAATAGCGGGTGGTCGAGAGTGGTACCAAACGACGGGGCAAAACTCCGGGCGTTATTTAATGATGGTTCAGAGAAAAACTTTGAATAATTTGAGACAAATTTTGACAATTTATTAAAAATTTTGCATTTCTTTGACGAATTTTTAATGTTCTTTTTGTAGTATAAAAAACTTAAATTTTGGCAGCACTGAAAATTTCTATAGCGTTGATCAAGACAAGGTAGAATACAAGATATGACAAAAATCCGCTGAAAAATATGAATATTCAGGTACCAAAAGATTCGGTTAGGTTAGGTGTGACAATCAAAAGTTTTGCACTTCCCACAATAGGGGGTGGTCGAGAGTCGTACCAAACGACGGGGCAAAACTCCGGGCGTTATTAAATGATGGTTCGGAGAATAATTTTGAATAATTTGAGACAAATTTTGACAATTTATTAAAAAATTTGCATTTCTTCGACGAATTTTTAATGTTCTTTTTGTAGTATAAAAAACTTAAATTTTGGCAGCAATGAAAATTTCTATAGCGTTGATCAAGACAAGGTGGAATACAAGATATGACAAAAATCCGCTGAAAAATATGAATATTCAGGTACCAAAAGATTCGGTTAGGTTAGGTGTGACAATCAAAAGTTTTGCACTTCCCACAATAGGGGGTGGTCGAGAGTCGTACCAAACGACGGGGCAAAACTCCGGGCGTTATTAAATGATGGTTCGGAGAATAATTTTGAATAATTTGAGACAAATTTTGACAATTTATTAAAAAATTTGCATTTCTTCGACGAATTTTAATGTACTTTTTGTAGTATAAAAAACTTAAATTTTGGCAGCACTGAAAATTTCTATAGCGTTGATCAAGACAAGGTGGAATACAAGATATGACAAAAATCCGCTGAAAAATATGAATATTTAGGTACCAAAATATTGGGTTAGGTTAGGTGTGACAATCAAAAGTTTTGCACTTCCCACAATAGCGGGTGGTCGAGAGTGGTACCAAACGACGGGGCAAAACTCCGGGCGTTATTTAATGATGGTTCAGAGAAAAACTTTGAATAATTTGAGACAAATTTTGACAATTTATTAAAAATTTTGCATTTCTTTGACGAATTTTTAATGTTCTTTTTGTAGTATAAAAAACTTAAATTTTGGCAGCACTGAAAATTTCTATAGCGTTGATCAAGACAAGATGGAATACAAGATATGACAAAAATCCGCTGAAAAATATGAATATTTAGGTACCAAAATATTGGGTTAGGTTAGGTGTGACAATCAAAAGTTTTGCACTTCCCACAATAGGGGGTGGTCGAGAGTGGTTCCAAACGACGGGGCAAAACTCCGGGCGTTATTTAATGATGGTTCAGAGAAAAACTTTGAATAATTTGAGACAAATTTTGACAATTTATTAAGAAATTTGCATTTCTTTGACAAATTTTTAATGTTCTATTTGTAGTACCAAAACTCTTAAATTTTGGCAGCATTGAAAATATCTATAGCGTTGATCAAGACAAGGTAGAATACAAGATATGACAAAAATCCGCTGAAAAATATGAATATTCAGGTACCAAAAGATTCGGTTAGGTTAGGTGTGACAATCAAAAGTTTTGCACTTCCCACAATAGGGGGTGGTCGAGAGTCGTACCAAACGACGGGGCAAAACTCCGGGCGTTATTAAATGATGGTTCGGAGAATAATTTTGAATAATTTGAGACAAATTTTGACAATTTATTAAAAAATTTGCATTTCTTCGACGAATTTTTAATGTTCTTTTTGTAGTATAAAAAACTTAAATTTTGGCAGCAATGAAAATTTCTATAGCGTTGATCAAGACAAGGTGGAATACAAGATATGACAAAAATCCGCTGAAAAATATGAATATTCAGGTACCAAAAGATTCGGTTAGGTTAGGTGTGACAATCAAAAGTTTTGCACTTCCCACAATAGGGGGTGGTCGAGAGTCGTACCAAACGACGGGGCAAAACTCCGGGCGTTATTAAATGATGGTTCGGAGAATAATTTTGAATAATTTGAGACAAATTTTGACAATTTATTAAAAAATTTGCATTTCTTCGACGAATTTTAATGTACTTTTTGTAGTATAAAAAACTTAAATTTTGGCAGCACTGAAAATTTATATAGCGTTGATCAAGACAAGGTGGAATACAAGATATGACAAAAATCCGCTGAAAAATATGAATATTTAGGTACCAAAATATTGGGTTAGGTTAGGTGTGACAATCAAAAGTTTTGCACTTCCCACAATAGCGGGTGGTCGAGAGTGGTACCAAACGACGGGGCAAAACTCCGGGCGTTATTTAATGATGGTTCAGAGAAAACTTTGAATAATTTGAGACAAATTTTGACAATTTATTAAAAATTTTGCATTTCTTTGACGAATTTTTAATGTTCTTTTTGTAGTATAAAAAACTTAAATTTTGGCAGCACTGAAAATTTCTATAGCGTTGATCAAGACAAGATGGAATACAAGATATGACAAAAATCCGCTGAAAAATATGAATATTTAGGTACCAAAATATTGGGTTAGGTTAGGTGTGACAATCAAAAGTTTTGCACTTCCCACAATAGGGGGTGGTCGAGAGTCGTACCAAACGACGGGGCAAAACTCCGGGCGTTATTAAATGATGGTTCGGAGAATAATTTTGAATAATTTGAGACAAATTTTGACAATTTATTAAAAAATTTGCATTTCTTCGACGAATTTTTAATGTTCTTTTTGTAGTATAAAAAACTTAAATTTTGGCAGCAATGAAAATTTCTATAGCGTTGATCAAGACAAGGTGGAATACAAGATATGACAAAAATCCGCTGAAAAATATGAATATTTAGGTACCAAAATATTGGGTTAGGTTAGGTGTGACAATCAAAAGTTTTGCACTTCCCACAATAGGGGGTGGTCGAGAGTGGTACCAAACGACGGGGCAAAACTCCGGGCGTTATTTAATGATGGTTCAGAGAAAAACTTTGAATAATTTGAGACAAATTTTGACAATTTATTAAGAAATTTGCATTTCTTTGACAAATTTTTAATGTTCTATTTGTAGTACAAAAACTCTTAAATTTTGGCAGCATTGAAAATTTCTATAGCGTTGATCAAGACAAGGAAGAATACAAGATATGACAAAAACCCGCTGAAAAATATGAATATTCAGGTACCAAAAGTTTCGGTTAGGTTAGGTGTGACAATCAAAAGTTTTGCACTTCCCACAATAGGGGGTGGTCGAGAGTCGTACCAAACGACGGGGCAAAACTCCGGGCGTTATTAAATGATGGTTCGGAGAATAATTTTGAATAATTTGAGACAAATTTTGACAATTTATTAAAAAATTTGCATTTCTTCGACGAATTTTTAATGTTCTTTTTGTAGTATAAAAAACTTAAATTTTGGCAGCAATGAAAATTTCTATAGCGTTGATCAAGACAAGGTGGAATACAAGATATGACAAAAATCCGCTGAAAAATATGAATATTCAGGTACCAAAAGATTCGGTTAGGTTAGGTGTGACAATCAAAAGTTTTGCACTTCCCACAATAGGGGGTGGTCGAGAGTCGTACCAAACGACGGGGCAAAACTCCGGGCGTTATTAAATGATGGTTCGGAGAATAATTTTGAATAATTTGAGACAAATTTTGACAATTTATTAAAAAATTTGCATTTCTTCGACGAATTTTAATGTACTTTTTGTAGTATAAAAAACTTAAATTTTGGCAGCACTGAAAATTTATATAGCGTTGATCAAGACAAGGTGGAATACAAGATATGACAAAAATCCGCTGAAAAATATGAATATTTAGGTACCAAAATATTGGGTTAGGTTAGGTGTGACAATCAAAAGTTTTGCACTTCCCACAATAGGGGGTGGTCGAGAGTCGTACCAAACGACGGGGCAAAACTCCGGGCGTTATTAAATGATGGTTCGGAGAATAATTTTGAATAATTTGAGACAAATTTTGACAATTTATTAAAAAATTTGCATTTCTTCGACGAATTTTAATGTACTTTTTGTAGTATAAAAAACTTAAATTTTGGCAGCACTGAAAATTTATATAGCGTTGATCAAGACAAGGTGGAATACAAGATATGACAAAAATCCGCTGAAAAATATGAATATTCAGGTACCAAAAGATTCGGTTAGGTTAGGTGTGACAATCAAAAGTTTTGCACTTCCCACAATAGGGGGTGGTCGAGAGTCGTACCAAACGACGGGGCAAAACTCCGGGCGTTATTAAATGATGGTTCGGAGAATAATTTTGAATAATTTGAGACAAATTTTGACAATTTATTAAAAAATTTGCATTTCTTCGACGAATTTTAATGTACTTTTTGTAGTATAAAAAACTTAAATTTTGGCAGCACTGAAAATTTATATAGCGTTGATCAAGACAAGGTGGAATACAAGATATGACAAAAATCCGCTGAAAAATATGAATATTTAGGTACCAAAATATTGGGTTAGGTTAGGTGTGACAATCAAAAGTTTTGCACTTCCCACAATAGCGGGTGGTCGAGAGTGGTACCAAACGACGGGGCAAAACTCCGGGCGTTATTTAATGATGGTTCAGAGAAAACTTTGAATAATTTGAGACAAATTTTGACAATTTATTAAAAATTTTGCATTTCTTTGACGAATTTTTAATGTTCTTTTTGTAGTATAAAAAACTTAAATTTTGGCAGCACTGAAAATTTCTATAGCGTTGATCAAGACAAGATGGAATACAAGATATGACAAAAATCCGCTGAAAAATATGAATATTTAGGTACCAAAATATTGGGTTAGGTTAGGTGTGACAATCAAAAGTTTTGCACTGCCCACAATAGGGGGTGGTCGAGAGTCGTACCAAACGACGGGGCAAAACTCCGGGCGTTATTAAATGATGGTTCGGAGAATAATTTTGAATAATTTGAGACAAATTTTGACAATTTATTAAAAAATTTGCATTTCTTCGACGAATTTTTAATGTTCTTTTTGTAGTATAAAAAACTTAAATTTTGGCAGCAATGAAAATTTCTATAGCGTTGATCAAGACAAGGTGGAATACAAGATATGACAAAAATCCGCTGAAAAATATGAATATTTAGGTACCAAAATATTGGGTTAGGTTAGGTGTGACAATCAAAAGTTTTGCACTTCCCACAATAGGGGGTGGTCGAGAGTGGTACCAAACGACGGGGCAAAACTCCGGGCGTTATTTAATGATGGTTCAGAGAAAAACTTTGAATAATTTGAGACAAATTTTGACAATTTATTAAGAAATTTGCATTTCTTTGACAAATTTTTAATGTTCTATTTGTAGTACAAAAACTCTTAAATTTTGGCAGCATTGAAAATTTCTATAGCGTTGATCAAGACAAGGAAGAATACAAGATATGACAAAAACCCGCTGAAAAATATGAATATTCAGGTACCAAAAGTTTCGGTTAGGTTAGGTGTGACAATCAAAAGTTTTGCACTTCCCACAATAGGGTGTGGTCGAGAGTCGTACCAAACGACGGGGCAAAACTCCGGGCGTTATTAAATGATGGTTCGGAGAATAATTTTGAATAATTTGAGACAAATTTTGACAATTTATTAAAAAATTTGCATTTCTTCGACGAATTTTTAATGTTCTTTTTGTAGTATAAAAATCTTAAATTTTGGCAGCACTGAAAATTTCTATAGCGTTGATCAAGACAAGGTGGAATACAAGATATGACAAAAATCCGCTGAAAAATATGAATATTTAGGTACCAAAATATTGGGTTAGGTTAGGTGTGACAATCAAAAGTTTTGCACTTCCCACAATAGCGGGTGGTCGAGAGTGGTACCAAACGACGGGGCAAAACTCCGGGCGTTATTTAATGATGGTTCAGAGAAAAACTTTGAATAATTTGAGACAAATTTTGACAATTTATTAAAAATTTTGCATTTCTTTGACGAATTTTTAATGTTCTTTTTGTAGTATAAAAAACTTAAATTTTGGCAGCACTGAAAATTTCTATAGCGTTGATCAAGACAAGGAAGAATACAAGATATGACAAAAACCAGCTGAAAAATATGAATATTCAGGTACCAAAAGTTTCGGTTAGGTTAGGTGTGACAATCAAAAGTTTTGCACTTCCCACAATACGGGGTGGTCGAGAGTCGTACCAAACGACGGGGCAAAACTCCGGGCGTTATTAAATGATGGTTCGGAGAATAATTTTGAATAATTTGAGACAAATTTTGACAATTTATTAAAAAATTTGCATTTCTTCGACGAATTTTTAATGTTCTTTTTGTAGTATAAAAATCTTAAATTTTGGCAGCACTGAAAATTTCTATAGCGTTGATCAAGACAAGGTGGAATACAAGATATGACAAAAATCCGCTGAAAAATATGAATATTTAGGTACCAAAATATTGGGTTAGGTTAGGTGTGACAATCAAAAGTTTTGCACTTCCCACAATAGCGGGTGGTCGAGAGTGGTACCAAACGACGGGGCAAAACTCCGGGCGTTATTTAATGATGGTTCAGAGAAAAACTTTGAATAATTTGAGACAAATTTTGACAATTTATTAAAAATTTTGCATTTCTTTGACGAATTTTTAATGTTCTTTTTGTAGTATAAAAAACTTAAATTTTGGCAGCACTGAAAATTTATATAGCGTTGATCAAGACAAGGTGGAATACAAGATATGACAAAAATCCGCTGAAAAATATGAATATTTAGGTACCAAAATATTGGGTTAGGTTAGGTGTGACAATCAAAAGTTTTGCACTTCCCACAATAGGGGGTGGTCGAGAGTCGTACCAAACGACGGGGCAAAACTCCGGGCGTTATTAAATGATGGTTCGGAGAATAATTTTGAATAATTTGAGACAAATTTTGACAATTTATTAAAAAATTTGCATTTCTTCGACGAATTTTAATGTACTTTTTGTAGTATAAAAAACTTAAATTTTGGCAGCACTGAAAATTTATATAGCGTTGATCAAGACAAGGTGGAATACAAGATATGACAAAAATCCGCTGAAAAATATGAATATTCAGGTACCAAAAGATTCGGTTAGGTTAGGTGTGACAATCAAAAGTTTTGCACTTCCCACAATAGGGGGTGGTCGAGAGTCGTACCAAACGACGGGGCAAAACTCCGGGCGTTATTAAATGATGGTTCGGAGAATAATTTTGAATAATTTGAGACAAATTTTGACAATTTATTAAAAAATTTGCATTTCTTCGACGAATTTTAATGTACTTTTTGTAGTATAAAAAACTTAAATTTTGGCAGCACTGAAAATTTATATAGCGTTGATCAAGACAAGGTGGAATACAAGATATGACAAAAATCCGCTGAAAAATATGAATATTTAGGTACCAAAATATTGGGTTAGGTTAGGTGTGACAATCAAAAGTTTTGCACTTCCCACAATAGCGGGTGGTCGAGAGTGGTACCAAACGACGGGGCAAAACTCCGGGCGTTATTTAATGATGGTTCAGAGAAAACTTTGAATAATTTGAGACAAATTTTGACAATTTATTAAAAATTTTGCATTTCTTTGACGAATTTTTAATGTTCTTTTTGTAGTATAAAAAACTTAAATTTTGGCAGCACTGAAAATTTCTATAGCGTTGATCAAGACAAGATGGAATACAAGATATGACAAAAATCCGCTGAAAAATATGAATATTTAGGTACCAAAATATTGGGTTAGGTTAGGTGTGACAATCAAAAGTTTTGCACTTCCCACAATAGGGGGTGGTCGAGAGTCGTACCAAACGACGGGGCAAAACTCCGGGCGTTATTAAATGATGGTTCGGAGAATAATTTTGAATAATTTGAGACAAATTTTGACAATTTATTAAAAAATTTGCATTTCTTCGACGAATTTTTAATGTTCTTTTTGTAGTATAAAAAACTTAAATTTTGGCAGCAATGAAAATTTCTATAGCGTTGATCAAGACAAGGTGGAATACAAGATATGACAAAAATCCGCTGAAAAATATGAATATTTAGGTACCAAAATATTGGGTTAGGTTAGGTGTGACAATCAAAAGTTTTGCACTTCCCACAATAGGGGGTGGTCGAGAGTGGTACCAAACGACGGGGCAAAACTCCGGGCGTTATTTAATGATGGTTCAGAGAAAAACTTTGAATAATTTGAGACAAATTTTGACAATTTATTAAGAAATTTGCATTTCTTTGACAAATTTTTAATGTTCTATTTGTAGTACAAAAACTCTTAAATTTTGGCAGCATTGAAAATTTCTATAGCGTTGATCAAGACAAGGAAGAATACAAGATATGACAAAAACCCGCTGAAAAATATGAATATTCAGGTACCAAAAGTTTCGGTTAGGTTAGGTGTGACAATCAAAAGTTTTGCACTTCCCACAATAGGGTGTGGTCGAGAGTCGTACCAAACGACGGGGCAAAACTCCGGGCGTTATTAAATGATGGTTCGGAGAATAATTTTGAATAATTTGAGACAAATTTTGACAATTTATTAAAAAATTTGCATTTCTTCGACGAATTTTTAATGTTCTTTTTGTAGTATAAAAATCTTAAATTTTGGCAGCACTGAAAATTTCTATAGCGTTGATCAAGACAAGGTGGAATACAAGATATGACAAAAATCCGCTGAAAAATATGAATATTTAGGTACCAAAATATTGGGTTAGGTTAGGTGTGACAATCAAAAGTTTTGCACTTCCCACAATAGCGGGTGGTCGAGAGTGGTACCAAACGACGGGGCAAAACTCCGGGCGTTATTTAATGATGGTTCAGAGAAAAACTTTGAATAATTTGAGACAAATTTTGACAATTTATTAAAAATTTTGCATTTCTTTGACGAATTTTTAATGTTCTTTTTGTAGTATAAAAAACTTAAATTTTGGCAGCACTGAAAATTTCTATAGCGTTGATCAAGACAAGGAAGAATACAAGATATGACAAAAACCAGCTGAAAAATATGAATATTCAGGTACCAAAAGTTTCGGTTAGGTTAGGTGTGACAATCAAAAGTTTTGCACTTCCCACAATACGGGGTGGTCGAGAGTCGTACCAAACGACGGGGCAAAACTCCGGGCGTTATTAAATGATGGTTCGGAGAATAATTTTGAATAATTTGAGACAAATTTTGACAATTTATTAAAAAATTTGCATTTCTTCGACGAATTTTTAATGTTCTTTTTGTAGTATAAAAATCTTAAATTTTGGCAGCACTGAAAATTTCTATAGCGTTGATCAAGACAAGGTGGAATACAAGATATGACAAAAATCCGCTGAAAAATATGAATATTTAGGTACCAAAATATTGGGTTAGGTTAGGTGTGACAATCAAAAGTTTTGCACTTCCCACAATAGCGGGTGGTCGAGAGTGGTACCAAACGACGGGGCAAAACTCCGGGCGTTATTTAATGATGGTTCAGAGAAAAACTTTGAATAATTTGAGACAAATTTTGACAATTTATTAAAAATTTTGCATTTCTTTGACGAATTTTTAATGTTCTTTTTGTAGTATAAAAAACTTAAATTTTGGCAGCACTGAAAATTTCTATAGCGTTGATCAAGACAAGATGGAATACAAGATATGACAAAAATCCGCTGAAAAATATGAATATTTAGGTACCAAAATATTGGGTTAGGTTAGGTGTGACAATCAAAAGTTTTGCACTTCCCACAATAGGGGGTGGTCGAGAGTGGTACCAAACGACGGGGCAAAACTCCGGGCGTTATTTAATGATGGTTCAGAGAAAAACTTTGAATAATTTGAGACAAATTTTGACAATTTATTAAGAAATTTGCATTTCTTTGACAAATTTTTAATGTTCTATTTGTAGTACAAAAACTCTTAAATTTTGGCAGCATTGAAAATTTCTATAGCGTTGATCAAGACAAGGAAGAATACAAGATATGACAAAAACCCGCTGAAAAATATGAATATTCAGGTACCAAAAGTTTCGGTTAGGTTAGGTGTGACAATCAAAAGTTTTGCACTTCCCACAATAGGGGGTGGTCGAGAGTCGTACCAAACGACGGGGCAAAACTCCGGGCGTTATTAAATGATGGTTCGGAGAATAATTTTGAATAATTTGAGACAAATTTTGACAATTAATTAAAAAATTTGCATTTCTTCGACGAATTTTTAATGTTCTTTTTGTAGTATAAAAATCTTAAATTTTGGCAGCACTGAAAATTTCTATAGCGTTGATCAAGACAAGGTGGAATACAAGATATGACAAAAATCCGCTGAAAAATATGAATATTTAGGTACCAAAATATTGGGTTAGGTTAGGTGTGACAATCAAAAGTTTTGCACTTCCCACAATAGCGGGTGGTCGAGAGTGGTACCAAACGACGGGGCAAAACTCCGGGCGTTATTTAATGATGGTTCAGAGAAAAACTTTGAATAATTTGAGACAAATTTTGACAATTTATTAAAAATTTTGCATTTCTTTGACGAATTTTTAATGTTCTTTTTGTAGTATAAAAAACTTAAATTTTGGCAGCACTGAAAATTTCTATAGCGTTGATCAAGACAAGGAAGAATACAAGATATGACAAAAACCAGCTGAAAAATATGAATATTCAGGTACCAAAAGTTTCGGTTAGGTTAGGTGTGACAATCAAAAGTTTTGCACTTCCCACAATACGGGGTGGTCGAGAGTCGTACCAAACGACGGGGCAAAACTCCGGGCGTTATTAAATGATGGTTCGGAGAATAATTTTGAATAATTTGAGACAAATTTTGACAATTTATTAAAAAATTTGCATTTCTTCGACGAATTTTTAATGTTCTTTTTGTAGTATAAAAATCTTAAATTTTGGCAGCACTGAAAATTTCTATAGCGTTGATCAAGACAAGGTGGAATACAAGATATGACAAAAATCCGCTGAAAAATATGAATATTTAGGTACCAAAATATTGGGTTAGGTTAGGTGTGACAATCAAAAGTTTTGCACTTCCCACAATAGCGGGTGGTCGAGAGTGGTACCAAACGACGGGGCAACACTCCGGGCGTTATTTAATGATGGTTCAGAGAAAAACTTTGAATAATTTGAGACAAATTTTGACAATTTATTAAAAATTTTGCATTTCTTTGACGAATTTTTAATGTTCTTTTTGTAGTATAAAAAACTTAAATTTTGGCAGCACTGAAAATTTCTATAGCGTTGATCAAGACAAGATGGAATACAAGATATGACAAAAATCCGCTGAAAAATATGAATATTTAGGTACCAAAATATTGGGTTAGGTTAGGTGTGACAATCAAAAGTTTTGCACTTCCCACAATAGGGGGTGGTCGAGAGTGGTACCAAACGACGGGGCAAAACTCCGGGCGTTATTTAATGATGGTTCAGAGAAAAACTTTGAATAATTTGAGACAAATTTTGACAATTTATTAAGAAATTTGCATTTCTTTGACAAATTTTTAATGTTCTATTTGTAGTACAAAAACTCTTAAATTTTGGCAGCATTGAAAATTTCTATAGCGTTGATCAAGACAAGGAAGAATACAAGATATGACAAAAACCCGCTGAAAAATATGAATATTCAGGTACCAAAAGTTTCGGTTAGGTTAGGTGTGACAATCAAAAGTTTTGCACTTCCCACAATAGGGGGTGGTCGAGAGTCGTACCAAACGACGGGGCAAAACTCCGGGCGTTATTAAATGATGGTTCGGAGAATAATTTTGAATAATTTGAGACAAATTTTGACAATTAATTAAAAAATTTGCATTTCTTCGACGAATTTTTAATGTTCTTTTTGTAGTATAAAAATCTTAAATTTTGGCAGCACTGAAAATTTCTATAGCGTTGATCAAGACAAGGTGGAATACAAGATATGACAAAAATCCGCTGAAAAATATGAATATTTAGGTACCAAAATATTGGGTTAGGTTAGGTGTGACAATCAAAAGTTTTGCACTTCCCACAATAGCGGGTGGTCGAGAGTGGTACCAAACGACGGGGCAAAACTCCGGGCGTTATTTAATGATGGTTCAGAGAAAAACTTTGAATAATTTGAGACAAATTTTGACAATTTATTAAAAATTTTGCATTTCTTTGACGAATTTTTAATGTTCTTTTTGTAGTATAAAAAACTTAAATTTTGGCAGCACTGAAAATTTCTATAGCGTTGATCAAGACAAGATGGAATACAAGATATGACAAAAATCCGCTGAAAAATATGAATATTTAGGTACCAAAATATTGGGTTAGGTTAGGTGTGACAATCAAAAGTTTTGCACTTCCCACAATAGGGGGTGGTCGAGAGTGGTACCAAACGACGGGGCAAAACTCCGGGCGTTATTTAATGATGGTTCAGAGAAAAACTTTGAATAATTTGAGACAAATTTTGACAATTTATTAAGAAATTTGCATTTCTTTGACAAATTTTTAATGTTCTATTTGTAGTACAAAAACTCTTAAATTTTGGCAGCATTGAAAATTTCTATAGCGTTGATCAAGACAAGGAAGAATACAAGATATGACAAAAACCCGCTGAAAAATATGAATATTCAGGTACCAAAAGTTTCGGTTAGGTTAGGTGTGACAATCAAAAGTTTTGCACTTCCCACAATAGGGGGTGGTCGAGAGTCGTACCAAACGACGGGGCAAAACTCCGGGCGTTATTAAATGATGGTTCGGAGAATAATTTTGAATAATTTGAGACAAATTTTGACAATTAATTAAAAAAATTGCATTTCTTCGACGAATTTTTAATGTTCTTTTTGTAGTATAAAAATCTTAAATTTTGGCAGCACTGAAAATTTCTATAGCGTTGATCAAGACAAGGTGGAATACAAGATATGACAAAAATCCGCTGAAAAATATGAATATTTAGGTACCAAAATATTGGGTTAGGTTAGGTGTGACAATCAAAAGTTTTGCACTTCCCACAATAGCGGGTGGTCGAGAGTGGTACCAAACGACGGGGCAAAACTCCGGGCGTTATTTAATGATGGTTCAGAGAAAAACTTTGAATAATTTGAGACAAATTTTGACAATTTATTAAAAATTTTGCATTTCTTTGACGAATTTTTAATGTTCTTTTTGTAGTATAAAAAACTTAAATTTTGGCAGCACTGAAAATTTCTATAGCGTTGATCAAGACAAGATGGAATACAAGATATGACAAAAATCCGCTGAAAAATATGAATATTTAGGTACCAAAATATTGGGTTAGGTTAGGTGTGACAATCAAAAGTTTTGCACTTCCCACAATAGGGGGTGGTCGAGAGTCGTACCAAACGACGGGGCAAAACTCCGGGCGTTATTAAATGATGGTTCGGAGAATAATTTTGAATAATTTGAGACAAATTTTGACAATTTATTAAAAAATTTGCATTTCTTCGACGAATTTTTAATGTTCTTTTTGTAGTATAAAAAACTTAAATTTTGGCAGCAATGAAAATTTCTATAGCGTTGATCAAGACAAGGTGGAATACAAGATATGACAAAAATCCGCTGAAAAATATGAATATTTAGGTACCAAAATATTGGGTTAGGTTAGGTGTGACAATCAAAAGTTTTGCACTTCCCACAATAGGGGGTGGTTGAGAGTGGTACCAAACGACGGGGCAAAACTCCGGGCGTTATTTAATGATGGTTCAGAGAAAAACTTTGAATAATTTGAGACAAATTTTGACAATTTATTAAGAAATTTGCATTTCTTTGACAAATTTTTAATGTTCTATTTGTAGTACCAAAACTCTTAAATTTTGGCAGCATTGAAAATATCTATAGCGTTGATCAAGACAAGGTAGAATACAAGATATGACAAAAATCCGCTGAAAAATATGAATATTCAGGTACCAAAAGATTCGGTTAGGTTAGGTGTGACAATCAAAAGTTTTGCACTTCCCACAATAGAGGGTGGTCGAGAGTCGTACCAAACGACGGGGCAAAACTCCGGGCGTTATTAAATGATGGTTCGGAGAATAATTTTAAATAATTTGAGACAAATTTTGACAATTTATTAAAAAATTTGCATTTCTTCGACGAATTTTTAATGTTCTTTTTGTAGTATAAAAAACTTAAATTTTGGCAGCAATGAAAATTTCTATAGCGTTGATCAAGACAAGGTGGAATACAAGATATGACAAAAATCCGCTGAAAAATATGAATATTCAGGTACCAAAAGATTCGGTTAGGTTAGGTGTGACAAACAAAAGTTTTGCACTTCCCACAATAGGGGGTGGTCGAGAGTGGTACCAAACGACGGGGCAAAACTCCGGGCGTTATTTAATGATGGTTCAGAGAAAAACTTTGAATAATTTGAGACAAATTTTGACAATTTATTAAGAAATTTGCATTTCTTCGACGAATTTTAATGTACTTTTTGTAGTATAAAAAACTTAAATTTTGGCAGCACTGAAAATTTCTATAGCGTTGATCAAGACAAGGTGGAATACAAGATATGACAAAAATCCGCTGAAAAATATGAATATTCAGGTACCAAAAGATTCGGTTAGGTTAGGTGTGACAATCAAAAGTTTTGCACTTCCCACAATAGGGGGTGGTCGAGAGTGGTACCAAACGACGGGGCAAAACTCCGGGCGTTATTTAATGATGGTTCAGAGAAAAACTTTGAATAATTTGAGACAAATTTTGACAATTTATTAAGAAATTTGCATTTCTTCGACGAATTTTAATGTACTTTTTGTAGTATAAAAAACTTAAATTTTGGCAGCACTGAAAATTTCTATAGCGTTGATCAAGACAAGGTGGAATACAAGATATGACAAAAATCCGCTGAAAAATATGAATATTTAGGTACCAAAATATTGGGTTAGGTTAGGTGTGACAATCAAAAGTTTTGCACTTCCCACAATAGGGGGTGGTCGAGAGTGGTTCCAAACGACGGGGCAAAACTCCGGGCGTTATTTAATGATGGTTCAGAGAAAAACTTTGAATAATTTGAGACAAATTTTGACAATTTATTAAGAAATTTGAATTTCTTTGACAAATTTTTAATGTTCTATTTGTAGTACCAAAACTCTTAAATTTTGGCAGCATTGAAAATATCTATAGCGTTGATCAAGACAAGGTAGAATACAAGATATGACAAAAATCCGCTGAAAAATATGAATATTCAGGTACCAAAAGATTCGGTTAGGTTAGGTGTGACAATCAAAAGTTTTGCACTTCCCACAATAGGGGGTGGTCGAGAGTCGTACCAAACGACGGGGCAAAACTCCGGGCGTTATTAAATGATGGTTCGGAGAATAATTTTGAATAATTTGAGACAAATTTTGACAATTTATTAAAAAATTTGCATTTCTTGGACGAATTTTTAATGTTCTTTTTGTAGTATAAAAAACTTAAATTTTGGCAGCAATGAAAATTTCTATAGCGTTGATCAAGACAAGGTGGAATACAAGATATGACAAAAATCCGCTGAAAAATATGAATATTCAGGTACCAAAAGATTCGGTTAGGTTAGGTGTGACAATCAAAAGTTTTGCACTTCCCACAATAGGGGGTGGTCGAGAGTCGTACCAAACGACGGGGCAAAACTCCGGGCGTTATTAAATGATGGTTCGGAGAATAATTTTGAATAATTTGAGACAAATTTTGACAATTTATTAAAAAATTTGCATTTCTTCGACGAATTTTAATGTACTTTTTGTAGTATAAAAAACTTAAATTTTGGCAGCACTGAAAATTTCTATAGCGTTGATCAAGACAAGGTGGAATACAAGATATGACAAAAATCCGCTGAAAAATATGAATATTTAGGTACCAAAATATTGGGTTAGGTTAGGTGTGACAATCAAAAGTTTTGCACTTCCCACAATAGCGGGTGGTCGAGAGTGGTACCAAACGACGGGGCAAAACTCCGGGCGTTATTTAATGATGGTTCAGAGAAAAACTTTGAATAATTTGAGACAAATTTTGACAATTTATTAAAAATTTTGCATTTCTTTGACGAATTTTTAATGTTCTTTTTGTAGTATAAAAAACTTAAATTTTGGCAGCACTGAAAATTTCTATAGCGTTGATCAAGACAAGATGGAATACAAGATATGACAAAAATCCGCTGAAAAATATGAATATTTAGGTACCAAAATATTGGGTTAGGTTAGGTGTGACAATCAAAAGTTTTGCACTTCCCACAATAGGGGGTGGTCGAGAGTGGTTCCAAACGACGGGGCAAAACTCCGGGCGTTATTTAATGATGGTTCAGAGAAAAACTTTGAATAATTTGAGACAAATTTTGACAATTTATTAAGAAATTTGCATTTCTTTGACAAATTTTTAATGTTCTATTTGTAGTACCAAAACTCTTAAATTTTGGCAGCATTGAAAATATCTATAGCGTTGATCAAGACAAGGTAGAATACAAGATATGACAAAAATCCGCTGAAAAATATGAATATTCAGGTACCAAAAGATTCGGTTAGGTTAGGTGTGACAATCAAAAGTTTTGCACTTCCCACAATAGGGGGTGGTCGAGAGTCGTACCAAACGACGGGGCAAAACTCCGGGCGTTATTAAATGATGGTTCGGAGAATAATTTTGAATAATTTGAGACAAATTTTGACAATTTATTAAAAAATTTGCATTTCTTCGACGAATTTTTAATGTTCTTTTTGTAGTATAAAAAACTTAAATTTTGGCAGCAATGAAAATTTCTATAGCGTTGATCAAGACAAGGTGGAATACAAGATATGACAAAAATCCGCTGAAAAATATGAATATTCAGGTACCAAAAGATTCGGTTAGGTTAGGTGTGACAATCAAAAGTTTTGCACTTCCCACAATAGGGGGTGGTCGAGAGTCGTACCAAACGACGGGGCAAAACTCCGGGCGTTATTAAATGATGGTTCGGAGAATAATTTTGAATAATTTGAGACAAATTTTGACAATTTATTAAAAAATTTGCATTTCTTCGACGAATTTTAATGTACTTTTTGTAGTATAAAAAACTTAAATTTTGGCAGCACTGAAAATTTATATAGCGTTGATCAAGACAAGGTGGAATACAAGATATGACAAAAATCCGCTGAAAAATATGAATATTTAGGTACCAAAATATTGGGTTAGGTTAGGTGTGACAATCAAAAGTTTTGCACTTCCCACAATAGGGGGTGGTCGAGAGTCGTACCAAACGACGGGGCAAAACTCCGGGCGTTATTAAATGATGGTTCGGAGAATAATTTTGAATAATTTGAGACAAATTTTGACAATTTATTAAAAAATTTGCATTTCTTCGACGAATTTTAATGTACTTTTTGTAGTATAAAAAACTTAAATTTTGGCAGCACTGAAAATTTATATAGCGTTGATCAAGACAAGGTGGAATACAAGATATGACAAAAATCCGCTGAAAAATATGAATATTCAGGTACCAAAAGATTCGGTTAGGTTAGGTGTGACAATCAAAAGTTTTGCACTTCCCACAATAGGGGGTGGTCGAGAGTCGTACCAAACGACGGGGCAAAACTCCGGGCGTTATTAAATGATGGTTCGGAGAATAATTTTGAATAATTTGAGACAAATTTTGACAATTTATTAAAAAATTTGCATTTCTTCGACGAATTTTAATGTACTTTTTGTAGTATAAAAAACTTAAATTTTGGCAGCACTGAAAATTTATATAGCGTTGATCAAGACAAGGTGGAATACAAGATATGACAAAAATCCGCTGAAAAATATGAATATTTAGGTACCAAAATATTGGGTTAGGTTAGGTGTGACAATCAAAAGTTTTGCACTTCCCACAATAGCGGGTGGTCGAGAGTGGTACCAAACGACGGGGCAAAACTCCGGGCGTTATTTAATGATGGTTCAGAGAAAACTTTGAATAATTTGAGACAAATTTTGACAATTTATTAAAAATTTTGCATTTCTTTGACGAATTTTTAATGTTCTTTTTGTAGTATAAAAAACTTAAATTTTGGCAGCACTGAAAATTTCTATAGCGTTGATCAAGACAAGATGGAATACAAGATATGACAAAAATCCGCTGAAAAATATGAATATTTAGGTACCAAAATATTGGGTTAGGTTAGGTGTGACAATCAAAAGTTTTGCACTTCCCACAATAGGGGGTGGTCGAGAGTCGTACCAAACGACGGGGCAAAACTCCGGGCGTTATTAAATGATGGTTCGGAGAATAATTTTGAATAATTTGAGACAAATTTTGACAATTTATTAAAAAATTTGCATTTCTTCGACGAATTTTTAATGTTCTTTTTGTAGTATAAAAAACTTAAATTTTGGCAGCAATGAAAATTTCTATAGCGTTGATCAAGACAAGGTGGAATACAAGATATGACAAAAATCCGCTGAAAAATATGAATATTTAGGTACCAAAATATTGGGTTAGGTTAGGTGTGACAATCAAAAGTTTTGCACTTCCCACAATAGGGGGTGGTCGAGAGTGGTACCAAACGACGGGGCAAAACTCCGGGCGTTATTTAATGATGGTTCAGAGAAAAACTTTGAATAATTTGAGACAAATTTTGACAATTTATTAAGAAATTTGCATTTCTTTGACAAATTTTTAATGTTCTATTTGTAGTACAAAAACTCTTAAATTTTGGCAGCATTGAAAATTTCTATAGCGTTGATCAAGACAAGGAAGAATACAAGATATGACAAAAACCCGCTGAAAAATATGAATATTCAGGTACCAAAAGTTTCGGTTAGGTTAGGTGTGACAATCAAAAGTTTTGCACTTCCCACAATAGGGTGTGGTCGAGAGTCGTACCAAACGACGGGGCAAAACTCCGGGCGTTATTAAATGATGGTTCGGAGAATAATTTTGAATAATTTGAGACAAATTTTGACAATTTATTAAAAAATTTGCATTTCTTCGACGAATTTTTAATGTTCTTTTTGTAGTATAAAAATCTTAAATTTTGGCAGCACTGAAAATTTCTATAGCGTTGATCAAGACAAGGTGGAATACAAGATATGACAAAAATCCGCTGAAAAATATGAATATTTAGGTACCAAAATATTGGGTTAGGTTAGGTGTGACAATCAAAAGTTTTGCACTTCCCACAATAGCGGGTGGTCGAGAGTGGTACCAAACGACGGGGCAAAACTCCGGGCGTTATTTAATGATGGTTCAGAGAAAAACTTTGAATAATTTGAGACAAATTTTGACAATTTATTAAAAATTTTGCATTTCTTTGACGAATTTTTAATGTTCTTTTTGTAGTATAAAAAACTTAAATTTTGGCAGCACTGAAAATTTCTATAGCGTTGATCAAGACAAGGAAGAATACAAGATATGACAAAAACCAGCTGAAAAATATGAATATTCAGGTACCAAAAGTTTCGGTTAGGTTAGGTGTGACAATCAAAAGTTTTGCACTTCCCACAATACGGGGTGGTCGAGAGTCGTACCAAACGACGGGGCAAAACTCCGGGCGTTATTAAATGATGGTTCGGAGAATAATTTTGAATAATTTGAGACAAATTTTGACAATTTATTAAAAAATTTGCATTTCTTCGACGAATTTTTAATGTTCTTTTTGTAGTATAAAAATCTTAAATTTTGGCAGCACTGAAAATTTCTATAGCGTTGATCAAGACAAGGTGGAATACAAGATATGACAAAAATCCGCTGAAAAATATGAATATTTAGGTACCAAAATATTGGGTTAGGTTAGGTGTGACAATCAAAAGTTTTGCACTTCCCACAATAGCGGGTGGTCGAGAGTGGTACCAAACGACGGGGCAAAACTCCGGGCGTTATTTAATGATGGTTCAGAGAAAAACTTTGAATAATTTGAGACAAATTTTGACAATTTATTAAAAATTTTGCATTTCTTTGACGAATTTTTAATGTTCTTTTTGTAGTATAAAAAACTTAAATTTTGGCAGCACTGAAAATTTCTATAGCGTTGATCAAGACAAGATGGAATACAAGATATGACAAAAATCCGCTGAAAAATATGAATATTTAGGTACCAAAATATTGGGTTAGGTTAGGTGTGACAATCAAAAGTTTTGCACTTCCCACAATAGGGGGTGGTCGAGAGTGGTACCAAACGACGGGGCAAAACTCCGGGCGTTATTTAATGATGGTTCAGAGAAAAACTTTGAATAATTTGAGACAAATTTTGACAATTTATTAAGAAATTTGCATTTCTTTGACAAATTTTTAATGTTCTATTTGTAGTACAAAAACTCTTAAATTTTGGCAGCATTGAAAATTTCTATAGCGTTGATCAAGACAAGGAAGAATACAAGATATGACAAAAACCCGCTGAAAAATATGAATATTCAGGTACCAAAAGTTTCGGTTAGGTTAGGTGTGACAATCAAAAGTTTTGCACTTCCCACAATAGGGTGTGGTCGAGAGTCGTACCAAACGACGGGGCAAAACTCCGGGCGTTATTAAATGATGGTTCGGAGAATAATTTTGAATAATTTGAGACAAATTTTGACAATTTATTAAAAAATTTGCATTTCTTCGACGAATTTTTAATGTTCTTTTTGTAGTATAAAAATCTTAAATTTTGGCAGCACTGAAAATTTCTATAGCGTTGATCAAGACAAGGTGGAATACAAGATATGACAAAAATCCGCTGAAAAATATGAATATTTAGGTACCAAAATATTGGGTTAGGTTAGGTGTGACAATCAAAAGTTTTGCACTTCCCACAATAGCGGGTGGTCGAGAGTGGTACCAAACGACGGGGCAAAACTCCGGGCGTTATTTAATGATGGTTCAGAGAAAAACTTTGAATAATTTGAGACAAATTTTGACAATTTATTAAAAATTTTGCATTTCTTTGACGAATTTTTAATGTTCTTTTTGTAGTATAAAAAACTTAAATTTTGGCAGCACTGAAAATTTCTATAGCGTTGATCAAGACAAGGAAGAATACAAGATATGACAAAAACCAGCTGAAAAATATGAATATTCAGGTACCAAAAGTTTCGGTTAGGTTAGGTGTGACAATCAAAAGTTTTGCACTTCCCACAATACGGGGTGGTCGAGAGTCGTACCAAACGACGGGGCAAAACTCCGGGCGTTATTAAATGATGGTTCGGAGAATAATTTTGAATAATTTGAGACAAATTTTGACAATTTATTAAAAAATTTGCATTTCTTCGACGAATTTTTAATGTTCTTTTTGTAGTATAAAAAACTTAAATTTTGGCAGCAATGAAAATTTCTATAGCGTTGATCAAGACAAGGTGGAATACAAGATATGACAAAAATCCGCTGAAAAATATGAATATTTAGGTACCAAAATATTGGGTTAGGTTAGGTGTGACAATCAAAAGTTTTGCACTTCCCACAATAGGGGGTGGTCGAGAGTGGTACCAAACGACGGGGCAAAACTCCGGGCGTTATTTAATGATGGTTCAGAGAAAAACTTTGAATAATTTGAGACAAATTTTGACAATTTATTAAGAAATTTGCATTTCTTTGACAAATTTTTAATGTTCTATTTGTAGTACAAAAACTCTTAAATTTTGGCAGCATTGAAAATTTCTATAGCGTTGATCAAGACAAGGAAGAATACAAGATATGACAAAAACCCGCTGAAAAATATGAATATTCAGGTACCAAAAGTTTCGGTTAGGTTAGGTGTGACAATCAAAAGTTTTGCACTTCCCACAATAGGGTGTGGTCGAGAGTCGTACCAAACGACGGGGCAAAACTCCGGGCGTTATTAAATGATGGTTCGGAGAATAATTTTGAATAATTTGAGACAAATTTTGACAATTTATTAAAAAATTTGCATTTCTTCGACGAATTTTTAATGTTCTTTTTGTAGTATAAAAATCTTAAATTTTGGCAGCACTGAAAGTTTCTATAGCGTTGATCAAGACAAGGTGGAATACAAGATATGACAAAAATCCGCTGAAAAATATGAATATTTAGGTACCAAAATATTGGGTTAGGTTAGGTGTGACAATCAAAAGTTTTGCACTTCCCACAATAGCGGGTGGTCGAGAGTGGTACCAAACGACGGGGCAAAACTCCGGGCGTTATTTAATGATGGTTCAGAGAAAAACTTTGAATAATTTGAGACAAATTTTGACAATTTATTAAAAATTTTGCATTTCTTTGACGAATTTTTAATGTTCTTTTTGTAGTATAAAAAACTTAAATTTTGGCAGCACTGAAAATTTCTATAGCGTTGATCAAGACAAGGAAGAATACAAGATATGACAAAAACCAGCTGAAAAATATGAATATTCAGGTACCAAAAGTTTCGGTTAGGTTAGGTGTGACAATCAAAAGTTTTGCACTTCCCACAATACGGGGTGGTCGAGAGTCGTACCAAACGACGGGGCAAAACTCCGGGCGTTATTAAATGATGGTTCGGAGAATAATTTTGAATAATTTGAGACAAATTTTGACAATTTATTAAAAAATTTGCATTTCTTCGACGAATTTTTAATGTTCTTTTTGTAGTATAAAAATCTTAAATTTTGGCAGCACTGAAAATTTCTATAGCGTTGATCAAGACAAGGTGGAATACAAGATATGACAAAAATCCGCTGAAAAATATGAATATTTAGGTACCAAAATATTGGGTTAGGTTAGGTGTGACAATCAAAAGTTTTGCACTTCCCACAATAGGGGGTGGTCGAGAGTCGTACCAAACGACGGGGCAAAACTCCGGGCGTTATTAAATGATGGTTCGGAGAATAATTTTGAATAATTTGAGACAAATTTTGACAATTTATTAAAAAATTTGCATTTCTTCGACGAATTTTTAATGTTCTTTTTGTAGTATAAAAAACTTAAATTTTGGCAGCAATGAAAATTTCTATAGCGTTGATCAAGACAAGGTGGAATACAAGATATGACAAAAATCCGCTGAAAAATATGAATATTTAGGTACCAAAATATTGGGTTAGGTTAGGTGTGACAATCAAAAGTTTTGCACTTCCCACAATAGGGGGTGGTCGAGAGTGGTACCAAACGACGGGGCAAAACTCCGGGCGTTATTTAATGATGGTTCAGAGAAAAACTTTGAATAATTTGAGACAAATTTTGACAATTTATTAAGAAATTTGCATTTCTTTGACAAATTTTTAATGTTCTATTTGTAGTACAAAAACTCTTAAATTTTGGCAGCATTGAAAATTTCTATAGCGTTGATCAAGACAAGGAAGAATACAAGATATGACAAAAACCCGCTGAAAAATATGAATATTCAGGTACCAAAAGTTTCGGTTAGGTTAGGTGTGACAATCAAAAGTTTTGCACTTCCCACAATAGGGTGTGGTCGAGAGTCGTACCAAACGACGGGGCAAAACTCCGGGCGTTATTAAATGATGGTTCGGAGAATAATTTTGAATAATTTGAGACAAATTTTGACAATTTATTAAAAAATTTGCATTTCTTCGACGAATTTTTAATGTTCTTTTTGTAGTATAAAAATCTTAAATTTTGGCAGCACTGAAAATTTCTATAGCGTTGATCAAGACAAGGTGGAATACAAGATATGACAAAAATCCGCTGAAAAATATGAATATTTAGGTACCAAAATATTGGGTTAGGTTAGGTGTGACAATCAAAAGTTTTGCACTTCCCACAATAGCGGGTGGTCGAGAGTGGTACCAAACGACGGGGCAAAACTCCGGGCGTTATTTAATGATGGTTCAGAGAAAAACTTTGAATAATTTGAGACAAATTTTGACAATTTATTAAAAATTTTGCATTTCTTTGACGAATTTTTAATGTTCTTTTTGTAGTATAAAAAACTTAAATTTTGGCAGCACTGAAAATTTCTATAGCGTTGATCAAGACAAGGAAGAATACAAGATATGACAAAAACCAGCTGAAAAATATGAATATTCAGGTACCAAAAGTTTCGGTTAGGTTAGGTGTGACAATCAAAAGTTTTGCACTTCCCACAATACGGGGTGGTCGAGAGTCGTACCAAACGACGGGGCAAAACTCCGGGCGTTATTAAATGATGGTTCGGAGAATAATTTTGAATAATTTGAGACAAATTTTGACAATTTATTAAAAAATTTGCATTTCTTCGACGAATTTTTAATGTTCTTTTTGTAGTATAAAAATCTTAAATTTTGGCAGCACTGAAAATTTCTATAGCGTTGATCAAGACAAGGTGGAATACAAGATATGACAAAAATCCGCTGAAAAATATGAATATTTAGGTACCAAAATATTGGGTTAGGTTAGGTGTGACAATCAAAAGTTTTGCACTTCCCACAATAGCGGGTGGTCGAGAGTGGTACCAAACGACGGGGCAAAACTCCGGGCGTTATTTAATGATGGTTCAGAGAAAAACTTTGAATAATTTGAGACAAATTTTGACAATTTATTAAAAATTTTGCATTTCTTTGACGAATTTTTAATGTTCTTTTTGTAGTATAAAAAACTTAAATTTTGGCAGCACTGAAAATTTCTATAGCGTTGATCAAGACAAGATGGAATACAAGATATGACAAAAATCCGCTGAAAAATATGAATATTTAGGTACCAAAATATTGGGTTAGGTTAGGTGTGACAATCAAAAGTTTTGCACTTCCCACAATAGGGGGTGGTCGAGAGTGGTACCAAACGACGGGGCAAAACTCCGGGCGTTATTTAATGATGGTTCAGAGAAAAACTTTGAATAATTTGAGACAAATTTTGACAATTTATTAAGAAATTTGCATTTCTTTGACAAATTTTTAATGTTCTATTTGTAGTACAAAAACTCTTAAATTTTGGCAGCATTGAAAATTTCTATAGCGTTGATCAAGACAAGGAAGAATACAAGATATGACAAAAACCCGCTGAAAAATATGAATATTCAGGTACCAAAAGTTTCGGTTAGGTTAGGTGTGACAATCAAAAGTTTTGCACTTCCCACAATAGGGTGTGGTCGAGAGTCGTACCAAACGACGGGGCAAAACTCCGGGCGTTATTAAATGATGGTTCGGAGAATAATTTTGAATAATTTGAGACAAATTTTGACAATTTATTAAAAAATTTGCATTTCTTCGACGAATTTTTAATGTTCTTTTTGTAGTATAAAAATCTTAAATTTTGGCAGCACTGAAAATTTCTATAGCGTTGATCAAGACAAGGTGGAATACAAGATATGACAAAAATCCGCTGAAAAATATGAATATTTAGGTACCAAAATATTGGGTTAGGTTAGGTGTGACAATCAAAAGTTTTGCACTTCCCACAATAGCGGGTGGTCGAGAGTGGTACCAAACGACGGGGCAAAACTCCGGGCGTTATTTAATGATGGTTCAGAGAAAAACTTTGAATAATTTGAGACAAATTTTGACAATTTATTAAAAATTTTGCATTTCTTTGACGAATTTTTAATGTTCTTTTTGTAGTATAAAAAACTTAAATTTTGGCAGCACTGAAAATTTCTATAGCGTTGATCAAGACAAGGAAGAATACAAGATATGACAAAAACCAGCTGAAAAATATGAATATTCAGGTACCAAAAGTTTCGGTTAGGTTAGGTGTGACAATCAAAAGTTTTGCACTTCCCACAATACGGGGTGGTCGAGAGTCGTACCAAACGACGGGGCAAAACTCCGGGCGTTATTAAATGATGGTTCGGAGAATAATTTTGAATAATTTGAGACAAATTTTGGCAATTTATTAAAAAATTTGCATTTCTTCGACGAATTTTTAATGTTCTTTTTGTAGTATAAAAAACTTAAATTTTGGCAGCAATGAAAATTTCTATAGCGTTGATCAAGACAAGGTGGAATACAAGATATGACAAAAATCCGCTGAAAAATATGAATATTTAGGTACCAAAATATTGGGTTAGGTTAGGTGTGACAATCAAAAGTTTTGCACTTCCCACAATAGGGGGTGGTCGAGAGTGGTACCAAACGACGGGGCAAAACTCCGGGCGTTATTTAATGATGGTTCAGAGAAAAACTTTGAATAATTTGAGACAAATTTTGACAATTTATTAAGAAATTTGCATTTCTTTGACAAATTTTTAATGTTCTATTTGTAGTACAAAAACTCTTAAATTTTGGCAGCATTGAAAATTTCTATAGCGTTGATCAAGACAAGGAAGAATACAAGATATGACAAAAACCCGCTGAAAAATATGAATATTCAGGTACCAAAAGTTTCGGTTAGGTTAGGTGTGACAATCAAAAGTTTTGCACTTCCCACAATAGGGTGTGGTCGAGAGTCGTACCAAACGACGGGGCAAAACTCCGGGCGTTATTAAATGATGGTTCGGAGAATAATTTTGAATAATTTGAGACAAATTTTGACAATTTATTAAAAAATTTGCATTTCTTCGACGAATTTTTAATGTTCTTTTTGTAGTATAAAAATCTTAAATTTTGGCAGCACTGAAAATTTCTATAGCGTTGATCAAGACAAGGTGGAATACAAGATATGACAAAAATCCGCTGAAAAATATGAATATTTAGGTACCAAAATATTGGGTTAGGTTAGGTGTGACAATCAAAAGTTTTGCACTTCCCACAATAGCGGGTGGTCGAGAGTGGTACCAAACGACGGGGCAAAGCTCCGGGCGTTATTTAATGATGGTTCAGAGAAAAACTTTGAATAATTTGAGACAAATTTTGACAATTTATTAAAAATTTTGCATTTCTTTGACGAATTTTTAATGTTCTTTTTGTAGTATAAAAAACTTAAATTTTGGCAGCACTGAAAATTTCTATAGCGTTGATCAAGACAAGGAAGAATACAAGATATGACAAAAACCAGCTGAAAAATATGAATATTCAGGTACCAAAAGTTTCGGTTAGGTTAGGTGTGACAATCAAAAGTTTTGCACTTCCCACAATACGGGGTGGTCGAGAGTCGTACCAAACGACGGGGCAAAACTCCGGGCGTTATTAAATGATGGTTCGGAGAATAATTTTGAATAATTTGAGACAAATTTTGACAATTTATTAAAAAATTTGCATTTCTTCGACGAATTTTTAATGTTCTTTTTGTAGTATAAAAATCTTAAATTTTGGCAGCACTGAAAATTTCTATAGCGTTGATCAAGACAAGGTGGAATACAAGATATGACAAAAATCCGCTGAAAAATATGAATATTTAGGTACCAAAATATTGGGTTAGGTTAGGTGTGACAATCAAAAGTTTTGCACTTCCCACAATAGCGGGTGGTCGAGAGTGGTACCAAACGACGGGGCAAAACTCCGGGCGTTATTTAATGATGGTTCAGAGAAAAACTTTGAATAATTTGAGACAAATTTTGACAATTTATTAAAAATTTTGCATTTCTTTGACGAATTTTTAATGTTCTTTTTGTAGTATAAAAAACTTAAATTTTGGCAGCACTGAAAATTTCTATAGCGTTGATAAAGACAAGATGGAATACAAGATATGACAAAAATCCGCTGAAAAATATGAATATTTAGGTACCAAAATATTGGGTTAGGTTAGGTGTGACAATCAAAAGTTTTGCACTTCCCACAATAGGGGGTGGTCGAGAGTGGTACCAAACGACGGGGCAAAACTCCGGGCGTTATTTAATGATGGTTCAGAGAAAAACTTTGAATAATTTGAGACAAATTTTGACAATTTATTAAGAAATTTGCATTTCTTTGACAAATTTTTAATGTTCTATTTGTAGTACAAAAACTCTTAAATTTTGGCAGCATTGAAAATTTCTATAGCGTTGATCAAGACAAGGAAGAATACAAGATATGACAAAAACCCGCTGAAAAATATGAATATTCAGGTACCAAAAGTTTCGGTTAGGTTAGGTGTGACAATCAAAAGTTTTGCACTTCCCACAATAGGGTGTGGTCGAGAGTCGTACCAAACGACGGGGCAAAACTCCGGGCGTTATTAAATGATGGTTCGGAGAATAATTTTGAATAATTTGAGACAAATTTTGACAATTTATTAAAAAATTTGCATTTCTTCGACGAATTTTTAATGTTCTTTTTGTAGTATAAAAATCTTAAATTTTGGCAGCACTGAAAATTTCTATAGCGTTGATCAAGACAAGGTGGAATACAAGATATGACAAAAATCCGCTGAAAAATATGAATATTTAGGTACCAAAATATTGGGTTAGGTTAGGTGTGACAATCAAAAGTTTTGCACTTCCCACAATAGCGGGTGGTCGAGAGTGGTACCAAACGACGGGGCAAAACTCCGGGCGTTATTTAATGATGGTTCAGAGAAAAACTTTGAATAATTTGAGACAAATTTTGACAATTTATTAAAAATTTTGCATTTCTTTGACGAATTTTTAATGTTCTTTTTGTAGTATAAAAAACTTAAATTTTGGCAGCACTGAAAATTTCTATAGCGTTGATCAAGACAAGGAAGAATACAAGATATGACAAAAACCAGCTGAAAAATATGAATATTCAGGTACCAAAAGTTTCGGTTAGGTTAGGTGTGACAATCAAAAGTTTTGCACTTCCCACAATACGGGGTGGTCGAGAGTCGTACCAAACGACGGGGCAAAACTCCGGGCGTTATTAAATGATGGTTCGGAGAATAATTTTGAATAATTTGAGACAAATTTTGACAATTTATTAAAAAATTTGCATTTCTTCGACGAATTTTTAATGTTCTTTTTGTAGTATAAAAATCTTAAATTTTGGCAGCACTGAAAATTTCTATAGCGTTGATCAAGACAAGGTGGAATACAAGATATGACAAAAATCCGCTGAAAAATATGAATATTTAGGTACCAAAATATTGGGTTAGGTTAGGTGTGACAATCAAAAGTTTTGCACTTCCCACAATAGCGGGTGGTCGAGAGTGGTACCAAACGACGGGGCAAAACTCCGGGCGTTATTTAATGATGGTTCAGAGAAAAACTTTGAATAATTTGAGACAAATTTTGACAATTTATTAAAAATTTTGCATTTCTTTGACGAATTTTTAATGTTCTTTTTGTAGTATAAAAAACTTAAATTTTGGCAGCACTGAAAATTTCTATAGCGTTGATCAAGACAAGATGGAATACAAGATATGACAAAAATCCGCTGAAAAATATGAATATTTAGGTACCAAAATATTGGGTTAGGTTAGGTGTGACAATCAAAAGTTTTGCACTTCCCACAATAGGGGGTGGTCGAGAGTGGTACCAAACGACGGGGCAAAACTCCGGGCGTTATTTAATGATGGTTCAGAGAAAAACTTTGAATAATTTGAGACAAATTTTGACAATTTATTAAGAAATTTGCATTTCTTTGACAAATTTTTAATGTTCTATTTGTAGTACCAAAACTCTTAAATTTTGGCAGCATTGAAAATATCTATAGCGTTGATCAAGACAAGGTAGAATACAAGATATGACAAAAATCCGCTGAAAAATATGAATATTCAGGTACCAAAAGATTCGGTTAGGTTAGGTGTGACAATCAAAAGTTTTGCACTTCCCACAATAGGGGGTGGTCGAGAGTCGTACCAAACGACGGGGCAAAACTCCGGGCGTTATTAAATGATGGTTCGGAGAATAATTTTGAATAATTTGAGACAAATTTTGACAATTTATTAAAAAATTTGCATTTCTTCGACGAATTTTTAATGTTCTTTTTGTAGTATAAAAAACTTAAATTTTGGCAGCAATGAAAATTTCTATAGCGTTGATCAAGACAAGGTGGAATACAAGATATGACAAAAATCCGCTGAAAAATATGAATATTCAGGTACCAAAAGATTCGGTTAGGTTAGGTGTGACAATCAAAAGTTTTGCACTTCCCACAATAGGGGGTGGTCGAGAGTGGTACCAAACGACGGGGCAAAACTCCGGGCGTTATTTAATGATGGTTCAGAGAAAAACTTTGAATAATTTGAGACAAATTTTGACAATTTATTAAGAAATTTGCATTTCTTCGACGAATTTTAATGTACTTTTTGTAGTATAAAAAACTTAAATTTTGGCAGCACTGAAAATTTCTATAGCGTTGATCAAGACAAGGTGGAATACAAGATATGACAAAAATCCGCTGAAAAATATGAATATTTAGGTACCAAAATATTGGGTTAGGTTAGGTGTGACAATCAAAAGTTTTGCACTTCCCACAATAGCGGGTGGTCGAGAGTCGTACCAAATGACGGGGCAAAACTCCGGGCGTTATTAAATGATGGTTCGGAGAATAATTTTGAATAATTTGAGACAAATTTTGACAATTTATTAAAAAATTTGCATTTCTTCGACGAATTTTTAATGTTCTTTTTGTAGTATAAAAATCTTAAATTTTGGCAGCACTGAAAATTTCTATAGCGTTGATCAAGACAAGGTGGAATACAAGATATGACAAAAATCCGCTGAAAAATATGAATATTTAGGTACCAAAATATTGGGTTAGGTTAGGTGTGACAATCAAAAGTTTTGCACTTCCCACAATAGCGGGTGGTCGAGAGTGGTACCAAACGACGGGGCAAAACTCCGGGCGTTATTTAATGATGGTTCAGAGAAAAACTTTGAATAATTTGAGACAAATTTTGACAATTTATTAAAAATTTTGCATTTCTTTGACGAATTTTTAATGTTCTTTTTGTAGTATAAAAAACTTAAATTTTGGCAGCACTGAAAATTTCTATAGCGTTGATCAAGACAAGGAAGAATACAAGATATGACAAAAACCAGCTGAAAAATATGAATATTCAGGTACCAAAAGTTTCGGTTAGGTTAGGTGTGACAATCAAAAGTTTTGCACTTCCCACAATACGGGGTGGTCGAGAGTGGTACCAAACGACGGGGCAAAACTCCGGGCGTTATTTAATGATGGTTCAGAGAAAAACTTTGAATAATTTGAGACAAATTTTGACAATTTATTAAAAATTTTGCATTTCTTTGACGAATTTTTAATGTTCTTTTTGTAGTATAAAAAACTTAAATTTTGGCAGCACTGAAAATTTCTATAGCGTTGATCAAGACAAGATGGAATACAAGATATGACAAAAATCCGCTGAAAAATATGAATATTTAGGTACCAAAATATTGGGTTAGGTTAGGTGTGACAATCAAAAGTTTTGCACTTCCCACAATAGGGGGTGGTCGAGAGTGGTACCAAACGACGGGGCAAAACTCCGGGCGTTATTTAATGATGGTTCAGAGAAAAACTTTGAATAATTTGAGACAAATTTTGACAATTTATTAAGAAATTTGCATTTCTTTGACAAATTTTTAATGTTCTATTTGTAGTACCAAAACTCTTAAATTTTGGCAGCATTGAAAATATCTATAGCGTTGATCAAGACAAGGTAGAATACAAGATATGACAAAAATCCGCTGAAAAATATGAATATTCAGGTACCAAAAGATTCGGTTAGGTTAGGTGTGACAATCAAAAGTTTTGCTTTTCCCACAATAGCGGGTGGTCGAGAGTGGTACCAAACGACGGGGCAAAACTCCGGGCGTTATTTAATGATGGTTCAGAGAAAAACTTTGAATAATTTGAGACAAATTTTGACAATTTATTAAAAATTTTGCATTTCTTTGACGAATTTTTAATGTTCTTTTTGTAGTATAAAAAACTTAAATTTTGGCAGCACTGAAAATTTCTATAGCGTTGATCAAGACATGGTAGAATACAAGATATGACAAAAATCCGCTGAAAAATATGAATATTTAGGTACCGAAAGATTCGGTTAGGTTAGGTGTGACAATCAAAAGTTTTGCACTTCCCACAATAGGGGGTGGTCGAGAGTCGTACCAAACGACGGGGCAAAACTCCGGGCGTTATTAAATGATGGTTCGGAGAATAATTTTGAATAATTTGAGACAAATTTTGACAATTTATTAAAAAATTTGCATTTCTTCGACGAATTTTTAATGTACTTTTTGTAGTATAAAAAACTTAAATTTTGGCAGCACTGAAAATTTCTATAGCGTTGATCAAGACAAGGTGGAATACAAGATATGACAAAAATCCGCTGAAAAATATGAATATTTAGGTACCAAAATATTGGGTTAGGTTAGGTGTGACAATCAAAAGTTTTGCACTTCCCACAATAGCGGGTGGTCGAGAGTGGTACCAAACGACGGGGCAAAACTCCGGGCGTTATTTAATGATGGTTCAGAGAAAAACTTTGAATAATTTGAGACAAATTTTGACAATTTATTAAAAATTTTGCATTTCTTTGACGAATTTTTAATGTTCTTTTTGTAGTATAAAAAACTTAAATTTTGGCAGCACTGAAAATTTCTATAGCGTTGATCAAGACAAGGTGGAATACAAGATATGACAAAAATCCGCTGAAAAATATGAATATTTAGGTACCAAAATATTGGGTTAGGTTAGGTGTGACAATCAAAAGTTTTGCACTTCCCACAATAGCGGGTGGTCGAGAGTGGTACCGAACGACGGGGCAAAACTCCGGGCGTTATTTAATGATGGTTCAGAGAAAAACTTTGAATAATTTAAGACAAATTTTGACAATTTATTAAAAAGTTTGCATTTCTTTGACGAATTTTTAATGTTCTTTTTGTAGTATAAAAAACTTAAATTTTGGCAGCACTGAAAATTTCTATAGCGTTGATCAAGACAAGATGGAATACAAGATATGACAAAAATCCGCTGAAAAATATGAATATTTAGGTACCAAAATATTGGGTTAGGTTAGGTGTGACAATCAAAAGTTTTGCACTTCCCACAATAGGGGGTGGTCGAGAGTGGTACCAAACGACGGGGCAAAACTCCGGGCGTTATTTAATGATGGTTCAGAGAAAAACTTTGAATAATTTGAGACAAATTTTGACAATTTATTAAGAAATTTGCATTTCTTTGACAAATTTTTAATGTTCTATTTGTAGTACCAAAACTCTTAAATTTTGGCAGCATTGAAAATATCTATAGCGTTGATCAAGACAAGGTAGAATACAAGATATGACAAAAATCCGCTGAAAAATATGAATATTCAGGTACCAAAAGATTCGGTTAGGTTAGGTGTGACAATCAAAAGTTTTGCACTTCCCACAATAGGGGGTGGTCGAGAGTCGTACCAAACGACGGGGCAAAACTCCGGGCGTTATTAAATGATGGTTCGGAGAATAATTTTGAATAATTTGAGACAAATTTTGACAATTTACTAAAAAATTTGCATTTCTTCGACGAATTTTTAATGTTCTTTTTGTAGTATAAAAAACTTAAATTTTGGCAGCAATGAAAATTTCTATAGCGTTGATCAAGACAAGGTGGAATACAAGATATGACAAAAATCCGCTGAAAAATATGAATATTCAGGTACCAAAAGATTCGGTTAGGTTAGGTGTGACAATCAAAAGTTTTGCACTTCCCACAATAGGGGGTGGTCGAGAGTGGTACCAAACGACGGGGCAAAACTC
The DNA here is from genome assembly GCA_963675205.1 of Catocala nupta. NCBI lineage: Eukaryota > Metazoa > Arthropoda > Insecta > Lepidoptera > Erebidae > Catocala > Catocala nupta. Next base: position 294,467 of record OY776107.1, on the reverse strand, counting down.
CGGGCGTTATTTAATGATGGTTCAGAGAAAAACTTTGAATAATTTGAGACAAATTTTGACAATTTATTAAGAAATTTGCATTTCTTCGACGAATTTTAATGTACTTTTTGTAGTATAAAAAACTTAAATTTTGGCAGCACTGAAAATTTCTATAGCGTTGATCAAGACAAGGTAGAATACAAGATATGACAAAAATCCGCTGAAAAATATGAATATTCAGGTACCAAAAGATTCGGTTAGGTTAGGTGTGACAATCAAAAGTTTTGCACTTCCCACAATAGGGGGTGGTCGAGAGTCGTACCAAACGACGGGGCAAAACTCCGGGCGTTATTAAATGATGGTTCGGAGAATAATTTTAAATAATTTGAGACAAATTTTGACAATTTATTAAAAAATTTGCATTTCTTCGACGAATTTTTAATGTTCTTTTTGTAGTATAAAAAACTTAAATTTTGGCAGCAATGAAAATTTCTATAGCGTTGATCAAGACAAGGTGGAATACAAGATATGACAAAAATCCGCTGAAAAATATGAATATTCAGGTACCAAAAGATTCGGTTAGGTTAGGTGTGACAATCAACAGTTTTGCACTTCCCACAATAGGGGGTGGTCGAGAGTGGTACCAAACGACGGGGCAAAACTCCGGGCGTTATTTAATGATGGTTCAGAGAAAAACTTTGAATAATTTGAGACAAATTTTGACAATTTATTAAGAAATTTGCATTTCTTCGACGAATTTTAATGTACTTTTTGTAGTATAAAAAACTTAAATTTTGGCAGCACTGAAAATTTCTATAGCGTTGATCAAGACAAGGTGGAATACAAGATATGACAAAAATCCGCTGAAAAATATGAATATTTAGGTACCAAAATATTGGGTTAGGTTAGGTGTGACAATCAAAAGTTTTGCACTTCCCACAATAGCGGGTGGTCGAGAGTGGTACCAAACGACGGGGCAAAACTCCGGGCGTTATTTAATGATGGTTCAGAGAAAAACTTTGAATAATTTGAGACAAATTTTGACAATTTATTAAAAATTTTGCATTTCTTTGACGAATTTTTAATGTTCTTTTTGTAGTATAAAAAACTTAAATTTTGGCAGCACTGAAAATTTCTATAGCGTTGATCAAGACAAGGTGGAATACAAGATATGACAAAAATCCGCTGAAAAATATGAATATTTAGGTACCAAAATATTGGGTTAGGTTAGGTGTGACAATCAAAAGTTTTGCACTTCCCACAATAGCGGGTGGTCGAGAGTGGTACCGAACGACGGGGCAAAACTCCGGGCGTTATTTAATGATGGTTCAGAGAAAAACTTTGAATAATTTGAGACAAATTTTGACAATTTATTAAGAAATTTGCATTTCTTTGACAAATTTTTAATGTTCTATTTGTAGTACCAAAACTCTTAAATTTTGGCAGCATTGAAAATATCTATAGCGTTGATCAAGACAAGGTAGAATACAAGATATGACAAAAATCCGCTGAAAAATATGAATATTCAGGTACCAAAATATTGGGTTAGGTTAGGTGTGACAATCAAAAGTTTTGCACTTCCCACAATAGGGGGTGGTCGAGAGTGGTACCAAACGACGGGGCAAAACTCCGGGCGTTATTTAATGATGGTTCAGAGAAAAACTTTGAATAATTTGAGACAAATTTTGACAATTTATTAAGAAATTTGCATTTCTTTGACAAATTTTTAATGTTCTATTTGTAGTACCAAAACTCTTAAATTTTGGCAGCATTGAAAATATCTATAGCGTTGATCAAGACAAGGTAGAATACAAGATATGACAAAAATCCGCTGAAAAATATGAATATTCAGGTACCAAAAGATTCGGTTAGGTTAGGTGTGACAATCAAAAGTTTTGCACTTCCCACAATAGGGGGTGGTCGAGAGTCGTACCAAACGACGGGGCAAAACTCCGGGCGTTATTAAATGATGGTTCGGAGAATAATTTTGAATAATTTGAGACAAATTTTGACAATTTACTAAAAAATTTGCATTTCTTCGACGAATTTTTAATGTTCTTTTTGTAGTATAAAAAACTTAAATTTTGGCAGCAATGAAAATTTCTATAGCGTTGATCAAGACAAGGTGGAATACAAGATATGACAAAAATCCGCTGAAAAATATGAATATTCAGGTACCAAAAGATTCGGTTAGGTTAGGTGTGACAATCAAAAGTTTTGCACTTCCCACAATAGGGGGTGGTCGAGAGTGGTACCAAACGACGGGGCAAAACTCCGGGCGTTATTTAATGATGGTTCAGAGAAAAACTTTGAATAATTTGAGACAAATTTTGACAATTTATTAAGAAATTTGCATTTCTTCGACGAATTTTAATGTACTTTTTGTAGTATAAAAAACTTAAATTTTGGCAGCACTGAAAATTTCTATAGCGTTGATCAAGACAAGGTGGAATACAAGATATGACAAAAATCCGCTGAAAAATATGAATATTTAGGTACCAAAATATTGGGTTAGGTTAGGTGTGACAATCAAGGGGGGGCCTGCTATGGATGAATCTTTTTAGACTCCCAACAGGCCCCCCCATTGGGTGAGAGAGGGAACACCCCAGGTTTTTTTAGTGGGTATCCCAGCACTAGGCTGGTGAGTCCCACACGCCCCGCCGGTGCCGTCCCCTAGCCGGCGGGTAGTGCATCAAGCATTTTTTCCTGGGCAACAAAAAAAAAAAAAAGGTGTGACAATCAAAAGTTTTGCACTTCCCACAATAGCGGGTGGTCGAGAGTGGTACCAAACGACGGGGCAAAACTCCGGGCGTTATTTAATGATGGTTCAGAGAAAAACTTTGAATAATTTGAGACAAATTTTGACAATTTATTAAAAATTTTGCATTTCTTTGACGAATTTTTAATGTTCTTTTTGTAGTATAAAAAACTTAAATTTTGGCAGCACTGAAAATTTCTATAGCGTTGATCAAGACATGGTAGAATACAAGATATGACAAAAATCCGCTGAAAAATATGAATATTTAGGTACCGAAAGATTAGGTTAGGTTAGGTGTGACAATCAAAAGTTTTGCACTTCCCACAATAGGGGGTGGTCGAGAGTCGTACCAAACGACGGGGCAAAACTCCGGGCGTTATTAAATGATGGTTCGGAGAATAATTTTGAATAATTTGAGACAAATTTTGACAATTTATTAAAAAATTTGCATTTCTTCGACGAATTTTTAATGTTCTTTTTGTAGTATAAAAAACTTAAATTTTGGCAGCAATGAAAATTTCTATAGCGTTGATCAAGACAAGGTGGAATACAAGATATGACAAAAATCCGCTGAAAAATATGAATATTTAGGTACCAAAATATTGGGTTAGGTTAGGTGTGACAATCAAAAGTTTTGCACTTCCCACAATAGGGGGTGGTCGAGAGTGGTACCAAACGACGGGGCAAAACTCCGGGCGTTATTTAATGATGGTTCAGAGAAAAACTTTGAATAATTTGAGACAAATTTTGACAATTTATTAAGAAATTTGCATTTCTTTGACAAATTTTTAATGTTCTATTTGTAGTACAAAAACTCTTAAATTTTGGCAGCATTGAAAATTTCTATAGCGTTGATCAAGACAAGGAAGAATACAAGATATGACAAAAACCCGCTGAAAAATATGAATATTCAGGTACCAAAAGTTTCGGTTAGGTTAGGTGTGACAATCAAAAGTTTTGCACTTCCCACAATAGGGGGTGGTCGAGAGTCGTACCAAACGACGGGGCAAAACTCCGGGCGTTATTAAATGATGGTTCGGAGAATAATTTTGAATAATTTGAGACAAATTTTGACAATTTATTAAAAAATTTGCATTTCTTCGACGAATTTTTAATGTTCTTTTTGTAGTATAAAAATCTTAAATTTTGGCAGCACTGAAAATTTCTATAGCGTTGATCAAGACAAGGTGGAATACAAGATATGACAAAAATCCGCTGAAAAATATGAATATTTAGGTACCAAAATATTGGGTTAGGTTAGGTGTGACAATCAAAAGTTTTGCACTTCCCACAATAGCGGGTGGTCGAGAGTGGTACCAAACGACGGGGCAAAACTCCGGGCGTTATTTAATGATGGTTCAGAGAAAAACTTTGAATAATTTGAGACAAATTTTGACAATTTATTAAAAATTTTGCATTTCTTTGACGAATTTTTAATGTTCTTTTTGTAGTATAAAAAACTTAAATTTTGGCAGCATTGAAAATTTCTATAGCGTTGATCAAGACAAGGAAGAATTAAAGGTATGACAAAAACCCGCTGAAAAATATGAATATTCAGGTACCAAAAGTTTCGGTTAGGTTAGGTGTGACAATCAAAAGTTTTGCACTTCCCACAATAGGGGGTGGTCGAGAGTCGTACCAAACGACGGGGCAAAACTCCGGGCGTTATTAAATGATGGTTCGGAGAATAATTTTGAATAATTTGAGACAAATTTTGACAATTTATTAAAAAATTTGCATTTCTTCGACGAATTTTTAATGTTCTTTTTGTAGTATAAAAATCTTAAATTTTGGCAGCACTGAAAATTTCTATAGCGTTGATCAAGACAAGGTGGAATACAAGATATGACAAAAATCCGCTGAAAAATATGAATATTTAGGTACCAAAATATTGGGTTAGGTTAGGTGTGACAATCAAAAGTTTTGCACTTCCCACAATAGCGGGTGGTCGAGAGTGGTACCAAACGACGGGGCAAAACTCCGGGCGTTATTTAATGATGGTTCAGAGAAAAACTTTGAATAATTTGAGACAAATTTTGACAATTTATTAAAAATTTTGCATTTCTTTGACGAATTTTTAATGTTCTTTTTGTAGTATAAAAAACTTAAATTTTGGCAGCACTGAAAATTTCTATAGCGTTGATCAAGACATGGTAGAATACAAGATATGACAAAAATCCGCTGAAAAATATGAATATTTAGGTACCGAAAGATTAGGTTAGGTTAGGTGTGACAATCAAAAGTTTTGCACTTCCCACAATAGGGGGTGGTCGAGAGTCGTACCAAACGACGGGGCAAAACTCCGGGCGTTATTAAATGATGGTTCGGAGAATAATTTTGAATAATTTGAGACAAATTTTGACAATTTATTAAAAAATTTGCATTTCTTCGACGAATTTTTAATGTTCTTTTTGTAGTATAAAAAACTTAAATTTTGGCAGCAATGAAAATTTCTATAGCGTTGATCAAGACAAGGTGGAATACAAGATATGACAAAAATCCGCTGAAAAATATGAATATTTAGGTACCAAAATATTGGGTTAGGTTAGGTGTGACAATCAAAAGTTTTGCACTTCCCACAATAGCGGGTGGTCGAGAGTGGTACCAAACGACGGGGCAAAACTCCGGGCGTTATTTAATGATGGTTCAGAGAAAAACTTTGAATAATTTGAGACAAATTTTGACAATTTATTAAAAATTTTGCATTTCTTTGACGAATTTTTAATGTTCTTTTTGTAGTATAAAAAACTTAAATTTTGGCAGCACTGAAAATTTCTATAGCGTTGATCAAGACAAGATGGAATACAAGATATGACAAAAATCCGCTGAAAAATATGAATATTTAGGTACCAAAATATTGGGTTAGGTTAGGTGTGACAATCAAAAGTTTTGCACTTCCCACAATAGGGGGTGGTCGAGAGTCGTACCAAACGACGGGGCAAAACTCCGGGCGTTATTAAATGATGGTTCGGAGAATAATTTTGAATAATTTGAGACAAATTTTGACAATTTATTAAAAAATTTGCATTTCTTCGACGAATTTTTAATGTTCTTTTTGTAGTATAAAAAACTTAAATTTTGGCAGCAATGAAAATTTCTATAGCGTTGATCAAGACAAGGTGGAATACAAGATATGACAAAAATCCGCTGAAAAATATGAATATTTAGGTACCAAAATATTGGGTTAGGTTAGGTGTGACAATCAAAAGTTTTGCACTTCCCACAATAGGGGGTGGTCGAGAGTGGTACCAAACGACGGTGCAAAACTCCGGGCGTTATTTTATGTTGGTTCAGACAAAAACTTTGAATAATTTGAGACAAATTTTGACAATTTATTAAGAAATTTGCATTTCTTTGACAAATTTTTAATGTTCTATTTGTAGTACAAAAACTCTTAAATTTTGGCAGCATTGAAAATTTCTATAGCGTTGATCAAGACAAGGAAGAATTAAAGGTATGACAAAAACCCGCTGAAAAATATGAATATTCAGGTACCAAAAGTTTCGGTTAGGTTAGGTGTGACAATCAAAAGTTTTGCACTTCCCACAATAGGGGGTGGTCGAGAGTCGTACCAAACGACGGGGCAAAACTCCGGGCGTTATTAAATGATGGTTCGGAGAATAATTTTGAATAATTTGAGACAAATTTTGACAATTTATTAAAAAATTTGCATTTCTTCGACGAATTTTAATGTTCTTTTTGTAGTATAAAAATCTTAAATTTTGGCAGCACTGAAAATTTCTATAGCGTTGATCAAGACAAGGTGGAATACAAGATATGACAAAAATCCGCTGAAAAATATGAATATTTAGGTACCAAAATATTGGGTTAGGTTAGGTGTGACAATCAAAAGTTTTGCACTTCCCACAATAGCGGGTGGTCGAGAGTGGTACCAAACGACGGGGCAAAACTCCGGGCGTTATTTAATGATGGTTCAGAGAAAAACTTTGAATAATTTGAGACAAATTTTGACAATTTATTAAAAATTTTGCATTTCTTTGACGAATTTTTAATGTTCTTTTTGTAGTATAAAAAACTTAAATTTTGGCAGCACTGAAAATTTCTATAGCGTTGATCAAGACATGGTAGAATACAAGATATGACAAAAATCCGCTGAAAAATATGAATATTTAGGTACCGAAAGATTAGGTTAGGTTAGGTGTGACAATCAAAAGTTTTGCACTTCCCACAATAGGGGGTGGTCGAGAGTCGTACCAAACGACGGGGCAAAACTCCGGGCGTTATTAAATGATGGTTCGGAGAATAATTTTGAATAATTTGAGACAAATTTTGACAATTAATTAAAAAATTTGCATTTCTTCGACGAATTTTTAATGTTCTTTTTGTAGTATAAAAAACTTAAATTTTGGCAGCAATGAAAATTTCTATAGCGTTGATCAAGACAAGGTGGAATACAAGATATGACAAAAATCCGCTGAAAAATATGAATATTTAGGTACCAAAATATTGGGTTAGGTTAGGTGTGACAATCAAAAGTTTTGCACTTCCCACAATAGGGGGTGGTCGAGAGTGGTACCAAACGACGGGGCAAAACTCCGGGCGTTATTTAATGATGGTTCAGAGAAAAACTTTGAATAATTTGAGACAAATTTTGACAATTTATTAAGAAATTTGCATTTCTTTGACAAATTTTTTATGTTCTATTTGTAGTACAAAAACTCTTAAATTTTGGCAGCATTGAAAATTTCTATAGCGTTGATCAAGACAAGGAAGAATACAAGATATGACAAAAACCCGCTGAAAAATATGAATATTCAGGTACCAAAAGTTTCGGTTACGTTAGGTGTGACAATCAAAAGTTTTGCACTTCCCACAATAGGGGGTGGTCGAGAGTGGTACCAAACGACGGTGCAAAACTCCGGGCGTTATTTTATGTTGGTTCAGACAAAAACTTTGAATAATTTGAGACAAATTTTGACAATTTATTAAGAAATTTGCATTTCTTTGACAAATTTTTAATGTTCTATTTGTAGTACAAAAACTCTTAAATTTTAGCAGCATTGAAAATTTCTATAGCGTTGATCAAGACAAGGAAGAATTAAAGGTATGACAAAAACCCGCTGAAAAATATGAATATTCAGGTACCAAAAGTTTCGGTTAGGTTAGGTGTGACAATCAAAAGTTTTGCACTTCCCACAATAGGGGGTGGTCGAGAGTCGTACCAAACGACGGGGCAAAACTCCGGGCGTTATTAAATGATGGTTCGGAGAAAAATTTTGAATAATTTGAGACAAATTTTGACAATTTATTAAAAAATTTGCATTTCTTCGACGAATTTTTAATGTTCTTTTTGTAGTATAAAAATCTTAAATTTTGGCAGCACTGAAAATTTCTATAGCGTTGATCAAGACAAGGTGGAATACAAGATATGACAAAAATCCGCTGAAAAATATGAATATTTAGGTACCAAAATATTGGGTTAGGTTAGGTGTGACAATCAAAAGTTTTGCACTTCCCACAATAGCGGGTGGTCGAGAGTGGTACCAAACGACGGGGCAAAACTCCGGGCGTTATTTAATGATGGTTCAGAGAAAAACTTTGAATAATTTGAGACAAATTTTGACAATTTATTAAAAAATTTGCATTTCTTCGACGAATTTTTAATGTTCTTTTTGTAGTATAAAAAACTTAAATTTTGGCAGCAATGAAAATTTCTATAGCGTTGATCAAGACAAGGTGGAATACAAGATATGACAAAAATCCGCTGAAAAATATGAATATTCAGGTACCAAAAGATTCGGTTAGGTTAGGTGTGACAATCAAAAGTTTTGCACTTCCCACAATAGGGGGTGGTCGAGAGTCGTACCAAACGACGGGGCAAAACTCCGGGCGTTATTAAATGATGGTTCGGAGAATAATTTTGAATAATTTGAGACAAATTTTGACAATTTATTAAAAAATTTGCATTTCTTCGACGAATTTTAATGTACTTTTTGTAGTATAAAAAACTTAAATTTTGGCAGCACTGAAAATTTATATAGCGTTGATCAAGACAAGGTGGAATACAAGATATGACAAAAATCCGCTGAAAAATATGAATATTTAGGTACCAAAATATTGGGTTAGGTTAGGTGTGACAATCAAAAGTTTTGCACTTCCCACAATAGCGGGTGGTCGAGAGTGGTACCAAACGACGGGGCAAAACTCCGGGCGTTATTTAATGATGGTTCAGAGAAAACTTTGAATAATTTGAGACAAATTTTGACAATTTATTAAAAATTTTGCATTTCTTTGACGAATTTTTAATGTTCTTTTTGTAGTATAAAAAACTTAAATTTTGGCAGCACTGAAAATTTCTATAGCGTTGATCAAGACATGGTAGAATACAAGATATGACAAAAATCCGCTGAAAAATATGAATATTTAGGTACCGAAAGATTAGGTTAGGTTAGGTGTGACAATCAAAAGTTTTGCACTTCCCACAATAGGGGGTGGTCGAGAGTGGTTCCAAACGACGGGGCAAAACTCCGGGCGTTATTTAATGATGGTTCAGAGAAAAACTTTGAATAATTTGAGACAAATTTTGACAATTTATTAAGAAATTTGCATTTCTTTGACAAATTTTTAATGTTCTATTTGTAGTACAAAAACTCTTAAATTTTGGCAGCATTGAAAATTTCTATAGCGTTGATCAAGACAAGGAAGAATACAAGATATGACAAAAACCCGCTGAAAAATATGAATATTCAGGTACCAAAAGTTTCGGTTAGGTTAGGTGTGACAATCAAAAGTTTTGCACTTCCCACAATAGGGGGTGGTCGAGAGTGGTTCCAAACGACGGGGCAAAACTCCGGGCGTTATTTAATGATGGTTCAGAGAAAAACTTTGAATAATTTGAGACAAATTTTGACAATTTATTAAAAATTTTGCATTTCTTTGACGAATTTTTAATGTTCTTTTTGTAGTATAAAAAACTTAAATTTTGGCAGCACTGAAAATTTCTATAGCGTTGATCAAGACAAGATGGAATACAAGATATGACAAAAATCCGCTGAAAAATATGAATATTTAGGTACCAAAATATTGGGTTAGGTTAGGTGTGACAATCAAAAGTTTTGCACTTCCCACAATAGGGGGTGGTCGAGAGTGGTTCCAAACGACGGGGCAAAACTCCGGGCGTTATTTAATGATGGTTCAGAGAAAAACTTTGAATAATTTTAGACAAATTTTGACAATTTATTAAGAAATTTGCATTTCTTTGACAAATTTTTAATGTTCTATTTGTAGTACAAAAACTCTTAAATTTTGGCAGCATTGAAAATTTCTATAGCGTTGATCAAGACAAGGAAGAATACAAGATATGACAAAAACCCGCTGAAAAATATGAATATTCAGGTACCAAAAGTTTCGGTTACGTTAGGTGTGACAATCAAAAGTTTTGCACTTCCCACAATAGGGGGTGGTCGAGAGTCGTACCAAACGACGGGGCAAAACTCCGGGCGTTATTAAATGATGGTTCGGAGAATAATTTTGAATAATTTGAGACAAATTTTGACAATTAATTAAAAAATTTGCATTTCTTCGACGAATTTTTAATGTTCTTTTTGTAGTATAAAAATCTTAAATTTTGGCAGCACTGAAAATTTCTATAGCGTTGATCAAGACAAGGTGGAATACAAGATATGACAAAAATCCGCTGAAAAATATGAATATTTAGGTACCAAAATATTGGGTTAGGTTAGGTGTGACAATCAAAAGTTTTGCACTTCCCACAATAGCGGGTGGTCGAGAGTGGTACCAAACGACGGGGCAAAACTCCGGGCGTTATTTAATGATGGTTCAGAGAAAAACTTTGAATAATTTGAGACAAATTTTGACAATTTATTAAAAATTTTGCATTTCTTTGACGAATTTTTAATGTTCTTTTTGTAGTATAAAAAACTTAAATTTTGGCAGCACTGAAAATTTCTATAGCGTTGATCAAGACAAGATGGAATACAAGATATGACAAAAATCCGCTGAAAAATATGAATATTTAGGTACCAAAATATTGGGTTAGGTTAGGTGTGACAATCAAAAGTTTTGCACTTCCCACAATAGGGAGTGGTCGAGAGTCGTACCAAACGACGGGGCAAAACTCCGGGCGTTATTAAATGATGGTTCGGAGAATAATTTTGAATAATTTGAGACAAATTTTGACAATTTATTAAAAAATTTGCATTTCTTCGACGAATTTTTAATGTTCTTTTTGTAGTATAAAAAACTTAAATTTTGGCAGCAATGAAAATTTCTATAGCGTTGATCAAGACAAGGTGGAATACAAGATATGACAAAAATCCGCTGAAAAATATGAATATTTAGGTACCAAAATATTGGGTTAGGTTAGGTGTGACAATCAAAAGTTTTGCACTTCCCACAATAGGGGGTGGTCGAGAGTGGTACCAAACGACGGTGCAAAACTCCGGGCGTTATTTTATGTTGGTTCAGACAAAAACTTTGAATAATTTGAGACAAATTTTGACAATTTATTAAGAAATTTGCATTTCTTTGACAAATTTTTAATGTTCTATTTGTAGTACAAAAACTCTTAAATTTTGGCAGCATTGAAAATTTCTATAGCGTTGATCAAGACAAGGAAGAATTAAAGGTATGACAAAAACCCGCTGAAAAATATGAATATTCAGGTACCAAAAGTTTCGGTTAGGTTAGGTGTGACAATCAAAAGTTTTGCACTTCCCACAATAGGGGGTGGTCGAGAGTCGTACCAAACGACGGGGCAAAACTCCGGGCGTTATTAAATGATGGTTCGGAGAAAAATTTTGAATAATTTGAGACAAATTTTGACAATTTATTAAAAAATTTGCATTTCTTCGACGAATTTTTAATGTTCTTTTTGTAGTATAAAAATCTTAAATTTTGGCAGCACTGAAAATTTCTATAGCGTTGATCAAGACAAGGTGGAATACAAGATATGACAAAAATCCGCTGAAAAATATGAATATTTAGGTACCAAAATATTGGGTTAGGTTAGGTGTGACAATCAAAAGTTTTGCACTTCCCACAATAGCGGGTGGTCGAGAGTGGTACCAAACGACGGGGCAAAACTCCGGGCGTTATTTAATGATGGTTCAGAGAAAAACTTTGAATAATTTGAGACAAATTTTGACAATTTATTAAAAATTTTGCATTTCTTTGACGAATTTTTAATGTTCTTTTTGTAGTATAAAAAACTTAAATTTTGGCAGCACTGAAAATTTCTATAGCGTTGATCAAGACATGGTAGAATACAAGATATGACAAAAATCCGCTGAAAAATATGAATATTTAGGTACCGAAAGATTAGGTTAGGTTAGGTGTGACAATCAAAAGTTTTGCACTTCCCACAATAGGGGGTGGTCGAGAGTCGTACCAAACGACGGGGCAAAACTCCGGGCGTTATTAAATGATGGTTCGGAGAATAATTTTGAATAATTTGAGACAAATTTTGACAATTTATTAAAAAATTTGCATTTCTTCGACGAATTTTTAATGTTCTTTTTGTAGTATAAAAAACTTAAATTTTGGCAGCAATGAAAATTTCTATAGCGTTGATCAAGACAAGGTGGAATACAAGATATGACAAAAATCCGCTGAAAAATATGAATATTTAGGTACCAAAATATTGGGTTAGGTTAGGTGTGACAATCAAAAGTTTTGCACTTCCCACAATAGGGGGTGGTCGAGAGTGGTACCAAACGACGGGGCAAAACTCCGGGCGTTATTTAATGATGGTTCAGAGAAAAACTTTGAATAATTTGAGACAAATTTTGACAATTTATTAAGAAATTTGCATTTCTTTGACAAATTTTTAATGTTCTATTTGTAGTACAAAAACTCTTAAATTTTGGCAGCATTGAAAATTTCTATAGCGTTGATCAAGACAAGGAAGAATACAAGATATGACAAAAATCCGCTGAAAAATATGAATATTTAGGTACCAAAATATTGGGTTAGGTTAGGTGTGACAATCAAAAGTTTTGCACTTCCCACAATAGCGGGTGGTCGAGAGTGGTACCAAACGACGGGGCAAAACTCCGGGCGTTATTTAATGATGGTTCAGAGAAAAACTTTGAATAATTTGAGACAAATTTTGACAATTTATTAAAAATTTTGCATTTCTTTGACGAATTTTTAATGTTCTTTTTGTAGTATAAAAAACTTAAATTTTGGCAGCACTGAAAATTTCTATAGCGTTGATCAAGACATGGTAGAATACAAGATATGACAAAAATCCGCTGAAAAATATGAATATTTAGGTACCGAAAGATTAGGTTAGGTTAGGTGTGACAATCAAAAGTTTTGCACTTCCCACAATAGGGGGTGGTCGAGAGTGGTTCCAAACGACGGGGCAAAACTCCGGGCGTTATTTAATGATGGTTCAGAGAAAAACTTTGAATAATTTGAGACAAATTTTGACAATTTATTAAGAAATTTGCATTTCTTTGACAAATTTTTAATGTTCTATTTGTAGTACAAAAACTCTTAAATTTTGGCAGCATTGAAAATTTCTATAGCGTTGATCAAGACAAGGAAGAATACAAGATATGACAAAAACCCGCTGAAAAATATGAATATTCAGGTACCAAAAGTTTCGGTTAGGTTAGGTGTGACAATCAAAAGTTTTGCACTTCCCACAATAGGGGGTGGTCGAGAGTGGTTCCAAACGACGGGGCAAAACTCCGGGCGTTATTTAATGATGGTTCAGAGAAAAACTTTGAATAATTTGAGACAAATTTTGACAATTTATTAAAAATTTTGCATTTCTTTGACGAATTTTTAATGTTCTTTTTGTAGTATAAAAAACTTAAATTTTGGCAGCACTGAAAATTTCTATAGCGTTGATCAAGACAAGATGGAATACAAGATATGACAAAAATCCGCTGAAAAATATGAATATTTAGGTACCAAAATATTGGGTTAGGTTAGGTGTGACAATCAAAAGTTTTGCACTTCCCACAATAGGGGGTGGTCGAGAGTGGTACCAAACGACGGGGCAAAACTCCGGGCGTTATTTAATGATGGTTCAGAGAAAAACTTTGAATAATTTGAGACAAATTTTGACAATTTATTAAGAAATTTGCATTTCTTTGACAAATTTTTAATGTTCTATTTGTAGTACAAAAACTCTTAAATTTTGGCAGCATTGAAAATTTCTATAGCGTTGATCAAGACAAGGAAGAATACAAGATATGACAAAAATCCGCTGAAAAATATGAATATTTAGGTACCAAAATATTGGGTTAGGTTAGGTGTGACAATCAAAAGTTTTGCACTTCCCACAATAGCGGGTGGTCGAGAGTGGTACCAAACGACGGGGCAAAACTCCGGGCGTTATTTAATGATGGTTCAGAGAAAAACTTTGAATAATTTGAGACAAATTTTGACAATTTATTAAAAATTTTGCATTTCTTTGACGAATTTTTAATGTTCTTTTTGTAGTATAAAAAACTTAAATTTTGGCAGCACTGAAAATTTCTATAGCGTTGATCAAGACATGGTAGAATACAAGATATGACAAAAATCCGCTGAAAAATATGAATATTTAGGTACCGAAAGATTAGGTTAGGTTAGGTGTGACAATCAAAAGTTTTGCACTTCCCACAATAGGGGGTGGTCGAGAGTGGTTCCAAACGACGGGGCAAAACTCCGGGCGTTATTTAATGATGGTTCAGAGAAAAACTTTGAATAATTTGAGACAAATTTTGACAATTTATTAAGAAATTTGCATTTCTTTGACAAATTTTTAATGTTCTATTTGTAGTACAAAAACTCTTAAATTTTGGCAGCATTGAAAATTTCTATAGCGTTGATCAAGACAAGGAAGAATACAAGATATGACAAAAACCCGCTGAAAAATATGAATATTCAGGTACCAAAAGTTTCGGTTAGGTTAGGTGTGACAATCAAAAGTTTTGCACTTCCCACAATAGGGGGTGGTCGAGAGTGGTTCCAAACGACGGGGCAAAACTCCGGGCGTTATTTAATGATGGTTCAGAGAAAAACTTTGAATAATTTGAGACAAATTTTGACAATTTATTAAGAAATTTGCATTTCTTTGACAAATTTTTAATGTTCTATTTGTAGTACCAAAACTCTTAAATTTTGGCAGCATTGAAAATATCTATAGCGTTGATCAAGACAAGGTAGAATACAAGATATGACAAAAATCCGCTGAAAAATATGAATATTCAGGTACCAAAAGATTCGGTTAGGTTAGGTGTGACAATCAAAAGTTTTGCACTTCCCACAATAGGGGGTGGTCGAGAGTCGTACCAAACGACGGGGCAAAACTCCGGGCGTTATTAAATGATGGTTCGGAGAATAATTTTGAATAATTTGAGACAAATTTTGACAATTTATTAAAAAATTTGCATTTCTTCGACGAATTTTTAATGTTCTTTTTGTAGTATAAAAAACTTAAATTTTGGCAGCAATGAAAATTTCTATAGCGTTGATCAAGACAAGGTGGAATACAAGATATGACAAAAATCCGCTGAAAAATATGAATATTCAGGTACCAAAAGATTCGGTTAGATTAGGTGTGACAATCAAAAGTTTTGCACTTCCCACAATAGGGGGTGGTCGAGAGTCGTACCAAACGACGGGGCAAAACTCCGGGCGTTATTAAATGATGGTTCGGAGAATAATTTTGAATAATTTGAGACAAATTTTGACAATTTATTAAAAAATTTGCATTTCTTCGACGAATTTTAATGTACTTTTTGTAGTATAAAAAACTTAAATTTTGGCAGCACTGAAAATTTCTATAGCGTTGATCAAGACAAGGTGGAATACAAGATATGACAAAAATCCGCTGAAAAATATGAATATTTAGGTACCAAAATATTGGGTTAGGTTAGGTGTGACAATCAAAAGTTTTGCACTTCCCACAATAGCGGGTGGTCGAGAGTGGTACCAAACGACGGGGCAAAACTCCGGGCGTTATTTAATGATGGTTCAGAGAAAAACTTTGAATAATTTGAGACAAATTTTGACAATTTATTAAAAATTTTGCATTTCTTTGACGAATTTTTAATGTTCTTTTTGTAGTATAAAAAACTTAAATTTTGGCAGCACTGAAAATTTCTATAGCGTTGATCAAGACAAGATGGAATACAAGATATGACAAAAATCCGCTGAAAAATATGAATATTTAGGTACCAAAATATTGGGTTAGGTTAGGTGTGACAATCAAAAGTTTTGCACTTCCCACAATAGGGGGTGGTCGAGAGTGGTACCAAACGACGGGGCAAAACTCCGGGCGTTATTTAATGATGGTTCAGAGAAAAACTTTGAATAATTTGAGACAAATTTTGACAATTTATTAAGAAATTTGCATTTCTTTGACAAATTTTTAATGTTCTATTTGTAGTACCAAAACTCTTAAATTTTGGCAGCATTGAAAATATCTATAGCGTTGATCAAGACAAGGTAGAATACAAGATATGACAAAAATCCGCTGAAAAATATGAATATTCAGGTACCAAAAGATTCGGTTAGGTTAGGTGTGACAATCAAAAGTTTTGCACTTCCCACAATAGGGGGTGGTCGAGAGTCGTACCAAACGACGGGGCAAAACTCCGGGCGTTATTAAATGATGGTTCGGAGAATAATTTTGAATAATTTGAGACAAATTTTGACAATTTATTAAAAAATTTGCATTTCTTCGACGAATTTTTAATGTTCTTTTTGTAGTATAAAAAACTTAAATTTTGGCAGCAATGAAAATTTCTATAGCGTTGATCAAGACAAGGTGGAATACAAGATATGACAAAAATCCGCTGAAAAATATGAATATTCAGGTACCAAAAGATTCGGTTAGGTTAGGTGTGACAATCAAAAGTTTTGCACTTCCCACAATAGGGGGTGGTCGAGAGTCGTACCAAACGACGGGGCAAAACTCCGGGCGTTATTAAATGATGGTTCGGAGAATAATTTTGAATAATTTGAGACAAATTTTGACAATTTATTAAAAAATTTGCATTTCTTCGACGAATTTTAATGTACTTTTTGTAGTATAAAAAACTTAAATTTTGGCAGCACTGAAAATTTATATAGCGTTGATCAAGACAAGGTGGAATACAAGATATGACAAAAATCCGCTGAAAAATATGAATATTTAGGTACCAAAATATTGGGTTAGGTTAGGTGTGACAATCAAAAGTTTTGCACTTCCCACAATAGCGGGTGGTCGAGAGTGGTACCAAACGACGGGGCAAAACTCCGGGCGTTATTTAATGATGGTTCAGAGAAAACTTTGAATAATTTGAGACAAATTTTGACAATTTATTAAAAATTTTGCATTTCTTTGACGAATTTTTAATGTTCTTTTTGTAGTATAAAAAACTTAAATTTTGGCAGCACTGAAAATTTCTATAGCGTTGATCAAGACAAGATGGAATACAAGATATGACAAAAATCCGCTGAAAAATATGAATATTTAGGTACCAAAATATTGGGTTAGGTTAGGTGTGACAATCAAAAGTTTTGCACTTCCCACAATAGGGGGTGGTCGAGAGTCGTACCAAACGACGGGGCAAAACTCCGGGCGTTATTAAATGATGGTTCGGAGAATAATTTTGAATAATTTGAGACAAATTTTGACAATTTATTAAAAAATTTGCATTTCTTCGACGAATTTTTAATGTTCTTTTTGTAGTATAAAAAACTTAAATTTTGGCAGCAATGAAAATTTCTATAGCGTTGATCAAGACAAGGTGGAATACAAGATATGACAAAAATCCGCTGAAAAATATGAATATTTAGGTACCAAAATATTGGGTTAGGTTAGGTGTGACAATCAAAAGTTTTGCACTTCCCACAATAGGGGGTGGTCGAGAGTGGTACCAAACGACGGGGCAAAACTCCGGGCGTTATTTAATGATGGTTCAGAGAAAAACTTTGAATAATTTGAGACAAATTTTGACAATTTATTAAGAAATTTGCATTTCTTTGACAAATTTTTAATGTTCTATTTGTAGTACAAAAACTCTTAAATTTTGGCAGCATTGAAAATTTCTATAGCGTTGATCAAGACAAGGAAGAATACAAGATATGACAAAAACCCGCTGAAAAATATGAATATTCAGGTACCAAAAGTTTCGGTTAGGTTAGGTGTGACAATCAAAAGTTTTGCACTTCCCACAATAGGGGGTGGTCGAGAGTCGTACCAAACGACGGGGCAAAACTCCGGGCGTTATTAAATGATGGTTCGGAGAATAATTTTGAATAATTTGAGACAAATTTTGACAATTTATTAAAAAATTTGCATTTCTTCGACGAATTTTTAATGTTCTTTTTGTAGTATAAAAATCTTAAATTTTGGCAGCACTGAAAATTTCTATAGCGTTGATCAAGACAAGGTGGAATACAAGATATGACAAAAATCCGCTGAAAAATATGAATATTTAGGTACCAAAATATTGGGTTAGGTTAGGTGTGACAATCAAAAGTTTTGCACTTCCCACAATAGCGGGTGGTCGAGAGTGGTACCAAACGACGGGGCAAAACTCCGGGCGTTATTTAATGATGGTTCAGAGAAAAACTTTGAATAATTTGAGACAAATTTTGACAATTTATTAAAAATTTTGCATTTCTTTGACGAATTTTTAATGTGCTTTTTGTAGTATAAAAAACTTAAATTTTGGCAGCACTGAAAATTTCTATAGCGTTGATCAAGACAAGATGGAATACAAGATATGACAAAAATCCGCTGAAAAATATGAATATTTAGGTACCAAAATATTGGGTTAGGTTAGGTGTGACAATCAAAAGTTTTGCACTTCCCACAATAGGGGGTGGTCGAGAGTGGTACCAAACGACGGGGCAAAACTCCGGGCGTTATTTAATGATGGTTCAGAGAAAAACTTTGAATAATTTGAGACAAATTTTGACAATTTATTAAGAAATTTGCATTTCTTTGACAAATTTTTAATGTTCTATTTGTAGTACCAAAACTCTTAAATTTTGGCAGCATTGAAAATATCTATAGCGTTGATCAAGACAAGGTAGAATACAAGATATGACAAAAATCCGCTGAAAAATATGAATATTCAGGTACCAAAAGATTCGGTTAGGTTAGGTGTGACAATCAAAAGTTTTGCACTTCCCACAATAGGGGGTGGTCGAGAGTCGTACCAAACGACGGGGCAAAACTCCGGGCGTTATTAAATGATGGTTCGGAGAATAATTTTGAATAATTTGAGACAAATTTTGACAATTTATTAAAAAATTTGCATTTCTTCGACGAATTTTTAATGTTCTTTTTGTAGTATAAAAAACTTAAATTTTGGCAGCAATGAAAATTTCTATAGCGTTGATCAAGACAAGGTGGAATACAAGATATGACAAAAATCCGCTGAAAAATATGAATATTCAGGTACCAAAAGATTCGGTTAGGTTAGGTGTGA
This sequence comes from Catocala nupta, assembly GCA_963675205.1. Classification (NCBI taxonomy): domain Eukaryota; kingdom Metazoa; phylum Arthropoda; class Insecta; order Lepidoptera; family Erebidae; genus Catocala; species Catocala nupta. The sequence continues at coordinate 275,321 of OY776107.1, read as the reverse complement.
CAATCAAAAGTTTTGCACTTCCCACAATAGGGGGTGGTCGAGAGTGGTACCAAACGACGGGGCAAAACTCCGGGCGTTATTTAATGATGGTTCAGAGAAAAACTTTGAATAATTTGAGACAAATTTTGACAATTTATTAAGAAATTTGCATTTCTTCGACGAATTTTAATGTACTTTTTGTAGTATAAAAAACTTAAATTTTGGCAGCACTGAAAATTTCTATAGCGTTGATCAAGACAAGGTGGAATACAAGATATGACAAAAATCCGCTGAAAAATATGAATATTTAGGTACCAAAATATTGGGTTAGGTTAGGTGTGACAATCAAAAGTTTTGCACTTCCCACAATAGCGGGTGGTCGAGAGTGGTACCAAACGACGGGGCAAAACTCCGGGCGTTATTTAATGATGGTTCAGAGAAAAACTTTGAATAATTTGAGACAAATTTTGACAATTTATTAAAAATTTTGCATTTCTTTGACGAATTTTTAATGTTCTTTTTGTAGTATAAAAAACTTAAATTTTGGCAGCACTGAAAATTTCTATAGCGTTGATCAAGACAAGGTGGAATACAAGATATGACAAAAATCCGCTGAAAAATATGAATATTTAGGTACCAAAATATTGGGTTAGGTTAGGTGTGACAATCAAAAGTTTTGCACTTCCCACAATAGCGGGTGGTCGAGAGTGGTACCAAACGACGGGGCAAAACTCCGGGCGTTATTTAATGATGGTTCAGAGAAAAACTTTGAATAATTTGAGACAAATTTTGACAATTTATTAAAAAATTTGCATTTCTTCGACGAATTTTTAATGTTCTTTTTGTAGTATAAAAAACTTAAATTTTGGCAGCAATGAAAATTTCTATAGCGTTGATCAAGACAAGGTGGAATACAAGATATGACAAAAATCCGCTGAAAAATATGAATATTCAGGTACCAAAAGATTCGGTTAGGTTAGGTGTGACAATCAAAAGTTTTGCACTTCCCACAATAGGGGGTGGTCGAGAGTGGTACCAAACGACGGGGCAAAACTCCGGGCGTTATTTAATGATGGTTCAGAGAAAAACTTTGAATAATTTGAGACAAATTTTGACAATTTATTAAGAAATTTGCATTTCTTCGACGAATTTTAATGTACTTTTTGTAGTATAAAAAACTTAAATTTTGGCAGCACTGAAAATTTCTATAGCGTTGATCAAGACAAGGTGGAATACAAGATATGACAAAAATCCGCTGAAAAATATGAATATTTAGGTACCAAAATATTGGGTTAGGTTAGGTGTGACAATCAAAAGTTTTGCACTTCCCACAATAGCGGGTGGTCGAGAGTGGTACCAAACGACGGGGCAAAACTCCGGGCGTTATTTAATGATGGTTCAGAGAAAAACTTTGAATAATTTGAGACAAATTTTGACAATTTATTAAAAATTTTGCATTTCTTTGACGAATTTTTAATGTTCTTTTTGTAGTATAAAAAACTTAAATTTTGGCAGCACTGAAAATTTCTATAGCGTTGATCAAGACAAGGTGGAATACAAGATATGACAAAAATCCGCTGAAAAATATGAATATTTAGGTACCAAAATATTGGGTTAGGTTAGGTGTGACAATCAAAAGTTTTGCACTTCCCACAATAGCGGGTGGTCGAGAGTGGTACCAAACGACGGGGCAAAACTCCGGGCGTTATTTAATGATGGTTCAGAGAAAAACTTTGAATAATTTGAGACAAATTTTGACAATTTATTAAAAATTTTGCATTTCTTTGACGAATTTTTAATGTTCTTTTTGTAGTATAAAAAACTTAAATTTTGGCAGCACTGAAAATTTCAATAGCGTTGATCAAGACAAGGAAGAATACAAGATATGACAAAAACCAGCTGAAAAATATGAATATTCAGGTACCAAAAGTTTCGGTTAGGTTAGGTGTTACAATCAAAAGTTTTGCACTTCCCACAATACGGGGTGGTCGAGAGTCGTACCAAACGACGGGGCAAAACTCCGGGCGTTATTAAATGATGGTTCGGAGAATAATTTTGAATAATTTGAGACAAATTTTGACAATTTATTAAAAAATTTGCATTTCTTCGACGAATTTTTAATGTTCTTTTTGTAGTATAAAAATCTTAAATTTTGGCAGCACTGAAAATTTCTATAGCGTTGATCAAGACAAGGTGGAATACAAGATATGACAAAAATCCGCTGAAAAATATGAATATTTAGGTACCAAAATATTGGGTTAGGTTAGGTGTGACAATCAAAAGTTTTGCACTTCCCACAATAGCGGGTGGTCGAGAGTGGTACCAAACGACGGGGCAAAACTCCGGGCGTTATTTAATGATGGTTCAGAGAAAAACTTTGAATAATTTGAGACAAATTTTGACAATTTATTAAAAATTTTGCATTTCTTTGACGAATTTTTAATGTTCTTTTTGTAGTATAAAAAACTTAAATTTTGGCAGCACTGAAAATTTCTATAGCGTTGATCAAGACAAGATGGAATACAAGATATGACAAAAATCCGCTGAAAAATATGAATATTTAGGTACCAAAATATTGGGTTAGGTTAGGTGTGACAATCAAAAGTTTTGCACTTCCCACAATAGGGGGTGGTCGAGAGTGGTACCAAACGACGGGGCAAAACTCCGGGCGTTATTTAATTATGGTTCAGAGAAAAACTTTGAATAATTTGAGACAAATTTTGACAATTTATTAAGAAATTTGCATTTCTTTGACAAATTTTTAATGTTCTATTTGTAGTACCAAAACTCTTAAATTTTGGCAGCATTGAAAATATCTATAGCGTTGATCAAGACAAGGTAGAATACAAGATATGACAAAAATCCGCTGAAAAATATGAATATTCAGGTACCAAAAGATTCGGTTAGGTTAGGTGTGACAATCAAAAGTTTTGCACTTCCCACAATAGGGGGTGGTCGAGAGTCGTACCAAACGACGGGGCAAAACTCCGGGCGTTATTAAATGATGGTTCGGAGAATAATTTTGAATAATTTGAGACAAATTTTGACAATTTATTAAAAAATTTGCATTTCTTCGACGAATTTTTAATGTTCTTTTTGTAGTATAAAAAACTTAAATTTTGGCAGCAATGAAAATTTCTATAGCGTTGATCAAGACAAGATGGAATACAAGATATGACAAAAATCCGCTGAAAAATATGAATATTTAGGTACCAAAATATTGGGTTAGGTTAGGTGTGACAATCAAAAGTTTTGCACTTCCCACAATAGGGGGTGGTCGAGAGTGGTACCAAACGACGGGGCAAAACTCCGGGCGTTATTTAATGATGGTTCAGAGAAAAACTTTGAATAATTTGAGACAAATTTTGACAATTTATTAAGAAATTTGCATTTCTTTGACAAATTTTTAATGTTCTATTTGTAGTACCAAAACTCTTAAATTTTGGCAGCATTGAAAATATCTATAGCGTTGATCAAGACAAGGTAGAATACAAGATATGACAAAAATCCGCTGAAAAATATGAATATTCAGGTACCAAAAGATTCGGTTAGGTTAGGTGTGACAATCAAAAGTTTTGCACTTCCCACAATAGGGGGTGGTCGAGAGTCGTACCAAACGACGGGGCAAAACTCCGGGCGTTATTAAATGATGGTTCGGAGAATAATTTTGAATAATTTGAGACAAATTTTGACAATTTACTAAAAAATTTGCATTTCTTCGACGAATTTTTAATGTTCTTTTTGTAGTATAAAAAACTTAAATTTTGGCAGCAATGAAAATTTCTATAGCGTTGATCAAGACAAGGTGGAATACAAGATATGACAAAAATCCGCTGAAAAATATGAATATTCAGGTACCAAAAGATTCGGTTAGGTTATTTATTTATTTATTTATTTATTAGTAGGAAACTCAACAGCTTTTTTACAGAGTACATGGAATTATAGCAATGACATTAAAATCTTAAGCCAATGACAGAGTTTCACGACATTCGTATAAGTATATAAAACTAGAAAAACAGAGTTAAGTATATAATATATACATTACAACATGAAATTAAATGATAAAAAAGAAATAACAAAAATAAAGAAAAACATCTCATTTATCCACTGGTGAGCACATTTGCGACTTGTTTCCGATATGACTCCTTAGATAATTGAAATATATCAACACTTTCAAAGCGTTCAGAATAAATGCGAGATAGTCGTGTCATAACAGCATTTTTGCCATAATTGGTGCGATGATAAGGTACAGTAAATAAATGGGTGTGTCTGGTGCGGTACTTTTGAGTACAGAATTGTATACACGATAGAAGATCACTACTATCAAGCCCACCACGCAAAATATCAAAGAGTAGAAGCATATCCAGCAATATGCGTCTATCATCAAGAGGAAGAAGGTGATAGTGTCTACAGTCTGCGGAATACGAGGAGTGACGTTTTTTAAATTTGAAGTTCAGAAATCTTACAAATTTCTTCTGTAATCTCTCAATTCTTGCAATATAGACACTGTATTGAGGTGACCAAATTGGACCACAGTACTCCAAAATGCCACGCACATAAGCATAATATATAATCTTTAAGCTATGACAATTTTTAAATGGTTCACAAGTACGCATTACAAAACCAAGATTACGAGAGGCTTTATTGATGATGCTATCAATGTGTTGAGAGAACAGCAATTTAGAATCAAGCATTATACCGAGATCTCTGACTACATCGACCCTTTCAATTATATTATTGTCAAATCGGTATGGATATTTAATTGGGGTTTTAGATCGACTAAAGCTGATACACTGACACTTCGAAACATTGACAGTAATGTTATTTTGCAAGTAGTACCGATATAATGCATGTAGATCACGTTGAATAAGTTCACAGTCAAGTCTTGATCTAACACACATATATATTTTCATATCATCCGCGTACAAGAGGTGTTTTGCGTATTTAAAACATGACTGAATATCATATAAATATGCGCAGTAAAATAGAGGTCCCAGCAAAGACCCCTGGGGAACGCCGGAAGGGATATTTACGAAGTCCGATCTGAAGCCACCCATTACTACAGCCTGAGAGCGGTTAGACAAGTATGAACTCAGCCATTTGAGTAAGTCACCATGGATCCCAAGTCTTTGTAGTTTTGTGAGCAGGATAACGTGATCTACACGATCGAATGCTTTTTCAAAATCTGTGTAGATCACGTCAACCTGTCCACTAACTTCCATATTACATACGACGTAGTTACTGAATGTGGCTAAGTTAGATGTTGTTGATCGTTGTTTAACGAAACCATGTTGAGTAGGGCCTAAGCCATTAGCCACTATAGGGTAAATACTCTTATAAACAATTCTTTCGAAAACCTTTCCTAGTGTGTTTAGGATCGATATGGGACGATAGTTTTTTATATCTGACTTGGGGCCCTTTTTATGTATGGGGACTACGTGAGCAGCCTTCCAAATAGACGGATACACACATTCGACCAAAGACCTTTTAAATAAAAGTGTAATTGGACGTGCTAAGCTATTAGCACAACCGCGTAGGAACACTGCAGGTAGGCCATCTTTCCCCGGACCTTTAGTTTTATCTAATGTGCGTAAGATGCTAAGTACAGTGTCATCGTTGACATCTAGGTTAGATAGGACATTAATTGTGTCTAACATTTCACTAGATGTAAAGCCGGGTGCTGTGTCTGTGGCAGGGTGTAGAGGTGGTTTAGCAAATACACTGTAAAAATATTTGTTAAATGCCGTGCAGATACTAAGACCGTCCTTATATGTTTCATTATTTAACATAAGTGTGTTTGGATATTGACTACCACCTCTTTTACTTTTGACATAGGTCCAAAAAGCTCTGGGGGAGTGACTAATCATTTCTTCTGTACGTCTGATATAGGTCTGAAAACATGATTGTTGAGCACTATGTTGTCTAGCACGCAGTATTGAAAATTCATGATAGTCACGGGGGTTGCCGTATTTTTTCCATTTCTTATGCAGTTTATCTTTTTCACGAATAATCTTAATAAGGGCGCGGCCATACCAAACGGGATAATTACGACGTTTAGATTTATTTTTCAATGGAATAAAGCGCTCCACTCCCATTTTTATGTTGTTGTAAAAAGCATCAACCGCCTTGTCAACCGAGTCAGCTGCTAATGTTTCATCCCAATCTATTTTGTTAAAGTATTTATTGAGCTCATCATAATTACCCCTGTTGTAATTGGGTCGCGGTATGTATACTTCCTCTAGGGGAGTCGAGAACAACTCATTAGCTGTTAGCATTAAAGAAGGATGATAAGGATCTTCGCGAAGTAAAGGATCATCGCTCCTACTGATAAAAATAGGTGTCGTTGAGAAGCATAAATCTAAAATCCTGCCAATGGAATTTGTAATAAGATTATATTGCGTGAAACCTAGGATGCCCATATTGTCTGCAAAAGTAGTAGCCGCAATTCGCATTTGTTGCGGACAATTATTCATTATATTAAAGCCTCTGACCAGGTCAAACATGGTAAGTTAAAGTCACCTATAATTATATAGTCATGGTTAACATGTTCAGTCAATATGTTATTTACGGTTTGGCCAATCTTTTCCAGTTGTAACGGATTACTAGACACATCAGGAGGAATGTAGACCAATATAAGGTCTAAGTCCTTAACTGTGCCAATACTTAGAGATGAAAGTGTAACGTGTAATATCTCAGTACCATCACACAGATAATCGCGACAGCGTGTGGCATTAAATTTGCGGTTTATGCACATCATAACGCCTCCGCCCCTCCCTTTACCCGTCAAAGCTAGATCACGGTCTTGTCGAAATATTTGATACCTATCATCACATAACTCAGAATCCAAAATATCATCCTGCAACCATGTTTCCGTAAAAAATATAATATCGTAGTTACAACGTGAGATACTATTAAATGCGTCTAATACTTTAGTTCTAAGACCTCGAACGTTTTGATAAAAAAAAACTTAACCTTTTATTTGCCATAGTTTAGAACTCCAAGAAGCTAATTGTGCAAAAGTGTAGTACACAAGTGGGGACAATATAATTGTATCCAACAATATATTACATCTAAAGGAATAACACCGTTTGCATGTTATATGTTCACAACAGACACAACACCGACAGCAAAAGTTAATTTCTTGAATCACTAAAAACATACCAGATAGTATTTGTCGACGACAGTAGCTAATCATTTTAACTGTTATATACACCCGGCCATACAACTGACTATACTCGCTTCCTATGGCATTCAAAGTGTTGTTATGGGCTTTGTCTTTTATTAAGCATAAACATGGACGTGGTCTGTTACTCACCAGCAGAATAAAAACATAAGTTATTTTACGTAAACAATAATCAAATCTATAATATATGCGGGTTGTAGTCATTTCCATATTAAAGAAGCGAAATAAAATACCCTTAGCATTATCATTATATGAAACGACGGGGCAAAACTCCGGGCGTTATTTAATGATGGTTCAGAGAAAAACTTTGAATAATTTGAGACAAATTTTGACAATTTATTAAGAAATTTGCATTTCTTCGACGAATTTTAAAGTACTTTTTGTAGTATAAAAAACTTAAATTTTGGCAGCACTGAAAATTTCTATAGCGTTGATCAAGACAAGGTGGAATACAAGATATGACAAAAACCCGCTGAAAAATATGAATATTCAGGTACCAAAAGTTTCGGTTAGGTTAGGTGTGACAATCAAAAGTTTTGCACTTCCCACAATAGGGGGTGGTCGAGAGTCGTACCAAACGACGGGGCAAAACTCCGGGCGTTATTAAATGATGGTTCGGAGAATAATTTTGAATAATTTGAGACAAATTTTGACAATTTATTAAAAAATTTGCATTTCTTCGACGAATTTTTAATGTTCTTTTTGTAGTATAAAAATCTTAAATTTTGGCAGCACTGAAAATTTCTATAGCGTTGATCAAGACAAGGTGGAATACAAGATATGACAAAAATCCGCTGAAAAATATGAATATTTAGGTACCAAAATATTGGGTTAGGTTAGGTGTGACAATCAAAAGTTTTGCACTTCCCACAATAGCGGGTGGTCGAGAGTGGTACCAAACGACGGGGCAAAACTCCGGGCGTTATTTAATGATGGTTCAGAGAAAAACTTTGAATAATTTGAGACAAATTTTGACAATTTATTAAAAATTTTGCATTTCTTTGACGAATTTTTAATGTTCTTTTTGTAGTATAAAAAACTTAAATTTTGGCAGCACTGAAAATTTCTATAGCGTTGATCAAGACATGGTAGAATACAAGATATGACAAAAATCCGCTGAAAAATATGAATATTTAGGTACCGAAAGATTAGGTTAGGTTAGGTGTGACAATCAAAAGTTTTGCACTTCCCACAATAGGGGGTGGTCGAGAGTCGTACCAAACGACGGGGCAAAACTCCGGGCGTTATTAAATGATGGTTCGGAGAATAATTTTGAATAATTTGAGACAAATTTTGACAATTTATTAAAAAATTTGCATTTCTTCGACGAATTTTTAATGTTCTTTTTGTAGTATAAAAAACTTAAATTTTGGCAGCAATGAAAATTTCTATAGCGTTGATCAAGACAAGGTGGAATACAAGATATGACAAAAATCCGCTGAAAAATATGAATATTTAGGTACCAAAATATTGGGTTAGGTTAGGTGTGACAATCAAAAGTTTTGCACTTCCCACAATAGGGGGTGGTCGAGAGTGGTACCAAACGACGGGGCAAAACTCCGGGCGTTATTTAATGATGGTTCAGAGAAAAACTTTGAATAATTTGAGACAAATTTTGACAATTTATTAAGAAATTTGCATTTCTTTGACAAATTTTTAATGTTCTATTTGTAGTATAAAAAACTTAAATTTTGGCAGCAATGAAAATTTCTATAGCGTTGATCAAGACATGGTAGAATACAAGATATGACAAAAATCCGCTGAAAAATATGAATATTTAGGTACCGAAAGATTAGGTTAGGTTAGGTGTGACAATCAAAAGTTTTGCACTTCCCACAATAGGGGGTGGTCGAGAGTCGTACCAAACGACGGGGCAAAACTCCGGGCGTTATTAAATGATGGTTCGGAGAATAATTTTGAATAATTTGAGACAAATTTTGACAATTAATTAAAAAATTTGCATTTCTTCGACGAATTTTTAATGTTCTTTTTGTAGTATAAAAATCTTAAATTTTGGCAGCACTGAAAATTTCTATAGCGTTGATCAAGACAAGGTGGAATACAAGATATGACAAAAATCCGCTGAAAAATATGAATATTTAGGTACCAAAATATTGGGTTAGGTTAGGTGTGACAATCAAAAGTTTTGCACTTCCCACAATAGCGGGTGGTCGAGAGTGGTACCAAACGACGGGGCAAAACTCCGGGCGTTATTTAATGATGGTTCAGAGAAAAACTTTGAATAATTTGAGACAAATTTTGACAATTTATTAAAAATTTTGCATTTCTTTGACGAATTTTTAATGTTCTTTTTGTAGTATAAAAAACTTAAATTTTGGCAGCAATGAAAATTTCTATAGCGTTGATCAAGACAAGGTAGAATACAAGATATGACAAAAATCCGCTGAAAAATATGAATATTCAGGTACCAAAAGATTCGGTTAGGTTAGGTGTGACAATCAAAAGTTTTGCACTTCCCACAATAGAGGGTGGTCGAGAGTCGTACCAAACGACGGGGCAAAACTCCGGGCGTTATTAAATGATGGTTCGGAGAATAATTTTAAATAATTTGAGACAAATTTTGACAATTTATTAAAAAATTTGCATTTCTTCGACGAATTTTTAATGTTCTTTTTGTAGTATAAAAAACTTAAATTTTGGCAGCAATGAAAATTTCTATAGCGTTGATCAAGACAAGGTGGAATACAAGATATGACAAAAATCCGCTGAAAAATATGAATATTCAGGTACCAAAAGATTCGGTTAGGTTAGGTGTGACAATCAAAAGTTTTGCACTTCCCACAATAGGGGGTGGTCGAGAGTGGTACCAAACGACGGGGCAAAACTCCAAGCGTTATTTAATGATGGTTCAGAGAAAAACTTTGAATAATTTGAGACAAATTTTGACAATTTATTAAGAAATTTGCATTTCTTCGACGAATTTTAATGTACTTTTTGTAGTATAAAAAACTTAGATTTTGGCAGCACTGAAAATTTCTATAGCGTTGATCAAGACAAGGTGGAATACAAGATATGACAAAAATCCGCTGAAAAATATGAATATTTAGGTACCAAAATATTGGGTTAGGTTAGGTGTGACAATCAAAAGTTTTGCACTTCCCACAATAGCGGGTGGTCGAGAGTGGTACCAAACGACGGGGCAAAACTCCGGGCGTTATTTAATGATGGTTCAGAGAAAAACTTTGAATAATTTGAGACAAATTTTGACAATTTATTAAAAATTTTGCATTTCTTTGACGAATTTTTAATGTTCTTTTTGTAGTATAAAAAACTTAAATTTTGGCAGCACTGAAAATTTCTATAGCGTTGATCAAGACAAGATGGAATACAAGATATGACAAAAATCCGCTGAAAAATATGAATATTTAGGTACCAAAATATTGGGTTAGGTTAGGTGTGACAATCAAAAGTTTTGCACTTCCCACAATAGGGGGTGGTCGAGAGTGGTTCCAAACGACGGGGCAAAACTCCGGGCGTTATTTAATGATGGTTCAGAGAAAAACTTTGAATAATTTGAGACAAATTTTGACAATTTATTAAGAAATTTGCATTTCTTTGACAAATTTTTAATGTTCTATTTGTAGTACCAAAACTCTTAAATTTTGGCAGCATTGAAAATATCTATAGCGTTGATCAAGACAAGGTAGAATACAAGATATGACAAAAATCCGCTGAAAAATATGAATATTCAGGTACCAAAAGATTCGGTTAGGTTAGGTGTGACAATCAAAAGTTTTGCACTTCCCACAATAGGGGGTGGTCGAGAGTCGTACCAAACGACGGGGCAAAACTCCGGGCGTTATTAAATGATGGTTCGGAGAATAATTTTGAATAATTTGAGACAAATTTTGACAATTTATTAAAAAATTTGCATTTCTTCGACGAATTTTTAATGTTCTTTTTGTAGTATAAAAAACTTAAATTTTGGCAGCAATGAAAATTTCTATAGCGTTGATCAAGACAAGGTGGAATACAAGATATGACAAAAATCCGCTGAAAAATATGAATATTCAGGTACCAAAAGATTCGGTTAGGTTAGGTGTGACAATCAAAAGTTTTGCACTTCCCACAATAGGGGGTGGTCGAGAGTCGTACCAAACGACGGGGCAAAACTCCGGGCGTTATTAAATGATGGTTCGGAGAATAATTTTGAATAATTTGAGACAAATTTTGACAATTTATTAAAAAATTTGCATTTCTTCGACGAATTTTAATGTACTTTTTGTAGTATAAAAAACTTAAATTTTGGCAGCACTGAAAATTTCTATAGCGTTGATCAAGACAAGGTGGAATACAAGATATGACAAAAATCCGCTGAAAAATATGAATATTTAGGTACCAAAATATTGGGTTAGGTTAGGTGTGACAATCAAAAGTTTTGCACTTCCCACAATAGCGGGTGGTCGAGAGTGGTACCAAACGACGGGGCAAAACTCCGGGCGTTATTTAATGATGGTTCAGAGAAAAACTTTGAATAATTTGAGACAAATTTTGACAATTTATTAAAAATTTTGCATTTCTTTGACGAATTTTTAATGTTCTTTTTGTAGTATAAAAAACTTAAATTTTGGCAGCACTGAAAATTTCTATAGCGTTGATCAAGACAAGATGGAATACAAGATATGACAAAAATCCGCTGAAAAATATGAATATTTAGGTACCAAAATATTGGGTTAGGTTAGGTGTGACAATCAAAAGTTTTGCACTTCCCACAATAGGGGGTGGTCGAGAGTGGTTCCAAACGACGGGGCAAAACTCCGGGCGTTATTTAATGATGGTTCAGAGAAAAACTTTGAATAATTTGAGACAAATTTTGACAATTTATTAAGAAATTTGCATTTCTTTGACAAATTTTTAATGTTCTATTTGTAGTATAAAAAACTTAAATTTTGGCAGCACTGAAAATTTCTATAGCGTTGATCAAGACAAGATGGAATACAAGATATGACAAAAATCCGCTGAAAAATATGAATATTCAGGTACCAAAAGATTCGGTTAGGTTAGGTGTGACAATCAAAAGTTTTGCACTTCCCACAATAGGGGGTGGTCGAGAGTCGTACCAAACGACGGGGCAAAACTCCGGGCGTTATTAAATGATGGTTCGGAGAATAATTTTGAATAATTTGAGACAAATTTTGACAATTTATTAAAAAATTTGCATTTCTTCGACGAATTTTTAATGTTCTTTTTGTAGTATAAAAAACTTAAATTTTGGCAGCAATGAAAATTTCTATAGCGTTGATCAAGACAAGGTGGAATACAAGATATGACAAAAATCCGCTGAAAAATATGAATATTCAGGTACCAAAAGATTCGGTTAGGTTAGGTGTGACAATCAAAAGTTTTGCACTTCCCACAATAGGGGGTGGTCGAGAGTCGTACCAAACGACGGGGCAAAACTCCGGGCGTTATTAAATGATGGTTCGGAGAATAATTTTGAATAATTTGAGACAAATTTTGACAATTTATTAAAAAATTTGCATTTCTTCGACGAATTTTAATGTACTTTTTGTAGTATAAAAAACTTAAATTTTGGCAGCACTGAAAATTTATATAGCGTTGATCAAGACAAGGTGGAATACAAGATATGACAAAAATCCGCTGAAAAATATGAATATTTAGGTACCAAAATATTGGGTTAGGTTAGGTGTGACAATCAAAAGTTTTGCACTTCCCACAATAGCGGGTGGTCGAGAGTGGTACCAAACGACGGGGCAAAACTCCGGGCGTTATTTAATGATGGTTCAGAGAAAACTTTGAATAATTTGAGACAAATTTTGACAATTTATTAAAAATTTTGCATTTCTTTGACGAATTTTTAATGTTCTTTTTGTAGTATAAAAAACTTAAATTTTGGCAGCACTGAAAATTTCTATAGCGTTGATCAAGACAAGATGGAATACAAGATATGACAAAAATCCGCTGAAAAATATGAATATTTAGGTACCAAAATATTGGGTTAGGTTAGGTGTGACAATCAAAAGTTTTGCACTTCCCACAATAGGGGGTGGTCGAGAGTCGTACCAAACGACGGGGCAAAACTCCGGGCGTTATTAAATGATGGTTCGGAGAATAATTTTGAATAATTTGAGACAAATTTTGACAATTTATTAAAAAATTTGCATTTCTTCGACGAATTTTTAATGTTCTTTTTGTAGTATAAAAAACTTAAATTTTGGCAGCAATGAAAATTTCTATAGCGTTGATCAAGACAAGGTGGAATACAAGATATGACAAAAATCCGCTGAAAAATATGAATATTTAGGTACCAAAATATTGGGTTAGGTTAGGTGTGACAATCAAAAGTTTTGCACTTCCCACAATAGGGGGTGGTCGAGAGTGGTACCAAACGACGGGGCAAAACTCCGAGCGTTATTTAATGATGGTTCAGAGAAAAACTTTGAATAATTTGAGACAAATTTTGACAATTTATTAAGAAATTTGCATTTCTTTGACAAATTTTTAATGTTCTATTTGTAGTACAAAAACTCTTAAATTTTGGCAGCATTGAAAATTTCTATAGCGTTGATCAAGACAAGGAAGAATACAAGATATGACAAAAACCCGCTGAAAAATATGAATATTCAGGTACCAAAAGTTTCGGTTAGGTTAGGTGTGACAATCAAAAGTTTTGCACTTCCCACAATAGGGGGTGGTCGAGAGTCGTACCAAACGACGGGGCAAAACTCCGGGCGTTATTAAATGATGGTTCGGAGAATAATTTTGAATAATTTGAGACAAATTTTGACAATTTATTAAAAAATTTGCATTTCTTCGACGAATTTTAATGTACTTTTTGTAGTATAAAAAACTTAAATTTTGGCAGCACTGAAAATTTCTATAGCGTTGATCAAGACAAGGTGGAATACAAGATATGACAAAAATCCGCTGAAAAATATGAATATTCAGGTACCAAAAGATTCGGTTAGGTTAGGTGTGACAATCAAAAGTTTTGCACTTCCCACAATAGGGGGTGGTCGAGAGTCGTACCAAACGACGGGGCAAAACTCCGGGCGTTATTAAATGATGGTTCGGAGAATAATTTTGAATAATTTGAGACAAATTTTGACAATTTATTAAAAAATTTGCATTTCTTCGACGAATTTTAATGTACTTTTTGTAGTATAAAAAACTTAAATTTTGGCAGCACTGAAAATTTCTATAGCGTTGATCAAGACAAGGTGGAATACAAGATATGACAAAAATCCGCTGAAAAATATGAATATTTAGGTACCGAAAGATTAGGTTAGGTTAGGTGTGACAATCAAAAGTTTTGCACTTCCCACAATAGGGGGTGGTCGAGAGTGGTACCAAACGACGGGGCAAAACTCCGGGCGTTATTTAATGATGGTTCAGAGAAAAACTTTGAATAATTTGAGACAAATTTTGACAATTTATTAAGAAATTTGCATTTCTTTGACAAATTTTTAATGTTCTATTTGTAGTATAAAAAACTTAAATTTTGGCAGCAATGAAAATTTCTATAGCGTTGATCAAGACATGGTAGAATACAAGATATGACAAAAATCCGCTGAAAAATATGAATATTTAGGTACCGAAAGATTAGGTTAGGTTAGGTGTGACAATCAAAAGTTTTGCACTTCCCACAATAGGGGGTGGTCGAGAGTCGTACCAAACGACGGGGCAAAACTCCGGGCGTTATTAAATGATGGTTCGGAGAATAATTTTGAATAATTTGAGACAAATTTTGACAATTAATTAAAAAATTTGCATTTCTTCGACGAATTTTTAATGTTCTTTTTGTAGTATAAAAATCTTAAATTTTGGCAGCACTGAAAATTTCTATAGCGTTGATCAAGACAAGGTGGAATACAAGATATGACAAAAATCCGCTGAAAAATATGAATATTTAGGTACCAAAATATTGGGTTAGGTTAGGTGTGACAATCAAAAGTTTTGCACTTCCCACAATAGCGGGTGGTCGAGAGTGGTACCAAACGACGGGGCAAAACTCCGGGCGTTATTTAATGATGGTTCAGAGAAAAACTTTGAATAATTTGAGACAAATTTTGACAATTTATTAAAAATTTTGCATTTCTTTGACGAATTTTTAATGTTCTTTTTGTAGTATAAAAAACTTAAATTTTGGCAGCAATGAAAATTTCTATAGCGTTGATCAAGACAAGGTAGAATACAAGATATGACAAAAATCCGCTGAAAAATATGAATATTCAGGTACCAAAAGATTCGGTTAGGTTAGGTGTGACAATCAAAAGTTTTGCACTTCCCACAATAGAGGGTGGTCGAGAGTCGTACCAAACGACGGGGCAAAACTCCGGGCGTTATTAAATGATGGTTCGGAGAATAATTTTAAATAATTTGAGACAAATTTTGACAATTTATTAAAAAATTTGCATTTCTTCGACGAATTTTTAATGTTCTTTTTGTAGTATAAAAAACTTAAATTTTGGCAGCAATGAAAATTTCTATAGCGTTGATCAAGACAAGGTGGAATACAAGATATGACAAAAACCAGCTGAAAAATATGAATATTCAGGTACCAAAAGTTTCGGTTAGGTTAGGTGTGACAATCAAAAGTTTTGCACTTCCCACAATAGGGGGTGGTCGAGAGTCGTACCAAACGACGGGGCAAAACTCCGGGCGTTATTAAATGATGGTTCGGAGAATAATTTTGAATAATTTGAGACAAATTTTGACAATTTATTAAAAAATTTGCATTTCTTCGACGAATTTTTAATGTTCTTTTTGTAGTATAAAAATCTTAAATTTTGGCAGCACTGAAAATTTCTATAGCGTTGATCAAGACAAGGTGGAATACAAGATATGACAAAAATCCGCTGAAAAATATGAATATTTAGGTACCAAAATATTGGGTTAGGTTAGGTGTGACAATCAAAAGTTTTGCACTTCCCACAATAGCGGGTGGTCGAGAGTGGTACCAAACGACGGGGCAAAACTCCGGGCGTTATTTAATGATGGTTCAGAGAAAAACTTTGAATAATTTGAGACAAATTTTGACAATTTATTAAAAATTTTGCATTTCTTTGACGAATTTTTAATGTGCTTTTTGTAGTATAAAAAACTTAAATTTTGGCAGCACTGAAAATTTCTATAGCGTTGATCAAGACAAGATGGAATACAAGATATGACAAAAATCCGCTGAAAAATATGAATATTTAGGTACCAAAATATTGGGTTAGGTTAGGTGTGACAATCAAAAGTTTTGCACTTCCCACAATAGGGGGTGGTCGAGAGTGGTACCAAACGACGGGGCAAAACTCCGGGCGTTATTTAATGATGGTTCAGAGAAAAACTTTGAATAATTTGAGACAAATTTTGACAATTTATTAAGAAATTTGCATTTCTTTGACAAATTTTTAATGTTCTATTTGTAGTACCAAAACTCTTAAATTTTGGCAGCATTGAAAATATCTATAGCGTTGATCAAGACAAGGTAGAATACAAGATATGACAAAAATCCGCTGAAAAATATGAATATTCAGGTACCAAAAGATTCGGTTAGGTTAGGTGTGACAATCAAAAGTTTTGCACTTCCCACAATAGGGGGTGGTCGAGAGTCGTACCAAACGACGGGGCAAAACTCCGGGCGTTATTAAATGATGGTTCGGAGAATAATTTTGAATAATTTGAGACAAATTTTGACAATTTATTAAAAAATTTGCATTTCTTCGACGAATTTTTAATGTTCTTTTTGTAGTATAAAAAACTTAAATTTTGGCAGCAATGAAAATTTCTATAGCGTTGATCAAGACAAGGTGGAATACAAGATATGACAAAAATCCGCTGAAAAATATGAATATTCAGGTACCAAAAGATTCGGTTAGGTTAGGTGTGACAATCAAAAGTTTTGCACTTCCCACAATAGGGGGTGGTCGAGAGTGGTACCAAACGACGGGGCAAAACTCCGGGCGTTATTTAATGATGGTTCAGAGAAAAACTTTGAATAATTTGAGACAAATTTTGACAATTTATTAAGAAATTTGCATTTCTTCGACGAATTTTAATGTACTTTTTGTAGTATAAAAAACTTAAATTTTGGCAGCACTGAAAATTTCTATAGCGTTGATCAAGACAAGGTGGAATACAAGATATGACAAAAATCCGCTGAAAAATATGAATATTTAGGTACCAAAATATTGGGTTAGGTTAGGTGTGACAATCAAAAGTTTTGCACTTCCCACAATAGCGGGTGGTCGAGAGTGGTACCAAACGACGGGGCAAAACTCCGGGCGTTATTTAATGATGGTTCAGAGAAAAACTTTGAATAATTTGAGACAAATTTTGACAATTTATTAAAAATTTTGCATTTCTTTGACGAATTTTTAATGTTCTTTTTGTAGTATAAAAAACTTAAATTTTGGCAGCACTGAAAATTTCTATAGCGTTGATCAAGACAAGGTGGAATACAAGATATGACAAAAATCCGCTGAAAAATATGAATATTTAGGTACCAAAATATTGGGTTAGGTTAGGTGTGACAATCAAAAGTTTTGCACTTCCCACAATAGCGGGTGGTCGAGAGTGGTACCAAACGACGGGGCAAAACTCCGGGCGTTATTTAATGATGGTTCAGAGAAAAACTTTGAATAATTTGAGACAAATTTTGACAATTTATTAAAAAATTTGCATTTCTTCGACGAATTTTTAATGTTCTTTTTGTAGTATAAAAAACTTAAATTTTGGCAGCAATGAAAATTTCTATAGCGTTGATCAAGACAAGGTGGAATACAAGATATGACAAAAATCCGCTGAAAAATATGAATATTCAGGTACCAAAAGATTCGGTTAGGTTAGGTGTGACAATCAAAAGTTTTGCACTTCCCACAATAGGGGGTGGTCGAGAGTGGTACCAAACGACGGGGCAAAACTCCGGGCGTTATTTAATGATGGTTCAGAGAAAAACTTTGAATAATTTGAGACAAATTTTGACAATTTATTAAGAAATTTGCATTTCTTCGACGAATTTTAATGTACTTTTTGTAGTATAAAAAACTTAAATTTTGGCAGCACTGAAAATTTCTATAGCGTTGATCAAGACAAGGTGGAATACAAGATATGACAAAAATCCGCTGAAAAATATGAATATTTAGGTACCAAAATATTGGGTTAGGTTAGGTGTGACAATCAAAAGTTTTGCACTTCCCACAATAGCGGGTGGTCGAGAGTGGTACCAAACGACGGGGCAAAACTCCGGGCGTTATTTAATGATGGTTCAGAGAAAAACTTTGAATAATTTGAGACAAATTTTGACAATTTATTAAAAATTTTGCATTTCTTTGACGAATTTTTAATGTTCTTTTTGTAGTATAAAAAACTTAAATTTTGGCAGCACTGAAAATTTCTATAGCGTTGATCAAGACAAGGTGGAATACAAGATATGACAAAAATCCGCTGAAAAATATGAATATTTAGGTACCAAAATATTGGGTTAGGTTAGGTGTGACAATCAAAAGTTTTGCACTTCCCACAATAGCGGGTGGTCGAGAGTGGTACCAAACGACGGGGCAAAACTCCGGGCGTTATTTAATGATGGTTCAGAGAAAAACTTTGAATAATTTGAGACAAATTTTGACAATTTATTAAAAATTTTGCATTTCTTTGACGAATTTTTAATGTTCTTTTTGTAGTATAAAAAACTTAAATTTTGGCAGCACTGAAAATTTCAATAGCGTTGATCAAGACAAGGAAGAATACAAGATATGACAAAAACCAGCTGAAAAATATGAATATTCAGGTACCAAAAGTTTCGGTTAGGTTAGGTGTGACAATCAAAAGTTTTGCACTTCCCACAATACGGGGTGGTCGAGAGTCGTACCAAACGACGGGGCAAAACTCCGGGCGTTATTAAATGATGGTTCGGAGAATAATTTTGAATAATTTGAGACAAATTTTGACAATTTATTAAAAAATTTGCATTTCTTCGACGAATTTTTAATGTTCTTTTTGTAGTATAAAAATCTTAAATTTTGGCAGCACTGAAAATTTCTATAGCGTTGATCAAGACAAGGTGGAATACAAGATATGACAAAAATCCGCTGAAAAATATGAATATTTAGGTACCAAAATATTGGGTTAGGTTAGGTGTGACAATCAAAAGTTTTGCACTTCCCACAATAGCGGGTGGTCGAGAGTGGTACCAAACGACGGGGCAAAACTCCGGGCGTTATTTAATGATGGTTCAGAGAAAAACTTTGAATAATTTGAGACAAATTTTGACAATTTATTAAAAATTTTGCATTTCTTTGACGAATTTTTAATGTTCTTTTTGTAGTATAAAAAACTTAAATTTTGGCAGCACTGAAAATTTCTATAGCGTTGATCAAGACAAGATGGAATACAAGATATGACAAAAATCCGCTGAAAAATATGAATATTTAGGTACCAAAATATTGGGTTAGGTTAGGTGTGACAATCAAAAGTTTTGCACTTCCCACAATAGGGGGTGGTCGAGAGTGGTACCAAACGACGGGGCAAAACTCCGGGCGTTATTTAATGATGGTTCAGAGAAAAACTTTGAATAATTTGAGACAAATTTTGACAATTTATTAAGAAATTTGCATTTCTTCGACGAATTTTAATGTACTTTTTGTAGTATAAAAAACTTAAATTTTGGCAGCACTGAAAATTTCTATAGCGTTGATCAAGACAAGGTGGAATACAAGATATGACAAAAATCCGCTGAAAAATATGAATATTTAGGTACCAAAATATTGGGTTAGGTTAGGTGTGACAATCAAAAGTTTTGCACTTCCCACAATAGCGGGTGGTCGAGAGTGGTACCAAACGACGGGGCAAAACTCCGGGCGTTATTTAATGATGGTTCAGAGAAAAACTTTGAATAATTTGAGACAAATTTTGACAATTTATTAAAAATTTTGCATTTCTTTGACGAATTTTTAATGTTCTTTTTGTAGTATAAAAAACTTAAATTTTGGCAGCACTGAAAATTTCTATAGCGTTGATCAAGACAAGGTGGAATACAAGATATGACAAAAATCCGCTGAAAAATATGAATATTTAGGTACCAAAATATTGGGTTAGGTTAGGTGTGACAATCAAAAGTTTTGCACTTCCCACAATAGCGGGTGGTCGAGAGTGGTACCAAACGACGGGGCAAAACTCCGGGCGTTATTTAATGATGGTTCAGAGAAAAACTTTGAATAATTTGAGACAAATTTTGACAATTTATTAAAAATTTTGCATTTCTTTGACGAATTTTTAATGTTCTTTTTGTAGTATAAAAAACTTAAATTTTGGCAGCACTGAAAATTTCAATAGCGTTGATCAAGACAAGGAAGAATACAAGATATGACAAAAACCAGCTGAAAAATATGAATATTCAGGTACCAAAAGTTTCGGTTAGGTTAGGTGTGACAATCAAAAGTTTTGCACTTCCCACAATACGGGGTGGTCGAGAGTCGTACCAAACGACGGGGCAAAACTCCGGGCGTTATTAAATGATGGTTCGGAGAATAATTTTGAATAATTTGAGACAAATTTTGACAATTTATTAAAAAATTTGCATTTCTTCGACGAATTTTTAATGTTCTTTTTGTAGTATAAAAATCTTAAATTTTGGCAGCACTGAAAATTTCTATAGCGTTGATCAAGACAAGGTGGAATACAAGATATGACAAAAATCCGCTGAAAAATATGAATATTTAGGTACCAAAATATTGGGTTAGGTTAGGTGTGACAATCAAAAGTTTTGCACTTCCCACAATAGCGGGTGGTCGAGAGTGGTACCAAACGACGGGGCAAAACTCCGGGCGTTATTTAATGATGGTTCAGAGAAAAACTTTGAATAATTTGAGACAAATTTTGACAATTTATTAAAAATTTTGCATTTCTTTGACGAATTTTTAATGTTCTTTTTGTAGTATAAAAAACTTAAATTTTGGCAGCACTGAAAATTTCTATAGCGTTGATCAAGACAAGATGGAATACAAGATATGACAAAAATCCGCTGAAAAATATGAATATTTAGGTACCAAAATATTGGGTTAGGTTAGGTGTGACAATCAAAAGTTTTGCACTTCCCACAATAGGGGGTGGTCGAGAGTGGTACCAAACGACGGGGCAAAACTCCGGGCGTTATTTAATGATGGTTCAGAGAAAAACTTTGAATAATTTGAGACAAATTTTGACAATTTATTAAGAAATTTGCATTTCTTTGACAAATTTTTAATGTTCTATTTGTAGTACCAAAACTCTTAAATTTTGGCAGCATTGAAAATATCTATAGCGTTGATCAAGACAAGGTAGAATACAAGATATGACAAAAATCCGCTGAAAAATATGAATATTCAGGTACCAAAAGATTCGGTTAGGTTAGGTGTGACAATCAAAAGTTTTGCACTTCCCACAATAGGGGGTGGTCGAGAGTCGTACCAAACGACGGGGCAAAACTCCGGGCGTTATTAAATGATGGTTCGGAGAATAATTTTGAATAATTTGAGACAAATTTTGACAATTTATTAAAAAATTTGCATTTCTTCGACGAATTTTTAATGTTCTTTTTGTAGTATAAAAAACTTAAATTTTGGCAGCAATGAAAATTTCTATAGCGTTGATCAAGACAAGATGGAATACAAGATATGACAAAAATCCGCTGAAAAATATGAATATTTAGGTACCAAAATATTGGGTTAGGTTAGGTGTGACAATCAAAAGTTTTGCACTTCCCACAATAGGGGGTGGTCGAGAGTGGTACCAAACGACGGGGCAAAACTCCGGGCGTTATTTAATGATGGTTCAGAGAAAAACTTTGAATAATTTGAGACAAATTTTGACAATTTATTAAGAAATTTGCATTTCTTTGACAAATTTTTAATGTTCTATTTGTAGTACCAAAACTCTTAAATTTTGGCAGCATTGAAAATATCTATAGCGTTGATCAAGACAAGGTAGAATACAAGATATGACAAAAATCCGCTGAAAAATATGAATATTCAGGTACCAAAAGATTCGGTTAGGTTAGGTGTGACAATCAAAAGTTTTGCACTTCCCACAATAGGGGGTGGTCGAGAGTCGTACCAAACGACGGGGCAAAACTCCGGGCGTTATTAAATGATGGTTCGGAGAATAATTTTGAATAATTTGAGACAAATTTTGACAATTTACTAAAAAATTTGCATTTCTTCGACGAATTTTTAATGTTCTTTTTGTAGTATAAAAAACTTAAATTTTGGCAGCAATGAAAATTTCTATAGCGTTGATCAAGACAAGGTGGAATACAAGATATGACAAAAATCCGCTGAAAAATATGAATATTCAGGTACCAAAAGATTCGGTTAGGTTATTTATTTATTTATTTATTTATTAGTAGGAAACTCAACAGCTTTTTTACAGAGTACATGGAATTATAGCAATGACATTAAAATCTTAAGCCAATGACAGAGTTTCACGACATTCGTATAAGTATATAAAACTAGAAAAACAGAGTTAAGTATATAATATATACATTACAACATGAAATTAAATGATAAAAAAGAAATAACAAAAATAAAGAAAAACATCTCATTTATCCACTGGTGAGCACATTTGCGACTTGTTTCCGATATGACTCCTTAGATAATTGAAATATATCAACACTTTCAAAGCGTTCAGAATAAATGCGAGATAGTCGTGTCATAACAGCATTTTTGCCATAATTGGTGCGATGATAAGGTACAGTAAATAAATGGGTGTGTCTGGTGCGGTACTTTTGAGTACAGAATTGTATACACGATAGAAGATCACTACTATCAAGCCCACCACGCAAAATATCAAAGAGTAGAAGCATATCCAGCAATATGCGTCTATCATCAAGAGGAAGAAGGTGATAGTGTCTACAGTCTGCGGAATACGAGGAGTGACGTTTTTTAAATTTGAAGTTCAGAAATCTTACAAATTTCTTCTGTAATCTCTCAATTCTTGCAATATAGACACTGTATTGAGGTGACCAAATTGGACCACAGTACTCCAAAATGCCACGCACATAAGCATAATATATAATCTTTAAGCTATGACAATTTTTAAATGGTTCACAAGTACGCATTACAAAACCAAGATTACGAGAGGCTTTATTGATGATGCTATCAATGTGTTGAGAGAACAGCAATTTAGAATCAAGCATTATACCGAGATCTCTGACTACATCGACCCTTTCAATTATATTATTGTCAAATCGGTATGGATATTTAATTGGGGTTTTAGATCGACTAAAGCTGATACACTGACACTTCGAAACATTGACAGTAATGTTATTTTGCAAGTAGTACCGATATAATGCATGTAGATCACGTTGAATAAGTTCACAGTCAAGTCTTGATCTAACACACATATATATTTTCATATCATCCGCGTACAAGAGGTGTTTTGCGTATTTAAAACATGACTGAATATCATATAAATATGCGCAGTAAAATAGAGGTCCCAGCAAAGACCCCTGGGGAACGCCGGAAGGGATATTTACGAAGTCCGATCTGAAGCCACCCATTACTACAGCCTGAGAGCGGTTAGACAAGTATGAACTCAGCCATTTGAGTAAGTCACCATGGATCCCAAGTCTTTGTAGTTTTGTGAGCAGGATAACGTGATCTACACGATCGAATGCTTTTTCAAAATCTGTGTAGATCACGTCAACCTGTCCACTAACTTCCATATTACATACGACGTAGTTACTGAATGTGGCTAAGTTAGATGTTGTTGATCGTTGTTTAACGAAACCATGTTGAGTAGGGCCTAAGCCATTAGCCACTATAGGGTAAATACTCTTATAAACAATTCTTTCGAAAACCTTTCCTAGTGTGTTTAGGATCGATATGGGACGATAGTTTTTTATATCTGACTTGGGGCCCTTTTTATGTATGGGGACTACGTGAGCAGCCTTCCAAATAGACGGATACACACATTCGACCAAAGACCTTTTAAATAAAAGTGTAATTGGACGTGCTAAGCTATTAGCACAACCGCGTAGGAACACTGCAGGTAGGCCATCTTTCCCCGGACCTTTAGTTTTATCTAATGTGCGTAAGATGCTAAGTACAGTGTCATCGTTGACATCTAGGTTAGATAGGACATTAATTGTGTCTAACATTTCACTAGATGTAAAGCCGGGTGCTGTGTCTGTGGCAGGGTGTAGAGGTGGTTTAGCAAATACACTGTAAAAATATTTGTTAAATGCCGTGCAGATACTAAGACCGTCCTTATATGTTTCATTATTTAACATAAGTGTGTTTGGATATTGACTACCACCTCTTTTACTTTTGACATAGGTCCAAAAAGCTCTGGGGGAGTGACTAATCATTTCTTCTGTACGTCTGATATAGGTCTGAAAACATGATTGTTGAGCACTATGTTGTCTAGCACGCAGTATTGAAAATTCATGATAGTCACGGGGGTTGCCGTATTTTTTCCATTTCTTATGCAGTTTATCTTTTTCACGAATAATCTTAATAAGGGCGCGGCCATACCAAACGGGATAATTACGACGTTTAGATTTATTTTTCAATGGAATAAAGCGCTCCACTCCCATTTTTATGTTGTTGTAAAAAGCATCAACCGCCTTGTCAACCGAGTCAGCTGCTAATGTTTCATCCCAATCTATTTTGTTAAAGTATTTATTGAGCTCATCATAATTACCCCTGTTGTAATTGGGTCGCGGTATGTATACTTCCTCTAGGGGAGTCGAGAACAACTCATTAGCTGTTAGCATTAAAGAAGGATGATAAGGATCTTCGCGAAGTAAAGGATCATCGCTCCTACTGATAAAAATAGGTGTCGTTGAGAAGCATAAATCTAAAATCCTGCCAATGGAATTTGTAATAAGATTATATTGCGTGAAACCTAGGATGCCCATATTGTCTGCAAAAGTAGTAGCCGCAATTCGCATTTGTTGCGGACAATTATTCATTATATTAAAGCCTCTGACCAGGTCAAACATGGTAAGTTAAAGTCACCTATAATTATATAGTCATGGTTAACATGTTCAGTCAATATGTTATTTACGGTTTGGCCAATCTTTTCCAGTTGTAACGGATTACTAGACACATCAGGAGGAATGTAGACCAATATAAGGTCTAAGTCCTTAACTGTGCCAATACTTAGAGATGAAAGTGTAACGTGTAATATCTCAGTACCATCACACAGATAATCGCGACAGCGTGTGGCATTAAATTTGCGGTTTATGCACATCATAACGCCTCCGCCCCTCCCTTTACCCGTCAAAGCTAGATCACGGTCTTGTCGAAATATTTGATACCTATCATCACATAACTCAGAATCCAAAATATCATCCTGCAACCATGTTTCCGTAAAAAATATAATATCGTAGTTACAACGTGAGATACTATTAAATGCGTCTAATACTTTAGTTCTAAGACCTCGAACGTTTTGATAAAAAAAAACTTAACCTTTTATTTGCCATAGTTTAGAACTCCAAGAAGCTAATTGTGCAAAAGTGTAGTACACAAGTGGGGACAATATAATTGTATCCAACAATATATTACATCTAAAGGAATAACACCGTTTGCATGTTATATGTTCACAACAGACACAACACCGACAGCAAAAGTTAATTTCTTGAATCACTAAAAACATACCAGATAGTATTTGTCGACGACAGTAGCTAATCATTTTAACTGTTATATACACCCGGCCATACAACTGACTATACTCGCTTCCTATGGCATTCAAAGTGTTGTTATGGGCTTTGTCTTTTATTAAGCATAAACATGGACGTGGTCTGTTACTCACCAGCAGAATAAAAACATAAGTTATTTTACGTAAACAATAATCAAATCTATAATATATGCGGGTTGTAGTCATTTCCATATTAAAGAAGCGAAATAAAATACCCTTAGCATTATCATTATATGAAACGACGGGGCAAAACTCCGGGCGTTATTTAATGATGGTTCAGAGAAAAACTTTGAATAATTTGAGACAAATTTTGACAATTTATTAAGAAATTTGCATTTCTTCGACGAATTTTAAAGTACTTTTTGTAGTATAAAAAACTTAAATTTTGGCAGCACTGAAAATTTCTATAGCGTTGATCAAGACAAGGTGGAATACAAGATATGACAAAAACCCGCTGAAAAATATGAATATTCAGGTACCAAAAGTTTCGGTTAGGTTAGGTGTGACAATCAAAAGTTTTGCACTTCCCACAATAGGGGGTGGTCGAGAGTCGTACCAAACGACGGGGCAAAACTCCGGGCGTTATTAAATGATGGTTCGGAGAATAATTTTGAATAATTTGAGACAAATTTTGACAATTTATTAAAAAATTTGCATTTCTTCGACGAATTTTTAATGTTCTTTTTGTAGTATAAAAATCTTAAATTTTGGCAGCACTGAAAATTTCTATAGCGTTGATCAAGACAAGGTGGAATACAAGATATGACAAAAATCCGCTGAAAAATATGAATATTTAGGTACCAAAATATTGGGTTAGGTTAGGTGTGACAATCAAAAGTTTTGCACTTCCCACAATAGCGGGTGGTCGAGAGTGGTACCAAACGACGGGGCAAAACTCCGGGCGTTATTTAATGATGGTTCAGAGAAAAACTTTGAATAATTTGAGACAAATTTTGACAATTTATTAAAAATTTTGCATTTCTTTGACGAATTTTTAATGTTCTTTTTGTAGTATAAAAAACTTAAATTTTGGCAGCACTGAAAATTTCTATAGCGTTGATCAAGACATGGTAGAATACAAGATATGACAAAAATCCGCTGAAAAATATGAATATTTAGGTACCGAAAGATTAGGTTAGGTTAGGTGTGACAATCAAAAGTTTTGCACTTCCCACAATAGGGGGTGGTCGAGAGTCGTACCAAACGACGGGGCAAAACTCCGGGCGTTATTAAATGATGGTTCGGAGAATAATTTTGAATAATTTGAGACAAATTTTGACAATTTATTAAAAAATTTGCATTTCTTCGACGAATTTTTAATGTTCTTTTTGTAGTATAAAAAACTTAAATTTTGGCAGCAATGAAAATTTCTATAGCGTTGATCAAGACAAGGTGGAATACAAGATATGACAAAAATCCGCTGAAAAATATGAATATTTAGGTACCAAAATATTGGGTTAGGTTAGGTGTGACAATCAAAAGTTTTGCACTTCCCACAATAGGGGGTGGTCGAGAGTGGTACCAAACGACGGGGCAAAACTCCGGGCGTTATTTAATGATGGTTCAGAGAAAAACTTTGAATAATTTGAGACAAATTTTGACAATTTATTAAGAAATTTGCATTTCTTTGACAAATTTTTAATGTTCTATTTGTAGTATAAAAAACTTAAATTTTGGCAGCAATGAAAATTTCTATAGCGTTGATCAAGACATGGTAGAATACAAGATATGACAAAAATCCGCTGAAAAATATGAATATTTAGGTACCGAAAGATTAGGTTAGGTTAGGTGTGACAATCAAAAGTTTTGCACTTCCCACAATAGGGGGTGGTCGAGAGTCGTACCAAACGACGGGGCAAAACTCCGGGCGTTATTAAATGATGGTTCGGAGAATAATTTTGAATAATTTGAGACAAATTTTGACAATTAATTAAAAAATTTGCATTTCTTCGACGAATTTTTAATGTTCTTTTTGTAGTATAAAAATCTTAAATTTTGGCAGCACTGAAAATTTCTATAGCGTTGATCAAGACAAGGTGGAATACAAGATATGACAAAAATCCGCTGAAAAATATGAATATTTAGGTACCAAAATATTGGGTTAGGTTAGGTGTGACAATCAAAAGTTTTGCACTTCCCACAATAGCGGGTGGTCGAGAGTGGTACCAAACGACGGGGCAAAACTCCGGGCGTTATTTAATGATGGTTCAGAGAAAAACTTTGAATAATTTGAGACAAATTTTGACAATTTATTAAAAATTTTGCATTTCTTTGACGAATTTTTAATGTTCTTTTTGTAGTATAAAAAACTTAAATTTTGGCAGCAATGAAAATTTCTATAGCGTTGATCAAGACAAGGTAGAATACAAGATATGACAAAAATCCGCTGAAAAATATGAATATTCAGGTACCAAAAGATTCGGTTAGGTTAGGTGTGACAATCAAAAGTTTTGCACTTCCCACAATAGAGGGTGGTCGAGAGTCGTACCAAACGACGGGGCAAAACTCCGGGCGTTATTAAATGATGGTTCGGAGAATAATTTTAAATAATTTGAGACAAATTTTGACAATTTATTAAAAAATTTGCATTTCTTCGACGAATTTTTAATGTTCTTTTTGTAGTATAAAAAACTTAAATTTTGGCAGCAATGAAAATTTCTATAGCGTTGATCAAGACAAGGTGGAATACAAGATATGACAAAAATCCGCTGAAAAATATGAATATTCAGGTACCAAAAGATTCGGTTAGGTTAGGTGTGACAATCAAAAGTTTTGCACTTCCCACAATAGGGGGTGGTCGAGAGTGGTACCAAACGACGGGGCAAAACTCCAAGCGTTATTTAATGATGGTTCAGAGAAAAACTTTGAATAATTTGAGACAAATTTTGACAATTTATTAAGAAATTTGCATTTCTTCGACGAATTTTAATGTACTTTTTGTAGTATAAAAAACTTAGATTTTGGCAGCACTGAAAATTTCTATAGCGTTGATCAAGACAAGGTGGAATACAAGATATGACAAAAATCCGCTGAAAAATATGAATATTTAGGTACCAAAATATTGGGTTAGGTTAGGTGTGACAATCAAAAGTTTTGCACTTCCCACAATAGCGGGTGGTCGAGAGTGGTACCAAACGACGGGGCAAAACTCCGGGCGTTATTTAATGATGGTTCAGAGAAAAACTTTGAATAATTTGAGACAAATTTTGACAATTTATTAAAAATTTTGCATTTCTTTGACGAATTTTTAATGTTCTTTTTGTAGTATAAAAAACTTAAATTTTGGCAGCACTGAAAATTTCTATAGCGTTGATCAAGACAAGATGGAATACAAGATATGACAAAAATCCGCTGAAAAATATGAATATTTAGGTACCAAAATATTGGGTTAGGTTAGGTGTGACAATCAAAAGTTTTGCACTTCCCACAATAGGGGGTGGTCGAGAGTGGTTCCAAACGACGGGGCAAAACTCCGGGCGTTATTTAATGATGGTTCAGAGAAAAACTTTGAATAATTTGAGACAAATTTTGACAATTTATTAAGAAATTTGCATTTCTTTGACAAATTTTTAATGTTCTATTTGTAGTACCAAAACTCTTAAATTTTGGCAGCATTGAAAATATCTATAGCGTTGATCAAGACAAGGTAGAATACAAGATATGACAAAAATCCGCTGAAAAATATGAATATTCAGGTACCAAAAGATTCGGTTAGGTTAGGTGTGACAATCAAAAGTTTTGCACTTCCCACAATAGGGGGTGGTCGAGAGTCGTACCAAACGACGGGGCAAAACTCCGGGCGTTATTAAATGATGGTTCGGAGAATAATTTTGAATAATTTGAGACAAATTTTGACAATTTATTAAAAAATTTGCATTTCTTCGACGAATTTTTAATGTTCTTTTTGTAGTATAAAAAACTTAAATTTTGGCAGCAATGAAAATTTCTATAGCGTTGATCAAGACAAGGTGGAATACAAGATATGACAAAAATCCGCTGAAAAATATGAATATTCAGGTACCAAAAGATTCGGTTAGGTTAGGTGTGACAATCAAAAGTTTTGCACTTCCCACAATAGGGGGTGGTCGAGAGTCGTACCAAACGACGGGGCAAAACTCCGGGCGTTATTAAATGATGGTTCGGAGAATAATTTTGAATAATTTGAGACAAATTTTGACAATTTATTAAAAAATTTGCATTTCTTCGACGAATTTTAATGTACTTTTTGTAGTATAAAAAACTTAAATTTTGGCAGCACTGAAAATTTCTATAGCGTTGATCAAGACAAGGTGGAATACAAGATATGACAAAAATCCGCTGAAAAATATGAATATTTAGGTACCAAAATATTGGGTTAGGTTAGGTGTGACAATCAAAAGTTTTGCACTTCCCACAATAGCGGGTGGTCGAGAGTGGTACCAAACGACGGGGCAAAACTCCGGGCGTTATTTAATGATGGTTCAGAGAAAAACTTTGAATAATTTGAGACAAATTTTGACAATTTATTAAAAATTTTGCATTTCTTTGACGAATTTTTAATGTTCTTTTTGTAGTATAAAAAACTTAAATTTTGGCAGCACTGAAAATTTCTATAGCGTTGATCAAGACAAGATGGAATACAAGATATGACAAAAATCCGCTGAAAAATATGAATATTTAGGTACCAAAATATTGGGTTAGGTTAGGTGTGACAATCAAAAGTTTTGCACTTCCCACAATAGGGGGTGGTCGAGAGTGGTTCCAAACGACGGGGCAAAACTCCGGGCGTTATTTAATGATGGTTCAGAGAAAAACTTTGAATAATTTGAGACAAATTTTGACAATTTATTAAGAAATTTGCATTTCTTTGACAAATTTTTAATGTTCTATTTGTAGTACCAAAACTCTTAAATTTTGGCAGCATTGAAAATATCTATAGGGTTGATCAAGACAAGGTAGAATACAAGATATGACAAAAATCCGCTGAAAAATATGAATATTCAGGTACCAAAAGATTCGGTTAGGTTAGGTGTGACAATCAAAAGTTTTGCACTTCCCACAATAGGGGGTGGTCGAGAGTCGTACCAAACGACGGGGCAAAACTCCGGGCGTTATTAAATGATGGTTCGGAGAATAATTTTGAATAATTTGAGACAAATTTTGACAATTTATTAAAAAATTTGCATTTCTTCGACGAATTTTTAATGTTCTTTTTGTAGTATAAAAAACTTAAATTTTGGCAGCAATGAAAATTTCTATAGCGTTGATCAAGACAAGGTGGAATACAAGATATGACAAAAATCCGCTGAAAAATATGAATATTCAGGTACCAAAAGATTCGGTTAGGTTAGGTGTGACAATCAAAAGTTTTGCACTTCCCACAATAGGGGGTGGTCGAGAGTCGTACCAAACGACGGGGCAAAACTCCGGGCGTTATTAAATGATGGTTCGGAGAATAATTTTGAATAATTTGAGACAAATTTTGACAATTTATTAAAAAATTTGCATTTCTTCGACGAATTTTAATGTACTTTTTGTAGTATAAAAAACTTAAATTTTGGCAGCACTGAAAATTTATATAGCGTTGATCAAGACAAGGTGGAATACAAGATATGACAAAAATCCGCTGAAAAATATGAATATTTAGGTACCAAAATATTGGGTTAGGTTAGGTGTGACAATCAAAAGTTTTGCACTTCCCACAATAGCGGGTGGTCGAGAGTGGTACCAAACGACGGGGCAAAACTCCGGGCGTTATTTAATGATGGTTCAGAGAAAACTTTGAATAATTTGAGACAAATTTTGACAATTTATTAAAAATTTTGCATTTCTTTGACGAATTTTTAATGTTCTTTTTGTAGTATAAAAAACTTAAATTTTGGCAGCACTGAAAATTTCTATAGCGTTGATCAAGACAAGATGGAATACAAGATATGACAAAAATCCGCTGAAAAATATGAATATTTAGGTACCAAAATATTGGGTTAGGTTAGGTGTGACAATCAAAAGTTTTGCACTTCCCACAATAGGGGGTGGTCGAGAGTCGTACCAAACGACGGGGCAAAACTCCGGGCGTTATTAAATGATGGTTCGGAGAATAATTTTGAATAATTTGAGACAAATTTTGACAATTTATTAAAAAATTTGCATTTCTTCGACGAATTTTTAATGTTCTTTTTGTAGTATAAAAAACTTAAATTTTGGCAGCAATGAAAATTTCTATAGCGTTGATCAAGACAAGGTGGAATACAAGATATGACAAAAATCCGCTGAAAAATATGAATATTTAGGTACCAAAATATTGGGTTAGGTTAGGTGTGACAATCAAAAGTTTTGCACTTCCCACAATAGGGGGTGGTCGAGAGTGGTACCAAACGACGGGGCAAAACTCCGAGCGTTATTTAATGATGGTTCAGAGAAAAACTTTGAATAATTTGAGACAAATTTTGACAATTTATTAAGAAATTTGCATTTCTTTGACAAATTTTTAATGTTCTATTTGTAGTACAAAAACTCTTAAATTTTGGCAGCATTGAAAATTTCTATAGCGTTGATCAAGACAAGGAAGAATACAAGATATGACAAAAACCCGCTGAAAAATATGAATATTCAGGTACCAAAAGTTTCGGTTAGGTTAGGTGTGACAATCAAAAGTTTTGCACTTCCCACAATAGGGGGTGGTCGAGAGTCGTACCAAACGACGGGGC
This sequence comes from Catocala nupta, assembly GCA_963675205.1. Taxonomy (NCBI): domain Eukaryota; kingdom Metazoa; phylum Arthropoda; class Insecta; order Lepidoptera; family Erebidae; genus Catocala; species Catocala nupta. Next base: position 242,825 of record OY776107.1, on the reverse strand, counting down.
AAAACTCCGGGCGTTATTAAATGATGGTTCGGAGAATAATTTTGAATAATTTGAGACAAATTTTGACAATTTATTAAAAAATTTGCATTTCTTCGACGAATTTTTAATGTTCTTTTTGTAGTATAAAAATCTTAAATTTTGGCAGCACTGAAAATTTCTATAGCGTTGATCAAGACAAGGTGGAATACAAGATATGACAAAAATCCGCTGAAAAATATGAATATTTAGGTACCAAAATATTGGGTTAGGTTAGGTGTGACAATCAAAAGTTTTGCACTTCCCACAATAGCGGGTGGTCGAGAGTGGTACCAAACGACGGGGCAAAACTCCGGGCGTTATTTAATGATGGTTCAGAGAAAAACTTTGAATAATTTGAGACAAATTTTGACAATTTATTAAAAAATTTGCATTTCTTTGACGAATTTTTAATGTTCTTTTTGTAGTATAAAAAACTTAAATTTTGGCAGCACTGAAAATTTCTATAGCGTTGATCAAGACAAGGAAGAATACAAGATATGACAAAAACCAGCTGAAAAATATGAATATTCAGGTACCAAAAGTTTCGGTTAGGTTAGGTGTGACAATCAAAAGTTTTGCACTTCCCACAATAGGGGGTGGTCGAGAGTCGTACCAAACGACGGGGCAAAACTCCGGGCGTTATTAAATGATGGTTCGGAGAATAATTTTGAATAATTTGAGACAAATTTTGACAATTTATTAAAAAATTTGCATTTCTTCGACGAATTTTTAATGTTCTTTTTGTAGTATAAAAATCTTAAATTTTGGCAGCACTGAAAATTTCTATAGCGTTGATCAAGACAAGGTGGAATACAAGATATGACAAAAATCCGCTGAAAAATATGAATATTTAGGTACCAAAATATTGGGTTAGGTTAGGTGTGACAATCAAAAGTTTTGCACTTCCCACAATAGCGGGTGGTCGAGAGTGGTACCAAACGACGGGGCAAAACTCCGGGCGTTATTTAATGATGGTTCAGAGAAAAACTTTGAATAATTTGAGACAAATTTTGACAATTTATTAAAAATTTTGCATTTCTTTGACGAATTTTTAATGTTCTTTTTGTAGTATAAAAAACTTAAATTTTGGCAGCACTGAAAATTTCTATAGCGTTGATCAAGACAAGATGGAATACAAGATATGACAAAAATCCGCTGAAAAATATGAATATTTAGGTACCAAAATATTGGGTTAGGTTAGGTGTGACAATCAAAAGTTTTGCACTTCCCACAATAGGGGGTGGTCGAGAGTGGTACCAAACGACGGGGCAAAACTCCGGGCGTTATTTAATGATGGTTCAGAGAAAAACTTTGAATAATTTGAGACAAATTTTGACAATTTATTAAGAAATTTGCATTTCTTTGACAAATTTTTAATGTTCTATTTGTAGTACCAAAACTCTTAAATTTTGGCAGCATTGAAAATATCTATAGCGTTGATCAAGACAAGGTAGAATACAAGATATGACAAAAATCCGCTGAAAAATATGAATATTCAGGTACCAAAAGATTCGGTTAGGTTAGGTGTGACAATCAAAAGTTTTGCACTTCCCACAATAGGGGGTGGTCGAGAGTCGTACCAAACGACGGGGCAAAACTCCGGGCGTTATTAAATGATGGTTCGGAGAATAATTTTGAATAATTTGAGACAAATTTTGACAATTTACTAAAAAATTTGCATTTCTTCGACGAATTTTTAATGTTCTTTTTGTAGTATAAAAAACTTAAATTTTGGCAGCAATGAAAATTTCTATAGCGTTGATCAAGACAAGGTGGAATACAAGATATGACAAAAATCCGCTGAAAAATATGAATATTCAGGTACCAAAAGATTCGGTTAGGTTAGGTGTGACAATCAAAAGTTTTGCACTTCCCACAATAGGGGGTGGTCGAGAGTGGTACCAAACGACGGGGCAAAACTCCGGGCGTTATTTAATGATGGTTCAGAGAAAAACTTTGAATAATTTGAGACAAATTTTGACAATTTATTAAGAAATTTGCATTTCTTCGACGAATTTTAATGTACTTTTTGTAGTATAAAAAACTTAAATTTTGGCAGCACTGAAAATTTCTATAGCGTTGATCAAGACAAGGTGGAATACAAGATATGACAAAAATCCGCTGAAAAATATGAATATTTAGGTACCAAAATATTGGGTTAGGTTAGGTGTGACAATCAAAAGTTTTGCACTTCCCACAATAGGGGGTGGTCGAGAGTCGTACCAAACGACGGGGCAAAACTCCGGGCGTTATTTAATGATGGTTCAGAGAAAAACTTTGAATAATTTGAGACAAATTTTGACAATTTATTAAAAATTTTGCATTTCTTTGACGAATTTTTAATGTTCTTTTTGTAGTATAAAAAACTTAAATTTTGGCAGCACTGAAAATTTCTATAGCGTTGATCAAGACATGGTAGAATACAAGATATGACAAAAATCCGCTGGAAAATATGAATATTTAGGTACCGAAAGATTAGGTTAGGTTAGGTGTGACAATCAAAAGTTTTGCACTTCCCACAATAGGGGGTGGTCGAGAGTCGTACCAAACGACGGGGCAAAACTCCGGGCGTTATTAAATGATGGTTCGGAGAATAATTTTGAATAATTTGAGACAAATTTTGACAATTTATTAAAAAATTTGCATTTCTTCGACGAATTTTTAATGTTCTTTTTGTAGTATAAAAAACTTAAATTTTGGCAGCAATGAAAATTTCTATAGCGTTGATCAAGACAAGGTGGAATACAAGATATGACAAAAATCCGCTGAAAAATATGAATATTTAGGTACCAAAATATTGGGTTAGGTTAGGTGTGACAATCAAAAGTTTTGCACTTCCCACAATAGCGGGTGGTCGAGAGTGGTACCAAACGACGGGGCAAAACTCCGGGCGTTATTTAATGATGGTTCAGAGAAAAACTTTGAATAATTTGAGACAAATTTTGACAATTTATTAAAAATTTTGCATTTCTTTGACGAATTTTTAATGTTCTTTTTGTAGTATAAAAAACTTAAATTTTGGCAGCACTGAAAATTTCTATAGCGTTGATCAAGACAAGGAAGAATACAAGATATGACAAAAACCAGCTGAAAAATATGAATATTCAGGTACCAAAAGTTTCGGTTAGGTTAGGTGTGACAATCAAAAGTTTTGCACTTCCCACAATAGGGGGTGGTCGAGAGTCGTACCAAACGACGGGGCAAAACTCCGGGCGTTATTAAATGATGGTTCGGAGAATAATTTTGAATAATTTGAGACAAATTTTGACAATTTATTAAAAAATTTGCATTTCTTCGACGAATTTTTAATGTTCTTTTTGTAGTATAAAAAACTTAAATTTTGGCAGCACTGAAAATTTCTATAGCGTTGATCAAGACAAGATGGAATACAAGATATGACAAAAATCCGCTGAAAAATATGAATATTTAGGTACCAAAATATTGGGTTAGGTTAGGTGTGACAATCAAAAGTTTTGCACTTCCCACAATAGGGGGTGGTCGAGAGTCGTACCAAACGACGGGGCAAAACTCCGGGCGTTATTAAATGATGGTTCGGAGAATAATTTTGAATAATTTGAGACAAATTTTGACAATTTATTAAAAAATTTGCATTTCTTCGACGAATTTTTAATGTTCTTTTTGTAGTATAAAAAACTTAAATTTTGGCAGCAATGAAAATTTCTATAGCGTTGATCAAGACAAGGTGGAATACAAGATATGACAAAAATCCGCTGAAAAATATGAATATTTAGGTACCAAAATATTGGGTTAGGTTAGGTGTGACAATCAAAAGTTTTGCACTTCCCACAATAGGGGGTGGTCGAGAGTGGTACCAAACGACGGGGCAAAACTCCGGGCGTTATTTAATGATGGTTCAGAGAAAAACTTTGAATAATTTGAGACAAATTTTGACAATTTATTAAGAAATTTGCATTTCTTTGACAAATTTTTAATGTTCTATTTGTAGTACAAAAACTCTTAAATTTTGGCAGCATTGAAAATTTCTATAGCGTTGATCAAGACAAGGAAGAATACAAGATATGACAAAAACCCGCTGAAAAATATGAATATTCAGGTACCAAAAGTTTCGGTTAGGTTAGGTGTGACAATCAAAAGTTTTGCACTTCCCACAATAGGGGGTGGTCGAGAGTCGTACCAAACGACGGGGCAAAACTCCGGGCGTTATTAAATGATGGTTCGGAGAATAATTTTGAATAATTTGAGACAAATTTTGACAATTTATTAAAAAATTTGCATGTCTTCGACGAATTTTTAATGTTCTTTTTGTAGTATAAAAATCTTAAATTTTGGCAGCACTGAAAATTTCTATAGCGTTGATCAAGACAAGGTGGAATACAAGATATGACAAAAATCCGCTGAAAAATATGAATATTTAGGTACCAAAATATTGGGTTAGGTTAGGTGTGACAATCAAAAGTTTTGCACTTCCCACAATAGCGGGTGGTCGAGAGTGGTACCAAACGACGGGGCAAAACTCCGGGCGTTATTTAATGATGGTTCAGAGAAAAACTTTGAATAATTTGAGACAAATTTTGACAATTTATTAAAAATTTTGCATTTCTTTGACGAATTTTTAATGTTCTTTTTGTAGTATAAAAAACTTAAATTTTGGCAGCACTGAAAATTTCTATAGCGTTGATCAAGACAAGGAAGAATACAAGATATGACAAAAACCAGCTGAAAAATATGAATATTCAGGTACCAAAAGTTTCGGTTAGGTTAGGTGTGACAATCAAAAGTTTTGCACTTCCCACAATAGGGGGTGGTCGAGAGTCGTACCAAACGACGGGGCAAAACTCCGGGCGTTATTAAATGATGGTTCGGAGAATAATTTTGAATAATTTGAGACAAATTTTGACAATTTATTAAAAAATTTGCATTTCTTCGACGAATTTTTAATGTTCTTTTTGTAGTATAAAAATCTTAAATTTTGGCAGCACTGAAAATTTCTATAGCGTTGATCAAGACAAGGTGGAATACAAGATATGACAAAAATCCGCTGAAAAATATGAATATTTAGGTACCAAAATATTGGGTTAGGTTAGGTGTGACAATCCAAAGTTTTGCACTTCCCACAATAGCGGGTGGTCGAGAGTGGTACCAAACGACGGGGCAAAACTCCGGGCGTTATTTAATGATGGTTCAGAGAAAAACTTTGAATAATTTGAGACAAATTTTGACAATTTATTAAAAATTTTGCATTTCTTTGACGAATTTTTAATGTTCTTTTTGTAGTATAAAAAACTTAAATTTTGGCAGCACTGAAAATTTCTATAGCGTTGATCAAGACAAGATGGAATACAAGATATGACAAAAATCCGCTGAAAAATATGAATATTTAGGTACCAAAATATTGGGTTAGGTTAGGTGTGACAATCAAAAGTTTTGCACTTCCCACAATAGGGGGTGGTCGAGAGTCGTACCAAACGACGGGGCAAAACTCCGGGCGTTATTTAATGATGGTTCAGAGAAAAACTTTGAATAATTTGAGACAAATTTTAACAATTTATTAAGAAATTTGCATTTCTTTGACAAATTTTTAATGTTCTATTTGTAGTACCAAAACTCTTAAATTTTGGCAGCATTGAAAATATCTATAGCGTTGATCAAGACAAGGTAGAATACAAGATATGACAAAAATCCGCTGCAAAATATGAATATTCAGGTACCAAAAGATTCGGTTAGGTTAGGTGTGACAATCAAAAGTTTTGCACTTCCCACAATAGGGGGTGGTCGAGAGTCGTACCAAACGACGGGGCAAAACTCCGGGCGTTATTAAATGATGGTTCGGAGAATAATTTTGAATAATTTGAGACAAATTTTGACAATTTACTAAAAAATTTGCATTTCTTCGACGAATTTTTAATGTTCTTTTTGTAGTATAAAAAACTTAAATTTTGGCAGCAATGAAAATTTCTATAGCGTTGATCAAGACAAGGTGGAATACAAGATATGACAAAAATCCGCTGAAAAATATGAATATTCAGGTACCAAAAGATTCGGTTAGGTTAGGTGTGACAATCAAAAGTTTTGCACTTCCCACAATAGGGGGTGGTCGAGAGTGGTACCAAACGACGGGGCAAAACTCCGGGCGTTATTTAATGATGGTTCAGAGAAAAACTTTGAATAATTTGAGACAAATTTTGACAATTTATTAAGAAATTTGCATTTCTTTGACAAATTTTTAATGTTCTATTTGTAGTACAAAAACTCTTAAATTTTGGCAGCATTGAAAATTTCTATAGCGTTGATCAAGACAAGGTGGAATACAAGATATGACAAAAACCCGCTGAAAAATATGAATATTCAGGTACCAAAAGTTTCGGTTAGGTTAGGTGTGACAATCAAAAGTTTTGCACTTCCCACAATAGGGGGTGGTCGAGAGTCGTACCAAACGACGGGGCAAAACTCCGGGCGTTATTTAATGATGGTTCAGAGAATAATTTTGAATAATTTGAGACAAATTTTGACAATTTATTAAGAAATTTGCATTTCTTTGACAAATTTTTAATGTTCTATTTGTAGTACCAAAACTCTTAAATTTTGGCAGCATTGAAAATTTCTATAGCGTTGATCAAGACAAGGTAGAATACAAGATATGACAAAAACCCGCTGAAAAATATGAATATTCAGGTACCAAAAGATTCGGTTAGGTTAGGTGTGACAATCAAAAGTTTTGCACTTCCCACAATAGGGGGTGGTCGAGAGTCGTACCAAACGACGGGGCAAAACTCCGGGCGTTATTAAAAGATGGTTCGGAGAATAATTTTGAATAATTTGAGACAAATTTTGACAATTTATTAAAAAATTTGCATTTCTTCGACGAATTTTTAATGTTCTTTTTGTAGTATAAAAAACTTAAATTTTGGCAGCACTGAAAATTTCTATAGCGTTGATCAAGACAAGGTGGAATACAAGATATGACAAAAATCCGCTGAAAAATATGAATATTTAGGTACCAAAATATTGGGTTAGGTTAGGTGTGACAATCAAAAGTTTTGCACTTCCCACAATAGGGGGTGGTCGAGAGTGGTACCAAACGACGGGGCAAAACTCCGGGCGTTATTTAATGATGGTTCAGAGAAAAACTTTGAATAATTTGAGACAAATTTTGACAATTTATTAAAAATTTTGCATTTCTTTGACGAATTTTTAATGTTCTTTTTGTAGTATAAAAAACTTAAATTTTGGCAGCATTGAAAATTTCTATAGCGTTGATCAAGACAAGGTAGAATACAAGATATGACAAAAACCCGCTGAAAAATATGAATATTCAGGTACCGAAAGATTAGGTTAGTTTAGGTGTAAAAATCAAAAGTTTTGCACTTCCCACAATAGGGGTCGGTCGAGAGTGGTACCAAACGACGGGGCAAAACTCCGGGCGTAATTTAATGATGGTTCAGAGAAAAACTTTGAATAATTTGAGACAAATTTTGACAATTTATTAAAAATTTTGCATTTCTTTGACGAATTTTTAATGTTCTTTTTGTAGTATTAAAAACTTAAATTTTGGCAGCACTGAAAATTTCTATAGCGTTGATCAAGACAAGGTGGAATACAAGATATGACAAAAATCCGCTGAAAAATATGAATATTTAGGTACCGAAAGATTAGGTTAGTTTAGGTGTAAAAATCAAAAGTTTTGCACTTCCCACAATAGGGGGTGGTCGAGAGTCGTACCAAACGACGGGGCAAAACTCCGGGCGTTATTTAATGATGGTTCAGAGGATAATTTTGAATAATTTGAGACAAATTTTGACAATTTATTAAAAAATTTGCATTTCTTTGACAAATTTTTAATGTTCTATTTGTAGTACAAAAAGTCTTAAATTTTGGCAGCATTGAAAATTTCTATAGCGTTGATCAAGACAAGGTAGAATACAAGATATGACAAAAACCCGCTGAAAAATATGAATATTTAGGTACCGAAAGATTAGGTTAGTTTAGGTGTAAAAATCAAAATTTTTGCACTTCCCACAATAGGGGGTAGTCGAGAAACGTACCAAACGACGGGGCAAAACTCCGGGCGTTATTTAATGTTGGTTCAGAGAATAATTTTGAATAATTTGAGACAAATTTTGACAATTTATTAAGAAATTTGCATTTCTTTGACAAATTTTTAATGTTCTATTTGTAGTACAAAAACTCTTAAATTTTGGCAGCATTGAAAATATCTATAGCGTTGATCAAGACAAGGTAGAATACAAGATATGACAAAAATCCGCTGAAAAATATGAATATTCAGGTACCAAAAGATTCGGTTAGGTTAGGTGTGACAATCAAAAGTTTTGCACTTCCCACAATAGGGGGTGGTCGAGAGTCGTACCAAACGACGGGGCAAAACTCCGAGCGTTATTAAATGATGGTTCGGAGAATAATTTTGAATAATTTGAGACAAATTTTGACAATTTACTAAAAAATTTGCATTTCTTCGACGAATTTTTAATGTTCTTTTTGTAGTATAAAAAACTTAAATTTTGGCAGCAATGAAAATTTCTATAGCGTTGATCAAGACAAGGTGGAATACAAGATATGACAAAAATCCGCTGAAAAATATGAATATTCAGGTACCAAAAGATTCGGTTAGGTTAGGTGTGACAATCAAAAGTTTTGCACTTCCCACAATAGGGGGTGGTCGAGAGTGGTACCAAACGACGGGGCAAAACTCCGGGCGTTATTTAATGATGGTTCAGAGAAAAACTTTGAATAATTTGAGACAAATTTTGACAATTTATTAAGAAATTTGCATTTCTTCGACGAATTTTAATGTACTTTTTGTAGTATAAAAAACTTAAATTTTGGCAGCACTGAAAATTTCTATAGCGTTGATCAAGACAAGGTGGAATACAAGATATGACAAAAATCCGCTGAAAAATATGAATATTTAGGTACCAAAATATTGGGTTAGGTTAGGTGTGACAATCAAAAGTTTTGCACTTCCCACAATAGCGGGTGGTCGAGAGTGGTACCAAACGACGGGGCAAAACTCCGGGCGTTATTTAATGATGGTTCAGAGAAAAACTTTGAATAATTTGAGACAAATTTTGACAATTTATTAAAAATTTTGCATTTCTTTGACGAATTTTTAATGTTCTTTTTGTAGTATAAAAAACTTAAATTTTGGCAGCACTGAAAATTTCTATAGCGTTGATCAAGACATGGTAGAATACAAGATATGACAAAAATCCGCTGAAAAATATGAATATTTAGGTACCGAAAGATTAGGTTAGGTTAGGTGTGACAATCAAAAGTTTTGCACTTCCCACAATAGGGGGTGGTCGAGAGTCGTACCAAACGACGGGGCAAAACTCCGGGCGTTATTAAATGATGGTTCGGAGAATAATTTTGAATAATTTGAGACAAATTTTGACAATTTATTAAAAAATTTGCATTTCTTCGACGAATTTTTAATGTTCTTTTTGTAGTATAAAAAACTTAAATTTTGGCAGCAATGAAAATTTCTATAGCGTTGATCAAGACAAGGTGGAATACAAGATATGACAAAAATCCGCTGAAAAATATGAATATTTAGGTACCAAAATATTGGGTTAGGTTAGGTGTGACAATCAAAAGTTTTGCACTTCCCACAATAGGGGGTGGTCGAGAGTGGTACCAAACGACGGGGCAAAACTCCGGGCGTTATTTAATGATGGTTCAGAGAAAAACTTTGAATAATTTGAGACAAATTTTGACAATTTATTAAGAAATTTGCATTTCTTTGACAAATTTTTAATGGTCTATTTGTAGTACAAAAACTCTTAAATTTTGGCAGCATTGAAAATTTCTATAGCGTTGATCAAGACAAGGAAGAATACAAGATATGACAAAAACCCGCTGAAAAATATGAATATTCAGGTACCAAAAGTTTCGGTTAGGTTAGGTGTGACAATCAAAAGTTTTGCACTTCCCACAATAGGGGGTGGTCGAGAGTCGTACCAAACGACGGGGCAAAACTCCGGGCGTTATTAAATGATGGTTCGGAGAATAATTTTGAATAATTTGAGACAAATTTTGACAATTTATTAAAAAATTTGCATTTCTTCGACGAATTTTTAATGTTCTTTTTGTAGTATAAAAATCTTAAATTTTGGCAGCACTGAAAATTTCTATAGCGTTGATCAAGACAAGGTGGAATACAAGATATGACAAAAATCCGCTGAAAAATATGAATATTTAGGTACCAAAATATTGGGTTAGGTTAGGTGTGACAATCAAAAGTTTTGCACTTCCCACAATAGCGGGTGGTCGAGAGTGGTACCAAACGACGGGGCAAAACTCCGGGCGTTATTTAATGATGGTTCAGAGAAAAACTTTGAATAATTTGAGACAAATTTTGACAATTTATTAAAAATTTTGCATTTCTTTGACGAATTTTTAATGTTCTTTTTGTAGTATAAAAAACTTAAATTTTGGCAGCACTGAAAATTTCTATAGCGTTGATCAAGACAAGGAAGAATACAAGATATGACAAAAACCAGCTGAAAAATATGAATATTCAGGTACCAAAAGTTTCGGTTAGGTTAGGTGTGACAATCAAAAGTTTTGCACTTCCCACAATAGGGGGTGGTCGAGAGTCGTACCAAACGACGGGGCAAAACTCCGGGCGTTATTAAATGATGGTTCGGAGAATAATTTTGAATAATTTGAGACAAATTTTGACAATTTATTAAAAAATTTGCATTTCTTCGACGAATTTTTAATGTTCTTTTTGTAGTATAAAAATCTTAAATTTTGGCAGCACTGAAAATTTCTATAGCGTTGATCAAGACAAGGTGGAATACAAGATATGACAAAAATCCGCTGAAAAATATGAATATTTAGGTACCAAAATATTGGGTTAGGTTAGGTGTGACAATCAAAAGTTTTGCACTTCCCACAATAGCGGGTGGTCGAGAGTGGTACCAAACGACGGGGCAAAACTCCGGGCGTTATTTAATGATGGTTCAGAGAAAAACTTTGAATAATTTGAGACAAATTTTGACAATTTATTAAAAATTTTGCATTTCTTTGACGAATTTTTAATGTTCTTTTTGTAGTATAAAAAACTTAAATTTTGGCAGCACTGAAAATTTCTATAGCGTTGATCAAGACAAGATGGAATACAAGATATGACAAAAATCCGCTGAAAAATATGAATATTTAGGTACCAAAATATTGGGTTAGGTTAGGTGTGACAATCAAAAGTTTTGCACTTCCCACAATAGGGGGTGGTCGAGAGTGGTACCAAACGACGGGGCAAAACTCCGGGCGTTATTTAATGATGGTTCAGAGAAAAACTTTGAATAATTTGAGACAAATTTTGACAATTTATTAAGAAATTTGCATTTCTTTGACAAATTTTTAATGTTCTATTTGTAGTACCAAAACTCTTAAATTTTGGCAGCATTGAAAATATCTATAGCGTTGATCAAGACAAGGTAGAATACAAGATATGACAAAAATCCGCTGAAAAATATGAATATTCAGGTACCAAAAGATTCGGTTAGGTTAGGTGTGACAATCAAAAGTTTTGCACTTCCCACAATAGGGGGTGGTCGAGAGTCGTACCAAACGACGGGGCAAAACTCCGGGCGTTATTAAATGATGGTTCGGAGAATAATTTTGAATAATTTGAGACAAATTTTGACAATTTACTAAAAAATTTGCATTTCTTCGACGAATTTTTAATGTTCTTTTTGTAGTATAAAAAACTTAAATTTTGGCAGCAATGAAAATTTCTATAGCGTTGATCAAGACAAGGTGGAATACAAGATATGACAAAAATCCGCTGAAAAATATGAATATTCAGGTACCAAAAGATTCGGTTAGGTTAGGTGTGACAATCAAAAGTTTTGCACTTCCCACAATAGGGGGTGGTCGAGAGTGGTACCAAACGACGGGGCAAAACTCCGGGCGTTATTTAATGATGGTTCAGAGAAAAACTTTGAATAATTTGAGACAAATTTTGACAATTTATTAAGAAATTTGCATTTCTTCGACGAATTTTAATGTACTTTTTGTAGTATAAAAAACTTAAATTTTGGCAGCACTGAAAATTTCTATAGCGTTGATCAAGACAAGGTGGAATACAAGATATGACAAAAATCCGCTGAAAAATATGAATATTTAGGTACCAAAATATTGGGTTAGGTTAGGTGTGACAATCAAAAGTTTTGCACTTCCCACAATAGCGGGTGGTCGAGAGTGGTACCAAACGACGGGGCAAAACTCCGGGCGTTATTTAATGATGGTTCAGAGAAAAACTTTGAATAATTTGAGACAAATTTTGACAATTTATTAAAAATTTTGCATTTCTTTGACGAATTTTTAATGTTCTTTTTGTAGTATAAAAAACTTAAATTTTGGCAGCACTGAAAATTTCTATAGCGTTGATCAAGACATGGTAGAATACAAGATATGACAAAAATCCGCTGAAAAATATGAATATTTAGGTACCGAAAGATAAGGTTAGGTTAGGTGTGACAATCAAAAGTTTTGCACTTCCCACAATAGGGGGTGGTCGAGAGTCGTACCAAACGACGGGGCAAAACTCCGGGCGTTATTAAATGATGGTTCGGAGAATAATTTTGAATAATTTGAGACAAATTTTGACAATTTATTAAAAAATTTGCATTTCTTCGACGAATTTTTAATGTTCTTTTTGTAGTATAAAAAACTTAAATTTTGGCAGCACTGAAAATTTCTATAGCGTTGATCAAGACAAGATGGAATACAAGATATGACAAAAATCCGCTGAAAAATATGAATATTTAGGTACCAAAATATTGGGTTAGGTTAGGTGTGACAATCAAAAGTTTTGCACTTCCCACAATAGGGGGTGGTCGAGAGTGGTACCAAACGACGGGGCAAAACTCCGGGCGTTATTTAATGATGGTTCAGAGAAAAACTTTGAATAATTTGAGACAAATTTTGACAATTTATTAAGAAATTTGCATTTCTTTGACAAATTTTTAATGTTCTATTTGTAGTACAAAAACTCTTAAATTTTGGCAGCATTGAAAATTTCTATAGCGTTGATCAAGACAAGGAAGAATACAAGATATGACAAAAACCCGCTGAAAAATATGAATATTCAGGTACCAAAAGTTTCGGTTAGGTTAGGTGTGACAATCAAAAGTTTTGCACTTCCCACAATAGGGGGTGGTCGAGAGTCGTACCAAACGACGGGGCAAAACTCCGGGCGTTATTAAATGATGGTTCGGAGAATAATTTTGAATAATTTGAGACAAATTTTGACAATTTATTAAAAAATTTGCATTTCTTCGACGAATTTTTAATGTTCTTTTTGTAGTATAAAAATCTTAAATTTTGGCAGCACTGAAAATTTCTATAGCGTTGATCAAGACAAGGTGGAATACAAGATATGACAAAAATCCGCTGAAAAATATGAATATTTAGGTACCAAAATATTGGGTTAGGTTAGGTGTGACAATCAAAAGTTTTGCACTTCCCACAATAGCGGGTGGTCGAGAGTGGTACCAAACGACGGGGCAAAACTCCGGGCGTTATTTAATGATGGTTCAGAGAAAAACTTTGAATAATTTGAGACAAATTTTGACAATTTATTAAAAATTTTGCATTTCTTTGACGAATTTTTAATGTTCTTTTTGTAGTATAAAAAACTTAAATTTTGGCAGCACTGAAAATTTCTATAGCGTTGATCAAGACAAGATGGAATACAAGCTATGACAAAAATCCGCTGAAAAATATGAATATTTAGGTACCAAAATATTGGGTTAGGTTAGGTGTGACAATCAAAAGTTTTGCACTTCCCACAATAGGGGGTGGTCGAGAGTCGTACCAAACGACGGGGCAAAACTCCGGGCGTTATTAAATGATGGTTCGGAGAATAATTTTGAATAATTTGAGACAAATTTTGACAATTTATTAAAAAATTTGCATTTCTTCGACGAATTTTAATGTTCTTTTTGTAGTATAAAAAACTTAAATTTTGGCAGCAATGAAAATTTCTATAGCGTTGATCAAGACAAGGTGGAATACAAGATATGACAAAAATCCGCTGAAAAATATGAATATTTAGGTACCAAAATATTGGGTTAGGTTAGGTGTGACAATCAAAAGTTTTGCACTTCCCACAATAGGGGGTGGTCGAGAGTGGTACCAAACGACGGGGCAAAACTCCGGGCGTTATTTAATGATGGTTCAGAGAAAAACTTTGAATAATTTGAGACAAATTTTGACAATTTATTAAGAAATTTGCATTTCTTTGACAAATTTTTAATGTTCTATTTGTAGTACAAAAACTCTTAAATTTTGGCAGCATTGAAAATTTCTATAGCGTTGATCAAGACAAGGAAGAATACAAGATATGACAAAAACCCGCTGAAAAATATGAATATTCAGGTACCAAAAGTTTCGGTTAGGTTAGGTGTGACAATCAAAAGTTTTGCACTTCCCACAATAGGGGGTGGTCGAGAGTCGTACCAAACGACGGGGCAAAACTCCGGGCGTTATTAAATGATGGTTCGGAGAATAATTTTGAATAATTTGAGACAAATTTTGACAATTTATTAAAAAATTTGCATTTCTTCGACGAATTTTTAATGTTCTTTTTGTAGTATAAAAATCTTAAATTTTGGCAGCACTGAAAATTTCTATAGCGTTGATCAAGACAAGGTGGAATACAAGATATGACAAAAATCCGCTGAAAAATATGAATATTTAGGTACCAAAATATTGGGTTAGGTTAGGTGTGACAATCAAAAGTTTTGCACTTCCCACAATAGCGGGTGGTCGAGAGTGGTACCAAACGACGGGGCAAAACTCCGGGCGTTATTTAATGATGGTTCAGAGAAAAACTTTGAATAATTTGAGACAAATTTTGACAATTTATTAAAAATTTTGCATTTCTTTGACGAATTTTTAATGTTCTTTTTGTAGTATAAAAAACTTAAATTTTGGCAGCACTGAAAATTTCTATAGCGTTGATCAAGACAAGATGGAATACAAGCTATGACAAAAATCCGCTGAAAAATATGAATATTTAGGTACCAAAATATTGGGTTAGGTTAGGTGTGACAATCAAAAGTTTTGCACTTCCCACAATAGGGGGTGGTCGAGAGTCGTACCAAACGACGGGGCAAAACTCCGGGCGTTATTAAATGATGGTTCGGAGAATAATTTTGAATAATTTGAGACAAATTTTGACAATTTATTAAAAAATTTGCATTTCTTCGACGAATTTTAATGTTCTTTTTGTAGTATAAAAAACTTAAATTTTGGCAGCAATGAAAATTTCTATAGCGTTGATCAAGACAAGGTGGAATACAAGATATGACAAAAATCCGCTGAAAAATATGAATATTTAGGTACCAAAATATTGGGTTAGGTTAGGTGTAAAAATCAAAAGTTTTGCACTTCCCACAATAGGGGGTGGTCGAGAGTGGTACCAAACGACGGGGCAAAACTCCGGGCGTTATTTAATGATGGTTCAGAGAAAAACTTTGAATAATTTGAGACAAATTTTGACAATTTATTAAGAAATTTGCATTTCTTTGACAAATTTTTAATGTTCTATTTGTAGTACAAAAACTCTTAAATTTTGGCAGCATTGAAAATTTCTATAGCGTTGATCAAGACAAGGAAGAATACAAGATATGACAAAAACCCGCTGAAAAATATGAATATTCAGGTACCAAAAGTTTCGGTTAGGTTAGGTGTGACAATCAAAAGTTTTGCACTTCCCACAATAGGGGGTGGTCGAGAGTCGTACCAAACGACGGGGCAAAACTCCGGGCGTTATTAAATGATGGTTCGGAGAATAATTTTGAATAATTTGAGACAAATTTTGACAATTTATTAAAAAATTTGCATTTCTTCGACGAATTTTAATGTTCTTTTTGTAGTATAAAAAACTTAAATTTTGGCAGCAATGAAAATTTCTATAGCGTTGATCAAGACAAGGTGGAATACAAGATATGACAAAAATCCGCTGAAAAATATGAATATTTAGGTACCAAAATATTGGGTTAGGTTAGGTGTAAAAATCAAAAGTTTTGCACTTCCCACAATAGGGGGTGGTCGAGAGTGGTACCAAACGACGGGGCAAAACTCCGGGCGTTATTTAATGATGGTTCAGAGAAAAACTTTGAATAATTTGAGACAAATTTTGACAATTTATTAAGAAATTTGCATTTCTTTGACAAATTTTTAATGTTCTATTTGTAGTACAAAAACTCTTAAATTTTGGCAGCATTGAAAATTTCTATAGCGTTGATCAAGACAAGGAAGAATACAAGATATGACAAAAACCCGCTGAAAAATATGAATATTCAGGTACCAAAAGTTTCGGTTAGGTTAGGTGTGACAATCAAAAGTTTTGCACTTCCCACAATAGGGGGTGGTCGAGAGTCGTACCAAACGACGGGGCAAAACTCCGGGCGTTATTAAATGATGGTTCGGAGAATAATTTTGAATAATTTGAGACAAATTTTGACAATTTATTAAAAAATTTGCATTTCTTCGACGAATTTTTAATGTTCTTTTTGTAGTATAAAAATCTTAAATTTTGGCAGCACTGAAAATTTCTATAGCGTTGATCAAGACAAGGTGGAATACAAGATATGACAAAAATCCGCTGAAAAATATGAATATTTAGGTACCAAAATATTGGGTTAGGTTAGGTGTGACAATCAAAAGTTTTGCACTTCCCACAATAGGGGGTGGTCGAGAGTCGTACCAAACGACGGGGCAAAACTCCGGGCGTTATTAAATGATGGTTCGGAGAATAATTTTGAATAATTTGAGACAAATTTTGACAATTTATTAAAAAATTTGCATTTCTTCGACGAATTTTTAATGTTCTTTTTGTAGTATAAAAAACTTAAATTTTGGCAGCACTGAAAATTTCTATAGCGTTGATCAAGACAAGGTGGAATACAAGATATGACAAAAATCCGCTGAAAAATATGAATATTTAGGTACCAAAATATTGGGTTAGGTTAGGTGTGACAATCAAAAGTTTTGCACTTCCCACAATAGGGGGTGGTCGAGAGTGGTACCAAACGACGGGGCAAAACTCCGGGCGTTATTTAATGATGGTTCAGAGAAAAACTTTGAATAATTTGAGACAAATTTTGACAATTTATTAAGAAATTTGCATTTCTTTGACAAATTTTTAATGTTCTATTTGTAGTACCAAAACTCTTAAATTTTGGCAGCATTGAAAATATCTATAGCGTTGATCAAGACAAGGTAGAATACAAGATATGACAAAAATCCGCTGAAAAATATGAATATTCAGGTACCAAAAGATTCGGTTAGGTTAGGTGTGACAATCAAAAGTTTTGCACTTCCCACAATAGGGGGTGGTCGAGAGTCGTACCAAACGACGGGGCAAAACTCCGGGCGTTATTAAATGATGGTTCGGAGAATAATTTTGAATAATTTGAGACAAATTTTGACAATTTACTAAAAAATTTGCATTTCTTCGACGAATTTTTAATGTTCTTTTTGTAGTATAAAAAACTTAAATTTTGGCAGCAATGAAAATTTCTATAGCGTTGATCAAGACAAGGTGGAATACAAGATATGACAAAAATCCGCTGAAAAATATGAATATTCAGGTACCAAAAGATTCGGTTAGGTTAGGTGTGACAATCAAAAGTTTTGCACTTCCCACAATAGGGGGTGGTCGAGAGTGGTACCAAACGACGGGGCAAAACTCCGGGCGTTATTTAATGATGGTTCAGAGAAAAACTTTGAATAATTTGAGACAAATTTTGACAATTTATTAAGAAATTTGCATTTCTTCGACGAATTTTAATGTACTTTTTGTAGTATAAAAAACTTAAATTTTGGCAGCACTGAAAATTTCTATAGCGTTGATCAAGACAAGGTGGAATACAAGATATGACAAAAATCCGCTGAAAAATATGAATATTTAGGTACCAAAATATTGGGTTAGGTTAGGTGTGACAATCAAAAGTTTTGCACTTCCCACAATAGCGGGTGGTCGAGAGTGGTACCAAACGACGGGGCAAAACTCCGGGCGTTATTTAATGATGGTTCAGAGAAAAACTTTGAATAATTTGAGACAAATTTTGACAATTTATTAAAAATTTTGCATTTCTTTGACGAATTTTTAATGTTCTTTTTGTAGTATAAAAAACTTAAATTTTGGCAGCACTGAAAATTTCTATAGCGTTGATCAAGACATGGTAGAATACAAGATATGACAAAAATCCGCTGAAAAATATGAATATTTAGGTACCGAAAGATAAGGTTAGGTTAGGTGTGACAATCAAAAGTTTTGCACTTCCCACAATAGGGGGTGGTCGAGAGTCGTACCAAACGACGGGGCAAAACTCCGGGCGTTATTAAATGATGGTTCGGAGAATAATTTTGAATAATTTGAGACAAATTTTGACAATTTATTAAAAAATTTGCATTTCTTCGACGAATTTTTAATGTTCTTTTTGTAGTATAAAAAACTTAAATTTTGGCAGCACTGAAAATTTCTATAGCGTTGATCAAGACAAGATGGAATACAAGATATGACAAAAATCCGCTGAAAAATATGAATATTTAGGTACCAAAATATTGGGTTAGGTTAGGTGTGACAATCAAAAGTTTTGCACTTCCCACAATAGGGGGTGGTCGAGAGTGGTACCAAACGACGGGGCAAAACTCCGGGCGTTATTTAATGATGGTTCAGAGAAAAACTTTGAATAATTTGAGACAAATTTTGACAATTTATTAAGAAATTTGCATTTCTTTGACAAATTTTTAATGTTCTATTTGTAGTACAAAAACTCTTAAATTTTGGCAGCATTGAAAATTTCTATAGCGTTGATCAAGACAAGGAAGAATACAAGATATGACAAAAACCCGCTGAAAAATATGAATATTCAGGTACCAAAAGTTTCGGTTAGGTTAGGTGTGACAATCAAAAGTTTTGCACTTCCCACAATAGGGGGTGGTCGAGAGTCGTACCAAACGACGGGGCAAAACTCCGGGCGTTATTAAATGATGGTTCGGAGAATAATTTTGAATAATTTGAGACAAATTTTGACAATTTATTAAAAAATTTGCATTTCTTCGACGAATTTTTAATGTTCTTTTTGTAGTATAAAAATCTTAAATTTTGGCAGCACTGAAAATTTCTATAGCGTTGATCAAGACAAGGTGGAATACAAGATATGACAAAAATCCGCTGAAAAATATGAATATTTAGGTACCAAAATATTGGGTTAGGTTAGGTGTGACAATCAAAAGTTTTGCACTTCCCACAATAGCGGGTGGTCGAGAGTGGTACCAAACGACGGGGCAAAACTCCGGGCGTTATTTAATGATGGTTCAGAGAAAAACTTTGAATAATTTGAGACAAATTTTGACAATTTATTAAAAATTTTGCATTTCTTTGACGAATTTTTAATGTTCTTTTTGTAGTATAAAAAACTTAAATTTTGGCAGCACTGAAAATTTCTATAGCGTTGATCAAGACAAGATGGAATACAAGCTATGACAAAAATCCGCTGAAAAATATGAATATTTAGGTACCAAAATATTGGGTTAGGTTAGGTGTGACAATCAAAAGTTTTGCACTTCCCACAATAGGGGGTGGTCGAGAGTCGTACCAAACGACGGGGCAAAACTCCGGGCGTTATTAAATGATGGTTCGGAGAATAATTTTGAATAATTTGAGACAAATTTTGACAATTTATTAAAAAATTTGCATTTCTTCGACGAATTTTAATGTTCTTTTTGTAGTATAAAAAACTTAAATTTTGGCAGCAATGAAAATTTCTATAGCGTTGATCAAGACAAGGTGGAATACAAGATATGACAAAAATCCGCTGAAAAATATGAATATTTAGGTACCAAAATATTGGGTTAGGTTAGGTGTGACAATCAAAAGTTTTGCACTTCCCACAATAGGGGGTGGTCGAGAGTGGTACCAAACGACGGGGCAAAACTCCGGGCGTTATTTAATGATGGTTCAGAGAAAAACTTTGAATAATTTGAGACAAATTTTGACAATTTATTAAGAAATTTGCATTTCTTTGACAAATTTTTAATGTTCTATTTGTAGTACAAAAACTCTTAAATTTTGGCAGCATTGAAAATTTCTATAGCGTTGATCAAGACAAGGAAGAATACAAGATATGACAAAAACCCGCTGAAAAATATGAATATTCAGGTACCAAAAGTTTCGGTTAGGTTAGGTGTGACAATCAAAAGTTTTGCACTTCCCACAATAGGGGGTGGTCGAGAGTCGTACCAAACGACGGGGCAAAACTCCGGGCGTTATTAAATGATGGTTCGGAGAATAATTTTGAATAATTTGAGACAAATTTTGACAATTTATTAAAAAATTTGCATTTCTTCGACGAATTTTTAATGTTCTTTTTGTAGTATAAAAATCTTAAATTTTGGCAGCACTGAAAATTTCTATAGCGTTGATCAAGACAAGGTGGAATACAAGATATGACAAAAATCCGCTGAAAAATATGAATATTTAGGTACCAAAATATTGGGTTAGGTTAGGTGTGACAATCAAAAGTTTTGCACTTCCCACAATAGCGGGTGGTCGAGAGTGGTACCAAACGACGGGGCAAAACTCCGGGCGTTATTTAATGATGGTTCAGAGAAAAACTTTGAATAATTTGAGACAAATTTTGACAATTTATTAAAAATTTTGCATTTCTTTGACGAATTTTTAATGTTCTTTTTGTAGTATAAAAAACTTAAATTTTGGCAGCACTGAAAATTTCTATAGCGTTGATCAAGACAAGATGGAATACAAGCTATGACAAAAATCCGCTGAAAAATATGAATATTTAGGTACCAAAATATTGGGTTAGGTTAGGTGTGACAATCAAAAGTTTTGCACTTCCCACAATAGGGGGTGGTCGAGAGTCGTACCAAACGACGGGGCAAAACTCCGGGCGTTATTAAATGATGGTTCGGAGAATAATTTTGAATAATTTGAGACAAATTTTGACAATTTATTAAAAAATTTGCATTTCTTCGACGAATTTTAATGTTCTTTTTGTAGTATAAAAAACTTAAATTTTGGCAGCAATGAAAATTTCTATAGCGTTGATCAAGACAAGGTGGAATACAAGATATGACAAAAATCCGCTGAAAAATATGAATATTTAGGTACCAAAATATTGGGTTAGGTTAGGTGTAAAAATCAAAAGTTTTGCACTTCCCACAATAGGGGGTGGTCGAGAGTGGTACCAAACGACGGGGCAAAACTCCGGGCGTTATTTAATGATGGTTCAGAGAAAAACTTTGAATAATTTGAGACAAATTTTGACAATTTATTAAGAAATTTGCATTTCTTTGACAAATTTTTAATGTTCTATTTGTAGTACAAAAACTCTTAAATTTTGGCAGCATTGAAAATTTCTATAGCGTTGATCAAGACAAGGAAGAATACAAGATATGACAAAAACCCGCTGAAAAATATGAATATTCAGGTACCAAAAGTTTCGGTTAGGTTAGGTGTGACAATCAAAAGTTTTGCACTTCCCACAATAGGGGGTGGTCGAGAGTCGTACCAAACGACGGGGCAAAACTCCGGGCGTTATTAAATGATGGTTCGGAGAATAATTTTGAATAATTTGAGACAAATTTTGACAATTTATTAAAAAATTTGCATTTCTTCGACGAATTTTTAATGTTCTTTTTGTAGTATAAAAATCTTAAATTTTGGCAGCACTGAAAATTTCTATAGCGTTGATCAAGACAAGGTGGAATACAAGATATGACAAAAATCCGCTGAAAAATATGAATATTTAGGTACCAAAATATTGGGTTAGGTTAGGTGTGACAATCAAAAGTTTTGCACTTCCCACAATAGGGGGTGGTCGAGAGTCGTACCAAACGACGGGGCAAAACTCCGGGCGTTATTAAATGATGGTTCGGAGAATAATTTTGAATAATTTGAGACAAATTTTGACAATTTATTAAAAAATTTGCATTTCTTCGACGAATTTTTAATGTTCTTTTTGTAGTATAAAAAACTTAAATTTTGGCAGCACTGAAAATTTCTATAGCGTTGATCAAGACAAGGTGGAATACAAGATATGACAAAAATCCGCTGAAAAATATGAATATTTAGGTACCAAAATATTGGGTTAGGTTAGGTGTGACAATCAAAAGTTTTGCACTTCCCACAATAGGGGGTGGTCGAGAGTGGTACCAAACGACGGGGCAAAACTCCGGGCGTTATTTAATGATGGTTCAGAGAAAAACTTTGAATAATTTGAGACAAATTTTGACAATTTATTAAGAAATTTGCATTTCTTTGACAAATTTTTAATGTTCTATTTGTAGTACAAAAACTCTTAAATTTTGGCAGCATTGAAAATTTCTATAGCGTTGATCAAGACAAGGAAGAATACAAGATATGACAAAAACCCGCTGAAAAATATAAATATTCAGGTACCAAAAGTTTCGGTTAGGTTAGGTGTGACAATCAAAAGTTTTGCATTTCCCACAATAGGGGGTGGTCGAGAGTCGTACCAAACGACGGGGCAAAACTCCGGGCGTTATTAAATGATGGTTCGGAGAATAATTTTGAATAATTTGAGACAAATTTTGACAATTTATTAAAAAATTTGCATTTCTTCGACGAATTTTTAATGTTCTTTTTGTAGTATAAAAATCTTAAATTTAGGCAGCACTGAAAATTTCTATAGCGTTGATCAAGACAAGGTGGAATACAAGATATGACAAAAATCCGCTGAAAAATATGAATATTTAGGTACCAAAATATTGGGTTAGGTTAGGTGTGACAATCAAAAGTTTTGCACTTCCCACAATAGCGGGTGGTCGAGAGTGGTACCAAACGACGGGGCAAAACTCCGGGCGTTATTTAATGATGGTTCAGAGAAAAACTTTGAATAATTTGAGACAAATTTTGACAATTTATTAAAAATTTTGCATTTCTTTGACGAATTTTTAATGTTCTTTTTGTAGTATAAAAAACTTAAATTTTGGCAGCACTGAAAATTTCTATAGCGTTGATCAAGACAAGATGGAATACAAGATATGACAAAAATCCGCTGAAAAATATGAATATTTAGGTACCAAAATATTGGGTTAGGTTAGGTGTGACAATCAAAAGTTTTGCACTTCCCACAATAGGGGGTGGTCGAGAGTCGTACCAAACGACGGGGCAAAACTCCGGGCGTTATTAAATGATGGTTCGGAGAATAATTTTGAATAATTTGAGACAAATTTTGACAATTTATTAAAAAATTTGCATTTCTTCGACGAATTTTTAATGTTCTTTTTGTAGTATAAAAAACTTAAATTTTGGCAGCAATGAAAATTTCTATAGCGTTGATCAAGACAAGGTGGAATACAAGATATGACAAAAATCCGCTGAAAAATATGAATATTTAGGTACCAAAATATTGGGTTAGGTTAGGTGTGACAATCAAAAGTTTTGCACTTCCCACAATAGGGGGTGGTCGAGAGTGGTACCAAACGACGGGGCAAAACTCCGGGCGTTATTTAATGATGGTTCAGAGAAAAACTTTGAATAATTTTAGACAAATTTTGACAATTTATTAAGAAATTTGCATTTCTTTGACAAATTTTTAATGTTCTATTTGTAGTACAAAAACTCTTAAATTTTGGCAGCATTGAAAATTTCTATAGCGTTGATCAAGACAAGGAAGAATACAAGATATGACAAAAACCCGCTGAAAAATATGAATATTCAGGTACCAAAAGTTTCGGTTAGGTTAGGTGTGACAATCAAAAGTTTTGCACTTCCCACAATAGGGGGTGGTCGAGAGTCGTACCAAACGACGGGGCAAAACTCCGGGCGTTATTAAATGATGGTTCGGAGAATAATTTTGAATAATTTGAGACAAATTTTGACAATTTATTAAAAAATTTGCATTTCTTCGACGAATTTTTAATGTTCTTTTTGTAGTATAAAAATCTTAAATTTTGGCAGCACTGAAAATTTCTATAGCGTTGATCAAGACAAGGTGGAATACAAGATATGACAAAAATCCGCTGAAAAATATGAATATTTAGGTACCAAAATATTGGGTTAGGTTAGGTGTGACAATCAAAAGTTTTGCACTTCCCACAATAGCGGGTGGTCGAGAGTGGTACCAAACGACGGGGCAAAACTCCGGGCGTTATTTAATGATGGTTCAGAGAAAAACTTTGAATAATTTGAGACAAATTTTGACAATTTATTAAAAATTTTGCATTTCTTTGACGAATTTTTAATGTTCTTTTTGTAGTATAAAAAACTTAAATTTTGGCAGCACTGAAAATTTCTATAGCGTTGATCAAGACAAGATGGAATACAAGATATGACAAAAATCCGCCGAAAAATATGAATATTTAGGTACCAAAATATTGGGTTAGGTTAGGTGTGACAATCAAAAGTTTTGCACTTCCCACAATAGGGGGTGGTCGAGAGTCGTACCAAACGACGGGGCAAAACTCCGGGCGTTATTAAATGATGGTTCGGAGAATAATTTTGAATAATTTGAGACAAATTTTGACAATTTATTAAAAAATTTGCATTTCTTCGACGAATTTTTAATGTTCTTTTTGTAGTATAAAAAACTTAAATTTTGGCAGCAATGAAAATTTCTATAGCGTTGATCAAGACAAGGTGGAATACAAGATATGACAAAAACCCGCTGAAAAATATGAATATTCAGGTACCAAAAGTTTCGGTTAGGTTAGGTGTGACAATCAAAAGTTTTGCACTTCCCACAATAGGGGGTGGTCGAGAGTCGTACCAAACGACGGGGCAAAACTCCGGGCGTTATTAAATGATGGTTCGGAGAATAATTTTGAATAATTTGAGACAAATTTTGACAATTTATTAAAAAATTTGCATTTCTTCGACGAATTTTTAATGTTCTTTTTGTAGTATAAAAATCTTAAATTTTGGCAGCACTGAAAATTTCTATAGCGTTGATCAAGACAAGGTGGAATACAAGATATGACAAAAATCCGCTGAAAAATATGAATATTTAGGTACCAAAATATTGGGTTAGGTTAGGTGTGACAATCAAAAGTTTTGCACTTCCCACAATAGCGGGTGGTCGAGAGTGGTACCAAACGACGGGGCAAAACTCCGGGCGTTATTTAATGATGGTTCAGAGAAAAACTTTGAATAATTTGAGACAAATTTTGACAATTTATTAAAAATTTTGCATTTCTTTGACGAATTTTTAATGTTCTTTTTGTAGTATAAAAAACTTAAATTTTGGCAGCACTGAAAATTTCTATAGCGTTGATCAAGACATGGTAGAATACAAGATATGACAAAAATCCGCTGAAAAATATGAATATTTAGGTACCGAAAGATTAGGTTAGGTTAGGTGTGACAATCAAAAGTTTTGCACTTCCCACAATAGCGGGTGGTCGAGAGTCGTACCAAACGACGGGGCAAAACTCCGGGCGTTATTAAATGATGGTTCGGAGAATAATTTTGAATAATTTGAGACAAATTTTGACAATTTATTAAAAAATTTGCATTTCTTCGACGAATTTTTAATGTTCTTTTTGTAGTATAAAAATCTTAAATTTAGGCAGCACTGAAAATTTCTATAGCGTTGATCAAGACAAGGTGGAATACAAGATATGACAAAAATCCGCTGAAAAATATGAATATTTAGGTACCAAAATATTGGGTTAGGTTAGGTGTGACAATCAAAAGTTTTGCACTTCCCACAATAGCGGGTGGTCGAGAGTGGTACCAAACGACGGGGCAAAACTCCGGGCGTTATTTAATGATGGTTCAGAGAAAAACTTTAAATAATTTGAGACAAATTTTGACAATTTATTAAGAAATTTGCATTTCTTTGACAAATTTTTAATGTTCTATTTGTAGTACCAAAACTCTTAAATTTTGGCAGCATTGAAAATATCTATAGCGTTGATCAAGACAAGGTAGAATACAAGATATGACAAAAATCCGCTGAAAAATATGAATATTCAGGTACCAAAAGATTCGGTTAGGTTAGGTGTGACAATCAAAAGTTTTGCACTTCCCACAATAGGGGGTGGTCGAGAGTCGTACCAAACGACGGGGCAAAACTCCGGGCGTTATTAAATGATGGTTCGGAGAATAATTTTGAATAATTTGAGACAAATTTTGACAATTTATTAAAAAATTTGCATTTCTTCGACGAATTTTTAATGTTCTTTTTGTAGTATAAAAAACTTAAATTTTGGCAGCAATGAAAATTTCTATAGCGTTGATCAAGACAAGGTGGAATACAAGATATGACAAAAATCCGCTGAAAAATATGAATATTCAGGTACCAAAAGATTCGGTTAGGTTAGGTGTGACAATCAAAAGTTTTGCACTTCCCACAATAGGGGGTGGTCGAGAGTCGTACCAAACGACGGGGCAAAACTCCGGGCGTTATTAAATGATGGTTCGGAGAATAATTTTGAATAATTTGAGACAAATTTTGACAATTTATTAAAAAATTTGCATTTCTTCGACGAATTTTAATGTACTTTTTGTAGTATAAAAAACTTAAATTTTGGCAGCACTGAAAATTTCTATAGCGTTGATCAAGACAAGGTGGAATACAAGATATGACAAAAATCCGCTGAAAAATATGAATATTTAGGTACCAAAATATTGGGTTAGGTTAGGTGTGACAATCAAAAGTTTTGCACTTCCCACAATAGCGGGTGGTCGAGAGTGGTACCAAACGACGGGGCAAAACTCCGGGCGTTATTTAATGATGGTTCAGAGAAAAACTTTGAATAATTTGAGACAAATTTTGACAATTTATTAAAAATTTTGCATTTCTTTGACGAATTTTTAATGTTCTTTTTGTAGTATAAAAAACTTAAATTTTGGCAGCACTGAAAATTTCTATAGCGTTGATCAAGACAAGATGGAATACAAGATATGACAAAAATCCGCTGAAAAATATGAATATTTAGGTACCAAAATATTGGGTTAGGTTAGGTGTGACAATCAAAAGTTTTGCACTTCCCACAATAGGGGGTGGTCGAGAGTCGTACCAAACGACGGGGCAAAACTCCGGGCGTTATTTAATGATGGTTCAGAGAAAAACTTTGAATAATTTGAGACAAATTTTGACAATTTATTAAGAAATTTGCATTTCTTTGACAAATTTTTAATGTTCTATTTGTAGTACCAAAACTCTTAAATTTTGGCAGCATTGAAAATATCTATAGCGTTGATCAAGACAAGGTAGAATACAAGATATGACAAAAATCCGCTGAAAAATATGAATATTCAGGTACCAAAAGATTCGGTTAGGTTAGGTGTGACAATCAAAAGTTTTGCACTTCCCACAATAGGGGGTGGTCGAGAGTCGTACCAAACGACGGGGCAAAACTCCGGGCGTTATTAAATGATGGTTCGGAGAATAATTTTGAATAATTTGAGACAAATTTTGACAATTTATTAAAAAATTTGCATTTCTTCGACGAATTTTTAATGTTCTTTTTGTAGTATAAAAAACTTAAATTTTGGCAGCAATGAAAATTTCTATAGCGTTGATCAAGACAAGGTGGAATACAAGATATGACAAAAATCCGCTGAAAAATATGAATATTCAGGTACCAAAATATTCGGTTAGGTTAGGTGTGACAATCAAAAGTTTTGCACTTCCCACAATAGGGGGTGGTCGAGAGTGGTACCAAACGACGGGGCAAAACTCCGGGCGTTATTTAATGATGGTTCAGAGAAAAACTTTGAATAATTTGAGACAAATTTTGACAATTTATTAAGAAATTTGCATTTCTTCGACGAATTTTAATGTACTTTTTGTAGTATAAAAAACTTAAATTTTGGCAGCACTGAAAATTTCTATAGCGTTGATCAAGACAAGGTGGAATACAAGATATGACAAAAATCCGCTGAAAAATATGAATATTTAGGTACCAAAATATTGGGTTAGGTTAGGTGTGACAATCAAAAGTTTTGCACTTCCCACAATAGCGGGTGGTCGAGAGTGGTACCAAACGACGGGGCAAAACTCCGGGCGTTATTTAATGATGGTTCAGAGAAAAACTTTGAATAATTTGAGACAAATTTTGACAATTTATTAAAAATTTTGCATTTCTTTGACGAATTTTTAATGTTCTTTTTGTAGTA
Organism: Catocala nupta; assembly: GCA_963675205.1. Classification (NCBI taxonomy): domain Eukaryota; kingdom Metazoa; phylum Arthropoda; class Insecta; order Lepidoptera; family Erebidae; genus Catocala; species Catocala nupta. The sequence goes on along the minus strand of OY776107.1, from coordinate 214,678 downwards.
TAAAAAACTTAAATTTTGGCAGCACTGAAAATTTCTATAGCGTTGATCAAGACAAGGTGGAATACAAGATATGACAAAAATCCGCTGAAAAATATGAATATTTAGGTACCAAAATATTGGGTTAGGTTAGGTGTGACAATCAAAAGTTTTGCACTTCCCACAATAGCGGGTGGTCGAGAGTGGTACCAAACGACGGGGCAAAACTCCGGGCGTTATTTAATGATGGTTCAGAGAAAAACTTTGAATAATTTAAGACAAATTTTGACAATTTATTAAAAATTTTGCATTTCTTTGACGAATTTTTAATGTTCTTTTTGTAGTATAAAAAACTTAAATTTTGGCAGCACTGAAAATTTCTATAGCGTTGATCAAGACAAGATGGAATACAAGATATGACAAAAATCCGCTGAAAAATATGAATATTTAGGTACCAAAATATTGGGTTAGGTTAGGTGTGACAATCAAAAGTTTTGCACTTCCCACAATAGGGGGTGGTCGAGAGTGGTACCAAACGACGGGGCAAAACTCCGGGCGTTATTTAATGATGGTTCAGAGAAAAACTTTGAATAATTTGAGACAAATTTTGACAATTTATTAAGAAATTTGCATTTCTTTGACAAATTTTTAATGTTCTATTTGTAGTACCAAAACTCTTAAATTTTGGCAGCATTGAAAATATCTATAGCGTTGATCAAGACAAGGTAGAATACAAGATATGACAAAAATCCGCTGAAAAATATGAATATTCAGGTACCAAAAGATTCGGTTAGGTTAGGTGTGACAATCAAAAGTTTTGCACTTCCCACAATAGGGGGTGGTCGAGAGTCGTACCAAACGACGGGGCAAAACTCCGGGCGTTATTAAATGATGGTTCGGAGAATAATTTTGAATAATTTGAGACAAATTTTGACAATTTACTAAAAAATTTGCATTTCTTCGACGAATTTTTAATGTTCTTTTTGTAGTATAAAAAACTTAAATTTTGGCAGCAATGAAAATTTCTATAGCGTTGATCAAGACAAGGTGGAATACAAGATATGACAAAAATCCGCTGAAAAATATGAATATTCAGGTACCAAAAGATTCGGTTAGGTTAGGTGTGACAATCAAAAGTTTTGCACTTCCCACAATAGGGGGTGGTCGAGAGTCGTACCAAACGACGGGGCAAAACTCCGGGCGTTATTAAATGATGGTTCGGAGAATAATTTTGAATAATTTGAGACAAATTTTGACAATTTATTAAAAAATTTGCATTTCTTCGACGAATTTTTAATGTTCTTTTTGTAGTATAAAAATCTTAAATTTTGGCAGCACTGAAAATTTCTATAGCGTTGATCAAGACAAGGTGGAATACAAGATATGACAAAAATCCGCTGAAAAATATGAATATTTAGGTACCAAAATATTGGGTTAGGTTAGGTGTGACAATCAAAAGTTTTGCACTTCCCACAATAGGGGGTGGTCGAGAGTCGTACCAAACGACGGGGCAAAACTCCGGGCGTTATTAAATGATGGTTCGGAGAATAATTTTGAATAATTTGAGACAAATTTTGACAATTTATTAAAAAATTTGCATTTCTTCGACGAATTTTTAATGTTCTTTTTGTAGTATAAAAAACTTAAATTTTGGCAGCACTGAAAATTTCTATAGCGTTGATCAAGACAAGGTGGAATACAAGATATGACAAAAATCCGCTGAAAAATATGAATATTTAGGTACCAAAATATTGGGTTAGGTTAGGTGTGACAATCAAAAGTTTTGCACTTCCCACAATAGGGGGTGGTCGAGAGTGGTACCAAACGACGGGGCAAAACTCCGGGCGTTATTTAATGATGGTTCAGAGAAAAACTTTGAATAATTTGAGACAAATTTTGACAATTTACTAAAAAATTTGCATTTCTTCGACGAATTTTTAATGTTCTTTTTGTAGTATAAAAAACTTAAATTTTGGCAGCAATGAAAATTTCTATAGCGTTGATCAAGACAAGGTGGAATACAAGATATGACAAAAATCCGCTGAAAAATATGAATATTCAGGTACCAAAAGATTCGGTTAGGTTAGGTGTGACAATCAAAAGTTTTGCACTTCCCACAATAGGGGGTGGTCGAGAGTGGTACCAAACGACGGGGCAAAACTCCGGGCGTTATTTAATGATGGTTCAGAGAAAAACTTTGAATAATTTGAGACAAATTTTGACAATTTATTAAGAAATTTGCATTTCTTCGACGAATTTTAATGTACTTTTTGTAGTATAAAAAACTTAAATTTTGGCAGCACTGAAAATTTCTATAGCGTTGATCAAGACAAGGTGGAATACAAGATATGACAAAAATCCGCTGAAAAATATGAATATTTAGGTACCAAAATATTGGGTTAGGTTAGGTGTGACAATCAAAAGTTTTGCACTTCCCACAATAGGGGGTGGTCGAGAGTCGTACCAAACGACGGGGCAAAACTCCGGGCGTTATTAAATGATGGTTCGGAGAATAATTTTGAATAATTTGAGACAAATTTTGACAATTTATTAAAAAATTTGCATTTCTTCGACGAATTTTTAATGTTCTTTTTGTAGTATAAAAAACTTAAATTTTGGCAGCAATGAAAATTTCTATAGCGTTGATCAAGACAAGGTGGAATACAAGATATGACAAAAATCCGCTGAAAAATATGAATATTTAGGTACCAAAATATTGGGTTAGGTTAGGTGTGACAATCAAAAGTTTTGCACTTCCCACAATAGGGGGTGGTCGAGAGTGGTACCAAACGACGGGGCAAAACTCCGGGCGTTATTTAATGATGGTTCAGAGAAAAACTTTGAATAATTTGAGACAAATTTTGACAATTTATTAAGAAATTTGCATTTCTTTGACAAATTTTTAATGTTCTATTTGTAGTACAAAAACTCTTAAATTTTGGCAGCATTGAAAATTTCTATAGCGTTGATCAAGACAAGGAAGAATACAAGATATGACAAAAACCCGCTGAAAAATATGAATATTCAGGTACCAAAAGTTTCGGTTAGGTTAGGTGTGACAATCAAAAGTTTTGCACTTCCCACAATAGGGGGTGGTCGAGAGTCGTACCAAACGACGGGGCAAAACTCCGGGCGTTATTAAATGATGGTTCGGAGAATAATTTTGAATAATTTGAGACAAATTTTGACAATTAATTAAAAAATTTGCATTTCTTCGACGAATTTTTAATGTTCTTTTTGTAGTATAAAAATCTTAAATTTTGGCAGCACTGAAAATTTCTATAGCGTTGATCAAGACAAGGTGGAATACAAGATATGACAAAAATCCGCTGAAAAATATGAATATTTAGGTACCAAAATATTGGGTTAGGTTAGGTGTGACAATCAAAAGTTTTGCACTTCCCACAATAGCGGGTGGTCGAGAGTGGTACCAAACGACGGGGCAAAACTCCGGGCGTTATTTAATGATGGTTCAGAGAAAAACTTTGAATAATTTGAGACAAATTTTGACAATTTATTAAAAATTTTGCATTTCTTTGACGAATTTTTAATGTTCTTTTTGTAGTATAAAAAACTTAAATTTTGGCAGCACTGAAAATTTCTATAGCGTTGATCAAGACAAGATGGAATACAAGATATGACAAAAATCCGCTGAAAAATATGAATATTTAGGTACCAAAATATTGGGTTAGGTTAGGTGTGACAATCAAAAGTTTTGCACTTCCCACAATAGGGGGTGGTCGAGAGTCGTACCAAACGACGGGGCAAAACTCCGGGCGTTATTTAATGATGGTTCAGAGAAAAACTTTGAATAATTTGAGACAAATTTTGACAATTTATTAAGAAATTTGCATTTCTTTGACAAATTTTTAATGTTCTATTTGTAGTACCAAAACTCTTAAATTTTGGCAGCATTGAAAATATCTATAGCGTTGATCAAGACAAGGTAGAATACAAGATATGACAAAAATCCGCTGAAAAATATGAATATTCAGGTACCAAAAGATTCGGTTAGGTTAGGTGTGACAATCAAAAGTTTTGCACTTCCCACAATAGGGGGTGGTCGAGAGTCGTACCAAACGACGGGGCAAAACTCCGGGCGTTATTAAATGATGGTTCGGAGAATAATTTTGAATAATTTGAGACAAATTTTGACAATTTATTAAAAAATTTGCATTTCTTCGACGAATTTTTAATGTTCTTTTTGTAGTATAAAAAACTTAAATTTTGGCAGCAATGAAAATTTCTATAGCGTTGATCAAGACAAGGTGGAATACAAGATATGACAAAAATCCGCTGAAAAATATGAATATTCAGGTACCAAAATATTCGGTTAGGTTAGGTGTGACAATCAAAAGTTTTGCACTTCCCACAATAGGGGGTGGTCGAGAGTGGTACCAAACGACGGGGCAAAACTCCGGGCGTTATTTAATGATGGTTCAGAGAAAAACTTTGAATAATTTGAGACAAATTTTGACAATTTATTAAGAAATTTGCATTTCTTCGACGAATTTTAATGTACTTTTTGTAGTATAAAAAACTTAAATTTTGGCAGCACTGAAAATTTCTATAGCGTTGATCAAGACAAGGTGGAATACAAGATATGACAAAAATCCGCTGAAAAATATGAATATTTAGGTACCAAAATATTGGGTTAGGTTAGGTGTGACAATCAAAAGTTTTGCACTTCCCACAATAGCGGGTGGTCGAGAGTGGTACCAAACGACGGGGCAAAACTCCGGGCGTTATTTAATGATGGTTCAGAGAAAAACTTTGAATAATTTGAGACAAATTTTGACAATTTATTAAAAATTTTGCATTTCTTTGACGAATTTTTAATGTTCTTTTTGTAGTATAAAAAACTTAAATTTTGGCAGCACTGAAAATTTCTATAGCGTTGATCAAGACAAGGTGGAATACAAGATATGACAAAAATCCGCTGAAAAATATGAATATTTAGGTACCAAAATATTGGGTTAGGTTAGGTGTGACAATCAAAAGTTTTGCACTTCCCACAATAGCGGGTGGTCGAGAGTGGTACCAAACGACGGGGCAAAACTCCGGGCGTTATTTAATGATGGTTCAGAGAAAAACTTTGAATAATTTAAGACAAATTTTGACAATTTATTAAAAATTTTGCATTTCTTTGACGAATTTTTAATGTTCTTTTTGTAGTATAAAAAACTTAAATTTTGGCAGCACTGAAAATTTCTATAGCGTTGATCAAGACAAGATGGAATACAAGATATGACAAAAATCCGCTGAAAAATATGAATATTTAGGTACCAAAATATTGGGTTAGGTTAGGTGTGACAATCAAAAGTTTTGCACTTCCCACAATAGGGGGTGGTCGAGAGTGGTACCAAACGACGGGGCAAAACTCCGGGCGTTATTTAATGATGGTTAAGAGAAAAACTTTGAATAATTTGAGACAAATTTTGACAATTTATTAAGAAATTTGCATTTCTTTGACAAATTTTTAATGTTCTATTTGTAGTACCAAAACTCTTAAATTTTGGCAGCATTGAAAATATCTATAGCGTTGATCAAGACAAGGTAGAATACAAGATATGACAAAAATCCGCTGAAAAATATGAATATTCAGGTACCAAAAGATTCGGTTAGGTTAGGTGTGACAATCAAAAGTTTTGCACTTCCCACAATAGGGGGTGGTCGAGAGTCGTACCAAACGACGGGGCAAAACTCCGGGCGTTATTAAATGATGGTTCGGAGAATAATTTTGAATAATTTGAGACAAATTTTGACAATTTACTAAAAAATTTGCATTTCTTCGACGAATTTTTAATGTTCTTTTTGTAGTATAAAAAACTTAAATTTTGGCAGCAATGAAAATTTCTATAGCGTTGATCAAGACAAGGTGGAATACAAGATATGACAAAAATCCGCTGAAAAATATGAATATTCAGGTACCAAAAGATTCGGTTAGGTTAGGTGTGACAATCAAAAGTTTTGCACTTCCCACAATAGGGGGTGGTCGAGAGTGGTACCAAACGACGGGGCAAAACTCCGGGCGTTATTTAATGATGGTTCAGAGAAAAACTTTGAATAATTTGAGACAAATTTTGACAATTTATTAAGAAATTTGCATTTCTTCGACGAATTTTAATGTACTTTTTGTAGTATAAAAAACTTAAATTTTGGCAGCACTGAAAATTTCTATAGCGTTGATCAAGACAAGGTGGAATACAAGATATGACAAAAATCCGCTGAAAAATATGAATATTTAGGTACCAAAATATTGGGTTAGGTTAGGTGTGACAATCAAAAGTTTTGCACTTCCCACAATAGGGGGTGGTCGAGAGTCGTACCAAACGACGGGGCAAAACTCCGGGCGTTATTAAATGATGGTTCGGAGAATAATTTTGAATAATTTGAGACAAATTTTGACAATTTATTAAAAAATTTGCATTTCTTCGACGAATTTTTAATGTTCTTTTTGTAGTATAAAAAACTTAAATTTTGGCAGCAATGAAAATTTCTATAGCGTTGATCAAGACAAGGTGGAATACAAGATATGACAAAAATCCGCTGAAAAATATGAATATTTAGGTACCAAAATATTGGGTTAGGTTAGGTGTGACAATCAAAAGTTTTGCACTTCCCACAATAGGGGGTGGTCGAGAGTGGTACCAAACGACGGTGCAAAACTCCGGGCGTTATTTTATGTTGGTTCAGACAAAAACTTTGAATAATTTGAGACAAATTTTGACAATTTATTAAGAAATTTGCATTTCTTTGACAAATTTTTAATGTTCTATTTGTAGTACAAAAACTCTTAAATTTTGGCAGCATTGAAAATTTCTATAGCGTTGATCAAGACAAGGAAGAATACAAGATATGACAAAAACCCGCTGAAAAATATGAATATTCAGGTACCAAAAGTTTCGGTTAGGTTAGGTGTGACAATCAAAAGTTTTGCACTTCCCACAATAGGGGGTGGTCGAGAGTCGTACCAAACGACGGGGCAAAACTCCGGGCGTTATTAAATGATGGTTCGGAGAATAATTTTGAATAATTTGAGACAAATTTTGACAATTTATTAAAAAATTTGCATTTCTTCGACGAATTTTTAATGTTCTTTTTGTAGTATAAAAATCTTAAATTTTGGCAGCACTGAAAATTTCTATAGCGTTGATCAAGACAAGGTGGAATACAAGATATGACAAAAATCCGCTGAAAAATATGAATATTTAGGTACCAAAATATTGGGTTAGGTTAGGTGTGACAATCAAAAGTTTTGCACTTCCCACAATAGCGGGTGGTCGAGAGTGGTACCAAACGACGGGGCAAAACTCCGGGCGTTATTTAATGATGGTTCAGAGAAAAACTTTGAATAATTTGAGACAAATTTTGACAATTTATTAAAAATTTTGCATTTCTTTGACGAATTTTTAATGTTCTTTTTGTAGTATAAAAAACTTAAATTTTGGAAGCACTGAAAATTTCTATAGCGTTGATCAAGACATGGTAGAATACAAGATATGACAAAAATCCGCTGAAAAATATGAATATTTAGGTACCGAAAGATTAGGTTAGGTTAGGTGTGACAATCAAAAGTTTTGCACTTCCCACAATAGGGGGTGGTCGAGAGTCGTACCAAACGACGGGGCAAAACTCCGGGCATTATTAAATGATGGTTCGGAGAATAATTTTGAATAACTTGAGACAAATTTTGACAATTTATTAAAAAATTTGCATTTCTTCGACGAATTTTTAATGTTCTTTTTGTAGTATAAAAAACTTAAATTTTGGCAGCAATGAAAATTTCTATAGCGTTGATCAAGACAAGGTGGAATACAAGATATGACAAAAATCCGCTGAAAAATATGAATATTTAGGTACCAAAATATTGGGTTAGGTTAGGTGTGACAATCAAAAGTTTTGCACTTCCCACAATAGGGGGTGGTCGAGAGTGGTACCAAACGACGGGGCAAAACTCCGGGCGTTATTTAATGATGGTTCAGAGAAAAACTTTGAATAATTTGAGACAAATTTTGACAATTTATTAAGAAATTTGCATTTCTTTGACAAATTTTTAATGTTCTATTTGTAGTACAAAAACTCTTAAATTTTGGCAGCATTGAAAATTTCTATAGCGTTGATCAAGACAAGGAAGAATACAAGATATGACAAAAACCCGCTGAAAAATATGAATATTCAGGTACCAAAAGTTTCGGTTAGGTTAGGTGTGACAATCAAAAGTTTTGCACTTCCCACAATAGGGGGTGGTCGAGAGTCGTACCAAACGACGGGGCAAAACTCCGGGCGTTATTAAATGATGGTTCGGAGAATAATTTTGAATAATTTGAGACAAATTTTGACAATGAATTAAAAAATTTGCATTTCTTCGACGAATTTTTAATGTTCTTTTTGTAGTATAAAAATCTTAAATTTTGGCAGCACTGAAAATTTCTATAGCGTTGATCAAGACAAGGTGGAATACAAGATATGACAAAAATCCGCTGAAAAATATGAATATTTAGGTACCAAAATATTGGGTTAGGTTAGGTGTGACAATCAAAAGTTTTGCACTTCCCACAATAGGGGGTGGTCGAGAGTCGTACCAAACGACGGGGCAAAACTCCGGGCGTTATTAAATGATGGTTCGGAGAATAATTTTGAATAATTTGAGACAAATTTTGACAATTTATTAAAAAATTTGCATTTCTTCGACGAATTTTTAATGTTCTTTTTGTAGTATAAAAAACTTAAATTTTGGCAGCAATGAAAATTTCTATAGCGTTGATCAAGACAAGGTGGAATACAAGATATGACAAAAATCCGCTGAAAAATATGAATATTTAGGTACCAAAATATTGGGTTAGGTTAGGTGTGACAATCAAAAGTTTTGCACTTCCCACAATAGGGGGTGGTCGAGAGTGGTACCAAACGACGGGGCAAAACTCCGGGCGTTATTTAATGATGGTTCAGAGAAAAACTTTGAATAATTTGAGACAAATTTTGACAATTTATTAAGAAATTTGCATTTCTTTGACAAATTTTTAATGTTCTATTTGTAGTACAAAAACTCTTAAATTTTGGCAGCATTGAAAATTTCTATAGCGTTGATCAAGACAAGGAAGAATACAAGATATGACAAAAACCCGCTGAAAAATATGAATATTCAGGTACCAAAAGTTTCGGTTAGGTTAGGTGTGACAATCAAAAGTTTTGCACTTCCCACAATAGGGGGTGGTCGAGAGTCGTACCAAACGACGGGGCAAAACTCCGGGCGTTATTAAATGATGGTTCGGAGAATAATTTTGAATAATTTGAGACAAATTTTGACAATTAATTAAAAAATTTGCATTTCTTCGACGAATTTTTAATGTTCTTTTTGTAGTATAAAAATCTTAAATTTTGGCAGCACTGAAAATTTCTATAGCGTTGATCAAGACAAGGTGGAATACAAGATATGACAAAAATCCGCTGAAAAATATGAATATTTAGGTACCAAAATATTGGGTTAGGTTAGGTGTGACAATCAAAAGTTTTGCACTTCCCACAATAGGGGGTGGTCGAGAGTCGTACCAAACGACGGGGCAAAACTCCGGGCGTTATTAAATGATGGTTCGGAGAATAATTTTGAATAATTTGAGACAAATTTTGACAATTTATTAAAAAATTTGCATTTCTTCGACGAATTTTTAATGTTCTTTTTGTAGTATAAAAAACTTAAATTTTGGCAGCAATGAAAATTTCTATAGCGTTGATCAAGACAAGGTGGAATACAAGATATGACAAAAATCCGCTGAAAAATATGAATATTTAGGTACCAAAATATTGGGTTAGGTTAGGTGTGACAATCAAAAGTTTTGCACTTCCCACAATAGCGGGTGGTCGAGAGTGGTACCAAACGACGGGGCAAAACTCCGGGCGTTATTTAATGATGGTTCAGAGAAAAACTTTGAATAATTTGAGACAAATTTTGACAATTTATTAAAAATTTTGCATTTCTTTGACGAATTTTTAATGTTCTTTTTGTAGTATAAAAAACTTAAATTTTGGCAGCACTGAAAATTTCTATAGCGTTGATCAAGACATGGTAGAATACAAGATATGACAAAAATCCGCTGAAAAATATGAATATTTAGGTACCAAAATATTGGGTTAGGTTAGGTGTGACAATCAAAAGTTTTGCACTTCCCACAATAGGGGGTGGTCGAGAGTCGTACCAAACGACGGGGCAAAACTCCGGGCGTTATTAAATGATGGTTCGGAGAATAATTTTGAATAATTTGAGACAAATTTTGACAATTTATTAAAAAATTTGCATTTCTTCGACGAATTTTTAATGTTCTTTTTGTAGTATAAAAATCTTAAATTTAGGCAGCACTGAAAATTTCTATAGCGTTGATCAAGACAAGGTGGAATACAAGATATGACAAAAATCCGCTGAAAAATATGAATATTTAGGTACCAAAATATTGGGTTAGGTTAGGTGTGACAATCAAAAGTTTTGCACTTCCCACAATAGCGGGTGGTCGAGAGTGGTACCAAACGACGGGGCAAAACTCCGGGCGTTATTTAATGATGGTTCAGAGAAAAACTTTGAATAATTTGAGACAAATTTTGACAATTTATTAAAAATTTTGCATTTCTTTGACGAATTTTTAATGTTCTTTTTGTAGTATAAAAAACTTAAATTTTGGCAGCACTGAAAATTTCTATAGCGTTGATCAAGACAAGATGGAATACAAGATATGACAAAAATCCGCTGAAAAATATGAATATTTAGGTACCAAAATATTGGGTTAGGTTAGGTGTGACAATCAAAAGTTTTGCACTTCCCACAATAGGGGGTGGTCGAGAGTCGTACCAAACGACGGGGCAAAACTCCGGGCGTTATTAAATGATGGTTCGGAGAATAATTTTGAATAATTTGAGACAAATTTTGACAATTTATTAAAAAATTTGCATTTCTTCGACGAATTTTTAATGTTCTTTTTGTAGTATAAAAAACTTAAATTTTGGCAGCAATGAAAATTTCTATAGCGTTGATCAAGACAAGGTGGAATACAAGATATGACAAAAATCCGCTGAAAAATATGAATATTTAGGTACCAAAATATTGGGTTAGGTTAGGTGTGACAATCAAAAGTTTTGCACTTCCCACAATAGGGGGTGGTTGAGAGTGGTACCAAACGACGGGGCAAAACTCCGGGCGTTATTTAATGATGGTTCAGAGAAAAACTTTGAATAATTTGAGACAAATTTTGACAATTTATTAAGAAATTTGCATTTCTTTGACAAATTTTTAATGTTCTATTTGTAGTACCAAAACTCTTAAATTTTGGCAGCATTGAAAATATCTATAGCGTTGATCAAGACAAGGTAGAATACAAGATATGACAAAAATCCGCTGAAAAATATGAATATTCAGGTACCAAAAGATTCGGTTAGGTTAGGTGTGACAATCAAAAGTTTTGCACTTCCCACAATAGGGGGTGGTCGAGAGTCGTACCAAACGACGGGGCAAAACTCCGGGCGTTATTAAATGATGGTTCGGAGAATAATTTTGAATAATTTGAGACAAATTTTGACAATTTATTAAAAAATTTGCATTTCTTCGACGAATTTTTAATGTTCTTTTTGTAGTATAAAAAACTTAAATTTTGGCAGCAATGAAAATTTCTATAGCGTTGATCAAGACAAGGTGGAATACAAGATATGACAAAAATCCGCTGAAAAATATGAATATTCAGGTACCAAAAGATTCGGTTAGGTTAGGTGTGACAATCAAAAGTTTTGCACTTCCCACAATAGGGGGTGGTCGAGAGTGGTACCAAACGACGGGGCAAAACTCCGGGCGTTATTTAATGATGGTTCAGAGAAAAACTTTGAATAATTTGAGACAAATTTTGACAATTTATTAAGAAATTTGCATTTCTTCGACGAATTTTAATGTACTTTTTGTAGTATAAAAAACTTAAATTTTGGCAGCACTGAAAATTTCTATAGCGTTGATCAAGACAAGGTGGAATACAAGATATGACAAAAATCCGCTGAAAAATATGAATATTTAGGTACCAAAATATTGGGTTAGGTTAGGTGTGACAATCAAAAGTTTTGCACTTCCCACAATAGCGGGTGGTCGAGAGTGGTACCAAACGACGGGGCAAAACTCCGGGCGTTATTTAATGATGGTTCAGAGAAAAACTTTGAATAATTTGAGACAAATTTTGACAATTTATTAAAAATTTTGCATTTCTTTGACGAATTTTTAATGTTCTTTTTGTAGTATAAAAAACTTAAATTTTGGCAGCACTGAAAATTTCTATAGCGTTGATCAAGACAAGATGGAATACAAGATATGACAAAAATCCGCTGAAAAATATGAATATTTAGGTACCAAAATATTGGGTTAGGTTAGGTGTGACAATCAAAAGTTTTGCACTTCCCACAATAGGGGGTGGTCGAGAGTGGTTCCAAACGACGGGGCAAAACTCCGGGCGTTATTTAATGATGGTTCAGAGAAAAACTTTGAATAATTTGAGACAAATTTTGACAATTTATTAAGAAATTTGCATTTCTTTGACAAATTTTTAATGTTCTATTTGTAGTACCAAAACTCTTAAATTTTGGCAGCATTGAAAATATCTATAGCGTTGATCAAGACAAGGTAGAATACAAGATATGACAAAAATCCGCTGAAAAATATGAATATTCAGGTACCAAAAGATTCGGTTAGGTTAGGTGTGACAATCAAAAGTTTTGCACTTCCCACAATAGGGGGTGGTCGAGAGTCGTACCAAACGACGGGGCAAAACTCCGGGCGTTATTAAATGATGGTTCGGAGAATAATTTTGAATAATTTGAGACAAATTTTGACAATTTATTAAAAAATTTGCATTTCTTCGACGAATTTTTAATGTTCTTTTTGTAGTATAAAAAACTTAAATTTTGGCAGCAATGAAAATTTCTATAGCGTTGATCAAGACAAGGTGGAATACAAGATATGACAAAAATCCGCTGAAAAATATGAATATTCAGGTACCAAAAGATTCGGTTAGGTTAGGTGTGACAATCAAAAGTTTTGCACTTCCCACAATAGGGGGTGGTCGAGAGTCGTACCAAACGACGGGGCAAAACTCCGGGCGTTATTAAATGATGGTTCGGAGAATAATTTTGAATAATTTGAGACAAATTTTGACAATTTATTAAAAAATTTGCATTTCTTCGACGAATTTTAATGTACTTTTTGTAGTATAAAAAACTTAAATTTTGGCAGCACTGAAAATTTCTATAGCGTTGATCAAGACAAGGTGGAATACAAGATATGACAAAAATCCGCTGAAAAATATGAATATTTAGGTACCAAAATATTGGGTTAGGTTAGGTGTGACAATCAAATGTTTTGCACTTCCCACAATAGCGGGTGGTCGAGAGTGGTACCAAACGACGGGGCAAAACTCCGGGCGTTATTTAATGATGGTTCAGAGAAAAACTTTGAATAATTTGAGACAAATTTTGACAATTTATTAAAAATTTTGCATTTCTTTGACGAATTTTTAATGTTCTTTTTGTAGTATAAAAAACTTAAATTTTGGCAGCACTGAAAATTTCTATAGCGTTGATCAAGACAAGATGGAATACAAGATATGACAAAAATCCGCTGAAAAATATGAATATTTAGGTACCAAAATATTGGGTTAGGTTAGGTGTGACAATCAAAAGTTTTGCACTTCCCACAATAGGGGGTGGTCGAGAGTGGTTCCAAACGACGGGGCAAAACTCCGGGCGTTATTTAATGATGGTTCAGAGAAAAACTTTGAATAATTTGAGACAAATTTTGACAATTTATTAAGAAATTTGCATTTCTTTGACAAATTTTTAATGTTCTATTTGTAGTACCAAAACTCTTAAATTTTGGCAGCATTGAAAATATCTATAGCGTTGATCAAGACAAGGTAGAATACAAGATATGACAAAAATCCGCTGAAAAATATGAATATTCAGGTACCAAAAGATTCGGTTAGGTTAGGTGTGACAATCAAAAGTTTTGCACTTCCCACAATAGGGGGTGGTCGAGAGTCGTACCAAACGACGGGGCAAAACTCCGGGCGTTATTAAATGATGGTTCGGAGAATAATTTTGAATAATTTGAGACAAATTTTGACAATTTATTAAAAAATTTGCATTTCTTCGACGAATTTTTAATGTTCTTTTTGTAGTATAAAAAACTTAAATTTTGGCAGCAATGAAAATTTCTATAGCGTTGATCAAGACAAGGTGGAATACAAGATATGACAAAAATCCGCTGAAAAATATGAATATTCAGGTACCAAAAGATTCGGTTAGGTTAGGTGTGACAATCAAAAGTTTTGCACTTCCCACAATAGGGGGTGGTCGAGAGTCGTACCAAACGACGGGGCAAAACTCCGGGCGTTATTAAATGATGGTTCGGAGAATAATTTTGAATAATTTGAGACAAATTTTGAAATTTATTAAAAAATTTGCATTTCTTCGACGAATTTTAATGTACTTTTTGTAGTATAAAAAACTTAAATTTTGGCAGCACTGAAAATTTATATAGCGTTGATCAAGACAAGGTGGAATACAAGATATGACAAAAATCCGCTGAAAAATATGAATATTTAGGTACCAAAATATTGGGTTAGGTTAGGTGTGACAATCTTGTGCGGTCGATGGCCCTTTATGGGTCGCCCATTTGGGCTGGCGCCCTGGATCGCCGAAACGTCGCCCTCCTAAGGAGACCTCAGAGGGCGATGGCGATCAGGGTGTCGCGGGCGTACCGCACCGTCTCCTACGAGGCGGCGTGCGTTTTGGCGGCATCGCCGCCCTGGGATTTGGAGGCGGAGGTCCAAGCGTCAGTGTATTACTGGCGCGCTGACCTCCGGCTCCAGGGCGAGGAGCCCACGCACAGGGCGGTGGAGACGCGAAGGTCCCAGGCTCGATTGGTCCTGGAGGCCAAATGGCAGGAGAGGCTGGCCCAGCCCCGCTATGGGGTGAGGACAGTCGAGGCTGTCCGTCCAGTGTTAAGGGAGTGGACGGACAGACGGCGCGGACCGCTCACCTACCGGCTTACTCAGGTGCTCTCCGGACACGGGTGTTTCGGAGAGTACCTCTGCAAGATAGCCGGTAGGGAGCCGACAACCAGATGTCACCATTGTGAGGTGTGTGACCGGGACACGGCGCAGCACACGCTGGAGGAGTGCCCGGCGTGGGCCGCGGAGCGCTGTGCCCTGGTCACCGTGATTGGCCCCGACCTCTCGCTGCCGACCGTCATATCCAAGATGGTCGGCGACGACAGGTGCTGGGGCGCAATGAGGTCCTTCTGCGAGGCTGTCATCTCGCAGAAGGAGGCGGCGGAGCGGGGGCGTGAGGACATCCTTACGCCCCGGACGTCCGCCGCCGGAGGAGGGGGCGCAGGAGACGCGCTTATGTCGCTCTCCTGCCCCCCACCTAGGGGCTCCGGGTGGCGGGGCCTCAGGGGACCCTGCCACCCGTAAACTAAAAGCCCCGAGAGGGCGCGCGCGGTGTTCCCGCGCGCCTTTCTGATGTCGAAAGGGGAGAGCAGTCAGGCTCTCCCCTGGGGATGAGAAGTGGTCGGGTCCGAAAAAAAAAATGACCCGGCCGGCACCCACATGGGGGGGCCTGCTATGGTTGAATCTTTTAAGTTCCCAACTGGCCCCCCCCATTGGGTGAGAGAGGGAACACCCCAGGTTTTTTAGTGGGTAGACCAGCGCGTTTTCTTGCTGGGAGTCCCACACGCCCCGCCGGTGCCGTCCCCTAGCCGGCGGGTAGTGCATGAAGCATTTTTCCTGGGAATCAAAAAAAAAAAAAAAAAAGGTGTGACAATCAAAAGTTTTGCACTTCCCACAATAGCGGGTGGTCGAGAGTGGTACCAAACGACGGGGCAAAACTCCGGGCGTTATTTAATGATGGTTCAGAGAAAACTTTGAATAATTTGAGACAAATTTTGACAATTTATTAAAAATTTTGCATTTCTTTGACGAATTTTTAATGTTCTTTTTGTAGTATAAAAAACTTAAATTTTGGCAGCACTGAAAATTTCTATAGCGTTGATCAAGACAAGATGGAATACAAGATATGACAAAAATCCGCTGAAAAATATGAATATTTAGGTACCAAAATATTGGGTTAGGTTAGGTGTGACAATCAAAAGTTTTGCACTTCCCACAATAGGGGGTGGTCGAGAGTCGTACCAAACGACGGGGCAAAACTCCGGGCGTTATTAAATGATGGTTCGGAGAATAATTTTGAATAATTTGAGACAAATTTTGACAATTTATTAAAAAATTTGCATTTCTTCGACGAATTTTTAATGTTCTTTTTGTAGTATAAAAAACTTAAATTTTGGCAGCAATGAAAATTTCTATAGCGTTGATCAAGACAAGGTGGAATACAAGATATGACAAAAATCCGCTGAAAAATATGAATATTTAGGTACCAAAATATTGGGTTAGGTTAGGTGTGACAATCAAATGTTTTGCACTTCCCACAATAGGGGGTGGTCGAGAGTGGTACCAAACGACGGGGCAAAACTCCGGGCGTTATTTAATGATGGTTCAGAGAAAAACTTTGAATAATTTGAGACAAATTTTGACAATTTATTAAGAAATTTGCATTTCTTTGACAAATTTTTAATGTTCTATATGTAGTACAAAAACTCTTAAATTTTGGCAGCATTGAAAATTTCTATAGCGTTGATCAAGACAAGGAAGAATACAAGATATGACAAAAACCCGCTGAAAAATATGAATATTCAGGTACCAAAAGTTTCGGTTAGGTTAGGTGTGACAATCAAAAGTTTTGCACTTCCCACAATAGGGGGTGGTCGAGAGTCGTACCAAACGACGGGGCAAAACTCCGGGCGTTATTTAATGATGGTTCAGAGAAAAACTTTGAATAATTTGAGACAAATTTTGACAATTTATTAAGAAATTTGCATTTCTTCGACGAATTTTTAATGTTCTTTTTGTAGTATAAAAATCTTAAATTTTGGCAGCACTGAAAATTTCTATAGCGTTGATCAAGACAAGGTGGAATACAAGATATGACAAAAATCCGCTGAAAAATATGAATATTTAGGTACCAAAATATTGGGTTAGGTTAGGTGTGACAATCAAAAGTTTTGCACTTCCCACAATAGCGGGTGGTCGAGAGTGGTACCAAACGACGGGGCAAAACTCCGGGCGTTATTTAATGATGGTTCAGAGAAAAACTTTGAATAATTTGAGACAAATTTTGACAATTTATTAAAAATTTTGCATTTCTTTGACGAATTTTTAATGTTCTTTTTGTAGTATAAAAAACTTAAATTTTGGCAGCACTGAAAATTTCTATAGCGTTGATCAAGACAAGGAAGAATACAAGATATGACAAAAACCAGCTGAAAAATATGAATATTCAGGTACCAAAAGTTTCGGTTAGGTTAGGTGTGACAATCAAAAGTTTTGCACTTCCCACAATAGGGGGTGGTCGAGAGTCGTACCAAACGACGGGGCAAAACTCCGGGCGTTATTAAATGATGGTTCGGAGAATAATTTTGAATAATTTGAGACAAATTTTGACAATTTATTAAAAAATTTGCATTTCTTCGACGAATTTTTAATGTTCTTTTTGTAGTATAAAAATCTTAAATTTTGGCAGCACTGAAAATTTCTATAGCGTTGATCAAGACAAGGTGGAATACAAGATATGACAAAAATCCGCTGAAAAATATGAATATTTAGGTACCAAAATATTGGGTTAGGTTAGGTGTGACAATCAAAAGTTTTGCACTTCCCACAATAGCGGGTGGTCGAGAGTGGTACCAAACGACGGGGCAAAACTCCGGGCGTTATTTAATGATGGTTCAGAGAAAAACTTTGAATAATTTGAGACAAATTTTGACAATTTATTAAAAATTTTGCATTTCTTTGACGAATTTTTAATGTTCTTTTTGTAGTATAAAAAACTTAAATTTTGGCAGCACTGAAAATTTCTATAGCGTTGATCAAGACAAGGTGGAATACAAGATATGACAAAAATCCGCTGAAAAATATGAATATTTAGGTACCAAAATATTGGGTTAGGTTAGGTGTGACAATCAAAAGTTTTGCACTTCCCACAATAGGGGGTGGTCGAGAGTGGTTCCAAACGACGGGGCAAAACTCCGGGCGTTATTTAATGATGGTTCAGAGAAAAACTTTGAATAATTTGAGACAAATTTTGACAATTTATTAAGAAATTTGCATTTCTTCGACGAATTTTTAATGTTCTTTTTGTAGTATAAAAATCTTAAATTTTGGCAGCACTGAAAATTTCTATAGCGTTGATCAAGACAAGGTGGAATACAAGATATGACAAAAATCCGCTGAAAAATATGAATATTTAGGTACCAAAATATTGGGTTAGGTTAGGTGTGACAATCAAAAGTTTTGCACTTCCCACAATAGGGGGTGGTCGAGAGTGGTTCCAAACGACGGGGCAAAACTCCGGGCGTTATTTAATGATGGTTCAGAGAAAAACTTTGAATAATTTGAGACAAATTTTGACAATTTATTAAGAAATTTGCATTTCTTTGACAAATTTTTAATGTTCTATTTGTAGTACCAAAACTCTTAAATTTTGGCAGCATTGAAAATATCTATAGCGTTGATCAAGACAAGGTAGAATACAAGATATGACAAAAATCCGCTGAAAAATATGAATATTCAGGTACCAAAAGATTCGGTTAGGTTAGGTGTGACAATCAAAAGTTTTGCACTTCCCACAATAGGGGGTGGTCGAGAGTGGTACCAAACGACGGGGCAAAACTCCGGGCGTTATTAAATGATGGTTCGGAGAATAATTTTGAATAATTTGAGACAAATTTTGACAATTTATTAAAAAATTTGCATTTCTTCGACGAATTTTTAATGTTCTTTTTGTAGTATAAAAATCTTAAATTTAGGCAGCACTGAAAATTTCTATAGCGTTGATCAAGACAAGGTGGAATACAAGATATGACAAAAATCCGCTGAAAAATATGAATATTTAGGTACCAAAATATTGGGTTAGGTTAGGTGTGACAATCAAAAGTTTTGCACTTCCCACAATAGGGGGTGGTCGAGAGTCGTACCAAACGACGGGGCAAAACTCCGGGCGTTATTAAATGATGGTTCGGAGAATAATTTTGAATAATTTGAGACAAATTTTGACAATTTATTAAAAAATTTGCATTTCTTCGACGAATTTTTAATGTTCTTTTTGTAGTATAAAAAACTTAAATTTTGGCAGCAATGAAAATTTCTATAGCGTTGATCAAGACAAGGTGGAATACAAGATATGACAAAAATCCGCTGAAAAATATGAATATTTAGGTACCAAAATATTGGGTTAGGTTAGGTGTGACAATCAAAAGTTTTGCACTTCCCACAATAGGGGGTGGTTGAGAGTGGTACCAAACGACGGGGCAAAACTCCGGGCGTTATTTAATGATGGTTCAGAGAAAAACTTTGAATAATTTGAGACAAATTTTGACAATTTATTAAGAAATTTGCATTTCTTTGACAAATTTTTAATGTTCTATTTGTAGTACCAAAACTCTTAAATTTTGGCAGCATTGAAAATATCTATAGCGTTGATCAAGACAAGGTAGAATACAAGATATGACAAAAATCCGCTGAAAAATATGAATATTCAGGTACCAAAAGATTCGGTTAGGTTAGGTGTGACAATCAAAAGTTTTGCACTTCCCACAATAGAGGGTGGTCGAGAGTCGTACCAAACGACGGGGCAAAACTCCGGGCGTTATTAAATGATGGTTCGGAGAATAATTTTAAATAATTTGAGACAAATTTTGACAATTTATTAAAAAATTTGCATTTCTTCGACGAATTTTTAATGTTCTTTTTGTAGTATAAAAAACTTAAATTTTGGCAGCAATGAAAATTTCTATAGCGTTGATCAAGACAAGGTGGAATACAAGATATGACAAAAATCCGCTGAAAAATATGAATATTCAGGTACCAAAAGATTCGGTTAGGTTAGGTGTGACAATCAAAAGTTTTGCACTTCCCACAATAGGGGGTGGTCGAGAGTGGTACCAAACGACGGGGCAAAACTCCGGGCGTTATTTAATGATGGTTCAGAGAAAAACTTTGAATAATTTGAGACAAATTTTGACAATTTATTAAGAAATTTGCATTTCTTTGACAAATTTTTAATGTTCTATTTGTAGTACAAAAACTCTTAAATTTTGGCAGCATTGAAAATTTCTATAGCGTTGATCAAGACAAGGAAGAATACAAGATATGACAAAAACCCGCTGAAAAATATGAATATTCAGGTACCAAAAGTTTCGGTTAGGTTAGGTGTGACAATCAAAAGTTTTGCACTTCCCACAATAGGGGGTGGTCGAGAGTCGTACCAAACGACGGGGCAAAACTCCGGGCGTTATTAAATGATGGTTCGGAGAATAATTTTGAATAATTTGAGACAAATTTTGACAATTAATTAAAAAATTTGCATTTCTTCGACGAATTTTTAATGTTCTTTTTGTAGTATAAAAATCTTAAATTTTGGCAGCACTGAAAATTTCTATAGCGTTGATCAAGACAAGGTGGAATACAAGATATGACAAAAATCCGCTGAAAAATATGAATATTTAGGTACCAAAATATTGGGTTAGGTTAGGTGTGACAATCAAAAGTTTTGCACTTCCCACAATAGGGGGTGGTTGAGAGTGGTACCAAACGACGGGGCAAAACTCCGGGCGTTATTTAATGATGGTTCAGAGAAAAACTTTGAATAATTTGAGACAAATTTTGACAATTTATTAAGAAATTTGCATTTCTTTGACAAATTTTTAATGTTCTATTTGTAGTACCAAAACTCTTAAATTTTGGCAGCATTGAAAATATCTATAGCGTTGATCAAGACAAGGTAGAATACAAGATATGACAAAAATCCGCTGAAAAATATGAATATTCAGGTACCAAAAGATTCGGTTAGGTTAGGTGTGACAATCAAAAGTTTTGCACTTCCCACAATAGAGGGTGGTCGAGAGTCGTACCAAACGACGGGGCAAAACTCCGGGCGTTATTAAATGATGGTTCGGAGAATAATTTTAAATAATTTGAGACAAATTTTGACAATTTATTAAAAAATTTGCATTTCTTCGACGAATTTTTAATGTTCTTTTTGTAGTATAAAAAACTTAAATTTTGGCAGCAATGAAAATTTCTATAGCGTTGATCAAGACAAGGTGGAATACAAGATATGACAAAAATCCGCTGAAAAATATGAATATTCAGGTACCAAAAGATTCGGTTAGGTTAGGTGTGACAATCAAAAGTTTTGCACTTCCCACAATAGGGGGTGGTCGAGAGTGGTACCAAACGACGGGGCAAAACTCCGGGCGTTATTTAATGATGGTTCAGAGAAAAACTTTGAATAATTTGAGACAAATTTTGACAATTTATTAAGAAATTTGCATTTCTTTGACAAATTTTTAATGTTCTATTTGTAGTACAAAAACTCTTAAATTTTGGCAGCATTGAAAATTTCTATAGCGTTGATCAAGACAAGGAAGAATACAAGATATGACAAAAACCCGCTGAAAAATATGAATATTCAGGTACCAAAAGTTTCGGTTAGGTTAGGTGTGACAATCAAAAGTTTTGCACTTCCCACAATAGGGGGTGGTCGAGAGTCGTACCAAACGACGGGGCAAAACTCCGGGCGTTATTAAATGATGGTTCGGAGAATAATTTTGAATAATTTGAGACAAATTTTGACAATTAATTAAAAAATTTGCATTTCTTCGACGAATTTTTAATGTTCTTTTTGTAGTATAAAAATCTTAAATTTTGGCAGCACTGAAAATTTCTATAGCGTTGATCAAGACAAGGTGGAATACAAGATATGACAAAAATCCGCTGAAAAATATGAATATTTAGGTACCAAAATATTGGGTTAGGTTAGGTGTGACAATCAAAAGTTTTGCACTTCCCACAATAGGGGGTGGTTGAGAGTGGTACCAAACGACGGGGCAAAACTCCGGGCGTTATTTAATGATGGTTCAGAGAAAAACTTTGAATAATTTGAGACAAATTTTGACAATTTATTAAGAAATTTGCATTTCTTTGACAAATTTTTAATGTTCTATTTGTAGTACCAAAACTCTTAAATTTTGGCAGCATTGAAAATATCTATAGCGTTGATCAAGACAAGGTAGAATACAAGATATGACAAAAATCCGCTGAAAAATATGAATATTCAGGTACCAAAAGATTCGGTTAGGTTAGGTGTGACAATCAAAAGTTTTGCACTTCCCACAATAGAGGGTGGTCGAGAGTCGTACCAAACGACGGGGCAAAACTCCGGGCGTTATTAAATGATGGTTCGGAGAATAATTTTAAATAATTTGAGACAAATTTTGACAATTTATTAAAAAATTTGCATTTCTTCGACGAATTTTTAATGTTCTTTTTGTAGTATAAAAAACTTAAATTTTGGCAGCAATGAAAATTTCTATAGCGTTGATCAAGACAAGGTGGAATACAAGATATGACAAAAATCCGCTGAAAAATATGAATATTCAGGTACCAAAAGATTCGGTTAGGTTAGGTGTGACAATCAAAAGTTTTGCACTTCCCACAATAGGGGGTGGTCGAGAGTGGTACCAAACGACGGGGCAAAACTCCGGGCGTTATTTAATGATGGTTCAGAGAAAAACTTTGAATAATTTGAGACAAATTTTGACAATTTATTAAGAAATTTGCATTTCTTTGACAAATTTTTAATGTTCTATTTGTAGTACAAAAACTCTTAAATTTTGGCAGCATTGAAAATTTCTATAGCGTTGATCAAGACAAGGAAGAATACAAGATATGACAAAAACCCGCTGAAAAATATGAATATTCAGGTACCAAAAGTTTCGGTTAGGTTAGGTGTGACAATCAAAAGTTTTGCACTTCCCACAATAGGGGGTGGTCGAGAGTCGTACCAAACGACGGGGCAAAACTCCGGGCGTTATTAAATGATGGTTCGGAGAATAATTTTGAATAATTTGAGACAAATTTTGACAATTTATTAAAAAATTTGCATTTCTTCGACGAATTTTTAATGTTCTTTTTGTAGTATAAAAATCTTAAATTTTGGCAGCACTGAAAATTTCTATAGCGTTGATCAAGACAAGGTGGAATACAAGATATGACAAAAATCCGCTGAAAAATATGAATATTTAGGTACCAAAATATTGGGTTAGGTTAGGTGTGACAATCAAAAGTTTTGCACTTCCCACAATAGCGGGTGGTCGAGAGTGGTACCAAACGACGGGGCAAAACTCCGGGCGTTATTTAATGATGGTTCAGAGAAAAACTTTGAATAATTTGAGACAAATTTTGACAATTTATTAAAAATTTTGCATTTCTTTGACGAATTTTTAATGTTCTTTTTGTAGTATAAAAAACTTAAATTTTGGCAGCACTGAAAATTTCTATAGCGTTGATCAAGACAAGATGGAATACAAGATATGACAAAAATCCGCTGAAAAATATGAATATTTAGGTACCAAAATATTGGGTTAGGTTAGGTGTGACAATCAAAAGTTTTGCACTTCCCACAATAGGGGGTGGTCGAGAGTCGTACCAAACGACGGGGCAAAACTCCGGGCGTTATTAAATGATGGTTCGGAGAATAATTTTGAATAATTTGAGACAAATTTTGACAATTTATTAAAAAATTTGCATTTCTTCGACGAATTTTTAATGTTCTTTTTGTAGTATAAAAAACTTAAATTTTGGCAGCAATGAAAATTTCTATAGCGTTGATCAAGACAAGGTGGAATACAAGATATGACAAAAATCCGCTGAAAAATATGAATATTTAGGTACCAAAATA
Source organism: Catocala nupta (assembly GCA_963675205.1). Taxonomy (NCBI): domain Eukaryota; kingdom Metazoa; phylum Arthropoda; class Insecta; order Lepidoptera; family Erebidae; genus Catocala; species Catocala nupta. Next base: position 190,825 of record OY776107.1, on the reverse strand, counting down.
TTGGGTTAGGTTAGGTGTGACAATCAAAAGTTTTGCACTTCCCACAATAGGGGGTGGTTGAGAGTGGTACCAAACGACGGGGCAAAACTCCGGGCGTTATTTAATGATGGTTCAGAGAAAAACTTTGAATAATTTGAGACAAATTTTGACAATTTATTAAGAAATTTGCATTTCTTTGACAAATTTTTAATGTTCTATTTGTAGTACCAAAACTCTTAAATTTTGGCAGCATTGAAAATATCTATAGCGTTGATCAAGACAAGGTAGAATACAAGATATGACAAAAATCCGCTGAAAAATATGAATATTCAGGTACCAAAAGATTCGGTTAGGTTAGGTGTGACAATCAAAAGTTTTGCACTTCCCACAATAGAGGGTGGTCGAGAGTCGTACCAAACGACGGGGCAAAACTCCGGGCGTTATTAAATGATGGTTCGGAGAATAATTTTAAATAATTTGAGACAAATTTTGACAATTTATTAAAAAATTTGCATTTCTTCGACGAATTTTTAATGTTCTTTTTGTAGTATAAAAAACTTAAATTTTGGCAGCAATGAAAATTTCTATAGCGTTGATCAAGACAAGGTGGAATACAAGATATGACAAAAATCCGCTGAAAAATATGAATATTTAGGTACCAAAATATTGGGTTAGGTTAGGTGTGACAATCAAAAGTTTTGCACTTCCCACAATAGCGGGTGGTCGAGAGTGGTACCAAACGACGGGGCAAAACTCCGGGCGTTATTTAATGATGGTTCAGAGAAAAACTTTGAATAATTTGAGACAAATTTTGACAATTTATTAAAAATTTTGCATTTCTTTGACGAATTTTTAATGTTCTTTTTGTAGTATAAAAAACTTAAATTTTGGCAGCACTGAAAATTTCTATAGCGTTGATCAAGACATGGTAGAATACAAGATATGACAAAAATCCGCTGAAAAATATGAATATTTAGGTACCAAAATATTGGGTTAGGTTAGGTGTGACAATCAAAAGTTTTGCACTTCCCACAATAGGGGGTGGTCGAGAGTCGTACCAAACGACGGGGCAAAACTCCGGGCGTTATTAAATGATGGTTCGGAGAATAATTTTGAATAATTTGAGACAAATTTTGACAATTTATTAAAAAATTTGCATTTCTTCGACGAATTTTTAATGTTCTTTTTGTAGTATAAAAATCTTAAATTTAGGCAGCACTGAAAATTTCTATAGCGTTGATCAAGACAAGGTGGAATACAAGATATGACAAAAATCCGCTGAAAAATATGAATATTTAGGTACCAAAATATTGGGTTAGGTTAGGTGTGACAATCAAAAGTTTTGCACTTCCCACAATAGGGGGTGGTCGAGAGTGGTTCCAAACGACGGGGCAAAACTCCGGGCGTTATTTAATGATGGTTCAGAGAAAAACTTTGAATAATTTGAGACAAATTTTGACAATTTATTAAGAAATTTGCATTTCTTCGACGAATTTTTAATGTTCTTTTTGTAGTATAAAAATCTTAAATTTTGGCAGCACTGAAAATTTCTATAGCGTTGATCAAGACAAGGTGGAATACAAGATATGACAAAAATCCGCTGAAAAATATGAATATTTAGGTACCAAAATATTGGGTTAGGTTAGGTGTGACAATCAAAAGTTTTGCACTTCCCACAATAGGGGGTGGTCGAGAGTGGTTCCAAACGACGGGGCAAAACTCCGGGCGTTATTTAATGATGGTTCAGAGAAAAACTTTGAATAATTTGAGACAAATTTTGACAATTTATTAAGAAATTTGCATTTCTTTGACAAATTTTTAATGTTCTATTTGTAGTACCAAAACTCTTAAATTTTGGCAGCATTGAAAATATCTATAGCGTTGATCAAGACAAGGTAGAATACAAGATATGACAAAAATCCGCTGAAAAATATGAATATTCAGGTACCAAAAGATTCGGTTAGGTTAGGTGTGACAATCAAAAGTTTTGCACTTCCCACAATAGGGGGTGGTCGAGAGTGGTACCAAACGACGGGGCAAAACTCCGGGCGTTATTAAATGATGGTTCGGAGAATAATTTTGAATAATTTGAGACAAATTTTGACAATTTATTAAAAAATTTGCATTTCTTCGACGAATTTTTAATGTTCTTTTTGTAGTATAAAAATCTTAAATTTAGGCAGCACTGAAAATTTCTATAGCGTTGATCAAGACAAGGTGGAATACAAGATATGACAAAAATCCGCTGAAAAATATGAATATTTAGGTACCAAAATATTGGGTTAGGTTAGGTGTGACAATCAAAAGTTTTGCACTTCCCACAATAGGGGGTGGTCGAGAGTCGTACCAAACGACGGGGCAAAACTCCGGGCGTTATTAAATGATGGTTCGGAGAATAATTTTGAATAATTTGAGACAAATTTTGACAATTTATTAAAAAATTTGCATTTCTTCGACGAATTTTTAATGTTCTTTTTGTAGTATAAAAAACTTAAATTTTGGCAGCAATGAAAATTTCTATAGCGTTGATCAAGACAAGGTGGAATACAAGATATGACAAAAATCCGCTGAAAAATATGAATATTTAGGTACCAAAATATTGGGTTAGGTTAGGTGTGACAATCAAAAGTTTTGCACTTCCCACAATAGCGGGTGGTCGAGAGTGGTACCAAACGACGGGGCAAAACTCCGGGCGTTATTTAATGATGGTTCAGAGAAAAACTTTGAATAATTTGAGACAAATTTTGACAATTTATTAAAAATTTTGCATTTCTTTGACGAATTTTTAATGTTCTTTTTGTAGTATAAAAAACTTAAATTTTGGCAGCACTGAAAATTTCTATAGCGTTGATCAAGACAAGGAAGAATACAAGATATGACAAAAACCAGCTGAAAAATATGAATATTCAGGTACCAAAAGTTTCGGTTAGGTTAGGTGTGACAATCAAAAGTTTTGCACTTCCCACAATAGGGGGTGGTCGAGAGTCGTACCAAACGACGGGGCAAAACTCCGGGCGTTATTAAATGATGGTTCGGAGAATAATTTTGAATAATTTGAGACAAATTTTGACAATTTATTAAAAAATTTGCATTTCTTCGACGAATTTTTAATGTTCTTTTTGTAGTATAAAAATCTTAAATTTTGGCAGCACTGAAAATTTCTATAGCGTTGATCAAGACAAGGTGGAATACAAGATATGACAAAAATCCGCTGAAAAATATGAATATTTAGGTACCAAAATATTGGGTTAGGTTAGGTGTGACAATCAAAAGTTTTGCACTTCCCACAATAGCGGGTGGTCGAGAGTGGTACCAAACGACGGGGCAAAACTCCGGGCGTTATTTAATGATGGTTCAGAGAAAAACTTTGAATAATTTGAGACAAATTTTGACAATTTATTAAAAATTTTGCATTTCTTTGACGAATTTTTAATGTTCTTTTTGTAGTATAAAAAACTTAAATTTTGGCAGCACTGAAAATTTCTATAGCGTTGATCAAGACAAGGTGGAATACAAGATATGACAAAAATCCGCTGAAAAATATGAATATTTAGGTACCAAAATATTGGGTTAGGTTAGGTGTGACAATCAAAAGTTTTGCACTTCCCACAATAGGGGGTGGTCGAGAGTGGTTCCAAACGACGGGGCAAAACTCCGGGCGTTATTTAATGATGGTTCAGAGAAAAACTTTGAATAATTTGAGACAAATTTTGACAATTTATTAAGAAATTTGCATTTCTTCGACGAATTTTTAATGTTCTTTTTGTAGTATAAAAATCTTAAATTTTGGCAGCACTGAAAATTTCTATAGCGTTGATCAAGACAAGGTGGAATACAAGATATGACAAAAATCCGCTGAAAAATATGAATATTTAGGTACCAAAATATTGGGTTAGGTTAGGTGTGACAATCAAAAGTTTTGCACTTCCCACAATAGGGGGTGGTCGAGAGTGGTTCCAAACGACGGGGCAAAACTCCGGGCGTTATTTAATGATGGTTCAGAGAAAAACTTTGAATAATTTGAGACAAATTTTGACAATTTATTAAGAAATTTGCATTTCTTTGACAAATTTTTAATGTTCTATTTGTAGTACCAAAACTCTTAAATTTTGGCAGCATTGAAAATATCTATAGCGTTGATCAAGACAAGGTAGAATACAAGATATGACAAAAATCCGCTGAAAAATATGAATATTCAGGTACCAAAAGATTCGGTTAGGTTAGGTGTGACAATCAAAAGTTTTGCACTTCCCACAATAGGGGGTGGTCGAGAGTGGTACCAAACGACGGGGCAAAACTCCGGGCGTTATTAAATGATGGTTCGGAGAATAATTTTGAATAATTTGAGACAAATTTTGACAATTTATTAAAAAATTTGCATTTCTTCGACGAATTTTTAATGTTCTTTTTGTAGTATAAAAATCTTAAATTTAGGCAGCACTGAAAATTTCTATAGCGTTGATCAAGACAAGGTGGAATACAAGATATGACAAAAATCCGCTGAAAAATATGAATATTTAGGTACCAAAATATTGGGTTAGGTTAGGTGTGACAATCAAAAGTTTTGCACTTCCCACAATAGGGGGTGGTCGAGAGTCGTACCAAACGACGGGGCAAAACTCCGGGCGTTATTAAATGATGGTTCGGAGAATAATTTTGAATAATTTGAGACAAATTTTGACAATTTATTAAAAAATTTGCATTTCTTCGACGAATTTTTAATGTTCTTTTTGTAGTATAAAAAACTTAAATTTTGGCAGCAATGAAAATTTCTATAGCGTTGATCAAGACAAGGTGGAATACAAGATATGACAAAAATCCGCTGAAAAATATGAATATTTAGGTACCAAAATATTGGGTTAGGTTAGGTGTGACAATCAAAAGTTTTGCACTTCCCACAATAGGGGGTGGTTGAGAGTGGTACCAAACGACGGGGCAAAACTCCGGGCGTTATTTAATGATGGTTCAGAGAAAAACTTTGAATAATTTGAGACAAATTTTGACAATTTATTAAGAAATTTGCATTTCTTTGACAAATTTTTAATGTTCTATTTGTAGTACCAAAACTCTTAAATTTTGGCAGCATTGAAAATATCTATAGCGTTGATCAAGACAAGGTAGAATACAAGATATGACAAAAATCCGCTGAAAAATATGAATATTCAGGTACCAAAAGATTCGGTTAGGTTAGGTGTGACAATCAAAAGTTTTGCACTTCCCACAATAGAGGGTGGTCGAGAGTCGTACCAAACGACGGGGCAAAACTCCGGGCGTTATTAAATGATGGTTCGGAGAATAATTTTAAATAATTTGAGACAAATTTTGACAATTTATTAAAAAATTTGCATTTCTTCGACGAATTTTTAATGTTCTTTTTGTAGTATAAAAAACTTAAATTTTGGCAGCAATGAAAATTTCTATAGCGTTGATCAAGACAAGGTGGAATACAAGATATGACAAAAATCCGCTGAAAAATATGAATATTCAGGTACCAAAAGATTCGGTTAGGTTAGGTGTGACAATCAAAAGTTTTGCACTTCCCACAATAGGGGGTGGTCGAGAGTGGTACCAAACGACGGGGCAAAACTCCGGGCGTTATTTAATGATGGTTCAGAGAAAAACTTTGAATAATTTGAGACAAATTTTGACAATTTATTAAGAAATTTGCATTTCTTTGACAAATTTTTAATGTTCTATTTGTAGTACAAAAACTCTTAAATTTTGGCAGCATTGAAAATTTCTATAGCGTTGATCAAGACAAGGAAGAATACAAGATATGACAAAAACCCGCTGAAAAATATGAATATTCAGGTACCAAAAGTTTCGGTTAGGTTAGGTGTGACAATCAAAAGTTTTGCACTTCCCACAATAGGGGGTGGTCGAGAGTCGTACCAAACGACGGGGCAAAACTCCGGGCGTTATTAAATGATGGTTCGGAGAATAATTTTGAATAATTTGAGACAAATTTTGACAATTAATTAAAAAATTTGCATTTCTTCGACGAATTTTTAATGTTCTTTTTGTAGTATAAAAATCTTAAATTTTGGCAGCACTGAAAATTTCTATAGCGTTGATCAAGACAAGGTGGAATACAAGATATGACAAAAATCCGCTGAAAAATATGAATATTTAGGTACCAAAATATTGGGTTAGGTTAGGTGTGACAATCAAAAGTTTTGCACTTCCCACAATAGGGGGTGGTCGAGAGTCGTACCAAACGACGGGGCAAAACTCCGGGCGTTATTAAATGATGGTTCGGAGAATAATTTTGAATAATTTGAGACAAATTTTGACAATTTATTAAAAAATTTGCATTTCTTCGACGAATTTTTAATGTTCTTTTTGTAGTATAAAAAACTTAAATTTTGGCAGCAATGAAAATTTCTATAGCGTTGATCAAGACAAGGTGGAATACAAGATATGACAAAAATCCGCTGAAAAATATGAATATTTAGGTACCAAAATATTGGGTTAGGTTAGGTGTGACAATCAAAAGTTTTGCACTTCCCACAATAGCGGGTGGTCGAGAGTGGTACCAAACGACGGGGCAAAACTCCGGGCGTTATTTAATGATGGTTCAGAGAAAAACTTTGAATAATTTGAGACAAATTTTGACAATTTATTAAAAATTTTGCATTTCTTTGACGAATTTTTAATGTTCTTTTTGTAGTATAAAAAACTTAAATTTTGGCAGCACTGAAAATTTCTATAGCGTTGATCAAGACATGGTAGAATACAAGATATGACAAAAATCCGCTGAAAAATATGAATATTTAGGTACCAAAATATTGGGTTAGGTTAGGTGTGACAATCAAAAGTTTTGCACTTCCCACAATAGGGGGTGGTCGAGAGTCGTACCAAACGACGGGGCAAAACTCCGGGCGTTATTAAATGATGGTTCGGAGAATAATTTTGAATAATTTGAGACAAATTTTGACAATTTATTAAAAAATTTGCATTTCTTCGACGAATTTTTAATGTTCTTTTTGTAGTATAAAAATCTTAAATTTAGGCAGCACTGAAAATTTCTATAGCGTTGATCAAGACAAGGTGGAATACAAGATATGACAAAAATCCGCTGAAAAATATGAATATTTAGGTACCAAAATATTGGGTTAGGTTAGGTGTGACAATCAAAAGTTTTGCACTTCCCACAATAGCGGGTGGTCGAGAGTGGTACCAAACGACGGGGCAAAACTCCGGGCGTTATTTAATGATGGTTCAGAGAAAAACTTTGAATAATTTGAGACAAATTTTGACAATTTATTAAAAATTTTGCATTTCTTTGACGAATTTTTAATGTTCTTTTTGTAGTATAAAAAACTTAAATTTTGGCAGCACTGAAAATTTCTATAGCGTTGATCAAGACAAGATGGAATACAAGATATGACAAAAATCCGCTGAAAAATATGAATATTTAGGTACCAAAATATTGGGTTAGGTTAGGTGTGACAATCAAAAGTTTTGCACTTCCCACAATAGGGGGTGGTCGAGAGTCGTACCAAACGACGGGGCAAAACTCCGGGCGTTATTAAATGATGGTTCGGAGAATAATTTTGAATAATTTGAGACAAATTTTGACAATTTATTAAAAAATTTGCATTTCTTCGACGAATTTTTAATGTTCTTTTTGTAGTATAAAAAACTTAAATTTTGGCAGCAATGAAAATTTCTATAGCGTTGATCAAGACAAGGTGGAATACAAGATATGACAAAAATCCGCTGAAAAATATGAATATTTAGGTACCAAAATATTGGGTTAGGTTAGGTGTGACAATCAAAAGTTTTGCACTTCCCACAATAGGGGGTGGTTGAGAGTGGTACCAAACGACGGGGCAAAACTCCGGGCGTTATTTAATGATGGTTCAGAGAAAAACTTTGAATAATTTGAGACAAATTTTGACAATTTATTAAGAAATTTGCATTTCTTTGACAAATTTTTAATGTTCTATTTGTAGTACCAAAACTCTTAAATTTTGGCAGCATTGAAAATATCTATAGCGTTGATCAAGACAAGGTAGAATACAAGATATGACAAAAATCCGCTGAAAAATATGAATATTCAGGTACCAAAAGATTCGGTTAGGTTAGGTGTGACAATCAAAAGTTTTGCACTTCCCACAATAGAGGGTGGTCGAGAGTCGTACCAAACGACGGGGCAAAACTCCGGGCGTTATTAAATGATGGTTCGGAGAATAATTTTAAATAATTTGAGACAAATTTTGACAATTTATTAAAAAATTTGCATTTCTTCGACGAATTTTTAATGTTCTTTTTGTAGTATAAAAAACTTAAATTTTGGCAGCAATGAAAATTTCTATAGCGTTGATCAAGACAAGGTGGAATACAAGATATGACAAAAATCCGCTGAAAAATATGAATATTCAGGTACCAAAAGATTCGGTTAGGTTAGGTGTGACAATCAAAAGTTTTGCACTTCCCACAATAGGGGGTGGTCGAGAGTGGTACCAAACGACGGGGCAAAACTCCGGGCGTTATTTAATGATGGTTCAGAGAAAAACTTTGAATAATTTGAGACAAATTTTGACAATTTATTAAGAAATTTGCATTTCTTCGACGAATTTTAATGTACTTTTTGTAGTATAAAAAACTTAAATTTTGGCAGCACTGAAAATTTCTATAGCGTTGATCAAGACAAGGTGGAATACAAGATATGACAAAAATCCGCTGAAAAATATGAATATTTAGGTACCAAAATATTGGGTTAGGTTAGGTGTGACAATCAAAAGTTTTGCACTTCCCACAATAGCGGGTGGTCGAGAGTGGTACCAAACGACGGGGCAAAACTCCGGGCGTTATTTAATGATGGTTCAGAGAAAAACTTTGAATAATTTGAGACAAATTTTGACAATTTATTAAAAATTTTGCATTTCTTTGACGAATTTTTAATGTTCTTTTTGTAGTATAAAAAACTTAAATTTTGGCAGCACTGAAAATTTCTATAGCGTTGATCAAGACAAGATGGAATACAAGATATGACAAAAATCCGCTGAAAAATATGAATATTTAGGTACCAAAATATTGGGTTAGGTTAGGTGTGACAATCAAAAGTTTTGCACTTCCCACAATAGGGGGTGGTCGAGAGTGGTTCCAAACGACGGGGCAAAACTCCGGGCGTTATTTAATGATGGTTCAGAGAAAAACTTTGAATAATTTGAGACAAATTTTGACAATTTATTAAGAAATTTGCATTTCTTTGACAAATTTTTAATGTTCTATTTGTAGTACCAAAACTCTTAAATTTTGGCAGCATTGAAAATATCTATAGCGTTGATCAAGACAAGGTAGAATACAAGATATGACAAAAATCCGCTGAAAAATATGAATATTCAGGTACCAAAAGATTCGGTTAGGTTAGGTGTGACAATCAAAAGTTTTGCACTTCCCACAATAGGGGGTGGTCGAGAGTCGTACCAAACGACGGGGCAAAACTCCGGGCGTTATTAAATGATGGTTCGGAGAATAATTTTGAATAATTTGAGACAAATTTTGACAATTTATTAAAAAATTTGCATTTCTTCGACGAATTTTTAATGTTCTTTTTGTAGTATAAAAAACTTAAATTTTGGCAGCAATGAAAATTTCTATAGCGTTGATCAAGACAAGGTGGAATACAAGATATGACAAAAATCCGCTGAAAAATATGAATATTCAGGTACCAAAAGATTCGGTTAGGTTAGGTGTGACAATCAAAAGTTTTGCACTTCCCACAATAGGGGGTGGTCGAGAGTCGTACCAAACGACGGGGCAAAACTCCGGGCGTTATTAAATGATGGTTCGGAGAATAATTTTGAATAATTTGAGACAAATTTTGACAATTTATTAAAAAATTTGCATTTCTTCGACGAATTTTAATGTACTTTTTGTAGTATAAAAAACTTAAATTTTGGCAGCACTGAAAATTTCTATAGCGTTGATCAAGACAAGGTGGAATACAAGATATGACAAAAATCCGCTGAAAAATATGAATATTTAGGTACCAAAATATTGGGTTAGGTTAGGTGTGACAATCAAATGTTTTGCACTTCCCACAATAGCGGGTGGTCGAGAGTGGTACCAAACGACGGGGCAAAACTCCGGGCGTTATTTAATGATGGTTCAGAGAAAAACTTTGAATAATTTGAGACAAATTTTGACAATTTATTAAAAATTTTGCATTTCTTTGACGAATTTTTAATGTTCTTTTTGTAGTATAAAAAACTTAAATTTTGGCAGCACTGAAAATTTCTATAGCGTTGATCAAGACAAGATGGAATACAAGATATGACAAAAATCCGCTGAAAAATATGAATATTTAGGTACCAAAATATTGGGTTAGGTTAGGTGTGACAATCAAAAGTTTTGCACTTCCCACAATAGGGGGTGGTCGAGAGTGGTTCCAAACGACGGGGCAAAACTCCGGGCGTTATTTAATGATGGTTCAGAGAAAAACTTTGAATAATTTGAGACAAATTTTGACAATTTATTAAGAAATTTGCATTTCTTTGACAAATTTTTAATGTTCTATTTGTAGTACCAAAACTCTTAAATTTTGGCAGCATTGAAAATATCTATAGCGTTGATCAAGACAAGGTAGAATACAAGATATGACAAAAATCCGCTGAAAAATATGAATATTCAGGTACCAAAAGATTCGGTTAGGTTAGGTGTGACAATCAAAAGTTTTGCACTTCCCACAATAGGGGGTGGTCGAGAGTCGTACCAAACGACGGGGCAAAACTCCGGGCGTTATTAAATGATGGTTCGGAGAATAATTTTGAATAATTTGAGACAAATTTTGACAATTTATTAAAAAATTTGCATTTCTTCGACGAATTTTTAATGTTCTTTTTGTAGTATAAAAAACTTAAATTTTGGCAGCAATGAAAATTTCTATAGCGTTGATCAAGACAAGGTGGAATACAAGATATGACAAAAATCCGCTGAAAAATATGAATATTCAGGTACCAAAAGATTCGGTTAGGTTAGGTGTGACAATCAAAAGTTTTGCACTTCCCACAATAGGGGGTGGTCGAGAGTCGTACCAAACGACGGGGCAAAACTCCGGGCGTTATTAAATGATGGTTCGGAGAATAATTTTGAATAATTTGAGACAAATTTTGAAATTTATTAAAAAATTTGCATTTCTTCGACGAATTTTAATGTACTTTTTGTAGTATAAAAAACTTAAATTTTGGCAGCACTGAAAATTTATATAGCGTTGATCAAGACAAGGTGGAATACAAGATATGACAAAAATCCGCTGAAAAATATGAATATTTAGGTACCAAAATATTGGGTTAGGTTAGGTGTGACAATCTTGTGCGGTCGATGGCCCTTTATGGGTCGCCCATTTGGGCTGGCGCCCTGGATCGCCGAAACGTCGCCCTCCTAAGGAGACCTCAGAGGGCGATGGCGATCAGGGTGTCGCGGGCGTACCGCACCGTCTCCTACGAGGCGGCGTGCGTTTTGGCGGCATCGCCGCCCTGGGATTTGGAGGCGGAGGTCCAAGCGTCAGTGTATTACTGGCGCGCTGACCTCCGGCTCCAGGGCGAGGAGCCCACGCACAGGGCGGTGGAGACGCGAAGGTCCCAGGCTCGATTGGTCCTGGAGGCCAAATGGCAGGAGAGGCTGGCCCAGCCCCGCTATGGGGTGAGGACAGTCGAGGCTGTCCGTCCAGTGTTAAGGGAGTGGACGGACAGACGGCGCGGACCGCTCACCTACCGGCTTACTCAGGTGCTCTCCGGACACGGGTGTTTCGGAGAGTACCTCTGCAAGATAGCCGGTAGGGAGCCGACAACCAGATGTCACCATTGTGAGGTGTGTGACCGGGACACGGCGCAGCACACGCTGGAGGAGTGCCCGGCGTGGGCCGCGGAGCGCTGTGCCCTGGTCACCGTGATTGGCCCCGACCTCTCGCTGCCGACCGTCATATCCAAGATGGTCGGCGACGACAGGTGCTGGGGCGCAATGAGGTCCTTCTGCGAGGCTGTCATCTCGCAGAAGGAGGCGGCGGAGCGGGGGCGTGAGGACATCCTTACGCCCCGGACGTCCGCCGCCGGAGGAGGGGGCGCAGGAGACGCGCTTATGTCGCTCTCCTGCCCCCCACCTAGGGGCTCCGGGTGGCGGGGCCTCAGGGGACCCTGCCACCCGTAAACTAAAAGCCCCGAGAGGGCGCGCGCGGTGTTCCCGCGCGCCTTTCTGATGTCGAAAGGGGAGAGCAGTCAGGCTCTCCCCTGGGGATGAGAAGTGGTCGGGTCCGAAAAAAAAAATGACCCGGCCGGCACCCACATGGGGGGGCCTGCTATGGTTGAATCTTTTAAGTTCCCAACTGGCCCCCCCCATTGGGTGAGAGAGGGAACACCCCAGGTTTTTTAGTGGGTAGACCAGCGCGTTTTCTTGCTGGGAGTCCCACACGCCCCGCCGGTGCCGTCCCCTAGCCGGCGGGTAGTGCATGAAGCATTTTTCCTGGGAATCAAAAAAAAAAAAAAAAAGGTGTGACAATCAAAAGTTTTGCACTTCCCACAATAGCGGGTGGTCGAGAGTGGTACCAAACGACGGGGCAAAACTCCGGGCGTTATTTAATGATGGTTCAGAGAAAACTTTGAATAATTTGAGACAAATTTTGACAATTTATTAAAAATTTTGCATTTCTTTGACGAATTTTTAATGTTCTTTTTGTAGTATAAAAAACTTAAATTTTGGCAGCACTGAAAATTTCTATAGCGTTGATCAAGACAAGATGGAATACAAGATATGACAAAAATCCGCTGAAAAATATGAATATTTAGGTACCAAAATATTGGGTTAGGTTAGGTGTGACAATCAAAAGTTTTGCACTTCCCACAATAGGGGGTGGTCGAGAGTCGTACCAAACGACGGGGCAAAACTCCGGGCGTTATTAAATGATGGTTCGGAGAATAATTTTGAATAATTTGAGACAAATTTTGACAATTTATTAAAAAATTTGCATTTCTTCGACGAATTTTTAATGTTCTTTTTGTAGTATAAAAAACTTAAATTTTGGCAGCAATGAAAATTTCTATAGCGTTGATCAAGACAAGGTGGAATACAAGATATGACAAAAATCCGCTGAAAAATATGAATATTTAGGTACCAAAATATTGGGTTAGGTTAGGTGTGACAATCAAAAGTTTTGCACTTCCCACAATAGGGGGTGGTCGAGAGTGGTACCAAACGACGGGGCAAAACTCCGGGCGTTATTTAATGATGGTTCAGAGAAAAACTTTGAATAATTTTAGACAAATTTTGACAATTTATTAAGAAATTTGCATTTCTTTGACAAATTTTTAATGTTCTATTTGTAGTACAAAAACTCTTAAATTTTGGCAGCATTGAAAATTTCTATAGCGTTGATCAAGACAAGGAAGAATACAAGATATGACAAAAACCCGCTGAAAAATATGAATATTCAGGTACCAAAAGTTTCGGTTAGGTTAGGTGTGACAATCAAAAGTTTTGCACTTCCCACAATAGGGGGTGGTCGAGAGTCGTACCAAACGACGGGGCAAAACTCCGGGCGTTATTAAATGATGGTTCGGAGAATAATTTTGAATAATTTGAGACAAATTTTGACAATTTATTAAAAAATTTGCATTTCTTCGACGAATTTTTAATGTTCTTTTTGTAGTATAAAAATCTTAAATTTTGGCAGCACTGAAAATTTCTATAGCGTTGATCAAGACAAGGTGGAATACAAGATATGACAAAAATCCGCTGAAAAATATGAATATTTAGGTACCAAAATATTGGGTTAGGTTAGGTGTGACAATCAAAAGTTTTGCACTTCCCACAATAGCGGGTGGTCGAGAGTGGTACCAAACGACGGGGCAAAACTCCGGGCGTTATTTAATGATGGTTCAGAGAAAAACTTTGAATAATTTGAGACAAATTTTGACAATTTATTAAAAATTTTGCATTTCTTTGACGAATTTTTAATGTTCTTTTTGTAGTATAAAAAACTTAAATTTTGGCAGCACTGAAAATTTCTATAGCGTTGATCAAGACAAGATGGAATACAAGATATGACAAAAATCCGCTGAAAAATATGAATATTTAGGTACCAAAATATTGGGTTAGGTTAGGTGTGACAATCAAAAGTTTTGCACTTCCCACAATAGGGGGTGGTCGAGAGTCGTACCAAACGACGGGGCAAAACTCCGGGCGTTATTAAATGATGGTTCGGAGAATAATTTTGAATAATTTGAGACAAATTTTGACAATTTATTAAAAAATTTGCATTTCTTCGACGAATTTTTAATGTTCTTTTTGTAGTATAAAAAACTTAAATTTTGGCAGCAATGAAAATTTCTATAGCGTTGATCAAGACAAGGTGGAATACAAGATATGACAAAAATCCGCTGAAAAATATGAATATTTAGGTACCAAAATATTGGGTTAGGTTAGGTGTGACAATCAAAAGTTTTGCACTTCCCACAATAGGGGGTGGTCGAGAGTGGTACCAAACGACGGGGCAAAACTCCGGGCGTTATTTAATGATGGTTCAGAGAAAAACTTTGAATAATTTTAGACAAATTTTGACAATTTATTAAGAAATTTGCATTTCTTTGACAAATTTTTAATGTTCTATTTGTAGTACAAAAACTCTTAAATTTTGGCAGCATTGAAAATTTCTATAGCGTTGATCAAGACAAGGAAGAATACAAGATATGACAAAAACCCGCTGAAAAATATGAATATTCAGGTACCAAAAGTTTCGGTTAGGTTAGGTGTGACAATCAAAAGTTTTGCACTTCCCACAATAGGGGGTGGTCGAGAGTCGTACCAAACGACGGGGCAAAACTCCGGGCGTTATTAAATGATGGTTCGGAGAATAATTTTGAATAATTTGAGACAAATTTTGACAATTTATTAAAAAATTTGCATTTCTTCGACGAATTTTTAATGTTCTTTTTGTAGTATAAAAATCTTAAATTTTGGCAGCACTGAAAATTTCTATAGCGTTGATCAAGACAAGGTGGAATACAAGATATGACAAAAATCCGCTGAAAAATATGAATATTTAGGTACCAAAATATTGGGTTAGGTTAGGTGTGACAATCAAAAGTTTTGCACTTCCCACAATAGCGGGTGGTCGAGAGTGGTACCAAACGACGGGGCAAAACTCCGGGCGTTATTTAATGATGGTTCAGAGAAAAACTTTGAATAATTTGAGACAAATTTTGACAATTTATTAAAAATTTTGCATTTCTTTGACGAATTTTTAATGTTCTTTTTGTAGTATAAAAAACTTAAATTTTGGCAGCACTGAAAATTTCTATAGCGTTGATCAAGACAAGATGGAATACAAGATATGACAAAAATCCGCTGAAAAATATGAATATTTAGGTACCAAAATATTGGGTTAGGTTAGGTGTGACAATCAAAAGTTTTGCACTTCCCACAATAGCGGGTGGTCGAGAGTGGTACCAAACGACGGGGCAAAACTCCGGGCGTTATTTAATGATGGTTCAGAGAAAAACTTTGAATAATTTGAGACAAATTTTGACAATTTATTAAAAATTTTGCATTTCTTTGACGAATTTTTAATGTTCTTTTTGTAGTATAAAAAACTTAAATTTTGGCAGCACTGAAAATTTCTATAGCGTTGATCAAGACATGGTAGAATACAAGATATGACAAAAATCCGCTGAAAAATATGAATATTTAGGTACCGAAAGATTAGGTTAGGTTAGGTGTGACAATCAAAAGTTTTGCACTTCCCACAATAGGGGGTGGTCGAGAGTCGTACCAAACGACGGGGCAAAACTCCGGGCGTTATTAAATGATGGTTCGGAGAATAATTTTGAATAATTTGAGACAAATTTTGACAATTTATTAAAAAATTTGCATTTCTTCGACGAATTTTTAATGTTCTTTTTGTAGTATAAAAAACTTAAATTTTGGCAGCAATGAAAATTTCTATAGCGTTGATCAAGACAAGGTGGAATACAAGATATGACAAAAATCCGCTGAAAAATATGAATATTTAGGTACCAAAATATTGGGTTAGGTTAGGTGTGACAATCAAAAGTTTTGCACTTCCCACAATAGGGGGTGGTCGAGAGTGGTACCAAACGACGGGGCAAAACTCCGGGCGTTATTTAATGATGGTTCAGAGAAAAACTTTGAATAATTTGAGACAAATTTTGACAATTTATTAAGAAATTTGCATTTCTTTGACAAATTTTTAATGTTCTATTTGTAGTACAAAAACTCTTAAATTTTGGCAGCATTGAAAATTTCTATAGCGTTGATCAAGACAAGGAAGAATACAAGATATGACAAAAATCCGCTGAAAAATATGAATATTCAGGTACCAAAAGTTTCGGTTAGGTTAGGTGTGACAATCAAAAGTTTTGCACTTCCCACAATAGGGGGTGGTCGAGAGTCGTACCAAACGACGGGGCAAAACTCCGGGCGTTATTAAATGATGGTTCGAAGAATAATTTTGAATAATTTGAGACAAATTTTGACAATTTATTAAAAAATTTGCATTTCTTCGACGAATTTTTAATGTTCTTTTTGTAGTATAAAAAACTTAAATTTAGGCAGCACTGAAAATTTCTATAGCGTTGATCAAGACAAGGTGGAATACAAGATATGACAAAAATCCGCTGAAAAATATGAATATTTAGGTACCAAAATATTGGGTTAGGTTAGGTGTGACAATCAAAAGTTTTGCACTTCCCACAATAGCGGGTGGTCGAGAGTGGTACCAAACGACGGGGCAAAACTCCGGGCGTTATTTAATGATGGTTCAGAGAAAAACTTTGAATAATTTCAGACAAATTTTGACAATTTATTAAAAATTTTGCATTTCTTTGACGAATTTTTAATGTTCTTTTTGTAGTATAAAAAACTTAAATTTTGGCAGCACTGAAAATTTCTATAGCGTTGATCAAGACATGGTAGAATACAAGATATGACAAAAATCCGCTGAAAAATATGAATATTTAGGTACCGAAAGATTAGGTTAGGTTAGGTGTGACAATCAAAAGTTTTGCACTTCCCACAATAGGGGGTGGTCGAGAGTCGTACCAAACGACGGGGCAAAACTCCGGGCGTTATTAAATGATGGTTCGGAGAATAATTTTAATAATTTGAGACAAATTTTGACAATTTATTAAAAAATTTGCATTTCTTCGACGAATTTTTAATGTTCTTTTTGTAGTATAAAAAACTTAAATTTTGGCAGCACTGAAAATTTCTATAGCGTTGATCAAGACATGGTAGAATACAAGATATGACAAAAATCCGCTGAAAAATATGAATATTTAGGTACCGAAAGATTAGGTTAGGTTAGGTGTGACAATCAAAAGTTTTGCACTTCCCACAATAGGGGGTGGTCGAGAGTCGTACCAAACGACGGGGCAAAACTCCGGGCGTTATTAAATGATGGTTCGGAGAAAAACTTTGAATAATTTGAGACAAATTTTGACAATTTATTAAGAAATTTGCATTTCTTTGACAAATTTTTAATGTTCTATTTGTAGTATAAAAAACTTAAATTTTGGCAGCACTGAAAATTTCTATAGCGTTGATCAAGACAAGATGGAATACAAGATATGACAAAAATCCGCTGAAAAATATGAATATTTAGGTACCAAAATATTGGGTTAGGTTAGGTGTGACAATCAAAAGTTTTGCACTTCCCACAATAGGGGGTGGTCGAGAGTCGTACCAAACGACGGGGCAAAACTCCGGGCGTTATTAAATGATGGTTCGGAGAATAATTTTGAATAATTTGAGACAAATTTTGACAATTTATTAAAAAATTTGCATTTCTTCGACGAATTTTAATGTACTTTTTGTAGTATAAAAAACTTAAATTTTGGCAGCACTGAAAATTACTATAGCGTTGATCAAGACAAGGAAGAATACAAGATATGACAAAAACCCGCTGAAAAATATGAATATTCAGGTACCAAAAGTTTCGGTTAGGTTAGGTGTGACAATCAAAAGTTTTGCACTTCCCACAATAGGGGGTGGTCGAGAGTCGTACCAAACGACGGGGCAAAACTCCGGGCGTTATTAAATGATGGTTCGGAGAATAATTTTGAATAATTTGAGACAAATTTTGACAATTTATTAAAAAATTTGCATTTCTTCGACGAATTTTTAATGTTCTTTTTGTAGTATAAAAATCTTAAATTTTGGCAGCACTGAAAATTTCTATAGCGTTGATCAAGACAAGGTGGAATACAAGATATGACAAAAATCCGCTGAAAAATATGAATATTTAGGTACCAAAATATTGGGTTAGGTTAGGTGTGACAATCAAAAGTTTTGCACTTCCCACAATAGCGGGTGGTCGAGAGTGGTACCAAACGACGGGGCAAAACTCCGGGCGTTATTTAATGATGGTTCAGAGAAAAACTTTGAATAATTTGAGACAAATTTTGACAATTTATTAAAAATTTTGCATTTCTTTGACGAATTTTTAATGTTCTTTTTGTAGTATAAAAAACTTAAATTTTGGCAGCACTGAAAATTTCTATAGCGTTGATCAAGACATGGTAGAATACAAGATATGACAAAAATCCGCTGAAAAATATGAATATTTAGGTACCGAAAGATTAGGTTAGGTTAGGTGTGACAATCAAAAGTTTTGCACTTCCCACAATAGGGGGTGGTCGAGAGTCGTACCAAACGACGGGGCAAAACTCCGGGCGTTATTAAATGATGGTTCGGAGAATAATTTTGAATAATTTGAGACAAATTTTGACAATTTATTAAAAAATTTGCATTTCTTCGACGAATTTTAATGTACTTTTTGTAGTATAAAAAACTTAAATTTTGGCAGCACTGAAAATTACTATAGCGTTGATCAAGACAAGGTGGAATACAAGATATGACAAAAATCCGCTGAAAAATATGAATATTTAGGTACCAAAATATTGGGTTAGGTTAGGTGTGACAATCAAAAGTTTTGCACTTCCCACAATAGGGGGTGGTCGAGAGTCGTACCAAACGACGGGGCAAAACTCCGGGCGTTATTAAATGATGGTTCGGAGAATAATTTTGAATAATTTGAGACAAATTTTGACAATTTATTAAAAAATTTGCATTTCTTCGACGAATTTTAATGTACTTTTTGTAGTATAAAAAACTTAAATTTTGGCAGCACTGAAAATTACTATAGCGTTGATCAAGACAAGGTGGAATACAAGATATGACAAAAATCCGCTGAAAAATATGAATATTTAGGTACCAAAATATTGGGTTAGGTTAGGTGTGACAATAAAAAGTTTTGCACTTCCCACAATAGCGGGTGGTCGAGAGTGGTACCAAACGACGGGGCAAAACTCCGGGCGTTATTAAATGATGGTTCGGAGAATAATTTTGAATAATTTGAGACAAATTTTGACAATTTATTAAAAAATTTGCATTTCTTCGACGAATTTTTAATGTTCTTTTTGTAGTATAAAAAACTTAAATTTTGGCAGCAATGAAAATTTCTATAGCGTTGATCAAGACAAGGTGGAATACAAGATATGACAAAAATCCGCTGAAATATATGAATATTCAGGTACCAAAAGTTTCGGTTAGGTTAGGTGTGACAATCAAAAGTTTTGCACTTCCCACAATAGGGGGTGGTCGAGAGTCGTACCAAACGACGGGGCAAAACTCCGGGCGTTATTAAATGATGGTTCGGAGAATAATTTTGAATAATTTGAGACAAATTTTGACAATTTATTAAAAAATTTGCATTTCTTCGACGAATTTTAATGTACTTTTTGTAGTATAAAAAACTTAAATTTTGGCAGCACTGAAAATTACTATAGCGTTGATCAAGACAAGGTGGAATACAAGATATGACAAAAATCCGCTGAAAAATATGAATATTTAGGTACCAAAATATTGGGTTAGGTTAGGTGTGACAATAAAAAGTTTTGCACTTCCCACAATAGGGGGTGGTCGAGAGTGGTACCAAACGACGGGGCAAAACTCCGGGCGTTATTTAATGATGGTTCAGAGAAAAACTTTGAATAATTTGAGACAAATTTTGACAATTTATTAAAAATTTTGCATTTCTTTGACGAATTTTTAATGTTCTTTTTGTAGTATAAAAATCTTAAATTTTGGCAGCACTGAAAATTTCTATAGCGTTGATCAAGACAAGGTGGAATACAAGATATGACAAAAATCCGCTGAAAAATATGAATATTTAGGTACCGAAAGATTAGGTTAGGTTAGGTGTAAAAATCAAAAGTTTTGCACTTCCCACAATAGGGGGTGGTCGAGAGTCGTACCAAACGACGGGGCAAAACTCCGGGCGTTATTTAATGATGGTTCGGAGAATAATTTTGAATAATTTGAGACAAATTTTGACAATTAATTAAGAAATTTGCATTTCTTTGACAAATTTTTAATGTTCTATTTGTAGTACAAAAACTCTTAAATTTTGGCAACATTGAAAATTTCTATAGCGTTGATCAAGACAAGGTAGAATACAAGATATGACAAAAACCCGCTGAAAAATATGAATATTCAGGTACCAAAAGATTCGGTTAGGTTAGGTGTGACAATCAAAAGTTTTGCACTTCCCACAATAGCGGGTGGTCGAGAGTCGTACCAAACGACGGGGCAAAACTCCGGGCGTTATTAAATGATGGTTCGGAGAATAATTTTAAATAATTGGAGACAAAT
Organism: Catocala nupta; assembly: GCA_963675205.1. NCBI lineage: Eukaryota > Metazoa > Arthropoda > Insecta > Lepidoptera > Erebidae > Catocala > Catocala nupta. Next base: position 170,173 of record OY776107.1, on the reverse strand, counting down.
TTTGACAATTTATTAAAAAATTTGCATTTCTTCGACGAATTTTTAATGTTCTTTTTGTAGTATAAAAACTTAAATTTTGGCAGCACTGAAAATTTCTATAGCGTTGATCAAGACAAGGTGGAATACAAGATATGACAAAAATCCGCTGAAAAATATGAATATTTAGGTACCAAAATATTGGGTTAGGTTAGGTGTGACAATCAAAAGTTTTGCACTTCCCACAATAGGGGGTGGTCGAGAGTGGTACCAAACGACGGGGCAAAACTCCGGGCGTTATTTAATGATGGTTCAGAGAAAAACTTTGAATAATTTGAGACAAATTTTGACAATTTATTAAGAAATTTGCATTTCTTTGACAAATTTTAATGTTCTATTTGTAGTACAAAAACTCTTAAATTTTGGCAGCATTGAAAATTTCTATAGCGTTGATCAAGACAAGGTAGAATACAAGATATGACAAAAACCCGCTGAAAAATATGAATATTCAGGTACCAAAAGTTTCGGTTAGGTTAGGTGTGACAATCAAAAGTTTTGCACTTCCCACAATAGGGGGTGGTCGAGAGTCGTACCAAACGACGGGGCAAAACTCCGGGCGTTATTAAATGATGGTTCGGAGAATAATTTTAAATAATTGGAGACAAATTTTGACAATTTATTAAAAAATTTGCATTTCTTCGACGAATTTTTAATGTTCTTTTTGTAGTATAAAAACTTAAATTTTGGCAGCACTGAAAATTTCTATAGCGTTGATCAAGACAAGGTGGAATACAAGATATGACAAAAATCCGCTGAAAAATATGAATATTTAGGTACCAAAATATTGGGTTAGGTTAGGTGTGACAATCAAAAGTTTTGCACTTCCCACAATAGGGGGTGGTCGAGAGTGGTACCAAACGACGGGGCAAAACTCCGGGCGTTATTTAATGATGGTTCAGAGAAAAACTTTGAATAATTTGAGACAAATTTTGACAATTTATTAAGAAATTTGCATTTCTTTGACAAATTTTAATGTTCTATTTGTAGTACAAAAACTCTTAAATTTTGGCAGCATTGAAAATTTCTATAGCGTTGATCAAGACAAGGTAGAATACAAGATATGACAAAAACCCGCTGAAAAATATGAATATTCAGGTACCAAAAGTTTCGGTTAGGTTAGGTGTGACAATCAAAAGTTTTGCACTTCCCACAATAGGGGGTGGTCGAGAGTCGTACCAAACGACGGGGCAAAACTCCGGGCGTTATTAAATGATGGTTCGGAGAATAATTTTGAATAATTTGAGACAAATTTTGACAATTTATTAAAAAATTTGCATTTCTTCGACGAATTTTAATGTACTTTTTGTAGTATAAAAAACTTAAATTTTGGCAGCACTGAAAATTACTATAGCGTTGATCAAGACAAGGTGGAATACAAGATATGACAAAAATCCGCTGAAAAATATGAATATTTAGGTACCAAAATATTGGGTTAGGTTAGGTGTGACAATCAAAAGTTTTGCACTTCCCACAATAGCGGGTGGTCGAGAGTGGTACCAAACGACGGGGCAAAACTCCGGGCGTTATTTAATGATGGTTCATAGAAAAACTTTGAATAATTTGAGACAAATTTTGACAATTTATTAAAAATTTTGCATTTCTTTGACGAATTTTTAATGTTCTTTTTGTAGTATAAAAAACTTAAATTTTGGCAGCACTGAAAATTTCTATAGCGTTGATCAAGACATGGTAGAATACAAGATATGACAAAAATCCGCTGAAAAATATGAATATTTAGGTACCGAAAGATTAGGTTAGGTTAGGTGTGACAATCAAAAGTTTTGCACTTCCCACAATAGGGGGTGGTCGAGAGTCGTACCAAACGACGGGGCAAAACTCCGGGCGTTATTAAATGATGGTTCGGAGAATAATTTTGAATAATTTGAGACAAATTTTGACAATTTATTAAAAAATTTGCATTTCTTCGACGAATTTTTAATGTTCTTTTTGTAGTATAAAAAACTTAAATTTTGGCAGCAATGAAAATTTCTATAGCGTTGATCAAGACAAGGTGGAATACAAGATATGACAAAAATCCGCTGAAAAATATGAATATTTAGGTACCAAAATATTGGGTTAGGTTAGGTGTGACAATCAAAAGTTTTGCACTTCCCACAATAGGGGGTGGTCTAGAGTGGTACCAAACGACGGGGCAAAACTCCGGGCGTTATTTAATGATGGTTCAGAGAAAAACTTTGAATAATTTGAGACAAATTTTGACAATTTATTAAGAAATTTGCATTTCTTTGACAAATTTTTAATGTTCTATTTGTAGTATAAAAAACTTAAATTTTGGCAGCACTGAAAATTTCTATAGCGTTGATCAAGACAAGATGGAATACAAGATATGACAAAAATCCGCTGAAAAATATGAATATTTAGGTACCAAAATATTGGGTTAGGTTAGGTGTGACAATCAAAAGTTTTGCACTTCCCACAATAGGGGGTGGTCGAGAGTCGTACCAAACGACGGGGCAAAACTCCGGGCGTTATTAAATGATGGTTCGGAGAATAATTTTGAATAATTTGAGACAAATTTTGACAATTTATTAAAAAATTTGCATTTCTTCGACGAATTTTAATGTACTTTTTGTAGTATAAAAAACTTAAATTTTGGCAGCACTGAAAATTACTATAGCGTTGATCAAGACAAGGTGGAATACAAGATATGACAAAAATCCGCTGAAAAATATGAATATTTAGGTACCAAAATATTGGGTTAGGTTAGGTGTGACAATAAAAAGTTTTGCACTTCCCACAATAGGGGGTGGTCGAGAGTGGTACCAAACGACGGGGCAAAACTCCGGGCGTTATTAAATGATGGTTCGGAGAATAATTTTGAATAATTTGAGACAAATTTTGACAATTTATTAAAAAATTTGCATTTCTTCGACGAATTTTTAATGTTCTTTTTGTAGTATAAAAAACTTAAATTTTGGCAGCAATGAAAATTTCTATAGCGTTGATCAAGACAAGGTGAAATACAAGATATGACAAAAATCCGCTGAAAAATATGAATATTCAGGTACCAAAAGTTTCGGTTAGGTTAGGTGTGACAATCAAAAGTTTTGCACTTCCCACAATAGGGGGTGGTCGAGAGTCGTACCAAACGACGGGGCAAAACTCCGGGCGTTATTAAATGATGGTTCGGAGAATAATTTTGAATAATTTGAGACAAATTTTGACAATTTATTAAAAAATTTGCATTTCTTCGACGAATTTTAATGTACTTTTTGTAGTATAAAAAACTTAAATTTTGGCAGCACTGAAAATTACTATAGCGTTGATCAAGACAAGGTGGAATACAAGATATGACAAAAATCCGCTGAAAAATATGAATATTTAGGTACCAAAATATTGGGTTAGGTTAGGTGTGACAATCAAAAGTTTTGCACTTCCCACAATAGGGGGTGGTCGAGAGTGGTACCAAACGACGGGGCAAAACTCCGGGCGTTATTTAATGATGGTTCAGAGAAAAACTTTGAATAATTTGAGACAAATTTTGACAATTTATTAAAAATTTTGCATTTCTTTGACGAATTTTTAATGTTCTTTTTGTAGTATAAAAATCTTAAATTTTGGCAGCACTGAAAATTTCTATAGCGTTGATCAAGACAAGGTGGAATACAAGATATGACAAAAATCCGCTGAAAAATATGAATATTTAGGTACCGAAAGATTAGGTTAGGTTAGGTGTAAAAATCAAAAGTTTTGCACTTCCCACAATAGGGGGTGGTCGAGAGTCGTACCAAACCACGGGGCAAAACTCCGGGCGTTATTTAATGATGGTTCGGAGAATAATTTTGAATAATTTGAGACAAATTTTGACAATTTATTAAGAAATTTGCATTTCTTTGACAAATTTTTAATGTTCTATTTGTAGTACAAAAACTCTTAAATTTTGGCAGCATTGAAAATTTCTATAGCGTTGATCAAGACAAGGTAGAATACAAGATATGACAAAAACCCGCTGAAAAATATGAATATTCAGGTACCAAAAGATTCGGTTAGGTTAGGTGTGACAATCAAAAGTTTTGCACTTCCCACAATAGCGGGTGGTCGAGAGTCGTACCAAACGACGGGGCAAAACTCCGGGCGTTATTAAATGATGGTTCGGAGAATAATTTTAAATAATTGGAGACAAATTTTGACAATTTATTAAAAAATTTGCATTTCTTCGACGAATTTTTAATGTTCTTTTTGTAGTATAAAAAACTTAAATTTTGGCAGCACTGAAAATTTCTATAGCGTTGATCAAGACAAGGTGGAATACAAGATATGACAAAAATCCGCTGAAAAATATGAATATTTAGGTACCAAAATATTGGGTTAGGTTAGGTGTGACAATCAAAAGTTTTGCACTTCCCACAATAGGGGGTGGTCGAGAGTCGTACCAAACGACGGGGCAAAACTCCGGGCGTTATTAAATGATGGTTCGGAGAATAATTTTGAATAATTTGAGACAAATTTTGACAATTTATTAAAAAATTTGCATTTCTTCGACGAATTTTTAATGTTCTTTTTGTAGTATAAAAATCTTAAATTTTGGCAGCACTGAAAATTTCTATAGCGTTGATCAAGACAAGGTGGAATACAAGACATGACAAAAATCCGCTGAAAAATATGAATATTTAGGTACCAAAATATTGGGTTAGGTTAGGTGTGACAATCAAAAGTTTTGCACTTCCCACAATAGGGGGTGGTCGAGAGTGGTACCAAACGACGGGGCAAAACTCCGGGCGTTATTTAATGATGGTTCAGAGAAAAACTTTGAATAATTTGAGACAAATTTTGACAATTTATTAAAAATTTTGCATTTCTTTGACGAATTTTTAATGTTCTTTTTGTAGTATAAAAAACTTAAATTTTGGCAACATTGAAAATTTCTATAGCGTTGATCAAGACAAGGTAGAATACAAGATATGACAAAAACCCGCTGAAAAATATGAATATTCAGGTACCAAAAGATTCGGTTAGGTTAGGTGTGACAATCAAAAGTTTTGCACTTCCCACAATAGGGGGTGGTCGAGAGTCGTACCAAACGACGGGGCAAAACTCCGGGCGTTATTAAATGATGGTTCGGAGAATAATTTTGAATAATTTGAGACAAATTTTGACAATTTATTAAAAAATTTGCATTTCTTCGACGAATTTTAATGTACTTTTTGTAGTATAAAAAACTTAAATTTTGGCAGCACTGAAAATTTCTATAGCGTTGATCAAGACAAGGTGGAATACAAGATATGACAAAAATCCGCTGAAAAATATGAATATTTAGGTACCAAAATATTGGGTTAGGTTAGGTGTGACAATAAAAAGTTTTGCACTTCCCACAATAGGGGGTGGTCGAGAGTGGTACCAAACGACGGGGCAAAACTCCGGGCGTTATTTAATGATGGTTCAGAGAAAAACTTTGAATAATTTGAGACAAATTTTGACAATTTATTAAAAATTTTGCATTTCTTTGACGAATTTTTAATGTTCTTTTTGTAGTATAAAAAACTTAAATTTTGGCAGCACTGAAAATTTCTATAGCGTTGATCAAGACATGGTAGAATACAAGATATGACAAAAATCCGCTGAAAAATATGAATATTTAGGTACCGAAAGATTAGGTTAGGTTAGGTGTAAAAATCAAAAGATTTGCACTTCCCACAATAGGGGGTGGTCGAGAGTCGTACCAAACGACGGGGCAAAACTCCGGGCGTTATTTAATGATGGTTCAGAGAAAAACTTTGAATAATTTGAGACAAATTTTGACAATTTATTAAAAATTTTGCATTTCTTTGACGAATTTTTAATGTTCTTTTTGTAGTATAAAAAACTTAAATTTTGGCAGCATTGAAAATTTCTATAGCGTTGATCAAGACAAGGTAGATTACAAGATATGACAAAAACTCGCTGAAAAATATGAATATTCAGGTACCAAAAGATTCGGTTAGGTTAGGTGTGACAATCAAAAGTTTTGCACTTCCCACAATAGGGGGTGGTCGAGAGTCGTACCAAACGACGGGGCAAAACTCCGGGCGTTATTAAATGATGGTTCGGAGAATAATTTTGAATAATTTGAGACAAATTTTGACAATTTATTAAAAAATTTGCATTTCTTCGACGAATTTTTAATGTTCTTTTTGTAGTATAAAAAACTTAAATTTTGGCAGCAATGAAAATTTCTATAGCGTTGATCAAGACAAGGTGGAATACAAGATATGACAAAAATCCGCTGAAAAATATGAATATTTAGGTACCAAAATATTGGGTTAGGTTAGGTGTGACAATCAAAAGTTTTGCACTTCCCACAATAGGGGGTGGTCGAGAGTGGTACCAAACGACGGGGCAAAACTCCGGGCGTTATTTAATGATGGTTCAGAGAAAAACTTTGAATAATTTGAGACAAATTTTGACAATTAATTAAGAAATTTGCATTTCTTTGACAAATTTTTAATGTTCTATTTGTAGTACAAAAACTCTTAAATTTTGGCAGCATTGAAAATTTCTATAGCGTTGATCAAGACAAGGTGGAATACAAGATATGACAAAAACCCGCTGAAAAATATGAATATTCAGGTACCAAAAGTTTCGGTTAGGTTAGGTGTGACAATCAAAAGTTTTGCACTTCCCACAATAGGGGGTGTTCGAGAGTCGTACCAAACGACGGGGCAAAACTCCGGGCGTTATTAAATGATGGTTCGGAGAATAATTTTGAATAATTTGAGACAAATTTTGACAATTTATTAAAAAATTTGCATTTCTTCGACGAATTTTTAATGTTCTTTTTGTAGTATAAAAATCTTAAATTTTGGCAGCACTGAAAATTTCTATAGCGTTGATCAAGACAAGGTGGAATACAAGATATGACAAAAATCCGCTGAAAAATATGAATATTTAGGTACCAAAATATTGGGTTAGGTTAGGTGTGACAATCAAAAGTTTTGCACTTCCCACAATAGAGGGTGGTCGAGAGTCGTACCAAACGACGGGGCAAAACTCCGGGCGTTATTTAATGATGGTTCAGAGAAAAACTTTGAATAATTTGAGACAAATTTTGACAATTTATTAAAAATTTTGCATTTCTTTGACGAATTTTTAATGTTGTTTTTGTAGTATAAAAAACTTAAATTTTGGCAGCATTGAAAATTTCTATAGCGTTAATCAAGACAAGGTAGAATACAAGATATGACAAAAACCCGCTGAAAAATATGAATATTCAGGTACCAAAAGATTCGGTTAGGTTAGGTGTGACAATCAAAAGTTTTGCACTTCCCACAATAGGGGGTGGTCGAGAGCCGTACCAAACAACGGGGCAAAACTCCGGGCGTTATTAAATGATGGTTCGGAGAATAATTTTGAATAATTTGAGACAAATTTTGACAATTTATTAAAAAATTTGCATTTCTTCGACGAATTTTTAATGTTCTTTTTGTAGTATAAAAAACTTAAATTTTGGCAGCAATGAAAATTTCTATAGCGTTGATCAAGACAAGGTGGAATACAAGATATGACAAAAACCCGCTGAAAAATATGAATATTCAGGTACCAAAAGATTCGGTTAGGTTAGGTGTGACAATCAAAAGTTTTGCACTTCCCACAATAGGGGGTGGTCGAGAGCCGTACCAAACGACGGGGCAAAACTCCGGGCGTTATTAAATGATGGTTCGGAGAATAATTTTGAATAATTTGAGACAAAGGTCATTGGGCATATCTGACCCGCTTTGCGAAAAGTGGCGGACATTAACCAAAATAGTTTTAAACTAAGGGGAATAATATGACCTTTCACTGCATATAATTATTTTATTTAAAATCGATGGAGAAAAATGTACAGGACCGTTTAAAAAAAAAACAAACAGTTTCAGAGGATTTTTTTTCATCTTATAACCATACAGCATTTTGCACGGATGAGCCAATGTTCAGAAGCATGTATACGCTGTCTCTTTCGCACATTAGACAAGTAGAAAAGGTTTCGTTGCGCTCGCGCACTGACTCACCACCCCCCACGCAGTCCTTCGTTAGCCACCGTTGCGATCTGTACGTTTACCTGGTTTGTTTTATCTATTGTTTTAACGACTACTATTAGCGTGTTTCATGGACTCTGGTTATTTGCTTTTGGATTGGATTTTCGTTGATATGGAAAGACAAAACAGTTGTGTGTCGTGCAATCGATCTGTGTTACGTCGAAGAAAACACAGTCTTAATGCAATGTTTCTCGAAAGGTACCCGGATCTCGTAGTGTTGTTATTACAAGAAATCATACCACGCGAAGTAAGTACTCCGTCTGTACACCATCTATCTATCTATTTACTAAGAAAACAAAGCGCAAGAAGCGAGTCTTTGTTGACCAATCTATTGTTTTTATTTATGTTTTATTTTACACAATCTTAACTATTATTGTACAAAAGCAACCGTAATGCTAAGCATTTTACCTGTACCAGTTAATCTTAGAGATGTGAGAACTTATTGTTTATGCATAAAGAACACCCATAAAGGATTTTAGTGAAATAAAAGATTATTTTTCGTTTATGTTTTTATACAAATGTACAGAATGTTATATCTTGTTTCAGATTTCTTTTGACGGCACAAGATCTATATGCCACCCTTGCTGGCAAAGATATGATCGAGCATTGCATAACCAACAATCAGATGATATGCCACCCCAGCCAGTACAAGAAGGTGCAAATCAAGAAGAAGTTGGAGAGGTGATGGCGGTCCAACAAATAGAAGTCGGGGATCAACAAGGTCCTGGTTTTATTTCTGTTACTGGATATAGACGTGTATCAAATACAGCGAGACGCTGTATATTTCTAAACTGCAGAGGTATGACTACTCATCGTGTGCCAACCTACGCCAAGTTCTACCTGTTGCACAATCACAATTTGTATATACCAGAACTTGCTAGAGTTTGCCACCCTCATTTAGTTCAAAATGATTGGGAAGAACTTGTGAATGCCCCGGCAACACATGAAAGCTTTAATAATGCTCACGTACTTGACATAATCAAATTGTATAAATAGGGATTAGAAAGCAGGTCTGAAATGGATTTTGAAAATATTGAAGCAATTGATGACAACCACTTCCATTTTTGGACAGCTTTAACTAAAAATCAGTTTATGACTATTTTAGAACAAACACCGTCTCTTCGTAACAGGTTTGATCGTCCTGCTACCACTTTAGGAATTTATTTGACTAAAGTAAGAACTGGTCAATCTGATGAGCGCTTAGCTACGAAATTCCAAATATCTAGAAGAACATTAGAGAGGAAGTTAAAAATAGCGAGAGAATGCTTAACTGAAGATTTTGTTCCACGTTACCTGGGCTTAAATCATATAACCAGAGAAGAAGTGGTGGCAAGAAATCTTCGTATCCCAACCCATATTTTTGGTGGTAGCGAAAATGAACCGGCAGCCATTCTTGTATTCGACGGAACATATATTTACCTTCAGAAGAGTGCGAATTTCCTATTCCAAAGAAAAACCTACAGCCTTCACAAATTCCGCAACCTGGTAAAACCTTTTCTAATCGTATGTACAGACGGCTATATAATAGAGGTCGTAGGACCGTATTCAGCAACTACTTCGGATGCAACTATTATGCGCAGCCTGATGCAAGAAAGCTCAGCTTGGCATTGGTATCTTAGACCTAACGACGTGTTTCTACTGGACCGTGGCTTTCGGGATTCTATCCCTGCCATTGAAGAACGTGGATATAATCCCTACATGCCGCCAACTAGAGGAAGAGGAGAACAGTTATCTACACCTGACGCTAATAAATCTCGGTTAATTACAATGTGCCGCTGGGTGATTGAAACAATTAATGGACGATTTAAGAAAGATTTTAAAATATTTCGACATACATATTTTAATGTTGCAATGCGAAATATGATGACTGATTTTAAAATAACCGCGGCAATTATCAACGCTACTCGGCGGCCATACGAAGACAATATATACGCCGAGCAGTTTATGGATATTATAAATCAAAATATAAACAGAGAAAATGAGTTGGCAGAATATGTATCAACAAATAACTTGAACAGACAAAGAGTTGCATTTGTGCCTCTAGATGGAAACAGCCCAGACTTTGAGGATTTTCCACAGTTGAGCTTTGAAGATTTAATCTTATTCACGTTGGGCTCATACCATTTGAGAATCGCAAGGTCTTATTGTCACGAGCACATACGACCAAACGGGGATTATATCATAGAAATGTATCGACACCAACATTTAATTGATAATAAAATATTGATTAGAGGGCGAATCCAGTCACGTCATATTCGAATGAAACAGTATTATACATATATTTTGTTAAACCCAACACAACACGGAAGACAAAGAATAGAAGAATACTACTGCTCATGTATACACGGCCGCCGCACTGTCGGGAGCTGCGCCCATATCGCTAGCATAGTTTATTATCTGGCTTGGGCCAGACATCAGGAAGCAACAGACGCACCTGCTGCTTTTTTAAATGATTTGATACTTGATTTGGATCAAATTGAATAAAAAATACATGAATGAATTAATGTTTTATTCATCTTCCCTATATCAGTTTCTAACACTTGAATCCCGTGGCTCACATTAATGCGACTAATGCCATAGTAAATCAGAGCCATATATCAATAAACTCTGCTATATTTCGTTTGTGTCCGCCATGGGTATGGTTTCCATACTAAGGTGCCCAATGACCTTTTGACAATTTATTAAAAAATTTGCATTTCTTCGACGAATTTTTAATGTTCTTTTTGTAGTATAAAAAACTTAAATTTTGGCAGCAATGAAAATTTCTATAGCGTTGATCAAGACAAGGTGGAATACAAGATATGACAAAAATCCGCTGAAAAATATGAATATTTAGGTACCAAAATATTGGGTTAGGTTAGGTGTGACAATCAAAAGTTTTGCACTTCCCACAATAGCGGGTGGTCGAGAGTGGTACCAAACGACGGGGCAAAACTCCGGGCGTTATTTAATGATGGTTCATAGAAAAACTTTGAATAATTTGAGACAAATTTTGACAATTTATTAAAAATTTTGCATTTCTTTGACGAATTTTTAATGTTCTTTTTGTAGTATAAAAAACTTAAATTTTGGCAGCACTGAAAATTTCTATAGCGTTGATCAAGACATGGTAGAATACAAGATATGACAAAAATCCGCTGAAAAATATGAATATTTAGGTACCGAAAGATTAGGTTAGGTTAGGTGTGACAATCAAAAGTTTTGCACTTCCCACAATAGGGGGTGGTCGAGAGTCGTACCAAACGACGGGGCAAAACTCCGGGCGTTATTAAATGATGGTTCGGAGAATAATTTTGAATAATTTGAGACAAATTTTGACAATTTATTAAAAAATTTGCATTTCTTCGACGAATTTTTAATGTTCTTTTTGTAGTATAAAAAACTTAAATTTTGGCAGCAATGAAAATTTCTATAGCGTTGATCAAGACAAGGTGGAATACAAGATATGACAAAAATCCGCTGAAAAATATGAATATTTAGGTACCAAAATATTGGGTTAGGTTAGGTGTGACAATCAAAAGTTTTGCACTTCCCACAATAGGGGGTGGTCTAGAGTGGTACCAAACGACGGGGCAAAACTCCGGGCGTTATTTAATGATGGTTCAGAGAAAAACTTTGAATAATTTGAGACAAATTTTGACAATTTATTAAGAAATTTGCATTTCTTTGACAAATTTTTAATGTTCTATTTGTAGTATAAAAAACTTAAATTTTGGCAGCACTGAAAATTTCTATAGCGTTGATCAAGACAAGATGGAATACAAGATATGACAAAAATCCGCTGAAAAATATGAATATTTAGGTACCAAAATATTGGGTTAGGTTAGGTGTGACAATCAAAAGTTTTGCACTTCCCACAATAGGGGGTGGTCGAGAGTCGTACCAAACGACGGGGCAAAACTCCGGGCGTTATTAAATGATGGTTCGGAGAATAATTTTGAATAATTTGAGACAAATTTTGACAATTTATTAAAAAATTTGCATTTCTTCGACGAATTTTAATGTACTTTTTGTAGTATAAAAAACTTAAATTTTGGCAGCACTGAAAATTACTATAGCGTTGATCAAGACAAGGTGGAATACAAGATATGACAAAAATCCGCTGAAAAATATGAATATTTAGGTACCAAAATATTGGGTTAGGTTAGGTGTGACAATAAAAAGTTTTGCACTTCCCACAATAGGGGGTGGTCGAGAGTGGTACCAAACGACGGGGCAAAACTCCGGGCGTTATTAAATGATGGTTCGGAGAATAATTTTGAATAATTTGAGACAAATTTTGACAATTTATTAAAAAATTTGCATTTCTTCGACGAATTTTTAATGTTCTTTTTGTAGTATAAAAAACTTAAATTTTGGCAGCAATGAAAATTTCTATAGCGTTGATCAAGACAAGGTGAAATACAAGATATGACAAAAATCCGCTGAAAAATATGAATATTCAGGTACCAAAAGTTTCGGTTAGGTTAGGTGTGACAATCAAAAGTTTTGCACTTCCCACAATAGGGGGTGGTCGAGAGTCGTACCAAACGACGGGGCAAAACTCCGGGCGTTATTAAATGATGGTTCGGAGAATAATTTTGAATAATTTGAGACAAATTTTGACAATTTATTAAAAAATTTGCATTTCTTCGACGAATTTTAATGTACTTTTTGTAGTATAAAAAACTTAAATTTTGGCAGCACTGAAAATTACTATAGCGTTGATCAAGACAAGGTGGAATACAAGATATGACAAAAATCCGCTGAAAAATATGAATATTTAGGTACCAAAATATTGGGTTAGGTTAGGTGTGACAATCAAAAGTTTTGCACTTCCCACAATAGGGGGTGGTCGAGAGTGGTACCAAACGACGGGGCAAAACTCCGGGCGTTATTTAATGATGGTTCAGAGAAAAACTTTGAATAATTTGAGACAAATTTTGACAATTTATTAAAAATTTTGCATTTCTTTGACGAATTTTTAATGTTCTTTTTGTAGTATAAAAATCTTAAATTTTGGCAGCACTGAAAATTTCTATAGCGTTGATCAAGACAAGGTGGAATACAAGATATGACAAAAATCCGCTGAAAAATATGAATATTTAGGTACCGAAAGATTAGGTTAGGTTAGGTGTAAAAATCAAAAGTTTTGCACTTCCCACAATAGGGGGTGGTCGAGAGTCGTACCAAACCACGGGGCAAAACTCCGGGCGTTATTTAATGATGGTTCGGAGAATAATTTTGAATAATTTGAGACAAATTTTGACAATTTATTAAGAAATTTGCATTTCTTTGACAAATTTTTAATGTTCTATTTGTAGTACAAAAACTCTTAAATTTTGGCAGCATTGAAAATTTCTATAGCGTTGATCAAGACAAGGTAGAATACAAGATATGACAAAAACCCGCTGAAAAATATGAATATTCAGGTACCAAAAGATTCGGTTAGGTTAGGTGTGACAATCAAAAGTTTTGCACTTCCCACAATAGCGGGTGGTCGAGAGTCGTACCAAACGACGGGGCAAAACTCCGGGCGTTATTAAATGATGGTTCGGAGAATAATTTTAAATAATTGGAGACAAATTTTGACAATTTATTAAAAAATTTGCATTTCTTCGACGAATTTTTAATGTTCTTTTTGTAGTATAAAAAACTTAAATTTTGGCAGCACTGAAAATTTCTATAGCGTTGATCAAGACAAGGTGGAATACAAGATATGACAAAAATCCGCTGAAAAATATGAATATTTAGGTACCAAAATATTGGGTTAGGTTAGGTGTGACAATCAAAAGTTTTGCACTTCCCACAATAGGGGGTGGTCGAGAGTCGTACCAAACGACGGGGCAAAACTCCGGGCGTTATTAAATGATGGTTCGGAGAATAATTTTGAATAATTTGAGACAAATTTTGACAATTTATTAAAAAATTTGCATTTCTTCGACGAATTTTTAATGTTCTTTTTGTAGTATAAAAATCTTAAATTTTGGCAGCACTGAAAATTTCTATAGCGTTGATCAAGACAAGGTGGAATACAAGACATGACAAAAATCCGCTGAAAAATATGAATATTTAGGTACCAAAATATTGGGTTAGGTTAGGTGTGACAATCAAAAGTTTTGCACTTCCCACAATAGGGGGTGGTCGAGAGTGGTACCAAACGACGGGGCAAAACTCCGGGCGTTATTTAATGATGGTTCAGAGAAAAACTTTGAATAATTTGAGACAAATTTTGACAATTTATTAAAAATTTTGCATTTCTTTGACGAATTTTTAATGTTCTTTTTGTAGTATAAAAAACTTAAATTTTGGCAACATTGAAAATTTCTATAGCGTTGATCAAGACAAGGTAGAATACAAGATATGACAAAAACCCGCTGAAAAATATGAATATTCAGGTACCAAAAGATTCGGTTAGGTTAGGTGTGACAATCAAAAGTTTTGCACTTCCCACAATAGGGGGTGGTCGAGAGTCGTACCAAACGACGGGGCAAAACTCCGGGCGTTATTAAATGATGGTTCGGAGAATAATTTTGAATAATTTGAGACAAATTTTGACAATTTATTAAAAAATTTGCATTTCTTCGACGAATTTTAATGTACTTTTTGTAGTATAAAAAACTTAAATTTTGGCAGCACTGAAAATTTCTATAGCGTTGATCAAGACAAGGTGGAATACAAGATATGACAAAAATCCGCTGAAAAATATGAATATTTAGGTACCAAAATATTGGGTTAGGTTAGGTGTGACAATAAAAAGTTTTGCACTTCCCACAATAGGGGGTGGTCGAGAGTGGTACCAAACGACGGGGCAAAACTCCGGGCGTTATTTAATGATGGTTCAGAGAAAAACTTTGAATAATTTGAGACAAATTTTGACAATTTATTAAAAATTTTGCATTTCTTTGACGAATTTTTAATGTTCTTTTTGTAGTATAAAAAACTTAAATTTTGGCAGCACTGAAAATTTCTATAGCGTTGATCAAGACATGGTAGAATACAAGATATGACAAAAATCCGCTGAAAAATATGAATATTTAGGTACCGAAAGATTAGGTTAGGTTAGGTGTAAAAATCAAAAGATTTGCACTTCCCACAATAGGGGGTGGTCGAGAGTCGTACCAAACGACGGGGCAAAACTCCGGGCGTTATTTAATGATGGTTCAGAGAAAAACTTTGAATAATTTGAGACAAATTTTGACAATTTATTAAAAATTTTGCATTTCTTTGACGAATTTTTAATGTTCTTTTTGTAGTATAAAAAACTTAAATTTTGGCAGCATTGAAAATTTCTATAGCGTTGATCAAGACAAGGTAGATTACAAGATATGACAAAAACTCGCTGAAAAATATGAATATTCAGGTACCAAAAGATTCGGTTAGGTTAGGTGTGACAATCAAAAGTTTTGCACTTCCCACAATAGGGGGTGGTCGAGAGTCGTACCAAACGACGGGGCAAAACTCCGGGCGTTATTAAATGATGGTTCGGAGAATAATTTTGAATAATTTGAGACAAATTTTGACAATTTATTAAAAAATTTGCATTTCTTCGACGAATTTTTAATGTTCTTTTTGTAGTATAAAAAACTTAAATTTTGGCAGCAATGAAAATTTCTATAGCGTTGATCAAGACAAGGTGGAATACAAGATATGACAAAAATCCGCTGAAAAATATGAATATTTAGGTACCAAAATATTGGGTTAGGTTAGGTGTGACAATCAAAAGTTTTGCACTTCCCACAATAGGGGGTGGTCGAGAGTGGTACCAAACGACGGGGCAAAACTCCGGGCGTTATTTAATGATGGTTCAGAGAAAAACTTTGAATAATTTGAGACAAATTTTGACAATTTATTAAGAAATTTGCATTTCTTTGACAAATTTTTAATGTTCTATTTGTAGTACAAAAACTCTTAAATTTTGGCAGCATTGAAAATTTCTATAGCGTTGATCAAGACAAGGTGGAATACAAGATATGACAAAAACCCGCTGAAAAATATGAATATTCAGGTACCAAAAGTTTCGGTTAGGTTAGGTGTGACAATCAAAAGTTTTGCACTTCCCACAATAGGGGGTGTTCGAGAGTCGTACCAAACGACGGGGCAAAACTCCGGGCGTTATTAAATGATGGTTCGGAGAATAATTTTGAATAATTTGAGACAAATTTTGACAATTTATTAAAAAATTTGCATTTCTTCGACGAATTTTTAATGTTCTTTTTGTAGTATAAAAATCTTAAATTTTGGCAGCACTGAAAATTTCTATAGCGTTGATCAAGACAAGGTGGAATACAAGATATGACAAAAATCCGCTGAAAAATATGAATATTTAGGTACCAAAATATTGGGTTAGGTTAGGTGTGACAATCAAAAGTTTTGCACTTCCCACAATAGAGGGTGGTCGAGAGTCGTACCAAACGACGGGGCAAAACTCCGGGCGTTATTTAATGATGGTTCAGAGAAAAACTTTGAATAATTTGAGACAAATTTTGACAATTTATTAAAAATTTTGCATTTCTTTGACGAATTTTTAATGTTGTTTTTGTAGTATAAAAAACTTAAATTTTGGCAGCATTGAAAATTTCTATAGCGTTAATCAAGACAAGGTAGAATACAAGATATGACAAAAACCCGCTGAAAAATATGAATATTCAGGTACCAAAAGATTCGGTTAGGTTAGGTGTGACAATCAAAAGTTTTGCACTTCCCACAATAGGGGGTGGTCGAGAGCCGTACCAAACAACGGGGCAAAACTCCGGGCGTTATTAAATGATGGTTCGGAGAATAATTTTGAATAATTTGAGACAAATTTTGACAATTTATTAAAAAATTTGCATTTCTTCGACGAATTTTTAATGTTCTTTTTGTAGTATAAAAAACTTAAATTTTGGCAGCAATGAAAATTTCTATAGCGTTGATCAAGACAAGGTGGAATACAAGATATGACAAAAATCCGCTGAAAAATATGAATATTTAGGTACCAAAATATTGGGTTAGGTTAGGTGTGACAATAAAAAGTTTTGCACTTCCCACAATAGGGGGTGGTCGAGAGTGGTACCAAACCACGGGGCAAAACTCCGGGCGTTATTTAATGATGGTTCAGAAAAAAACTTTGAATAATTTGAGACAAATTTTGACAATTTATTAAAAATTTTGCATTTCTTTGACGAATTTTTAATGTTCTTTTTGTAGTATAAAAAACTTAAATTTTGGCAGCATTGAAAATTTCTATAGCGTTAATCAAGACAAGGTAGAATACAAGATATGACAAAAACCCGCTGAAAAATATGAATATTCAGGTACCAAAAGATTCGGTTAGGTTAGGTGTGACAATCAAAAGTTTTGCACTTCCCACAATAGGGGGTGGTCGAGAGTCGTACCAAACGACGGGGCAAAACTCCGGGCGTTATTAAATGATGGTTCGGAGAATAATTTTGAATAATTTGAGACAAATTTTGACAATTTATTAAAAAATTTGCATTTCTTCGACGAATTTTTAATGTTCTTTTTGTAGTATAAAAAACTTAAATTTTGGCAGCAATGAAAATTTCTATAGCGTTGATCAAGACAAGGTGGAATACAAGATATGACAAAAATCCGCTGAAAAATATGAATATTTAGGTACCAAAATATTGGGTTAGGTTAGGTGTGACAATCAAAAGTTTTGCACTTCCCACAATAGGGGGTGGTCGAGAGTGGTACCAAACGACGGGGCAAAACTCCGGGCGTTATTTAATGATGGTTCAGAGAAAAACTTTGAATAATTTGAGACAAATTTTGACAATTAATTAAGAAATTTGCATTTCTTTGACAAATTTTTAATGTTCTATTTGTAGTACAAAAACTCTTAAATTTTGGCAGCATTGAAAATTTCTATAGCGTTGATCAAGACAAGGTGGAATACAAGATATGACAAAAACCCGCTGAAAAATATGAATATTCAGGTACCAAAAGTTTCGGTTAGGTTAGGTGTGACAATCAAAAGTTTTGCACTTCCCACAATAGGGGGTGTTCGAGAGTCGTACCAAACGACGGGGCAAAACTCCGGGCGTTATTAAATGATGGTTCGGAGAATAATTTTGAATAATTTGAGACAAATTTTGACAATTTATTAAAAAATTTGCATTTCTTCGACGAATTTTTAATGTTCTTTTTGTAGTATGAAAATCTTAAATTTTGGCAGCACTGAAAATTTCTATAGCGTTGATCAAGACAAGGTGGAATACAAGATATGACAAAAATCCGCTGAAAAATATGAATATTTAGGTACCAAAATATTGGGTTAGGTTAGGTGTGACAATCAAAAGTTTTGCACTTCCCACAATAGAGGGTGGTCGAGAGTCGTACCAAACGACGGGGCAAAACTCCGGGCGTTATTTAATGATGGTTCAGAGAAAAACTTTGAATAATTTGAGACAAATTTTGACAATTTATTAAAAATTTTGCATTTCTTTGACGAATTTTTAATGTTCTTTTTGTAGTATAAAAAACTTAAATTTTGGCAGCATTGAAAATTTCTATAGCGTTAATCAAGACAAGGTAGAATACAAGATATGACAAAAACCCGCTGAAAAATATGAATATTCAGGTACCAAAAGATTCGGTTAGGTTAGGTGTGACAATCAAAAGTTTTGCACTTCCCACAATAGGGGGTGGTCGAGAGCCGTACCAAACGACGGGGCAAAACTCCGGGCGTTATTAAATGATGGTTCGGAGAATAATTTTGAATAATTTGAGACAAATTTTGACAATTTATTAAAAAATTTGCATTTCTTCGACGAATTTTTAATGTTCTTTTTGTAGTATAAAAAACTTAAATTTTGGCAGCAATGAAAATTTCTATAGCGTTGATCAAGACAAGGTGGAATACAAGATATGACAAAAATCCGCTGAAAAATATGAATATTTAGGTACCAAAATATTGGGTTAGGTTAGGTGTGACAATAAAAAGTTTTGCACTTCCCACAATAGGGGGTGGTCGAGAGTGGTACCAAACCACGGGGCAAAACTCCGGGCGTTATTTAATGATGGTTCAGAAAAAAACTTTGAATAATTTGAGACAAATTTTGACAATTTATTAAAAATTTTGCATTTCTTTGACGAATTTTTAATGTTCTTTTTGTAGTATAAAAAACTTAAATTTTGGCAGCATTGAAAATTTCTATAGCGTTAATCAAGACAAGGTAGAATACAAGATATGACAAAAACCCGCTGAAAAATATGAATATTCAGGTACCAAAAGATTCGGTTAGGTTAGGTGTGACAATCAAAAGTTTTGCACTTCCCACAATAGGGGGTGGTCGAGAGCCGTACCAAACGACGGGGCAAAACTCCGGGCGTTATTAAATGATGGTTCGGAGAATAATTTTGAATAATTTGAGACAAATTTTGACAATTTATTAAAAAATTTGCATTTCTTCGACGAATTTTTAATGTTCTTTTTGTAGTATAAAAAACTTAAATTTTGGCAGCAATGAAAATTTCTATAGCGTTGATCAAGACAAGGTGGAATACAAGATATGACAAAAATCCGCTGAAAAATATGAATATTTAGGTACCAAAATATTGGGTTAGGTTAGGTGTGACAATCAAAAGTTTTGCACTTCCCACAATAGAGGGTGGTCGAGAGTCGTACCAAACGACGGGGCAAAACTCCGGGCGTTATTTAATGATGGTTCAGAGAAAAACTTTGAATAATTTGAGACAAATTTTGACAATTTATTAAAAATTTTGCATATCTTTGACGAATTTTTAATGTTCTTTTTGTAGTATAAAAAACTTAAATTTTGGCAGCATTGAAAATTTCTATAGCGTTAATCAAGACAAGGTAGAATACAAGATATGACAAAAACCCGCTGAAAAATATGAATATTCAGGTACCAAAAGATTCGGTTAGGTTAGGTGTGACAATCAAAAGTTTTGCACTTCCCACAATAGGGGGTGGTCGAGAGCCAAACCAAACGACGGGGCAAAACTCCGGGCGTTATTAAATGATGGTTCGGAGAATAATTTTGAATAATTTGAGACAAATTTTGACAATTTATTAAAAAATTTGCATTTCTTCGACGAATTTTTAATGTTCTTTTTGTAGTATAAAAAACTTAAATTTTGGCAGCAATGAAAATTTCTATAGCGTTGATCAAGACAAGGTGGAATACAAGATATGACAAAAATCCGCTGAAAAATATGAATATTTAGGTACCAAAATATTGGGTTAGGTTAGGTGTGACAATAAAAAGTTTTGCACTTCCCACAATAGGGGGTGGTCGAGAGTGGTACCAAACCACGGGGCAAAACTCCGGGCGTTATTTAATGATGGTTCAGAAAAAAACTTTGAATAATTTGAGACAAATTTTGACAATTTATTAAAAATTTTGCATTTCTTTGACGAATTTTTAATGTTCTTTTTGTAGTATAAAAAACTTAAATTTTGGCAGCATTGAAAATTTCTATAGCGTTAATCAAGACAAGGTAGAATACAAGATATGACAAAAACCCGCTGAAAAATATGAATATTCAGGTACCAAAAGATTCGGTTAGGTTAGGTGTGACAATCAAAAGTTTTGCACTTCCCACAATAGGGGGTGGTCGAGAGTCGTACCAAACGACGGGGCAAAACTCCGGGCGTTATTAAATGATGGTTCGGAGAATAATTTTGAATAATTTGAGACAAATTTTGACAATTTATTAAAAAATTTGCATTTCTTCGACGAATTTTTAATGTTCTTTTTGTAGTATAAAAAACTTAAATTTTGGCAGCAATGAAAATTTCTATAGCGTTGATCAAGACAAGGTGGAATACAAGATATGACAAAAATCCGCTGAAAAATATGAATATTTAGGTACCAAAATATTGGGTTAGGTTAGGTGTGACAATCAAAAGTTTTGCACTTCCCACAATAGGGGGTGGTCGAGAGTGGTACCAAACGACGGGGCAAAACTCCGGGCGTTATTTAATGATGGTTCAGAGAAAAACTTTGAATAATTTGAGACAAATTTTGACAATTAATTAAGAAATTTGCATTTCTTTGACAAATTTTTAATGTTCTATTTGTAGTACAAAAACTCTTAAATTTTGGCAGCATTGAAAATTTCTATAGCGTTGATCAAGACAAGGTGGAATACAAGATATGACAAAAACCCGCTGAAAAATATGAATATTCAGGTACCAAAAGTTTCGGTTAGGTTAGGTGTGACAATCAAAAGTTTTGCACTTCCCACAATAGGGGGTGTTCGAGAGTCGTACCAAACGACGGGGCAAAACTCCGGGCGTTATTAAATGATGGTTCGGAGAATAATTTTGAATAATTTGAGACAAATTTTGACAATTTATTAAAAAATTTGCATTTCTTCGACGAATTTTTAATGTTCTTTTTGTAGTATGAAAATCTTAAATTTTGGCAGCACTGAAAATTTCTATAGCGTTGATCAAGACAAGGTGGAATACAAGATATGACAAAAATCCGCTGAAAAATATGAATATTTAGGTACCAAAATATTGGGTTAGGTTAGGTGTGACAATCAAAAGTTTTGCACTTCCCACAATAGAGGGTGGTCGAGAGTCGTACCAAACGACGGGGCAAAACTCCGGGCGTTATTTAATGATGGTTCAGAGAAAAACTTTGAATAATTTGAGACAAATTTTGACAATTTATTAAAAATTTTGCATTTCTTTGACGAATTTTTAATGTTCTTTTTGTAGTATAAAAAACTTAAATTTTGGCAGCATTGAAAATTTCTATAGCGTTAATCAAGACAAGGTAGAATACAAGATATGACAAAAACCCGCTGAAAAATATGAATATTCAGGTACCAAAAGATTCGGTTAGGTTAGGTGTGACAATCAAAAGTTTTGCACTTCCCACAATAGGGGGTGGTCGAGAGCCGTACCAAACGACGGGGCAAAACTCCGGGCGTTATTAAATGATGGTTCGGAGAATAATTTTGAATAATTTGAGACAAATTTTGACAATTTATTAAAAAATTTGCATTTCTTCGACGAATTTTTAATGTTCTTTTTGTAGTATAAAAAACTTAAATTTTGGCAGCAATGAAAATTTCTATAGCGTTGATCAAGACAAGGTGGAATACAAGATATGACAAAAATCCGCTGAAAAATATGAATATTTAGGTACCAAAATATTGGGTTAGGTTAGGTGTGACAATAAAAAGTTTTGCACTTCCCACAATAGGGGGTGGTCGAGAGTGGTACCAAACCACGGGGCAAAACTCCGGGCGTTATTTAATGATGGTTCAGAAAAAAACTTTGAATAATTTGAGACAAATTTTGACAATTTATTAAAAATTTTGCATTTCTTTGACGAATTTTTAATGTTCTTTTTGTAGTATAAAAAACTTAAATTTTGGCAGCATTGAAAATTTCTATAGCGTTAATCAAGACAAGGTAGAATACAAGATATGACAAAAACCCGCTGAAAAATATGAATATTCAGGTACCAAAAGATTCGGTTAGGTTAGGTGTGACAATCAAAAGTTTTGCACTTCCCACAATAGGGGGTGGTCGAGAGTCGTACCAAACGACGGGGCAAAACTCCGGGCGTTATTAAATGATGGTTCGGAGAATAATTTTGAATAATTTGAGACAAATTTTGACAATTTATTAAAAAATTTGCATTTCTTCGACGAATTTTAATGTTCTTTTTGTAGTATAAAAAACTTAAATTTTGGCAGCACTGAAAATTTCTATAGCGTTGATCAAGACAAGGTGGAATACAAGATATGACAAAAATCCGCTGAAAAATATGAATATTTAGGTACCAAAATATTGGGTTAGGTTAGGTGTGACAATAAAAAGTTTTGCACTTCCCACAATAGGGGGTGGTCGAGAGTGGTACCAAACGACGGGGCAAAACTCCGGGCGTTATTTAATGATGGTTCAGAGAAAAACTTTGAATAATTTGAGACAAATTTTGACAATTTATTAAAAATTTTGCATTTTTTTGACGAATTTTTAATGTTCTTTTTGTAGTATAAAAAACTTAAATTTTGGCAGCACTGAAAATTTCTATAGCGTTGATCAAGACAAGGTGGAATACAAGATATGACAAAAATCCGCTGAAAAATATGAATATTTAGGTACCAAAATATTGGGTTAGGTTAGGTGTGACAATAAAAAGTTTTGCACTTCCCACAATAGGGGGTGGTCGAGAGTGGTACCAAACGACGGGGCAAAACTCCGGGCGTTATTTAATGATGGTTCAGAGAAAAACTTTGAATAATTTGAGACAAATTTTGACAATTTATTAAAAATTTTGCATTTCTTTGACGAATTTTTAATGTTCTTTTTGTAGTATAAAAAACTTAAATTTTGGCAGCATTGAAAATTTCTATAGCGTTGATCAAGACAAGGAAGAATACAAGATATGACAAAAACCCGCTGAAAAATATGAATATTCAGGTACCAAAAGTTTCGGTTAGGTTAGGTGTGACAATCAAAAGTTTTGCACTTCCCACAATAGGGGGTGGTCGAGAGTCGTACCAAACGACGGGGCAAAACTCCGGGCGTTATTAAATGATGGTTCGGAGAATAATTTTGAATAATTTGAGACAAATTTTGACAATTTATTAAAAAATTTGCATTTCTTCGACGAATTTTTAATGTTCTTTTTGTAGTATAAAAATCTTAAATTTTGGCAGCATTGAAAATTTCTATAGCGTTGATCAAGACAAGGTGGAATACAAGATATGACAAAAACCCGCTGAAAAATATGAATATTCAGGTACCAAAAGTTTCGGTTAGGTTAGGTGTGACAATCAAAAGTTTTGCACTTCCCACAATAGGGGGTGTTCGAGAGTCGTACCAAACGACGGGGCAAAACTCCGGGCGTTATTAAATGATGGTTCGGAGAATAATTTTGAATAATTTGAGACAAATTTTGACAATTTATTAAAAAATTTGCATTTCTTCGACGAATTTTTAATGTTCTTTTTGTAGTATAAAAATCTTAAATTTTGGCAGCACTGAAAATTTCTATAGCGTTGATCAAGACAAGGTGGAATACAAGATATGACAAAAATCCGCTGAAAAATATGAATATTTAGGTACCAAAATATTGGGTTAGGTTAGGTGTGACAATCAAAAGTTTTGCACTTCCCACAATAGAGGGTGGTCGAGAGTCGTACCAAACGACGGGGCAAAACTCCGGGCGTTATTTAATGATGGTTCAGAGAAAAACTTTGAATAATTTGAGACAAATTTTGACAATTTATTAAAAATTTTGCATTTCTTTGACGAATTTTTAATGTTCTTTTTGTAGTATAAAAAACTTAAATTTTGGCAGCATTGAAAATTTCTATAGCGTTAATCAAGACAAGGTGGAATACAAGATATGACAAAAATCCGCTGAAAAATATGAATATTTAGGTACCAAAATATTGGGTTAGGTTAGGTGTGACAATAAAAAGTTTTGCACTTCCCACAATAGGGGGTGGTCGAGAGTGGTACCAAACCACGGGGCAAAACTCCGGGCGTTATTTAATGATGGTTCAGAGAAAAACTTTGAATAATTTGAGACAAATTTTGACAATTTATTAAAAATTTTGCATTTCTTTGACGAATTTTTAATGTTCTTTTTGTAGTATAAAAAACTTAAATTTTGGCAGCATTGAAAATTTCTATAGCGTTAATCAAGACAAGGTAGAATACAAGATATGACAAAAACCCGCTGAAAAATATGAATATTCAGGTACCAAAAGATTCGGTTAGGTTAGGTGTGACAATCAAAAGTTTTGCACTTCCCACAATAGGGGGTGGTCGAGAGTCGTACCAAACGACGGGGCAAAACTCCGGGCGTTATTAAATGATGGTTCGGAGAATAATTTTGAATAATTTGAGACAAATTTTGACAATTTATTAAAAAATTTGCATTTCTTCGACGAATTTTTAATGTTCTTTTTGTAGTATAAAAATCTTAAATTTTGGCAGCACTGAAAATTTCTATAGCGTTGATCAAGACAAGGTGGAATACAAGATATGACAAAAATCCGCTGAAAAATATGAATATTTAGGTACCAAAATATTGGGTTAGGTTAGGTGTGACAATCAAAAGTTTTGCACTTCCCACAATAGAGGGTGGTCGAGAGTCGTACCAAACGACGGGGCAAAACTCCGGGCGTTATTTAATGATGGTTCAGAGAAAAACTTTGAATAATTTGAGACAAATTTTGACAATTTATTAAAAATTTTGCATTTCTTTGACGAATTTTTAATGTTCTTTTTGTAGTATAAAAAACTTAAATTTTGGCAGCATTGAAAATTTCTATAGCGTTAATCAAGACAAGGTGGAATACAAGATATGACAAAAATCCGCTGAAAAATATGAATATTTAGGTACCAAAATATTGGGTTAGGTTAGGTGTGACAATAAAAAGTTTTGCACTTCCCACAATAGGGGGTGGTCGAGAGTGGTACCAAACGACGGGGCAAAACTCCGGGCGTTATTTAATGATGGTTCAGAGAATAATTTTGAATAATTTGAGACAAATTTTGACAATTTATTAAAAAATTTGCATTTCTTCGACGAATTTTTAATGTTCTTTTTGTAGTATAAAAAACTTAAATTTTGGCAGCACTGAAAATTTCTATAGCGTTGATCAAGACAAGGTGGAATACAAGATATGACAAAAATCCGCTGAAAAATATGAATATTTAGGTACCAAAATATTGGGTTAGGTTAGGTGTGACAATAAAAAGTTTTGCACTTCCCACAATAGGGGGTGGTCGAGAGTGGTACCAAACGACGGGGCAAAACTCCGGGCGTTATTTAATGATGGTTCAGAGAAAAACTTTGAATAATTTGAGACAAATTTTGACAATTTATTAAGAAATTTGCATTTCTTTGACAAATTTTTAATGTTCTATTTGTAGTACAAAAACTCTTAAATTTTGGCAGCATTGAAAATTTCTATAGCGTTGATCAAGACAAGGTAGAATACAAGAGATGACAAAAACCCGCTGAAAAATATGAATATTCAGGTACCAAAAGTTTCGGTTAGGTTAGGTGTGACAATCAAAAGTTTTGCACTTCCCACAATAGGGGGTGGTCGAGAGTCGTACCAAACGACGGGGCAAAACTCCGGGCGTTATTAAATGATGGTTCGGAGAATAATTTTGAATAATTTGAGACAAATTTTGACAATTTATTAAAAAATTTGCATTTCTTCGACGAATTTTTAATGTTCTTTTTGTAGTATAAAAAACTTAAATTTTGGCAGCAATGAAAATTTCTATAGCGTTGATCAAGACAAGGTGGAATACAAGATATGACAAAAATCCGCTGAAAAATATGAATATTTAGGTACCAAAATATTGGGTTAGGTTAGGTGTGACAATCAAAAGTTTTGCACTTCCCACAATAGGGGGTGGTTGAGAGTGGTACCAAACGACGGGGCAAAACTCCGGGCGTTATTTAATGATGGTTCAGAGAAAAACTTTGAATAATTTGAGACAAATTTTGACAATTTATTAAGAAATTTGCATTTCTTTGACAAATTTTTAATGTTCTATTTGTAGTACCAAAACTCTTAAATTTTGGCAGCATTGAAAATATCTATAGCGTTGATCAAGACAAGGTAGAATACAAGATATGACAAAAATCCGCTGAAAAATATGAATATTCAGGTACCAAAAGATTCGGTTAGGTTAGGTGTGACAATCAAAAGTTTTGCACTTCCCACAATAGAGGGTGGTCGAGAGTCGTACCAAACGACGGGGCAAAACTCCGGGCGTTATTAAATGATGGTTCGGAGAATAATTTTAAATAATTTGAGACAAATTTTGACAATTTATTAAAAAATTTGCATTTCTTCGACGAATTTTTAATGTTCTTTTTGTAGTATAAAAAACTTAAATTTTGGCAGCAATGAAAATTTCTATAGCGTTGATCAAGACAAGGTGGAATACAAGATATGACAAAAATCCGCTGAAAAATATGAATATTCAGGTACCAAAAGATTCGGTTAGGTTAGGTGTGACAATCAAAAGTTTTGCACTTCCCACAATAGGGGGTGGTCGAGAGTGGTACCAAACGACGGGGCAAAACTCCGGGCGTTATTTAATGATGGTTCAGAGAAAAACTTTGAATAATTTGAGACAAATTTTGACAATTTATTAAGAAATTTGCATTTCTTTGACAAATTTTTAATGTTCTATTTGTAGTACAAAAACTCTTAAATTTTGGCAGCATTGAAAATTTCTATAGCGTTGATCAAGACAAGGAAGAATACAAGATATGACAAAAACCCGCTGAAAAATATGAATATTCAGGTACCAAAAGTTTCGGTTAGGTTAGGTGTGACAATCAAAAGTTTTGCACTTCCCACAATAGGGGGTGGTCGAGAGTCGTACCAAACGACGGGGCAAAACTCCGGGCGTTATTAAATGATGGTTCGGAGAATAATTTTGAATAATTTGAGACAAATTTTGACAATTAATTAAAAAATTTGCATTTCTTCGACGAATTTTTAATGTTCTTTTTGTAGTATAAAAATCTTAAATTTTGGCAGCACTGAAAATTTCTATAGCGTTGATCAAGACAAGGTGGAATACAAGATATGACAAAAATCCGCTGAAAAATATGAATATTTAGGTACCAAAATATTGGGTTAGGTTAGGTGTGACAATAAAAAGTTTTGCACTTCCCACAATAGGGGGTGGTCGAGAGTGGTACCAAACGACGGGGCAAAACTCCGGGCGTTATTAAATGATGGTTCGGAGAATAATTTTGAATAATTTGAGACAAATTTTGACAATTTATTAAAAAATTTGCATTTCTTCGACGAATTTTTAATGTTCTTTTTGTAGTATAAAAAACTTAAATTTTGGCAGCAATGAAAATTTCTATAGCGTTGATCAAGACAAGGTGAAATACAAGATATGACAAAAATCCGCTGAAAAATATGAATATTCAGGTACCAAAAGTTTCGGTTAGGTTAGGTGTGACAATCAAAAGTTTTGCACTTCCCACAATAGGGGGTGGTCGAGAGTCGTACCAAACGACGGGGCAAAACTCCGGGCGTTATTAAATGATGGTTCGGAGAATAATTTTGAATAATTTGAGACAAATTTTGACAATTTATTAAAAAATTTGCATTTCTTCGACGAATTTTAATGTACTTTTTGTAGTATAAAAAACTTAAATTTTGGCAGCACTGAAAATTACTATAGCGTTGATCAAGACAAGGTGGAATACAAGATATGACAAAAATCCGCTGAAAAATATGAATATTTAGGTACCAAAATATTGGGTTAGGTTAGGTGTGACAATCAAAAGTTTTGCACTTCCCACAATAGGGGGTGGTCGAGAGTGGTACCAAACGACGGGGCAAAACTCCGGGCGTTATTTAATGATGGTTCAGAGAAAAACTTTGAATAATTTGAGACAAATTTTGACAATTTATTAAAAATTTTGCATTTCTTTGACGAATTTTTAATGTTCTTTTTGTAGTATAAAAATCTTAAATTTTGGCAGCACTGAAAATTTCTATAGCGTTGATCAAGACAAGGTGGAATACAAGATATGACAAAAATCCGCTGAAAAATATGAATATTTAGGTACCGAAAGATTAGGTTAGGTTAGGTGTAAAAATCAAAAGTTTTGCACTTCCCACAATAGGGGGTGGTCGAGAGTCGTACCAAACCACGGGGCAAAACTCCGGGCGTTATTTAATGATGGTTCGGAGAATAATTTTGAATAATTTGAGACAAATTTTGACAATTTATTAAGAAATTTGCATTTCTTTGACAAATTTTTAATGTTCTATTTGTAGTACAAAAACTCTTAAATTTTGGCAGCATTGAAAATTTCTATAGCGTTGATCAAGACAAGGTAGAATACAAGATATGACAAAAACCCGCTGAAAAATATGAATATTCAGGTACCAAAAGATTCGGTTAGGTTAGGTGTGACAATCAAAAGTTTTGCACTTCCCACAATAGCGGGTGGTCGAGAGTCGTACCAAACGACGGGGCAAAACTCCGGGCGTTATTAAATGATGGTTCGGAGAATAATTTTAAATAATTGGAGACAAATTTTGACAATTTATTAAAAAATTTGCATTTCTTCGACGAATTTTTAATGTTCTTTTTGTAGTATAAAAAACTTAAATTTTGGCAGCACTGAAAATTTCTATAGCGTTGATCAAGACAAGGTGGAATACAAGATATGACAAAAATCCGCTGAAAAATATGAATATTTAGGTACCAAAATATTGGGTTAGGTTAGGTGTGACAATCAAAAGTTTTGCACTTCCCACAATAGGGGGTGGTCGAGAGTCGTACCAAACGACGGGGCAAAACTCCGGGCGTTATTAAATGATGGTTCGGAGAATAATTTTGAATAATTTGAGACAAATTTTGACAATTTATTAAAAAATTTGCATTTCTTCGACGAATTTTTAATGTTCTTTTTGTAGTATAAAAATCTTAAATTTTGGCAGCACTGAAAATTTCTATAGCGTTGATCAAGACAAGGTGGAATACAAGACATGACAAAAATCCGCTGAAAAATATGAATATTTAGGTACCAAAATATTGGGTTAGGTTAGGTGTGACAATCAAAAGTTTTGCACTTCCCACAATAGGGGGTGGTCGAGAGTGGTACCAAACGACGGGGCAAAACTCCGGGCGTTATTTAATGATGGTTCAGAGAAAAACTTTGAATAATTTGAGACAAATTTTGACAATTTATTAAAAATTTTGCATTTCTTTGACGAATTTTTAATGTTCTTTTTGTAGTATAAAAAACTTAAATTTTGGCAACATTGAAAATTTCTATAGCGTTGATCAAGACAAGGTAGAATACAAGATATGACAAAAACCCGCTGAAAAATATGAATATTCAGGTACCAAAAGATTCGGTTAGGTTAGGTGTGACAATCAAAAGTTTTGCACTTCCCACAATAGGGGGTGGTCGAGAGTCGTACCAAACGACGGGGCAAAACTCCGGGCGTTATTAAATGATGGTTCGGAGAATAATTTTGAATAATTTGAGACAAATTTTGACAATTTATTAAAAAATTTGCATTTCTTCGACGAATTTTAATGTACTTTTTGTAGTATAAAAAACTTAAATTTTGGCAGCACTGAAAATTTCTATAGCGTTGATCAAGACAAGGTGGAATACAAGATATGACAAAAATCCGCTGAAAAATATGAATATTTAGGTACCAAAATATTGGGTTAGGTTAGGTGTGACAATAAAAAGTTTTGCACTTCCCACAATAGGGGGTGGTCGAGAGTGGTACCAAACGACGGGGCAAAACTCCGGGCGTTATTTAATGATGGTTCAGAGAAAAACTTTGAATAATTTGAGACAAATTTTGACAATTTATTAAAAATTTTGCATTTCTTTGACGAATTTTTAATGTTCTTTTTGTAGTATAAAAAACTTAAATTTTGGCAGCACTGAAAATTTCTATAGCGTTGATCAAGACATGGTAGAATACAAGATATGACAAAAATCCGCTGAAAAATATGAATATTTAGGTACCGAAAGATTAGGTTAGGTTAGGTGTAAAAATCAAAAGATTTGCACTTCCCACAATAGGGGGTGGTCGAGAGTCGTACCAAACGACGGGGCAAAACTCCGGGCGTTATTTAATGATGGTTCAGAGAAAAACTTTGAATAATTTGAGACAAATTTTGACAATTTATTAAAAATTTTGCATTTCTTTGACGAATTTTTAATGTTCTTTTTGTAGTATAAAAAACTTAAATTTTGGCAGCATTGAAAATTTCTATAGCGTTGATCAAGACAAGGTAGAATACAAGATATGACAAAAACCCGCTGAAAAATATGAATATTCAGGTACCAAAAGATTCGGTTAGGTTAGGTGTGACAATCAAAAGTTTTGCACTTCCCACAATAGGGGGTGGTCGAGAGTCGTACCAAACGACGGGGCAAAACTCCGGGCGTTATTAAATGATGGTTCGGAGAATAATTTTGAATAATTTGAGACAAATTTTGACAATTTATTAAAAAATTTGCATTTCTTCGACGAATTTTTAATGTTCTTTTTGTAGTATAAAAAACTTAAATTTTGGCAGCAATGAAAATTTCTATAGCGTTGATCAAGACAAGGTGGAATACAAGATATGACAAAAATCCGCTGAAAAATATGAATATTTAGGTACCAAAATATTGGGTTAGGTTAGGTGTGACAATCAAAAGTTTTGCACTTCCCACAATAGGGGGTGGTCGAGAGTGGTACCAAACGACGGGGCAAAACTCCGGGCGTTATTTAATGATGGTTCAGAGAAAAACTTTGAATAATTTGAGACAAATTTTGACAATTAATTAAGAAATTTGCATTTCTTTGACAAATTTTTAATGTTCTATTTGTAGTACAAAAACTCTTAAATTTTGGCAGCATTGAAAATTTCTATAGCGTTGATCAAGACAAGGTGGAATACAAGATATGACAAAAACCCGCTGAAAAATATGAATATTCAGGTACCAAAAGTTTCGGTTAGGTTAGGTGTGACAATCAAAAGTTTTGCACTTCCCACAATAGGGGGTGTTCGAGAGTCGTACCAAACGACGGGGCAAAACTCCGGGCGTTATTAAATGATGGTTCGGAGAATAATTTTGAATAATTTGAGACAAATTTTGACAATTTATTAAAAAATTTGCATTTCTTCGACGAATTTTTAATGTTCTTTTTGTAGTATAAAAATCTTAAATTTTGGCAGCACTGAAAATTTCTATAGCGTTGATCAAGACAAGGTGGAATACAAGATATGACAAAAATCCGCTGAAAAATATGAATATTTAGGTACCAAAATATTGGGTTAGGTTAGGTGTGACAATCAAAAGTTTTGCACTTCCCACAATAGAGGGTGGTCGAGAGTCGTACCAAACGACGGGGCAAAACTCCGGGCGTTATTTAATGATGGTTCAGAGAAAAACTTTGAATAATTTGAGACAAATTTTGACAATTTATTAAAAATTTTGCATTTCTTTGACGAATTTTTAATGTTCTTTTTGTAGTATAAAAAACTTAAATTTTGGCAGCATTGAAAATTTCTATAGCGTTAATCAAGACAAGGTAGAATACAAGATATGACAAAAACCCGCTGAAAAATATGAATATTCAGGTACCAAAAGATTCGGTTAGGTTAGGTGTGAC
This sequence comes from Catocala nupta, assembly GCA_963675205.1. Taxonomy (NCBI): domain Eukaryota; kingdom Metazoa; phylum Arthropoda; class Insecta; order Lepidoptera; family Erebidae; genus Catocala; species Catocala nupta. The sequence goes on along the minus strand of OY776107.1, from coordinate 138,002 downwards.
AATCAATCAGCCTCTGCCTGCCCGTCGAGCCATCTTGAGGACGTCTGGGGTCGCGGATGCGTCCCCCTTGGGAGAGGACTCGGTTGCCGACCTCAGGCAACGGTTCGAGGCTGGCGCCGAGACCGTCCTGAGGGTGGCGGCCCGGTCCGGTAACCTAAAGGGGGAGTTCGTCCGGGACCTTAAGCAAGCTACAGAGGAGATGAGGGAAGCCTTCTTCCATTTGTGGGGACGGACTTCCTCCGACCTTCAGAGGCGCTGGAGGTCGGAGAATGAGGGGCTGCATAGGCAGCTGGCGGAGCTCCGGGCGGAGGTAGCGGCCATGAAGGCGGCCGCTGCCACTGCCACTCGGGCCAAGGTCGCGAAGACGCCCTCGGCCGTCGCCGGGGCGCCTGCCGGGAGGCCACGGGAGGATTTCCCGCCTCTCCCGCGACGCACAACGCGGCCCCTCGCTTCCGCGGAGGACCAGCGACCCGCTTGGGCGAACGACCTAATGCGGGCCACGGTGGCTCAGGCGCGCAACGTGGTGGAAGCGTGCCTGGCCAACTATGGCCTCGCACCCGTTCCGACCCCAGGCCCTCCACTCGGGGGCCGTCCCCGGATGGTCGGGGGCACGCCGGCTGGCCCGACGACCTCGGGCCCGCCGCGGCAGACATCTGCCCCCGCACCATCGGCTTCCTCTTCTAAGAGGAAGGGGAGGGGCGGAGGGAGGGCTACCGCCACTGTAGCGCCGCGGCGCCAAGCCTCCCAGCCCCGACCCGCCCCGGTGGCCTCTGCTTCGGCTGAGCAGCCATGGACAGAGGTCGTCGGGAGGAAGAAGAGGAGACAGAAGAGGAAGAAGAAGGCTTCCCGGGCTCCCCCGGTTTCAAATAAAAAGAAGGGCCCCACCCCGGCTGACCTGCGCCCCCCGCGCTCCACCGCCGTTGTGGTGGAGCTGACGGAGGAGGGACTCCGGCAAGGCGTCAGCTATGCGGGCGTCCTCCGGCGGGCCACTGAGGCCATAAAAGGCGATCTCGCAGGGATGGGCCTCGCCGGAGGCGTCCTCTTCAAGGTTGCCGCCACTGGGGCCAGAATACTGGAGGTCCCAGGTGCCACCTCCGGCGACAAGGCGGACAGGGTGGCCGAAAAAATTCGGTCACTTTTCACGCCTGAGGAGGTCAAGGTCTCCCGCCCGGTGAAGTCCGCGGAAATGCGGATAACCGGGCTGGACGACTCGGCCTCCTCCGAGGATGTCGCCGCTGCGGTGGCAAAAACCGGCGCCTGCCCTCAGGCGCAGGTCAGGGTGGGGGAGGTGCGCTGCGGCAATGGTGGTCTGTGCACAGTGATGGTGCGCTGCCCCATCGCCGCGGCGAAGAAGGTGGCGGCCGGCCGTTTGCTGGTCGGGATGGTCTCGGCTCAGGTGAATCTCCTGGAGCCGAGGCCTAGGCGGTGCTACCGCTGCCTCGAACCGGGGCACGTGAGGCAGCAATGCACCGCCGAAACTGATCGCAGCGACTTTTGTTTTCGCTGCGGTCAGCCCGGCCACAAGGCCGCCGCCTGCTCCGCTATTAAATCTTCCTGCAGCATCTGTTTGGCTGCAGGAAGGCCGGCGGGGCACCGGATGGGGAGCAAATCTTGCTCCCCACCCAAAAGACGAAGGGCCAGAGGGGCGGCTGCCAGGACTCCGGCCGCTCCAGCCCCGTCCCAAACAGGGAGCAGTAGGGAGGCGATGGAAACCTAATTAATTATGGTCCATCGCCTCCTACAGGTGAACATTAACCACTCCGCCAGGGCGCAGGATATCTTGCTGCAGCACATGGCGGAGTGGTCAATAGACATCGCCGTGGTCGCCGAGCCTTACTGCGTCCCCAGCCGATACAACTGGTTTGGGGACCTCGGGGGCTCGGCGGCCATTGTTTCGTCCGGACCCTCGCTCCTGGTGATGACAGACAGAGGCGAGGGGTATATTTGTGTTGATTGGGAGGGAACCGTCCTGATCGGGGTGTACTTTTCTCCAAACCGGCGCCTCGCCGAGTTTGAGCGATTTTTAGGCGCGGTGGGGGCCGTGATTAATCGGTACCCATCGCGTCCGGTCGTGGTGGCGGGGGACTTCAATGCCAAATCGTCGGCTTGGGGATCCCCTGTCACCAACGCTCGCGGCGACGCGCTGGAGGAGTGGGCGATTGCGACCGGCCTCGTGGTTCTTAACCGGGGGTCGGTCGCCACTTGCGTGCGCTGGCAGGGCGAGTCCATTGTGGACATTTCGTTTGCAAGCCCTGCCATAGCGCGCCACGTCCGGGACTGGCGAGTGCTGGTCGAGGCGGAGTCACTGTCGGACCATCGTTACGTACGGTTCGACATCTCCGCCTCGCCGGCGATCCCGGACGATCGCCCGAGGAGAGGGCATACCCCGTCGTCCCCACGATGGGCGTTGAAACGTCTCGACGTAGACGTGCTGGTGGAAGCCTCCATCGTCCAGGCCTGGACCCCGATGGGTGAAGGGCCTGTGGAGGTTGAGTCGGAGGCGGAGTGGTTCCGGGGCGCGATGACGCAGATTTGCGACGCGTCGATGCCCCGGACCAGTGCTCGACCTCCAAGGCGTCAGGTGTACTGGTGGTCTAATGACATAGGCCAAAAACGCGCCGCGTGCATTGCGGCGCGTCGCCAGTACACTAGGTACCGCCGACGCAGGCGGTACCATGACCCGACCGTGGAGGCACGGCTGCGGGGCGAATACGTACAGCGGAAGCACGCCCTGCAGTCCGCCATCAGCGAGGCCAAAGCCCAAACATGGGAAGAGTTCCTGGGGACTCTCGAGGCAGACCCGTGGGGCCGTCCGTATAAGACGGTCAGGGGCAAGTTGCGCCCCTGGGCCCCACCGGTCACCGAGAGTCTCCAGCCCCGGCAATTGGAGGGGGTGGTCTCCGCTCTCTTTCCTTCGAGAGCGGAGCACACACCACCCGTAATGGCGCCGCCCGAAGTCGAGGAGGACGGCGCCGATGCCGGGGCGCCAGTAGTTTCAATGGCGGAGCTCGGCGCGGCAATGGTGCGGCTCCGGGGCAAAAACACTGCTCCGGGGCCGGACGGGATTCCTGGCCGCGCCTGGGTTTTGGCCTATGACGCCCTAGGGGACCGGCTCCTCAGGCTGTTTAGCGCCTGCTTGGAGTCGGGACGGTTCCCTTCCATGTGGAAGACGGGCAAGCTGGTCCTCCTGAGAAAGGAGGGCCGCCCCGCGGACTCTCCCTCCGCGTACCGCCCCATAGTGCTGTTGGATGAGGTGGGCAAGCTCTTTGAGCGTGTGTTGGCTGCCCGCCTCTCCAAGCACCTGGTGCGGGTGGGCCCCGACTTATCCGAACTCCAGTTCGGATTCCGGGAGGGCCGATCGACGATTGACGCGATCAGTCGCGTCAAGGCCCTCTCGGAAGAGGCTGTCGCCTCGCGCGGGGTGCTGTTGGCGGTGTCCTTGGACATCGCCAACGCGTTCAACACCCTGCCGTGGGCGACTATTAGGGAGGCGCTCCGATTTCATGGGGTGCCTCCCTACCTGCGCCGAATAGTCGGGGACTACCTGCACCAGAGAAGTGTATTCTGTGTGGGGCGGAACGGAGAGACTTTCCGGAGGGAGGTGTCGTGCGGTGTTCCACAGGGATCGGTTCTGGGTCCGCTCCTGTGGAACATCGGTTACGACTGGGTGCTGCGGGGCGCCCTGCCCCCGGGCGTCGGCGTAACTTGTTACGCCGACGACACGCTGGTTACGGCCCGGGGAGGGGACTACTGGGCAGCTGCCCGTCTTGCCACGGCTGGAGTGGCTCTGGTTGTCGGCAGGATTAGGATGTTGGGACTGGAGGTGGCGCTGGAAAAGTCCGAGGCCCTTTTATTTCACGGGCCTCGGCTGGCGCCGCCACCAGATGCCCACATCATCGTTGGAGGGGTCCGCATCGGGGTGGAGCCGAGTATGAAATACTTGGGGCTCCACCTCGACGGCCGCTGGAACTTTCGCGTCCATTTTAGCCGCCTGGCCCCCCGGCTGATGTCGGCGGCGGGAGCGCTTAGCTCTCTGCTGCCGAATATCGGGGGGCCGAGTGTCATCTGCCGCCGCCTCTATTTGGGGGTGGTGCGGTCGATGGCCCTTTATGGGTCGCCCATTTGGGCTGGCGCCCTGGATCGCCGAAATGTCGCCCTCCTAAGGAGACCTCAGAGGGCGATGGCGATCAGGGTGTCGCGGGCGTACCGCACCGTCTCCTACGAGGCGGCGTGCGTTTTGGCGGCATCGCCGCCCTGGGATTTGGAGGCGGAGGTCCAAGCGTCAGTGTATTACTGGCGCGCTGACCTCCGGCTCCAGGGCGAGGAGCCCACGCACAGGGCGGTGGAGACGCGAAGGTCCCAGGCTCGATTGGTCCTGGAGGCCAAATGGCAGGAGAGGCTGGCCCAGCCCCGCTATGGGGTGAGGACAGTCGAGGCTGTCCGTCCAGTGTTAAGGGAGTGGACGGACAGACGGCGCGGACCGCTCACCTACCGGCTTACTCAGGTGCTCTCCGGACACGGGTGTTTCGGAGAGTACCTCTGCAAGATAGCCGGTAGGGAGCCGACAACCAGATGTCACCATTGTGAGGTGTGTGACCGGGACACGGCGCAGCACACGCTGGAGGAGTGCCCGGCGTGGGCCGCGGAGCGCTGTGCCCTGGTCACCGTGATTGGCCCCGACCTCTCGTTGCCGACCGTCATATCCAAGATGGTCGGCGACGACAGGTGCTGGGGCGCAATGAGTTCCTTCTGCGAGATGACAGTCTGGCGGAGGCGGCGGAGCGGGGGCGTGAGGACGATCCTTACGCCCCGGACGTCCGCCGCCGGAGGATGGGGCGCAGGAGACGCGCTTATGTCGCTCTCCTGCCCCCCACCTAGGGGCTCCGGGTGGCGGGGCCTCAGGGGACCCTGCCACCCGTAAACTAAAAGCCCCGAGAGGGCGCGCGCGGTGTTCCCGCGCGCCTTTCTGATGTCGAAAGGGGAGAGCAGTCAGGCTCTCCCCTGGGGACGAGAGGTGGTCGGGTCCGAAAAAAAAAAAAAAAAAATAATGACCCGGCCGGCACCCACACGGGGGGGCCTGCTATGGTTGAATCTTTTAAGTTCCCAACTGGCCCCCCCCATTGGGTGAGAGAGGGAACACCCCAGGTTTTTTAGTGGGTAGACCAGCGCGTTTTCTAGCTGGGAGTCCCACACGCCCCGCCGGTGCCGTCCCCTAGCCGGCGGGTAGTGCATGAAGCATTTTTCCTGGGAAACAAAAAAAAAAAAAAAAAAAAAAAAGGTGTGACAATCAAAAGTTTTGCACTTCCCACAATAGGGGGTGGTCGAGAGCCGTACCAAACAACGGGGCAAAACTCCGGGCGTTATTAAATGATGGTTCGGAGAATAATTTTGAATAATTTGAGACAAATTTTAACAATTTATTAAAAAATTTGCATTTCTTCGACGAATTTTTAATGTTCTTTTTGTAGTATAAAAAACTTAAATTTTGGCAGCAATGAAAATTTCTATAGCGTTGATCAAGACAAGGTGGAATACAAGATATGACAAAAATCCGCTGAAAAATATGAATATTTAGGTACCAAAATATTGGGTTAGGTTAGGTGTGACAATAAAAAGTTTTGCACTTCCCACAATAGGGGGTGGTCGAGAGTGGTACCAAACCACGGGGCAAAACTCCGGGCGTTATTTAATGATGGTTCAGAAAAAAACTTTGAATAATTTGAGACAAATTTTGACAATTTATTAAAAATTTTGCATTTCTTTGACGAATTTTTAATGTTCTTTTTGTAGTATAAAAAACTTAAATTTTGGCAGCATTGAAAATTTCTATAGCGTTAATCAAGACAAGGTAGAATACAAGATATGACAAAAACCCGCTGAAAAATATGAATATTCAGGTACCAAAAGATTCGGTTAGGTTAGGTGTGACAATCAAAAGTTTTGCACTTCCCACAATAGGGGGTGGTCGAGAGTCGTACCAAACGACGGGGCAAAACTCCGGGCGTTATTAAATGATGGTTCGGAGAATAATTTTGAATAATTTGAGACAAATTTTGACAATTTATTAAAAAATTTGCATTTCTTCGACGAATTTTTAATGTTCTTTTTGTAGTATAAAAAACTTAAATTTTGGCAGCAATGAAAATTTCTATAGCGTTGATCAAGACAAGGTGGAATACAAGATATGACAAAAATCCGCTGAAAAATATGAATATTTAGGTACCAAAATATTGGGTTAGGTTAGGTGTGACAATCAAAAGTTTTGCACTTCCCACAATAGGGGGTGGTCGAGAGTGGTACCAAACGACGGGGCAAAACTCCGGGCGTTATTTAATGATGGTTCAGAGAAAAACTTTGAATAATTTGAGACAAATTTTGACAATTAATTAAGAAATTTGCATTTCTTTGACAAATTTTTAATGTTCTATTTGTAGTACAAAAACTCTTAAATTTTGGCAGCATTGAAAATTTCTATAGCGTTGATCAAGACAAGGTGGAATACAAGATATGACAAAAACCCGCTGAAAAATATGAATATTCAGGTACCAAAAGTTTCGGTTAGGTTAGGTGTGACAATCAAAAGTTTTGCACTTCCCACAATAGGGGGTGTTCGAGAGTCGTACCAAACGACGGGGCAAAACTCCGGGCGTTATTAAATGATGGTTCGGAGAATAATTTTGAATAATTTGAGACAAATTTTGACAATTTATTAAAAAATTTGCATTTCTTCGACGAATTTTTAATGTTCTTTTTGTAGTATGAAAATCTTAAATTTTGGCAGCACTGAAAATTTCTATAGCGTTGATCAAGACAAGGTGGAATACAAGATATGACAAAAATCCGCTGAAAAATATGAATATTTAGGTACCAAAATATTGGGTTAGGTTAGGTGTGACAATAAAAAGTTTTGCACTTCCCACAATAGGGGGTGGTCGAGAGTGGTACCAAACCACGGGGCAAAACTCCGGGCGTTATTTAATGATGGTTCAGAAAAAAACTTTGAATAATTTGAGACAAATTTTGACAATTTATTAAAAATTTTGCATTTCTTTGACGAATTTTTAATGTTCTTTTTGTAGTATAAAAAACTTAAATTTTGGCAGCATTGAAAATTTCTATAGCGTTAATCAAGACAAGGTAGAATACAAGATATGACAAAAACCCGCTGAAAAATATGAATATTCAGGTACCAAAAGATTCGGTTAGGTTAGGTGTGACAATCAAAAGTTTTGCACTTCCCACAATAGGGGGTGGTCGAGAGCCGTACCAAACGACGGGGCAAAACTCCGGGCGTTATTAAATGATGGTTCGGAGAATAATTTTGAATAATTTGAGACAAATTTTGACAATTTATTAAAAAATTTGCATTTCTTCGACGAATTTTTAATGTTCTTTTTGTAGTATAAAAAACTTAAATTTTGGCAGCAATGAAAATTTCTATAGCGTTGATCAAGACAAGGTGGAATACAAGATATGACAAAAATCCGCTGAAAAATATGAATATTTAGGTACCAAAATATTGGGTTAGGTTAGGTGTGACAATCAAAAGTTTTGCACTTCCCACAATAGAGGGTGGTCGAGAGTCGTACCAAACGACGGGGCAAAACTCCGGGCGTTATTTAATGATGGTTCAGAGAAAAACTTTGAATAATTTGAGACAAATTTTGACAATTTATTAAAAATTTTGCATTTCTTTGACGAATTTTTAATGTTCTTTTTGTAGTATAAAAAACTTAAATTTTGGCAGCATTGAAAATTTCTATAGCGTTAATCAAGACAAGGTAGAATACAAGATATGACAAAAACCCGCTGAAAAATATGAATATTCAGGTACCAAAAGATTCGGTTAGGTTAGGTGTGACAATCAAAAGTTTTGCACTTCCCACAATAGGGGGTGGTCGAGAGCCGTACCAAACGACGGGGCAAAACTCCGGGCGTTATTAAATGATGGTTCGGAGAATAATTTTGAATAATTTGAGACAAATTTTGACAATTTATTAAAAATTTTGCATTTCTTTGACGAATTTTTAATGTTCTTTTTGTAGTATAAAAAACTTAAATTTTGGCAGCATTGAAAATTTCTATAGCGTTAATCAAGACAAGGTAGAATACAAGATATGACAAAAACCCGCTGAAAAATATGAATATTCAGGTACCAAAAGATTCGGTTAGGTTAGGTGTGACAATCAAAAGTTTTGCACTTCCCACAATAGGGGGTGGTCGAGAGTCGTACCAAACGACGGGGCAAAACTCCGGGCGTTATTAAATGATGGTTCGGAGAATAATTTTGAATAATTTGAGACAAATTTTGACAATTTATTAAAAAATTTGCATTTCTTCGACGAATTTTTAATGTTCTTTTTGTAGTATAAAAAACTTAAATTTTGGCAGCAATGAAAATTTCTATAGCGTTGATCAAGACAAGGTGGAATACAAGATATGACAAAAATCCGCTGAAAAATATGAATATTTAGGTACCAAAATATTGGGTTAGGTTAGGTGTGACAATCAAAAGTTTTGCACTTCCCACAATAGGGGGTGGTCGAGAGTGGTACCAAACGACGGGGCAAAACTCCGGGCGTTATTTAATGATGGTTCAGAGAAAAACTTTGAATAATTTGAGACAAATTTTGACAATTAATTAAGAAATTTGCATTTCTTTGACAAATTTTTAATGTTCTATTTGTAGTACAAAAACTCTTAAATTTTGGCAGCATTGAAAATTTCTATAGCGTTGATCAAGACAAGGTGGAATACAAGATATGACAAAAACCCGCTGAAAAATATGAATATTCAGGTACCAAAAGTTTCGGTTAGGTTAGGTGTGACAATCAAAAGTTTTGCACTTCCCACAATAGGGGGTGTTCGAGAGTCGTACCAAACGACGGGGCAAAACTCCGGGCGTTATTAAATGATGGTTCGGAGAATAATTTTGAATAATTTGAGACAAATTTTGACAATTTATTAAAAAATTTGCATTTCTTCGACGAATTTTTAATGTTCTTTTTGTAGTATGAAAATCTTAAATTTTGGCAGCACTGAAAATTTCTATAGCGTTGATCAAGACAAGGTGGAATACAAGATATGACAAAAATCCGCTGAAAAATATGAATATTTAGGTACCAAAATATTGGGTTAGGTTAGGTGTGACAATCAAAAGTTTTGCACTTCCCACAATAGAGGGTGGTCGAGAGTCGTACCAAACGACGGGGCAAAACTCCGGGCGTTATTTAATGATGGTTCAGAGAAAAACTTTGAATAATTTGAGACAAATTTTGACAATTTATTAAAAATTTTGCATTTCTTTGACGAATTTTTAATGTTCTTTTTGTAGTATAAAAAACTTAAATTTTGGCAGCATTGAAAATTTCTATAGCGTTAATCAAGACAAGGTAGAATACAAGATATGACAAAAACCCGCTGAAAAATATGAATATTCAGGTACCAAAAGATTCGGTTAGGTTAGGTGTGACAATCAAAAGTTTTGCACTTCCCACAATAGGGGGTGGTCGAGAGCCGTACCAAACGACGGGGCAAAACTCCGGGCGTTATTAAATGATGGTTCGGAGAATAATTTTGAATAATTTGAGACAAATTTTGACAATTTATTAAAAAATTTGCATTTCTTCGACGAATTTTTAATGTTCTTTTTGTAGTATAAAAAACTTAAATTTTGGCAGCAATGAAAATTTCTATAGCGTTGATCAAGACAAGGTGGAATACAAGATATGACAAAAATCCGCTGAAAAATATGAATATTTAGGTACCAAAATATTGGGTTAGGTTAGGTGTGACAATAAAAAGTTTTGCACTTCCCACAATAGGGGGTGGTCGAGAGTGGTACCAAACCACGGGGCAAAACTCCGGGCGTTATTTAATGATGGTTCAGAAAAAAACTTTGAATAATTTGAGACAAATTTTGACAATTTATTAAAAATTTTGCATTTCTTTGACGAATTTTTAATGTTCTTTTTGTAGTATAAAAAACTTAAATTTTGGCAGCATTGAAAATTTCTATAGCGTTAATCAAGACAAGGTAGAATACAAGATATGACAAAAACCCGCTGAAAAATATGAATATTCAGGTACCAAAAGATTCGGTTAGGTTAGGTGTGACAATCAAAAGTTTTGCACTTCCCACAATAGGGGGTGGTCGAGAGTCGTACCAAACGACGGGGCAAAACTCCGGGCGTTATTAAATGATGGTTCGGAGAATAATTTTGAATAATTTGAGACAAATTTTGACAATTTATTAAAAAATTTGCATTTCTTCGACGAATTTTAATGTTCTTTTTGTAGTATAAAAAACTTAAATTTTGGCAGCACTGAAAATTTCTATAGCGTTGATCAAGACAAGGTGGAATACAAGATATGACAAAAATCAACTGAAAAATATGAATATTTAGGTACCAAAATATTGGGTTAGGTTAGGTGTGACAATAAAAAGTTTTGCACTTCCCACAATAGGGGGTGGTCGAGAGTGGTACCAAACGACGGGGCAAAACTCCGGGCGTTATTTAATGATGGTTCAGAGAAAAACTTTGAATAATTTGAGACAAATTTTGACAATTTATTAAAAATTTTGCATTTTTTTGACGAATTTTTAATGTTCTTTTTGTAGTATAAAAAACTTAAATTTTGGCAGCACTGAAAATTTCTATAGCGTTGATCAAGACAAGGTGGAATACAAGATATGACAAAAATCCGCTGAAAAATATGAATATTTAGGTACCAAAATATTGGGTTAGGTTAGGTGTGACAATAAAAAGTTTTGCACTTCCCACAATAGGGGGTGGTCGAGAGTGGTACCAAACGACGGGGCAAAACTCCGGGCGTTATTTAATGATGGTTCAGAGAAAAACTTTGAATAATTTGAGACAAATTTTGACAATTTATTAAAAATTTTGCATTTCTTTGACGAATTTTTAATGTTCTTTTTGTAGTATAAAAAACTTAAATTTTGGCAGCATTGAAAATTTCTATAGCGTTGATCAAGAAAAGGAAGAATACAAGATATGACAAAAACCCGCTGAAAAATATGAATATTCAGGTACCAAAAGTTTCGGTTAGGTTAGGTGTGACAATCAAAAGTTTTGCACTTCCCACAATAGGGGGTGGTCGAGAGTCGTACCAAACGACGGGGCAAAACTCCGGGCGTTATTAAATGATGGTTCGGAGAATAATTTTGAATAATTTGAGACAAATTTTGACAATTTATTAAAAAATTTGCATTTCTTCGACGAATTTTTAATGTTCTTTTTGTAGTATAAAAATCTTAAATTTTGGCAGCATTGAAAATTTCTATAGCGTTGATCAAGACAAGGTGGAATACAAGATATGACAAAAACCCGCTGAAAAATATGAATATTCAGGTACCAAAAGTTTCGGTTAGGTTAGGTGTGACAATCAAAAGTTTTGCACTTCCCACAATAGGGGGTGTTCGAGAGTCGTACCAAACGACGGGGCAAAACTCCGGGCGTTATTAAATGATGGTTCGGAGAATAATTTTGAATAATTTGAGACAAATTTTGACAATTTATTAAAAAATTTGCATTTCTTCGACGAATTTTTAATGTTCTTTTTGTAGTATAAAAATCTTAAATTTTGGCAGCACTGAAAATTTCTATAGCGTTGATCAAGACAAGGTGGAATACAAGATATGACAAAAATCCGCTGAAAAATATGAATATTTAGGTACCAAAATATTGGGTTAGGTTAGGTGTGACAATCAAAAGTTTTGCACTTCCCACAATAGAGGGTGGTCGAGAGTCGTACCAAACGACGGGGCAAAACTCCGGGCGTTATTTAATGATGGTTCAGAGAAAAACTTTGAATAATTTGAGACAAATTTTGACAATTTATTAAAAATTTTGCATTTCTTTGACGAATTTTTAATGTTCTTTTTGTAGTATAAAAAACTTAAATTTTGGCAGCATTGAAAATTTCTATAGCGTTAATCAAGACAAGGTGGAATACAAGATATGACAAAAATCCGCTGAAAAATATGAATATTTAGGTACCAAAATATTGGGTTAGGTTAGGTGTGACAATAAAAAGTTTTGCACTTCCCACAATAGGGGGTGGTCGAGAGTGGTACCAAACCACGGGGCAAAACTCCGGGCGTTATTTAATGATGGTTCAGAGAAAAACTTTGAATAATTTGAGACAAATTTTGACAATTTATTAAAAATTTTGCATTTCTTTGACGAATTTTTAATGTTCTTTTTGTAGTATAAAAAACTTAAATTTTGGCAGCATTGAAAATTTCTATAGCGTTAATCAAGACAAGGTAGAATACAAGATATGACAAAAACCCGCTGAAAAATATGAATATTCAGGTACCAAAAGATTCGGTTAGGTTAGGTGTGACAATCAAAAGTTTTGCACTTCCCACAATAGGGGGTGGTCGAGAGTCGTACCAAACGACGGGGCAAAACTCCGGGCGTTATTAAATGATGGTTCGGAGAATAATTTTGAATAATTTGAGACAAATTTTGACAATTTATTAAAAAATTTGCATTTCTTCGACGAATTTTTAATGTTCTTTTTGTAGTATAAAAATCTTAAATTTTGGCAGCACTGAAAATTTCTATAGCGTTGATCAAGACAAGGTGGAATACAAGATATGACAAAAATCCGCTGAAAAATATGAATATTTAGGTACCAAAATATTGGGTTAGGTTAGGTGTGACAATCAAAAGTTTTGCACTTCCCACAATAGAGGGTGGTCGAGAGTCGTACCAAACGACGGGGCAAAACTCCGGGCGTTATTTAATGATGGTTCAGAGAAAAACTTTGAATAATTTGAGACAAATTTTGACAATTTATTAAAAATTTTGCATTTCTTTGATGAATTTTTAATGTTCTTTTTGTAGTATAAAAAACTTAAATTTTGGCAGCATTGAAAATTTCTATAGCGTTAATCAAGACAAGGTGGAATACAAGATATGACAAAAATCCGCTGAAAAATATGAATATTTAGGTACCAAAATATTGGGTTAGGTTAGGTGTGACAATAAAAAGTTTTGCACTTCCCACAATAGGGGGTGGTCGAGAGTGGTACCAAACGACGGGGCAAAACTCCGGGCGTTATTTAATGATGGTTCAGAGAATAATTTTGAATAATTTGAGACAAATTTTGACAATTTATTAAAAAATTTGCATTTCTTCGACGAATTTTTAATGTTCTTTTTGTAGTATAAAAAACTTAAATTTTGGCAGCACTGAAAATTTCTATAGCGTTGATCAAGACAAGGTGGAATACAAGATATGACAAAAATCCGCTGAAAAATATGAATATTTAGGTACCAAAATATTGGGTTAGGTTAGGTGTGACAATAAAAAGTTTTGCACTTCCCACAATAGGGGGTGGTCGAGAGTGGTACCAAACGACGGGGCAAAACTCCGGGCGTTATTTAATGATGGTTCAGAGAAAAACTTTGAATAATTTGAGACAAATTTTGACAATTTATTAAGAAATTTGCATTTCTTTGACAAATTTTTAATGTTCTATTTGTAGTACAAAAACTCTTAAATTTTGGCAGCATTGAAAATTTCTATAGCGTTGATCAAGACAAGGTAGAATACAAGATATGACAAAAACCCGCTGAAAAATATGAATATTCAGGTACCAAAAGTTTCGGTTAGGTTAGGTGTGACAATCAAAAGTTTTGCACTTCCCACAATAGGGGGTGGTCGAGAGTCGTACCAAACGACGGGGCAAAACTCCGGGCGTTATTAAATGATGGTTCGGAGAATAATTTTGAATAATTTGAGACAAATTTTGACAATTTATTAAAAAATTTGCATTTCTTCGACGAATTTTTAATGTTCTTTTTGTAGTATAAAAATCTTAAATTTTGGCAGCACTGAAAATTTCTATAGCGTTGATCAAGACAAGGTGGAATACAAGACATGACAAAAATCCGCTGAAAAATATGAATATTTAGGTACCAAAATATTGGGTTAGGTTAGGTGTGACAATCAAAAGTTTTGCACTTCCCACAATAGGGGGTGGTCGATAGTGGTACCAAACGACGGGGCAAAACTCCGGGCGTTATTTAATGATGGTTCAGAGAAAAACTTTGAATAATTTGAGACAAATTTTGACAATTTATTAAAAATTTTGCATTTCTTTGACGAATTTTTAATGTTCTTTTTGTAGTATAAAAAACTTAAATTTTGGCAACATTGAAAATTTCTATAGCGTTGATCAAGACAAGGTAGAATACAAGATATGACAAAAACCCGCTGAAAAATATGAATATTCAGGTACCAAAAGATTCGGTTAGGTTAGGTGTGACAATCAAAAGTTTTGCACTTCCCACAATAGGGGGTGGTCGAGAGTCGTACCAAACGACGGGGCAAAACTCCGGGCGTTATTAAATGATGGTTCGGAGAATAATTTTGAATAATTTGAGACAAATTTTGACAATTTATTAAAAAATTTGCATTTCTTCGACGAATTTTAATGTACTTTTTGTAGTATAAAAAACTTAAATTTTGGCAGCACTGAAAATTTCTATAGCGTTGATCAAGACAAGGTGGAATACAAGATATGACAAAAATCCGCTGAAAAATATGAATATTTAGGTACCAAAATATTGGGTTAGGTTAGGTGTGACAATAAAAAGTTTTGCACTTCCCACAATAGGGGGTGGTCGAGAGTGGTACCAAACGACGGGGCAAAACTCCGGGCGTTATTTAATGATGGTTCAGAGAAAAACTTTGAATAATTTGAGACAAATTTTGACAATTTATTAAAAATTTTGCATTTCTTTGACGAATTTTTAATGTTCTTTTTGTAGTATAAAAAACTTAAATTTTGGCAGCACTGAAAATTTCTATAGCGTTGATCAAGACATGGTAGAATACAAGATATGACAAAAATCCGCTGAAAAATATGAATATTTAGGTACCGAAAGATTAGGTTAGGTTAGGTGTAAAAATCAAAAGATTTGCACTTCCCACAATAGGGGGTGGTCGAGAGTCGTACCAAACGACGGGGCAAAACTCCGGGCGTTATTTAATGATGGTTCAGAGAAAAACTTTGAATAATTTGAGACAAATTTTGACAATTTATTAAAAATTTTGCATTTCTTTGACGAATTTTTAATGTTCTTTTTGTAGTATAAAAAACTTAAATTTTGGCAGCATTGAAAATTTCTATAGCGTTGATCAAGACAAGGTAGAATACAAGATATGACAAAAACCCGCTGAAAAATATGAATATTCAGGTACCAAAAGATTCGGTTAGGTTAGGTGTGACAATCAAAAGTTTTGCACTTCCCACAATAGGGGGTGGTCGAGAGTCGTACCAAACGACGGGGCAAAACTCCGGGCGTTATTAAATGATGGTTCGGAGAATAATTTTGAATAATTTGAGACAAATTTTGACAATTTATTAAAAAATTTGCATTTCTTCGACGAATTTTTAATGTTCTTTTTGTAGTATAAAAAACTTAAATTTTGGCAGCAATGAAAATTTCTATAGCGTTGATCAAGACAAGGTGGAATACAAGATATGACAAAAATCCGCTGAAAAATATGAATATTTAGGTACCAAAATATTGGGTTAGGTTAGGTGTGACAATCAAAAGTTTTGCACTTCCCACAATAGGGGGTGGTCGAGAGTGGTACCAAACGACGGGGCAAAACTCCGGGCGTTATTTAATGATGGTTCAGAGAAAAACTTTGAATAATTTGAGACAAATTTTGACAATTAATTAAGAAATTTGCATTTCTTTGACAAATTTTTAATGTTCTATTTGTAGTACAAAAACTCTTAAATTTTGGCAGCATTGAAAATTTCTATAGCGTTGATCAAGACAAGGTGGAATACAAGATATGACAAAAACCCGCTGAAAAATATGAATATTCAGGTACCAAAAGTTTCGGTTAGGTTAGGTGTGACAATCAAAAGTTTTGCACTTCCCACAATAGGGGGTGTTCGAGAGTCGTACCAAACGACGGGGCAAAACTCCGGGCGTTATTAAATGATGGTTCGGAGAATAATTTTGAATAATTTGAGACAAATTTTGACAATTTATTAAAAAATTTGCATTTCTTCGACGAATTTTTAATGTTCTTTTTGTAGTATAAAAAACTTAAATTTTGGCAGCAATGAAAATTTCTATAGCGTTGATCAAGACAAGGTGGAATACAAGATATGACAAAAATCCGCTGAAAAATATGAATATTTAGGTACCAAAATATTGGGTTAGGTTAGGTGTGACAATCAAAAGTTTTGCACTTCCCACAATAGGGGGTGGTCGAGAGTGGTACCAAACGACGGGGCAAAACTCCGGGCGTTATTTAATGATGGTTCAGAGAAAAACTTTGAATAATTTGAGACAAATTTTGACAATTAATTAAGAAATTTGCATTTCTTTGACAAATTTTTAATGTTCTATTTGTAGTACAAAAACTCTTAAATTTTGGCAGCATTGAAAATTTCTATAGCGTTGATCAAGACAAGGTGGAATACAAGATATGACAAAAACCCGCTGAAAAATATGAATATTCAGGTACCAAAAGTTTCGGTTAGGTTAGGTGTGACAATCAAAAGTTTTGCACTTCCCACAATAGGGGGTGTTCGAGAGTCGTACCAAACGACGGGGCAAAACTCCGGGCGTTATTAAATGATGGTTCGGAGAATAATTTTGAATAATTTGAGACAAATTTTGACAATTTATTAAAAAATTTGCATTTCTTCGACGAATTTTTAATGTTCTTTTTGTAGTATGAAAATCTTAAATTTTGGCAGCACTGAAAATTTCTATAGCGTTGATCAAGACAAGGTGGAATACAAGATATGACAAAAATCCGCTGAAAAATATGAATATTTAGGTACCAAAATATTGGGTTAGGTTAGGTGTGACAATCAAAAGTTTTGCACTTCCCACAATAGAGGGTGGTCGAGAGTCGTACCAAACGACGGGGCAAAACTCCGGGCGTTATTTAATGATGGTTCAGAGAAAAACTTTGAATAATTTGAGACAAATTTTGACAATTTATTAAAAATTTTGCATTTCTTTGACGAATTTTTAATGTTCTTTTTGTAGTATAAAAAACTTAAATTTTGGCAGCATTGAAAATTTCTATAGCGTTAATCAAGACAAGGTAGAATACAAGATATGACAAAAACCCGCTGAAAAATATGAATATTCAGGTACCAAAAGATTCGGTTAGGTTAGGTGTGACAATCAAAAGTTTTGCACTTCCCACAATAGGGGGTGGTCGAGAGCCGTACCAAACGACGGGGCAAAACTCCGGGCGTTATTAAATGATGGTTCGGAGAATAATTTTGAATAATTTGAGACAAATTTTGACAATTTATTAAAAAATTTGCATTTCTTCGACGAATTTTTAATGTTCTTTTTGTAGTATAAAAAACTTAAATTTTGGCAGCAATGAAAATTTCTATAGCGTTGATCAAGACAAGGTGGAATACAAGATATGACAAAAATCCGCTGAAAAATATGAATATTTAGGTACCAAAATATTGGGTTAGGTTAGGTGTGACAATAAAAAGTTTTGCACTTCCCACAATAGGGGGTGGTCGAGAGTGGTACCAAACCACGGGGCAAAACTCCGGGCGTTATTTAATGATGGTTCAGAAAAAAACTTTGAATAATTTGAGACAAATTTTGACAATTTATTAAAAATTTTGCATTTCTTTGACGAATTTTTAATGTTCTTTTTGTAGTATAAAAAACTTAAATTTTGGCAGCATTGAAAATTTCTATAGCGTTAATCAAGACAAGGTAGAATACAAGATATGACAAAAACCCGCTGAAAAATATGAATATTCAGGTACCAAAAGATTCGGTTAGGTTAGGTGTGACAATCAAAAGTTTTGCACTTCCCACAATAGGGGGTGGTCGAGAGTCGTACCAAACGACGGGGCAAAACTCCGGGCGTTATTAAATGATGGTTCGGAGAATAATTTTGAATAATTTGAGACAAATTTTGACAATTTATTAAAAAATTTGCATTTCTTCGACGAATTTTAATGTTCTTTTTGTAGTATAAAAAACTTAAATTTTGGCAGCACTGAAAATTTCTATAGCGTTGATCAAGACAAGGTGGAATACAAGATATGACAAAAATCAACTGAAAAATATGAATATTTAGGTACCAAAATATTGGGTTAGGTTAGGTGTGACAATAAAAAGTTTTGCACTTCCCACAATAGGGGGTGGTCGAGAGTGGTACCAAACGACGGGGCAAAACTCCGGGCGTTATTTAATGATGGTTCAGAGAAAAACTTTGAATAATTTGAGACAAATTTTGACAATTTATTAAAAATTTTGCATTTTTTTGACGAATTTTTAATGTTCTTTTTGTAGTATAAAAAACTTAAATTTTGGCAGCACTGAAAATTTCTATAGCGTTGATCAAGACAAGGTGGAATACAAGATATGACAAAAATCCGCTGAAAAATATGAATATTTAGGTACCAAAATATTGGGTTAGGTTAGGTGTGACAATAAAAAGTTTTGCACTTCCCACAATAGGGGGTGGTCGAGAGTGGTACCAAACGACGGGGCAAAACTCCGGGCGTTATTTAATGATGGTTCAGAGAAAAACTTTGAATAATTTGAGACAAATTTTGACAATTTATTAAGAAATTTGCATTTCTTTGACAAATTTTTAATGTTCTATTTGTAGTACAAAAACTCTTAAATTTTGGCAGCATTGAAAATTTCTATAGCGTTGATCAAGACAAGGTAGAATACAAGATATGACAAAAACCCGCTGAAAAATATGAATATTCAGGTACCAAAAGTTTCGGTTAGGTTAGGTGTGACAATCAAAAGTTTTGCACTTCCCACAATAGGGGGTGGTCGAGAGTCGTACCAAACGACGGGGCAAAACTCCGGGCGTTATTAAATGATGGTTCGGAGAATAATTTTGAATAATTTGAGACAAATTTTGACAATTTATTAAAAAATTTGCATTTCTTCGACGAATTTTTAATGTTCTTTTTGTAGTATAAAAATCTTAAATTTTGGCAGCACTGAAAATTTCTATAGCGTTGATCAAGACAAGGTGGAATACAAGACATGACAAAAATCCGCTGAAAAATATGAATATTTAGGTACCAAAATATTGGGTTAGGTTAGGTGTGACAATCAAAAGTTTTGCACTTCCCACAATAGGGGGTGGTCGATAGTGGTACCAAACGACGGGGCAAAACTCCGGGCGTTATTTAATGATGGTTCAGAGAAAAACTTTGAATAATTTGAGACAAATTTTGACAATTTATTAAAAATTTTGCATTTCTTTGACGAATTTTTAATGTTCTTTTTGTAGTATAAAAAACTTAAATTTTGGCAACATTGAAAATTTCTATAGCGTTGATCAAGACAAGGTAGAATACAAGATATGACAAAAACCCGCTGAAAAATATGAATATTCAGGTACCAAAAGATTCGGTTAGGTTAGGTGTGACAATCAAAAGTTTTGCACTTCCCACAATAGGGGGTGGTCGAGAGTCGTACCAAACGACGGGGCAAAACTCCGGGCGTTATTAAATGATGGTTCGGAGAATAATTTTGAATAATTTGAGACAAATTTTGACAATTTATTAAAAAATTTGCATTTCTTCGACGAATTTTAATGTACTTTTTGTAGTATAAAAAACTTAAATTTTGGCAGCACTGAAAATTTCTATAGCGTTGATCAAGACAAGGTGGAATACAAGATATGACAAAAATCCGCTGAAAAATATGAATATTTAGGTACCAAAATATTGGGTTAGGTTAGGTGTGACAATAAAAAGTTTTGCACTTCCCACAATAGGGGGTGGTCGAGAGTGGTACCAAACGACGGGGCAAAACTCCGGGCGTTATTTAATGATGGTTCAGAGAAAAACTTTGAATAATTTGAGACAAATTTTGACAATTTATTAAAAATTTTGCATTTCTTTGACGAATTTTTAATGTTCTTTTTGTAGTATAAAAAACTTAAATTTTGGCAGCACTGAAAATTTCTATAGCGTTGATCAAGACATGGTAGAATACAAGATATGACAAAAATCCGCTGAAAAATATGAATATTTAGGTACCGAAAGATTAGGTTAGGTTAGGTGTAAAAATCAAAAGATTTGCACTTCCCACAATAGGGGGTGGTCGAGAGTCGTACCAAACGACGGGGCAAAACTCCGGGCGTTATTTAATGATGGTTCAGAGAAAAACTTTGAATAATTTGAGACAAATTTTGACAATTTATTAAAAATTTTGCATTTCTTTGACGAATTTTTAATGTTCTTTTTGTAGTATAAAAAACTTAAATTTTGGCAGCATTGAAAATTTCTATAGCGTTGATCAAGACAAGGTAGAATACAAGATATGACAAAAACCCGCTGAAAAATATGAATATTCAGGTACCAAAAGATTCGGTTAGGTTAGGTGTGACAATCAAAAGTTTTGCACTTCCCACAATAGGGGGTGGTCGAGAGTCGTACCAAACGACGGGGCAAAACTCCGGGCGTTATTAAATGATGGTTCGGAGAATAATTTTGAATAATTTGAGACAAATTTTGACAATTTATTAAAAAATTTGCATTTCTTCGACGAATTTTTAATGTTCTTTTTGTAGTATAAAAAACTTAAATTTTGGCAGCAATGAAAATTTCTATAGCGTTGATCAAGACAAGGTGGAATACAAGATATGACAAAAATCCGCTGAAAAATATGAATATTTAGGTACCAAAATATTGGGTTAGGTTAGGTGTGACAATCAAAAGTTTTGCACTTCCCACAATAGGGGGTGGTCGAGAGTGGTACCAAACGACGGGGCAAAACTCCGGGCGTTATTTAATGATGGTTCAGAGAAAAACTTTGAATAATTTGAGACAAATTTTGACAATTAATTAAGAAATTTGCATTTCTTTGACAAATTTTTAATGTTCTATTTGTAGTACAAAAACTCTTAAATTTTGGCAGCATTGAAAATTTCTATAGCGTTGATCAAGACAAGGTGGAATACAAGATATGACAAAAACCCGCTGAAAAATATGAATATTCAGGTACCAAAAGTTTCGGTTAGGTTAGGTGTGACAATCAAAAGTTTTGCACTTCCCACAATAGGGGGTGTTCGAGAGTCGTACCAAACGACGGGGCAAAACTCCGGGCGTTATTAAATGATGGTTCGGAGAATAATTTTGAATAATTTGAGACAAATTTTGACAATTTATTAAAAAATTTGCATTTCTTCGACGAATTTTTAATGTTCTTTTTGTAGTATAAAAAACTTAAATTTTGGCAGCAATGAAAATTTCTATAGCGTTGATCAAGACAAGGTGGAATACAAGATATGACAAAAATCCGCTGAAAAATATGAATATTTAGGTACCAAAATATTGGGTTAGGTTAGGTGTGACAATCAAAAGTTTTGCACTTCCCACAATAGGGGGTGGTCGAGAGTGGTACCAAACGACGGGGCAAAACTCCGGGCGTTATTTAATGATGGTTCAGAGAAAAACTTTGAATAATTTGAGACAAATTTTGACAATTAATTAAGAAATTTGCATTTCTTTGACAAATTTTTAATGTTCTATTTGTAGTACAAAAACTCTTAAATTTTGGCAGCATTGAAAATTTCTATAGCGTTGATCAAGACAAGGTGGAATACAAGATATGACAAAAACCCGCTGAAAAATATGAATATTCAGGTACCAAAAGTTTCGGTTAGGTTAGGTGTGACAATCAAAAGTTTTGCACTTCCCACAATAGGGGGTGTTCGAGAGTCGTACCAAACGACGGGGCAAAACTCCGGGCGTTATTAAATGATGGTTCGGAGAATAATTTTGAATAATTTGAGACAAATTTTGACAATTTATTAAAAAATTTGCATTTCTTCGACGAATTTTTAATGTTCTTTTTGTAGTATGAAAATCTTAAATTTTGGCAGCACTGAAAATTTCTATAGCGTTGATCAAGACAAGGTGGAATACAAGATATGACAAAAATCCGCTGAAAAATATGAATATTTAGGTACCAAAATATTGGGTTAGGTTAGGTGTGACAATCAAAAGTTTTGCACTTCCCACAATAGAGGGTGGTCGAGAGTCGTACCAAACGACGGGGCAAAACTCCGGGCGTTATTTAATGATGGTTCAGAGAAAAACTTTGAATAATTTGAGACAAATTTTGACAATTTATTAAAAATTTTGCATTTCTTTGACAAATTTTTAATGTTCTTTTTGTAGTATAAAAAACTTAAATTTTGGCAGCATTGAAAATTTCTATAGCGTTAATCAAGACAAGGTAGAATACAAGATATGACAAAAACCCGCTGAAAAATATGAATATTCAGGTACCAAAAGATTCGGTTAGGTTAGGTGTGACAATCAAAAGTTTTGCACTTCCCACAATAGGGGGTGGTCGAGAGCCGTACCAAACGACGGGGCAAAACTCCGGGCGTTATTAAATGATGGTTCGGAGAATAATTTTGAATAATTTGAGACAAATTTTGACAATTTATTAAAAAATTTGCATTTCTTCGACGAATTTTTAATGTTCTTTTTGTAGTATAAAAAACTTAAATTTTGGCAGCAATGAAAATTTCTATAGCGTTGATCAAGACAAGGTGGAATACAAGATATGACAAAAATCCGCTGAAAAATATGAATATTTAGGTACCAAAATATTGGGTTAGGTTAGGTGTGACAATAAAAAGTTTTGCACTTCCCACAATAGGGGGTGGTCGAGAGTGGTACCAAACCACGGGGCAAAACTCCGGGCGTTATTTAATGATGGTTCAGAAAAAAACTTTGAATAATTTGAGACAAATTTTGACAATTTATTAAAAATTTTGCATTTCTTTGACGAATTTTTAATGTTCTTTTTGTAGTATAAAAAACTTAAATTTTGGCAGCATTGAAAATTTCTATAGCGTTAATCAAGACAAGGTAGAATACAAGATATGACAAAAACCCGCTGAAAAATATGAATATTCAGGTACCAAAAGATTCGGTTAGGTTAGGTGTGACAATCAAAAGTTTTGCACTTCCCACAATAGGGGGTGGTCGAGAGTCGTACCAAACGACGGGGCAAAACTCCGGGCGTTATTAAATGATGGTTCGGAGAATAATTTTGAATAATTTGAGACAAATTTTGACAATTTATTAAAAAATTTGCATTTCTTCGACGAATTTTAATGTTCTTTTTGTAGTATAAAAAACTTAAATTTTGGCAGCACTGAAAATTTCTATAGCGTTGATCAAGACAAGGTGGAATACAAGATATGACAAAAATCAACTGAAAAATATGAATATTTAGGTACCAAAATATTGGGTTAGGTTAGGTGTGACAATAAAAAGTTTTGCACTTCCCACAATAGGGGGTGGTCGAGAGTGGTACCAAACGACGGGGCAAAACTCCGGGCGTTATTTAATGATGGTTCAGAGAAAAACTTTGAATAATTTGAGACAAATTTTGACAATTTATTAAAAATTTTGCATTTTTTTGACGAATTTTTAATGTTCTTTTTGTAGTATAAAAAACTTAAATTTTGGCAGCACTGAAAATTTCTATAGCGTTGATCAAGACAAGGTGGAATACAAGATATGACAAAAATCCGCTGAAAAATATGAATATTTAGGTACCAAAATATTGGGTTAGGTTAGGTGTGACAATAAAAAGTTTTGCACTTCCCACAATAGGGGGTGGTCGAGAGTGGTACCAAACGACGGGGCAAAACTCCGGGCGTTATTTAATGATGGTTCAGAGAAAAACTTTGAATAATTTGAGACAAATTTTGACAATTTATTAAAAATTTTGCATTTCTTTGACGAATTTTTAATGTTCTTTTTGTAGTATAAAAAACTTAAATTTTGGCAGCATTGAAAATTTCTATAGCGTTGATCAAGAAAAGGAAGAATACAAGATATGACAAAAACCCGCTGAAAAATATGAATATTCAGGTACCAAAAGTTTCGGTTAGGTTAGGTGTGACAATCAAAAGTTTTGCACTTCCCACAATAGGGGGTGGTCGAGAGTCGTACCAAACGACGGGGCAAAACTCCGGGCGTTATTAAATGATGGTTCGGAGAATAATTTTGAATAATTTGAGACAAATTTTGACAATTTATTAAAAAATTTGCATTTCTTCGACGAATTTTTAATGTTCTTTTTGTAGTATAAAAATCTTAAATTTTGGCAGCATTGAAAATTTCTATAGCGTTGATCAAGACAAGGTGGAATACAAGATATGACAAAAACCCGCTGAAAAATATGAATATTCAGGTACCAAAAGTTTCGGTTAGGTTAGGTGTGACAATCAAAAGTTTTGCACTTCCCACAATAGGGGGTGTTCGAGAGTCGTACCAAACGACGGGGCAAAACTCCGGGCGTTATTAAATGATGGTTCGGAGAATAATTTTGAATAATTTGAGACAAATTTTGACAATTTATTAAAAAATTTGCATTTCTTCGACGAATTTTTAATGTTCTTTTTGTAGTATAAAAATCTTAAATTTTGGCAGCACTGAAAATTTCTATAGCGTTGATCAAGACAAGGTGGAATACAAGATATGACAAAAATCCGCTGAAAAATATGAATATTTAGGTACCAAAATATTGGGTTAGGTTAGGTGTGACAATCAAAAGTTTTGCACTTCCCACAATAGAGGGTGGTCGAGAGTCGTACCAAACGACGGGGCAAAACTCCGGGCGTTATTTAATGATGGTTCAGAGAAAAACTTTGAATAATTTGAGACAAATTTTGACAATTTATTAAAAATTTTGCATTTCTTTGACGAATTTTTAATGTTCTTTTTGTAGTATAAAAAACTTAAATTTTGGCAGCATTGAAAATTTCTATAGCGTTAATCAAGACAAGGTGGAATACAAGATATGACAAAAATCCGCTGAAAAATATGAATATTTAGGTACCAAAATATTGGGTTAGGTTAGGTGTGACAATAAAAAGTTTTGCACTTCCCACAATAGGGGGTGGTCGAGAGTGGTACCAAACCACGGGGCAAAACTCCGGGCGTTATTTAATGATGGTTCAGAGAAAAACTTTGAATAATTTGAGACAAATTTTGACAATTTATTAAAAATTTTGCATTTCTTTGACGAATTTTTAATGTTCTTTTTGTAGTATAAAAAACTTAAATTTTGGCAGCATTGAAAATTTCTATAGCGTTAATCAAGACAAGGTAGAATACAAGATATGACAAAAACCCGCTGAAAAATATGAATATTCAGGTACCAAAAGATTCGGTTAGGTTAGGTGTGACAATCAAAAGTTTTGCACTTCCCACAATAGGGGGTGGTCGAGAGTCGTACCAAACGACGGGGCAAAACTCCGGGCGTTATTAAATGATGGTTCGGAGAATAATTTTGAATAATTTGAGACAAATTTTGACAATTTATTAAAAAATTTGCATTTCTTCGACGAATTTTTAATGTTCTTTTTGTAGTATAAAAATCTTAAATTTTGGCAGCACTGAAAATTTCTATAGCGTTGATCAAGACAAGGTGGAATACAAGATATGACAAAAATCCGCTGAAAAATATGAATATTTAGGTACCAAAATATTGGGTTAGGTTAGGTGTGTTAATCAAAAGTTTTGCACTTCCCACAATAGAGGGTGGTCGAGAGTCGTACCAAACGACGGGGCAAAACTCCGGGCGTTATTTAATGATGGTTCAGAGAAAAACTTTGAATAATTTGAGACAAATTTTGACAATTTATTAAAAATTTTGCATTTCTTTGACGAATTTTTAATGTTCTTTTTGTAGTATAAAAAACTTAAATTTTGGCAGCATTGAAAATTTCTATAGCGTTAATCAAGACAAGGTGGAATACAAGATATGACAAAAATCCGCTGAAAAATATGAATATTTAGGTACCAAAATATTGGGTTAGGTTAGGTGTGACAATAAAAAGTTTTGCACTTCCCACAATAGGGGGTGGTCGAGAGTGGTACCAAACGACGGGGCAAAACTCCGGGCGTTATTTAATGATGGTTCAGAGAATAATTTTGAATAATTTGAGACAAATTTTGACAATTTATTAAAAAATTTGCATTTCTTCGACGAATTTTTAATGTTCTTTTTGTAGTATAAAAAACTTAAATTTTGGCAGCACTGAAAATTTCTATAGCGTTGATCAAGACAAGGTGGAATACAAGATATGACAAAAATCCGCTGAAAAATATGAATATTTAGGTACCAAAATATTGGGTTAGGTTAGGTGTGACAATAAAAAGTTTTGCACTTCCCACAATAGGGGGTGGTCGAGAGTGGTACCAAACGACGGGGCAAAACTCCGGGCGTTATTTAATGATGGTTCAGAGAAAAACTTTGAATAATTTGAGACAAATTTTGACAATTTATTAAGAAATTTGCATTTCTTTGACAAATTTTTAATGTTCTATTTGTAGTACAAAAACTCTTAAATTTTGGCAGCATTGAAAATTTCTATAGCGTTGATCAAGACAAGGTAGAATACAAGATATGACAAAAACCCGCTGAAAAATATGAATATTCAGGTACCAAAAGTTTCGGTTAGGTTAGGTGTGACAATCAAAAGTTTTGCACTTCCCACAATAGGGGGTGGTCGAGAGTCGTACCAAACGACGGGGCAAAACTCCGGGCGTTATTAAATGATGGTTCGGAGAATAATTTTGAATAATTTGAGACAAATTTTGACAATTTATTAAAAAATTTGCATTTCTTCGACGAATTTTTAATGTTCTTTTTGTAGTATAAAAATCTTAAATTTTGGCAGCACTGAAAATTTCTATAGCGTTGATCAAGACAAGGTGGAATACAAGACATGACAAAAATCCGCTGAAAAATATGAATATTTAGGTACCAAAATATTGGGTTAGGTTAGGTGTGACAATCAAAAGTTTTGCACTTCCCACAATAGGGGGTGGTCGATAGTGGTACCAAACGACGGGGCAAAACTCCGGGCGTTATTTAATGATGGTTCAGAGAAAAACTTTGAATAATTTGAGACAAATTTTGACAATTTATTAAAAATTTTGCATTTCTTTGACGAATTTTTAATGTTCTTTTTGTAGTATAAAAAACTTAAATTTTGGCAACATTGAAAATTTCTATAGCGTTGATCAAGACAAGGTAGAATACAAGATATGACAAAAACCCGCTGAAAAATATGAATATTCAGGTACCAAAAGATTCGGTTAGGTTAGGTGTGACAATCAAAAGTTTTGCACTTCCCACAATAGGGGGTGGTCGAGAGTCGTACCAAACGACGGGGCAAAACTCCGGGCGTTATTAAATGATGGTTCGGAGAATAATTTTGAATAATTTGAGACAAATTTTGACAATTTATTAAAAAATTTGCATTTCTTCGACGAATTTTAATGTACTTTTTGTAGTATAAAAAACTTAAATTTTGGCAGCACTGAAAATTTCTATAGCGTTGATCAAGACAAGGTGGAATACAAGATATGACAAAAATCCGCTGAAAAATATGAATATTTAGGTACCAAAATATTGGGTTAGGTTAGGTGTGACAATAAAAAGTTTTGCACTTCCCACAATAGGGGGTGGTCGAGAGTGGTACCAAACGACGGGGCAAAACTCCGGGCGTTATTTAATGATGGTTCAGAGAAAAACTTTGAATAATTTGAGACAAATTTTGACAATTTATTAAAAATTTTGCATTTCTTTGACGAATTTTTAATGTTCTTTTTGTAGTATAAAAAACTTAAATTTTGGCAGCACTGAAAATTTCTATAGCGTTGATCAAGACATGGTAGAATACAAGATATGACAAAAATCCGCTGAAAAATATGAATATTTAGGTACCGAAAGATTAGGTTAGGTTAGGTGTAAAAATCAAAAGATTTGCACTTCCCACAATAGGGGGTGGTCGAGAGTCGTACCAAACGACGGGGCAAAACTCCGGGCGTTATTTAATGATGGTTCAGAGAAAAACTTTGAATAATTTGAGACAAATTTTGACAATTTATTAAAAATTTTGCATTTCTTTGACGAATTTTTAATGTTCTTTTTGTAGTATAAAAAACTTAAATTTTGGCAGCATTGAAAATTTCTATAGCGTTGATCAAGACAAGGTAGAATACAAGATATGACAAAAACCCGCTGAAAAATATGAATATTCAGGTACCAAAAGATTCGGTTAGGTTAGGTGTGACAATCAAAAGTTTTGCACTTCCCACAATAGGGGGTGGTCGAGAGTCGTACCAAACGACGGGGCAAAACTCCGGGCGTTATTAAATGATGGTTCGGAGAATAATTTTGAATAATTTGAGACAAATTTTGACAATTTATTAAAAAATTTGCATTTCTTCGACGAATTTTTAATGTTCTTTTTGTAGTATAAAAAACTTAAATTTTGGCAGCAATGAAAATTTCTATAGCGTTGATCAAGACAAGGTGGAATACAAGATATGACAAAAATCCGCTGAAAAATATGAATATTTAGGTACCAAAATATTGGGTTAGGTTAGGTGTGACAATCAAAAGTTTTGCACTTCCCACAATAGGGGGTGGTCGAGAGTGGTACCAAACGACGGGGCAAAACTCCGGGCGTTATTTAATGATGGTTCAGAGAAAAACTTTGAATAATTTGAGACAAATTTTGACAATTAATTAAGAAATTTGCATTTCTTTGACAAATTTTTAATGTTCTATTTGTAGTACAAAAACTCTTAAATTTTGGCAGCATTGAAAATTTCTATAGCGTTGATCAAGACAAGGTGGAATACAAGATATGACAAAAACCCGCTGAAAAATATGAATATTCAGGTACCAAAAGTTTCGGTTAGGTTAGGTGTGACAATCAAAAGTTTTGCACTTCCCACAATAGGGGGTGTTCGAGAGTCGTACCAAACGACGGGGCAAAACTCCGGGCGTTATTAAATGATGGTTCGGAGAATAATTTTGAATAATTTGAGACAAATTTTGACAATTTATTAAAAAATTTGCATTTCTTCGACGAATTTTTAATGTTCTTTTTGTAGTATAAAAATCTTAAATTTTGGCAGCACTGAAAATTTCTATAGCGTTGATCAAGACAAGGTGGAATACAAGATATGACAAAAATCCGCTGAAAAATATGAATATTTAGGTACCAAAATATTGGGTTAGGTTAGGTGTGACAATCAAAAGTTTTGCACTTCCCACAATAGAGGGTGGTCGAGAGTCGTACCAAACGACGGGGCAAAACTCCGGGCGTTATTTAATGATGGTTCAGAGAAAAACTTTGAATAATTTGAGACAAATTTTGACAATTTATTAAAAATTTTGCATTTCTTTGATGAATTTTTAATGTTCTTTTTGTAGTATAAAAAACTTAAATTTTGGCAGCATTGAAAATTTCTATAGCGTTAATCAAGACAAGGTAGAATACAAGATATGACAAAAACCCGCTGAAAAATATGAATATTCAGGTACCAAAAGATTCGGTTAGGTTAGGTGTGACAATCAAAAGTTTTGCACTTCCCACAATAGGGGGTGGTCGAGAGCCGTACCAAACGACGGGGCAAAACTCCGGGCGTTATTAAATGATGGTTCGGAGAATAATTTTGAATAATTTGAGACAAATTTTGACAATTTATTAAAAAATTTGCATTTCTTCGACGAATTTTTAATGTTCTTTTTGTAGTATAAAAAACTTAAATTTTGGCAGCAATGAAAATTTCTATAGCGTTGATCAAGACAAGGTGGAATACAAGATATGACAAAAATCCGCTGAAAAATATGAATATTTAGGTACCAAAATATTGGGTTAGGTTAGGTGTGACAATAAAAAGTTTTGCACTTCCCACAATAGGGGGTGGTCGAGAGTGGTACCAAACCACGGGGCAAAACTCCGGGCGTTATTTAATGATGGTTCAGAAAAAAACTTTGAATAATTTGAGACAAATTTTGACAATTTATTAAAAATTTTGCATTTCTTTGACGAATTTTTAATGTTCTTTTTGTAGTATAAAAAACTTAAATTTTGGCAGCATTGAAAATTTCTATAGCGTTAATCAAGACAAGGTAGAATACAAGATATGACAAAAACCCGCTGAAAAATATGAATATTCAGGTACCAAAAGATTCGGTTAGGTTAGGTGTGACAATCAAAAGTTTTGCACTTCCCACAATAGGGGGTGGTCGAGAGTCGTACCAAACGACGGGGCAAAACTCCGGGCGTTATTAAATGATGGTTCGGAGAATAATTTTGAATAATTTGAGACAAATTTTGACAATTTATTAAAAAATTTGCATTTCTTCGACGAATTTTAATGTTCTTTTTGTAGTATAAAAAACTTAAATTTTGGCAGCACTGAAAATTTCTATAGCGTTGATTAAGACAAGGTGGAATACAAGATATGACAAAAATCCGCTGAAAAATATGAATATTTAGGTACCAAAATATTGGGTTAGGTTAGGTGTGACAATAAAAAGTTTTGCACTTCCCACAATAGGGGGTGGTCGAGAGTGGTACCAAACGACGGGGCAAAACTCCGGGCGTTATTTAATGATGGTTCAGAGAAAAACTTTGAATAATTTGAGACAAATTTTGACAATTTATTAAAAATTTTGCATTTTTTTGACGAATTTTTAATGTTCTTTTTGTAGTACAAAAAACTTAAATTTTGGCAGCACTGAAAATTTCTATAGCGTTGATCAAGACAAGGTGGAATACAAGATATGACAAAAATCCGCTGAAAAATATGAATATTTAGGTACCAAAATATTGGGTTAGGTTAGGTGTGACAATAAAAAGTTTTGCACTTCCCACAATAGGGGGTGGTCGAGAGTGGTACCAAACGACGGGGCAAAACTCCGGGCGTTATTTAATGATGGTTCAGAGAAAAACTTTGAATAATTTGAGACAAATTTTGACAATTTATTAAAAATTTTGCATTTCTTTGACGAATTTTTAATGTTCTTTTTGTAGTATAAAAAACTTAAATTTTGGCAGCATTGAAAATTTCTATAGCGTTGATCAAGACAAGGAAGAATACAAGATATGACAAAAACCCGCTGAAAAATATGAATATTCAGGTACCAAAAGTTTCGGTTAGGTTAGGTGTGACAATCAAAAGTTTTGCACTTCCCACAATAGGGGGTGGTCGAGAGTCGTACCAAACGACGGGGCAAAACTCCGGGCGTTATTAAATGATGGTTCGGAGAATAATTTTGAATAATTTGAGACAAATTTTGACAATTTATTAAAAAATTTGCATTTCTTCGACGAATTTTTAATGTTCTTTTTGTAGTATAAAAATCTTAAATTTTGGCAGCATTGAAAATTTCTATAGCGTTGATCAAGACAAGGTGGAATACAAGATATGACAAAAACCCGCTGAAAAATATGAATATTCAGGTACCAAAAGTTTCGGTTAGGTTAGGTGTGACAATCAAAAGTTTTGCACTTCCCACAATAGGGGGTGTTCGAGAGTCGTACCAAACGACGGGGCAAAACTCCGGGCGTTATTAAATGATGGTTCGGAGAATAATTTTGAATAATTTGAGACAAATTTTGACAATTTATTAAAAAATTTGCATTTCTTCGACGAATTTTTAATGTTCTTTTTGTAGTATAAAAATCTTAAATTTTGGCAGCACTGAAAATTTCTATAGCGTTGATCAAGACAAGGTGGAATACAAGATATGACAAAAACCCGCTGAAAAATATGAATATTCAGGTACCAAAAGATTCGGTTAGGTTAGGTGTGACAATCAAAAGTTTTGCACTTCCCACAATAGGGGGTGGTCGAGAGTCGTACCAAACGACGGGGCAAAACTCCGGGCGTTATTAAATGATGGTTCGGAGAATAATTTTGAATAATTTGAGACAAATTTTGACAATTTATTAAAAAATTTGCATTTCTTCGACGAATTTTTAATGTTCTTTTTGTAGTATAAAAAACTTAAATTTTGGCAGCAATGAAAATTTCTATAGCGTTGATCAAGACAAGGTGGAATACAAGATATGACAAAAATCCGCTGAAAAATATGAATATTTAGGTACCAAAATATTGGGTTAGGTTAGGTGTGACAATAAAAAGTTTTGCACTTCCCACAATAGGGGGTGGTCGAGAGTGGTACCAAACCACGGGGCAAAACTCCGGGCGTTATTTAATGATGGTTCAGAGAAAAACTTTGAATAATTTGAGACAAATTTTGACAATTTATTAAAAATTTTGCATTTCTTTGACGAATTTTTAATGTTCTTTTTGTAGTATAAAAAACTTAAATTTTGGCAGCATTGAAAATTTCTATAGCGTTAATCAAGACAAGGTAGAATACAAGATATGACAAAAACCCGCTGAAAAATATGAATATTCAGGTACCAAAAGATTCGGTTAGGTTAGGTGTGACAATCAAAAGTTTTGCACTTCCCACAATAGGGGGTGGTCGAGAGTCGTACCAAACGACGGGGCAAAACTCCGGGCGTTATTAAATGATGGTTCGGAGAATAATTTTGAATAATTTGAGACAAATTTTGACAATTTATTAAAAAATTTGCATTTCTTCGACGAATTTTTAATGTTCTTTTTGTAGTATAAAAATCTTAAATTTTGGCAGCACTGAAAATTTCTATAGCGTTGATCAAGACAAGGTGGAATACAAGATATGACAAAAATCCGCTGAAAAATATGAATATTTAGGTACCAAAATATTGGGTTAGGTTAGGTGTGACAATAAAAAGTTTTGCACTTCCCACAATAGGGGGTGGTCGAGAGTGGTACCAAACGACGGGGCAAAACTCCGGGCGTTATTTAATGATGGTTCAGAGAAAAACTTTGAATAATTTGATACAAATTTTGACAATTTATTAAAAATTTTGCATTTTTTTGACGAATTTTTAATGTTCTTTTTGTAGTATAAAAAACTTAAATTTTGGCAGCACTGAAAATTTCTATAGCGTTGATCAAGACAAGGTGGAATACAAGATATGACAAAAATCCGCTGAAAATTATGAATATTTAGGTACCGAAAGATTAGGTTAGAGTGGCCTCGAGGTGGCCCTGTCGAAATCCGAGGCCGTATGTTTTCACGGCCCTCGGAACCGGCCACCTCCAGGGGCCCATATCATGGTAGGAGGGGTCCGCATCGGCGTCGAGCCAACCCTTAAGTATTTGGGTCTCCTGCTCGACAGCCGATGGGACTTTACAGCCCATTTCCGTCGTTTGGCCCCCATTCTTCGGGGCGCTGCAGGTGCGCTCGCACGCCTGCTGCCCAACCTCGGGGGGCCAAACACCTCCTGCCGGAGGCTCTACGAAGGGGTCGTGCGGTCCATGGCCCTATACGGGGCCCCAGTTTGGGGAGACAACCTGGCGGCCCGAAACATTTCGGCGCTAC
Source organism: Catocala nupta (assembly GCA_963675205.1). Lineage (NCBI taxonomy): Eukaryota > Metazoa > Arthropoda > Insecta > Lepidoptera > Erebidae > Catocala > Catocala nupta. Next base: position 104,682 of record OY776107.1, on the reverse strand, counting down.
GTGCACCACAGCGCGCCATGGCCGTCAGGTTGATTAGAGGATACCGCACGATCTCGTTCGAGGCTGCGAGCCTCCTCGCCGGATCGATGCCATGGGACCTGGAAGCGGCGCTCCTGGCGTCGCTCTATCGTTGGCGCCAGGAGGCGCTAGCTCGGGGCGAAGGACCTGTTTTTCCCGCAGTCGAGGCGGCGAGGTCTGAGCTCCGCCAGGTCCTAGTGGCGAATTGGAAGGAACGACTTGTGCACCCCAGTGCCGGGCACGCCACGATTGTGGCGGTAAGTCCCGTATTTGAAGAGTGGCTGGAGAGGCGGCATGGCGCCCTCACCTTCCGGCTGACACAGGTTTTGACTGGCCATGGTTGTTTTGGCCAGTTCCTGTGTCGTATACGCCGGCAAGAGACGCCCGGTTGTCACCACTGCGGCGACTGCCGCGACGTTGTTGAGGACACGGCGCTGCACACTTTGGCGGTTTGCCCCGCCTGGGCATCGCAGCGCCGTGAGTTGATCGCGGCAGTCGGATCGGTTGCCCTCTCGCTCCCGGCCGTAGTTCAGTCTATGGTCCGGAGTGAGAGGTCGTGGAACGCCGTCGCCTCCTTCTGCGAGGAAGTAATCTCCACCAAGGAGGCGGCGGAGCGGGAGAGGGAGCGTTTGAACCCTCTCCCCAACCGCAGAGCCGGGCGCCGGAGGGCGCGCGATGACCTCCAGCCACCCTGAGGTTTGACCTGGGGGTGGCGGGCTTTGTGGGCCTGCCCGCCATCCGTTCAGCACCAGGTCCGAGAGGCGGCGTGCGTGTTCCCACGCGCGCCTCTGTGTCGTGTCCGTCTCCCCTTTAGGGGGAGACAGTAGGGCTTTTATTTTGTGTAGCGCCTATCTTGGGTAGGTCTTGTTGCGTAGTGGCCTGCCGTTTCATACGGCGGGCCGTAACCTCGGCGGGGTCGCGACCGCATGCGAAAGCGATTCGCGCGGCCCCGTCGATAGTGGTTTTGTCGAGGAACACCGTGGTAGGTTTAGTCGGTATTCCGGGAGGTACTTTACTATTATTCCATCTTTCTTTTACCCCGGCGAGTCCGACATAATCCCTCCGCCCGCCCCCGCGGAGGGATATGCGTCATAGCATTCCCCCACGTTAAAAAAAAAAAAAAAAAAAAAAGGTTGGGGTGTGTGGCCAGAGAACCTCCTAGTGTGCCTGACGGCTGCTGGTCCTTTCTACATTTCTCGTGGATTGGAACGGCAGTCGTTGGGCCGGTACACCCCGGGCAACTCGGGTAATAATGTCTTTTCGGGGGCATTATTACTCGTGGCTAATACTCTGGCACGCGCGTAGGGACCCGAGGCAGTTTGTCTCGGGGTTATCGGCCCGCGAGGGCCGCGTTCGGGGGTCTCAAATCCACGTGTTCCTCTGAATAGCAGAGGACACGTGGATTTGAGACGGGGGGGATAGAGGAAGAAAACCTCTTTAAAAAATCACCAGTGGGAGCCGTAAGGCCCAACAAGAGGGGGTCTCTCGCGAGACCGCCAACTCGTAACCCGGACCCGTAGGCGTCCGGAACGAGGGCCGCCACCTTTCGAGGTGGGGGTCGCGGAGAAGAAAACTCCTTAAAAAATCACTAGCTTCGTTTCCGCTCCTCAGCTCCCCTGTAGCAGGGGACTCCGAGGTTGCGGGACCGACCGTCCACTCCAACTCAGCTCTCCCACATTGGGGGACCCGGGGAGGAGTGGGCCCCCTCCAGTTTCACGTTCCCTTGCACTCCTCTGTTATCAGGGCTGGCAAGGGAACGACTACTGGAGGCTACCCTGCTGCGCAGGGTTGAGGGCTGCCAATAGCTCTGGCTATTGGCCGCATTAGGCGGGGGCACATAGGGGAGGGGAAACCTAACCCTGCCTCCGTCTTCATATCGTTACCCGTTGAGTGTCGTTGATCACGTCTAGCGGCTCAACGGGACCGAGGGGCTTGCCTTAGTTGGCCGGCCCGCGAGAAGGAAAACTCAGACCACCCAACAGCGAAGTTGTAAAAACCTCTGGGTACCTGCCGTCCCCCAGTAGTATGTAGGCCTTCCCCCGGAATGAGCGTCACCCGGGGGTCGAGTATAATTCGTCTCAACTCGTGGGAATTTTATGGATATTTCAAATAAACAAAAACCCGAAGTAGATAAGGAGAGGAAGAAGGAGGAGCACGGGGGCCCATTGCGGGACTCCAAGGGGCGCTTTAAGCGCCCTTCACGACTAGCCAGCGATGGCGGAGAGATGGGGGCATGCACGCCCACGTCAAGAGTGTCGACGCCTAATAGAAGCCGGAGGAGCTCAATGAGCCTCGGCGTTGAGTCCGGGTCTGAGGACCTAGACTCCCGCGACCTCAGCGGCCGGGTCTCTAGGACCCGAAAGCGTAGCAGGGGCAGGTCGCAAGAAGCGGAGCGCAGCGCACCAGCCACTAAGGTGCCTGCGAACCGGGTGGATTCGCCGTCACGATCCGTGACCCCGACCCCGTTTAATAGGCGGGCATTGGTCGCCCGCAACCGACAAGAGGGGGAGCGCGCAGCAGAACAGTTTGTTGCGCAGCTCCTGGACGAGACCCGGCACCCGAGCTCGGATGTAGACCTCGTCCAGTCCGCCGCTGACTCTGTGGCCGCCATAATTACGGTGGCCACAAAGAGTCAAAACTTGAAGGGCACCTTCACAAATGCCCTCAAGAAGGCGGCCTCTCACCTCCAGGAGGTGGTGCATACGCTCGCGGAGCGCACCACCTCCGACGAGACGAGGCGGTTGCGGGCGGCAAACGACCGTCTGGCAGGGGAGGTGGCTGAGCTCCGCGCCGAGCTCAGCCAAATGCAGGAATCCATGCGGCAGCCGAATGCCATTCCTCGGCAAGCAGAGGAGCAGCGTTCCCTGCTGACCGATGCGCAGCTGCGCCAGGTCATGTCGTCCGTTGGGACCATGATCAACGCGCGGCTGGGGAGCCTGGAGGCAAGACTGCCTCCAGAACCGCGTTGCCGTCCACCACTCGCAGCGGACAACCGTGCGTCCGCTGCTAGGGACCCAGTGCCCACGTCGGGCCAGCGGTCCTACGCGACGGCGGCGTCAGCATCGGTCGGCGTCCCCGCAGGGTCGAGACCTGCGGCCGGGAAGAAGGGGACTTCCAAAGCCCCTTCCCAGTCCCAGAGGGACTTCCCGCCCTTGAGGCCGACTCCTGCGGGCCCAACTCGCGCCCCAGCGCCGAAGGAACGCGCACCCGCGTCAACCACGGGTGCGCCTCGACAGGTTTCTGTCCCTGGTCCGTCTGCGCCTGCTAATAAGGGCTGGCAGACGGCTGGGGAGAAGAAGGAGCTTCGGCGTCAGAAGAGGCGCGAGCGCAGGAGCGCTGCGGCTGCCGAGCGGATGAAGGAGGAGGAGAAGAGGAAGAGCAAGAAGGCCAAGAGGAAGAGGCCCGGGAAGCTCCGACCGCCAAGATCGGCCGCCGTTGTCATAACGGTATCGCCGGAGGCGGTGGAGCGCGGCCTTTCATACGCCGCCGTCTTTAAGAAGGCGCGGGAGAGCGTCGGTGTGGCGGACTTGGGCCCCACCGGCGCCAGGACCCGCCTCGCCCAAACGGGGGCTCGTATCCTCGAGTTCCCCGGTGCGGAGGGCGCAAAGACGGCGGACACAGTCGCAGAAAGGCTGCGAGGGTTGTTCGGGGCGGAAGAAGGCGTCAAGATCGCCAGGCCCGTGAAGTGCGCGGAATTCCGAGTCGCTGGCCTGGACGATTCGGTCACGCCTGACGACGTCCGGGAGGCTATCCAAGTCAAAACTGGATGCCGCCTGGACGACGTCAAGGTTGGCGCCATCCGCCCCGGTCCCGGCGGTGTCGGAGCCGTGGTAGCGCAGTGCCCCGTCGCAGCAGCCAACACTTTGGTGGCTGCAGGAAGGCTCCTCGTGGGCTGGAGTTCTGCCAAGGTCTCCTCGTTGGCGGCTAGGCCCGCGAGGTGCCATAAATGCATGGCCGAGGGGCACGTGCGCGCCACTTGTAGAAGTGGCTTCGACTGCAGCGGACTGTGCTTCCGCTGCGGCCAGCCGGGGCACAAGGCGACGGACTGTTCCGCCGCCCCCCATTGCCCCGCGTGTGCGGCGGGTAAATTGCCCGCCAATCACATAATGGGGCGAAGGGGATGCAACCCTCCCCGGGCTTCTAAGCCCAAAAACGTCGCGGGTAGCCAATCGACCCAAGCTACCCCCGTCGTCGTCGCCGCTCTTCCACCGTCGCGGATGGAGGAGGATGTGGTTGCAGGTACGTCGGCCCAATAATGGACCACGACTGCACCCTCCTCCTCCAGGCGAACCTCAACCACTGCGCCGGTGCGCAGGATCTCTTCCTGCAATCCATGGCGCAGTGGTCGATCGGTGTGGCCGTAGCCGCGGAGCCCTATTATGTTCCTCCCCGCCCAAATTGGGTGGGTGACTGGGACGGCTCCGTGGCAGTCGTCAGCTCCACGGCTCCGCGTTCCCCGCCCTTGTCGCTCAAAGACAAGGGCTCGGGATACGTGGCGGCCGAATGGAGGGGATTACTCGTTTTCGGGGTCTACTTCTCCCCCAACCGGAGTCTGGCTGATTTCGAGGTCTTCCTCACATCTCTGGAGACCTCGATACGGCGTTTGGCATCAGGCCGCGTCCTGGTGATGGGAGACTTCAACGCAAAGTCCGAAGCGTGGGGGTCTCCCAGAACGGACGCCCGCGGTAGAGCGGTGGAAGAGTGGGCGAGTTCAGTGGGCCTCTGTCTGCTCAACAGAGGCACCACCGACACTTGTGTTCGGCAGCGGGGCGGGTCGATAGTGGACCTCTCGTTCGCTAGCCCTGCTGTCGCACACAACGTAAGGAACTGGCGAGTCCTGGAGGAGGTCGAGACTCTCTCGGATCATCGCTATATCCGAGCAGAGATCTCCCGGAATCCCCAGGACCCAGTTAGGGGTCACATGGCGGACAGAGCTCCCCGATTTCCGCGGTGGGCTGTGGGTCGTTTGAACCGGGACCTGTTGGAGGAGGCAGCCATAGTGCAGTCGTGGCTGTCTCCGGTGCCTCCCGACGAGGGGGTCGATGCTGCGGCGGGCCGCATTCGCGTTGCGCTTACGCAGGTTTGCGATGCGGCCATGCCGCGCGTCCGACGTCGGCCTCCTAGGAAGGAGGTCTACTGGTGGTCCCGGGAGTTGGTGGACCTCCGCGAGGCCTGCATTCGTGCCCGGAGGTCCTACACCCGCAGCCGGCGGCGACGCCGCAACGATAACGGGGAGGGCCAGCTGTACGAAGCGTACCAAGCAGCGCGTGACGCTCTGAAGCTGGCCATCTGTCGCGCCAAAGAGCAGTCGCGGCAGGAGATGCTGGAGGGACTCGATCGTGACCCCTGGGGTCGCCCATACCGCGCGGCGCTGAGCAAGCTCCGCGCGACGGGCCCCCCCCTTACCGAGTCCCTTCAGCCTAGCTTCCTCACCGAAGTGGTCGAGGGCCTATTCCCGCCACAGGCGGAACACACGCCCCCGGCGATGGCCGCAGAGGCCGAAATCCGGGAGGCCGACGAGGAGGAGGTGGTAGTTCCGCCTGTCACGGAGGCGGAGATGGGGGCGGCCATTCAGCGCATCCGCTCGAAGCGGACCGCCCCCGGGCCGGACGGAATTCCGGCCCGAGTGTTGGCCCTTGCCCTTGACCACATGGGCGACCGCCTCAGGGAACTGTTTGACGCGTGTCTGTCGTCGAGGAGGTTCCCTGAGTGCTGGAAGGTGGGGAGGCTAGTGCTCCTGCCCAAGCCGGGGAGAGCCCTGGACTCGGTCGCGGCCTACAGGCCTATCGTACTGCTGGACGAGGCGGGGAAGTTGCTGGAGAGGATTCTCGCTGCCCGCATCGTCCGGCACCTCGAGGAGGTGGGGCCCGATCTGTCGGACGCCCAGTTTGGTTTCCGCGCCGGGCGTTCGACGATCGACGCCATTTTGGCCCTGAGGGCCGCGACCGAGGAAGCCGTCAGAGGAGGCGGCGTGATGTTGGCGGTGTCCCTAGACATCGCCAACGCATTTAATACTCTGCCATTCGGCAGCATCGGGGAGGCACTCCGATTTCACGGGGTGCCCGCATACCTGAGGCTGCTGATGGCAGACTATTTGGAGCGGAGGTCCGTGCTGTGTGAGGACCGAGCAGGCGACGTCGTGCGCAGGGCGATATCGCGCGGTGTTCCACAGGGGTCCGTCCTTGGCCCTCTCCTGTGGAACATCGGCTATGACTGGGCCCTGCGCGGAGTCTTGCCCCCCGGGCTGAGCGTATTCTGTTACGCTGACGACACGCTGGTGGCAGCCCGGGGTCGCAACTTTGAGGAGGCGGCTCGCCTGGCCACCACGGGGGTCTCTCAGGTGGTCGGGCGAATCGAGGCGCTGGGGCTTAAGGTGGCCCTCACCAAGACGGAGGCCCTGTTGTTCCATGGGCCCCGTCGCGGGCCGCCTGCCGGCGCCTCGATCACCGTCGGCTCGGTCCTCGTACCGGTTCAGGCCCAGATGAGATATCTGGGCCTGGTGTTGGATGGACGATGGCTCTTCGACGAGCACTTCCGTCAGCTCGAGCCCAAGCTGGACGGCGCGGCGTCCGCCCTGGGGCGATTATTGCCCAACCTGGGCGGACCCAGTTTGGCGTGCCGGAGGCTCTACACGGGGGTAGTCCGGTCGATGGCGCTCTACGGCGCACCGGTGTGGGCGGGGTCCCTGACCGCCCAGAACCGCGCGCGGTTAAGCCGACCGCAGCGCACTTTGGCGGTCAGGGCAATACGCGGTTACCGCACCGTGTCCGCAGACGCGGCATGCGCCCTGGCCGGTACTCCCCCGTGGGATTTGGAGGCGGAAGTGCTCGCCGACGTTTATCGTCGAGCGGCCGAATTTCGGGCAGGCGGAGGCGGTCGCCCTCTGCTCGAGCAGGTGCGCGAGTGGCGCGAGGCCGCTCGACGAGCCATCGTGGCCCGATGGTCAGTCCGGCTGGAGGCTCCACGTGCGGGTTTTCGCACGGTGGAGGCGCTCCGGCCGGTCCTTTCGTTGTGGGTGTGGCGACAGCACGGGACCCTTTCCTTCCGGCTGGTGCAGGTATTATCCGGGCACGGGTGCTTCGGATACTACCTGCACAAGGTCGCGAGGAGGGAATCGAGTCCCGCCTGTCACCACTGTGATTGTGACGAGGACACGGCGCAGCATACGCTGGAGTTCTGCCCGGCGTGGGCGCAGCAGCGTCGTGCCCTCGTCGAGACCATCGGTGCGGATCTCTCGCTATCGGCCATAATCCGCTCCATGGCCGATAGCGACAGGAATTGGAACGCAGTCGCCTCCTACTGCGAGAACGTCATCTCGCAGAAGGAGGCGGCGGAGCGGGCCAGGGAGGAAAGTCTCCTCGCTGACCCGATCCGTCGCCGGCGAACTGGGCGGCGTCAGCGCGCCGATGCGCGCCTGATGCCGCCCTGAGTAGGGCTGAGGGTGGGAGATCGGGGTATTTACTCTCCCACCCTCACCCTTCTGCGTAGTGGCGGCGTCTCTGGTGCACCCAGACGCCGCCGCCATTGTCGGTGCCCGCAGGGCGTGGGCAGTCACTGGGTGGGTCGTTGATGTCGTATCAGGTTCCAACGGCCCACCCGTCAAGGTGAGGTGACGGTGCACAGGGGGGTTTTAGTCGGTATGCCGGTCGTGTCATCTTGACCGGTGAGCCCGACATAACCGTCCCACTGCCCCCCGAGTGGGACGGTATGCATCAGGAGCATTTCCCCCCTCAAAAAAAAAAAAAAAAAAAAGGTTAGGTTAGGTTAGGTTTTTTTTTTTTTTTTTTTTTTGTACCCGTCATCACAGGGTGTTTCTTGCTCCTCTGTCGTAGACAGAGCCTATTCTTATTCAATTTAAAACAGTTGTCCCATCTATGGGGCAACTGTTTCTCCTACTCTATCTTATATTATATTTATACATGTGCCTTGAAAGGGCTATTATTTTCATCAAAAAGCCTATTCGCGCTCTCATTCCAGTCCTCTAGTACCATTCCAGTTCTCGCTTTTATGCCTCTCGTACTTTCATTCTGTTCCTTTCATACTTGGGGGATTATAGGGGTTTTGGGTATAGTTTCTTTATTTATTATATCTATTTTCTTATCCTACCTTATTACTACTATCTTTATTAAATACATATTTTCTTATGCTACAACTTATTTGCTATTTCTTATATCTAAAGTTGTGGTATTAACAAATACCTAACTTAGATGCTATTTTATACTTAAATTTTATTTCTCTTATTTGCTATATTTACAATTTTTTGTGCATATGCCAGAAATTCCTTCGAGTAGTCTTTAATTAAGGTAGAAAAGTTGACCATTGCTACTTTGACTCCAGTCTCCACTTCCAATTCTAACCTATCTCTGCCATGGATTGGGCAGTCCACTAACAGGTGTAGGACCGTCTCCTCGACGCCCGGCTCGCAGGCGCACGATGGGTCCTCCTTACACTTGAAACGAGTCAAGTATTCGGCGAACCCACCGTGCCCCGTCAGCAGCTGGGTCGTGATGCCGGCGACCTTCATCTTGCGGACGATGCTGTATGCCGCCACCGCGCACGGGAAAAATAGCCTGGTGACGGAGGCGGTCTCGCCCTCTCTATACCTCTTGTTCCACTCACCAAGCGTAGCCTGACGCAGACTCCGCTTCGCGAATGAAACGGGGTAAAGACCGTAGTCCGGTGCTTTCTTCAGCCGCAGGGCCGCCTCCCTGGCGAGCTCATCAGCCCGCTCGTTGCCCTCCAGTCCTGCGTGGGCCTTGACCCAGAACAAGGATATTTCCTTGCCCTGGGCCATGCCTTGCCGAATGGCTTTTCTGGCCTCCACCGCCAGGGGATGGAGGGCATTACGGCTTATTACCGTCAAGAGAGCGGCCCTGCTGTCACTGAAGATGCCAAACGTGGACTCGCCTCGCCTGAGGATCTCACTGGTCGCTTTGCATACTGCCAGGAGCTCGGCCTGGTAGACGGTACAGTGAGGCGACAGAGCAAGTTTGAGGGCCTTGGTTTCGGTCCGGTTATTCCATACGGATAACGCGGCACCGACTCGGCCCTCAATCTTGCTCCCGTCCGTGAAGATGCGCACCTCGATGTTATTGGTGCGCTGAAGATGTTCCTCGTCTACCAGATTTACGAACTCCAAGGTCGTATGCTCCGCGGGGTGAGGTGCCTCTATAGCTGGAGCCATTCGCTCGACTTCCCAGTCCCCCATCCATGGCTGAGTCACTCCTCTCTTGGCCTCGTATAACGAGGCCACCTCTCGAACTCTGAGGTCCAGAGGGAGCAACCCAGCCAGGGTCAGCGCTGAGTGCAGAGAGACCGTGCGATAGCTCTTACACAGCTTTTGGGCGAATCCGCGTTGTACCACGTTTAGCTGTTTTCGGACACCAAGCTTATTTACCGCCGCGTACCAACTACTGGCACAATACAGCACCGTCGGCTCCACCGCTGCAACGTAGATGGCCCTGACCACCTCGGGGTGTAACCCCCAGCTGATCTTGGCCATCCGCGCCAGCTTGTGGTAGATGCCGATCGCCTTCCTGCATACATTTGTGACGTGTGTATTAAAGGTGAGTTTGTGGTCGATGGTGAGCCCCAGGATTTTGATTTCTGTGGACATCCCAACGTCTATCCCGCCCATGCTGAGGCGCGGGACATCGTACTTCAGCCTCCGCGTGATTACCATCGCACTAGTTTTGTGCGGTGCGAATTTTAGCTTCATTCCGATGCCCCACTCCCGCACATGTTCGAGAGAGGCATTGGCCTGTCCCTCAATCTCCAGGGCTGTCTCGCCATCGAACACCAACACCACATCATCCGCGAATGCCTGCACGTGTACCGCCCTATCGCTTAAACTATGAAGAAGGGGATCCAGCAAAAGGTTCCACAGCAGTGGACCGCCTATTGAACCCTGGACACAGCCCTTTTCGGTGGAACGCCTGCACTCCTCGCCCGCGTACCTCACCCTCACCTCCCTGTCGCTGAAGTAGCTACTGATTACTCGCCTCAGGTTCGCCGGACATCCTTCCTCAGCCAGTCGCACCTTTATCGCCGGCCACCAGGCGCTATCGAAGGCGCCCTCTATGTCCAAGGACACCATAAGGACTATTCTCTTATCATCGAGCTTTGCCCTTATGTGACCCATGAGGTCATAGAGGGCGTCTTCGGTGCTTCTCTGGGGCATAAAGCCGTACTGGCGAGTACTCATCTTCGGCAGCAAATAAAACTTGAGACGAGCAACCAGCATCCTCTCGTACACCTTCCCCAGGACAGGCAATAGCCCAATCGGCCTATACGACTTAGGTACGGTGTACGAGTCCTTACCTGGTTTCCTCAGTGCCACCACCACGGCTTCCTTCCATATCTTGGGAAAGTAGCCGTGATGCAGGCACCGATTCAGCAGCTCCTGAAAGAGTGAGGGATCGGCCGCTATGGCGTGGGCGCAGACGTCCGCGGTGAATCCATCTGATCCGGGGGCCTTCTTTGGATTGAATCTGCTGAGGGCATCCTTGAGCTCATCCAGGGTGAAAGGTGGGTCATCACCATGATGACCCTCTTTCTCTTCTACTTTCGCAGCCTTTTCGCGTAAAACTTTGTGCTCTAGGGTGTCCTCAGCAGGTTCATCTGTTGGATAAAAGGTTCGGGCAAGTAAATCTGCCGAACCCTTAGCGTCCAGGGTTGTACCGTTATGGGACAGCGGCAGATCCTCCTCTCTCACTGTGGCCCTATTTAAGACCCTATATATGCCCTCCCATACGCCCTCCCTGTCCTGCTTTCCGCAGAAAGCCTTCCAACTCTCGACCTGTGCCTTATTTACCTCTGTTTCATACTTCTCCTTTTGTTCCAGGTATTGCGCTACCACCCATTCCCTACGACACGGCGCTGCATTCCTGATTCGGCGCCTTTTGGTATTGACGTCTCTCTTCAACTCAGCGAGTTTCTCCGACCACCACGGCGTAGCTAGTATCCCACCCTCTTTTTTACTTGGGATGTGCCTTTTGCACGCCTCCTCAACTACTCCCGTATATGCGCAGACTAGAGTGTCCAGCTCATTTTCACTTCTCGTTTCGCCTATATTTACACATTCCGGGAGCAGCTGAGCGACGCTTTCCCTAAAGCCGGCCCAGTTGGCCTTCTTGGTGTTGTACCGCCGGGTAGTACGACTAATACTTATCCCTTTGGCTCTTTCAAGGGCGATGTCATACGCTATGCCGTTGTGGTCCGAGCTCACGAGGCTCTCGTCGACCCTCCAGGCGCCGACCCAGGCGAGCATATCGCTCGAGCATGCCGTGATGTCCACATAGCTGCAATACCTCTTTCCACCCCTCACAGTGTCGAAAGTCGGAGTTCCTCCACTGTTCAGGACATGGAGGTCCAATTCCTCGAGCACCCCTCTCAGCACCTCGCCTCTGCCGTCCTCAAAACGATGTCCCCACCATGTGCTCTTCGCGTTAGCGTCGCCTCCAATGACGACGCACCGGGAACCTAACACACGCCTTACCTCTTTTAGCCACTCCATATAGGGACCCACGGGTTCACTCGGCTCGAAGTAGAAGGACACCAGCGTGATCGTCCAGGCACTGGTCCGGATTCCCACCACCACGATGTTATCGGTGGTGAGTTGCGGGTACTGTATTACATCCAGATTTGGATCGAAGACGGCGATAGCCGCCTTCACAGTCCCTCCTCCTTGCCCAGTGTTCTGGAAGACCCTTACGCCCTGGTATACTTTCATCCTCTTCACCGTCCCCACGTAGGGTTCCTGTATAAGAGCGACTGCCGCTTTACGCTTCGAGGCTTCGAGCATGAGCTCGTCGGTTGCCAGTCGTCGTCTCTGGAGGTTAGCCTGCAGCACTTTATATGGGCGGGTTTGCCTCGGGACAACTTTAGCAATGGTACTGAGTGGTCGCTCTCGCTATTTCATCCCATCTCTTCCGCACTGGGCACGAGTCGTCGAAGACATTGTGCCCCGCGTTGCCCAGTTTCCCCCTCTGGCAGTTGATGCAGTTTGGTTCTGCACCGACAACGTAATCTGGGCACTCGGCTCTCAAATGGAGCCCGCCACAGTGACTACATCTTGACTCGGTGCCGGTGCAGAACTTCCTGCTGTGCCCATATCCCAGGCATAGGGAACACTGCACGAGCGGTGATTGGTCCTCCACTCTGACCGGTTGAAGGTCAATGTGCAGCTTCCCCAGGCCCAGGGCACGGGACCAGACCACCGGAGAGACCCTGAGCACCACGTGGCACACATGGGGGTTTCTCGCCGTCTTCCGATATAAAACAGACATCCTATCCTGCTCGGGTTGTAGGTCCCGGAACACTTCACGGTTTCGGGACCTTACAGCCCTGAGTACCTCCTCATCGGCTTGGTTTTTTAAGACGCCGTACATGATAAGGAGAGGATCCCTGTTTTTTATCTCTTGGACGGACAGCCCCTTTTCCTTTTCAACTAATCTACTCTGTGCCCGCTTTCTTTCTTCCTCAGTCTTGTACCCTATGATGACCTTCCTATCCTTCGCCTTTCTTACTTTCTCTACCTTTACCCATCCATCATCCTCATTCGCTATCTTCCTCAGGCGTTCCATCACCTGGTCTGCCGTCTCTATTTCATTTTTGGATTCAACCACCACGGAGTGCAGCGTCCCCCGCCCAGAGAGCTGGGTACCCGGGCGGTTTGCCACCACACCCGCATAGGTCGTCATTCCCTTCTTTTCTCTTTCTTTCTCTCTCTCATCTTGCTTCTCTATCTTTTCCTTCAATTCGGTCATAATTCTGCCATTTTCTTTCAAAACTCTTCCATTCTCTTCTACCTTTCTGAGCAGCTCGTCGGTAGAAGCTATTGCCTTCTCCCCGGCGTCTGCTCCTTTCACGCTCTGCCCCTGCCCCTTAACAGTTTTCCTTATATCCTCCTCGTATGATTTGATTATTTTTTCGAGGAGCTCCAATCTTCTTTCCACCTCTATTTTTAGCTCCCTCTTAAAATTCCGAGAGGTGTCAATCTGCTGTCTTATGACTTCGCAGCTTTTCACTGCCGTGGAGCAGCGCATCGAACGAGCCGGGAGCGATAGTGGCGGCTGGTTAGCGAGTCTCTCCTGGGGTTTTTGGTTCGATTCCCTCCCCTCCCTCACTTGTTGGGACTCTTGTAATTCCAGCTCATCCACGCTCCGCCTCACCGGCTTTATCGGGCACCGCTCCACGCCAGGACTGCTCTTATTCAGTGGCGGTGTTTGCCCTGAATTGCTTGGTGGGGCAGCAGATTTTTTCAGTGGCGTTCTGAGTCCTAACATTTTTAGGCCGACAAATGGAGCACTTCAAACGTCAAGTAATATATAATAAAAGTAAATTTGTAAAAGTTGTAAAAATAAATTTAGAATGTGTAAACAATGGACAAAACAAAACAAAAAATAAAAAAATATAAAAATTATTATCTAGGTAACCTAATTATCCTAAAGGGAGAACAGCGGCTCGTACAGGCACCCTAAGCGACCCGATGCAGGCGATCGGCCCCGATGACAGCCCCGGTGATGATATGTTGTGTTGTGTAGTGTGTGTGATTGTGTTGTGGATTGTTTGTGTATATGTTGTTGTTCGTGTATCTGTAGTGTCACCTAGGGTGTATGTGTATACCTGTATGTTGTGTTGTGTTGTGTGTATGCAGGCTACGACCCGCTGTCCAAGCTTGCGTCTCAGGGAGGTCCACTCCCTGGTCAATAGTTATCGAGTACGTTAAACGTACGCTACACTCAGTGAATAGATAAAGGAACAGGTTACGTGAGTCAAATTATCAATAGTCAAAATTAACCAACTAGACAATACACAATAAACAACAAAATAAAAATAAATTACAAAAACTCAAAATATTTATATTATAGAGGCTTGCTCTATGTTGTTATATTATAATTTTAGACCTGTTTCTGGTGTCAATTTAGGTTTTCCAATGCCAAATCGGACAAAATTTTTGAAAATTTTGAATTTTGGTGTAGAATGAATTTTTGACTCTATCGTAGAGTCAAGAACTGTCGTTCCCTGGATAGCCCTCCCCGAGCCCAATCCAATGACCCCAAACACGGCTCTCTTAAGACAAAGGGTTCCCCAGAAAACCAGGGTCAAAATCTTGGTTGCAAAGCCAAGATGGCGGCCGCGATTTCTTTGATCCTGGTTTTCTCCGGAACGGTCTGTCCGATCCGACCGTGCCTGGGCTCCCCAAAAAGAGCTCGGCGAGTGCTAACCCGCAAAATAAGTTTCAGGCTGAAAATTGTTTGGCACCTGGAAAACCCTGAAATTTGGCTGGGTCTACAGGGAAAGGCCGCCTGGTGCCCCCAAAGAAAACCCGAGTGCTCTGCGACTTCTGGTTCGGAAGATACTCGAATTTGAAAATCGATCTGACAGTTCAAGAACTGTCAAATGTGACTTCCAAAAGAGCGTAACCTCCCTTCCCGTGGTCGCAGAAAGTCGTGCGTGGGCTCCCCAGATTCGCCTCAACCCCGGCTGATCCGCAAAGCGGTCTTCAGGACTCCGAAACTTTTCAGCGCCGAAACGCCTGAAAACACTTGAGTCGGGTAGAAGTCGTCGCCCCAAGCACCACTGCAGAAACGGCGTCTCGCTGCGACCAACAGCTACGGAGCTATGCAGGGCCAAAGTTTAACAAGATGGCCGCCCTTATGTCAGATGCTGACTTTGGGCAGCTATAACTCCGCAGCCGCTTGTCGGAAAGAGGTGGGGTCTCGACTATGGTACTTGGCTTGATTTCCCCTATCCCTCCAAGGGCTCCTCAGGGCCAAAAAATTTCGGGCCTGAGAACCAACTGATAACCCAAACAATCTATTGTTTACTGTACCCTCACTATACTTCTGAAAATCCAAGTTTTCTGAGTCTGATAGTTCCGGAGATATTAAGTTTTCAAAATCTGAACCCGAGTAACCACTATGGCCGAAAAATCTATTTCAGACAATTCCGGAGCTATCAGACCCAAGTTTGGGCTTAAATAGGTACCTATACTGTATTTAAAGCTAACCCTATAATTAAATTTAATTTATTTATATTAATTTTAAATTAAATTGAGAAAAACACAAAAAAATTAATAACTTTTAAACCGCTAGAGATAAAATTTTGAAAAAAATTTCTAAATTAATATTAAAACTGGCTCTACAGTACTATAAAATAAAACTTTACAAAAATCAAATTTTTGACTAAAAATTTTGTAAAACTCAAAAATTTCTTAAAAATTACGATATTTTCCAAATTAAGATTTCTAAAATTATAGACTAACTTTAGTTCCCTTCTCCAGGCTAGCGCGCAGCGACTTCCGTGACTAAATGTGGTGGTCCCGCCTGAAGTTTTCCCAGGAAATCGTCTTGAAGTTGTAGACTTTGACCTTCTATAACTTCGGCCCCGGGGGCGGAAAAAATCCTGAAAAAACCGTTTCCTGTCGCCCACTTGGGTGCCACAATGCCCTCAAAAGATGAGAGCGCTATGTCCACAGGATCGCCTTGCACGTGTTAAGAAGAGGTTATGAAAAAAAACAGTTTTCAGCAAATATCTTCCTGTTGCATCGTCGGCGGATTTTTCTGGTGACGTCACAGGGTGCACCCCGTTGCGCCCCACAATCTGAGCGAAGAAAACCTGTTTGTCACCGATCGCTTTTCTGAGTAATGTCGCTTCAAAGTTACAAAAAGTTAAAAAACACCACGTGTTTTTTTTGATTTTGCACTTCTAACTTTTTTCCCGGGATTTTCCGGGAAATCACTAACACACGCGGCACAACTTTCCACGACTTTTGATATATCGCGCGGCAACCAGACTTCAAAATTGCCGGATCTTCCGAATATTTTGTTAAGGAGCGTTTAGAATTCGTGGCTCTCTCTAGCAGATCTAGACCCAGACTGGGTTAGGTTAGGTTAGGTTAGGTTGGGGTGGGGTGTGTGGCCAGAGAACCTCCTAGTGTGCCTGACGGCTGCTGGTCCTTTCTACATTTCTAGTGGATTGGAACGGCAGTCGTTGGGCCGGTACACCCCGGGCAACACGGGTAATAATGTCTTTTCGGGGGCATTATTACTCGTGGCTAATACTCTGGCACGCGCGTAGGGACCCGAGGCAGTTTGTCTCGGGGTTATCGGCCCGCGAGGGCCGCGTTCGGGGGTCTCGGATCCACGTGTTCCTCTGAATAGCAGAGGACACGTGGATTTGAGACGGGGGGGATAGAGGAAGAAAACCTCTTTAAAAAATCACCAGTGGGAGCCGTAAGGCCCAACAAGAGGGGGTCTCTCGCGAGACCGCCAACTCGTAACCCGGACCCGTAGGCGTCCGGAACGAGGGCCGCCACCTTTCGAGGTGGGGGTCGCGGAGAAGAAAACTCCTTAAAAAATCACTAGCTTCGTTTCCGCTCCTCAGCTCCCCTGTAGCAGGGGACTCCGAGGTTGCGGGACCGACCGTCCACTCCAACTCAGCTCTCCCACATTGGGTGACCCGGGGAGGAGTGGGCCCCCTCCAGTTTCACGTTCCCTTGCACTCCTCTGTTATCAGGGCTGGCAAGGGAACGACTACTGGAGGCTACCCTGCCGCGCAGGGTTGAAGGCTGCCAATAGCTCTGGCTATTGGCCGCATTAGGCGGGGCACATAGGGGAGGGGAAACCTAACCCTGCCTCCGTCTTCATATCGTTACCCGTTGAGTGTCGTTGATCACGTCTAGCGGCTCAACGGGACCGAGGGGCTTGCCTTAGTTGGCCGGCCCGCGAGAAGGAAAACTCAGACCACCCAACAGCGAAGTTGTAAAAACCTCTGGGCACCTGCCGTCCCCCAGCAGTATATAGGTCTTCCCCCGGAATGAGCGTCACCCGGGGGTCGCGTTTAAATCGTCTCATATCGTGGGAACCAAATGGAACATTTAAAATTACAAACACCCGAAGAAGTTAAGGAGAAGAAGACAGAGGAGCACGGAGTCCCATTGCGGGACTCCAAAGGGCGCTTTAAGCGTCCTTCAAGACCACTCGCCAGCGATGGCAGAGGAATGGGGGCATATACGCCCACGTCGTTGGCGTCGACGCCTGACAGAAGCCGGAGGAGCTCTGTCAGCCTCGGCGTCGAGTCTGGGTCCGAGGACCTGGACTCCCACGACCTCAGCGGCCGGGCTTCTATGACCCGGAAGCGCAGCAGGTCGCAAGAAGTAGTGGAGAGCAGCGCACCAGCCACTAAGGTGCCTGCGAACCGGGGGATTTCGCCGTCGCGATCCGTGACCCCGACTCCGTTCAATAGGCGGGCATTGGTCGCCCGCAACCGACAAGAGGGGGAGCGCGCAGCAGAACAATTTGTTGCGCAGCTCCTGGACGAGTCCCGGCACCCGAGCTCGGATGTAGACCTCGTCCAGTCCGCCGCAGACTCTGTGGCCGCCATAATTACGGTGGCCACAAAGAGTCAAAATTTGAAGGGCACTTTCACCAATGCCCTCAAGAAGGCGGCCTCTCACCTCCAGGAAGTGGTGCATACGCTCGCGGAGCGCACCACCTCCGACGAGACGAGGCGGTTGCGGGCGGCAAACGACCGCCTGGCAGGGGAGGTGGCTGAGCTCCGCGCTGAGCTCAGCCAATTTCGCAAGTCGATGCAGCAGCCTAATGCCGTACCTCGGCAAGCAGAGGAGCAGCGCTCCCTGCTGACCGACGCGCAGCTGCGCCAGGTCATGTCGTCCGTAGGGACAATGATCAACGCGCGGCTGGGGAGCCTGGAGGCAAGACTGCCTCCGGAACCGCGTCGCCGTCCACCGCTCGCAGCGGACAACCTCGCGTCCGCTGCTAGGGACCCAGTGCCCACGTCGGGCCAGCGGTCCTATGCGACGGCGGCGTCAGCGTCGGTCGGCGTCCCCGCAGGGTCGAGACCTGCGGTCGGGAAGAAGGGGACTTCCAAAGCCCCTTCCCAGTCCCAGAGGGACTTCCCGCCCTTGAGGCCGAAACCTGCGGGCCCAACTCGCGCTTCGGCGCCGAAGGAACGCGCACCCGCGTCAACCACGGGTGCGCCTCGACTGGTTTCTGTCCCTGGTCCGTCTGCGTCGTCTAATGAGGGCTGGCAGACGGCTGGGGAGAAGAGGGAGATCCGGCGTCGGAAGAGGCGCGAGCGCAGGAGCGCTGCGAGGGCTGCGGCTGCCGAGCGGAAGGAAGGGCAGAGCAAAAAGGCCAAGAAGAAGAGGCCCGGGAAGCTCCGACCGCCAAGATCGGCCGCCGTTGTCATAACGGTGTCGCCGGAGGCGGTGGAGCGCGGCCTTTCATACGCCGCCGTCTTCAAGAAGGCGCGGGAGAGCGTCGGTGTGGCGGACTTGGGCCCCACCGGTGCCAGGACCCGCCTCGCCCAAACGGGGGCTCGAATTCTCGAGTTCCCCGGTGCGGAGGGCGCAAAGACGGCGGACACAGTCGCAGAAAGGCTGCGAGGGTTGTTCGGGGCGGAAGAAGGCGTCAAGATCGCCAGGCCCGTGAAGTGCGCGGAATTCCGAGTCGCTGGCCTGGACGATTCGGTCACGCCTGACGACGTCCGGGAGGCCATCCAAGTCAAAACTGGATGCCGCCTGGACGACGTCAAGGTTGGCGCCATCCGCCCCGGTCCCGGCGGTGTCGGAGCCGTGGTAGCGCAGTGCCCCGTCGCAGCAGCCAATATTTTGGTGGCTGCAGGAAGGCTCCTCGTGGGCTGGAGTTCCGCCAAGGTCTCGTCGTTGGCGGTTAGGCCCGCGAGGTGCCATAAATGCATGGCCGAGGGGCACGTGCGCGCCACGTGTAGAAGTGGCTTCGACTGCAGCGGACTGTGTTTCCGCTGCGGCCAGCCGGGGCACAAGGCGACGGACTGTTCCGCCGCCCCCCATTGCCCCGCGTGTGCGGCGGGTAAATTGCCCGCCAATCACATAATGGGGCGAAGGGGATGCAACCCTCCCCGGGCTTCCAAGCCTAAAAACGTCGCGGGTAGTCAATCGACCCCAGCTACCCCCGTCGTCGTCGCCGCTCTTCCACCGTCGCGGATGGAGGAGGATGTGGTTGCAGGTACGTCGGCCCAATAATGGACCACGACTGCACCCTCCTCCTCCAGGCGAACCTCAACCACTGCGCCGGTGCGCAGGATCTCTTCCTGCAATCCATGGCGCAGTGGTCGATCGGTGTGGCCGTAGCCGCGGAGCCCTATTATGTTCCTCCCCGCCCAAATTGGGTGGGTGACTGGGACGGCTCCGTGGCAGTCGTCAGCTCCACGGCTCCGCGTTCCCCGCCCTTGTCGCTCAAAGACAAGGGCTCGGGATACGTGGCAGCCGAATGGGGGGGATTACTCGTTTTCGGGGTCTACTTCTCCCCCAACCGGAGTCTGGCTGATTTCGAGGTCTTCCTCACATCCTTGGAGACCTCGATACGGCGTTTGGCATCAGGCCGCGTCCTGGTGATGGGAGACTTCAACGCAAAGTCCGAAGCGTGGGGGTCTCCCAGAACGGACGCCCGCGGTAGAGCGGTGGAAGAGTGGGCGAGTTCGGTGGGCCTCTGTCTGCTCAACAGAGGCACCACCGACACTTGTGTTCGGCAGCAGGGCGGGTCGATAGTGGACCTCTCGTTCGCTAGCCCTGCTGTCGCACACAACGTAAGGAACTGGCGAGTCCTGGAGGAGGTCGAGACTCTCTCGGATCATCGCTATATCCGAGCAGAGATCTCCCGGAATCCCCAGGACCCAGTTAGGGGTCACATGGCGGACAGAGCTCCCCGATTTCCGCGGTGGGCTGTGGGTCGTTTGAACCGGGACCTGTTGGAGGAGGCAGCCATAGTGCAGTCGTGGCTGTCTCCGGTGCCTCCCGACGAGGGGGTCGATGCTGCGGCGGGCCGCATTAGTGTTGCGCTTACGCAGGTTTGCGATGCGGCCATGCCGCGCGTCCGACGTAGGCCTCCTAGGAAGGAGGTCTACTGGTGGTCCCGGGAGTTGGTGGACCTCCGCGAGGCCTGCATTCGTGCCCGGAGGTCCTACACCCGCAGCCGGCGGCGACGCCGCAACGATAACGGGGAGGGCCAGCTGTACGAAGCGTACCAAGCAGCGCGTGACGCTCTGAAGCTGGCCATCTGTCGCGCCAAAGAACAGTCGCGGCAGGAGATGCTGGAGGGACTCGATCGTGACCCCTGGGGTCGCCCATACCGCGCGGCGCTGAGCAAGCTCCGCGCGACGGGCCCCCCCCTTACCGAGTCTCTTCAGCCTAGCTTCCTCACCGAAGTGGTCGAGGGCCTATTCCCGCCACAGGCGGAACACACGCCCCCGGCGATGGCCGCAGAGGCCGAAGTCCGGGAGGCCGACGAGGAGGACGTGGTGGTTCCGCCTGTCACGGAGGCGGAGATGGGGGCGGCCGTTCTGCGCATCCGCTCGAAGCGGACCGCCCCCGGGCCGGACGGAATTCCGGCCCGAGTGTTGGCCCTTGCCCTTGACCACATGGGCGACCGCCTCAGGGAACTGTTTGACGCGTGTCTGTCGTCGAGGAGGTTCCCTGAGTGCTGGAAGGTGGGGAGGCTGGTGCTCCTGCCCAAGCCGGGGAGAGCCCTGGACTCGGTCGCGGCCTACAGGCCTATCGTACTGCTGGACGAGGCGGGGAAGTTGCTGGAGAGGATTCTCGCTGCCCGCATCGTCCGGCACCTCGAGGAGGTGGGGCCCGATCTGTCGGACGCCCAGTTTGGTTTCCGTGCCGGGCGTTCGACGATCGACGCCATTTTGGCCCTGAGGGCCGCGACCGAGGAAGCCGTCAGAGGAGGCGGCGTGATGTTGGCGGTGTCCTTAGACATCGCCAACGCATTTAATACTCTGCCATTCGGCAGCATCGGGGAGGCACTCCGATTCCATGGGGTGCCCGCATACCTGAGGCTGCTGATGGCAGACTATTTGGAGCGGAGGTCTGTGTTGTGCGAGGACCGAGCAGGCGACGTCGTGCGCAGGGCGATATCGCGCGGTGTTCCACAGGGGTCCGTCCTTGGCCCTCTCCTGTGGAACATCGGCTATGACTGGGCCCTGCGCGGAGTCTTGCCCCCCGGGCTGAGCGTATTCTGTTACGCAGACGACACGCTGGTTGCAGCCCGGGGTCGCAACTTTGAGGAGGCGGCTCGCCTGGCCACCACGGGGGTCTCTCAGGTGGTCGGGCGAATCGAGGCGCTGGGGCTTAAGGTGGCCCTCACCAAGACGGAGGCCCTGTTGTTCCATGGGCCCCGTCGCGGGCCGCCTGCCGGCGCCTCGATCACCGTCGGCTCGGTCCTCGTACCGGTTCAGGCCCAGATGAGATATCTGGGCCTGGTGTTGGATGGACGATGGCTCTTCGACGAGCACTTCCGTCAGCTCGAGCCCAAGCTGGACGGCGCGGCGTCCGCCCTGGGGCGATTATTGCCCAACCTGGGCGGACCCAGTTTGGCGTGCCGGAGGCTCTACACGGGGGTAGTCCGGTCGATGGCGCTCTACGGCGCACCGGTGTGGGCGGGGTCCCTGACCGCCCAGAACCGCGCGCGGTTAAGCCGACCGCAGCGCACTTTGGCGGTCAGGGCAATACGCGGTTACCGCACCGTGTCCGCAGACGCGGCATGCGCCCTGGCCGGTACTCCCCCGTGGGATTTGGAGGCGGAAGTGCTCGCCGACGTTTATCGTCGAGCGGCCGAATTTCGGGCAGGCGGAGGCGGTCGCCCTCTGCTCGAGCAGGTGCGCGAGTGGCGCGAGGCCGCTCGACGAGCCATCGTGGCCCGATGGTCAGTCCGGCTGGAGGCTCCACGTGCGGGTTTTCGCACGGTGGAGGCGCTCCGGCCGGTCCTTTCGTTGTGGGTGTGGCGACAGCACGGGACCCTTTCCTTCCGGCTGGTGCAGGTATTATCCGGGCACGGGTGCTTCGGATACTACCTGCACAAGGTCGCGAGGAGGGAATCGAGTCCCGCCTGTCACCACTGTGATTGTGGCGAGGACACGGCGCAGCATACGCTGGAGTTCTGCCCGGCGTGGGCGCAGCAGCGTCGTGCCCTCGTCGAGACCATCGGTGCGGATCTCTCGCTATCGGCCATAATCCGCTCCATGGCCGATAGCGACAGGAATTGGAACGCAGTCGCCTCCTTCTGCGAGAACGTCATCTCGCAGAAGGAGGCGGCGGAGCGGGCCAGGGAGGAAAGTCTCCTCGCTGACCCGATCCGTCGCCGGTGAACTGGGCGGCGTCGGCGCGCCGATGCGCGCCTGATGCCACCCTGAGTAGGGCTGAGGGTGGGAGATCGGGGTATTTACTCTCCCACCCTCACCCTTCTGCGTAGTGGCGGCGTCTCTGGTGCACCCAGACGCCGCCGCCAGTGTTGGTGCCCGCGGGGCGCGGGCTGTCGCTGGGTGGGTCGTTGATGTCGTATCAGGTTCCAACGGCCCACCCGTCACGGTGAGGTGACGGTGCACAGGGGGGTTTTAGTCGGTATGCCGGTCGTGTCATCTTGACCGGTGAGCCCGACATAACCGTCCCACTGCCCCCCGAGTGGGACGGTATGCATCAGGAGCATTTCCCCCCTCAAAAAAAAAAAAAAAAAAAAAAAGGTTAGGTTGGGGTGTGTGGCCAGAGAACCTCCTAGTGTGCCTGACGGCTGCTGGTCCTTTCTACATTTCTCGTGGATTGGAACGGCAGTCGTTGGGCCGGTACACCCCGGGCAACACGGGTAATAATGTCCTTTCGGGGGCATTATTACTCGTGGCTAATACTCTGGCACGCGCGTAGGGAACCCGAGGCAGTTTGTCTCGGGGTTATCGGCCCGCGAGGGCCGCGTTTTGGGGGTCTCTCCACGTGTCCCTCTGATTTGCAGAGGACACGTGGATTTGAGACAGGGGGGGATAGAGGAAGAAAACCTCTTAAAAAAATTACCAGTGGGGGCCCAGTCGGGCGGTCTTGGGGCGGGTGGATCGGTCCAGCATGGACCCCCATCCGGCCCAACACGAGGGCATAGAGGAAGACAACCTCTTTAAAAAATCACCAGTGGGGGCCGTAAGGCCGGTGCGGGTCGCGTGGCGTCCTGCTCTGTCGAGCGGTCTTGGGGCGGGTGGATCGGTCCAGCATGGACCCCCATCCGGCCCAACACGGGGGATAGAGGAAGAAAACCTCTCTAAAAAATCACTAGCTGTGAAGCTCAGGCTTCCTGCCCAGTCGGGCGGTCTTGGGGCGGGTGGATCGGTCCAGCATGGACCCCCATCCGGCCCAACCCGTAATCCTGAACTGACAGGACCGGGGGCCTTCGGGCTGCGAGGAAGAAAACCTCTATAAAAATTACCCAAAGCCTAAGTTTTTGGTGGCCCGGCGAGGGGCTGTATGGCTGGGGGGAACCCAGTCATTAGGGCCACCCAAAACAAAATATGAGATGTCGGCCAAAGGTTTTAACCTACCCCAGGAGGGTACCGGGTGCGCCGCGCCCGGAGAATCCCTCACGGAGCCTTCTGGCTCCGTCTGCCCCTCGTATTCTGGGGGGGGCAACCGCCATCACAGCGCAGTGCCGCGCGAAATATCTGGCACCGAAGTTTCCGCAGAGTCAAGTCGTGACTCTGCGTTGAGGATGAAGGTTCCCAAAAAGGGGAAAGGAGATATTGACGGAGGGCCGCTTGAACCGTCTTCCGTTAGGAAACGAGTACACGACCCTGCTCTGGTGGGAGGTGGGTCGGTGGATCTGTCCTCGGATGAGGAAGGCCCGCTGGCACCGAAGTTGCCGACCGCGAGGAGAGGTCGGCAGGCTTCGAGAGGCGTGAGTGCTTCACGGCCGCTGAGGGACGCACAGGGTAGATTCGTGCGCCCCAATACTCCGGCGGCCAGTGAAGCAGAGAGTGACATGGGGGTCACTACCGAGGATCCTGGTGGCGAAAGTTGTACATCGCTAGGGAGCTCAAAGGCGGAGCTCAACGCCACCAGAAGAGAGCAGCGCAAAGCCGTCGCGGCCGACGAAGTGTCGGAAATGGCCCGACGCGCACGCGAGCGACGCGCTGCTCTAGCGGCGGAAGGGGGGGCGCCATCCGCGGTGGCCCTAAGTCAACTTGCTTTGGACGGTGTGGACTTAGTCCTGAAGGTTGCCACCAAATCCGGCAGCCTGAAGGGCACGTTCACCCGCGGTCTCAAGGAGGCTGCCGCGGATATTAAGGAGGCGGTTGGCATCCTCCTCAACAGGACGGCCTCAGACGAGGTCGCGAAATTGCAGGAGGAAAACAGCCGTCTCCGAAACGACTTAGAGGACCTCCGGCGACAAGTCGCTGCGCTGAGCGAGCAGCAGCAGCGACACACGTCAACTGATGCCGCACCGGTAGTGGCCCCGGCTCCCGCACTGGGACCGGCAGGCGCTCGTACCGATGACGAGGTCGAGCGCATCGTTCGGCTCTGCATGCTCCAGTGCGGGAGCATGGTCAATGCCCGCATGGAGGCGATTTCTCGGCGCCTCCCTGCGGAAAACCTCCGTCCGCCCCTAGCGGCCGATACACGGCGGAAGGCTCAGGAGCCGCCGAGACCTGCGCCTCGGAAGGAGAAGCCCGCGGATGGCATGGTGAGAGTCCCATCGAGCGATCAGCCCACGACCGCCGGGTCTAAGGGTGAGACCTGGGCGACAGTCGTGGGCCGCAAGAAGGCCCGCAAAGCCGCCAAGGCGGCCTCAGCAGTGACGCGCGCCCCCGGCCGAACCGCAAAGGCGGTTGCACAGCCTGCGCGACGGACTGCCAAAGGCGCTCGCAAAGGACCGGCAGTACGTGCTCCGCGTTCCGAGGCTGTGACGCTTACGCTGCAGCCCGGAGCTGCGGAGCGCGGGGTAACGTACCAGTCGGTGATTGCCGAGGCCAAGGCCAAGATCAAACTATCAGATCTTGGTCTTCAGTCCGTCACCCTCAGGCAGGCTGCCACGGGTGCGCGGCTGTTCGAGGTGGCTGGTGCTGCGAGCGGCAGTGCCGAAAAGGCGGACGCTCTGGCCGCCAAGATGAGGGAGGTCCTCAACCCTGAGGACGTACGGGTCTCCAGGCCAATGAAAACCGCAGAGGTTCGGATTGCTGGCCTGGACGACTCCGTGACCTCCGAGGAGGTGATGGCGGCCGTTGCCCGAAGCGGAGAGTGTCCGCCGGACAAGGTGCGGGCCGGCGACGTACGCGCCGACGCTACCGGACTCGGCGTGGTCTGGGTTCGGTGCCCTGTAGCGTCGGCAAAGAAGATCGCCTCAAGCGGCAGATTGCTGGTAGGCTGGGTTGCAGCGAGGGTGAAACTCCTGCAGCCCCGGGCTTTGCGGTGCTTCCGGTGCCTGGAGAAGGGGCACGTCCGGGCAAAGTGCACCGCTGAGGTTGACCGTAGCGACCTTTGCTATCGCTGCGGTCGGCCCGGCCACAAGGCGGCCCAGTGTTCCGCGGCGCTCAACTGCAGCTTGTGTTCGGCTGCAGGGAAGCCAGCGGGACACAAAGTGGGCGGAGGGGCCTGTGGCGCGCCTGCCAGCAAGGCCAAGAAACAGAAGAAGAGGAGCTCTAAGCCTGCCGGGGAAACCTCGCCGCCCCCGCAGGCTAGTAGCTCCGCGGCCGACTCCCGGCCCAGGACCGTTGCCGAGGGAATGGAGTGTCAATAATGGCACAATTCCATTTCCTCCAGGGCAACATCAATCACTCTGCCAGAGCTCAGGATCTTTTACTCCAGAGCATGGCAGAGTGGTCGATCCACGTGGCTGTGGTCGCCGAACCGTACTTCATCCCCGCCCGTGACAACTGGCTGGGGTGCGCTGACGGTTTGGTGGCCATTATTGGCGAGACTCTGATCGACCCGTCTCGGGGCCGCGGCTGGGTCGCTGCCATGGGACCTGGAAGCGGCGCTCCTGGCGTCACTCTATCGTTGGCGCCAGGAGGCGCTAGCTCGGGGCGAAGGACCTGTTTTTCCCGCAGTCGAGGCGGCGAGGTCCGAGCTCCGCCAGGTCCTAGTGGCGAATTGGAAGGAACGACTTGTGCACCCCAGTGCCGGGCACGCCACGATTGTGGCGGTAAGACCCGTGTTTGAGGAGTGGCTGGAGAGGCGGCATGGCGCCCTCACCTTCCGGCTGACACAGGTTCTAACTGGCCACGGTTGTTTTGGCCAGTTCCTGTGTCGTATACGCCGGCAAGAGACGCCCGGTTGTCACCACTGCGGCGACTGCCGCGACGTTGTAGAGGACACGGCGCTGCACACTTTGGCGGTTTGCCCAGCCTGGGCATCGCAGCGCCGTGAGTTGATCGCGGCAGTCGGATCGGTTGCCCTCTCGCTCCCGGCCGTAGTTCAGTCTATGGTCCGGAGTGAGAGGTCGTGGAACGCCGTCGCCTCCTTCTGTGAGGAAGTCATTTCCATCAAGGAGGCGGCGGAGCGGGAGAGGGAGCGTTTAAACCCTCTCCCCAACCGCAGAGCCGGGCGCCGGAGGGCGCGCGATGACCTCCAGCCACCCTGAGGTTTGACCTGGGGGTGGCGGGCTTTGTGGGCCTGCCCGCCATCCGTTCAGCACCAGGTCCGAGAGGCGGCGTGCGTGTTCCCACGCGCGCCTCTGTGTCGAGTCCGTCTCCCCTCTAGGGGGGAGACAGTAGGGTTTTATAATGTCGGAAGTGCCTATTTTGGGTAGGTCTTTTGTGTAGTGGCCTGCCGTTTCATACGGCGGGCCGAAACCTCGGCGGGGTCGCGACCGCATGCGAAAGCGATTCGCGCGACCCCGCCGATAGTGGTTTTGTCGAGGAACACCGTGGTAGGTTTAGTCGGTATTCCGGGAGGTACATTATTTCTTTTCCATCTTCTTTTACCCCGGCGAGTCCGACATAATCCCTCCGCCCGCCCCCGCGGAGGGATATGCGTCATAGCATTCCCCCACGTAAAAAAAAAAAAAAAAAAAAAGGTTAGGTTAGGTTAGGTTCATAGACAGGGAGCCGGACGCTCGGTGCCACCACTGCGTCCATTGCGGGGAGGACACGGCGCAACAAACCTCCTAGGCGTCAGGTGTACTGGTGGTCTGACGACATTAGTCAGAAACGCGCCGCTTGCATTGCGGCGCGTCGCCAGTACACTAGGTACCGCCGACGCAGGCGGTACCGTGACCCGACCGTGGAGGCACGGCTGCGGGGCGATTACGTACAGCGGAAGCACGCCCTGCAGTCCGCCATCAGTGAGGCCAAAACCCAAAGATGGGAAGAGTTCCTGGGGACTCTCGAGGCAGATCCGTGGGGCCGCCCGTACAAGGCGGTCAGGGGCAAGTTGCGCCCCTGGGCCCCACCGGTCACCGAGAGTCTCCAGCCCCGGCAATTAGAGGAGGTGGTCTCCGCTCTCTTTCCTTCGAGAGCGGAGCACACGCCTCCCGAAATGGCGCCGCCCGATATTGAGGAGGGCGGTGCCGATGCCGGGGCGCCAGAGGTAACAATGGCGGAGCTCGGCGCGGCAATGGTTCGGCTCCGGGGCAAAAACACTGCCCCGGGGCCGGACGGAATTCCTGGCCGCGCCTGGGTTTTGGCCTACGACGCCCTAGGGGACCGGCTCCTCAGGCTGTTTAACGCCTGTTTGGAGTCGGGACGGTTCCCTGCCATGTGGAAGACGGGTAAGCTGGTCCTCCTGAGAAAGGAGGGCCGCCCCGCGGACTCTCCCTCCGCGTACCGCCCCATAAAGCTGTTGGATGAGGTGGGCAAGCTCTTTGAGCGTGTAGTGGTTGCCCGCCTCTCCAAGCACCTGGTGCGGGTGGGCCCCGACTTGTCCGAACTGCAGTTCGGATTCCGAGAGGGCCGATCGACGATTGACGCGATCAGTCGCGTCAAGGCCCTCTCGGATGAGGCGGTCGCCTCGCGCGGGGTGGTGTTGGCGGTGTCCTTGGACATCGCCAACGCGTTCAACACCCTGTCGTGGGCGACTATTAGGGAGGCGCTCCGATTTCATGGAGTGCCTCCCTACCTGCGCCGAATAGTTGGGGACTACCTGCACCAGAGAAGTGTATTCTGTGTGGGGCGGCACGGAGAGACGTTCATGAGGGAGGTGTCGTGCGGTGTTCCGCAGGGTTCCGTTCTTGGACCGATCCTGTGGAACATCGGCTACGACTGGGTTCTGCGGGGCGCCCTGCCCCCGGGCGTCGGCGTAACTTGTTACGCCGACGACACGCTGGTCACGGCCCGGGGAGAGGATTACGGGGCAGCTGCCCGTCTTGCCACGGCAGGGGTGGCCCTGGTCGTCGGTAGAATTAGGATGTTGGGACTGGAGGTGGCGCTGGAAAAGTCCGAGGCCCTGTTGTTTCATGGGCCTCGGCGGGCGCCGCCACCAGATGCCCACATCATAGTTGGAGGGGTCCGCATCGGGGTGGAGCCGAGTATGAAATACTTGGGGCTCCACCTCGACGGCCGCTGGAACTTTCACGTCCATTTTAGCCGCCTGGCCCCCCGGTTGATGTCGGCGGCGGGAGCGCTTAGCTCTCTGCTGCCGAATATCGGGGGGCCGAGTGTCGTCTGCCGCCGCCTCTATCTGGGGGTGGTGCGGTCGATGGCCCTCTACGGGTCGCCCATTTGGGCCGGCGCCCTCGATCGCCGAAACATCGCCCTCCTGAGGAAACCTCAGAGGGCGATGGCGATCAGGGTGTCGCGGGCGTACCGCACCGTCTCCTTTGAGGCGGCGTGCATCCTGGCGGCATCGCCGCCCTGGGATTTGGAGGCGGAGGTCCAAGCGTCGGTGTATCACTGGCGCGTGGACCTCCGGCTCCATGGTGAGGAACCCACTCACGGGGCGGTGGAGACGCGAAGGTCCCAGGCTCGACTGGTCCTCGAGGCCAAGTGGGGGGAAAGGCTGGCCCAGCCCCGCTACGGGGTGAGGACCGTCGAGGCTGTCCGTCCGGTGCTAAGGCAATGGACGGACAGACGGCGCGGACCGCTCACCTACCGGCTTACTCAGGTGCTCTCCGGACACGGCTGTTTCGGAGAGTACCTGTGCAAGATAGCCGGTAGGGAGCCGACAACCAGGTGTCACCACTGCGAGGAGTGCGACCGGGACACGGCGCAGCACACGCTGGAGGAGTGTCCAGCGTGGGCCGAGGAGCGCTGTGCCCTGGTCGCCGTGATTGGCCCCGACCTCTCGTTGCCGACCGTCGTATCCATGATGGTCGGCGACGACAGGTGCTGGGGTGCAATGAGGTCCTTCTGCGAGGCTGTCATCTCGCAGAAGGAGGCGGCGGAGCGGGGGCGTGAGGAAGATCCTTACGCCCCGGACATCCGCCGCCGGAGGAGGGGGCGCAGGAGACGCGCTTATGTCGCTCTCCTGCCTCCCACCTAAGGGTTCTGGGTGGCAAGGCCTCAGGGGACCCTGCCACCCGTGAGTAAGAACCCACAGAGGGCGCGCGCGGTGTTCCCGCGCGCCTTCTAACGTCGAAAGGGGAGAGCGGTGAAATGCTCTCCCCCGGGGACGAGAGGAGGTCGGGTCCTATCGACCCGGCCGGCACCCACACGGGGGAGCCTGCTATGGATGAATCTTTTTAGACTCCCAACAGGCCCCCCCCATTGGGTGAGAGAGGGAACACCCCAGGTTTTTTTAGTGGGTATACCAGCAGTAGGCTGGTGAGTCCCACACGCCCCGCCGGTGCCGTCCCCTAGCCGGCGGGTAGTGCATCAAGCATTTTTTCCTGGGTATCAAAAAAAAAAAAAAAAAAAGGTTAGGTTAGGTTAGGTTAGGTTAGGTTAGGTTAGGTTAGGTTAGGTTAGGTTAGGTTAGGTTAGGTTGGGGGGCCTGCTATGGATGAATCTTTTTAGACTCCCAACTGGCCCCCCCCATTGGGTGGGAGAGGGAACACCCCAGGTTTTTTTAGTGGGTATCCCAGCACTAGGCTGGTGAGTCCCACACGCCCCGCCGGTGCCGTCCCCTAGCCGGCGGGTAGTGCATCAAGCATTTTTTCCTGGGAATCAAAAAAAAAAAAAAAAAAGGTTAGGTTAGGTTAGGTTAGGTAAGGTTAGGTTAGGTTAGGTTAGGTTAGGTTAGGTTAGGTTAGGTTAGGTTAGGTTAGGTTAGGTTAGGTTAGGTTAGGTTAGGTTAGGTTAGGTTAGGTTAGGTTAGGTTAGGTTAGGTTAGGTTAGGTTAGGTTAGGTTAGGTTAGGTTAGGTTAGGTTAGGTTAGGTTAGGTTAGGTTAGGTTAGGTTAGGTTAGGTTAGGTTAGGTTAGGTTAGGTTAGGTTAGGTTAGGTTAGGTTAGGTTAGGTTAGGTTAGGTTAGGTTAGGTTAGGTTAGGTTAGGTTAGGTTAGGTTAGGTTAGGTTAGGTTAGGTTAGGTTAGGTTAGGTTAGGTTAGGTTTTTTTTTTTTTTTTTTTTTTTTGTATTGACAGATTGAGGAAAAAATCCTTCATGGACACCTGAGGGGGACACTCAGGTAGTGTTGGACTCCTACCAACTAAAAACCCCAATCTGTCATTTCTAATTTTACCCCTATCATAGATAAGGCCTTTGGTTTTTCAAATTTTATTTATATTTTCAGACTTATTTTTATTTTATTTAATATGTTTCTTTAAGTTACCCATTTTGGGTAAGTATAACCAAGTTCATTATTTTTACTGTATATTATTTTAATCTCTTTTTATATCGCTTATTTTTATATCTATCTATATTTATCATGTAGTGTTCATTATTTACAATTATATTTATATTTTATGTTTTGTTTCTTTTTATTACAGTTATCGCAATTTTGGTGCAATAATTTATTAGCTTTTCTCTCTTTTCTCCTGCCATCATCTCCGAAAGATTTTCGCCACACATTTCTGCTTCGAGTTCCTGCTCCAGCTGAAAACGTTCTCGACCAAACATGGGACATTCAAAGAGTAAGTGAGGGATGTCCTCATCGACCGCCGGATCGCAGGCGCACGATGAGTTCTCCTTACACTTAAATCGCTTTAAGTATGAGGAGAAACCACCGTGTCCCGTCATGACCTGTGTGATAACGCTCGTCAGTTCAACTTTTTTGATAATTCTATGGGCCGCCAGAACATCTGGGAAAAACAGTTTCGTGATAGAAGCGGTTTCGCCAGATTTGTACCTTCTATCCCATTCCTCAATCGTATGCAAACGGAGCATACGCTTGACGAATGAGACAGGACAGCGGTCGTAGTCCGGCTTCTTTTTGGATCGCAGAGCAGCCTCCTTCGCTAATAGATCCGCTCTCTCGTTCCCATCCAAACCAGCGTGGGCTTTGATCCAGAACAAGGAGACGCGCTTGTTCTGGAGTCTACAGCGTCTTATGGCGTCTCTTGTTTCCACCGCTAGTGGATGGGTCGAGTCCGGGTTTGCGACGGTCTCTAGGGCTGCTCTGGAGTCGCTGTAGATGCCGAAGGTGGACTCTTTCCTTTTCATGGCTTCCCCCGTTGCCTTCGAAAGTGCCAGCAGTTCTGCCTGATAAACCGTGCGGTTAGGTTAGGTTAGGTTAGGTTAGGTTAGGTTAGGTTAGGTTAGGTTAGGTTAGGTTAGGTTAGGTTAGGTTAGGTTAGGTTAGGTTAGGTTAGGTTAGGTTAGGTTAGGTTAGGTTAGGTTAGGTTAGGTTAGGTTAGGTTAGGTTAGGTTAGGTTAGGTTAGGTTAGGTTAGGTTAGGTTAGGTTAGGTTAGGTTAGGTTAGGTTAGGTTAGGTTAGGTTAGGTTAGGTTAGGTTAGGTTAGGTTAGGTTAGGTTAGGTTAGGTTAGGTTAGGTTAGGTTAGGTTAGGTTAGGTTAGGTTAGGTTAGGTTAGGTTAGGTTAGGTTAGGTTAGGTTAGGTTAGGTTAGGTTAGGTTAGGTTAGGTTAGGTTAGGTTAGGTTAGGTTAGGTTAGGTTAGGTTAGGTTAGGTTAGGTTAGGTTAGGTTAGGTTAGGTTAGGTTAGGTTAGGTTAGGTTAGGTTAGGTTAGGTTAGGTTAGGTTAGGTTAGGTTAGGTTAGGTTAGGTTAGGTTAGGTTAGGTTAGGTTAGGTTAGGTTAGGTTAGGTTAGGTTAGGTTAGGTTAGGTTAGGTTAGGTTTTTTTTTGATATCCCCTCGAGGGTAAATCCGCCCCGAGAGGGAGTTTATTGCGATGCAATACGCGAGACATTCTGCTATTTGATACAGAAATTTATTAGATTACAATTTAGTTAGCGTTGGCATTACCAATTTCTGTTTTATGGAGACAATCATAGTGGGTTTTAGAGAGCCTTAAATCTATTCTTATGTCTAAACCTAATTCTGAGACCCACTCAACCTGCCATCCGGCCACCGCACAACGATTACCATTGAGTGGTTAGCACTGTCAATCGCTGCGCCACGGCCAAACGGCAAGCGAAATGGGCTCCGTATAACACTTAAATCTAATCTTATATATGTATAAACATAAATCTAAACTTAAACTTTAACATGGTTAATTTCTATATAATTGAACTTGTGTATTTTCACTGAAATTGCTTTTGGGGTGTAGCGATACATATTAACTAATACTGGGTATAACAAGTGGTAATATTAACCTATACAGTCTGTATGTACAAAGTGGTCATATTAACATATGCAGTGAGGAATATAAATGTGTTTATATTCTAGATAGGTAGTAGGGTATTAATTGTTAACATTTATGACCATATTATGATTAGGTGACAGTTTAAATAAGTTTGTATAGTCTTGAATCTAATCTTATATCTAAACTTAGCCCTAAAATGGCTAATATAATTATATATTCTAGGTAGGTAGTAGGGTATTAATTGATAACATTTATGACCATATTATTATTGGGTGACAGTTTAAATTAGTTAAACTTAACTCTAAAATGGCTAATATACATCCATTATTAGTTTGTGTGTGTTATCATTAATGTTTCTTAGAGGGTGTGGCGGTGCCTATCAATGTCTTCTGTATGTACAAAGTGGTTTTATTGACATATGCAGTAAGGAATATAAATGTGTTTATATTCTAGATAGGTAGTAGGGTATTAATTGAAAACATTTATGACCATATTATGATTAGGTGACAGTTTAAATAAGTTTGTATAGTCTTAAATCTAATCTTATTATTTAAACTTAACTCTAAAATGGCTAATGTATATACATTATTAACTTTTGTGTGTTGTCATTAATATTTCTTAGAGGGTGTGGCGGTGCCTATCAATGTCTTCTGTATGTACAAAGTGGTTTTATTGACATATGCAGTGTGGATTATAAAATTAATTTATATTCTAGGTAGGTAGTAGGGTATTGATTAATAATATTTATGACCATATTATGATTGGGTGACAGTTTAAATTAGTTTGTATAGGTAATCTTAAGTCTAAACTTACATATATCTAAACTTAACTCTAGAATAGCTAATATGTACTTATACATTTTTAATGTTTTGTGTGTTGTCATTAAATTTGCTTATAGGGTATAGGCAAAGTGGTTATATTAACATTATATAATGTGGAGCATTAAATGTGTTTGTATTCTGAGTAGTTGAATGGGCACCTATTGTTTAATTACATATGTTAAGTTAAAAAGTTTGAGTAAGTTTTGTAAAACCTTAAATCTAGTCTTATATCTAAGCTTAAGTCTAAATAAAATTCTAGAATGGTTAATGTGTACCTTAATTATTAGGTTTTGTGTGTTACCATTAAAATTGTTTGGGAGGTGTAGCGGTGCCTATCAATGTATTCTGGGTATACAGAGTGGTTGTGTTAGTGTTAAGAATATATAGTGTTGAACATTGCATGTGTATATTCTGAGTCTTGGAGTGTTGATTGATGGCATAGTGACCATATCATGATTAGGTGAAAGTTTAAGTAAGTTTTGTACATTCTTAAATCTATGACCTTATATCTAAACTTAAATCTAAACTTAAACGCTAAAATGATTAATATGTACATTATTGAATTGGTGTATAAGCATTATGGTTTGCTTAGTTGGGATGTACCAGTACCAATTCATGGGATAAGGATATACATATGTAGTGACTTTATATAAATAATAAGTTCCGCTTACGTATGGCAGATGGCGTCAGCGTTTGGTTTCTAAAATATGATTACATCTAAAGTGTGTGTTAAACGATGTTCTGGTGGTGAAGGCGCTACATAAAGCATATAGGCACTCTATTTATGTAGGTTGAGTGATTCAGAATTGATTGACTTCAAGATAACTCAAGCTTATATTTATACATTTGTGGAATTCTCGTCTATGTAGTATGAACTATGATTTGAATTTAGCTTTGTAGGTCCAGAAGTAAGTTCCGCCCACATCTGCTAGATGGCGGTAGTGATTGATTTGTAAAAATAGCGTTGCGCGCTTAAGCGCATAAAAGACTGTTACGTAAGTTACGTAAGTTAAAAACATGATTTTTTGTTTGTGTAGTTATTATGTTGTTTATTATGTCATTTCGTAGGTTTTAGGTCTAAAACAGATAGGGTCAAAGAAATTATGTAAATGGGGTGATTCGTTTAGAGTTTATTAGGAATTTTCGGTAGTGGAGATTGTCAAATGTAAAAATGTAAGATTTTGTTCAGTAAACTTTTTGTATAGTGGTGGTATGTTTATTATTGGTTAATAAGTGTTGCCTGCTTCCGTAGGACGGTTATGCCAATCTATGGTGTGTAATAACACTGGTAATTGGTAAGTTATCAGATTTACGATAATAAGTTCCATCAGCCTCTAATAGATGGCGATAGTGGTCGGTTTCTGAACATGTAATATGTAATATTAATATGTAATATGTTCTATAAGCTAGGGCGCGGGGAAACCAAATATTACGTAACTTGGAAACCTGATTTTTTGTTTGTGTAGTTATTATGTTGTTTATTATGTCATTAGCAGGTTTTAGGTCTAAAACAGATAGGGTCAAAGAAATTATGTAAATGGGGTGATTCGTTTAGAGTTTATTAGGAATTTTCGGTAGTGGAGATTGTCAAATGTAAAAATGTAAGATTTTGTTCAGTAAACTTTTTGTATAGTGGTGGTATGTTTATTATTGGTTAATAAGTGTTGCCTGCTTCCGTAGAATGGTTATGCCAATCTATGGTGTGTAATAACACTGATAATTGGTAAGTTATCAGATTTACGATAATAAGTTCCATCAGCCTCTAATAGATGGCGATAGTGGTCGGTTTCTGAACATGTAATATGTAATATGTTCTATAAGCTAAGGCGCGGGGAAACCAAATATTACGTACTTGGAAACATGATTTTTTGTTTGTGTAGTTATTATGTTGTTTTTCGTTTCGTTTGATAGGTTTATGTCTGAAACAGATGAGATAAAAGAAATTGTGTATATGGAGTAATCCGTTTGGGGGTTATTAGGAGTTTTCGGTGGTAGAGTTTGTCAAATGTATAAATGTCTGTAATTGTTCAGTAAACTTTTTGTATAGTGATTGTATGTTTATTATTTGGTTAGTGAGTGCCGCCTGCTTCTGTGACACGGTTATGCCTATCTATGGTGTGTGATAACACTGGTAATTGGTAAGTTATCACTTATCAGATATACGATAATAAGTTCCATCAGTTCCTAATAGATGGCGATAGTGTTTGGTTTCTGAACATTTCATTTCGTTTAAGCTAAGGCTCGGGGGAACGAAATATTACGTAACTTGGAAATATGATTTTTTGTTTGTGTAGTTATTATGTTGTTTTTTGTGTCGTTTGACAGATTTGGGTCTAAAACAGATGAGATAAAAGAAATTGTGTGAATGGAGTAATCCGTTTGGGAGTTATTAGGAGTTTTCGGTGGTTAGAGTTTGTCAAATGTAGAATTTATGTTTTTGTTCAGTGAAATTTTTGTATTGTAATATTATGTTTATTATTCGGTTTCACCTAAAATGTGTGTTAACGCAGTTAACTGGTAGGCAATAATAAGTGCCGCCTACTTCCATAGCACGGTTACGGCGCCTATCTATGGTATGTGATAGCGCTGATAATTGATAAGATATCTGTTTATCGATATTGAGTTCCATCAGCATCTAACAGATGGCGTTAGTGTTTAATGTCTAAAAATAGCATTACGTTTAGGCTGAAGCGCCGATTAGACCATATATTACGTAACTTAGAAATATGATTTTTTGTTTGTGTAGTTATTATGTTGTTTCTTGTGTCGTTTGACAGGTTCTGGTCCAAAACAGATGAGATAAAAGAAATTGTGTGAATGGGGTAATCCGTTTGGGAGTTATTAGGAGTTTTCTGTGGTTAGAGTTTGTCAACTGTAGAATTTATGTTTTTGTTCAGTGAAATTTTTTGTATTGTTATAATATTATGTTTATTATTCAGTTTCACCTAAAGTGTGTGTTAGCGCTGGTAGCTGGTAGGCAATAATAATAGCCGCCTACTTCTATAGCACGGTTACGGCGCCTATCTATGGTATGTGATAGCGCTGATAATTGATAAGATATCTGATTATCGATATTGATATTGAGTTCCATATGTTTTCTTTCTAAAATTAGCATTATTTCTGTGTGGTGTGTGGTGAACTATTGTGATAAGTGTGGTGAGTGGTAATGACTGATAACGCTGATAACTGATAAGCGTTAGGTCGTTGACCGATAATGAGTAGTGATTGCAACGTGTGAGGTTGTATATGTGGGTGTGTGGAGTGTAGTGTTATTATGTTATTAAGCTTGATATTGATGGTATGATTATTGTGTATGATGATTGTCGTTAGGTATTGTTGAATTTTTTAAGTGAGTTTACTATGTAGGTAATGTGTGTTATGAATGAATTAATGGTTTCTTCGTTTTGTAGAAGTTGGGTTATATTGTATGGATCGGTGTCGTGATGAGTGCAGGTTAACTCATGTGTGTAGCGTGTATGAGCGAAGCGAGGACATAGTGTAATTAGGTGAATGAAAGTTTGTGTAGTCGTGTCGTCGCAGGGGCAATGGTCGTCGGCTATTATGTGGAATCTGTGTAGGTAGGATTTGTGGTATGCGTGGTCCGTGAGAAGTTGGGTGAGTGCGAATGTTTGTCCTGTTGTATTTATGAGTTTGTGTAGGTGTGTGAGTGTGGGGCACCATGTTTTGATTTTAATGCCCTTGTTGTTTAGAAGGTATCTCTCTTCGGCTTTCTGGTAGCTAATGCTTTTGTTTATTTTCTTTTCTAAGCTTAATGGGAAGTTGTAGTATACAGGGGACGTCTTTTTCTCTGCTGCCGCTTTTGCGGCGATGTCCGCGACCTCGTTCCCGTGTACCCCGACATGCGCCTTTACCCAGATGAATTTTATTATGGTGTTACTGGTGTGTATGAAGTGTTGTATGTTGTTGGTGAGTTTGTGTGTGCTTCGTGTGTTCTGAACGTCTTCCAAGGCCGATCTAGAGTCAGACATGATGACGGCTGCATGTACCCGATGATCGCGTAACCATCTGCAGGCTTGGTCGATGGCTACTAGTTCGGCCTGGAAGACTGTGCAGGTAGAGTGTAGTTTGTAGGTTTTGGTGATAGTTGTGTTGTCGGGTGTTTGTACGACGAAAGCAGCGCCCACGAGTTCATCGTGTTTGCTGCCGTCCGTGAATATGTGGTGTTCATGCAGGTGATTGATGAGAAGGTCATCGAGTTCTTGTTGCGTGTTGGCAGTGTCGAAGGGATGTGGCGTGCGGTGTGCGGGGTGTAGTAATTCGGATGGGTGTGTTGGTGTGTCGAGTGTAATGTCATGTGGGAGATGGTTCGAGTGTCCTGCAATTCTGGTGCTCTCGGTTACCGCGGTTTCCTCTGCTTTAATGTCGAGCGGAGTGAGTGTGGAAATGGCTATGGCGTTGGTGGTATTGATTGTTCGGAATCCGCGGATGATTTTTAATGCGAAGCCCCGCTGAACCGAGAGGAGTTTTTTGCGGTTAGTCTTGAACTCGAGGGCTTTGCGCCACACGCTAGAGGCGTAGCATATGATGGGCTCTATTACCCCTCTATAGAGGGTGTGTATGTTTTGTGAATGAATGCCCCAGGTGGGTCGTATGAATGTAGTGAGTCTATTGTGGAGTGCGCGTGCTTTGTGAGTAATGTAATCTACGTGTTGTGTGAAGTGTAGGTTGTCGTCGATGACGACTCCCAGCACTTTAGCTGTGCGGCTGAATGGAATGTGGTTATTGTGCATGTTGATGTGTATTTGTTTTGTTTTGGGTGTGAAGGCGAGAGCTATTGTTTTTTGTGGTCCGAACGTTAATTTGTTGGCTTCTCCCCATTCCGAGATGGTGGCTAGACATTGATTGACGTTGTGTTGTAATTTAATGAGGTTCTTGTGTGATGCAATTAGTACAATGTCGTCCGCGAAGGCCTGTAGGTTGCAACCCTCCGGCAGTGTCCTGTCCCTGGTTGAGCCACCGGACAAGTCCAGTAGTTCATCCAGGATCAGGTTCCAGAAGGTTGGGCCGCACACGGACCCCTGGATGCAGCCCCTGGTCAGTCTTTTGGTGGCCTTTGCGTCGGAGTAGTGTAGTGTGGCGGTGCGGTCTGTGAGGTAATTTTGAATAATTGTATATATGTTTCTGGGGCAGTGTACGTGGTGTAGGCGTGTGAGTATGGCAGGCCACCATGCATGGTCAAAGGCGGCTTTTATATCCAGCGAGATCATGGTGACGTGCCGGCCGTTGCTTTTGTGTGTTCTGATGGTATTGAGCATGTCTGTGAGTGCGTGTGTTGTCGATATTTGTTGCTTGAAACCATATTGGTGGGCGTTGGATGTGTGTGTTGTGTTGAGATGGTGTGTGAGGCGCTGTGTTATTAGTTTTTCCAGTGTTTTGCCTAGGATAGGCAGGAGGCCAATGGGTCGGAATGAAGCGGTGCTTGTGTAATCGGTTTTGTTGTGTTTTGGTATAATTTTTATGATTGCGTGTTTCCATGAAGTGGGGAATATGGATAATGTAAGGCATCTATTCATAAGTTTTGTTATTAGCTCGGGGAAGCAGAGTGCGAAGTTATAGCAGATGTCAGAAGTGAGGTGATCAGCGCCGGGTGACTTGCCGGGGTTCATATGTTTTAATATGTCGAGTATTTCGTGTTGTGTGAATTGTGGTTCGTCGTGAGTGTTAGGTGGTTGTTGTGTGAATGTGCGTGTTGAGTGTTGTTCTGGGGTGTCGGGTGTGTCGTCTGGGTAATATTTGTGGAGGAAGGTGGTGGCCGTTTCATGACTGGACGTGGTGTATGTGCCGGGTGATATTTCTATTGTACATGGTGGTTTCGTGGGCGGACCGAGTTTAATAATTCTATTTGTGACCGACCAAACATCCTCTTTACCTTGTCTGGTACAAAACTGTCTAAAGTGTTCTGTGGAGGTCTTTTTGATAGCTTCGGCATATGTTACTTTGAGTGAGTCTCTCTCAACGAGAGCGTCAGTTAATGGCAAGTTTCTAGATTTAAGTTGTGTGATTCTGCGGTGGTTGTTAATTACTTGTCTCTTTAGCTCGGTAAGTTCTTCAGTCCACCACGGTGCTCTAGGGGGGCGTCTGCCAGCGTGTGGTAGATGTGTGTTGCATGTGTGTTGGATGAATTTGGTGAGTTTGCCGGTGTATGTGTCTATGTCCCGTTGGGTGTTGAGTGTGTCGATGTCTATTGTGTAGATGTCGGTGTTCAATATTTGTGTTTTGAATATGTCTTTCAGTGTGTCCCATTCGCGGTAGAGTTTGGTGTTATATCTGAATGTTGTGGTATGAGGGTTGGGTTTGAAGTGTTGCGTAGTGTGTAGCGTGTATGTGATGGCGTGATGGTCGGATGACGGACATATGGAGGGGTCGACCTTCCAGTTATCGATGTTGTTGGCTATATTGTCGGAGGTGATAGTTAGGTCGACAATCGAACCTCTGACCCGTCCGTCGACCATGGATTCATAGGTGTTTGTGTTGCCGGTGTTGATGATGCATGTATTGTTGCTCAGTGTCAGATCAACCACCTCTTCGCCACGTTTGTTATTGGTGAGTGAGCCCCATAATCGGTGCCACCCGTTAAAGTCACCGGCTATAATGTGGGTGGCGTCGCGCTTGTCAAGTATGAGTTTGCGGAGTTGGAGTAGTGTGTTGTTAGTGTCTGTGTTGGGTTCAATGTATATACAGGTGATTATAAATCTCCTGCCTGTTTGTGTTGTAAGCTGTATGGTGCACATGTTGGATGTGGAGTGTTGTGTGAGTCCTAGTGTGGCGCCGATATTGTTTTTGGTGTGTATACATGCTTTGGTGTGTGTGTTGGTGGGGAATTGGTGTGTTGTGTAGCCTGGTATGTCTTTGACTGTTATTTGTTTGCCGGTGTATGGTTCGCATGTTAGTAAGATGTCTGTGTTGGTGTTTGTGCAGTGTTGAATGACTTCTTGTGTAGCTGCATAGCCGCGCCCAAGGTTAACCTGTGTAAATGTTAGTGTGGTTGTTGGGCGATTACGTGTATTATGTGTTCGGGGTGTAGTGCGGTGTGTGTGAGTGTGAACGTGTTGTCTATGGTCCATAGTCTGTTCTGTTGCGAAGGTTTTGGGTCGCTATTAGGAGTCTGGGGCAGGTTAATGAGGTGGCGCTGTGTTGTGTGTTGGCTGTCCGTTTGTATTGTTTGTTGTGGGTGACGCAGTTATAACAGTCGGTCGCGCCCTCGTCTCTCTTTACCGGGCAGTCTTTATAGAGGTGTGTGAGGGATGCGCAGTGAGAGCAAACTGTGTCTCTTGATGTGCAGTGCTTCCTCGTATGTCCAAACTGTAGGCAGTTGTAGCACTGCAGGAGGGGTGTGTATTCGCACACGTGAATACGCTGGTGATCAACGTTTAGTTTCCCTGCTGTGACGGCTGCCCGCCAAAGGGGAGGTGTAGCAGTGAAGACTGCGTTATACAGTAGTTTATTTCTGTTGGTGCGTTTAATTTTAAACTGGAGATCGTCTGAGGTAGCCGGGATATTGAATATGTTTTGAGATAGTATAATGTCTCGAAGTTGTTCACACGGGGTATTATTCGTGATGCCCTTCAGCACAAACATGGGCTTAAGTTTTTTGCAGGGCTCAGCTGTCAGGTCGCTCTTGGCCTGTCTGATTTTGTTGAGTGCGATATCCCGATGTTCGGCGCAGTCGAACTCAATTCTGACTTTGTTATTTGAGATGAATTTGACCTCCGCTGGTGAAAAATTCGTGTCGCGAAACGTTACTCCGGTGCGGAACGCGTTTAGGGTTTCCTGCGGGCCAGAGACGGTGCCCTTAGGTGCGAGTATAATCGCCGGTTTCGTGACTGGTATGGCGGGGGGAGATGCTGGAGCGGATTTGGTGATGGCCGCGTAGCTGGGGTGGGGCTGGGGTTGTGGGGACGTGGTGGTCTTGGTGATCGAGTTTAATTCGTTCTTGATGACCTCCCTGAGGTCGGACACTATTGACTGTTTTAGGTCGGTGAGCGTCTGGGGGTCGATGGTGTTGTGAGGGGTGGCTTGTTGTGTTTGTTTGTCGATGTTGGTGGTGTGTTTGCCTATACTGATTATTTCGTTAAATATCTCTATTATTTTATTTTTATTATCTCTGTTCAGACTTTTAGCGGCGGTGAGTAAGTGTCGTGCGGTTGTTATTTTGCCGTGTACGAATTGGCAATAGTCGAAAGGGCCGCTAGGGGTGATCTGTTGACGCTGATCGTCATCCGCGGACTGGTACTCAAGATTGAGCCCCTCCTCGTCTGACAAAGTCAGCGAGTCGGAGCGATGGCGGTCGGGGATGGACATAAGGGTGGAAACAAGCGCTAAAACACTGCGTCAACTCCGCGCGGCCGAATAAGTTCCGCCTACATCTAATAGATGGCGACAGCGTCGAAATTCTAAAAATAGCCGTGCGTCTAAGTTTGCGATAACACTGATAACTGATGACTATGTTCTTTAAACGGAATCCTAATGATTAAAGTCAGTTTACAGAGTGCCTATATACTCTATGTACGCTAATAAACTTGTATGATATGGGTAATGAATAATATCAGATTGGATGACTCAAAGTTGGTTGACTGTAGACTATCTTAAGCTTATATTGATCTGAACCGAGTGATTCGTGTGCGTGGGGTTTGTGTTGATATAATGGTGACACAGAATCTAAGTTACAAACACGGTTGAAAAGTTATTACGTAAAGTAAACAAACATTAGGTTGTAACGTCGAAAGTAGCAGAGGTCCGGGCGAAAATTCGTCAAAGGTCCAGTTTCCGTCGTAGAATTATGTACTTGGTGTCTATCTATTCATTGGAGAGCGGCGCAGGTGATAGTGTGAAGTGATTGGGGTGTCATCGATTTCGTTTTTGTTTTACAGGTCAGAGAAGTTGAGGTTTCGAGTTCGGTTCTTGGTATGCGTAATTACCTCACTTCCCGGTGCGTCCGGATGAATCTGATGGCTGGGGGGTGCTGGTGGACGTCTTAGCAACTCAATTCCAGCGCCAAAAGCAGCCGCACGCGCCTCTTTCAAAAAGGGCGTGGCCGCGTGGATTTTGAATTTCCTCTTTTATTCGGTGGTGCGAGGTGGTACAGTGGTGTAGGGGCACTTAAAGGAAAGGTACGAAGTGCCCGCAGCCGATGCCGTAATAAAATTTGGGGGTCACCGCTTTGGATTACGCGGCGCACGCGTTTTAAAGTTTTTGTGTTGTGTGAACTAACCTCAAATCTGGTTTTTTGATGTCCTGAGGTTAAGCACTGTGATCCTGGTTTGCGACACTGCACAACACTTATAAGGGACACGTTCCCGCACAAAATGACACCAAAATCACTGAATTCCGAGCATTTTTGCCGACGTTTGGATTTTTCGAACGTAGAGCTGATGCGAAACGATGCGCGCTCGGCGGGAGGCGGCCGGGTTGTTGGTTAGGTTAGGTTAGGTTAGGTTAGGTTAGGTTAGGTTAGGTTAGGTTAGGTTAGGTTAGGTTAGGTTAGGTTAGGTTAGGTTAGGTTAGGTTAGGTTAGGTTAGGTTAGGTTAGGTTAGGTTAGGTTAGGTTAGGTTAGGTTAGGTTAGGTTAGGTTAGGTTAGGTTAGGTTAGGTTAGGTTAGGTTAGGTTAGGTTAGGTTAGGTTAGGTTAGGTTAGGTTAGGTTAGGTTAGGTTAGGTTAGGTTAGGTTAGGTTAGGTTAGGTTAGGTTAGGTTAGGTTAGGTTAGGTTAGGTTAGGTTAGGTTAG
The DNA here is from genome assembly GCA_963675205.1 of Catocala nupta. Classification (NCBI taxonomy): domain Eukaryota; kingdom Metazoa; phylum Arthropoda; class Insecta; order Lepidoptera; family Erebidae; genus Catocala; species Catocala nupta. The sequence goes on along the minus strand of OY776107.1, from coordinate 61,703 downwards.
GTTAGGTTAGGTTAGGTTAGGTTAGGTTAGGTTAGGTTAGGTTAGGTTAGGTTAGGTTAGGTTAGGTTAGGTTAGGTTAGGTTAGGTTAGGTTAGGTTAGGTTAGGTTAGGTTAGGTTAGGTTAGGTTAGGTTAGGTTAGGTTAGGTTAGGTTAGGTTAGGTTAGGTTAGGTTAGGTTAGGTTAGGTTAGGTTAGGTTAGGTTAGGTTAGGTTAGGTTAGGTTAGGTTAGGTTAGGTTAGGTTAGGTTAGGTTAGGTTAGGTTAGGTTAGGTTAGGTTAGGTTAGGTTAGGTTAGGTTAGGTTAGGTTAGGTTAGGTTAGGTTAGGTTAGGTTAGGTTAGGTTAGGTTAGGTTAGGTTAGGTTAGGTTAGGTTAGGTTAGGTTAGGTTAGGTTAGGTTAGGTTAGGTTAGGTTAGGTTAGGTTAGGTTAGGTTAGGTTAGGTTAGGTTAGGTTAGGTTAGGTTAGGTTAGGTTAGGTTAGGTTAGGTTAGGTTAGGTTAGGTTAGGTTAGGTTAGGTTAGGTTTTTTTTTTTTTTTTTTTTTTTTTTTTTTTTTTTTTTTTTTTTTTTTTTTTTTTTTTTTTTTTTTTTTCTGCTTTTCCCCGATCATGGTAACACCGGGTCCTTGTATAGCTATAGTACTCATTCATACCAGTTCTCGCATTTATTCCTCTCGCACTTTTAGGCCGCATACTTGTTCTTTCTTATATCCATCCACATTCTTACTTTGCCGGGTGGGACTCCCGCTACTCTATGCTAATTTTATCTATTCTTTTATTAAGGGTAAATAATTTTCTTTTTCTTTTATTTTAATTTCTGTTTTTTGTTTTACATAGTTTATACTTATTTATAAGTTTACATATTTTCTTAACTATTGTACTTATCATTCTATTCTTATCATATTACATTTCTTATTTCTTAATTCTTTTTTTACATCTGAGAATCTTACAACAGTATATACTGTACTTATCTTTTTATTCTTAACATTCTTATATTAACTATTGTCACTTTTATTTATATAATTATTTACATTTACTTGTTTACCATTTCGCTTGATCAATCTTGATTTACAGTGGTGCGTTTAGCAGGATGTGACTATGTATCGTGTTTTGTTAACTTTATACTTCTTGTACTTTTATACTATCTTTTCCTAGTTAATAATATATATATACTAAATCTATATATATTTATTGACTATTTCTTATACTTTTTTATTTCATACTTGTTTTGATTTTGTGTTTCTGACTGTGTTCTTGTGAGTGTTTCTGCGCTGATATATTCTTGTATATACAATATACATTCTGTATATCATTGTGTACTTGTGTAATTGTGTAATTGTGTAGTCATGTATTCTGTGTTCGTGTGTGTCATATTTATGTTTTTGTGTGCTTTGTGACTGTGTGTACCTGCTGTGTGGATTTTTGAGTGCGGATTAGGCATAAGCCGTGTTTGTGCGAGCCAGGTAGTCCCACTTTTTACGTATTGGGCAGTCGACACTGAAGGCATTGTGGTCAGTCTTTCGCAACCCAGAGTGTGAGCAGTTGCAGCACTGCGGTTCGTTGCCTGCGGTGAAGTCTGCGCATTTCTCGCGCAGATGCGGTCCTCCACAGTGACTACACCTGTCCACACTCTCGGTGCAAAATTTTCGGCCGTGTCCAAAAGCGAGGCATTTCGTGCATTGGATGAGCGGGGACTGGTCCTCGACTCTGACCCTTTGAAGGTCCAGATAGAGGGTTCCAGCCTCCGTCATCCTCTGCCAAACTTTGGGCCTCACCTGAAGAATGATGTGTGCCGTCTTAGGATTTTTTGTGCGCTTTTTATATTTTATTACCATTTCTTTGTCCTCTTCAGGTAGGCCCACAAATATTTCCGTATTCTGAACGTTGATTGCCTTAATTATGTCTTCATCTTCGCTGTCCATGAAAACGTCTTTTAAGGCAACGAGGGGATTTTTATTTTTCATTGGCGCAACTATTAGTCCCTTCCCGCGGCTTTCAATCGTTTCTTGGACCTTTTTCCTTTCCTCCTCAGTGTCGCAGCCCAATATTATTGTCTGGTTCTTTGCCTTGCGAACCTTATTTATTTTAAGGCCAGTGCCTCTGGCATCAACCGCTTTTTTCACCCTGGCGAGCACCTCGTCGGCAGTCTCAAGACCACCTTCGAAGGTGATCGCCATCGAGTGAAGTGCAGGGCGGTGTACAGGTTTGGCTGCTGCAACGCTGGCGTATGTCTTAGGGACTAATTCTAAGTTTGTTTCGCACGCTAAACCTTTTGTGACCTCGATAATCTCGTGTTTTGCTACGACGACATCCCCGGCAATACCACCGACCAGATCTTTGAGGAGAGCGTGCGTCCGGTTTTCGACCTGCTCGGTCGCTCGGTCTACGGCAGCTCTGGTCTCATTGACCGTGTCGGTGATCTTGTCGAGTATGTCGGAGCCTCGGTCGTCATTATTATCATTAAGTCTTGCTATGTCAGCTTTAAGACTTCGCTCCATCTCGCTTAGTCTTTCGGTCAGCGTCGCTTCCACCTCTCCCAATTTTTTGAGCATATCTTCTTGGCCATCGGACAACGAGGTTTTAGTGGGTGTCCTGGTTTTTGGGGCCTCTCTTTCAAGGCTCTTGATGCGCCTGCTGAGCTCAAAAATTGTTCGTATGCCCTTGTCTGATTGCACCTCCAGGAACTGTTTTATGTCTCTCCTCATCTGAGGGTATTCTTGGACTTTAGTTGGTATGTCCTCGAATGTTTTCATTATGTCCTGGAGGAGCTGATCACTAGATAGTGTGGCATAGTCTAGCTTTTGCTTTCTGTAAATATCCATGTTCTCTAGTGATCTCCTTTTTGCTTCTGGCCGGTTAGGTTAGGTTAGGTTAGGTTAGGTTAGGTTAGGTTAGGTTAGGTTAGGTTAGGTTAGGTTAGGTTAGGTTAGGTTAGGTTGGGGTGTGTGGCCAGAGAACCTCCTAGTGTGCCTGACGGCTGCTGGTCCTTTCTACATTTCTCGTGGATTGGAACGGCAGTCGTTGGGCCGGTACACCCCGGGCAACTCGGGTAATAATGTCTTTTCGGGGGCATTATTACTCGTGGCTAATACTCTGGCACGCGCGTAGGGACCCGAGGCAGTTTGTCTCGGGGTTATCGGCCCGCGAGGGCCGCGTTCGGGGGTCTCAAATCCACGTGTTCCTCTGAATAGCAGAGGACACGTGGATTTGAGACGGGGGGGATAGAGGAAGAAAACCTCTTTAAAAAATCACCAGTCGGAGCCGTAAGGCCCAACAAGAGGGGGTCTCTCGCGAGACCGCCAACTCGTAACCCGGACCCGTAGGCGTCCGGAACGAGGGCCGCCACCTTTCGAGGTGGGGGTCGCGGAGAAGAAAACTCCTCAAAAAATCACTCGCTTCGTTTCCGCTCCTCAGCTCCCCTGTAGCAGGGGACTCCGAGGTTGCGGGAACGACCGTCCACTCCAACTCAGCTCTCCCACATTGGGGGACCCGGGGAGGAGTGGGCCCCCTCCAGTTTCACGTTCCCTTGCACTCCTCTGTTATCAGGGCTGGCAAGGGAACGACTACTGGAGGCTACCCTGCCGCGCAGGGTTGAGGGCTGCCAATAGCTCTGGCTATTGGCCGCATTAGGCGGGGGCACATAGGGGAGGGGAAACCTAACCCTGCCTCCGTCTTCATATCGTTACCCGTTGAGTGTCGTTGATCACGTCTAGCGGCTCAACGGGACCGAGGGGCTTGCCTTAGTTGGCCGGCCCGCGAGAAGGAAAACTCAGACCACCCAACAGCGAAGTTGTAAAAACCTCTGGGCACCTGCCGTCCCCCAGCAGTATGTAGGCCTTCCCCCGGAATGAGCGTCACCCGGGGGTCGAGTATAATTCGTCTCTACTCGTGGGTATAACATGGAAAATTTAAAATTACAAACACCAGTAGATGTTAAGGAGAAGAATATGGAAGAGCACGGAATCCCATTGCGGGACTCCAAGGGGCGCTTTAAGCGTCCCTCAAGATTACTTGCCAGCGATGGCAAAGGAATGGGGGCATGTACGCCCACGTCGTTGGCGTCGACGCCTGACAGAAGCCGGAGGAGCTCTGTCAGCCTCGGCGTCGAGTCCGGGTCCGAGGACCTGGACTCCCACGACCTCAGCGGCCGGGCTTCTATGACCCGGAAGCGCAGCAGGTCGCAAGAAGTAGTGGAGAGCAGCGCACCAGCCACTAAGGTGCCTGCGAACCGGGGGGTATCGCCGTCACGATCCGTGACCCCGACCCCGTTCAATAGGCGGGCATTGGTCGCCCGCAACCGACAAGAGGGGGAGCGCGCAGCAGAGCAATTTGTTGCGCAGCTCCTGGACGAGACCCGGCACCCGAGCTCGGATGTAGACCTCGTCCAGTCCGCCGCAGACTCTGTGGCCGCCATAATTACGGTGGCCACAAAGAGTCAAAACTTGAAGGGCACTTTCACCAATGCCCTCAAGAAGGCGGCCTCTCACCTCCAGGAGGTGGTGCAAACGCTCGCGGAACGCACCACCTCCGACGAGACGAGGCGGTTGCGGGCGGCAAACGACCGCCTTGCAGGGGAGGTGGCTGAGCTTCGCGCCGAGCTCAGCCAAATTCGGGAGTCCATGCGACAGCCGAATGCCGTACCTCAGCAAGCAGAGGAGCAGCGCTCCCTGCTGACCGACGCGCAGCTGCGCCAGGTCATGTCCTCCGTTGGGATAATGATCAACGCGCGGCTGGGGAGCCTGGAGGCAAGACTTCCTCCAGAACCGCGTCGCCGTCCACCACTCGCAGCGGACAACCGTGCGTCCGCTGCTAGGGACCCATTGCCCACGCCGGGCCAGCGGTCCTACGCGACGGCGGCGTCAGCGTCCGTCAGCGTCCCCGCAGGGTCGAGACCTGCGGCCGGGAAGAAGGGGACTTCCAAAGCCCCTTCCCAGTCCCAGAGGGAATTCCCGCCCTTGAGGTCGGCACCTGCAGGCCCAGCTCGCGCCCCGGCGCCGAAGGAACGCGCACCCGCGTCAACCACGGGTGCGCCTCGACAGGTTTCTGTCCCTGGTCCGTCTGCGACGTCTAATGAGGGCTGGCAGACGGCTGGGGAGAAGAAGGAGTTTCGGCGTCAGAAAAGGCGCGAGCGCAGGAGCGCTGCGAGAGCTGCGACTGCCGAGCGGAAGGAACGGCAGAGCAAAAAGGCCAAGAAGAAGAGGCCCGGGAAGCTCCGACCGCCAAGATCGGCCGCCGTTGTCATAACGGTGTCGCCGGAGGCGGTGGAGCGCGGCCTTTCATACGCCGCCGTCTTTAAGAAGGCGCGGGAGAGCGTCGGTGTGGCGGACTTGGGCCCCACCGGTGCCAGGACCCGCCTCGCCCAAACGGGGGCTCGAATTCTCGAGTTCCCCGGTGCGGAGGGCGCAAAGACGGCGGACACAGTCGCAGAAAGGCTGCGAGGGTTGTTCGGGGCGGAAGAAGGCGTCAAGATCGCCAGGCCCGTGAAGTGCGCGGAATTCCGAGTCGCTGGCCTGGACGATTCGGTCACGCCTGACGACGTCCGGGAGGCCATCCGAGCCAAAACTGGATGCCGCCTGGACGACGTCAAGGTTGGCGCCATCCGCCCCGGTCCCGGCGGTGTCGGAGCCGTGGTAGCGCAGTGCCCCGTCGCAGCAGCCAACATTCTGGTTGCTGCAGGAAGGCTCCTCGTGGGCTGGAGTTCCGCCAAGGTCTCCTCGTTGGCGGCTAGGCCCGCGAGGTGCCATAAATGCATGGCCGAGGGGCACGTGCGCGCCAATTGTAGAAGTGGCTTCGACTGCAGCGGACTGTGCTTCCGCTGCGGCCAGCCGGGGCACAAGGCGACGGACTGTTCCGGCGCCCCCCATTGCCCCGCGTGTGCGGCGGGTAAATTGCCCGCCGATCATTTAATGGGGCGAAGGGGATGCAACCCTCCCCGGGCTTCCAAGCCCAAAAACGTCGCGGGTAGCCAATCGACCCAAGCTACCCCCGTCGTCGTCGCCGCTCTTCCACCGTCGCGGATGGAGGAGGATGTGGTTGCAGGTACGTCGGCCCAATAATGGACCACGACTGCACCCTCCTCCTCCAGGCGAATCTCAACCACTGCGCCCGTGCGCAGGATCTCTTCCTGCAATCCATGGCGCAGTGGTCGATCGGTGTGGCCGTAGCCGCGGAGCCCTATTATGTTCCTCCCCGCCCAAATTGGGTGGGTGACTGGGACGGCTCCGTGGCAGTCGTCAGCTCCACGGCTCCGCGTTCCCCGCCCTTGTCGCTCAAAGACAAGGGCTCGGGATACGTGGCGGCCGAATGGGGGGGAATACTCGTTTTCGGGGTCTACTTCTCCCCCAACCGGAGTCTGGCTGATTTCGAGGTCTTCCTCACATCTCTGGAGACCTCGATACGGCGTTTGGCATCAGGCCGCGTCCTGGTGATGGGAGACTTCAACGCAAAGTCCGAGGCGTGGGGGTCTCCCAGAACGGACGCCCGCGGTAGAGCGGTGGAAGAGTGGGCGAGTTCGGTGGGCCTCTGTCTGCTCAACAGAGGCACCACCGACACTTGTGTTCGGCAGCAGGGCGGGTCGATAGTGGACCTCTCGTTCGCTAGCCCTGCTGTCGCACACAACGTAAGGAACTGGCGAGTCCTGGAGGAGGTCGAGACTCTCTCGGATCATCGCTATATCCGAGCAGAGATCTCCCGGAATCCCCAGGACCCAGTTAGGGGTCACATGGCGGACAGAGCTCCCCGATTTCCGCGGTGGGCTGTGGGTCGTTTGAACCGGGACCTGTTGGAGGAGGCAGCCATAGTGCAGTCGTGGCTGTCTCCGGTGCCTCCCGACGAGGGGGTCGATGCTGCGGCGGGCCGCATTCGCGTTGCGCTTACGCAGGTTTGCGATGCGGCCATGCCGCGCGTCCGACGTCGGCCTCCTAGGAAGGAGGTCTACTGGTGGTCCCGGGAGTTGGTGGACCTCCGCGAGGCCTGCATTCGTGCCCGGAGGTCCTACACCCGCAGCCGGCGGCGACGCCGCGACGATAACGGGGAGGGCCAGCTGTACGAAGCGTACCAAGCAGCGCGTGACGCTCTGAAGCTGGCCATCTGTCGCGCCAAAGAGCAGTCGCGGCAGGAGATGTTGGAGGGACTCGATCGTGACCCCTGGGGTCGCCCATACCGCGCGGCGCTGAGCAAGCTCCGCGCGACGGGCCCCCCCCTTACCGAGTCCCTTCAGCCTAGCTTCCTCACCGAAGTGGTCGAGGGCCTATTCCCGCCACAGGCGGAACACACGCCCCCGGCGATGGCCGCAGAGGCCGAAGTCCGGGAGGTCGACGAGGAGGAGGTGGTGGTTCCGCCTGTCACGGAGGCGGAGATGGGGGCGGCCGTTCTGCGCATCCGCTCAAAGCGGACCGCCCCCGGGCCGGACGGAATTCCGGCCCGAGTGTTGGCCCTTGCCCTTGACCACATGGGCGACCGCCTCAGGGAACTGTTTGACGCGTGTCTGTCGTCGAGGAGGTTCCCTGAGTGCTGGAAGGTGGGGAGGCTAGTGCTCCTGCCCAAGCCGGGGAGAGCCCTGGACTCGGTCGCGGCCTACAGGCCTATCGTACTGCTGGACGAGGCGGGGAAGTTGCTGGAGAGGATTCTCGCTGCCCGCATCGTCCGGCACCTCGAGGAGGTGGGGCCCGATCTGTCGGACGCCCAGTTTGGTTTCCGCGCCGGGCGTTCGACGATCGACGCCATTTTGGCCCTGAGGGCCGCGACCGAGGAAGCCGTCAGGGGAGGCGGCGTGATGTTGGCGGTGTCCTTAGACATCGCCAACGCATTTAATACTCTGCCATTCGGCAGCATCGGGGAGGCACTCCGGTTCCATGGGGTGCCCGCATACCTGAGGCTGCTGATGGCAGACTATTTGGAGGGGAGGTCCGTGCTGTGCGAGGACCGAGCAGGCGACGTCGTGCGCAGGGCGATATCGCGCGGTGTTCCACAGGGGTCCGTCCTTGGCCCTCTCCTGTGGAACATCGGCTATGACTGGGCCCTGCGCGGAGTCTTGCCCCCCGGGCTGAGCGTATTCTGTTACGCTGACGACACGCTGGTAGCAGCCCGGGGTCGCAACTTTGAGGAGGCGGCTCGCCTGGCCACCACGGGGGTCTCTCAGGTGGTCGGGCGAATCGAGGCGCTGGGGCTTAAGGTGGCCCTCACCAAGACGGAGGCCCTGTTGTTCCATGGGCCCCGTCGCGGGCCGCCTGCCGGCGCCTCGATCACCGTCGGCTCGGTCCTCGTACCGGTTCAGGCCCAGATGAGATATCTGGGCCTGGTGTTGGATGGACGATGGCTCTTCGACGAGCACTTCCGTCAGCTCGAGCCAAAGCTGGACGGCGCGGCGTCCGCCCTGGGGCGATTATTGCCCAACCTGGGCGGACCCAGTTTGGCGTGCCGGAGGCTCTACACGGGGGTAGTCCGGTCGATGGCGCTGTACGGCGCACCGGTGTGGGCGGGGTCCCTGACCGCCCAGAACCGCGCGCGGTTAAGCCGACCGCAGCGCACTTTGGCGGTCAGGGCAATACGCGGTTACCGCACCGTATCCGCAGACGCGGCATGCGCCCTGGCCGGTGCTCCCCCGTGGGATTTGGAGGCGGAAGTGCTCGCCGACGTTTATCGTCGAGCGGCCGAATTTCGGGCAGGCGGAGGCGGTCGCCCTCTGCTCGAGCAGGTGCGCGAGTGGCGCGAGGCCGCTCGACGAGCCATCGTGGCCCGATGGTCAGTCCGGCTGGAGGCTCCACGTGCGGGTTTTCGCACGGTGGAGGCGCTCCGGCCGGTCCTTTCGTTGTGGGTGTGGCGACAGCACGGGACCCTTTCCTTCCGGCTGGTGCAGGTATTATCCGGGCACGGGTGCTTCGGATACTAC